>HG992037.1:4455000-9455000 GCA_905220475.3 Ennomos fuscantarius | reverse complement strand
CCAACCAATTAAATGGTTCGCTTACAACGCTGAAGGAAAACATCGTTGAAACCTACATGTTTAATAGAATCACAAAATTCAAGGATATATTGTGTCATCCACAAATCCACTGTTATGGGTGGCCGTATCGCTTAACATCAGGCGAGCGACTAGCTCGTCATGTCATTCATCAACATTTATAAAAAAAACCACATGGTCAGCGTAGTGGATTTAATGACCTACACCCTTTCCCTGAGAGACAAGGTTCTTGTCCCAGCTGTGGGAAAGTATAGGGCTTATGACGTGACGTGAAAGTGTGGCTTGTCAAAGTCTAACAATAGAGAATAAAAAATGTGAGCATTGTAATAGTTAAAAATAATACTGCAATGAACATGGTCCCAATTTCAAAATTATGTAACGGTTCCATAGATCTACGTACATCGTCTCTAATATTTTTACCTACTTCCTTATTTCTTTTATAAGCAAGTGTTTAGATTAATTTTCGTAAATAAGAGCAATATTGTAACCCTCATCAAATGACATTAATGTGGTAAGGGCATTATTATGACTTCAAAATGGAGAAACCGTAAGAGCATAAAACCATATTATTAATAAACAATATTCATTATGAACTCAAAGATTTAATTTCATATACATTAATTTGATTGACTACAAAGTGGGAGTACGTAACTTTTATTGATATAAACCCTTCTATTTTAATCTAAAGTGTTATACCTCTTATCCAAGGGCCATTCATTACAGCCCAATGACTGACGCCTACGCGAGTACCAACTATAACTTCACAAATATAATTATTATAATTGATTTAAATTTAGTAATAATAGGGCTATGAGATTTTATCGGGAGATTCGATCGTGTGTAAACAGCGTAATTGTAGCAATCATCTCAACACACCGTATGCATTTTTAACATTCAATAATAAACTATAATATAGATCGTTTTTGAGCCATATTATAAGAGCGGAGTGTTGAAAGTCGTATAACATCGAACACCCTATTTATTGCTTTAATATTTGTCTGTACTATACGATTCTGTATGATAACTATCTCAACGCGCTTATTATATTAATTTTTTTCATCTTAACAACATGGAAAGTATGCGATACGGTTAATATAATATTAGTAGGCCAGTAAAATTATGGATAAACGTCCCATTATAAAGGCAACTCTGACCATTATAAAAATTGAAATCACGCGGATGTTGTACATTCCTTTTTTATTCGCAGACTTAAAAATATCGTCAGTTTCTGATGCGCAGTCGTAACGTAGCCAGATAAGATGGCAGATACATAAATTATACACGTGGGTTCTGGCTTCGATCATTGGAGCCGAATTATAATATCGAATTACGGTAGCTTATTTAATAGTTGCCCTCAAAACCCAGTCTCATCCATACATCCGCTGTCGGATTACGCTTTTTAAACACCCATAGCTTTTTATACCACGAATTTTATAATATAAACTGTATAATAAGCTAGGCGAGATGAAAGACGGCATTTATGAGTTCCTCCGTATAGAGTTACGTACAGCCACTCAACCCGAGGGTTACAGCTATTTGTTTATAGAGAAGTTAATTTAAATATTTACCCTTTAAATTGAAGCAAATAGTTCGGTTGGTAAATCAAAAGAGGCGTGAGAAGTTTCGTCACAAGGAAGAAATAAAAGTTACCTAAGTACGCCCATTAATTTTGTTTTAGTTGTTTTATTAATAAAGCGAAACAAAGCTCTACAACCTATATCGGTATTTTGCTAGGTATGTAATCAAAGGAAAGTATCGTTACGCATTTGTTTGGATAAGAATGGTGAAAAATTTATCTTTAAATGGGTGTAGCGATAGTACGCAAATGTTTATTTCTCTCGACAACACAGTAATAACATTGCACAGCACCAATTTCGTTTCTTGAAAGCAATTTAAATGTAGAGTGGCGTGTATATCCACGTGCAAAGATATCTTCAAAACTTTTCAAGTAGTGACGTCATCAGGGCAACGAACGCCAAGAGCTTGTAAAACTTACGATCGGTAAATTTCGCAGTCAAAACAAACCAGGAGGAAAAATTTTGCCAGAGAAAAAGAAACCGCAAGAATTGAAATATAAAGCTCTACTTCTAAATTGGGGAGAACGGAAGGCATTTCGTGTTTACCGATACGATAGCACTCTTCTTTTTCCTGTTACTACAAACTACGGAACTATTTGGAACTCCATTATTTACTACAGACTTGGCATGCTTATCTATATTTTCATTGTTGCGTCCAACTCAGATACTTGTAATGGATTCATTCATCTTTGAGATATATCGTCCACTCATTGTTTAGTAACTTAGCGGCTGTCAGAAACACGCAGACCCGAGTTGGTTGCAAGATTTAATATAAATATGTAAAAATGTTGAAATATGGTTTGTTCTTTTTTTTTCAAGTAAGAACAGGCCACTCGTAACACTGACTATTGATCCCGCAAGCATATTAACAAACCTTTGGCCACATCGACCTTCATGTGTAGATAAAAACATGATGATGTTAAAGACGGTAAAGCTAATTATCTAAACTAAACTGATATTGTTTGCTCAGGATTTCCCACAACGAACAACAAAAGTCCATAGACATCGGCGCTTGTCAATCGACTTCAAAGTTCAGATCATCTGATTACGGCAATAGGTTCACAAGCCGAATACGAATGTATTGCTTATTGTTGTTCAGTGATAAATGCACGGGACGTGAGATCAGTATCCTACTGAATGGTCTCTATATAAGTTTAGATTTCATGTCTGCGATTCATCTATACTGTCATACTTTAATGAGTTGACTGGCATACAGTCACATACTTTTTGCTTGAGCCAATTATACTGTAAAGTAAAATATATATATAATCCTAGTTCTTAAAATTGCAAAAATTATAATTAATTGCAACTGAGAAAGTCGACTTATAACTTGGAAACGGCGGGTTCGAATCCCACGGCAGGACAAGTATTTGTGCACAGATAAAAAAAGCGCAAGTACTTGTTCTGAGTCTGGATGTTGTGGGAGAATGGTCCTGGTAGTTCCTGGGTCCCTAGGTACCGGGAACCCTAGTTAGGGTCCAGGATCTATGTATGTAATCATTGGGCGTTATGATTTTATATTAATTTATACAAAAAATAAACAGCCTCATCCTACACATTATAAAATCATTCACTTGAAAGCAGACATGAAGATTTCAATTATAAATTTCTTAAATAATTATTAAAAACGTATTCCTACTGGAGAAAAAACACTTGAATTTCAGATTATCTTAAGAACATGTAATTACGAGTGACCACACAAAATGACCACACAGACTGGTCATTTTGTTTGGGCGGACCAGCACCGCCTCAAGGCCCGCCTAGCCGCGCCCAAGCACATGACCGCTTCAAACTGTTCTTGAAACAATGTAAAATAAGCTTAAAGGTATATTGTTGTGAGAGCTCCACTTTAGCTTTAATTAAACGAAATGAAACATGATTAAGAAGTCAGAAAAAATAAATGGACTGTCCTAACAAAAGTGAATATGATAAATTCGATCGAACATTAATATCTGAGTTTCTAAGCAGGCATAATTATTTTGTGACTGTCTTGTGCTTGAAATAAGATGGCATCTGATTTACCAACGAAATAATGATCTACCCTCCTCTCTTCTAATGTTGCGTGCCTGCTTTATGAACTATTTAAGATAACGAAGACCTGGGGCTGATCACGAAATTTTGATTGCAATGCAACAGGAGAAATTTCCATACTAACTATGCATATAAGCTGCGTATTCAAACTGTCAAATCTATACTGTGTTTCTATTTGTTGCAATCGAGTTACGTGATCACCCAGCTGTAAACAACATTGTGAAATGAAAATAAACAATTGAAATTGAAATTAAAGGTGAATAGAGGTCAATAAAATAGGTATAGTTGCAATGATCTGCCAAGTCTCGCTGACGACTATTATAGATGCAAGGCAAAAATGTTTATAGAACAATTTAGTTTATGAACAAAAGGGAGTGTTTCACTTGCACATTTGATATAATATCGTGTTATCATTGTATGTGCCCTAATCGACCACCCAATTGTCCAATTTCACAGCTATTTGTAAAGCTGATTGCGTCCGAGCGCAGCAGTATTGTAACGCAGGCGGCGCAGGCGCAGGCGTCCAGGCTATTTCGCGGCTGGCTGCTTGTGGTAATTGCCATGCACGTACGGTACGGTCCCTGTGATACAGGGTGTATATAACAATCGTGGCGTGGTAAACTCAAAGAAGTTCGAATGGAATATGAAATTATCTACTCGTGTTTGTTCTGCGTAGAAAGCAGCAAAAAGAGTGTGAATTGTTAAAAAATACTTTGCACAAAGTCATTCTAGAATAATTTAATAAAATGCCTCTCACGTGGAGTACGTAAAAACTAAAATCAATTAATCAAAGTCGATTAACTGAACTATGGAAATTTTATTATGTTTAAATATTCTGTTATTATTTATATCTACTTACTAGTACATTTTTTATGTTAATGAATGACATGACGAGTTAGTTGTTTGTATGATTTAAGCGACGCGGCCGTTCATAATAGTTGTGGTGTCACTCGGAACTACAAGATATAAAGATTCACGCGACACTGCACTGCGCACGTCGTCCTAAGATATCAGCACAGTCTAGTAATTAGATTACTAGACTGTGAGATTAGGTTATAGAGTCTAAAATGCATTTCACAAGCTACAATGCTCTTCAAATTAGAACATAGTAGTGCTGAGGATGAGCAGATCCAGTGGGAGTAGAGCACGCGTAAAACAATAAAGATCACCATTCATAAATACATATATTTATTAAAAACCAAACTAGAACGCACTCTTTAAACACCATAGTAGTAGTTGTATTCTTATGACAGATAAAACAAAAAAGCCCTCTTTCAAAAACAATTTAAAATTAGAAAATCAATAAAATAAAACTAAACATATAAAAAGGTTGGTCGGTCGGCAACATAGCAGTGCTGCTTGGCGGAAGAATAACTGGTAAAGCGGTGGTACCTACCTAGACGAACTCACAGAAAAATCCTAGTATACCAATTGCTTTAAATATAATTAAAAATCACTTTCAAGTTATTCATCATATTCAGTAGGTACGGTTAAAAACATTTTATGTGGCTTAAAGCCGGAGCCAAACTTCATCCCATAAAACAGCCTGTATTTTTTTTTTGGCTCCACACTTTTGTTTATTTAGCCAGTGTCAAGTAATTGATAATTTATCAAGTTAATGATATTTCACGCAAATATGTGTCAAGTCATAGTCGAAGTTATCAAGTCAAATCATAGTCTAGTCAAAGTCATACTCCTAGTAAAGTGGTGGCAACTTTACTTGAAGCTTCTATGGAGTTTTGGAAACAACACGAAAAGATACGTTTCACCATCATTATCCATTTTCCCACACTCACGCCTGTAATCCAGCTCTTAAAGAATAGAATGCCACCAATTTTATGCACTAACACTGACAATAACACAAGTTTTGGAAAATAATACAATCCGGTGACGCAATCTTTTTCGCGTTCCCGCCAAAAAGCAGCCTGTATTTAAAATGGTAACCAATTCCGTACCATACTCCCCGGGAATTGACGCATAACCTGTCGATTTGATGAGTCAATGATGCATAATTTGGACTGTAATGATTTATTGTAATCGGATGTCATGGAGTTTTTAGGAACTTGATGACTCACTTGAATTTTGTTGCTACGGTCATCTCTCTCTGAGTGACAGAGACGACGCTCTTCAAAGACGATATTAGCCGACTATCTCCCTCTTTAAGTCAATGTGCACTGATTCCTGTACATCCATGTTACATCCTTACTAATATTATTATAAACGCGAAAGTTTGTATGTATGGATGCATGTATATTTGTTACTCTTTCACGCAAAAACTACTGAATGGATTTTAATGAAACCTTTCAATAATATAGCTTATATAATAAAATAACACATAGGATACTTTTTATCCGGTTAGAACCACGGTGCGCAACTAGCATTAAATGGTCTGTGCCTATACTATGTTTATTTCTTTCCCATGACCATTGCGTAGAAGGGAACGTTACTCTGATCAAATAATAGGTCTTTACCTATGAAATTGCCGTATTGCAGTACAGACTTTTTCAAACAAAAAAAAGTTTTGATTGGCTATGAATTCTAAATTCAAATTAATTTTGTTTTAAAAATATGACATTCTATTTACAATATAAGTCTTTTGTTTATTGATTAGCGTTGTATTTTCATTACATTTCAACATTTTTCCTCATAATGGATACTTTGAAATTTCGTGTAATTATGGAATATGAGTTCCGTCGTGGCACCAACGCGGCACAAACGACACGTAACATCAACGACGTTTACGGAGAGAACTGTACAAACGAACGTACAACCCGTTATTGGTTTGCTCGGTTCCGTTCTGGGAATTTTGACTTGAAAAATGAACCTCGTGGTCGTCCGGTAACTTTGGACAACAATGATGAATTAAAGGCGATTGTGGAAGCTGATGAATCTCAATCTACAGCTGAGCTGGCAGCAGCTTTTGATGTTAGCATCAAAACAATATTGGTCCATTTGCGACAGATTGGCAAGATAAAAAAGCTTGATAGATGGGTGCCCCACGAACTTAACGATCGCCAGCGCAACGTACGCGTCGAGACTTGCCTTGCGCTGCTTAACAGGCACAGAAATGACGGAATTTTGAACCGAATTGTTACGTGCGACGAAAAATGGATTCTTTTTGACAATCGAAAGCGCTCAGCAAGTTGGTTAGATCCTGGTTCGGTACCAAAGCAATGTGCAAAACGAAAAATGACCCCTAGAAAGGTGATGGTCACAGTTTGGTGGTCTAGTGCTGGTGTGATTCACCATAGCTTTTTACAAAACGGCGAGAGCATTACTGCAGATGTGTACATTGAAGAACTGACCACAATGATGGCGAAACTCGCACGTCTGCAACCAGCTTTGGTCAATCGGTCGTCTCCACTGCTACTTCACGACAACGCGCGACCCCATACTGCACAACAGACCGTCTCTAAGCTGCATGAGTTGGGTTTGGAAGCTCTCCCTCATCCGCCATACTCACCATATCTTGCGCCTACCGACTATTATTTTTTCCAAAATTTGGACAACTTTTTAGCGGGAAAAAAAATTCAATTCCCGAGAGGCAGTACAAAACGCCTCTGAAGAGTTTGTTGTCTCCCGTCCTGCTGATTTTTTCAAGAAGGGCATCCATAAACTGCCACAGCGTTGGCAAAGATGCATTGATTGCAGGGGTGATTACTTTGAATAAAAGAAATAAATAAGTTCGAAAAAAAAATACTTTAACTTTTTTCAAACAAAACGGCAATTTCATAGGTAAAGACCTAATATTAAATTTGGAATCAAAACCATTTGCAGTAAAAACGTATTCAAAAGCAATAAAATATATAAATTCTCAAAATAAATCATGTTAATAATACCAAAATTAGAATCTTGACGTCATTCCGATGTAATCACATGTTGAAATCCAATAAAAAGTTTTTCGTCGTGTCATTACGACTATCTATAATCAGTACCGTGTAGCACATTATCTCGTATACACCCAACAGTTTGTATGCCACATGTATTCATTATCCAGACTTTGTTTGGGGGCGTGTGTGAGAATGTTCTCACTAGAGTTAACCACGTACAGAGAAACGTACTCGCTAAATTAGAAATAATAGGCAGAAGACAAAATTGGATTGTGACATAGACTAAGGAAAGTCAAGGCTCGAGCTTTGCAAACGCTTTTTGAACATTTAAAGCCTTATTAATAAACGGGTATTAGTCTCGGATTAGTTACTTCAGCTTTTGTCCTTTTTTTGCTACTGGAATATTTAGCTGGATCGAAAGAGACAAAAGATGGTGTAACTAGTTTTAGACTAGTTACACCATCTTTTATCTCTTTCTTCTTTTTGTTTCTTTCTTGCTAGTTCGTGTTTATTAATAAGGCTGTCAGAGCTTACATCAAGCATTTGCTATTCAAAAAATTGGACCACTAAATACATACTAACAGTTAAGGTTTTTTTAGGTGTTATCGAGCTAACAGCCTCTGTAGTGTAGTGGTTGAGCAGGTCGGCTGACGGAGGCGGCGGGTTCAATTCCCACGGCAGGACAAGGTATTTGAGCACAGAACAATAAAACACAAATACTTGTTCTGAGTCTGGGTGTTGTGGGACCATCGTAGTTCCTGGGTCCCTAGACAAAGAGAATCCTATTTAGGGTCCAGGATCCGTGTATGTGATAGTTGGGTGTTTTTATTGTTATTATTTAAATTTATATGTAAAAGATTTTTTTATCACGAACGGCATTTGAACTCATATCCATCCGTCCTTTAAGCCGAGAACATATGCTTATTTAATAAAATTGATCACGTGGTGTTGGCGCTCGTGAACCGTTTTTTTTTTAATTTTGATTACGTAACCATCCGTATCTATTAGTCTGGATAATGAAATGAGATTAAGTTTTTCCACTTCACTTTCCTGTTGGTAGATAGATGTAGATGTAGTGTGAAAGTCCCTTTATTTATGGGACTCAAGCTTAATTATATTACCCACTATTGTTCGTAGAAGACAATGGAAGTAAAGTGAAATAGATAAACGTCTTGTTAAATATCACTGAAGACACCTGTGTAGACAACGGTAAGTAAATATAAGTAAATGCACCCTAAAAATAGAGACCTTTCGGTATAATTTGCATCGAAATATTATTCTGAGTCAGAGAATGTCACATAGTAAAAACTACAAGAACGAAAATGCAATGTGACTAATAGTTTGACATATAAAACAACTTTATGGTTCTATAAACTTTACACTTAAAACCGATCACACATCCTTTGCCGTAAGTTATTAGATAATAGTTTTGAAGACATAATTAACGATAATGAAAATAAAATACATGTAGAATAAAAAAATCGAATACAACAAGAAAAAAAAATTGGAAGGTTAGCACCAATTTTACCAATTTTTTCTTGTCGCGCCTGCACTTGCTAGTTCCACGTTCGCCAGTTTTGACGAACAATTTAATAGAAAATGGTTAACACAAATTAAAATTCTTTGAGAAATTATCAAACAGTATTTATTGTTAAACTGCTGATAACTAGATATAACTAGCCCTTAAGGGTTGAATTTTCAAAAACTGTGTAAAAAAACCTAAACGGTATTTAATATTAAACTGCTTATTTACGTTAACCAGTCACCAATAAATATTATTTAAGAAATAATCAAACGGCATTTATTGTTAAACTGCTTATTTGCAATTGTTGAGTACCTATAATTTTATTGAAATATATTCAGTTGTATGGCAGATGATGCCTAAGGCAAATAAATGTACCAGAGACCAGAAACCAGACAAGATACTCGACTTGCTATACAAAATACCTATGTTATATGTATTTTGTGTAGCAAGCTTCATTCTGTGTGTTCTGTAAGTATTAAAACAGCTGCGTAAACGCCTCTCTGTTGATGATTTTATCTGGATTTGTAATAAGATATTCATTACAATAACTAGAAGGTACCTTCTGGTACCTCACTTCATTATCTAAAGTTGTTTGATTTATATCTAACAAGTAGGTAATAAATAATGTTTTTAGACATAAATATTACTACATTTAATGAATGAATCCATAGAATCCCAAAAGTTTTTAAACTGTATTTCAGGAATCAGTGGCTTCCCCCAATATTTTAAATTTTATTATTATGTCACACAAAAAAACATACAGTGAAAACAAGAGAAACAAAACTTACAATGCAGAAATGGATAAAAAAAAATTTTAACTACAACACTCATCGATATCAACGTAACGAGTGAGTGTTTTGTGAATTTTTAGCCGACTTACAGGGGTTTTTTTTTTTTTTTTACTTCAAACTTGTCTAGCATTTGATCGCGCTCTCACCTGATGGGAAGTGACGATGCGATCGAAGGTGTAGCATGCTAGCCAAGTAAATACCTATTCACTCTTCTATTGAACACGCCCGGGTCATATTTCGCCGGAAACACAGACGCTGGCAAGGCATTCCATTCCTTAGCCTTTCTAATTAAGAACATTAGGCATTTTAGGTGCTATTATTCGTCTGTATTATATATATATATATATATATTATATATATATATATATATTCTATATTCATTGTAGCAATTTGTATGTTTTACCAATGCAAGGATGCTTTATAAGTCTGTCACAAAGTCATAACGAAATTCTCAGAAGAGTCAAAAGTCAAATGCTACAGCTTGAGCAAATTATTTATCATCAAAGGCCAATGGCCTCTTGCTTGGATGATCCCCACATGCTGATTGACGTTGATCCGGTATATCTACCAATTTTTTCTTTATATAGCTGCAATGAGTCAGTGTCGGTGGCAACTGGCAAAACTAAACAAAATGTAGCACCAAATTAGTAAATTGAACTAGTCGGCAATCAACTTTTTTGTCCTATTAATAAAGTTTAAAATAACCTACTTTCCGTTTTTAGGTTTTATAAGCTTGGCGAGACGTTGGTTCCAATTTTAGAATTATGTGTTTACTTTGTTTTCATTGCTGTTTTAGATCTTATCTACAAAATAGCTCATACGTTTTCTTATAAATGGAAAAAAGAACTTTGTATTTACATAATCAATACATATGAGTAACTAAATCAATTCTCAAATTAGTTACTCATATTTGCCATTAAAGCATTACTATTTTTGGTTACTTTCGTTTCATTAATAATAATAATAAATAAATATTTGTGGACATTTCACACAACGCCATCTAGTCCCAAACTAAGCAAAGCTAAGCTATGGGTACCAGATAACTAATACAATACCTATATACTTTTGTTTGTAAATACATACATAGAATACAATATAACACCCAGACACAGAATAAATACATATGTTCATCACACAAATGTTTGTCCTGGGTGGGAATTGAGCTCACAACCTACAGTTCAGAAGGCAGAGATACTACCAACTGAGCTATCAAGCCATTACTTACTACACATAAAATAAGATGTCAATGAGTAGTCAGTAAATCCGCAGCTATAGCCAAGGCATTCCTCCTCATAAATACTTGAACCCTCAAGTCTTGGTTCATTCATAACTCCGGCCATTCTTCAGGTTAATGGAAATCACGAGATTTATTTACAGAAGCGCAATTTAAAATTATAATGCTCTTATCTTCCATCGCGGCTGTACAGCGAGATGTTTATTTATTTACTGCAGTTGAATAAAAAGTATATAGGTACACTTAAGGGACTTTAAAAAGATAAGTGAATTTTTTATTGAAGCAATCGTTTTATTGAAATAATTTTGTTTTATTTTCATAAGTTGGAAAAATGCAACCGTGAATTTTAAGACAAGATTTTTTTACTCATCACATTGCATGTTGATATTGGAATCACCTTTATTGTAACTTGTTGACTGGCCCGATAGCTCAGTTGGTAGTGACCCTGCCTTCTGAACTGCGGGTTGTGGGTTCGATCCCCACCCAGGACAAACATTTGTGTGATGAACATCGATGTTTGTTCTGTGTCTGGGTGTTATATTGTATTCTATGTATATATTTACAAACAAAAAGTATCTAAGTATTGTATCAGTTATCTGGTTCCCATAGTACAAGCTTTGCTTAGTTTGGGGCTAGATGGCGTTGTGTGAGATGTCCACACATATTATTATTATATTATTATTATTATTATAGCTAACTTTGTTTTATGTTAAAAATGACGTACGAGCTAACCGTTCGCATGATGTTAAGCGATACGGCTGCCCATGTCAGTTGCAGTGTCACTCGGAACTCTAAAGTATAGAGTTTCGCATAACACTGCACTGCGCACGTCATCCTGAAACATCAGCACAATCTAGTAATAAGATTACTATACTGCGAGATCAGGTCATAAAATCTCTTTTGCCCAGTAATTTCACTAGCTCCAGTACCCTTCAAACCGCAATACAGCAGTGCTTGCTTGCGCACAACTGCTTAGCGGCAGAATAACTAACAAAGTGGTGGTACCTACCTAGACGAAGTTTGCAGAAAAGTCCTACCACCTAGTAAAAGTAAAAACTGTCATGCTTATTAAAACAAATATAAAAAATATTAAAACCAAAAACGTTGCCTACTGGTAGTGGCGGACAAAATATAACTCCTGAATACTTACAGCTACGAGTACCTATACATACTTTGCTCATAAGGTTAATTATCAAGCCCTTTAAATTCCAAGTTCTGTCACGTTTATAGAATGTTTTAGACACAAACCCACACTAAAAAAACTTTAGTGTGAAGATTCATCGCTTCAGGTGTTTTTTTTAGCTCAGTCATTCATCCTTTAGGCGGCAGTAGCGTGCAGCCAAGCCTTCATTTGCGACCACTCCTTGCCGGAGGACAAGCATCACGTTACAAGCTGTAAATACAAAGGGTTACATGCAAAATGGCACTGCCAATGCTGCGGTCACGCAATTTGATGAAGTATCCACATTTCAGGCTACAGAAAACAACATACATGTATATAATATTATTATTTTAGTCATAATGTTCAAATTACATTATCGGCAGCTTTTTTGTATTTTGATTTTCAAATATTGATTGGCATTCTATTTATAAATATGTGCCTGTTCTTTTTAAGCTGTTGCCAGAAATAAATGATTTATTTATTTATTTATAATTTACCCTATTTAAATATAAACTCCTTACTTAGGAAGTAAAGATGGACTAATAAAACAAATATTTGAATTTCCGCTGTAATTCCATTGTATTTAGTTAATTATTTAGATAGGTAATATTGTAATAAAAATAAACGGTTTCATGCCAAAAAATAAATATGGTTTTGAGTTAATTAGGGAAAGTGGTACATACAATATCATGAGCAAGTTATTTGTCTACATTATGTAAAATTATGTTATAATTAAATAAAACAAAAAATGTTTAGTACTTAGGTAGTGTTTCCGTTAACAATGTGTTTTATAGCAGTGTGTACATATTGTTACAAAAGTTTATATCTCTAACTTATTGTCTGGACAAACCTAACCTACCTAGGTATGCCTATTACAGAACATAAGTATGTTGTATTTTGATGTTTAAATAAATAATAAATTAAAAAACAATAACAGCATTTTGACCTGCAGTCGGAGAAAGCACACTGATCTTCGATCTTACACCACTAAAGTTAATTGAAAACAAATTAAAAAATAAATTTAAAATTTCATCACCAATAAAATGAATGTAAAGTAATAAAAATGTATCTTAACTTACTTCATGAAAGCCATCTCATTTAAAGCTCTTTAATTCAATCAGGTGCTAGGTATAATGAAATAGGTGAAATAAGTTTTATGAATTTTAAATTAAAACACAGTTGGAATGGCATTAAATAATTTATTTATCAAAGAAGGAAACAAAAGACGATACCAACGATTGCTGATGAAGTTTTATTAGAGACGAGCTTCTGCCCGCAGCTTCGCGGCGTGGCCTATGGGAAAATAATTCAACCACCCATTTCGCCCTCCGAAAAATCCTTTCTTAGCAGATGCCTACGTCATAACATCTACCTGCGTACCAAATTTCAGCCCGATCCGTCCAGTGGTTTGAGCTTTGCGTTGATAGATTACTATGTCAGTCAGTCAGACCTTTGAGTTATATATATTTATATAGACTTGTGTTTGACCATTTGTGAATAAATAAAATAAAATATAGTCATTTTTTATAAATTTACGTTATGTAGGATGAAATGCCTTAATAACTTCAAAACAAACCTAGCTTAATTTATTCTGTGACTATTAAAAGGAACGCTCAAGTAAGCACACTTATGCCCGCCTGTACTGAAGTTAACAGTAAAAGTTTTACTGAACAGCTCTCTCTCTGTGACATACCCAAATGCATAGAGGGATAAGTGCGAACTTAACTGCGTGCGAACTAAGAGCTGTCAAACTTTAGTGCAGACAGGTATTATTACCTACTGGTGTCGATTCTGTGTCGCATTCTCTAAAGCTAAACGAAATTAACATATTTCTGTCTTTTTCATTTCTCCATTATCAGAAGAGTACCGCCATACTTTAAGTTTACTTTAGTTTTGAATGCGACACAGAATCAACACCACTATATATATATTCCTTAAATTATTATTTCAAGCATGATCAGTAGTGTATCGTAAAAGGTGTAGCCCCAGATCCGTACAGCCAATACCAACTTGTCATGGCTCAAACGAGTCGGGTGCTAGCCAGTTATATTAGCGCGGCCCTAACTACCCACTGACCTGGATACTGGTGCTAATTAGTAATTCGACTCATTGCAAGCAAACGCATTTTTACTACCTATCCACACGTAGTACACGCACACTAAACGGGTATTAATACTGTATTGTAATCTATTTTACTGTAAAAATAGCTTCCGCACGCCTTACTTCATATTTTGGTTCAACGCTCTAATTATTTTTTTACGCAAAGAGAAGCCGCTGACGTAGTATTTTAAACAGGAAGAAATTAATGTTTTAAATGTCTAATTTCATTATTTTGTTGACCTTCGCAGCAACTGTGACTTACCTTTTTATGTATATTATTTTAAAAAAGCTTGGCGTCCTTACGTCACCTTTAAAACAACAACAGTTCGCGATATCTTCCACTCGCCTCGTAATATTATCATTTTCTTTCATTGCCCTTCACTTTCCGCCTCTTCGTAATCGCATCGCATAAAACATTTCCTTCGACCATGCCTCCACCGCAATTTCGTCGACAACTGACATTTGGAGACGGTCCTTAGTGAATGAAAGCTAGTGCAAATTGCGTACTAATATTAGATTTATGTCATGCCAGTTGATTATAGTAAAACAGTACATAGCCTATTTAAAAAAGGACAAGGGAAATTGGTTTTTGGGCCCTGATGCAAAGTCAGATATCATCCACACGCTGCTTCATAGGACATTTATAGGTCAGGACCTAGTTTACGTAGTAACACATTTAGTAATGTGGCGCCTAGTAATGCCTTTCATAATTATAATAAAAAGCCGTGGTAATCTTTTAGATTGTACTATAACTAGATATGCCTAAGTAAATTATTAACTGGTAGTGGGCTGGAGCATTTGGACTGTCTTATGTCATCGCGGCTAGTATTTAGTCCAAATGATTTTTTTTGTACTAGGTAGTGTTATCTAGTTGATTATATTATTGTAGTTTTTAGTAAATTAGCTTGGGTATTAACTTTAGCTACACGGGGGCGTAAATCGTTGTGAAACCGACTACGAGGCATAAGCAATCAAAATTAATTGTTGTTAGTGGATCATAAAATTCTAAGATAATTTTCATACCTTCTCATAAGCACCTCTCACTGCACACGTGAATCATTTTAATAGCAATGTACTGAATTGCCCTATGAAATTGCTACCGTGCTAATTTCTATAACTAGGGCCTGCTTTCGGACTTTACGCGGTGTAAGCGACACGCAGGTTGGAGAGTATTATGCCCCTCTTTTTGTTTGTTTTAAAAAGTTGTCTTAAGAACATTAGAAAATGTCGGTTTAGTTTATTTAGTAAAAAAAATATTTCGATTTTTCACCCGTCTCCTTTGATATCTCGCACTTTATTATTTTCCACTTCGGAAACATCTAGTCGTCGTCAGCAACACACGGTGTACTTAAATTAAAAAAGAATCTTATATTATGGTACTAACGAAAACATTTACTTGTGGTTAGTTAATTACTTACAATT
This sequence comes from Ennomos fuscantarius, assembly GCA_905220475.3. Taxonomy (NCBI): domain Eukaryota; kingdom Metazoa; phylum Arthropoda; class Insecta; order Lepidoptera; family Geometridae; genus Ennomos; species Ennomos fuscantarius. The sequence continues at coordinate 9,439,310 of HG992037.1, read as the reverse complement.
TAAAATTTAATGTATTCAATTCTAAAGTTTGAAACATACCAGTGCAATCTTTTTGATTGTGATTTACGGTCTCAAAAGATCTCCTATTTGTATTATCACGCAAAAACGTCATGAAACTTTGTCTTTATTATAACTAATACTGGATACCTAATACAATACAATGTTACTTTAATGAACACCAATATATATATATAAAAAAGCAGTTAAAATATATACTGATAAATACATAATAATATTAATAAATATTACGCCTGGTCGATGCTACGCGTGACCAAATTGCTGGCACTTATTTGGCACAACGAATAAGCATTGCAATTGAACGGGGCAATGCTGCCAGCATGTTGGGTACGCTACCTACCGTTAGTGAGCTGGAGCATTTAGACTGTCTATATATAGGTCATCGCGGCCACTATTTCTAGTCAAATTTTTTTTTGTAGTAGTAATAGTTATTATATTATTGTAGTATTTAGTTGAAAATAAAGGCAATATGCCGTGTTAAACTAAATATTTACAAAAGAATAGTAGAACGAAATGAAATAATTCGTATGATTCAAAGATACTTATTTATATACTCAAAAAACACGCTTCCTAATTTCGAGTTCGTAGACTACGAACTTGTAGAATTTATAGATTAACTTAGCATTATCCGGTCACGTACGTATAATAGGTACGCGTATAGAATATTGGCGTGCGGTATCAGCTATCGCGGATATCAATCGAGCATAATTGAAGGGTTTAGAATAAAAAGGGTTTAACTCACAAACTGATAGTTTCGAGAAAATTGACTTTAAACTTCAATGGCGTCATTTTAATGTAGAGTGCTTGTAAGGTAATAGAAAAGGTTTATGTAAGTTTCGGATGCTTGAAAATGTTTTAATTCTATTTTAGAATACTAAATATAGTACTAATTCATACAATTGCTGTAAAAATATGATATAATAAAATATATATAATAATGTTTTTATGCTAAGCGAACTGTATTCCTGTGACAGATAAACCGTTTTTAGACTCCAAATCTTGAGATTTAAGCCTCATTTTGGTATTTTCAGAATGTATTAATGTAGATAATTTCACGCTGAATCCAACGATACCCATTAGTCATTTTGTGAAAAAAATCAGTTATAACCTTTCTTACCCCTTCAATTGATCATGAGCACATCATAGTGTCTAAAATCAAATAGAAAGCAAATTTATTTCAACGGCTCTTTAGTATCACACTAATATTATAAGAAAGTTTGTATGTGTGTATGTGTGTATGTTTGTTACTCCTTCACGCTCAAACGACTGAACGAATTTGGATGAAATTCTGTAACAAGCTAGCTTATACACTGGATTAACATATAGGCTACATTTTGTCCCAGAAAAGTGAAACGCTCCCGTGGGATGAGGAAATAATTAAAATACTTTTTATCCGCGGGTGAAACCGCGGGGCGCAACTAGTTTTATCTAAAATCATTTAATACCCAACCCTACTGATACTATAGCTCAGTTGGTAGCCTTCTGAAATGTAGGTTATGGGTTCGATTCCCACCCAGGACGAACATTTGTATGCTGAACATCGATGTTTGTTCAGTGTCTAGGTGTTATATTGTATTCTATGTATGTTTACAAACAAAAATATATCTACGTAAGTATTCTATCAGTTTATCTAGTTCCTATACTACAAGCTTTGCTTAGTTTGGGATAGGGTTGGTTAGATGGCACTGTGTAAAATGTCCACAAATATTTATTTATTTATTTCGAATTTAATAAATAGCTAAACCTAATAGAGTTTTTATATACATAAATTGATACGTATATTCTTGATTTAAACGCTTTTTATGTGTAATTGAATGACATTTTTTTATACGTAGATATTATCACCACGAACGCACAAAATGTAGATAGATAGACAGATGAAATCTTTATTTTACACGCCAAATAATGAAAATTACAAAGAGAAAATAAATATTTAAAATATTACACAAAGTGTAACAATAGGCGACCTTATCGATGAAAGCGATCTCTTCCAGGCAACCTTTGGATGGGGAGAATTTGGGAAAGGACGGGATGCACATAACTATTTAGTTCATATCAAGGGCATAATAATTATAATACTTCTTAACTTCTTAAAATATAGTAGAAATAAAATACACACACACACAAAACAGTAAAATAAATGGTAAATACTAAAATATGAATTGTAAAATTCACACATTATTTTCAATGTATGCTTATATCAGGTAAGTAGGATTTCTGTTGTGACCCAATACACGAATAGGCATCAATTACTATGAAAGCGGTTCATATTCTAATGATTTATACTAAAACGAGCTTCTGCCTGCATCTCTGCCCGCGGCGTGGCCTATGAGAAAATAATTCAACCACCCATTTCACCCCCTTAAGGGTCGAATTTCGAAAAATCCTTTCTTAACGGATGCCTACGTCATAACATCTACCTGCATGCTAAATTTCAGCCCGATTCGTCCAGTGGTTTGGGCTGTGCGTTGATAGATCACTATGTCAGTCAGTCAATCAGTCACCTTTGAGTTATATATATTTACATGTACTTACACGAGCTACAATTCAACGGTATTTGTTGCTCCATCGATGATCCAAAAAGTCTTATCTCTCTAATCTGTGACACTAACCATATTTTATAGCAAGATGTCCATGTAAGTATACAAATATAAATAATGTTAGCAATAAAATATCGTTTGGAATCTATATCCTGTCGTAAAAAAGCAGTAAAGTTATACGCACTACTGTTGATGATAAAATTAGTCTGATACTTACGTAGTTGTAGGATAAAGTTTAAGTTAACGAGGAGTCTGATCGCAAAATCAAAAAAAAAATAACAATTTTTTGTATGTTTTGTTATTTAGCCAGTGTCAAGTAATTGATAATTTATCAACTTAATGATATTTCACGCAAATATATATCAAGTCACAATCCAAGTAATGAAGTCTAGTCAAAGTCATAGTCTAGTCATCCTAGTAAAGTGGTCGCAACGTTACTAGAAGTATCTATGGAGTTTTGGAAACGACACGAAAAGAAACGTTTCACCATCATTATACCACTTTCCCACAGTCGTGCCTGTAATCCAGCACTTAACGAATAAAACACCACCAATTTAATGCACTAACACTGAAAATAACACAAGTTTTGGAAAATAAGACAATGCGGTGATACCAAAACTATATTTGAAAGGCCAGTGTGCGATGGCGACGTGACGTAAAAAAATAATCAGATGAAAGAACGTGTAAAAAGGAAATAACATGAAAAGGAACGGTGATCGAATACAATTTAACTAAGTAGATATATAGATACTCTTTATTGACCCCAAGGTAACAAATACAACAACAGGAAATAACTTATGAGTAGGTTACAATGGGCGGTCTTATCGCTAAAAATCGATCTCTTCCAGATAACTTTTGGCTGGAGAGAGAAAAATCAATGAGCAAAGACGGTCGGTGGTGCTAGTAAGTAGTGTGATTATTCCTAAATAAAATCATGTAATAACCCCCAAAAAATACATGGTCAATGTACTGCTTCTAATTTTCAGCGATAACACTTTTTTACAAATTAAATAACCAGACTTGTGTTTACATTATCACCAGTTATTTTTTTATTTGTCATGCCTATTTCACTTGATCCAAAAAAAAAACACCCGCGCAGATCCATCTTGACATCAAATATAGGATCTGCCAATTTCTAACTTTAAACAATGTTTCCAGAGACCCCCTCAGAAACATAATAGTCGTGCTCAAACGCCGCCATAAAATAGTTTTTTTTTAAATATAAATTAAGCCATACATACTTATTTTTTGTAACAAACGCCTGCTTTATAAGTGTAGGTTTAAACAGAGACACTCAAATAGAAGTTCGTTAACTATTAAGGTGGGTATTTATTACGTTATGGGTAGTACCTACTGGACGCAAAAGCTTAAAAATCCACCTGTTTATTTTGATTTCAATAAGATTATAAAACAAAACAGAAACGAGAAAAACAAAAGCAAGCCTAAATAAATATTCTATTCATAATTATTTTTATTGTTTCCTATTTCAATAAAGGGCTAAAAGCTGCTGAGTCAAGTTGATATCACAGTGCGGCACATTACAAGGGGGCAGAATGAATGAAGCAGACAAAAGCGTGTAAAACAATACGGGAACACGCAATCAAATTCTAAATTCGAACACAATTACACTGATTCACGCCCTAACGCTTGTATTCAAATTTGGAACAGAGAGTATCACTATTTTGTTTTATTTAACGTTTTCATGTTTTGTTTTTATTTCGTATACTTTTAGTAGGTGGTAAGTAAGTATGTAAAATAGGTAAGTAAAATTATTTAATTAATTTGAAATGGTTATAGTTGCACAGCCAACAGTTTTAATATCTACCCGTATTCGAAAATGTAATATGGTTTAATAAAAATAAAACTAAAACACCGTGGTTCCCTATGGGCAATTTGCCGTGTACATTAAAAAAACTATATGTTTTCTTATATCTACCTTTTAGCCAATTCAGCGCTGAATTTAAACACACATAATACACATGCTCATAAATATGTATGCTGAATTGCTATAGATATATGTACTTAAATCAATTGTTATTCACTTACTTGCATATTGAAGTATGAATTTGCAAAAACATGTGTCGCGAAAGGTAAAGATTACATTCTTAGCTCACGTCAAAGATAGCCTTCTACAGACCGACTTCAGACGGATTCAACACGGATTACATTAGTTACGCTTTAGAACAACACCGCAATAAGACATTTTCACGGTCTTCAGGGCAGCAAAGTAAATGTTAGAATAGTTGTTACGACAAAGTCCTAACCTGTTTACAAAATGTTCATTTAGCCAGACATGGAATGAGTCAACTGAGCATGCATCGTTTACATACATCTCTAGGTATAACCTCATTATATATCCTTCGGAGAACAATTTATTTGAGTGCTCTCGTGAGGCTGTAATTTAGCATAATGATGTGAGTGGAATGCTTACTTGCTTTGAATAAAGAATACAAATGCCAGAATAAAAATATTGGTTTTTTATTGTTGTATACAATAGCATTAGACCACAGTCTTAGTTAACTTAATTTAAAAATGGAATATGAATGGAATGGCTTTTCCACTGAGTAGGGCTGCCAATACACTTTTTATAATGATAAAAGATATAATGTGAAAGATATAATGAGCATAGATAATGAAGCTGAGGTAATCGGTATGCCATAAAAGCTGCCAAAAATTATAGACATAAAAATGTAATACAAGTGCAGCTTTGTTTTATTTTCTTGTTGTGGTCTGTTCCAGTTTAATCTATTGGAATTATCACCTAGTGGTAAATTTTTCAAATATTTTAGCGTGCTAAAACTTTTAGGAGGAAATTGAAATGTGTCCGTTGGTAGTTTTAGGATACAGCAATCAGTAATATTGATTAGTGAAAAACCAATCCACTTATTGTTATTACAAATTAAATAAGAAGGAAGGTTTAGATATACAACAAACTGTAAAAACAATAGTATTATATACACCTGGGGGTGATCACAAAACTTTGATTATATGCAACAGGAGATATTTCATTCCTTATTTATCATTAGCTCCGTATTTAAACTGTCAAATCCATACAAATTTGTGTTTCTAACGGTTGCAATCAAGTTACGTGATCATAGAGTGTTATCAAAGATAGAAGAGATACTACAATCAGTCTTAGAAAACAAAGATGAGAAGTGCATTCGAAGAAATTGAAGTTCAAGAAAACAAAACAACATCAAAATTTTTTAGTGTTTATTTTTTCACCCATAGAAACTATTTATTATGGACAAATTTAAGTCACGGCCGACAAAGTCACGCGCTTCTATGAAGTCTTGTAAAGAACATAAAAAAGCGTGGCTTTTCATCATCGTGCCCGTCTAAAAATGTACAGTTACCATTAAGTTAAATGAGATGCCGATGAAAGTTAGGTGGAGTCCAGGTTCAGTTCACATTACACCGTTAGAAGTCCGTGTAATGTGAACCGACAGTAAGGCGCTTTTCATCTAGCGGTCAATACAGTAGGCAAACACAATTATCGCGCGGGCGGTCCCACGGGCAAGAAACTCTATCGGGGTACATAATCGACCAGTATCAGTGTTGCCAAGCGAGTATTTCGGTTACAGAACGTTTTTTTTATTCGATCAGTCGTTTTTTTAATGTTTGAAATTAGAGTCACGATTCGTATTGAATTATGTTGTTAGTTCAAATTTTGATATTATCTCAACGATTCATTCAATGGAATATAAACTAATACTACTCTATTACTCTTTAACTACATACATTGGCATCGATTTAATTCATCAAGGAATTTTGTACGAGATTTTTAAATGACGGCAGCCAGAGTAAAGCCCTTATTACTAAATCGTGCTATAATCGTGCCTTAGTGCTCAAGATAAGATTTTATTCATAAAATGGTCAATTTGTGGATCGATCGACAAAAGGGCATCGTTGTGTAATACAGGCAATTCTCTGCTGACTTTTCACCTTCCTACTTTGGGCTGGTAACATTCAGTGTTTGAGGACATTGACGTGGTTAGCAGAGTGACATAAGGTATGAAAAAAAGGAAAACATTATTAATTATAAAATGTAACTGTTCATAATTACACAATTTATTTATTTATTAATACTACCTTATACATTATTTTGCGCTAAAGTATAAATAAATAAATGGTGTAATTATGAAGAAAGTATAATAAATATCATTTTTTTTCAACAATTCTGGTACCACGTCAAATATAATGTATATGTAATAAGATGTATACCTACTCGTAGGTATAGCGCCTCACCACATAATATTGGAAATTTTTAGCGCGCTCTTACTGGCAACTGCGTATCATATTGCCCAGCATTTCCGCGCGTCACGTTATCGTGTTTAATTTCACTTAGCCACAGAATATCAGTTCAGTTAGTACGTGACACGATCCACGATCTCTTGTTGTTGACCCAGATACAGAGGAAAGCGGCCCTACCCATTATCTATAGACGTGACAAACTTGAATTTGAATGCGCAAGTTCATTCATAAAATCGTATTTATGTTGACCTGTCCGCGATAAGAGTTACGGATCGCGTAACTTTGGATTTCACGCATTTAGACTTAATGATATTCACATGAAATTATTAATATTTTATCAGTTTGTTTTTAAAGTTCAATTTTAATTGAAAATTTATAATATCAGCTAGGTAAATGCATTGGTAATATTTGTAGTAATTGTTTTGGCGCCACTGAGTCTACTTATCCAATGTCATTAAATTCTATATACATATACAATAGTGATATAGCATAGGAACTACTGTACCTAATAATTAAAGAGAGCCATTTATATATATTTATATTGTTTGATAGGCTCGCGTTTGACTAAAGTCACTTGGTAAGTGACGATGCGGTCTAGGATGTAACACGCTTTTTTTTTTGAACGAGCTAAAGCTGTTGGTCTCTATAGACTTTTACAGCGTCACCGGGCGGGAGGGCGGGCGCTTTAGGCGCCCAAACGTCAAAAGTGGGAGGCAACTAGCTCAAGGGCACCCCTGGGGTGCGAGCCTCGGCTTGGGCCGTTGCCGGGATAAGAGGATCGAGAAGACTACGTCCACTGGAAGAGTGGACCCTATTGAAAGTCGCGACCGTTCTAGCTAACCTACGGGGAGTGATGTAACACGCTTGCCTAGACATATTATCAACAGTAAGAAAAATAGCGTCGAAAACTCAAATCTCTCCATAAATAAGTTTAAGGCTAATACACAGAATTCGCCTAATGTACTCAAGTATATTGGGCTAACATCAATTTCCAGCCGTAAACAAAATCCCCTATTTCCTTGTAGGTTTTCCGGTCACCCATCCGTACGTATAATAAATAACCTTTCGCAACATTCAGTGGCTGTGCAACGTTATTCTTGGCTCTACGAGAACTTGTTTATACATCTTGTTAAGAAGAGCGTAAATTGACTTGTCGAGATTACCCAAGTACGAGTATCTTGCGAGAAACATCGGGTTTGTTTTTGCTGGTAAGTGGCGAATGTAAAATTTCATATCTTGATTACCGGAATGGTAATGTGAAATCATTGCTAAATTCTTGACGCCATTTAAAAGAAAATTGCAATGAAATGAAGTTATCGACTGACTAGCTGTCTGTCAGTTTTACTCCTAATTAAAAATTAACCACTTTAATCCACTATATAGGCTATAAATATTCCAAACTTTATCTAAATCCGTCCAGCCATTTGAGCGTGAAAGGGTAACAAACATACATAAAATTTGCGCTTATAATATTAGTATTAGTAGAGGTAATTTGATTTATTCCCAAAAAGTATCAAGACTCAACCAAAGAGTGAACTTTATAGGGTAAAAAAATTACGAACAATGTAGGTAGCGGTAGAATAACTAAAACAAAACAAAGCCTAAATAGCCTAAATATTATAGAAAAGACAATTTTTTTTTTAAATAATACTGTTAAATTAATTATTATTACTTTCTAATTGTGATTATTTTATTTTTTTTATTATTATTTGAAAAATTAAGATCTTAAACCACAGATTAGCTTGGCTTATTTTACTATAAAATCTATAAATTAAGCAGCTCTTTGGTAGTAAAGCAGTTATGTATTTTGTAGCAGTTTCAAAACGCAACGTCTAACGTGTCGCTTATCAATAGGTATGTAAGAAGTTCTGCGAATTAAAATCACACGGGAAGTGTCCAGTCACATGGGCTCGAGTATGCAGCTGCTAATCTAGCTGGACATTTTAAAGAAATATCCGATGTCTGGCGCATATTTGTACACAGAGATAAGATATACTCGTAATTACGTGATTTAGGAAGCAACCAGATAAAATACAGACGCTTGTGGATAAAGGCTGGTTTTAAATTGAAGAATAGCTTAAAAAGTCTTCCTAGTAGCTTTTCTTTATTAGAACAGCACTGAAAATAGCTTAGCAAGTTTTCCCTAGTAGATTCTCTTTACAATAATGTATTTAGAACAGGAAATACTTTACTAAGGGCTAAATTATTATTTCGCTACCAGAAAGACAAAACAGTTTAAAATGTAATGAGGATGTTTATATTGTTAACAAAGGTGCTTGAAATTCTACATGAGTACACTCTACCACAATTAGTATTGATTTCCGCTTACAAACGCTCATTCATGAAACACTTCCCATACAAATATCCTGTATGTTTATGGCAATTAAACTAAATAATCATACATGCATCACCCGGGCCGGGCACGCGAGCACCACGTGTACCATAAAACGTTCGCCGATGCATGAAGTGGGCTACCGGTGCATACTGCCTCGGCACACGCCTCTAATAAATATATGAGGAAAGTGTGCTATGTTTATCGTATCAAAGCTCATTGGCTCATCTAGTATTAATATGAAACGATAACATGTTGTGCCTGACTTCTTCTGGTTCCTGGAATGAGGACATACCCGCTTGAAAACATTATTGCTATTAAGAAATTTCAGAAACTTCTGGGCGGCTTATATGTCTCGGCACTAGGACAAATTGGCTATTTTCTATCTATGCATAATGAAAGTAAGAAAGAAAAAAAATTTATTCGTTATAGCTTCCAGAATAACATTGACGATACTTTACGTTTTCTAAAACGGCCATATGCGGGTTGCTCGAAGCAATAAAAAAGTAATTTTATGCCAGAGATTTTTTTTGTACATCGATGTAGTCCTTGCGTCATGTTTATAGTATACTAGTTGCGCCCCGCGGTTTCACCCGCGGATAAAAAGTATTTTAATTATTAGCTCATCCCACAGGAACATTTCACTTTTCCGGGATAAAATGTAGCCTATATGTTAATCCAGTGTATAAGCTATCTTGGTACCAAATTTTATCCAAATCCATTCAGCCGTTTGAGCGTGAAGGAGTAACAAACATACACACAAACACACATACAAACTTTCGCCTTTATAATATTAGTGTGAAGTGTGGTGTGAAGATAATACGGCTGTCCTTCACAGTGTAGCTATAGAGCTATGAAATTACGTGAAGTATTCCAAAAACATAGCCTGTAACGAAAACGAAGCCACCATACTCATCCTGTTGAAAGGAAGAGAGAAGGGAGATGGAAAAAGATACGGTGAAGGGAAGTAGGCAATGCCATTGCCATTCCATCCATTCATCCGTTTCCTTTATTTTTCTACCTGTCACTTTCTACTTTTCATGTATTCATGAACAGCGGGACGCGAAAGAGTTCCAATAGTTTACCTTTCGCTTAGGGCGTAAAACTATTTAACCTGTGCGAAGCCGGGGCAGGTCAGGTCGTACGACGTAACGAGTATAAGAAAAGGAAGAAAATCTTGTAGTTTTCACAATAAAGCTCCTGATCATTTTGTTTTTGGTATTTTTGTTTATTTTGCCTTTAGGTTACGCTATATATTATTTTTTTCTAATATCTCAAAATGTATCAAGAGCTGTTTAGAAATAAACAATTTCAAACTTCATTGCTATAATAAAGTTGGGATAGTAACGTCCATAAACGATGGCGGCTAGCAGCAGACCATATCTTAAGAGCTTAAGAGTTATCAATTACAGTTCACACCCCATTACACACATATAAAAGCAAAAATGTGTCAGTTAGCTGTTAATCTAATTCTGCTTCACAAGCCCTCGCTAATGCGACGAGTTTATTGAGGCGGAAGGGCATCTCGTTTAGATAATAGGTAACGAAGCATCAGACATCAGATAAATGGCCAGTGGCTACTTGAGAGGGTCGTGCGAGAGAAAGTATCGTATCTCTGAACTCAATTGAGAGGCTACAATTTGCTGTTTTACTTTCGTTATAATGATAACGAGCTTCTGCCCGCAGCTTCGCCCGCAGCGTGGCCTATGGGAAAATAATTCAACCACCCATTTCACCCTCTTAAGGGTGGAATTTCGAAAAATCCTTTCTTAGCGTATGTCTACGTTATAACATCTACCTGCATGCCAAATTTCAGCCCGATCCGTCTAGTGGTTTGGGCTGTGCGTTGATAGATCACTATGTGAGTCAGTCAATAAGTCAGTCACCTTTGAGTTATATATATTTAGATATATTGAAGCGGTAATGGTAATGAAGCTGACTATACAGGGGTGTGTGCAAGTTTTGATTCTAAAGCAAGCATAAAAATCGTTACGCAGTAAATTAAGAAATCCGCTGTCAAATGCTTGGTTGACTATACAGTTACCAAGCAATTTTAGTGTTAGTTAGGTATATGTAACGTGAAGCTTCGTGAGCATTTTATACACTGTATTTTTGGAAAATCCTGTGTCCTGTGTGTATTTGACAATAAGCACTTTTTAATTTTATATGCTTAGTGAAATAACTTAATTTTATGTACCTAATATAATTTTGACTTGTAAAAGTGTTAAAATTAGCTTATTTGCAATAAATCTTTTGACTTTAGACTTTATCTTTTCTTCCTTCATTAAAGCTACGCAAAAGTCAGTGTTCCAGCACAGATACTGTTCAATGAATTGCAACCTTTATTTAGGCACTATTTGTTTAGCTACTAGCTACCTAGGCTGTTTGTTACAGGGGTACTTATTTCCGCACTTCACGCTGGCCTCTCGAGAATGAATGCCGCATTGTGAAGCTCACAATTTGGGCACAATCGTACAGACAACAATAGTCAAGGACTGACTCTATAGAAACGCCTCTATGGCATAAAAAGTCGTGAATCTTTTGTAACTCGTATGAGTTCGTACTGAGTTCAGAAACGGAAATGAATATTGATGAAAAGCGTTATCGGAAGTTGTATTGTAGTGTTTGTTGTTTTAGTACCTACAGAGATAATATTATCAAGAAATCGACACCACAGGTGTTATGGTCTTTCTAATACAGTGATGTATGATAAAAACGTTAAAAAGAAAGTGTCAGGATGTCCCAAGAATAAGGCGAAAGCCCGGATGTATAGCATCCTCCATGACACCCGAATCACTGCCATGTATTCAGTTGTTCAGCTACTTTTTATAGTTAAGAAGCCACGGTGGTTAAAGCCTTATTAATGGCAACACATGGGTTGTCTGGAAGAGATCGCTTTAAGCGATAAGACCGCCCATTGTGACACTTAATTCTTAAGTTTGTGCCTGTAAATTATTACTACAATGTGGTGTTTCAATAAAGAGTTTTATCTATCTATCTATCTATCACATTTCTGATTATATATGTTAGTAAGGCCTATATTGTGTTAAAAAAGCGCCAAAACCAATGTGATGAAATCTTGCATCGCTCCGTAAATATAATGATGAGGCATATTACAAAGGCATTACCAAAAAACGAATACAGAATACATATCAGGTACTTATTTTGATAGTTATCTGTTTCACTGGCAATCAATTGGTTACAATTTTATTTAAGTTTGTATGCAACACGCTGAAAATTGGGTATTACTATCACTATCAAAACCAAACATATTTCCGATCGGAAGTTTGATCGGGAACGTTGAAAAACTGTCACGTTCAGGTCCAAAGCAGACTTGTGATTTGAAACTTTCTCATACTGACACGCACTTATCGGTTAGATAAATAAAGTGAAGATAAGTCTGTCAACGTGTTTACTCAACTAATTCTCCTTCCTTTTCGGCGCCAGACAGCTGCACCGAATGTTCAGTGCACCGTTGAATAACGCACCTATTTCTGTTTTTGATATTATTTTTACTGTTTCTAAAACCATCTCAATGTTATCTAAACCTGTTCTGTTAATGAATAATTACATGGGGACTAAGTAGGCTAATAACTAATTAAATTAAATTAGCCCATAAATGCGTTCTGTTGAGTTTTCCTCGATTAATGTAAAGATTTTTGAGTGCACTTATAAACATAATCGTAAAATATCATAATGAGCGCTACCGTGGCTCAGTCTATCGGCGGAAGCTTTTGGATTGATACTTGAAATTTCTGTCACCGGTCATATGATTAAAGAAAAACGTATAACTGTCAAAACAAATTAAGATTCGAGTGTGTTGATTTGATTACCATTTAACATAATTTGTAATGTTTTCGTAGAAAGCTAAGGCAACGCTGGTTTACGAGTGCTTTCCTTTTATAAGTAAAATATTTTAATAGAACAAAAGCTTGTTCTTTTTTGTTCGTAGGGACACAGAGCAAGGCTTTGTCGACATTTGTAAGCAGCTGCACACCTGGCCCTTGCCAGGTCAGTAAGCGGCGGTCATTTTTAAAAGTTTAGCGAGAATAAGTAGCTACTGCCTTATACTTATTTTAAAATATGATTTAACTCGTGTTGTTTATTACCTTTGGTAATGCAGGTATGTTAATAAAGTGTGTTAAAATTTAAATAAATGTAAAACGTACAATGTGATATTTAGAAGAACTATACTGACTGAGTTTATTACCTTAAAATGAATTCCGAATTTTGGACATTTCTACCACATCATTTTTTATTTTACTTCATTTATTCAACTCAAAAATCCGTAATCATAATATTAATAATATCTGTAAAGAAAATGATTTAATCAAGTTTGTAATTTCGTATCAAACAGTCATCGTGTAGATTGAACGAATTTAAATTATTAATTAAGTACAGTCAGCCCTAAGGAAACTACATGATGTAGTTTTCTCACTCACACCATTTTGTATAAATTGTAGAGGAACCGAAAAAGCAACAAAAATTTCAGTTCTATTCAAAACTTATTATATATACTCTTTATTGGCACATGTTTAATGACATTCAAAACTTATGCCACAGATTATAACAAATATTTAAAAAGCAGATCATTTAAAAACAAACAACCAAAACTTGTTTCGATATGTTAGAAGTTATCTAATATGAACTTATGCATGCATCCAAACTACAGTCGCTATTCTGTTAATAAATTATTAGCCATGAATATGTATTACCTGTGGCACGTGGGTCGAATTCAAGGATATATAAGCAATGACATGATTCATAAGCCTTGGCACTACTTACCTGAAACAAAAGAAATAACACTGTTAATAAGTGCAAGTGTAACAAAAGAGTAGTCGAAGCAGAAAATTAACAACACATAGTTAATTAAAACATAAGTAGTAGGTACTGAAAACTTCCGATTATTTTAATTAAAACATATATTAATATAAAGCAAGCTATCGTATCCATAACTAGGGAAAACCAAATAACCATTTATGTAACTTGGTTGAAATCGATTCAAATTCTTTGTATGGATTTGCCAGTTTACGTAACAACCCTACCTATTCTACAATCTAAAACAATCTGCTCATCTTTCTAGCATCTGCCTCAACTCAGTCACCCTCTAAATTACAAACTTTCACATTTATAAAATCGGTAAGTACAATAGGTACTCAATTGAAAGGCAACATTAAATGCGATTTATTATCCTCAAATGAAAGTCCGAAAAGCTTTCCAAATTCAATAGTCCTCTTAATTGATATTTCCTTTTAAGTTTCAATACTATAGCGAAAGTAATTAAAGCACTTGCATGCTGTCATTCTTGGCCGGCAATATATTTGACGTGACCACCCTTGATCCCATTGTAGTGCGCTTCACGCCAGTCACTCCACGGACGTGACTTGGGGAAACTAATCCGGGATATATTGTCCATGTTGATGGAATACACTCTTTGTTCAAATTTTGGGGAAATTGTATACAAAATGACCGTCTATCTATTGTTTATTAGTCTCTTCCATGTACCTACGTGTTTTATTTCGAATATCTTTCGGTTATGGAAACCTTACTATTCTAAAGTTGGTAAGAAGGCATCGCAGTAAAATTTTTTTAATGCAACTATGAAAAAAATTTTAGTAATACTTAAACTAATTTTTATTTAATTACTTCTTCCTGTTTCAATTAGTGTTTTATCAGATACGTTTTCATTCAAGTATGAGGCACTCAAAAACTCTACCATATACGGTTCAGTAAATCGCCTTATCTAAATGAAGCTCATAAAAGGGCTTCCAGTTGATAGCATTTAAATTACTTTATTAAGAAGCTTTCATACTAATTAAAGGCGTTTAAACGCCGTATATCTCTGTTTAGAAGATTGTTCGATCGCTTCGAACAGAAATAGTTCTTAGTTGTAGACGCTGTAGCACAGATTAAGTAATAGTTACTACGTAATCCGTAGTAAAATACAGGGGCACTGTCCGACACAGGAACAATGAAACACGCAACCACGAAATCAGAATCCTACGAACAAAAACAACAACGCTTTCTTTGAACGAGGAATGCGTTTCGTTATTGTCCTAAGCTGCTGTTTACAAAAAAAGGCTTCGATTTACAAGGAATCCATTTTATTTATAAGTAGCTTTGCTCATAATAGATCTTTTAGGGTTATAGATTCTACTAACTTTAATCATACCAAGAAAGGCATTAACAGCTATGGAATACAGACGTGTCGTAAAATACAAATAAAATTCTGATGAATTGCACGTTCGTTCGGCTTTCTTGCGACATCAAAGTTCCTACATAGTTTATTCGAGGGGATACAACAAAACCATAATAAAATTCATATATTCTGCAATAAAAATATATCATAAAAATTTAGATGTGTTGACATTAGGTTTACGCAATGTTTTCATTAAAACTGGCATGTATTATTAATGGTTGTGTCATAAAACTATGAAGATGGAAATTCCAATAACGGTAAAAATATATGTTTCTCTTAATTTTTTTTTTGTAAATTATGTATTAGTTTTTAGGCTGTCTCCGGACTTATTGATATTATGATAAAGTTCGAGAAGAAGTAAATTTTATAAGAAGTATAAAAGCGAGGCATTTTGACAAAACGCAGCAGCTGGTGGCGCCGTTTGATGTGAAACCGCTGCAAAACGTAATCTAGGATAAATTTAATTTTATAAATACAGGACATTGGTTGAAAACCAAAACTTAGCGGGTTTTCTCTGCTTACTACTACTTATGACTACTTAATGAGAAATAATTCCAAATTAAAATGTCCGCTTCACCTCGTTGACTCGCTTTAAGTTCTTGAAATAACATGATACCGCTTAACCATAACATAGAGAACCAGAACATTGCACTTTACAGACTAACGTTTTAATATAATAAGTAAGTTATGATATATTTAATATAAGTACATGGGAAGCACTGACGTATCTACAAAAATATCATCAAGCTATGGTATATCCAAACTAAAGCCAAATATTAGTTTATAATATGTAATTCATGTACACATAATAGATGGGGATGTGTGAGGAGAATGCAGACGGTTTATATACTCATAAGTCCTCCATAAATAGCACAGATCTAATAATGATAGCATCATCAGTCACAGCTATATCAATCAATGCAAATACATGCGCTTTGCATTCATAGCATGATCCTTCCATGCTTATTACTTTGTTTATATACTTGCGTATAGATTATGGCCCATTGAAGAAGATTGATGCACTTTTATGAAACGTCGGATGTAGTGAAAAATTAACTTATACACGTTATGTGACATAACTCACATTACCAAACGCATCTACCTGCGTATACATCTACTCGCTTTTTTTTAATTGAAATTTTTTTTATGGTAAAATGGGCATGCGTTTGACAACATATCATCTAATGGTAATTGACGAAGTTGACTAAGCACGCTTGCCCATGGATGCCCATGCTCATGCCCACTTGTCTAGCATTTGACCACGCACTCACCTGGTGTGAAGTGACGATGCGATCGATGGTGTAGCATGCTAGCCAAGTAAAAACAGTTGCTTACATACATTTTCCTCTTAGAACGGGCTAATTCTCTACCTACCTATATCACATGTTATTGTGGATAGGTATGCCTCAACTTGGGGCGTAACTTTAGGAGCATATACTCCAAAGGCAAATACGGGCAAAATACTCCACTTAATGGAAAAGTGAGATCTATGGAAAGTCGCGACCGTTTTAGGAAACCAACGGCGAGTATATGTTGTACCCTGTTTTTGTTTGCTTAAGTTAATTTTTGTCATTTAGGTATAAACAAGAATTTAAACTTGTATTCTTTCCAAAATACTCTATCATGCTTAATATAACCATCAAAGATAAAGAACATTAATGGAAGCGCATGTTGCACGTATTTCCGTCCAAATTCAATTATTTCTTAGAGATAACTTCGACTGGAGAGCTGACGTTTGCTGAGTCAATTAACTTTTATATCGCCACTGTAGTTTAAAGCTACATTAATTTACTGACCAATGGGAATTAATACTCATACGTATTTGTAGATGATGTTTTTTTTTTAATTTTTGGCTCCACACCTCCGTGTATTTAGCCAGTGTCAAGTAATTGATAATATATCAAGTTAGTTAATGATATTTCACGCAAATATGTGTCGTCACAGTCGAAGTCATCAAGTCAAGTCATAGTCTAGTAAAGTGGTGGCAACTTTACTTTAAGCTTCTATGGAGTTTTGGAAACAACACGAAAAGAAACGTTTCACCATCATTATACCATTTTCCCACACTCACGCCTGTAATCCAGCACTTAACGAATAGAATGCCACCAATTTTATGCACTAACACAGAAAATAACACAAGTTTTGGAAAATAATACAATGAAGTGACGCAATCTTTTTCGCGTTCCCGCCAAATTTCCTTGTAGATGGTGTTTTTGAGTAGATATTATTTGAATTGCTCGTCATTTTTCATCTGTCATTTTTACAATGACGTTTGATGCTGGCTGGAAGGCTGTTTTACTGGAAGCTATAAATGAAAGAATAGATTTTTTTTATGGAATATAATACATTAGAGAATATAGATTCGTTAACTATATGACGTCCCACGGCTCCATTGATGCTTTCATGTTCACCTACAATATCTTGATGACTTTTACAGCTTTTCGGTATACACTTTTTGGACATCGAGTTTCATGTAACCATTTTGTAAGTAATAAATCGCTGTCGGCAGCTTATTATCGATGATTATTCCGTACTGTGCGCCATGTAAGTGCATGATTAATTGTGCGATATCGAATTGCGCGCTGTTCATCGACAATCGATTATTATTTTTGCCACCATCTTTGGCCCCGAGGTGCTTCGTAATGGCATTCCTTATGAGACGCGTCAATTTTTGCGAGAGGCGTTTAATTACACCGGTGTAAGTGTAGGATGTAATGTAGAATCATCAATATTTACTGGCGGTAAGTTGGAAGCCTACATTTTGAACGTGAGAAAGGATTTTAAACGAAAAAATCTTTCATTGCTGACCAATTTATATGCCATGTGAACAAGAAGCAGTATAAAAAGCAAGTAACACGTTTGAAAGCTCAATGGAAGTAAGCCCTTTAACATACAATTTGCTAAGATTTTATGATTATGCGGTGTAGCGGATAACAAGGTAAATTGCAATTGATGGCAATTCCCTCAGACCGCTGATGTATTCGATTTATGACACGTAATTACAGCATTTTGAATTGCCAAGTAGGTAGACCATTACTTGCCTAATAAGGCGAAGGGCTATCATGCTGTCAATGTACAGTTTGAACACATATTGAATATAGTTGGCATTAAACAAACGTGTACCTAGCTAGAATGTTTTTCGATAACTTGATAAGTTTATTTAAATAATATTTATTTGCAATCATAGCACCATCAAACTATACTAACTAATCACACTATCACACTAATATTATAAAGGCGAAAGTTTGTATGTGTGTATGTGTGTATGTTTGTACTCCTTCGATTTGGATGAAATTCGGTACTATGATAGCTTATGTATACACTGGATTAACATATAGGCTACATTTTATCCTGGAACCGCAGTGCGCAAATAGTAATTAATATGACAACCACTGTGGTGTGGTGGTTGAACAGGTCGGCTCATAACCCGGAGGCGGCGGGTTCAATTTCTGCAGCAGGACAAGTATTGTGCACAGAAAAAAAGCGTAAATACTTGTTTTGTATCTGGGTGTTGTGGGACCATGGTCCTCGTAGTTTCATAAGTCCCTAGTTACAGGGAATCCTAGTTAGGGTCCGGAATGTATATACGTGATCGTTAGGCGTTATTAATTAATACTAATAATTACATTTTAACAAATATTTTTGAAAAAGAGGCCAAAAAAATGGTTAAACTACTTTTAAGTTTACCCTACATTTTGTGCTAATCAGTTTTAAACATAAGTATCAGATTATATATATGGATATATATTTTCTGTTTGAAAATTAAATTCTATCGTAGTCTTAACGCAAATGATTAAAGTACTTATAATCTTAATTTCCTGATAATTTAATAGGGCCAACTAAACGAGAAGAGAAATTCTTGCAACTTGTAGAATGCAGATAGCCCTGCACACAAACATAGCTTGTCTGATAAACACGCACACAGGCAAACATCGTCAGAGAAAGAAAATAGCATGCTAGCGGACTGGTCTTGTGTCACCCACGCGAATTCCGCGCAGGGCGGCCTGAGGTGCCAACGGTGCCGAGTTGCATCTGCATGTCACACCTAAAATACCTACTAGACATAGAAATTAATACCTTAACGCTACTAGATAGTTAGGTATCGGGAGGGCTGACGACAGCCGCGTCATAGCGTGTGTATGGTGGTTGGTGCTGTATACTTACATAATTATTATTAAATACTGATCAGTCGGGCTATAGTTGGAGTGTGTGTAAGCTTGTTGGAGGATTTTTATCCGGCATGTTATTATTATTCTTGTCGGTATCAGCAGCGGTGGAACATCTGGTAAGGCAAAAAGACTATGTAAAGACTATGCTATGTCTCTGCTTAAAGTTTTTGATTAATTAATATGATTTGTCCTAATTTGAAGGTTGCTATCAAATATTTGATCCGGCATCGCGTTTCTACCATCGCACCTGCTCATCCACATATTATTGAGTCGTGGAAATCTCATACGACTCGATTCATGCGTTCGTTCTTGCCGTACACCTGCAAAATGTGGAATACGCTCCCGCCAGCGGTCTTTCCACAGAGTTACAACATGGAGTACTTCAAAAGGAGGGTTAAAAGAGTCCTACAGGGTAAGCAATGCATTGGTGACGCCTCCTCCGGTGTTACAGATGTCCATAGGCTACGGTGACCACTTCCCATCAGGTGGGCCGTATGCTTGTTTGCTCCCTTTAACATAAAAAAAAACTTTGGGCTTAGTTCGGGCACTAATTTAGAAGCTATTGAACAAATAACGTAAATAATATTTAACGTAGCATTTAATTTGAACTTGAAACACATTACTCAATACTACTTCAACGATATATTAGTATCACAAACATGATTTGCTTCCAAATGTTTGAACTCAAATTCAACGTACCTAACATTTATTTACTTCACTAAAAGTTCAAAGACGCATAAGCAATAATTTCAACCTTTTTTTTGGCGGGAAAGCGAAAAAGATTGCGTCACCGGATTGTATTATTTTCCAAAACTTGTGTTATTTTCAGTGTTAGTGCATAAAATTAATATAATAATAATAATAATACATCACAGACATCAACGCGTGTGCTTTTAGCCAATAACGGGAGTTAAAGGAGCAGAAAATGCTATAACAAACAATAGAAACAATTTTTCTTGTGTAATGTTATGGTAAATAATAATAATAACGACTAACGATCACATACATAGATCCTGGACCCGAACTAAGATTCCCTGTGTTTAAGAACCCAGGAACAACAAGGATACATGGTCCCACAACAACCAGACACTTATTTTGGCGGGAAAACGAAAAAGATCGCGTCGCCGCTTTGTATTATTTTCCAAAACTTGTGTTATTTTCAGTGTTAGTGCATAAAATTGGTGGCATTTTATTCGTTAAGTGCTGGATTACAAGCATGAGTGTGGGAAAGTGGTATAATGATGGTGAAACGTTTCTTTTCGTGTTGTTTCCAAAACTCCATAGAAGCTTCAAGTAAAGTTGCCACCACTTTACTAGGAGTATGACTTTGACTAGACTATGACTTGACTTGATGACTTCAACTGTGACTTGACTTGACACATATTTGCGTGAAATATCATTAACTTGGTAAATTATCAGTTACTTGACACTGGCTAAATACACAAAAGTGTGGAGCCAAAACATAAAAATAATAAAAAATTTCAACTACGACATAATGTTTGAGCTTTCCTTTAAAATCGTAAATGGCTGATGCAAATTCACAATGGTCAATCCAAATGTACTTGTCTTATTCTTATTAATGTCACTAAATAACTAATAGTGTACTAGTGTATTACTGTGTCATAGACATCTAGGTTTATTTTTGTAAAGTCCACCTGTACAATGAAACACAAAACATTGAAATATATCAAATTAAAGAAGAGTTCACTATTATATTATGTGTATAATAACATATGCGAACTTCGGATCCACAAAGTAGATTTACATTATAAGCAAGTTGAATATATCGGAAGAGACAGTCGTGAAGTCAATATTCAAATGAACTTTGCGCCATCTTGACATGCAAGCTAATTGAAATGTAGGATGCTAATATAAATATGCACATATAAAATGGCCTTTATTTAGGTAGAGCGGGCGTTGACCTGCTGAATCACAGTTGTTTTAGTTCAAACATCCGAACTTACAGAATGTGTACTACGCGCACCAAATCCGAGATTAGGAAACATTGTAATAACAAAATTTTGCTCTTCGACATTTATTGGCTCTCATTTAATCCGTTCCTCATCTAAGTCGCTCTCAGTTCTCAAGCAGTACGTTTCAAGTCCAATTTAATTGACAGGAAGTCGTATTGCCGCCTGCGATACGTAGATCAAGCGCAACCTCCAAGAGCATTCACATGATATACCTTCTAACTTTTATCTAAGTATGATTCAGATAGTTTGTCAGCTTATAGATTTAAAAATAAACTTATTTATTTTTACTTGCCTTTAAAAGGAGGATTTCACAGACCATTTTGGACCTTATTCCTACAATGTAACCAGCAGTAATCAACAGCTGTACTTTAGTCACGTCTAGTATAATATTATATTATCTGTGGTCATGCGTTTTCTTTTTCCCATCAGTGAACTCACGTGAGCGTACTATTTCTTATGCGATCTGGTTACAGAGCAGAGGTGAAATTTGAGCGTATTTCTTTTCTTTATGGATGTGGGTTTGGTTGTAACTTTACGAATATACCGTATAATTATTATTATTAATTCCTAAGCTAGCTGTGCCCCGCGTGTGGTGAAAATTTTCTAATTTTCCGCTCAACTTTCTTAAATTTTTCTTTCATAACACCTTCTCCTGACAATAATAAACACAACAAAAAAGAATTAGCGAAAATATTCCATCCGTTCACGCGTGATGCGATTGACCAAGGGATATAGACGTTAATTTTTATATTATAGATTACTTTTATGTGGCCCCTTTCTATTAAGCTCAAAACCCTTATGAATAGTTGAGACTGATTTATCATGTGAGAAATGTTAATAAGCTAAAGATGCTGTTAATCTTTGCTGCCGTCAAGGCAGTATTACCATGTACGTTGTAGAGTTATAAATATTAGGCACTAATACTTTACCGTGCGGTCCCGGTGTGCGAATAAGACCACCCAATCTCTTCCCATGGGTGCCATAAGAGCCAGTTAAGGAAACATCCAGAGAATGGGCAAGCTGCATTCTTCTCCGCCTGCATTATAACCTAAAGCGAATCCGCCTGCCAAGCGTGATAATTGTGGCAAACAGCCTCTATGGAGTGGTGGTTGTGCAGGTCGGCTCGTAGCCCGGAGGCGGCGGGCCCGATTCCCGCGGCAGGACAAGTATTTGTGCAGGAAAAAAAGGCGCAAATACTTGTTCGGAGTCTGGGTGTTGTGGAACCATGGTCCTTGTAGTTCCTGGGTCTCTAGATACAGGGAATCCTATTTAGAGTCTAGGATCTATATATGTGATCGTTGAGCGCTATTATTATTATTATTAAACACCCTTATGATAAGCGTTCCAAAGCAGCGTTTTATGGAGATAAAACGCTGCTCTTCTACTATACTTCCCCAAGTTCCGTATTCAGCAGTGAACGTCTTCCGACTCATGATGTGATTTGTAGAGCATATAACCGAGAGGAAAGAGGGTGTTTGTTATTAGTCATGAGAACTATTAGCAAAATAAGCTAAAATTAATCCTTTTAATGGAAGATTTACGTAGGAATGTGAGTCAACATCATCAATAGGATGAACGCTTGTTTATGTGAAGTCATCTTTATTTCTACTAGCAACAAGCAATATTATTTCTGAGAATGGTTGGAGCAGTATCAGCAACAGTTATAAATAACATCATCAACGGTTATGTTATAAAGTTCTAAATATCAAGAACGTAAAAGTTTTCTTTCTCGGTATCAGCTGGTAGAATAATATGAATCCGACCAGGGTTTTGGCCTAGGCTTTCCATTTCTTTTAGTTACCAGTTTTTGACTATGTTGTGTAGTCAAAGCTGCAGTGCTGACACCAACTTATATTAGTTGGTGTCAGCACTGCAGCTTTAGGTACTAGGTATATACCTAGCACTTTAAAAATCCACGCTGATTCCGTATACTTTTACTTCGCAAATAAAAATGACTTTTACTTCTTGACTGCCTTAAACTTGCGGAATATTAATATAATTTTTTTTTTATTATGTTTCTTATTCATCTCGTCTTATAATCGATGGTTTTTACTTCATAAGAAGAAGAATGAGTTTGTTTTTAAATGAAAATTGGCAGATTGGACATAATGGCGAAAAAAAGAATTATATATATAATCTATATGTCCTACTTTACCTTGATGACTTATACTTTTTACAAGTGACTGTGAAATAATTTTAATCACTGTAGATAGATAGATATATAAAACTCTTTATTGAAACACCACATTACGGGAACAATTGACAAGCACAAACTAGTTTTCTTATGTTACTAAATGATATGCTATATTTTACTAGGTGGTAGGACTTTTCTGCAAAGTTTGTCTAGGTAGGTACCACCGCTTTGCCAGTTATTCTGCCGCCAAGTAGTAGTGTGCAAGCACTGTTGTTTCCGGTTTGAAGGGCACTGTAGCTAGTGAAATTACTGGGCAAATGAGACTTAATGATCTGATCTCACAGTCGAGTAACCTTATTACCAGACTGTGCTGATGTCTCAGGATGATGTGCGCAACTGCGCAGTGCAGTGTCACGCGAAACTTTATATTTTGGAGTTCCAAATGACACTGTTCTGTTATTGGCAGCCGTGTCGCTTAACATCAGGTGAACGACTAGCTTGTCACATCATTCAATAACATAAAAAAAAAAATATGACGAGCTAGTCGTTCACCTGATGTTAAGCGACACGGCCGCCCATATCAGAACAGCGTCACTCGGAACTTGTATTTATACTTATTATAGAATTTGTAATATTTTCAACTGCATGTTGACTAAGTAAATATCTATCCTCTCTTCAACTTCTCCGTGCCCGTAATCCGTAATGAAATATTTAAGAAAACGAACATCTGTAAACAGCATTGTAAAATGCAAATAAACAAATGAAATTTAACATATAAATTTCAAGTGATTGGACAGGATTTTTACCTCCATAAAAGATATTAAAGCGGCTAAAAACTTGTGAATTCTATAAAATATTTACGAGTTCATTTCCTTGAAATTTCACCACGAATATATATGTACGACTGCGTATGTTTAATTTAAATAATTGCCGTAATGCCTGCTTTATGGGATATATATTTCACGTGGTCATTACAGCGCATGATAAATTATATGGCACGCTATTCAGACGGTAAAAGCATTAAAGTCAGCATTGCCGCCTTTTGTCACGCAGTACCGGAGAACACTGTGAGATCATGCTTATAAAAGAAAGGTGTTAACTGTATCTATTTCTTTTACTACATCTAGATTACAGAGATTATGGTAGACTATCCCAAGTTGTTAGGCAATAGAACGTAACTATTATACTTTTTTTATGTTTTGGCTCCACACTTTTGTGTATTTAGCCAGTGTCAAGTAATTGATAATTTATCAAGTTAATGATATTTCACGCAAATATGTGTCAAGTTATAGTCGAAGTCATCAAGTCAAGTCTTAGTCTAGTCAAAGTCATACTCCTAGTAAAGTGGTGGCAACTTTACTTGAAGCTTCTATGGAGTTTTGGAAACAACACGAAAAGAAACGTTTCACCATCATTATACCATTTTCCCAGACTCACGCCTGTAATCCAGCACTTAACGAATCGAATGCCACCAATTTTATGCACTAACACTGAAAATAACAAGTTTTGGAAAATAATACAATGCGGTGACGCAATCTTTTTCGCTTTCCCGCCAAAACTCAAACTATTGTACTTTTCCAAAAAATCGAAGTGTCAAGGATCTGAGTATCATATAGGTTTCTTTGATATCTCTGTCCATTGTATAGTTTTTATATTAGTACTAGCTTCTGCTATAGGAAACGAAGATGAAAACTTTTCATAGATAATTCAACCATCAATTTCACCCTCTTAGGGATGGAATTTCGAAAAACCCATTCTTAGTGGATACTTACACTTTACAAAGAACACACCCTCCAAATTTGAAGTCTCTTGGATCAGCCGTTTAGGCTGTGCTTTGATATATAAGTCGGTCAGTCAGTCCGGACTTTGAATTTAATATGTATAGATAGGTACCTATTCAATGGGCAAAATTGACACTCAAAGCAAAGCCTTCAAAGCCAAGCCTCGGTTCTGTAATCAAATCATCGTCAACTTCTTCACTCACTAATATTATTTCCTCTCCTATACTTACCTCGTTAAGTCAGACCTCGTAGAGTGATATCATACGCGCATCATTAGAAATAACGAGCTTCTAACGCATAGCAATCTGACGGTAGCCTTGACTGGAGTAATAATTTATTTTACGGAGTAATAAATTGACTGAACCTAATATTGACGGGATGTGTATGATCATAAAAATGTTCTGTATGGCGCATAGTTTATTAGTACTTTTATATATATTAATTGAACTTTTTTTGAATCGTTAACGCTAAAGTTTTTCTCATTTATTATTCAAGTAATCGCTGATTGCAAATATTATTTATATATTGCGTAGTATATTCTGACATGACAGCCTCTGTGGTGTGGTGGTTGAGCAGGTTGGCTCATAACCCGGAAGCGGCGGATTCGATTCCCGTGGCAGGACAAGTATTTATGCATTAAAAAAACGCAAATACTTGTTCTAAATATGGGTGTTGTTGGACCATGGTCCTCGTATTTCCTAGTTCCTTATACACAGGGAATCCTAGTTAGGATCCAGGATCTTTGTATGTGATCATTGGCCGTTATTATTATTATTATTAAGTATGTATATATTATTATATTCTGCAATATAAGAATACTAAGCTAAATCACTTGATATTACAAATAAAAAAATTCTAGATTTATGATAAAAACCAACAGAAGCTAAAGCTGATAGACTTCTTCAACCGTAATCATGTCAACTAACAGCACTTACAGTCTCATCGCAAAATAAGATAACTGAACTAGAGATTAATAGTCGTTACGGTACACCCAAGTAACAAGTAATCTCTCTTCATTTATACATCGACTGATCAATTATAGACGTGCGTCCCCGATACCAGGGGCAGGAAAAACTCAGAGCCATTATAAGCACAGTTACGTAAAACAAATAAAGAAGGTTTAAGGGCGCAATACGGTATCTTAAGTTAAAATTTTATGCTCATGAATATGAAAAGTGACGTATGAAGAAACAGCTTATCTTTTTTTATGTTTGAAACATCTAAGCCAACTCACTAATTAATACAACACAAAGAAAACCTGACGTTCATGAAGAGTGACTTTTATCGTGTACACTGACTGTAAAAATTAGTTCTAAGGTGTACTATTAAATCTTGTACCCAAAGTCTTTTATATCGTCCGATATCGTATCGTCTTTTTCAAATTCCAGTCTTTGAACATTGTGCAGATGCGGTAAAAAGCTGAAGACTCAGAACTAGTTAGAAGTGTACAAGTAACGGTGGGATCACCTCGCCAGTCAATGGGTTTAAAAACTGGTCGGAGCTCTACATAGCTTTAATGGGAGACGTTGATTGCACCAGGCTGCTGGCATTTCACAGGCACCGTTGGTTTTTGTCTAATATTGGAATATTGATTAGATAATGTTCATTGTTGAAGTAAAACTATGCACATGGCCATTATACGTCTGCTATTTATAAACGAAGTACATCAATAATTGCGTGATTAATTATAATTAAAAAATTCTGCCAACGGCTTCGCCCACATGGCCTATAGGAATCGAAGATTTTTTTATAGTTAATTCTACAACCCATTTCACCCTCTTAGGGGTGGAATTTCGAATAACCCTTTTTTTGTTGATACCTACACTTTACAAAGAACGCACTCTCCAAATTTCAAATCTCTAGGACCAGCGGTTTAGGCTGTGCGTTGATATATAAGTCAGTCAAGCCTTTGAATTTTATATGAATTAATAATAAACTATTCCATTAATTATGGGTGAATTTTGCATTGGAGATAATGCTTTTAAAGTGTCAATGGACACCCAATATCCTGCTCAGATCCGGTTACAATGATCGGATCTTTCGCGGACCCGTTAGCGCCACGCAGGACTGACTAACTGTACCTAATGGTTGGCAACATTCTGTAGCATGTACTGTTAAAATCTACATGTATCAGTACGGTCACAACTATTTAAGAAACCGTTGCAAATCCTTCAAGATTTTTTATCAACTAATCCGACCAGCTTCATTACCTTCATAAGCTTACCAAACAGATATAGAGCCTTTTAAACTAGTCTATAGCTGTTCAAACGGTATGTTTACTTAGTTAATGGTATCTACTACATAGCGGAACTAATGACAGAATATTGGAGTAACGCGGTGACGTGCTGTAAAAACGTAGTAAAGGCGTAAGCTGACGTAGGAGTGATCACGAAACTGATTGCAATGCAACAGTAGAATTTTCCATACTAACTATGCACATAGCTGTGTATTCAAACTGTCAAATCCATACAATGTTATGTTTCTATCTGTTGCAATCGAGTTACGTGATCGCCCAGGGGGTGATCATTGAACTTTGATTGCAATACAACAGGAGATATTTCATTCCAAATTTAAAAAATCCATAGTATTTATGTCCATTGTCATAAACTGCTTATTGAAACTTTCAAATCAATACATTTGTGTTACTATAAGTTGCAATCAAGTTACATGATCGCCTAGCTGATTTAATACTATGCCATTGATTTTCATTATGCAGAAAACACTAGATGATGATGCTTCGCACGCTTTGACTGCAGTTCATAGAAGTAGAATGTCCTTCCTCATGGTTAAAACCAACGCAGTAGACCAATGGTAACAAGCAGGCAGACAGGAATACTTTCGAAATTGTAATATTACCTAATATGGATGTATACAAGGTCTCTACCTACACTATCGGATTATGGATATTCTCGGGTATATAGTAAGTACTCGGTTTGGTTTTGTAATTTGTTGAGTTTAAGAATTACATAATAAATATTTACTAAAAAACTGCTGTTGGCTTTGTAAGCACACGTTTTGTATTTAAAAAATATTCTGAATATAAAATATATCAAAAATAATTAACAAAGTGAATTTATTCTTTGAACTAACTTGATACTACAATAATATAATAACTATTACTAAATACTACCAATAATAACTAATACAAAAAATAGGCTATAATTATACTAGCTCCGATGCCCGTTCCAATGCTGCAGTGCATTTCCAATAGGTAGAACACCCCACGTGCAGGCAGCAATGCCTCGTTGAATTGCAATGCTGATTCGTTATGTCAGTTAATAGTGGCTACATCGTTATTCATTAGTCCTACTGATAAAATTGTCATGAATTTGAAGTTTTCGACTAAAAGCTTAGAAGGTAAGCATAGAACCTACTTTTAGGACTTTAAATGGGAAGAGTTTCTAGAAAAAGTCTTGATTCAAACTCATGAGCATTTGATACAAATCGTCGTTCCTTATTTGCTGTTTTCCATTCTAATGCAAGCAATAGATAAAACTACTTCCCATAAGGTAAATGATATTAGTGTCGGGTATATGATAAGTGGTATCTATAAGTATCATGGACGTATCAGTATGCGGTATATATTTGTTGTGTATGTTTGCTCGCACTCGAGATGACGCCATGCAGCTATGGCTAATCTTTATTTGTGCAGAAAACGAGATTTTTCATAATAATGTCATTTAAACGAATTACCTGCCTAAATGTACACCTAACTTTAATATATAGATTTAAATGTGATTTCCTTTTAGCGGTTGAACTGAATTTGATGAAATTGTCTCACAAATTGTAATTGATGGGCAAAAATCACTGGAACATGATTTTACATTAAACAAAGAAAAAACAAAGTTTTACTTCAGTCGTGTGTTCTAAAGCACACTCGTTTTTTTCATTGTGTTGCTATGAGTAATAACTATTACCATTACTACCATGAGTTTAGTGTGCCTATTATTATGAGTAGGTAAATATAAAGGTAGGTATATCATTATCCTCACGCTTTAATTAATTTTATTGATGACCTATATTTCCGTGTAATTGTAATAAACACGTAATTATATTTTACAATTAAATTAAGACCTAGGAAAATGTTAATAATAATAATAGTCTGTGGACCCTAACTAGGATTCCCTGTATCTAGGGGTCCCGGACCTACGCCTACACCTACCCACAACACCCAGACACAGAACAAGTACTTGCGCTTTTTCCGTGCACAAATACTTGTCCTGCCGCAGAAATCAAACCCGCCGCCTCCGGGTGACCCAACTAGCATAACCACCACACCACAAAGGTTGTTAAATGATAAAAAAAAAAAAATATTATTTATAATTCTAAAAGCGTAGAAATGTGGCGCCAGCGGCTTAATACAACAAACAATTCGTTTTCGGCAATCAAGGACAGCACCATATACAAGCATGGTAAAGAGCTCCCATTGTGATGCCTAATTCTGGCGCCATGTAAGGTTCTGGCAACGCGGTAATAAGAAACAAATTGAAACAATACCTTGCGTTTACAACTTGGAACGAATCTAAACACTGTGTGGCAGTTGGCGCTCTGTAAAGGTTAAGTTTAAAGAATTTGGTTTTGAATATTGAGTTGCAAACGTGTCTTGTAATCTAATTAATTTAAAAGTTACCAAACTTGCAGCGAGCCCGTGTTCATCTAGTTGGTTTTTTTTGTATGTTTTGGCTCCACACGTTTGTGTATTTAGCCAGTGTCAAGTAATTGATCATTTATCACGTTAATATTATTTTACACAAATATGTGTCAAGTCACAGTCGAAGTCATCAAGTCAAGTCATAGTCATACTCCTAGTAAAACGTGTTCTTTTTTTCACTGAAAAGTCTTCTTTTGATGTGCTGTCATTCTACGCGACATTGGCAAAATAGTGGTCACCTCTCCACAAAGGCCATTAACCAAGAGTTGGAGTTGAAAATAAACATTGTTTGACAGCACCACCTCTACTTGGTCTGTGGACAACACAATCTTGTGTATCAAATTTTTATATAAAACGTTAATTTTTTAATAGGTCCTGAATTAAACATTTTAATACTGGGCTATTTGCATGTATCATATTAATAAAACCCGAGTTAATTGAATTCAATTATTTATAAAATATTGTTGTAATTATCATGCACACGATTCATGAGTAGGCTTAAAATAAACCTCTGTATAATATTTTCAAATAAATTGAAGGGCACGGGCATAAAAGGTCAAACCTTGGCTTCATAGGTCGGCCATTTACGCCATGATAAGTCAGAAGGGTTACAGTGATGGGCTGCCTTCATTTGCCCGAGGCAAGCGCGGGACAAGTGCTTGTCTTCTTTAATGGGTTTTGGATAATGGGACTGCTTTACCTTTGTCAGATTTGTACAGTAAGTTACTGTAGTAAGTTAATGTAGGCGAGTGTGTAGCCAATGCCTACACATATAGAAGTACTAGCTTCTGCCCGAATTGGATTATTGTTCTATGAACAGATTGCCAAGTAGCGGGATGCAAAAAAAAACTTGATGACTTCGACTGTGACTTCACATATACTCGTATTTGCGTGAAATATTATTAACTTAATAAATTATCGATTACTTGACACTGGCTAAATACACAAAATGTGGAGCCAAAACATAAAAGAAAGAAAAGAACACGTAAGTAAACAAAAAATACTACGCTCAACTATCACATACATAAATCGAGGATCTGCTTGATTCATAGATTGGATTGCTATGGCTACAGTACAGGGCCTCGGAGTATATTCGGGTTGTCGGGACAACGCAACACGAATATTCGCGCGAGTAGCCTCACCATTACTTAGCCCATTTACCTACCTGTGCCATTGTCGACCCGTAAAGCATTGTGAGCATTGTAAGCCTTTCGCAGAAGGCACGTACATCCTTGTTACGCTTACCTTTATTCCCACACTGAAATAAGTAATTTTTTTTTTCGAATAGGAAACATAGGTTTAAAATTTTAAGCTATTTACAACAACTTTGGATCTTAATAACAAGAATAGTGCCAAAATTGTTAAACAAAGGGATTAAAACGTTAACGTGTCGTAAGGCTTTTGGCAAGGTCTCGCGAGTTCCAATGACGAACGAAAAAATATTCTTTTACTATAAAATGTACTCCCTAGAATCTAAATAATAATACACTTTGGTCTGCCTACGCGCTACGCCTTGCTAAAATGGTACAAGAGCGTGATATAAGAATAAAAAAAATACTTTTTAATAGGTAACAATAATGTTACGTAATGATAACAAGCAGAGCACATTATCTATATATTTTATCAGTTACCTCGTTTCCATAGTACAAGCTTAGCTTAGTTTGGCACTAGATGGCGTTGTGTGAAATTTCCATGAATATTGATTTATTATTATTATTTATTTATTTACATTTATATGAAAAATGGCGAAACGTTTGTGAATTCGTGGAGGTTTCCGGAGCAGCCAAACTTGATATAAAAATACACGGATAATAATAATAATACACGTTAGGGCTGGCGCCGGCGCCGCGGCTAATTCGGCTGAGCAACTAAAACGGCGCAAAATTATAGTAATGTCGGTAATGGTTACATATTTGAGCAGTTTGGTGTTGAGACCCTGGGCCCTAGGGGACCGGGAGCTCATCGCGTTTTCAAAAATTTATCAGAGCGCCTGGCCGATGCTACGCGTGACCAAAATGCTGGCACTTATTTGGCAAAATTAGCATTGCAATTCAACGGGGCAATGCTGACAGCATGTTGGGTACGCTACCTACTGGTTGTGGGCTGGAGCATTTGGACTGTCTGTTGGTCATCGCGGCCAGTATAGAGTCCAAATGTTTTTTTTGTAGTAGTAGTAGGTAGTGTTTAGTATTGGTCATTATATCATTGTAGTACCTATTTACATGTTAAACATATATTATTATGATTTTATTCCACTAATAAAGTTTCACTTGCTTCGAAAGAAGAGAAGAATTGGTACAGGAGTTCGGAACTGCAATACGACTAAGACTTCGCAAATGAAAATACGGATTGTGTAATGGTAGCTTTGAGTTAACACTTTCGTATCACTGTGATGTGAATAACAGGTAAAAATTACATTTAAAATCATGGACGTATGACTTTTCTTTATCAACGCTCTAAGCTGGTAAATATTTGACAGCCTCTGTGGTGTGGTGGTTGAGCAGGTCGGCTCATAACTCAGAGGCTGCGGGTTCGATTCCCGCGGCAGGACAAGTACTTGTGCATAGAAAAAAAGCACAAATACTTGTTCTGTGTCGGGGTTTTGTGGGACCATGGTCCTCATAGTTCTTGGGTCCCTAGATACAGGGAATTCTAGTTAGGGTCCGGGATCTATGTATGTGATCGTTGGGCGTTATTATTATTATTTGTATACATACTGTCTCTAGCTATATCTACTGTTGTATTTCTGTTTTATTTCTCTTTTCATATAAACTTAACTAGGTATTGTTTCTATTTAATTGTATTTATATTCTTGTAATTTATTTTGTAAGTGAGTGTTGAATATATGTTTTCTTTTCTTTTTTTAATGATGCTACATCTTATCTTTCGGCATCTAATGTACCAAATTGAACAATATGAATGTGCTGCTTGGCTCGAAGGTAGAAATTTACCATAACTAGAGGCACAATGAGCGTCTTGGAAGCGCCTAACTAGCTGTGAAACGAGCTGGTTCGTGTACAGACCTCTTTGTTATCCGGATAGGAAACCTTTGTAGTGGAAAATGAGGATTTACTTCACTCTATTATGAAGATGTAATGGAAGTTTTGGAGTTTTGGCGGGAATGCGAAAAAGATTGCGTCACCGCATTGTATTATTTTCCTAAACTTGTGTTATTTTCAGTGTTAGTGCATAAAATTGGTGGCATTCTATTCGTTAAGTGCTGGATTACAGGCGTAAGTGTGGGAAAATGGTATAATGATGGTGAAACGTTTCTTTTCGTGTTGTTTCCAACACTCCATAAAAAGTTTCAAGTAAAGTTGCTACCACTTTACTAGGAGTATGACTTTGACTAGACTATGACTTGACTATGACTTGACTTGATGACTTCGACTGTGACTTGACACATATTTAAGTCAAATATCACTAACTTGATAAATTATCATTACTTGACACTGGCTAGATACACAAAAGTGTGGAGCCATGACATTAAAAAAAAAAGATGTAATGGAAGTTTATTCTATTTTACGTTGATTCTACACCATTCTAAAACGTAGTCAAAGAGCATATTATAATAACGAATAGTAGCAATACGTGGATATTTTACGGATTTTCCGTCTACGTACGTAAAGCCATAGAGAAAGAAAACAATGAAGTAAAAAAATATTAAAAACTTTTGCTAACCATAAAAATACAACGCAAATTAAAAAAAAACCCGTTTAATCGCAAGAAAAAACTAAAGACTGCCGTCGCTTCCACTTCACAGCCTCTGTGGTGTAGAGGTTAAGCAGATTGACTCATAACCTAGAAGGGTTCGGTTCCCGCGACAGTACAAGTATTAGTACACAAAAAAAACGCAAGTTCTTATTCTGTATCTGGATGATGTGGGACTATGTTCCTCGTTAAGGTCCAGGTTCTATGTAGGTTGGGCGTTATTATTATGTTTTATTTATTGTTATTGTGTGTATAAATAAAACCCACTAAAATCTTACATTACATTCACTGCATTGAAGTTTTAGAAACATTTTTTATCACAGTTTATGTATCTAACCTCAATTATTTAAACGCTATACAGTCTAAAACGTGTTATTGTTAATTAGAACAAAGAGTTTTGGCGGTAAAACGAAAAAGATCGTGTCACTGCATTGTATTATTTTCCAAAACTTGTGTTATTTTCAGTGTTAGTGCATAAAATTCGTGGCATTTTATTCGTTAAGTACTGGATTACAGGCATGAGTGTGGGAAAGTGGTATAATGATGGTCAAACGTTTCTTTTCGTGTTGTTTCCAAAACTCCATAGAAGCTTCTGGTAAAGTTGCCAGCACTTTACTAGGAGTATGACTTGACTAGACTAGACTATGACTTGACTTGATGACTTGGACTGTGACTTGACACATACAACATACATATCATGTATAATATAAATTAACTTGAAAAATTAATTACTTGACACTGGCTAAATACACAAAAGTGTGGAGCCAAAACCAAAACAAAAAAAAAGTAGAACAAAAGTGAAGTCATTGACTTATCTCTCACAACAACATCAACCTTGAACTAAGGCTACAGATTACAGCCGGACAGACTACAAGTTTAGTGTATTGTTAGTACGTATTGTAAGCAAACAGCAATTTTGAACACGTACCTAATACGCTATGCTGCTAACATTAAACTTTACTGCCCCTTTGAAATTGCTCTTATTTTTAGAACGGACAAAATCACGTTTGGACTAAAAAACAAAGTATTAGAAGGCGATCAACAGATTTATCGATTAAAGGAGTATCCGCGGATAAAAGTACTTTTCCGGGATAAAATATAGCCTATATGTTAATCCAGTGTATAAGCTATCTTGGTACCGAAAATCATCCAAATCCATTCAGCCGTTTGAGCGTGAAGGAGTAACAAACATACACACATACTCACATACACACATACAAACTTTCGCCTTTATAATATTAGTGTGATAGTGTGATTAATATAATATAATAATAAATTATCTGTGGACATCTCACACAACGCCATCTAGCCCCAAACTAAGCAAAGCTAGTACTTATGGGGACCAGATAGCTGATATTGTATCACTTTTACTTAGATACTTTTTGTTTGTAAATACATACATAGAATATAATATAACATCCAGACACAGAACAAACACCTATGGTCATCACACGAATGTTTGTCCTGGGTGGAAATCGAACCTACAACCCATAATTCAAGAGGCAGGGTTATTACCAACTCAGCTATTAGGTCAAAAATATAGATAATATAATACGATATGTATAATATCATATTATATTATCTATATTTTCAATATATTATTTAATAATAATATAATATGTATAATATAAATAATAGAATTATGTAACTAATAATCTATGACTAAGAATCTCTAAATTGGACCAAAAATATTTAAACTCTAAGTAGTTTATTTGTTAACAGCGAATCGCTTTTACGTATTCCAAAGTTTGAATCATTAAATTAATTAGGGTTTAAACTTAGAGTTCTTCAAATTGGTTTTGTTTTTTTACGCTAACATTAATAAAACTTAATAAGTAACAATTACAAAAACTAAATTTTATAGTACCATCAGACTTTAAAACGAAGTCTTTTAGAGACCTGATATCTTAAAATGTATTTATTAGTTAAGTTAAAAAATCTGAATTAATGAGTGTAAAATAAATCCGGTAGTATTTGCAAAGAGGTCTGAAGCGAAAGTGGCCCGTGTTGGACAGAGGTCCACGCCATATCGGGCGAGCAGGGCAGGCGTCCAATTAGAGGGAATGTGCCCTCGGGAGAACGGCCTTCACAGGCAGTTGCACTTTGTATACGTAACATTTACTTTACCCTGGGGGATAACGATAATGCAACCTCTACTGTGGTGCTAGAAATGCTTGTAGATAATAGACTGGTATATATTAATCCAGAAACTATAACTTATAAAAATGAGTGTGCTCGACTGGAGTAAAATTTCTTTAGTTTAGCTCCATCTATCGGCCAGTATAACTTTTTTGCTATGTTTAATACTGATGTCGCCATCTTGACTGTCATTTTACCGGACATACCAACGTAATTATACAAATTATTAGCTTTGTTATGTTGACAATGTAGA
The DNA here is from genome assembly GCA_905220475.3 of Ennomos fuscantarius. Classification (NCBI taxonomy): domain Eukaryota; kingdom Metazoa; phylum Arthropoda; class Insecta; order Lepidoptera; family Geometridae; genus Ennomos; species Ennomos fuscantarius. Next base: position 9,403,156 of record HG992037.1, on the reverse strand, counting down.
TCTACGTGAACCAACTTCAACTTCCGTTCGCCACGCATTCACCATCTTACTCTCCTAGTCAAGTGTAAAGAAGTTTTACTTCAAATATGTTGTACATATGTTCAATCATGAGAGCTTTCGATGTTCTCATTGAGATTTTTTTATAGACTCAGTTATTTTATAGGGCCTATCGTAGCGACCAAGACATTCATAGGTCATTCAAAACATTGCATCTTTTATTTGGATACTAGCTAGGCCCCGCGGTTTTATCCGCGGATAAAAAGTAGCCTATGTGTTAAACCACTATAAAAGCTACGTACACTCTAAATTTCATACAAATCCATCCAGCCGTTCAAGTGAGTGAAAAAAGTGAGGGTTCATTGCGGTGTGAGTCATACAATCGAATAATCATTTTCAGTTTAAATGCGTTATAAATATTGTCGAATCCCCAAATCTGAGAACTGAATCACGCATTTGATTTGTACATGAACGATGAATAGCGATTCACTTACCTCAACACTATATTATATACATATAAGCAGATAAGGCAACGTAATCAATAATCAACACGCAGTGGAAACAGCTCAATAAAAAACGCATTTTTTTTTTTTTATGTTACTGAATGATTTGACGAGCTAGCCGTTCACCTGATGTTAAGCGCCACGGCTGCCCATAACAGAACAGTGTCAATTGGAACCCCAAAATAGAGTTTCGAGCAACACTGCACTGCGCATATCATCCTGAGACATCAGCACAGTCTGGTAATAAGATTACTCGACTGTGAGATCAGATCATAAAGTCTCAATTGCCCAGTAATTTCACTAGCTACAGTGCCCTTCAAACCGGAACACAGTAGTGCGCAAGCACTACTGTGTTCCGGTTTGGCGTTTGGCGTTTGGCGGCAGAATAACTGGCAAAGCGGTGGTACCTACCTAGACGAACTTTGCAACAAAGTCCTACCACCTAGTAAATCGTAGTTCCTACATATGATCTAGTCAGCTAAAAAACTGCCAGAAATGAAAATGCGACTGTCACTTTGAGAGCTCACATCATGTAGTATTGACTTGAGTAACTTTTCTCTTCCCGCCCGGTGACGCTGTAAAGGTCGGTAGAGACCAACAGCATTAGCTCGTACAAAAAATACTTTTCTCATTCTCTCTAGTAACTCAGTTCAATATCTATACTTTGATAGAGAATGTTTATTTCACCGCAAGCCACGCCTGCCCATGATTTATTATCTATACAGTTTAGTACTTCAAAGTCTTCTATCAGCTCCAGAGCGACATCAAAATAATCATGCAGCTAAAGATCTTTGAGATCCGCCTGTACGCAGCCTACCTTAAAAGGCTCGCGTCGACAATGGCCTGGGAACCCAGCTCATTTGAGAGAAATATCATGTCGACTCGGGCTCGGCTAAATCGTATTTTAAATGGAACTTTGCGCGACTGGACAAATATGAAGAAGTGAAGACTCAATGGTATTGCAGACGCGTATTTTTTGCTTTTTTACCTCTTTGTCTTGTTTACTTTTTTGCCTCGCGTGTAATTAAAGTGCTTTCTGTGCCGCCAATCTACATATTTTATGCCACACGTCTTGTATTGACTGGTATACAATTATAATATTGACTTGAATGGCGAACGCTTAACCTGTCGAAAGCGGAATGTTGCCTTTTCACTTCTCTCTTCTTAATTATGAGCTAAATCGCATCCAATATCGTGTCGTGAAAATACTTTTTTTGTGTTTGAAAATAAGATATTTGTCTAAAGAAAATTTCATTATTATTTGCGACATTAAAAATAAAAGGTATAACTTAAACCTGATTACATAATATTACAATAAAAGGAAATGAAGAATACTTTAGTTTTCAGTTTCACCTTGAATAGGTGTCATAGTAAATAGGGGGACGTCCTGATATCACGGGTTATCACTGCGCTTATCTATATATCTATGCGATAGGGATAAATTAATGTATGTTCAGTTCTGACTTCATAAATAACATCATCGGTTTCTGAGAGCTCTACGTACTAGTTGGTGTTTTAGCTGTATTTTTCACGAATTTCTGTTTTTCCTGACACTTGTTTATTCATATGCTAGTTATAATTGATGTATTTTTATCTAATATCGAATTATTTAACATAAACCCAGTTTAAAGCATAAATAAAGATAAATTTTGAACCACACAAGATTCATTAAATGAGTAAAAGAAACTTTATATATGTATATTAAATAATAAGAAAATTCAATGCATATATTAAACTTTGTTAATAATTATTTTTTTTACACTCATTTCTGGCTGGCACGAAATGAAAGAGGTTTTACTTCCTTTTTACTGTCTTTGCGTGCCAATGCTAAAAAAAACTACAGCCGGGACCAATGAGAGAGCTCCGATGACCTTGCACGCGCTAACGAAGGCTGCACACCGCACAAGGCTGGCCAACAAAAAGAAATAAAATCCGGACACTACACAAAAAACACGAGTAGTAAAACAACTCTAGACCAAATCCATCTATACCTACAAGTTTGTAAATGAATAAACGCACGAAAAGCGACATCAGGCAGTAACTTAAATAGATATAAATATTGATGAATATCTACATGAAAACTACGACTGATGAATCTGATACTGTTCAGAGCAAAGAAATCTAAAGAATATTCTATAGAATATGCTATACAACTTATTTAGTCCAGAGCAATCAGAGCATGTTCGCAAATTATCAACCTGTTTGTAGATGTTGTACTGGTTCTTTTTATAAGTTTATTGTGATCCGGCCGCGTAAAGACCTGCCACAAAAAATAAACCAATAAAAGAACCGACCGATGTTCGGAACGCAAGAGCGACGGCCGAAATTTTTGAGTTTTATGTTTTTACTGCTGGGGAGATTCTTCTGGATAATTTATTGAACCAGATAGTCTTATATCAAAAGAGAACAATTCATTACGACTTCTCTTCTCAGTAGGTGCACCTACCAGTGTTTATTATGCTCTTTGGGTACATCTATGCATTCAATAAGTGTTAAAGAGAACCACAGTAACTACTTAACTTTACAATGAAATTAATCAATGTTTGAAATGTTCTATCTCGTTTATTCTCCATCAGCAAGAAGTTAATAAAATTTTCATAGTTTTATAATAGGCCTGTTAAATTTATGTGTTAATTTATCTACGTAGTAAATCTGTATGAATAATTATCAGTAGAAAATTAAAATATTAAAAAAAAATAATTAATAATGATACTCGTAGGTATGCAATTTATTTCCTTTCGTAGTAAATCTTAATTTTCAGTAACATAATCCAAGTTCACCTAGAGGACCTAGTGCTAAGACAAAACTGCGAGGTTTACTGCTTCTGGATATGTAACGCTTGTAAAATTTACGAGGTTAATAAATAAATAAACAAAAAAAAATTACAATAAGTAGCAATCAATTATTGTATAAATCCATCGGAGTTATAATGATTAACATTTATCCTAGCTTACCTACGCACTTATCTTTTTTACGGGTATTCAAAACTTCTGGATATGTAACCCTAGTAAAATTTTCGAGGTTAATCACTAAATATACAAAAAAAAATTACAATAAGTAGCAATCAATTATTCTGTAAATCCATCTGAGTTATAATGATTAACATTTATCCTAGTCACTAATTTTTTTTTACAAGCATTCAAAACTTACGCATACTTAAAATGAGCAGAATGTATTCAAGTGAAATCCTATAAGTGAAAGATGAGCAGTATGTTTCCAAGTGAAAATCCTCTAAGTCCAAAAATATATAATGCACCTTGCAAATAAACGTTTGTACAGAGATATAAGTGTCGGCTATCTGGTAAAATAGGGGCAGATGGGACGCGAATTAGGTTACCGAGATAACATTATTGACATATGAATAAATTAATCAGAACACTCGTAGGCTTCTAGCGTGTTTAACTGTTTTTAACTCTACGAAAAGCTTATTTGGAATAAAATGAAACGTTGAATTTTAACTTTTATGAATCTTTCGCTAAGTATATTATATTTTATTACAATATTTTCATGAATATCTACCCGTTACAAATAAAACAGAGCAATATAGAGGCAGTAGAAAATGCCTTTGAAAAATTTGTTGCCTTCCGTCCAGCTGATTTCTTCTAAAAGAGCATCAATAAACTGCCACTGCAAAGGTGGATCGATTGCGTTGGTAATTATCCCTATTACTTTAATTAATAGAAATAAAAAAATACAGAAAAAAATTACGATAAATTATTTCATAAAAAATGGATATGAAAAATATTGAACGTGAGTTATAGTTAAATAAATAAAAACAAAGTTATTTGGACACTCTTTGAACATTGTGAAATCAGAGCTTTCCGCGTTCAGTGTTGTGCATTAGGTACAATTTCGAACATTCTCTTGTTCTTCTCTTAACAGTAGTTGGGTAGATACATTTTTATTTACGCATAGAAGTAAGTATGATAAGCGCAAAAAATTATTGAACATAACCCGGCACTGAATTTACCTGCAGTAAACACTGGCAGACGCACGGCAGAAACTTAAATTATTCTTTACACATTTAAAAATAAAGTACAATTTAGTTCACATAGTGTGGCCTGCAATTAATATTATCTCCTTATAAATAATACATCTGCCACAAGGATTATAGTGCAAGCATTCAGTAATCACATAAACCTACATAGCACTGAATTTGGTTGTAATCACACACTAAATGGTCGTTATTTACAATAAAACGACCAAGATGTAGAATATCTAAGGTCATAGATCGAGCTAATACCAATATCAGATTGTTGCTTTTTGCTTATGTATATAATTATGTATACTTAATCTTACATTAATAATGTCTTTTTTATTATATGTAGTTACGAAAAGGTTGAGTACCTATAGCTCAGAGAATTCGCCCTATTTACCTATGGCATAGCCATTCATGACTGACCTGAGACCTCAGTTGGTAGCTCTGCTTTCTGAACTGTAGGTTGTTAGCCATTCATAACTGACTTGAGAGCTTAGTTAGTAGCTCTGCTTTCTGAACTATATAGGTTGTTCGTTAGATTCCCATTTCCCAGGACAAACATTTGTGTAATGAACATAGGTGTTTGTTCTGTGCCTATATGTGTAATAATGTACTCTAATGTATTTACGAACGAAAAGTATCTAAGTATTCTGTCAGTCATCTGTTTCCCATAGTACAAGCTCTGCCTAGTTTGGGGTTAGATGGCACTGTGTGAAATTGACCACAAACATTTATTATTATTATTTATTTATTTATACTAGCAATGTTGCCAGCGTTTTTGGGAAAGTTCGTAACCCGCTAGTAGCGGTTTCTTAAATTCGTCTTATTATTGTTATAATGTTAATAATGTATGTATTTCTTGTTTGATAATTATTTTTGATTGATTGATAATTGATTGGCTCACGTTTGATCATCACATAGGTGCTAGGTATACATAGCCATAACAACGTTGCAGTCTATAGAATTTATGAAATAATTAATACTATGAGTTTATGTCAACTCGTTAACCACCCCTTGCTGCTTTTTTACGCAATATTTTTCCGTGCTTTTGTTAAGAATTATATAGATATACATAGATCATTTTTGAAAAAAGGAATAGCAACTTAATGAAGTCAAGATACTTGGAATAAAACGTGTATCAGTTCAGTCCATTAATAACTGGCAGTTCTTGATAACTTCACAATAACTTCTGTTAAGATTAACGATTTATGATTCATTCCGAGACCAATCAGACGTTTCCATTCACTTAACATTGTAGTTTCTGTAGGTTACTTACTCATTATTATTCTGTGGTTCCTGTGCATTCGCAACACCCACACTGATACGAATAACTGTACCTACGAACTTCTGTCAGATATAAAATAAACGCTCTTACACACTCCTGCGATCTTGAAACCTGATTATGAAAGTTGTAAATTAACGCTATATTTACATCTCCATGAAACGGAATTTTACATTTAAATCTGCTGCACGCGATTATATTTACAAAGAAGGTTCTTTAATGTTCCACTTCAAATTAAGCGTAAATTTCTTTCAACCGTAACAAAAGCATTGATTTGACTTCACTGGAACAAGGGATTCGTAAGTTTTTGAGCTTACGTTTAAATCTTTTCTTTTCGACAGGCATGGTTGTGAGAATGGATGCTAAGACGGGCAATAACGGTTCCCAAAGAAAATTAACGTGTAAGATACGGTTACGTCAAAAACGTCTTAACCTGCCTGTTAGCGTCTGGCGTTAATGGCCTTATGAAGTCTTAATTAAGACGACGTTGCAACACATTACCTTTAAGTATAATGATTACGGTTACTCCACTTGTGACTACTGGTAACGATAATTTAAATAAATTGCTGGTGTTGAGTTACTGGTAACACCTTTATCGGGGAACCATGTTTGACATTTGATTTTTAATGTAAAGTTAACCGTATCAACATTGGCATACGGTTTAACTTGGCTTCGCCTTTGTGAGCTTCGAGTTAAAGCTTGGCGCGTATCTTTAGTTGCATGGTTGACTGGTTGACTAGTTGTTCGACCAGAAACCGCCCACGGATTCCGTGGGTGGAAGCGCTGAGTACACGCTTGCTCTTGAAACATTTTGATTTGATTTCCATTCCATGTTTTAATCTTGCATTGTATTTTGCTGAACAGTGACGTAGGTAAATAATTCTCACCCATAATATACGTCTTACGTCTTACTGGGTTAGACTAAATTTTTGAGATAATTTAGTGGGTATACACACATACACATACACTAATATTTATTATCTAAGAAAATTATAGATTAGTTTTTCTATTGAAATGGTTCTAATATGAAACCGATCTAATTCAAAATTATCTCTTAAACAAAAGCTCCTTCTGTACCAAATATCAAACGAAATCTGAATGTTATCTCATAATCTGCTACAAACAATAATATCAGTCCAATATACGGACTCCATTCAGAGCTACTTGCCTACAATAAATTCACATAGGTTCTTTACAAACCGCAAAACTTAAGACTAAATCGTAAATAAATACAACGCTACGCAACGGTCAGATTGTGGTCAATTATAAACGTTGTTACCTACATTTACGACTCTATGATTTGTCGTAATGATAACGCCAAATTATTTTGAATGGGCAATAATTAACCATTCAAAATAACGTTCCACGTAAATAATTGTTTTGCCGGAGATATTGAATATATATAATTATATACAATGGCGTACATAATAAATGTGAATGTTAAATATTATAACAGTTATCGTAACTTTTGCAAGACGATAACATAATGGTTTTTTTTCCACGTTCAGGAATTTACTTTACAATAATCCGCCTGCGCTTTTTATTAAATATCATTTAATTATTAATAAAAAAAAATCTTTAATGATCTTAATGGTTAATATGAATAATAGTAATAATATATTATGTATTTAAGTATTATATAAATAATTAATTACAATTATTATTTATTTAATTATCGATAATTTTAGTAGCGTAATGGAGTCTTTACACAATATTAGAGTTAACGTACACTTATTACAGCTTCTGTGGTGTGGTGGTTGAGCAGGTCGGCTCATAGCCTGGAGGTGGCGAGTTAGATTCCCGCGACAGGACAAGTATCTGTGCAAAGAAAATAAACGCAAATACTTGTTCTGAGTCACACACTGAGACACAGGGAATCCTAGTTAGGGTCCAGGATCTATGTATATGGCGCTATTATTTTTATTTCTCCCAGTTTTTGTTGGACCTATGTTTTCTTTAGCTTTTCCGATTGCAATAAAAGTGTTCCAATTCCAATTTAAACGTAAGTAAGTCATGACACCGTCAACTGGCTTATTTATTGACGATATTTATAAGAGTTATCGATATGGAAACGATATGTTGACCACAACAAAGAAAGGACGATTCTCCCATTGAAATGGCAATACTTTTCAATAAAAATATTATACATTCGAGGCAGCCCACTTACGTTACTTCATACAAACCACACCTCATTTCAAACACTTCAGCGCGGAATTTTAAAAAAATTTTTTTTAGTAGACCCCTAAGGCATTAAAGGATGACGCGCTCCACACTTCAAGTTTCTGGGACCTAGGTATATACTAGTTTGGTTTGTACAGTAAGTACGTGGTAGTCTGTAAGTTAGTTATACTAGTACAGGGTACACAGACTTAATACTTAAGTTGGATTAGACTAGTTGTATTAATTAATTACGGAAAATATGCTTAATTATAAGTTATTCTACTCAAGAAATCATGTAACCCAAAGCTATAAAGAAAGAAGGAATTTGAGTTAGTCAGTCAGTCACTCCGGACGAACATTTATTATCAACTGACTTCATAAAGGAGGAGGTTCTCTGTTCGCATGTATATTTTATATATTTGACCTCGATCTCCGTAATTTATAAACCGAGTTAGTAAATCCATTTTCTTTATTCATTTTTTTAACTCATTAATCTTTAAACGTTGTGTTACTATCTTGCTAAAAATAATTTCTATATAAACTTATAGGATGAAAGGCGAAAATAACTAAACATTTTTCTGTTTCCGACCTAAATCCTACAGCCGTAGAGCTGATATTAAGTAAACGTTCATGTTTTCCAACGTTGTCATTTAGAAACCGCAATCTAAATGTAAACATCCACCAAATTGAACACCAATTGATATTCATTGAAATAGTATCCCCACATTATGACTACCCTAATAGATTCATAGAATCGTTGGATTTGTTGGTCTGCGCATCCCGCTGAGCATGACGTGTGAACATTTTAATTGGGAAGGGGACAACCAGCATTCGGGAGAAAGTGTATTGAAAAGAAGTCTCTAATTCACTCAGAAATTCTATTGATAAATATAGTGGATATTCGACGAAGCGTTTGTATATTGCAATAGGGATCAAATTGGGGATCATCGCGCATCCATCGATGTGGATCATATACTAGTATTATATTTGGAGTTTTGGCGGGAAAACGAAAAATATCACGTCATCACCGCATTGTATTATTTTCCAAACCTTGTATTGTTTTCAGTGTTAGTGCATAAAACTGGTGGCATTATATTCGTTAAGTGCTGGATTACAGGCGTGAGTGTGGGAAAGTGGTATAATGATGGTGAAACGTTTCCTTTCGTGTTGTTTCCAAAACTCTATAGAAGCTTCTGGTAAAGTTGCCACCACTTTACTAGGAGTTGACTTCACTAGACTAGACTATGACTTGATGACTTGGATTGTGACTTGACAAATATATATGAAATATTAACTTGCGAAATTATCAATTACTCGACACTAGCTAAATACAAAATAGTGTGGAGCCAAAAAAAAAATTTAACCCAATACCACAGATAACATAATAATACATTTTAGGTCACAATAATGACTATATGAGTTTTGGCGGGAAAGCGAAAAAGATTGCGTCACCGCATCGTATTATTTTCCAAAACTTGTATTGTTTTCAGTGTTAGTGCATAAAACTGGTGGCATTATATTCGTTAAGTGCTGGATTACAGGCGTGAGTGTGGGAAAGTGGTATAATGATGGTGAAACGTTTCCTTTCGTGTTGTTTCCAAAACTCTATAGAAGCTTCTGGTAAAGTTGCCACCACTTTACTAGGAGTTGACTTGACTAGACTAGACTATGACTTGATGACTTGGATTGTGACTTGACAAATATATATGAAATATTAACTTGCGAAATTATCAATTACTCGACACTGGCTAAATACAAAATAGTGTGGAGCCAAAAAAAAATTTAATCCAATACCACAGATAACATAATAATACATTTTAGGTAACAATAATGACTATGAACGATTTTGTTAACTTCGAACACCTAGTATGTGCTTCGAACACCGTGTTTTATAATTCATACCAAATATTTTATTAGCACGTGATGTACACCTACGCAAAGGAAAACTTACGTATTTGCATCTTATTTGTTCACTTTCTAAAGTTCTTTTTGGTTTCGCCGCTACATCGCACCCAAATGCAATATTAACACTATAAAGCGTCCGAAGCCATCTCAAAAAGGCCCAAAATCTATTTCCATAAACAAACATGCTACAATATCGTGTGAAACGCCAAGAAAATGTCTTTATTTGTAAGCAAACTCCTAAATTCAATGCTACGTGTAACACCCACGTTAAACTCAAGGCTTTAGAACTTTGAGCACATGTGTGAGATATATAGTTAAAACTTAAGAATCGTAGAGTATATTCGAAATAGCACATTGCGTTTGGTATTTGTAATTATTTATTGGTAGGTACCGTTAGAAACAATCATGTTTGTTCACGAAATGGTGAATGGTTGATACCTGGCCAACTCTTTAACTGTACACAAACAAATGATGTGCCATACGTTTTAAGTATATTTTCATTAGACACATTTTATGTTATTTACACATATAGGAGCTGGCTAAATGTAGTGAAGATGGGCAAACAAAAAAACACAAGAAATAGAACTTAGAAAGAATTTGGAAATAGAACAATTGTATGATTATGATTAAAAAATGTGTAAACAAATATATAGTTTTCTAAGAATCTGGTTAATAGATAACCACCACGTTATTGATAAACCGTTCTTTTCTCATATAAATAAATTTAAACCTTCATCCCAGTGAACTGTAATGGATGGCGTAAATAAAGTATAATTAAAATGCATCGGCCCTTTATAATCCAGGAATATCGATGATTATAAACCAGTATTACTTATTAAGGCTAAAATGATATGCAAGATATAAAATAAAGTACCTACTAAGTTTTCTACACAACTAGTTACGACTCCAAGAGCTGATACCTTTAAACGCTATTATAATTAATAAAATCTATATGGAAAAATTTGTAACTTGGAAAAATGTTTAACAAATAAAAAAATATCCTATCAGATTGATTACGAGCTCTAAAATTCCACTAACACAAACACAAAAATGCTCACTGCAGTTTACAAAGTTCATCATCAGACTTCTTCATAAAAAGCATAATTATTTAATTTATTGAATTTGGTTTAAACTTTAGTTCAACCTTTAGTGCAAACGATCTTAAATCTATAGTTTCAGTAATGTAATAATATTGAAAAATTAATTTTACCAATATTTCAGAATTAAATTAAATTAGAAACACATTCAAATATATGTAGCTCTAAATTTCTTAAACGATGTTTGAGGTGGTCACCTATTTTCATTTCCGAAAATAAATATCATTCCATTTCAAATAACCATGAACTTTTTGTTCGTTGATGACGTCATTTGAAATATTTCTTATCCCTAATCAAAAAACTAACTGCCGGTTTTTCCTGTGAGCAATCTCCGAAGGTGACCTGAATCGCAGTCAATTCTCAGCCTATTCTCAGTATCAAAGTTCTCAAGTATCATTCGCCACATATTTATAAACAGAGATGACAGTTGACATAAATATTCGCAGCTTATAATACAAGGTGTGGATAACGACTGAGAGGGAGGGATTTTTTTTTCAACATACATAGATCTTGGACCCTAACTAGGATTCCCTGTGTCTAGGGACCCAGGAACTACAAGGACCATGGTCCTACAACACCCAGACTCAGAACAAGTATTTGCGTTTATTTTCTTAGCACAGAGACTTGTCCTGGCACGGGAATCGAACCCGCCGCCTCTGGTTATGAGCCAACCTGCTAAACCACCACACCACAGAGGCATGATTAGTGATTACCTACGTATTTAGTCTTACAGGATAGATAAATGAAAGAGGTTTGATTCTCCTTATTTGTAAAGACTACGTGACTCTACAATACGGTACCAAATAGAAGTGGGAAGTGTCTAAACATTAATTAATACATTATTGTTTAACTTGCCACGTAATTTTCGCCAATAACTACAGTTCCAAGAATCTAGAAGTTTACTCATTTATGTGAAATTGATGAATGATTCATTGTACGCAGCGATTATATGTTGTATTATATGACCAATTTTCTGTTGGGAAATGATCCAGGCCGAAAATAAAGCTTATCCTATTAGAACGTTGATTTGAATATGTCGCCGAAATTCCAATACAGTTCATCATTGATTCCAACTTAAATGATATTGATATTAAATACATAATATAAAAAACTGTGTGTCATAATATTAGATTTAAGCATTATTACTCAAATTAAAATGGGTCGAGGATAAATGTCATGCCATTTTCACAATGACTTTGGAAGCTTTCCAACCACAATAATATTGAAACTGTTTGCGTTCTAAAACGAAATGTAAGCTAGCATTTAGTTAACTCCACCCCAACTTATGCACAAATTATTGTGACCAATAAAAAAGTAATATAATATATAATGATATAACCTGGTGGAGAGTTTTTGGCGGGAAAAGGAGCCAAAATTTACAACAAAAGTACCTGGTGCTATAAGTATAAACACTTTATTCTCATACAGCCTTATTAATAAACACCATATTTTGTCTCTTTCGATCCAGCTAAATATTCCAGTAGCAAAAAAGGACAAAAGCTGAAGTAACTAATCTAAGACTAATACCCGTTTATTAATAAGGCTGATCGTGATTAGCACTCGTGTTACTTAGGTATACCTACAGAATACCATGTCAAGGAAAAATATTGCTATTATTTTATTATGAATAATGTACCTACATTGATACTGAAATCAAAATTCATAGTTTAGTGAACTAAAGATTTGTTTAAAAAACGAATGAAATCCTTTTGTTGTAGTTATATAATGTGTAGGTATTTACTAATAGTTCTGCGAGCGTAAACCTTTTTGTAGCAATTTGGTTTGAAGTTGCCTTTTTAAGTGGTAGCTGCTAACCTACATAAGAAATATTCCTGCCAAATATCATCAAAATTGACCGTTAACTAGTGTTGTTTACCTAGTAGGTATGTTGTATGCGTCCCGAACTAAGAACATTCATATTTGAAATACTTGTTTAGGATAATTGAGTACCTCTACTCTTTGGAACACGTAAATTCCTATCTCTATACTTATCATAAAGTTTGTGTGGGTATGTTTTGTTAATTACCACTAAGCGCTGAAATGCCTAAACGGATTTAGAGTAAATGTTGTGTGTAGAAGATGTGGCTTTAGGTCTTGGAGGAGGAATATAATACAGGATATTTTAAACCGGATACTGTGCATTTTTTTAGGATAGATATAAATCATTGACTACATCTACGCGGAGCACAGAATATTATTAATTTTTAAGGTGAAATTTCAATTGAAAAATATCTGGATATAAGATGGGCCAAATTAAATGTTTAACGCAATTTTTAATTAATAGTTATGTAATTAAGTCTTAATGAATATTCAAACTGATGAAAAGAACAAAAATCAGCTCTTTTTTATGGTCAAATGATTTGCCTATAACAAATAATGATAAAAATAAGTACACTTAAGTAAGTATGTTCCTGTATGTATGTATATGAAATTACTATACTAGAGTTGTACTATAAGTATTAACTTACTTATAGAATGTGTTTTAAGGTTACTGAAACTGTTCCGATTACATTATTAGAGTACACATATAAATAACAACCTACCTAAGTATACACATTTAAGTTATGCACGATCAGCTAGATTATTTAAGTGTCGCTTACTCTACGTTTCTACGCAAATGCTTACAAAGTAGGTTAATATCGTAATCATCACAATTATTTTTATTACAAGAACGCAAAATTAAAACCTTGTCATGTACTTTTACACCTTCAAGTACAGTCGTCGATAAAAGTTTCCGAACAACATTCAATCTTCTGGTTAAACACTATATTTGAAATGCGTATAGAATCAGTTTTGGAGCCGTGACTTTATCAACTGTACCAACTATGGAAGTGGCACATTGCAAATGTGCTCCATAGCACTACACACAGGTAGATATCATTATTTTCTTTCTCCGAAGCTGTTATTTTTGGTTCCACTTTTGTGTTTGGGATATTGTCTAAATCCTTACAATAACAGACACAACAATATTCCATTTAAAATATCTATTGACATCCGATAAGCGCCTCTCTGGACAGAACTCAAGCACCCATTGTTCAAATAAGCTCTTCAATTTCAAATGTTATCTATGTAGTCTTTGAAGATATTAAAACTTTGGTAGTCTTTGCAATAATTATTATTAGCATTAGCATATTGTTGGTATAACAAGTCATATGCAGTAGGTACGACTTAACAATGACTTCATAAATTATTGATAACACTTCTGATAACTTTGATATGGAACTTGGAACAGTATTGTACCTTCAAAGAAGCAGAAACTGGCGATAGAGAATATGGATGTCGACCTTCGCTTATGACATCACTCCGCCTCATTGCTTTAAGATTAGTTTCATTAACATTAAATTTAGATAATCAGGTACAACTCACCAGCTGGTCTTGGTTCCGTCTTCGTTTAAAGTGATGTGTTCGGCGACAGAAAATCCGAAATAAGATCCCGGCTCGCCGTTCTTTATCACAGGAATCCGAGGCTCCAAATTAAAACTAGTGACACTATACAAAACGCACAAAAATAAAACACTACCGCACCTAATTTTCGCCATCGTGTGTTCGCTAACTTTTTATAACATGTAGGTTGATGTAAGAAAATCGAGATAACATTCACTGTTACTATTTAGATGTGATTTGGCACATCGCGGTGTTCGTAGTTCGGAGTGTTCGAAGCACGAGAGGCGCAGAGACCCCCAGCACGGTTGCCGATCGCCGGCCGATTATTCCCGGTAAACTTTACTCGACTCTACGTAGAGTAAACTAGGCAAACTTGCCCGACACGCTGTAGAGCACTCGTTCTCGTGCGAGGCGACTGAACTCATAAAAATTTGATACAGCTTAATTTGTTAAAGCGCCATCTATTGAAAACATGTAGCACCAGATACTGCCATCTAGCGGGAACAAGATAATTTCAAACGTACTTACACACGCTTTAGCTAACTCGGTTTGTATAAAGTACCAAACATTACTGCTAGATGTCACGATTGCGGAGTTCAACAAAAGTTTAATTTTTTGTTAATAACAAAATAATAGCAATCATTTTATATATTAGTCTAGGTTTTGATAAGTGAACTTATTGAATACTTTAAGTTCTGATTATATTAAGCTGTTGATCTTCCTTTCAATAAAATAAATCTGCTAATACGTTTGGTCTCTATCGTCCTTTACAGCGCCACCTCAGCCGTCAAGAGTGGGAGGCAACTAGCTCACTTGAGCTAGTTGTCTCCCACTCTTGACGGCTGGTCACGGATCACTAGGGGTGTGATGAGAGCCTCGGCTTGCGGCTTTGTCGGAGGAAGAAGATCGATTACGTCTCTCCACTGGATAAGTAATAGTGTGGACCTTATGTCAAAAACTGTTTGTTGGCGCTCGAAGTTAAACTCCGGGTGCCCAGATTTTTTTTATAGAATCGGGCCCTAATAATATTGATTTATCTGATGCGTCAGACTTTGTACGTCACACACTATAGTATATTCTACTTATCACCTTTCAATTCAAATATACTATTAATAAATACAAAACTGTTAAGATTTTTAAGCCTATTTTAGGTACTTACATATAATTTACCACATACATAATAGTAGGTACTTAAATTAACGTGTACCATTGGAAAAGAGATTCTGATGAAACGAGTGTAGTATGGTACCCAAGTGAGACAGCAATAGAACAACAACATATTTATAAATGATTTATTGGAAAATTAGTAATAATAATACGAGTACACAATATTCGAGAAATAAAATAGGAAACACAAAATCATAGTCAAATAAAAATTTAACAGTTTCAGGATTTAACACTAGTCTTTTACTACTCTCTCCAGAGTGTCAAATTGAGAATTGAATTTTAATATTCTTTGTCAATTAGATTCATTTTGTATACACTTAGGTGATACAGTTATAATATATTATTGGTATTAATTAAGTTTCAATACTGATCAAATTATTACATTCGAAGTCATATGGTTGGAACTTAAAAAAGAAAACATTAAGATGTAATTTGATTTTAAGGTTACATCAAAAAAGTCAGAAAACAAAAGTAAATGTTAAGAACCAATAGCTAGCCTTCGCAGGGATGACTCGCTCGAGCTGATAGCGTCCGCTCGCGTTTAGATATTTCAGCATACAGCCGAAACGAGTCTACAACCGATTTGCTGACGGCACCGGTTTGTTAGGACGCGCCCGTCTTCGGTTGTACACTCGTGACCAATCGATTGGCGTTTGACGGAGCCTCTGTCGCGCCAGTGGGTTGTTATGATAACGCGGCACGTGCGGCGAGCGCCGGCACTATCGCGCCACCATTCGGGGCCCGAAGACCGCTTAGGGGAGAGGATGGAAGGTCAGTTCAGTTTGCGAATGCGCGAACAGCAAGTTCAGCTGCGAGTCCAGACCCACGTTAAACACCTTCACCAGTCTGGCCGTTGCCTGCCCAGGTTCCTTGCGAAGAAGCGCCACTCCCGACACCTTCATCAGATGGACTTCCAAGTCAACAGACCCGCCTCCAGTCGTGGCCAACTTCACGTGACACGTGACATCCACATGTACGTACTTCTCAACGGCCTTACCGCGCTTTCCCGGAACATCCACGTATACAGTCTTCTCTTCCACCTGCGGTAAATCCGCGCGGAATACGCTCGCTTCACCCAACAAACCCTGTAAGGAAAGTATTTCTATTACGGGATGCTATCTCGCTGCCAAGATTTGTTTATCCCTGGCCGAGAGCCAAGGCCCTGCATATACATCGTCCTTCTGCCAGAACCTGACTCGTCCGAACTCTGACCAAAAATAAATCAGTAAACAAATCGTATTGAAACCGCACGCGTTTAAGCTCGTGGAGTTATACTGGCGTGTAGCCAAGAGACTGGATTAACATTCCAAAGTTACGTACCCCGTTTCCTGAGATGGTGAATTTCATTCCGGGATGGATCGCTCGCGTTTCCATGCCGAGACCTTCAGGGTGCGAGTCGGACCAGAAGTAGTTCTCGGGAGCATTGAGAGTGTCAGGCTTGAATGTGATGCGTTTTCCGTAGCCCATCCCGATGGATTGCAAGAGCATGCTTCGCCCTTCGAATAAGTGGCGCCGACTGCCAGCCGGCCGCACGCGGTAATGGAAACCAGGAACGATTCGAGGATCAACGTAAGTACCTAAAAACACAGCCCCGTTAAAGAAAACTCTTAGGATTTATGCTCAATATCGGCATCCACATTGCAAGGTTTCTTACCAATAACTGGTAGCTCGTACTTCTCAAGCCCAACCACGCAGTATTGGCATGGAATGTCTTTAATATCAACGCCATTGACTTTGATCCTCCTGGAGGAAGATTCGATGCCGGGCTTCAGTTCATAACCCTTTTTCAGCTGCTTGATGCCGATGGCAACATTTACCACCCTGGTAACCACGGCGTTTCCTCTGCTCTTCCGAAGAAGTGCCACGCCAGTGACTGGTACCAATTTAGTAGCGGCATCGTTCTCATACCATTCTACTTTGCATAGAGTGTTGATTTTCACTCTCTTGTCAATTGTGCCATCTTTGTATATTTTCTGGTCAAGTTCAATTTGGTTCTTCTGTAATGGTAAAATAAAGTTTATTATTTAACAGTCACAAGTAACAGACTTTAAAATATCTGGACTGTTCTGATCGAAAAGTTCAGTAACGTACCTGTTGTTGCACAACTTCCAAGATACCCTGTGGTTCATGATCGGCATCATAAATTGTAAATTTCTCTCCAATAGAGACGGCCTCGATCTCAAATACAAATCCTTCGGGTCTCGAGTCAGTCCAGAAGTAATTGGTATTGTCATTGAGAGAGGATCCGTAAGGCTCAAAGGTCAGGCGCCGAGCAAAACCACGGCCGATCGACTGTAGTGTTAGGGCCTTGCCATCGAACAAGTACCTTGGCTTCACGGACAGCGAGGGCGCATCCACAGCCTGAAAACATCCAATACATTATATTTCCCCACTCCGGCAAGTTGTTTTATAATTCCGAAACAAATAAATAATGTTTATTACTACAACTTGCATTTTATATTTTTCCAACTTTAATGCTCAGTATTTTATTTATTAAACTGGACAATTCTAATTAGACTGCCTGATCTGTTATGATTATTTTTTCAAAACAGAATTGGAGCGAAATTTTAATTGGGTCCAAATGTCCAAGTATCGGCAGTGTTTTTTTTAAATTCTTTTGATAAATATATATTTTAAGCCGTGAATGAGTGTTATAATTACCCCGCGTGAATGTGTGTGTGGAAAGTAATGAACATCTCTTCGAATTCGTGCACCCATAATGATGTTTATATCACATTTGATGATATGAAAAAATAATCATGTCTAGACCGGCGAGTATTACATTACAAGATATGATCAAATTGGCGAAACGCCCTTATGAATGATACTTATGGTTTACCTATTGAGGACATGTCATGCCGGCGGCCATGTCACTTTGACCTCTGGTCTCTGCGCATCTTGAGGATTGTATTGTGATCTCCGCTTTGGGCGGGGGTCTGAAAAACTGGACGATCCACAAACCATCGCCTACAACGGCAGTGCAAACAACCAGTCGCGAATGTACGCGTGCAAGTAAATAGTGTTGATCGTTGATGATATTTTCTTTCTGGAAATTCCAGCAACGGACACCTCTACTCACAGAACTAACACCCGATACATCTAAGGACCAAATCGGTCTGGACTGCTGAAACCGGCTAGCAGACAATCGGCGATTGAATTTGGATTTGTAAACATATTGCCAGGAAACCATTGCAACAGAAACTTTAAACATTTACTCATAAGGTTGCCATTACATTTTGTAATTTAACCGAGGAAAATAACATTGCTCATTAACAACGTTCAAAGTATCCAATTGTGTAAAAGGAAATTACTCAATAAATAACATATCAGTGTCATCAAATATTACATAGAAAAATATAACCTATTTTTGGTTTTAATATTTTTATTGTTAAAACAAACAAACTGTGATTGTGACCTTAATTTTTTATTAATGTATGTGTTGTGTTAGCAATTCACATGACAACCTTACTTGTTCATTTAAGCTATTTAAATTACGAACTATTATCCGATTCCACAAAATCCAAATCCTATATCGTTTGTGCTTATTAATAATGGATCTCTACGAAAACTCTTCGAGGGTATCATTGTTTCGTTAATTTTACGTACACACGTGGGAGTAAAGGACTGTTAGATAATTTTCTTTAAAAAGAATTTTCGTATAGCCCACGAACATCATTGTAAGATAAAATGAACTCACCATCCAGGTTTCTGAAAAAGTCAACCTTGCAAAAATGTTCCGTTTAACCACAAACGATATTTTTTCTTAAATCAATATTTGTTTAATGTTTGATAAAAAGTTTCCTAGATATTCATTTAAAACTTCGACCCCATAAAACATCAGCACAATACGATGCTTAAAGTTGTCTGTTGGTGCAATATCCAAACTCAATTACATTTATTTGTCTTCGTTTGCGTAGCCGTTTCTTTCGCAGTCCAGAAAAGAAAATTTTGCCCCGAGTTTATTTGGATCTTAAAGTTTTTCATGTTTTTTAAAAGACGAAAGCTCCATTGATGGTACAAAAGCATTTCTAATACTTTGTTACATAGGTATTCAAATGGTCAAGCAACATTCAGATTTCGTGAAGAATTGTCATCATATCAACAAACGGTAAATTATAAAAATGTTGAAATGTGGAGGATTGCTTTTACTGAAACGATTCAATGCGCAATCATCAACACTTCTCCGTATAAAAAATGGAAGACAATTCTTCACTTTGCGACGTAAGGTGATCATTAAGTTGATTCATGTAACGGGTCTCACCTGCATAGGTCTGACTTTGTATCTGAAACCGGTTCTGACTCGGGGGTCGATGTACACCCCTATGACCGGCATCTGGTGCGGCCCGGGTTGCGGAACGCGGTACACAGCCGGAACATCGCCCAAAAGGCTGGCATCCAGAATAACCTCATTTCCATGCACGCTTTCCAACCAGAAATTCTTGTAAGAAACTTCGTGTTGCTCCTGAAAAACAAAGTGTCGGCTCAGTAACGAAGATACTTGAACTAGTACTACCTAAGGAAAAAATGGCTGAAGTTAAAAAGCTTTTTAAATGGACTAATTACATTATAAACATTTCAGTTTTTTTTTTTAATTGAATTTATCGTCGCGTGCCTATTAACCATAGCAAAAAATTGTCAACCAAGTGTTCCTACTGACTGACCGACTCAATGTCCTCTTCTATTAAAGCCAAAAGACTATCACATTCTTCGCAAGATACGAACAAACTCTCACAATCTTCATGAGTTAGTTCACCACAATCTTGAGGCACTGCTAGCAAACCCTCGCAAATATCTTGAGGTGCTTTCAATACACTTTCGCACTCTTGGTGAGAACCACCTTGAATAGGCGTAAGCAGGGTTTCGCAAATATCGTGATTTATTTTAAAAGCCATTTCAAATTGTACAATGACCGTTCCACGGGCCACGATGACAAAGAATAAAGGAAGCTAGACTATAATAGTTTAATGTGGGGTAACGCCCATTTGGCATAGAAAGCATCTCATGAGATGTTGTCAATATCTGTGCCAAGAGTGATGTAGTAATATTACATCAGAGAATATGGCGCCGCTGAAATTTGAAGAAACGACGGCTATCTATTCCGGTATGTCAATAACAGCCCGGCTGCGTATGTCGAAATGCCTCTCAGAACGTTGCATCTCCTATCTAACAAAAGGTATAAAGAATCTTGATATCTCTATAGTATACATAAGTGATACCAGACATGAACAATATTGTGATGTGACCAATCATGCAGAACGATATGTCGTTACTCCAATCAATTTACATTTGTACCTATTGTCTGAAAATATCACGGGTGGTACCGTGACTATCTATCTCCAAGCAAATTCAGCATCTGCGCACATCGCTCAATGAAAAAAGATTGGTCTGTTTACCGCTGTACAAAGTTCAACTGAGAGATAGAACTGATAAATTGTAGACGATTATTCTATTTTGTACGCGCTATTTCTAGCGTCGCATTCGTTTCGCCTACACATTTTTTTGTAGCGGAAATGATCTCGTCGAAGCTAATCATCAAGGCTATGACCTCTTATATTTTCGCGAAGACTTTGAAATTTAATCAAGCATATCAATTTCTTGTGGAGACAATTATAATCTAATCGAAGTTTCAGGGTTTTAGAACATAACATTATGATAACAGTTCTTTGAAAAAAATCACAAATATTTGAATTGCGATAATGCTACACAGCTACTTACTATTCCATAGTCTAGACAGAGTCTCGACGATATCAGACTTAATCAGCCCTTGTGTTTGTTGGATTCTAGTCACAAAGGTCAGAGTCAGATGACGCAAGTTACTATACTCTTATCGCAGAATTTGCCGGGGATGTGCCATTTTTACATTTATTAATAAACAACGCAGGAGGTAAGAGGTATAGAATGATGAAACTCTAAACAATTCTATTAAAGTACAATACTCAATGTGTCTATGGATTACTGTGTTGAAAATGAACTCTGTCTCTACAAAGTACAGGGACATTACATTTCATTTATTTTAGTGAACTTTGATTTATTAGTGCATACCATAGCACAATTCTGTGCAACGATATATGTAGGTATTATTTATTTACTGGACGCACTGACCAAAAATAAAGTTTTTGTGTCGTATTTCATGTCGGGGTTTGGTTTTTTATAATCCATTGATAAGATCTTTGTATCAGCTGAAAATAAAACTACAATTAGGCAATTTCATATTCAGTATACTTACAGGTACTTCCAATTCAGGGAAAGCATCTTCGCCATCGCTCTCAATATCACTTGGAACTGGTATTATGGACTTGGATGTTCCTTCAAGTTCCTAAAACAAAAACTCTTCATAAGTCCAAGAAAGCATCTAATAATATATAATAAGAAGCTTATCAATTACAAGCTCTGAAGAAAATAGACCTGAGTAATGGCGTTGATAAGAAAAGGAGGCTACTGAGACCTTGGCATACAATGCGGTTTCACTGTCTTTATTCACAGCAAAATATCAGATTTGTTTATATGAAGTTGTTTTTTATCCATTTACAAACGTCAAAGAAGAAACCGAAATCATCGAGAACGCAAAATAATTGCGTTCGCATGTCATGACAAAAACTACTACGAGTAAAGTTCCACGTTTTTCCAAATATAAGGCCATTTAACTCTCGTTCACCCTGCACGAAGACTAAAATAAATCAAGGTCTTTAAATGCAAGTTTATTGAAGCCAGCTCAAGTTTTGAGATTGAAATCGATGCTGCATTTTTTACTTCTGTCTTCATTGCTGCCATTATAATCAATAGCTCAAAAGTAGTTAAGTATCTAAATATTGGTTATTCCACGTGCAGAAATGTACTTTAGCTAGCGAGCATTTGCTTTTGCTACAGAAAGAGATGTTCATGATATTCACCAGAGCAGCAGGCAAGGTTTCCACTAAAGCCAGTTCCTCGTCCAAAGCTGTCGAGGTACCAGCGAGCCGGGCTCGAGTCAAGTTCCAGAGACGCTGCAGCGCCAATGGCGTCTCTTCAGCTTGCAGTTCCATGGTCTGACCGGCGAGCATCTTGAATTTTTTTTTTCTGATCTGCATGAACATTACATATAAATATTATCCTTTTCTCATATTGTATATTCTAATATTGTATAGAGGGAGCAGGGCGACGACATTATTAAACTAGTTTTGTCTTGACTTAAGTGATAACATTGAGATCTTTGTTTAGTTTGGGTATATATTTTGTGTACTTGTTCCTATTCTACAGTTTAAAAAAATATATATATCTAGGTTTTACAATTTCAACACTACATTTTTAATTTCATAAATTTCTAAATGTTAAATTGCAAAATACGTGTCAAAGGGGGGTTCAAAAAATCATGAAATTCATGGGACGTAATTTATGAATGGCCCCTAAAATAATGTTATATATTTGTTTCCAGTAACGTTTGAATTGAAATAAAATAAACACGTACAATTTCCTCATTCTTTGGTATTCCGAGCCTTATCCGACTATACGATTGTTTCATAACCAATAATTGAGTAACCAGTCAGCTTTAATTCTATTTATATTAAAAGTACCTAACTTTCCTT
The DNA here is from genome assembly GCA_905220475.3 of Ennomos fuscantarius. Lineage (NCBI taxonomy): Eukaryota > Metazoa > Arthropoda > Insecta > Lepidoptera > Geometridae > Ennomos > Ennomos fuscantarius. The sequence continues at coordinate 9,380,120 of HG992037.1, read as the reverse complement.
TACCATGTTTGCACTTATGTGTACACATATGACAAATAAGATGAGCTGTTATTGTTTTTGTTGAATTAATATTTGTGGTACATAAATGACACATAGAAATTCAACCATGTTACCTATACCTACACAAACGTTTTCTATTTGTGTTTTTTACTATGAATGAACCCGTGCACTACCAAGACCAATATGCTACAATAATTCTAATAAAACTTGGTTTATTAAAAAGTTACTTGAAAATATTGAAGTCAAGTAAAGGCGAAAGCAGGCGTCGAAAACCTCGCAAATTTAAAACGTTTAATTTACAAATGAACTGATTTAAAACACGGGCCAAATCTGTTAGTTTTCCTTTTGGGGACTTCCGCGGGCATATGTATTAGTCAGTGTTATTATATTTTTATATTTATCCTCAACTTATTTGTACTTAAAACAAACATCGATATATTCTATCTCACGAATTCCCTGAGTTGGGCCCCCAAGGCTATGCCTCCCAAGGGGGGCATAGAGAGGTGTCAAGGGGAGCGGAAAGCTTTTGCATTTTCTTTTTATTTTTTATTTTTTCATACCACTAAGGTAGCAAACAGGCAAGAAAAACAAAAAATAAAACAACATTAACAACTAACATTTCAATGTACAGAACAATCAATCTCAAGTGTCTCATGAGTACCTCCTCTTATTAAATTTTTGGATAAAAACATTTATTATTTTAATTCATCAAAAAGTTTAAAAATTTTAAAATTGTTTATTAGAATAAAAATAAAAAGCTTTTAAGTTCATAATGTGCGGTTTTTTGTATTTATTGAAAAAGTAAAGGTGGAATGAAAATATTATTAAAAGTCCAGGGACAACAAAAAAAAAGTTGAGAACCTCTGATCTATCTAATCATCAACTTACAATGATGCCCATTTCAATATGACGGACATATACCTAACGCGCACACTGCTCGGATCCAGCAATTCTCTCAGAAAGAAATATCATCAAACTATGTTAATGTTCTAAAAAAATATATAGCTACCTACATTATACGCAAATCGCTTAAAAATATATATTGACCTATAGGTAACTAAAAATAACAAAGATTTAAGTGACGTGGGCGGGTATTATTTGATAGGTATTTGAACAGCTGAAATAGTGTGACCCGCTTTAAGGTAAAGCAGTGGGTGATCACGTAACTAGATTGCAACAAATTGAAACACAAATTTGTATGGATTTAGAAGTTTCAATACGCAGTTTATGTGCATAGTTAGTATGGAAATTTCTTTCCCAGGTGCAAATCAACAATTCGAAACTGTGAGATTTTGCCATTTCCGAAATGTAGTGTACTCAAACTATGTACAAGTAAATCTTAGTTAGAACTTGTGTAAATTAGAGGATATTCCCATTCTTGATCATTTACATTTGCTGGTATTTTATAATTTTTAATCGGTATTATAATTGACTGGCCCAATAGCTTAGTTGATAGTAACCCTGCCTTCTGAGCTGTAGGTTGTGGGTTCGATTCCCACCTAGAACAAACATTCGTGTGATGAACATCGATGTTTGTTCTGTGTATGTATGTAATTTTTTATTGTATTCTATGTATGTATTTATAAATAAAAAGTATCTAAGCACTGTATCAGTTATCTCATAGCCATAGTAGGTACCTACAAGCTTTGCTTAGTTTTGGGCTAGACTTTTTATATTTATTCCAACGTAATTCTTTTCGAGTTGGATACAAATAATTTTACCTAAAGTTTTCCAAAATCGGCTTACAATTGATGAAAATATCATCTCTTAAAATCTACCTATACAGACGTACGTGGTAGAACCTCTTTCTTTTGAAGTTGGTAAAGTATAAGTATGTCAAGTTCGAGGTTTGGACTTTCTAGAGTTAATAATATCAAACAAGTATAAGATAAGTATAAGATTCTCAAAACTACAACCGCCGCAACGGTAGCAACTGTTTCGAGAATTCTAGACCACTACTGTGATAGTGCCTAGAAATAAATATTCTAGAACGAAAAAGAAAAATCGAGTAACATGAATAAACCTAAACTATACCTGGTAAATAAATGGTTGGTTTGTAATAAAAAAAACTACGAGCAGGTTTGTAAACGAAGCGTTTGCGAGTTGAACTTTCCAGAATTGTTTAATCGTTTCCTTCTTCGGAATAAGGTTGCATTGTATTTTTTTATTCAACCCGCAATAGTTTGCTGTTTGTACCACTAAATATTTTTTACTATAAATATTTACCAAATATCAAACCAAATATCTTCAGTAGATACCGTCAGATAATATACCTACATTACGTTTTTTAATGACTTATTGAAATAAGAAATACGTAAGTGCAAATACTGCAAATCTATTTAGTCTTAAATATAATATATATTAATCCATATTAATACTGATCATGCATGTAAATAAACCGTAGAAAGTAATTTGATTTAAAGTACCGTCGTCGTCGGTTCCATAGAGAAAGTCCGAGGCCATTGCCGATGTCGGCCATTTGCTTTAACCGACAATCGCTAGAACCGTTAGCTTTGTATTATCTCCCTAAATATTGTGTTTCTGTTAAAATGATTACTATTCTACTTTATAATTCATTGCATGCATTATATAATAAAATTATAAAATCTGTATTTCCATCATTCCTTTCAACTTACCTAGTCAAATAAAATTAACAGCTGTGGCGGTCACAGATTTGATCGCTAGGTTTTGTTGGAGCTGCACAAATCTACAATTGAAAAGTAGTCACAACAGCGGACTCGTCTCAAAAGGCAGGAGAGTAACCGTACCGGATCGCAGCAAGAACACCACTGAGGGTTGCCGCCACGATGAAGGTATTTTAAGCTTCGTCGGTGCTCCCCGGTTGACTGTAGTATTTGAAGAGGATGCAACTATAGGAGGGACAGAGAGGCGTATAGGGCACGCACCGACCGCGTGCTCGCTAGACGTCCACTCACACAGCGATAACAAAGTTACGCATGCGCTCGTGCTGCCGATAAGTAAGAATACGTCGCGGTCGACGTCACTCACTGTCGCCTTTCTGACTAAAGTACAGCTGAGGGAGGACAGCACAATATGATAACCACCCTTCAAAACTTTCCGTCAACAGTCACCTTCCATTCACTACACAACCCCATACATTATGTCAGCTGTTTCCGAGAAACAGACGGTAAAATGAGTACATCACAAAAGCGGAAAATCTATAATAGTTATAGGCATAATATACACTTATTGAATAATTTCACAAAAGTTACGTACACAACTTTCTCAGCCCTATTTGAAGCTGAATAATAAGTTTTACTTTTTCTGGTTTACAAAATTAAAGTGTAACTAACTGTTGATACAGATTTTGGGCCATAATACGATAAACGTGAGAACAAGAACAGAGGTGGACGATCCAAAAAACCTAAACTGATAGACTGTGAACAGCTTGTACAGGTATATTTTTTCTGTTCTGTTCCTATCATATGCTATAATTATCACTAGCTTTATAACAAAAAGAACATCCCTCAGACATATCTTCCATTCCTTTAAAATTTCTGAGCCGTAAATGTCCCAGAATAACTTTCGATATTCTAGAATATTCCAGACGCGTTGCACCGTTTTAAACCACGTAAGCCGAATGCATACGGTGACACATCATCAGAACATTTGAATCCCACATGAAACCCTTTAAACATGCGCTACAATTTATTTCTAAAGCAGTTAAACTGTTGATAAAAATATAAAGTACCGAAAACTGTTAGAAATGGAAAATCGATAACCGCAATGGCGTCTAGTTGGACTTCATGGTTTTCAAGGCGAACCTGCTAAATAATTCAAATTTGCTTGGTAGTGGTTTACATTTTACAGTAACATATGTGAGCCTCCTTTCATGTGTGCTCGCCTCGGATTTTCATGCAAACGAGAATGAAAATGACTATGTAGAATTATATTAATCACATGCTTTGGCTCTGATGAAAAGGTTATTCTATGACCTTAAACACTCATAAGATATAATATTTAAAAAAAACATAACAATATTAAGATAAATTTTCCATTGAAGTTCAGGTTCAGTACCAATCAAAAACCCGATAATTGCTGGTCTTATTATCATGTTTTTGACCAGTGTTTTCATAGAGAAAAATGTAAATGATTCGTAATAAACTGGCTATTCGCTATGAAAACTGCCTACCAAACCACCAACGCTATTTTAGACTTCTTTCTCTTAATTATATATAACTCAAAGGTTACTGACTGATTGACTGACTGACATAGTGATCTATCAACGCACAGCCCAAACCACTGGACGGACCGGACTGAAATTTTGCATGAAGGTAGTAGATGTTATGACGTAGGTGTCCTCTAAGAAAGGATTTTTCGAAATTCTACCCTTAAGAGGGTGAAATGGGTGGTTGAATTATTTTCCCATAGGCCACGCAGCGGGCGTAGCTGCGGGCAGAAGCTCGTGTAATATATAGGATTACAATAAAAAATATCTAGATACAAGTATCACAAAAAACTAGTGTGGTACCCGTAGTATCGCCTACTTTTAGATGAGAAAGTTCTAAATGATAATGAATGAAAATTAGTCATTTTGAATAGATCGTAAGCCTTCGAGGAAACTATTCCGTACTACCTGATAAGATAACTTTCAGTCAACTAACTTATCTACAAAATCCGTAGACGCAGCTAAAATTTATCACCCAAAACAAATAATAGGTCTTTACCTATGAAATTGCCGTATTGCAGTACAGACTTTTTCAAAGAAAAAAAAGTTTTGATTGGCTATGAATTCTAAATTCAAATTAATTTTGTTTTAAAAATATGACATTCTAATAGGTCTTTACCTATGAAATTGCCGTATTGCAGTACAGACTTTTTCAAACAAAAAAAAAGTTTTGATTGGCTATGAATTCTAAATTCAAATTAATTTTGTTATAAAAATATGACATTCTATTTACAATATAAGTCTTTTGTTTATTGATTAGCGTTGTATTTTCATTACATTTCAACATTTTTCCTCATAATGGATACTTTGAAATTTCGTGTAATTATGGAATATGAGTTCCGTCGTGGCACCAACGCGGCACAAACGACACGTAACATCAACGACGTTTACGGAGAGAACTGTACAAACGAACGTACAACCCGTTATTGGTTTGCTCGGTTCCGTTCTGGGAATTTTGACTTGAAAAATGAACCTCGTGGTCGTCCGGAAACTTTGGTCAACAATGATGAATTAAAGGCGATTGTGGAAGCTGATGAATCTCAATCTACAGCTGAGCTGGCAGCAGCTTTTGATGTTAGCATCAAAACAATATTGGTCCATTTGCGACAGATCGGCAAGATAAAAAAGCTTGATAGATGGGTGCCCCACGAACTCAACGATCGCCAGCGCAACGTACGCGTCGAGACTTGCCTTGCGCTGCTTAACAGGCACAGAAATGAAGGAATTTTGAACCGAATTGTTATGTGCGACGAAAAATGGATTCTTTTTGACAATCAAAAGCGCTCAGCAAGTTGGTTAGATCCTGGTTCGTTACCAAAGCAATGTGCAAAACGAAAAATGACCCCTAGAAAGGTGATGGTCACAGTTTGGTGGTCTAGTGCTGGTGTGATTCATCATAGCTTTTTACAAAACGGCGAGAGCATTACTGCAGATGTGTACATTGAAGAACTGACCAGAATAATGACGAAACTCGCACGTCTGCAACCAGCTTTGGTCAATCGGTCGTCTCCACTGCTACTTCACGACAACGCGCGACCCCATACTGCACAACAGACCGTCTCTAAGCTGCATGAGTTGGGTTTGGAAGCTCTCCCTCATCCGCCATACTCACCAGATCTTGCGCCTACCGACTATTACTTTTTCCAAAATTTTGACAACTTTTTAGCGGGAAAAAAATTCAATTCCCGATGGGCAGTACAAAACGCCTTTGAAGAGTTTGTTGTCTCCCGTCCTGCTGATTTTTTCAAGAAGGGCATCCACAAACTGCCACAGCGTTGGCAAAGATGCATTGCTTGCAGGGGTGATTACTTTGAATAAAAGAAATAAATAAGTTCGAAAAAAAAATACTTTAACTTTTTTCAAACAAAACGGCAATTTCATAGGTAAAGACCTAATAAAATGATAACGCAGTATCTAGTAATATAAATCTAAGGCAAAGTTTTGCACTCGTCATCCACGTGCTAAAAAGAACATAGTAAAGTAAACATTTGATAAACTCTTGATCTGGGTTAAACTCTATTTCAATAGCTAAGATTGTCCGCTAAATCAACATAATTATGAAGAACTAGCGAACTTGCGCCCCGCGGTTTCACTCGCGGATTGAAGGATTTTAATGATTTACTCATCCCACGGGAAAATTTCACTTGTCCGGGATAAAAAGTAGCCTACATGTTAATCCAGTGTATAAGCTATCTTGGTACCGAATTTTATCCAATCCATTCAGCCGATTGAGCGTGAAGCAGTAACAAACATACACACATACAATCACACATCACACATACAAACTTTCGCCTTTATAATAGATATTAGTGTGAAGTGTGATTTTAATGAGGTTTGCTTATAGATTTAGAAATTACATTAACAATTTTAAATAATATTTTAGTTTGAATTGATGTCAAAAATGAAGACTCGTTATCATTAGCATCCAAATATTTAAACAGCTAATATCTAAGGCGCAAGTTCCTAGAATATATAATATGGTGTTTTATTGCGATATCATTATATTTCAGACATGGGATTGGTCAAACTATGGCACATAACAATCATTTGATAGGTACTTGTCTGCCTTCAGTGCCTTCTGTGTCTGTAGGTACTAAAAATATCCTTTAATAACACAGCGCCATCTAGCCCCAAACTAACCAAAGCTTGTACTATGGGGACTAGATAACTGATACTATACTAAAAGAAGAGGTTATACCGAATTAAATCGCTCAATTTTATAATGAGAACATACTTGTACTTGGATGATATCTAATAATGATATATGTGCACATTTCAAACAGCGCCATCATTTCAAACTAAGCAAAGCTTGTACTATAGAAACCAGATAACGGATACAATACTTAAATACATTTTGTTTGTAAATACATATATAGAATCCAATGTAACACCCAGACACAAAACAAACACATATGTTCATCACACAAATGTTTGTCCTGGGTGGGAATCGAACCCACAACCCACAATTCAGAAGAGGTAGGACGAACTGAGCTATCGGGCCAGTCAAATTAAGTAGATCAATCAGATTACGTATAGTACAAATCAAATCAAATCAAATAATAATTTATTGACATAAAAGGGTTTCATACATGTTCATGAGTCCATAGACTCCAAACTAGTGAGAACACTGTATTTCAGGAGCCGAGGTTTCGCCCATCCTTTGACTTACATAATTATGTCAGTGTTAATTTTAATATTAATCAACGATCACAACTAGGGTCCCCTGTATCCAGGATATATATGGACCTAGGAACTACGAGGACCATGTTACCACAACACCCAAACACAGAACGTGCCGCCTCCGGGCAGCGACTGATCAAGAGTTCTGACCGCCCTAGGCTAATTATGAGGACGCGCCCCCTCTAGGTGTATGTGTTACGGTCGGCCTAAAAAGTTGTTCTTTAATCTGCACGACATTCAATCTTAGGGCGGCAAACCGTATTATAGCTGACCGTACATAAAGGCACTTCACGCATTATACGACCAAAATCCAAGACCACCGACCGAATCGAGTGACAAGTCTGTGTTTGTTAAGTGCGTTTTTTTTTAATTTCTAAATTTATTGTTAAAATCAGGGAGTGCTAAGTTTTTTCAGTTCACAGCGCATTAGTTTTAGTGTTTTGTCTCGGTCTAGTTGAAATATGTAGGGTAGGTGCAATAATGCTAGATTAATAGTGCATGCTAAAAACGATGTCGATCCTCGCGCCCTAGGCTGTAGCCTAATTAGCCTAAGGGTTAATCAGGCCCTGCCTCCGGGCGACCTGCTCAACCACCACACCACAGAGGTAATACGTAGATATCCCTGTATTTAAATAGTATTCGGAGAAATTTAATATAGCAACTAAAGATGCCATTATTGCGGCAAGTCGACCCACTTCCACGCATAAGCTTTATCGATCGCTCAATACTGTGGTATCGCGTTACCGCGTGGCTATATTAATATATCCGATCTAAGCTGACACCACATTCGTTCTTGGAAGTCTGTGTTTTATAAACACGCCTCTTAGACCTGGCTGACAGAAACCAACGACTGTTGATGTACACTTGTATAAGTGAAATGCCGATAGATGTAATTGGAGATGTAGCAATTCACTGCAAAGAACGATACAAACTCGATACAAAGGTCATTTACACGCTTCACCTTCACGTGGAATTGTGGACCTGAATATGAAGTTGGAAGGTATCATGAACACTTCAGAATAATAAAATAACACAATCAGTACCTAAGTCTTAAACATTAGACTGCATTTACAGAGACACCAAAAACACCATATCATTTAAATTAATTAAATAATGTACATCTTAAGAATGTAGGTGAGTATATAATTGTACTATGTGTATGCGTATGTGGAAATACATTATTTATTTTTATTTATCTTATCTATGAAATTGCCCTTCTGCAGTACTGGCCATTTCAAATCAAAATTTTAGTTTGAAATCTATCGTGAGTATGACACATTTTGTAATAGAAATACCTGGTCGAAGTAATTTCGACTTTTTAATTGACGTGAGTTTAGCCGTTATATATCAAATCAAAATATTTTTGTTTCGGTAAGAATCGTTATTTCCAATTAATTTTATTTTAAAATGGATATGGACAGCAAACGGATAATTTTGAATATAAAAATTCCATATTTTTTACATTCAAAATTATCTATTTATTTATTGATTACCGTTATGTTTTCATTGCATTAAAATATTTTTAGTCATCATGGATACTTTTAAAATTCGATTATATTGGTGAAAATCCGACACAATGAACTGACCGTATCTATAGAGGACTAGTAGGTGTAGTAGGTTATATGGAATAGAGCAACATTTTACATCTTGGTGAGACAGGGCCTTATTTTATAGATTTCTATGGTGAAACGCATAGAATTCTAAATAATAAACACGATTGTGACGCTATCATATTGAAACCAAACAAGAGCTGGCAAAACTAAATTTAGGCGACACAAAATAGATACAGGCTGAAATGAATTCAGAGCCTCAAAGATAAAAGTTCCGTTTGTTTTCCCAGACAATATTTTTGTACTTGCTGATCAAATAAGACTGTTTTATGAACCAGACACGAGACAAGGTTATATCCTATTTATGATGAGGTACGTATACTTAGAGCCGAAATATAAAGATAACACAGAGGAATGCTCGTGTCACTTTATAGTTGTTAATCTGATACCAACGATTCTCGCGAGTATGTGTGAAATAATTTAATGAAGCAGGTACATATTCGCTTTATATCAGTTCACTTATAACCGGTATGCTGTGCAGTAACCTTCTATAAGAGTACGAAACGGAAAAATTGGGTACGGGTCGTTTGGATTTTGGAGTTGTGTTATGGAGTCATAAGTCCGTAGGTCAATGACGTCATGAGTATGACGTCATTGACCTACGGACGCAGGAAAAAAGCATGAACAATGCCAGACCAAAATATTAAGTCTGAGGGTTACAGTGGTGTCGATTCTGTGTCGCAAACTCTAAAGCTAAACGAAATTAACACATTTCCGCCTTTTGCATTTCCCCTTTATCAGAAGATTACCGCCATACTTTAAGTTTACTTTAGTTTTAGAGAATGCGACACAGAATCGACACCAGTATACATGTGTGATAAAGTGAATGCGACTCGCAAGCAAAATTTGGTAAAGAACAGCACACGGATTGAATTAGAATGTCTATGGATGACTACGGCATTTTCTACAGAAAACATGCAAATAAGTCCTATACATTTATCAGATTTATCAAAATTTTACCAAGCTTTTTAGCGAGTATTTGCTTCAACGAATTCGTTCAGCTCAATTTAGCAGGCCTTGCGCTCAATATTGCAAATGGATTGGCAGATACACATACAATTATAGAACATCAAACCCACTGAAAATAATAAAAAATCCACCTAAAGTATAAAAAGCAAAAAAATCCGGTAGGTACGTAGATTATGCAACCTTTACCTAAAGAAATAGAGCGATTTACTGAGCGACGAATTAACAAACAGACACGCATGTGGTATGCTATGTAGTATGTATAACTAGATATTATAACTATTAGCTATGTAGTATGTATACCGATATTTAAGTTACCGAATCCCATTACCAACCAATATAACTGATATCGTTTGACATTTTAGCACTACATAGATATGCGTGTACTATAATATCTACCCCCCATGTGTCACATTATCATGCAGGTTATCGTCCAATGTCCATACCATGTTTTTTTCTTGAGAGAGTACAGAGATTAAGGAAGGTGATATGCTGATGCAACAAATTATAAATACACGTAACAGACTTACTAAGCACCATGCTAGTATTCTAGGAATAAAAGAATATCTATCTAAATATATATAACTCAAAGGTGACTGACTGACATAGTGATCTATCAACGCACAGCCCAAACCACTGGACGGATCGGGCTGACATTTGGCATGCAGGTAGATGTTATGACGTAGGCATCCGCTAAGAAAGGATTTTTAGAAATTTCACCCTTAAGAGGGTGAAATGGGTGGTTGAATTATTTTCCCATGGGCCACGCCGCGGGCGAAGCTGCGGGCAGAAGCTCGTTCTAGTATAAAATTAATTTAAAGTAAAGATCAAAGATTATGGAACAATGCATTCTATGAATATGTAAACTAAAGATTCTTATAGAATGTTCACAAAAGATACGGTACATACACGAATGACTGAAAAAAGTTATAATGATGGCAAGATAGAATTCAAATGTGTTATAATAGTCGATTAAAATACTTTAAGCTAATGTTTTGGTTTTCTATGTAAGACAATAATGAAAGAAAATAAAAATACGTACATACTTACCTTTTATGCAAAATTAGCTTCTTTCGCCCGCGTGGCCTATAGGAAACGAAGAAGAAAATTTTTCACAGATAATTCAACCACCCATTTCAACCTCTTAAGGGTGGAATTTCGAAAAACCCTTTCTTAGTGGATACCTACACTTTACAAAGAACACATTCCAATTTGAACTCTTTCAAGTCTCTAGGACCAGCATTTAAGGCTGTTTCGTTGGATATATAAGTCAGTCAGGACTTTGAATTTTATATGTATAGATTATACATAGGCCGGATTATATATAGGCCGGAGCTTCAACTGAGCGATCGTCCATTATAGTTATTCCTGTCTTGATATAGATGATTCACATCCCATAGTCGTCGTTTAGCTGAGGCGGTCGGTGGTGTAATTTATGACTAGGTCACTCGGACAACCGGGGCCTATTATTGCTGAACGAGTATTCAGAAAGCTTCGAAGAAAAAAGGCGCTTATGGATAGTTCTTCGAACAGAAAAAAATGTAAAAAGTATCTTTGAATAATATACGTAGAAGATAAAAATAATATCAATAAGCTCTCTAGACAAAAAGATAAATAGCAATTGCAAAGAATTTCAGTAAGCTCTTTTACCTAATTTCACGATTTACTAACCCATTTTGCTTTCAGCATTTCTTCGTGTATTGAAATCTCTTATTTTGTCTACAGGATTAAGTATGATTTTAAAATAACATTTGTTTACTATATTCAGTGTCTCGATTACGGTACATATTTTGCGAGCGATAACCCCTGTTAGCCTGTTCTTTGAAATTTTCCGTTGTTTAAAATACTGATGACAGAACGTGCGCAATAATAATAAAATACGGAAAACTGTTGGAAAGTGTCGCTGCCGTAAGGTCCTTCTAAACCGTAAATAAATATTAGGTCTTTACCTATGAAATTGCCGTTTTCTTTGAAAAAAGTTAAAGTATTTTTTTTTCGAACTTATTTATTTCTTTTATTCAAAGTAATCACCCCTGCAATCAATGCATCTTTGCCAACGCTGTGGCAGTTTATGGATGCCCTTCTTGAAAAAATCAGCAGGACGGGAGACAACAAACTCTTCAAAGGCGTTTTGTACTGCCTCTCGGGAATTGAATTTTTTTCCCGCTAAAAAGTTGTCCAAATTTTGGAAAAAGTAATACTCGGTAGGCGCAAGATCTGGTGAGTATGGTGGATGAGGGAGAGCTTCCAAACCCAACTCATGCAGCTTAGAGACGGTCTGTTGTGCAGTATGGGGTCGCGCGTTGTCGTGAAGTAGCAGTGGAGACGACCGATTGACCAAAGCTGGTTGCAGACGTGCGAGTTTCGCCATCATTGTGGTCAGTTCTTCAATGTACACATCTGCAGTAATGCTCTCGCCGTTTTGTAAAAAGCTATGATGAATCACACCAGCACTAGACCACCAAACTGTGACCATCACCTTTCTAGGGGTGTCTTTCGTTTTGCACATTGCTTTGGTACCGAACCAGGATCTAACCAACTTGCTGAGCGCTTTCGATTGTCAAAAAGAATCCATTTTTCGTCGCACGTAACAATTCGGTTCAAAATTCTTTCATTTCTGTGTCTGTTAAGCAGCACAAGGCAAGTCTCGCCGCGTACGTTGCGCTGGCGATCGTTAAGTTTGTGGGGCACCCATTTATCAAGCTTTTTTATCTTGCCAATCTGTCGCAAATGGACCAATATTGTTTTGATGCTAACATCAAAAGCTGCTGCCAGCTCAGCTGTAGATTGAGATTCATCAGCTTCCACAATCACCTTTAATTCATCATTGTTGACCAAAGTTTCCGGGCGACCACGAGGTTCATTTTTCAAGTCAAAATTCCCAGAACGGAACCGAGCAAACCAATAACGGGTTGTACGTTCGTTTGTACAGTTCTCTCCGTAAACGTCGTTGATGTTACGTGTCGTTTGTGCCGCGTTGGTGCCACGACGGAACTCATATTCCATAATTACACGAAATTTCAAAGTATCCATTATGAGGAAAAATGTTGAAATGTAATGAAAATACAACGCTAATCAATAAACAAAAGGCTTATATTGTAAATAGAATGTCATATTTTTAAAACAAAATTAATTTGAATTTAGAATTCATAGCCAATCAAAACTTCTTTTTGTTTGAAAAAGTCTGTACTGCAATACGGCAATTTCATAGGTAAAGACCTATTATTATTTTAGTTTCAATTTAGATTTCTTTGTGGATAATGGATATTTATCTCCACATAACGAAATATGTATTTTTTAATAGAATATATGTGAATCAGTTTTATCAGATTTCTGGTTGGAATGCAAAGATGGTGATCGAGACTTTTAAATTATGTACTTCATCTTTAAAGGACTTTCAAAAAGGTTCTGTTAGAAAATTACATTTTAATTTTTTTAAATACATAAGTCATAAAATTATAACGATTCATAGATAATTTGTCTTGATTTTACTCAATAGATCAGAGCCATTAGCAAATTTTGTGATGGAAGTCTTATTACTAATCCACAGAGTCCATCACAACAAAAAAAAGTAAACACACAAAAGTAATTACTGCACTCAAAAAATCTTTTTAATCGTGCTAATCACAAAGGTGCCAAGGTAATCCAATAGTTGAAGAGACAGGGCAATTGATAGAGACGTGCGTCAATGCCCCCTTAGATACCCCTACAATAATTGGAAACCGGATCTTTTCATTTCACTTCGCACTCACGTGGTAATAAGCTTCAGTTTGCGAATCAGTCACTGAAATGCAGTAAACAAGTAAACGACCAAAAAAATTACAAAAGCCCGCAAAATCCAGGCGATTATCGAGATTAAAATCTCTTCAGTTTATGAATTCAGTTCATGAATGAAAACTCGACTTGAGCTACTCACGAGGACCGATAGTTTTGTGATGCGGGACATAAGTGTATTAGAGGAACTAGATATAATTTATGATTATTGAAGAACCTGCGGGAAGCCTTTGACTACAGACTGCAGTGTGCCTTAGTACTATATTTATATATATATATAAATGTAGTGTATAATAAATGTAGTAATATATATTACCATATATATTACTACATTTATTATACACATATTATTATACTTTGATGCCCGTCTGCACTAGTTTAATAGCTCTTCATTTCGCATTTCTCTCTAGGACGTACCCAAATGCTTTGCGGTAGGTATCTCATAGATAAATGTGAACTTAGGTGACTGTCAAACTTTAGTACTTAAGTTTGACAGTCACCTAATTTCGCAAAAAATAAATAAAAATAAAATAATAAAATAAAAATATCCCGCAGTCTAAAACGACTTCTAGAATATTCTAGAAAACACGTATCTTTTAGAATATTCCAGAAGGCGCATCAACATCTATTTACGTTATGATGATGATAAATGTTCACCTGCGATAGGAGAAGAACGGCAAAAGGAATAAGAACCAAATTAATTTCGTATCATTTATGAAAAGTAAAATGGCACAGACAAATTCGCTAAGCAACTAAATCACGATCATTTTTATCTTTTATACCTATTCACTGAACTATAATAATATCCGTGTCTGTGACCCATCCTTATATCTGTCCCCAATACATTTATCTTTTGCCAGACGACTCTATCGACGTCTTTGTTATCTGGAACGGTCTACTATAGAAATAACGTTTCTTACTTCATAGGGCTTCAGTTTAATTGCGTTTGGAAACCCCATCACGAGGTGGTGATTAGACGCCGTCGCTTGACCCTTCAGTCGAGATCATCTTTGTATACAAATGCAACGCTCTAGAAAATTCATGAATCACTCAGCTAACTCGATATCGAGTGTGATAAAATGTTTTTATGTAATTTTATAAATTTGTATCTTTAGTTATTATGGTCATGTTTGTAACGTTAGTTAATGATTTAATTGTTGGTAGACCTATGAAATAAAATAATAAAATAAAAATAAAGTAATGAATGTGTATTCGTATTAACTCGTACTAGGCGTACTAGTCTATTAGTAACTGTGGAAAGCACAGACTGTGTGATATACAAATGATGCAGGGTCGAAAATAATGATTTAGCAATCTAATAATATTAAAACAATACGGTTTAACCACAAAAAGTGTGTCTGGGTATTATATTGTATTCTATGTATGAATTGTATTTACAAACAAATAATCTAAGTATTGATTTCCACCACCAGCCTTTGCGAGTACGTCAGTTTTATTTTGGATTTATTATATTACCACGGAGAAACAGCTAGCGAAAAAATCACCGAATATTAGAAAAACGAGTTATTGCTCAGTGAAATTGTACGGGGAGAATAGCAAGACGTCTGGCTGTACAAAGGATGGTATATCATTCCACAAGTAAGCAATTTTCATATGGTAATTAGAGAAAACTTAGTACATCTATTTTGAATTTAAAAACGAACATTATGAAGAAGAAGGGTGTATACAGGGTGTTTGAGAGAGCTCGGTGCAAAGCTTCGAAGGGGTAATACTTGAGCTTCTCTACCTATATGTATACCGGCAAATCGTAACCACTTTTACAGCGTTTATATATTAAAACATTTTCCAGGCCCACAATTAGGCGACAGCTGCTTTATGTAAATGACGTGATGTTATTCGTTCACCTGGGGGATTACGGAACTTTGATTGCAATGTAAGAGGATAAATTAAATTAAATTCATTCCTAATTCAAAAATTACCATAATGTCTATGTACATAAGTATTGAAACTGTCAAATACATACAAATGCGTTTCTGATGTTAAGCGGTACGACTGCAATAATAGTTGCAGTGCCACCTAGAACTCTAAGCTATACATTATCACTTATAAATAATAAAATAGAGTCTACTAGATGTAGGACTTTTCTGCCAAGTTCGTCAAAGTACGTACCATCGCTTTGCCAGTCATTCTGGCGCCAAGCAGTATTTATTTATTTGTTAAATACACTGTGAACTTACAGCTACGCCAAAACATTCACATTGTTATACTAAGTTCTTATATGGACTAAGCAATATATATTTATAAAGCCGACTAATGGGGTCAGTATGTATGTCGCATCTTGGACTTCGCTTAGGAAGCGGTTGATAACAGCTACAGCCCTTGCCGTTGGAGCATTATGAGCGTGCCACGTGCGTAAGGCAGGAGGCGCAGCAAACACCTGGTGGCGACGTCTTTGACCCGCGCGGATGTAGTTTTGCGGTACAAATAGTATGCAAGGACTACTGTGTCCAGTTTGCAGGGCTGTAGCTAGTGAAATTACTGGGAAAATGAGACTTTATGATTTGATCTCACAGTCTCGTAATATATACTAGACTGTGTCAGAATGATGTTCGCAGTGCAGGCATTTATATTTTAGTATTTCGGGAGACACTGCATCTGTTACGGCCATGTCGCTTAACATCAGGTGAACTACTAGCTCGTCACATCACACATTAACAAAAAAAAAATTTTAATTTTCATAAACTTAAAAGGTATTGGTATTAGAATTAAAGATAGGTTAGATTAAAAACCACATTTAACGATAAAGATTTTTTTATTTGAATAAATATTATTTAACTAGAAATATTGTCTTAAATATAGTTTAGTCGGAAGATAACATTCGGAGCCACGCATCGTGAAAGAGATAATCGAGCTAGGCTAGTAAACCGTAATCAAATGATTCCAGTCTAATAATCTAATTTACAGTAGACCTGGGGGGTGATCACGAAACTTCCATTGCAATGCAACAGGAGAAAATTCCATACTAACTATGCACATAAACTGCGTATTCAAACTGTCAAATCCATACAAATTGGTGTTTCTATTTGCTGCAATCGAGTTACATGATCGCCCAGCTAGGGGGAGATCACGAAACATTGATTGCAATGCAACAGGAGAACTTTCCATACTAACTATACACATAAACTGTGTATTGAAACTGCAAAATCCAAAGTGTTTTTATTGGTTGCAATCGATTTACGTGATCGCCCAGCAGGATGAATAAGAATAAGAATATTTTTTTTATTGCTCAGAAAAGACAAACAGAACCTTAAATATGCGATAGGTAGGTACATTAACAAATCAGATTTTACTGGTATTAACAACAGGTATATATAGATGGTAAACACGGAATCGATTTTGATTGCAATTCAACAGAAGAGATTTCAATCCGAATCCATTTCCATATATTTCATATTAACTATGCACATAAGCTGCGTATTGAAATGTCAATTCCATACATTTTTGTGTTTCTATCGGTTGTCATCGAGTTACATGATCGCCTAGCAGAGAAGTCATGGCTCTAGTATGTCCTCAGTGAAGTCGTGCACTGGATGTAATATAAAATTGAGTAAATATACGCGTAAATACGTCTTAATTACTTTTGGAAAATCAGTCTCTTGATTTTATTTGGGTTGTAACTACATTTTTGAATGTAAGCTTGAAATAATTCTTGTCTGTGCAATCTTCTATGCTATATACATTTTAGATTATTTGTGTTTATAAATATGTAAATATTTCATTGTTAAAATTATAATCAACTAGTTGCGCCCCGCGGTTTCACCCGCGGATAAAAAGTATTTTAATTATTTGCTGATCTCATGGGAAAATTTCACTTTTCCGGGATAAAATGTAGCCTATATGTTAATCGAGTGTATAAGCTATCTTGACACCGAATTTCATCCAAATCCATTCAGCCGTTTGAGCGTGAAGAAGTAACAAACATACACACATAAACTTTCGCCTTTATAATATTAGTGTGAATTATACTTTTATGTCATTTATTACCTTAGAAAATCGACTTGAACAGTCAGTTTCAATTTTCAGTTCTAGAAACTAATTTGCATTTTAATTATAGTAATAATTAAAAAAATGTTGCACTTCGTTAACTTATACAGTAGTGCAGCAAACAATACATTGTTATGTAAATCAGCAGATTTCTAAATATTATTGTATTTCTTGCGAAATATTAAACAAGTTATGAGTGAAAAAATGTTTTCAAATATTTATCTTGATTTTGTGGTAGTCGTTGAAAGGAATATCAGATATAATGCAAACCTGTTTTAAGTGTTTTCTATTAGTACTAAAAACATTATATAATATACCTTTTTTTGACTATTACAAACGGTTACATACAATACAATCATCTCATCAGCAAGGTTATTACAGTAGGTGTCTAACTGACTATTTGAATAGTAATAACAGTTTTTTTTCGGTTTAACCGAGAAATTTGAGATGGTATCGATTCTGTTGTACAATTTTTTTTTGAACTGATATATAGCCTTGCGTTTGATTACTATATCACCTGGTGGTAAGTGACAATGCGGTTCACTCTCGATTTAAAGACTCCAAGGCCTAAAGACATCCACTGCAGAACATAGGCCTCCCCATGGACCGCCACTGAGCGGCTGCTTGCCTCTTTGCCTTTTTTGTTATAATACAATACATAGTTATAATACAATATGTATGTGATCTTTGGGCGTTATTATTATTATAACATTTAGATGCAAAACAAACACATATGTTTATCACACAAATGTTTGTCCTATGAGAATCAAGCATTCAGAAGAAGGCAAAGCTGGGCTATAAGGTCAGGCGAATTTTACGAAATTAAATAAGTACATGATGGCGGCAACGTCCAGTTATAAACTCTACGCGCAGCGGGCAGTACCGTAATTTACCCTGTGGTGGCATTTTAATTTATTACAGTGGCAACACCGGCAACTGTCATCGCTCCCCACCCATCTGGCTATATAAAGGGAGCGATCGGTGTACTACGGATCATTCTTGCGCCGGACACGGCCCGTTGCGCATGCTGAAGGCCTATTGTCATATAGTTGGCAACCTACGCACAACCCGTCATCCTATATACATAATAAATAATGAAAAATTACGTGTGTAAATAAATACATAACGTGTACATGTTAAAACATAAGCTAAATTAATGAGTGTTCTCTAATCAAATTTGCTCATTATTATCAAGGAGTATCAATATGTATACAGAGTTAAATAGATCAAGTGATGGAATCACCTTTTGGTCATATAGCTGTTGGAAAAATTCTACATGTCCCAAATAAATATATCCTGCAGCATACCCAAGGCTTGCGTCTGCGTGTCACAACTAGAAGTTAAGTCGACCGTCACGTATTTAGCCGCCTGTAGTATCCTCAGGCACGAGGCATTTTCCGGGGGCAATCGACGGCACACTTGCGTGAAGAGACTCTTGGCACAGTCGTGGTGGAAGACCAGAGGGTCCAGGATGTCCGATAGGTCTGACTGGGTTAGAAGACAGCAAAGATGTGATAGGGTCACGCAGAGCTGAAATAAAAAATATTTTCTTTCTTTTTCTTCTCTTAGGTTTTTTTTTTCGTTTCGTTGTTTTGAAGCCTTCTTTGTGAAGGTGTAGACAAAAAGTACGCTTTTTTTACATTACAAGTTTGCTTAGAAAAAATAAATTAGGTTCCGGAACTTATTTCGATTATAATGAATTTATCGAATGACTAAATACTATAATATAACTACTACCCATAAATACCTACCTAGTACAAAAAAAAACATATAGCCGCGATGACTTTTTAGAAAGTTCAAATGTTTTATGAATTTATTAAAATAAATACTTAATCAGTGATAGAAAGTAACATTATGGTTAGATTTATGAATTATTATCTATCAAAGTTACGCAACATTTAATTTAGGAAAACAATTTACTTGAATTTATAGCTTTACATCGCCTTAAAATACCGGATAAAAATATAAATAACTCGTCACTGAAGAACATCATTATAATTCAATTTAAGCATCATCGCTTACCATCAGCAAAGATGAATTAAGTCACCTGAATACAGAATAGAATGTGAACGATATCTTTTAAAGGCACTTTCGCCAAACTCGCTGCTGAGTCGGAATATCCGATTTTAAATTTAGTACGCATTATGAACTCTAACTAAACAAACTAATAAAAACTAACAAAAATATAAACATTACTGACTGGCCCGATAGCTCAGTTGGTACTAACCCTGCCTTCTAAACTGCAGGTTGTGGCTTCGATTCCTACCCAAGACAAACATTTGTGTGATTTACATAGATGTTTGTTCTGTGTCTGGGTGTTATATTGTAGTCTATGTATATATTTACAAAAAAAGCATTTAAGTATTGTATCAGTTATCTGGTTCCCATAGTACAAGCTCTGCTTAGTTTGGGGCTAGATGGCGATGTATGAAATGCTTACAAATATTTATTATATTTACTATTGTTTATTATTAAGTACCTCACGGTTTTGACCTAAGTATTTTTGGTGTGATGTCGCTTAAAGCTTGTATACCGAAAAATCACCAACCTGTTCAATAAGATTATCTTTATGTTTGTATTCAGTGAAATCGTCCACATTGGCGGCTGTTTCCATCGCAGCTAAGATCCCTCTCCATATAGCGGTATAATTGTGACCGTAGTGAGCGCGAACGCACGGCGCACGCAATGCACTCGCAGCGTTTATACGCACTTTCAGGTTTTTGCAGTCTTGCGTTAGTGCGCATAGACTGGGGAATACGTGGTTCTAAAATAAAGTGGAATATTCATTAGTTGCCTTATTTCTTTCCAACACACGTTCAAAAATATTACTAGAAAAACAGTCGATCTGAAATTTGACCATAAATGCTGGACTGAATTGGCACAATGACAGTCAATTATTTTGTGCAATAGTAAATATGGATCTATAATTTAACTACAATAACCATGGTTGTGGGTTCTATTCCCCACAACAAAGAGACATAAATATTTTATGCATAAAGAAATATATTAAGTTTTATTCGTTGTTTCCGTGGTTTTAACCATGGTCCTCGTAGTTTCCGATCGCAGATAGAAAAGTCTATATATCGTATGATATTAGGGTCTTGTTTATTAATTAAAAAGTTGGAGACGTCAAATTAATCTAATCTTAATTTACTAATAATAAATGCTTTATTTCCTTTGCTAAAAGGCTAGGCTAATAATGTTTTACTTCAGTCGTGTGGTCTAAAGCACACTAGTTTTTTTTATTATTATATTATGTTTTGTCTTACCTGCCACCCATTAAAGCAAGTAAAAAGATGATCATTCTTCATGGCGTTCCCCATGGCATAGCATGCGTTCCACCGGACCTTCATATTGGAAACTTTACACGCACAATGCAATAGCTTCTCAATTGCTGTTTCGCATAAGGTCTTGATTTGCGAATTTCGGAGAAGGTTTTCGTTCTTTATCAGACGAAGAAGATTTCCTAAGCCTCGAGTGGCACTCATTTTTACCTGCAATGTACAAGAATAAGTAAAGTATCGTACAAAGCTTGGTCCAGATGTGTGAACTTCTCTCATATAACCATAGAACATAAACTTCGCTCCGCAAAGTTGCTCTTGCCACAACGCAATAAAATGCAGTTTAGCTCGCACAGCGTTATAAGCCAACCTAATAGGTACCTCTATTTTTATTCTTGTAATTTAATTCTTTGACGCGATGCGCGTAACAGAGTGACCCTAACGTATGGATCTGCAGCAAGACAACGGGTGGGCGCCTTAAGCTTCCTCCCATCCGGTGACCCTTGCAACGGTCGGTGGAGACCAACAGCATTAAAAAAGCAAGGGGTAAGGTTGTTCCTCAAAATTGTGTGTACAAAAAATCCAAACTATTTGGACGTTGTTGGGCAACGCCTTCGTACTTCCCGACTCCTTAGGGAATACGAATTAGGATTCCGGATTGTATATAAAGCAAATAACATCGATAATTATTTCTTTCGTTTATGGAATTTCTATATTTGATCTTGAAAGTATCGCTCCACACATTCGAGAATCTTTACTTTTCTCCAAAATCCAATCCGATAATCCGATGAATATTAGTATTTATTAACCTTTCATTTCACACATTCTAATATTATTGTATGCAAGATTGTCATTTGATTGTTTTTAAACATGATAAACGTTAATTGCTCGAAACCGCTTTTAACTGCAAATCCGGTTATTTTATCATGTTTATGATGATCTTTGGCCGCTGTTGTTTTGTTGAATTGTGGTTATAACTGGTTTAAATGAATGTATGTAAAGTTTCAATTATTTTATCTGTAAGTGTAAGTGAACTTTGCTTAGTTTTTAGTGCAAAAGAGATCATCAGTGAATGTTTCAAAATATTTATCGAGAATGTTCATTAGCAAAATATACTTAAATTTAATTTTTAACTTCACCTTTACTTATACTGGTCCCGTCATTCTTCACTACAACAAAGTGGGTAGACGAAAATATTTAGTACTGTTAATGTAAAATTTAATATGAATATGATAACTGCACAATAACTAACACAGAAATCATGTAAAGTTCCATAATAACCTTAATCTAAGAATATATCTTAGAAAGGTCAGGATTCAGACCTATAGGATCAATAAATCTTATCGCTAAGACTAAGCTAATCAATGCTAACCTTGAACGGGTGTGCAATGTAGTATGTGTAAAGTACATTATAATAATAATAATAATATGTGTGGACATCTCACACAACGCCATCTAGCCCCAAACTAAGCAAAGCTTGTGCTATTGGAACCAGATAACTGATACAATACTTAGATACTTTTTTGTTTGTAAATACATACATAGAATATAATATGACACCCAGACACAGAACAAACACCTATGTTCATCACACAAATGTTTGTCCTGAGTGGGAATCGAACCCACAACTCACAGTTTAGAAGGCAGGGCTACTACCAACTGAGCTATCGGGCCAGTCTACGTAGCCAGTATACGTAGAGTGAGAGGGGTGAACAAAGTGAAGGCGAAGGCCAACTTTCGCTAACATTTCCACAAAAGTAAACCTTAAGGTTAAGGTTTACCTCTTATCTATGTGAAAATGTTTAGAAGAGTTTAGAAGAGCAGCAAGTTACCAGACAGTTGTTGCATGTGCGTTTAATTACATTGTTCTTAATTTTTACGAACATTTCCAGCGTCACCATGCGGAACAGTCGCATAAAAACATCACAAGAGAGAAGCAACTAGCTCAAGAGCACCCTTCTTATTCTTCTTTGCTTGTTGGCTAGTGGTCAGAATTTTTAAGCCGTCCAAGGCTTCTCGGCTTAACGACTATTGTTTTACAGCCGTGAGCGACGGCTTAACGTGCCCTCCGAAGTACTAAAGAGCAACCCTGGGGCGAAAGGAGTACTATAGTAAAGCCTCAAGTTCCCTATATAGGGAACGAAATCGGGAAGAATATTATGTGAAAGTAATGGACCCTATGGAAAGTATTGGGCCGATTTGGACCATACAAAAAGAGTAGACTCTACTCAGGAAAAATATTTGTGTGATGAACATCGATGTTTGTTTTGTGTCTGGGTGTTATATTGTATTCTATGTATGTATTTACAAACGAAAAATCTATAAGTATTGTATATGTTTTCTGGTTCCCATAATAAAAGCTTTGCTTAATTTGAGATGATTTGATGATTGCTAGATGGCACTGTGTTAAATGTCCACAAATATTCATTTTTTATTTTTCATACGTGGGAAGAAAAATTGCAGTTCCTATTACGCCAAAATCACACGTTGTTCTTCATAAAATAGCAGACCAATGTGGAATATTCTATGTTTACCTTATCGTTGTCGCCCGCGCAATGAATGCTGACCTCAAGCAGTCGGACCAAAAGGTTATCGTCAATACACTCTAGATCTGGTTCTTCCCTGTGAAAATTAGATTGATCAAAATGTAAGAACAGATATGAAATACGTTTGATTTGTTTGTAAAAGATAAATACAATTATTGTCTTAATTGAAGGGTTGAGAATAAAAAGGGTTTAACTGTCAAATTGATAGTTTCGAGAAAATTGACTTTACACTTCCACGGTGTCATTTTAATGTAGAGTGCTTATAAGGTAAAAAGGTTTATGTAAGTTTCAGTTGCTTGAAAATGTTTTAATTCTATTATAAATACTAAATATAGTACTAATGCATACAATTACTGTAAAAATATAATATAATAAAATAAATATAATAATATTTTTATGCTAAGCGAACTGTATTCCTGTGACAGATAAACCGTTTTTAGATTCAAAATCTCGAGATTTAAGCCTCATTTCGGTAATTTGAGAATGTATTATTGTAGATAATTTGACGCTGAATCCAACGATACTCATACGTCATTTTGTGAATAAAATCAGTTAAACCCTTTTTGTTCTCACCCCTTCAATTCTGAGTGTTGTGTGTATGTTATAGTTCTAAAAAAAACCGTTTATTATATTATGTTCATGTTATTAATAGGCTTAATTCATAAAAATAAAAAATAATCTAACAAAAAGCACGGACCCATGTGTCTGTGGAAATGCAGATTTAAAAAAATGCTTTATTTTAAACGCTTGTTTTATACGAATTATGACCTCCTTTTTTCTCCGCGCAGTCGAGTATTCAACCGTTTTAAACCATTTATTTCATATATTACACGCTTTTTGTCATATCCCAAAAAATGCACAAAAATAGCAACAAGTGTCTTTGAAGAAAATATGGCATATAACGATATAATACTAGCATATAAATTCATGTATGTAAAAGGGTCGTCTGAATTACTAGCCCGGGTCAGAATTAAAGATTATGAAAGATACAATGAAAAACAAAGGTGTATCAGAAAATTTCATTGTTCAACTGTTTTTTTTTTTTTTTTTACTTCAAACTTGTCTAGCATTTGACCGCGCTCTCACCTGATGGGAAGTGACGATGCGATCGAAGATGTAGCATGATTGTAACGATGTTAAGTAAATTTATCGACAATCGGCTGCAATTGCCGTTGTGAGAAATATTTCTGTTCGTTTTTAAAGTAAAGCTTCCTTACGCACGCTTGACTTGGGGAGTAAGCTGGTGAATGCGTAACGAGGCGAACGGTAGCTGAAAGTTGTAGATCTACAATGTCCACTTAACAAAGTTAAAAATTAGTATTATTATGTTGGTATGTCCGGTAGAATGACAATTTACAATTGAAAGGTTGAGAATAAAAAAGGTTTAACTGACAAATTGACAGTTTCGAGAAAATTGACTTTAAACGTCAACGGCGTCATTTTAATGTAGAGTGTTTATAATGTAATAGAAAAGGTTTATGGAAGTTTCAGTTGCTTGAAAATGTTTTAATTCTATTTTAAATACTAAATATAGTACTAATTCATACAATTACTGTAAAAATATAATATAATAAAATAAATATAATAATGTTTATATGCTAAGCGAACTGTATTCCTGTGACCGATAAACCGTTTTTAGACTCAAAACCTCGAGATTTAAGCCTCATTTCGGTATTTTGAGAATGTATTATTGTAGATAATTTCACGCTGAATCCAACGATACCCATAAGTCATTTTGTGAGAAAAATCAGTTAAACCCTTTTTGTTTTCACCCCTTCAATTGTCAAGATGGCGACATTAACATTAAACAAAGCAAAAACAAAGTTATGCCGGCCGATAAATGGAGCTAAAGAAGTTTTACTTCAATCGTGCGTGGTCTAAAACACCCTCGTTTTTTTTATAAAATACAGCCGATTAGTGAACTTTTCAGCATTCCAAATAGAGTAAAGTCAGACTCAGTCAGAGTAATAAATAAGCAATGTCCTTACATGTTTAGCACAAGGGCGTCGCTAAGGTTCCCGAGGGCCCAAGCAGCTTTTGTCCTTACAACCAACGTCGGTTCAGCGAGCGCTCTCAACACATTCTCACCGCAGTCACTTACGAAATATATATCCTGAAAACATGATAATAATCTGTATTATTCATATATTATATGATTAAATTTTTTAAATGTTAGTTATACATGTGATGAGCTAGTCGTTCACCTGATGTTAAGCGCCACGGCCGCCCATAACAGAACAGTGTCACTCGGAACTCTATAACATAGTTTCGCGCGACACTGCACTGCGCACATCATCCTGAGACATCAGCACAGTCTGGTAATAAGATTACTCAACTGTGAGATCAGATCATAAAGTCTTAATTGCCCAGTAATTTCACTACCTACAGTGCCCTTCAAACCGGAACAAAGTAGTGCTTGCACACTACTGCTTGGGGGCAGAATAACTGGCAAATCAGTGATACCTACCTAGACGAACTTTGCAACAAAGTCCCACCACCTAGTAAGTAAAATGTAGTAAGTTAAATGTATTTTTGTTCTTTACTTCACTATTTCAAAGATCTAAGGCAGCATAGTGCACTCATATTTTTCTTTTTTTCCACGAGTAGCGCGCTTTTGTATTATTAATTAAATCTTCTTTTTTTTTTATTAATATTGGTGGATATTTTAAACAGCACCTACCCCCAAACTAATCAAAGCGTGTATAATGTGAAACCAGATAACTGATACAATACTTAGATACGTTTTATTTGTAAACACGTACATAGAATACTATATAACACCACGATGCAGAACTAAACATCGATGTTGAACACACAAATGTTCGTCCTGGGTGGAGATCGAAATCACGACCTGCTCTACTACCGCGTAACTGTTCTGGGAATCAGCTTCGCCTGCCATCCTGCACGCGCCAATTAACAAGTCCACGAGTGCGATCAAGAGAGAAAACGATTACCATTTCCACCAGACTTACGCGGTAAGGCCCCTGCAGGCTAATAACTGAGCTATCGGGCCAGTCCAGTCCAAAAATGCAATAATTATTGCGGTCGTTGAAATCGTTCACTCATTCTAACCTCTCTAAGCGTTCTATACATGACGGCCATAGCAAGAGCACGAACAGCGGCTGCCCTCACGGTCGCATCTTCATCACTGCACGATCCAACTAGTAAGGTACAGCACAGAACTTGAAGTCGCCTCTGAAAAGTATATTAAACTGTTTTAAGCCAAACTTCTGTGTTCCTTTCAGATTCTTTTCCACGCATTTAATTGTATATTTTTTATTGTTTGATAGGCTTGCTTCTAGGATGTAGCACGTTTTCTTAGAGGATCATCTATCTATCTACAAATAAGTTGTCGTCAATATTTTTATCCGAATACAATTGCATAATTAGGGATTGTAATCCCGCGGAACAGCATCACGCATTCCCGCGGGATCCCGCTGCTTTTAATAATCTGCTGAATCCTGCACCTTCAAAACGCGGATCCCGCAAATTAAGCATCTAAGAGAAAGTTGTAATTTGATTATTAGAATAAGACTGAATAAAAAATATAAAAATGTTGTTAGGATTCAGAGTAAAATTAAACAAAACCATTAATCTATGCCAAACATTAGAGATGAAACTAAAAAAAACTCTAATAATTGCTTATACTTAATTAATAGTGCAGAGATAATTTCTGCTGCGTAATAAAAGTTGATTTTTACACAAAAATCTGTAGTTTCAATTTATAACATAATTTTTAAAATGCGGGAACTCGCGTGATTGAGTAATCCCGCGGGATTGAATGAGCTGCGGGTTTGCAATCCCTATGGGTAATGCAGGTTGATACAAATGATACAATTGTTGTGCTAGGCTTATTTTCAGTAGACATCTGGTATTAAATGTTACCAACGTCGATAAAAAAATACGTACCGGTAGTTCTTTGAAGGACCTATCCCCAATATTAGCAATACAGTCGCAGACTACCGCCTTCCCTGGTGAATTTTCATGGCACTGCAGTACTGAAGACAGCGGAGTCACGAGCTTCTCCCACATGTAGACGCAATGGTTGAGCGGTGGAGCTTGCTCGGTTTGTTCTGGGAATTAAGGAAAAGCGACTAAATTATCAAGAGTGTGGCTCAGCGGTAGCCCATGTGATTACCAAACCGACGCAACCAACTTCGAATCCTCGGTCCTGCACCAATGAATTTATTAGGTGGTAGGAGTTTTCTGCATAGTTCGTCTAGGTAGGTACCACCTCTTTGCCAGTTATCCTGCCGCCAAGCAGTAGCGTGTAAGCACTACTGTGTTCCGGTTTGAAGGGCACTGTAGCTAGTGAAATTACTGGGTAATTGAGGCTTTTTGATCTGACCTCATAGTCGAGTAATCTTATTACTAGACTGTGCTGATATCTCATGATGACGAGCGCAGTGCAGTGTCACGCGAAACTATACTTTAGAGTTCCGAGTGACACTGCAACTGATATGGACAGCCGTGTCGCTTAACATCGGGCGAGCGACAAGCTCGTCATGTCATTAAAGACTTTTTAAAGTTATGTGCGGTATTATTACTGCGAGCGAGTGCGCTCTCACAACGGTAAAGAAAACCACCTCGTGAGAAAATCGCTATTTTCTAGAATCACAAAATTTGCTCCAACCCGCACTTAGCCAGCATAGTGGGTTATGGCTTACACTTGTGTGAGAGTCGGCCCGTGTTCCAGCATTGGAAACGTGTTAGGCTGAATATGACTAAGATATCAAATAATTTTAAACTTTGTTATAAGAACGTCGCATTAATTCTACCAACTTACCCAACTTCTGTATAGCATCTCCAATGATACTGATAGTCCTTGCCGCTTGTAACACTACATCTTGATGCTCGTGCTGTAGCATCTCGCTTAGTATGTCACCTAACAATGAGATGTGAGAGTGGAGAAGATCGGATAGATGATGGAATGCGATGGCTGATAAAACTTGCAGAGATTCTAGGATGATTGGGATGGCTGAAGGCTTACATCTCTGTAAAGATAAAATTTAGTTAATTGATAGAATCAGGCGTGACTTCGTGGAAGTTCATTTTAAATACAAAATGAAATAAGAATATCTAGTGTGATTCCGCTAAATCTAGATTGATTTGGCTAGTAATTTTAAATATTCATTCGCGAAGAGTGAGTACGCCTCGACCTCAGTGGGAGGTCGCGGGACTTTCAACACTGCTTGCGAATCCTGGTCAGCTGCACCAATCCGTGATTCATGTCTACACGTGCCTAAGCTAGTGGTTAGCTTGTAAAGGATTTAAGGCTGTTCAATGGCTTCTAATATGGATTTACGACAGTTTTCTGACGACAACAGAGTCCAACGCGACCTTAAGCCCTTCTCTTTTCTAACATCAGACAAGCAAAAGCAAAAAAACACGCTTCCGTTGTTTTATTGAGTACGAAGTGCACAATGGTCACATTGTGTCACATCTCATGGTAAAAGCTGACGCCGCCTATGATGGTGCATGCTTGCTTAGAAGATACACGTTCACTCTAGTTTGTTCTTTCCTGGGTACCTAGAGACACAAGGAATCCTAGTTAGGGTCCAGGATCTATATGTATGCATGATCGATGGGCGTTATTATTATTATTACTCTTAAATCTTGACTCCCACATTATTCTTAACTGATAACAAAGATGCCGGCAAGGTGTTCCATGGGATTTGGTATAAATGGTTTGACATAGGTGTTTGCTATGCAAAAAAAAAATACACTTACACTAATTTCGTTCCCTCTAAATATCCATCCCATATTCTTAAAACAAATATCGAGTATCCAACTTTTAAAGTAATGTGTATCCTCGTTTTCTTTACACATTTCTTTACTACCCTCATTGGCAGTAAACATTTCATCATCAGAATAACCTTCTTCAAAGTCATCACATTCTTCTGAATCTGCTTTGATAGTATTACTGGTGTTTATGATTTGTGTAGAAAAGGTGTCTTTTTCTATTGCTTTGATGACTTCTTCTACTTTGGGATCAATGGATAAAACACAGCCCATGGTGATAAGAGCTCCAACTTGCAGTGGTACATCTGAAAAACACATTTAAAAATGATGATGATAAATGGTGAAGCATTATGCTTTTCGGTTCAGCCGTATAGTCGTAACGACCTAACCAACAGATCTCAAAAATTACAAATTTCAAATTTATGTATGGAATAGTGTGAAGTGTATAGTTATGTGCAATTTACACTGGGATGTCAAGGGGCGCACCATATTAGAAGCCACTGGGCCCGCCTGATAACACACTATAGGCACCTAGGCCAATAATTTTTTATTGCTACAATTTTGATTTGTGAAATACCGTTTTGCATTGAAGACATGAGCTAGATGTTTACTGTTATGACTGGATTGTTTGAGTGGACTACTTTTCAATGCATGTCATCATCATCATCATCTTTATAATGAACAACCTGAAGCCGTCAACTGCCGAACATAAGCCTCCCCCACAGATCGCCACTTTGAGCAGCTACTTGCCTCCTGCATCCTTCGGCTCCCCACGGTGTTGACCAGATCGTCGGTCAACGCATATAATAACTTTATAATTTGTGGGTCTACCTAGTGGGCAGTGGAGTAGATAAGTTTGCCTTGCACTGGGAAAAAACAGTCTGAAAATAATAATAAACATACCTCTATGCACCAAAAACTTTCTAGTAGACCTTACAAGCTCGCTTATCAACCCATCCTTCATCTTATGATATGGTGTGGCCTGTACTAGAGCAGCGCAGCATTTCAAAGTGACTATTATAACCGCATGGCTTCTCTCACTGTCCAAAATGCTTGTAAACACTCTGTGCATACATGTGATGACATAGCCGAGAGATACGGAAAACGGTATGAAGGAAGCATTATCTTTTTTACTGTAATAGAAATGGGATGTATAAAGCTCGCTGCGTCGTTTGGTCTCCACACTTTAGGATAGAATATACAAGTAAATCGGCCGGTCTATCCCAGTTAAACATGACGCGTAAGAAAAGATAAGAGATACGAGTGAGAAAGAGATGCCTCTCTACTACTACTTGGCTAAAAGTTGAGAATTATAGGTTGCAGTGATGTGCGAGCTGAAAAGCAATTTAATATGTTGTACAAGAGTCGCCATTTATATATTTAAATATCTTTATAGAGTGAACACTCTGTATTTGTACTATTAAGTGTTCTGTGGTCATGCAATGTAAATGAGGGATAAAAAAAAACTCATTGAAAAACTTCGATAGTAACACTGCAATATAATAGTATAATAGCGCGATTATTGGCCCATAAGATGATTGCCATTTCTAAGTCAAATATTCAAATTAAAATATTTAAAAAAATTGTTTGTTCAGAACAGTAACTTACTTGAAGAGTTTCTTACCTGTGTTCTGCTTGAGATAAATAAATCCTAGATCCAGACAACAGTGCCAATATAACACTCAAGACACTTGCACGACTGCTGGTGATAGGGTCTGTCACAGCACAGAAGGCTAGAGTCTTTTTTGATGTCTCTTCCGAAGACCAGTTATGAGAATCTGGAGAATCGGGGAGCAGTGCCCACCAATAACCAAAAATTTCTTTCTTTTCTCTTACCTATAAAATGATATGATGTTTACATTGCATAACCAAAACCAAAACTATATGAAAAAAAAAATTACACCTTGACTACACATCTATCGCCAATCCAAGGAAAGCTTGTACTATGGTGACCAATAGGATACTTATTAGATATTTTTTGTTTGCAAATACTAAAATAGAATACAGTAATATTGATGATATTTTTAACAAATTACCTTTACTAACACCAACAATAAATTAGAAGCACTTTGTCTTACTCTAGACTTTAAAGCTATCAGTTTTGCTTCTCGACTGTTCTCAACATCAGACATATCTGAGTCACTTGTTAGTGCCCACACATTCTTAGCCTTAAGTGGTTCTAAATAATTCCGACTTGCAGGTTTGTATGCAGAATTGTTCTCAAAATTATCTACATCTTTCATAAGGCTTCGGTCTGATACAGGGATTTCTTTTTTCAGACTTTCTATAGCATTGTTTCTTTGCTTTCTTAATTTTTGTTTCTGAAACGAAAATGTATCATTATGTATTGTAATGTATTGTTAGGTAGTACCTAAGCAATTGCATGTGTGTTAAGTCTGTGGTCTGTGGACTTGTGGTTTATGTCTGTCATTTATAACCACACACCAAAGTCAAACTTTTGAATTTATAATAATTTGAATTATATTTATTTCATTTACTTGATATTTTTATAATGCATTTCAAATAAGAATTGTATTGGAGTTATGATGTTTTAGTTAATAACAGTGCAAATATATTGCAATAAATGATGTTGATGTATTTTTAGTTAAATATTTATGTTATGAATACTTTTACTTGGTTAACATTATAAAGTGATTATTATTAAAAATAAGATCACCTTTCCTCCTTTACTGTTCTGTACAAAGGGTGTGACAGCGATGGTCTGTTGGGCAGGCATTATCTTCTCTGGCTTTGCTCCCTGATTAACCAGACCATATAACACAAAATGGCGACAAATACCCATAGCTTCTGGTAAACTAATGTCTGTGTTCTGATCATTGAAGTACAACTGAGAGAGAACCCTCAAAGCTGATATTACTATCTGAAAAAGTAGTATTTTCTTATCTTAGGCTTTTCAAAATTTGGTCATATTTATAATTATTTATAACACTGAGGTCTGTATTACAGAACAATGCGCAGTCATCGATCAGTGCTCAAGCAGAGATTTCATTCATAAATTGATCAATTGAAGAATGAAATTTCTGCTTTTGAACACCAATTGATGACTGAGCATTGTGTACTACGGACCTAAGACATTATTTTCAAGTACTTGAATTGCAAAATACATCACATTGTATTCACAACAATTAGGTTTGCACAAATTCAGTACCTATAATAATATGCATTATAAATAACACCATGCAATGTAATTAATGTATAGTTTACTCACCTTACAATATAAAAATTCATCTTGTTTTTTAGAGGCACCTTTCAACAACTGACTTATAATTATTTGTGAAATTTTATTTTTTATTTCTACAGTAATAACATTATTATCAGTATTTTTGCTATCATCTGTAGTAGATATAACAGAGACTATACACTTTAGTGCAATAAGACTGATTTGTTGTGTGTTTTCCATGCTTAATGTCTGACGATTATCGGAATCAATCAAGTTTAACAGTATACCTTGATTACCAAGCAATTCCTCCAGAAACTAAAAGTGTTAAATATGGTTAGCTTAATACAATATGTACCTAGTGAGGTGCAATGGTGTAGGTATACCTACAAATGTGACTTAGAGGTAAATTATTACAAATTTTACAGCAATAGCACACAAATAATATTCTTGGGATTTGTTGATGTGTGCGTTTATACAAACCTTGTGGCCTGACTGAGGATTGCTTTGTAAAATACATTGCAGGTTGTGTAGAATATCTGGCAAAATAATGTTGGAACATTTCTTCAAACATTCAATGTGCCATGCCACAACTTTGAAAAGATAATCAGGCCCAAGTTGAAGATTTTGTTTTGTTACGATGCTGTTTAATAAATGCGACGTTTTTGCAGATAAAAACTCATCCATAGGTTTAATGTTATGGCACAAAGCAGTAACAAGACTTGCTGCATCCTGTAACAGATTATGTGCATAAATTAAGTTCAAGACAAATTATATTATCAACATTGTAGGCTGGGTGAGCTGAATATTGAAAAACGGGTCAAAATTAAAATATTCAGTTAATAATTTCAAACCAAACATAACCTTCAAAATACTTACATGTTTTCTAACAAATAGCTCCGATTTAAAAGGCTTAGAATTAAGCTCATCAATGAGAGTGTTCACATGGGCTATATTGTAGTTCTTTTTAAACAGTATATTACACAGTTCCCCGGATATATGCAAAAAATTGTGATGCAAGTTGGTTTCCATAATAAACGTTATGAGATTTATAATTTATAAGCTATATTTTTTCTATCATATGTTCTAATAACTACTTAAACGAAATTTGTTTATATACAATGTAGTTCATGTATTTTCTTTATAACAAATAAAATAAATCACAGATGTTCCCTTCCCGTCTTCATTTTTAAAATAATGTTGATGTCAGTGTGACAGTGTCAGTGTCAGCAGTGACAATAAACAAGGTACTTCTGCTGTCACTGTCAAGTTGTCAACACTGTCGGAAAAATGTTTTTTTTTTGTTTAATTTTACCCTACACAGCAAGTGTAGGTATTTACCCAATGTCAAATTGATGCTTTGAGGAGAAAACTGTACCAAACAAAGTTTTAAAGTTTTTTTTTTTAAGTTTTAAGTTAACTTTTTGTGGTCAAGGGTCCTAAGTCTAGTATTTAAATTGCGTAATTTTTCAACTTTTTTGACAGATTTTCCATAGAAATTCTTATAACAAAAAAGCTGCGTCTACTATAATAGCTTTGACATATTCAACCCCGGGCGATTACGTATCTCGATTGCAACAAATAAAAACAAAAAATTGTATGGATTTGATAGTATAAATACGCAGTTTAACTACATAGGTAGATTGGAAATTTCTTCTGAGTTCTGTTGCAACTTGCATTGCAATCAAAGTTTCATGATCACCCCTTCAACGCACATCGAATCTTCATATTTTCAAAAGTAGACATTAATATAGTACCGTGATCGAGTGTATCCTATATTATTTTTGCTGTATTTTTTAAATACTTCTATCATTATGATGTGAGCCTTTCTTTTCGAATTATTAATTTTCAAATAAATAGTTCTATTATTGTCCACATTATTATTTTTCCAATATCTAATATATTAAATTCTGGATGTTCTGCATTACTGAATTTATATATTATTAATTTTATCAATTGTAAAATTCCACATTATGACCTTTCCATATGGAAGTACAATCATGATAAAAAATCTTATCAATATTTTTCGACTGCGGCTGGCATTGATTATTATATCCACGCACATGGTGTCCCTAAACTGACCTCAAGTTATCAGAAAAATATGGATTTATTAATTTTCCAAGTGCTAGTATTATCTACATGCCTAAAGCCATGTGACTATGACATTATATAGGTACTATACGCAGTCAAGGTATTGAAATCATCTCTTGGTTCATATCTTTTGTGCAACCATACTTTGAATTGAGGATATAATATCCTTCTTGATTGACATATTGAACTTGATTAGTTTAACTCGCAAAGAGGTCATGACATGTCGAAGCAAAGAGTATGTAACGCTACGCTAATGTCAAAGTATAAAAATCGGTGCTCTTGAACTAGTCCATAATTTTTCCTAAAATAAAAATGTTTCCTTTCAAGTCCGAATTACAAGCAATAACAAAACTACCGACCGAACATCCGTGGGCTCATCACATAAAAGATCAATATTCAAACCGTATGAAATATTCACACAATTCCATATGGAATCCCACGTATCCTAAGAAAAAAGATAAGATTCCGTCAGACATAGATAGAGTACAATTTATCGTAATTGGAGATAGGATCACAAGAGAATTTATATACTGCGTCAAATTAGTAAAAGGCTTACATAAATACAGAAAGAAGAGCTTTGATGCGCCTATCATACGAGGTGATTGCTTCTTTTCTCCAAGTACCTATAAGTACTTACCATATTTACAAATTAGGGTCAAAATAGATTAGGTAACTTAAAAGGCCTACCGTTCTCCCTCGAACCGAATGGGGCGCGTCTTCATGTAATGTGTTATAAGAACTATATAGGTAGGTAATAAGTACCTACTTAGTTATCTATGCTCAGTCGTGAATTTGCGCTCAAGATTAGATTTCATTTATAAATTGGTAACTTTATAAAATTTCTACTTGACCGCCGATCGATGACTACGATACTACTATTACTACTTCTATAATACGGGCCTAAGACTAGCAATGGATCTAGTGAAGTTCCCTACATAAATAATAATAGTATAAGGTGAAACTTCGCTTTAGGTATGTATGCCTGTAATTTGCATGGCATTCTGGGATGTACCTGCCTATTTCTGGCGTACGACGATTCCGTAGTTTTAGTTGCGTCCTATTCTTGTTAATGTTATATGTACGATACATAAGAAAATGTTTTGCGCCAGGTGTGACGACCGTCGAATGGCCATCTATATGGAACGACTTGAAGATCAGATACGGGGGACTAGCCTACTGCCTAAGATCATCAGTAGCTGTGCTGCTCAACGATAATATTATTGGAGGGGAGAAGGAGCTCAAGGAATTAGTCGAAACTAAATACACTTACCATTTAAGCCTAAATTATTATCAGGAGGCCGTCGCAGAATTTGGGAAATTTATTCGAAGTTCTGGGGTAAAGTTAACCAATTACCAATTACCCCAATGTTGCGTACGAAATGACGTCAAAGTCCCATCTTCACAGATACTATACTAGTCCCATCCCTTTAGCACCCATCTCAGAAATTTGTTACCGTGTGATGCTTGACTTTATCACGCAGCGTGATGGGGCTTGAAGGGTCGGGGACCCGAAGGTAATCGAGCGTGAATCACTAAAACAGACAGTAGACACTACTCATAATAATAATAACGCCCAACGATCACATACATAGGATCCTGAACCCTAACTAGGATTCCCTGTGTCTAGGGGCCCAGGAACTACGAGTACCATGGTCCCACAACACCCAGACTCAGAACAAGTATTTGCACTTTTTTCTGTGCACAAATACTTGTCCTGCCGCGGGAATCGAACCCGCCACCTCCGGGTTATGAGCCGACCTGCTCAACCACCAAACCACAGAGGTTGTCTTATAACAAACATATTTTTTAATGCTTATAAAAATGCTAAACATTTTGAAATGATTACAGCGACCTTGTGCTTACATGAACATAGCTGTAAAGGGTGAAAACATCGGAACCTTTATCTTTATGGTAAGTTGATAGAAAGCTTGGGGTTTAATTACCACGCTATCGTGTTATTAGGAACACAACAGGCGAAAACGTTCTTTTATTTAAATTTCCTCATGGTGATTGTGCCCATTAATTTTTAATTCCATTTAATTAAGTGTTGATATTCCAGTTATATTCCGACATAGTTCCTTACACATGTGAGAACTTTCTGAGGCTCTGCAGAGAAAAAAGAGGTGGTTACTCAGGGACACCGATCCATCGCATCGTGAAAGATGGTTGGATTCAAGGGGGCGGGTTTAAGTTGAAGAATACCAACCTGGGATGTGAAAATTTCATAATACCGCATGATAAACGTGGAGTACTCTGCATGGCTAATGCTGGAAGGTAGGATAATCTTCTAAAGAGAGGAAATGTTTAATGGCTATAAATAAAAGAATATGTAACTCCGCTTAAACTAAGAAATCGTTATTGTTCATCATGATGATGTATTTAAGAACTGAACCTCTGTAATTTCAATTAGTTAAGTTATATGTATAAGTAATCAAATATAAGCTTAATAAGCTACACCTTTAGGTAGTATTAGTGTAAATAAACTAATACTGATCCTTTTTGCTGGAATCGCAGATATCGAAAAGGTCTTTAATTTATGTACTCTAAGAGCGATCTGTCTATTTGTCATAAGGCAGAACAAAACTGCCATAAAATATTTCAAAACTCAATTGTTTATTACAAACATATCACTTAAGCATTTCCAGCAATATACAAGTTTTAATTATTCCAGACACATAAAATGTTCCACTCAATTCTTCGTCCTACTCCAACCGGCTCCTTGGATGGACCAAAAATTCGTTGCTTTCGGCGAACTCATTGAAGGCAAAAACACTCTCGATAAGGTCGAAGCAGTGCCCACGTTTTACGAATCACCAACTTTTGAGATTATGATCACTCAAGCAGGCATTTTCAATATGGATTGTCATAACATTATTATAAATAAAGGAACTAATGAGTATATTGACAGTCATATTGAAGATTTAAACGCTTTGGGAGCGCTTTTGTACGAGGTGAGCATAATTATAAATAATACAATTTACAAATATCACTATTTCATTTTAATAACATTAAAAGTGTAGTAATAAGCCTCCTTTTAAAAGGAACGCTGAATAATTCACTGTTTAGATTGTGGATACGAGTAATGCTAGCGATGCGTAGCGTCATCGTAGCTACGGTTAGGTTATCGCTACGTATCGCTACGGAATTTCGTAGATCGCTACGAAAAATTGTATCAGAAACATTGGATTGATGAACATTAATGCACGTCTGTATTAACATTTGACAGCTCCGGAGTTCGCACTATCCCTCTATACTTACTACAATGTATTTGGGTATGTATGTCACAGGAATAAGTGCGATTTTGGGAGCTCTTATAATGACCACGCTATTGCGGGCCGACCAATTTTAGTATTTAGTGTACCTACATTTCAATGGCCTTTAGACACTCCTAAAGAATGTGTTTTTAACTGCTCAACTGAGAGAAATCGAACGACTGCGAGAAGTTGGAGGCGAAGGTGCCGAACAGGAATCAGAAGACGAAGATACTGAAGATCGTTTAGGAAAAGATGGAGCTGCGGGCGTTCGGGAAACTCAGAGGTAAATTATCATATGTATAAAAAAAAATTATGTATGTACTCGTAACATTTTTTCTGTCGTTAGTTCTTCATTTCGTATATCAGTATTTACCATAGTTTCCTATATGTACTATCCTGAACATAATGGCTGTATAAGATGGTGCGAACCATGAAATAATTTTGTCCTTGAATTATCGGTGTGCGGGAGCGTCAAATAGAATTTTCAGAACGTGATAATTGCCATTGATTTTAGTGTTACTTTAGCTTAAACCTATTATTTATTCAATGCTATGACGCCTTAAAATTAAGGACTAATTTGAAGTAAAATTCTTGAATAGTTTAGACAATTGCTTTATTTTTGTTACGTCTTTCTTAGGTTCAACCGCAGAAAGGAGGACATCCAAAGGCAGCTTGAAACGAGTAAGATTGATAAACAACCCGCCAGTCGTCATCCATCGTCAGTCACTCGGCCGAACTCGGAAACAAGACGAACAAATTCGCCAAATGCACAAGAGAATAACGAGTTCGATGTGGAGACATATGACCCTGAATATGAGGAGACAGACTACCAGCATCAAACATTACCTCCACCTACTCCAATTCTAATCGTCAACCCAATGAAACCGTATTACTTGCCACTGACAGATGTACCGTATCCCGGAGAAAAAGACTCTCATTTTGATTTGAAAAGGTTCGATTTTGTGCTAGCCTGAAGCTATCTCATTTTGAAACATTTCGCATAGTTTTCCTTGAAAACTATTTAAGAAAAAAAAAGCAAATTATAAAGCTCACATTATCACATCACACTAATAATAGGTCCTATAACCTATGAAATTGCCGTATTGCAGTACAGACTTTTTCAAACAAAAAAAAGTTTTGATTGGCTATGAATTCTAAATTCAAATTAATTTTGTTTTAAAAATATGACATTCTATTTACAATATAAGTCTTTTGTTTATTGATTAGCGTTGTTTTTTCATTACATTTCAATATTTTTCCTCATAATGGATACTTTGAAATTTCGTGTAATTATGGAATATGAGTTCCGTCGTGGCACCAACGCGGCACAAACGACACGTAACATCAACGACGTTTACGGAGAGAACTGTACAAACGAACGTACAGCCCGTTATTGGTTTGTTCGGTTCCGTTCTGGGAATTTTGACTTGAAAAATGAACCTCGTGGTCGTCCGGAAACTTTGGTCAACAATGATGAATTAAAGGCGATTGTGGAAGCTGATGAATCTCAATCTACAGCTGAGCTGGCAGCAGCTTTTGATGTTAGCATCAAAACAATATTGGTTCATTTGCGACAGATTGGCAAGATAAAAAAGCTTGATAGATGGGTGCCCCACGAACTTAACGATCGCCAGCGCAACGTACGCGTCGAGACTTGCCTTGCGCTGCTTAACAGGCACAGAAATGAAGGAATTTTGAACCGAATTGTTACGTGCGACGATAAATGGATTCTTTTTGACAATCGAAAGCGCTCAGCAAGTTGGTTAGATCCTGGTTCGGTACCAAAGCAATGTGCAAAACGAAAAATGACCCCTAGAAAGGTGATGGTCACAGTTTGGTGGTCTAGTGCTGGTGTGATTCATCATAGCTTTTTACAAAACGGCGACAGCATTACTGCAGATGTGTACATTGAAGAACTGACCACAATGATGGCGAAACTCGCACGTCTGCAACCAGCTTTGGTCAATCGG
The DNA here is from genome assembly GCA_905220475.3 of Ennomos fuscantarius. Lineage (NCBI taxonomy): Eukaryota > Metazoa > Arthropoda > Insecta > Lepidoptera > Geometridae > Ennomos > Ennomos fuscantarius. The sequence continues at coordinate 9,340,334 of HG992037.1, read as the reverse complement.
TCGTCTCCACTGTTACTTCACGACAACGCGCGACCCCATACTGCACAACAGACCGTCTCTAAGCTGCATGAGTTGGGTTTGGAAGCTCTCCCTCATCCGCCATACTCACCAGATCTTGCGCCTACCGACTATTACTTTTTCCAAAATTTGGACAACTTTTTAGCGGGAAAAAAATTCAATTCCCGAGAGGCAGTACAAAACGCCTTTGAAGAGTTTGTTGTCTCCCGTCCTGCTGATTTTTTCAAGAAGGGCATCCATAAACTGCCACAGCGTTGGCAAAGATGCATTGATTGCAGGGGTGATTACTTTGAATAAAAGAAATAAATAAGTTCGAAAAAAAAATACTTTAACTTTTTTCAAACAAAACGGCAATTTCATAGGTAAAGACCTAATATTATAAAGGCGAAAGTTTGTATGTGTGTTTATGTGTATTTGTTACTCCTTCACGCTCAAACAGCTGAATAAATTTGGATGAAATTCAGTACCAAGATAGCTTATACGCTGGATCAACATATAAGCTACATTTTATCCCGGAAAAGTGAAATTTTCCCGTGGGGTGAGCTAATAATTAAAATACTTTTATGCGCGGGTAAAACCGCGGGGCGCAACTAGTTTATTATACAATAATTGAAATAAACTGAGGACATTCCGTTTATCTATCAAATGGGTGATAAATTCAAACTTAGACTAATTAAACAATTGCTGAGTGCGAGCACACCCAGCGGCGAAAGTTGCTGAATAAATCCAATTTGTGTTAACATTTTAACACACTATTATTAGCAAATTTTCGCGTGAACTGTAAAATAGAATTAAAGGTGAAAATATAGCCGCCGCTGTAACTCCCCAGATTCCTCCAAGGAGACTACTGCCACGAGAGTGATTTGATAAAATACTCGGGAAAAGATGTACTTCACCAGGAAAGGCTGTCGTTTCCATCGGATCTGTTTAATTTGAACGACGAATCAGAAACTGTGTTAGGTAAAAACCAAAACGATATATAAAACAAAATCTTGTTAGTTATATCTATATAGTAATACCTACGTGTCACATCCTAGACCGCATCGTCACTTACCATAAGGTGCGATAGTGGTCAAACGCGAGCCTATCAAACAATAAAAAAAACACTACTTATAACTCACGAGCTTCTGTCCGCAGCTTCGCCCGCGGCGTGGCCTATGGGAAAATAATTCAACCACCCATTTCACCCTCTTAAGGGTGGAATTTCGAAAAATCCTTTCTTAGCGGATGCCTACGTCATAACACCTACCTGCATGCCAAATTTCAGCCCGATCCGTCCAGTGGTTTGGGCTGTGCGTTGATAGATAGTGATCTATGATGTCAGTCAGTCACCTTTGAGTTTTACATATATAAAAGAACGGCTGAGCCAATTTTCATGAAAGTAATAAAATTGATGCCAATCAATAAAACAAAATTAAATCCTAAACACGCAATATTCATTGACTGTTAGGAGGAACGAAGTTCGCCGAGTTAGCTATTAATAAATAAATACGTAGATCGCACATAAGTATGTATATCACTAATAATTGAAAAGTCATCTGTTGCTGATTACACCTACACGTGGACTGGAGTCCTTCCCTTCAAATTATCACCAATCAAATGTCATCAAGATGGGTTCGGCCGTTTAAGATAAAGAACAGGCAGAGAATACCGTTACTAAGGTATTTATGATAATTAGTACCATATATTATTTATATTATTATTATTTATTATTATAATATGATTGTTTATGTTTATGTTTATTTTTGCAGAAGAAAACTCTTCCTTGGATTCCGATGACGACAAGGCAGTGAAAAGATATCTTAAGTAATTTCTATATGTTACGTATAAGTTCTACCAACCAACGTGATTTCGATAAATAAAAATAAATTAATGATATATTTATATATGTATTTAATATATTTACCTGGGAAAAACTATTAATTTAAATCAACCTAAGCAAACTTTTTCCTCGACTCCTCGTAACTGATCGACATGGTTTGAGTTCAGACTGAATTTTGCGCTAATAGTTGTAAAATAACTTTCAATTTAAAAAGTGGGTAAAATGACACTTGAAGGGGTGAGAACAAAAAGGGTTTAACTGATTTTTTTCACAAAATAACTTATGGGTATCTTTGGATTCAGCGTGAAATTATCTACAGTAATACATTCTCAAAATACCGAAATGAGGCTTAAATCTCGAGATTTTGAGTCTTAAAACGATTTATCTGTCACAGGAATACAGTTCGCTTAACATAAAAACATTATTATAATTATTTTATTATATTATATTTTTACAGTAATTGTATGAATTAGTACTATATTTAGTATTTTAAAATAGAATTAATACATTTTCAAGCAACTGAAACTTACATAAACCTTTTCTATTACCTTATTAAGCACTCTACATTAAGATGAAGCCGTTGAAGTTTAAAGTCAATTTTCTCGAAACTATCAATTTGACAGTTAAACCCTTTTTATTCTCAACCTTAATAAAAGTATTCAAAGCTAATAAGCACAAAAAAGATACTGGGCGCGAACTATACATGACTGAAAAATATCGATATAGTACAGTGTCCAGTAAGGAGCGCGCTCAATTTAAGAAAGTGTGGAATCTGAGAAAGTATCGAATTAACAAATGTAGCCAATTAGGGAAACTGTCGACTAGTGTCTTGACTCATTATTATACAAAAAACCCAGTGTATATGACCTTTACTAAAGTGAGAATTCTTTCTCAGTTGAGCGTTATAATTTTTTTTATTTTTGGAACTCTTATCTCTTGTAACCATTGACATTTTTGTCAGGGCGAACGTGGATCGGGTTAGCTTCGCAGGCGGTATAATCCGAAACATTGCAAAAGGAGCTGCAAAAATAAATATCTTTGATGACAGACGAAAGTAAGTTTTATCGTCGTATTTCTTTAACCCATAACCTATGAACTGATTACGTATTAAAAATTTCAGGTCTGAGTTAATCACTGACGATGCATTGAGGAGATTAAGGTAATTTCTAAAGACTGTTTTGCTCCGTTAGACTTTGTTTAAAAATACCTTAAGAATCAAATTGTTTACAAACTTTTGTTCACCTATGTTAAATTTTTTGATTTTTAGACTCGCCTCAATCGACTACAGAAATTTAAATAAGCGTGAAAAGTAAGTTACCTATAGTTACGAAGGCTACCCAGCTAAATCTAGACCTCGTCAATTTATGGTGTCGCTAGCAGGCCAAGTTATTTATATTTGGCAGAAATTTGGGCGATAGATACCTACCTTGCTTATACTTAAGTACATTCGATCAATTTTAGAGTTTCCTAGCAAAACGAAACCCTCATCTAGACAGATGAGGGTTTCGTTTTGCTAAGTACATATGGACAGACATCCATATGTACTTATGTTACGGTCATTTTATCTAGGGACAATAGGTAATAATAATAAGGACAATTGAAGAAGTTTAAACCCATCCCATCGAGGTGAGTAATTACTATTCTAACAACGTTCTTACGAAATCACGTTTAAGTGGGTTCATTTTTCGAATAACCATAAAAATCTTCAAGACTAGAATACATTGATAGTTATACAGTTTATTATACTATTTTATTATTGGCCAAAGTCAATCAATGCTAGTTAATTCGTTTTTAATAAATCGCGTTGAACCCGACGCTAACGAAACAGAACTCTTCTCCAAAAACAGGCAGAGATATTTTGACCACTTTTTTCTCTTTATTTTGTTTCAATTTCTTTATTAATATTTTATAGAAAAGTTTCAATAAGTATCCCGGATGATCCTGAGCCCCACATGAAAATAAAGAGGCGACAGACAGGGTTTGTTCGCCCCGAGGATTTGGAGAAGATTCATATATTTCAAAAAAACGTGCGTGATGATGGAGACGACAATGCAGATAACGATAACGACGACAGAGACGACGATGATTATGAGCAACCTAGGTATTTTTTCTCTTTATCACATAAAAAAAATAAAAACCTATTGACTATATAATAGCTTTAGTTGAAATTAGATATACATAGGGTTGTGTTGAGGTTCCACTGAAAACAAGTACAAAGGCTAGTATTTTAAATTCTATGACATAGGTATATACTTGCGTGACTACCCTTGAAATAAAGCAGTGCCATTCATTCTACGATCTTTCGTTCCATGCACTCACAGCCACAGAAAAGTTTCCATAAGTGTACCAGGCACGGAGCATCAAAGTAGTAAAATAAAACGAAGACAGACTGGATTTGTACGTTCTGAAGAACTGGAGAAGATTCGTATTTTTCAAAAAATAGCTTTGGATGATGACGATAACGATGATGATGATGATTATAATCCTAGGTAAATATTTGTTTTAAATGTTATATTGTTTATAACCTGGTTATCGGCGCAGAGTTTCGGTCACACAACACTGTGTTTAACCAAGTCTCCACTACTAGAACATGTCAGAGATCTATAGCCAGTCCCGTTATTATAATCTTCGTTAAATTACATCCACGTCGAGCTCACGCCACTTTCTATTATACCTAGAGTAGATTTTTCCTATCTAATAATATTATAGTCTGTAGAAGTCATCAAATCCAAAGTGGCAGAATACAAATTATGCAGCCAAGAATCTAAAAAACGTTTCAAATAATTGCATTTTAATTCTGCAACAATAATATTCCTAGTGTTTCAGAAATTTCGCGAAATAATTGAAGGGCTGAGAACAAAAAGGATTTAACTGATTTTTTTTCACAAAATGACTTATGGGTATCGTTGGATTCAGCGTGAAATTATCTTCAATAATACATTCTCAAAATACCGAAATGAGGCTTAAATCTCGAGATTTTGAGTCTAAAAACGGTTTATCTGTCACAGGAATGCAGCTCGCTTAGCATATAAACATTATTATATTTATTTTATTATATTATATTTTTATAGTAATTGTATGAATTAGTACTATATTTAGTATTTAAAATATAATTAAAACATTTTCAAGCAACTGAAACTTACATAAACCTTTTCTATTACCTTATAAGCACTCTACATTAAAATGACGCCATTGGCGTTTAAAGTCAATTTTCTCGAAACTGTCTATTTGTCAGTTAAACCCTTTTTATTCTCAACTCTTCAATTGTAGATGACCTCAAAATGTTTTTAGAAAAGTCCGCATAGCATCGGGTGCTGAACCTACGACGGAGCACCACCTCTCCGGACGTCGTCCCACTGGTTACGTGCAAGCTGAAGACATTCCGGAAAATGAGACTGAATACAGGCAGTCCGTCCTAGTCAGGTTATTGGATGACGTCAAAGGGACCGAAGAGCCGCCTACCTTGAAGGATTACAAGTAAGGCTTGTAACGTTAAGTTTTTGAATCACAATTTGGATCATTTTAGCGGTGATGTACCTACAATCGATCCGAGTAATGGACGCAAACCTGGGGGTATGCAACTTAAAGGTTTAAGAGGTTCAAAATCTCAAACCAATTAACTGAAGAGAAGGCCGTCGACTTTTACTTGGGGTTTTATATTCTATAATAACATATACCTAAGTAGTTTGTAGGTATTATCTATTTGCGTATAATTATTTTTCAGACCTATGTCGGAATCACATCAAAAGAATATCCTCCTAACATTCTCACCAAACTATCGCATCAAAAGCGAAGAGGACACCAAAGACAAGTACTTCCGCCATTCAGTAACAATCGGCGCAGAGTCTTACGAACACGTACTGAACTTACAACACGGGAAGAAAGTTGCCAGAAAAGTATCTTCCGACTACGTGAAAACCATAGATCAAATCGAACATGTAGCAGAGAACTCCATACGGAGTGTTGAATTTGCTAAAATACGCCCTGCGATATCGGTATCAGATTACCAAAAGAAGAACAAAAAATATAGGGAGAGCATGACAGGTAACTCTTGATGCTTTAAGATTTAAAGTTCTATACCTAAAAACGAAAATTTAGAATAAACTTAGGATCCTGCCTGTCAGAGGTAATGAAATACGTATTGCACTTTTACCAGGAAAATTAAAGATTTGCTGCGTGAAAATGGGTATATTGCGGGTGACGCCATTAGTAAACTATCATAGAAACTACAAATATTAACAACATAATAAGGTTCCTTTAATAATAAGTAACGAACGTTTATTCAACAAAAACATTAATATGTACAGACACTCTATAAATAAAAATTACAATTAATAAAACATTATTCCAAAACAAATATGCTATCCAACTCACCACCTCAGATTCCTTTGAGTTTTATTTAGCAACCAAAGCTTGAATAAAAAATAAGGTACCAAAATAGAGATCCTTACATTATTATGCCATACATGGTATAAGTATTGATTATTTCTTCCGGGAGTAAAACCGACTCGCTCGTGCATATTTTGATTGTTGATACATTGGGTGGTTCCAGGTGACCTTATGGGTAAGCGAGGCCTTCGCTTACCTGGCGATTCACCGTTATACCACGGATCTACGGAAGTGAGTATTATTTCGTTTTTAGCTTTTTATTCAATCAACTTTAATACAGATTTTCAATGCTGCACCAAACTACACCACCACGCCACGGGCTATTATATTATATTATATAATGGTTTATTAGTGTTTGGTTTATTAGTGTTTAGTTATGGTTTTCGCGGAAAAAGTCATGTACGCCCGTACACGACTTTTTCCGCGATATTCATTTAGTTTTTAGAGTTCCGAATTAACCCTTATAATTTCGCTGTTTTGTTTCGAGTTGGCCCCGCAAATAATTCAATAGGTCAGCTGTTTTTTCATTATATTCAATTGCCTTTTATTTTATTACCACTGATTTTATTTTTCATGATGTTTTGGGTTTATATGCCTTCAACCGAAGACATTTTTTCAAAAAGTTATAGTCTCCTATTAACGTTTTCCTGTAACCGTTATACGGTTGAGGTATTTGCTAAGAGCCCCGTCTCAAAAACCCACCCTGTATATCTAATATAACTAAACAAGTATGCTGATGTACAATGTTATAATTATCGAACTTGCATTGTATTGCAGCAGGAACAAAAACAGAGTACACTCTAAAACCGTAGATCACGTGGCGATGTGGCCGATTTTTATATGAATTTCTTGTCAATTTCATATGTTTAAATTTTAATGTATAATTGTATACCTGCATATTAATAAATCCGTAATTTTTATAAACCTGAAGTTTTGTTTGAGCCAGACAAACTCGTCCATGGCTCATGCTGAGCCTAGACCGTTTTGTACAGCACTGTACACAGCAGCGGTGTTCGCACACAGCAAAGAGTAGGTTATATAGCAGCAAGTGACCAGAATGCTGGCTTTTATTTTGCACAGAAAATAAGCATTGCCATTCAACGTGGTAATGCTGTCAGCATTCTGGAAACTTTTCCATCCACCAACGGGTTATTTTAAATTTTTATTTATATTAAGTTCCTAGGTATAGTTTGTTTTGTAGATGCATACATGGAGTACTATATAACATGGATTTATCTGAACACTACCCGTTCTTTAAACAGACATTAAGTTTAGTTTTATAGGTCTAGTTTAGTTTTGTATTAAATACCAAACCTTGCAAGTTTTAAATCAAATAGTGAACTAGTTTGTCTTTTTTCTCTCTCTGTTAGTTGTTACTGTGAATGTTTGTTACTGTGTACAGTTTGTGTTAGTGTTTCTTTCTTTCCATTACCGAATCCACGGGTAATTTGTTTTTGTTTACCAGTATCTTTTAGGTTTTGGTTCATATGTGAAACGAGCTTCTGTCCGCAGCTTCGCCCGCGGCGTGGCCTATGGGAAAATAATTGAATCACCCTCTTAAGGGTGGAATTTCGAAAAATCCTTTCTTAGCGGATGCCTACGTCATAACACCTGCATGCCAAAGTTCAGCTTGATCCGTCCAGTGGTTTGAGCTGTGCGTTGATAAATCACTATGCTAGTCAGTCAATCAGTCAGTCACTTTTGAGTTATATATATTTAGATAGATATGTGAATAAAAAAACAGGTAAATAAATAAAACAGATTTAATAACACTGAAACAGCACAAAAAATTTCCCATCACAATTGAAATATTTTAATACTACTAAGGTACATAATAGTTACATCATCACAATGCCAACTTATGTACATTATTACGGTTGACGCTTATGCAAGAATGTACATGAATATTGATTATGTTAATGTAATATCCTATGGAAACAGAAGGCGGATCCGAGACGCAAAACCCTTGAATGCGAGGGTGGTCATTTTCATAACTACATAGCAATCTTATTCATAAAATGTTAACGTCTACAGACCGCGACCTTCAATAACTAAAACTTTGATATATATGCAAACATGACAGAAAATTCGACTAATGACAGAATAAGTTTTAGTTAACGAAGATATCACCGACACTAACTTTTTATGAATGAGGCCAATACAATATAAAAATATATAAAAAAGCACATTTTTCGATTGCTTGACACTTAGCTATAGTCACTTTTCATGATTTTAAGAGGGAAACGGCACCCACAGATACGACAAAATCTACGACAAGAAAGTCATTTCGTTTCCGTCGGTTGAGCGTAGGTAATAAATGTTGTGGAGCAACAACATTAAAATACGAGACGCTCTCTATCTAGCTCAAATGTATGTAATTTATATATTTCTTTTTTTCTTAATTTGGTTACATTCAGCCAAATCAACAAATAAAGATGTCCTGTTCAGAATCAGCATTAACTATTACGAATTTTATGAGAAAGGAATACACACCATTAGAATGAGATAGGAATACATACACAGAAGACTCTTTTGCTCTCGCCTTCTGTTCCCACGAAGTCTATTCCACCCGGTCCAAATGCTCGATTTCCGAGCGATTTGTCATGTCCATTGCTTATATCACACTGTATCATATAGTTCGAATTGAATTGACACTAAAATTCGAATATCACTATTACACACTGATCCGCGAACCTCTTAACACCCTCTCACTATATAGAGCAATCTCTGTGAATGAGCAGACTTAATACAAAAGCTATTGTTATGGTTACATACTATTTAGTAGGTTCTAACAGAAGACATTGTTGGTGGGTCTTACCCATAAGTCTACTGGGAAGAACATTCCCAATGGACTTATAGGTAAATTGACTAGGGTTTATTTCCCAGAAGTCCTATTAGTATTACTTGGTGGGACTACTGGGAATAGCTAGAAATATGAAAATATAAAATACCCAAATGTATGGTGATCCCGAAAAATAGGGTCAAACGAATTTGTTGAGCGGTTGTTCAGACTTTAAACTGTTAAAAGCTTCAAACACTTATATGGCACTAAGTTATTATCAGCACTACACCTAATTCACAGTTAAAATACAATATTAATAGTGTTTCTATAAAATATAAACATCAAAATATTACGTCCTTTATGGCCCATTATAAGGTGCTGTAAAGACTGGACTTCTAATGCTGTCTCATTCCCACTATACTTTCAACATGGTGGTAGAGTGAGAAAACAATATTCATCTTTCGTCAAAAACCACTGACTTGGTGACTCGAGAATAAATTAAATGTTGCAATAAATAGTACACAATTGAAGGTTGAATCTTTCGCTCTATCAGCATAAAGCTTACTAGACTCAGCGTAGAAACATTCTAGCAAAGATGGATACAAATATATTAACTTGGCTAGCTATTATTTAGTTATACAGTGGCACCAATTTAACTCTTTGGGTTCATTTTTGCCATCTCTTTCAAATAGCGCAGACAATGAACTCATTAAAGATATAGACTGAACAGGTAATCTGGTAATACTGTAATTTAACCTATACAATATAGCCATCAATGAAAAGTGTTCCTTAAAGAACACAGATACTGTTCAAATCGTCTGAAAGTCATGAATGCGACACTTATTTCCTTTATAAGTCTGAGCAATAGCAGACTCACCCACAGAGACCACTCTGCCGTTTCCTAACAAGTTTCTATAAGCGCTGAGGTGTTTGTTCTGATGGATTGCCGTCAGCCGAGGGCTCGGTGCCTTCACCGTTGTTGTTGGCGCCGCTATTTCTGCTTTCCAGTTGCTGTTGCCACATCGAAGCGTAAAAACCGTTCTGTTCTAACAGGGATTCGTGACTGAAATAAAACAAAAATAATAGGGCATGAGACTTGGATCATACAAGACTTCAAAAAATGGACTTGAACGTAACAAAACTTGGTCAAATTGAAATTATAGTACGTTAAAACAAAGCTTTGAAACAGAATTTGAAATATTTCATAACTGTATCTAAATAACAAGAATATATAGATAGATGAAACACGCAGTAACGTCACACTAAACTCCGTATAGTATCTTTTTTACAGATATTATGTTTATTATTCATTAACTAGCGGCCCGTCCCGGCTTCGCACGGGTGGACATTTATTTTTTAAACATTTGGGCGTAAGCATTTTTTTCTTGCAATTAAAATAGCCTATATTAATCAGTGATAATGTAGCATTCAAATGGTGAAAGAATTTTTAAAATCGGTCCAGTACTTTTTGAGCCAATTCGTTACAAACATACTTACATACAAATCTTTCCTCTTTATAATATTAGTATAGATTTGTTTACAGGTATGACCAAAACGCAACTATTTTAATAATGATTTAGATATAAATCTTTAACTTACACAATGGATTTTATGTACTTTCGTGTACTTTTAACCTACAATATGATATTAAATTGATGTAACTTATTGAAATATCGTATTATCATATGTAATGACCTATAAAATGAACATAATAAAATATCATTGCTTTAGAAGTTATATAATAGTCACACTTCCACACGTTCCGATATACTTAATAACTATATATAATATATAAACGACCGGATTATTAAAAACAATTGTCCTCATGCAACTAATTAGTACGATTAAAACTACCAAAAGGTAAATAAGCGATAAAGAAAGCCTTATATAGCTTTCGCGCCTATGTTATTTCCACAGGATGAAGAGATAAAATGAATAAACGCGGTGCAATTTACCAATTTATTTCTAAATAATAATAATAATAATACGTGTGGACATCTCACACAACACCATCTAGCCCCAAACTAAGCAAAGCTTGTGCTATGGGAACCAGATACAATACTTTTTGTTTGTAAATACATACATAGAATACAATATCACACCCAGACACAGAACAAACACCTATGTTTATCACACAAATGTTTGCCCTGGGTGAGAATCGAACCCACAACCCACAGTTCAGAAGGCAGAGTTACTACCAACTGAGCTATCGGGCCAGTAAATATAAATAAAATACTCACTTTCCTCGTTCGATGATTTCGCCTTCCTTGAGGACAAGAATTTCGTCCGCGTGTATGATCGTGGACAGTCGGTGTGCGATAATAATTGTCGTTCTGTTAACGCAAACTCTCGCTAATGCCGCCTGAAATAAGACACCAAATTGTATTGAATAAATAAATCGAAAAGCGTTAAAGCAGTCCAATGCGCGTTCCGTTTCAAAGGCTCCCCTTCAAAACTACATGGACTACAACACAATGGACAACATTAGAAATGTTTGACCCTCAATTTTTTTTAGTTTTATTAAGTTATTTGATAAATAACAGACTTATTTTATTTTTTGTATAATATTTAAAATTGTAGAGTCATTTTTATGTTAGCCATTGTACAAATTAGACTATATATATATTTAAAATAAAATTAATTACTTTACGTTTTATTAATAACTTGAGAAATACTGAATGTAAAAATATGTTTTTTTTATATGAGCTCTTTAAAGGATAATATTGAAATCGTTTTCGTATTTTAGTACCTTCCAAAAAAAATTAATGTTGTCAACTCATCCTGCTTGTAATAAAAACTATCGCTGTTTTTTTTATAATAATCTTTCGCGATTTATTTCTCAGCGCGATTAAATCGTGAGTTAATAAACAAAATCTTGTAGGTATTAACCTTGAACATGATTCTCAATGTTCAAAACCTATCGCATTATAAAACCCTTTAAAGGGTTAAAAAGGGCCTTAAAGGGCTAAAAAGATTTTAGCGAAGATCTAAATTGTCCATGCTACCGTCGGATGCCATTAATTTGCATAAAAATAGATTAACGATTAAAAGTGTACGACTGTCGTACGAATAACATTCAAGAGATTATTGGAACATTCATGATCATGTTTCCTAACTATGACACAAAAACATACAACAAGACAAGGCGAAACCGTTCATGCATAAGAATATATTTAGAAGCGATTTTAAGTTACAATGTTAGATACAGTCACATAATTTCATCCCTAGTCAGTAAGTTTCCTGTTTTTTTTTTTTAAATTCATTTTGTGTATTTTAACTTTAGTTTCTAGTGTCGGTGTATTAATGGAAACTACATTTAGTTCCTTCAATTGTTATAACATAATATTTAGAAAAATAGATAGATAGATAGATAGATAGAAAATTCTTTATTGCACAAACAACAACAATTGAAGGTACATAGGCGAACTTAATGCTATCGAGCATTATCTTCCAGTTAACCCTGGTGTATTGTGGAAGGCTTAATGCGGTAGTGCAACAATATAAATGAGATATAAATAAAAAAAAAAAAAAAAAAAAAAAAAAAAAAAACAACAACTTAACTATACGTCTAAACTAGTGATAATACAAGTAACACCATAATAAATATACAAAATTAAATACACACAATAATATAAATATAATACATATTATAATATACATACATATACAAATACTTAGATGGATTGCTTTCAGTTCGCGATTTGATTTTGAAGAGTAAGGTAGTGGTTATAGACTTTAGATTTAAATACTTCAATTGATGATGCCTGACGAATGTGGGTAGGTAGGCTATTCCAAAGGCGAATTGCCGAGACAGTATAAGAATCGGAGTAAAGTGCCGTTCTATGTTGAGGGGTCACAAGTTGTAAGTGATAACAGGAACGTTGCGGACGGCCAAAAGAAGAACTAGCGATAAAACGGTCTTTGAGATAGGTGGGAGCACGTGAGTCCATGAGTATGTTATATAGAAGAGAAACAGTGTGTGCATTCCTGCGATGACGGATATCTAGCCATTTTAATTGACGGCGGAACTGTGAGACGTGGTCGTATTTACGCAGACCATAGATGTAACGAATACATAAATTGAGAAGGCGTTCTAACTTATTGAGTTGCGCTTCAGTGGCATCGGGGTAGCATACATCGGCATAGTCTAGGATGGGTAGCAATAAGGAGTTAACTAAAGTAACTCTTGCATGATGTGGTAAAAAGTTTTTCAACCTTTTCAAACTATGCAGAGAACCATACATTCGTTTACTTATCTCCGTAACCTGGTTGTCCCAAGACAAAGTGTGAGATATATGAAGACCAAGGTTTTTCACTTCTTTACAGTATTTGAGAGTAGTGCCATTATAGACAGCTGGAGGAATTGCTGAGAGGTCTAACTTAGACAAGAGCTTACTACTGCCAGCTATCATTACCTGAGTTTTATTCGTGTTGATAAGGAGACCAAAACTCTGCGCCCATTCGTACACAGAATTGAGGTCTTCATTGAGCTGATCGATAGCTGTAGTTACTTCTTCAGGTTTGAAGGCAAGATATAGCTGAACGTCATCAGCATAAAGATGATAAGAGGAGAATCGAAGTTTAGAGACAAGAGTGTTAATAAAAATAGAGAAAAGAAGAGGAGAGAGGACACCGCCTTGTGGTACACCAGTATCGACGTTACACCAGTCAGAAAAGACGTCATCGATTCGTATACGCTGCTGGCGTCCACTGAGATAAGAAGAAAACCAGTCAATGGCAGAATGGGATAGATTGAGAGAGTGCATAATAGCAAGAAGGATTTCGTGATCGACACAGTTGAACGCATTACTAAAATCTAACAAAGTAAGGAGTGTCAGTTTGCGATCATCAATGGAAGACCTAATGTCATCCGTTATTTTTACGAGAGCAGTACAGGTACTGTGAGCAGGACGAAAGCCAGATTGAAACGGAGAGAGAAGATTATAAGATTGAAGATAATTAGTAAGCTGGTGATGAATGACTCGTTCTAACACTTTTGAGAAAAAGGGGAGAATCGAGATAGGGCGATAATCTTTTAAAACAGAGGACGCAGATTTTTTGGGTATGGGGATTATGTAGGCATATTTCCACGCATTGGGAAAACTGTTTGATGTTATTGAATAATTTATGATATGGGTGATGTATGGTACAATAATATGGAGAATGGGAGTAACTAATTCACGCCCAATGCCATCATGCCCCACTGCTTTACTCGAAATACTAGTTATAATACGCTGCACTACTTTGTCATTTACTGCATTAAATTGGAGACTTTCCAAGTGCATGCTGGCCGTCATATTAAGGTTTGCAGTAGTAAGTGCCTTGACTGCAGCATCTATACTACAAGGGACCTGCGCGAAATGCCGATTTAAGGCATTTACGTCTACTGAGGGGACAGTGAAAGTGTTTCTTTTGCCAAAGCCCAACTCACGGAGCACTTTCCATATGTTGTTAGGGGTGCTATTGTTTATGGCAGTGAATATATGCCGCCGCTTCGCATTTCTGACAGCTTGGTTACAGCGGTTTCTGGCCTTTTTATATTTGGCAAAATTGTTCTCAGTTTTGTCCTTCCTATACTTTCTATACAAGTAGTCACGCCTTGCCATCAGCTTACGAATTTCTTCAGTAAGCCATGGAGCTGCGGGCCGTTTCATTCTACATGGTTTGATAGGCGCATGAGTATCGTAAAGAGTAGTTAATAAAGTGTTTAGGATTTGGACTTTCTCATTAATGTCAGTAGCATTTAGTAGCTGGGCCCAGTCTAGGGCACTAGCATCGATACATAGACTCTCCCTGTTTATGGCTGCCAGATTTCTTTGGAGGATAATCTTAGGTTTGATCTTGGGGACTTTGATTTTATATGATGCAAATATGAGGTCATGGTGCGAAAACCCAGGTGCTGGAAACTGACCACATACAGCAACTCTATTAGTATCCCGTGTGAGTATAAGATCTAGTTTGGAATGATTATCTGTCGTGTGATAGGTAGGGTTTAGGTCCAACAATGTCAAGTCTAGCGAGGAGATAATGTTTAAAAGTTTTTTAGACCTGCTATCATTGCGTAGCAAACAAGTGTTAAAATCACCCATGATTGCAAAATTGTCATACTGTGGTAAATGCAAATCAAGGAGATGCTCCAATGTATCAAAGTAGTTGACAGTGGGAGGAGAGTAAATAACACCAAGTAGAAATTTCACAGTTGTTTTCAAGGTAACTTCAATAAATAGATGCTCCATTGAGCTAGAGTAGTGAGAAGGTGATTTGGAAATTACCCTGAACTTTAACTCTGAGCGCAGGTATATCGCTACTCCACCACCACCCTTGCCGGTGCGATCATTTCTTATGAGCACAAAGCCAGGAAGGACAAAAGATTTAGAAGGAAGTGAGGGTTTCAAGAAACTTTCAGAGATTAAACATGCGTGAACATTTTTACTGGTAAAAGTCGCAAGAAGTTCTGTAAAGTGTGCTGGAAGGCTTTGAGCATTGATATGACAAATGTTAAAATTCTTTTTATGACCAGAAAAAGATTGATGTAAAAGATCATTTAACGGAGTGTCATCAAGGCTATCATCAAGGGCATCAGAAAAGTTGTCGGAATCCACTGATAGAAATAAATCAGACGAAATTGAACAATCCATAAAATATTATATATAAGAATAGCTAATAATTAAATATATATTTATAAGACTCAAATCAATGTATAATATAAATAATAAAATAAAATTAAAAAAATAGTTTTCATGTATAGCCACAAACACAATCGATAGGGTATAATCCTTAGATAGATACTAAGATCCACAAATAAAATAACAATGATTACAAAATCAATTTAAAAAAGGGCCACACATGCACACTTGCCAAAAGAAAAAGATAGATAGTAGGAAATAAAAAAAGATAAGAGGAATAGATAGCCATGTAATCTCGAATATCTTTTGATCTTCTCCTTCCGCAAATGTGCAAGTATGGCATGGAAAATCAAAACTATCCCGTCGCACATACTTAAAGAAATACTGTAAACATAAAGAATAACAAATAAAGTAGGTATATAGAAATAACACTGTGTTTAAAAACCATTTTCTCTAGGGCTTAGGGCTACTGCAATACATGTAATCATTTTTGGAGGTTCAGTAACATGGGTTATTTTAATTAAAGGCAATTTTCCCTCCTCTCCATGTTCAAATTATCTATGTGTAATAATATCAGAATATAAAAAAAAGAAATAAGAATAGTTACTACTGGAGCCACACAAAGAAGAAAGAAAAAAAAAATTGCTTTTAACACCTTTCAGTCACTGTCAGATGTCAATGTCATGGCAATGTCGGTGTCAAACAATAGTAATCAGTCATTTTAGTAAAGTAAAAAAAAAGTTGAGAACAAAATCACTGAGTACTACCTTTTTATAACAAAGTAAAAAACCCATACATATGTAAGGTGTACAGAAAAAAGTAATTTACAAATGGGAGAATAGTTATTGTGTCTACCGACATTATCTGATAATACGTAATATCCCCTACTTGGTTTGTGTATCCGAATCATACGGGGTCACCTCATTTATTAACATTTTTTGCTGTTTTTGATCGAGTTGCTGGCGCCGTAACTGCTGCCTTGGGGGCCGCCGCTGTCGTTGGAACTGGCGGAAACTTCTGAGCTATCTCTTTCAGTTGGACTTGCGATACCAATCTATGTTTGGCCCCATCCGAAGTCAAAAGATAAACACATCCGTCCTGTGACCAGCATTTATGAACACCGTATATCTTGCGTGCTTCATTAAAAACAACCCTCCTTGTAGCAGTGAGATATTCGGCCATAGAGACTCCAGCACCTTTGAGCTGTTTTTTGCTATTCCAAATGCGAGAGCGAACATCAAGGCTTTGAAATTTTACAAGTATAGGCCTTTTTCCACCGTTAGTTGTATCTTTACCTAAGCGATAGCAGAAACGTACTTGATCAGAACTAAAATCAGATAACTTGAGCTGGCTGGTCATAATATCAACCAAGATGCTGTGTAAATTTTCATCTTTAGCTTCTGGTATACCACGAAACAAGAGGAATTTGCGCCTGCTCCTGTTTTCTATATCATCAACAGCAGACATTACCTGAGTAACCTGGGAGCGTAGAAGATCAATAGCAAGCTTCATGCAAACCTTGAACTGCTTGAGGTCTCCAGCCAGCTGTTCTATAGAGGATTGTGCTGGTAATTGTGATGGTGAAGAAGAGCCTTTCAGACGAGCCTCAAAGGATGCCACACAATCATCAAGCTTACTATCAAGCTCCTTGATTGCAGCCAAAGGATCCGTAGTGTAAACAGTGGGCTTCTTTTTTTCCAAAGGCATGTTAGCTTCTAATCAAACCACAGTGATGAGGTTATGAAAATAAAGTGATAGTGTTTGTGGCTAAAGTAAGAACAAATGGATGCTTATATCATACCAGTGAAGTTTATGGTGCTATAATAATATTCCATTTGATTTAACACTGATAAACACTTGTAAGTATTTTTAATTAATAAATTTATATATCTGAAAATTTTGAGTTGTTGATTCAGCGACTACCAGCTTTACTTATTGTACGTCTGAAATGGACAAAACTGTTGGAACATAGTATTTAGCACCATACGATCATCTTGTACACAGTTAAAAAAATATTCTATTCTATTCTATTCTAAGGATAAAGATATTCACCTGAATATTTCTCTCAGTATTCGTATCTAGGGCTGAAGTCGCTTCGTCTAGGAGCACTATAGCCGGATCCTTGAGAATTGTCCGCGCAATCGCTATGCGCTGCTTCTCACCGCCACTCAATCGTAAGCCTCTCTCTCCAACCTAAAGCACAACAAATAAACTATTTTTAATCACAGCAATACCAAAATGTTTATAGTTCAAATTGATACAGATAGCGAGCCAAAAAATTTCTTAACGCTACTTAGGTTAGAGATCAAACCTACTTTCAAACGACTGATAATGAGTTAAACAGATGATTAAATGAATTTAATAAGCAGTCGTAATCGCTTCGTAACAAAACATCACGTTAAAACTTAAACGCTAACGCAAATTTTACCTGTGTGTCATAAGCATCAGGGAATGTCAATATTCTATCGTGAATGTCCGCGTTTTTAGCTGCCGATATGATGTCCGCAGCCGGCGCGTTCTGTCTTCCGTACTGGATATTGTATCTGCAATAAACAAGCACTTGGGAAAGCTCAACCTACAGAAACTGTTTTTAGTTTGAAAACTATCGTGCCATGAGTATGACACATTTTCTAAGATAAATAACGGCTAAACTCACGTCAATTAAAAAGTCGAAATTACTCCGACCAGGTTCCGGACATATTCTCCCAGAAAAAGGACATCGAATATGTCCGAAACCTGGTCGGAGTAATTTCAAATTTTTAATTGACGCGAGTTTAGCCGTTATTTATCCTACAGAAACTGTATTTTCATCATCCTCCATTGACATGAAACAATAATTAATAATAATTACAGTTTACAGACTTATTGAAATCCGCTGTAAGAGGACTAAAGGACTAAGCATTGAAAGCTGTTTAATACACATCGGTTACCAAACTTTTACTTTGCAGGTCTCAAGTGCAATTGAAACTAAAAACTGAAGAAACCAGAAAGCGTAGTTCAAATTCCAAAAATATCAAATTGTAATGTAACAAATTGGTTTGCAAAATGGATTCGGCCAAGAGAATTTTTTTTTTCTAACTGTGGTTTTTTAAAATTACGGATACAAGCTAGGTTGAAATCTAGCAGTTATTAATTAACTCTCGGAGGAATAAAAAATAAAAAGTAAAAGCGCTCACCTTACAGTGTTATTGAAAAGAACAGTGTCCTGAGGCACCACTCCTATGTTAGATCTCAAGGATGCCTGCGTCACGGTCCTCACGTCTTGTCCATCAACCAAAACCGCACCCTCGTTTACATCGTAAAAACGGAACAGTAGCCGCATTATTGTGGATTTGCCGGCTCCGCTCGGACCGACCTGCAACATATTGTTTGACTAGAGCACTGGTTCCTTAACTTTTATTGAATAGGGACCACTCAGCTTTATTTTTGTTAGAAGGGACCACGATGTAAGTACAATAAAAAAAAATCAACCAGAAATAAATTTTAATTGAAAACTCGGTGATATTATGCATGAACAATATTATTTCAATAGAAAATAGTCACTAGAGGCACTCTTGAACATTTCGTCTGTAAATTTGCTTGACTAATGTGACATTTAATTTGACAACTAATTTTGCTCAATAACGATTACTAGATTTTTTTAAATACTACCTTAATAGCTTTGTTTATCATATAATCATATAAGTTCCCGAACTTTCGTCTACAACTTTCCAAAATACGTACATTTACATCAATGATCGCATTATCTATCGCTATATCCGACACAAAGAAAAGATAAGCTACTTATTTGTTCAAACAAAATATGACAACAGTGTTTTGTATGTTAATGAATGACGGGAAAAGTTGCAGTGCCATTCAAAACTCTTAAAATATACTTTTGCTTGTAAGTCATCCTGAGACATCAGCACAGTTGTCTTCTTCTACAAATGTAGGCAAGTGGTCAGACCTGGTGTCAGAATCTATAGGCCACCCAAAGGCTTCTGACTTGGCATTCTAGTCTAGACAGTCTAGTAAAACTCTCTAAATCTTCTAGAAACTTCCATAAGTTTCGCCAACTTACCAAAGCTACGGTGCTGCCAGGCGGCACCTTAAAGCTGATGTTATTCAAGACTAGTCTCTCAGGTCCGTATCCAAAGGACACATGTTTGAATTCGACGGCGCCATGTCGCACCAGTAGGTCTGGCGCACCGACCGCGTCTTTTACGTCACTATCTACCCGCATCAGATCAAACATGTTCTCCATATCGACGAAGTTCTTTTGAATTGCTCTGTTGTGAAAATAAAAGTTCTTATCTATACATATAAAATTCAAAGTCTTGACTGACTGACTGCATGACTTATATATCAACGCACAACCTAAACCGCTAGTCCTAGAGACTTGAAATTTGGAGGGTGTGTTCTTTATAAAGTGTAGTCATCTACTAAGAAAGGGTTTTCCAAATTCCACCCCTAAGAGGGTGAAATGGGTGGTTGAATTATTTTCATATAGGCCACGGGGGTGAAGCCGCTGGCAGAAGCTAGTTGATATAAAATACAGGATTTTTTTTTAAATTTTGACCATGGGCGGTCTTATCGTTCTCTATTTCAAGTGTGTTTATTCTAAGACTAGTTTAGTTTTTCTAATTCCACCATCTCTGTTTCACCATCGAACAACACGCCATCCATTTATGGTTCATATTCCTTCGATTCGTACAAAGCCATTCAACTCGACGTTTATAATCCGAGCAGCGAAGGAACGGAACACTACGTCTTTGTTTCCCGATAAAGAACAATCTGGAGCTCTTTAAAGTCGCGAGTGAATAGGTCCTAGGCATGTACCATCGTAGACCACGTTGTACTTTCCATCAAATGAGACCGCGGTCAAATGCGGACCTATCCAAATATACACAAACAGCTTCTGCTTAAAATGATATTAGATTTTGATTTTTGAATCTATGCACCTTGCCCTTAAAACTGAAAGGAAACTCGCAAAAATAAACAAAATAGGAATGTCAAAAATTACAATAGATTCCGACTAGATTATGTGTAAGTTTCATAAAATGTCAAGCTTTTGTCGTTTTCGATATATTAGACGCCAGAATTCTCAGACAAACAGTACTAAAATAGCTATAAGTTTTAAAGTATTGTAACTCACCTATAGTAAGTACCAAACCAGTTTAGTGGCACATACAGCTGTACAATATAAGATGCGAATAGCACATACTGTCCAACGGATAGCGCTTGCTGCTTTACTACCAGGTAAACGCAAAGTAAAGAGCCCGCGAGTAGACCTACAAACAAAAAATAAATAAATATCTAATGTTACTAGGTGGTAGGACTTTTCTGCAAAGTTCGTCTAGGTAGGTACTGTTTTACCAGTTATTCTGCCGCCAAGCACAAGTGCGCAAACACTACTGTGATCCGGTTTGAACGGCATTGTAGCTAGTAAAATTACTGGGCAATTGAGACTTTATGATCTGAGCTCACAGTCGTGTAATCTTATTACCAGACTGTGCTGATGTCTCAGGGTGATGTATGCAGTGCAGTGTTGCGCGAAACTATATTTTGGAGTTCCGAGTGACACTGTTCTATTATGGGCGGACGTGTCTCTTAACATCAGGTGAACGACTAGCTCGTCACATCATTCATTAACATAAACATAAAATTAAATAATGTATAAAATAAAGCCAATAAAAAGACAATCTAAAAGATCTATAAATGATTTATCTGACAGTGGAAAATTAACTGTCTGACTCGTTTTTTTTATGGTATAATGGGCATGCTTTTGACAACAACTCACCTGATGGTAAGTGACGAAGTTGTCTAAGGTAGAGCACGCTTGCCCATGAGATGCCCATTCACTCTTGCCTTAAAAAGACCCAGGTTATACCCAGAAGGAAACACTGTTGTTGTAAGTTTTAGTAAGTTTTATAATATTAGTAGGATAATGTATGGTCTTAATACTAGAGTATGCACTCGAAGCCTATATACTTGGCACGAAAACTAATTCGTCTCTATTGGGGCGGGAGCTTACATTTTTTCCTGCTCCGTGAGAAAACTATACTTTTTAGTGTTGTTCGCAATATTGGCGCAAGCTGTAAGATCTTATTACATACCGCTGCAAATGATGATGTTTTGCATTGTATTCAGCATATTCAATGTGATCAAAGATCTAAACTCTTCTTTCTGAAACAAATGAACGGATAGATTTGGAGATACACATTAACAACATTAATAACAATTAGAAATCATTTAAATTGTTTCTCATCTGGGCCAACTCTAAATATAAACATTCAAAACGAGTTTCACAATACAACATACGTGTTTTTTAGTTCGAAAACTATCGTGAGTATGACATATTTTGTAAGATAAATAACGGCTAAACTCACGTCAGTTAAAAGTCGGACTTACTCCGACAGGTTTCGGACATATTCGATGTCCTTCTTCTGGGAGCCAGTTACTAACGCAAGCTTTCGCGAGCGTCAGCCCAGCGAATATGTCCGAAAACTGGTCGGAGTAATTTCGACTTTTAATTGACGTAAGTTTAGCCGTTATTTATCTTACAACATACGTGTTGTTTTTGTAAATATGCTGATATCAGTATACTAATACAATACAATATAATATAATAAAAATAGTGTGTTAATTTCAAGTCATAGTTTAATGATACAGACAGTAAGAGAACTTCCACAAAGACCATATACATAACTTATCTTTATATTTTGGAAACTTCCATTTTATCTATATTTGGTAAAATGTATGCTTAATTGAAAAAACATCACTTGAGAACAGTTGAATAAATTTTGCATTTATTTTCGTTTTAAAAAGTTCAGTTCGAATTAGGTTTTAATGGAAGTACAAATTAGAATCTTACTGGCAAATAACATATTCGGGAAAACGTAATGGCAAAAATTAAGAAAAAACGTTAAAAAGTGGGTTCAAAGATACAGTAAGCAACGCATTAGTGACACCTTCAGTGTTACAGATGTCTATAGGTGACCACTTCACACGAACATGCGTTTTTTTTTTATGCGGAATTATTTTTTTTGACAGGACAACATCTGTCAGGTCAACTACTGTTCAATATATCATCGCCACTAAAAATACCCTCACCTGATATTTAACAATAGCTTCCTTATAAGAGACCACTTCGTAATACTCCGCTCCATAATATTTAACAGTCTCATAGTTCAGTAAGGAGTCGACAGAGCGTGCCTTCTGATCATTATCTGCGAGGTTCATCCGCCGCTGGTACTTTGTACGCCATTCTGTTACAACTATAGTTGCGACTGTAAAGAAGGATCCATTGCTTGTTAGTGGAACAAACGCGCTGAAGGAAATTTAACACTTGAATGAACGATTTTAAGCTTTGTAACATGTTATCAAAGTTGACAAAAGAAAATTTTCATCTAAATTACTCTTGTGTCGGATTTGGACGAAATATCATAAAATGTAGTTTTTTTTGGCTCCACACTTTTGTGTATTTAGCCAGTGTCAAGTTGATAATTTCTCAAGTTAATTAATAGTATAAATATACGTGTCAGGTCAAATCATATACCAAGTCATCAAATCAATTCATAGTCTAGTCAAGTCACACTCCTAGAAAAGTGGACTTTACCAGAAGCTTCTATGGAGTTTTGGAAACAACACGAAAAGAAACGTTTCACCATCATTTTACCACTTTACCACACTCACGCTTGCAATCCAGCGCTTAATGAATAAAATGCCACCAATTTTATGCATTAACACTGAAAAGAACACAAGTTTTGGAAAATAGTTCAATGCAGTGACGCGATCTTTTTCGTTTTCCCGCCAAAACTCTCCGAGTGTAAAAAAAATTAGTTATAAATATTAAATAAACATCAGTGGAAACATACTTTTTGTTTGTAAATAAAGTTATTTCAGTACTGCAAGTTACTCACTGATGTAAAGCACCATTGTAGAAAACACGATGAGTCCAAACCACGCGTTAAATGTGGCGACGAAAAACACCACGGCGATCACAATATCTATCAAAGTAGGCGTGATAGAGAACAGAATGTACGAGAGAAGATTGTCTATGGAGTCTGTGCCTCGGTCCATTACGCGTAGTACTTCGCCAGTCTTGCGCGATAGATGCCAGCGGAGAGGCAATTCATGCAGGTGTTTGAATAGCTCTAACTGGAACAAAACATGGTTTAACCCTTAATTAACGGAAAACGATTTAGAAGATATACAAAGACTGAGAATAGTTTCTAGGCAAGTTTCGTCCGTAGATATCATATTTTTTTATATGAACGGGCCAGTGGGATATTATTTCCCAGTATTTGATTAAGGGTTAACTTAATAAATGAGCTAGTAAAAATTTTGGTCGAATTTTTAAATTCTGACTTTATTTTCATCAAGTAGAAAAGAGCTGATAATCTTCGATTGACGAGATTTTCTCGAATCATAGCTAAGAACATTCTCGATCAAGTCTATTATTAGATAAAAAAAAAACATTTTTATGCATTTTGCCACCATGCCACAGGCAGACCCAAGCATACACGTTAAACTTATAACAACCCTGTTTAGACGGGGTTTAAAGAGGACCGTTGATATCGAAATATGTTAGGACTGTAACAATAGGCTGTCTGTTCAATCTATGTTTGAATTTTTATATGTATATTTTTGCAGGAACTCTTAATTTTCCGCAAATCATAGATTATTCTCGGTAGTGAAAGCTATTATGGTTCAAAAATTCATCCAAATCAGCTCACCATTATTATCCTGAAAAGTCATACAAACATCCAGACAACGGTCTTGAGTTGTGCCAAAAAATTGCAAGTTAATTAATAATTTTGTTACCTGTAGTTCTCTGGTAGTGTACTGTTGAACCTTGATCCACAGAAACGAGCGGAGATTGTTCAAAAATCCCATACCACCCGTACCGCCGCCTTGAAGGAACTTGAAGAACACGTAGATAACGACCAGGTTCCATCGGAACACTTCTTTATCGTCGGTCAAGCTGTCCACTGTACAAAAATAAAAATGTCTTGTTAAAGTGGGCGGTAAATAGTATCCTTCTACAAAAAAGATGTTTACTTAATTTCATAGGTACTGAGAAATACTTTGATAACAATATCATGAATATATTTTTTTATGTTAAGGATTGACATGACGAGCTTGGCCGTTCACCTGAAGTTAAAAGACACGGCTGCACGTATCATTTGCAGTTTCATTCCGAACTCTAAAGTATAGTTTCGCATGACAGTGCACATTGCACTGTGCACGTCATCCTGAGACATCAGCACAGTCTAGTAATAAGATTACTAGCCCTGAACATTCATGCGCACTAATTTACTTTACAGTGTCAACTTTACACCATCCGTAATACTACTGTCTATAAAATCAATTCAGACAAAGCAGTAAAAGTTGTGATTGTTTCTTCCACAATAGCTACAATCTGGAATCATAAGTCATGGTTGAATTAGGGTCCTCTAATCATTTTTGCGTAATTTACCGCGCTACGGAACAAGTGAGAAAAATAAATTGCATTGAACTATAATTAAATTTTCCTTGTATATCTATGGAGGCCACACTAAAATACATGGTAATATGAATTTAAATAAATATATAAATAAAGTATCCGCTTAGCAACGGCGCAGAAGAACCTTTACTTAACGTGTTGTGTGCTGTCTATGAAATGATCAACTGCAATTAATAATCTATCTTATATTTATCAGTCAGTTTATTATTTTAATTACATTTGACCACTGTCACTGTGTTAAGTGATAACGCGGTCGAAGATGGAGAATGCTTGCCTAAAAGATGCCGATTCAGTTTAGCCTAAAAACAACCAGATTGTGGTCTGTGGTGGTCTGCGGTGTGGTGGTTGAGCAGGTCGGCTCATAACCCGTAGACGGCGGGTTCGATTACCGCGACAGGACAGGTGTTTGTGCACAAAAGAAAAGTGTAAATACTTGTTCTGTGCTTGGGTGTTGTGGGACCATGGTCCTCGTAGTTCCTGGGTCCCTAGACAGGGAATGCCAGGGTCCAGGATCTATGTATGTAATCGTTGGGTATTATTATTATTATTGTAGTTGATAGAGTGTTACATTTCATTGCTGTCCGAATTATAAACGTAGGATCAAAACGTTTCTACCATATACGGATGCCGTGTTTCCATCCGTCTAGTCGCACGAATTAGGACAGTTAGATAAAATTACACGATCCTTACCTATCTTCTGGTTATATATTGGTACAAACAGATTGACGACTCTCCCGGCAACCAGCGCCAAGATACAAATGAAGACATATATCTGAAGCAGAACGCTTTTACGCGGCCATAGGAAAGGTAACAGGCTGCGAAGCTTGCTGATAACATTGCGGAACGTAGAACGGTTTTCATCCTGCAAGAAAACCAAAAAAATTAACACCATAATTCTATACATTTACTGCTTTAAAATTACATAATTAACCGTTTTGGTCGCGCGTTTCGCGAGACTTCCTGTGATTACGTATACATGTATTTATATGTATGTACATTATACATGCTAGTTAAAACCATCGGCAATATAATTAACGTAAAATGTTAACAATATAACAAGATAACGTTTAATTTTAATTATATTATTAATTACTCTAATTGGTATGTATTTCAGCTGTTCGTAATAAGGGGACATCCATAATTTACGTCACACGTTAAGGGGGAGGGAGGGTCAGTGTAACATTGTGTGACAAGGGGTAGGGAGGGGTCCCAAATTTTGGAATCTTATATTTGACAGCCCGTCTTCTGATATAAATGTCCCCCTAGAGGAACCAAAATAATTATTTCTAAATCTGAGTTCCTGCAAAATTGGAGATTCCGATGTACGAAACACCAAACCTTAACGAATGAACTGAAAATTAATACCTTATTATAATTATTGATTTCGGTACGACCGATTAGCGAAAGAAGCAAGCACTTTGTAAAAAAGACACAGATTAGTAGGTGTTTAGCTCTTTTAATTCTAGGTTTCCTTCACACACACACTTTTGTTTCTCTATTAAATAATATCTTAGAGAAAGGATTCTCACAGGTGGTTCATAGAAGAAATACATTTTCAGTATATATCTTTGTTATGACTGGATTGAAAAATCTTATTTATAGAACTTCTATCAGTTTTGACTGTGTCATAATTTATAGGATAGTATAAAATTCCCTCCACGATGTAGTTATAACTCCTAACACCTACTCACAAATTCTATTGATTTACCTTTTTAATTTTGATATCATTTTCACCGTTAAAATTAGATAAATGATTTTGATATGGACATGACATATTAACTAAATTTTGAAAAATACTGTCAAAATTGTCATTCCTGGCGACGTAACGTATCAAGGGCATCAAAAAGGTAATTATGAAATGACTAAAAAGGATTTCTTTAATTTTTTATAGCCCTCATTTCAGCGATGCTATAATTATTGTGACCAGTTTTTTTTTTAAATTATAATTAAAGTAATATAATGGTGCACAACGGGAATATTACCTATTTTAATTTTCTGCTGTAAAATCTAGAAAGCTTTCACTTGAATTACTGGAAAAAAACTTAATGGTATGATGATTTCATCAAAGAATTTCATTAAACACGCATCATCATATCGTCGATGAAAATACAAACAATATACGCCAAAATGAAGGCGGAATTATAAATCATCGCGGTACCAATCACCGTAATAATGTATTTAATAAATAAATAAAAAATAAAGTAAAGCATTATGTACCTATATAGCTAAATTTGACTCATTGTGATTAGAATGAAGAATTCAACAAACAATCTCTTTTCAACCAAACACAAAACTTATACAGGACTTTAACTGCTTACCCTTGGCGGTAAATTCCGCCTGGTGTCGTCGCCGACCTCCATGTAGTCAAACTGATTTATCCCGGGCGCTTTCATACCAAGTATGAACATGAGCATACAGGACACGTAGCGGCCGACGAACAGAGCCATTTCCAGTCTATCTTGGAGGCTGGAGAAAAGAGAGATGGTGTGAAACTTCAGGGATACATTTTATATTATTGCTCACGAATAGTGTGGAATTCTCGCACCTATCGATTTGGTTACATCGTCATCGAATTCTCGCATTTTCTATACAAATAGGTACGAGTGTAAATGGACCAAAGGGAAAATACACACAATGCTAGCATAAATACAGTCCAAATGTTTTTTTTTTGTAGTAGGTAGTGTAGCTAGTAGGTATCATCTATAGTGGTAGTTGATATTATATTAGTTAGTGTAATAAATAAAGTCACTTTGCCCGTTAACAAAAAAAGGTCCAAATTGATATGAATACAACGTCGATTTAATTTATCGAAGAATAGAGGCAGTAGCCGGTATCATCCGCGTTTTGTCGTACAATATTTATTACCCCGTTTGAGCCATAGAGGTTGTTTTCGAAAACCCTATCTTAGTACACGCCTACGCCATAAAACGAAGACATTTTCAAAATTTCAAGTCTCTATAGGTGCAGCAGTTTGGGCTGTACATTGTTTGTCAGTCAATCAGTCAGTCACCTAGAATAAAGCTTTTAATTAATATAGATAAAAATAGAGGGGTTAGTTTCGTATTATCCGGTGCTTTTTCTCAGAAGTGAAGAATTTGGCACACTAAGTATTAGTGATAACAGGCGTTAATTATCAATTTAAAATGGATCATAACATCCATTACTCATGAGAATTTTCAGACTAAAATATCCCAGGTACAACTTTAAAGTACTTAAAGGAATATCCATACTAACTAATACTATGCCTTTAAAGGTATTAGAATTTATAACTACTGAAATTTAACGTCTCAAAGTTCTAAAAAGAGCAATCACTAATATTTCTCATTCGAATAAAAATTTGTGTGAGACGATCTTTCAAATCCATACTAGTTTTTTAAATCTTTCGAGGCCCGAGGGCAGACTGTTTATCCCTCACTATACCTATCAGGTAAGGAATTTGTATTGGAATTGGAACCAATATTTGAAGAGTATGTTTATCACACATTTTTATCGATAGAATGACCTTGCGTTGCGCTGGCTCGCCTTCTCCGAAATAGGGAAAATAATTTAATAGGTTTAAAGTTTAACACTTTGACAAAATATATTTAGAGAGAAAGCTTTTTTACAGACATGCTTCGCAAGGCGCCCTAGATGCTTCATAGATTAGACCTTTTTTAAGGTGCCAAATGTACGAAACGTATAAACGAACGAAACTGCATTAGTTAAATAAGGGACCATTAATCACGTGAGGTTTGAAAGGGAAGAGGGGATTCGAAAATAATAATGAATTAGTGAGATATTACGTATTTATTTTTTCTCGATATGTAAACCGCACGCTAAACAGCATTGGAGAAAGAACGAACAGACTAAAATCCGACGCAACCAGGACTTATAGTTCGCGTAGTCCGCATAAAAGAGCACTTTTCTGAACTAGGTCGTTCGGGAACTACACAAGCCTAATGATATAGCAACAAGCCACTGTCAATGTCGCGTATTCATGGACGCATTGATACCTCCATGCATGCATCTTACAAAAACAATGATAATTATTATCAGTTTGAATCATTCATTTATTATTTACTGATAAGTATTTGTACAAAGTTTGGAGAAGCACGGCATATACTGTGTGATGTTTTCATTACTAGTACTCTCTAGTGTCTTTGATGGCGTGTGATATCCTGATGAAAATCGACCTTTTAGAGCGATAACATTTTTTTTTTATTTAGTAGAATAGATAGACATGAGTAATACACATAACCGCAATAAGTCATACATTCCGAAAATCCTTTCCAATCTCTGTTATATAATATTCATACATTGCTACTATTTACGTTTAATAAATGCAGACGAAACCCACAGGGTGCAGCTAATTAATTTATAGACATCAAAAAAGTTGTAACTTTATGCGGGTAACTATATATAGTGCTAAATGGATTATCTGGTTTAGCCAGCAGGTGTTTCATCTTAACATATTCTCATATGTACTGTGTTATTGTGTCAATAAGTTTCTATTTAATTGAAACCGGTAAACTATTTTCATAATACCAGTGGCTGCAAAAATCTTTAAGACCATATTTTTGTACCGACTGTGCAGTGGTGGCCATTAGGCATGCTACCATAGCTCAGTGGGAACTCTTATGTCCCGTCCCGTCTTGTACATGTATAAAACCCTTTTATGTCAATAAATGATTATTTGATTTGATTTGTCTTATGTCCGGTATGTCCCTAGTGAGGCGAATGTTCTAATCCCATTGGTTGCTAAGATTATTAGGAACTATAAAGATATTATAGTTCCTAAAAAAATTAGCACCCTTAGTGTTTAACTTTAAAATTTATTCCGCGATATCATAAAACTTGTTTTTAAGTTATAATCAAAATGCTTAAGCAATCTGTTTTAGTAGTTTTTTGCTGACTGTGCAACTTACAAAACTCATACATTGAAGAATAGTACCACTTACTTTTGCAAATGCCACCACCATCCTTCCTTATTGATGTTCAAGAACGACAGATTTTCCGATACGAATATAAGAGCCCAGAAGATCAATAGTACAATTCCATGGCCTCCAGGCGGTACAGATGGCAGCATCCATCGCCTTTCTAGGACTGCTAGATACGCAGACAGTGGAAAAGTGATGAGAGTCACTATTAAAGCCACTATCTGAAAAATAAAAAAATATTTCAGACACAAGGACTAACATTTCAAGACTGAAATTACTATTTCTCAAATGTGATCTAAGTTACCAACACTATCAGCAGATGGCAAAATTTTTTTCGCAATTTGCCTAGTGACTTTCGATTATTTTACAATAATTCCTATATTTAAGGAATTGGGCTGTCACATCCACTATACAAATACAGCTTGCATATTAATTGTAATAAACTTCTTCTATTTTTGACTTGATAACGGATAATGTTATAAATCGATGAATGCCGGCTGCGTGCACGAAAAATTGTCACGTTCCGCCTGAGCCGATCGTGCAAGCGAGAGCGTGGAACAAGCGACAGAGAGGCACGATCGGCCTGTTTTCTTATGACGTTATCACATAAAATTATCGTCCGTAAACCGACTTTACAGACAACCATTTTTTAATGTAGATCGTGCTGTGCTAATGTGGTGTTTTATTTGTTGTAGATAAAAATCCCTTGAACCTGAAGGCCGGAGTTTGATTCTCCCATATTCTACGCCGTATCTACTGCCTACAAGCCCAGATTATTCTCCATCATTTGTCATTCTAGTATAACATGTGACATTGGCAAAAATTGCGACGTCTGCTAGTTAGGGCGTATTAATATAGCTAAAGAATTCCAAAGGCTATTTAAATGTAATTATTTACCTACCTACATGATCATGCGTTACCGATGCGATCATGCGTGGACTTCTTGGACCACTGTCTCGCCGGATGTTAAGCAATGACGTGGTATAAGATGGGGCATGCTTGCCTAGAAGATAGTTAACCGGAAACAAGGACGTCGGCAAGCTGTTCCTGTCATTAGTAGTTCGCCTTGTTCTTGATGTAGGTACATACTTTTTTTTTACTTCAAACTTGTCTAGCATTTGACCACACTCTCACCTGATGGGAAGAGACGATGCGATCGAAGGTGTAGCATGCTAGCCATGTATATATATATATAGATTTTATGTAATCATGCTTATAATTAATTACAGTTGAATCAATGGAGCAGACTATTCGATAAAAACGAAGGAATTTAATCGCGTCTGGCTCCGATCTTAATAGTAAGTACATACATGACATTAAGAAGGAACTCAAATAGTATTAATAGTTAAAGGTTAAATAGTTAAACGATCAAGGAATAGAATTTTAACTTGTTAATGGAATGGCTTAGACCATTGGGTACAATATTATCATTCTTCTGATGAAGGAACGAAAAAGACAATAGTGTATGAAAATGTTTTCTTGGTTATTTTAGTCCAATTCAGGCTTCATTATACATGTAAAATTTTTGCAAATAATTACGCAATATATTATGCCACAAATGCTGCGGATGCTGTTATAGTTCTCACCATATAGCCATAGACATGTCCTCCTTTGAATACAAACGCTTGTAACAGAAACCTTATCACAGCTAGCACTGGTATAAATAACGTGATTATTATTTGTACACTGAACAAGCGAGATGATCTGATGTCAGTCACTTCTGTTGCATATCTGAAACAAAAGATAGCTTTACTTAAGCAGACAGACGCTAGTTATCAATATTCTTAATCTTAACACTGTTCATAGGCTTCAAAATTCACTATAGCTTTGATCACCCTTACCAATGTTAGCCCCTTTTTTATTGCCTTTGAACCTTTGCCTCTAAGGTGGTTTTTCAAAACGAATCCCTTGACTATGGCCAACTACAGGTAAAAGTATATGTTGATCTTAGTAGTATCCTAATAATATGCCCATACCTATAGCACAGTTGCGACTGCCAAATTAAAATAACTATTATTTTATTATCTGGGCCCCAAGTTAGGTAACTATTAAGTATTCTGCACCCAAGTCTATTATTTGAATTACTATTATATTATTTTATTCAGTTGGGAGGCGTTAACTTTAGTCCCCAAGTTAACCCCCTAAGTTGGTTGTAAAAGGTTAAGGATTTTGGTCATGAGATCACTTGGCATGATAGCTTAAGAAAAGCATATCCCATAGGGATGGATGGATGCGGGTTCAAATCCCATTTGTGATTCAAATTTATCCTTTACAGATTTATCTGATGATTGCGATTCAATTGTTCTACAATTGGAATATTTATTTTTACGTAAAAATAGAAAGATAGTTAGAATGATTATAATAAAAAAAATTAACATTCACCGTTCTGTAAAAGAATGGAGTTAACTCATGTTTATTACTATTACTACTTATCAAAAATTACGCATCAACACATCATCGTCTTATCTTTACGTGACTGAACTGAGAGATGCCAAAATTACATATATGATGTACCTCATATAGTTCATAGCTGCTGCTTGTAATAACTTTCCTATAAAATATTAAGTAAATATGTATGCAGAGGTTAGCCTTATCTCCGAGATAACAAAGTTAATCGTTGCTTGGAGTAATAGTGTCAGATCCCCATATCTTATAAGTGGAATGTCAAATGCTTGATATGATATATTACTATGATTCAACTGATTGCGCTGCACATATAAGTTCTGCTAGGTGATCACGGAACTTGATTGCAACCTACAGTAACACCATTTTGTATGAATTTGACAGTTTCAATGAGCAGTTTGTGCGCATGGTTAGTGTGGAAAATTTCAAATTTGGAATTAAATTTCCCCATTGCATTGAAATCAAAGTTTCGTGATCACCCCTAAACTGATTGGTAGACAATACTACAAGTAGTGGTACAGAATTGATACCATGTTACTGCAGAGCTGGACCTAAAACTACTGAAAGAAAAATTGAAAAGAATATTACAATTTGTGTGTATGTTGTATTGCCCAAAAAAGTGATGTATGATTATTATTGATGTTTATTTAATGAGACAGAAATTATTATTTGTTGATTTATTTGTATATAGCCTAACACAATTTTCCAAGTGTGAAGCTGTGTAACAGTTTGCCTAGTGAACATAATACTATTTACAGTAGGTATCAGTTTCCAAATAAATTAAATTAATTCTTACTAAGGAAAACATATTATTATATATCTGATTACTTGAAAGATTTGGATTGGAAGAAGCAAATGTTAACTTCTGTTTAATGTTATTGTAGGGCTGTTTTGAATATTAGAATTGTTTTAATACCCTATGTCTTAACTTATTTATATGTTGCTATTATAAAATACAATAAATTTACACAAATACAAAAAACAATAAGTTGTTATTTTTCTTTATTTTCTTCTCCCCATTGGAGAAATGCAATCTTTCAAATGTTTAGAATATTTTCAATTTCTTTTTGTAAATGATGATAATGATTTATATACATATAGTCCGATTCTGTTTAAGGTAAATCTATAGATAGCTGGTACATGTGTAGAAAGGGGAGGTAAGGGAAGCCCACACCAACCCCCTTAATAAGGAAATGCATATAGTTTTTTGATATATTTTTTATACTTAACCTTACTTATGCTATTTTCACTGGATTTATACACTTAGATAGAAGAAGGAAGATGGTTTAAAAGCCCCTAGTTGTTAAAGGTTTAGGAGATGTTAATATCCCTAAGCTCTATCTTAGTTTATTACAAAAATATGGAGGTAACACATACCTTTTGTACATAATAATTTGAGCAAGTCCACATGTAACAAGAAAGCCTCCAATAAGGATGGCTGATATGGTTTCCATGAAGCATTGAGAGATACCATGGTCAACCCAAACCTCACCGAGGGTTACATTTGGTGGGCAGTACTCCATGATCACTGAAAAACCAAGAACTGTTTGTTATTTCACAATATGGGATAAAAGGTAAGGTATTGATTGATAAAGTAATGAGTACCTTTAGAAAATTAACCTTGAAACAATGTACTTTTGCAATGTAAATTTAAATAAAAATGAATGGCAGAGCATGTATATCAAGTAGCTATATTAACGCAAATTGTATACAGACATTTAATAATATAATGTATACTAATAAATATAATGAAAACGAATGAAAGGAATGCTCATTTATTACTCACGGCAACGCAAACGCAAGGTGCGGCGGTGTCTACAGCAGCTCGATTTAGTACACCGGCACGAGCATAATAATAATATAGGAAAATAATGATGATTGGCAAATATATAGGTTTATTATTTTGGCGAGCACCTATGGAGCTATCAGCGTTTGATGTGATTATGTACATACAATTATTGTATGTATGACTCGAATTGAAATTGAAAGGAGTGATTATCATTTTGATTGATAGGACTGATTGACAAATATATGACATTGACATTTGATCTTGATCTAAGCCAAAAATTCTATATACTCTATAATACCTCTGGAATACCCAATCGACATTTAGGTCCGTATTACAGAATGATACTCAGTCATCAATCGGTGCTCAAGCAGAGATTTCATTCATTAATTGATCACTTTATGAAAGAAATCTCTGCTTGAGCACTGATCGATGTCTGAGCAT
This sequence comes from Ennomos fuscantarius, assembly GCA_905220475.3. NCBI lineage: Eukaryota > Metazoa > Arthropoda > Insecta > Lepidoptera > Geometridae > Ennomos > Ennomos fuscantarius. The sequence goes on along the minus strand of HG992037.1, from coordinate 9,305,661 downwards.
CGTTCTGTAATATGGACCTTAATGTGAAAGAAATGTAAACCTTATTTCAACTAAGTAACGTTATTTTAAAATTTTATAAGTTGTAAGGAAAAGAGGACCGCAAAAAGAGAAAGACTCACAAGGGCCATGGTGCCTTTTGTTAGGATTGGTGACATAATAGTACAAATTAACTTTGCTATGTTGACAATGGAGATCTACGTGAACCACCTTCAACTTTCGTTCGCCTCGCTTTTACTAGCTTACTCCCCAACTCCAATAAAGAATAAGCCAAGCCAAGAAGCCACGATACTTTTGCAAATGGCTCTCTAGTCAGGCTGCCAGACAGAACATTAAGTGCTTAGCAACAGATTCTTAAATTGAGGGTGCTAGCTAGACAAACAAGTATTGTACTAGATAATGCCCTAGCATGGCCGCCACCATTTAATATCCCCCTAAATATCCAATTACGTCTAAATCATCGTCAATAATTCAATTCATCATCAATAATTTGTATTGTATATTAATAATAGTTTTATCGACAAATTCATAATTTTGGTATGGATATTTCAGAATTCGATTATGGCAACACTGTTGTATGTAGGTTGTTGTGTGCAGCTGTGTGTAGTGTGTACGTACGGCAGGGTATGTACCTATCTCTGTCTACGCTCTACGGTGTACGGTCTATACACAGACTATGAGACTAACTACTTTACGTGTACGCGTTCGGGTCGGATCCGATGTGAAGTGACGGGGTGGACTGGATTGTGCATTTTCTATTTTGTTATTTACTTATAAATTAAAAACTGCCTTGCTGTGTTTAGCTAGTGTAATTAAATTCATATTTTATGCTATAGTGTTACTCGCAATGTAATTTAAGTTCCTATGTTCGAGGAGAAATTATTAGTGATTGTGAATAATCAGCATGTGTCACCATTCATCAACAAATTCCGTGAAACGATGAACAGTAGTCATGTGAGGAAGTTTATGACTATCAGTTGAAAATCGACTCTCCCGTGCTGGTTCGGTGTGTAGTGAAGAAGTGCTATTTTTTGTCTGGTGAAGGTGATAAACTCAGTTCTGTATCAAAATGGCGGACCTCGAGGCAGTTCTCGCAGATGTCAGCTACTTGATGGCGATGGAGAAGTCGAAATGTACTCCAGCGGCACGAGCTAGTAAAAAGATAGTCCTACCAGACCCAAGGTAATCACCTCATAGTTTCGGTCGGGGAATTGAGAATGTCTCCTAAATATAACCTTGTTTACCGAAAGTTTATCAGTTGTTTACAAAATTGATTTTATTGAAACTGGTTCTTAGAGCCAGCATTTTTAAAAGAACGACTTCCATAAATATTTACAGTTAATTGTTTATTTATACATATCCTTGGTGTCATAGATAAACTACAATCAACATCTGTATCATTTCTTAAACATGCTTCAAATATTTCTCACCAAGAATCGTTAGTTCGAAGCTCTATAAAGTCACCCTCTCATGGCAAATAGATAAGTTCCTCAGTCTTCACCTACATTGTTGTCATTATTCCTATTGACACAGTTTAAATGATTTCAGTGGGTCATCAACATTTGTTAAGGGTCACTGAACTGTATTCAGCTATTTTTACTTAACTAGAAATATAATACTTTATACAGGAATTGAATGTATATTGAATAAGAACTTGGTTTAGTTTGCTATGGGCATGTTTTTTTTTATAAATTTTCATTAGGTCAGTTTTTTTGCAAGATGGATTTTCAACATTTTAGATACGGTAGTTTTGTGTGAATATGTGACATTCCCACTTAATATTTTTCTATAAAATACAAATTAACTTACTAGGGGTAGCATATAATTGATTTTATCAATCAGCCTATTATGATCTCACTGCAGCAGCTCAAACTTAGCTGCTGCAGTGAGATCATAATAGGCTGATTGATAAAATCAATTATTATTAAAATATTATTTATATTTGATTTTCTGTTCATAATATAAAGTCTTAATCATAAATAGGCATAATTCATTCCTTCATAATTCTTTAGGGTATGAAAAAAAGCCTAATGAAAAATAATTTTTTTTTTGTTATGTTGTACCTCAGTACAATAACATTTTAAAGTCATACTCATGCTTCCAACTAGACCAGTCATATAATATATATGCCAACATACAATACGACATGAATGATGACATGCAATATATAATTGCAATGTTTGCTCCAATGTTGAACTATATTTCATGCTGCGTTGACTGAATGCACAACCTGTCACCAAGACACCGCCACTTCAGCAAACTATGACCTTCTGAAGTCTTACAGTCATCCAGGAATCAGACAAAGTCATATGCACAGGTGGAAATAGGCGACTAGGCCAATCAGCAAACTATAAAACCAGTGGTCCGAAAGCCAGTGGTGTGATGATGATTGTGTCTAATAAGACACAATCAGTCTTCAAAAGTTCGATATTAATTGCATTATTGATTGTATAATACATAACTTAAATATAAAAATTCAATATTAGCGTGGGTCTGACATAAGTATCTGTCATTCATGTGTGCTTTGCTATCCCGAATTTTAACCCAAAACTAGCGATGTCTGCAAAATGAAGTCTGCAAAAAGTTATTTTAGATTATACATTGGTCTTTTTGTACACTTGATATAGATTATTTAAATTTAATATTTATTTAAATCTCTTCTGTTTTTCACGGTTCCCAGTTTTGTAAATTCTTTTTTTCCTGGATAAACTCTGCTGTTCTCATCATCATCGTAAAATATTTTTTTGCATTATTATTTATGTTTTCAAAGTATTTCCAGTTGTTTCATTATCTTCAACATTTTTCATTTTATTTTGAGACTGTACCTCCTATTTTTCATTCTTTCAAATCGTTTTCTAAATTATTTTTGGTTCATGTTGTAGCTGCTCCAAACTTGAGGCCAGGAACTGCGATTTCTTTTTCTTTCTCGTATTTGTATCGTTTTAAGACAACTTTATGCACTTTTTTTGTGTATTTTTAAGTTTTATTTAATAGCAGACTTCTTACGTAGACTCTTTGCGTTTTGCCATTTATATTTACGTTGTGCTCTAAAACAAAAATTTTCTAAAACAAAATTAATGTGAAGCAGGTCTACCAATTTTTTTAGTCAGCCTGGCAGTAGCGATTATTATTTTTACAGCAGGATAGGTAAAGTAAGGCATAGAAATACATGTGGATAATATATATATTCTGTCATGCCACATTAATTAATTTTGGTTATGCATAATGGCTAGAATAAATCCAGTTTTGAAAAAAAAATTGTCATAAAACATTCGTATGAGTTAGAGTTAAGTTGTAATTGTTTGACCGCAAACGAGCGGTGCAAGCAAACTAAGCCGGCACTAGTTTAGGTAGAAAGAAAATTGTGTTATTCCGTTAAAGCTGAATAATAGTGTCAACTTAAATCAACATAAGCTTATTATAATAGACATTTGAATGCATTTAACGTTTTAATGTATGGTATTTACTATTTTATTGATATTTTTTATAATTTCTTTGTACTAACACTAATTTCATTGGCGCAATCTGTCAAAAAATTCCAAAGAAATTAGGGTCAAAGAAATTAGAAATCATCAATGATTATTTATTTTCACAAATGGCTGATGTACGATTATAACCTTTTATTGCCACGTGCGCACGGTTTGACTGAAGTAATGTGCACAAAAATATGCATGCACCAGAAACAAATAATAGCATGACAATAAACATAGAAGAAATTAGGCACTTACCGGGCGAAACTCCGTTATGGGCGAGAAAAAAAATATATCTTCTCACTTTGTAATGAATGGGCACTCTTCTCTTGGTGTTGAATAGAGCATAACTGAAGGGTGCAGGGAAGGTCGGCAATATGTCCCTGTGGCCGTTTTAAGCAGAGTGGCTACACGGTTTCATTGCGCCAAAGTTATTAGTATTTTTTCTTCGGACAAAATTGTTTGTGTTATAATTTAAATACAAAACCTAATAATGAAGAGAAAACTATTGTACGAATACCGTAAGTATTTGTCATCAATATGACATATAAAATTAATGCTTGTTTTACTTATATAAGAGAGTTTTTCCTGATTTACATATACAGGTATGTGATGGACGCGCCAAAGAAATTATGATATTCAATTTCAAATAAATATTATCGATTTCTTTTATGCATTACACGGCTTATTACAAATCCATTGAAACACATGTATGATACATTTTCGGAAAAAATACACCAATATGGAAATCTAAGTTTTTTATGGATTCTCAGGCTTGGACGCTCCTAAATTGCATCGTTTGATAATCACCCAGCTATGAAACCAATAATGCTGCTGTCTTTCCCATCTGGACTCAGTAACATCAGCAGCTGCAATTTCACAGTATGTGAAAGATAAAAGCCAGAACTGCACCAGTCTCAGTGGTCCTCTGCCAGTTGGGAGTCTAACAGGATGAGGGACTCGAAGTCATGTGTGCTTCAAGCACTAGCAAAGCACAAGAACATACTCTTAGAACCAGGCTTCTGGCTGGCGGGAGTATTTATTTCAGCGCTATATGAAAGCAAGACAAAAGTAAAATCCCTAAAACATAAATATAAATATAAATATGAATAAAATATGTATGTTAGCCTGTAAATATTTATTAATATGAGCTGCCTTGAGAAAATTAATTATTATATTATTACTTATTAATATTTAAAGATATTAAATAATAATTAGCATTCAAAAAGTGACACTGCATACAAATAGTTGATTTAATAATACCAATAGTTGTAAGTACATAGTACATAGGAATCACTATTTTATAATTTATATCTATTCAAAATTTCATTTCAATCTGTTTAGCTGTTGGGGTGTTAAGAGGAAACTAATACACAACATTTCACATTTATTACATTGGTGATACATATTTCTCTTTCCTTCTCATATTCAATCCCATCTCAATTTATAGGCATATTGTTAGTCTGGGAGTAGGAATTGTTAAAATGTGAGAAGGATTCTTTTTCATAGTGTGATTAACAAGCATACGGCCCAGCTGAGAGTAAAGTCAAAGTCAAAGTCAAAAGATTTATTGCAAATAGGCTAATTTTAGCACTTTTACAAGTCAAAATTATACTAGGTACTTAAAATTAAGTTATTTCACTAAGCATATAAAATTACAAAGTGCTTATTGTCAAATAATATAACAAGCCCATTACAATATATGAGTTTGAAAAAAAAAGCAGTTCTCAGTTGAACTGCTTTAACTAATTTTTTACAAGACAGCTGCTACGAAATATATATGGAGCCATAGATTTCTAAGAATTCAACATTCAAATATTGGCTCAATAGGGTATTTCATTGCTCCAATGGCTTATAAAAATTGATTTTAGTTTGATGCCTACACAAATAAAGGTTTGCATATAGTTGAACACAATCTGACTTATTGATGACAAATAGCATATTGATATTATTATTGTAATAATGTCACACATTGACTTTAAATCAAAATGAGGTGTGATATTTGATAAGCGTAAATCATAACAATTTGTTATCAGGTTGCAATTACTGTGTAATTTACACTATTAAATGTGTGTGCAATATGCCAGACCAATTATTGATAATGTTTTACTGTTGACACTGCTAATGCAGTGTCAACAGTTGCTATCATGAGTTATAATTATATTATAAATTTAGCATGATGATTTATTAGAAAATACATGTAGGTCTATATTAGATAACAGGATAACATATATTCAAAGGACTTTAAAAAAAGAGGAGACTCAATTTGGTTCTTTTTTTTTTTATGTTTGATACCTTATATCTCTATCATTTAAGAACCCATTTAGACAATCCTTTTTTATTTGAAAGGATACACTTTCAGATTGGTCCCATAGATATTTTAGTGAAATCAATTTCGTAGTTTGGATTTAAATCAAAATAAATGGAAAATGTACAGATAGATCTTATTGTCATCTATGCAGTATAAAAGTAGTGCAGTATGAAATTAAGGCAATCAAAGGTTGTGTAACCCCTTTTTTTCAAAGGATATTACCTATTACTTTAGAATTCAAGGGTACATTTTGAATGAACCTAAGCCAATAATTACAGGGCTATCACCATTTGTCTATCCTTGCATCTTTGAAGATAGAGGACGGAGAAAAAGAACTTCAGGATGGTCTATTAAAATTTGATGTTGCTGTTATCACCTAGTATATTTCGCAATATAAATAATGATCCTGATCCGTGGGTTTATCCTGATACCTGGTAATTGGGTTAAAAAAAAGGATTTCGAATGAAGTTGAAGCATTGGTTAAAATTAAACAATCACATTTATTACTCTCTTATTTGACCAATATTAATATTGGGGAAACTACATAAACCCTCATTAAAGTGGAAGGTCAATGGGGATTATGAACTAACCCATTATTTTTTAGCAATTTCCTATTATTGCAATTTTATGTTAGGCTAGATGCGCCGCGTGTTAAAATTGTCTAATTTCCTGCTCAAATTTCTTAATTTTTTCTTTATAAGAAAGTTAAACTTTCTCCTGAAAAAAAAAAAAAAAACAATTATACAATTTTCCATCCGTTCACGCGTGATGCGATTATCAAGGGAAATAGAGATTCATTTTTGATATTATGTATAGATAAATGTACAGTAGCTATCTCTAGTTTTTTTCGGTAAACAAAGCTGGTCAGGTCAGGTCAGGATAAAGAGATTTGAGCAAAGAGTTTTTTTATTCAACAACCATTCATTCACTCTAATTGTTTCTCAATCAAGTGAAATGTGTACAATGTGGAGGATTAAAATATATAAAAACTTAATAAAAGTCCTTAAAACTTTAACTTGTTTTACATTTAATCCTATCATCAAAACATGTAGTGCTATTAGATTTTTATCTTATTTTTTTAACCTACTGCAAAATCTGAGTCTACCCCAGCCAAGCTGAGGTCAAGTAAAGTTCAAGCTAGTAGTAAAAAATATCATTCTCGCATTGTAAACAGAACTATAAAACAACTTTCTATCACATCTGTGATTCAGTGGTTATGTTATGGAACTACCCAATTTTGGTTAGAAAACAAACCATTGCTTGCTGCCGTAATGGTTTTGTCTGGTACTGTATGTATGCTCTAAAAATTTGTGACGAGTACTTCACCAAAGCTTATGCTTTTATTGCGCCATTGCTAGTTGAAACCTGGTAGCTAGGACAAATATCCTATCAATATACCTAACGAACGAGCGAGCAAGTCGAGCCGGCTGCAAAGCCCTAAAAGTATGTAATGTAGATCATTAGGTTAGGTTGGAACTGTGTATATATAACTTGGATTATCACGTCATATTATTATTTATTACTAAAAATATCAGTATCGTAAGAGTAGGTAAGACATGCCACAGAATAAATAATAGTATCACGTATTTGGCCACCAATGGAGGACTGTGACCATCATTTTGTAATATGGGCCTCAGACATGCCTGCTTTACTGATTGTTCTACTGCAGACATGACTAGCATCATTCACCACCCCGTTTCGACTTCAGACTGATAATCCAATGAGCGGTTCTTAGGTGATTTTGTTCCTGTTCACGTTCTAGTTATTATAACTACCTGCGCCTGCGTTTAATCAGTATTTTTTTCATAATAATCTTTTACATACTTTTTCTCACTTTAATTTGGTTCTTTGGTAAAATGCCTTGTGAGTGGGCACCTAATATGTAATTGTAAACAAACTAAAGAAACCACAAACCTTTCAGCTATTGTTGTTTTTGGAATTTTCGAGTTTGTGCATTATATATAATTTAAGAGAATAGATCTTGTTTAAACATCTAGAATTTTTCGTCATCTATGAACGTTAAAGTACCTACCTGCTCGTTTAACACGCCACGGCCTTATTAACCTCATGTTTCTTTTGTTGCAGCGTACGGAGTGTTATGCATAAATATATGGAAAAGAAGAATGAAGTAAATTTTGATAAAATATTCAATCAAGTCTTAGGTAAGATTTTTTTTGTTTTTATGTTACTAAATGACATGACGAGCTAGTCGCTCGCCTGATGTTAATCGTCACGACTGCCCATATCAGTTGCAGTGTAGTTTCGCATGACACTGCACTGCGCACGTCATTCTGAGACATACAGTCTAGCAATAATGCTAAATGCAAATACGATATGTAATGAAAAAACGACGGAAGAGTAAAGATAGCTATGTAAGTTTTTAATTCCAAGAGTAGAAAGCCATACCTACTTTAACTTACTATCACTCTGGCTTTTAAAATTGAAACTAGGCTAGTGGTGGTAAAATGAAAATGATTTTTCTCATCTGTGTAAAATCAAAAAACACCCAACATGGCCATTGGCAATATTAACATGGCCGCCTATACTTGGCCATCGACAAAAGAAACAGTTGTGGGTATGTAACACAGGGTAGAGAAGGTCGATCCTTCACGATTTACTGCTAAGCTTTTTGAGTTTTCTCACTGATTGAACGGGCACTTTTACTTGCTCGCGCGTTTATGTTTATTATTTGGGCTTTGTGTTGTAGCTATTTTTTCATTTAGAATCATTGTGAAGGCTCGGTTTAAAGATTCATTTGATTCACCATGAATTTTTTACGCTGAAATAGGCTTACGTTTGACAACATCACACCTAATGGGAAGTGGAAATGTGTTCGGAAGAGCACATTAATCCATAAACATGAAAAAGTTGATACAAGATGAAAGTCAGTGCGTCTTGAAAATAATTCATGGAAGACATTTTAGTCTCTATATAGAGTAGAGTAAGCTATTTTCAGATGTTGTCTGTGAATGAATTCGTTAATAAAACGTAAGGTCCTATTAAACGTATTTGTAAATATTATAATGTGCTAGTTATATTATGTGAATAGCTAATACATGTTCTACGAATAAAAAAATCCCTAATCTATACCTACACATACACAGATACACCCGGGTCACCAGTTTGCACGGATTTGTATCGTAAACAAGATTACAGTAAGCAATGTCCGTGATACTTGACTACGCACGATTCAGATTATGGCCTCTCGGCGAACAATTGCGGCCTCTAATGAACTTCTCTCGTATCTCCTACCATAATTTTCTGCTCGACGCAATTCGATTTACTCGCTTCATTTTCTTTTTAACTTTCCGCAGCAGGCGGCGATCGGCGGTTACATGTATTATTTCTATGATACGTTTTATTTAATAATAGTTGCGCCCCGCTGTTTTACTCGCGGATAAAAAGTCTTTTAATTATTTGCTCATCCCACGGGAATATTTCTCTTTTCCGGGATAAAATGTAGCCTATATGTTAATCCAATGTATAAGCTATCTTTGTACCGAATTTCATCCAAATCCATTCGGCTGTTTGAGCGTGACGGAGTAACAAACATACACACATACAAACTTTCGCCTTTATAATATTAGTGTGATTAGTGTGATTCTTAGTTTTCAATCAAAACATTAATTTATTATACATATATTATTTTGACGTAGTAAATCTTTGTGAAATAAATAAATAAATAAAATTTATTTATTTATTTAATTAACATGGCAAACAAAAAATGGTGTATACCATTGGCATTAATTAATTAATTATACAACTTCAAAATCATACAAAAAAGTCGAATAAATTAAATAAATAATCGTCGATATTTATTTTATTTATTTATTATTAATATTAAACACGTCTAGGCAAAATTAATAATAATAGGTAACTAATAGTTGCTTAAAATATCCTTATGTCATCAATAAAAAGAAGATACAGCACATACAGAGCTCTTATTAACACTTATTAAAATAATAATAATAATCACACAAATTAATAATCTAAATTATTCGATTGAACAGTATTTAATTTCATTATTTAGCCACAGTAGCTGTAAATTTGTAATTTACTTTTAGCTTTCAGCCATTGTAGGTACTCGGGTTTAATTAATCCACTCGGTCGCAGATAGGGCAGCATAACGACATTGTCTTAGGCAGTTTTCTCAGAGATAGTGACAGTGACATGTTACGTGAAACGAATATTGGCTCATCACTAGATACGTTAATCTATACTATTAATAATAGGTCTTTACCTATGAAATTGCCGTATTGCAGTACAGACTTTTTCAAACAAAAAAAAGTTTTGATTGGCTATGAATTCTAAATTCAAATTAATTTTGTTTTAAAAATATGACATTCTATTTACAAAATAAGTCTTTTGTTTATTGATTAGCGTTGTATTTTCATAACATTTCAACATTTTTTCTCATAATGGATACTTTGAAATTTCGTCTAATTATGGAATATGAGTTCCGTCGTGGCACCAACGCGGCACAAACGACACGTAACATCAACGACGTTTACGGAGAGAACTGTACAAACGAACGTACAACCCGTTATTGGTTTGCTCGGTTCCGTTCTGGGAATTTTGACTTGAAAAATGAACCTCGTGGTCGTCCGGAAACTTTGGTCAACAATGATGAATTAAAGGCGATTGTGGAAGCTGATGAATCTCAATCTACAGCTGAGCTGGCAGCAGCTTTTGATGTTAGCATCAAAACAATATTGGTCCATTTGCGACAGATTGGCAAGATAAAAAAGCTAGATAGATGGGTGCCCCACGAACTTAACGATCGCCAGCGCAACGTACGCGTCGAGACTTGCCTTGCGCTGCTTAACAGGCACAGAAATGAAGGAATTTTGAACCGAATTGTTACGTGCGACGAAAAATGGATTCTTCTTGACAATCGAAAGCGCTCAGCAAGTTGGTTAGATCCTGGTTCGGTACCAAAGCAATGTGCAAAACGAAAAATGACCCCTAGAAAGGTGATGGTCACAGTTTGGTGGTCTAGTGCTGGTGTGATTCATCATAGCTTTTTACAAAACGGTGAGAGCATTACTGCAGATGTGTACTTTGAAGAACTGACCACAATGATGGCGAAACTCGCACGTCTGCAACCAGCTTTGGTCAATCGGTCGTCTCCACTGCTACTTCACGACAACGCGCGACCCCATACTGCACAACAGACCGTCTCTAAGCTGCATGAGTTGGGTTTGGAAGCTCTCCCTCATCCGCCATACTCACCAGATCTTGCGCCTACCGACTATTACTTTTTCCAAAATTTGGACAACTTTTTAGCGGGAAAAAAATTCAATTCCCGAGAGGCAGTACAAAACGCCTTTGAAGAGTTTGTTGTCTCCCGTCCTGCTGATTTTTTCAAGAAGGGCATCCATAAACTGCCACAGCGTTGGCAAAGATGCATTGATTGCAGGTGTGATTAGTTTGAATAAAAGAAATAAATAAGTTCGAAAAAAAAATACTTTAACTTTTTTCAAACAAAACGGCAATTTCATAGGTAAAGACCTAAATCTAAAGAAAGACTGTCCTGATTAACGGGAGCTATAAAGGCACCCTAACCACATAACTCCATGAAATACTGGAGAAGGCCAGGGGGGCACAGCTGTTCCAGTGGTGATGAAGGTCACGATGATGTTCCGCAGCTGATGTAAGAATGGAGGTGTAAGAATATGCTAATGATGGTGATGGTAATAATAACGATGGATGCTTTTTGTGGTCTTTGTAAAAAGTATTTTGGTCATTGAGGCCTAAGGAATGTTACATTAAAAAAGGGATTTGAATAAAAGTCTACTCTTTCTTTAAATATAATTATTAAATGAATTAATTCCCTAGTTTTAAAATAAGGGATCAGTAGGGGATTTATATTAATAATTGACTTACGTAAATTTGTCGTTACTATTTGAATTCACGCAAACGTAACTCGATAGTATGTAAGGGGTGGTAATTTTTCCGTAGAAAAAGATGTAGCTACACAAAGTCTAAAAGATTTTCTGGGTGTGGTCCATAACGTACCTGAAACTGTATGAAAAATATGTTTCTAAAAGAAGGCAGGAAGAGAAGCAACAGGAAAGGTGGAATAGGAAAAAGGTAAGGGATTTTAGTGGAATAGGTTTTGTTGGTACTAGTAGAGTCCCAGAATAGGGGATCGGAATGGGATACCGAGTGCTGTACAGTTCCCTGGGGGACTAGTGTTACTTAACCATACATATAGCAAGCCCATTACAATATATTAGTTTGAAAAAAAAAAAAGTTTGTTTCTCACTACTGGTGCAAGCAATCGGGCACAATGCAGATCAGGAAACTGATCCGTATAATATGTGTAATGTAAAATATGTGTACGATTTCTCGGGAGAAAACCTCCAACTTTTCCCTATAACAATACTTTATATTGGTCTACAGAGCGAGACTCGAGTAACTTGGCGTTAACTTACCTCTAGTCTCTAGGCGTGCATCCAAATTATCTATGCAACTACAATAAGGAATGTGACCATACGAGGAGTGGTCAATTGTACAGAAATATCTATGAAGACTGAGAATTATTTATCGGTGGAAATGTTCTAACTATCATAACATAATAACCTTCATTTAGCTACTAAACTTGATTATCGATACAAAAGCCATTTATTCGAATAATCTTTTGATATCACGCACGGCATTATGTTCAATAATGAGCTTCAAACTATTTTCACGTCTATGAAATTGTCTCGGTAAGCTTGTTACCATGCTCACTAGGTCAGCCGTAATTTCATGAAGCACATGTTGTACGTACCTACTGTAAACAAAACTAGGCGTTGCCGATAATACCACTTAGGTTGGAATATGATTAGTCGGAGACCTAATCCTAAATTGGAAATGCCTGTTTAGCTATTTCACTTTGATGATTCTTATAGACGTTTATCAAATTATACAAGATTTCAACGAATTACCATGACTCTACGACACCATGAGGTACAGATTAATTTTCATTCAGTCCACATCCCCTTTGTATGTTTCTTTTAAGTTGTAAACATAAAGTCTTCAGCATAAGAGCGTGCTGGCATAAAGAAGGGAAGAAAATCAATAATTGCGCCAGCTAAATAAATACCGGCTCCTGTGCCCTCTTCAAATTTTGAGCGATGTCGATGACGTGAAACCTTGTCACGTTTTCAGAGATAAAGCACGAGTGAAATACGCAAGTATCCTTATCTGACCCACATATCATTCTGTCCCGACTCCCAAGTGAGCTAGACAATACCGTTGAAATGTTGTTGAAAGGTGTTTCTTTACACAGTCGTTACTCAAAGGCATTTCTGCAACAATTCTACCCAGCGCACCGCATTATTTGCCTTGTATCTACCAGCAAAATAAGCGAATTGTCTTGGGGGCGAAAGTAGTATTTCCACAACTTCGAGTGCGTTGCCAGCTGAACAAGATGGTATTGCCATCGACCCTCGTCAAAACCAAATATGATATCATACGTACTTTATTTACTTCCATAAAGTAGGTATGAGTACTTACATTGAGAGACCTTTAGCTATGTATATTAGTCGCTTGGATCAGTTTTTTTCGGGGGCGTCAATGGACCTTGCCCGCGCGGATCGGTTGTGATTTATGGTTTCAGCTCGCTCATGACTGAAATTAATGTTATGACTATATCTTTAGAACACAGTCGGACCGATGAAGTTCGAGGAACTATTGGTTGCTATGTGTTGGTGGAATGTCCACGATAATAATAGCAAATGTGCGAACTGATAACGACCCTATACCATAGCCAGTCTCTGTGGCTTTGAGCAGGTCGGCTCATAACCCGGAGGCGGCGGGTTCGATTCCCGCGGCAGGACATGTATTTGTGTACATAAAAAAACGCAAATATTTGTTCTGAGTCTGGGTGTTGTGGGACCACGGTCCTCGTAGTTCCTGGGTCCCTAGACACAGGGAATCCTAGTTAGGTTCCAGGATCTATGTATTTGATCGTTGGGCGTTATGTCATGTATGTTATGTTATATAATATATAATCGTTTAGGTACGTAGTACCTATACCTATATAGGTGTAGGCCATATGGCTGTAATGGTTCTAGCGATATTCACTTCTGTAAACTGGCTAATATTACATTCGATGTATGTATAATTAAATCATAGGTCATGTTTAGTAATAAATAGTTTGAATGCTTCTTCCAAACTCTTATAAAGTTTTGAATATCATTTTTGAGGTTTTGTACAAAACTACTTGAATCCTTGACATGTTGTTTAATTATAACAAAATTAGCTGCGTGAGCTACTTCTAAACGAAGGCTTTCGTGGGTGTACAAACAGTTAGACACGCAATGTGTCTAGTTGTACCAACATTTCATTGTCCCATCCTGATCACGCATGCGGAATTTGAAACGCAAAGCACAAAACGAAATTATGTTCTATTTATTTCAGTCTAGTCTAGTAAGTATCGATATCTATGACGGTCTCTGTATTATCTAGAGAGCACGAAATTGCAGCAAAGCTCTCGGGAGAGAGTTGCAAACGCAATTTACGGACCCTACTTGTGCACAGTAAATAACTTTATCGGGTGCACTGGACACTAGAGGTCGCTGCCGCCGCGCCCTTCCGTTGTCATCTCCATCGCTTCATGTATCTACTGGGCGTAACTCAATTTTCAGTTATAATATAGCACTTTATAGTCTATAATAACCTAATAGAACTAAGTTATTACTTAGCTCATGAGAAACATTCGAACAATAATTATAGGTAATTGGCGCAGGGTTCGGAAAATGCGTCGGTGGCTACGGGAATGGATAAGAACACAAAACGATTTTGCAGAGTTCACACTATTTATTAATCACGGACGCGCGCACACACCGCGACGTATACGACTACACTCCTGAACAAACAAAATTGGCGGCGCACACGCGTCGCGCCGCTCGCACCCGAGCTCGCGGCATTGCGAGTTCGTCCATCTTCGTATTTATTGGGCTCGCAACACCGCGAGTAACTCAAATTCAAATATAAACAATAAATGCCAGAATTAATTATATAAAAATGTCAGGGTTGCCTACATTTCCACCCCCTTGTTTCTAAACACAATCGTCAGTAGGCAACACCGCTACTTTTACAACAGGTCGTTTTAAATACCCCTTAACAGTTTTAACAGTGACAACTCGTACTTGGCCATCACGACCTGGATGTACCGCACTAATTACGCCCTTAGGCCACGTGTTTCGAGGAAGATTTTTATCAACAATAACTACCGGGTCACCTACCTTGAGTGGTGGCACTTCGCCAAACCACTTTTGCCGTCTTTGTAAGGTAGGTACGTACTCTCTAAGCCACCGCCTCCAAAACATGTCCGCCAGAGCCTGAGCCTTCTTCCAAGCCTTCCTACGGTTTAAATCTGAAGCATCGAAGCTACCCAAATTCGATGCTCCAGATGCAGTTCCTATTAACAAGTGATTTGGTGTTAATGCAACTGGTTCATCGGAATCCGTCCCAACATACGTCAGCGGTCTACTATTAATTGTCATTTCAACCTCATTCATCAACGTCCATCCATCCATCCAACGTAACCATCGCTTCCATTCCTTACATTCGCTTTCCTTTAGTTCTTCATCCCATCCTATACTAGACCTCCACACCTTCTGCAGCAAAATCTTCGATTTAATCGTATAAGGACATAAGAGACCCAAAGGATCAAAAATACTCATCACAAATTTTAAAAAATCGCGTTTTGTTGGAGTTATTTTGCCGTCAACAATTTCCGGCGGCAATCTTTTAAATGACAGGTCAAACGCTAAATCATCTGATTCCGGAACCCATTTACCGTGCCAGGGACAACAGCAGGTAGTTCTCGACGCAATTCGGGTGAGTTCGTCACCCACCCCCTAATTGCAAACCCACCTGCGGCATGAATCGTCGAAACGTCTTTAATCAGCTGGCGTGCAATTTCCACTGACGGTACACTATCTAGGTAGTCGTCCATATAATGTTTTTCATGTATCGCTTTTACGGACTCCGGATACGTATCTTGGAACTCACTCGCATTTTTATTTAAAATATAAATCGCTGAAGTCGGCGAGGACTTGGCTCCAAATATCATGGAGTCCATGACATAAATGTCAGGATCACGTGACCTATCTGGTCCTCTCCAGAGAAAAAGTTGAGCACCCTGGTCCTCTTTCCGAATTTTAATACGTAAGAACATATCGGCTATGTCCGCTGTGTAGGCTATAGGACCAGAACGGAATCTAAACAACACGCCCAACAAAGAATTGAGCAAGTCCGGCCCTGATAGCAAATAATCATTTAAACACACATTCTGACACCTGGCGGCGGCATCGTAAACCAACCTAAGCTTGCCAGGTTTATTCGGATTGGTTACCCCGAAATGCGGTAACCACCAAACCGGGTTTACACTCATAGGTCCATTCACCAACTTAGCATACTTCTCATTTATTAACCTCTCTATTTGACAAGTATACGCAGCCGCATAATTAGGGTCTTTGTCCATTTTATTCTCAACACCACGTAAGCGCTTGAAAGCATAGTTGTAATTGTCAGGTAAGTTTACTTCGTCACGTGACCAGAGCAATCCCACTTCCCAACCACTATCAACTCGGCGACTTGTATTTTCTAAAATCTTACACGCACGCTCGGTCTCTACATTTTTACGCGACACCTCCGATATACCTATTGACTCGAGTTCAAATTGCTGTTTGACGAGTTCATACAAATCATCTTTTTCGGATATGAAATTCACAGACTCAGAGGCGGACTCAGGAACGACACCCAACGGCCCGTGTAGAACCCACCCTAACCTTGTTAGTGACGCTACGGGTTGACCGGATTTACCCTGCCGTATATCTTGGTTAACTATCAATTCCCAATTATCCTGACCGATTAACATCATAGGCTTGGCACACGACATAGAGCAGTAATCTAAGTCACGCAGATGTACATTACGAGCTATTACTTCGGCGGGCACACTCTGGGGCGGTAGCTCAATATTCCGAATCGTACGTAAAGCTATATTATGACGCACGCCATTGGGCCCTGTAATTAGTGCGTTCACCTTACATGAGCTATTATCGGTGACAACATGACCGCTAGCACTAATTATTTTCAACGGGAATATTGGTTCACACAAATCCGAACATAAGCTACTGTCTATCAAAGATACTGTGGCCCCATCATCGAGGAGGGCATAACACTCACGATTAATATTGTTGATACATACGGACACTGGAATAACTTTTAACAGTGATTTTGTGCATCGCTCACCCATACTCGTCACTGATTCGGCACTTACTACCGGCACGGGCGAAGCGTGCGCCACTGCGCCGCGCGGTCCTTGCGCAGGCGCGGCGGGCGCTATTTCAGCGGGGCGAAACACTGACGGCGGCGACGCGGGCGGCAGCGGCGGTGCCGCGCTAGCGGGCCCGCGCGCTAGCGATAGCGCGGGGAAACGACGTGATAGCGCGGCTACCCCGCGGTGCGGGGCTGCCCGTTCGTCGGCGGCAGCGGCGGCGCTCGACTTGACGTAGTGCAGCAAAGTGTGATGAGGGGCACGACACTTTGCGCACCTTTTCGCTTGACATCGAAAGCGAGAATGTTGTTTTACCAAACACTTGAAACATAACTTGTTCATTTTAACGAAGTCCCACTTTTCGTATTCACTTTTCTCTATAAAAATACGACACTCCGGTAACAGGTGATTTTTATCACACAACGCACACGAAAGTTTATTGTCATTCGGCGGTCGACTTTCTAACGACTCTTCTGCCGGCAAATCTAGACTTGTAGTATGCACTCGGTGCGTCACTCGGCGATGGGGCGTATCGGGAACGGCGAAGTGGCGATTACGGGGCACCTCGGTGTTTAGGGGCAAGTAGTACGACGCCGCCCTCGACAAGTAGCTGAGGAATTCTAGCACTATATTTAAGTTAGGCGAGATGCGTAAGTCTTCTTCTCTGCTACTTGTATTCAACTTCATAACGTACTCGCCGTACTGCGATCTTTGCACCGGTGTTAATTTGCTTAATATATCATGAGTTAACTGCGGATTATTTAAATAGCCTTCTGCTTTTATATTCTTCAAAATAAATACGCAGTTACGTACTACGGAAGTCATGTGGCGTAGTTCGGTACCACTATCAGATACTCGCGGCAAACTTCTTATCTTCCTTATCGCGGTTTCGAGAAGAAGATTTGGATGGCCGAATTCTTCTTCCAAGGCATAAATTATATCTTCGGGGGCGGACCCAGTACGCAGGAGATCTTCGACGGCGCAATTTGCCGCACCTCGCAGCGATGTTTGTAAACGCACTATATTTTCGTATTCATTATATTTCTGCGCGGTGGTCTCGTAGGCTCTTCTATATGATAGCCGTTCTACCGGGTTACCGTCGAACAAGGGAAGGTCCATCGATTGTCTTGAAGTCTTCATAGACATAATGACGTCGGCGAGATGTCTCAAGTCCGAAGTGGCGGAAGCGTTGGCAGCGGGCGGTGCGGGGAGCGCGGGGCGCGCGGTTACGAGCGGGTTCGAACATGATCCGCGATCCGGCGGCGCCGCCGCGGGCGGCTCCTTTGATGTGGCTTGCTGCGTAAGCCACTCGTTCACCTTTCTACTGCCACACTCACTCTGTAGCCTATCTTCGTCCTCTAGCATTTCGTTTTCTATTTCCGCTATATCTAGAGCCAATTTTTTCTTTATTAATTCTTCTCTTAACTTGGCTATTTCTTTCTCTGCTTCGTATTCAGCACGTCGACGCTGCGTTTCACGGCTTGTGCGGCTCGAACTCACGCGCGACATCACCGTGGATTTCGCATCTTCACTATTCGGAACAATAGTGACACACGATGAGTCGTGCATATTTCCAGCACAAGCGGCAGCTTTGCTTCTCGTTACGCGCTCGTTCGTATCCATTCCGTAGGCATATATATCACAACACAACACGACGCACAATCCGGCACTCGAAGGAAGTTTATAGGTAATTGGCGCAGGGTTCGGAAAATGCGTCGGTGGCTACGGGAATGGATAAGAACACAAAACGATTTTGCAGAGTTCACACTATTTATTAATCACGGACGCGCGCACACACCGCGACGTATACGACTACACTCCTGAACAAACAAAATTGGCGGCGCACACGCGTCGCGCCGCTCGCACCCGAGCTCGCGGCATTGCGAGTTCGTCCATCTTCGTATTTATTCGGCTCGCAACACCGCGAGTAACTCAAATTCAAATATAAACAATAAATGCCAGAATTAATTATATAAAAATGTCAGGGTTGCCTACAATAATCAAGCACAATTTGAACCCGTATGTTTTGGTATGATATAACCATTATTAAATTATTCAATTTGGCAATAATTGATCTCAATGCAGTCAACGTTTAGTTATTTTCCAATGACGTTGAATTATTTTGCGTAAATGGCTGACCTGCCGTCTAAATATTGACAACGGCGGTTCGCCAAATATCCTACAGAATACTTACTGTCATATATTTTATGTTACTTTAAGTGAATATTTCCGCAGCACTGGCTGAAGTGAAATAACCTCAAAGCACTCTTAATCCAGGCTTATCTGAAACTGGGACGTTGGGCGTCGCTAGACCCCCTGCAATCTTTTTATGTACTTATTTACTTATTAGCTTTTAGCTCGTGGCTCTTTTGCGTTCCCGGTAACTTGAACGAGAACTTTAGGGCAATTCTAACCATACAATTACTTGTGGACACCTAATATAAAGTTTCGATTATAATGTAGGCTCATACATTATAACAACCAGGGTAGTGCATAAAATTTATGTAGTTTAATATAATAATATTATAATAATTTGTGTGGACATCTCACACAACGCCATCTAGCCCCAAACTAAGCAAAGCTTGTCTTATGGTAACCAGATAACTGATACAATTAATTAGATATTTTTTTGTTTGTAAATACATACATAGAATACAATATAACACCCAGACACAGAATAAACACCTATGTTCATCACACAAACGTTTATCCTGGGTGGGAATCGAACCCACAACCCACAGTTCAGAAGGCAGGGTTACTACCAACTGAGCTATCGGGCCAGTCGTATATAGTGAAGTATATATATTTGTAATATTAATTTATATATAATTATAAATAATATCAAGTCTAATTTTTTTTAGAGAAATTTATTGCTTATTTCTGATTAGATGTGACTTAAAAATAAACCGTCTTATATACAATATATTCTTACACCATAGTATATATTCACATACCTGAACCATATCGACATTGAAAACTACTTGAATAGCATTTTCATACATTTGATGATGTTAAATAATCTGTCGTGCAACTGATTCACTGATAATTACAAGTCGGGCGTAGCACTTAAGACTAAATTAGCAAACTATATGTAATCATCTTACATCATTATTACTAGTCGCATACATCCTGAACAGATGTTCTATCCACGCACACCTAACTTAATAATATATTACTTACATTATTTCGAATTACTGAACGTAACACTAGAGTAATGTAACATTTTTGTTCCAGGTTATTTATTATTTAAGGAATTTTGTGAACAGACGTCAGAAGAACCAGTGCCACAATTAAAATTTTATGAAGAGGTAAATTATTCATCAGAACACATACGCTATGTTTATACAAACAGGTACGTAATCGCGTAAGTATATTCTTATTAACGGGGGATTTGATTTTCAGATTAAATTATATGAAAAACAAGAATGTATAGAGGAGAGGCGGCGGATCGCGAGAGATATTTACGACAATTTTGTCATGAAGGAACTATTAGCACATTCACACGTAAGTAAATTTTTCCAGTTTAAGTTTTTATTTATTCAGTACTACTAATCGGCCTGAAAGCCGATGATGATGATGATGACGACTATTACTAAATCTAAATCGAAATTCTGTGAAATTCTGTACCTAACAGATTTGAAAGGAAGTCAAAGATTTCAGCATAACATAAATATGGAAAATTTACGCATTTCTTATGTTATTAAAATATTGTTTACTAACGGGATATTTACCATGCAATTTAGTGTATTACTTTAATTGCTTAAAATTTTATAATGAACCACTCAGACACCCTGACTGATTCCTCGCGCTGCCTCATCAAGCAACTATAAGCTATTTACTTAGGATTAGGAATACATAACTGACATTTGTTTGAGCAAAGTTTTGCATACGACTCTTTAAGTAGCAATATAATATTGCAATGCGGTCGGCTAATTCTTGTTGTCCCATCGAGCACATTGTTCCTGAGGATTATCCATGTTTCCGAGAACTTTGCCAGCTTTGCGTCCAATCTGAAAGCATCGTTAAGTAGATTTAAAGCAGAAAATATTCTATTACTAATCATGTCATATTCCTACTGCAGTCGGATTCTGTGAATAGACTACCTATGTTAAAAAGCTTTCGAAGAAAATCATTGAATTTATCTTATGTAGATTAATATATGACAATGAATAATCAAAATATTACCCACCTGAAACGTTGTTTGTTTATGTGGTTTTATGCCAAATTGACTACACTAATTTAGATGACAACCTAGGATACTTTTTATCCTGAAAAATCCGCAGGAAATTGGTTAAATTGCGGATGAAACGGCGACGGATATTTGCGTTTCCAGGTGGATTTTTTTTACTACTTTCAGTATAGAGTGAGCTAAAATGTTTTCACCACTTTCTTATGTGGGTGTACACTAAAACTGTGAAAGCATTTCCTTACTCTTATGGCCAAAGGTTACACAAGGGGACCTCGTCAACGAGTCGTTCATTGCGGTTGTGGGACATTAATTAGAAATTGCGGAACGGGGGCCGCTAGTATAAGCATCCGTCTGGAACTGCGCTTGTTTGTATAATGACCCTCGTTAGTGGACTGTATATTGCTTTAGAGAACTGCATACAACACGGTACACACTATAGAAACTATTTTGTCTACTGACAAAGGCATATTCGATTTCACTACTGCAGTTATTTTGGTTCAGTCATGAAGAAACGTCTTGAAATACGCCATTTTTAGCATCATTAAATATTTTTTACAAAAGGGAGGACGTTGTTCTTAGTCCTAGTGAAAAATAAATTATGGCAACTGTTCTGGGAGCTCTATTACAAATCATATTTGTACTTAGGGAATTTTTTGACAGCCTTTTGCATCAAATTGCTGATAATGTTTTATGGTTATCTGATAGTAGAAGCCCAAACAGAGATTATTAAAAAGCTTTGTAATGGACTATCCTCTTTGCCCATTATGACTCCATTGCTAACAGCACTTTACTCACATGTATTGAATAAACATACATTTTACCCTGTCTTTGTTATCTCGAACGTCGTTAATTTATCTGCACAGCTAAAGTCTTCCATTGTCACGTATTAAAGTAAAGTTTTAATAACGCCCTGCTTGTCATTCTATTATTTAAACAAAAATATTTATATTCTGGGAAAAGATTTTGTTTCAAAACTCACATGCAGACAATGCTTGTGCTCATAGTATGACTATTTGATTGATATGTTTTTGTTTTTTTTTCTACATACTTTATTTTTAAAACTGAAAGAAAAAAAAGGAATTAGTATCCTAAATGATATCGAGTTAATTCTGAGATATTTCGTCCACTCTCTCACGTGATCGTAAGTGATAACGCGGACGACGATGGAGCATGCTTGCTTCGAAGATACCGCTTGACGCTGGTAAGGCGGTCCATTCCTTTTATGAGTGAATTAAAAATGTGGAACCAAAACGCTATGTGCGGGTTCGGGGAACTTCTACCCTGTAGGTGTGGATTATTTTTCCGTTCGTTTAGTTGTATAATGTTAAAATGGGGATTGGAGAATTAAGTTGTGCAATCCCATCGCACACACTCAAAAGTGCAGCTTGAAAAGAAACAATAAACTTGCTGGTTACCTTACGGCTTTCAGGGCTTTGATGATTAGCCTTCAAAAATTTCCAATGAGCTTTATGAGTCGTTTTTCTATTGCGTCGAGGGCTTTGAGGTGATACTTATCCAAACCATCCTGAGATTGCTACAGTATTCGACACATGAACGTACTTGTGCCTGACAAACATCTAAGAGATCTGTCCTAATGTGAAATACTGTCTACCTTCCGTTCAGTTAACTTAGCCCTTCCCTCGACGTACATACTAAAATGAAGGTTCCATGTTAGAGAAACACCTCACAGTTCTAGGTAGTTTATTACCGGCACTGCTATACCCCGGAAAGTAAGAGTGAGTGAAAATGGACTTCATTTTTGCGGTGAATAAAAACGCCTGGGTTCCATAACAGTGTTATCGTCTGCGTACCCAAAGATTCCGGGCCCAAGCAGACCATTTATATGTAGAAGAAAAACCGCTGCAGGGAGAATTGATCCTTGTAGAAACCCGGCATTGATTGCCAATTGATCAAACGCGCAACAATCAATGACTATGACATATAAACGTATTGGTCGGTCGCTCCAAAAAGTCCCATACACAGAGGCCGGTTGGTAAGCCGTATGATGGAAGCTTGCTGATTAGGTTGTCATGCCAAAACCCTGTCAAAGGCTTTTCAGACATCCAGAGAAACGGCGCTGCTTCGCCGTATTTCTCAATGGTCGCGCTTCAGATGCGGGTGAGATGAGATTTAGATACCGACACTCGAATAGGCACTATAAAATTAAAATTATAAATTACTTAGGTATGTATACTTATACCTAGTAACTTTATAGTGCCTAAGTAACTTTTGACCACAGTCACTTCCTCATTGGTTTTGATTCGATTGTATCTTAATCCGGCAGTACTATAGCAGTCCTTGTTATTTTTATCTAAATGGAATGAATGGCAAATTTTTTAGAACAGCAAATTAGATTCCGCTCAAAAAACTAATATCTAAAATATTTAGCTCATCGTATAGATAAACAGCAATTTATCATTAATTTTTACGACATTGTAATTAGAGTATAGTATTAGGTACAGTCATATTAATAGTCATAATATACATTTACGCCTTCGAAACGTAATATCAGATCTGGTTTCAATAAATCTAAAATGGGTGGATATTGGTTTAATCGCCATATTATTCAAAGATTTCGTTTGCATATTGCAACGGTAACAATTAGCCTAAATTTTCTTATAAGCCTATTATTACAGTCGCATTAGTCAATAGACTAATGCAACTAATAAATTGTAAGGAAAACGGAATTACCTTTGTAATAAACGTTTGTATGCTATTTAATTTTGTAATACGTAAGCTTTCTACTTTTTTTTTTGTTACTCACACTTGAGGTCTGTATCTTAACTCAGATATTTGATATTAAATTTCGAAGTGACTTAGTTTTGTGACATGTGTATGGTTAAACCTGAAAAAAAAATTGCACTACAAAATACGTTCACTACAATACTGCTGCAAGTGTTAAAATTGATATTTGTAATGGAAGGAAGATAAACAGTACCTAAGAGGAAAACTGCATCTTAAAAACCTTAAATCGTAGAGGTGGAGTGCGGAGCAACCAAGGTCTTTGCTCTGCAGTAAGACAAACTTAGCTAAAAATAACTTCGTTTAAGGGTGATCTTCTAATTTTTCTAGCGTTGAAATCTAAATCTACTAAAGCTGGTACACAACAAGCTGTTAACTCATTAGAAGTAACGTTTCACAAAGATTGCATTATAAAAGGTGCCACCCTTTTTGTACGGAAATACCTAAATCATTCAACATAAGGTCGATAAGAGTTAGCCTGAGTTAGCAAGCTTTGCCTTAAATTCCTTTTGCTTTCCTCTTAGTTTTGTGGATGGAATATTGAAATAGCGCTCTGAAATGTAAACGATTTTGTACGCGAACACTTTACGATATTTTTTTTTATCAAATAATTTATTATCATTGTTGCAGGATTACTCTAAGGAATGCGTAGCGCATGTACAAAAATATCTAATGAAACATGAAGTTCCACCAAATCTATTCGAGGTGAATATGATTTTCTTATACTTATTATTGATATGATAAATCGAACACGTACACGTTAACAATGTTTTCATTGCCTTCGCTAAGTGTGTGTAACAAATTAATATTCGTGTTCCAGCCATACATTGAGGAAATATTCCAACAGCTACGAGGCGAGCCATTCAAAAATTTCTTAGAAAGGTGAGTGGGTAAAAACTGCTGTTAACATTTTTCTCTGTGGTGTGGTGATTGAGCAGGTCGGCTCATAACCCGGAGGCGGCGGGTTCGATTCCCGCGGCAGGACAAGTATTTGTGCACATAAAAAAAAGCGCAAATACTTGTTCTGAGTCTAGGTGTTGTGAGTCCTCTTAATTCCTGGGTCCCTAGCACGGAGTCAGAGTTCGGGTCCAGGATCTATGTATGTGATCGTTGGGCGTTACTATTATTATTATTAATATTAGGTCTTTACCTATGAAATTGCCGTTTTGTTTGAAAAAAGTTAAAGTATTTTTTTTTCGAACTTATTTATTTATTTTATTCAAAGTAATCACCCCTGCAATCAATGCATCTTTGCCAACGCTGTGGCAGTTTATGGATGCCCTTCTTGAAAAAATCAGCAGGACGGGAGACAACAAACTCTTCAAAGGCGTTTTGTACTGCCTCTCGGGAATTGAATTTTTTTCCCGCTAAAAAGTTGTCCAAATTTTGGAAAAAGTAATAGTCGGTAGGCGCAAGATCTGGTGAGTATGGCGGATGAGGGAGAGCTTCCAAACCCAACTCATGCAACTTAGAGACGGTCTGTTATGCAGTATGGGGTCGCGCGTTGTCGTGAAGTAGCAGTGGAGACGACCGATTGACCAAAGCTGGTTGCAGACGTGCGAGTTTCGCCATCATGTACACATATGCAGTAATGCTCTCGCCGTTTTGTAAAAAGCTATGATGAATCACACCAGCACTAGACCACCAAACTGTGACCATCACCTTTCTAGGGGTCATTTTTCGTTTTGCACATTGCTTTGGTACCGAACCAGGATCTAACCAACTTGGTGAGCGCTTTCGATTGTCAAAAAGAATCCATTTTTCGTCGCACGTAACAATTCGGTTCAAAATTCCTTCATTTCTGTGCCTGTTAAGCAGCGCAAGGCAAGTCTCGACGCGTACGTTGCGCTGGCGATCGTTAAGTTCGTGGGGCACCCATCTATCAAGATTTTTTATCTTGCCAATCTGTCGCAAATGGACCAATATTGTTTTGAAGCTAACATCAAAAGCTGCTGCCAGCTCAGCTGTAGATTGAGATTCATCAGCTTCCACAATCGCCTTTAATTCATCATTGTTGACCAAAGTTTCCGGACGACCACGAGGTTCATTTTTCAAGTCAAAATTTCCAGAATGGAACCGAGCAAACCAATAATGGGTTGTACGTTCGTTTGTACAGTTCTCTCCGTAAACGTCGTTGATGTTACGTGTCGTTTGTGCCGCGTTGGTGCCACGACGGAACTCATATTCCATAATTACACGAAATTTCAAAGTATCCATTATGAGGAAAAATGTTGAAATGTAATGAAAATACAACGCTAATCAATAAACAAAAGACTTATATTGTAAATAGAATGTCATATTTTTAAAACAAAATTAATTTGAATTTAGAATTCATAGCCAATCAAAACTTTTTTTTGTTTGAAAAAGTCTGTACTGCAATACGGCAATTTCATAGGTAAAGACCTATTATTTATAATTGAGCAGAGTAAAAGGTGCGGTGTAGGGAATTTTGGCGGGAAAACGAAAAAGATCGCGTCACCGCATTGTATTATTTTCCAAAACTAGTGCTATTTTCAATGTTAGAGCATACATTGCCTAACTCTCGTCACATTACAATAATTCAGGTCGAAGGAAATCATGATTACTATCACTTACATTTTTAGGTTAATTGTCAAAATTGGACATTATTAGAGTTAATTATTTATAGTATATGATTTATAAGCCACGAAAAATACATGTAAGTAATATACACATATGTACATTTTTAATATACCTTTTTTACATTATTTTTTAATTTTTTCGCCAGCATCAGTGCCTTGGATCGAAGTTTTTAGAGGATATTAGCGTAAATTGCTGTTTTCTATCATATTGTTTATTTTTATTTATTATAATATTTTCTCTTTGTTTCAGCGATAAATATACAAGGTTTTGCCAATGGAAAAACTTAGAATTAAACATTCAGCTCACAATGAACGACTTCAGTGTACATCGTATCATCGGACGGGGCGGGTTCGGTGAGGTTAGTGCATTGCTATTAACATTTTATAGTTGGATCTTTGCATATCTACAGGGTTTCGTTGTTGTTCTGTAGCCATTTAAAACGAGTAACCATACATATATCATATCTAGCATATTTTGGTCTAGACTTTATTTCAAGCAGTGTTTTTAAATGCCACACATTATGGCGCTCTTCTGTCACCATGAAATACACAATTGAATAACTCAATTGAATTAATGTGAATGAAAACAAACCAATTCATATTTTAAAGATACGCATTCATCGGATTTTCCCTTACGAAAACGCTACAACATTAAAGCCAGGACCGTGAAAAGAGAGATGTCAACTCGCCAGCCACCGGACCTATTCGTTCACCGCTCCAAATTAGAATTCCATTCGAGCTCCCTGTACATTTAACTAAATCCATATTCATCTCAAATGCTGGAAAACCGCCATGCTATTGTAATAAAGCTCACCGTAGGTATAGAATTTTGATGGACTCTATGTAGGTCAACCAAAATGCAAAACTTATTTTATGTACCGCACTTTCAAGCAGAGGCATGCCCCGGAACTGTGAGTGATCAAATTTTTTTTGGAGAAATTATATTCAGTGAAATCATTTTCACGAGTATCCTTAAAAGTGCAGTATAGCTGCTACTGAAGCAACGGCAAATTGAGACGAACTCGTAATGGCTCGTAATGGTTTGCTGTGGTTATTTTTCCGAGATTGGATGGGGCGATGTAATTTCAATCTGAAATCGTGGTTAGGATCTGGACGGAACTTATCATAGGCCATAGTATAGACTCTATAACATTAGAATACTACTTTAGAATCCAGTTTTGCAACATTATAGAAATAGCTTGAGAAAATACAAAATATACTTCAAGCAGACCGTGCAAGTTTCACAACTATCGTTCCAGTAAATAACGATAGTAAAATTAGACCTTCAAATTTTGTAGCACGCTCACGAAACAATGATGTCGATCAAGAAAACACTGGGTACATTGTCCCGCGACTAAATTATAAACTTTACGACTATTTAAACATCCGGATGAAGATACTTCAAAATGCTATAAAACAAGTCTAGTTCTGCCAAATCGCGATCAAAGATGTTTATTGTTTACAGCGAATGACGTGCAAAAGTCGATTACGTTTCTATCAACGCTGAAAATTACTACGCAAAATGGATTCTATCGATAACATAATGCATTTATACGCATATTTATCCGCATGCATAATAAGAATAAGAATAACAATATCTTTATTGCTCAGAAAAAATAAACAGAATCTTAAATATACGAAAGGTAGGTACAATAACAGTTAGATTTCCGTAATACAACAACAGGTAAGCTAGTAGGTAGGTGCTGAGTGAAATTCTATTGTTCTAAATATGAGTTACACTAAATATGAAAATGAACTAAGTTATTGGTTTCAAATGAATTTAAATAAAACATGTAAAAAGCAGACAAGTATATATCGGCAGAAGGGATTTTGCGTAGGTTGCAACCTATATAACTAGGCCTTCAGCATGTCCACACCGCGCCGTGTCCGGAGCGAGAATGATCCGCAGTACACCGAACGTTTCCTTTTTATAGCCAGATGGGTGGGGGAGCGATGACAGATACCGGTGTTGCCACTGTAATAAATTTAAATGCTACGACAGGGTAAATTAAAGTACTGCTCGCTGCGCATAGAGTTTACAACTGGACGTTGCCGCCGTCATATATGTTTCTTAGTATACAATATTTGGCATGCCCATGTTGTAAATTGATTGACATCATCCTGATATAAATAGCGAATTTAATACATTATGCAAGAAGGTCAATGTTGAGACCCTATTTAACAGTTGTGGACAGGATGTTTTACCTAATTTAATTATTTCAATTATTAGACGTCATGTTTACTTATTTTCGATTATTTGTATATATACGAGAGAATAAGGAAATTATGAGTTACCTATTAGTTTGTTTATATTGCGCGTTTTAAACTAAGTACTTCGCAAGCAATATTGTAATTAGGATTGTGAAGGGCATTATCCACTTAGGACCTATAACACTGTGGATCATCTATTACAACATCATGCTCGCAACGATTATCATTATTATAATATTGGTAACTTATATCGAGAATAAAGGAAAGATAAGATAATAATGTGTTTAGGACTTTATATACCTACTAGTCGTATTTCTGAAGATGTTACTAAATTATTACAAATTTTCATTGAATATATCAACCTGAAAGTTTTTTTCAAGAGTTATAAATGGAATATCTGATATTATTCTTACATTTAATTATAAGAAAGTATCTACGGAAATGTAGTGTAGGGAAATGCGTTTAGCCGAAACAAACATGAATTAACGTGATTTATACACACTTACACAAAAGAAAGATTTTTTCTTTTCATACGAATGTTAAGCAATATCGACAAACGTATACCGATAAACGTATTGTGCATCAATGTAATACCGATAAACGTATTGTGCATCAATGTAATACCGATAAACGTATTGTGCATCAATGTAATACCGATAAACGTATTGTGCATCGATGTAATACCGATAAACGTATTGTGCATCAATGTAATACCGATAAACGTTTTGTGCAGGTGTATGGATGCCGGAAGGCGGATACGGGGAAAATGTACGCGATGAAGTGTCTCGACAAGAAGCGGATTAAAATGAAGCAGGGCGAGACACTTGCGCTCAACGAGAGGATCATGCTGTCACTAGTCAGTACCGGGGTGAGTGTTTGTTGGTATTATACTGCTCACTCGATGTTACAGACATTCTCCAAACATTTATTCTAGTCTATCGTGAGTTAGTCGGTCGGTAGAGCTTATCGTTCGATTAACTGACTTCTGTATACATAACTATGTTTGTATATTGTTTTTTTAAACGAAGCATTACATACGATTTGATTACGAACCACGATCGAATTGAGAAACAGATAGGTTTCAGACCAGTTACTACGCTCTGACCCGGAACGGATTTGATGTATGTCATATGCTTTTAAATGTTGGGGCCTTTAAACGGGTTACGTGCTTGGGTTGCGTTTTCTTTATCCTAATATTTTTGTTCATGATTATGATTTAATGCGTTATCAATTTTGTTGCAAGAAACCAACATTTACATGTGATTATAATCAGAAGGCTCTTCAGTACAGGATTTATTATTTTCTGAAAGGTTTCTCACGAATATGAACACGTCTCAGTAAAGATATTTAATATCTAAAAATATTAACATTCTTTGTACCAACAGGGATTTCCTCGTCGCGATACTCGCTATCTCACGTTTAAGAAGCTTTGTTAGATGTTAGCGGATATTTAACAGGTTTTTAAAATAAAGTGTATTATATCCACGCGCGTAGCACGTCATTGTCATCAATGTCGTGCCTTGTACCACATCACGAGTCTGTTAGGAATACTAAACGGTTGGAAAATATTTACTTTACCCTTGAATTTTTTACTATATTTTAAATATTTGCGGTAGTTTTGTGGTTTCAAAGACTATTTTGAAACGAATCGTGAAAGATAAAAGAATAGTAGTAGTAGAAGTATGGTACTGTTAGATTTATGTTGATTCAAGTTCAAGATGTCGCTCTTGAGAAAATATGCGAGACCTTTGCTCTTAAACAAGAACATATTCCCTAATCGAGTGCAACGAACTGAGAGGCAGCATTAATATTTGCTTATTCTGCGAATGCTCGCTTCCGTGCAAGTTTTCGAGAACTTTCGTATTTCCGATGTATGCGCACTTCAACCGTATATCGCTGAGTTTTCTAGAACCCATTGCTTATATAGATCTGTCTTCGTTTTGTACCAGTAAGATTTTGTATATGTTGATTATTCGTAGAATCATTAGCATAAACAAAAGATGATGTTTATTCTTTGTACGCGACAAACAACTTGCGGCGCGTGCAAACAAAGGCATTTATATACGAAAGCAAACCCAAAATATTACATCGCAAACATTGTTATAGTTTTCGTACCGCTAACTCCTCGTCTAGACGGATTTGCGATATATTAACTATGTCGTAACTATTGATTTATATGCTGATTCGATATTAAGTTTATGTTACGAACTAATGCCGATATGATAACATTTTATGATAATGTATGTTACCATCTCGTAGTAACTACGGACATTAGCGTGATGGAAATACGTCCGTTGAGTCTGGAAGGGTAACGTTATCCCGGAGATAGTAGGATCTGGTTGGTGATAATATTCATAATACAAATACATAAATATAGGACTTGTCGATCCACGATTTTTGACATCCTCTGTGGTGTGGTGGTTGAGCAGGTCGGCTCATAACCCAGAGGGGGCGGGTTCGATTCCCGCGACAGTACAAGTATTTGTGTACAGAAAAAAAAGCGCAAATACTCGTTCTGTGTCTGGGTGTTATGGGACATGGTACTCGTAGTTCCTGGGTTCCTAGACACAGGGAATCCTACTTAGGGTCCAGGATCTATGTATGTGATCGTTGGGCGTTATTATTATTATTATTTTAATCTACAAACTTGGTAATTGAAAACTGTAAGGTACTACTTTTGTTACGTAAGTACTGTCTTCTTATGACCCGTGACCCGTTTAAAGTAACAACAGGCATCGCCCGCTTAGCCGCCACGCGGCTAAATTATTTTGTAAAGCTAGAAAAACAGTAACACGTGAAATTCGATAACACGTGATCTGATTGTGTGAATTTCCGTTGCGCACCGGTGTTCATAGTAGTTACGTCGCCAGCTATTGAAATACTTGTATATGTACCTCAATGTCAACAGCATTAAAAAACTGCAAAAATATCAACGTGGAGTTTCTTTTCGAGTTGTATTCTGAACGTGAAGATTCTTAACCTTTACAAGAGTCCTTTTGGTTTCCATTCAAATGAAAGCATTTAAATTGGTTCGTTTTTCTGTCTACACATGTTTGCGGATGTAAGGATTAGCCAAGAGTTTTATTAACCCCGGTGAAGTTATGCTTCATGTTGAAAAACCTTGTGTTTTTTTAACTTGTATTAGGTCTTTACCTATGAAATTGCCGTTTTGTTTGAAAAAAGTTAAAGTATTTTTTTTTCGAACTTACATATTTATTTCTTTTATTCAAAGTAATCACCACTGCAATCAATGCATCTTTGCCAACGCTGTGGCAGTTTATGGATGCCCTTCTTGAAAAAATCAGCAGGACGGGAGACAACAAACTCTTCAAAGGCGTTTTGTACTGCCTCTCGGGAATTGAATTTTTTTCCCGCTAAATGTTGTCCAAATTTTGGAAAAAGTAATAGTCCACGACGTAAAAACCACGAGGTTCATTTTTCAAGTCAAAATTCCCAGAACGGAACCGAGCAAACCAATAACGGGTTGTACGTTCGTTTGTACAGTTCTCTCCGTAAACGTCGTTGATGTTACGTGTCGTTTGTGCCGCGTTGGTGCCACGACGGAACTCATATTCCATAATTACACGAAATTTCAAAGTATCCATTATGAGGAAAAATGTTGAAATGTAATGAAAATACAACGTTAATCAATAAACAAAAGACTTATATTGTAAATAGAATGTCATATTTTTAAAACAAAATTAATTTGAATTTAGAATTCATAGCCAACCAAAACTTTTTTTTGTTTGAAAAAGTCTGTACTGCAAAACGGCAATTTCATAGGTAAAGACCTATTATTTTAAGTGGAAGTTCCTCTTGGCATGTTACCATCTACCATACTGCTATCGATAATTAAGTAGCCAAATGTAAGCATTCTTGGCAGCATTGACATATTATGACACTATAATGTGGATTGTGGAAGGACAAATTGAATACAATGCTCGATTTCCAGCAATACTTCAGAAATGTGATGTCACTATAATGCAGAATCTGGCAGGAGTGGTAAAATAAAATTGTCAACACCTTAAAACTAAATTGATTTAAATTCCACAACGTGACGTCATATTGTGGGAAACCTGTGATGTGGTATCCCATTAATAGAAATCAAGGTGATCGCTGAAAAAATATAAATATAAAATACATAATATTATAATTACTATGGTGATATCATTCATAGAAAACAAACATTGTGTTAGAAATACTAGGAACAGGTGAAATGGACCGTCTTGTTTATACCAATAAATCGAGAACATCTGCTAATGTTTCTATTGCATAAAAATACCGATCAATGGCAATATCGTAATAATATGATGTAACTACAATTGATCTATAACGAGATATGCCGAGATACACTGCTATTAATATACTACAATCGGCGACTAAGGTTTTCACTTTGCAATTTTTCATAGTTTTTAGTTTATTACTATACCCAGCACAGGAGCGTGCCGGCAGGCGCTCACAGAATACTCTCCTTTATTTTATGTTCAACTCTTTTTTTAAACCCATTATCTTTTTTTTGAGCAATTGATATTACAATAAAAAAATAACATCATTTTAAAAGTAATGCGTAAGAATAACAAACATGATCATGATTTCAATTTTCTTTTACGATGTACGTTGTTGTTTTATTGAAGGGACGATATGTGTTTTATGCGAAGGTTCTTTGCATACAAAGAGCGGTATATAAGCTGTAATTGAATGCGCCCGCAAGCCGACAACTTTGATGTAAGTACTTACAAATAAATGTTTTTATTTTTGCCGAAGGGTCAGGGAAAGTTGCAAAACCGGGGCTTTATTCGCTCGGCAAAGGATGTCGAGTTTCGACCGCTCCTTTTACCAACGTAACGATGCCCGCGCTCCATAATGATAATTACACGAAATCCTTACTTGTTGGGAAGATAGAACGGAATGCTAAAAAACTCTATTATCGACACTAAACATGCCACATCTTTATATATAAACATGAATCTCTATTTCCCTTGGTCATCGCATCACGCGTGAACGGATGGAACATATTCGCAAATTCTTTTTTTGTTGTGTTTATTTTTGTCTTATGAAAGAAAAAAACTAAGAAAGTTAGAAAATTTTCACCCCGTGGGTGAAACTGCTGGGCGCAGCTAGTTAATTATACAATCATTGCCTATGACATCATAAGTTACAATAGTTACCTTTTCGAATTACGTCTTTTATAAAATAGGTAACGGAAGGGCGTCAGTGCGCAAACTCAGCTGACAAAAGGCTACTCTGTTGAACGTCCGACGTGCTCTGCACATTATGTTTATGATGCTATTTACATTTGTACCTCATGCGGTGAGCCTCATCCTCAACGTAGATAATGTTAATGTAATGAAGAGGTTTGTATGTGGGTTATGTAATGAACGAGTCTTCTCTTCATGAACATTTTAATTTCAATAGTGAAGTTAAAATGTTAACGCATTCTTACTATTCTCGGCGATACATGTAGTCTATTTGTAGCATTCATAATATATTACTTGATAACAAGAAAATCTGCGAAATAAATTTACATAAAGACAATGTTTTGATAATCAAGCCGTGTCTTATTCTCCCAGTATGTAGATCCATTTACTACCTTCGTTATCATATCATCAATGTTTCCTATAGTAATTATAAATTTTTTTGTGAGTATTTTGGTGTGCAATGAAGTATATTCATTTATGTTCTAGACTGCTCTGCTCTTTACTCTATTCCATTCCATTCCATCCGTTCTAATTGCAGAACCATAATAACAAACGAAAAATAACAATCATTTTAACGATCGGTCAAAAATACATTCTGAGTAACTTCAACTTTACTAACAATTCTTTACATAATAATAAAATATTTCTTTACATACATTATATTTATTTGTTTGCTGGTCCCAATTCAAATTGGAATTACAAAAGTTGGCAATACAAATCCGCAGTGGTTTGATAGTTTAATACCACGATGTCCAGCAGCGTCCGGCGCTATATCAATTCATGTCTGATTGCTTATCGATCATAGTTGCTTTGATTCAGTGGGTACAATGGGATCATACTTATATTTATAGGCGATTTGGTATCGGGGACATA
This sequence comes from Ennomos fuscantarius, assembly GCA_905220475.3. Taxonomy (NCBI): domain Eukaryota; kingdom Metazoa; phylum Arthropoda; class Insecta; order Lepidoptera; family Geometridae; genus Ennomos; species Ennomos fuscantarius. The sequence goes on along the minus strand of HG992037.1, from coordinate 9,270,795 downwards.
AACGATACCCAGCCAATTGGACTGTAACAAATTGGAGCGCCCTCCATTTGTCGTAGTATACGAACGGCTTCCGCTGCATTTTGTTTTACAGTTTCATTTTTCGTTTTACAGTTTTACACTACATAAGTTTTGTAGTTCAGCTTTGTTAACTTTTAAATTGGTGAAATAAAACGATGCTTTCACACTTTCCTCAATTTTATTTATTGTGTCAATCAATATTACAATATTTTCAGATACTTGAAAACATTGAAATTATTCCATGCGTGTTAACGTTTTGTTACACAACATAAATATCTTATTGCGATGTAATGTTGAGTAAAACATAATAGTATTAAACTTTACGTACGTGTTATAGGTAGGTATTTATTAGGTTTTTAATTCTTTGTGACCTATAAAAGCTTCCTGAAAGTTTAACAAGGCCGCGGGCTTCCGAAGCAAAGTTTATAAAACCTGAACCGTCAGTATTCTGGTACGCGGCATATAGGTAGAGTCAACTTTTGGCATGAAATTTCTTTTTACGTGACCTTGTTTAAAAACTTTATGTTGTGAGGCAATAAAACGTTTTTATTTTATGTTTACGAGTAAGCAAACTCCGGTTTATAGGGTCGGGTCGACGTGAATGACAAATTTTATCGATATTCCATCACATGAGAAGTCCGTCGTGGGCTGATTCGATTTTCTTGATGAATAACATTGATAGATTGCACCTTATTCAACCTTTATCGACCGTGAAATGGTATGATTTATGAACGTTAGGTAGTAGGTACTATAACTAAGTTGATGTTACGTTTTATATTTGGGCCAATTGCCAGACTTATTTGATTGTTTTCAGTCACTGATCTCTTGGTAAATTGAAACAAATGGTTGGAATCTATTTGGTTTTTCCATCGCTTTTGCTTTGTTATATTTTGTATTCGTACTCTGTGGTTTTATTTATATCCTTATTTGAAAGTTAAGAGGCGTAGTGTTCGAGAAATCGAGACGTTCGAGTGGAAGGAGTTGCGTATCGATCACGTCCTTGCCCGTTTATCGCGGAGACGTTCTTAAATTCTAATGCACTTTAAGTCATTTTGTTGAAGACTCGTATAGCTTATCTTTTACGAGAGTTCGTCTGAGTTCGGCGGCGCCGTGTCGTCTGTCTGTACCGCAAATGACTCGAATCGGTTTGGTAGCTATCTTCTCTGGACACGCCTTGTCTCGGCTACCAACTCACACTACAGTTTCTGCATTTCACTAACCTATCGTTTGCAACTCTTTGTATTCTTTAGAATTACAATTCTGTTGTTAAATTTTGATATCTTAGATTTCCCACGTTTCGACTATTCAAACAGTATTCAAGGTTATATAAACTCATTTATTAATAGAAAAGGATTGCAGAAAATTTTCAAAAAAATCATCATAATTATCGCAATGATAAAAATAAATCATGATAGTATGATATTTTTAAATACTATTGATGCCAATAATACTACTTATCAGAGAACGGTAGGATTACGTTTTTACGATCGATAATACGTGCCATAAGTAACTAAAGAGGACAAGGAGCGAGTCCTAATTTCTGAAAATTACATAATTATAAACTTCTGTATATTTCAGTCAATAAATATTAATTTCCTAATAAATGCGTACTGATTATAACGCAACTTGCTCATGTAACTACAGAAGATTGAATAGTTACGGGTCCAGAAGATACGCTTCCGTGAAGTCATTTAAATAAATAGCGACTCTTGTTACAACGCAATAAAGTGATTATTAGATATATTATAGATAGTTAGGTAACGTCTACTAAAAGTCTACTCAAAATACGTTTTTTTAGGGTAGGCTTATGGCGCTTTGTGCTTTCTTTCTATTGCTATAACTCCGCTCTTCTGACACGTTACAACAGAGCGACCCCGACATCGGGGCCAGTCCCGTGTACTTGTAGTTTCGTTAAGTTCGTGCTTAAAGTCCGGAATGCGCCACCTAGAGATTTATACACATAATAGTAGTCATGGCTCCTGCACAATGCACATGCATCTATCATCGTGAGAAGCTGCATTTTCCTTGTAATTTACGAACTATATAAGTTCAGGGTTATAACGAGATAGTTTTTATATCGGGTCTGTACGATGTATTCTCACGGAAAACTATTGAAGATTGTGATCGTAGCTACTGAGTTAGCTATTAAAATTCTACACGATTTATACCTGCCATTTCTACCTTTCATGCACACCAATAGTCATATATATGGTTAGGGAATATCCAAAGGCGATAAAAATAAATTAATTCAATCGCCGCAAAGCAATAAAGTGTGGGTAAACAAAATGCATCATACGTACCAATGTGCAGTTAAATATTTCCGCTTGCCATTTCAATCGAACATTTCGATACTGGTTTATAGCTTTTGCTATTTTGTACTGGGACGCAGTCTGGATTGCATATGTATAATTGTTATTATTTAAGATTCAATTGCATTGCCGTTCAGTTCTGGTTAAAACTGGCCTTCTGAATGCGAGAGAAAAACAACTCGGCGTGTAATTGTTTTCAATTCTATTTCTTATTTCCTACTATAGTAACAATTGCGAAAATTTTCGTCTATATGTATGTTTATTACCAATCAACGCTGAAATGGCTGAACGGAGTTTTTTAAAGCTTGGTGCATAGATAATTGAGATCTTCGAGTAACATATAGGATACTTTTATCCAAAGTTATACTGTTCCTGTATTGTGACGCAGGTGAAACTTTTAAATAAACAAAGTTGCATATAATTTCAATCTTTCAATTATCGACTAGCGGTAATAAAGTATCTACTCAGATTGATACTGCTATTCATAATTTTTTTTTTATTGTTTGATAGGCTCGCGTTTGACCACTATCGCACCTGGTGGTAAGTGACGATGGTCTAAGATGTAACACGCTTGCCTATAAATATAATTCTTGGTTTAAGAAAAACATAAGGGTGATAATAACTCCACAATATTTGGATGTGTTTATTTAAAGACGCATGCGTCCCAACACGTAGGCAAAGACCTAAGTAAGCATCCTGATTACGTGCCATATTCCGCCAGGCCAATGGCTATATCTGTCACATCGCCTACTCCGATCTGGGATTTAAATCACGTCTGCATTGAACGTTACTGCGATTATACGGAAACTTATGGTGACTAATGTATCCGTTAAATGTTTAGAATCAACTCATATTATCATCACGCCTTTCATTCGCAAAGTATTATGCTTATAAAATTTTACTGTTGAATTCTCTGAACTGGATACAATAGTCGGGAAATTTGGTGAGAGCGGAAGCGTTTAATTACAATATTTATGTGACTCATTTTCTAAATTTGGCAAAATAAGAAATACAGGTTAGCTTAAAGAAATTAACAGAATTATGTAACAGCATTTTGATAAATTAATAAAGTTGTACTTACTGTAATTATTGTTATAAAGTAAAACTCGTGTATCCAAGAACGGCGATTCTATTATTTTGTTTTTTCTTTTATAGTGAAATTGGGATAAATCTTTTGGTATTTTTACTAATTTTTACATCATCACGATACGATATGAATAAATAAAAAAATGAAGAAATAGAAAAAAATGTTGCAACTAAGCTCGAAACGGGTATCTGCCCATGGTAAGCGAGCTATGTTAGTAAAGCCTTTTTGTATAGTATTTAAATTCAAATAATTTATATTCCATGTCTTTTTGATACCTGCCTTTTGTACGTCAACTGAATATAAGAAAACTTTTCAGCATATACCAGGTTGTTTTATATTTTATCTTTTATTCTATAATATTTACATATGATATTATTCTCGCCACTTCCACATTCTCTCACGAGAAACGTAACCCTAATGAGCTATAGTTTAGGATGTTATCGGGAAAGAGCATCTGATAGGAGCTTTATGATAAAATGCAAACAATTGAATTACAATTACGTACACATCAAATTTTGTTGTAAAATATTTATTACTTCTCTTCCATGTGACATTTTGTATCTTAATAGATATTGTACTTAGCCATCATTTTTAAACTTTCCAGGTGGATTGCCCTTTCATCGTATGCATGACCTACGCGTTCCATACTCCGGATAAACTATGTTTCATCCTCGACCTGATGAATGGAGGAGACCTGCACTACCACCTCTCTCAGCATGGAGTCTTCAACGAGGCAGAAATGAAGTTCTACGCCGCTGAAGTTATATTAGGTGCGTGTGCACTAAACATTGAAGCCGGTCTTGTGTTCAATAACAGCTCTATCTCTCGCTCGCACGTCGCATGAATTTTCGGCTTAAATATTATCGAATGCCTTTTTGGAAAATCTACCCATCGCCTCGTAACGATATTATAACACTACGAAACAATTGAAAGATAAAAACGTCTAGGAAGTAACAAGTTTTTTTTTAAATTAATTCAGTTGCGCTCTACATTCAGAAATCAATTAAAGTAATAGTAAATTTTCTTCGGTTCTTTTTTTAATATATGATTGTTTTTTACTCTTCAGGTTTGGACCACATGCACAAACGTCACATAGTGTACAGAGATCTGAAGCCGGCTAATATTCTGTTGGACGAGCATGGCCATGTGAGAATATCTGATCTCGGCCTCGCCTGCGATTTTTCTAAGAAGAAACCTCATGCCAGCGTGTGAGTATTTACATAACATAATACCAGGGCTGGTGCAATCCGTACTTTAGTTACGAAGCTACAAGAACATCGGCGGGCCTGTCCATCTTCGTTAAACGTAACACGTCAAATAGTGATTCACCAGATAAAGAGACGACTAGATTTCGTAGGTGAATGCCAGCATGGCTGTAGAGTGAATATTTTGTTCCTGTGCAAAAATAATATCACACATAGTTTTAAATCTATGTTTGCTTCAGTACATAGAGTATCGAAATGCCGATTGTATTTGCCGTCGAAACACATTACAAAATGTATTTATGTTAAAAAAGCAATGCCAATTTAAAGTGAAATTTTTATAAACGAGATGTCTTTACAACAAAAGACTGCGTCTCCGTCCTTCAGCTCAGACATCCTACATTCATGCATATAACCTTAACTCCTTTGTGAATGTCTATAAATTACAAAGTAGACCTTACTACAGATACATTGAAATATATATAAGTCAATTGTTTTAAAATGCATTGGCCGTTAATTCGGGTGTTTTTTAATGTAACCATTAACATTTTTTTAACATTAGTAACATCTTAGGTTATAAGAAAATGTTTGAGAAAATAATGGTAATGTAATTACAATAACTTTTGCTTTACCTAAACATATTTGCATAACTGAAAAGTTGAGTATAGAAACACGTGAATTTGTAACAATCTAAATTATAACCTAAATCGAGCGAGTAAAGATTTAATTTCATTTCGCAGCTCGGCTTCGGCCCGGCATCGACACCGACAGTATATATATCAAGTATATAATATATAAGTATACAATATATATCAAGACATAATACAAGAGGGCTACTCTTTCATAGACCGACACTAGACACTAGATATTGAATATCATTGTATTGAAGTTCGGTTATGTTTTTTTTTTTTTTTTTTTTTATGTTAATGAATGATTTGGCGAGCTAGCCGTTCACCTGATGTTAAGCGCCACGGCTGCCCATAACAGAACAGTGTCAATCGGAACCCCAAAATAGAGTTTCGAGCAACACTGCACTGCGCACATCATCCTGAGACATCAGCACAGTCTGGTAATAAGATTACGCGACTGTGAGATCAGATCATAAAGTCTCAATTGTCCAGTAATTTCACTAGCTACAGTGCCCTTCAAACCGGAACACAGTAGTGCTTGCGCACTACTGCTTGGCGGCAGAATAACTGGCAAAGCGGTGGTACCTACCTAGACGAACTTTGCAACAAAGTCCTACCACCTAGTATGTTTTTCTTTCTTTCAGTTAATGATAATTATAAGTAGTATAATGTCTTTTCCAGTGGCACCCACGGCTATATGGCGCCAGAGGTGCTCTCCAAAGGCACGGGCTACGATTCCTCCGCCGACTGGTTCAGTTTCGGGTGCATGCTCTACAAACTACTTAAAGGACACTCACCATTCCGCCAGCACAAGACCAAGGATAAACATGAAATCGACAGGATGACACTTACAATGGTAATTCTTACTATGTTATTCAACATAAGAAGTTATTTCACTATCTTTCTATATTGTTTTAAATATTTACTCTCTATTTCTAATATTTCACTTTAAAGGAGCGACGTAAAAACTGGCTGTAACGCCGGAAATTCACAGAGCTCATTGCATATCTCTGCTGAAACTTATGCTCTAGAAGACCAATCCAATATTTGGTATAGTTTCTTGATACAAATAGTTTTATACGTCTTTTGCCCGTCTGCACAAACGTTTGACAGCTCCCTAATTTCGCACCACATTACTATTTAACAAAAGTATACGAGGAAGGTGATGCTTAGCTAAGTTATATTTTAATAGACTTGACGGGCATTACTTTTTAGTTTTTTTGTTTGCAATTATATTTTTTATCGTTTGATTGGTTTGCTTTTGACCACTATCTCACCTGATGGTAAGTGATGATGTAGTCTAGGATGTATTATGCTTGCCTATAAGATACCTTTTCACTCTCAGTCCCAAACTAAACAAAGCTTGTACTATGGGAACCAGATAACTTTTTGTTTGTAAATACATACATAGAATACAATATAACACACAAATTTTTGTCGTGGGTGGGGATCGAACCCACAACCCGCAGTTCAGAAGACAGGGTTACTACCAACTGAGCTATAGGTATTCTGTCTAAACTGTCTTTTATTCTATTTCATGTATATCAACAAAAAATAATGCATATTGTAATTAATTCAGTTTCAGTACGAAAACCCAATATATTATCAAAGAGGCACCAAAACCAACCCATTGTTCATTGCTCTTGAGAAAGATGGAGTCAAATCTCGCAACAGAATTACAATGTGTTTCAGAATGTGGAGCTTCCCGAGTCGTTCAGTCCGAGTTTGAAGAGCCTGCTCGAAGGGTTGCTGCAGAGGGACATCAACAAACGTCTGGGGTGCAAGGGACGGGGGTGAGTTAACTTTTACTTTGTACCCCCACTTCTGGTTATACTTAAAAATTTGTGTAAACGAGAAAAACTAAGTTTGCCGTTTTGTTTTTCCCTAAACGTCATATTTTATCTTACGTGGGTGGACAGAAAAGTTCGCAGCCTCATATAAAAATAATTATTGGTTCATGCTTTTGGTTGCTCTGCAAAATTTTGTTACTATATAATTTGTGGTTTCCAAGTGAGGTCTGAACCTAGTGCATCGTTTCAGAATTATTCATCAAATTAACTATTTTCATTTGTTAGCATTTAAGCAGCAGTAATCTTGTATTTATATGTATCTTGTATGTTTATATGTTTTCCTTCATATAGATTAATTATTCATATAGAATAACCTTCAAGAATATGTTTTTAAACCGCTATGGCAGTTTGGGAAATAGACGGAAGAAGAGTATAGATATACATGGAGTTAACGTCGAAGAATAAAAATATTGATAAAGTTATCTAGTGATTAGCTCAAAAATACATACAGTTTGATAAAATCAAGAATAAATTCAATTGTAAATTACAACATGCAGCATCTACTAACAAATTGATATCAATTGTAAATGTCAAATAGAAATGTGATACAAACAATCAACAGATGTTATTGTCTTTAGGTTTTGTAATAATCGTTAATTATCTTGATACATCAATTGACCTGAATCGATTAAATGAATTTGCATCCTCGATGACAAATCATCAATGAGAAAAGCATGCTGTTAACAGACATTCCATTGTTTTGTTTATCGAGTTTATTTTAATAGAGTTCTGTTTACGTATCATTTGATATTATTAACAACTATGTATAACAGTGCTAACTAACTGGAATTGATTATTTAAAGGTCGTGGTAACGAACTCATATGAATCTTTTTTAAAATTTTTGCTTATATATATGTGTTGCTTATAGGTTCCGTAATTACGGGATGAATTGAAGGGTTGAGAATAAAAAGGGTTTAACTGTCAAATTGATAGTTTCGAGAAAATTGACTTTAAACTTCAACGGCTTCATTTTAATGAAGAATGCTTATAAGCTAATAGAAAAGGTTTATGTAAGTTTCAGTTGCTTGAAAATGTATTAATTCTATTTTAAAATACTAAATATAGTACTAATTCATACAATTAGTGTAAAAATATCATGTAATAAAATAATTATACTAATGTTTTTATGCTAAGCGAACTGAATTCCTGTGACAGATAAACAGTTTTTAAACTAAAAATCTCGAGATATAAGCCTCATTTCGGCACTTTGAGAATGTATTATTGTAGATAATTTCACGCTGAATCCAACGATACCCATAAGTCATTTTGTGAAAAAAAAATCAGTTAAACCCTTTTTGTTCTCACCCCTTCAATTTAGATGCGGTTTTCGGTGTTGGATGGCCGACACCGAAAATGAATTCCTGAAGAAATGACGTGTTGCGTTATGTAGACCACGCGAGCCGCGGGAAAACGCTACTTCTAGAAAAAAATTTCATTTTCATAGTGTCTGTATAAGAACTTAAGCATACTTGTACTAGCGTATCGCGTGTGATAATAATGAGTTTATTTGCGCGGGTTATATATGCCGTGACTACTGATGTGTCTGTACCCACAGTGTTGTATTGTGACTTCACATTCAGTGTTGTAACAGTGATATTTGAATAGTTCATAACCAGTTGTCAAGTTTGAAATCATTCATATCAGAGGTTGCAGCAATGACAGCTTTTAGTTATCTAAATTTTTGTTTTTGCGCTATTATAGATTTACGTTGGACCAACAACTCGCTTGAAGCGACAGTGTAGCCTAAGATGAAATACGTAAATCTAGAAGGTATCTTTTCACTCTGGACTTGTACTCACACATTTGTTAACCAATCTCTAAATATTTTTTTTTACCCCCGCGGGTATGTCCAAAGGTTGCCTCGAAGAGATCGCTTTTAGCGATAAGGTCGCCCATTGTTCCCCACTACTTGTGATTAATTGTATTATATGATATTTTTGTTATTATGTGGTGTGTACAATAAATAGTTTATCTATCTATCTATGTCGGTCTCCGCCTTGGCGACCTACGGAATAAATCCCCACCAAAATCATCTACAATTTTTTAAATTCTAATCACGGGCCCACGTAAAATTAGATGTAGTATTAAATTTTAATGACGATGGCATCTTTAACTAATTTTCCACAGAGCTGACGAGGTGAAGGAGCACGTTTTCTTTGCGGGCATCGACTGGCAGCAAGTGTACCACCAGAAGTACACGCCGCCTCTCATCCCGCCGCGCGGGGAAGTCAACGCAGCCGATGCTTTCGACATCGGCAGCTTTGATGAGGAAGACACTAAGGGCATCAAGGTATAATATCTCAAGAATGGCTAAAGTTGATTGCAGGACAAGGTGAGCTCTGGGTTCACCCTTGCATAACGTGATCATACGTCCAGTTTTGGGCGGGACTGTCCTGCTCTCAAACTGTCTGTCCCCAGCGAAGGCCAAAACGTTCCGCTTTTGCATACAGATCGAACGGTATATTCATTTAGGTATACCTATGTGTTACACCGAAAAATTGAATACATAACGACTGCTTAGACATTACAAGGTGATGATGTGTGATAGCTTAGTAACTCAACTAATATGTACTAAAAAAACCTACTTATGGTTTAGTATTAATCATTTTCTAATAAACGCTAGTATTACCATAAAGCTTTTTTTGTGTACTACTCTGACAAAAACAATTAAATGGTCACTTTACCCATGCACTTGCGTAGTAGCAAAAAAGTTTGTGTACCATGCAGTGTCAGTGTTGCCACAATCACCATCCTTGGTAAGCGGCTTGATGATTGCTAAAGACTTTAATGTACCGAGGATAATGCTGCCGCCCATTGTGTAGATATTCCCTTAAACCCACGAGAAGAGATGGGCTGATCTTATTTTCACACTGCCGGTATCACACGGATCTATATTTATTTATTTATTTATTTTTGGGAAGACCAACAGCTTTTCTTACATTGTAGAAACATGTTACACATTTGGAAGCCAATTAAAGGTCCTCACGTCTAGCGATATAGTAGCACTAAAGCTTGAGCACGCAATAATGATCACCTGATTTTACAAATAATAATTAAACTTTGACAAAGATCGGAAAACATCGGATTTGTGCTATTCTGAATAAGTACTACGCATAATATATATAATAAGAAAAATGAATAAAACATGTAACAATCTAGTCAACAAAGAAGTCTCTGCACAGCAGCCGCCTCGCGGAGCTCACGCTCGTATTGTACAAGTCTAATGACTTATACTCACTGCATAGCTTGTTAAAGTTTCTGCTCGCTCTATGCAGATATGAGTTTTGACGATAGTTGGTTCTAACAACTGGAATGTGCTTAAGCTGTGTTGCACTGCCCTGCAAAAATTTACATGTTACACCCAGGTTAACTGAAACATAATGCTCTCTAGTATTAAGTTCGCCTTTGTACCTACATTTGTTGTTTGTGCAATAAAGCATTTTCTATCTATCTATCTATCTATCCAAATCTCACCAGCCTACATTTAATTCCAGTTGACAGAAGCTGATCAGATGCAATACAAGGACTTCCCGTTGGTGATATCCGAGCGCTGGCAGTCCGAGGTAGCCGAGACAGTGTTTGAAACGATCAACCAAGAGGCGGATAAAATGGAGATGAAGAAAAAGGCAAAGCAAAAGCAAAAGTTTGATGCTGATGAAAAAGGTTAGTTTGAACTGTGCCTCGTAGTTGTGTGTGATGTTTATAAGACACAGTACCTATATCGTATTTCCATAGTATTGTATAAAGATAAATTGAATTGAATCTTAGGTAGTGGCTTCTGCGGCAATTTCACCACAATTTCGCCAAACTAAACTAAACAACTAAAATAGACCATCAAACGCAGGAGATTGTTCGGTAATTTAAAGAATTTGGCCAGTGAAAATGAATGATATGATGAATTTTATTCTGAAACTAGTCTGAAACAAATACAAAAATGTACAAAGATAATTTTAGTGATACTAATTCCTAATGCTAAAGTTTGACATCTCCTAAGTTCGCACTTTTTTTTGTTTTGTTTTGGCTCCACACTTTTGTGTATTTAGCCAGTGTCAAGTAATTGGTAACTTCTCAGGTTAATTATTATTATATAATATGTCAAGTCAAGTAAAGTCACAGTTCAAGTCATCAAGTTAAGTCATAGTCTAGTCTAGTCAAGTCATACTCCTAGTAAAGTGGTGGCAACTTTACCAGAAGCTTCTATGGAGTTTTGGAAACAAACACGAAAAGAAACGTTTCACCATCATTATACCACTTTCTCACACTCATGTCTGTAATTCAGCACTTAACAAATAAAATGCCATCAATTTTATACACTTACACTGAAAATAACACAAGTTTTGGAAAATAATATGATGCAGCGACGCGATCTTTTTCGTTTTCCCGCAAAAAAAAAACCAAGTTCGCATTTATCCCTTTATGACATATCATTATATATATATTATTTATCCCTTTATGACATATCATTATTTATATACTGCAATGCATTTGGGTTTGTCACAGAGGAATAAATGCGAACTTAGGAGCAATTAAACTTTAGTGTAGACAAGCATTACACTATTTCAATGCTTTCGACTGTTCCTAGTTGTTCTTTTCTTCCTTCTAGTTCATTGTTGTAGTGTTTAAATACAGTTAGCATGTAGTGTTTACGGATCTGTATCATGTAAATAATCAATTACGATTTACGAATATGGTTTTTTTTGTGTACGAATAGGTCAATGTTTGCCTGAAACTCACCTTAAGTGACCTTCGACTACATCGATATTTCTCTATACAATTATTACTCTAGTGGTAAAGAGACTTAATTTATATTGGTCAGGAAACAAGGATTCCCTAGCCGTTTCGCACGATAAGAGTCAGTGAAGCGTTTGTTGCGGCATGTTGGCAAATATGGGTGAAACGACTCAAACTATATTTATATTCGTTTTATTATTACTTGTACATATTCTGATTGTATTTTTTTCTAATTTGACCATATTTTATTATTTTAACAAGTTATGAAAATTACAATAGAAATACTTTCTTACAACTATTTTTTTAACTTATTTACATAACGTTTTTTATTCTAACAGAATCCGACTGCATTCTCCACGGGTACATCAAGAAGCTAGGCGGTCCGTTTGCCAGCGCGTGGCAAACTCGCTATGCTAAACTCTACCCTAACCGGCTGGAACTGCATCTCGAGAACAGCGCCAAGCCGGAGATGATACTGCTGGACTCCGTGGAGGAAGTATCCTCGGACCTCATCTCCGTTAAGGGAGAACAGTGCATCGTGCTAAGGAACAGACATGATACGAAGATCGTGCTTACTAATACTGTGAGTTATTTCTGTGTTCTACATTCAAATGATAAATACCTTTTTTTTATTGTTAGATTGACCACTATCACACCTGATGGTAAGTGACGATGCGGTCTAGGATGTAACACGCTTGCCTAGAAGATACCTGTTCACTCTCGATTTAAAGACTCCAAGGTTGTAGTTTTCGGGAAATACGGATGCCGGTAAAGCGTTCCACTCTTTGGCAGTTCGCATGATAAATGTGAAGCCAAATCTCTTTGTTCGCACTTGTGGGATATTAACCATGTACCGGTGGCGCTTTTTCGTACATCTGGTTGTCCGATGGTGGAACTGTGACGGCGGAATCAGGTTATGCAACTCCAATGCACACTCTTGAACAATAATTGGCTTTCTTTCTCCATAGGATATCGTGTCGAATGAGTAGTGAAACCGCTAAATTTCTTAGATCATTGTCTAAAATTATTTGTTTCTAGGACGAGATCGGTCTAAAAGAGTGGGCGCTATCCCTGCGCTCGGCACACAAATGCTCACAGGAACTACTAGCATCAATGGCAAAGAAGGCTGGAAAAATCTACGGCACGGACGGGCCTAAAGAAGGGGGGGCGCCCCCCGCGCGACCTCCCGCCGCCGCGCCGCCCCCCCCTCGGGCTCCCAACGGGAACAACTAGCACGAGCTTCCCGCGCCCAATAAGGGCGCGAAGATGTTCCGCCGCTCCAAGAGCGCCGCACAACTCATCAAGTGAGCGCGCGACGGGACATGAACCCGGGCCCGGTGACTTCACTACTCGGATCATTAAACAAGAACATCGGTACATTGCTGTCTCAGTGGTCAGTGTAGTGAGAGTGGTTTAAAAAGTGCGCTCTTTTTAATGGTGCGAGTGTTCGAACGCCGGAGCAACTCCCCTACCGGAGTGATTTAGGACTACCAATTATAAATAAGTGCTCGACGCGACGTTATATTGTTGTACGAAATTAGCCGATCAAAAACGTGTCCGATTCGTGAACGTTCGATTGTGGACTATGTTCGATTGGATTTTGTAATTAATTATCGACGTAACCTTCTGGATGTTGTATTTAACTATGTAGTAGATATTGTATAAATTTAAATTATAATTCGAGTAGATAAGCATGACTACCTATAAATGTGTTTGTGCAATAGATCAGTATATTGAAGTAAAAATGTAACTATCGGTCGATTAATGATAAATTAGAGATTGTCTTGGCAATTTTAACGCGATTGAATTGTTCGTTGTGCGTATATAATTATTATAGAAGCTTTTCATCTTAATCGATTTATAAAGTATGTAAGTAGAGATTGTAGCACTTTGGTTACGAGTCCGACTATTGCACGCGAGTATGTAATGACCTATGAACATGTTTGTGTTGTCCCGGTGGCTCTCTCGGTTATCTAATAAGTTGTAATTTTATCTATAGTTCCTCCTGTGTTGAATGCGCGGAATAACTACCTTTATTTATTGAATGGTACTTAACAATAGCTGTCTTATGTTGTGTTCTGAACCAACTGTTATAATATAATAGTTAAGTTTCAATGTTATTTATAAAAATAGATACCGTAAGTAGAACTATAAATCTCTTTTCATATAATATTTAGAGGCAATACTTTTCTAACAACATTTAGGTGTGGTTAATAATAACAATAGAAGTAATGGCAATATTTAGAGAAGTTTTAAATCATGTCGATGTGAATTTATCTGGATTGTGTTATACATATACACATATTCCATAGTCAATTTATATGATGGCATGGCCAGGATCAATTTTATATGTTGTGCATTGTGTTCCGATAGATTTATCAATGCAATTTGATTGAAAATGTTATGTCTGATGCAGATTTAGTATGTAACAGCTGCTTATTTGTTGCCATAGTTATTTTTTATGTATATGCTAAGTAACTTTACGTTAGATATCAGTAAGTTGATATTTTGCTTATAATTATTTGTTATTTATATTTATCATGTACGAAGTTATTGAAACCGTTACTCTGTTGGTACGTAGGTGTTACATGTTACATTTCCTGCATATATCTTATACAATTTATTAGATTCTAGTCAAATGAATTATACTTCACTGAAATGATTGATTTTATTGAAATTAAGTAATTTAAATATGTAATGTAATAGCTATGTAACGGTTCGAGCAGTATTATAGGTTAGTTGTTGGTTTCTTGGTCTATCTATATATATGGTAAATCTATCTAATGTGATATATTTTCAAAGTTCGCATAGGATAGTTGTATCTAAGGCGATCACTCTCCTCTTTCGCGACCTTTCATTATGTACTGACGCCTAGTTTCGAGCAGTCTCTTTAAAGCTTCTAACGGTAGTAATTTTATGTAGTTGCATAGATCTGGTACAAGTTAGATTGATAAAACCAGGCGTCAGGCTCCTTATGTATATTACTTTGTACTATGTCTTACTACAACACTATATTATCATAGAGAGCACGAAAAGTAGAATATCTTTAAGATAAACAGTAGGCTAATAGATTGACAAATAAGAATAATTTGCACCATATTGAATACAAAATTCTGTAGAAGAATTATTAGTTATCGTTAGAGACCGAAAATATTGTTAAAATAAGTGACTACAAAAGTATTTAGTATTGAAAAAATAAATAACTTTTGGTCTTTGCTAAGAGTAGACCCCCAAATTCTTATGGCCAAAGTAGCGAAAGATTTTCAACATTCCGCCATGCCAAATTAGTATAGTGATGTACTAGTGCATTTATGATTTTTTATTTATACATATTTTCACTATGATTTTTGTAATGCAAAGTGCTAGATGGAAATAGTGAAGTTTCAAAAATGATCTATGTGTAATATTTTTACCATTTAATTTATTTAATAGTAACTAAAGTTGTAATTAAATCAGGTTGTACACACTAAATTCATAACCACCGATTTGAACAAGAGAATTTATTTTAATGGGCAAAGTAGGCCCTCAGTTTTGAATATAAAATTTGTTTTCCCTTGAACCATTTATACTGAAGTCGAATATTGAATTTAGGGCTGTATTCATAAAAAAATAAGATGTAAATTACAGCATACCAACAACAATAAAGTTAATAAATGTTTACCTGCTATCCTTCACCAGTATATACTAATAGACAACTTTTAATGTAATCACTATTAATAAAACTAAAAAACGCGTGTTATTGCTGTGGTGTTCTTTACATATCAGCTCACTAAAATGACTAGTGAAAGAAAGGCGTATGTTCCGCTAAAATTCCATAATGTATGCCTTTGTTTTACTAGTAGTGCGATAGGTTATACTATAGGTCACGCAACTGGCTAAATCTGCGTCAGACAGTCGTAACATACCTCTATGAAATATTTTTATTGTGAACCTACATTACGTGTAGTAAATTGTTTATTTAATCAACATGTTGTTTTCTTTTAACTGAAATCCTTTAATTTAAGTAGTTTTTTTTCCCCTTTCTTTATTTATTCACATTTGTAATTTTACATGAACATAGCTTAAATATTAGGTTCTGTAGGTTACAGTTGTACGCTAGATTGTAGAGTAGAAAAATCTGCGATTTGATACAGATTTTAATACTGCAATCTAGAGAGAGAATAGAGGTGTAATGTTACCTACTTATTTATACAATATAGAGATATTTTTGAATCGGCTACTACTAATTTAATTATTATTAATGACAATATTACAATAAAGAAACGACTAATCACAAACACATAAAATAAAATAACAGAATGAAAAGAAAACAAATAAAACAAAATAGACTGGGACCGGTTAATCATTCAAGTCCCATTAAACTGCTTTAGTTTGCTAAAGATTCTTATAACAAGTGTTTGCCATGAATCTATGGCTGACTCTTTTCGAATAAGATCGCTTAGATTATATGGTGATACAATTTTAAGTAGTTAGGCATATAGTAGTATACACTTTCGGGTAGGTATTGTGAGAAAGTAAAGATTTTAATTTCATTTTCATTACATAGGATTCCTTTCCAGGAGGCTTACAACAAGAATTGAGGATGTAACCTTCTTGATAATACTTAAACTTCATTTGCTGAAGCTGAGTGACAAGTACGTGTCACTCAGCTTCATCCAAGCAACATCCAAATAAGTAGTTATATATGAATATTACAAAAAATGCTAAAAAAAATGCTCGAAGATACAGTATATTTTTCTACATTAATATTATGCATAACGGTGGCGAGTCAATACAAAAATGTGGCGAACATTGACGTTAAAAGACATTATGGTACAGGAATAGGTGTTCTCATATCGTTTCTTATTTGTGGTCATTATCTCTACCATACAATATTGATGGTATGGTTGAACATTGTTATCCTAAAATGCTGCGATAGACGGTAAGGAAAGAGTTGTTACAAGTATTATAGTGTATTGGATTAGGCCAACACATACTTCAAAAAAAAAAAAAAATACTTCAACCACAATAAATAATAGTACTGACTGCTTTATATGTATACTAGCTTCTACCCGCGGCTTCGCCCGCGTGGCCTATAGGAAGAAAAGAATTTTTATAAAAATATAAAAATAGCTACCCATTTCACTCTTAGGGATGGAATTTCGAAAAGCCTTAGTGGATATCTACACTTTACAAAGAACACACCCTCCAAATCTCTAAATTTCAAGTCCAGGACCAGCGGTTTAGGCTGTGCGTTAATATATGTCAGTCAGTCAGGACTTTGCATTTGATATGTATTTATAGATCATATTGTTTGACATGCTCATATTTGAACTAAAATAATAATTGTAGCTAATTGTGCGAGTACTTTTCTCCAGGTTTATTCACCAAGTAAGCCTAGCCTACACGTGGGCGCATCTTATTTATCTACACATCTTCCTAAGGAACGCTCCTTATGTGATCTTGCTACATCAGTCCGTAGCACTACGTCTTGTGGGGATAGCATTCGAAATGTACACAGCAGATAAACAGAGCACGAAACCTACGTCTTCAGTGCGAATAAGTGGCGGTGATACTGAAGGCTTGAAACCTACGACTGCTGACATCGTTTCGTATGCGTTCTTCTTCATTGGATTGCACAAAGGTACCCTACTGCTTACTTGATTAGTTGACAGGGCAATATAAATTTGAATATATGCGGTTTATCTTCGTTTGTAACCGTTACGTATTTATAGTCCTATATGGATCATGAAGACTGCACATTTCAACTGGGGCACCTCGTTCACGAATTAAATTAATATTATAATATGTAATCTACTATGATGTCAGCAAGTAAAGTGCGGATGTATGAATATATATAGATATGGGTATATGCTGTATAAATAAGTAAAATAAGAAATGGATACTGACTGTTATGAAATTCGAATCGTCTTGTCGGTCTGGGAGGCAGGTAGCGAAACCTAAATGTTGAAGAAATGTATTGTAGATGTAATATTATGATAATTCGATTTACAGGGCCTTATTACAGGTACAAAATATACCACGACTATTTGCAAGGTCCGTTTGGTTCCCTAGGAGACTTTCGAAAAATAACCGAATACAAAATGAAGAAATTGTTCATCTGTGTGTTCGTTTATTCGCTTTTGCGAATGAAATATACAACGCAGGTAAATAATTCACGGTGGAAGAAAAGTGAGAACGAATGACTCTACTACATACCTAATAGCATCGTTTATTTTATTTTACAGATTTTTTTCGATGACGCTTTCTACGAGTACGATACTGAGTACCGCTTTTTATCAAACATACCATTGTTGCTGATGTTCTTCTTGAAAAGCACGATCATTGCGCTGCTATGCTCCTCCGTTTGCACCGAGGCTGGTTTCGGAGTGTTCCCAGCTAAGACTATGCCGATGCCGGGACACGGGCCTTCGATGAGACATAGTTTGTTGAAGTTAGCAATAAGTTCGATAACAACAGAGTAGTTGCTTTATAGAGTCGAGCAAGTTAGTCCAAGTTAGCTATATATTTTATGAAGAGTTATGTAGATAGACCTGTCCAAATTACTTTGTTATTGTGATGTAGATTTATAACCGAATCACTAAGGATATATATTTTCAGTATGGACTTACAGCAAGCTTTGCAGCAAGAATACAATTTCTCTATGCTGAGATGCTTTAATAACGAGAAGTTGCTGATCGGCCCTCGAATGAAAGACACCATGCGGAGCTGGGACATGCCTTTAAGATATTGGTTTTGGATAAATATTTACAAACCCATGTCCAAAACCAGTAAGGAAATTAGGTCCGACTTTTCCTCTTTTTAAACTATCAATTTTTCTCAACCCCGTTTCCATATTTTCTTAATTCTCTTTTAGAAGTGCGTGTACGTTCTTAGCATGGGCTTTGTGGGCTGGACCATCTTTGCAAACTATCATTGTTTCTGCTACACTATGGGTCTATATTAACATAGAGACTGAGTACGGCGAACTTTACAACACAGACGGCTCGGTTAGTTATTCTATACTAGAAGGTTGAGATGAGGGTTGTATGGATATAAACGCCCCACTATCACACATAGATCCTGGACCCTAACTAGGATTACCTGTGCCTAAGGACCCAGGAATTACGAAGACCATGGTCTCACAACACCCAGACACAGAACAATTATTTGCTCTTTTTTGTGCACAATTACTTGTCCTGCCGCGGGAATCGAACCCGCCACCTGGTTATGCGCCGACCTACTCAACCACCACACCACAGAGGCTGTCATGACATATAAAAATGTTTAATTGTTCAAGTATGTATGTCTGTATTGCTTACATAAATGTTGATATAGATTCGGTGGAACGTCGCCGGCGTGGGCGCTACTGCATAGCAATGGATTTATGAATGAAATCTTCACCACGTTGACACGTTTGTGCTGCACGGTATGCTCTGTACAGACTTTAAAGTAGTCTAATTTAACTTCCAGATGAAAGTACCATGGGACATCGGGTTTTCAATAATGCGCATGTTGTGCCTCGTCTACCTGACTCCATGTTTCATCATAGACGACGCTTCGATTATATTGAAATATTACAACTCTATATTTTGGGCGTTCCATGGAGTTTTATTTGTATTTATTGTGGGGGTTATTGTCATTAATAAGAGTAGATAATCACTGCGTATTTTTGTTCTAACGCTCAAGTGATGTCACGTACGCAATAAACGTTTACGGAAATCATGATTATTATTTATAGGATTTATCTATGAATATAAAAATTTCGTATCTGTGTTTGTTGCCATACTCCTCCGAAATGGCTGAACTTTTATATTCACACTTGGTAGGTCTGAAAATAGGTTATTATTCATTTTTCATCCCCCTAAGTGATAAGGGTGGCCCACCTTACAATTTTTTTTCGGACAGATTTTTTATGATGTGGTATTAAAAATACATTAGGTACAACCCTAAATTTTCTACCATTTTCCATCATCCCCTATTTTTTCATGTATATGGCTAAACAACGTTTGCCAGGTCAGAGTAACTTATAAATGTATCTTAAATGGTTAAAGACCGTATAAATTTAAAACACAAATTCAATATATTTACTACATTTATTGCATAAAAATCTGAACAATCTAAAATCATTGGTAAAATGTCAACAATTTAAAACGAAATAAAAACAAGGTTTTGGTGAACTTAGGAACTAAAGCAAATGCCGAAATTATGCATCATAAATGAAAAAGCATATCAGCGTACTTTGATATTATTTTCATGTCACTAACATTATCACAGACATCACTAGTAAATAAAATTATTGGAAGACATCTTGGTCCTTGTTATGAATACGATTTTTTTATTCTAAATAATCATTTCCTTATTGAAAATTGAAATACAGTTTCAAATGCGCTATACTGATTTGAAATCTGGAATGATTCCTATGGATTCATCTAACTAATCTACGAAATCCGGCTTATGTATATTAATATCATTAAATATTTATTTTATTGTCACATCACATACACAAATAAGCTTTTTTGTATTATATAATTTACATTAAATTATATTATTGCACAATATCGTAATGATAAAATATTGCTATTAATGTCGAATAAAAAACATTTCTGCCACTTTAACTGGTTCAGATAGTAACGCTAGTAAGCTTTGCATAGTTTGGGGCTAAATGGCGGTGTGTGAAATGTCCACTAATATTTGATTTTAAATATCCAGCGATCTCGCCTGCGAGCTTCAAGCATTAGTGTGCAAGCACTACTGTGTTCCGGTTTGAAGGGCACTGTAGCTAGTGAAATTACTGGACAATTGAGACTTTACTTCACTTGACTTCACATCTGACCTCACAGTCGAGTAATGTTAACCAGACTGTGCTGATGTCTCAGGATGATGTGAGCAGCGCAGTGTCTCGCGAAACTATATTTTGGAGTTCGGAGTGACACTGTTCTGTTATGAGCGGTCATGTCGCTTAACATCAGGTGAACGACTAGCTCGTTTTCATTAACATTAAAAAAAATATATATACACAGTGGAATTGAATTAGCCAATTAATTTTTCTTAAATATATGTACTCAGACCATGCTATAGAATATTCGTACAAGGTCCAAATTAAAAAAAAATTGGTTTTGTTTTAGCATTTAGTGCCTCCTAAAATAACAGCATGACAGCCGAAATGAATATATAACGGTACACACAGCGCGGGCACCGGCTGAATGCTTTGTAAATGTTTCGTAGGCAATAAAACACGTGCTTTGATCAATGTCGCAAGGCTTTTCTTTAGAATCTAAATTTGATAATACCTAGATTTAAGTTTTCTTTCATAAGTACTTTTTTAATTAGTTATATCGGAGCGTTCTATAGCATGGACTGAATACATACATTAAAGGAAAATAACGAATAAAATTCCACCTTGTATATAATCTGTCTTTGCTTTTTACATGAGATAGTTTCTACGCGTTTCTGTACTACACTACACGCCGGGCGCATCAGATGCTAGTTCAAGGTATTCTTACTCAGAAGCGGAAAGAACCAGATAAGAGCAGAGTAAACCTGCCTGTAATATCATGGATAAATATTGATGTGGTAAGAAGTATTTATAATTGAAAGGGTGAGAACAAAAAGGGTTTAACTGATATTTTTCACAAAATGACTTATGGGTATCGTTGGATTCAATGTGAAATTATCTACAGTAATACATTCTCAAAATACCGAAATGAGGCTTAAATCTCGAGATTTAAAGTCAGGAATACAGTTCGCTTAGCATAAAAACATTATTATATTATATTTTTACAGTAATTGTATGAATTAGTACTATATTTATTAAATACTAAATTTTAAAATAGAATTAATACATTTTCAAGCAACTGAAACTTACATAAATCTTCTATTACCTTATAAGCACTCTACATTAAAATGAAACCGTTGAAGTTTAAAGTAAATTTTCTCGAAACTATCAATTTGACAGTTAAACCCTTTTTATTCTCAACGCTTCAATTATGAGTGGGTGAATTTACCCGCACCCGCCGTGCCCGTTTTGATTCCGTGGCAGTCGACTTTGAATTTGGCTTTGTCTCAATGACGCAGCGATAAGTGTGTATAGGATGAATTAGATATTGTATCTAATTCTATCCATTGAAATATATCCCACTAATAAATTATTTAATATCGTCTTTTATATTGCTATAAATATTTCTATAACATAGGCCATTTTAAAACATTGGCACCCTTACATTGTGGAACAAGGAATATTTTTATATTCTCTCTCTCTCTCTCTCTCTCTCTCTCTTCTATTGAGATTGAAATAGCCAATGTTAAAACAAAATAAAACACTAAATAGGAATTCCTCAGTTATGCAGTGTTTATTAACAAGGCCCTGGGAAACCTATATCCATGATTGCATCTGAGGTATCCTAAGGATAGCATTTCAAAATAACACAGGAAACTATATCGCCCTTTGCTAATAAACACTGCATAACAGTGAAATAACTGCTCAGCGTTCTCTCTTTTTATCTTTGCCTGTTTCGAACTTGATAGAGAGTAACAAAACATAATTCTTCTTCCGCTACACAATGTTTATTAACAACAATACTTTCCCAATTTCACTACATTCCTCAAGCACTAGGTAGGAGTGATCCGCTTTTGTTTTCCTGTACGGAAACATTTAATCCCAGAGATTTCTAGAAGTTGATGCTAATCTCGCAACATCTAAGCTCGTTACACGAGAATTTGTTATAATGATAAAATTATATATAGTCCGCAAGTTAAGTAGTGTATGTGTATAATTCAAGTGTATAATATTGTGATCTTATCATAATGTTCAATGTTCAACTTAAATTATGAGATTATTAGATAGATTACTTACTCATAGTAACATAGATAAATGATATTTTAAAATTGGAATTCTGCACCGTCATTTACCAACGTTTCTTATCAAACCTTAATCCAATTATTTATTTAACGCGGCTCTAATATAATAATTCAAATCATCTTGTCTATTATTATCAAATGTTGGTAAATTTCGGTTAACAATGATAATAAAACTAATCTGTACTATGTACTAGAGATAAATATGAAGCAACATAAATTTTAATTAAAACACAACAATAATATAATGGAATCCAGTTGTCCTCAACCATAGTAGGGTACATAATGTTGCTACATTATGTAAGGGACCTTCCATAAATTACGTCACATGAATTTCATGATTTGACCCCCTCCCCTCCTACCTAGTGTGACGTCACATATATTTCAATTTTAAATTTAGAAATTTATGAAATTAAAACGTCAAGGTATATTAAAATTATAATTATTAAACAAAAAATGTGATGTCACGTAATTTGGGAAAACCTCTCCGCCCCTTGTCACACAATGTCACACTGCCAATTCCCTCCCTCCCCTTAACGTGTGACTTAATTTATGGATGGCCCCTAACCTTATAAACGCTAAAATAAATTTAGTGTAATTAGAAAAGAACAGCAACGGTGGTGTCAATTGAATGATCTACACAAAATCGACACAGTTGCAGTGGAAAAATATATAATACTGAAAGGATTACCTTTCAGTATTTTTCGCCATTTCTTTAAATAAAACGAGAAACACGCGACACCGGTGTGTCAAAAATATACCGTGTGCATAGGCCTTTCGGGATTTTGGAAATATACCATTTCTACCCATTTATAAATTTGAGACTTTCGTCATGTAAAATCTGTCGAAATCCGGCGTATAGACATATGCAAACGCGATTTCGAGAATTAGAGCCGAATTACTTACGAAGTACACGATTTGCACACATTTTTCCTAATAAACAGATCAGGTGGTAAAGCTTTTGTTATTTGCCAGACTATATAATACTCGACTCATTAAAAATTACTGGCAGAAGCTGACGGTAATTGCTTTCTCAGTCCCACAATAATTATGACGAGTATAGTGAGAGTGAGACAGCAATAAAAATGACTACTCATATCAGAAATTTTATTAATGGCGCAACAAGTGAATGCCTTGTAACTTACTTAATTTTGACAGCGTGAATCTCTATTTTAGGGTCTTCGATGATAGATTTGTTCTGGATGAGCCGTAACTCCTTCAAGCTGCAAGGGATTGTGCCCGTTGATTGCATTGCTGTAACAATATAGAAATATAGACTTTAAAAGCATAACAGTTAGAGAATGGAATCCTATAAATAACTAGCGGCCCGTCCCGGCTTCGCTCGGGTGGACGTTTATTTATTAAACATTTTATAATATACGAAAAACAATGTATCACGCACCGGCGCCATCTACTTAAAATGTTGGTTTGTCCTGAATTTTTCCGGAAAGTCAGGAAGGAAAACCCGACCTATTTTTATATAGTAGAAGATTTACAATGCTCGGTGTAGTAGCTAACCCTATGACTGTTACCTTTATCTGGGGTTACCAACCATCCGAATTTGTGAGGATGTGCCCAGCTTTTCGCCTTCTTGTTCCGACTGTTCAGCATCGGTATATAATTTTCATATTTTTTCTTTTCTGGACATTTTATTAATGTAAAACCGATGTGCCTCCCGGTTTTTCATCCAGCCATAATTTTTAACCGATTTCAAAATAGGAGATTTTTTAATGTTTGTTACCTCAGTACTTTCGACTGAGTGAACCGATTTTGATTATTCTTTGTTTATTTGAAAGCCGGTGCTTCCCATGTAGTCCCATTTCTATTTGGTACAGTTCAAAATTACAATTGGACATGGACAAAATCCATGAGAAAACTATATAAGTCTGAAGTTTTTTACTTTGTGTTTGTTATCCCAAAAAATTGAGTTTGCAGAATGAAACCGCTAACGCTTCGTATATTTACCTCGAGCTCTATCATAAGTGTCCTTGCAAATCGCGTGAAGCGTAGCGATGGTTTTCTCGAGCGTCAGTTTGACGTCGTTCTCCGTTTTGTGCCACCACGCGAGGAACAGCGCCGCGAACAAATCGCCGGTGCCCGTGAAGTTTACATCCAGCTTAGGGATCTCGATCTTGTACGACTTTCCTGAGGAAAACACACTGTTTATTGGTTTTAAAGCCTGTGGTATCGTGGTGGAGCCGGCCGCCTCATAGCCCGGAGGCAGCGAGTTCGATTCCCGCGGCAGGACGAGTATTTGTGCACAGAATAAAAAAGTGTTCCGTGTCTGGGTGTTGTGGTCCTTGTAGCTTGTGGGTCCCTAGATATACGGAATCCTAGTTAGAGTCTAGGATATATTTAAGTGATCCCCAATTATCACCTATAATGGAATATTGCCTGTTTGTTTGCAAGGCTTTCACGTCAAAATGGCTTGATCAATTTAAAGGACATTGACAGGACATACACACACAAACAAACAGAGAAAAACACACACACACAAACAAACACACACACACACACACACACACAAACAAACACACACACACACACCCAGACACGCGTGCATAAATTACCTATTATTAATTAATTAAACGTTAATACTAATAATCATACACCTAACCCTACAACCTTAGCACACCCTCATTATCACTCTTTAAACATGCGTAATGCAGTGCGAGCTGTGTCTCTTTGATTATAAAACTTGTATTACTATCGAGACCTATTATTGGCTACATTAATATTCTGCTTTTATGTAATTACTATCTATATTATCCTAATGCTGTTGGTCTTTTAATAAATAAATAAATAAAATTAAATATTGCACATAGGTTGCATACATAAGCAAGATCAACTTAGGATACATTTATCCAGGAAAAATTATGAGAAAAATTGAGTAAAATATGGGTGATGTCAGGTCTATACTATCTATCAGATCTATACATAGGAAAAGGAAAATTTACCTCCACTGCTGGCAATGCCAATCATATGGCTCTCATCTCCCAAATCAGTGCTGGACAGCACCACTGTCTTTACGCCTTTAGAGTGAAGAGCCGCCACAATATCCAGTGCACTGTCCAGGCATTTCATTTTCAAGTTTGTCATTAGCTCTGCTTCAAACTGGTTTGGTGTGATGATATCGGCGAGGGGGAGTAGGATGTCGCGGTATACAGGTAGTATGTCTTCTGGGACATACATTTGGCCATTATCTCCCATCACTGGATCACACACTGGAATATCATTAATATAAATGTAAAGGAAAAATTTCAATGATGAATGGGATATAACACACTGTCATCCATCCCTTTAGCCCAGATATACTTTCCTTCAGCTACCGTGATATGTGATTTCATGTCCAAATTTATCATTCACCTTATAAATCCAAGTTATGACTAAGGAGAAGAAATTGTAGTTTAATTATTATAGTGTTCAGGAGTAGATAATGTAATTATGATAGAACATAAAGCGTTAAATTGTAAGCATTTGTGTTGATAAGATAAATGACAATGTAACATGTTAAAATAAAATAGAATTAATTTACGACAGGTGAAGTCATTCCTATTTCTGTACTCAAAACATAAAATCTTTACACTTAAGTTATCATTATACTTGACTGACCTACACAAGATTTTCCACTACCATTTTGGTTATCTCTGGTGTGGTGAACATTAGCCTTGAAGATATTGTGGCCACCATACTCTACACCTTGGTTAAGGTCATTATCACATCATCAGTTAGAAGATGTTTACTGCTGAACAAAGGCTTCCCCACCAGAGATTGTTGACTGAGGAAAATGCTGCTGCTACCGCATGCATGGGAAGAAATAGGATGATTGTATCTTACACGGAGACCACATGGTGGCACATGTAAGAAGGTAGGTCACACCTCAATTCCTTGAGACAAAGAGCTTCTACTCATGCATATTTGCCATTCTCTATCATCATCATTGTGCAGATCACATAATCAGACCTGACTGACAAAATAAAACTACTAATGTAATCACTAATACCTTAGACAAGCCTTAGTAAAGTGTTAAACAGCTTTTGTACTGTAATACAAATGTTTGGTGGCTTTATAACACTTGTTTACATTTAGATAGTCTTATCTACTGTCTAGTAGTATAAAAACTCACCATAAGTCAAATTGGGGTTCTTTCTTCTTAACCTTTTAATTAGTTCGGCAATCTGTTTCAATGCATCGGGAGATCTTGAATAGCCAGTCAGGAAATGTGTGTAATAGTCAACATCATTCAAACATAGTCCTTCTGCTATTTCCATAAAGTCATTGTTTTGCAACATTGTCCCTTTAATGTGTTTGTAACCTGTGTGTGTTGAAAACTGCACAGTGTTGATAAAGTCAACTTCAAATCCTAGAACCTAAAAGATAATGGAAATATTAACAGGAAATCTAAAACTATTTGTTATAAAGCAATTTTTGAGCTCCGCATTTGATGACATGTAATTGAAATGAACTGCTATGCAGTTTATAATAACTGTTTTGCTATTACATGTTACGTGATGCCTCACCAAAAGTATTTATATTTAATTATCTGTGCCAGGACTTAGCTTTCCCATTTATTTATACCATGCTAACATGTATGCATATATTAGACCGTTTTTTATGAGTAATGTTTCAAAATCTCAGGTAATTTATGATTTTTTTTACATCATGGGCAACATTTATACTATAATTTTTTAAAAGTGTAATATAAAAGTTACATTTACTATGTTATCAACTTATCATATTCTAAGAAAACCATTTTTAAGACCAACAATATCAGTTGACTATATCTAAAATACAAGGGCATTCATTGAGCAAGGTTATTTGAATGAGAGTAATCTAAATGAAGTATCTATTGTCATGGTCATTTTTTACAATGACCTTCTAACAATGTGCTCAACCGCATTGTCACCAACATCTGTATTGTTATTTTGTTGTGTTAAATATTCACTATAATTTTTCATAAATGATTTGTATAATAAACAAAATCATTTCAAATATTATATTTGTTAACAGCATACTTCAGTTCAGCCATGATCATGGTCCTTACAACAGCACAAAAATATTGGCAACTCAAAACAAGTAATTACATGGTATATATCCCATTAACAAACAATATTTTAGAAATAGTGACTGTGACAATTTAAAATCTTATATTAAACAAAATGTTGTGCATCAAACAAAATCTAGGCTGGGGCGCTATAAGTAATATTAACTTGTAGTCACAAAACAATATTGCTCTTCCGAGCTTGTACTTGTACTAGTATATAAGTACACTAGTGCTGGGCCAGGTCATAATTACATTGAATTAGAAAAGTAGACAATACAGTAGTGTATCAAAACTGGTTTATATCTTGACATGTGGTGTGTGATAATGTGGCTTGCAAATTTTAAGATGAAAATGATGCAATAAGTATAATATTATAGTGTTGTACCGGTATGGGTAATACCTACTAGGTCTGGTTATATTAATAGCATTAATTATGTTAGTTGACAGAAGAGCACATAAAAAAATATAAAAATCGAATTAAAATCTAAGAAATGTATAGATATACTTGCCTGAAGTGGAAATACCGCACTTTTATTTCCTACGTAGCCATGTACTACATGGCTTTGAATTGAAAGTACTGTGGGTGAGGAATCCAAAGACATCATAATGAAAAATTTAATACAGAAAAATATATTTCGTCTTCGCGATTGAGTAATTGAACCGTCGAGTACAACTAAGCCAATACTAATAAACGGTATCACAAGGACATAGTTAAGTAAAGATAAGAAATCACAGGCCAGCGCGGATTCATTAAATTAATAATATGAAACACTTCACTGCTTTTTTAATTCTTTTTACATTTACACGAGAGCAGAAGGTACAAACGGATGTTCGGACATATTAAATAAATAATTTCAAATAACATCCATCAATACTAGATGAAATTAAAATTTTAAAATGAATACATATACATAACCTAATAGCCCCGCGGGAAACCGTGGAAACCCACAGATCAGTAATACAAAGAGCATATAACCACTACGTTTTAATTAATTTTTTATTTGCAGTAATATGTAAGGGAAATTTAAAAAAAAAACCCATAAAATAAGCTTGATCAAAGAATATAGTTATTAGTTACTCTACCAAGCTCCTGAATTTTATTATAAAAAGTATTTCTTCTTGGCCTGTTTACAGGTGTGGCGTAATTAGTGGTCCAACGTAAAGATGTCGATACTCTGTGTATTCAGCTATCACTGGCGGAAATTAAATAATTTTTAACGAGGGGTCATATAATTATTAAATTAATACTTATTTTTTCGATAATCAATACTTTGAGTCAAAGTCATACTCCTAGTAAAGTGGTGGCAAGTTGGCAACTTTACTTGAAGCTTCTATGGAGTTTTGGAAACAACACGAAAAGAAACGTTTCACCATCATTATACCATTTTCCCACACTCACGCCTGTAATCCAGCACTTAACGAATAGAATGCCACCAATTTAATGCACTAACACTGAAAATAACACAAGTTCTGGAAAATAATACAATGCGGGGACGCAATCTTTTTCGGTTTCCCGCCAAAACTCCAACCTTTTTCTTCGTATTTGAAATTTGTTTTGGCTCCACACTTTTGTGTATTTAGCCAGTGTCAAGTAATAATTTTTTCAAGTTATTTTATATTATACATAATGTATGTTGTATGTGTCAAGTCACGTCACAGTCCAAGTCATCAAGTCAAGTTATACTCCTAGTAAAGTGGTGGCAGCTTTACCAGAAGCTTCTATGGAGTTTTGGAAACAACACGAAAAGAAACGTTTCACCATCATTATACCACTTTCCCATACTCATGCCTGTAATCCAGCACTTAACGAATAAAATTCCGCCAATTTTATACACTAATACTGAAAATAACACAAGTTTTGGAAAAAAATACAATGCGGTGACACGATCTTTTTCGTTTTCCCGCCAAAACTCCTGAAATACTTTTTAGGATCGAGTACCTACCCATTGCTTTTTTTTTGGCTCCACACTGTTGTGTATTTAGCCAGTGTCAAGTAATTGATAATTTTTAAAGTTAAACGGTATTAGATATATGTATAAAGCAAGTCAAGTCACAGTCCAAGTCATTAAGTCAAACCATAATCTAGTCTAGTCTAGTCAAGTCATACTCCTAGTAAAGTGGTGGCAACTTTACCAGAAGCTTCTATGGAGTTTTGGAAACAACACGAAAAGAAACGTTTCACCATCATTATACTACTTTCCCACACTCATGCCTGTAATCAAGCACTTAACGAATAAAATGCCACCATTTTTACACACTAACACTGAAAATAACACAAGTTTTGGAAAATAATACAATGCGACGACGCGATCTTTTTCATTTCCCCGCCAAAACTCCCCCCCCCCCATTGCTTTTGCCAAATATTATCAAAATTGTCCGAAATGTAAATATTATTATATGGCGCTATAAAACTCTTTGGCCAGACGCTGGCTTGACACAATACTTTTTTATCTAGCTCTACGCCATCGCCATATGGTTACTTAGCCAGTTAGATCACAGACTGACAAACGCTCTGATTATAATTTCTCGAAATTAGCAGCACATATTATAACGTATGTTAGCAGCCCCTTTTCTAGTGGCGGATGCCTAATTCGGGGCATATTTCCTCTGGCGTACGTACCTCTTTCGGGTGATGATATGACTGATGTGTGTAAATAATAATTAAATAAAACACAACACATTAAATTATTTTACTTTACTAGATTATTGAGCGGTACTAGCAGGAGCAGTAGGTTGTTCTTGAGTTATTTCATAAGCCTTCTCCAAAGTGTCTTGAATGACTTTCATATCATTTTCAATACTCCGAGCCCAGTTTTCAACATCTCCTATTTCTTTTAAAGCACTACTGAAGTTTTCCACAAGTGCAAGCCATTGTTGAGTTTGTTTGGCAAAGTTTATTGCACCTTGGTGCAGTAGTTTTGCTTCAGCATCTAGTTTTTTTTGGTTCAAGTATGCTTGTGCAACACTGGAAAAAACTGTTTTGTTAAATTGTCATATGTACAGAAGCAACAGAAAGCTTTTTCTAGCCTTTTCTTCAGCCTCATAGAGAACATCCATAACCCTATTTTAAAAGTGAATCTTTGTCTATTTATTTGTTTGGCAAAAATGTCTTTACTTCTATATTGATTTTAAAACAAGCAGTGTAGGTACATATTACAATGGGATGACATAGTACCAATACATATGATGATTCACTATGATTTTACCAATAGGCATGGATTTTTTTTAATTTTGCAGAATGGTGAATTGTTTTTAATAATATTGATGAACATACCCAACATTGAGGTGGTCTACAAGCGCCTGTGTTAAATCATTTGCTGCTAAAATGCAGTCTTTGCGTTTTTGTTCTGAAATGTTTTTAAAGAATATACAAATTTAAATAAAGTACTTAACTACTTTGATAATCATAGCCTAACAAACTAGTCATTAAGTATTATGTTGGTTTTATGTCCTTTTCTCCATCAATTTTACATACCTTGAACCACACGCTTGGCTGCTTGCCTTGCTTGATGCTCTTTTATAAGAGAAGATAACATAGTGATCAAGTATTATTTGATTTCTTTAGAAAACTATCTTTTAAATCGCCTGATAGGCCTTACCTATAACAAGTAATAACAACATAATAAGCAATGAACTGATGCAGGTATAAATGTCTTGAGTGTTATATTTAAATCAAAGAGTATACAACACTGCAATAATGATAAGATTTATTGATTTAGGAACAAGTAAGACATATCACATTGTTTATCACCTTCTTTCCTACATAAATTGGATTTATTAATGGGTTACTTCGCAGCTTCTACTATACAGACAGACACACGGAACCAAGGTACACAATGTATAAGACTTTGTTGATTCATTTATACTTAAAATGCATTGTTAGTTAGTTGGTTTAAGAAGTGAATCATAAATTCAAGTAATCAAAAAAATCAGTAAAACTACAGCAGACTAAAGCCAAACAGAGACAGAACCGCACAAAACCAAAACTGCATCAGAAATCAAAATAACATTGCAAGTTTCAAAGAGTATGTAGCGCGTAGTAACAATCACAGACCAAGTAGAGGATACTATGTATAATGGTAACAATCGAGTGCTTTTTTTGTGTTTTGGCTCCACATTTTTGTGTATTTAGCCAGTGTCACGTAATTGATAATTTATCAAGTTAATGATATTTCATGTAAATAATGTGTCAGGTCACAGTCACAGTCATTTTTTTTTGGAAACAACACGAAAAAAAACGTTTCACCATCATTATAAAACTTTTCCACACTCATGCCTGTAATCCAGCACTTAATGAATAAAATGCCACCAATTTTATGCACTAAAACTGGAAATAACACAAGTTTTGGAAAACAATATAATGCGGTAACGTCATAACGTGATCTTTTTCGTTTTCCCGCCAAAACTCCAGAGTAATGAGAGTAAGAGTAATATGTTGATTTCGATCGAGTGGTTGTTTTACCAATCTCAGCTAGGACCATAGAGTAACTTTTTATACTGAGCTATCATTCAAAGATTTGCGCATGTAACGACATCTATTGCTTTGTACCGCAAATAAACAACAACTATATGCATGCATACATACTACATACATACCGATAGGCTAGTTTCTTAAAATAATTATTTCAAAAAACAGTTTTGAATGTTGATAAAATTATGTTGTTGAAAAAATATACGTCAATGAACTCTAAAGTATAGTTTCCCGTGACACTGCACTGCGCAAGTCATCCTGAGACATCAGCACAATTTAGTAATAAGATTACTAGACTGTGAGATCAGGTCATAAAGTCTCATTTGCCCAGTAATTTCACTAGCTACAGTGCCCTTCAAACCGGAAACAGCAGTGCTTGCACACTACTACTTGGCGGCAGAATAACTGGCAAAGCGGTGGTACCTAGCTAGACGAACTTTGCAGAAAAGTCCTACCGCCTAGTAAAATTAATTAGTTAATTCGGTACTTATTAAGAAATAATAATAAAAAACGTTTTTTATTAACACAAATTATTCATTTATTGATTTTAATTCCAACTCTTATTTCACCATTTCACTTATCAAATATAATACAATTTTTTAACTTTGTTATGTTGACAATGGAGATCTACCGTAGATCACGTATACCATTTTCAACTACCGTTTGCCTCGCATTCACCAGCTTACTCCCCAAATCAAGCATGCGTTAAGTTTTACTTTAAAAAGGTAACTTAAAGCTTATTTCACAGAATAATATTATAAATAGTTGTATTTAAGTACGTATAGCTTTGGCTTGTATAGGTTACTAACTTTTACCTGTATTAGCTTAATTTTCAAAGCAAGTGTCGAATAGTAGGCAACTTATTGTGTATGCAGGTAGGTATCCGCCATACTTATGTGTTATAGTATTATTTAGGTACAGCTTACTACTTCAGCCAGTACAGCACATAATTGCATGGCGTAATTAATTATTCCTATAGGCATGTCAGTGGTAATGGATACCTATACCTACTTCACATTATTGGAAAAGCTCGCTATCGATTTTCGCTTAACGCTTTACGCGACGGTGGCAGCACCTGTGCAATTGGTGGACAAAGAGAGTAGTATCGAAATAGGTAATTGGTAAACCGTAGAAACCATATGCTTGCGCTTGCATCATGTATTGCTTTTGCCTCTAAATCTGTTATTAGCATCATCATAATTAATTTTAATGCCTACTTCGTAGTTTAATAAGTAGGTACCAGGCTGGTAGGTTGGTATGTGCAAAAATTGTAATACATATTGTGAAGATACTTAGGTAGGTATATTTACCTTTGGTCCCATTATAACAATTATATCTATGTACTATTGGTTGATAAATAAAATACGTGGTGATGTCAAAAAAATCCATGCTAAAGAGTTAAATCATAATGAAGTAAAAGCAGTCGGTGTTCCAAGAGAGTATGGTCTGTAACCAAGGTCCTGACTCCCACATTGTTAGTATTGTAGTAGGTAGTTGGTAGTTAGCAAAAATGAAGGCACTTTGCACTATAATTTGTAATCCCACTTGTACCCGCAATTACTATTCAAGCTATGTGCGGTTTTATTTGTTTTTGTTTTGGCTCCACACTTTTGTGTATTTAGCCAGTGTCAAGTATTTGATAATTTCTCAAGTTACATCAAAAGTCAAGTCAAGTCACAGTCCAAGTCATCAAGCTAAGTTATAGACTAGTCAAGTCATACTCCTAGTAAAATGCTGGCAATTTTACAAGAAGTTTCTATGGAGTTGTGGAAACAACACAAAAAGAAACGTTTCACCCTCATTAACGAATAAAACCCCACCAATTTTATGCACTAACACTGAAAATAACACCAGTTTTGGAAAATAATACAATGCGGTGACGCGATCTTTTTCGTTTTCCGGCAAAACTCTATGTGCGGAATTTACAGTCACTGTTGAGGAAAACATCGTGCAGGAAACCGGCTGTTCAAGAATGACTTAAGAACTTGAGACATGTCATGAAAGGTAACCGTAGGTAACTTGATGAGCGTGGTAGATACACTCGCTACCTGTGAGAGAAGGCCCATGTTCTAATAGCAGTGGGAACGTATTGAACTGATGACATATAGGTAGGTAAGCCACTTTAGGGACTTATACCTACGTAGGTACATAATTAAGCAATTTCAATGAAATTCGGCACTCAACTGTATTGAATTGTTTTTAATATCTAAAACATGTTATAGGTTATTAGGGTAAAGTTATTTATTAATTAGAGACATGATATTATAGAAACGGGCATGAATAGTATTCATAACTATTTACAACTAGTACATGGCTAACACTCATGAGATAGTTGAATAACTTGCGACCGGTGTTCGGGAAATATACAAATAGATACCCAATAATACTCTTCCTCATGGAGTACGCGCGGCGGCGGTGGCGGCTCTGCGCTGACTCACGGCTGTATGTCGTGATCGTGAGTGTTAGCTCTGTACTAGTTGTTATTAGAAACTTATCCAAGTTCATTTAATAATTGACTCTTAGAAAACAGTGACAGTAATCGTATCGTAATCGTATTAGCTTAATTTATATATTTATATATGTAAATACGTATGTTATACCTAGGTTGTGACATTATAATAAAATAAGGTTATCTTTTTCGCTTATAACTAATTTTGTTTTGTATCTTCATCCGATTTTCCTATCATCTTTGTAGTTGACAGTAGCGTATTTTTCTTTGAGTTTCTCGTTGAATTCCGGGTCGTCCCATCCCCAGACGTGGTGGGTGCCGTCACCAGTGCGAAGCGCGCGCTGTTTGATGATCTCCGGGGAAACTGCCTTAAGATCGTAGGCTTGACCAATCTGAAAAAAATATTCAGATATGTTAGAATATCGACGACTTGAACTTTATTACAACTTCTGCAGGTGTCATTTGCTTTTAAGTGAAATTGTTTTTGGTTTCTAATAAATACTTTAAAAATATTTTAAATACTTATGACCCAACAGAGTAGGTAAACATGTAATGAGCATGAGCTCATCTGAGGAGTGATAGATGTTCCGTTTTTGATGTCCTGTTTCAAAAAATCTGTAATCCCGAGGTCGGTTCAACGACTTTAAAACAGCTGATTGTCAGTTAAAGGCTGAACAGCGTTTGGGCGATTCGCCCGGTGACGCTGTAAAGGTCGGCAGAGACCAAAAGCATTAGCCCGTTCAAAAAAAAGCGTATGGGTGATGCGTAACCAATATCAGTATCATCAAAATTCTATCACAACTATTTGAAGTTGGTTAAACAATTTTAACAATTTCCGACATATTTTATTTAACATATTAAATAGCCATTTTCAAAGTTGGTGATTTTCACTGGTGGATTTCGTAAGGTTTTCGTGAACGTGCACGAGTTTTCGAGTGGATGGTGGATGAACTTCAATAGGATGTTTTAGAGAGGTCTAAAACATCCTATTGAAGTTCATCCACCATTTTACTGGGGCATGACTCTGGTACGTGCAAGAGTAGATTTACACGACGGAATAAATATACTAAAAATAGCTTACACTTGACTTTGAGTTAGCTTGATGGCTGTATAATAATTATGTAAGTATAAAAAATATATCCGAAGATAATAATAATCACCTTAGCCATAAGTTCGATGAAGACGATAGTCGGAGTGAGCATATTGATGATGGGGTGTTCCGCCGCGCGGTAGTCCCACGGGAACGTGTGGTGGTAGTTGTGATACCCTTCTACACACACCATCCAGACGCCGATGTTCTCACGAGGGTTCAGTGACCTGTAGAATGCGTCAGGTTACGTAGAGGCAAATTATTTTACAACCGCCTGTGAAAACGCACAAGGTTTTTCACAAAAATTTGCCGCGTGCTTTTGTAAACTCGGAGTCAAAATTATTCACACTTTAAACGACTAACTAAATAGTGTCTTAAAAGGTAGGCAACGCAACGCCAGCGCCCCTGGTATTGCAGATGTATATAGCGATAGGTAACTCGCTCACCATAAGGTACGCTTAAAACAATGGCTTGTTTTAGTGCTCATAAACTTTGAACTTTTTGTTTCATTTATAGTGTCAGTTTAAGTTACAATATTTTAATAGACACAATGAAAACATACCTAACTAATATCTAGCTATTATTAGGTAGTCACCTACTTATTGTTTACCTACTAATGTGATTTATTAATTAAAAGGGAAACCTGCAAAGGCGATAAATAATTCTTATTTATTAGCATGCTAATGATTCTTATGGCCGTCCGTACTAAAGTTTCACAAATACTTTCGCAAATACTTGTTCTGTATCTGGGTGTTGTGGGACTATGGTCCACGTAGTTCATGGGTCCCTAGATACAGGGAATCCTAATTAGGGTCTAGGATTTATGTCTGTGTGTTGGGTCTTATTATTATATAACTACTAGTTGCGCCCCGCGGTTTCACCCGCTGATAAAAAGTGTTTTAATTATTTGCTCATCCCACGGGAACATTTAACTTTTTCGGGATAAAATGTAGCCTATATGTTAATCCAGTATATAAGCTATCTTGGTACCGAATTTCATCCAAATCCATTCAGCCGTTTGAGCGTGAAGGAGTAACAAACATACACGCATACACACAAACACACATACACACATACAAACTTTCGCCTTTATAATATTAGTGTGATCTGATTAATACACTTACAGCCTTTTAGGTCATAACTCATGTCATTTAAACAAACAATTTTGATCACGCCTAATCTGAGTAAATCGAATTATTTACTTTAATCAAATATCTTACTTGTCATAAGGTCGGTATCCGTACATATGTGCAAAGCTGTTAACGCTCCAAACGATATTGATCCCGCAAGTGTATCTCAAAATCGTAGGGATAAAGAAGGCGTTCGTAAAGGTCTCGCCCCAGAAGTACATTGGAATCACGGTGGGAAGCATGAAGCAGAGAAGAGGCATCATCTTCATGTAATGTCTGGAGTGGAAAATATTGTTAGTTAGAACAACTAATACGTGCTGTGTCGAGACCTGGGAGGTGATTAGGAAACATTGATTGCAATGTAACAGAAGAAATTTCCATACTAACTATGCACATAAACTACGTATTAAGACTGTCAAATCCATACACATTTGTTTTCTATTTGTTGTAATCAAGTTACGTGATCGCCCAGCTGGTCAATTGGTCACAACATTACATTGTTTATTTTGTCTCTTCTCCAAATTATACTGTATGTCTCCTACATTGTTTGATGTCCTGAATAAATGCCTTTTCTTTCTTTCCTTCTATACTTTCTTTTTTTGAATCTTCATTTCCACAGACACCCGGGTCCGTGCTTTTTGTTAGATTATTTTTTATATTTATGAATTAAGCCTATTATTAACATGAACATATATATAATACAGGAAGGCCTTCTATACTTGTACTCTTGCTTTTTCTCTGCAACTGCTAAGGTCTGTTAACTCAGCAGCTTCTATTCGAAATTTTGCCACCTCTTGAACAACTGAACAACACCACTGAAACAATCATAATTCTGTTATGATTGTTTCAGACTGCAGAATGGGTCCAGTATCTCTAAATTGTCTGTAGGATTTCTTTGCAAAGGACATTGTGAAGCCAACCGAAACAGAAAATGAATGAGGGCTCAAATAGAAATTGCATTTGAAAAATGAACAGCAGAGGACCGTTTTGGGGTATCAAACAAATAGACCGTTCAAGATAGGTTAACAAGTGACGAGCGAAGGGTGACGTTAAATCTAACTCTTCCGAATACGCTACCTACTGTCTATAGGTCATTGCGGCCAGTACAATGACCTATAGACAGTCCAAATGCTCCAGCCCAATGCCAGTAGGTAGCGAAACTCCAAATATTTGTTTTTGTAATATGTAGTATTATATCATTGTAGTATTTAGTAGAAAGAATAAACGTAAAATAACCCTTCTCAAATTAGCAATGTCTTGTACTTACTTCTTTTGGAACATAACCACAGGGTCTGCATATAGATCAGTGAGGTCTATTCTCTTCCCACCCTCAATGACTTCAGGGCTTTTCTTGCAGCACAACCAGCCCATATGGGAGAAGAACAGGCCTCGTTCGGCGTTGTGGGGATCTGCGTCAGTGTCTGCGTACTTGTGGTGCGTGCGGTGGTCTCGGGCCCATTCGAAAATGCAATCCTATAGGGCAAAAAATAAATAATAACAACGCCCAATGATCAGACACATAGACCCTGGACCCTAACTAGGATTCCTTGTATCTAGAGACCCAGGATTTACGAGAACTATGCTCCCACAACACCCAGATTCAGAAAAAGTATTTGTGCTTTTTTTTCTGTGCACAAATAGGTGTCGCGGGAATTGAGCTGCCGCCTCCGAGTAATGAGCCCACCTGCTCAACCACCACACCACAGAGGATAATAATAGAAAATATAATTCAAAATAAGTATTTTTTTGTTCATATTGCGCACTACTGACTTCTTCTTTTATGATACTATCCTTCCAAAGGTTGCCTGGAAGAGATCACTTTTAGTGATAAGGTCGCCCATTGTGCTACCTCTTCTAGTACTGTAATATCTAGTTTTATTTTATGTTGGTATACGCAATAAAGAGTTTTTCTATTCTATTCTATTCTATAATCTTTTGGTGTATAACCTAATTCCATTTACGTAGCTATCTGTGGCTACGTAAATGGAATTAGTATAAACAAACTAATTTATATATTATATAACATACAAACATTTCATATTTATACGTATTTTATTCAAGACATTAAAAATTATGCCGGAATTTATGAAAGGAAGGGATCTACTTTATGATTATGAAAATATCTGCACTATGTACATATGTATAGAGATAATAATAATATATAATATAGGCTTGGCATTAGATCTAACACAATTATTCTTCAGAGTCGTCTCCGCAAATGGCAGGTGCAGAGCCTACCCGCTAATTTGATTAAATTACCATTTTTACTCTAAAACAATTTTCACGGGAGAAATTAATTTCCAAGGCCAGCTATTTGTAGGTTGCCTTACATTAATCATTTCTCGGCTTCCATTATATTTATTTTGCTTTTGCTGTGATACTGTTAAGTATTTAAGCATTTTATATAATACTTAATAATAACCTATTTTCGAATATAAACCGGATTAGTACCCACTCGATAAAAGACTACGTATTTAAAGTTAGTACCTAATATTATTCATATTGTGTATTATTAATCGAAAATATATATGATGAGAACTGAAGTGGTAGGATTTTTTGTGTTTATCTGCGTATATGTACCACTGTTTTGCCAGATATTCTGCCGCCAAGCAGTTGCTAATAGTAATGCTTGCACATAGTAATGTGCAAGCATTACTGTGTTCTGATATGAAGGGCACTGTAACTAGTAAAAAATACTGGGCAAATGAGACTTTATGATACCTCACAATCTAGAAATAATTTTACTAAATTGTGCTTATGTTTGATACCAGCGTGCGCAGTCCAGTGTTGCGGAGAAATTTATGTATATTTAAATTGGCCCGATAGCTCAGTTGATAACCCTGCCTTCTGAACTGTGGGTTGTGGGTTCGATTCCCACCCGGGACAAACATTTGTGTGATTAACAAAGGTGTTTGTTCTATGTCTGGGTGTGATATTGTATTCTATGTATGTATTAACAAAAAGTATCTAAGTATTGTTTCATTTATTGGTTCCCATAATACAAGCTTTGCTTAGTTTGGGGCTAGATGGCGCTGTGTGGGATGTCCACACATAAGTATTATTACCATAAATTAAATAATCTAAATATTCTAATAAAAAGTTTGATTAATAGGTATCTCATTAATTTACTTAGATATTATGTAATTAAAAGAAAAGAAGACTTAATAAAACAATTACCTGAAACCCCATTGTCTGCCACAACATGAGCACAGTCCGGAGTGGAGTCTTGGCTTTAAAGCTCCTGTGAGTCCAGAGACGGTGTGATCCTGCTCCGATTCCAATGGCACACATCAGATGGACAGCAAACGCTGCAGGAAATGAAGTTTGTATAGGTATTGGCAAAAGGGCTAACGTATAAAAAAAGAAATAAGTAGGATATATAGAGCAGGAGTAACAGATAATAGATAGTTGCCTGTATCTACTAAACAATTGTTGCTAATCTTCGACCACATACATTGGCTTCTATTCTACAGTTTCTGTGGTGTAGTGGTTGAGCAGGTCGGCTTATAATCCGGAAGTAGCGGGTTCGATTCACAGAAAAAAAGCGCAAACACTTGTTCTGAATCTGGGTGTTGTGGGACTATGGTTCTCATAGTTCCTGGGTCCCTAGATACAGGGAATCCTAGTTGGTATCCAGGATCTATATGTAATGCGTTGGCCGTTATTACTGTTATTATTATTATTCTCATCAAAATGGGAAGATAATAATTATATCCTATGCCTATATGGTTAGCCCTTACTAATATTAACACGAAAGTTTGTATGTGTGGATGTTTGTTAGTCTTTCACGCAAAAACTACTTAATGAAACTTGGAATTCAATCATTCATTGATTGATTGAATATTCAATCAACGATTGATTGAATTCCATAGGTATATTGAATATTCAATCAATGATCAATTGAATTCCAAGTTTCATTCAGTCCATCTAGTTTTTATTTCAGTAAAATATTACTTAGTTAGGCAGGGCTAACGCACTACTAGGTACCTAATAATATATGTACAATGCCGTCATCATTATATATACAAGGTGGAA
This sequence comes from Ennomos fuscantarius, assembly GCA_905220475.3. NCBI lineage: Eukaryota > Metazoa > Arthropoda > Insecta > Lepidoptera > Geometridae > Ennomos > Ennomos fuscantarius. The sequence continues at coordinate 9,229,913 of HG992037.1, read as the reverse complement.
TTTAATTCGTTCTTTTCCTTTAATGTATGTATCCTCCTATGTATGCTCCTATGTAACTAAATAAAAAAGTACTTATAAAATAAAACTTAAATCTAGGTATTATCAAATTTAAATTCCAAAGAAAAGCCTGGCGACATTGAACAAAACAGGTGTTTTATTGCTTACGAAACATTTACAAAGCACTCAGCCGGTGCCCGCGCCGTGTTTAGCGTTAAATAGACATTTCGGCTGTCATGCAGTTATTTTAGGAGGCACTAAATACTACAAACCTACTTTTATTTAAATTGGCTCTTGTACGAACATTCTATAGCATGGTCTGAGTACGTACATTTAAGGAAAAGAGTGAATTGAATTCCACCATGTATATAGCAGGTATAAGTTGAACAAGAGACTGAATGCAGATAGTTTATACGCTGGATTAATACATAAGATACTTTTTATCAGCGGGAAAATCACAGGCTGCAACTAGTTTGTTATAAAAGGGCAAGATTACAAGTAGGTAGTCTTTCTATCATTAGAGTTAAGGTTCACAAGTAGGCGTTGGGCGGCCTAGAACCAAAATTGAACCCTTAAACATAGAGTTACAAGCGACACTGCACTGCGCACATCATCCTGAGACATCAGCACATTCTCGATTACTCGACTGTGAGATCAGATCATAAAGTCTCAATTGCCCAGTAATTTCAGTAGCCCTTCAAACCGGAACACAGTAGTGCTTGCACACTACTGCTTGGCGGCAGAATAACTGGCAAAGCGGTGGTACCTACCTAGACGAACTTTGCAACAAAGTCCTACCACCTAGTTAAGACCTAGGTAAAGGCTTTTAGAAATGTTCTTACCAAAAACGTTAGTCTGCCATTTCGCCGAGGTGAACACCAACCACAGTCCATAAAGGGAGGCGATGTGCAAGTACAGGAACCAGAATATATTGAACCAGACCAGCTCGTGCTTCTTAGGTGTTGCCTTCTTTAGTACAGATACATCCTTGTCAAGGCCGAGGTCAGAGGTCTGCGTGTCCGTCTCAAATAGGACCCCGCTGGGAGTCGGGTCTACTTGTGGAGGCATCTCCTGGGAGTGAGGAAAAGATAATTTATAGGTGCTTGGGCTTTGTAGAACAAGACAAAACAAGACGTTACCTTCTTCAACTAAAAGAAAACTGATGATATTCATAGGATACTACATACTCTTGATAAAAACACTTTTGATTCAACAAAAAAAAATGACAAATAGATACACATCTATATAAAATTACAACCTATATAAAATTCTAAACTTATAATACCTCTGTTTGATCGGGGATTAAGTGTAACGTAAAAAATAATATGTCAGTAAAGTAAGTAAGTATGTAAAGGTTATTTTTTCAAGTACCTTATTATACAAATTATAAAATGCCTTGGAGAGAGCACTAAAGTATTAATTAAAAATTCTAATGAATTGAAAATGTAGATGCAAGAAATAGTTGTAGCTAGTCTTTAAACCGGAAATGGAAGTGAATTATACTTCATTTTATGGTTGAAATGTAGAAATTATGTCCCCTCGTTTGCAGACATCAATTTTATGAGCAACAATTAGCTTCGAGCTTATTATAATTCCAGTTATTCGATAAATAATACTCTCTCATCTAGTTTTCATTAAAAAATGTAGTCGTATTGAGAATGGCTCCTTTTCAAACCACTTTAAAAAGGAAATTCTGATGTATTTCTTAATGTTTCTTAGCTAAGAACTCCGTTATCTATAAACCGATTAGAAGCTTTTTATTTTATGTAAATTTAGTTTGATCTCATAGAAATATCACCAGTTTGTTGCAGTAGCTAGTAGTAAGCAGTAATAAAGACATTATTTAAAAGAAAAGCTAGTAAAATTACTGATTTTAAAAGTGTGGCATAAACAATTTTAAAGCCTTTATATATTCGTTGTCACTGATTAATGTTTACATTGATACATTTCAATTTTATTAACAAAGAAAGTTCCTGGTACTAATTCTTTTTTTACTTACCTCCACTAATAATAAGTACAAACTTCTTAGTCAATTCACCACACAACTGTTTGGTTTTTCAAGGCACCCCTATTTATAAAGAAGAAAACAATAGAATCAACATTTAAATTAAAACAATTGGATCAAAATCCTATAACAACCGAATCTAGAGCATGAGGTCGATGACATGACGCGTTGTTTTGAAATACTTCATTGTATGTAAACATCAATCTTGATGGTAATAATAGGTCTTTACCTATGAAATTGCCGTATTACAGTACAGACTTTTTCAAACAAAAAAAAGTTTTGATTGGCTATGAATTCTAAATTCAAATTAATTTTGTTTTAAAAATATGACATTCTATTTACAATATAAGTCTTTTGTTTATTGATTAGCGTTGTATTTTCATTACATTTCAACATTTTTCCTCATAAAGGATACTTTGAAATTTCGTGTAATTATGGAATATGAGTTCCGTCGTGGCACCAACGCGGCACAAACGACACGTAACATCAACGACGTTTACGGAGAGAACTGTACAAACGAACGTACAACCCGTTATTGGTTTGCTCGGTTCCGTTCTGGGAATTTTGACTTGAAAAATGAACCTCGTGGACGTCCGGAAACTGGTCAACAATGATGAATTAAAGGCGATTGTGGAAGCTGATGAATCTCAATCTACAGCTGAGCTGGCAGCAGCTTTTGATGTTAGCATCAAAACAATATTGGTCCATTTGCGACAGATTGGCAAGATAAAAAAGCTTGATAGATGGGTGCCCCACGAACTTAACGATCGCCAGCGCAACGTACGCGTCGAGACTTGCCTTGCGCTGCTTAACAGGCACAGAAATGAAGGAATTTTGAGCCGAATTGTTACGTGCGACGAAAAATGGATTCTTTTTGACAATCAAAAGCGCTCAGCAAGTTGGTTAGATCCTGGTTCGGTACCAAAGCATGTGCAAAACGAAAAATGACCCCTAGAAAGGTGATGGTCACAGTTTGGTGGTCTAGTGCTGGTGTGATTCATCATAGCTTTTTACAAAACGGCGAGAGCATTACTGCAGATGTGTACATTGAAGAGCTGACCACAATGATGGCGAAACTCGCACGTCTGCAACCAGCTTTGGTCAATCGGTCGTCTCCACTGCTACTTCACGACAACGCGCGACCCCATACTGCACAACAGACCGTCTCTAAGCTGCATGAGTTGGGTTTGGAAGCTCTCCCTTATCCGCCATACTCACCAGATCTTGCGCCTACCGACTATTACTTTTCCAAAATTTGGACAATTTTTTAGCGGGAAAAAAATTCATGTCCCGAGAGGCAGTACAAAACGCCTTTGAAGAGTTTGTTGTCTCCCGTCCTGCTGATTTTTTCAAGAAGGGCATCCATAAACTGCCACAGCGTTGGCAAAGATGCATTGATTGCAGGGGTGATTACTTTGAATAAAAGAAATAAATAAGTTCGAAAAAAAAATACTTTAACTTTTTTCAAACAAAACGGCAATTTCATAGGTAAAGACCTAATATATACAATTAAGCTGGTTCAGAAATTAAATTTTAGAAACGCATCACAGGCGCGGGTACTGCCAATGCTGATTCAAATAATAATAATAACGCCCAACGATCACATACATAGATCCTGTACCCTAACTAGGATTCCCTGTGTCTAGGGACCCCAGAACTACGAGGACCATGGTCCCACAACACCTAGACTCAGAACATGTGTTTGCGCTTTTTTTTAATGTGCTCAAATAGTTGTCCTGCCGCGGGAATCAAACCCGCCGCTCCGGGTTATGAGCTGACCTGCTCAACCACCACACCACAGAGGCTGTCAAATGTCAAATGTTTAACGAAAAAGCATATTTTTTTCCTCACTGTAATGACCTACAAAGTTTCGAACTGGAATACCTGCGTAGGTTGCTTGGACAAATCAATAGGTGATCAGCAAGTCCATCAAATATCAACGCTTTAGTTAATGCGTGTCACATAATCACAACATGGTGTACCGAAATTCAATATTTATAATACACATAGGCATTTCTTAATTATATATACGAGTACTTACAACACAAATGTTTTGTGAGTTTTACCGGGACTTAATAGAATCTACAGGTTTTACAGAAAGCACCACATCCTGTGACGAAATATTAGGCTATATGTTAAGTATCATGTATCATGTACTTACAAGATAGATAAGTAAGCTAAGACTCAACTTCGAACGGAAATTGTTTAAAACTTTCAAGTAGGTTAATTTTTTGATTTGAGAGTAACACATTTGTGTAATCTTTACCAAAAGGCAAAAATAAAAATTTGCGTACAATGTTCATGGATGATATTACTCTAAACTAGGTATAGATATCTTTTCCAAAGTAGAATGCAATACAACCAGAAAAAAGACTTCAAGACCTATGTCAATAATAATAATAATAATAAATATCTGTGGACATTTCATACATGTGCTATGGGAATCAGATAACTGATACAATACTCATATACTTTTTGATTGTAAATACATACATAGAATACAATATAATACCCAGACACAGAACAAACACCTATTTTCATCACACAAATATTTGTCCCGGGTGGGAATCGAACCCACAAACCGCAGTTCAGAAGGCAGGATTACTACCAACTAAGCTATCGGGCCAGTCAGTATGTTAATTCATAACTGCATATTAAGTAAGTATATTTATTTTTTCAAAAGTACCATGCAAGCTGCATTATGACCAGAAAACAGATGCATAATGTACCATATCCATATCTGTACATTATCAAAATCAAAACTAGGTCAGCTCACGACAATAATATTATGAAGTCGGGGTAAAAAAATACGGCACTTCATTTATCGGATGCAATATTGTCTTTTTTCATAATGGACGCGTGAGATTTATGATGTACATATAGATGAGAAGTCTGAAAAATTATCGTACATTATCATATCTATTAACAATTCCCTTCTTTTTTTAGTAGGCAAGTGTGTTAGAATTTTTAAACCACCCCCGAGGACACTGTTGTATGGTATAATGCATGGTTAACACGTTTTAACGCAAAACTTCATATTTTTCACAAGAAAAAAAAATCCTATATTCTTAGTAATGTGGTTTATCTGTACGCAAAAATTCGTCCAGGTTCAGCCAATTTGGTGAGTGGTTGCTCTACGGACCTTTTCAACGTTTTCCACTAAACAAAGATTCACGTCTTCTCAGAAATAGTGGCAAGAGGAAAAAGAGAAATGGCCGGCTCAGTTCACGTACAATAATGGCCCTTCAATTACATATATTATATTGGGCCATTATAGGGCCAAGAATTTAGGGAAACTCGAAGAAATTCTAGTTTCCCTAAATTCTTGGCTAACCATAGGCAATAGTCATTTATTCATATAAAATACACGTCTGAAATTAGATAATAATATAGAAAGAATCTAAATATATACAACTCAAAGGTGATTGACTGACCGACTGACATAGTGATCTATCAATGCACAGCCCAAACCACTGGACGGATCGGGCTGAAATTTTGCATGCAGGTAGATGTTATGACGTAGGCATCCGCTAAGAAAGGATTTTTCGAAATTCCACCCTTAAGAGGGCGAAATGGGTGGTTGAATTATTTTCCCATAGGCCACGCCGCGGGCGAAGCTGCGGGCAGAAGCTCGTTGTACAATATAAACGGTACAAAATAACATTACTATTACATAGAAACACACATAACATACTATGTTAAACAAGGAAGAAGACAATAGATTTGTAGGTGGATTATAAAGCGGTCCCGTATCGCATAATGCAAATGCGCCGAGATATTACCGCTGAGGTGGAAACATCCGAGTGGTCTCACCAGAAGCTCTTCGGAATAAAATCTCCGTTTCACGCCCCAGTTACCGGAGCGGAAAATCCGCCATTCATTCCGCTCACATGTTGTGTACGGCCGCGGTGACGTACCAAGGGAAGGGCTAATAAAATCACCCACAATAGAACTGCTACGAAACGAAAAACTGAATAAATCCGTTACGTTTTTGTACCTGTTTTTTGAAACAGGGAAATGCCCTCGCTCTTCTCTGCCCGCACGAGGGTGGCGGTAGGGGTATGTGGGACTCTTACCCACTAAAACCCCCGTTTCATTCACCGAACATGGGATCCACCGGGATGGGGCTAGATGGAGTCGCACTAGCATTTACCATCTAACCCTTCAGTGAGCTATATTTTTCGACGATATACACATAATTCTAAGTATTAGAAATACCTGGTAATAGCATAGGTTTAATAAAAATCAAGTATTGAAATCAAGCAAGTAAAGAAACAAGTAAGTCAAGTAAGTAAGTATAAGTGTTCAAATCGCGAAAGTTTAAGAAACACATGAAACTAAGTAATTGGTTAAAAATATATAAATATAACTTTGAGCGATCTTTGATATGAAAATGTTCATGAACTTTTCGGCTTTAGATAAATAAGAATTTAATTACTGTATAATTATGGTTAACCTATAAGACACTGTTTTTGAAATTTGCAATTTGTCTCTTATTTTGTGGTTCGTATTATTCTAAATGTATATAGTCTTTTAGTTTACGTAAAACATTAAAATTTGTGCCTTATATAATGCAAGATGTATAAACGGTAAAAAATATGCACCCTTTTAATTGCACTCTGAGTACGTCCCATGAGAACGCAAGAGAACTGGCACGTATACACTTTGATGTCATTTGCGAATATCTGCTTTTGTAAATTATCGTTTTTTTACATCGTTGGATGTTTTATGCTTCGGATGAGTTTTTACGTAATCACCGCTACGATGTAGCGAGAGTGATGCACTTGTGTTTTATACTTACCTTTTTTATGTTAAGGACTGTGATGTTAAGTATCACGGCTGCCCATATCAGTTGCAGTGTCACTCAGAACTCTAAAGTATAAAGTTTCACGTGACACTGCACTGTCATTCTGAGACATCACAATCTTTGCTTGCGTACTACTGCTTGGCGGTAAAATAACTGGCAAAGTGGTGGTACCTCCCTAAACAAACTTTGCAGAAAAGTCCTGTCTGTTAAACTACTAGTACTTTTTACAGACATAGACGAGGCAGGGATCTGATTTATCTGTTTATTCTAGATTGCCAAGAACAGACTGCATGGGTATTCGATGCATAAAGCCCCAGTGAGTGCATTGGTGAGGCTAACGGGTAAGGTGGCACTTTTTTGTGCCACTGTTCCGTCACTGGGGCCAAGGGACCGAGCCATAAATGCATAAATTCAAGGAAAGACAGCAAAGACAAATGTTATACATACCCTATAATACCAGGACAACCACAAATTGAGAGATGTAGGTAATTTCCTTCCACACAAATCGTTTCTGCTGATTTGTACTGGATGCGACGGAAATGAATCCGATGCTTCTGGTCTAGATTGAATTGCGGGCGATATAGCGCGTCACGGAAATTTGAAGAACGTTTCGGGAACGTTCTCGAAATATCGAAATAATTCAAAATAATAAACTGTGAACCAATGTGCTACTTACTCTACAACTTTATAGAGACTGGTACAGCAATATACTTAGGATTTTTTAAGCCTTTGGGACAGCTACATTTTATAGGGTTACAGGAAAAATCGTGCTAAATCCGTCAAGAGCGTGGAGTACCCATCATTTCTGACTTATTTCACTATGAAACACCCGAGCCTAAACTTAACCATTTTCGAGATATTCGACTTTTAATTTTTTTTATTGAAAATTGCCAATTTTTAGGCTAAAAAATTTAATTATTTTTATTTTGTTTGGGGGCGAGTTGGCTGGACTGCAGTCGCGTCCCCTTCTCGCCCCCTTCTCGCCCCCGGTACGGCGGACGAGGGCTCACGGAAGGGTTTTAGTGGGTTCGAGTCCCATATACCCTTTGCCACAACGGGGGTGGTGGCAGGGGGTATATGGGACTCGATGTGCGAAGGCATTTCCCCCCTCAAAGAAAAGGGTGTTTCATAGTGAAATAAGTCAGAAATTATGAGTACTCTACGCCCTTAACGGATCTAGCACAATTTTTCCTGTAACCCTGTACATATTGAGCGTAATGATGAAATAAATTTATTTCGATTTAGCTATCAAAAGAAAAATTTGGGAGGTATAGGTGAATTTACGTTATGATGGAAACTAATGTTTAATTTTATATTACAGTGTAAATTTATATTGAAATACTTTTTTATTGGGAATAGAAGAATTTAGGAGATATGTGTGAGGTATCTTAGTGTCACTTATAGGTATAGGCTAATTACTAGTAATCTATTAGAACTTTCTTTACTAATATTAATAGTCGTGCGGCCATACCCACATACTCCATTTAGCAATAGGCCTTGTAAATCTAAATTGATGGTAGTTTCCAGCAGTTCAGTGCTTCGCTAGTACCTCGTAAGTTATCGAGTATTTATGGTTGACAGCCGTAACCTCAAGCTAGTTTAGGATAAATCAAACTGAAATACTTTCAGTGACTTCAGAGGGAATAGTCGGAAAGCGGTTGAAGCGTAATTTAGCTGAAATAGCCATCGCGGATTACCGGTGTTGTGGTCAAAATGGGTCCTGGTCATGGAAAACGATTCGTCTGCGGTCCCCACTCGAATTTCAATGTTTGCGGTCACACCATTCAATTTAGATTCAATTTTATTATTCGGTTAAAGAGCAATCAGTTATTTGGTATATCGGGTTGAAAGCTAATTAGAATTTGAACACCGCCTGATAAATTTTTCAATCAGTGTTTTGGAATTTTTGGCCCGACTATCAACCAAGCAGCGACCTAAAACATAAATAATTACAACGTTTGATGAACACATCATAAGACAAAGAGGAAGATATATAAATAGAAAATACAAGTTATGGTTGAGAAAAACTATCAAGTTAACAACCATAACCAAAGAATAGACAAAATAAGGTACTTACATAGAATAAACTTATGGCTGTAAAAGAGAGGCTTTATCTGCGTAATCTTCCTGAAAACTAGGATTTTGCACAAAAGTAATTAATACAATAATGTAAATATAATTTAATGATAGCATCGTTTTGAGCATATTGCCAGATTTTAAGGATTGCTTGAACTATCAGAATCTATAGACCGTTTCCGGGAATGTAGATAGTTTTTGACCTTTTTTAGATTTTTGTTAAATTAAGTGGGCTGGGATTTTTATCACACTAATAAAAAGTTTGTATGTGTGTTTGTGTGTATGTTTGTTACTCCTTCACGCTCAATCAAACGGCTGAATGAATTTGGATGAAATTCGGTACCAAGATAGTTTATACACTGGATTAACATATAAGTAGGCTACATTTTATTCCGGAAAAATGATTTTTTCCCGTGGGATGAGCAAATAATTAAAATACTTTCCGCGGGTGAAACCTCGGGGCGCAACTAGTTTGTTTATATAGCTGCAGCTTAATATATTATGTTATATATTACAGTAGGTAAATAGTATGCCTAAAGTTACAAATTAATCATGATCCTTTAAACAGTTTCTTATATAACGTTGTCAAAATATGGACCGGTTTGTTAACATAACCTAATTTCTAAGGAACATCGATCTCTCTCCGCTTCAAATTGATTTTGCAGGGAATGGCCTTTGTTATCAACTTCCGTGGAGCCAGCCGTTGCGGGACAATTGATATTCTATAGACCTTAGCTTTTAGGTGAATTGAAATATCGATTGTAATTTCTTGAACACGGTTAACGCTCGATTTGCGAATAAGAGACTAGCTAGTGACACAAAGCCGTCATTATTATCTAGTATAGCTGCGCCTCACGGTTTTACCTGCGGAATAGTCTATGCGTTAATCAACTGTATAAGCTATCTATATTCCAAAGATTACTTTTTACCATTTTGGTATGGAATGCTAAAAAAATCTAAAAATCAATTTTAATTCAGGTAATTGATTTAGATGTTAATAATAGGTCTTTACCTATGAAATTGCCGTATTGCAGTACAAACTTTTTCAAACAAAAAAAAGTATTGATTGGCTATGAATTCTAAATTCAAATTAATTTTGTTTTAAAAATATGACATTCTATTTACAATATAAGTCTTTTGTTTATTGATTAGCGTTGTATTTTCATTACATTTCAACATTTTTCCTCATAATGGATACTTTGAAATTTCGTGTAATTATGGAATATGAGTTCCGTCGTGGCACAAACGCGGCACAAACGACACGTAACATCAACGACGTTTACGGAGAGAACTGTACAAACGAATGTACAACCCGTTATTGGTTTGCTCGGTTCCGTTCTGGGAATTTTGACTTGAAAAATGAACCTCGTGGTCGTCCGGAAACTTTGGTCAACAATGATGAATTAAAGGCGATTGTGGAAGCTGATGAATCTCAATCTACAGCTGAGCTGGCAGCAGCTTTTGATGTTAGCATCAAAACAATATTGGTCCATTTGCGACAGATTGGCAAGATAAAAAAGCTTGACAGATGGGTGCCCCACGAACTTAACGATCGCCAGCGCAACGTACGCGTCGAGACTTGCCTTGCGCTGCTTAACAGGCACAGAAATGAAGGAATTTTGAACCGAATTGTTACGTGCGACGAAAAATGGATTCTTTTTGACAATCGAAAGCGCTCAGCAAGTTGGTTAGATCCTGGTTCGGTACCAAAGCAATGTGCAAAACGAAAAATGACCCCTAGAAAGGTGATGGTCACAGTTTGGTGGTCTAGTGCAGGTGTGATTCATCATAGCTTTTTACAAAACGGCGAGAGCATCACTGCAGATGTGTACATTGAAGAACTGACCACAATGATGGCGAAACTCGCACGTCTGCAACCAGCTTTGGTCAATCGGTCGTCTCCACTGCTACTTCACGACAACGCGCGACCCCATACTGCACAACAGACAGTTTCTAAGCTGCATTAGTTGGGTTTGGAAGCTCTCCCTCATCCGCCATACTCACCAGATCTTGCGCCTACCGACTATTACTTTTTCCAAAATTTGGACAACTTTTTAGCGGGAAAAAAATTCAATTCTCGAGAGGCAGTACAAAACGCCTTTGTAGAGTTTGTTGTCCCCCGTCCTGCTGATTTTTTCAAGAAGGGCATCCATAAACTGCCACAGCGTTGGCAAAGATGCATTGATTGCAGGGGTGATTACTTTGAATAAAAGAAATAAATAAGTTCGAAAAAAAAATACTTTAACTTTTTTCAAACAAAACGGCAATTTCATAGGTAAATATAAACTATCTGTGTTCCAAATTTCATTCAAATCCATTCAGTAGTTTTTGCGTGAAAGAGTAACAAACATACATCCAAACTCACAAACTTTCGTATTTATAATATTAATAGGTGTAGGATTGCGTTTATGCGAAATTTTAATCTTAATTTTTAAGGGCTGCTATAATTAAGAACATCTGTCGTAATAAGTAAACTACATACAATATATTTAAAAAGTCTGTGCTCCGGTACATTGCATAATTTCGTGCATAAATTCAAATTTTATCAGCGACTGTACAAAAACTTTCCGGAATTAATTATGCTTGAAGTGCTATGCTCCCGGGCTATTTTAAACAACGGAATACGAACATCTGTGTTTTTAGCCTCAAATATTGCATAGATTTTATAAATCTGTACTTGGTACTTTCAATTTACTTCGACAACCCTACAAGTACTAGTAATTTGGTACTCAAAATGAAATCGTAGAATAACCCAAAAAAATGTCCACGTAGTGCTCCAAATTTACAGCGAAAACAACACTTTTTATGAATTAAATATCTAGAATGGTATAGTGCTGAACGCACGTCTTTTTTTTATAGAAGTTTATTTTTTACTATTTTTGAATGTATACCTAATATAGAACTACCATCAGGAGTTTTGGCGGGAAAACGAAAAAGATCGCGACACCGCATTGTATTATTTTCCAAAACTTGTGTTATTTTCAGTGTTAGTGCATAAAATTGGTGGCATTTTATTCGTTAAGTACTGGACTACAGGCATGAGTGTGGAAAAGCGGTATAATGATGATGAAACGTTTCTTTTCGTGTTGTTTCCAAAACTCCATAGAAGCTTCTGGTAAAGTTGCCACCGCTTTACTAGGAGTATGACTTGACTAGACTAAACTATGACTTGACTTGATTACTTGGACTGTGACTTGACTTATATACATATATGTTACTCAACTCGAGAAATTATCAATTACTTGCCATTGACTAAATACACAAAAGAGTGAAGCCCAAACAAAAAAAAAAACTACCACCAGAACACCAGCGATTTTCCTTATAATTTAGTTAAAATAAGCCTATATTTGGCTTATAGGTATTTTAAGCATATCACCAGATTTTAATTTGATATGCCTTTTTTTTTAATCTACAGACCTTTTACTGCAACTTTTTATATTGTAATATCAACTTATGTAGCTACATTTAAACACATGACCCCAAAAGGGCTCTCATGCAAGTTAAATGACTATACCACCAGAGAGGTAAAGCGATAAATTTAAAAAGATGAAAGAACGTGAAGTTATTTTAGGATGGGTCTACAACTACATAGAACGCATCGGAATGCTTGTAGTTCGTTTTTTTGTCAATTAAAAAAAAAAAATTGTGTAAGATTAATGTTCGACACGGAAAAACTTGCATAGTACTTGTAACTTGCAACTTGCATTAATAAATAAATAAATAAACGCTCAACGATCACATACATAGATCCCGAACCCTAACTAGGATTCCCTGTGTCTAGGGAACCAGGAACTACGAGGACCCACAACACTCAAACTCAGAAGAAGTATTTGCACTTTTTTTTCTGTACACATATACTTGTCCTGCCGCGGGAATCCAACCCGCCACCTGCGGGTTAAAACGAAACACACTCATGAGAATGTTAACAGAAATTAAGAAGATTGCTTTCCAGCAATGGCTCCTTTAATGGAAAATGTGGGCTGATGTTGAAGGGGGACGATTTCGTCACATACGCAGACCACGTCGAACAAAATAGCGAGCGGTACGCATTTGGTCTCATGCAGACCCCGCTTTTTACAAAACCGTTCCCAGTTTATTTGTCAACCAAACCGAACCATTTGTTCTTTGCTGTCATCTTCAACACGCGACCGTTTACCAGACAGTATTAAAAGCGCATCTATTTTGTTTGAATACGCCTTCCATTTGGAAAATAAATTGACTAAAATAACGAAAAAAAAACGTTAATTTTAATGTTTGATGCAGGTTTCATTTTCAATAATGACCATAATATTAGGTCTTTACCTATGAAATTGCCGTTTTGTTTGAAAAAAGTTAAAGTATTTTTTTTTCGAACATATTTATTTCTTTTATTCAAAGTAATCACCCCTGCAATCAATGCATCTTTGCCAACGCTGTGGCAGTTTATGGATGCCCTTCTTGAAAAAATCAGCAGGACGGGAGACAACAAACTCTTCAAAGGCGTTTTGTACTGCCTCTCGGGAATTGAATTTTTTTCCCGCTAAAAAGTTGTCCAAATTTTGGAAAAAGTAATAGTCGGTAGGCGCAAGATCTGGTGAGTATGGCGGATGAGGGAGAGCTTCCAAACCCAACTCATGCAGCTTAGAGACGGTCTGTTGTGCAGTATGGGGTCGCGCGTTGTCGTGAAGTAGCAGTGGAGACGACCGATTGACCAAAGCTGGTTGCAGACGTGCGAGTTTCGCCATCATTGTGGTCAGTTCTTCAATGTACACATCTGCAGTAATGCTCTCGCCGTTTTGTAAAAAGCTATGATGAATCACACCAGCACTAGACCACCAAACTGTGACCATCACCTTTCTAGGGGTCATTTTTCGTTTTGCACATTGCTTTGGTACCGAACCATGATCTAACCAACTTGCTGAGCGCTTTCGATTGTCAAAAAGAATCCATTTTTCGTCGCACGTAACAATTCGGTTCAAAATTCCTTCATTTCTGTGCCTGTTAAGCAGCGCAAGGCAAGTCTCGACGCGTACGTTGCGCTGGCGATCGTTAAGTTCGTGGGGCACCCATCTGTCAAGCTTTTTTATCTTGCCAATCTGTCGCAAATGGACCAATATTGTTTTGATGCTAACATCAAAAGCTGCTGCCAGCTCAGCTGTAGATTGAGATTCATCAGCTTCCACAATCGCCTTTAATCCATCATTGTTGACCAAAGTTTCCGGACGACCACGAGGTTCATTTTTCAAGTCAAAATTCCCAGAACGGAACCGAGCAAACCAATAACGGGTTGTACGTTCGTTTGTACAGTTCTCTCCGTAAACGTCGTTGATGTTACGTGTTGTTTGTGCCGCGTTGGTGCCACGACGGAACTCGTATTCCATAATTACACGAAATTTCAAAGTATCCATTATGAGGAAAAATGTTGAAATGTAATGAAAATACAACGCTAATCAATAAACAAAAGACTTATATTGTAAATAGAATGTCATATTTTTAAAACAAAATTAATTTGAATTTAGAATTTATAGCCAATCAAAACTTTTTTTTTGTTTGAAAAAGTCTGTACTGCAATACGGCAATTTCATAGGTAAAAGACCTATTATATATATTTAAGGTTCTGAAAAATGTTGAATAAAAAAAGGGTAATGAAGCAGATTGATTGATCGAGTGATTGATCGATTGATAAATCGATTGATTGATCGATTGATTGATTGATCAATTCATTGATTGATCGATTGTATGACTGATTGATCGATTGATTGATTGAGCGGTTGATTGATCGATTGATTGATCGACTGATTGATTGATTGATCGATTGATTAATCGATCGACTGATTGATCAGTTGATTGGTCGATTGATTGATTGATTGATTGATTGATTGATTGATCGATTGCTTGATCGATTGATTGATTGATTGATTCGTCGTCGTCGTTCGTTCGTTCGATCGTTCATTTCTTCATTTATTTAGATACACAAAAAGCTTACAGTACTTATATAAATATGATCGCTTTTGCAACGCCTAATAAATGATTTCCTATTACAAAAAAGTTACTACGGAAAAATAAAACAGTTACTTAAGAGTCTTAAGACAATAGCGGTGTTAGTGTTGAGCATTGTATCACATTCAAGAGTGCGTGACAACACTCTTGTTGCTAACAGATTTAATCTCATAAGTGTATCAAAAGACTAGGTATTATGCAAAAGTCGTGGCACCTGTATTTTTCGAGCCTTCACTTAAAATCACTTCAGCCGAGCTCTTCCTAATCCTGGCTCGGAGGATTTCCTAGATTGCTTCGGCAACTTTCACAAAACAAATTTACATATTTTCCGTCGTGTTATGATTGATCATCTCGCGACGTGCGAAAATACGCAACGTTGATATTTCGCTTTCATTCTTATTCTTACGTATTTCGTTTTGTGTCTTGTCATACAAATCTAGGTTATATGCTGTGTCATTGTTCTCTTCAATATGAGACGAACGTTATCAAGACAGATTGGTACACCAAATATATATAGTAAAATAAGGGTCCTCTAGGGTGGGTACCTTTTCCTCTGCAAAGAAGGTTTTGTTCTTAGAACCATTAGGTCTATTTTAAGAGTTAAAGAAATGTTAAAGAAAAATTAAGTGTAATGCTTCAAAGCGTAGATATCGACGTAAAGTGACAAGTCTATCGGTCTTCAACAGACTGTAATATAGGAAATGTGCTCTTTTGAGCTGCATGCATTCCCCTAACGCCATTTCACTACCGGACTTCCATACGCTCGACTAGCCGCCATTAATTCATGGTTAAAATACCACCCATTCGTACCAAGCGGTTTGATTCTTCGTTCATAAAATTAGAACTGCTAAAGATATGGAATGCTCTACCGGCATCTGTGTTTCTTGCGAAACATGAAAAAAGGCAAAGCATGAATAGGAATTAACTAGCTAGCATCCTACACCTTTAATCGCATCGTGACTTCCCATCATGTTGGAGTGTAATCAAAGGGTAGATAGGTCTGAGGTAAAAAAAAATTAACCATTCCAGATGCTGTCAAATGATGTAACAAAATGGAAGAGAGCATTTACGTCATTAAACTGTTGGTCATTTTCCTTCATTACAAGTAATCTGTACACTATTTTGTATATCATCTACCTCTGTACGATTGAATTTCTGTTAAATTGTATGAGAGAACGACGTAGAAAAATCAGCGGTGTATCTATAATATAATATAATTATTATTATACTTCGAAGAAAAAGGAATATCGTCTGTCTACCCAAGCTTGTAGAATTTGTATTTATTTCGAGAATATCTATACAGTGATGTATTATTTTTTGTGAAATAATAGGAAATTTTCCTTCACTATTTGTAAAGGAATATTGCTTAGTTAGCTAATACATCATACATTATTCATAGAGATGTTCTGAGAATCAAACTAAACTAGGATACAACATTAAATAAAAGCGCTGTATTTTGCCTCTACTTCATATGAGTTTGGGGGAAATTATTGTACAACGAAAATGCTTGGCACTGTGCATTGGAGAGGACCGGGTACGAATTAAATTAGCAGAGATGTATGGCACACAGGGGCCGTGCTTGCAATTTGAAAAGGTTTTGTTGCCCATGGTTACACGCTGGATTGAGATTGAAATTTTTGTTTGGAAGGGGAATATACGAGACTAGCTTCTGCCCGCGGCTTCGCCCGCGTGGTCGATAAGAAACGATGAAGATTTTTTTCATGGATAATTAAACCACCCGTTTAACCCTCTTAGGGGTGGAATTTTGATAAATCCTGTCTTAGTAGATACTTACACTTTACAAATAATACACCCTCCAAATTTCAAGTCTCTAGGACCAGCAGCGTTGATATATAAGTCAGTCAGTCAGCACTTTGAATTTTATATGTATAGATTGTGTTATAGCCATGTATACTGTTAATATAGGTACTTACCTAATCGTGTTTGTTTTAGTGCCGCCTTTCTTACGTAGAACTGTTTTAGTGTCTCCTTTCTTACGCAGACTTGCTTTGACTCTACGTAAGAGAGCGTACATAGAGTCAAAAGCATAATACATAGGTAGAGGCTAAATAAATTGGTTACTCACGAAAATATTTTATCTATTCCAAAAATATTTTTGAAGATAATAACATTCAGTTAGTACAGTATAGTTTGTGTGTACTGGACGTAATTAGTATAGAATTGTTGAAAAATTGATACTATGAATAACTCAAATGATAAACCATTTTTATGAGGTCCGTTAAGGACGAACAATTTCAATAAAATGTTTCTGAAGTAGGCTCAAGCCTGACACAGTTGTTGAAAATTTAAGTCGTAAAAATTTCCGTGGGCCGATTCATCACGCACTTTATTATGAGAACTCTGAAACTTGCAGTAAGAAAGCCATGAATTTATACTGCCATAGGCTGAAGTTACGCTCACCGCTTTTTCTGGGATAAAATATATACCAGACGTAAAGACGAAGAAGAAATAGTTACCAAACATTAAAGATAAACAAGATTATTAAGGTCACTCTCTTCTGACCTTTCAAGACATTTTAAACCACAAAACCAGGAAAAATATTGAACAATCCAAAATAGAATCCACTTTTCACTCGATCTCCAATATGCAGGGAGCTGTAAAAAGGCAAACAACGAATGCAAACCCAACGAAAAAATACGCAAGAACAGTGCGACAAAAAGCCGACCTCATTCTGATGCCAGTGGTGAGACCTGATTTATGTTCTTTCTGCCGATTACTTCCATGGTTGAAATTGGGTGCTCACAACTTTAGTTATTTAAATAATCAAAACGTTACACTTTCACTGGTAACGGATAACAGTTAGGTGGTAGGACTTTTCTGCAAAGTTCGTCTAGATAGGTACCACCGCTTTGAAAGTTACTCTGCCGACAAGAAGTGGTGCGCAAGTACTGCTGTGTTTCCGTTTGGAGGGCAATGTAGATAGGGAAATTACTAAGCAATTGAGACTTTATGACCTAATCTCATAATCGAGTAATCTTATTACCAGACTGTGCTGATGTCTCAGGATGATGTGCGCAATGTAGTGTCACGCTAGGCTAGGGAATGGAACTCACTCCCGTCGTCGGTGTTTCCATCAACATACAACTTGGGAGTCTTTAAGTCAAGAGTAAATAGGTTATTTCTGGGTAAGCGTGCTCCACCTTCGACCTCATCGTCACTTACCATCAGGTGAGATGTAGTCAAACGCAAACCCATCGAAAGTAAAAAAAAAAAAAAAAAAAAAAAAAAAACGCGAAACTTTATATTTTATATTTTGGAGTTCCGAGTGACACTGTTCTGTTATGGGCACCGTGTCGTTTAACATCAGTTGAATGACTAGCTCGTCACATCATTCATTAACATAAAAAACAGCAAACCCATTTTTTCGATTAGCAAAGAACATAATATGTTATAGAAAATAATATTTCAACCAGTTTTTTATTAGTCTATTTTATGACATTCTGAGAATTTCTTTCCTTAGCTTACATCAGCAACACTATCACAACACAACAGCTTAATTATAAGTAAATCCACTGAGAAATTTATTTCCAAGAGTTTTGCAAGTAAGACTACTGGGAACGGTCCTAACTTCTAAGCTTAAGCTTTTGTATAAACTACATTTATTATCAATCTACTTTGGAGACATGGATTAAATTTCCTTACGAAACGCATTTTATGTCTAGCTTTTTAAATCTATTTTTTTAAATGGTAGTGAATGATATGACGACCTCGACGTTCTCCTGATGTTAAGCGACACGGCCGCTCATAACAGAACAGTGTCACTCAGAACTTCAAAATATAAAGTTTCGCGTGACACTGCACTGCGCACATAATCCTGAGACATCAGCACAGTCTGATAATAAGATTATTCGATTGTGAGATCAGATCATAAAATCTAATTTGCCCAGTAATTACACTAGCTACAGTGCCCTTCAAGCCGGAACACAGTAGTATTACTGCTTGGCGGCAGAATAACTGGCAAAGCGGTGGTAGTAGGTAGGGACTTAGATGAACTTTGCAGAAAAGTCCTACAACCTACATAGTATATAACAACTTTATAACTAATAATAACTATATTATTGGCTAAACAACGCCTTTCATATACTCTCACCTATCTATAACTTCCAACAACGTTTACAAAATACAGCAATGTTGGCTAAGTAACCGCGGGTCGGGTATTAACGCCATAAATCAGGGTTGTAGCAAATTGTTATCGAATGAGACAAGCCCTGAGCGCTGGGGAGCCAGACCTTGCCCTCAATCGGCTTCGATTTTTAAATATTTGAGGCGACAGATGTAATAGTGGATTGACTGGTGCTAAAATACTTAGCGTTGGTTATGAATACACATAGAAACCGTTTAAAAGTCATACTTAGCTGTGTTTAATGGTTAGTGAGACACCAAGACGCTATATAATAAATAATAATAATAACGCCCAATTATCACATACATAGATCCTGGACCCTAACTAGGATTTCCTGTGTTTAGGGACCCAGGAACTACGAGGACCACGGTCCCCACAACACCTAGACTTAGAACAAGTACTTGCGCTTTTTTTATGTTCATAAATACTTGTCCTGCCGCGGGAATGGAACCGCCGCCTCCGGGTTATGAGCCGACCTGATCAACCATCACACCACAGAGGCTGTATGTATAGTCACGAAAATCGACAGTGCGCTTGTGTTTAAACTGTTGGAAGATATACCTATATGATTTTGTTTTTGCCAGAATAGTCCAATTTAAGCACGGGCGTCATTCAATAATTTGTTTGTAAATTAAAATAAAGCCAAAAGTTGAACTCAGCAGTGTAGTATGAAATTAAACAAGTTGTTATTTGGAGTTCATAACTTTTGATTTGAAGAGACAAAGATTCCAGAATGTAGAAAGCTTGTTACACAATTTCTAACTTTCCTAACGCCGTCGTTGGAAGTAAGAAGCCTTGGAATGGTAGAAAAACAAATCCAATAGGTAGTTTGAAATGTTTAACTTAAGTCAAAGCTTAGAGTATTTTATAATATTATTCATAAAAATAATAACGCCCAACAATCACATACATAAATCCTGGACCCTAACTAAGATTCCCTGTGTATAGATAAGAAAAAAGACTCACAGCCTTATTAGGTTTAGTCGACATTGGACCTATTTGACACGTTCGCTGAAATCACTACTTAGATATATGGCCGCTACAAAAGTGGGTACACTAGGTGGTAGGACTTTTCTGCAAAGTTCGTCTAGGTAGGTACCACCGCTTTGCTAGTTATTCTGCCGCCAAGCAGTAGTGTGTAAGCACTACTGTGTTCCGGTTTGAAGGGCACTGTAGCTAGTGAAGTTACTGGGCAAATGAGACTTTATGACCTGATCTCACAGTCGAGTAATTTTATTACCAGACTGTGCTGATGTCTCGGGATGTTGTGCGCAGTGCAGTGTCACGCAAAACTTTTTTTTTTTATCATTTCCACAGACACCTGGGTCCGTGCTTTTTGTTAGATAATTTTTTATATTTATGAATTAAGCCTATTATTAACATGAACTTATTTCACGCAAAACTTTATATTTTAGAGTTCCGAATGACACTGTTCTGTCATGGGCGGTCGTATCGTTTAACATCAGGTGAACGACTTGCTCGTCACTTCATTCACTAATAAAAAAAATAAAAAAACCATAAAGATACCTAACTAAGCGCTACCGTACCTCGCGAGCACCTTAATCCGTTGGCAGCTGTTGTCCTAAGACAATAATTATTATGCCTTTGGGCTGTCTAAAAAGGAGCAGGAGCAGAAGGAGAAGAAGAGTTCAAGAAGAAACAACTTAAATCCATCGATGTACCTGCAATTGTACAGGTTAATATAAACAGCTATCTAACGAACAATACAATGCTATTAAAGT
Organism: Ennomos fuscantarius; assembly: GCA_905220475.3. Taxonomy (NCBI): domain Eukaryota; kingdom Metazoa; phylum Arthropoda; class Insecta; order Lepidoptera; family Geometridae; genus Ennomos; species Ennomos fuscantarius. Next base: position 9,209,163 of record HG992037.1, on the reverse strand, counting down.
GGCTGCCACTGGACAACGCAGATAAAGTGGGTATCATAACCAGTTGAAAGAGCTTGTTAGCCATCGTCTACAGATATACCTATATCATAGATAAATTGGACATTCGCAGCGAAATGTGTCTTGAGGCCAAGTTGTTTTAGGTACTCCATTTAAAAAGTCCAAGTGAAAGTAAACATTGGTTTTTTGTGGCAATAGAACGATATTATTTAAAATATGTTTGAGATTTTTTGTAAGTTAATAAGTGATTTTGATCAATATTAGATATGTGATCATCGACTTGGTTTCTCTTAAAACCAAACAAACAACAATGTTTCACGACTCCTTTATTGTAAAACGCATATTTTTTAACACACTTCAATTACCCTTTTGCCAAAAATTTATCACGAAACCGTTGTTGCAGTAATTATGAAATATAAATTCCTTTTCCTTGCACTTGTAATTAAAAAGATATAAGTTGTAAGCAATACCATGGAACAAATGAGGAGTACTCCTTATTTTTGTTCCATGGCAATACACGGGTTCATCCAGCAGCATTTTTATTAGGTGCCATTACTTCGAGCTGTGCTAGTAGAAAATAATATAATTTATTCCAATATACATATTTTTTAAGTGGATATATGGTGAAACAAGTATATTTAAAAGTAACCTATTAAACCATAGATTACGTACCGCATGTTTCTACCTATCTCAACATTTCCGAGAGTCAGCCAGTAATTGGCAGCGTTGGAGGTCACCGATAAATCTTCATTACTCGAATAGGTCCCGACGTGTTCCTTAAAGTACGTCGGCCGGTTATGTAATGTGACCCATTTATAGGTCTATTTTGATTTACTAGGAAAGCGTTCGACTGTTTTTGCCATAACTATGATAACCATATCAAGCGGTAACTTATGGCTAATATATACACTACTTAGTCTCATTAGCTACACTATTAGGTATTTATGCACTTAGGAGTGGTGGGACTTTTATGCCAAGTTCCTATAGGTACCACCGCTTTGCTAGCTATTCTGCCGCCAAGCAGTAGTGCACAAGCACTACTTTGTTCCGGTTTGAAGGGTAACTAGTGAAATGGCTGGGCAAATGAGACTTTATGACCTAATCTCACAGTCTTGTAATAAAGTATATATATATTTCTAGTAGTATATATTTCTTTACAATCATAATAAATTTAATGATTGTAAAGGAATGTAGAATATATGCACCGTCATAAAAATATCGTTACGTAAGTCTTTCGCTTGTAAATAAAAATCCATTGTCCATGGTCGAGAAACATAAATAAAATTCGAGTGTCTGTCTGATGTTTTGAGAAATAAACGTTCTTATTTTTGATCTATTTGCCCAAGTCATGCGATGTGTTACTTTCATTCTACCGTCGATAGCATCAATGTTTACAATATCCACATTAAATACCGAATTTCGTTTATCATTAAGACTTTGAAGGCCTTTTTAAAAATCGATTCAATAAATTCTAAAGCGCTGTTTGTTAAATCTCTGCGATAATATCTCATAGATTATATTACCATGGCAACTTTATTACGTTTATTGATATCTGCTTTGACGGCATTCCAAAATATAATCTCAGGATCATCTGCGGTACAACCAATTCGCTACAAATATGTGTATGTAACCATAAACTCAGCATCATGTTAATAGGGTGAATTTGGTGATTGTAACGCATTGATTATACTATTTTAATCAACTTTATTTTGAAAATAAGAATTATTAAAAGAGCCAATTGATCAAATCAGAATAAATATTACATACTCCGATTGATCGGACAAAGTAGTAGGGACAACGTGATCACATAATTTTTTTCTTGTTTAATATTACAAGGGAAATACGGAAAATATCTTTGTTTTCGTATATATTTTTTATAGCGTTTATGGCATACTAATAAATAATACGAACAAGTTACGTAGACTGCAGGTGGAGGATGCAGAAAAGAAACCAATATGTCGTTAATATTAAATTAATCTATTGTTGACGTTCAAATATTACATGATGTACGTATTTTACTAGTCCTACAATCTAAGGTGGTGCTTCCAGACCCAAGGCAGGACCGGAGTATCTTATGCAGTTGACTTTCAATAGGGTCAACTATTCCAGTGGACGTAGTCTTCTCGATCCTCTTATCCCGGCAACGGCCCAAGCCGGCCCAAGTAGGCTCGCACCCTAGAGGTGCCCTTGAGCTATTTGCCTCCCACTTTTGACGGCTGGGCGCCTTAAGTGCCTACCCTCCCAGTGACGCTGTAAAGATCGGTAGAGAACAACAGCATTAGCACGTTCAAAAAAATGATGCCCTTTCAAAACACGTGAAATGACATAAGACACTCTGCTACGTCAGCGCATGCCTGGACGGCACCAGTTGCGGTGCGCTGTGGACTGACGTCACACGATGACATAACAAACAAGTCTTTTGACAATTAAAACGTTAATAATTGTTGACAACTAGCTAATAACTTCTGACTTCAATTGATGAAGTACAGCGACGATAAATGCAACGTGGAGTTGCATAATTCCAATAGCTATACAGAAGGGTGCAGTAAAATAACAGTAACTGTAGAATACAAAAGGGGTGATGCAAAGCTCTTGTAATCGAGATTGATGGTTTTTTGAGATGTGTCGTCAAATCTTAAATGGTATCAAAACTTTCTGAAGATCTCCAAACTATTGTACTGATTTAATTTGAATAGCTGAATAAGATAGTTCAATAAATTAAACTTTAAATTGTGATGTGTCATCAATTATATTATTATCAAGTTACTATTTTTCATTTATACCATTCAGAATATCAAGTTAGATTACAGGCGTACTTGGCAATAGATTTTTTTGAAGTTGTCTAGTTGTAAATTTCGAAAGAAGAAGATTAAGAGAAAAAGATTAAAAGAAAAAGATTATAGGTAATCTGATTATAGGTAAATTGTGATTTTACCGCACATACAAACATAATATTACAAATTTTTCACTTTGTTATTTTGACACTGGAGATCTACGTGAACCATTTCAACTTCTGTTCGCTTTGCTTTCACCAGCTTACTCTCCCCAAATCATGTGTGTAAAGAAGTTTAACTTCAAAGATTAATGGCTGCTGAGCGTAAAAGTTTATTGACTTTCTTATCAAAACACAGCAGCTCTACTGTAAAACGAATCCAAAAGAAAACTAAATAGGTAATCTACCATCTACTCCAGTGAACCCAACGCCAAAACAAAACAAAATATCCGACAAAATCGCGTACGTATATCGCGACGAAACGCATCTAAGCGGAATTCTATGGCGCTCATACAGAGGGACGGAGCGAGCCCTTTCTGTTAGGGTTGTCAACGAACCCCTGCTGTTACACTGACCCTTTGTATAGGGACGTAGGGCGCAAGTTATAAGCGCCATCTAAGTAGACGCTCGGGATGTTATAGCTAACAATTTGTTAGTTACTGCTAAAAATTAGTCTATATCTACTAGTTGCTTTATTGTAAGGTATTTGCTAGTTCTCCTCTAGATAACTTAGATTTTAAATTTAGAATCTGTCACTGAGCATTTAATAGTGAGTTTGACTCATGCACTTTTAGAGCCAGATTCCAATGTAGCGTAGTAGCACCTTCGGCGACATCACAGCGCAGGAAATAATTAATATGTTACTTGCGCAGGTAAGCCCTGAAGTTTTATTCTAAAACGTGATACGTTTGAATTGTATGAAATGTGTTGAGCAGGGCGTTTTTATCGGAGTGAAGGAGTGATTTTTATTTCATGCTTCGCAGGTTACATCGTCAACAGCAGGTCAATCATAAGTAGGTATCGGTGATGGTAAATACTAAAATACTGAGCTAAAGTACTAACAACAGATCGTCACTCCGTATATTATGTGAAGTTTTGTCGCTCTATTGCGACAGAAACGAAGCTCTACAAAGCAAAGATTATCTCCCCCATTAACTACCGTCAAAATCTGTAATAGAACGGTGCATTAAAAAAAACATAATAAAGATTTTCACTTGATGTGCTTATGAAAATGTATCTCACATCTTACACCAAGTTATAAGATTGGGAGCTATTAACAGAAATGCGACCGTGATCGCGTGATGTAACGTCCCTTTCACCCGCTAGCAAAGCGGCTGCGTCATCGATGTCACCGTTATGATAGACGACAGTATCTGCTGTACCAGGCGTATACAAACTCTAAGCACCAGCGACCTCTATTTGGTTCACATAACCTCCACTCTAAGAACGAGCTCTAATATGCATACGTTAGTTGTGTTAACTATAGCCGGGTTTTGTTTTAAGAACATAGTTTGGCTCCATCTATTACGTCATCATTTACGTTTATATAGTAAATAAAATAAAAACAAAATGTTCAATAAGTTCTGAAATTTTGTCCGGCGGAGGGCATTGGTATGCCAAAACACAGATTTTCCTTGTTTACGTACTAAAGTTTTCCAACCAGGAGTAAACTATTTGTTTTGTTCGTATAGACTGTTTTATGTTTAAGCCAATGTTTGTAAAAGAAGAAGTGAAGAAGAAGAAAGAAGAAAGAAGTGAAGACTTTTAACTAGTACTGCAAGGTCGTTACTATAGAAAGATTTTTATACATCCTGATACTTAGTAGAAGAACTTTTGTGTTTTTTTGTTATGTACGTTTATTTCAAATGGGTTAAGCCATAGTTGAGTATATAAAGTAATGTAAATCTTTACAAACATATTAAAAGTAAAGTTGTTTGTTTGTGTGGCTTTCACACTAAAACGCCTATATCATACACAGATTTAAATGAAATTTTATTAAGTTTTCAAGTGGCATAACTACGAGTATATTCGACTTTTCAGTTGGAAAATGTTCCACATAAATAATAAAACCCCGTTTCTGATTTCCTTTTTTTATTTGGCTCGACGTTATAATTGTTTGCTTGTGTCAAGTTAAGTGTACATTATATGGTAGTATAACAACCTGCAGTCATTCGAGTAATCAGATTCGATCAGTCACGTGTTAAGTCTAATCTAGTCATGGTCAAAGTCGAACTTCAGCAAAACCGCGTTGGATTTAGACTTTACTGAACGCTAGAAGAGAGCGTTGGAGAGAAGACAAAAAATCACGTGTTTTGTCTTCATATGATTTTTTTTTTCAATAATACTTATCTGTTAATAATGCACCATTATTATGTAACACTCGAAATTACATAAGTTATAGCAAATAATACTAAACTGACGACTACAGAACATTTTCACGTTTCCGCCACATCGTCCAATTCTTTCGTTTTCATTTTATGTCCATGCAGTATTTATTTAGCTTCTGTGGTGTGGTGATTGAGCAGGTCGGCTCATAGCCTGAAGGTGGTGGATTCGATTTCTGCGGCAGAACAAGTATGCAAATACTGAAAAAAAGCTTGTTCTGAGTCTGGAGACCATGTTCCTCGTAGTTCCTAGGTCTCTAGACACAGGGAATCCCAGTTAGGGTCCAGGATCCATGTATGTGATTGTTGAGCGTTATTATTATTATTTATTACAATTTCAGCTAGTCCAAATCCAGTCAAATCTGCCGAAGCGTAGACTTGAAAAGGCTTATCTCAAAAACAACTGAATAGTGAAACAAATACTAATCCTGTATTCCAGCTACAAAGTGCCAATTATAGGCAGTTTGTAATCTACTGTTGGCTACTAACAGTCGGAACTCAGACAAGTGCATGCTACAAAAACAATAGCACGAATATCTTCCCCCACAAGGTAGCTATATGGGTGTATGCAATCTACCTGACCCCCGTTCGTGATCTATGACAAATGTCCGACACTGGAGACGGACAGCGTACACCGAGTGCAAGCGAGTGGGTGGCAAGCGCGGAGCGGGGGGAATGACGTCACCGCGCGCCTGCGTAGACGGAGACTCCTTGGTGTACAGAGTATGAGAAGATTGTAGAAAGCACATTTTTTATGTTCAATTAAAATAAATAGATGTTTTATAAGCTGTTAGTTATTTTTGTCTTAGTTTCGAAAATGCACTACAAAGCAATTTTGATTTATATGGACGTTATAATTTATTCGGATTAATATCAACTGATCACTACGTTGCTGTATTCGAGGAGTAATCAAATGTAATTTTGATCTAGTGCCCAATATTATATTAATAAACACGCGCCATGTTCAATAAATAGCGAACATTGCTGTTGTTTCCACAGTGTGGAAAGCTAATTCTTTAATTACTGTCAGAACCACTTAATTAATGGCACTTATAATAAATAGCTAGCTTATATTTTTGGGGCGTTTCATTAGGTTATATTACGATTCAAAATAACAAACTTAGCAGAGCTTCATCTGTCATTAACACGCGTAATTTCTAGGTCTATATAATGAGATGTAATTCAAAATTACGTTTTTTCTCCTTTTTTCTATATTTATCACGAATCTACCTTGCATTTCAAAATTGATATAGAGTGCTAATTATTTAGGCTACAACTTCTGTAGAAATATTAATAGAAACACATAAACATACACACATACTTAGATACTTACTTCACATACAATCGGAAAATCTTCTTTTTGGACATTCGAGTAGATGTAGTGGTTGCCATATAAATAAGGATAATAATAAATTTTACATGATTTGAATTGTTTATTACAAAAAGTTAATGCAATCTTGTAAAATATTAGTTATAACCCTAATTTTAATTTTTATGACACGCCATTTAGAAGTTATATATAGCAAAAATATTGTCAGTGTAATCTCTGAATCGCGAGTATACTATGCTCCACAATCCGTGTCCGCGTCGGCACTAGGCGACCAGTCGACTCTACCGCGCGCGCCGTTACGTACGCTACGCGACTACGTCCGTAGCCGTCTGTCTACGCCACGGTGCTACGAATCACCGCTACTACGAGAAAACGAAACACAAGTTATACTGTATTTATAGTATACCTGGATTTTTGGATTTTAGCCGTGAGTGTATTTTGTGCAGCTTCTGTGACTAACATAAAGGTGGGTGAATAGGATTACGAATTATGAATAGTCGTCGAGATTGTACAAGGTGTCTTATGTCAAGGGCACGGATATCGATCAAAACGTGACGTTTTTGTTTTATTTACAATGTCAATTGTTTTTGAAAGCGTGCAACGAGTGTGATTTTTTGCGCTAAAAGCTTGAAAAAGACGGTTGTGGTAGATAAAGGAGGAGAAATTAATGACGTTGTTTCAGCTACTGTTGAATTGGTGAAATAAAAAAGCCGCTTTTCATCGCGACATTTATATGATGTTAAAATATAAGATATATCAGTATCGGTCGTTGTAACTATGACTTAATGATTTATCGAAAGTACCGTTCGTTGTTAACCGGTATTTTATAATATTCTAGTAATTTGAATTATAATTAATGGTGTTAGACATTATTTTAAGAAAATATGTAAGTAAATGTCAATATAGATATTATATAATGATATGGAGTAATTGAGTGGTCTTTAAATGCCACCCGTAACAAAGGAATTGCTTCAGAGTGCTTTTGAATAATTGATAAGCAGAGCTACGTTACAGTCCACCCTCACCAGCTCCACATGAATGAAATATAAATTATATAACGCTGGGTAATTATATTCAATAAATATTTACTTAATTACTAAATAGAACAGAACATTTACTTCCGAATTCAAGAGTTTACGCTTTGATGCGGGTAATTATTACTTTTGCGGTTTTAGGGCTTAATTGAAAAAGTTTTAAATTTTTTGCGAGGTTTTCAAGTCGCTCATTACAATAGGTTTATTTCAAGTAAAAACATAAGATGAGTTTAATTAAATTCAGTAAATGGAATTTAAATTGTATCTAAGGGAAATGACTGAATAAATGAGTGGGTGATAAAGAATGACAGGTTGATGGAAAGACAGCGTTAACTCCACGTTTTGAAATTTCTTCGTATAAAGAATGTTCATCTATTTTCTTCAAAAGTAAGTGGTTCACCCCAAGAAGCGACCAGGAGATGGCTTAGAGTATTTAAGATATCTTTTAGTGTTGTCGATGTATGGTTAAGTTTATAGCGCTTTTTATCAGCAGTTTCATGTATATACTCCTTTTGGAGAACTCCGTATTAAATATATTAAGTTAGCTCTGAATTAAGACTAAAAAAGGACTGTTATTTAACAATTTTACTGTTTCGATGGAAATAAGAACGGTAAAGCGGTTATTAGAAGCCTCTATTAATAATATTTTAGCCAATATTGAGGCAATCGTTTGAGAAATAGTAGAATCGTTCAATATTCACCATGCATGGCCAATTATAAAATAATTAGTCTTAAATACCTATCTGTTAGAAGAAATGGATTTACCGTTCACTAGCCTGATATTCCTGCTTCTTCTTGAAATCCACAATAGCCTGTCCTCACTGAAATTTTGCAGGGATTTTGAAAATTAAATAGGGTTCCTGATTTCTACATATTTTGATTTATTTTAAACATGGCTGCATATGACAAAATAAACAACAGTGGCACGTCTGGTTTTAGGTACTGGCTTTAAAATTCCGGAACACCCTGATAAGTTCTTGGCAACATAATTATATTTATAGCTTGGGTGCGTTAGTTAGTAGGTTAACCAGGGGAATAATAAAAAATGGTCTTCAATAAAGCAATACGGTACATTCACAATATTTTCAGGCATTCCTTTTTATTCCGAAAAATCAAAAGCTCCCATAGCACGAGATATGAGAAAATGAGAGAAATGAGAAAATTTTATTAGTTATAAATAGTTCCATAGTAATATTTCAGTGTCGTATTTAATCAAATAAAAATAAAGGCTACATCATAAAATAACAAACCTTTTACGAGACTTTTCCATTTAGTTTTCAGGTTAAATACTCGTCATATATTTTGAATCCGTAAAATTCTCTGAATTTTTGCTTTCGCTAGTTTTACAGTTGTGTGATGCGGTTAAAGTGATTCCGTTCTGAGTTCACCTGTAATCCAATTGAATACATCAAATATATAGGGGAGTTTTTGTTTTGGAAATCACCGCACTGTACGGCTCGCTTTCATAATTATTACAAATATAATGGAAATGAAGGTTCTATCCATTAACTATCCACAGCTTGTTTTAACTCTGTTTTCTCAATTTGTTTCAACAGATAGATGTATTTTCATGTTAAAAATCACCGCACTGTACATTTCGCTTTCATAACTATTACAAATGTAATGGAAATGAAAGTTCTATCCATTAATTATCCGCAGCTTGTTTTGATTCTCTTTTTAAATTCGCTTCAATATATAAAGGTATTTTGGTATTGAAAATCACCGCACTGTACCATCCGCTTTCATAATTATTACAAACATAATGGAAATGAATTCTATCCACTAATTATCCATAGCTTTTTTGATTATTACTTACTGTACTTTGAGTGGTGTTCTTAAGCCATGAACATGTTTTAGGTCTCCGCTAGCTCAATCTTTGGGATAAAGCAATAGACAAGATAGACAAAATATAATAAAATGACTAACATTTTTACTATTCTTGTCTATCTATAGTATCTTCAACTGAGACAAATTAAATTATAAATAATAAAATTTCATTTAACTGACTACTACTAAATACTACGAGCTACACTAACTAGCATAAAAACAATTCGTAGTAGATTGTGGTTTCAATAATTTTAATTTTAATCAATATTGTTATTATAGTTTTTAATGATTTACAAAATAGTTGCGCCCCAAGGTTTTTATCGGCGTGGATAATAATGTTGATATATCCTAATTTGACTGGCCTGATAGCTCAGTTGGCAGTAGCTCTGCCTTCTGAACTGTAGAATGTGGGTTAAATTCCCACCCAGGTCAAACATTTGTGTCATGTACATAGGCGTTTGTTCTGTGTCTGGGTGTGATATTGTATTACCAACTTAGCTAACGGGTTAGTCAAATTAAAAGTTTTAAGACATTTTCAGACTTTACAACAATTGATATCTTATATGCTCAAATGAAAATATTATAGTATTTTTTATCCATTATATTTCTAAGGTGTTGATATTCTCAGTGTGTATTTGTGAGTATGATAGGATTCAAATATATATTAGCTTAATTAGTTTTAAGCACCACAGGCTAAATTAGGCTTAATTAGTATTACCTAGGTAGTCTAACACCAGTTGCTACGCTAGTCTAACACCATCCAAACTAGGTCAAAGATGCTTAAAGAGAATTTCAGGCACTCTGTTACACGAGGATTCTAATTTCTATGTACCTCGTATTGTTTTATAGACGTTTTGTGGTTATGGAATTAGTAATATGAAGCAACTCTGTACTGTTCATTACTTCAGTCGGTGCTACTGTTGTTGGTTAAATATACGTTGGGATTATTAAATAGGATCTCAGCGTGAAAATGACAAGGTGCGAACATTATGCTCCTGTGGGAAATTATCCTTTTCATGTGGTTATAAATAAGAACTTAATACGGTTTTTGCGTGTTTTAAGAAAAGGTCAGCCCCTAGTGTTTTGTAACCATTATAGATTTACGTGTAATCACCAACTTGCCTGTCCAACCACGGTGGTGCGGCCGAAGATTTAGCATTTAAATCTAGAAGGTATAGCTATTCAGTCTGGCCTTGATAGCAGCCAGATTACTGCTCGATTATCAATGCAAACTATAAACTGATTTTTAAAGAATATTGAGCATTACGTTTGCCTTTATGTTTATTAAAAAGGCCAAAAATGTTTGTTCAAAACTTTGTTATGCTGCGCTAACAATGCCGTGTTGCTTCCATAGATCTAAGATTAGTGGTGTCTACAACAAATGCAAGTCGTTACGGGTAGTGCATCGCACCGGCCTAGTGCCCTCGTCTACATATCTTTGTACACATTACATATGCACACATGTAGCATTCTCCTATAAACAGGAGCTGAGAAAACGAGAACAACGAGACATAAGTATGAGATCATATAGAATTAAGCGGGGATCTCTCTTCTCTGTCTTCCCTTCCTCTCTCCTTCGACATTGATCTTATTTTTATGAAAGACAATATAACGTAAAATAGTGTTTTGTAAATTCCTGCGATGGTTTTCTAAGCACCCTTATTTTATTTAAAAATCCCCTTATTTTAAACTTTTGGATAAATCCGTCCAATTGTAAACACCTACACGATGAAGTGATGATATATAATTTTACAGATTGATGTTGTGTTTTAATATGAAAGCATGATTGTTTAAAAAAGACATGCACTGAGTATTTATATTATTAGACCATGATCAGTTCTGATGTTTGATATAGCTTATTTTAATTTATTTATTTAATATTTTAACTTCTGTAACACACAAGCGCAGATAGCTTCAACCGTACTCTGCTTCAAGCAAAAGTCACGTAAAGATGTCATTCACACTCTGAAGGAAATGAAGCGAAATAACCGCAAGACCGCAGGTGAATTCGACTTACCTATCACAAAGGCAAGGTCACGCAGATTGAGAAAGGTCCAAGCTCAGTCCATTCTGATCACTTACCGTCCTAAATGTAAAGGCACTTTTATCGCGGAACCTTCTGCCAGAGCCTTCATCAAACATTCTTCGAGCGTGAAATACAAATAAATATGGGATTGAATTTCACGTTTCCACGACTTTATGTGAAAAGACGGAATAAGTAGGAGACGTCGTTTTATGACGTAAATGTGGGATAGAGTTGCTTATTTTGCCCAACAATATTTATGTGTTCGAGTCTAATGTGCCTTATTGGTTGAAACATATTACTGCGTTGGTTAGAATAAGCCCCGTTTTTCATTTTAGATAGAACAGAAACAGAATAAACAATATTTATGCCTAAAAAAAGGCAGAAAACAATATTTATACCAATTGTGGCACAATAGCTCAGTTGGCAGAAGCTCTGCGTTCTGAACTGTAGTAGATTATGGGTTAAATTCCCACCCACAGGACAAACATGTTCTATGTCTGGGCATTATATTGTATTCTATGTATGAATCTAAATATATATAACTCAAAGACTGACTGACTGACATAGTGATCTATCAACGCACAGCCCAAACCACTGGACGGATCGGGCTGAAATTTGGCATGCAGGTAGATGTTATGACGTAGGCATCCGCTAAGAAAGGATTTTTTGAAATTCCACCTTTAAGAGGGTGAAATGGGTGGTTGAATTATTTTGTCATAGGCCACGCCACGGGCGAAGCTGCGGGCAGAAGCTCGTTTACACATAAAATAAAACAGTATTTAGATACTGTTTTTTTCTATGGAAATCAGATAACTGATATTATTAACAGTATTCTATTGGTTATCTGGTTTCCATAGTACAAGCTTTGCTTAGGTTGAGGCTAGATGACGCTTTATGTTCACAAATATTTTAATAATTTATTTTAATTCATTTTGTATCGATGCTTAGATCGATGTCTTTCAAAAAAGATATTCTCTAATAGAGCTGCCAATGTCAAAACTTTTAAGTGGGTGAAATGGGTGGTTGAATTATTTTGCCATAGGCCACGTCACGGGCGAAGCTGCGGGCAGAAGCTCGTTTACACATAAAATAAAACAGTATTTAGATACTGTTTTTTTCTATGGAAACCAGATAACTGATATTATTAACGGTATTCTATCGGTTATCTGGTTTCCATAGAACAAGCTTTGCTTAGTTTGAGGCTAGATGACGCTTTATGTTCGCAGATATTTTAATAATTTATTTTAATTCATTTTGTATCGATACTTAGATCGATGTCTTTCAAAAAAGATATTCTCTAATAGAGCTGCCAATGTAAAAACTTAAAATAAACACACTATTTATGACTCTTTGGTACAGAGCGTAATGGGAGATTTCTATTACCATGAAACAAACTGAACGTTAAAATTCAACGTTTTCTGTGCGAACCACCGATAATCGATATCGGTATATGATTATCCTACGAAGTAACTCAAATATTTTACAGGTGGAACATTATACATCGACAAAGCATTAACGTGAACGAAAAAACATGATTGATAGAGCATACGTGCCCTTGTTGAGTAGTGAATAAGTTTGGATTGGGTTCGAAATATTGTGACGACTCGAGAATCAATAACACTCGTATTATTTAGTACGTAGGAGTTAATTCAAAATCTATTTACTATCTTAATATTGCAATTGTATTTGATTTCTAGAGATTTGACTCCAATTTTTGAGTTTTGAAATTATCATTTCGTATTTATATCACGATATTACTGGAAATCTTCATGGTTTTAAAATGAAAGTTCTACAATCAATAGTTTTAAATGGATCGTCGTTTTTTTTAACTAACTGCCAATCTCACCACAGTGAAATTTTTTAGTGTACTTAAAAGATTTTTTAAGCAATTAATTTCACAATTACATACGTCATCATGCATTTTTAAAATCTAATAGCTCATGTTAACTATTAAATTGAAAAATCCATTTTAGTAAGATTTGAGTGTGCTGAAAACTATAGGTTAAGAAGAATATTCACAGACCAGATTCTGATACAAAAATATAGAGAAAAATCATTTGTGAATTCGTAGACTAGTTGTATTAGCTGAAGGAATAGGTCCCTATGCGAGAGGGGTGCGTCATGCTAGGGTGACATGCCCGCTTTGAACAAATAGAGGGTCTGCCCCACCTATGCCAATATTATATTTTAGACTGAGCGCTTGATTGCGTTATTTTTATTAAATTCCTAGAATAAATCATTGATACTCCCCTATGAGTGTTTTAGTCTGAGGGTAGCATACTAATATTATTGTGACTATAGTATAGACTAGAGTATTCTTGTTGTAGTTGTAGTTAGAGTATTCTTAGTCATGATACAATTGCATCACCAGACATACAGGAATTTTATTATGAATCCTACCAGGTTACTCATAAATGCCTATTTTATTCATAATAACATTGAGAATATGACTGGCTCGATAGCTCAGTTGGTAATAACTCTGCCTTCTGAACTGTGGGTTGTGGTTTCGATTCCCACCCAGGACAAACATTTGTGTGATGAACATAGGTATTTGTTCTGTGTCTGGGTGTTATAATGTATGTATGTATTTACAAACAAAAAGTATCTAAGTATTGTATCAGTTATCTGGTTCCCATAATACAAACTTTGCTTAGTTTAGGGCTAGATGGCATTGTGTGATATGTCCACACATATTTATTTATTTTATTTAGAATATATGGTGATTTTAACAATAAAAATATATGAGTTGCAGAAGGTATCCTCTACTTGGTCTGTGGTTTTAAACACTGATCGAATAATTGTCTCTGTACGGTTTTTCTGTTTAAAAAGAGTTTTTCTGATACATATCTTAAACTCATTTTTTCGTTCACTCGTTACAGAGTGTAGAGAGAGATAAACGGATTTTACGACTCGGCAAGGATCGAGAGACTGTTCAGTGCACTTGAGGGACTTAGATGTCCATCGGGAATTCTGATTGCTCCATACTGTTCCAGTATTCCATTCTCTTCTTCAACAAATCGTCATTTTCCAAATGAAATCTATAGAATTTTAGACACACGTCTAAAATTCGGAATTCCGTATAGTCTTATACGGAAATCCGAAGATTTTATACATTCATGAATGTAGGCTAATACTTTAAGAAAATTTATATCAGAGGAGATTTGAAACATCCTTTGGTGTTAACTGTGCAGGAGCTGGTATTTGAATGGAAATTAAAAAAGTTTTAGCCTTCTGTAGACACGAGAATGGTTTTAAGGATTTTTATGATTTACCTAATGGTGATTTATGTGTGACAGCCGTTGTTGCCGGTCCCTGCTGTCAGTTATAGTTAAATTAATATCCATATTTTATACAAAAAAACGTTTTCCAATGCTTTTAGCTCTTTTAGTAAGTTTTAGCGTGACCATAATTTTTCAAATAATTTATTATTGTTCGTCATAGTCGGTTATTTGGTTGAGCGGTACTAGACCGATATCGATCAACAACACAACAGTAACACAACAAAATTATGGAAAATATACGGAGTTTCAAGAAATGGACACTTACATGACTTCAATTCTATATATTTTATATCTTGATTGAATCAGAATTCAATAAGAAATGGTATGGCCGCAATGAGTCTTCTCAAGCCAAAGAACTACTCAAGCCTTTTGTTTAAATTGCAATTTTTTTTACAAAGGTTATATTTAAGACCTACTACTATTATTATTGCCTAGGTGATAGGACTTTTCTGCAAAGCTCGTCTAGGCGGGTACCACCGCTTTGCCTGTCATTCTGCCGCCAAGCAGTAGTGTGCAAGCACTACTGTCTTTCGGTTTGAAGGGCACTGTAATTAGTGAAATTACTGGGCAAAAGAGACTTTATCATCTGATCTAACAGTCGAGTTATGTTATTACCAGACTGATGTCTCAGGATGATGTGCGCATTGCAGTATCACGCGAAACTTTATATTTTGGAGTTCCGAGTGACACTGTTCTGTTATGGGCGGCCGTATCGCTTAACATCAGGTGAACGACGAGCTCGTCACAGCATTCACTAGCATAAAAAAACCTGATTTTAACTCAATTATGTCATGAAGTTAAAATACTCAGAGTGAAGTAGCGAGCAGTCGACAGGATGTTCTGGCCCAACAACAGGTACACACAATCGATATTCCTGCCCCCAGGGGATGCGTGGGTAGATGCAGACACGCTTAGACCTGGCGCTTGCCTTTTACAAACAAATATCAAACAGAATGTTGCTTAACTGTTATTGAATTACGAAGAGAATTGTTTGAGTAACAAAGATTATCTAATCCTTAGAAGGCTTACGCGGAGCTTCTACGATTTCATGGAAATAAGATTATCGATTAAGTGTTGGGCATATCCGAGCTATTTAATTTTTTAAATGGTTACTATGTATATACTAATAGCTAAAATCTTTGTTTATATGTTTGAAGTCTTTAGTTACTACAGTAAAAAGTGTAATTTAAAAAAAACGAGCGTGCTTTTGACCACACGACTAAGTAGGTAAAACTTCTTTAGCTCCATCTATCGGCCGGTAAGCCTTGTTTTTGCTTGGCTTAATATTAATGTCGCAATCATGACAATTGTAAATTGTAATTTTACCCGACATACTAACATAATAATACTAATTTTACGTAATTTTTAACTTATTTATGTTGACAATGGACGTTACCCAACTACTTTCAGCTTCCGTTCGCCTTGTTACACATTCACCAGCCTACTCCCCAAGTCAAGCGTGCTTACTTCAAAAATAAACTAAAGCAAAATAAAATAACAATCATGGTAGAAATAACATTACATTTTTGACAGTATAGTGACAGTTAAAAAGGTCCCGAATTATAATATAATACAAACTCCATTATGATTTGAGGGGATGAACATGGGATGAACGTTAAATGAAATTGTCGGATCGCCGACAGGAACCGCCGCCGACAAACGATGGCGACTAATGTAAAAGGCGGATAACGTCACAATAACAAACGCGATTCGTTCCCATTATCCTAACAGCCTCTTGAAGTTACTAACTCTGTCCTCAGCCAGTCTGCGGTAATCCGTCCAAAGAGCGCTCGATGCGGGCTTCAGGACTGAATGGCAGCTGCACCTATATAAGCAGTATACTAACTTACCTATTTGGAAGTCTAATATAGTTGCAGCAATACTACAGTATTTGTTTTAGGCAACACAAAAAAAAATACTTTACCATGTAACACACTGAGGTAAAACTCAAAAGATATATCGAGTAAATGCAAGAAAAAGTTCGAAAACGACGATGATCGCGATGACTTTGGACATTTATCATAAATAGTAGGTAAATCTTAGATTACATTGGAAGATCTTAGAGTTTACTATAAGTAGTTGGAGTATTACAGAGCGTCCGTCTATGAAGTTTTGTAGTCGTGTTACGATAGCTGCTATAGCATAAATAGTGATATAATAGCTCACATTGATAGTCTACAAGTATTTTACAAAATACTTTGCAAAGACGCCGATGTATGACTTACGATTACAGTAAAGTTTTTGTATTTAAATTATTTAGTTGTGTTCTGAGGTTCGTGATGTCATGAATATGGGTTCCGACTGAAAATCAGTTATTAAGGTCTTGCGACCTTAATTGCATGCTGAGTCGGGACCTAATCATGACGTCATGCAACATTATATATTTTAGTTTCTCTTTTTTTCGTGTGATTTGTTTTGTGTAAATGCCTATTTGTAAAAATGTAATGTTGTGTGATGTCTTGAATAAATGTATTTTCTTTCTTCTTTCTTTCTAAAGGCGTGTTAGTATCAGGTGTTCGTGTGCGTGAAGGAGTCCAACTGCCTTGACGAAGTTGAAACACTGTACCTAGTGCTCCCTGGAAAAATACGCTCGCGTACCCTCTTTCTCCGTGGAGGGTTCATAACTCGCGGGGACAAGGGCAACATTTACTTATCGACGCGGAAAAGGTTCCATAATACATTTTGTCGAGTTCCGCACCTCGCAGTAAATTGCGGACTTTTTATTCGCTAGATGGATGACTAGAGGACGATATAGCGATTCGATTCTTGGTATATTTTATCAGTGAGTATACATGACTTAATATATAATTTGTACATGAGTGCAAATAGATGAATATGTATGAATATGAATACATACCCATAACATTCAAGTGTGGTGTTGTAGTAGTTGTGTGGTGTAGTCAGATGATTTAAATAAATAGGTAATAAAGATATAGACAATTTTTCAATAGCTGAGTAAAATTTATCTGAAGTAAATAATAAGCCAACTAAAACAATAATCATAGTTCTTTTCGGTATTAGGTTTATAATAATTTTCTGTGTTTTGTTTTATCTGATGAATAACTTTAATACGAATATTGAAAAACCGCGTCTTAAAATAATATATTTAATAGTAGAATCAGAGTTATCTATTTTCATAAATTATTTAAATGTATCAAATTATCATATAATAATGCTCGTTTTACTTATCTCTTTAGTACGTTTATTCCAATAAAATATCAGCTCGTAATATGGTTGCGATTGTAAAGAGTGATGTACAGTAAAGTGCGAGAAAAATTTAAAGCCAGCATTTTCATTCTGAAACTCCATATTTTGCTTACTGACAATTTCTGAATCGGCGTTGATAATAAAAGCAATATAGCCTTCCTCAAAGTAAAAATTTCGCGAACTCTTTTTCTGTAAAATATTTTCATATTTCATATTTAGCGGGTTTGTGCATAAACCTTCGTCATCACGTCTCCAGGGAGCTGTGTAAGCACATTGGAATTTGTATAATTTTTCCTATCTATAAAAAGCTTTATCGTCTGCAATCTCACCCATCTGCTTTTTTTTGACATCATCATCTCTGAAACTATTTGCTCTATAAAAGTGACAACAGCCAAATAAATGGATCTATAGCACGAGTATAATGTAAGTGCTAGAGTACGAGTATAATGTAAGAAATTATTCCACAGTTTGGTTAAGTTTGGGTGATGACACGTGTCAATAATAAACTACGGTATGCCTTGATTGAGCAATTTATTTATTTTGTTCATACAAATGCAAGAAAAATATAAAGTACATTCTACATTCTTAGCATGGGTGGTGTAGAAAAGACATTACGTCCCATGACAGGCATGTGTCACATACATGTGGATTACAATTGCTAAGCACAAAAGGGATTTAACATGTCAAGTAAACAAAGAGGCAACTATTGCCACCGTTGAGAGGTTTTCCACGACATCGAAGACTTTCATATGTACAAAACTGAGCGCGCGAATACCATGATTGGATGGAAGGTGCATGTACTGAAAAAGATAATATTAGGAGTATAATATTAGTAAGGGAGATGCTGTTTTCTCAGTGAAACATAAGGTATATTTAGATGGCTAGATAAGTATTTTCGAAAACACCTAGCCCTAACAAATTAATGTTAAAATTACATAAACACATTAACTGTCGGAAGACGTCTACTACTGAAGACCGACTTCCCCACAAAATGCCGCTTTGGACGCTTATCAGAGAGGGGGTTTGACATAATCACCACGCTCGAAGCGGCAGACGGTTTGGTGGTTGCTAAAGATTTTAATGTACCGAAGAGAAAGCTGCTGCCTATTCTCTGTATATTCCCTTAGTCAGCTTTTACGCCACCCATCGGGAAGAGATAGGGTGGTCCTAACACCACTGGGACCACACAGCCATTATGAATTTTGAAATGGATCTGAATTATTCTGTTTAAATAGGCAGGGAATTAACTAAATGATGTTAGTTAAACATCCCGATGGCATAATTAGCGCTCTGTTGCAAATTCACCAAACTCCTCTCATTACTTTGCTAATTATGCCGACGAGTGGTCGAACGATCACAGTATAATTTACAAGCCAATGATGCTTTTATCATGACTTTATTGGTCTAAAGTCAGTCTGTTCTAAGGTGTGATAGCTCCTAAGTTCGCACTATCTCTCTAGCCCCCGGGTTCTCATCCGTTTGTCAAACTCATGTCAAGTCAACATGCCAAATACTGTACATTGGTAGAAGATAGCCGATGAGCAACTAGCAACCAATGATCGTTCAGTGTTTGGTCTGCCAAGTTGAGACAAATTTAATAAATGTACGAGAACTTGGGGGATAGTGCTACTTAGCTAAGCAGTATTTTAATACACTTTAGACAGATGGGTATTAATCAAATACAATAAAATAAAACTAATTATTATAATATCTATAATTATATAGAGTAAACACACGTTATCGGTACATTTTATAAATTCGAAATCTAATAAGAAGATGCACTACCTAACTATCGTCATAGATATTCGTATAAGCTCGCCTTTATTAAGACTAGCACCCGTACCGCTTAACTGTTCTGGGGATCGGCTTCGCTTACCATCCTGCACGCGCTTATTAACAAGTCCACGAGTGCGAGCAAGAGAGAACACGATTACGATCTCCACCAGACTTACGTGGTAAGGTATCACCAGATCTCTCTCTGATGTTTCTAAACACGACACAAAGTATAGACATGCATTTTAAATATTGCATTCATTTTAAAGTAGGTATGAGATACTAGCCAGGCGATCACGTAACTTGATAGCAACCAAGAGAAACACAAATTTGTAAGAATGTGATAGTTTCAATACTCAATTTATGTGCATAGTTACTTGTCTACATTTTCAAATTAGGAATGAAATTTCTCCTGTTACATTGCAATCAGATTTCTGTGTTCACCCTCCAGATGACACCCACTGACGGTATAAAAATAATAGCGGAATACAGCTGAACAAAAGTGGTTAGATAGAGACTGAAGAGAACAACAAAACCAAAAAGACCCTACCAGTAGGAAGTTAGAGGCTTTTGATGATGGATGATATAGGCACCTACTAGTGGTAAACGTGGGGTGGGTAGGAAGGCTACTTTTATAGAACTTTTTATATGCTGGGTATTAGACTGATGAATTAACCAATAGCTTATTTCTTAAAGGTAGTGGACGATGGGAAAACGATACTAACCCCAACTGGAATGCTTTTTGAAGTAAAATTTCTACACGCACAATTGACTTGGGGAGTAGTTTGGTGAATGCGAGGTGAACGGAAGTTGAAATTGGTTCACGTAGATCTCCATTGTCAACATAACAAAGCTAAACAATTGTATTATTATGTTGTTATGTTCGGTAAAATGACAATTTTCAATTGTCTTGATAGCGAAATTAAGTCATTAACATTAAACAAAGCAAAAACAAAGTTGAGTTTTGGCGGGAAAACGAAAAAGGTAGTGTCACCGCATTGTATTATTTTCCCAAACTTGTGTTATTTTCAGTGTTAGTGCATAAAATTAGTGGCATTTTATTCGTTAAGTACTTACTGGATTACAGGCATGAGTGTGGGAAAGTGGTATAATGATGGTGAAACGTTTCTTTCGTGTTGTTTCCAAAACTCCATAGAAGCTTCTGGTAAAGTTGCCACCACTTTACTAGGAGTATGACTTGACTAGACTAGACTATGACTTGACTTGATGACTTGGACTGTGACTTGACTTGACACATACAACATACATATTATGTATAATATAAATTAACTTGAAAAATTAATTACTTGATACTGGCTAAATACACAAAAGTGTGGAGCCAAAGCCAAACCAAAAAAAAGTTATACCGGCCGATAGATGGAGCTCTAAACTAAGAAGTTTTACTTCAGTCGCATATGGTCTAAAACACACTTGCTTTTTGAGGGAGGAGGCGTACGTGGAAATACAATTTGTCTAATTTGCCTTCATAATTAGCAAAATAAGCTCTGTTGAATTTCATTAACAGACTAATCCTGTATCGGTTGCGTCGTTCCTTTTCACGAGAGGGATTTGTTAACGAAGCGGATGTTCAGGGACAAAATTCGATACTTAATTAGGTAATTTACATGTCACTTTATCTAGAATGAGATTTCTGAGATGGTGGGAGATTGCGCAGCTTTTATGTTTGGTAGGCTTTATATTTATTGATAATGTTGTTATAATAATAATAATAATAAAAAATAATAAATATGTGTGGACATTTCACACAGTGATATCTAGCCCCCGATCCTAATCAAAACTTGTACTCTGAGGACCATTTCTATAGGATTACGTAATTTGATTGCATATGAGTGGTAGGGTACTTTTACTCTTCGTTTGTAAATACATACATATAATACAACGAACTTCTGCCCGCAGCTTCGCCCGCGGCGTGGCCTATGGGAAAATAATTCAACCACCCATTTCACCCTCTTAAGGGTGGAATTTGAAAAATCCTTTCTTAGCGGATGCCTACGTCATAACATCTACCTGCATGCCAAATTTCAGCCCGACCCGTCCAGTGGTTTGGGCTGTGCGTAGATAGATCACTATGTCAGTCAGTCCGTCACCTTTGAGTTATATATACTTAAGATATAACACTATGTTTGTCCTGGGTGGGAATAGAACACACGACCTACACGGTCAGAAGGCAGAGTTATTAACAGCTATGGGGTCAGTCAATATAACTAATCATGTTGTTTATTGGTAAAAATCAATACAGCATTCAGAATAAGAGAGTTAGTTCAATTATCTATATATAAACACACAATGTATCGCCTAGTAGAGCGAAACGTTATACGGAACTAAGCACTTAGCAGCGAATTGGATGTATTTGCCCGCATGTCCGCGACAATCTTCGCAGCTGTTTGAAACGTGGACCGCTCTAATAGAATAATAATCTTTGCCACTTGCATAGAATACTTTGAAAAGAAACAATTTTTTTAGTTGTTGCTAAAAATATTCACTCAATAACCATTTTAATGTTCTTTTTTAGAAATAATGAATCTCTATTTCCCTTCGTCATCGCATCATGGGTGAAAGGATACAACATTTTCGATAATGGAAGGTTCTTATGAAAGAAAAAGTTAAGAAAACATGGAACATTTTTACCACGCGGGTGAAACCGCGGGGCACAGCTAGTATATATATATATATATATAATTTATTTCTTTCATAAGAATCTTCTCCTGGCGATAATAAACATAACGAAAAATAATTAGCTAAAATGTTCCATCCGTTCACGCATATATATAGATTCATCATTCAATAGAGATTCATCTATATATATATATATATTATGCGGGAACGGATGGAAAATTTTAGCTAATTATTTTTCGTTGTGTTTATCGCCAGGAGAAGATTTTTATGAAAGAAAAATTAAGGAAGCTTGACAAATATCACCGCGCGGCTGAAACCACGAGGCGCAGCTACTAGGAATAAACTTAATGAAATACGTTTGTCTGGACATGTGTTGGTATCGATATAATAATTATAATTATGTGCCCCAATTTCTATTGAATTTTTTTTTTTTAATTTGGAGCTTATTTTTAGCACCACTATCGTCATCGTCAAATGTGACAGTGGTCAATAAGCAATAAATACTTACATGGAGGTACACTGTAGGTACCCGACGCTCTGTCCAATTGTTTATAGCAACCTTTAACGATATATAGGTAATTCAGTAAAATATAATCATTGAAGTAAGTGCCTAATTGCATAAAATAAACTTTAAAATATTCCAGTATTAATATTGTAATATTCCTACAGGAGGCGTAACAAATTAAATACGTGGTTCGGGAACACGGTATATATTTCGAATGCCATCAAAAACTTATGTAACTAACCTAGCCTAGAAATCTTACTTGCTAACTACCTACTATTTATACAATATTATTTATTTATTAAACTGTTACCCACATACCCGACAGATATATTCGGAGTTATATATACCGTAAACCACCGGCCCTAGAGACATGAAATTTGGAGGGTGTGTTCTTCGTAAAGTATTCTATCTCTAAATGTGTGAATTGGGTGGTTGAATTATCTATGAAAAAAAATCGTCTTCGTTTCCTATCGGCCACGCGGACGACATCGCAGCCAGAAACTAGTCACATAGTAAGTAAACTACAAATCCCTTTGAAATCGTTCAGTCACTGCACACAAGAACATCTCCGCATAGCTGTCGTCCGGCTCATTAGATGCTAGGGTTGGCGCAATTGTGCGTTAAGCGATTACGTCCACGCCCACGTTGATTTGACCCACACTGTCCCTGGGTTGAAACGTGCGGTTAGTTCAATGGACTGGGCTTTTTGAACATTGGTACATACTAATGATTCAACATGTTTGTTTAATTAGGTATTCCAAGCGTTTGTATAATTAGCTTTCAATCGAGGTTACCGTTAACTGTGTTAACTGTAGGGAAAAAACATTTATCGTCTATATATATATAAAACTCAAAGGTGACTAGCTGACATAGTGATCTATCAACGCACAGCCCAAACCACTGGGCGGATCGAGCTGAAATTTGGCATGCAGGTAGATGTTATGACGTAGGCGTCCACTAAGAAAGGATTTTTCAAAATTCCACCTTTAAGGGGGTGAAATAGGTGGTAGAATTATTTTCCCATAGGCCACGCCGCGGGCGAAGCTGCGGGCAGAAGCTCGTTGTATTATAAGTATGTATTTACAAACGAAGAGTAAAAGTACCCTACCACGGCGGGCGAAGCTGCGGGCAGGAGCTCGTTAAGTATATTAGTGAACATGCCTGTAAGTTAAGATAGGCTAAGACGCGATATTAAGAAATTGTAGGTAATTAACACGGTGGCCTAACCCATTTTCTCTTCGATTTCCGGGATTAAGTGGAGCCTACGTTTATCTCAGCAGTGTTGTTGATTGCACCACCGTCCATGCTCACTCATATTTCTGTCCAAGGTTGTCATGAAGATATCGCTCTTAGCAATAAGACCGCCCTTTCTTCCTTTTTCCTCCTTCTTCCTTTTTTATTTGTGATTCTCATTTCTAAATGTATATTATAGTTTTTATAAAAAAAATGGTATTCTGTTATATTGTTGGTATGTTTACATAATATAACTTCAAATATTTGTAGGTAGAAACGGGTCGTGCGTAGGTTGCAACCTATATAACTATAGTCGTATTCAAAATTTAAACAAATCATTCAATAAAAAAAAAAATTTACTTATTACTTCGTAGGACCAAATATCCACACTTGGTCGTTTTTGGAAACATATAGTAATAACCTTAACGTTTTTTTAAGAATTAGCTAAGCTATGCTAACGATACTATGTTTCATCGAAATCTGTCCAGTAGTTTCAGTGTAGTACGCGTTCAAAAGGACATAAACAGACAGACCGACATATATATAAAAATAAAATATTCTTATTTCTAAGTGTGCAGCAATTAAAATTATGTATCAGAAAGTTTTTAATATACAGATTTAGTCCAGTTACAGTTTTATTATATGTTTAAATATATAGAGATTATTGATATAACGATAGTAGGGATTAGTGAAATTTATAATACATGCCACTGGCAACATATTTCAATTATCTGTCACTTCAAATTAAAACGCAGCTGTTTTGGAGGTGCTATCGTATCCAATGTCTTTAATTTGAGTACAAACCATCGAACAATAACGTACAAACCAATTTTACCTTTACTTTACCGTAGGGTAGATAGATAAACTATTTATTGTACACACCACATAATAACAAAAATATCAAATAATACAATGAAACACAAGTAGTGGGGAACAATGGGCAACCTTATTGCTAAAAGCGATACCAGGCAACCTTTGGACAGAGAGGATTTATTACAAAGTATAGACGGGGTGCACTTAACTACATCATACGAATGAGATAATTTACCATAATATAATATTAACTACATAATAAATAAACATACATATACATATTCTTATATCACAAAATAATATACCTACATAAACCATAACAATATTATGTAATAGATACATACATACACTTACACAGCATACAATAACAATAATATATAGGTACTAATAAATATGATGGCGGCAACGTCCAGTTATAAACTCTATGCACAGCGGGCAATACCGTACCCTGTGGTAACATTTAAATTTATTACAGTGGCAGCACCGGCAACTGTCATCGCTTCCCCACCCATATATGGCCATGGCCACCCATGGCTATATAAAAGGAGCGCTCGGTGTACTACGGATCATTCTAGCTCCAGACGCGGACCGGTGCGCATGCTGAAGGCCTATAGTTTTATAGTTTTCCCGCCATGCGTAGCCCGTCCTCCTACAAATACATATAATAAATACATACATATATATGACGGCGGCTACGTCCAGTTATAAACTCATTGCGCAGCGGGCAGTACCGTAATTTACCCTGTCGTAGCATTCAATTTTATTACAGTGGCAACATCGGCAACTATCATTGCTCCCCCAACCATCTGGCTATAAAAAGGGATCGCTCGGTGTACTACGGATCATTCTTGTTCCAGACACGGCGCGGTGTGGACATGCTGAAGGCCTATAGTTATATAGGTTGCAACCTACCCACAAATCGTTCCTGTCTACATATATAATATACCTAAACCTATGCCTATATGTAACATAATGACATAATTTACCGCAGGACTTAACTTCCAAAGCACTTGTTCAATTCAACTTAAAAAGTCGTATTATAAAGTATAATCTCGGTAATACTAAACAATACATCCAACTCTCAACGTAATATTTAAAACAATACCCTGCCGAGTAAACTTTGCAAATGTAAGGGGCGAGAGCAATGCCGTGTCGGGTGGGGGTGGCAATCGATAGGCACCCTTCTAATGCACCCTAACATACCAACTGCATGGAAACCGACTGAATTGCATTCAACTAGGTCATTTACATAGATATATTGTTAAAAAAATGTAAGTAGTTGTACTTTGTAGTATAGAGCTTACTAGGTAAATTTTACATGTAATAATAATAATAATAAATTACACATTTCACACAGCGCCATCTAGTCCCAAACTAAGCAAAGCTTGTACTATGGGAACCAGATAGCTGATAGATAATTTTTGTTTGTAAATACATTTACAACATAACATCCGGATACAGAACAAATATCGATGTTCATCGCACAAATGTTTGTCCTGGGTGGGAATCGAACCCACAACCTACAGTTGAGAAGGCAGGGCTACTACCAACTGAGGTATTAGGCAAGTCAAAGTAAATAATATCATTTTAAAAAAAGGAGTTAAACCGATTTAAGCGCCTTAATTTTGATGTTTATATGAGACCAATCTGAAATACATAATTATGTCCTTAAATTTAAAAATAATTATTCAAATATGTTTATAACTAACAGAGATTTGAGGTACAAACGATAATTAAAATTCGTACTACCGAATTCAAAAATAGCTCCTTTATAAATTCGGTTCGAAAGTCCTTGCTTTACAAATATTTACTTATCTTCGTAATAAAACTAAAGTTTAATTCTGTGAGCGGTCGGGTGTTCAAGGATTTAATAACGCCATAGCTGGTTAAGTAAAATCAATTTCAAGTGATAAATAAATTCAAATGAAGATTAATCATTGTGTTACTTGGATAGCATGCTACACCTTCGATTGCATCGTCACTACCCATCAGGTGAGAGCGCCGTCAAATTTTAGACTAGTTTGAAGTAAAAAAAATCAACATAACAATAAGTTATAAAAAATCATACTACGTAGTAGGTGGTAGGACTTTTCTGCAAAGTTCGTCTAGGTAGATACCACCGCTTTGCCAGTTATTCTGCCGCCAAGCACAGTAGTGCGCAAGCACTACCGTGTTCCGGTTTGAAGGGCACTGTAGCTAGTGAAATTACTGGGCAAATGAGACTTTATGACCTGATCTCATAGTCTAGTAATCTTATTACCAGAATGTGTTGATGTCTCAGGATGACGTGCGCAGTGCAGTGTCACGTGAAACTTTATACTTTAGAGTTCCGAGTAACACTGCAACTGATATGGGCAGCCGTGTCACTTACCATCAGGCGAACGGTTAGCTCGTAACGTTATACCTTAACATAAAAAAAATCGTTGCTGAAATAACAATCGGAAAAGTATTTATTTGTTAAATGTAAATTCACGCTTTCCCCATGGAATATTAAATAAATAATAAATAGAAGCCCACAGAAGGCTTGGCAACCACGTTTAAATATTGAGTAGCCTTTTAAAAGCGTTTCCTTAAGCTTTGAATGCAGAATAAGCCACTATTGCATTGGAGAAGTCCCAAGGCGCGCGCGAGCAGCCGCCGCAAAATAATTTGTTTTGTATATCAAGAGAAACGGATATTTTATAGAATTACTCTATAAAATATCCGTTTCTCTTGAAAGGAATGTACTGAATAACTATTTATAATTCATTTCATCTATTATTTCAAATGGTATTTTCACAAATTTAACAAAAGCAAGGTGGATATAGTTTTTGTTGGTTCTTGGTTAAAGTAAAGAAAGAAAATAATTGAGCCCTAAAACCGCTTTTTTATAGATTATGTTGTAGTGCAGTGCTGGGGCGGTTTTGCTCAACTTACAATTCTTTTCAAAAGGTACTGAGAAGTTCATTATTATTAAATCTACTATTAATATTGTATAAAAAGTAAAAAAAATGTGAGTCAATGTTTAGAAAACCTAACTGATAAAATCATTTTTGATGGAGCTCATCAGTCCACAACAAAAGATTCTTCTTCCAAAATGAACTAGATTGAAATTCTTTACAATGTTCTCGAACTGACCCAAAAACAATTTCCGGATTGTTCACAACTTTTTCACTCTCATTATAAACCTTATAATACGAATTATCTCAAAGTTTAACGGTGTTACACAAGGCGGCTTGTGTTAGAGGTTTTTCTTTAATACTTTTCCTTTTGAAGATTCACCTCTTTGCCGAAAAATTGTGGAAATCGTGGGAAAAATGTTCAACAGTATTTAAGCCGGTTACGTTTCTTTGGCAATATGTCTCGTTCCCCTATTCTTTTTGTGCGAAAAGTTTCATTATTTTCCTTTTATACGATCTAGGGGAGAGATTACCCTCAGCAAGCCCATTGTGCTCTATTGAAGAGGGCGATAGATACGAATCTTGTTCTCTTTAATAACTCGATAGAGCAAGTCTCTATTTGTGAAATATATCTGACACAGCTATAACGTAACGTAACAGTTATATAATAACTGAGTACACATCCAATAAAAAAAATACAATAACATTTATAATAATAAAATAATAACGCCCAACGATCACATACATAGATCCTGGACCCTAACTAGGATTCCCTGTGTCTAGAGACCCAGGAACTACGAGGAACATGGTTCCACAGCACCCAGAGTCAGAACAAGTATTTTTGCTTTTTTTTATTACGATGTTTATTGTAATGGGGTCAAGTATAGTCAAGTTTTTTCAAAATAATTTTAGAGATTTGGTATTTACTTACTTCGAAAACAAAATATAATTACTAATCCCAACAAAAATTTATTGTTAAAGAAAATTTGTTATTGCTTTTTCTTCGGGTTTTCGTGCTGTAAAGAAACACGTGCATGATTAGCTTGATTAATAACAAGCGTTGACTTTTCCCAGAAGACAAATCACTGGATAAATGTGTCTTTTACTTTAGGAATTGATCAATGAAGTGGAATGAAATTTGTTACAAATGTGAATACAATAAATTATTTCATACATAAATAGTAATATAATTATAACAAGTAACCACTCCGATCCAAGTTACAGAGCGTTCGCTCTCGTCTTGCTTTGTGTAACTATATCACAGTGGTGTATCTATTAAATAAATAAATAAATGTTTGTGAATATTTCACGCAGTGCCATCTAGCTCCAAACAAACCAAAGCTATGGGAACCAGATAACTGATAGAATACATATATACATAGAATTCAATATAACACCCAGACATGATCATCACACAAAAGCTTGTCCTGGGTGGAATCGAACCCACAACCATCGCCGAAAGCCCAACTGAGCTATCGGGCGAGTCGGGGTATTATACTTATAGACCTCTTCATTTACTTTTCAATCATCGCATTTCGTATTTGGTAAATTCCAGCCCTCATTCTTCGCGACGTCATCGTCTAAAAGCGTAATTGAATTGTTTTCTTCACAAAAGACACGTTTAAATTTATCTTTTGATGTAAGAATTTCGTTATTTTCTTTGTACGTCTGTTATATTCGTAGGCTTCGTCTGGTCTATTTCTTATTAGATTGCAATTGCTTTTTTCATCTATATTATTGAGGAAATAACTGTCGATTTAGAAATAATAGAGGACGATAACTTATGAGAACGCCTGTATTTATGACTATTTTAGTTTGAAAACTATCGTGAGTATGACACATTTTGTAAGATAAATAACGGCTAAACACAGTCAATTAAATGGTCAAAATTACTCCGACCAATTTTTAGACCTATTCGATGTCCTTCTTCTTCCCAGAAGGCTTCCGCTAGTTACGTGCTGACGCTCGGGAAAGCCGCCGCGGCTTGCGTTAGTAACTGGCTCCCAGAAGAAGGACATCGAATATGTCCGAAACCTGGTCGGAGTAATTTCGACTTTTTAAGTGACGTGAGTTTAAGCGTTATTTATTATACAAATTTTATGACTATATAAACTTATCCATAGTTAGATTCGTGTAGTCAAATGATTTTCCACCTATTCTTTCTATTTTCATAATAATAAATAAACAAATAAATATTTGTGGACATTTCATACAGCGCCATCTAGCCCCGAACTAAGCAAAGCTTGTACTATGGGGACCAGAAAACTGATATAATACTTAGATACTTTTTGTTTGTAAATGCATACATAGAATACCATATAGCACCCAGACACAGAACAAACACCGATGTTCATCACACAAATGTTTGTCTTGGGTGGAAATCGAACCCACAACCTGTTCGGAAGGCAGGGATACTACCAACTGAGCTAACGGGTCAGTCACCCAATAAATATTTTTACAACGATTTTCTCCGGTGCCATCTAGTCTGTGACCCACTTTGCTAGTCCAGTCTAGCCAGTCCTAGGCACGGAAGAAACACATTCTAGCCCATGTTTATCTATGATTGTTTATAGATCGTAATAAACCGTGACTTGGTTCCAAGGGCGAGTGAATAACTTAATGTATGAAAAAAACATAAAAAATATATTAGGTCTTTACCTATGAAATTGCCGTTTTGTTTGAAAAAAGTTAAAGTATTTTTTTTTCGAACTTATTTATTTCTTTTATTCAAAGTAATCACCCCTGCAATCAATGCATCTTTGCCAACGCTGTGGCAGTTTAGAGATGCCCTTCTTGAAAAAATCAGCAGGGCGGGAGACAACAAACTCTTCAAAGGCGTTTTGTACTGCCTCTCGGGAATTGATTTTTTTCCCGCTAAAAAGTTGTCCAAATTTTGGAAAAAGTAATAGTCGGTAGGTGCAAGATCTGGTGAGTATGGCGGATGAGGGAGAGCTTCCAAACCCAACTCATGCAGCTTAGAGACGGTCTGTTGTGCAGTATGGGGTCGCGCGTTGTCGTGAAGTAGCAGTGGAGACGACCGATTGACCAAAGCTGGTTGCAGACGTGTGAGTTTCGCCATCATTGTGGTCATTTCTTCAATGTACACATCTGCAGTAATGCTCTCGCCGTTTTGTAAAAAGCTATGATGAATCACACCAGCACTAGACCACCAAACTGTGACCATCACCTTTCTAGGGTCATTTTTCGTTTTGCACATTGCTTTGGTACCGAACCAGGATCTAACCAACTTGGTGAGCGCTTTCGATTATCAAAAAGAATCCATTTTTCGTCGCACGTAACAATTCGGTTCAAAATTCCTTCATTTCTGTGCCTGTTAAACAGCGCAAGGCAAGTCTCGACGCGTACGTTTCGCTGGCGATCGTTAAGTTCGTGGGGCACCTTCTATCAAGCTTTTTTATCTTGCCAATCTGTCGCAAATGGACCAATATTGTTTTGATGCTAACATCAAAAGCTGCTGCCAGCTCAGCTGTAGATTGAGATTCATCAGCTTCCACAATCGCCTTTAATTCATCATTGTTGACCAAAGTTTCCGGACGACCACGAGGTTCATTTTTCAAGTCAAAATTCCCAGAACGGAACCGAGCAAACCAATAACGGGTTGTACGTTCGTTTGTACAGTTCTCTCCGTAAACGTCGTTGATGTTACGTGTCGTTTGTGCCGCGCTGGTGCCACGACGGAACTCATATTCCATAATTACACGAAATTTCAAAGTATCCATTATGAGGAAAAATGTTGAAATGTAATGAAAATACAACGCTAATCAATAAAAAAAAGACTTATATTGTAAATAGAATGTCATATTTTTAAAACAAAATTAATTTGAATTTAGAATTCATAGCCAATCAAAACTTTTTTTTGTTTGAAAATGTCTGTACTGCAATACGGCAATTTCATAGGTAAAGACCTATTATAATAGAATAGAAAATAATACAGAAGAGTATCAATATAGTACGTTACGTGTAGATACATTATATAATTATTATGTTTGTTTCCTATAAACAGTAAAACTAAATAATTTCTCAACAATTATTATTCAACAATAACAGTGTTCACTGTATAAAAATATTTTATATATATTTTAACTAAACATAAAACAATAAAAAGGGAACTTAATCAAACAAACCACTACCAGTAAGCAACGTGCCCATTATGCTGGCAGCATAATGTTTCCTATTGGAAATACATTTATATATAATGTATCTACACGTAGTAGGTAACTAATAAAAAGTAACATAAAGTTATCTTCACACGATTAAACGTTTGAAAGTTGCGAGTAGTGAAACCATCTGTTTTCAGAATTGAAAACTTGAATGGAATTTCCATACTGAGTTTAAAGTTTATGGTTTTCATGTTACCGTAGTAAATAAACAAGGCATCAAATTCCTGAATATTTATTTGTATTTCTCTAATTAATTTCTTTATCATAGTGAAAAAGTATAAACCAAAACTGGCGCCACGGCTAGTTCGGCTAATCACAGCTGAAATATAGTAATGTTGGTAGTGGTTACACATTTGAGGCGTTTGGCGTTGAAAACCTGTTCAGTGTCCATGAGGACTGGGAGCTCATTGCATTTTCCAAAGTTGAGTACGTACATCCTCGATACTGGTTTAAGTATATAAACGTGCCAACTCACACATTTCGCCTATAATATTAAGGAACTAATATATATATAACTATATATACATACTTTTTTTTTTTTTTAAACTTGTCTAGCATTTGACCGCGCTCTCACCTGATGGGAAGTGACGATGCGATCGAAGGTGTAGCATACTAGCCAAGTAAATACCTATTCACTCTTCTCTTGAACACGCCCGGGTCATATTTCGCCGGAAACACAGACGCTGGCAGGGCATTCCATTCTTTAGCTGTTCTAATTAAGAATGTTAAGTCAAATCGCTTGGTACGAATGGGTGGTATTTCAACCACGAAAGGATGGCGCTTAGCCGAGCGTCTAGTAGTCCGGTAAAAACATGTCATAGTAAAATTAACGGTACGATTATTACAGCATCTCCTTCACAAATTATTAACTTGTTTATTCATTCAACAAATATAAAAATCTTCTAGGCTGGGTACGAGTGGCGTCGATCGACGACGTCGGCGAGCTGATTTCCTCCACGTCTAGACATATTTCCCCTCAGCTGAAACTGAAATCAAATTTCACGAAGGACCCGTTTGATGTTCCGTGGTTGATACGTTTAGAACACTCACGTAGTGTTATAAATAAACAGCCATCAATAGGATGTTTGAACTTTAGCTCCACCTTCCCTTCCCTTCCTTTTCCCCTTCCTTCTTGTGATACATTATACCCACCATTCATTGAATATGATAATGATCTGTTTACGGCTATTTTTAGAACATTGATCGATTATTTTACTCATGGTGACGCAGAACCCATAATAGTAGTTAGATAAACTTGCGACTTGGACTAAAAGAAACACATAGATACGGCGTAAAAAAAAGGCGCGAGCGCCTGGACGATGTTCAAAGTGCTGGCGTCATTTTTTTTCCCTACTACTTGATTTCGACTTTGATATTATAAAAAAAATTAAGAAAATTTCGTTACAGAATGTTCTACACTACATTTGCCGTCTCCACTCAAGAACTCGGCCCCATTTCCTGGAACCACTCGTCTACGTGGTTCCAGAAAATGGGGCCAGGCCACTGAAACTTCAGATTATCAATTCCTAATAGGTAAACGTTTACAATCATTAATTTATTAACATAATGCACAATTAAATACATGCATATTATGTGTAATACAACATCTATAATAGGTAGTTATAGAAATTACAGAAAGTTAGACCACGAAGAAGAACCCGAAAATTGCATTGCCCAGCAAAAATTATACAAAATAGTTTAAGGCCCCCATTACAGAATTATGCTCAGTCGTGCATCTGTGCTCAAGACGAGACTACAGACATATATGATCAATTTGTGATAATAATCTAGACTTGAACACCAATCGACGACTGAGTTTCGTGGTGTAAATACGGGCCTAAACTAACCTAACTAACCTACTTACAAGTTATAATGATACAGTAAAAGCGTGTACAGAAATGAGCATAGTCTTATTACATAGCCCGACTTAAGTTTCAAATACTCTCCTTACAAAATGGCGTGTAAGCAAACAAAGCATCTAAAAATAAAATTTAAGTGTAAAGTGTATGTAGATGGACTAATTGAGCATTCGAGTTAGTCTGGCAAGAACTTTGGTTCTACATAACCGATCGGTGTTTGACTGACTAAATTCACGCATCGTAACTCTGTGTTTAAATACATGCCCTAATGTTTCTTCACGTTAAGAGTGACTTAAGTTTAAGGTTTTAGTTGAGGTGAAAGGCTGAAGGTATTAAGCTCGTCTAGGACTAAGAACTAAGCCAGTAAGTGGGGTTGGACTTAACGCGCGCATTCAAGTTGGTCTATTCGATAGCGTCGTCTGTCAAACAAAAACTTTGTCAAACAAAGCCTTTTTTGGTCGTGGCGTTAATATACTTTATCTTTGGCGAGATCAACTTGCCACGATTTTGTCTTTTTAAATAGGTAGTAGCCGATATGATACCTAAATACAGATCCTACATAGAATACCACTTTGAACGGCATAAATTTACGTTTATGATACTTCTAGCCACCCAGATTTTCCTAAAAAATATGTGGGGTTTTAAAAGAAGTTCCATCATTAAAACCCTCTTTATAGAAAGTATTGAACTTTTCACTAAACAGCTATAATAAAACTTTATAATACACGAAGGTAGAGGAATGACTAATTGAGTAACCAAGTTCGTCTGGCACTCGCTTTGACGTCAGGCTAACGGGCTGGCTTTGTTTATTTGGCGAATTTTCCTAACCAGCCACCGGTCGCATGCCGCCGGCAATTTGAATTATTTAGCGGGCAGTCGAATGACCAGCGTGTACTTAAATTATGGGTGTATCGGCGGGAAACATCAATAATTAATACTCTTCTATATATAGACAGAAGGCATATATTGTTATGAAAGTGTAAGCAACGTAGGTTATGATCGCCAAGGTCTCATAAATATAAATATCATTAGATCATAATCTATTGAAGTAATATAGCACACGAAAGACCAATAGGTAATATTATATTTTAATGAAAGTTTCTCACGATCTTGATTTGTGACTATGACTATATTGTACTTACATACGTATGGAATTTTATTGTGAAATAGTGCTATAGTGAAAAATCGTTCTAACTGCAGTCACGTGTGTAATATGAAAACTGTTTCTAAAAATAGCAGCCAATCGCCACTGGCTTCATCTACAGGGTATATTATCGCGGCACCGCTGCACGTACAATCTCAGTTCATTTAGAACGGCTGCCCGTTTGAATAGCTCCCATACTCTGACCACGACAATAGCGGACAATGCACACAACTGGTTGGTGTGTGTGAGATATGTACTGGTAAGGAGAAAAGTGTTATTAAATTGATTGAAATAATAATATAATCATTTGTAATCAAGCGTTCCCCAGATCCTCTGCATCATATTTACTAAGCATTATTACATTCGAGCGAGCGCGCTCGAATGTGTTCTCGTGGATTGGATTATGTAAAAAAATTCTACAAAATATGACGATATGATGATTAACCATGAAGAAAAATGAAGTCAGCATCAGTATTAAAGGTTATATAGCGTTTGTTTTATATTATATTTTAGTAGTTGCATGAGAATTTGCCTCAATCTCAAAAGTAAAATAAAAATAAAAGAATATAATAAAAGTTTTATTTTTAAAGTTCAAAACATACATAAATGTTATTGAAGTAAAATTTCTTTACTTGGGGAGTAAGCTGGTGAATGCATGAAAAGGCAAACGGAAGTTGAACAGGTGATATAAGTTAGTGAAGATAGAGAAAGAGAAATATGCGTTTCGTATAGAGAGAGAGAGAGAGGCGGGTTGTACTGGTTCACGTAGACTGCCAACATAACAAAGTTAAAAATTTGCTACTTAAAATTTGTATAATTATGTTGGTATGTCCGGCAAAGTGACAATTCACAATTGCCAAGATGGCGACATTAACCTCAAAGAAAAAACAAAGTTGTACCAGCCGATAGATGGAGCTAAACTAAAGAAGCTTTACTTCAGTCGTGTAGTCAAAAGCACATTCTTTTTGTAATTTGTAGTACACTGCAGCACGACAATTACATGTCTAAATCGGTACAAAAATCTAACACAAATATATTTGTCATCCCAAAGCATAACACTTCTCTCCAGCATGTACGTACAGTCGCTACTTGCAGGACAGCCATTGAGTGACATTACAAAAGGTATTGTGCTCTCCAGTACTGAGACTAGTTTATCTCGTGCGTCTGCTGGCGGACTGTTCCGCGCTGATAACGCGCGCGGCGTCTCTCGTACTCTCGTCGCTGATAGCAGGAAGGACGTTATACAAGACGAAGTTCCTTGTTACTCTGTCACTTGTTGATCAATAGATTTGACAGGTTGAAATTCCGATAAGGTCTTTTTAGGTATAAATGCGTTGTTATGTGACATAGACCACTTGCAAAAGATTAGATAGACGATAGATAGATATGATTTTTATGTCAGAATTGCTATTGCCTATCCATGAAGGTGTTGGAAGTAGTTAAAAAAAAATTTAATCCAATTTTACTACTGCTACTACTACTGATACTTGGTGGTAGGACTTTTCTGCAAGAACTTTGCAGAAGTCTAGGTAGGTACCACCGCTTTGCCAGTTATTCTGCCGCCAAGCAGTAGTGTGCAAGTAGTGTACTACTGTGTTCCGGTTTGAAGGGCACTGTAGCTAGTAAAATTACTGGGCAAATGAGACTTTATAATCTGATCTCACAGTCGATTAATCTTATTGCCAGACTGTGCTGATGTCTCAGGATGATGTGCGCAGTGCAGTGTCACGCGAAACTTTATATTTAAGAGTTCCGAGTGACACTGTTCTGTTATAGGCGGACGTGTCGCTTAACATCGGGTGAACGACTAGCTCGTCATGTCATTCATTAACAATTAAAAAAACAGAGAACTGCGTTTAGCAGAGAATTTTTATTTAATACTTACAAAGAGCTAAGTGTAAAAAAAAGTATGGGTAACAAAGTATACCTACAGGTATACGTATAGGGAGTAAATAATCAGACAAAAGTGTTTTCCAGTCATTGCCACCATTTCTTATCTATTACACATTTGATGGAGTGGTGAACAATGACGATTTTTATAAGATAATGTCAATCATATTCAATCACACCATCATATACCGAGCTATGTGTTATCAATATTGTATCAGTGTTTATGGTAGTACTACAGAAATAAAACGTTCAAATCAGAGAGCAGCGGTTTTCTGAAATTCTGTACAGTTCCAAATATTCAATTGTATTATTAGCGTAATTGGGTCAGGCACCACCCAACCGATGATCAAAACATGCCTTATCGAAAAGTATCCAAGTGTCCTCAAGATGTAGTGGCGATCATTCAAAAAGTAGCTGATTTACTCCATATCTGTGACATTGAGTATACCATTAAAATTGGTTGTGAAGATATTGATAGTTTCTACAATGGACTTTACAGCGTGCAAATTAACGGGTTGCGAGACGGACAAAAAATTAAACACACTATTGTAATGAAATATCACCCTAACCCAGAAAATCGATCAGAATTTCGAGAATCCTATAAACGTGAATGTTCGTTTTATTGCAAAACTGTGCCGAGATACCTCGAAATCCAGCAAAATTTTAAAATTATCGAGGGACTGCGGATAAAATTCCCCAACTGTATTTTTGCGAGCGACGAATACGATAGAGAAACTGTTGTGATTATGGGACTGATCGAAGACGGGTTTATGTTTCATGATAGACTGCAAAAAATGGATTTGTATCGTGTGATATTGGTGATGAAATATTTGGCGAAAATGCATGCATTATCATTCGTTCTTGAGAAGTCAAAGCCTGAAGAGTTTAGGAAGATAAAGGATTTGTATTACAAAGACGTGCAATACGCTGACCCGAGCCGTCAGCATAAACCGATGATATGTTTCTATGACGCCTCTGTGAGCGTGGTATCTGACCCAATCGCTAGAGATAAGTTGAAAGAACTCAGTCCGAACATCTTATCGATTTTACATAAATGTACGTTGCCGCTCCCACGATACAGTGCTATTTGTCACGGGGACTGTTGGAATAATAACATTCTTTTTAAGTATCAGGTAAAACCATACATACTCTTTAGCTAACGTATATTAGTAATTGTTATATTTTTTCTCAGTTCTTTGAATATTCTATGCAACTTTCAGTAATTAATTTTCCAGTCGAGTATTACGTATTGAACAGCATTCTAATATTCAAAAATTACTTTTTTTTAGGGTAAGAGGCCGGTGGATGTTATTCTTATTGACTTCCAGCTAGTACGTTTTGCCTCACCAGTCACAGATATAGCATACTTTCTATACATGTCTACAGACCGAGAATTTCTATCCGAACACTATGAAACAGTCCTGAATATTTATTACGGAACATTAACAGCGGTGCTTCGAGAATGTAATTTGAACGTTGAAGAAGTTTACCCAAGGAAAATATTTGAGGACCATCTTCGGGAATACTCGGTGTTAGGTTTAGTGGAGGCTTTGATATCAATGATGATAATAACAGCGCCGTTCGAAGAAGCACTCAAGATGACAGAGATTAAGTATCAATTTTGTAACGAAGGAATTCAAACAGTTCAAGGCAACGTTTTATTTAAGGAGAGAGTAAACGATATTGTTTACGATTTTTTTTCAAGAAGTTATTCACTGGATTCTGTACTGACCAAATAAAACGATACAATGAATTTTGTTTTGTTTGTAAAACACGTACCTATCATATAAATAATTCTTAACATTGCTTCACTAACTTTTCGCAGTAAAGTTAACCCATATATTCGTTC
The DNA here is from genome assembly GCA_905220475.3 of Ennomos fuscantarius. Lineage (NCBI taxonomy): Eukaryota > Metazoa > Arthropoda > Insecta > Lepidoptera > Geometridae > Ennomos > Ennomos fuscantarius. Next base: position 9,170,541 of record HG992037.1, on the reverse strand, counting down.
AAATGTCACCATTAGCCGTTCCAAATGTGTCGTTTGCCGAGAAACTCTAATACACGCTGCGCTGCCGTTACCAACTTTAATTCCATTTTCAGTTATAATTGGTAAAAATATTAAGACTCCTTGGGACGTTCCATCGCCGGAATGGCATGATTTTCTCGTAGCTGCACTTAATCGTCTGTAACAAAGGTTTTTTCTTTGAATCTGAAATGGTATGAAAGATCTTTATTGGACTGATAATAATGGATCCGAAAGCAGATGGTAATATTTAACTTGTGTACATTTTTGCTAAAATTCCGGCAATGCTTCTAAAGTAAATATCTCTTTGGCAAAGCTGATCCTTAAACGGATTTTTTATTTGCTCCGTACACGCATTACGCTTGTAACATCACTCATTTATATAAGATAAGAGTAAAGTAAAGAAAGATTCAGTGAAAGTGAAATTTACATTATCTTTTTATCAGATCGAAAAACATTGAAGCTTTTTATATTAACGACTAGAGGCAGCTCGATTCACTCACTATTTACTCGTTTTCTTGCGAGCATTCTTAATTTTCATCATCAGATCCTGACTTGATGATAATGGAACCACCTCGGCAGTATACTCTATCGAACTAAAAAAGATTTTTTTAAATCGGTTCAGTCTTCTTCTCGTGTAGGCAACAAGTATAAAGAGTGAGGGCTAATATGAATGTTGCAAGATGTATCGATTTGTTTTATAATCATAGTTTTTGAAGATGAGGATCTTTTTGTGCATTATCGGTAATGAATATTTGTTAGGGATTATTCGATTTATTTTATGTGAACTTTGCTGTACATTCAGTCGCTATTAAACTTCTACAAAAGCTCCACTGCAATTGAATTTTTTTTCCTATGAAATTGCTAATATGTATACGTAAATTGATTTCAAACAAAATTAAAATAAGAGATTTCTTAGGAACGGGTGATACGTTGTATTATGCGCATTATAGCATTTCATTTAATACGTGAATGCATATCCCTGAAAAAAATTTGATTAAAATCCGGACAAAATCCTACCCTATGACGCTATGTATAGTTCTCTATAGTAATGCTAGTTAAAAAAAATACATAAGTGAATAAATAAAGTGCTTAGAATGAGTTCCCATAAAATATGGATCTGGAAGTATGTACGAGTACGGCACTTCAACCGAATATTCGTTAGTATTGTTACTTAAACAACGGCATACATAGGTATTTCAAAGTTATATATCCGAAATATATCCGAAATCGCTCAAACCCAAATGTTTTATTGTTTAATTAATCAGTTTAGTGACTGCTACCAGCAATATTACATCTTACTTTGTTCCCTACACTATCATGGGTAAGTTCTAATTTATTTTCAGTTGTAAAACAAAACTAATTTTCATATGGAGCTGGGTTGTACAAGTTATGCGAGTTGTGGTCTAACATACGTAAGCTGTATGGTATTTTATGATAAGCCAAAGTATTAACTCGCGGTTTTGTATGAATTTCAAGCTGGGGTTTAGGGAGTGAAATTGCGCTAGCGTTTATTATTATAGTGAGCACATTTCGTGAATATTTGTTATAGGTAAATTATTGGAATATTATGATTGTGTGGTAACGCCCACACATTTCGCATTCTATTTGGCGTCAAGGTGGGAATCGAATAAGTAAATGATTAATTTATTATCATTACTACTTTACTAAAAAGTCTTAGTATTTTAAGACAGCCTCTGTAGTGTTGTGGATGAGCAGGAGGGCTCATAGCCTGGCAGTGGTGCATTCGATTCCTGCAACAAGACAAGTATTTGTGCACAGAAAAAAGACCTCCAGAACAAATACTTGCTCTGGTGTCTGGGTGCTGTGGGACGATGGTCTTCGTAGTTCCTGGGTCCCTATATACAGGGAATCCTAGGATCTATGTATGTGGTCGTTGGGGGTTATTACTATTATTATTATTAACTGGTTATTAAATTTGGCTTTCATCTATAAACATTTAAGAGCTAGTATCGATTACCAAGCCCTTGAATGTAGGATATATTTGGTTCTGAACCTTATACAAATAGTACGCCTACGTATGACGGGGGTCACGGGCATTTCCCTTTCTTCTCGATTGTCAATAGCTTCGTCCCACCAGTGGGGAGTATGGGGAAAATCAATAAAAGTACGACCTTTCCTCTCACTACAAACAAAATTATGCCGAGAATCAAAATAACAAAAAAAAAATGTAATGAGTAGGTAGCACTTAGAACAATGTAACATATCTGACAATACATCAGGATAATATAAACACCCTGATGAAAATATCACGCATTTGTTCTCCTCGCAACATTATAATATTTGTTCTTTAAGCGGTTAGCTTACAATGATTACATCACCAACACATGGGTGTCTGGTACACACTTGTGTAATTTAACCCCCGTAAAGAGTAGTTAACTAATCACCGCCTTGTCCCGGCCCGTAGCCATTCACCCGCGAAATGAAAAGCATCTAATCCCTCCTTTAGACTAAAGGCTATAAAGCGACTTAGCTCACCACGTTATAAGCGCTGAAGAATAAAATAAGCGTTCTAAAAGGCTGACTAGAACGTTTGCAACTAACTTAGGTATACTTGTGTATTTAAGTGTCATTATATTTTTTCATTAGGTATTTTTTATAAGATTATGGGCCTGGTAACGTTTAGCCCTTACAAAGTGATAGGCTGTTTAATTCCAACGGCTAAAGTTCGCACTCCCTTCAGCCATTCTCCAAAATTCATTCCGGATTAATTCGCGGGCCTTAAACAAGGCGTATCTTGAGCTCATTAACATAATTAAGGCTACACATGCCACGGTTCTATAACGAGCTGCGAATAACGTGTTTTGTTCATAACGCACCCTTATAAATCAAAAAGGAAAATAATATCTTTGTATAGGCGCCGCCGTAGAACTATCTGGCGTTAGCAGTGTGGTATTGTGTTTATAAAACAATATGTCAGCGCTGAATGCGGGTAAAAATATTGTTCAGCACATGTTAGCACGTAGAGGTGCGAGTAGTGTGGGGATAAGTGCTCCGACGTTTAAGTTAACCCTTTTAGTTAGAGAATGAAGGGCGTGGTAAGCCCGCCGCCAAGCGCTCCCTTCTGAGCATGTTTGAGTAAATGTTAATTTCCATGTCAATTATTTTCTTTGCACCCAAAAAATTTAATTATGCAGTCTGCCGACGAAACGTCCTAAAATAAATTGCATTCCCGGAAAAAGTGTGTGATTATTCAACTCTCCGAAATTTCCCCATTAAACGTAAAATATAAATTTTGCACATAAGTAAATCCATCTATTTACTTTAAAATTGTCTTAGGTACGGTTAGACAGTAGAATAGAATAGGATAGAAAAACATTTCAATACTTGTCTAAAATTAAAGTACAAAAACAGGTTAAATTTATACACATAATATGTACATAATCAATAGAAATAAACTAGTATCAAATGGGCGTCGGCTCAGCATATTGCTGGTCATCAGAGACATCCAGCGCTGATTTTCAGCCTAAACCTAGAGGGGCTGGAACCAATGCACAATTCGAAAAAGATATTTTTACAGTAGTAACCTGCCGTCGTGTTTGGCTACGTGACCCTCATATATATGGATATAAGGGCCATATTCACTGAGCGCGTACCTACCAAAAAGGCGATAATCGCTTTACCAATGTTTTCCACTTACCTAAATACAGTACAACATACTTAAATAGAAATAAGGAGTCTCGCTGTCCCTTGTTTCAAATTAAGAAATACTCACTTCATTCCTCGTGGTCGAAGGAAAATATAAAATATAAACTGGTGGGGTGGAGCAGCTAAAAGGGACAGAGACGTGTAGGTGAAGCCTCTCGCGGCGGTGTCGGGGTTAAATCTAATTTTTCCCCCGCTAATGCTCGCCTACCCCGCCTCGCTCAAGGCTGAGTGAGTGCGAAAATTGTAACTTCGCAACACTCCTAGAGAAAAATTCCAAACTCGACGGGGAATAAAAATTCCCACATCTGTAGCGGCAGGGTTGTACTGCTCAACCTTTTACAGTAGTCATGATTTGAAATAAAAGTTAGTATTTTCACATTTTTACTGTTTATCAATATTTTATAAATAACTAGTTGCGCCCCGCGGTTTCACCCGCGGAAAAAAATATTTTAATTATTTGCTCATCCCACGAGAAAATATCACTTTTCCGGGATAAAATGTAGCCTATATGTTAATCCAGTGTATAAGCTATCTTGGTACTGAATTTCATCCAAATCCATTCAGCCGTTTGAGCGTGAAGGAGTAACAAACATACACACAAACACACATACAAACTTTCGCCTTTATAATATTAGTGTGATAGTGTGATGTGATACTCGTATGTGCGAATAATGTTGTTTTGGATTCTTTACGTATCTTACGTATAAAATAACTTAAAGATTCCAATTTATTCGCCAATATAGTGTGTTGGTGAACTTATTTATACATATAATAAAACTATAACTGGATTTAATTTGAAATTCGGTATGGTTATAGCTCATTTTTTAGAATAATAATTAAGTTACTCGATGTTTTCTAAAACGGAAAATCCAGTTGATCGAAGCAATTAGAAAATAACTTTCATGCATTAATTTTTATTGTTATATCATTTAAAAAGTAGTAAATAACATTTACCAATAATAAAAAAATAATATTGTCGTAAATATATTAAAAAAAATATCTTTGACGTATCGAAGTTATTTAATTTAATCTTCGCGGTAGATTCATACGGTGTGATAAAACAACCGTCAACGAAGATAAAGCGACTATACTCATCCTGTAGAAAGGAAGGAAGAAGGAAAAAGATAAAGAATAAGAACGGGGATGGTCATCCCTTCACCATTCCATCCATTCTTCTTTTTCTTTCACTTTCTTCTTACCTTGAATAGGGCTAAGGCGTAAAACAAATTTTCTCGTGCGAAGCCGGAAGGGGTCAGCTAGTAATAAATATTATTAAGTCTGTAACTAAACGAAATGTAAATTCTTAAAAAAAGAAGAGAGCGCAGCTCTATAACATTGAACATTTCAGCCTGTTCATGACCCTGAATACATGTTCCTATCGCTTTTCTTATAATCAAAACGGAATCATTTATGCACTAAAATTGCTTTGGGTGCCTTTTGTGCTCGAAGTAAGAAAAAGAATACTGAAGTGTTTGTTTCTTTGCAGTAATTGTCTAGAGACTTACTAGGTGGTAGGACTTTATTGCAAAGTTCGTCTAGGTAGGTACCACCGCTTTGCCAGTTATTCTGCCGCCAAGCAGTAGTGCGCAAGCACTGCTGTGTTCCGGTTTGAAGGGCACTGTAGCTAGTGAAATTACTGGGCAAATGAGACTTTATGATCTGATCTCACAGTTTAGTAATCTTATTACTAGATTGTGCTGATGTCTCTGGATGACGTGCGCAGTGCAGTGTCACGCGAAACTCTATACTTTAGAGTTCCGAGTGACACTGCAGCTGATATGAGCAGCCGTGTCGTTTAACATCAGGCGAACGGCTAGCTCATCACGTCATTCCTTAACATAAAAAAAGAGACTTTTTATGTAATTATGCTGTAACAATATCATTATCATCTAATGTACATATAAAATGAATCTCTATTTCCCTTGGTCATCGCATCACGCGTGAACGGGGGGAATATTTTCGCTAATTATTATTTTTTGTTTATTATCGTAAGGAGAAGGCTCTTATAAAATAAAAATAAAATCACCACGTGGGTGTAACCACGGGGCTCAACTTGTAAGCTTATATATTATGTAAATGTAAGTTTAAAGGTGGGTAGAAAATGCGTGTAGTAAAAAAATGCAATCATTTGAATACTTACCATCACAGAAATATTATTATAGCTGAACAAAAGAATTATTCAACATCCATAAATTACACAGAAGCACAAATAAATTACTGAGAAAGACAGGTAAAAAGGAAACATAACTTAGACTAGAATATAAAGCAATTACCAGCAGCGCTAAAAAGAAAATGAACATGCCACCGGACACTCATTTTCTTGCCAGCCAGAGGCCAAGATACTAATGTTTGTGGCGATCGAACACTATTGCGTACCACCCCCTAAATAATTACGGTCAGCTTCGACCCCAAGGTGAAATATACTCTGTGATTTTACGACGCGATTTCGACAAAAAGTTATTTTCAGGCTATCTCTACGATAAGATCATCGCTTTCCTTTTTATTCTATCTTTGGTAGTAAGGAAGACGCACAACTCCTAAAACTTTTGTAGCAACGTTTTCTTTCTCACGCGTGTGATAAATAAAAGATGATCTACGCGATATAATGTTGACTGTATGTCTGGGTCTATAAAGGTTTATAGGCTAAGTTTCTTTTGGATTTTTTTGTTTTGAAATGTCGATACCATGTGAAGCAACGCGACCAAAACCCATTTAAGCATAATGTTAAGCTTATGTTTCAGGTTTATTTCAGGAAGGCATTGTGTAATTTTTTTTATTAGTTATACCATAAATAGTAGCATGTAATATGTCTTAAAAAAACAAATAATTGATCAGAAATTAACCAAAAAATAATTGGATGAATTTTGGAAATATCTTTCGGTGCTCAATACCCTAACCAAATACCATTATTATTGATATTAAAAAATGTTAATCATAGAAAATGAAACACTTGCAGAACAAGGGACTATTTTATTAAGTCAAACTGCGAAAAGGGACAACATAAATAGACGTTCCGAAGCACAATATGGGCCCACTGTTTGGTCAGACAGTGTATCCTGATCATTATTTCCCATCACGTGCCTACAGGGACCACGTAGCTATATTGATTTTCGAACGAACAACCGGTCAATTAAACGTCTTTGTCTGTGTGGTCATCCAATTTAGAGTACTAGGTTTCCATTATCGGTAAATTCAGGAGCCAGATCAAGAGTCCAGTAGCAATGATGTGTGTTTTAGTTGTCATGTAATTTATTCAACTGTTTTTCCACTGCTTGGTACTTGACACATGCCTTCTCTTACTATTTGATCTGGTTTGTCTAAATAATAGATCCTAACTAATATGCAGAATAGTACATAATATCCTTACAAAGTAATATTATGTTATATAATATTCTTAGGTTCATACTGAGCAGTACTTGAATGACACGTATTTCCCAGTTATTTTGATTTAAACACCAAACTACAAAACCGATTTTGAATGAAATTTTTATGAATGTAAGTAATTAAAAAAAGTAATTTTCCAAATCAGTTTTGATATAAATAAAGTCAGAGGTAACAAACATAAAACACCAACCGAACTGAGAACCTCTTCCTGGTTTTGAAGTCGGTTGAAAATGATAGCAGTATTCAGTATAAGTATTTTTCAGGAAGAAACCGTATCCTTAACTTAGACATTATCAAACCAATTCAAGTGGTTTCAATATTATAATAAAATGGATATGTATATTGATAATAATTGCATAAATACGACCTAACTTTTATGAAATGAAGGAAACCTAGCAAAGTTTTTCTGGGAAATTGAGTTTAATACAAAATTTTTTTATAAAACCATCACAATACAGTTCAATGATACCATATCCCTTTGTTAACTGTCTATTGTATGTAGTTCAAGGAAAAAGTTCACAAAACAGGAAATCCGTCTCATATTTGATCAAAACTCAATATTTATTCGTGTTCCACTGAAGGAAATCTTACAACTGGCATTTCCCTACAAATCTAATCGATCATTCCTATCACCGGCAAAAGCCAGTTTTCTGACAAAACTTGGTGAACTTTTCCTCAATAAATTCACGTGTGCGGTGTATAAAACAGATAAGTGTGATTTCAACTGTTGTGCAAAGAAAGTTATTAATTTTCAAAAATCCGTAGTGTTTTACATGGTTGCACTTATTAGAAACTTGCGCCTGTGGGTGCCATGAGTTCAAATTTTCAATCGCGTCACCATTATGTTGCTTGGTTTGGATCAATTGAATCAGCTTTAATAATTCAAATGAATGAATGAATAAACCAACGAAGGAACGAACGAAAGAACGAACGAACAAACGAATGAACGAACGAACTAACGTACAAATGACTGAACGAACGAACGAATGAATGAATTAACTAATGAATGAGTAGATGAATGAATGAATGGATAAAAGAATAATTAAATGAATGAATCAAGTTAATTAATAAAATAGTAAATTAATTTGATTAATAAATTAATTTAATTAATAAATTCATTTAATTAATAAATTGATTTATTTAATAAATTTATTTAATTAATGAAAAAAATTGATTAATAAATCAATTTAATTAATAAATTAATTCAATTGATAAATTATTTAATTAATTAATTATTAATGTATGAATGAATGGATGAATGAATGAATGAATTAAGTTAATTAATTAATTGATCCCATTAATTGACCCAGCCCATTTACCAATTAGTAGCAAACATATAATGGCAGCATAGACTCTTTGTATCAATATTAGGTATTGATATTATTAATTAATTAATTGATATAGTTAATTAAATTTATTGATTAATGAATGAGTGAATAAATGAATTAATTAATTAATGGACAGATATGTCTTAAAACCTAATATTGATACAAAGAGTCTATGCTGCCATTATATGTATGCTAACTATATGTATACAACTGGTAAATGGATTGGGTTATTTCATCTCTCTGCGTATGTCACAATAGGCTCGCATTTTTCCACGGTCTCACCTAATGGAAAGTGACGACGTGCTCTACGATAGTACATGATTGCCTAGAGGATGCCTATTCACTCGCGACTTGAAGACTTCCAGATTGTACTTATCGGGAAACAAAGATACTACCCGTTACCCATTTTCTTCCATTTCTTCTTTATTGAGTTGCTTGCAGGTATTAAAACACGAGAAGTACGTATGTAGGTACCAAATTTATGCTACGTGTAGTTTATGAGATAATGAATGAAATTTCGCTTTTCGTTTGTATGACCGCTAAAGACCCAACTCGGCACTAAAGATACGCTGCTATCATGACAAATACATAATAAAATCTCACAACATGGGTTCCATTTCTATCAAGATTGATAAGGAACCCTATAAATGGGGAAGTCTGATGGTGGTGTAGTAGCCATCGATCACTTCCTGTACTCTTCCTGTGACGGCTGGGATTCCCGCGCCAATATCAGTTATTTATTACTTTTGTCATAATAAAGACCGATTCTTATAATAGTTTTTGAATATTGTGTTTGGTCGTAAATGATGAAATTGCCGTTTTGTTTGAAAAAAGTTAAAGTATTTATTTTTCGAACCTATTTATTTCTTTTATTCAAAGTAATCACCCCTGCAATCAATGCATCTTTGCTAACGCTGTGGCAGTTTATGGATGCCCTTCTTGAAAAAATCAGCAGGATGGGAGACAACAAACTCTTCAAAGGCGTTTTGTACTGCCTCTCGGGAATTGAATTTTTTTCCCGCTAAAAAGTTGTCCAAATTTTAGAAAAAGTAATAGTCGGTAGGCGCAAGATCTGGTGAGTATGGCGGATGAGGGAGAGCTTCCAAACCCAACTCATGCAGCTTAGAGACGGTCTGTTGTGCAGTATGGGGTCGCGCGTTCTCGTGAAGTAGCAGTGGAGACGACCGATTGACCAAAGCTGGTTGCAGACGTGCGAGTTTCGCCATCATTGTGGTCAGTTCTTCAATGTACACATCTGCAGTAATGCTCTCGCCGTTTTGTAAAAAGCTATGATGAATCACACCAGCACTAGACCACCAAACTGTGACCATCACCTTTCTAGGGGTCATTTTTCGTTTTGCTCATTGCTTTGGTACCGAACCAGGATCTAACCAACTTGCTGAGCGCTTTCGATTGTCAAAAAGAATCCATTTTTCGTCGCACGTAACAATTCGGTTCAAAATTCCTTCATTTCTGTGCCTGTTAAGCAACGCAAGGCAAGTCTCGACGCGTACGTTGCGCTGGCGATCGTTAAGTTCGTGGGGCACCCATCTATCAAGCTTTTTTATCTTGCCAATCTGTCGCAAATGGACCAATATTGTTTTGATGCTAACATCAAAAGCTGCTGCCAGCTCAGCTGTAGATTGGAGATTCATCAGCTTCCACAATCGCCTTTAATTCATCATTGTTGACCAAAGTTTCCGGACGACCACGAGGTTCATTTTTCAAGTCAAAATTCCCAGAACGGAACCGAGCAAACCAATAACGGGTTGTACGTTCGTTTGTACAGTTCTCTCCGTAAACGTCGTTGATGTTACGTGTCGTTTGTGCCGCGTTGGTGCCACGACGGAACTCATATTCCATAATTACACGAAATTTCAAAGTATCCATTATGAGGAAAAATGTTGAAATGTAATGAAAATACAACGCTAATCAATAAACAAAAGACTTATATTGTAAATAGAATGTCATATTTTTAAAACAAAATTAATTTGAATTTAGAATTCATAGCCAATCAAAACTTTTTTTGTTTGAAAAAGTCTGTACTGCAATACGGCAATTTCATAGGTAAAGACCTATTATTTACTTATGGGGAATAAAATGAAATGTTTATTCACTTAGAACCTATCTATATACTTACTAATTTTAACATATTTTAGAATAGCTATTCTAAAATATGTTAGGCTTTTTAGTTTAAGTTACTAGTTAGTTAGTTAACTAGTTAGTTTAATTAGATAAAGTTTGGATTTTTTTATCAGGATTTCCTGAACTAATTTCATTTCATTATTCTTCTGCTTAATAACTTTTTTGTTAATATTTATTATTAATAAGATCCATGTCTTTTATTTTTGTTTGATATTAAATTTATTTTAAATCGACTATTAGGACTATTATTATTGAAAAGGAATAAAAAAGAAATATTTATTCACTTAGCACCTACCTTTTCTATTTACTTAGGTAAATATACCTAAGTAAATAGAAAAAGATAGAGGTAAATAACTATTCTAAAATATGTGAAAATTAGTAATAATTTAAACATATTTTGGAATAGCTATTCTTCTTCTTAATAATTGTTTTTGTTAATATTCGTAATTAATAAAATATATGTCTGTGATTCGTTTTTATATTATACTTATTTTAAAAGTTTAAAAAAATGTTACTTAAACGTATACTTTATATACCTTTATTGTATATTCTTAATATACGCAGGAGCATAGTACATTTGTTTAATTCAAGTATTAATATCGACACAATAGTTTATATACGGCTTTGAATATTTAGCTCTTCCAATCTATAAAAAAATATTGTTAGATTCTTTTTTTTTCAATCATATTTACTTTCATAATCATATTTGACTGGCCCGATAGCTCAATTGGTAGTAGCCCTGCCTTCTGAACTGTGGGTTGTGGGTTCGATTCCCACTCAGGACAAACATTTGTGTGATGAACATAGGTGTTCTGTGTCTGGGTGTCATATTGTATTCTATGTATGTATTTACAAACAAAAAAGTATCTAAGTATTGTATTAGTTATCTGTTCCCATAGCACAAGCTTTGCTTAGTTTGGGGCTAGATGGCATTGTGTGAGATATCCACACATATTATTATTATTTATTGTATTGTCACAGCGCAAGCCTAACACCTAAGTACTTACATTAACAAAAGAAAATATTATGTACAAAATACCATTCTTTCATATTACAGTGAAATTGATATTGCATAATTCATACGCTCAATTTTATCAGAGATCTGAAAGCTTCCTCTGTAATCAATTTATTAAATTCCGCAATAGTTGGCTACTATTTGCTCAGATATTGGTACTACAATGTAAATAAGGAAACTAGCATAGTATTTCGTAATATAATGTACTCTATTTGTGTTGAGACCAAAATTTAATCATCCCTTCTTAATAGTCCTTGGAGTATTTCCCCTGAGGTCGATATTTCCTTCGCTGGGCAGTCAGCATGGGGTAAAGAAATGTTTTTGGGTTAATTATTTCCTACGATGACTCGTGAATGTATCGATGTTAATTGTTCACAGAGTTGTTTTTTCTTCATCAGTGATGAAATGAAACAAAGACTTGGGTCGTTTGTTAAAACGTTCAAAGGAAGGCATGTGGGTGCCACGAAATTGTTTCGCTAAAAGTACGTATACTTGTACCTATTTGATTTGGTATGTTCGTTTCGCTTTTGTTACGTACCGGAATATCTGTTGAAATTTTTACAAATAGATAAACAACTAGAGGGAGTTTTGGCGGGACAACGAAAAAGATCGTCGCCGCATTGTATTATTTTTCAAAACTTGTGTTATTTTCAGTGTTAGTGCATAAAATTGGTGGCATCTTATTCGTTAAATGCTGAATTATAGGCATGAGTGTGGGATAGTGGTATTATGATGGTGAAACGTTCCTTTTCGTGTTGTTTCCAAAACTCCATAGAAGCTTCTGGTAAAGTTGCCACCGCTTTACTAGGAGTATGACTTGACTTGAGTAGACTAGACTATGACTTGACTTGATGACTTGGACTGTGACTTGACTTGACACATTATATGATATTAATTAACTTGACATATTATTATCAATTACTTGACACTGGCTAAATACACAAAAGTGTGGAGCCAAAGCCAAACAAAAAAAAACAACTAGAGCTACTCTTCTAAATTATAAGGAGTTCTATTTAATCAAATAGGTTGCTATGCCACATTACTCTATGAGTTATTATTCAAATTAGAAATGCAATTACGTAAAGATACTTTTAGCATTATTTACCAAAAATTAAAACCAATTTTATATTTGTCATAATCCATTATAAAACTCCTCCATTAAGCCCAGTAGCTAATCCATTTCCTTTTTAAATCAGATTTAAAACCAAGTAACCGTAACAAAGAAATGAGGAAAAATATTAATAAAATGCGTGAAATAACGGCTGAAGGGTCGGCAGTCTAATTAAATTTTGTAAATACTGCCTGCAAGGAGAATTTTCGTTCTCATTTACTTTCGGGAACTTGTTTGTCTACTGCATTTCTGTAATGGAGGAATTTTGCGGGTTTTGTTCGTGATGCTTAAAAACATGAAATCCAGAGGGTTGCCTGTACGAGCGAACCCACTTATAAATAATTACCGTAGATTTCAGCGCTGTATTATGAAATTGCCCAAAAGGTTTCCTTCGTATATGTATCCAACAAATGAAATTTAAATGATGAGATTTAAATTTTCAGTGTTTATTTTTATGATAATTCAATGACTGATAATGCAGTATGGTCATTGCGTAAGAATTTAGGACCACCCCGTCTCTTCCCGTAGGCTGGCTAAGAGAACATCCAGAAAATGAGGAGAAGCTCTTTCCTCGATCTGTATTATAATCTACTTACGAGTATACTGAAATCACGAGACGATTGCCAAGCGTGATGATTATGGAAACCCGTTTCAGGGAAGGCCTATGTACATTTTGTGGCTGCGATGTTATGTGATGTCCAATGCAAAAAAAAAAAATTTTTACAATATATCTAAGTGACTTTACTTGACACTGGATTACTTGACACTGGATTATTTGACACTGGCTAAATACACAAAAGTGTGGAGCCAAAACCAACTTTTTCTACACACAAAACAGACCAAAGGCTTCCGATAAAAAATATCGTTTGTTTTTTTTTTTTCAAACTAAATTGTAACTTCAGACAAAATAACATTCTAAGAATAATAGGCTTATCGCATATAATTTTCTAAATAAAGAGGTAAAAGCTTAGAACCAATGGTTTGTTTGTTCATTGGTTCATTAACAGAGGCAGTAGCTCTTGTAATTAGGGGCTCCTAATTGACTTGTGGCTTTAATCACCGCTTGAGAGTAAACATGGATTTGACTCGATTACATTATATGGTGTTATCTTTTAATAGATGATTGATAAAGGTTTATTTTATTTCGTATTATAGATAAATACTTGCTTGTCTTGAATATTAAAATCTTTATTGTTTTAAAAACACTTGCAGATTTGTATCGTTTATTTATATTTATATGTCGCTTGACATGACGAGAAATGTAGTTTACGCAAGCCTATCTAGTATAAAAAAACATCTAATAGAAGAAGGCGTTATACATTTTTAAAATTAAATTTATATTCATTCAAAACCCGTTGTAGAAAGTCTGACTTTTTAAGGATATGAATTCAAAAGATAAAAGGTAATAAAAGAAGTAACAAGATCCATTTTCTAAAAAATCCTTTTAAGGTTTTTTTACTCTGATAACCCTGTTAATTAAACGAAAACAGAAAAAGGCTGTAACCATTAAAACTGATGTTATTCAAGCAAAAAGAAAACACGTAGCAGAGGGCCGATTAAATCTGCTTTACCTTAACTTAACCTCTTGCCCTTTTTTATAGGTAGATAATAGTGATCGTGCCCTAAATGCGTCTCGGTTTGTTGCCTCCCTCTCTGCCCTGAAGAATAGCTAGCTATAGGGTTGCCATGACCTGAGGTTTTTTTTTTATGTTTTGGCTCCACACTTTTGTGTATTTAGCCAGTGTCAAGTAATTGATGATTTATCAAGTTAATGATATTTCACGCAAATATGTGTCAAGTCATAGTCGAAGTCATAGTCTAGTCAATGTCATACTCCTAGTAAAGTGGTGGCAACTTTACTTGAAGCTTCTATGGAGTTTTGGAAACAACACGAAAAGAAACGTTTCACCATCATTATACCATTTTCCCACACTCACGCCTGTAATCCAGCACTTAACGAATAGAATGCCACCAATTTTATGCACTAACACTGAAAATAACACAAGTTTTGGAAAATAATACAATGCGGTGACGCAATCTTTTTCACGTTCCCGCCAAAAAAAGACATCTTTTTTATAATCTGAAATAATATTTATAGAATTTATATCGTCCAGTGTTTTTGTGGCGTGCATAGCAGGATGCCTGATGTTTTTAAATGAAGAATCTGATAATGAGTGGTCGCAGGTATGCAGCAAAACGACCAGTTATCAAATTCGATATTTTAATGGGAATACGCTCGCTGAAGTGACAACCTTCGTGCTATTCACCGTAGAGAAAAGTGTTTTGACAGTGTCTCTGGAATATATGCCGCTGCGCCGGCTCTGCAGGTTGCGTGGCCGTGTGGGAGTGGCAGTAATAAATCGGTGGCAAAACTAAGCGGTTGTGTCATTTGTGCCCTCCTAGCTACATATCCTTTAGTCTCTCAATATCAGTTAGTGAAAATTTTATCACGGCAATTTGCACATTTATTAGTTTTTATTAATTGTATATATGTAGTACAGCCAGCAATATTATACTTAACACCTACACATAAGATAGTAACAACATTTAAAACAGAGAGAATACAAAGAGAAAATTCCCAAAAGGAAGACTCTTATTTTGTGCTCAGCAACGCTTGTTCTGGTCATTTCTTTCAAGGCGCACGTGACTTATTTTTACCCGTCAATTTATTTCGGCTACACCTCGCAACTAGGCAGGCTGTCCGGGTAAATAAGGACAAATGGCAACCCTAGCTGTTCATAACCTAATCACTGTAAAGTGCTTCCTTAAGTAAATAAAGTATTTTGTTATGCGAAGTGATGCTTGACGGTGATGTTTTTCACGTCGAAAATGAACGCGGTGCACAGCCGGCTGTTTATTTATAATAATTGTTTTGAAGACCCTTAAGATATTTACGCTCTGATTATTACTAAAATAAATAAATAATAACGTTCAACGATCACATACGTAGATTCTGGGTGCTAACTAGGATTCCCTGTGTCTAGGGAAGAGTGTCCCTGTGTCATGGTCCTCGTAGTCCAAGAACTACGAGGACCATGGTCCCAAAACACCCAGACTCAGAACAAGTATAGCGCTTTGTATTCCTGTGCACAAATCCTTGCCCAGCTGCTGGAACCGAACCGAGTCGACCTGCTCAAACAACACACCACAGAGGCTGTCGAAATATTTTATTAGAAAGTTAAAAATAATGAATTTAAAAATAATGAGCGTAGAGTGAAAACAACCTTGTATAGCGAGCGAGCGTCGTGTCGCGCCGCTCCTGCCGTTTTACTAGTCTATCTACCTTATCGTTGGTTTCCACCAGTGAGACTGGTCAAACGCCTAGTCATTGTTAAAAAAAACGTGTCGGCAATGTAAATGATTTAACCGTATAAATATGTCCTAGATACAGGAAATCGTAGTTAGGGCCGCAATCTATGTATGTGATCGTTGGGCGTTACTATTATTTTGTTTTATGCAAGCAACCCGTGTGCATAATTTCATCTAAATCTTTTCTGCCCTTTTTCCAGTGAAAGCAACAAAATTCTGATTCTGATTTTGTATGACGATGCTAAAGATATAGATTAATTTATAGTCTTCCAAGCTAAATAATCAAGTTTAACAGCTACGAATTGCTTCCAAATTAGTTCTGCAATAACTCATTGTTACATTTCCAAAGCTATTACCACTCGGTTATACTTACCAAAATCGTTTTCCCTCGAGTTATAATTTAATGTGCGGACAAGAGAGAAATCCATAAAATATAATGGAAAATTCCAGAAAGTGATGAGGTCTCCAAGATTTATATCAGCGTCTTAAACGAGCACCGCATCGGCTGTTAAGCTTATTACGGCTGATGGAATTGAATTATTATATTTTACTGTAGACTTAAGTAGATATGTAATTAACCTACTTTGCTAGATAGTTCTTGGAGGTGACCGAATATGCCTTATTAATTGTTATAACAATTGTACGATAAAACATCACAAAAAGAGTTAGTAGGTTATAAATTAATAATATTTTTTTTTCTTTCCAGTTTACTATTTGCTGCCCATTCGTCCATTTGGTAAGTTGCTCGACATTTAAATCATAAAAAATGAGCACTATTAGAGTTAATATACTTTAATTACTTAATTTACATAGAATAATTTAACCTATGGTACATTTTCTTAAGTGAATCCGTTAAAATAAATTGTATAGAAATAAAAATTACAATTTTTGTAACCAATAAACTAACATTTAACATTAAATAGTTCAATAAATAAAACTTAAGAAAAAAATAAATCCGAAAAATTCTTAAAGTTTTATTTATTGAACTATTTAATGTTAAATGTTAGTTTATTGGTTACAAAAATTGTAATTTTTATTTCTATACAATTTATTTTAACGGATTCACTTAAGACAGTTGGCCTAAATGGCCCAAACTCCGAACAATATTATACAGCACACTGAATATACATTGCTTTTGTATTACCGACTAATTATTTTTAGGACCCCAATTTTGACACAAAAAAGTCTTAAAAATAGCCTAGTTGAAACAAATTACCTGTATGACTTTGATTAATACGGGACAGTAAGAAAATGTGTAGTCACAGATAAAAAAACAAGTGTAAGATATGTCTTGCACTCGTAAACTCACATTGCGGGAGTTTTGGCGGGAAAACACAAAGATCGCGTCACCGCATTGTATTATTTTACAAAACTTGTGTTATTTCCAGTGTTAGTGCATAAAATTGGTGGTGTTTTATTCGTTAAGTGTTGGATTACAGACATGAGTGTGGGAAAGTGGTATAATGATGGTGAAACGTTTCTTTTCGTGTTGTTTCCAAAACTCTATAGAAGCTTCAAGTAAAGTTACCACCACTTCACTAGGAGCATGACTTAGGCTAGACTACTCCTATTGACTTGACTTAATGACTTGGACTGTGACTTGACACATATCTGCGTGAAATACCATTAATTTGATAAATTATCAATTACTTGACACTGCCTAAATACACAAAAGTGTGGAGCCAACACATAAAAAAAAACTCTCATTGCAAGGGCCACGTCGCGCCTCATAAACATAATCGAGCAAGCGCACCATTACATGAAGTTAACCTAAATGTTTGATAGATTGTAGCTGGTAGGTGCCGTTACAATATTAGGACCGGAGCGGGTAGCGGGTGCACGTTGCCGTTTGATGGGGTCGTAAAATTTAACGTGACTTTAGATCGACGCCCCACGTTGGTACCCCTCCCGCCCAGGGCAGTATCCAGAGTCAAATTTGAGGGCAGCATTGGTTGTATGGCGGAAGTAAAAATATATCATAATTTTTTTTTTTTTATTGTTTGATAGGCTTGCGTTTGACCACTATCGCCCCTGATGGTAAGTAACGATGCGGTTTAGGATGTAACACGCTTGCCTAGAAGATATCTGTTCACTCTCGATTTGATTTGATACACTCTCGAATTTCTTAGTTCGGGGACGGTGACCTCACTTTCGGGAAGCGGATGTGCGCGGAAGTGCGTCTGTCTGCAGTCTCTTGTTCTCTTGCTCAATTTATACCTGCTGTATGTATTATTGCCCACTAGTGCGTTGGCCCTGCCTATAAATATGTAATATTTTTCTGAAATAAAAACTTGATTGATTGATTGAAGACTCTCAGGTTGTAGTTATCGGGAACGCCGGTAAAGCGTTCCACTCTTTGGCTGTTCGCATGATAAATGTCGAACTAAATCGCTCTGTCCGCACATGTGGGGTATTAACCATGTAACGTTTCGTACATCTGGTTGTTGATTGATAAATTAATAATTGATCTGCTCTCAAAGCACGGGCTCCTAAATCAATCACGATCAATAGCTATTCGACAATTAGACAAATAATTAGAACATGAGCATGGATCTAAGATTTTTGTATCTCAAACTATGAACAAACAATTGAATTATAATCATTTATTTTTATTTTTAAGGTAGGGCGTTGCAATTTCAAGGTAGGGTATTGCCCCACAATGCCCCTCCTAGCTACGGCCGTGCTCACGCCTTATACCTCACTGCCTTAACGTGTTTTACAGCAGTTTCTTAACTTGAAACGTTTTGACAGCTAATTTGATGCACACACGCTACATCTGTTTCAATTGTTTTATACAGAGGTGTGATATGAGGTGTGTATGAATCTAAGTACTAATATCATTAAAGATTAAGGTAGGCGAAACATCTCTATAGCGTTTGGACGATACAGTCGTTAATTAATCTAAACGTTTCCTTATTATAGCTAGTGCAAAACTTTATGAGCTCTCGGAAGTTAGCGTGGCTGGCTGCGCAATACGCATATTATTATTTTTTTTCTTCAAACTTGTCTAGCATTTGACCACGCTCTCACCTGATGGGAAGTGACGATGTGATCGAAGGTGTAGCATGCTAGCCAAGTAAATACCTAATCACTCTTCTCTTGAACACGCCCGGGTCATATTTCGCCGGAATCACAGATATATAGTTATAGTATTATTACTGTATGGCCGCTTTTACAATGCACTCAATTGTACCATGCGCAGTTTGGTACTCGGGCCTCTAACTTCGGGCTCATAAAGTTTTGCACGAGCTATACAAGGAAATTAAAGCACTACAGTGAATGCAGTTAGAAGCCTTATCCGGACTTTATAACCTTTCTTTCATCTGTATGATTTAGTATTCCAATAATAAAAGTGAAAAATCTCAGCTTACCTACTGTATAAAGATGCAGCATTTACTGTGCCATCGTTGCTTCTCCACCGTGAATATATTATGTTCAGAATGTTTGGAGAGCAAGCCTCAGTGAACAGTATGGGACTGGGTTTTATATATTATCGTTAGAAACAGAAGTGTTTCCATTTTCAAAATTATACTACGCTTATGTTGACGAAACTACGAACTAGTGTGATGATATCTATCACATTATCATTTAAAAATATAGACAGCTTTCCGTATTATAAAATAGTACCTCAAATAAATCAACGTTATTGATCATTGGAAACGACACCGTCACCACATAAACACGCACACACATACACACACACACACACACACACACACACACACACACTCCACTCTATCACACACACACTCACACTCACATACACATACACACACACACTCACACTCTATCACACTCACGTACACATACACACACACACACACAGGAAGGAATAGACATAACTCATGTCTTGGTTATTAATATTTCCAAAATATTATTTATTAACCGGATATTTACAAAAAAAAAATTACTTAGTAAATATCCCGATAAAAAGTTTTCTATAACATTATAGAAAACATACATATAACAAACAATAGAATACATACTATTGAATATCTTCTTTATCTTCTGAAAATGGTCCAAATAATACAATACAATACAATACAAAAATTCTTTATTGTACACCAGAAAAAAAATACAGTTACAGATGATGAAACCGAAAACTATAGTACAATGGGCGGACTTGTCGCTAAAATTGATCTCTTCCAGAAAACCTTTGGATGGAAAAAATTATTGGAGAGGTATAGAGGTCGGCGGTGTAAACAAATTAAGTAAAAATTTAAAACGAAATGATATGATATTTATTTTCGGAAATAAAAATAAACCACCTACTTACTCAAAAATCGTAGCAATTTTAAGAAATTTAGAGCTACATTAAATATATAAACTTGGATTTACATGTTACGATATTAAAACTGTTTACTTTTGAAACTTTAACAGTTTATAGAATTTTATACAGTTTATTAAATTGAAAAATGAATTAAATAATCACTTCTTTACTTATGAATAAAGCAATATCTTCATTCTCATTTCTCCAAATATTATGTTTTACGCGTTACAAATTGCACTAAAGCTGCTCTATATTAGAACTTCACTCAGGTTCTCTCCTGTATTCCTGTCTCCTGTATTACAAACAAAAATGTAGACACACTATATTAACCACCATAATTTTAGTAACACAAGCTTGAACAGTTTTAGATTAAAACCTCGTAAATAGGTATTTACGAGGTTTTAATCTAAAACAGCAGGTGCTCTTCTTTGCAAATTTAATAATAGAAGGTACAGTAATGAAAATTAAATTTTAAAATGTGTTGGGATCATGAAAGAAACGCAACTAAATATCAATTAAATCTTGATGTCCAGCGGTATTGGGTGTATAACGTCTATCAATCAATCAATCAACCAGTCACTCGGGATAAAGCCTAAATATTTTAAAGTTATAAATTAGATTATATAAATAGGTTTTCCGCAAATACTTGCATTTATTAATATCAAAAATGAAGCCTGCGTATAAAGTTTCAATAGTACTAGAAAACATATATCAAATAACTTGACTTCTATCAAGCTTTCAATAAAAGTTGACTGACATTTCTGAACGAAGCACGCACACGTCCAATTGATCGCCGTAGGGTTGCCTCGGATGGCTACATTGATTCGGACGTATTAAAGGGTTTTTCAGAAAAGTCTAAAAACGCTTAATAGTAAAAAACGTGAAACTATAAAAATAAACTACGTATTAAGTATCTTTATAACATATATGTCACTGTAAAGTTTCTTGTAGCTTCTTCTTTACAGTTGTAATCGAAGCTTCGGATCAAAGTTTTCAATTCTGCATTGTGCCGGATTGCTTGCACCAGTAGTGAGAAAGAGAACTGCCTTTTTTTTCAAACTCATATATTGTAATGGGCTTGCTATATATTATTTGACAATAAGCACTTTGTAATTTTATATGTAATTTTAAGTACCTAATATAATTTTGACTTGTAAAAGTGCTAAAATTAGCCTATTTGCAATAAATCTTTTGACTTGACTTTGACTTTATATCTCTTTGGGTAAATAAAAAAAAATTGGAGCTCTATAGGCGGAGAGTTGATAAAATAATCGTTCTACAATCGCAGAAATGAGCTGAGGCTAATGAGACTAGCTAAAGATGTCCAGGTAAAGGAGACAGAAAACTGTGATATAAACCATGTGACGCTGTTCGCTTACATAAAGTAAATGGATTACATTCAGCGAAATGTGACGATTAAGTGATAACGTTGTTTATACCGTGTAACTAGATTGCTTGATTCTTAACACATCTCCATTTATATTTACACTTTAGCAGATAGACGATCACCAACTCGATTGCAACATTTAGAAACACTAATTTGTATGGATTTGACAGTTTCAATACGCAGTTTATGTGCATAGTTAGTATGGAAATTTCTCCAGTTGCATTGCAATTAAAGATTCATGATCACCCCCCAGATACCAAGAGAGACAAAAATTTAGCAGGTTAGTAGTCATGACAACGCAGGTAACTATTGATCGCACTCGAAACTTCCATTCCACTCAAATTCAAAAGACAAAGAGAGGTATCAATTAAAAACTTTTCGCTTAAAGTTTAAAACAAACAAAACAAAACAGAGGTTCGAAAGGCCTTTTTATTAAAAACAACTGTAAAGTCTCATAAAAGCCAAGTTGGACTTTATTAGGAAGGTAGAAGGGTGAAGGAAACATCTGCGTTGTTGGGATTAAATCTGTTGTGAATAAACCTTTCAGGTAAGTCCGCGGGACTTGAGCCAGGCTTGTTAAGCGACATGAATAAAAAGAGATAATTTTGTACAATTATATACTTGTGCAATATTGCAGTTGTTTTTAGAATAGGACAGGTGAAATAAATTTTATTTAAAGTTAAAATGTTCAACAACAACCCAAACAAAAAAAACGAAATCGAATAAGTAAGTATGTACAGAGATTGCAGAAAATAACAAAAAATCTCCTCAACAAATCCTGTATTCATATTATTTTGTAAGAAAGCTGTTGGTTGTCCAAATAAAATAAAATAAAATAAAAATAAAATAAATAAAATAAATCGATATATTGTAAGTAGTCCTGAATCCATAATATGTTACTTCGTAAGGATAGTCCTGATGACAGGGTATAACGGAGTTCCGTTATACCCTGTCACCGAATTCACAAAATACCCCACGTTTGCACTTAGTCTGTGATGTAAGTCAGACTAAGGTCCGTATTACAGAACGATGCTCAGTCATCGATCGGTGCTCAAGCAGAGATTTCATTCACTAATTGATCAATTTATGAATGAAATCTCTGCTTGAGCACTGATCGATGACTGAGCATTGTTCTGTAATACGGACCTAAGATCAGTCGAGTGGCTATAATTTGTTTAACCCAATTTGAAAAAAAATGTGGTTCGGACATATCTTAATAATCAATACCAAAATCATGACTGAACTAGGTAATCATTACTTAGTTTAACTTAAACTATTGGTCTTTACCTATGAAATTGCCGTTTTGTTTGAAAAAAGTTAAAGTATTTTTTTTTCGAACTTATTTATTTCTTTTATTCAAAGTGATCACCCCTGCAATCAATGCATCTTTGCCAACGCTGTGGCAGTTTATGGATGCCCTTCTTGAAAAAATCAGCAGGACGGGAGACAACAAACTCTTCAAAGGCGTTTTGTACTGCCTCTCGGGAAAAGAATATTTTTCCCGCTAAAAAGTTGTCCAAATTTTTGAAAAAGTAATAGTCGGTAAGCGCAAGATCTGGTGAGTATGGCGGATGAGGGAGAGCTTCCAAACCCAACTCATGCAGCTTAGAGACGGTCTGTTGTGCAGTATGGGGTCGCGCGTTGTCGTGAAGTAGCAGTGGAGACGACCGATTGACCAAAGCTGGTTGCAGACGTGCGAATTTCGCCATCATTGTGGTCAGTTCTTCAATGTACACATCTGCAGTAATGCTCTTGCCGTTTTGTAAAAAGCTATGATGAATCACACCAGCACTAGACCACCAAACTGTGACCATCTCCTTTCTAGGGGTCATTTTTCGTTTTGCACATTGCTTTGGTACCGAACCAGGATCTAACCAACTTGCTGAGCGCTTTCGATTGTCAAAAAGAATCCATTTTTCGTCGCACGTAACAATTCGGTTCAAAATTCCTTCATTTCTGTGCCTGTTAAGCAGCGCAAGGCAAGTCTCGACGCGTACGTTGCGCTGGCGATCGTTAAGTTCGTGGGGCACCTATCTATCAAGCTTTTTTATCTTGCCAATCTGTCGCAAATGGACCAATATTGTTTTGATGCTAACATCAAGAGCTGCTGCCAGCTCAGCTGTAGATTGAGATTCATCAGCTTCCACAATCGCCTTTAATTTATCATTGTTGACCAAAGTTTCCGGACGACCACGAGGTTCATTTTTCAAGTCAAAATTCCCAGAACGGAACCGAGCAAACCAATAACGGGTTGTACGTTCGTTTGTACAGTTCTCTCCGTAAACGTCGTTGATGTTACGTGTCGTTTGTGCCGCGTTGGTGCCACGACGGAACTCATATTCCATAATTACACGAAATTTCAAAGTATCCATTATGAAGAAAAATGTTGAAATGTAATGAAAATACAACGCTAATCAATAAACAAAAGACTTATATTGTAAATAGAATGTCATATTTTTAAAACAAAATTAATTTGAATTTAGAATTCATAGCCAATCAAAACTTTTTTTTGTTTGAAAAAGTCTGTACTGCAATACGGCAATTTCATAGGTAAAGACCTATTATTTCAAATACTTAGCAATGTATGATGTTGTTCTTCTAAGCATATAAAATTACAAAGTGCCTAATGTCAAATATAGCAAGATTTATCACACTATCACATCACACTTCACACTAATATTATAAAGGCGAAAGTTTGTGTTTGTATGTGTATGTGTGTTTGTGTGTGTGATTGTTACTCCTTCACGCTCAAACGGCTGAATGGATTTGGATGAAATACGCTACCAAGATAGCTTATACACTGGATTACCATATAGGCTACATTTTATCCTGGAAAAGTGAAATTTTCCCGTGGGATGAGCAAATAATTAAAATACTTTTTATCTGCAGGTGAAACCGCGGGGCGCAACTAGTAATAAATAGGTTCAAAAATCAGTTCTCTTTCCCACTACTAGACTATTGTTTTTAGTATTTGCGTAAGATTTGTCAAACCTTTTAATTATCAGCCTTGCCTACTCGTGAACGTTAGTTAAATTTAATCAATGTTTAAGATGCACTAATGCTGACGTAAAACGTCACGAGCATAACGAGATAGGCATTCATTAATTTATATTAAAGTTTATAAGTAAGGCCCAATATTAATCTAATGAATTAAGTTCTACAAGTATCAAATACAAATAGTTTATTGACGTAAATATTTGTACGTTATTTTAATGAATCCATAGATTCCCGAATAAGTTTTTAAACTGTACTTCAGGAATCAGTAAGTATCGTAACAGCAGCTCACAAGACTTTACAACTCTAAAGCTTTACTGAGATATAAGAAATCGATCGGTAAACTTCGATTACTCAACATGAGAAACAAAACTTTTCCATAACTCTTGGCGTGTTTAATTTATGAGTTTGGAACGGTGGGGGCGTTAAAATGTTATAGTATCTATGTTTCTATAATAGGTCTTTACCTATGAAATTGCCGTATTGCAGTACAGACTTTTCCAAACAAAAAAAAGTTTTGATTGGCTATGAGTTCTAAATTCAAATTAATTTTGTTTTAAAAATATGACATTCTATTTACAATATAAGTCTTTTGTTTATTGATTAGCGTTGTATTTTCATTACATTTCAACATTTTTCCTCATAATGGATACTTTGAAATTTCGTGTAATTATGGAATATGAGTTCCGTCGTGGCACCAACGCTGCACAAACGACACGTAACATCAACGACGTTTACGGAGAGAACTGTACAAACGAACGTACAACCCGTTATTGGTTTGCTCGGTTCCGTTCTGGGAATTTTGACTTGAAAAATGAACCTCGTGGTCGTCCGGAAACTTTGGTCAACAATGATGAATTAAAGGCGATTGTGGAAGCTGATGAATCTCAATCTACAGCTGAGCTGGCAGCAGCTTTTGATGTTAGCATCAAAACAATATTGGTCCATTTGCGACAGATTGGCAAGATAAAAAAGCTTGATAGATGGGTGCCCCACGAACTTAACGATCGCCAGCGCAACGTACGCGTCGAGACTTGCCTTGCGCTGTTTAACAGGCACAGAAATGAAGGAATTTTGAACCGAATTGTTACGTGCGACGAAAAATGGATTCTTTTTGACAATCGAAAGCGCTCAGCAAGTTGGTTAGATCCTGGTTCGGTACCAAAGCAATGTGCCAAACGAAAAATGACCCCTAGAAAGGTGATGGTCACAGTTTGGTGGTCTAGTGCTGGTGTGATTCATCATAGCTTTTTACAAAACAGCGAGAGCATTACTGCGGATGTGTACATTGAAGAACTGACCACAATGATGGCGAAACTCGCACGTCTGCAACCAGCTTTGGTCAATCGGTCGTCTCCACTGCTACTTCACGACAACGCGCGACCCCATACTGCACAACAGACCGTCTCTAAGCTGCATGAGTTGGGTTTGGAAGCTCTCCCTCATCCGCCATACTCACCAGATCTTGCGCCTACCGACTATTACTTTTTCCAAAATTTGGACAACTTTTTAGCGGGAAAAAAATTCAATTCCCGAGAGGCAGTACAAAACGCCTTTGAAGAGTTTGCTGTCTCCCGTCCTGCTGATTTTTTCAAGAAGGGCATCCATAAACTGCCACAGCGTTGGCAAAGATGCATTGATTGCAGGGGTGATTACTTTGAATAAAAGAAATAAATAAGTTCGAAAAAAAAATACTTTGACTTTTTTCAAACAAAACGGCAATTTCATAGGTAAAGACCTATATTTTAGGTTTATTACAAAATTTACTTCCGTTTCTTTAGACTTTAACTACACGCAGAATTATATTTGTTTTTATATCAACATTCGTGTGACATTGTAGCTGTAGAAAATTCAGAATATATGATAACCTTTAAAAAAATAATTCGTTAATTTTTCGATATGGCAATTTGGTAACGTTTATAATTAGTTTGAATACCTGTTTACATATTAGGCTCATAGCCTGTATTATATAATCGAGTACTTTTTTGCAGAAAACAATTGAGTAGATGCCGAAGCCCAAGTAAATAGGCCGAGTTCTGTGGTCTAAAGCCGGAAACAATTATTTTTCTGTATACCAAGTTAATTAGTATAATGTCTGAAGAAATTTAGAGGTGATATAATTATAATAACATATTATTCACGCGTTTGAATATTAATTAAATTAATTCTGTGAATGTTAGTGTAAGTGTTGGTTTGTTTTAAGTAGTATCCAAGGACGTCCGCATGAATACACAAAGAACATCCGAGGACCTTTTGAGGATCCATAAAAAGGTCCTCGGATTGACCTATCAATTTTATCGTACTCTACGCACGATTTCGAACCTAACAGTACTTATTATAAGGCAATTTAGTTTTGTTATTCAACTAGCTATAGGTTTATTATTGTATCATTAATTTACATTTTAGGTATTCTATATGGTATAAGCAATTACGTGGCCTAAGGTACCTTCTGGCAAGCGCATGCTTGCCAGAAGGTACCTGTTCACTCTTACTAGACTTAAAAACTCCTAGGTTATCGTTAACTGGAAACAAGGGCGTTGGCAAGCTGTTCCATTATTCGCATTATAAAGTTGTAGTGAAACGCTCAGTGCGGACTAAGGGAATTTCAACCCTATATGAATGCTGTATTACTGTGCATCTTGTAGTCTGAAGAAAGAAAGAAGATGCGGAAGTTAGATCGTGTAATTCTTTAGCACTATCTCCAAAATGCAGTCTATAAAGTGATCCAAGCTCTGAAGCTTAGCTTCCGCCAACGCATCGTCACCGATGAGCTCTTTGGTCCGTCTCTCAATGGAGTCCAAGGCTTGGAACTGTTATTTTGCCGATATTTTGCAGAGATAGCTAAAGTATTTCACACAGGAATAGACTTGAGCTGCGTAGAGGTTCAAGAGCTGTCCTTCATAAGTTTTGGCACCTAATACTTTTTTATTTTGTTCCCCAGTGGAACAATACACTCTGATAGCTTCCCAAGTCATAAAAAACTCACACAGCATTATAAACAATGATTTTTCCCAAAATATTCAAAGCACGATAAGAATTACATATTCATAAAATTGTTACAAAGAACATTTCACGCGGGCTTACATTCCATACCCAAATAAAAGGCAACAAAGCAATTTGCGCAGTAATAACATAGCACTCTAGGGATTACGTCGGTCAAAGCTATCCTGCGCCGCTGTAAATAACGTTTGTACCGTCAAAGAGGCCAATAACACGTACAATGTAGTGAGTGAATAAAAATCCGAAGGTGGAAACCTTTGCGATAACCAAAAGTCAATGGAAGCGTTTTCCACTGTGAGACCACCACTCAGTCTGAATCTGAAGGTATACATATGTGCCATGCCTACAAAAATGTTATAAGCTTCCTTATCTAAAAGGTGCCAACGGGACCCTGTTATTATACTTTAGCTGTTTGTTCATCCGTTCATCTTACATTTGAAGGGATAATAAGTA
Organism: Ennomos fuscantarius; assembly: GCA_905220475.3. Taxonomy (NCBI): domain Eukaryota; kingdom Metazoa; phylum Arthropoda; class Insecta; order Lepidoptera; family Geometridae; genus Ennomos; species Ennomos fuscantarius. Next base: position 9,142,461 of record HG992037.1, on the reverse strand, counting down.
GCTGGGTATATAACTAATCAAAAATAGAACGGAATCACATACAAATAACGTGATGAATCGCTTTATAGAAAGAAAACAGCTATACGATCGAGCGAACGAAGTGAGCGAAAGTCATGTACAGAAGTCGCACTTTTCAACGAATCTTGACAAATCTTGCCGTTGCAATTTTTATAAAACTTTGTATAAAATGTTATACCATTTTTGGCTATAAGTTGAAGTAAATTTTATTTATTGAAATAAAACTTCTTTACGCACGCTTGGCTTTGGGAGTAAGCTGGCGAGGCGAAAGAAAGTTGAAAGTTGTTGGTGAACGTAGATCTCAATGGTATTGTCAACATAACAAAGTTAAAAATTTGTATTATTATGTTGGTATGTCCGGTAAAATGACAATTTACAATTGTTAAGATGGCAACATCAACAGAAGCAAAAAAGCAAAGTTTTACCGGCCGATATGTGGAGCTAAATTAAAGAAGTTTTACTTTAGTCGTGTGTTCTAAAGCACACTCAGGATTTTGGCGGGAACGCGAAAAAGATTGCGTCACCGCATTGTATTATTTTCCAAAACTTGTGTTATTTTCAGTGTTAGTGCATAAAATTGATGGCATTCTATTCGTTAAGAGTTGGATTACAGGCGTGAGTATGGGAAAATGGTATAATAATGGTGAAACGTTTCTTTTCGTGTTGTTTCCAAAACTCCATAGAAGCTTCAAGTAAAGTTGCCACCACTACTAGGAGTATGACCTTGAATAGACTATGACATGACTGTGACTTGACTGCGACTTGACTGCGACTTGACTGCGACTTGACTGCGACTTGACTGCGACTTGACTGCGACTTGACTGCGACTTGACTGCGACTTGACTGCGACTTGACTGCGACTTGACTGCGACTTGACTGCGACTTGACTGCGACTTGACTGCGACTTGACTGCGACTTGACTGCGACTTGACTGCGTCTTGACTGCGACTTGACTGCGACTTGACTGCGACTTGACTGCGACTTGACTGCGACTTGACTGCGACTTGACTGCGACTTGACTGCGACTTGACTGCGACTTGACTGCGACTTGACTGCGACTTGACTGCGACTTGACTGCGACTTGACTGCGTCTTGACTGCGACTTGACTGCGACTTGACTGCGACTTGACTGCGACTTGACTGCGACTTGACTGCGACTTGACTGCGACTCGACTGCGACTTGACTGCGACTCGACTGCGACTTGACTGCGACTTGACTGCGACTTGACTGCGACTTGACTGTGACTTGACACATATTTGTGTGAAATATCATTAACTTGATAAATTATTAATTACTTGACACTGGCTAAATACATAAAAGTGTGGAGCCAAAATATAAAAAAGCACACTCATTTTTTAAGTTTGTTAAGAGCTGTGGCATAAGTAAATAAAATTAAAAATATATTGCGTGTGTTTTGTTCAGGATTACACAGACTCATGCAGTATACATCGTGACAAAACCCGATTTACACTATAATTATTAAGTACCTACTCAGTTCAAGTCATGCTATAAAATAAAATGATTTCTCTAAACGCAGAAACCAATAACTCTGACCGTATTTTCCTGAGTAGTCAATAACATCCGTTTTAACCATCGACAACCGATCAACTTGAAGCACTACTCTGCGGAGCGTGGCCTAAATCACTGGTTCCCAAACTTTTGTAGTCCCTACCCCTTTTATAGATGGAAATACTCATCGTTTCTATTTATCTTCGTTACGTGAACAAATGTGTAGTGCACGTTATTTTATGTGGCTGTCACGAGTCACGCATTTAATCAAGTTACTAGGTTTCGCTCATTTAAAGGTTACGAAAACTTTGGTAACAAAAATTTGCTGGAAAAGTCCCTCAATACCTTTCCTTTAAAGACCATTTTTGTTATAAGATGACAAAAACATTGTAAGTCGATAGTCCTTCTATTTATTTTCCATCCCGAAAGTTAGCCATGACTTTTTCAAGAATACTATAAGCCTTTATATGTGCTTGACCCATTAGAGCCTTTAAGAGAGATGGTTTCAACCTGATTTGGCTGTCATTCTTTTATGGATAACCATAATATGAAGCCGCTCACACAAAACCGGCACTATGGATTGCGGCCGGCGCTAGCACTAGCACCTGATGCACCCGGCGTGTAGTGTAGTCCAGAACGCGTAGAAACTATCTCATGTAAAAGGAAAGGCATAGACATCATAATTATATGCGGCCATTGAACAGATATTGAATCACATTAAAACTGTCGTGTGTACGGGCTCTTTTTATTTCTAGTTGCTGCTTTTCAACGAGTGTAATTGGAACTCACAGGATCGGATTTTTGTGTTGTGTGTCGGATTGCTTTATACTAGTACCCAAAAGACAAAAATTGACTTTGACTTTGAAAAATCTCTACTTTGAGCACCATTGCGTTAAATAACAGACATTCGGCTCATAATTAAAGTGGAATTAAAGCAAGCAATCTGTGGGGATACATCACTTGCGACATCAATAATCCGCCGCTGAGACTCCCGCCGTGAGACACTCCTTTCTAAATTAGATTTCAGGCCGTGAGCTCGGATCTAAATTGTCTTGGAACAGGGATCGAAACTATATTACAAACAAGATTAAATTAAACCAGGATAAATAAGGAATACACTTTCGACAGCAAATGTCAAATTTAAATAGTTTGGAACAGAAAATCATTTTTTTGTGGTAAATTTTTCAAGATAAACATTTGAATTCTTAATTAATAATATATAATAATACTAATAATAATAACGCCCAACGATCTATGTATGTATATAGATCCTGGACCCTAACTAAGATTTCCTGTGTCAAAGGACCCAGGAACTACGATGACCATGGTCCCACAACACCCAGACTCAGAACAAGTATTTTCGCTTTTTCGTGCACATGTCCTGCCGCGGGAATCGAACCTACTGCTTCCGGGCTATGAGCCGATATGCTCAACCACCTTACAACAGAGGCTGGCAGGTATGTACGTAGCTGTTATAGAATATTTTCGATGTTATTCACAGAAAAAAATGTACTGACGTGTTACTATAGGTACAAATATATAATACTATAGGCAATGGATTTCTCTCAACGGGTACCACAGAACGGAACCCATTTAAAAAAAATGCCGTTCATTCTCAAAATTCAAATAATCACAGTTCCATTGGACCCAACATCAACTTTATGAACATTGACATAAGTATTGACTAAACTTGTTATGAATATCAACTTCAATACAACGTAAACTAAATGAAAATAATAGCTATACCACGTTAATTTTGATTGACTAAACTTACGAAAGTTACTTTGTTCTACGTAACTTCATACACTACGGTGGTAGTATAACTATTCGGTTCAGAATCTCTTATATAGTTTCGGGAAAAAGTTTTATTTGTAATAATAAACTTTCTCTTGCGAGTTCCGAAAATTAAAACTATGGATTATTTGGTTGTGATATTACAAGTGTCAAAGCAGAAAATTTTCACTCGAAACGTTTTAGGTGTGGAAAATTCATTTCCCATTTTAGTTATGGTTCAAAGTTCTATCAAATGTCTTCTTCTAATAGAAAAATGTGCTAATTTTACCTATACATATAAAATTCAAAGTCCTGACTGACTTATATATCAAAACACAGCTTAAACCACTGGTCCTAGAGACTTGAAATTTTGAGGGTGTGTTTTTTGTAAAGTGCAGGTATCTACTAAGAAAGAGTTTTTCGAAATTCTATATCTAAAAATGGGTAGTTCAATTATTTATGAAACATTTTCATCTTTTTTCCTATTGCCACGCGGGCGAAGCCGCGGGCAGAAGCTAATTATCCATAATTTGTTTATTTAACCCAATAGAGTTTATTTAATTAAACTTCTCAGTTTGTTCATAAAATAACAAACACGGCTTGATATAAGAACAAATAGACAATAAAAATCAAACAAAAAATTAAAATGCGACATGTAAAACTACATAGTAAAATGTTCCAGTTAAAGTATGACAATGATAAAATAAAAGCGAATATATAAAGGAGAGAGAAAGACGCTCTAACATTGGGTAGCGAGAATTTTATACATAATAAAAAAGTAAAGAGAGAACTTTCATTAGAACAGTGTATATTATACAATATACAACCAGCAATAAGCGTAGAAGTGAGGTGCCTGCACGCTTATGTTTTACACAGAGGTTCGCTTCCTACAAAGTTGGTATCGGATTTTCTCCAACTTTATCTGTTAGTTTTGGCAGTCCTCCCAATTTGCGCCAGATGTTGATAGAACTTCAACTAAACTTTCGTTAAGTAGTATGGACTTTTTCACGATATATTTTTATTGACATCATTATTTATTGGTAAAAAGTTCTCTATGTGCTTTTTAGAACAATATTATTGGAGTCTGATTTTTAAACGAAAGTATTAGTTTTTCAGAAGTATACATAGATATAGAAGTGTACATAGATAGTACACTTACCACAATATCATGTGAAAGTGCAGTTGATATATTTTGTGGGTTAGGCGGCGCGCGGTCGATATCAACCAATAACAAATCTATAGAAATCCAGGAAGGCTCGCTGAGTTAAAAGCGTAGTTTTTCACTCTTCTTGCTCAAAAAGTCTGTAGCGTTAGTACGCTACAGACTTTTATATATATCTTATATGCTAGTGCATATATTATAACGAGCTTCTGCCCGCAGCTTCGCCCGCGGCGTGGCCTATGGGAAAATAATTCAACTACCCATTTCACCCTCTTAAGGGTGGAATTTTGAAAAATCCATTCTTAGCGGATGCCTACGTGATAACATCTACCTGCAATTATATTTCATGCAAAATTTATTTCAGCCGGATCCGTCCATTGGTTTGGGCTGTGCGTTGATAGATCACTATGTCAGTCAGTCAGTCAACCTTTGAGTTATATATATATATATATTATATAATATATAATATAGCATAATATTCTCTAGGGGCAAAAGTAACATTTTCCTTTATCGGCGGCCTTAAAAAACGAAAAAGTCTTTACTTTTACGTAGAATAGTCATAAATAAAGACTCGACTTATGACTGTTTCAAAAAAGAAGAACATTTTATGATTGAAATTTGGTTTAAATGAATTGCAATGTTAAGCACCACGGCCGCCCATAACAAGAAAATGTCACTCGGAACTACAAAACATAGAGTTTCGAGCATCACTGCACTGCGCACATCATCCTGAAAAATCAGCACAGTCTGATAATAAGATTACTCGACTGCGAGATCAGATCATTAAGTCTCATTTGCCCAGTAATTTCACTAGCTACAGTGCCCTTCAAACCGGAACACAGTAGTGCTTACACACTACTGCTTGGCGGCAGAATAACTGGCAAAGCAGTGGTACCTACCTAGACGAACTTTGCAACAAAGTAAAGTGATGTAAAAGTGTAAAATTGACGTTACTTTAATCGTTATTAATTTACCAAAATGTGTCATACTCACGCTAGTTTTCAAACTAAAACCACCGATTTTTAGTTCAACGGCTCCGTATCGTTACAGCCATTTAAGCTGCGCTTTTAAAAGCCGTATTTCTAATGGATGTCCAGACTAATCCATCGAAAGGAAACTTAAACTCGTAAGCCTTCGAGGATTCAGTTTAATGTAGCCGACGTTTATCTTGGTGGCGGACAGGTCGGCCCGCTACGGATTATCGAGATTAATGAATCCGTGAACAATCTAGGCATCAGGTAACTACTGTTTAATGGATGATTAATTATTTTGGGTCACCGGTTAGATACTTCCGTCTTTACATAACAATTACTTGATGTCGCATAATAAATATCATTTTCGGATTATAATCTGTCAAGAGTTACTCCCAACGGGGTCTCAATCACTTAAGTTTCTTACTTCTTTACATACCATCTATGTACACCAAAAGCTGAATCTGAATTTAAATCCAAATTTCATTGCTCTACTGAAAATTGCTGTATTTGCACTATTCGGCTGGCCCGATAGCTCAGTTGGTATTAACCCTGCCTTCTGAACTGTGGGTTGTTGGTTCGATTCCCATCCAAGACAAACGTTTGCGTGATGAATTAATTCTGAGTCTGGCTATTGTATTCCATGTATGTATTTATAAACAAAAAGTATCTAAGTTTTGTACCAGTTATCTGGTTTCCATTGTACAAGCTTTGCTTAATTCGGGGCTAGAAAGAGAAGAGCTAGAGAAATGTCCACAAATATTTGTATTTTTTTATATTAATATTGTGTTTATTTTTAGACTGCAACCTACTCAGTGGCATTCGGGTACCTCAACTCTGTATAAACGTAAATTGTAATTTATGCTAAGTACGTTTTCACGAACATAAAACTACGTTGCTTTGCTATTAACTAATAGCCTAGTTATACAGTGTTCTGTGCTACACCAAACATCAAAACAAATGAATATTCCATTAGCTCCAGGCAAGATCCCTGCAAAATAAAGGTAAGGATACATTAACCCAGCAATCGGTGAATTGTTGGCTGGATGAATTCTAACTAACACTGCTTGTGCCTTGTAGTATTTACACTGTACAACGCCTTACTTGAGATCAGCGTCAGTACTTCACCCTTATTCTGCAGACAATTTGTAATTTTTCTGTAGCTATAGCTGCTTTTAGCTTCGTAACTGAATGCAACAATAGATTAATATTGAATATTAGTTGCGCTCCGCGGTTTCACTCGCGGATAAAAAGTATTAATTATTTGCTCGTCCCACGGGAAAATTTTACTTTTCCGGGATAAAATGTAATCCAGTGTATAAGCTATCTTGGTACCGAATTTCATCCAAAGCCATTCAGCCGTTTGAGCGTGAAGGAGTAACAAACATACACACATACACACAAACATACATACAAACTATCGCCTTTATAATATTAGTGTGATTAGTGTGATAAAAATCACGAATGGGAAGCGAATGTGGGCGGTAAGGCCTACACTGACGTCCGGCTTGAAGTGTATTGTGCGATACTGCCATAAAATGCGTGTGTGTGGACTGAGTGACAACATAGATCTCGTAAGGTTTTGAAGTAAAACTTCTTTACGCACGCTTGACTTGGGGAGTAAGCTAGAGGCAAAGCGAACGGAAGTTAAAGTTGGTTCACGTAGATCTCCATTGTCAACTAACAAAATTAATTAATGTTATTAATATGTTGGTATGTCCGGTAAAATGACAATTTACAATGACCAAGATGGCGACATTAACATTAAACAATGAAAAAACGACGTTTTACCGGCCGATAAATGGAGCTAAACTTGATGTTTTACTTCCGTCGTGTGGTAAAAGCACACTCGCTTTTTTAGTTTTAGTAACTGAATTGCATAGTAAAAATTATAAATCTTTTGAATGCAACAATTACATCAGAAATTAACTAATTTGAGTTTTTACTGACGTGATTACGTTACGTTATTAAGAACCGCAACAGATACATACAGTGTCTGTTTAGTAAACATTGGTTACCTGATGTGACCCCTAATTTATTTTGTATTCTAATAAGCAAATTATTATTGTGCCAATCAAATTGTGCTTAGGTTTCGTGTGTATTCAAGTAAAAGCAATATCATTTAGATTATCTTAGCTACAATTTATTTATTAGCAACTGGTATTTCTAGAATTCAGGGTTACCTTTTAAATTCAGAGGATCTTACATCTGAAAATTTTATTGCCGTCGCTCTGCACGTGTGATAGAGATAATATAGCCCAGGAAAATAGTTTTCACCCTTTAAATCTCAACAAAACCTTTTGTTATTGGGGGTCAATCATTTGAATAGATTACAATCTATACCAATTTTTTTGAAAATTTGTTTTGTATTGTAATTACCACAATTTGTTTATGTTAGTGAATGATGTAACGAGCTAGTCGTTGACCTGATGTTAAGCGACATAGCTGCCCATAACAGAGCAGTGCTACTCAGACAGGACTATAAAATATAAAGTTTCGCACTTTGCACTGCGCACATTATCCTGAGACATCAGCACAGTCTGGTAATAAAATTACTTGACTGTGAGATCAGATCGTAAAGTCTCAATTGTCCAGTAATTTTATTAGCTACAATGCCCTTCACAACACACAGTACGTGCAAGCCTTCGGAACACAGTAGTGTGCAAGCATTACTGCTTGGGGCAGAATAACTGGCAAAGCAGTGGTACCTACCTAGACGAACTTTGCAGAGTCCTACCACCTAGTACATTCCTTCGATATAATTTTGAAGAAAAAATTTCAACAGTTTATGTGTCTATAACTACAAAAATAAAAAAGAAGACCTACAAGTATAGTTTTTACACAACATATTAAAAAATCATCAAAATCGGATAACATTTAGAGGTAGAAAGGTAGAAAAGGTGCTTTTAAGGGTGTTTTTGTAAGTTGGAGGTATATTATCTTATTAAGTTCCCTTTCAGATCTCTGTGCTTCAGAGGACACGTTGAATATATCGTAGATCTTTTTGTAGAAATCAGTCGTATATCCATGTCTGACCTTCGGGTAGTTTGCCTCTTATATCTGGTTCTTTGCCTATATACGAGAAGTGAGGATAGAAGCTTTACAGTACCAGAACCAAGCTATTAAAGGCCGATATCTCGCCTCACTAGTTCCACCCTGAGGGTAAACTGGAAGCACTTGTGAGAAGCGCCCGCAAACACTTCATCTTCCATTCATGGCAGGAGCGCTTGAGAGGTGAATTAGGATGGGCGAGTCTTGTCGACCTCCATTTCCTTAGCTTTGTTTTCAAGAGCGTATAGTGACGGTTTGCTCTTCAGCAAAAGATAGAAAATCGTAATTGCTGAAGTCTTAACCGAATATTAATAATTCTAAATTAAAAATTAAAAATGAATCTGACAGTGTGTCGCTCAAAAATATAATTAAAAAAAAAAATTTTTGTGCGACACGAAATCTGTCACATAGAGATATATGTACAGACGCAGATATACACGTTAGTCTTATAACATACATCTGTAATTGGAGTTTAAAAGGATTCTTCAAACCCTTTGTGGTGTGGTGGTTGAGCAGGTCGGCTCATAGCCCAGAGACGGCGGGTTCAATTCTCGCGGCAGGACAAATATATGTGCACAGAAAAAAAGCGCAAATACTTGTTCTGAGTCTGGGTGCTGTGGGACCATGGTCCTCATAGTTCTTAGGTCCCTAGTCACAGGGAATCCGAATTAGGGTCTAGGGTCTACTTATGATTATTATTATTATTATATAGGTACTCAATGCGTAATTTATAAATGTTTTTGCTACATACTTGATGATTATGCCGCTAATAGTCATAATATAGTGTCAATTTTTATAAATGGAAACCTATAGTGTTTTTTTTCTCCACTTTCCAATAAAGCACAGGTGGTACCTGATATTTCTATGGGTATGGGTAAATGTTAACCCAAACCATGTTTCCCTATAGTATTATTTTACGGCAAAATTTATTTATTCACCGAACTCCCTTGCTTCCCCTTTGACTCCTTTAATTGAAAAGGACAATTACGCAGGCGTACCCCTTTAAGTGCTCGTTGCAACTAAGTAATTCCAATTAATTGCTACCAACAGATTTGTAATCATCCCGGTCGCAATTATTACCGATGTAAAATGTTCAGGAGCTTTAATTAAATCCCGAAGAGCAAAGGGTCGCAACTTAAAAAAGCAATTTCACTTGAGACTCTCCAGTCTTGGTAAAAGGTATTAGTAAAAGTGATGTAAACACAGACTTAAGGAAACAGACTATGCTACGCCTATGTTAGATAACATAGACTTAGACAGAAAAACCTAGAAGTAGCGAACGTGAGCCGAACTGATGAAGCTATTAAATCTACTCAATACTCCATAAAAAAATTCAACTTTTCGGTGTTTGGTCAGCCTATGGTTTCCATAATTATCAGGACGACATTCAAGTTAATCGTAATTATATTTTAATCATTATTTTTTGGGTCACCTTCACACATCATTATCATCCAACTTTTTGCGTTCACAGCAAACATTGGTGTCCCCCATTAGGGCCAGGGGTTTTGCCATAACAGCTTGGCAGGCATGTCAGCCCTATCTAAATATATATAACTCAAAGGTGACTGACTGATGACTGACATAGTGATCTATCAACGCACAGCGCAAACCACTGGACGGATTGGGCTGAAATTTGGCATGCAGGTAGATGTTATGACGTAGGTATTCGCTCAGAAAGGATTTTTCGAAATTCCACCCTTAAGAGGGTGAAATGGGTGGTTGAATTATTTTCCCATAGGCCACGCTGTGGGAGAAGCTGCGGGCAGAAGCTCGTTACGTATAAATGCTGATGTAGACTCAAAAAATCATTAGCAGGAAGCGATTGCATTTTGGGTACAAAAAAGGGCACCTTATTTTAAATATAGCTTCATGTAAATAAAATGAACTCTCCATCTGGTTTGCTCTGACATTTGACAGTCCAGTATACCTAAGTAGTACAAGAGCGCTGTTTGTTTAAGTCGACCCTGAATAAATAAATAAATCATGCCCAACGACCACATTGTGTACTTAGACTCTGACCCTGGCCAGGGTTCCCGATTCTAAGTAAGTATTGACTGCTAGGGTCGTGGTCCACAGCACTACGGTTGATTCTCGCAGATCCAGACCCAATAGCACTTACCTTTTATTATCTTACAAAGATTTAACATGTTGTCGCGAGGTCAAACTTATTGAATTTTCACGTTCTTATATAGGAAGTCGATCTAACTGCTATAAGAATCACCACGTGTTAACATTTATCTCTCCCTCCACTCCCGGCCCGTACATGTATATATATATATATATGCCTTCAAAGTTATTGTCGTTACGCAAATTCATAAGAGCACAGTTTTATTTATTTTTCACGATGGGTTAGAGCTCGGCGCCATAACAGGAGTATTCATAAGCTTTCCCTTTTACGATCACAAAGAATTCCACGGTTTAGTGTTGCCATGAGGTGCTAAAAACGCTTTTGTATGGAAGGTCCCCATCGTGATGCTGCTATTCAATCGAAAAATATCGGTAAATAAAGTTTGTGATATGTGAACTTACCGGAGATGGGATCACAATGTATTTTTGTAGATATTTTCTTTTTTTGAAGATAGTTCGCGTGTAGTAACAACCGTTAAGTATCAAATAATAATAAATCATAAATAGATAAATATTTGTGGTCATTTCACACATCGCTAAATTTGGGTTGTCTGGAAGAGATCGCTTTAAGCGATAAGACCGCCCATTGTGACACTTAATTCTTAAGTTTGTGCCTGTAAATTTTTCCTACAATGTGGTGTCTCAATAAAGAGTTTTATCTTATCTATCTAGCCCCGAAGTAAGCAAATCTTTCACTATGAGAATCAGATACTGATAACTGATACAATAAGTACTTTTATACTGTTTGTTTGTAAATACATACATAAATACAATATAACACCCAGACATAGAACAAACATCGATGTTCACACAATTATTTGTCCTTGGTTGGAATCAGACCCAGTTCAGAAGGTAGGGTTACTAAAAAAAACAGTAAACCAAATAAATAATGAAAAAACAGAAATAGTTTTGCCCATGATGTATAAAAAGTTCTTGTTTCAAAGAATATTATTCATATGACAGTGATGCGCTTTTTGATTGTTTATCTATTGTTATTCAAATTATTAGCATTCGGTGGATTAAAAATTAGCTCTGAACTTTCTTATAAATTGTATAAGGAGTTTTATTTTGAAAGATAATTGAATTTCAAAGACTAAACTATCCTTACATAAACAATAAAATTGCCGCTAAATAAAACGTTTGGAATACCAATTCTAGAATTATTAATTTAAATTCTTAAAAATCACAGTTTTAAGAACCAATTTCTTTATTACATACATATTTTTACACACAAACATAAATATTTTTTTTCAAATTTGCAGTACAATACACGCTAACACGACTGCTACTGATGGGCTCACGGAAAATCATAAAAATATATGAGAATCTGGAGGGAAGCTGGAGATAAAAGAAAAACTTTTACTTAAAAGTAAGGAAATTTTACCAGGTAAGGGCTTTTTTGTTTATGACAGCTGAAGGTTCTACGGCAAAACAGGAACTTATTTGGGTACGGTAAATATTTAGTAGTAAGGAAAATAAAATTATGGAGACCTAGAAAATAAATAGATTTTCCAAACTCGCTTATTAGAATTCGATTAGGAAACCCAGGAAATTCCTTTTATATATTTGTGAAAACATGCTTAGTAAATTTACATTCTGTTCTTCTTAAGCTAACATAATATTCTATAGAAGTTACAATGTTACGATTAATGTTTGGCGTAACAAAGTTTATCTTTTGTGTTTTTAGTAAAATAATTTCAGTAAGAATAATTTCGATGTGAAAACAATTGGAGGCATCGCAACAGCGTATTATGATTGTAAAGTTATCAGACTTAAGTCCACAGCCCCAGTTTAATTACAAAGCTCAACATAAGTAGTAATGGGGCATTATAACACGGATTTCACGTGTAGAAAATGACAGAAGGGCCCGCTTAGATGTTCACCTGAGGGACTAGGGTCCCTCACACTATAAAGGAAACTGCCTTACCAAAATAGGTTTTGGTAAGGCAGTTTGCTTTATAGTGCAACGCCGAGGCACGCAAAAATCTAGATAGGTACTAGTTTTAGTCTGGTAGGTAGTGACAGGCCAGTATGATTCAAGCATCGTGGTAGATACTAAGATCAATGCCCGTCTATACTCAAGTCTATTATGACTGGCCCGATAGCTCAGTTGGTAGTAGCCCTGCCTTCTGAACTGTGGGTCGTGGGTTCGATTCCCACTCAGGACAAACATTTGTGTGATGAACATAGGTGTTTGTTCTGTGTCTGGGTGTCATATTGTATTCTATGTATGTATTTACAAACAAAAAAAGTATCTAAGTATTGTATCAGTTATCTGGTTCCCATAGCACAAGCTTTGCTTAGTTTGGGGCTAGATGGCGTTGTGTGAGATGTCCACACATATTATTATATTATTATTATTATATTATTATTATTATATTATTATTATTATGATACAACATAGCTAAGCAACACTTTCCACTGGATTCTCGTATACGTTTGTTAAATTTGTATCAATTTACAGATCTAAAACTGAACGCTCATTGGTTGCCTGTTGAGCATCGGCTGTCTCAACCAATGAGCATACAGTATTTGGCACGTTAACTTGACACAAGCTTGACAAACGTACGAGAAGCTAGAGACATAAGTGCGAACTTAGGAGCTGTCAAAGTTTAGTACAGATGGAAATTTATTGCCTTAAGAGAAAATAAGAGCTATTAAGTTTATTAACATAAGAGAAATTAAATTTATGTTTATGTTTGGTGACTAATTATGGAGCAGATGATTGAAAGTAGGTATGTAATTTTTAGACCCTAGATTATTTCATTTAAGCCGTTATAAGTGTTGATTACGATAATTTGCATTGTTTATTTGTTCACGCATAGATACGAGATACGATTTAAGATGTAGTGTTTCAATAAAGAGTTAATCTATCTATCTGTCTATGTATTTACGAGCCAGAATTATAAAAATACATTTGTAGCATTCTTATTCTTTTTTTCTTCTTGAACCTATGTGATTTTCATCTAATAACAAATAATTGAAAATTTGTGTTCACACAGTATGGACTTGTATTCCGATACCTAGGCGTAGCGTAGGTGTGTAAATTACTGACACTTTCATCTCCCTCCCAAAGGAAATTAATGTTTCGTATGACAATAAACTTTATTACGGCACGGTGACGATAAATTAAAAAAAATGCTCGACGCGGCAGGTTTCGGGACAAAGGAGAAACGTTTGTTGGACCGCTTGGATTTTACGGCTGAAATGTGTGCCAGTAGGTAATTTGTTGACGAATTGCTACAAAGAGATTTTATTAGCAATAGGCCCATGTTGTTTATTACATTATTTGCTATTCTCGTGATGAAATTACAATAAATATAGATGTGGCTGCTCAAGTGCCCATAACATTTTCTGATAATGATATTTATGATAAAACGTAAAATACGTTTTAACAACCCTACTGAAAGGTTTTGACTTAATACTCTCCTTTGGTACCAATTCTCCGACAATTTATAAATAGAACTGTTTGTATATTTCACTTTTTAAAGGCAAATTTAAAAAATCATCTTTTATAATTTTACAAAGGATATATGACGGCGGCAACGTCCAGTTATAAACTCTATGCGCAGCGGGCATTATCGTAATTTACCCTATGGTGGCATTTAAATTTATTACAGTGGCAACACCAGCAACTGTCATCGCTCCCCCAACCATCTGGCTATGTAAAGGAAGCGCTCGGTGTACTACGGATCATTCTTGCTCCGGACACGGCCCAGTGTGCATGCTGAAGGCCTATAGTTATATAGGTTGCAATCGACGCACAACCCGTCATCCTATACATATATGTTTTTATATAGTTTGCAGAAAGTAATTTTGGCTTCAGTTCATTGCGCACTCAAAATAAACAAAGTAAGTGATTCTGATGCTCGCTTTTAGCACTTCTACGTCGATAGCATAAAAACTTATTTACCGCCAACTTTACCTATAAAGTACTGACGTTTTATTAAAGTTTTATCTTATTTCGTAAAATCCACGGTATGGCGAAAGCGATGTAATGAACAGTAAAACTTAACTAACGATGTTTTGTAAAGGTAAAAAGAAACATGATGGCGGGTCGCAGGTGCCAGGTGGAAGGTGGATTACGCTTTCCTTTATTGAAAACATTTTAGCATTACTGCACTGTTTTGGAAATAGCAACTTTAGGCTCAGAGAAAAGGTTCTATATTTGCCTAAACATATCACGTTTTTGGAAGCAGCACATACCATAATAGTTGTACTTGACGGTAAGCTACTATTCGCAGTTGAAGCTACGAGAGCGACTAATTATTCATTGCCCTTAAAATACTTGCTAAAAATTGTTTTTTTACTGAAATTTTTTTTTCACTAGTTGCCCCCGTGGTTTCACCCGCGGATAAAAAGTATTTTAATTATTAACTCATCCCACGGGAAAAGTTTGCTTTTCCGGAATAAAATGTAGCCTATATGTTAATCTAGTGTATAAGCTATCTTGGTACCGCATTTCATCCAAATCCATTCAGCCGTTTGAGTGTGAAGAAGTAACAAACATACCCACATACACACAAACACACATACAAACTTTCGTGAATATTTTATAGTCATAACAGCAGTAAATTTTTTATTATGATTTTAAGTAATAGAAACAGAAAGTTCAGTACTGAAATTACGTTTTGGTACTTTTTTATTAGTATAATGAATCTCTTGGTACTTTTTTGTTTGAGAGTAAGATGCTGATAACAGATGGTACCTTTGTATTAAACTTTACAGTAGAGGTACACAATCGACCCATTCACGTTGTCTGATAAAGATTGCTCTAAGCGTTAAGACAGACTATTCATACTATCTTGACGTTAATTTTTTGTATCATTAGGTATGTATCCTACTAATATTATAAACGCGAAAGTTTGTATGTATGGATGTATGTTTGTTACTCTCACGTTTTAATGGCTGGATGGGTTTGGATGAAATTTAAAATATAGATAGCTTATATACTGGATTAACACATAGGCTACTTTTTATCCGCAGGTGAGACCGAGAGGCGCAGATAGTCTTTTATATGTACTATTTTTGGTGCGTAATAAAGTGTTATTTTATTCTGTTCTATTATAGTGTTATTTATATTAGTGAACGATGTGACGAGCTAGTCATTAGTGTACATTAATCAAGATACTTACTTATTAATTTTCTTAATTAAATGATAAATTATAATAGTAAAGTAGTTTATATTTTAATCTAAGAAGAACAAAACCTTACTCTTTATACTAAAACAACGAGCGGCAGACATAAGGGCCATAGTCTATACAATGTTCAAGGGTGGCGGGGTATTAGATTCAGTAACATTACAGTCGTTCAGACTCGATGAGTGTAGGATCCTCTTCAAAATGAATATAAATTTTACTGCTTTTAATTACCTACCTATATCGCAAAGTTGGTAATTTAATACGGGCACGCTTGCGTCGAGATTGAAAAAAGTAAATAACGTGAAATTGAAATGGACCGGGTGAACATTTTTTGCGGACAACATTTTATATTTGTGATAAATGTTGAAAATAAAATCATTCTTTATATTTATTAAACTCATTATTTTAGCTTAAATTTTGTATATGTTTTGTGTATAGATAGTGTAAATACTTTTCTAAATGTATATTAAAAGCGTATGTTTTCCAACACACTAAAGTAAAGCTAATTATTGCATGTACTAAGTAGTATATACATTTATAACCCTGTTTATTTGTTTGGCTTTAATAATAAAACAGCCTAACTTATTTGAATTAAATTTAGCACAGAAATACAATTATATCCTATAATAGAGGCGCCGTACGGCTTAACCCGTAATTTACCCGTTATATTTCGGGACTCTTTAATTTTCCGAGACAAAAATTCTAAGCATGTTGATCTCAATAATAATAACAATAACGCCCAACGATCACATACATAGATATTGGATCCTAACTAGGATTCCCTGTATCTAGGGACCTAGGAACTACTAACTAGGACCATGGTCCCACAACACCCAGACTCCCAGAACAAGTATTTGCGCTTTTTTTCTGTGCACAAATACTTATCCTGCCGCGGGAATCGAACCCACCGCTTCCGGTTTATGAGCCGACCTGATCAACCATCACACCACAGAGGCTGTCAAATGTAATGTTAAAACTATATAGGTATCAAAATCAAAATAGGATGCTATAAAAATTTGAATATAACCAAGAAAGAAAACTGTCTAATCGGAATGTCGACCAGATGGAGTACAGAGCCCTCGCTTACTCCGAAATTATTCTCAAAAGAGCGGAGAGCTTTATCCTCACAGTCGTAAAAGGATAAAGAGAAATGCTATATATATTACTTCTACAGTTCATTATCTATTTCTGAAGTCGCTTTTCATTGGGCAGTACTTGATTGTGTTGGGTCCACGATTCAGCATCCCATTACTGTAATTAGGTATCATAAATATCACATCATAAAGTTGGTCATAAATATGACTCGAGCACTCAGTTCAATGACATGGCAACAGCGACAAATTGTAAAAGCTATAGCGTAATATTCATAGCAAGCACCTGAGTCTGAGTTGCACGGGTTTGTACAGGAAATTAACTACTCCGTCTATTTCAATACGGTCCCACACGGGCGAGTGCGGGGCTGCGAGGGCTTTGATATTGCTCGGAGCCTGGCTACTCTTAACTATTTACTCACTGTGTTTAATAATGTTGTGGGAGTTTTGGCGGGGAAACACTAAAGATCGCATCATCGCATTGAATTATTTTTCAAAACTCGTGTTATTTTCAGTGTTAGTGCATAAAATTGGTGGCGTTTTTCGTTCAGTGCTGGATTACAGGCATGAGTGTGGGAAAATGGCATAATGATGGTGAAACGTTTCTTTTCATGTTGTTTCCAAAACTCCATAAAAACTTCTGGTAAGTTGCCATCACTTTACTAGGAGGACTTGACACATATTTGCGTGAAATATCATTAACTTGATAAATTATCAATTACTTGACACTGGCTAAGTACACAAAAGTGTGGAGCCAAAACATTTAAAAAAATGTTGTAAATTTTGGTCCCTATTTTTTAAAACTAATTTGGGTAAATTATTGTTTTTTCTCGTTGGTAACACTGAAAATGGTGCGATTGGACGAGAGGTCAGAAGGTTGAGCAAGACAAACACGATGGAAAAGAATCAGTCGCTCTTAGTCTTTGGTTTACTAGTAAAAAGCTACGATGTATATTGAATAAATAAATGATGCCCAATGATCACATATACAGGCCCTGGATCCTAACTAGTATTCGTATACAAGGTATACTACGGACCCAGGAACTACGAGAACCCTGGTCCCACAGAAAAAGTTTTTCTTTGTTTTTCTTATAGGTATAATGAAAAAGACTGTAAAATAAAATGTATAATGTTTTGTAAAATAAATAACGGCTAAACTCACATCAATTAAAAAGTCGAAATTACTCCGACTAGGTTTTAATGATACAGGTTACAATAATAGATTATTTTTAAGTAATAGTTGGTGATTTTCATACTAGGATTTACGAATGACATAAAAATTACTAACTGACGTCTGATATCAATGTACAATGTTTGGATTAGCAGATGTATAATGTGATTTTCTTGATCTTCATTTATGTGTCTAAGGATATGTAGTTTATAAATTATTTTTAGAAAAAACTTAAAGAAAAAAATTAATTGATTTTGCCTGCTCTACGGCGTGGAGTTTTGTTGTTTGAGTAGTGAACTCATGTTTTAGGGCTATGACAGGAATCTACTATCGTTTATTTAAAAACTATTTTTGGAACACAAGTGCATATCGGATCACCACTTTCAAAAGAAACACACCAAAACATCATTTTATTGTCTTTTTTAAAGTCGCCGAAGCAACATAAAAAACATCAAGTCTTGCCCAGGCTTGAAACCATACGTCTTATTTTGTTTTCAAACTAAAATAATAAGTACCTATTTGCAAAATACCACCGCACACTGCTCATATATTTTCTTTATTTCTCCATGCTCCATTTCGATACCGCCTAATATTCCACCACCTGATTTTATCTATTCAATATACCGTTCCACGCACCGCATGGGTTGACTTAAACGGATTAATGTATCAAAAAGTTCGTTAATGTCGTAAGTTAGTTCTCCATTATATAACTTTGATAATTATCGTGATTTCAGCCCTCGTTAACTGTTCAACTTATACGGAACATCCCTTGTAAAATGATTAACCCAATTTCGAACTGTAAATTGATAATGGCGGATGTAACTAATGTGATATGTTAAAGAAGGTAAAATAAAATAAAATAAAATCTAAATATATAAAAATGAATCTCTATTTCCTTTGTTCATCGCATTACGCATTTACGGATGGAACATTTTCTATATTTATTCATATTTTTTTGTTGTCTTTATTAATGTCAGGAGAAGTTTTTACGAAATAAAAAATTAAGAAAGTAGAGCGGATAATTAGAATTTTTCACCATCATTTTTGTTGACTTGGAGTGTGACTTGACTTGAAACTATATAATATTAATTAACTCGAGAAATTATCAATTACTTGACACTGGCTAAATACACAGAAGTGTGGAGTCAAAACAAAACAAATAACTATGCTGTTTCGTACATAGAGTTATTATTTATGCTTACGTGAAGAAAAACAAAGATTGAGCAATCGTCTCAATGGGCTGCCTGCCTTACATTTTTACCTTACATTTCTTGAGTTTCTCATACGTCCTTATGTTTTTCTCCGTACTTATCTTTTAATGAGACAAAAGCACGCACAACCTCGTCGGTTGTGTGTCATGTAAGTATGTGGATAACATGAAACGAGCCGCTTATTAAATCGTGTGGAAATCCTACCTGACATTTCAATTATAGTACTTGAGACTTGGGAAGAGCCTACAATAATATGTTATAGCATTATTATCATGTGACATGAGCTATAATTCAACTGGAATACAATAAATCTTGGCGTTCATCCCTTTTCTAAACTAAAATGCAACACAATATATTTTGTTTAAAACTAAAAATATCAGTTAAATAAATAAATATTTATGGAAATTTCACACAGCACCATCTAGTCACGAATTAAGCATAGTTTAAGCGACACGGAGAAAAAAGCATAAGGCCTCTTTTGGTTGCTTTTTTTTAGTTTTTTAAGAACGTTATGCTTTGACGTGAGGAAAATGTCGGTTTAGTTTCATGTAAAATTTATAATTTTTTAATATATTTTTCGCCAACTCTGCCGCTCCTTTATATTTCGCACATATTATTTTCCGGAAACGCCTAAGCCTAGTCGTCGCCAACACATAGCTTGTACTTTGGAAATCAGATAACTGAGACAATACTTATTTACTTTTTGTTCGTAAATATATACAAAATAACACCCAGACATAGAACAAACATCGATGTTCATCACACAAACATTTGTCCTGGGTGGGAATCGAGCCCACAACCTACAGTTCAGAAGACAAAGCTACTACCAATTGAGCTATCAGGCTAGTCAGTTCTCTTTTCATCAACTCGAAAAGAACTGATGATCTTCAGGCCAAGAAGACTTTTTAGAATCATAGTTAAGACCACTCTCGATCAAGAGTCAAACAAAAATAGATAAATCTAAATCAGCTTATTCATCAATTACCACCTTAATTTTTCGGGATAAAAATTATCCCATAAGTGGGTCGCGTAAGAAATTTGTTTGCTAATACTTTATTCAAATCCGTTCAACTGAATTTAAAACTAACACAACGTTTATATTCTCTACTATTTTACTCTCGTTTTTTAATTATTTACTCATCCCACGGGAAAATTTCACTTTTGCGGGATAAAATGTAGCCTCTATGTTAATCTAGCGTGTAAGCTATCTTAGTACTGAATTTCATCTAAATCCGTTCAGCCCATTGCGCGTGAAGGAGTAACAAACATACACACAAACACACATACAAACTTTAGCCTTTATAATATTAGTGTGATGTGATAATATTCTTACGGATTAAGTAGGGAAAGTAAGGATTAGGATCTTAGTAATTATTTGTATCAACGCTTTCAATTAAAACCCAAACTTTCATACGTCCTAGTGTTTTTTTTTTACTTTGTCATAATACTTAATTGTTTTATTCCGTGACGGAACAGTCACGGTCATTTCTATGGTATTGAGGATTATAAAGGGGAGCCTGAAGTGATTTTTATTCAAACCATTATTCAAAGTGGTTCAGTTTAGTTTTGATTTAATCCGACGTAATCTTTTAGACGCATTTGCATTAAAAAAATTTCGTGAATTTATTTATTCAGGGTGTTTAACGGTTAGGAGTAGGTAGTAAAATTATTGCATATCTATCATCATTTTTTTATTTGGTTATAGGCAAATCACTTGACCGCTGCCCCGTCTGATGTTAAGCAATGTCGTGGTCAAGATAGAGCTTGCTTGCCTAGACACACCTGTTCACCATCAGCACATCCTCCTCAGGCCTCTCTTGTACCATTTGCTTCAGTCTTGTACCTAATTCCTGAACTAGATTGGTACAAAAATTCTGCCCGTGTATCCATCCATATGTCCATACCGATTAATGTTATAAATTCTAAAATAGCACTGTCTCTCTTCATTTGTTTGTTACCTTTACGATTAGAAGGTCAAACAGATCTTTGTGTAATTTGGTGCGTAGATAGTTTGACCTCTGGAAAAGGTTATTGTCTACAAAAGGATATTTTTAGCGTCTATAAGAAATGTAACGTACTTGCTGCCAGTACACTTCTTGAGTGTACTTATGTGGAACTTGAAATTTTGTGAGGTAAGTCATTCATTATACGTGTAATTAACTACTAAAGCAGAAGTTCAGCCTCTATCTAGTTAGAGAGTTTATACAGAGGCGCTAACTTGTAGCGCAGGGACGTATGAGTTCCAGTACCACAACTATAGAAATATTATGCATCAAAATTTATTACGCGGATGGCAAAGGAATGAAACTACTTACCAGCATCTTTGTTTTCTGAAAAACGTAATCTGGGACTTTTCTTTTTTTTGGCATGAGACATGATTGGACACTAGTCATTATTAGACACTAGACATTGTGTACTTTCAAATTGGTGCTATAATTTTTTTATCAAAATAAGTTCAGTATTATAGTTTTTAGATCAAAATAATCGGTAAAATATATCATCCAAGTAACTTAACTTTGAAGTATAAAATTAAAGCAATTGAAGTCCGTTTAGCACCTTTTTTTAAACGATAGTTGATCTCTTTAAAGTATTTGGCTTAAAACACATCAAAATGTATGATGAATGAAAAAAAAATCGAGGTAGTTGATATACTGTTTACATTTACCAATTCTCTGACTTTACGTTCACCGTAGCTTGTAGAAGGTAGTACGTAGTTCGTAGCTCGCAGCTACGAAACTTGTAGCTACTTTTTGCTGACGTGTGTCTACGAGCAGCGCATTATTTTAGACGTACAACCGTTACTTTATAAATTATAACGTCAAACTGTCAGAAGTTTCCCTTTGAATCTTTCTATTGCAAAAGGAGCAAGTGTTTATAACATCAAAGGAAAGCTGTATTTAACTATACTAAAGTCCTGAATACAGAGGTTTAGTATATTCAGTGACTTGAGTATACTATACACAAAATTAGGTACTTATACACGTTGGCTTTGACAATCTATATTTTACAATCTCGTGAGTGGGTGTGTGTGGATGTGTATGTATCTCTCTCCGTAGTAAAACGGATAAATGGATATACTTTTAGATCCTGGAATAACATAAATACGTGATTCACGTTTTTGCGTGATTTTAATGAATTACCAATATGTTTATTTTCTGGGTCTCGATAAAAAATTCAGTTAGTATCCGAACTTCATTAAAAACCACTTGGTGTCACAGCATTATTTTTTTTGGTGGCACGGTTCACAATTTGATGTAAAACTGGGTCTGCGCATAGTAACGTGTTAATTATGCGAGGTTTTTGTGGATTACGAGAAATATAGATATAAACAGCCTCTGTGGTGTGGTGGTTGAGCATGTTGGCTCATAACCCAGAAGCGGCGAGTTCAATTCCCGCGGCAGGACAGATATTTGTGCATAGAAAAAAAAGCGCAAATACTTGTTCTGAGTGTGGGTGTTGTGGGACCATGGTCCTCGCAGTTCCTGGGTCCCTAGATACAGGAAATTCAAGTTAGGGTCCAGGATCTATGTATGTGATCATTGGGCGTAAAAAAAATATTGTCTGGCCATTCCTTTAGGATATCAGTCTGGCTGTTTCATTTGTAAAAAAATGTGTTGTTATCGCTAAAAATTTGGGAAACTACGTTCGTAAAGTATTTTTGGGGACGCTAAGACGATTTAAAAAAGAACTAAATTAATTAGTTAAGTGTTTTACGCTCATTCCTGTTTTTGTTTTATTTTTTAGTTACATAATTTATATTATATGATTATTTCGACACCTCACATCACCGTCATATTAGTGACGTAGAAAAAGCACTTTTTGTTGAGGCTTGCCTTTGACAGCCTCTGCGGTGTGGTGGATGAGCGTTTCGGCTTACAACCCAGAAGCGGCAAGTTCAATTCCCGCGGCAGGACAATTATTTGTGCATAGAAAAAAAAAGCGCAAATACTTGTTCTGAGTCTTGGTGTTCAGGGACTATGGTCTTCGTAGTTTCTAGGTCCCTAGACACGGAATCCTAGTTACGATCCAGAATCTATGTATGTAATTGTTGGGCGTTATTATTATCAATATTACTATATGAAATAATCTCTTTTTAATCTGTAAGTCTTTAAAATCTGTAATATGCATACTTCTAATAATAATCGGTTTCAATCAAGTTACATAATCGCCTATTTCCAGAGTGGAGCTTGCGTTTACAGAGAATACCTACTAGTTCGGCCAAACGTAAAGCTCCAGACCACAGCCAGTCTAAATCCTGGGCAAATACTGTGGCAAAAGCTACGAGCGGTCAACGGATTAGTTTCGCTTCAGCTTGATACGACGTTAGTTTTTTGCAAAGGCAAAGAAACAATCTATCCTTTATTCGCTCATAAAGAAGACACTTTCTCAAAAGTAAAGAATTTTGTCACTAATCAGATATTTTTTAATTAGTGTTCTATTATCATGTTACCTTATTAGTAGACCCACCCCGGTTTTGAATGGGTTAATTAGTTTTATCTCCAAGGGAAAAGAGAAGGGAGAGAGGAAAAAATAGGGGAAATTAATGAACAGATTGGGTGGCAATGGAAGAAGGACAGGCAGCGCCTTCTTTATTGTTTTGTGCAAAGCGCACTTAACCAATTTTGAAAACGTAAAGTATCTTAAATATTGTTTTGAAAAATTAGCTATAACCATATAAAATTGAATGAATAAGGCGAAGCGGTACTTCACGCCGGTTCAAAGACTATTGCTTTACAAAGCGTAAGTTCGAGTTCACGTGGAGTACTGCTCTCACCTTTGGAACGGAGCACCTAAGTACCAAATTTAGTCCGTTGACGTATATACTTACATATAGTAGTATGTATAGTCGACGTAGAGCTGTCAGAAATGTTGGCAATATTAAGCTTACCTAACATCTAGAGCCTCTCAAAATACGTAGTGCTATAGGGTTTCTTTGTTTTTTCTACCATGTCTACAATGAGGAATGCTCTGAAGAACTATTTGATCTAATACCGGATCGCGTTTCTACCATCGTACCTCTCGCCACCGTGAAAATACATTACGCCATACATTATTGAGTAGTGGAAGTCAGGCGCACTTTCTTACCATGCCTTTATAAGATGTGGACCTTCGACCAGCGGTCTTTCCCCAGAGCTACAACATGCAGCAATTTAAAAGAAGGTTAAAATACTTGTGACACGTCTAATGTTATAGAGAACACCATAACCTTATGGTGGCCTCTTCCCATCAGGAGAGCCATATACTTGTTTGCTTCCTATAGGATTGAAATTCGTCCAGTTCCGTTTCCGGTTTGAGGTCGTTATTTTCTCAAAAGAACACTTCATTTATATGAGAAATAGAGGGTGTACATAAAACTAATTACTATTCTATCATAAAAGTGGGTACTTAAAACTAATTGCACTTGACAATAAAACGTGATAGGTGTTCATATTTTTATTTTTATTTTGATGAAGACGTGTATTGTGTATAAATTTTTGAAAAAATATTCAATGTGCAAATTAGATTAAAGGTTTTAAATCTCCCTCTTCGCTAAAAATTTACAACTTGCAAAACAGCACAATAGAGTATGCTGAAACAAGAAAAATATATCGTATACTTATGAAGATATCGATACTATAATGTAAGCATACTTAATTTAGCGAGTGACAGTTGAAACACTTTTTTATTGTGGGCTCATCCTAACGAATTTTGAGCTCAGTTTGTTTACTTTACCTTGTGAACTGTGGGTTGTAGGTTCGATTTCCACCCAGGATAAATATATGTGTGATGAACATATGTGTTTGATCCACGTTTAATCTGGTCACGTCTGGGTGTTATACCTATGTTTTGTAAGTTTGTATTTACAGACAAAAAGTATCAATTAATTTAGCTTACGAGCTCTCTAATAATTACCCAAATGCGTTGCACTAAGTACAAGTATGTAAATACCGCAGAAGCGATAAGCGTGAACTTAGAAGCTGTCAAATTTTATTGCAGACAACGCATATATACGCGGACGGGCATACATATTCTATAAGTCAGCTGGTTCCTATAGTTAGAACTTTTACTTGGCTAGATGGCGCTCTGTGAAAATTAACATAACTATTTATTTATTTATAATATTACTATAGAAGCTATCTGAGTCTCCAAGCATTTTGCATTAATTTATAAGATGAATAGTCGTCTTCAAAGAATTAAACATGGGCTAGACACAGGGTAAATTGAACAGCTGTAAATATACACAATTATAGACGGTGAAGACTCGCAAGTTTGCTCGTAAAATATCTAAAATCTAAACCTAAATAGCGACCCAACGTAGTCCCTGGATACTTCTCGTCACCTGCGTCTTAATTTATATCTTATAGGTACCTATTAATTTTCAAATTAGTATTTATAGCACTACTAGTGTATTTTATAAATGTACATTCTCTTAGTAGATATACTATGTACTTGTACTCTCAATAGATCACTCTACCAACCCCGTAAGTGGGTTGTAAAAAGTGGAGGACCATTTTGTAAGATAAATAACGGCTAAACTCACGTCAATTAAAATGGTGTCATACTCACGATAGTTTTCAAACTAAAAGTGAAGGATAAATTTAGACATGAGATCACTTGTCACGGTAGCTACCGTATACCGGCTTTAGGAACGGATGGTGGTAAGTTCAAATTCCGCAAAGATTCCGCGTAGATAATTTTCATTTACATTAAAAATTAATACTTGTCCTGTCATAGGAATCGAACCCGCCGCTTCCAGGTTATGAGCTGACCTACTCAACTACCACACTACACAGGCAGGAGAATATACATTTAATAATTATTAGAGATAGCTATATGTATAGTAACATGGGTTAGAATATGCTATAAAATATTTTAAAATGTAAAGGAAAAAATTTAATCACGTGTGGGATGATCACGGAACATTGATTGCAATGCAAAAGTAGAAACTTCATTCCTCATTTGAAAATTTTGATAAAAACTATGCACATGTATTGAAACTGTAAAATCCATACAATATATCAATTGCAATTTCAATTAAAAATTTTATTTGTATTCCACAATGTTATACAGGTGTAGGTAGTTTTTTAAAATAACAGTACATCGTGAAACCTGTCGGGCACGCAACATTAGAAGAGAGGAAGACAAAATTGAATTTTATTAGAATATAATTATATATAAATAAATAATAAATAAATATGTGTGGACAATCACACAGCGCCATCTAGCCCCAAACTAAGCAAAGCTTGTACTATGGGAACCAGATAACTGATACAATACTTAGATACTTTTTTTTTGTAAATACATACATAGAATACAATATAACACCCAGACACAGAACAAACACCTATGTTCATCACACAAATGTTTCTTATGGTTGCAATCAAGTTCCATGGTATCTATATGCTAATTTGGATAAACAAAATTACAAAGAACATTGGTGATAAATTATACGTGTAGAGCATTTCACAAGCGTAATGATTTTAGAGGCAGACAATGGTTATCTTACAAATGGGCTGCCAGTCTATTTTCAGTAATATTCTGTGTGTAATACTATAGTTAATAATCAAATAGGTTCGCACCACTTCACTGAATCAAATAGAAAAGGTGTCGGACATAAATTTTTCTTCCTTTGGTTTAAACACAATTTTTATGCCTTTACTATGGCACAGGTAAAATAAATATAAATAAAATAATAATAAATATGTGTGGACATTTCAAACAGCGCCATCTAGCCCCACACTAAGCAAAGCTTGTATTATGGGAACCAGATAACTGATACAATACTTAGATACTTTTTTGTTTGTAAATACATACATAGAATACAATATAAACACCCAGACACAGAACAAACATCGATGTTTATCACATGTTTGTCCTGGGTGGGAATCGAACCCACGACCTGCAGTTAAGAAGGCAGGGATACTACCAACTGAACTATCGGGCCAGTCAAATACATTAATGTTGAGGTGACAAGGTGAAAAAAAAATTAGGTACATAAAAATACCTCATACATATTAATTTGAGTTAATTATGTTACCATTTCATCATTTCTAAGAAAGCGCCGACGTATATATAATCTAATCCAGTCTAATACAACGTTATTAGATTTTCTAGCTTGATCATAAGCTACACTATTATATAAAGTTATTTCATTACATGCCGCCATCTTTAATATTCCGCTACGTATTAATATAAAATCCTTGTGATTGTGACTCAGTTTTAATTAAAACATGAAGTATTCAAAGACTGTAATAACGAGCGCAGAGGAGTTCACGTGAATTATGACCGGGAGTACAGTCTACCACATAAAGTCTCTGCTTGACATAAAAGTGCGACCAGCCGTGTTGGACTAAGTATGTTTTAACAGCTCTGTGATGTGGTGGAGCAGGTCAGCTCATAGCCTGGAGGCGGCGGGTTAAATTCCCACGACAGGACAAGTATTTGTGCACAGGAAAAAAAAATGCAAATACTGGTTCTGAGTCTGGGTGTTGTGGGACCATGGTCCTCGTAGTTCCTGGGTCACAGGTAACCCTAGTTAGGGTCCAGGATCTATGTATGTGATCGCTAGGCGTTATTATTATTATTTTAACTATTGTACAGTATACTTGTCTTGACCCAGATTAATAATAGTTACTTCTTTAGTGTTGGCGTTTATCTCAATGAGAGCACAAATTTTGCAATGAATAGTTAGCGCGCACGATTGCCGTGCGTTTTTATAGACACGCAAAACAGTAAAACATCTGCTGTCTCTGTTCTTGCGTCCTTCCAACTATGTAGAATAAGAAATGATTTAACTAACGAACCAACTACTTTTTTGTTAAAAGAACTAAATTTGTTATATCGTGCTATTGCAAAACAAATAAATCAAAATAATAATAATATACTTTTTTTTAGGCTCCACACTTTTGTGTATTTAGCCAGTGTCAAGTAATTGATAATTTCTCGAGTAAATAATATATAATATATATATATATAGTATGTCAAGTCAAGTCATAGTCTAGTCTAGTATAGTCATACTCCTAGTAAAGTGGTGGCAACTTTACCAGAAGCTTCAATGGAGTTTTGAAAACAACACGAAAAGAAACGTTTCACCATCATTATCTATACCACTTTCCTACACTCATGCCTGTAATCCAGCACTTAACGAATAAAATGCCACCATTTTTATACACTAACACTGAAAATAACACAAGTTTTGGAAAATAATACAATGCGGCGACGCGATCTTTTTCGTTTTCCCGCCAAAACTCATATAATATACTTTGTGTTGATACTAAATCTGTCATCAAGTAAAATTTAAAAAAAAAAAACAACCGAAATATTTTAAAAACAGAAAGCTCAGTCGACCGTATCTAACATTAACCATTGCCCGATTCGCGGAATAAATGGTTGAAATATAAGTAATAAATCAAACATAAAATAGAAAAAGCTTTTAGCAAGTGTGATTCATATTAAGTAGGCACTGTATAAGTGTGTTCGCCAGTGGTAAATAAAATTGAAATCATGATAACTCTGTGCAAAAAAGAAAGCGGGGGGGAAAAGAAAAAAAACCCTTATTTTGTTTTCCTAGTTGCAACTACCTTCTAAATATATTGCAGCGAACTGTACAAGAGTTTTGTATGAATAACGGATATGAAACTGAAACTATTGGGCTGCTCGTAAATTAAGCCCGAAGTGCTGAAGTTAAACACTTAATTAATTGACTTTGATAGTAATTATAGAAACTTGCCTTTGTTTGAATAAGTAATATATTTTTTGTCTACAAAGATATGCTAATTTGACTAATTTTAGTTAAATGTAAACCATGTTACCACAAATACATAAACAAGGCTTAGACAGATGTCAAACGTGTGTTTAACAATACAATACAGCAGTTTAATACTAGTTTAAGGCTTGTTTAAATCTTTTGTAGTCTATTTGTTCATATTGCACACCGCTTACTACTCCTTAATTTTGTGATGCTATGCACCCAAAGGTTGCCTGGGAGAGATTTAGTGACAAAACCGCCCATTGTGCCAGCTGTTATAGTCTCTAATGTTTAGTTTTATTGCATGTTGGTATACACAATAAAGAGTTAATCTATTCTATTTTACAATTAATAAAATTGATCGTAATTAGTGCAATCATTGAAATGCAGCGCTTTTTTTAACGAGCCAATGCTGCTGGTTTCTGTTACCGCGCAGGGCTCTTGCAGCGCTGCTTTTTTTTCATAGAAAATTTGTGATGTGGGACTTGATTCGCATTGGTTGATAAATTAATCTCCCGAAAGTTTTATCTTTAAGTACGAAATAAAAATTGATCGCCAATGTGGGTTTTACAAAAAAGCAGGCGCCTCAGTATTATAACGTGACCTAGGCAATAGCAAAACTGCAAATAAATCATAAGTGCATCTTAGTCGGCTCAAATTTGTTACAGTGACCAAGCATCTGAAAAATGTGTGAGAAAAACTCGTAAGTTTATTTATATTAAAGAGTACCTACTGGCACTCCGCAAACCTTGAGACCGTTTTATGTTAATCTTGAAAGATGTGCTGGGATTTTTAATGAAACTGTGCAATTACTTTGATGTATACTGCATCCTGACGTGTCGACCCTTGCAAGATCAGAGGGTGGCTTAATCAAAATTAAAGGTCCCGCATTTGATTAAAGTTTGTATAGGCGCGACACGGAGCAAAATGCTAATATATACTTACCTTGTCGGTTTCATAATTGTATAAAGATTGCTTTAAGTACAAACTCTCTCTAAGGATATCTTAAAAGACAGTTATTACATTTTAAAATAATGCTCATGAGTCGTCTTATAACAGCTAAATTTAGTCCAATGATTCTCATTGTAATTTATCTAGGTATTAGTGAGTTCTAAGGATGGCGACACACTGAGTCACGCTTATTATACAAAAATAAAGGTTTTGCTTTGGCAACTGAATGTCTACTAACCCTATACCTTTCCGATTTGATTAAACACAGTTTCAATTCATTGATTGACCTCTCTCAACAAATGCAAACTTGTTAGGCACTCGGTAAAATCAAACGGAAGGAAATGAAGTAAAGCCAGAAACTCACTGAAGCGAAACGGTCTTCAGGCAACGCAATCTAATAAAAAAGTAGATGAGACTCCCTTACGCAGCTGGAATTTTAATCAATTTTGTGGCCAATAACTGGAGCTGGCGGCTCAACGAGGCTCACTTCACAAATTACCGCCTTAAAGCGTTCACTCTATGTTCGTCGGGATTAAAGCTCTTAAATTAAAAAGACAAAGTTCGTTTACCAAATTTGCATAACAGGACCGATCACATAAAAAATTACGGTCACGTTTGCTTTAACTATCCGATTTCAGTAATTACGCTGGCTGGGGATAACAGCTGTTACATCTACATTAAATAAAAAGTATTTTTACCCTACATAACTTATCTTTAAACGCCTTAACGGTGCAGCCCTTCGTTTTATTTCGCAGCGCTTTCAGACAGAAGCATAGGAAATATCGTGAAGTCAAAGACAAGAGCCGTTTGTATGTTCAGAGTCGCCCCGAGCGCCCTGAATAATGAGTTTCACAAGAATTTCGAAGGAACTTTATTAAGGTTACTACTTAGCAGGCAATTAAGAGTTTTAATATTTTTCTTTCAAGACGTGTTAATTAGTTCATGCGGCAATTCAAAGCGGTTAAAGTAGAGAAGCGTTATGACGATTAAATAGGAAACACGATGTTAGGAAACAAGGTGAAGCTCTTTATAGAAAATGTTTTCACATAATAAATGGACGTGTTGGTAATTTTAATTTAGTTAAATACATCTGTGTCATTGATCATACCAACTGAATATTTTTATTAAATTAAGGGACATTTATTCAACCTTTATTTACGCATGAATATAACGGTACAGCCATAGTAATGTGAAGCTTAGAGGATTTTGTTGTTGTCGATGAATATTTTGCGGCATTGTTTTCCACAATGAACGCCCAGAATAAAACGTTTTGTGAGAAAATATTTAATATCGTAGTACGCGAATTCACAAACCAATGGTAACGAATATGAATTATAAGATAATATTTATATTAGTCGGCCTATGTACTATAGATATGAACGACGAATATAGGTGTAGGCTTTCTACTTTACGTACCCAATTGCTAGATGTATATAGAAAACAATTTTTTGTCTTCTCGTTCAAAACCCGGATATCCAAAGAACACCAGAAGTCTCTCAAAGTTTTAAGGTTCGTGCATCTCATGCATTAACTGGGTCAATTTCTTTTGTTTCAGTTTTCAAGAAGCGACGCTACGCGAATCCCACATTCCTCGGTGTTATCGCACGCTAAAGCGGAAGGAGGGTGTTACAAAGTGGAATAGTTTCAATTTGTATCGCAAGTTTATAGGCGAATAGGAAGTGTAACGAACGTGCGGCAGGTGTTACGAGCGGGGACCATGAGGCGCGGCGGGGGCGGGGGATAGCATGACAGCGCCTGCCACGGCGGCCTGATGGCGCTAGTGCGCCGCATACTAGGCGACGCCCAGGTAAGCACCCCCTCGCATGCATGATTAGACTTCGCCGGACTTTACACCTAAGCCGCCGCTTTACGGACCAACTCTTGACAACATTCTGCAAGTTGACAAGCGCACGTGCACGCTCGAACTCGCCCTATTTCACAATACTTCGAAACTGCTCTTTCCACTATAACTCCTGTTACCTCCATAGATATCTGGTTAATGCTTGTCGCTTAGTTAAATGGAGGTAATACCATTAATTACAAAGTTGCTATGGAATCGGTCCGAACCCTAAAACGCAGCTATTAAGCGAGCAGACTTAAACGTCTATTACATCAAACGGTGGCAGGTGAATTAACTAAATGGGTGGAAGTATAGCTTTAGATTAATGGCCAGAGATATGGCAGCGTCGGATGGCCAAAATAGCACTGCTGTTATCATGAAACCGGTTTTAATGAGCTTGTTAGTTCGTATTTTATGTAGGTTTCAGCGCCTTTTCATTTTCAAGATGGAGTGTGGTAAAGTTGCCTCTAAAGTTTGCACGCTAGTATAGTTGTTGCTTTAGTTATGATTTCTAAGCTACTGCGATGGCTTTATGTGCATGAGTTATGTTTATGCTGATAGTGTCAGTAGGACTTTTATGACAGACGTACTTGTTCCGGATTTTATAGGACTGCTTCGTAAGAGCCGACTAAGGAAAAACTATGGGACCATCCAAATACCCTTGATTCTCAAGGAGAGTTGACTTTAAGTAAGCGTACGGTCGTAAAAAACCAAATCTTTTCAGCAGCACGTGACGTCATATTATACCAACCCCACAAAAAAGATATGCATTTTATTTAAACTATTCAGAAACAGCGTTCTAATCAACAGTAGTTTTATGCTGTCGGTGCTAAGAATAAGAATTTTACACAAAATTTAATAATAATAATAATAATGCTCAACGATCAGATACATAGATCCTGGACCCTAACAAGGATTAGGGACCCAGGAACTACGAGGACCGTGGTCCCACAAAACCCTGACTCAGAACATGTTTTTAGGCCACTTGTCCTATCGCGGGAATTGAATCCGCCGCCTTCGGGTTATGAGCCGACCTGCTCAACCACCACATCACAGAGATCATCATCGAAAAGTTAAATGAAGTTAAAAAAGCTAAATTTAAACATGTAGGTAAAAAAGTAAAGCTGCGGCTTTCTTTTAGTTAGGTTTTAGCTTCATGGTTTAGAACATCTTATTAAAAACAAAACATAGAAAAAATTGTGTTAATTCTATTGTGACTTTACACGTTAACCTTCCTACGTCACACCAGGCGAAACTACGGAAGATGGTGGACGAGCAGGTCTCGGTCGGAGCCAGGGTCGAGGACATCGAGCCCGAGCCGGCCGACCCTCTCATCACGCCTGCTACCTCGGTGCTCGACCGACCCGACTTTGAACCTCGACCTGTGCCACCAGAGCGTCGTCTACTCGTCGGAACACTAGACAAGCCTCGAAATGGGCCCTTGAATGGAGATAAGGAAGCGACGTTAAACAGAACAACCAGACTAGCAATACGGAATGGGAAGGATAATCCTTTTATAGGTACGGATTTTTTTTCATATTACTTACATATTATAATTATGGTACTTATGTATATAGGTACGCGCTTTAGGTATTTTTTTTCTATTTATATGAGTGAGTATTGTTATTAAGTAATATGACCCTTTGCTACTCTAAATCGATAAATCTTGTAGAACAAAAGAAAATAGAAGAGCAAAAATTAGACCTTAAATAGCTCTTTATATCATAAGTATTGACTTATAATAAAACATGTCTAACATTTATATCATCCCTCAACTGGCAATAATATTCCACTACGCATACGTTATTCAGGAATGTGGGCACAACTGGATGCTTAGTAGCAGGTACGCCATCCAAATAGGAAAATATTTCCCTAAATGAAGATAAATGGGCCGTACTCAACGGAAGGGCCTTCGATCCGATCGGAAATCCATCTATAGCGTGACCAGAATTGAAAAAAATTGTGGCGCTTTTGCACTGCTGCCAAATGACGTGACAGTACTTAGATAACTAATGGATTGCGCTTTGAGAGATTAGAGCCGGATTGAATCGGCCTTTATTAACCATGCACTTTAATCATTCTAATGCTCACATAACGAAATAGGTCAGCTTTACAAAGCATGATACATCGCTCGTTGAAAACAATACCCTATACTCCCACTTATATCACAATTAATATATACCTATTCTTCCTGCAGATGACGACAACAAAGAGAACCAGGCAAACGGTAAATTAGAATCCCCAGTGAAATGGAATCAAAACGGCAGTGACAGTGGCACGTACGCTGAGATTGGCACCGGAGGAAACAGCAACACTAGTGAAAGGAATATACTGGATCCAGATGACAGTTCTGAAGAGGAAGTGCCTCTTCCAGATGCTACGTCACCAGGACGGAGTAGCGATGGCCCAGAACCAAGAGCAGATATTACGGCAACACTTGATGGGGGCATGTCAGGTATGAACTGAGTTTTATTATGACTACACAGAGTCTAGATAGATTAGGTACTCTAACAACTTGTGACCTTTTAAAATAATGAAGAATACTTAAGGTTCTCCCACGCAAATGTTTGCTATAATAAATGTTAGTATAATGGCTGCAGGTGAAGTTGTTCTGTTTACGTTTGCCTTAAGAGTCTGTAATCCGAGAGATAATAGTTCGTAACTAGTCGGGCGGTATGTTTGTTTTACTGATGAAGCGAGCTTCACAGAAGTTAGTTTGAAACTCTTCAGTACATCAACTTCTGACAGAGTTTTATCAGCATTGGAGCTAGTATAAGAAGTTTAACTATTAATACAACTTTAGTCTAATAAGAAAACCTTTTGTTATTAGATTATAGGTGCCTCGTGGTTTTGCGTTTTTGATCTCGATATTGTAAGCAGCAAGCATGTGTGCACAATTTCAACCAAGTCGGTTCAGTCATTTCTGTGAAAAAGTCACACAAACAAAGAAACAACGTTTTACTTTTAAGTATTAGTAGGAAGCTAAGAGACAGGGTTGATCTAGGAAGATGATTGTACTAAGCTATCAAGTTCAACCATACATTATGATAATACCTAACATTGACACATACCAATTATAACTGAAGAAATGTTTGCCCGGTGGTACCGATGTTTAACTTACTTTGCCTCTTTGTGAAACATGCTTTGTTCGGCTGTTACTAACGAACCCGCAATCAGCTGATTGTAAGAACTTTTGCACTGATGTTGCAGTGTTATTACTGACACGTCCTTTTTCCAGCTGAGATGACATAACCATTGCGCATTTTACTGCAGAATATCCTCCGCTAATGAGCTAGGGGCCTGCAGGGAATAAGCTCATTTACCGCTAGTTGCAGTCAGATCATGTTGCTAGCAAATTTCTATTTAATATAGAATACTCGTATAATATATTTATGCTAAATTCATTGTAAAAACACAACAATAAACACGTAACACCTTGGTGTAGAAAAGTCATATTATAGGTACAGGTAATAGTGATAAAGAGATTTTTCCACAGATGCCACAAAAAAAAGTTAACTCTATCTACGTCCATAAAAACATATTATATTATTATATAATACAAACTATTACTAGATACTGTTCGCTATACTACCTACTTACTACAAAAAGCATTTGGACTTTATAATAGATGCGAGGACCTGTATACAAACCAAATGCTACCCACTACCAATTGGAACGTACCCAACATGCTGGCAGATTTGACCTGTGAATTGGAAAACTGATTAGTTGTACTAAAACTGATTTCTCTAATCATATATACACACATAAGCGCCGCGAAAACTATACATTTGTTTTTTTTTAATACTCAGTTGTATAAATCATCAGATGTCATGAATAATAGTGTATAAACAAGTAAAAGTATGTAAGTAATATCGTAAAAAAGAGCACGGACCCAGGAGTGGTAAAGTAGCATTAAAAAACATCAGATGTTTGCTTCAAGCAATAAATTGCAACTGATAATGTGAATGTTTCCATCTAGAAACGCCGCGTAAAGCTGTAAGTAAATACAGATTTTCTATATGCATTACATCAAGAGCTCTTGGAAGCCCATACTTACTATTTTATTCATAGAACGGAACGCAATCCAGCCATATTTTACCGCATTGAGTTATCAGACCTAGTGGAATAATAGACTCATAGTGCAATTGTCTGCCAGCGCATAATTTATCTGCCATGACTATTGCCCTAGTCACAATAATAGGATCTGAATTACGCCGCGAGCAAATTGCTGTCAGCTCATTTGTAACTTAGTTTATTGTTTCTTCGGGGACTCATTGACTTCGAGCAAGATTTATTCGCTAATAACGCTATTGAATTTCCGGCTGGCTCTCTCTGTATTCGTTGGAATTGACGAGTATCTGGGAACAATTACGGGTTATACAAGGGCGTAATGTAATATCGGGGGCGGAATCAATGCGTCTTTGAGTGGATAATACAATAAAGCAGGTGACACACCCTGCGGCCGCCTGACGCGTGTAAAATTCGGCAATCGATTTGTCTGGACCAGCCGCCCAGCCGCGGATTTCGTGACTCGCACAACTTTCACCTTAATACTACGCTTACATGGCCATAACCGATTCCATTTTATATGACTGGCGGCACCGCACTTCGCTTAACTTTCCATATTATAGCATGACAGCTAATAATGAGGGTCCTAACGTGAGCCCTTGAATGCTAAACAAGGACAAAACTTGGTCGAAGTAAAGCTATTAACGAGACAATGCCGGAAAGTAAACAAATTGTGAATTAGGTAGCCGAGTTGAAATAAATTTATGGGCGTGCCTTTGCATTTTGTTTGAGCGATTATTTGTCTTTTATGGGATATTTTCTCGTTTGTTCGTTTCGTCCTCTTTTCGTGCGTTTCTTAGGATTAATGTGTAGGGAATATCGTAAACTCTACTTCCTCAGTATTTCTGGTATTGATACTTCGTTCTCTAGAAATACATAAAATAGTAAAATATATACCCAATAAATAGATTACAACAACAAGCCGTTTACAGGAAAAATAGTAAGGGATGGATGGGGATTTTTGAATTTTCCCGTTACTTTTTTCATGATTATTTTTCTTAACTAGCTACGAAAATTAAGGCCAATCTCTCACTTTTAGACCAAAACTCCACAAACACATTAATATGGAAACTCAATCCTACTAATATAAAAAATGTGAATATTTTTTATCATCTACCTCTGTAACTATTGAACTAATTTTAATGAAATATGAAATGCATATAGCTGCGCTTGATTAATGCATAGGATACTTTTTATCCGCAGGTAAAACCGCGGGGCGTAACTGCTAGCGGGGTGTAAACTAATCTGTGTGTTGTGTGGCAGAAGCGGCGTCCCCGGGGGGTCGATCGGATCGGTCGCGGCAGGAGGAGGTGCCGGCGTCCCCAGGGATGCTCAGCGCGGCACAGCTCGCCAGAAGGCTGCGGATGGAGAATGAGAGACTTCAGGTAACACTTGTTTATAGGGCGGAGGTCAATAGACAGTAATAATTGTTTTGTGATCTACAGTACGTGAGGGTTGCTGTTTTACGAGTAGTTGTATAATTGTGTTAAGTGAGTAATGTTCTATTTCAAAATATAGACTAAAAATTAAGTAATAAGACAATTAGAAATATTCCTGTACCGCTGCCTATTACATATAATACATAATTTATAAATGTAATTATACATATAAAATTCAAAGTCCTGACTGACTGACTGACTTATATATCAACGCACAGCCTAAACCGCTGGTCCTATAGATTTGAAATTTGGAGGGTGTGTTCTTTGTAAAGTGTAGGTACAAATAATAATTCAGTCCTGACTGACTTATATATCAACGCACAGCCTAAACCGCTGGTCTTAGAGACTTGAAATTTGGAGGGTGTGTTCTTTGTAAAATGCAGGTATCCATTAAGAAAGAGTTTTTCTAAATTCCACCCCTACGAGGGTGGTTGAATTATCCATGAAAAAAATTCTTCATCGTTTCCTATAGGCATTAATATTAGCTGGTATATTGTTATTATTTTCAAATCTTTTAATAGGCTGTTAAATATACGGTACTGCATTAAATAGGTATGCCTAGGTACGTATGTACGGACATAGGTAGAATACTAAACATGAAATACTGCGGCAGCCTTACCCTTTAATGTGGGTTTAATTTAGAGCCTTGAGATTTTGTTTGTATTACAATTTACGTGTTAATTTCGCTCTTTAAATTAAAACACACGTGCTAACGAAATTGACATAGCTGCGTTAAACCCTGTCATTAATTGTTGGGGTTTATAATCAAAGCATCAAAGTAATGACGTTAAATATTCTAGAAAAATATACCACCTATATGTTTTTATAAGCAAAATTCACAAAAACGTCATTGAGGATTGCTAAAAGCATTACTTTGAATTGAGAAACATAATAGTTATCGTACAAAGCCCTAACTGCCCAAATCCAACGAGGTATACAGTGAGGGTTGGTTAAACGCTTTTTCGAGAGAACAAATATGTTGATTTCTACAACTCATGCTACCCGTGCACAGCACGGTCATTATTGTAGCCGTCACTATTTGATTATTTGGCTGACTAAATTTCACCCCACTATTTCATCACTCATGATTTCTTGGCATTATAAGACTTCGAGACCAATTTCTAAAAACACCATCCATTTTCAAATCTTTACTTTACTACTTACTTTGTGTTTTGTTTTTATACCAAGTAACCCAAATATAGCAGTCAAGAGATCGTGAATTGTTTTTTTCTGAGAAGTAACATAATAAAGCACTGGTTAGATTTACTTGATAAATTTCGCAGTGTTCTAGACTTATCGGCGCTCCACCGTTTTCCACTCGATCAAACTCGAGGATTTTTACTACCCTCCTAAGTCAGATGCTCAAGTTCATTACTTTCTATCAACATCTAGTAAGTGAGTCAGTAGTGTAATAGAAGTAAGTGAGTCGGCAGTAAAGTGAAACCAAGCGTTAACGTTTGGTTTCACTTTACTTCAATAAATACTCCTAAATATTACTATGGTTCGCATAAAATTGGTTTCTGTGGAGACCTAATGGGTCATTCGGGAGTGCCGGATGCCGAAGTATTTATTTGATAGTCCGGATGGTTATTATGCCGATCGGATGCAAATCAATTTTGGTTAGGGTGATTATGGATTGTTCGGAAATTATATCAATAAATTGCTATATTGATATTTGAGATCATTTTCCCTGAGCTGTGTTAAATGTTGGTCCAACCACTTAATGAAAACTGATAATCCAACATACAATATATCTCTTTGTAAGTAAACCTTCTAACAAACGCATGTAGCTTTCAACCGTCAAAATGGAAACGGTTCACTATTAGGTTCTTTTTTTTTTTTTTTTTTTTTACCTCACATTTCCGTATCTCATTCAGTCGTAAGTCACTTATTTTTGATATCTAAAATTCTTTTAATTTTTATTTTATTTTTATTCGGCAGTGTATACATACTACTCTAAGATTAATATCATAGAAATTTTACCAACATCGGTTCAATAGCTTGGTTTTTATCTCAAAAAAAAATTGGAAAAAATATAATTCAGGTATTTCTCAGTATGAAATTAAGATAATTGAGGGCAGTTTAAACCATTTATAATAATAATACATAATTCAAAGTTGACTGTTTGACTGACTGACATATATCAACGTACAGCCTAAACCGCTGGTCTTATAGAGACTTGAAATTTAGAGAGTGTATTCTTTGTAAAGTGTAAGTATCCCCTAAGAAAGAGGTTTTCGAAATTCCACCCCTAAATGGGTTAAATGAGTGGTTAAATTATTTTCCTACAGGCACGCGGGCGAAGCCGCGGGCAGAAGCTAGTTATTTATAATATATGTAGCAACAAGCATTAATGCCTTCCCGATGGGAACCTCCGGCGGTTCCTTAAAAAGATTAACGAATATCATAGTTTAGCTTCTTTGCTTATTTTATTCTAAGGCGGAACTGACTCGTGTCCGTCGGCTCCTGGTGGCTGCCGCGGAGCGAGGCGAAGCTGGAACCGCACTCATAGAACGAAGCAAAGGAGAAAGTAGCGACTCAACTCCACTGGACCCTCAACAACTCGAGAAAGAACTGCTGCTGGCGAGAGAAGCTGTCAACTGTAAGTGTTCAAACAATAATATTTGTCTAGCCTGTGTACAATATTTTACAAGAAAGTGGTTTAAAGAATTTAGCTTGTTTTTTATACACTTGCGTTAACCATTGTTTCACCTATTTAGCTTAGTGACGATATAACTAACTAACTATAATAGCATTCAAGTAATGCTACATTAATCATTAAATTCTTGTTGAAAATTTATTGATTGTCTATAGTTATTAATAAACAAAAGAAACTAGAAGTACTTAATTTGAAAAAGAGAAATTAGGTTAGTCACATAGGTCATTAAATCTTTAATTTTTATCTTTTTTTTTTTTTTAAAGATCTAATGACCTATGTGACTATCATTAAATTGCCCTATTTTTAAGTCTTGTGTACAGAAAATTATGTATAATATTAGGACACATAAAATAGTAAAAAATATTCAGGCTAGTAAGTCTAAAACTCATTGTGCGCTATTAAATTGCTGTATGAATACAAGATACCAACATCTGACGACACGTTTAAACCTCTTTTATTTATATATCTGTATAGATCACAGATTTAAAAAAAAACATTTGACGTTGAGTTGTAGTGACGAAAAAGTCACAAGCACGCTGAGAAGGAAAATAAGCTTGGCGACCAAAATATTCCACGCGGACTTGAATTTCGATTGGGCAACCAGCTCAATCCAAACACGAAAAGATGACTGTACGCATATATATCGAAAATTGTTACAACAAGGTTGACCTCGAAGCCCACCCTAGCCCTCGGAAAAGGGAATATTACCTTAAATCACAATTTGTAACTTATGCTCGCTTCTTCACACAATAATCCGAAGATCCCGCGAAAGTGGCCAATTTGTTGAGTGCCGTCCGAGATAGGAGAGGCGTTCTCACTGACTTCTACGCTTCTTATATAGGTAGATTTGACGGCATATAATATATTATATTTAGAGTTTCAATTCATATTGGTGGTAAAATGTATCTGAAAATCCATCTCCCTATTTTGATTTGCGTATTATCCAATCATGGCATGACGCACAAATTTTAAATATTCGATTGCTAGTATAGATAACATGAAAAGTTTAACCATTGATGGTTGAACTATTTGTTTTAAGGAAGTTTAGAAACAACTATTGGGTGGATAAATTGACCCAATCTAAACATAACTTAATTATACCAACGTATCTACCTAACAAATATAGTTATCTACGAAAAAGCTAATAACAGTTTGAAAACTAATTATTATTAAAGTTTCCAGACTATAACAAACTATAATAATTGAACCAGCTAATACATTTTTTATGGGTTTACATTTTTTAAATATAGCTCGTCAGTACGTCAAATTATTAGATACTTTCTATAAGTATTACATGTAAAATATATACGCTGTAACACGAGAGCTAGGTTGTTACGGCAACGTATAAAAAAAATACACATTTTTCTAAAAGTTTCTGGTAAAACTTCTGTTGGAATTGCTGTTAAGAGTTTCTGACGAACAACCTTCAAGACCACCATTAGGGCTGGCACCTGCCATCAGGACTTTTTGATAAGCTATACTCATAACATTCAAGCCGTACCTGCCCAAACTTAAGGCGGAATCAGCAAACGAAACACGTCCTCCGAAGGTAGGAACTGTAGGTAACTTCCCTGGTATTTTGGCTAATGTAATTACCCTGACGAACTTTGGAGGCACGCGTGATGTCTCTTACGCATTACATATGTGGAGTGTATAAGTAGGATCAACCGAGTGCAAAATGTATAACTAAAATCTGTATAAACATATTGATTGATCTTCAAAGTGTAGGTACTTTTAGTGATTAGCAAAATTTTCTTAGGAACTGAATGTGTAAGTTATTATTATAACTGTGTTTGCCAAAGTCTGACTGGCCCGATAGCTCAGTTGGTAGTAACCCTGCCTTCTGAACTGTGGGTTGTGGGTTCGATTCCCGCCCAGGACAAACGTTTGTGTGATGAGCATCGATGTTTGTTCTATGTCTGGGTGTTATGTTGTATTCTATGTATGTATTTACAAACAAAAAGTATCTAAGTATTGTATCAGTTATTTGGTTCCCATAGTACAAGCTTTGCTTAGTTTGGGGCTAGATTGCGCTGTGTGAAATGTCCGCAGATATTTTTTTTTTTTTTTTTTTAATTATTATTAAAGTCAAAGTTTCACGCGCAAAGCTGTTGCAGTATCTCTAAAGTTGATAATATAAATAAATAGGACCTTTCACATAACGTCATTTAGTCCCAAACTAAGCAAAACATGTACTATAGAAACTTGGTAACTAATAGAATACATAAATACTTTTTGTATATAAATACATATATAAAATACAATATAACACACGGACAAGGAACAAACACCATTTCTTCATCGACCAATCGACCCCATTACCTACAGTTCAGAAGGCCGAGCTACTACCAACTGAGCTATCAGGCCAGTCGATTAGATTTTATTGAGATATTGTTAAGTCGTGTATAACAACGATGATACATAATACTATGTAATTAATATTGAATAGCACACGTCTGCGCGTCTGATAGAGAGATTATTGGCTTGAGTGGATAGAGCAAACGGTCTTTGATCGATGTTAATTGAGAATGTTTGATGCTAATACCTCAATGTCTATCTACGGTGCTATACTGTCAGGGTTCCCAAACCTAATTGTTTAACGTTAGTTTGCCACTGGTTGATTTTAATATATTACTGGCAGGAAGGAGAACCTTACAATAACTATATATGAATAACTCTATACAATCTGTATTGGTATTTAGTTCTGCAGAAACGAACTGAATTTATTTGATATATTTTCTACTCAATCCTTACGGTGATAAATAAAGATAAACTATAGGTAAGCGATTGCTTAAAAATAGGTATAATTTATTTGTTTCCTTTTTAGATACTTATAAAAGCTTGTTGTTGACGATATGAGTTGGTATCATCACTTCAATATCATCATCACTACATAGTATAAAACAAAGTCGCTTTCTCTGTCCCTATGTACCTATGCTTAAATCTTTAAAACTACGCAACGGATTTTGATGCGGTTTTTTTTAATAGACAGAGTGATTTATGAGAAAAGTTTATATGTATATTAAATATATAAGAATATGACATAGGCTATATATTTTATACCCGTGCGAAGCCGGAGCGGGCCGCTAGTTTGATAATATAATTAAAATTATTTATTCATTATAAGTTCGGGTTTATCCTATCTTACTAATCCTACTAGCATACTTATACTACTATAGTAATACTATAAATGCAATAGTGGGTGTATTTA
Source organism: Ennomos fuscantarius (assembly GCA_905220475.3). NCBI lineage: Eukaryota > Metazoa > Arthropoda > Insecta > Lepidoptera > Geometridae > Ennomos > Ennomos fuscantarius. The sequence continues at coordinate 9,099,340 of HG992037.1, read as the reverse complement.
CTACACAAAATTTCAATCAAATTTTTGAAATTATACTTTAATGAAACAGGATACTTTTTATGCCGGATAAATATTCACACGCGGGTGAAAATACGGGGCAAGGCGAGTAATTGTATCAACCCTTCGATTACAGCGTTCGTAAACTAGTATTCAAAGAAAAATGCAGATCAATTCTCGATGCATTTTCTATCACATCAAACGTTCCAAATAGTGCATATGTCCGAATAGAAGAGATCTGCATAGAAAGCGGAGTGCCAAAGGACGCAAGCCTCCACTACGAGCAACATGCGCTCAAGGTTTTCGAATAGCCCGCGATGAGTTCGCGTTATTCAGATTTGTGCAGACACACACTGCATAAACCTCCTTTGGAACGTTTGTTGACGCTATCGCTGTGAGCATCAATATTTTATCCACCGACAACTAGGTTGCTTTGGATATAAAACAACAATTTCACTTTACAGGCGGTAAATAAACCTTTTCTTGCAGCTTTGAAAGCGGACAAGAAGAGGTTGAAAGCGGAGAAATTTGATTTACTGAACCAGATGAAACAGCTTTACGCCACGCTCGAGGACAAAGAGAAGGAACTACGAGACTTTATCAGAAATTACGAACAGGTAACATCTCGTTTCAGTTTCAACACATTGTGTACCGAGTAAACATTTAAATGGAAAGCAAACGCGTTCTAGTCGTGTAGATCACGCGCGCAGGATTACTTAACACTATACGCTATTGTACTGTATTGGACTTAATCGTGATCCTGAATTCATGTTTCGGTTTCATAGTGTACATTGCTGAACTAATTTGGAAACTCAAATATGAGAACTAAGCTTCGATTTTGCTCTATCAACGCACGATTTCGCATCAAATTCTCGCTGCGTTCGCGGCATTATTCCTAATACCACTATTGCGTGCTAATTTTAAAATAAACTCGTTGTACGGTATCATCAAATACCTAGAGCGTAATAAAAAGTATTATTCAACTTTTTAACGTCAAAGCTTAAGAAAAAATCACTTCTAAAGTCAACGATCGCTTTGACGACTGTCCCAGTAGTTTTAATGAGCTCGTTAACGTCCCATAACTATTGAATAAAAAGATTCGATGTTTTTTACACCCACGGTTCTTATGCTTTGACGCTTTTTTACGCTACATAGTATACTTTTCGCGATTATATTTTTTTTTTATGTTACGGAATGACGTGACGAGCTAGCCGTTCGCCTGATGTTAAACGACACGGCTGCCCATATCAGCTGCAGTGTCACTCGGAACTCTAAAGTATAGAGGTTCGCGTGACACTGCACTACGCACGTCATCCAGAGACATCAGCACAATCTAGTATAATAAGATTACTAAACTGTGAGATCAGATCGTAAAGTCTCATTTGCCCAGTAATTTCACTAGCTACAGTGCCCTTCAAACCGGAACAGCAGTGCTTGCGCACTACTGCTTGGCGGCAGAATAACTGGCAAAGCGGTGGTACCTACCTAGACGAACTTTGCAGTAAAGTCCTACCACCTAGTAAAAATGTATGTATGTATACAATGACGCGATTGCGCATATTTAATTGCGTTTGAAGCGCGTCGATGGTATGTTTAATGAACGTTTCGTGCAAAGAGTTTTAGTGTAAAGGTTTTCCTTGTAGATGCGGTCAAGAGGTGGTGCGTCGTCTGCACTGGGAGCAGAGCGAGCGGAGCGGGAGAGGGAGCGCGCGGCGCTTCTACGTCACGCGCGGGACGAGGCTGAGCGATCGCTGCAGCTCGCCGCTGCTCTCAGCGCCAGAGACACGCAGCTCAGGCATGCACGGGAACAGCTGTTTGAGGTAATAGTGCTGATATACTTATATAATTATTATTAAATACTGCGAGTGGCCTAGAATCCATGCGGTTGGAGTGTATGTACGCTTGTTGGAGGATTTTTATCCAGCATGGTATTATTATTACATTTAGCATATTATTACATTATTACAGTCAGCAGCAACGGAGCATCTGGTAGGGTTTTAAGCTTCTACACACTACTAGACATAACCTATAAATCGCATAAATTCTCACAACTGCACTACTCTACGTGGTGCTCGATGCGCAACACAGCTCTCACGTCGTAGCGTAAAGTTTTATAATGTTTGTGCGGTCAGTACTTGGATAGGTGACTGCTGATAATTACTTACAACTAAGTTTAATTAAAAAAAAAATAAATTATTAAACTTACTTCCCTACCACACTGCGGTGGGCTTTCAGCCGTAGTTGTTATACAAACACGAAATGACATGATACAGAAATCCAATTTACTTTTTGCGATGTGTTTATATAAAATAAAGCGGATTAAGGAAGGTATTATAAGGCCCTCCACTTGCCAAAGACTAGCGAAACAAAAATCAATTTTAAAAAAAATTACACACCAGGTCAGGGTATATAATATTAGGTCTTTACCTATGAAATTGCCGTTTTGTTTGAAAAAAGTTAAAGTATTTTTTTTTCGAACTTATTTATTTCTTTTATTCAAAGTAATCACCCCTGCAATCAATGCATCTTTGCCAACGCTGTGGCAGTTTATGGATGCCCTTCTCGAAAAAATCAGCAGGACGGGAGACAACAAACTCTTCAAAGGCGTTTTGTACTGCCTCTCGGGAATTGAATTTTTTTCCCGCTAAAAAGTTGTCCAAATTTTGGAAAAAGTAATAGTCTAGTGCAAGATCTGGTGAGTATGGCGGATGAGGGAGAGCTTCCAAACCCAACTCATGCAGCTTAGAGACGGTCTGTTGTGCAGTATGGGTTCGCGCGTTGTCGTGAAGTAGCAGTGGAGACGACCGATTGACCAAAGCTGGTTGCAGACGTGCGAGTTTCGCCATCATTGTGGTCAGTTCTTCAATGTACACATCTGCAGTAATGCTCTCGCCGTTTTGTAAAAAGCTATGATGAATCACACCAGCACTAGACCACCAAACTGTGACCATCACCTTTCTAGGGGTCATTTTTCGTTTTGCACATTGCTTTGGTACCGAACCAGGATCTAAGCAACTTGCTGAGCGCTTTCGATTGTCAAAAAGAATCCATTTTTCGTCGCACGTAACAATTCGGTTCAAAATTCCTTCATTTCTGTGCCTGTTAAGCAGCGCAAGGCAAGTCTCGACGCGTACGTTGCACTAGCGATCGTTAAGTTCGTGGGGCACCCATCTATCAAGCTTTTTTATCTTGCCAATCTGTCGCAAATGGACCAATATTGTTTTGATGCTAACATCAAAAGCTGCTGCCAGCTCAGCTGTAGATTGAGATTCATCAGCTTCCACAATCGCCTTTAATTCATCATTGTTGACCAAAGTTTCCGGACGACCACGAGGTTCATTTTTCAAGTCAAAATTCCCAGAACGGAACCGAGCAAACCAATAACGGGTTGTACGTTCGTTTGAACAGTTCTCTCCGTAAACGTCGTTGATGTTACGTATCGTTTGTGCCGCGTTGGTGCCACGACGGAACTCATATTCCATAATTACACGAAATTTCAAAGTATCCATTATGAGGAAAAATGTTGAAATGTAATGAAAATACAACGCTAATCAATAAACAAAAGGCTTATATTGTAAATAGAATGTCATATTTTTAAAACAAAATTAATTTGAATTTAGAATTCATAGCCAATCAAAACTTTTTTTTGTTTGAAAAAGTGTGTACTGCAATACGGCAATTTCATAGGTAAAGACCTATTATTTTACAGTTATTCTTCTGAAATTTATGCTAAATAACGCTGACTGCATACAACAAACTTGTTTAATGGAATTAAATCATAAAATAATAGTTAATTAATATTCAATCTCAGGACGTTAATAGATTCATCATCACGGTTCTTTTATGCAAAACTTCGTTTGCCTCGATCGATCAATGCAAAAGCGAACGTTTCCCTATTATAGCGTGTAGCTGATGAAGTACTCCGGTAACAAGAAACATAACAATTCGTATGTTGGTATCGACGGGATGATGAATGACCGATTTGATGGCGTCCAGCTGAACCTATCGATCATATGCTGTGTTAATTACAAATTGCTTCTATCGCTTGAATTGCAAACTAATGGGGAAATGCTCTCCAAGTGACTGTTTTAATCACAGCTACAGTGAGGTTGTAGGGAGATAGATATTATATTTTATTTTATTTTATTAAAGTATTTATTTGTAATATTTTACTAAAGTCCAGTCAACTTCTGGGCGATCACGTAACTTGTTCGTAACCAATAGAAACAAATTTGTATGGACTTGACAGTTTGAATACACAGCTTATGTGCATAGTATGGAGATTTCTCCTGTTGCATTGCAATCAAATTTTCGTGATTACCCTGTACTACCGCAAGTAGTTTTAACGATGATCCTGTTTAATGGATTATATCTTAACCGTATATAACAGGCAAGAAGCTACTTTTGACCTCAAGCTTAATTGAGGTAAAAGAATAAATCAATGTCTAGATGTAACTAGACTTGAAGTTCCGTTTAAAATCATTCCAAACGAAATGAAATGAAATTTATCTTACACAAATGGAGATAGACGTAGGTGTAAAGTTTTTAGTAGGTAGATCTTCCATTTAGCCCATACTTGTGGCATGTGAAAATTATTATTAAGTTTAGGTCAATACAATTTTCAAATATACTAAAATAATTCTATTGGAATATGTACACATGCAAAATTCAATGATATAATATTATTGTTGTCATTAAATTAATAAATAATTAATTAGTATAAATACATAAATTAATTAATTAGATAGATAGATAAACTCTTTATTGACACCAAGGCAACAAATACAAAAACAGGAAATAACTAATGAGTTGGTAAAAATGGGCGGTCTTATCGCTAAAAAGCGATCTCTTCCAGACAACCTTTGGATGGACAGAGATAGATCAACGAGCAAGGACGGTGGTGCTAAAAAGTTACTGTGTACATACATACTAAGAAAAATATAATATAATAATATTTAACATTGAATAATTCTATTGGTATACATTTGCAAAAAATTTCAATTATATTATCTTATATTATTATTACATTATTAAGAATAGAAATATAATAGAAAATACAACTAAAACAGAACTTAAGAGTGCATTCTATAGATTGTTTATGTATTTTACAGTAGCTTAATATGTTCAAATCTTTTATGGATACAATTATTTTCATCACTCGCAAATAATATATTTTTAATCCGTATTATTGCGGGCTCGAATCGCGGCCGTTTGGTCTCATTAAACAGGCATGTTGAAACGGCCGATTCGAGAGGTCAAACCCTGTTCAAATTAAATCACCAATCGAAATTAATTGAGCCATGAAACTGGGCAGATGGCGGCTTCCGAAACGTTACCGGCTGTAATGGGAACGGCTTCCGTGGTCACGTGAATTTTACATGTGATACCACAGTAGAACGGATTGTCGTGTGAGAAATTGATTACGTTTGGACTGAAGTGATTCAGTATTCCATCATAGCCCATTGTATTTGATGGTAGCATTGGGGTTAGCTCGCTTTGCGACAAGAACGTTACATGACATTGTTTTGGATCGAAGGGACTAACATTAGACTTCTTAAAACGAAGAAACGCTGAAAATTTGGTTATATTTTGCAACTATTATTATATGTATGTCAGTAAAAGTTCATAAAATAGGTTAGAAAAGTTCTCCTATAATGCTATTCAAGTGGAAAGGCTTACAGGGTCTGATGGTTTATAAAGCGGATTTCTTTCACGGAAGAAAAACTTCTGCGGTAGAATGGATACAATGGATACTCCAACGCTTTTAATAAATTGTATGCATGACTTGAACATAATGATGATGTTTTTTTTACTAGGTGGTAGGACTTTTCTGCAAAGTTCATCTAGGTAGGTAGCCCGCTGTGCCAGTTTTTCTGCCGCCAAGCAGTAGTGCGCAAGCACTGCAGCGTTCCGTTTTGGAGGGCACTGTAACTAGTGAAATTACTGAGCAAACGAGACTTTATTACCTGATTTCACAGTCTAGTCTTGTTACTAGATTGAGCTAATGTCTCAGAATGACGTGCGCAGTGCAGTGTCACTCGAAATTATATACTTTGGAATTCCGAATGACACTGCAACTGATATGGGCAGCCGTGTCACTTACAATCAGCCGAACGGCTCGTCACGTCATTCCATACCATAAAGAAAAAAAAAATGATGTTTTGTAGACAATTTTGATTAAGTTTCAATGTAATGGAAAACATTTGAATCACGGCAGGAATTTTAACAAGACATCGCTCGTCAAAAAAGCTTATAAGAAAAGCATATATTCCACTCGTGATTAACATTTTTCCTTCAGATTAAATTGATTCCGCTGCGCAGGCAAATTCCTACAAAACTTCCTTTGTTTGGAAGAACTTTACAGAGTCCTTATGTGCACTAATAAACTCACTACCGGAATGGGATAAATTAAAGATTAATTGTTACTTTTTACCACATATATTGTCCTCGCGAACCGAACACACAATTAACAATATAAAATGAGCTAGCCCGGAGTATGTGAGGACACGCGTCTCCGAATGCTACTCTTACGCGACTCGCGTGCAACTCTAGTGCAACTCCACTGCTTACTGTTACGCGACTCCGCTTTAATTTAATCACGCGCCCCTTAAATAGGTCGGCGCTGGCGACGCAAACGTAAACAAATGTGTGTCCCTACAGAACTTTGAAATTTAAAGTATTTCATTTCAGAGACCTACGTATATGTATTTTATTTTCCATCATCCATACTAATATGAAATAGGTATATATACAAATAGGTATATATGAAACAGGTTGTTTACATTACCCGCACAGCCTCTGTGGTATGGTAGTTGGGCTCATATTCCGGAGGCGGCGGGTTCGATTCACGTGACGGGACGAGTATTTGTGCACAGAAAAAAAGCGCAAATACTTGTTCTGAGTCTGGGTGTTGTGAGACCATGGTCCTCGTAGTTCCTGGGTCCCTAAATACAGAGAATCCTAGTTAGGGTCAGGATCTATGTAGGAGCATGTGATCGTTGACTGTTGTTATTATTATTATTTTTATTATTATTATTACCAAAATCAACATGTAGTACAACTCTCGAGTCACAGGGTACGCGTTTATTTCAATCTCTGCTTGTTACAGCTATCTTACAATTGAAGGGGTGAGAACAAAAAGGGTTTAACTGTCAAATTGATAGTTTAGAGAACATTGTCTATAAACTTCAACGGCTTCATTTTAATGTAGAGTGCTTATAAGGTAATAGAAAAGGTTTATGTAAGTTTCAGTTGCTTGAAAATGTATTAATTCTATTTTAAAATGTAAAATATAGCACTAATTCGTATAATTACTATATAAAATATAATAAAATATAACAATGTTTTTATGCTAAGTGAACTGTATTCTTGTGTCAAATAAACCGTTTTTAGACTAAAAATCTCAAGATTTAAGCCTCATTTCGGTATTTTGAGAATGTGGTATTGTAGATAATCTCACACTGAATTCAACGATACCCATAAGTCATTTTGTGAAAAAAATCAGCTAAACCCTTTTTGATCTTACCCCTTCAATTCTGCTTCCAAACGAATGCCTACCCTCGCCACCATCTTACATTTTACTTTTTTTTTCTTAGTTTTTCCACTATATCCATCAATTTAATGCCAAATCCGAATAACCATACAAACATATATAGTAGGTAGTTTAAAAAATATTGCAGTAAACATTGATTGAAACCGTGGAACACATCTTATTTATAATACTTAGGCTTTACTGGTTTAATGGTAGTTGCCGAAATGTTACGCGTACGAACGGAGCTTAATCGTGTCTGCAAATCCAGCAATACAACTTAACCGATCCAGCCCCGCAGGGAACCCAATCAAATTATGATTACATGTACCATAGGCAAAGCTCAGCTGAATAATTCATCACATGGTAATCCTGAAGGATACATACATTGGCGGATAGCTATAATTGAGTTTCAAACTGGAAAAGCTTTTCAAGGGCCAAAAGGTTCTATGCATAAACTGGTTCTCAATTTAGTCCCACATCAAGCGCCAAACCTTCATCTTATAAACTGTCAAATACTGGAAATCGTATATCCGACCCTCCATTAATTGGAATTGGTACTCCAAATCATGTTTGTTGCATGTACAAACATATAGTATATTTTTGTACATGGAAATATTTATATAAGTAAATAAATATAAATAAATAAATATCTGTGGACGTTTCACACAGCGCCATCTAGTCCCAAACTAAGTAAAGCTTGTACTATTGGAACTAGATAACTGATACAATACTGAGATACTTTTTGTTTGTAAATACATACATAGAATATAATATAACACCCAGACACAGAACAAACATCGATGTTCATCACACAAATGTTTGTCCTGGGTGGGGATCGAACCCACAACCAGAAGAACCACAACCACAGTCCAGAAGGCAGGGCTACTACCAACTGAGCTATCGGGCCAGTCGATATTATATTAATCGTGGATAAATGTTGCACCCGCATTCATTGCACCTACGTATGTAGGCACTACGCTGCATTGTATGTCTTAAAGCAGTCAACAACAAAGATTAATAAAACGGGCATCGTATGCATAAAAAAAATCTTTTTATTCCACCATCACTGTTAAAACAACTTTACATAGTTTTTGTAAAAAATGTGGTGTTTTAATAAAGAGTCTATTATCAAACTTTATTTTCAAACTAAATACTACAATTATATAATAACTAATACTAAACACTACCTACTACAACAAAAAAAAATACTATTATTTATTTTTAAGTATTTTACACAAATACTCATATGAAATAGATAATTTGTTTAGTTTTTAGTTTTTTTTTTTTTTAATAAAAAACCCAACTACTTATGTGCAAGTAAATACAATATTTCTATAATAGCTTCTGTAGTTATAGTTGTGAAACAGACAGGTAAATGAGGACAATTCGAGTTTGTTCAAAAACTTTTATGCTAACAGTACCGTTATCTATTTTGACGATTTATCTATTATGTACTTAAAATCAATAAATTCATTTTTAAACGCACACAGTTGCAAGCGCCCTTTGGAGATTATTGTACCTACTGAACTAGTTGTTAAGATCTAGAGCACCCACAAAGTTCATCTAGGTAGGTAGCCCGCTGTGCCAGTTTTTCTGCCGCCAAGCAGTAGTGCGCAAGCACTGCAGCGTTCCGTTTTGGAGGGCACTGTAACTAGTGAAATTACTGAGCAAACGAGACTTTATTACCTGATTTCACAGTCTAGTCTTGTTACTAGATTGAGCTAATGTCTCAGAATGACGTGCGCAGTGCAGTGTCACTCGAAATTATATACTTTGGAATTCCGAATGACACTGCAACTGATATGGGCAGCCGTGTCACTTACAATCAGCCGAACGGCTCGTCACGTCATTCCATACCATAAAGAAAAAAAAAATGATGTTTTGTAGACAATTTTGATTAAGTTTCAATGTAATGGAAAACATTTGAATCACGGCAGGAATTTTAACAAGACATCGCTCGTCAAAAAAGCTTATAAGAAAAGCATATATTCCACTCGTGATTAACATTTTTCCTTCAGATTAAATTGATTCCGCTGCGCAGGCAAATTCCTACAAAACTTCCTTTGTTTGGAAGAACTTTACAGAGTCCTTATGTGCACTAATAAACTCACTACCGGAATGGGATAAATTAAAGATTAATTGTTACTTTTTACCACATATATTGTCCTCGCGAACCGAACACACAATTAACAATATAAAATGAGCTAGCCCGGAGTATGTGAGGACACGCGTCTCCGAATGCTACTCTTACGCGACTCGCGTGCAACTCTAGTGCAACTCCACTGCTTACTGTTACGCGACTCCGCTTTAATTTAATCACGCGCCCCTTAAATAGGTCAGCGCTGGCGACGCAAACGTAAACAAATGTGTGTCCCTACAGAACTTTGAAATTTAAAGTATTTCATTTCAGAGACCTACGTATATGTATTTTATTTTCCATCATCCATACTAATATGAAATAGGTATATATACAAATAGGTATATATGAAACAGGTTGTTTACATTACCCGCACAGCCTCTGTGGTATGGTAGTTGGGCTCATATTCCGGAGGCGGCGGGTTCGATTCACGTGACGGGACGAGTATTTGTGCACAGAAAAAAAGCGCAAATACTTGTTCTGAGTCTGGGTGTTGTGAGACCATGGTCCTCGTAGTTCCTGGGTCCCTAAATACAGAGAATCCTAGTTAGGGTCAGGATCTATGTAGGAGCATGTGATCGTTGACTGTTGTTATTATTATTATTTTTATTATTATTATTACCAAAATCAACATGTAGTACAACTCTCGAGTCACAGGGTACGCGTTTATTTCAATCTCTGCTTGTTACAGCTATCTTACAATTGAAGGGGTGAGAACAAAAAGGGTTTAACTGTCAAATTGATAGTTTAGAGAACATTGTCTATAAACTTCAACGGCTTCATTTTAATGTAGAGTGCTTATAAGGTAATAGAAAAGGTTTATGTAAGTTTCAGTTGCTTGAAAATGTATTAATTCTATTTTAAAATGTAAAATATAGCACTAATTCGTATAATTACTATATAAAATATAATAAAATATAACAATGTTTTTATGCTAAGTGAACTGTATTCTTGTGTCAAATAAACCGTTTTTAGACTAAAAATCTCAAGATTTAAGCCTCATTTCGGTATTTTGAGAATGTGGTATTGTAGATAATCTCACACTGAATTCAACGATACCCATAAGTCATTTTGTGAAAAAAATCAGCTAAACCCTTTTTGATCTTACCCCTTCAATTCTGCTTCCAAACGAATGCCTACCCTCGCCACCATCTTACATTTTACTTTTTTTTTCTTAGTTTTTCCACTATATCCATCAATTTAATGCCAAATCCGAATAACCATACAAACATATATAGTAGGTAGTTTAAAAAATATTGCAGTAAACATTGATTGAAACCGTGGAACACATCTTATTTATAATACTTAGGCTTTACTGGTTTAATGGTAGTTGCCGAAATGTTACGCGTACGAACGGAGCTTAATCGTGTCTGCAAATCCAGCAATACAACTTAACCGATCCAGCCCCGCAGGGAACCCAATCAAATTATGATTACATGTACCATAGGCAAAGCTCAGCTGAATAATTCATCACATGGTAATCCTGAAGGATACATACATTGGCGGATAGCTATAATTGAGTTTCAAACTGGAAAAGCTTTTCAAGGGCCAAAAGGTTCTATGCATAAACTGGTTCTCAATTTAGTCCCACATCAAGCGCCAAACCTTCATCTTATAAACTGTCAAATACTGGAAATCGTATATCCGACCCTCCATTAATTGGAATTGGTACTCCAAATCATGTTTGTTGCATGTACAAACATATAGTATATTTTTGTACATGGAAATATTTATATAAGTAAATAAATATAAATAAATAAATATCTGTGGACGTTTCACACAGCGCCATCTAGTCCCAAACTAAGTAAAGCTTGTACTATTGGAACTAGATAACTGATACAATACTGAGATACTTTTTGTTTGTAAATACATACATAGAATATAATATAACACCCAGACACAGAACAAACATCGATGTTCATCACACAAATGTTTGTCCTGGGTGGGGATCGAACCCACAACCAGAAGAACCACAACCACAGTCCAGAAGGCAGGGCTACTACCAACTGAGCTATCGGGCCAGTCGATATTATATTAATCGTGGATAAATGTTGCACCCGCATTCATTGCACCTACGTATGTAGGCACTACGCTGCATTGTATGTCTTAAAGCAGTCAACAACAAAGATTAATAAAACGGGCATCGTATGCATAAAAAAAATCTTTTTATTCCACCATCACTGTTAAAACAACTTTACATAGTTTTTGTAAAAAATGTGGTGTTTTAATAAAGAGTCTATTATCAAACTTTATTTTCAAACTAAATACTACAATTATATAATAACTAATACTAAACACTACCTACTACAACAAAAAAAAATACTATTATTTATTTTTAAGTATTTTACACAAATACTCATATGAAATAGATAATTTGTTTAGTTTTTAGTTTTTTTTTTTTTTAATAAAAAACCCAACTACTTATGTGCAAGTAAATACAATATTTCTATAATAGCTTCTGTAGTTATAGTTGTGAAACAGACAGGTAAATGAGGACAATTCGAGTTTGTTCAAAAACTTTTATGCTAACAGTACCGTTATCTATTTTGACGATTTATCTATTATGTACTTAAAATCAATAAATTCATTTTTAAACGCACACAGTTGCAAGCGCCCTTTGGAGATTATTGTACCTACTGAACTAGTTGTTAAGATCTAGAGCACCCTCCATCACGAAACTTTGATTGCAATGCCACAGGAGTAATTTCCATAATAACTATGCACATAAACTGCGTATTGAAACTGTCAAATCCATACAAATTTGTGTTTCTATTGGTTGCAATCGAGTTACGTGATTGCCCAGCAGGTGGTGGTCACGAAACTTTGATTGCAATGCAACAGGAGAAATTTCCATACTAACTATGCACATAAACTGCGTATTCAAGCTGTCAAATCCATACCAGTTTGCGTTTCTGATGGTTGCAATCGAGTTATGTGATCGCCATATAATATATAAATTGTACATGAATGCAAATAAATGCATATGAACATGAATTTGAATAATAATATCCTCTTAGCACGCCTTAGCTATTAGTATTATTTCAATGTTTGTGCGCACTCTCACAGGCAAGACGGCAGCTCCAAGCAGCCGGTTGTCTTTCTGAAGGTGAAAGCGTGGCGTCTCTCGGTATCGGGCCTCCTATGATGGGGCTGGGACCTTCCGGCCTTATCGGAGATAGAGGCAGCTGCAGCGCCGACTCTGGTGTTAGAGGTGAGCCTAAAAAATAAACTAAACTAGCCACTGGAAGTATATCAACCTTGATATTTTGTGACGATATAACTCCCACATAAGTTTTTTTTTTAACACGCCAAATTGCCTTTATTTTCTAAATACTACAATGATTTAATAATTAATACTAAAAAGTACCTACTACTACTACAAAAATATACATTTGGACTATATACTGGCCGCGATGACCTATAGACAGTCCAAATGCTCCAGCCCACTACCAGTAGGTAGCGTACCCAACACGCTGGCAGCATTGCCCCGTTGAATTGCAATGCTTATTCGTTGTGCCAAATAAGTGCCAGCATTTTGGTCACGCGTAGCGTCAACTAGGTGCTCTGATAAACTTTTGAAAACGCGATGTGCTCCCGGCCCCCAAGGACCCAGGGTCTCAACACCAAACGGCTCAAATAAAAAGTTTTAAAGTTAAAAGTTTTACCAGTACAACCATCTCAATCCCGCACATTAGAAAGTTTATCCCAGCACGTTTGAAATGAACGTCTAATTTCATTAGACTTCCCTGCAGGAAGCAGCGACGGCGGCGCGACCTCGGTGTGCGGTGGCAACCTTTCCGACTCCACGGCGGAAGGTGTGCCGCCTACCATGGACGCGTACGACACTGACGCTACTTCACTCGTGTCATCGGCTCATCATATCTATCAACGTGAGTCATTCAAATATATTCGTAACGTTTCATCATTATACAACCGCTGCAGTTGGGTTTTTTGGCGGGAAAAAGAAAAAGATCGTGTCAACGCATTGTATTATTTTTCATAACTTATGTTATTTTTAGTGTTAGTCCATAAAATTGGTGGCATTTTATTTGTTAAATGCTGGATTACAGGCATGAGTATGGGAAAGTGGTATAATGACGGTGTTGTTTCCGAAACTCCATAGAAGCTTCTGGTAGAGTAGCTACCACTTGACTAGGAGTCTGACTTGACTAGACTATAGTATGACTTGACTTGGTCACTTGGACTATGATTTGAATTGACGCCTATGTATATAATATTAATCAACTTGAGAAATTATCAATTACTTGGCACTGGCTAAATACACAAAAGTGTGGAGCCAAAACAAAAACAAAAAAAAAAAACACCGTGGTTGAATAGAATCCGAACATTGCGATTGTGAATTTTGGATTTTTTCCTTAACTAATACATACCATAACATAATGTATTTTAAAATTTTAATGTGTGATAAAGGTGGATGGTAAAACCATGCATTTTAGTTTTCTCTTTAAGGCTTCCTAAAGCCTTCAGTGAAATCCACCATTTTAATGCGGAATTTTGACTTTGTTAAAAATAAGACATTGACATAACATAACCGTACAAAAATGCTTTACTTGGCATTAGCAGAATTATCGTTAAAAATAGAGAGCCATTAGAAAAAAAAACAACCGCCGTCACTATTCTAGTTACCTCTACCACAGAATATACAATACTATATTGTTGGAAATCCTAAGTGGTTTTAGTTTTAAAAAAATAAGTTTACAATCAAGCTAAGAATATTTATTAAGATTTACTAAGAACCGACAATAATTAATAGTGTGATTTTATAAAACGTCCGTCGCCTCTGAGCGCTGCCCGAAAAGTGAGCCCGAGCCTTCTCCGTCGCTCGTATATATACTACGCCGCTTGCATCAGCTCCCGAAGTGAAGTATTTTGTAACACGGCCGTTCCTGCTTGCGTGTTGTCCTCAACAGCTGCTTCATCTTCAAGCGGCACATTGTCGTCGACCTCGGCCGTTGTGTCTTCTTCTATAACACAACAAAACATGATTTTAGGACCCGATGTACAGGCATAACGTTGGTAACTGAAACCATTTCAAAATTAAAATGAAGCTGTTGCTCAATTCAAAGAAATTTCAATTTAGAGAAATTCAACAGGTACTTGTAATAAACATTGAAAACGGAGACTGCAAAACAACTGTGTTAGAAGCACAAGCGTGCACTCAAGTACAACCAACACAGGTCTCGCATACTAATTTTATGAAAATTTGTAAGAAAAAGTAAGGTTCCAACCGCATGTAAGAAAGTACTTTAGTACTTTAGCATAGAAAATAAAGAAAAATAAATGTATTGCGAATTTCAGAATTCCGGACTTCTAAACTTCGCCACACATTGTAATAGAAAACGGCAACTGTATGGGATAACATTCATAAACCACATCATACATTGCAGAAACGGCAACCGTATGACGTGACACTCACAAATCACGTCAAACATTACAAAAACGGCAACTGTATGATGTAATACTCACAAATCACGTCATAAATAGCATAAACGGCAACTGTATGACATGGCACTCACAAACCACGTCATAAATAGCATAAACGGCAACTGTATGACATGGCACTCACAAACCACGTCACACATTGCAAAAACGGTAACTGTATAATGTAATACTCACAAATCACGTCATAAATAGCATAAACGGCAACTGTATGACATGGCACTCACAAACCACGTCATATATTGCAAAAACGGTAACTGTATAAGATAACATTCATAAATAACGTAATACTTTGCAAAAACGGCAACTGTATGACATGGCACTCACAAACCACGTCATACATTGCAAAAACGGCAACTGTATTACATAGCAATCACAAACCACGTCATATATTGCAAAAACGGCAACTATATGACATGGCAATCACAAGCCACGTTATACATTGCAAAAATGGCAACTATGTGGAGAGAATAATCTCGTCACATATTGCAAAAGGCAACTGCATGAAGAGGCATAGGCCACCTCACACATTGCAAATAGAGAGAAGGCAACTGTGCGAAATGATCACACATTGCAAACGACGCCACACAAAGTGCAGTCATCGCTGAGTCACATTGGTGAGACAGATATCCGCAGTGGAGAACGCAGAACAAGCCTCCAGCGTCCATTCGCCCCGCCAAAACACCATGTGATCGGCGGCCGCTTGCGTTGTCTTGCCATAAGACCCGCCGCGAAGTTTCGAGCTACAGCGGTGGGTGGCAGCACATGCAGGACCTTGTAGGGCCCCCGCATGCCAGAGTTCGGCTTTCCCGTAGATTGTGATGACCTGTTCACGAACACAAAATCGCCAACGGTGAAGGTTTGTGACTGCTGACGACCCTTGTTGACATAAGCGTCTTGGAGTTGCTGGTCAGCGTCAGGTAGTGTGGACGCAGTATTATTCGTCACCGCATCTTAACGGTACACCATTGCGAGTTTTGTTTTGAATGAATAACCGGGGACGTACCGTCTAAAGTAACAAAAACTAACTTAGTAGCATTAAAAATGTCTAACCTCTTTAGACATTGCTTGGCACTTACGTTTTAACAGAAGCTTCTACCTTATGCTCGCTCGGTCTCACCTGACCATTAGTAATCATTTGACCTTAGTAATCTATTTCAGTTGTAAGAAATTCACATTTCTTAACGTTGATGGAAAATCCTGCCTCAGTCAAAGTCTTTAGAATCACTATACTCGCGTTTTCGCTTGTTTTGTTGAACATAACCTTTGCGAAAAACACCACGACCTCGAACGGGTGTAATCTGATGAGGTTTCACATAAATGGACAGAAAACTCGCTAAATTCATAGCAGTTGCGCGAATTTGAGGATCAGTAACACCAGCGTGTAACTATCGCTACAATGAACTCGTCACTCAAATCGTTAACCATGCGTAACGTAACAACAAACGTCTAGCGTATTCTGCATACGTAGGGTAGTTATCTGAATTAGTTTTCATAACATCAAATAAAATGTTCGCGATATCTACTCGTATAGGGCACAATGCTTGAATTTGCGCTTGAAATTTGACCAACTACGGTCGTTACTATCCCACTCGTATAGCCACGACCTCGCGTCACCTTTTAGACAATTACCTATACGCGCTAAACACTCACTGTCGTCCCATCTATTTAGTTTGCGCACATGATCAATTTGACCACACAACGAATCAAAATCATGCAAAGACAGATCGAAATTTGACATAAATACATGGTTCGATCTTACCGGCATGGCATCATAGCATTAACGAGCTTTTCGGCTACTTATAACCATATCCGCGGTGGGCGGAGGCGTGCTTGTACACGGCACGGGCAGGTCCAGACTTGCAGGGTACGACTCGGCGCTCGACGGCGCAGTCAGCGGGCAGACGGCTCGCACGACGCGGCTGGCGTGCCGGAGCATCCGGTGCAGGCGCCGACATGGCGCGCGATGTACTCGCAACAACACATGCACTGCGTGTCCTGGAATCTTCCAAAACACCTAAGCAGCTTATGAAAGTTTGAAGCTGGGCTTCTAAACCAGGAATAGACGATCGATTTCGCTTACGACTTTTACGTTTACTAGTCTCAGACATAGAATAATTAATAGCGGAAAATCTTTAAAATCACAACTGCAAAATCAAAACAATATTTGAAATCAGAATAACCAAGTCAGAATTGAGTTAGATCCCGCTTCTGATGTTGGAAATCCTAAGTGGTTTTAGTTTTAAAAAAATAAGTTTACAATCAAGCTAAGAATATTTATTAAGATTTACTAAGAACCGACAATAATTAATAGTGTGATTTTATAAAACGTCCGTCGCCTCTGAGCGCTGCCCGAAAAGTGAGCCCGAGCCTTCTCCGTCGCTCGTATATATACTACGCCGCTTGCATCAGCTCCCGAAGTGAAGTATTTTGTAACAATATAATACCTCTACTACGTAATTGTGGTCCTGATGATTCCATCGCAGCCTTTGGCTGAGATTGGATCGCCCGACTATCTTTTCGGCTCAGACTTCAGTCCACTGCAACAGCAATTATATCAGCACAACTGGTGTAAGTCGTAATAGGGATTCCCGAAGAAAAAAGAGTGCTCAGCAATCTTCTTTGAGTGGTGGCCTATGGAAAGACCTAGAAAAACCTATGGAAATTTAAGAAGTTCGTGCTAATTTACGGGATCAAAATGTTCTCGTCGGCAATTGCAAAACAAAGTTATGCAACTGATGTATTTCTAGAGCTTTAATAGTTTCTTCTATTTAACTCGGTTCAAGACTCAAGTAGTGTCAATGGAGTCGCTCCAAGGTTAGTCCGCGCAGGGGTCGTAACAGACAGTCTGCCCGTTCGCGCCCTTTGAACAAATCTTGTGCGATGCTTATCGCAGTCTGGAGTCTTATTTTATTTAAAAGTCACTCGAACAGTTTGTAACTGTTCTTGATTATGAAGGTGGGTTTATTTATTTACTTACTATACCTTCGACTTTACCAATTTTATTTAAGGTTTAAGTAAGTTGACTTATCAGTTTTAAATGAATTAGGTTGCTTTTTGTTAGAGGATAGTTAACTTTCACAAGTGATGAATTGCATAAATTCAAGCATTGAAATTATATTAATAAAATAATTATGTGAAAGTGTGTTTGGTAAAATAAAAAGAAATTTAAAAGTTTTTTTTGTATCAACATTATTTTCTGTTTCACACACGTATACTAGGTCTCGCCCGGTGACTCTGTAAAGGTCGGTAGAGACCAACAGCATAGTGCGAGATAGCATCAGTGAGATATTATAGAGTATACTCTAAAGCTAAACATAATTAACATATTTCCGTCTTTGTCATTTCCCCTTTATCAGAAGAGTACCGCCATACTTAAATTTACTTTAGTTTTAGAGAATGCCACCCAGAATCGACACCAATATCTCACTAATGCTATCTCGCACTATGCTGTTGGTCTCTACCGACCTGTACAGTGTCACCGGGCGAGACCTAGTATACGTGAGTGAAACAGAAAATAATGTTGATACAAAAAAGCTTTTAAATTTTTTTTTTATGCTACCAAACACACTTTCACATAATTATTTTTATATTATATTATATTATATTGTATATTATAATTCAATATAAAAAATACCAATTATATAATACCAAATCCGTCCATGCGTGCTCCATTGTGTCTACAAACAATAATATTTATTGAATTTATGATGGTAACGAAGTAACAAAAACAAAAAATTTAAAAAACAATCGAATAACTGTACTTGTACTTCGTAAGTGTACTTTGAGTTTTTGGGAACTTTAGTTATTTGTTTGTACAGGTAAGACGCACCTTACATTTAAATAATAATTAAATAAAAAGTCTATGGCTGAATAGTGTAAGCCATTTCTACACTATTCAGCCGATATTGTCGACAACTAGTTTTTATTAAGCTCGCAAAAATATAAAAGCGAAATAGCTTTTAAAATTACGATTTGATAGAGTGCATCCGGGACTTTATAGCTTCGAAAGCAAATTATGCAATTCCTGTTATTCAAATGGAAAATATGTACGAGAAAAACGGATTGCTAACCGTTCGTGCTGAAAACTACTTCGCAATAAATATATGTATTGTTATATACTCTTTAACTATAGTGTTGATACGCACAGCCTAAACCGCTGTTCCTAGAGAATTGAAATTTGGAGAGTGTATTCTTTGTAAAGTGTAGGTATCCACCAAGAAAGGGTTTTTCGAAATTCCACCCCTAAATGGGGGTACCAGGGGGTGAAATGGATGGCTGAATTATTTTCCTATAGGCCACGCTTTCTATAGAAACTAGTCTATGATAAACAGCCACTATTATCCGACTAATTAAAATCTGTTATAAAACCAGCCATGATATTGTTGATCCGATCAAATTGGATGAGCTAACATTATTCGGAGGTAGATTATCGTTTCCATTGTCTATGTTGTTTTGTGATACCTTGGGATATAACATATACTGATATACGAGTAGTTTCTATACATTGGATTTGTGTCAAAATGAAAAAAAAAATTAATATTAACATTCATATACTATTTCGTTATTTCATAATACTATAAACAAATTTTACTAGATACATTAACTACCTTTGAGTAAGAGAGAAACGAGACAGCTTTTGAATTAAAGCGATAATAAGTACTATAAGTGGTTATGTAATATGTATATGACAGCGGCAACGTCCGGTTGTAAACTCTATGCGCAGCGGGCAGTACCGTAATTTACCCGTGCGCATGCTGAAGGCCTATAGTTTGCCCACCATGCCTAACCCCGTGAGCCTATATATATTAGTGAGCCGTTTCACGAAAGTGAAATGGTTTAAGGTGAATAATGGATCAAAACAGAGGCCTGTTTAAGTTTAACAAGTGTACTTGGTCTGTCTATCGCATCTCAGCTCTATAACGGATGAACCGATTATGACAGTTTTTTAAAGGTGACTTGAAACACTCTAGTGCTTAGATTTTTTGAATCATAGCTCGTTTGAAGATTATTTGATTTTTTATAATATATGAAGGGAAAATAGGAGTTTTTTTTTTTAAATAGATTTGTAATATATCTGTTGATTACGCTTAGCAAGCTAAAACAACTAAGGATACTGCTAAACAAATCATAATGCCTGATAGACTATGAGGTTGATTCAAAGTACAAGGGAATGGATATCTTATAGCAAAACATGACCTAGTTTTATATACTTCACTACATTACATTTTCTCTCTATACCAGTGAGCACTCCAAGAGATTGCAGTCCGCCGACCCTATCGCCTCACAACAGCGCTTCGCCGTTCACGCGCTCCATCGATGCTGGTTCGCTATCCAGGTATAGATTACATCAGCTAAGACCCAGTTTCCTTTGTTGCTTTACTTGAAATTGTTTGCAGTTGTATAAAAGTTTTCTTTAAAATAATCAAGTCTGTGAATCTTTGTTCGACAAGATCTTATGGAACATCGAATGGATATTGGATGTGTGTTTTACATTTCACATTGCTTCAAGTATTTTAAGCTTCGGTGTACCTTTTAGACAAGTTAAATATTTTTGTATTTAAAATTGATGATATGATATGATTAAATGACATTCACCAGATGGCAAGCCACACTCTTAGTCATCGTAACACTGGCAGTATCTCAAAGAATTATTAATACGTGTACAACTAAGTATGTCATCAGCTTAAACTGTTCCCACTGTTGGAACACGGATCTTCTCTCACATGGAAATAGTGTATTAATTATGTGTGTGTGTGTGTGTGTGTGTGTTGTAAATATTTACAATTATCGCGTTGGCCACAGGCAGGTTGGTGGTTCATGGATGACTAGGGTTTCCTCACGATTTTTCCCTCCACCGTTAAATACTTCTCAACTCATTACAATGGAAATTGAAAAATTCACGTCATTGTGTGTTCGAAAAGATGGTAAGGATAGTTTTTTTCTTATGTAGGTCTGTGGAACAGCTCTCTAGCCCTGGTGAATGTGAAGTGGCCCTCCTTGGAGGCATGAGAGGTCGGGTGGGTGGAACGGGTGGAGGCAAGGGCGCACGTGGCCGGGGCTCCGCCTGGGGCTCCATATCGCGAGTCTTCGCGCGCAGCCGACACCGCACTAAATCTGGAAGTGCCACTGCAAGCGGGCATGAGAGTGGTAATAACAAGAGTACAGTGCTTTTTAAATATACCATGTCATGTAGGTCGGTCAAAACCATGGGGAGCCGATGGATGCAAAGAGCAAGCAGCCGCTCAAAGTGGCGCTCTGTGGGGAAAACCTATACTTGGCAGTGGACGTCTTCAGGCTGTTAATGATGATAATGATGATTTAAGTAGGTTATATTTAGTACTCAGTTTGAAAACGTGCCATTTCGTAATATGTGTATATCATCATTTCCAACACTGCGCACATCATCCTGAGACATCAGCATAGTCTGGTAATAAGATTACTCGACTGTGAGATCAGATCATAAAGTCTCTTGTGTGTACTTTAGTTCCTGAGATACAAGAATAATGCATTGCCTCTGGACTAGGCCATCTTTACGGTGCCACTGGTATGGATGTCCTAGTCACATATTTCCTAAAACTAGTGGGACAGGCTACGCCAGTTGGTTGCGACCGAATTTCTTCGTACACTCAATAAGTTTTGGTCTACAGTTAAAATTTCGGCTTTCCATATAATTACCGTAATATTCTAATTTATATAGGTTCATGTACTTAATACTTTTATGTATGGTTATTATTTCCAGATATTTAATAACATTTCCTCCTTTAAGCAGAGCCAATTTACGCGGGTACTGGCAGCGCTCGAGCTTGGTCACCTCTCGGTAGTGAAGCAGCTTTAAGAGAGGCAGCGTCCTTGCCTCTTGCGAGATGGCGAGCACCGGCCATCATTGCCTGGCTTGAATTGGCACTGGGCATGCCACAGTATGCTGCTGCCGTCGCTGACAACGTCAAGAGTGGCAAGGTAAGCTGTGCGTGGGGGTTATTGTGGGGGCATAAAATTTGCACCCATGGAAATGGTCCGAAAACAGCATTTTTCTTAAAATCAGAATAACATGTATTCTCTAAATTGACGTAGGTCCCAGCGGACCCAACTATTTTTTTGCCGTAAATTCAAGTTGTAATGGATGGATATACTATAATGGGATATATAAACCTCCCAAAGGAATACAAAATGCGGGATAATGCAAAAAAATATTACCATGTTTATATAACTGCAGGTGTGAATACATAATATTGGAATGGCCGTAATTCTTGACATAACAGCGGGAATTATTTATCGAATGTAACGAATGGCATAAAAAAACCCATTTTCATTACCCTAGTATCCATTCATTATTCGGAATTCGGACTTTTTATTACATTTGTATGGAAATTGGGACCCAATAAGTAGCTACACGGAATTCCTTGATATATTCATCCTAAATTTCGTTTATTAGTGCCAAATTGTTTATTTTATTCAATTAATTCAGTGCTACAGTTTCTAACTCTTCCATCATAGTTTCGTAATGCTTTTACTAACATTCGACCAATTTATTTTACGCTTCGCTATATGTCTATATTATACATCCATGCTATCGTAAAATATTACTTTCTACATCATGTAATCAGCCATCACCACCACAACACGCATAGTAAGCACTGACGCAAAAAAGCGTCAAATATTGTGTTCTGGTTGGTTCTAGATCCGTGCTTTGAATGGGCAGGTTCTGCTCGAGCTAACGGATGCGGACCTGGAGGTGGGGCTCGGGATCTCGCAGCCAATGCACAGGAAGAAGCTGCGCCTTGCCATTGAGGAGCGGAGGAGGCCGGACCTCGTGAGGAACCCGACCATTGGACAACTGACTCACGCATGGGTGGCAGCCGAGTGGCTGCCAGACCTGGGTTTGTCACAGGTGAGAGACAACATACTGTCATTTCAGTTTCTGGCTAACTATATATGCTGTCCGGGTTTTACAGGATTATCAGAATACAGGATTATCACAGTTAAAGATCCATCGTTACATTTGTGATCAGTGCGATTAAACTTTGTGGTACATATTGGTGGTTACCAAAATTATGAAGATCGACAGATCACTTGAAACCATCATACAACATTTAGATTTTATCTAGTTTGTTTACTCAAGGTCTTCTTAAAATAGATGCAGCCCTGGGTTGGGGTGACAAGTGTAATCAAAGCTTGGTCCAACTGATAGTCAAAACTCACACCTTAGTAAAAACGTTTTTATTTCTTCACCAGTACGCTGAATCGTTCCTTTCAAATCTGGTGGACGCACGTATGCTCGACACTATCAGTAAGAAAGAACTAGAAAAGTATTTGGGAGTTACTCGGAAGTTCCACCAAGCGTCAATCGTGCATGGTATCCATTTGCTCAGGATAATGAAGTACGATAGACAAGTAAGTGATATTCAAACCTGTATCAGAACCATCATAGCTCTTAAAACTTAGATCATTATTTAAATATTCTTAATAAGTCTTTATTTCTTTAACTAGAAGTTCCTGATATCAACATTTCAGTATTTAACAAAGCATTATTCGCAAAAAACGACTTTAAAGACAAATTATACTAAACAAGCTTATCATCTACTAGCTTAACGGCACCACGACGGCCTATTAATATCCAAGTCGTATTTCTGACAAGACTTTGATAAATCACCAAAGCATCCAGCCCGGACTTTAACGAAACAATAACAGATAACGATTCATATTTATTTAACGTCGACAAACATTTCGATAAAGAGAAAATATCTGAAATTTTCCAGTTCATCTCTTTAACAAAATATGTACGTAATAATGAGAGAATCCTTTCCGCATCCCTTCCCAATAAGGGGACGAGATAGGCAGAAGCAAATGAGCGATTATCCTCCAAACGGTATCAAATACACAGTACATTGAGCAAACAGTAACGAATTTGACTTGTTCAATACAGATGATGGAACAGATCTAAGTTTCATAAGGGGTAGAGAGTTCACTAACAGCTTTATTAATAAACGGGTATTAGTCTCGGGTTAGTTACTTCAGCTTTTGTCTTTTTTTTGCTACTGCTACTGGAATATTTCGCTGGATCGAAAGAGACAAAAGATGGTGTAAATAATCTAATCCAAAGCTATTTTGTGTTTATTAATAAGGCTGATAGATACTAGCTGCAGTTCATCTATGTTGACGACGTAGTTTTAAAGAGAATAGTGAAAGTAATGTTATTGCATACAATCCTAATGAACCACATGATTTAAAATATACTTTAGTCTTCTGATATCGTAGTACTGTACCAAATGTTTCATCTGCCGTGACCTCCGCTATTTACACTCATTAATCATTTGTGTGCTCTTCTCATTCTTTGCCCGGCAGCTGAATTTGACCTGTTACGCCTCGTTTATTAATCCTTTATAGATAAAGAGATGACCGTTGTTTTGGGAAGGGTATTTGAATTTCGGACAAGGTTTAATTCATTGCGTCAATATTTAATCGTTAACTCTTTACTATTACGGATCAAACTGGTTATATACCTATGAAAAATTTCATTGATTAATATTAATATCTTACTTGAATACATACATACAATATGCATAACATTCGTTCTAGGCTTGTTAAAGCACCCTACTCAAAGTGACAAGCGGCTCTCCGTTCAATCATTTTATTACAATTTACATTGTGTTCGTGATCAATCACGGCATAACAAAGGCGTTGTTTATTGTAGGCTTTAGCCGTAAGGCGGCACCAGTGCGAAAACGTCGACGCCGATCCATTAGTCTGGACCAACCAGAGATTTATGCGGTGGGCCCATAACATCGACTTAGGGGAGTTTGCCGACAATCTCAAAGGTG
This sequence comes from Ennomos fuscantarius, assembly GCA_905220475.3. Classification (NCBI taxonomy): domain Eukaryota; kingdom Metazoa; phylum Arthropoda; class Insecta; order Lepidoptera; family Geometridae; genus Ennomos; species Ennomos fuscantarius. The sequence continues at coordinate 9,074,394 of HG992037.1, read as the reverse complement.
CGTATTCCGTCTTTATTAAGCGTGAATAAACTGGTAATGGATTCTTTTATTAAATATAAAATAACCAATTATTCAGATAGCGGAGTCCACGGTGGCTTAGTGGTTTTAGAACCGTCATTCACAGGAGAGACAATGGCCACAGCTCTCGGCATACCACCCTCCAAAAGCATTATCAGGAGGCATTTGGTTGCGGAATTCGATGCTCTCATTATTCCTGCGAGGTGAGTTATCATTTTTGTTTTAATTTGATGTGAAAATGTCATAATTATTTATATCAAATTGAGAGACGGCAAATATTTCGTTGGTTTTTGATGATATTGTGTATTTTAGTATATATTTATGATATATCTAGAATATTTGGTGGCACTAAGATTTAGTGTTTATGGGTAACTATGTCGTTGAGACTGAGAGATGATTGGCTGAGCGAGTGAAAGGGCGCACTGCATGAGTAGTAGTCACGAGTCACGTCAGTAGGGGAGCAAGCTGTAGTTGATTATAATGTGAGGTGCAATCCTGCAGGTATACGATATTTTGCCAGGTGGAAGAACTGCAAGTGGAGGCTGCCCGAGCATCCATGTTGTCCACAAAACAAAGATAAATCGACAAAAGTTAAAAAACTGTCTTTCAAAAAGTAAATCGCTTCGAGCCCAAATCCCAAAATCCCTGTATATTGTATGTAAAATTTCCTGTATCAAAAAGTTTGTAAAGTTGCTATTTTTACGAAACGTATTTTCTTTGCTAATATATACTTTTGTACCTGTCTACTGTCAAAGCTCGCTCGTTTGTGAAACTTTTTTGATCGAAAACTTTACGAGCGGTGAAGACTGATAAGATATCGTAGGGATCGGGTTTGTTAGCGCAAGATTCTCGGAAGTTCTCGCGATCGGAAACCTTCACAATGTTTTGTACCTTCGCCTTCGTCAATGTTAGATTCGATGTCAACACTACCCATAGAGTCCCCGATCTTGCCGTAGTTTAGATTCGTCACGTTAATGTTCGTTCGAGATTGATCAATTGGTAACTTAGTAAATGTATACAACGTAGTTGATATTCAATAAAGCATATAATGCTTCCTAACTCATAGTGGGTGAATCGTATCCCATTACATGCATTCATTAAAACTATTGAAACTTTTCAATTTAACAAGGAATTTTAAAGTATTTGTAATAGTAACAGATTTAACAACTATTAAAAGAATTTAATATCCCTAGTAATAAAAATGGAACCATTCACAATAGCTTTAGGATTATAACAATAATAGCGTTTATTAATAATTGTAAGATAACTATGTTTTTGACTTGTATACATTCATACTGTAAAGTTGAATACATTGTATATTAGGTTCACCTGTAATGATATTGATTCTATAAATGTGAATAAATCCTGATAAAACGATGAAACATAAAGGGCATCAAGTCAGTTTATTTTACTTATCCATCACCCTAAACTTGGCGATCCTTGCATCGAGACAGAACGGTACGACCATTTTATACATCGATACTTCATGTATGCCTTTCTGTTACATCACTAGCTCGCACCATAATCGAATTCTTCACTCTTCTTCCTCAGTAAAAACATTTTACAATGATTTCAACGCGACATCAAGTGCTTCTCTAGTTAATTTACATCGAACATTTTTATTATTGTCGTCATTTTGATTCGTGCGACCAGGGAGAAGTACTAGACGTAATATATCGTTAATATCATGAAATATAATAACGCTTATGTCAGTACTTTTCTTTGTCATGACAAGTTTAATGTTTATCCATAAACTATTTATTTGAACCCATATTTCGTTCACAGCATGATTCGTTTCCGGCAAAGTGCATCATGCTTTTGATGTCTATGCAAATGTAATTAAACTAAAGTCACTTTATTCCTATCTCTGTAGCTTTCAATGAACGTAACTCTGTGAATATGAATATTGGTATAATTATGTGTTAGTGTTCTCTAGGTACCATGTTGAAATAACATGCTAAGAGCTCCGTAATGAAGCCAATCCAATTGTGAATACAGGAGTTGCATGAGCTTTCTGTGTTAGCGGTTAAAAATGAATTTAAAATTTTAACTAGAACAAATGAAATAACTAAATTGAGTTAAACTAAAAGCAAATGCTCTGCCTGGCTTACGTGAAACAGATTTGCACTTTGCTGTCAGAGCGGCGGAATAAAGACAATTTCAACTTTCAGGAATATGTTTGGTCACCAAATAAGGATGTTGGGTAGACCATTTTCAAGGTCCGTTGCTACTGGATTACCAGGCATTGATTTCAGTGGAGACTCTAGAAGACACAGCTTAAGGGTAAGTTATCTATTTCAATAACCTAAGACATAATTATTATTCGGTATGCTTTTAAATAAAGTATTGCAAATCAAACAAATCTATATCTAGAATTATAGGTAGTAGAATGTAAAGTTTTCACATCCCAAAACCATTACTTTGTGGTATCACCAAAAAAATATTCACAAATCACTTCTTTTTTTTAAACGATGTATTATCTAACCTATGCGTGAAGTAAGACCAAGCCTATCCATTCTACGATAAAATATGCACACCAGCCTAAGATGAGCCTTACCGTTCTAAGGTTTTTGTACATTCAGTGTTTCACATTATTTGGACTTATTTACTGAGGGCAAAAAGAATGAATTAAATCGGCCTATGAATCGCACTCATTTCAACTAAGTACACATTTTAACTTTCATCCTTTCTCCTAAGTGAACCGTTCTGAATTTCAGGATAGAAAGTACCCTATATACCTCGTAGTATGAACTGAAATCGCGCCAAGTATTATTTATATTCGTCCAGTAGTTTTAACATGATGTTTAGAGCAGAATACAAACAAATAGACAAACGGATAAAAATAAAAACTTGGAAAAATTACAGTTTGGGCTTCAGTATCGACAGAAGAGTGGCCATACAAAGTAAATTTTCGATGTATAGAATTGGACCTGTTACAGTTTATAAGTAACGAGCTACTGCCGCAGCTTCATCCGTGGCGTGGCCTATGGGAAAATAATTCAACCACCCATTTCACCCTCTTAAGGGTGGAATTTCGAAAAATCCTTTCTTAGCGGATGCCTACGTCATAACATCTACCTGCATGCAAAATTTCAGCCCGATCCGTCCAGTGGTTTGGGCTGTGGGTTGATAGATCACTATGTCAGTCAGTCAGTCAGTCAATCACCTTTGAGTTATATATATTTAGATAGATATAGATCTGAGTGCCAGCAGTGGGTGAAAAATAATGATGAAGTTGTTTCAGGGATCAATAACGCGGGCGCTGGGGGTGCTTAAGCCAAAGCACGAGCGATCGTCGCCCTCGAGTTCAAGCGAAAGCTCTAGTGTGCTGAGCTTGACAACGCCATACCAAATGTCGTACTCGCCTCCTATAGCTGTCAGGTAAATTAGAGATAGTAAACAAACCGCGATTTTGATAAAGATTATATGGCTAATAGATTCAATAAAATTGTTACATTATGCCTTAAGTACCATTTTTTAGGCGTGCAGGCGGTTATTTTTATTAATATTGGGTATATAACCGTTCACAAGTTATTGTTCTTATAACGGATTAATTCATTAATCCCTATCACTATCAATGGGGATTAGTAGAATTCTAGTCCTAAAGTCCTTAGTTCAATGTGCTAATGTAGGGGACCAAAAAATGTACAAATACCTAATTATCCCCTACTACCTATTAAAAACACATAGTGCAATTTTGAAATAATATTGACTAATATTGACTGGCCCGATAGCTCAGTTTGTAGCAGCCCTGCCTTCTGAACTGTGGGTTGTGGGTTCGATTCCCACTCAGGACAAACATTTGTGTGATGAACATGGGTGTTTGTTCTGTGTCTGGGTGTCATATTGTATTCTATGTATGTATTTACAAACAAAAAGTATCTAAGTATTGTATCAGTTATCCGGTTCCCATAGCACAAGCTTTGCTTAGTTTGGGGCTAGATGGCGCTGTGTGAGATGTCCACACATATTATATAAAAAAATATAAAAAAAAATCTATGCACAGATTTGGTCACAAACACAACATTTATAACAAAACTTTTCTAATTTTGGTGTCTCATGGAAATTCGCAATGAAAAATCTGGGTTGTTACTTTGTTAATGCTATAAAGGACCCTCGAACCAGCTTTTCGGGTGATTTCAACTTTACGTGCCATCGAGCTGAAATCACCAGAGAATATTAGTGACATTGTTTTTATTCATTTCAAAAGATTACAAAACCTTTTTTTGTATTATTTTACTTTTTATTATTTCACAATACTGAGACGCTATTTAAGTAAGTTTTTGTTTTCTGTAATAATTACGTAGTATTTTTTTTTACAGAACACTTTCCCAACTAAGTATGACGTACGCAGCACCGCCGACTTTACAAGAATATGAGCCGATCTACACGCCACTCAGTCTGTATTCACAATCGAGCGTCTCGACCAGAGACAGTATGACGAGACTGAACGAAATTAAAGAGAACACTGGAATCACTCATAGGTAAGTGACTATAATCTTGGATAACGAGGATGCTCCTGTAATAAATTTGTATTGTCTGATAGATACTGAAGCGAACATCAACGCTTTAAAAACTTGTAGTTAAAATTATCTATATATGACATATACAAGGTGGAATTTAATTCGTTATTTTCCTTCAATGTATTTATTCAGTCCATGCTATAGAATGCTCCTATATAACTAAATAAAAAAGTAATTATGAAATAAAACTTAAATTTAGATATTATCAAATTTAAATTCTAATAAAAGAAAAGCCTTGTAACATTGAATAATGCAGGTGTTTTATTGCCTACGAAACATTTACAAAGCACTCAGCTGGTGTCCGGGCTGTGTGTGCCGTTAAATAGACATTTCGGCTGTCATGCAGTTATTTTAAGAGGCACTAAATACCAAAACAATTTTTTTTTTATTGTACCTTGTACGTATATTCTATAGCATGGTCTGAGTACGTACGTTTAAGGAAAAGAGTAAATTAAATTCCACTGTGTATAATGTCTATATCCTTAATCGTATGTCCTAATCCTTATCCTTCCTTACTAATATTATAACCGCGTAACTTTGTATGTTTGGATGTTTGTTAGACTAACGCTCACGCAAAAACTATTAAATGGATTTTAATGAAGCTTGGAATGCAGATAGCTAATACGCTGGATTAATACACCGGATTAATACATATTTTTGTCCGCGGGTGAAACCGCGGGGTGCAACTAATCATATTTAAATATCGCAGTTAATAATAGAATATATTATTACCTAACAACGTAGTTCCTTTATCCATAAAGATAAGTCGACACCAAATAAAATTATTTCTATTTGATTCAAAAAATAATAGAAAACAAAAAATTATTAACAAAACAAATCAGTTCATTTAGTAGAGTGAACAATATTATATTATAAAACTAATTTGTTTTCAATTGAAGTCAAGCCGTCGTCGTCAAATTACCGTTTAAACTGCTATTACCAAAGGCAACACGATAATCCCTTCCTAAACGCAATCTTACAAAATTATATTCCCGCCACCAAAACAAATATCGTTATTTACGTAATAAAATTTACTCTTGCTTTAATTGGGTTTGTTAGTTGGCTCACGAAAGTTTGATGGAAGCCCTAACTTTGCGGTTAACCGAATTACATTTCCTATTTAAAGTATTCACAATATTAACAAACTTGCCTTAGAATTAAATTAATGATTTTGTTTTTCAAATAATTTTACCGTTGTGAATAAAACAATAGTATTGTTCACTAGTTGTACTAGATAATCAACCTCTTTATAGTTATGGATATCTTGTTTCTTCTAATGATCTTGCCCTATTAATTATACTGATATACGATAACTCATATAATTATATAATGTTAAAAAATTAATAATTTTCTTTATAAAATGTTTGTTCTTTTAAAACATCTTTACAATATTCTTGTGTTATAGTTGTTGGTAAACTACACATAATTTAATTTAATCAGTAAAAAGATCACTATAGAAAGTCGTAATTTACTAAATTTTATTAAATAACAAAAACTGTGATTATTATTTTTTTTTAATCGAATATTAGGCATTTAAAATTTCATCTTTCTATTTGTGATTTTGCACCCAGGCCACAAAATACAACTTCTACAAAAATGAACTTCTTTTCATAGCGTCATTGCAGTCCTGAAAAAGAACCCGGGAACATACATTTTAGCGATGACTAAGAAACTTTACGGGGTGTGACAGATTCGCATGCTGAGGGAAACCTAACTGTAAAAACCGTGATTTTCTTTCCCAAAAATCTCATTTTCAATCTTGATTAAAAGTGTGATAATACCTTACTACTATACAATCCATAAACTATCACCAATGGCTAACATCCTTTTTTCTCCACAGGTACGGGTCAAGAGCAGACCACTCGCACAGGGTAAGTTCGCCTCTGCCTGCCAAGTCAGTTGACGATTCGATAGTTAAACAGAAAAGGCACAGGAGGGTCAAAAGTATTGGAGACATCAACGCATGTAGCAAAACCTCTGTGTAGTACACATTAATTGCCAAATGACCCCCAAACATTAGAAAATCTGACCATAGTGACCGACAGCAATCGAAGATATTTCTTTAAAACCCTTTATTTATTAAAATTGTAGAGGTCACTATGAAAAAAGAAACAAAACACATTCTAGATTTCAGTAAGTTTTAGACGTCCTAATATTTTTATTAACTTTTCCATAGTTGGTAAATAAAGTTAATCCAAGTTATTAACTTTTAATAAAAGAACTAAAAAAAAAGTTTTAAAGTTAAAGTATTAGGACGTCTAAACCTTACTGAAATATAGAACGTGTTTTGTCAAATTTAAAGTTAAAAACTACGTCTAACGGACGTCTAAAATTTACTGAAATCTAGAACGTGTTTTGTTTCTTTTTTCGTAGTGACCTCTACGAAAAAACTAATAAAACAAAACACATTTCTACAACAGATTTCACGGTGTAAACTTTTTCATACTTAAATGTTAAGAGGGTTTAGAAGCCTGTAAATTAACGGTCTTCCGAGCTATTTTAATTTTTATACTTTTACATTTAAGTGGACTGTCTTTAAATGAAGCTGTATACTCTATAACAATACTTTGTAGTAAATATTCAAGAGTATAATTAAATTATGAAGACACTGTCATAGTCCAATAACTCTTGTACATACAAGCCTATATCGGATAGAATTTTGAAATTTGATTCATTATGTAAGTAGAAAATATGTTTTAAATTAATAGGGAACAAGATATCATGGTTTCCATTAGACTTTGTAGTCTCATATCATATTACTTCCAAATCAATTAGGCACTGTGAAACAACAGACTGAAAACAACACAATTTTAATTTTCGATTTCAATTAACGGTCTTAAGATATTGTATTCCATTTTACATATTTTATAGAGTAATTTTAATCGGTTTTCCAATTACTTCTCGAGAGTCATTTAACTTGTGAACGTTATTGAATTTTGTGGTTTGGAAATAATTTAATCATCAAACGTTACTAAAAACAAAAGTAAAAGGGTGTATTACGAGTATAATTTACTGCTGTATTTATGTGCCCAACACTGTGATATCTAGAATCTCACGCAGTTATAAGAGCTTCTTTTTGATACGTAATATTAATAAAATACAAACTCAAGTTCATCAAAAAACTTAATTAAAAATAAGTAATGACTGCAGCACAATAATTACCATGCTTTGATAACAAAAACTTATTGACTCCGAAGACGCGGTACTATGTATAATTTAATAAATTATTCCCTGTACACTTATTACATGGTCATATTCAATGTTTCAGTGCTATTTTTTTTAAATAAAGCTATTTACTATTTCATCGTTAGATAAACACAAACCATGTGTACTGTTTGTGAAAACAATACATAAAAATACCTGTCGGTTTGGTTAAGTTATTTGATGAATAAGGATTAAATAAACTTATTTAATGAATAATATTGATAATATACACCAAACATTCCAGCGAGCTTTTATAACATTCAATCGTTTACTTAGATTAATTGAAATTATATTATATACATTTTTACGATTTCTATGTTTAGTTGTCTTTTTTTAATTACTTTATTTGGCTATTATTGTTTCATTTTTGTTAGTTTAACTGTGTTACGTTTCGAGTTTACTTTGTGATTTTATTTTGTGATATTTGAGTTACCAATACTTTTAACATAGATCTACATCGGAAATAAAACTTTTTCAAAATGTTCTGTCTTTCATTTCCATTGTTCCAAAAAGTACTAAGGTATACAGTCTGCCAAACAAGAAATGGTCTAATTTTTTTTCAATCCCAAGTACTTATTTTGAACATTCTCCGAGATAGAAAAGGGTCGTTTTCTTTTATCTGTTGTGGCCACTAGCTATTTATTTTAAAGCTCATTTCGAGGGATCTACAAGAGGGGCCGTGATAAAAGAAATTGGGCCTTTAACTTTTCGAGAATATCAATAGAGTAAACGTAGGATTTCTTTTGATGTTTATACAAAATAAACATTTTGTATAAACATCAAGTTAGAAAATGCTTTCTTTAGCTTTTTATTGGTGTACCTAGTTAAAAGGATCTTTCAAAGTTTCTTCTAATAAAATGCTCAATAATGTGTGTCTATCTAACATTGAAGGTAGATCAGCGATTATTAATCCATAAAAAAATCCATCGCTGCATGCACCTTGAACGTAAATAATAGCCCTCAGTGCAGAATTGCCCTATACATACATCCTTGATGCACTACAAAAATGGGGCAGCCCCAGCATCGTCCTGAAAATGCTTAGTTTTACCTATATTGGACGCGTAGGATGTCCACAGTGCGTAACAATATCATGGATTAATCAATAATCTGGATGCAAATAAAACTTTCCGTAAAACTGCGGACAAAAGGTATGCTTTTTTAGCATATCAGCTATATCATAATATAGCTGCTATGCTAAAAAGAGCATACTCTTGAATAATAGAAATAAACGATGGTGGTAACTTGTCTATCGTAACGATGGGTACGATAGACAAGTTACCACATTTAAAGAAAACGATGGCTTAAAGTGTCAGCTTTTGACAAATTTCTGGAAAAACCAGAGGCGAAACAGATCGAGGAAACGAAAGAATGATAACATGATAAGAAACAACTTTCCAAAATAAGTAAAAAAGATTCATAAAAATAAAAGGCAACGACAATACCTGTAGATACAAACCTTTTCATAGATCTAATTAAAAAGTAAGATGATTATGTGTCTGACTATGTTACTGTGAGATCTTGTATCTCACTCTATTATCGCTCAAAATGCTTTTTATCTATTTAATTATCACTACATTGTGTGTTTTACCTAATTTAACCTATACGCTATAGCTATACGATAAGCTTTTTAACCTCTAAATGTAGAAAATTTACTTTAAAAATGCATAATACACGTACACACTCGTCTTGTTCAGCAAATTTCATTGTCGTTTCTACGTTGAATGCACCGCAAGCGAAGGATTTCATTTCCGACATGCCGGCGGCAGCATCGAGGCCGGAACTGAAACTGGTTCCTAACTCCACGCAACGCTAGTTAGGGCTGGAACTTCCAATATTTCTACATAACGGATAAGTTAAGCATAGATAGCTAGAAAATTATTTCTGGTTTAAGAACTTTATTTTCAAAGTCAAAGTCAAAGTCAAAAGATTTATTGCAAATAGGCTAATTTTAGCACTTTTACAAGTCAAAATTATATAAGGTACTTAAAATTAAGTTATTTCACTAAGCATATAAAATTACAAAGTGCTTATTGTCAAATAATATAGCAAGTCCATTACAATATATGAGTTTGAAAAAAAAGCAGTTCTCTTTCTCACTACTGGTGCAAGCAATCCGGCACAATGCAGAATTGAAAACTTTGATCCGAAGCTTCGATTACAACTGTAAAGAAGAAGCTACAAGAAACTTTACAGTGATGTATTTTTTTTAGTCTTCTTTCTACTGTTTTTTACAATGTATATAATTCATTACAGTTGAGATAATGAATATGTTACAAAAATAACCACCACGTCACATTTTATATATTTCTTTTTTCATATTTCTCAAAAGAATACTATTCACTTATATGAGAAATATATGACATGAAACTAATTTATATTTTATGGTAACGGTGTTATACTTAAAACTAATTGTATATTCTTGACACTAAAAACAATAATATGTAGCATCACATATTATTGTTTTTAAACAGACAGTATCTATAAAATCTAACATTTTCAAAAATGACAAAACCAACAAGCTTAGGTCTACTAGACCTAAGCTTGAACTAGCTTAGGTAAACTAGATTAATAAACCGCATTTTTTTTTTGTAAACAATGTTAAAGAGTACAAATAGGTAAACAATTGAATTGAGACATTGAATTAGATCTTTGCTTTAAAATAATCCAAAACATATTAATGTATTGTAGTAAATATCCAATTACCAACGTAAAGTTAGACAACTAAAATTATTTATTACACAAACAACACAATTGAAGGTACATAGGCGAACTTAATGCTATCGAGCATTATCTTCCAGTTAACCCTGGTGTATTGTGTTAAAAGAAAAGAAAACAACAACTTAACTATATGTCTAAACTGGTGATATTATAAATAACATCATAATAATATATAAAATTATTATTATTTTTTTTTTTATGTTATGGAACGATGTGACGAGCTAGTCGTTCACCTGTTAAGTGACACGGCCCCCCATAATAGAACAATGTCACTCGGAAATCCAACATGTAAAGTTTCGCATGACTGCTGCACTGCGCACATCATCCTGAGACATCAGCACAGTCTGGTAATAAGATTACTCGACTGTGAGATCAGATCATAAAGTCTCATTTGTCTCATTTTGATTTTTCAAATGCACACAATAATACAAATATAATACATATTATAATATACATACATATACAAATAATTAGATGGATTTCTATGGAATGAAATAAATGCATATGCATATGGAAGCATAGAAGATGTTCTGGTCATGGATGCTATGTATTTGCAAATAAAAAGTATGTTATAGGTATTCAATCTGTTATTTGGTCTGCATGGTAAAAATGTAATGTATTTACTGATGTGTAACGTGCCCTTTGTGTGATTCGTCTATTTTTGTACTACGATATAGCGATGCTCAGATAGTGCTACAGCATAAAATGGCAGCCTTTGTGGTGTGGTGGTTGAGCGGGTCGGTTCGTAACCTGGTGGCAGCGGGTTTGATTCCCGCGAGAGGACAAGTATTTGGGCATAGAAAAAACCGCAAGTAATTGTTCTGTGTCTGGATGTTGTGGGACCATGGCCCTCGTAGTTCCTGGGTCCCTAGATAAAGGGATACCAGTCAGGGTTCAAAATCGTTAGACTTTTTTTTTTAATTATTAATTTTTCTTTTAAATTGTACCCCGTAGCTTAAGTCAAGGTTTTATTTTCAAAGTGATTTTATCATTAAAATCTCGATATGAGTGTCGATTTATATCTGAGCGTTATTATCATTCATAGTAACCTATCTCTTAATGAGGGTAAGTACCAACCAACGTGGCGTAACGCTTATGTAACTTAACGTTCTTTAAAATTAAAAAATGGGTTACATTGACTTCACCTGCTCAGATAGCGGAAAAGATCACGAAAATACGCAGCTATGCCTTAGAGGCGACTTCTATGTAACTTTCGATAGTATAGCTATATCATATAGGTTCTATAAAATTTTATACGTAAAATACCAAACTCGTGAATTTTACATCTATTTATACAATAACAAAACGTTTAACCTAAAAACTATACTAGCCCAAGTATGAACCCTCTATAAAGTAGGTGCATAAAACCAAATATGTACTTCCATCGAGTATTCGTCGCGACACTCGCCGCATATTGAAAAATAGCCAAAGCACATCAGCTTCCATTCCAGCTCCTAATAACGGCGGCGAGGGCCGATATTGTCCTGCGAAGTGCGTGATACGACTCGATAAGCCGGACTGCCCATTATCCTACTGGTTTATAGCCCGCAGCGTAAATACGACTGATATTGATATTTTTATTATATCTGCTTATAGGACCGTAACAGCGGGGATTTGTAGCTCTATTTTGGGGTATTCTATCGTGCTGGAAAATTAATAATACAATACAATACAATACAAAAATTCTTTATTGTACACCAGAAGAAAAAAAACAATTACAGATGATGAAACTTAAAGCTGTAATACAGTAGGCGGACTTATCGCTAAAAGCGATCTCTATTGTTAAAGATGATGTCAAATGATAATGTCAAAGCTATGGAGAATGTTTCCTACCATAGTTTCTATATAGGCGCTGATAATTTTTGAATTGTTTTTCTCTCTACATCGTACTCCCTCTGTGCTAGATCTGCATCTGCCTACTAAAATATTTTTTTACGCCTGCTACTGCACTCACTTGTTACTTAATAGCCAAAGCTATTGCATATGCTAAAAAAAATTAGGGTAAAGCCTTCTTGTCATACGAGTTTTAAACAGTTTAAGATGGTAATTGTTAGTTATCGGAAGGAAAGGAAGGAATCGAAACCACAACCTACAGCTCAGAAGGCAAGGTTACTACCAACTGAGCTATCGGAACAGTCAATTGCCAGTCAAGTAATAGTTCCAGAATAATGTGAATAAGGTAAATAAGAAGTTTCAACGTATTATAATATAACATAGAAAAGTGCCTACTAACAATTCTTTGACACACTTTACCGCTGACATCAGTGCGGGACTGGAAAAGAGCGGGCTTCTTGCAAAGTTTTCTCAGTAATGTGCCGTTAAAGTCCGCACCTAGCAGACTCTATCCCAACTTATTATCCAGCTGTTCTTTTCAATTTAAAACCGAGAGCTGAAAGTTAAGAAATTCAATATTTCATGATAATCATTGTAATAAAGAGTATCAACATTTTCGTAAAACGCGCGTATGTAAAATGCGCAACGCTTCCGTTGACTCATGGCTACTAAAACTGCATGCCTCTATCTAACTACGCTCTCCCCGACCAAACGTAAAATACCCCGCAAAAAAGTTGATGCAATATTTACGTTCTAATGTGCCAATTTATATCTCGTATTCAATGTTGTTATGATTCTTAACCACAATTAAGTCTTTGAAATGGCCTTATAATTTTGTATGAAATTAAATTAAAACAATATATATTTAATTATTTATTTATTAACCTAAAATTCATAGCTCATTAATATCTATTCCTCTAAAATAATTATATGATTTGCTATAAATAACATAGTTTATTCACCTCCTTCATGTGGAATCCACACATTTTGTGCCGTATACATCAATAGGCGCAAATTCAATAGGGAAACGGGAGTGAAACGACTCCAGGGAAAAGGAAACACGTAAAAATATTACCGTGAGCGGTGAAAATTTATGTAACGCACATATCAGCACGTTTCATTTGTGCGGTGATGTAACACAGGCATGGTTCATACTTATACATACATATACACCTATTTTAGGTACAATTTAAAGAAGTAATATGCAAAAATCATCTGTGCTCTATTGATGACCAAATAACTATTTCTTGAAAATCTTAACTTTGGCAATATAGTTGATTATTCTGTTATTTAAAAAAAATGCATGTAGTTTTCAAAAGCTATCAAATGCAATATTACTCATTAAAAAATTTGGGTGGGTTTAAAGATACTCACAATTAGAGATGTCTACCTACTATAAGTATAACTATATAACGAGATAAAGTTGAATAACATGACCGGTATTCGGGCAATATAGATGCCCATCATCAATAATACCTACTATAATGCACACAGGTTCTGTGGTGTGGTGATTGAGCATGTTGGCTCATAGCCCGGAGGCAGCGGGTTTGATTCCCGCGAGAGGACAAGTATTTGGGCATAGGAAAAAACGCAAGTTTGTTCTGTGTCTGGGTATTGTGGGACCATGGTCCTCGTAGTTCCTGCGATGTGCTAGGCTCAGTGTTTTCCATGTTTACCGTTTCACAACTACGTTTTCATTTAACATTCATGCTACCAGCTTTTGACTTTCTTCCTAAAAACTCGGTATCATACCAACTTCTGTACACTCGTCGGCTATTATGATTGAGTTCACGAGCTCGCTTCTGTTGACTTGTCAGCTGTAAGCTTTAACAACTTCATATCTCAACCGATCAAGTTCGACTAAACAAACTGCACAAACTCCTAGTTTCCATGGAACTTGTGCTCACGTAAGTTGCAAGGCGATAACGAGCTGAACAGATTATGTGTTCGGTGTACGACCACCCGTTATTAAAACTATCTGACATGACTATAAAGAGGTAAGCGCCCTTTACAATAGAAACATACAGACCTTGCCATATTTGCATAGCAATTAGAACGGGAGTCGAGGTCGTATTACCATTTCAATTGTGGGGAATGAGCGGGTGGTGCAGTCAGCTAGCGCTCTACACCTCTCGTCTAAATGAAATCTTTGTTGGTTGATTTTCAACGTTACTGCACCCTTTTTGTTAAAGAAAAGAGTTTGTTGGAAATTAACTCGCTGGTGACTACACGTGAAAGTAAACTTTCGCTTACAATTGCTTTTACTCGGGAAAAATTTATCAGGAGTCGGGAGTAGGTATATTTTTTTATTTTTTACGTTTTGGCTCCACACTGCTGTGTATTTAGCCAGTGTCAAGTAATTGATAATTTATCAAGTTATCGATATTTCACGCAAATATGTGTCAAGTCACAGTCGAAGTCATCAAGTCAAGTCATAGTCAAAGTCATTCTCCTAGTAAAGTGGTGGCAACTTTACTTGAAGCTTCTATGGAGTTTTGGAAATAACACGAAAAGAAACGTTTCACCATCATTATACCATTTTCCCACACTCACGCCTGTAATCCAGCACTTAACGAATAAAATGCCACCAATTTTATGCTTAGTGCATGAAATACTGTGCACTGAAAATAAGACAAGTTTTGGAAAATAATACAATGCGGTGACGCAATCTTTTTCGCTTTCCCGCCAAAACTATAGGTATATTTTGTTAGTTTAGTTTGTGGGAATCGGAAACTTTTAAATACCAATTTAAAAAAAAAGCGATCGGTAATCTGATTAATAGTATTCTAACTTTATCATAATAAAAGTTAAGAAGCTATACGTGTATAGATAAGATAATTATGTATATATAAGCTATACGTGTATAGATAAGATAATTATGTATATATAAGCTATACGTGTATAGATAAGATAATTATGTATATATAAGCTATACGTGTATAGATAAGATAATTATGTATATATAAGCTATACGTGTATAGATAAGATAATTATGTATATATAAGCTATACGTGATGTAAAATACTCTGCGACCTGCAACTCGAAGAATGGCTGATAATAACTGGAAGAGCTGAAGATCGTGTTGAGTACTTTGAAAGAGGCCTATGCCCAGCAGTGGACTAAAGCTTAGTTTATAAATAAGTAAGTGATGATGATGAATATGACGAATATTCATCATCATAATTGATGACTCAAATGAAACAGCTAAACTCTACAAATTTATAACAATCCAGTGGTAAAATAAAATCCAGCAAACCACACTATAGACAAATGTTTGTCATGGAAAACTCGTGGAATCGAAATGTAACGATTTCGTGCTCTGTCGGTGCTGCACCTGCAAATAGAGGACGTGGGGTAATCTGATTATCAACCCTTATATACATACCTGCACTTCACCATTTGCAATAATCAATCCATTTCCATAATTGAAGGGGTGAGAATAAAAAGGGTTTAATTGATTTTTTTCACAAAATGACTTATGGATATCGTTGGATTCAACCTGAAGCGTGAAATTATCTACAATAATACATCCTCCAAATACCAAAATGAGGCTTAAATCTCGAGATTTTGAGTCTAAAAACGGTTTATCTGTCACAGGAATACAGTTCGCTTAGCATAAAAACATTATTGTATTTCTTTTATTATACTATATTTTTACAGTAATTGTATGAATTAGTACTATATTCAGTATTTTAAAATAGAATTAAAACATTTTCAAGCAACTGAAACTTACATAAACCTTTTCTATTACTTTGTAAGCACTCAACATTAAAATGACGCCGTTGAAGTTTAAAGTCAATTTGACAGTTAAACCCTTTTTATTCTCAACCCTTCAATTATTCTCTTCATTTACAACGTGTATTCGTTCGGATTCTAGCACATAATTTTTTTTTGTTCCAATATTGGCAAGTAAGTCTTTCATTCTTTGGTAGTAATAATAGCGTTTACTTAATTTTATTTCAACAATCTTAAAAGCTTACAGCGTGGGTCTTTTAGAGACGAAGCTTACTTAATAAACCAACCTGCCTTCAGATACTTCATCACTTAACAGTGAGCCGTTGAGATGAGTATTATTATTATTATTCTTTATTGCACTAAAAACAGTACAAACGGAGGACTTAATGCTAAAGTATTTTCTACTCATAGTCTAAGAAAAAAGGATGTAGGTGTGCATCAAAACCTGTATAAGTAATTGTTAAAAAAATACACTTATTTTTACTAGGTGGTAGGGCTTTGTTGCAAAGTTCGTCTAGGTAGGTACCACCGCTTTGCCAGTTATTCTGCCGCCAAGCAGTAGTGCGCAAGCACTACTGTGTTCCGGTTTGAAGGGCACTGTAGCTAGTGAAATTACTGGGCAATTGAGACTTTATGATCTGATCTCACAGTCGAGTAATCTTATTACCAGTCTGTGCTGATGTCTCAGGATGATGTGCGCAGTGCAGTGTTGCTCGAAACTCTATTTTGGGGTTCCGATTGACACTGTTCTGTTATGGGCGGCCGTGGTGCTTAACATCAGGTGAATGGCTAGCTTGTCAAATCATTCAGTAACATAAAAAAAAAAACTAAGAATGCTTTTATTAAAATGCTGTGCTTTAGAACCACACGACTCAAGTAAAACTTCTTTAGCGATTGAGATATCGGCCATTATAACTTTGATTTTGCTTTGTTTAATGTCAAAGCCCATTACCGGACATACCAACACAGTTAAAAAATTACACATATTTTTTACAAATTATATGTAATTTTTTAACTTTTTTATGTTGACAATGGAGATCTACGTGAACCAACAACTTTCAGCTTCCATTCGCCTCGTTACGCATTCACCAGTCAAGACAAGCGTGCGTAAAGAAGGTTTTTTATATACTACACTACTAGATATAAGATAATCATATAAATATACCAAAAACAAATAAAAACCAAAGTGTACATGTAAGTTAACATAAAAAAAAATACATAAAATATTATATAGTAGCTCATTGTCTTGTACTATTACTATTGTGGTATTGGTTCAAAATAAAATAAAAAAATAGCGATGCAATTTGTCATTCCCCTGACCATATATTTCACATAAAATATTCATAAGATTGTGGCAAAAGCACAAATTTCGGCATGGTCATCGTGACGCAAAGACCCTTCGCTTATATCCATTATAATATTCATGGACGATGGGAAAACATCCCATTATCTGGGGAATACTCGAAATTCATAAAATGTACATCTGAGCTAAGATGATAGTAAAGGTACTTCCATAAATTATATGGATAAATTGCTGATAGGAAAATTAATATAAAAGTATTCACATCAAAATAAAATAAACATCACACTAATATTATAAAGGCGAAAGTTTGTATGTGTGTATGTTTGTTACTCCTTCACGCCCAAACCGCTAAATGGATTTGAATGAAATTCGGTGAAAAGATAGCTTATACACTGGATTAACACATAGGCTACATTTTATCCCGGAAAATTGAAATGTTCCCGTGGGATGAGCAAATAATTAAAATACTTTTTATCCGCCGGTGAAACCACGGGGCGCAACTAGCAAATAATAATTTTGAAACCACGTTGAATATAAAAATTCTACGAAATAAAACCACATGTCTTTAAAAACGTTTTTCAGATCACAGAGAGCATTTTAAATTCAAGCACTAGAAAGCTATCGGATGTTTGAACACGGATATTCGTTCTAGCAAACCCTTTTCCATCTACAAACTTACATGAAGCCTTTTGATGCGTAAACAAACATGAAAATTTGTTTATGATGATGTGGATTGAAACAAAGGGAGGTTAAATTGTTGAACAATCGCCCGCCGGCGGCGGCGGCGGGGACGCGAGGTAACGTTCGTGCAGCCAACTTGAAATACTTTTTCGACAATATTTAATATTGACAGTTCAGAATGGAGTCATAAATATAACGCTCATTTGTTTTTTAACAATATTTTATCGTTTCACTCAATCGTAATGATCCTGAAGCTCAACTATTTGAGGATAAGAAATAGTAAGTGAATACTTACTAATACTTACCCTGAAATGGCTGGGATCTACTTACTATTTACTTTTTAAATCTTGTGATAGAAACTTAATCAAAGTTTGACAATAGTTTAATAGTACGTAATAGCAGTTTTACCGAAGGCTTGGTTTTTTTGTAGTGAGACTCTACATAAATAATATTTATAAAAAGACTGATTATGGTTATTGTTATTGGCAAAGAAAAATCGAATTCCAATACAATACAATGACACGAAAAGTCACTTGTACATGTTCCCCGTTCCATCAAGAGTTACAATGAATCCAGATAAATTACTCGCACGTAAGACTTTCACAATCTACGACCCTCTCAGAGTGACGAATTGTGCAAGTCATTGAATATACGATGTTTAGATGAGACTGCACTTTTGTAATAGATAAATAGATACCTAGATCTGCCAATAATGAGAAATGCGGATTCAAAAGGCAGAATTAAAAGCTCTGTAAGCAAATGCATGATTTGTGTAAATATGAACTTAGTACCTACTAATCTGCCTAGTTCCAATTATAAGTAATCATGTTGATGTGCGTGTGAGCGTGTGTGTGTGTGTGTGTGTGTGTGTGTATGTGTGTGTGTGTGGGGGGGGGGGGGGGTGTGCGTGTGTGTGTGTGTATGTGTGTGTTGGAATTTGGAATTATTTACATGCAATTTTTTACATAGGTAAGTACCCAAAATTATGTAAAAATTTTGTTTTTGTTATTCTGATTTCATACTAAGTTTTGCGGTTTGTCCTCCAGTACTTTTTTATTATTTGTTTTTCCTTAGCTTGAGCTCCACGTGGAACACAATTAAAAAGGTATATCGACCTATACCTCTAGTAAGTGCTATCCTAAATTACAAGCGGTATGAGGTACAGTTTAGAAGCTGCACCTCAATGTTAATTAGTGTTATTTATTAAAAAGATAAGTGAGGTTAAATTATCGTTGAAGGTACTCTACTACACCACCACAGCTTACAGCTATTTGAGCAGTGACGCAGCGCACCAGTTGAAGATTATCGGCTTGTCTCGGCTTTACTTGTGGAAACGTACATAAGTACATACCTCTTCCCACGTGAACTATTTGTACACCAAGAGTCCCTGTTTTTTAAATTGCAGCGCACCAGTTGAAGATTATCGGCTTGTCTCGGCTTTACTTGTGGAAACGTACATAAGTACATACCTCTTCCCACGTGAACTATTTGTACACCAAGAGTCCCTGTTTTTTTTAAATTAAGGAGGTTTCTGTAAAGTTTGGAATGATCGAGAACATAAAATGTTGAGACAAGTGGTTTAGCAAATGCAACAAATACTTCATAGCTCATATTTATTTAAGGGTATCAGAATGATTTACTGTACCTATTCTTGTGATTTATACTCCCATCGCTAAATAGCTGTTTCGGGAATTTAGCAATAAAATATACAATTTGGAGGGATTCAAATTGAATCTAATAAAGTGCTGGAATTCTTCTAAGCAACGTCTTCTATTACCTTGTTTTTTTTTTTTTTTTTTGAAGAAAGGTATTTGTGTATTATACACTAACAGCCTTATTAATAAACGGGTATTAGTCTCTGATTAATTACTTCAGCTTTTGTCCTTTTTTCACTACTGGAATATTTAGCTGGATCGAAAGAGACAAAAAGTGGTGTAACTAATCTAAAGCTAGTTCGTGTTTATTAATAAGGCTGTAGGTGGTAGGACTTTTCTGCAAAGCTCGTGTAGGTAGGTACAACCAATTTGCCAGTTTATTTATTAACTGTGATAAAAACGATAAAATCAATTACAATTTCCGCACAAAACATTTCAGACATTATCAACAAACAAATCGGGGTTATAAAATAATAAAAAGATTCAATGTGCTATTACAATAATGTCAAATAAAATATTATCAAGTTAATTAGATAAAAAGAAAAATTATTCACTATCACTACTATCGGGATTACCCATATTTCTCCATTCATTCATGCTTCCACAATATGTCAATACTGCAGCAACAATGTTAGACACTTGTCAAAAGATAAATCTAAATCAGCTATTCTGCCACCTAACAGTAGTATGCAAATACTACTGTGTTCTGATTTGAAGGGCAGCTAGTGAAATGAATGGGCAAATGAGATTTTATGACCTAATGTCACACGACTAGATTATGTCGATGTCTCTGGATGACGTGCGCAGTGCAGTGTCACGCGAAACTCTCAATTTTAGAGATCCGAGTGACACTGCATATGTGCAGCCGTGTCGCTTAGCATCAGGTGAACGACTAGCGTCGTCAATCTTTTTTCATTACGTCATTCCTTAACATAAAAAAAATTGTTCAAATAATGTCGTTTTTTTTTGTAGAGGCGTCTCAATTATTTACTTGTTGACATCTTAACATAATCTTAATATATATAACTCAAAGGTGACTGACTGATTGACTAACTAATATAGTGATCTATCAACGCATAGCCCAAACCACTGGAAGGATCGGGCTGAAATTTGGAATGCAGGTAGATGTTATGATGTAGGCATTCACTAAGAAAAGATTTTTCGAAATTCCACCCTTAAGAGAGTGAAATGGGAGGTTCAATTATTTTCCCATAGGCCACGCCGCGGGCGAAGCTGCGGGCAGAAGCTCGTATAAAAAAATGTTTTTCTAATAACGTCAGAACAGATTTAAATTTAAAAGTGTGGGTATCTTCAAATCGAAACTTCGCTACCTCTCCGACAAACTTAACTCCTACAAGACGTATGTTCACTTGGAATATAGATACATATTGTACGTACTAGCACTATTATGTATTCTGTGGTACTAGCCTATACTAGGCAAGGGATTACAGCGCAGTTTCCCCGCCAGTTGATTGCAACTCTGTCGGTTTTATTAACTTTACATTGTTTGTATTGGGCCGGTGTTCGATATACGATAGATCGTTGTTTTTACTGTTGGCGTCCGATTACATAACACTAATATTATAAAGGCGAAAGTTTGTATGTGTGTTTGTGTGTATGTGTGTATGTTTGTTACTCCTTCACACTCAAACGACTGAATGCATTTGTATGAAATTCGGTACCAAGATAGCTTATACACTGGATTAACATATAGGCTACATTTTATCCCGGAAAAGTGAAATTTTCCCGTGGGATGAGTGAATAATTAAAATACTTTTTAACCGCGGGTGAAACCGCGGGGCGCAACTAGTAAGTTCATAAAAGTGTTATGGATACCAACCCCCTTACTAATAAACGCTGCATAACATTGAAATAGCTACTCAATGTTTCATCTTGTTTTGTCTTTGCCCATTTCAAATTCAATAAGAGAAACGAAACACTAAATAACTATTCCTTCAATACACAATGTTTATTTGTAAGGGGTACTTATGTATATAGACGCGTGCATGTCACTGAATTCTTCGTAAACGGCTGTGCTAATTTCAATAAAAAAAATTGTGTATCGAGTGGAATTGGCGCTCACTCTTGTACAACGTTGAAAGAAATATCGTGCGAAACCGGCGTGTTCAAGAATCACAGGAAATACATTTCTCTCTATTTCTACCAACCAGGACTTGCCCGGCGTGCGGTGGATATTAATAATAACGCCCAACGATCACATACACACATCCTAGACCCTAACTATGATTCCCTGTATCTAGGGGCCCAGGAACTACGAGGACCATGGTCCAACAAGACAGACACGGAACCAAAGAATGCGCTATTTTTTCTATTCACAAATAAGTACTTTTCCTGCCGCGGGAATCAAACCCTTCACCTTCGGGCTTTAAGCCAACCTTCTCAATCACCATACCACAGAGGCTGTCATAATAATGACCTACACTCACTCCGTGTGAAAGAAAGCTCGTGTCTTTTTGGAATGTACTGGTGTTATTACGATACGTAGATATTGGTGTCGATTCTGTGTCGCATACTCTAAAGCTAAACGAAATTAACATATTTCCGTCTTTTTCATTTCCTCTTTATCAGAAGAGTACCGCCATACCTTAAGTTTACTTTAGTTTTAGAGAATGCGACACAGAATTGACAGCATTGTTACTACCGCGATCGGTACCTTTTATCGCGCGGAAAATGTATTAGTTCTCACAAGAAAATGCCAAGCAAGATACTGAGTGAAACTATGGGTACCTCTACTAATCAGTGTATGAGAAAACTACGTCTCTGTAAAAGAGAAAGTATCTGCTAGCGCCTTGTCTCGCTCCAGGGGCTATTGCTAATTTACCCGTCTCTAGAAAAGATTGCTTGCTCATTTATGTAGCCGCAATCTCACACCAGCCTGCATTGTTCATACGAACTTGCTCTTGCTAAAAGGAACTTTATGTCTACTACTTAACCTATAAAATCAGCTTCCATAAATTAGGTTCAATGTGTAATGACTATAAACTGGCTGATGCAGTTTTTCGTTTATTTAAGTAAATAGTACTTAGGTTATGGTGAAGAGTTTACGCCGAAAAATATTTTCAGAATAGTTAACATGCATTACAACACGCTATGAGCCATATTGAACCCATATGTAGCCCATAAATAATGCATTTGTCGAAAAAATATTCTTTTTTTAAATATCTCTTTTTTGGCAAAGTTTTATTACTAATAAGGTAATAAGTATCACATATTTATCATTATCTTACTAATATTATAAACGCGAAACTTTGCATGTATAGATGTTTGTTACTCTTTCACGGAAAAACTACTGAATATATTTATATATTAATGAAACTTTAAACTTTAACTTCAGGCGAACGGCTAGCTCGTCGTGTCATTCTTTAACATCTTGGAATGCAAATAGCTTATACGATGGATCAACCTAAAAAGTAACCTATATGCTTACTTTTTTTTCTTAAAGTAACCTATGTGATTTCTTTTTATCCGCGGATAAAACCGCGGGGCGAAATATTTCCAAAATGCAACTTAAATTATCTCTTACAAAAATCATTAGGACGTTTACTGGCTCCAATAAAATTACGATATCAATGACTGACGATTTATAAAGAGTAGACAATCAAACTTTAGATGCAGCATCTCAGTTTATCCGTCTTGTAGCCAATTGTTAATAAGTTTCATCAGATTTTTATAAAGTTCTCATGACTTATAAAATAAACCAAAGTGGTATTATTAGCACCTAGTTGAACGGTCTACAAAGTAGTTCCCACTGAGTTCATTACTTTACGTCGGTGTGACGAAGGGAGTGCAGAAGAGGGAGCATTAAGTTCTCGCAAATAGCCGTTCTCAGTTACCGTAGTTAGCCAACTCACCTCAATCTTACAACTATTACACCTCTTTATTCGTCGAAGCTGGAAACTAATCCCTTGTTTAATGATCCGCGAAGCCTAGGGGCTGTTAAGGCGCGTTTAAGAAGCAAGTTCATTTGGAAGGCTTCGTCTGATGAACATGCCATAAAACTTTTCAAGAATTACTAATCCCACTTCAATTCCGAAGAGAGTTTAAGTCTGCCAAATGTCGAAGGTGTAATTAAAGGCTTAAGTTACAGCAGACTTTTGAAACATTTTATGGTTTCAGAAATAGAAAAATTGCAATCAATTGCCATTCTAATTTATTAATATTTTTCTCCAGAGGCTTAAAAAAAATAAAAAGGGTAGGGCCAAAAGTTGTGATTATACTGAGTTTAAAAAAAGTGACATCACAAGAGTACCTATCCAAAACTTTAAATAAAAACGTCACATTGAGAAACCATTTTTTTTTATAATAATATTAATATGTTTGGACATCTCACACAACGCCACCTAGCCCCAAGCTAAGCAAATCTTGTGCTATGGGAACCAGATAACTGATGATATTAGATACTTTTTGTTTGTAAATACATACATAGAATACAATATAACACCCAGACACAGAACAAACACCTATGTTCATCACACAATTTTTTGTCCTGGGTGGGAATCGAACCCACAACCCACAGTTCAGAAGGCAGGGTTACTACCAACTGAGCTATCGGGCCAGTCAAATATTTAGGTTCTAAGAATCTTACACTAGATTAAGTTTTTAATTGGGCAGCCATTTGGCTTTGGCCTAGTAAAATTATTTATATAAGACACCCTCACAATCACTCACTCCTTTATACACGCATGTGTAATTCAATTTTAGCTGCGTCTCTTTCATTATAAGCATGTATTTAGTGTTGGGACCTTTTATTGTCTGTATTTTATATTGTGCTTAATGTACTTACTTGTATTACTTAATGCTGTTGATCTTTTAATAAACAAATTAAAGATTCATTAATTCTCTAAATTTTATATTTGCTCTACTTTTTTCATGATAAATTTATAACTGAATGTTACTTTACTTATGTACCGTTCACGTTTTATTTACTTTTACATTTTATTTATCATCAACTCTGCTACAAAACCGTGGTTGAGTGCTTAATACCCGATAGCAAAATGATAAATCCCGTATATACGGCATAAGTACTTATGTCAGAATTACAAAATTCCATCAATGTAGCGAGCGGAGCCCCGGGCGGCACCAGTTCGATAAGCTTCAAAATCAATTTCGAGCTGTTTACAGAGAGCAGGCTCAAATAGACTGGTAAGGTATTTGTGGGATGCTGCTCTACGTTAGTTCCCTTTGATGTCAATCGTTAGCACTATGGCAATGCATTCGTCTAAAAACGTAACCAAAGCTAATTTCAGTCTGATAAGTAACTGTTATGTGCTATCGTGTAGAATTTGTGAGTATATAGTATAGTAATAGGCCTAAAGTACCATCGTCAGCCAAATTTTTCCGGTGTCGCTGTAGCTCGGTGATACTGTAAAGGTCGGTAGAGACCAAAAACATAAGCCAATTAAAAAAAAAATACGTTGTCAGCCCAAAATGTTCTCAATGCTGGAACATAGGCCTTATCTTACAGAGAGTAGGACATATATTTAAAAATGCTATTTTTAATTTAAAAATGTATTGGTGCAGGGCCGTGTGGTATTTGAGCTTGAGTGCGTCAGATTGAAAGTCACACGGGTTACCGCTGATCAACATGGTAACCATACGTGATAGCGTATAGTTGATTTTCTTTGAATAGCTCTTTGGATACAAAGAGACATTCAAAGATTTAATGGGTCGCTATTACTTAAATATCGTATTTTAGTTAATCATCCTGTTCTAAAGGACTTAATTTAATAGTTTCAGAGTGAATATAGAGTATAAATAGGGTGAATTCTGTGGTATGGAGATAATATTATTATTATCTGTAGCTAATACGTGTATACTCTTCACGACCTTTACAAAATGTTTTGTTTTAACGAACGTGCTAGAAATCTCAAAACCTGGCAAGTGAAATGTCAAAAACGAGGTCGAGATTGACAGAATGATCATTTAGAAATGTAGAAAGCAAGTATTCTAACTGGCAATTTCGACGATGACATGACGGCTGTGATTTTTCATCTTTCTCTATAAAGAGAAAGATGAAAAATACTTGCATGCTGCACCAACCTCATTTATTTGGGGATGTGCTTAGGATTGGGCAGATATTATTATCATTTGGCAACATCAATTTATTTTGCTTCTGTGGCATTTATTATGCCATAATATACTGTATTATCACAGTATTATAAAACAAACCGAAACAAAAACTGTTCATTTACAAACAGACATTGTAGGGCAGGAATTTCATTTGGATATTTTTTTTGGATTGCAAAATTCTCTATACGTTGAATTATATATAGGTATTTTTTCTTTCAATAGAATGCAAGGGACCTCTACGCCACAAGTATATTTCTATTATCAATTTACTGGTACGATGTTTAAACTTTGAAAAAGGATGGCAAACACCTGTATCTTTGCAGAAATAAAATTGTGTTGACTTTATGTTTTCGTCAAGATTTACAGATTTAACAGTATAAAAATATGTGGGGCACTGATCAGTACAAATTTAAAATTTAAATGATTTTTTCGGTGTTTATCGCTTGATACCAATACGGGTCTGTAAAGAATGTAGGCGAAACTAGCCTACCCCCGAAGAAATGACACCCTGTTTTGTATAAGTGAGAATGTTCATGTAATATAATTGGGGTTTCAAAAATATACTAAGCATTATTTATAAAGCATTACAATCACAGGAATAGATTTTTAATAAATGTTAGCTCACTTATATAAAGCATCATTTATAAACGCGGAATTAATATAAGTTGATTTAATTTTCTAGATATCTATCTATATTTAGGTCTTTACCTATGAAATTGCCGTTTTGTTTGAAAAAAGTTAAAGTATTTTTTTTTTCGAACTTATTTATTTCTTTTATTCAAAGTAATCACCCCTGCAATCAATGCATCTTTGCCAACGCTGTGGCAGTTTATGGATGCCCTTCTTGAAAAAATCAGCAGGACGGGAGACAACAAACTCTTCAAAGGCGTTTTGTACTGCCTCTCGGGAATTGAATTTTTTTCCCGCTAAAAAGTTGTCCAAATTTTGGAAAAAGTAATAGTCGGTAGGCGCAAGATCTGGTGAGTATGGCGGATGAGGGAGAGCTACCAAACTCAACTCATGCAGCTTAGAGACGGTCTGTTGTGCAGTATGGGGTCGCGCGTTGTCGTGAAGTAGCAGTGGAGACGACCGATTGACCAAAGCTGGTTGCAGACGTGCGAGTTTCGCCATCATTGTGGTCAGTTCTTCAATGTACACATCTGCAGTAATGCTCTCGCCGTTTTGTAAAAAGCTATGATGAATCACACCAGCACTAGACCACCAAACTGTGACCATCACCTTTCTAGGGTTCATTTTTCGTTTTGCACATTGCTTTGGTACCGAACCAACTTGCTGAGCGCTTTCGATTGTCAAAAAGAATCCATTTTTCGTCGCACGTAACAATTCGGTTCAAAATTCCTTCATTTCTGTGCCTGTTAAGCAGCGCAAGGCAAGTCTCGACGCGTACGTTGCGCTGGCGATCGTTAAGTTCGTGGGGCACCCATCTATCAAGCTTTTTTATCTTGCCAATCTGTCGCAAATGGACCAATATTGTTTTGATGCTAAAATTAAAAGCTGCTGCCAGCTCAGCTGTAGATTGAGATTCATCAGCTTCCACAATCGCCTTTAATTCATCATTGTTGACCAAAGTTTCCGGACGACCACGAGGTTCATTTTTCAAGTCAAAATTCCCAGAACGGAACCGAGCAAACCAATAATGGGTTGTACGTTCGTTTGTACAGTTCTCTCCGTAAACGTCGTTGATGTTACGTGAACTCATATTCCATAATTACACGAAATTTCAAGGTATCAATTATGAGGAAAAATGTTGAAATGTAATGAAAATACAACGCTAATCAATAAACAAAAGACATATATTGTAAATAGAATGTCATATTTTTAAAACAAAATTAATTTGAATTTAGAATTCATAGCCAATCAAAACTTTTTTTTGTTTGAAAAAGTCTGTACTGCAATACGGCAATTTCATAGGTAAAGACCTATTATAATTTATTCATCACACTCTTCACACTAATATTATAAAGGCGAAAGTTTGTATGTGTGTTTGTGTGTATATGTGTATGTTTGTTACTCCTTCACGCTCAAACGGCTGAATGGATTTAGATGAAATTCGGTACCAAGATAGCTTAAACACTGGATTAACATATAGGTTACATTTTATCTGAGGAAAGTGAAATTTTTCCGTGGGATGAGCAAATAATTAAAATATTTTTTATCCGCGGGTGAAACCACGGGGCGCAACTAGTATAATATAATAGGTCTTTACCTATGAAATTGCCGTATTGCAGTACAGACTTTTTCAAACAAAAAAAAGTTTTGATTGGCTATGAATTCTAAATTCAAATTAATTTTGTTTTAAAAATATGACATTCTATTTACAATATAAGTCTTTTGTTTATTGATTAGCGTTGTATTTTCATTACATTTCAACATTTTTCCTCATAATGGATACTTTGAAATTTCGTGTAATTATGGAATATGAGTTCCGTCGTGGCACCAACGTGGCACAAACGACACGTAACATCAACGACGTTTACGGAGAGAACTGTACAAACGAACGTACAACCCGTTATTGGTTTGCTCGGTTCCGTTCTGGGAATTTTGACTTGAAAAATGAACCTCGTGGTCGTCCGGAAACTTTGGTCAACAATGATGAATTAAAGGCGATTGTGGAAGCTGATGAATCTCAATCTACAGCTGAGCTGGCAGCAGCTTTTGATGTTAGCATCAAAACAATATTGGTCCATTTGCGACAGATTGGCAAGATAAAAAAGCTTGATAGATGGGTGCCCCACGAACTTAACGATCGCCAGCGCAACTTACGCGTCGAGACTTGCTTTGCGCTGCTTAACAGGCACAGAAATGAAGGAATTTTAAACCGAATTGTTACGTGCGATGAAAAATGGATTCTTTTTGACAATCGAAAGCGCTCAGCAAGTTGTTTAGATCCTGGTTCGGTACCAAAGCAATGTGCAAAATGAAAAATGACCCCTAGAAAGGTGATGGTCACAGTTTGGTGGTCTAGTGCTGGTGTGATTCATCATAGCTTTTTACAAAACGGCGAGAGCATTACTGCAGATGTGTACATTGAAGAACTGACCACAATGATGGTGAAACTCGCACGTCTGCAACCAGCTTTGGTCAATCGGTCGTCTCCACTGCTACTTCACGACAACGCGCGACCCCATACTGCACAACAGACCGTCTTTAAGCTGCATGAGTTGGGTTTGGAAGCTCTCCCTCATCCGCCATATTCACCAGATCTTGCGTCTACCGACTATTACTTTTTCCAAAATTTGGACAACTTTTTAGCGGGAAAAAAATTCAATTCCCGAGAGGCAGTACAAAACGCCTTTGAAGAGTTTTTTGTCTCCCGTCCTGCTGATTTTTTCAAGAAAGGCATCCATAAACTGCCACAGCGTTGGCAAAGATGCATTGATTGCAGGGGTGATTACTTTGAATAAAAGAAATAAATAAGTTCGAAAAAAAAATACTTTAAACTTTTTTCAAACAAAACGGCAATTTCATAGGTAAAGACCTAATATTATGTATATGACGGCGGCTACGTCCAGTTATAAACTCTATGCACAGCGATCGAGCACCGTAATTTACCCTGTGGTGGCATTAAATTTATTACAGTGGCAGCACCGGCAACTGTCATGGCGCCCCTACCTGTCTGGCTATATAAAGGGATCGATTGGTATGCTACGGATCATTCTTGTTCCAGACACGGCGCGGTGTGGACATGCTGAAGGCCTATTGTTATATAGGTTGCAATCTTTCTACCCACAACACGTTCCTGCCCACATCAGAAGTGGGATTGCCCATTTCTACATCACTCTTCAAGCAACGTGAAACGTGACGTAACGTGACGTGAATGATGACGTGACGGCGGGTGACACTAATATCAAATTTAATTGCAGGGTTAACCCAACCAGTGAAAAAAAAAATGGAAAAAAAAGTAATGATTCGTTTTTTTTTTCGAGAAAAAAAGAGAATGTTAAAATGATGACAAGAAAAATGTGTCTGAATGCTAAAGGGATAATCTATCTGGACTAGCACTAATGGTCCATAAAAAAAAAATGTTGGTTGCTAAAGGGATATCTATCCGGTCTAGCACTAATTGGTCCATGAAAAAATGTAGGTTGCTAAAGGGATATCTATCCGGCCTAGCACGAATTGGTCCATAAAAAAAAGTAGTAATGATGATTTTTGGGTGTTAAAGGGATATCTATCCGGTTAGCATTATTCGGTCCATTTTTTATAAATGAAGGTATACTAATGGTCCTGAAGGGTTAACCCTGACGATGACTGGAAGGTTAAAATACTTTTGACTAATCAAATTGAAAACTAATGTTTTGACTTTGACTTAGACTCCAAGTTTAACTCCATTTAATTGTCAGGATGAACGAGCAATTACACTGATACTTATGTCCCTCACCAGGTACAAAGTGAAGCTAAGCGTACGAGGACGTACGCACGTCAGTATGGCCGTGACGGCGGCTACGTCCAGTTATAAACTCTATGCATAGCGATCGAGCACCGTAATTTACCCTGTGGTGGCATTAAATTTATTACAGTGGCAGCACCGGCAACTGTCATGGCGCCCCTACCTGTCTGGCTATATAAAGGGATCGATTGGTGTGCTACGGATCATTCTTGTTCCAGACACGGCGCGGTGTGGACATGCTGAAGGCCTATTGTTATATAGGTTGCAACCTTTCTACCCACAACACGTTCCTGCCCACATATACCTTAGATACGTACAAGTATCATTCATTCACGTGGCTTCTTTCTGTTATGCTGAAAATATATAGGATCCGTCGTTCTTTTCCGGCTCTTCTGCATAGACATACTAATTGTCCAACCCCGGACTCCCACGGGTTATCTAAACCATCAAGCCCACTCAAATGCATACAAAAAGTTAATTTACATTGGTCTAATCGTTAAGGAGGAGTTCAGTAACACGTAAAGAATAATTACATTATAATATATATTAAGATAAAGATGTCCCCATAATATAGACAAAAATGTCCGTGTCCCAAAACTATAACTATCTATCGCAGATTGGTATCCACTAAAATATGTATCGCTTTCATGTTGCCGAGCAATAAAAATAAAGTGGAAGTACGTACGTCGTACACTAACATACATTTAGAAATACTTTTCGATAATATTGTTCTAGGGGAATGTCCGTAACGCACGCTTTAACATAAAATATTATGAGACTCCCGAAATTGCGTTCACAAAGCTTTTAGTTCGTGATTTACCTGAAATATTGTTGGCGAAATAATTTCATGATGGAGTTTTAATTAAAATAGAGATCTCACCAACAACAACATTATTACATGAAATGCAAAGAGTATGTAACACTATGATGAAATGTAAAACGATTGACGTTGTGGTTTACTTATAATAAATAAAAAATAATCATAAATGGAATCTTTAATTTAGTGTTAATTGTTGGAAATAAATGCCATTAATAATCATAAAACAATAAAATAAGTTTTTAAACTGAAACAACAAGCCTTTTTGTGACCAAAATGTTGGCCTCTACTTCGGACAAAGATTGAGCATTGCCATTCAACGTGGCAATGCTGCCAGCATATTGGTCACATTGCCTACTGGTAGTGGTTTGTTAGATTAAGTTTCCTTTTTATTGTTTTCTGTTTTATTTATCTATTATAATAAAAGCCTTCATTATTGATGGCAAAATTAAAATTAAATGTATACGTATATACTTTTGGGTGACAAAGGCGCAGGTCTTCAATAAAATCCGGTGTTCGGTGTAAAGAGTGTATATTCCTGCTCTTCGAGCCACCACAAGATATACAAATTAATTATATTATAATAAAGGCGTCGAGCAACACTTGCTCGCGCGACGGTCGGAAGTAGAGAGAAAGGATGCGGTGAGTGACGAGAGTGAAAGGAGTTGAATGAACATTGTGTGTGAATGATAACAGATACAATAATAGAGACATAGATGGAAACACAGAGACTACAGATAATAACAAATCTTAATTCTATAAATATGGCGCGTTTATCGCCGCCACATACTTATTTAAAATGAGTTAGCGATGTTATATGTCACATAAGCTGTCACTGCTTTTGATTGGATTTGAGATGATTTGTTTGTCGGTAGAATTCATTATACCGCGACGTGAAAAAATTCAGAACGTGACTGACATGAAAATCCTGGGAAATTTGGTTTTCTTTTATGTAAGCCGCTTTTGAAAGGCCGCCATTCGCTTTGACGTTCCTTCCTCGGTTATAATACTCAGTGATGCCTTTGTTTGATTGTATGTTGATTTTTCAATCAGATTGATTTTGATTATATCATTAGGTTCGTATTCAAATGTCTATTTTCTTGATAAGGATTCCTATATATTTTGGATTTGAGAGACTTGTTATTATAACACCCACTCAATATAATATATTCAATCTCGTGAATAGATTTCTAATAAATGCGCACTCTACGCTTACAGCTCTTTGATGGATACAGATTTTCTTAATGTTCGTGCATCATTATTTGTCACCTTTGTAGTCGTTTTGTTTAGTGGTAATTTGATTTTGATGCATATTCATAATATTCCTTTATGTAATTAATTGTGTGAAGTAATGAAATTACAGAAATTATGTTAATAAATGATGTCGCCCATAACAGAACAGTGTCACTCGGAACTCCAGAATATAAAGTTTCGCGTGACACTGCACTGCGCACATCATCCTGAGACATCACCATAGTCTGGTAGTAACATTACTTGACTCTGAGATCAGATGAAAAAGTCTCAATTGCGCAGTAATTTCACTAGCTGCAGTGCTTTTCAAACCGAAACACAATAGTGCTTGCACACTACTGCTTGGCGGCAGAATAACTGGCAAAGCGGTGGTACTTACCTAGACGAACTTTGCAGCAAAGTTCTACCACCCAGTGGTGGTTTTGCTAATAGCTTGATGAAGGGAAGATAAAATTCTGACCTTTATTGATCTACACACCGTCATAAGGCAAAGAAGAAATTATGTTGCACATTATTTTAAATGACAACAACGAAACTAGAATTTTCTTTATGATAATAAATGACGTGATGAGCTGTTCGTTTGCTTAATGTAAAGCGACACGACCGCTCATAACAATTGTAGTGTCGCTCGGAACTCTAAATTATAAAATTTGTCGTCATGATTCTTGTGGGCATCAACTATCTATTGATCTCTTTCAATGGTGTAAACCATACGTTCTTTATTCCATTACCCCAAAATATTAACCCATGAGGTATTTGGACGCTAATATTACACTCGTCACCAATTTATTTTTATTATGTGGCCACAATATTCTTAACATGACAACTTGTTGCCACGCGCGTACGTCATATCCTTAAAGGGATCGAATCCCTGGTGTACTAGAGCCCTGTTATGTCAAAAATACAAGTTATGGTGACATACAAGTTTAGTTTTTGATTAATAGAAAGTCCTTACGTGTAGGCTATAGGTGCTTTTTATTTTGTAGGTACTTAGAAGGTTTTGTTCTTAGGCAATAAGTAAGTTAGATTTTCGAAAAAGTACAGGGAGCCTAAGTAAGATATAAGTACCATTACTTATATACATTTTGTTTTGTCAATACATACATAGAATACAATATAACACCCAGACATGTATGTCTGGTGTAATGTTATTACCTTATGTTTGCTTTTTATCACATCACTGCACATAACACATCACATATTATCTATTATTTCACTACATTTTTGCTCTTTATACATAAAAATCTTGGTTTCATTTTACAATTTTCTCGCTTTTCACTGAAAATATGACTGTCATAGTTTACAATTGTTTTACGACTGGAATTTTGTTTCTATTCAAATCGATTCGTTTTTCTTTTTTATTGTCAATTTCGGCAAGGTTTTTCATAGTTTGGCCAAGATTTTATGTATTTAGACTCTAAATTTATTTTTTTTATCGTTCTGTATCCAAAATTTTGAAATATTTAAAAGTCTGAAGCATGGAACGCTGACGGAGTTTTCGTTAGAAGGGCTGTCGCTAAGAAATGGCAGTCTCAGTTTACTCCTCAAACGAGGAACACTAAATTGATATAAGGCCATTCCCGGGCCAGGCAAGGCCCGGGAACTCAAGAACGCCTTCAAAAATATTTGGCTATAATACTCCAAAATTGCAAGTGCCAATCGCTTAATTTTTCGCCAACCGCCGTGATACAACGCATCTATCGCCGAGCGCCAGTCGCCAAGTTACGGCGAATCTATCGCCGAGCGCCAGTCGCCCAGTTACGGCGAATCTATCGCCAAGCGCCAGTCGCCGAGTTACGGCGAATCTATCGCCGAGCGCCAGTCGCTGAGTTACGGCGAATCTATCGCCGAGCGCCAGTCGCCGAGTTACGGCGAATCTATCGCCGAGCGCCAGTCGCCGAGTTACGGCGAATCTATTGCCGAGCGCCAGTCGCCGAGTTACGGCGAATCTATCGCCGAGAGCCAATCACCGTACTACGGCGAATCTATTGACGAGAATCTATCGCTAAAACTGCATCTGCTGTCACCGTCTCAGTCGCTGACAACTGATCGAGTTTGCCGCTGAGCATAGAAGTCGGCCCAACTACAAAAGTCTGCCTTGTCGGCCTAAATCCTGGACCTACAGAGTTCTTCAGTCTCTCTGTACCGCATAAGTGGGCCCTGTTGGCCGAAGTTCTTAAACTACTAATTCCTCTAAATTGAGACTTGTAATTTTTTTTATATTTCACCGCAGCCTTTACTTTTTTTATTTTCTGTAATTATTCTTCAAATATAATTCTTTAACTTATTTTCCTCTTTTATTAAGCTCTTAGGATCCTGCCAATTTAGGAATAAGTTAGGTAGGTGAGGAGCTACTCGATAACTTGTGACGTTTAATTCTACCTCTCCACAAGAGGAAGGACGTAACGTGACAGTTTGGCGCCCAACTAAATTGAACCTTCTAAACATTCTCCTAAATTCTAAAATAATACTTACTCAAGTAGGCTAATTTTTTGATTATAGACTTTTGGTTTTAATTGAATCTCAATTAGGTACTGGACTTCATACAACGTTTTACGCTTGCAGGACAGTTACAACAGTTATTTATACATTCTACATCGCATACATTCACCATATTCATACTTTTGCGGAATTGGTGCATAAATATTGCTACTTATTAACTTCATTTTATTAAACTTAAACTTGACTTTTTCTTGAATATATTGACTTGAACTTGTGACTATGGCTAGACAAATTAAGTATTCGTTCCTGAATAAACTCGAACTCGAATATGAAGTTACTATCAGAGGTGGAAAACCAGCAGAAACTTTGACGACTCTTAAAGATCAGGTGGCGAAACTTAGTCATATTCAACCGGAAGACATAAAATCTTCGCCAATACCTCTCAAACATGAGCTCTCCCAAGCAGAGATCACCCTCAATTACGTCGAGAGTAAAATCTCACATATTGAATCGACTAATGACAAAAGCAGTGTGAAGAAAGTTGAAACTTTCGTGAACCATCTATATTATCGCCTTGAACGCCTTAATGCAGTTCCACCGTTTGTTGAGCCATGCTCTAATATACGATCTCGCTTCTTTACACTCCATAAACGGTTTGAAGCTTTAACTTCAGATTATGCAACTTCTGAAGAAGTGGTGGTTCAAGTACACAACCCTTGTCTACAGACTCAACCAAGTACTTCCTCGAATTTTCGAATCTGGAACCAATCAAACTTTTGAAGTTTTTACTACCCCTCAACCCGCTTTACCTTCAAACATTCCAATCGGTATGCCACAGATTTCTGAAACTGTACAAAACTATCACGCTTCTGACAATTTTGTAAAGGAATTAAAAACGTTTTCTTTCAACGGAAAATCATGCCCTAGATCATTCCTTCAAAGATTGGACGAGTTTAGGATTTCCCGAAACATTCCAGAAGTAATGCTTTGTAAACATGCCTTCGAAATCTTCACAGATGATGCCCTTCATTGGTTTCGTTTTCAATATAATCGAAACCCTACTTTGTCATGGAAGGATATCTGTACGTTGCTAATCAGAGATTTTGGAATACATGATTACGACTACAAACTATTAGAGGCTATAAGAAATAGAACTCAAGGAGCAACTGAGACCATTATTGTTTACGTGTCAATTATGTTCGGCATGTTTGATCGCCTTTCAAAAAAACTTAGCGAGAACGAACAATTAGAAATTTTGCTCCACAATATAAGACCGTGCTATTCAGTTTTTGTTGCACTTAAAGATATCAAAACTGTAGATTCTTTAATTTCAACTTGTCAAAGCTATGAACGGATTTCAGAAAGAGATAAAAATTTTCATGAGCCTAGATCTGAAGACACTTCTTGTGCTGCTGAATTTGCTTATCGCCCTTCAGTTTCTAAAGCTTCTCCAAACATAAGATACTCTAATGCAATTCAGGATAACAAACAACCATGCTCATCTTCTCGAACCAATGAAAACTCTAAAGAAGAGTTTTGCTATCGTTGTCGCATTACAGGTCATTCTCTACAAACTTGTACTAAGCCTAGATACTTAATTTGCTTTAAATGTGGTCGTAAAGGTGTAAAAATTAGCGAATGCCCTAAATGTGCTCCAACAAATCAAAAAAACTAACTGATGACTTGAATAGTTTCACTAAATCTCATAACGATAATTTTGATGTTAACGACTGGAACCAATGGTTAAACACTATTCGAAATTTTATGTTTTGCTACAAAACAACTTCTGTTTTCTACAATAAGGAAAAAGACTTTAACAGACCTTTTGTTGATGTGTCTATAAATAATATATCTTTTTCGGGTCTTTTAGATAGTGGAAGTTGTATTACTATTTTAGGCAATGATTCTCATAAAGATATCCAAAAGTTAGGCTTTAAACTATTCAAGTCTCCAACTCAAGTTATGGTTGCTAATAAACAAAAAGCAATGTCTTCTGGTTATTTTCATTTACCAATGAGATTTAATAATCAGACACATGTCATCAAAGCTTATGTTTTCCCTGACATTTACCCTTCTTTGATTCTTGGGTGGGATTTTTGGAAAGAATTTGAACTTTCTCCAAAAATAATTTCTCTTGAACTCAATCTTGAATGTAAAGATCATACAACTTGTGTAGTTGAAAACAAAATAGCAACATTTGATCATCTTTCTGGTAATCAAATAGAAATTGCTAATGACATAATTGAACGTTTCAAAAGCATTTCTTTTGAACAACGAGGTGTATTAGGCCGTACAAGTTTAGTTAGCCATCGAATTAATACTGGCGATGCTTTACCTATAAAACAACGTTGTTATCGTCTATCTCCAGAAAAACAAAAGGCGCTCATCAACGAAGTCGATAAAATGCTAAATTTAAACGTTATCGAAAAATGTGAAAGTCCTTGGTTATCCCCAGTACTTATCACTCCTAAAAAAAACGGAGAATGGCGCTTCTGCGTCGATAGTAGAAAGTTAAATGCAATAACTCGCAAAGATGCCTATAGCCTTCCTTTTGTTTCAGAAATACTAGATAATCTCAAAAATGCTAAATATTTGTCTAGTATTGATATAGCAAAAGCTTTTTGGGAAATTCCTTTACATCCCGATGACAGAGATAAAACTGGTTTTTACGTACCTGGTAGAGGAATGTATAGATTCACGGTTATGCCCTTCGGTTTGACGAACGCTCCAGCGACTCAACAAAGACTTATGGATAGTTTATTCACTCCAGAATTTGAAAACAAAGTCTTTTGTTACTTAGATGACATAATAATTATAGGTGCGACATTTGAGGAACATATTTCACTCCTACTTAAAGTTCATCAAAAACTTTCTTACGCTGGACTAACTATTAACTTTGAAAAGAGTCAATTCTTTCGCAAAGAACTGAAATATCTTGGTTACATAGTAGATGAGCAAGGATTGCGGGCTGATCCTAGTAAAATTGAAGCAATTTTAGCTTACCCTACTCCTACCTCTAAAAAAGATGTAAGAAAATTTTTAGGTACATGCAGTTGGTTTCGCCGTTTCATTCCTAATTTCAGTTCTATTGCTTCACCACTCTGCAAATTAACTTCCTCTGGGAAGAATGCTCCAAAAAAGTTTTTATGGAACGCTGAGGCCGATTCTGCTTTTGCTAAACTAAAACAATGCTTGACTTCAACACCAATACTGGCTTGCCCTGACTTTGACTATCCATTTTCTGTTCATTGTGACGCTTCTAACTTTGGAATAGGTGCTATGCTGACTCAAGAAAAAGACAATAAAGAAGTGGTTATTGCATATATGAGCAGATCTCTTAATAAGCATGAGCAAAATTATTCAACTACTGAACGTGAGACTTTAGCTGTCATTACTGCACTTGAACACTGGCGTTGTTATCTTGATAACGGTAAACGATTTTCAGTTTACACTGACCATGCAGCATTAAAATGGTTCCAAAATTTGTCTAACCCTTCTGGAAGATTAGCACGATGGAGTCTTCGTCTGTCTTGTTTCAATTTCGATCTAAAACATAAAAAAGGTAAAGAAAATGTTGTCCCAGACCTTTTATCGCGTCATAAAATACCTGACACCGCTATTATTGGTGGTGTTGAACCTATTTCTAGAGACAATGCTTCTCAATTGGAACATTATAACAAACTTTTTACCAATTGTCAGGATAATCCAGATGCTTATCCAAACTACAAAATTCTAAACAATAAATTGTATCGTTACAATAACTCGCCTGACTATCTAAATGAAGATTTTGCTTGGAAAGAAGTTCCAATTCCATCTGAGAGATTAGATATTATTAAATCGTGTCATGGTGACTCAGAAGGTAATCCTCATACTGGCATTTTCAAAACTTACAAGAAGCTTTCTTTAAGATACTATTGGTCTGGTATGTTTAAAGATGTGGCAAAAATGTGTTCTTCTTGTGAAACATGCCTCTCTTACAAGCATTCCAATCATTCTCCTTATGGTCCTATGGGTAAACCAAAAATTTGTTCAAGACCTTTTCAAAACATCTCTTTAGATTTAATGGGTCCTTTTCCCATGACAAGACAACGTAATCAATTTATTTTAGTAGTTACTTGTTCTTTTTCAAAATATTGCCTTATATTCCCTATCAAACGCGCTACAGCTTCTAATATTATTGTATTTCTTGAAAATAATGTGTTTCTGGTACATGGTGTGCCTCAAACCATCATAATGGACAATGGTTCTCAATTTCAATCTAATGAGTTCCAAAACTTTCTGAATAAATATAAAGTTCCTTTTATATTTTATTCACCGAGATACTGCCCTCAAGTTAATCCCACCGAACGGTATAATAGAACAATTATTACTGCCCTCTCACAGTTAGTTGGCGATGATCACCGTTCATGGGACAAACATTTGCATAAAATTCAATTTGCACTTAACAGTTCTGTAAATTCCACAACGGGTTTTTCTCCTTCTTTTCTTGTCTTTGGACGTGAGACTATACCTTGTGGTTCAGTATACACTAACTGTTCCAACCTTGATAATGTCATTTTTCTTCCTCGAGACATCTATGCCGCTAATTTAGGATTACTATCTAACATCTTCGATAAAGTACAGATTGCATTACACACTGCACACATTAGAAATGCTGCTCATTACAACACGAGACACAGTTTTAAAGAGTTTAACGTTGGTGATGTAGTCTGGCGTAAAAATTATGTACAGAGTAATGCAGGCGCATACTTTAGCTCCAAGTTGGCTCCAAAATATGTCAAATGCACAGTTGTTGAGAAGCTTTCACCTCTCGTCTTTATTTTGGAGGATCCTAACGGCTTAAGAGGGAAGTGGCATGTAAAAGATTTTAAAGTTTAATACATTTGAGTGGTTGTGTTATGTTTAATTTTTTTTAAATACTTGTAAATTTGTATACTTATGCTGTAAATAACTTAAGCTTTTATTTTTTTTACTTTACAAAGAAACTAAACTCATTCGGCTTATTTTTTGTTAAATCCATTTTTCTAACTTTTTTGTTTATTCCTATCTATCACATGTGGTTAAAAAAACCATTGTTTTTTTTTTCTTAATTTTCTATAGTTTCCTTGATGCATACGTTGCGCTGGATTACTATAATCTTAACTACCTTGAAATTTCTAAAAATACAAGGTTCTGGATTACTTATTTTCTTGAAATCCTTATTACATAAGGGCATAATATTCTTTAAGAGCGGTACACAACTCGTAAAATAAGCCTATGTGTTGTAAATATTTATTATCTTTACGGGTTTTCAAATAGGTGCGGGTAACGACACCTAATTTAAAAAAAAAAGCCTTCGTTATTACAATGAATATTTCCTTGTGGAGTATGCGTCATTAAATTTGTGAACCATATCCCCTAAGTATGTTAGTAAGCGAGTGGTTGAAGAAGTGGAAGATTTGTGTGTGAAAGGACAAGGTTTTATTCCTAACCTTCAAAATTTTCAATGGAGTTGAAAATTTTCTGGGGTCGTGGGGGAAATATGTAATGTTATTACCTTATGTTTGCTTTTTATCACATCACTGCACATAACACATCACATATTATCTATTATTTCACTACATTTTTGCTCTTTATACATAAAAATCTTGGTTTCATTTCACAATTTTCTCGCTTTTCACTGAAAATATGACTGTCATAGTTTACAATTGTTTTACGACTGGAATTTTGTTTCTATTCAAATCGATTCGTTTTTCTTTTTTATTGTCAATTTCGGCAAGGTTTTTCATAGTTTGGCCAAGATTTTATGTATTTAGACTCTAAATTTATTTTTTTTATCGTTCTGTATCCAAAATTTTGAAATATTTAAAAGTCTGAAGCATGGAACGCTGACGGAGTTTTCGTTAGAAGGGCTGTCGCTAAGAAATGGCAGTCTCAGTTTACTCCTCAAACGAGGAACACTAAATTGATATAAGGCCATTCCCGGGCCAGGCAAGGCCCGGGAACTCAAGAACGCCTTCAAAAATATTTGGCTATAATACTCCAAAATTGCAAGTGCCAATCGCTTAATTTTTCGCCAACCGCCGTGATACAACGCATCTATCGCCGAGCGCCAGTCGCCAAGTTACGGCGAATCTATCGCCGAGCGCCAGTCGCCCAGTTACGGCGAATCTATCGCCAAGCGCCAGTCGCCGAGTTACGGCGAATCTATCGCCGAGCGCCAGTCGCTGAGTTACGGCGAATCTATCGCCGAGCGCCAGTCGCCGAGTTACGGCGAATCTATCGCCGAGCGCCAGTCGCCGAGTTACGGCGAATCTATTGCCGAGCGCCAGTCGCCGAGTTACGGCGAATCTATCGCCGAGAGCCAATCACCGTACTACGGCGAATCTATTGACGAGAATCTATCGCTAAAACTGCATCTGCTGTCACCGTCTCAGTCGCTGACAACTGATCGAGTTTGCCGCTGAGCATAGAAGTCGGCCCAACTACAAAAGTCTGCCTTGTCGGCCTAAATCCTGGACCTACAGAGTTCTTCAGTCTCTCTGTACCGCATAAGTGGGCCCTGTTGGCCGAAGTTCTTAAACTACTAATTCCTCTAAATTGAGACTTGTAATTTTTTTTATATTTCACCGCAGCCTTTACTTTTTTTATTTTCTGTAATATTCTTCAAATATAATTCTTTAACTTATTTTCCTCTTTTATTAAGCTCTTAGGATCCTGCCAATTTAGGAATAAGTTAGGTAGGTGAGGAGCTACTCGATAACTTGTGACGTTTAATTCTACCTCTCCACAAGAGGAAGGACGTAACGTGACACTGGGTGTTATATTGTGTTGGTATTGTTCTAACAATCACCGATGTTAATTACACAAGTATTTGTCTTGGGTGGTTGTTGAATCGAACCCACAACCTGCTAACGTAGTATATTATATATACTTGCTTTAGCGTTTGTGTTGATTGTAACTTGACCAAACTAGTTGTAGTGAATCTCAAGAATCCTTAACGCTACTAACCCTGTAAGTTGGTTGTAAAAGGTGAAGTATAAATTTCGTCGTGAGATCACTTGTCACGCTAGCTTAAGTAAAAGCATCTCCTAGCTCTAGGGATGGATGGATGTGGGTTCAAATCTCTTTAGTGAATAATTTTTTTCCTTTACATTAAATTAATATGTTAGAAGTTTTGCCAGAGCTAGAAGCGGTCGTTATCAGGCGGTCGCGATCGGATTACCGCATATCTCTATCAATTCTTTGATATCTCGTGTACTAAGGTTATGTCATTTCAAAAATACAATTTACAAGGTTACAACTTACAGGGACTTGGAGAAACGTTTGGTGGAGGCATCAGGTGACCAGAATACTGTCATTTTTTTTTGTTTTGGCTCCACACTTTTGTGTATTTAGCCAGTGTCAAGTAATCGATAATTTATCAAGTTAATGATATTTCACGCAACTATGTGTCAAGTCATAGTCGAAGTCATCAAGTCAAATCATAGTCAAAGTCATTCTCCTAGTAAAGTGGTGGCAACTTTACTTGAAGCTTCTATGGAGTTTTGGAAACAACACGAAAAGAAACGTTTCACCATCATTATACCATTTTCCCACACTCACGCCTGTAATCCAGCACTTAACGAATAAAATGCCACTAATTTTG
This sequence comes from Ennomos fuscantarius, assembly GCA_905220475.3. Lineage (NCBI taxonomy): Eukaryota > Metazoa > Arthropoda > Insecta > Lepidoptera > Geometridae > Ennomos > Ennomos fuscantarius. The sequence continues at coordinate 9,032,086 of HG992037.1, read as the reverse complement.
TGCACTAACACTGAAAATAACACAAGTTTTGGAAAATAATACAATGCGGTGACGCAATCTTTTTCGCTTTCCCGCCAAAACTCATACTGTCATTTATTTTGCACAAAAAATAAGCATTGCCATTCACGTTGTAATGCTGCCATTCTGGGAACTTTTCCCACCACCAACGGGCTATTTTAAGTTTTTTAGTTTTATCTATTTCAAGTTTTTTGATATAGTTTAGATTTTTAGGTCAAGTTTAGTTATGTTTAGTACATTGACGAATAAATTATTATTTTCAAGTTTTGTATAGAATATTTAATAGGTACAATTTTAGTATTTTTTAATAATGGTGTTGCCATATTTAATCTTTGATTAATGATTGATTATACTTGAATGTTTAAGTAAATGATCAGTATGAGCTTTGTTAAACAGGGCCTTGCTTCTGTACTAAAAACGGCACAGACGGCATCAAAAGTAATAAATGTCTGGAGTTTACGACACCTCCCGTCTCCCGTCATTTTATACAGAAAAATATTTCACGTCTAGCAGACACCCTGTAATAAACTTAGCGGAAAGCCAGGTGTTTGTCGTTTAATTTGTACCTTCCCCGTTTACTAGAATACATATATCAACGTACACCGTGTTTTGTATTTTGCGAGATTTAATTAAAAAATACGTCATATTGTAATAATTTGCTTCCGTTTTTTATGTAAATAAATGTCATGATGAATCTGTGCGTGTTATTAAAATTAAAAATAGCTGTATTTTAGATGTCACCTAAATTTCATTGAAATACTCTGATTATATACAAAAGACAAAGTGTTTTATTTTAAAGTAAATGTTACAATTGATTTTATAGAGTCAGCACTATAAGAGTTTACAATGTAGATCTTTTTAAGTTCTGACTTAAAAATATTATTTAACAAGCAAAAAAAATGTATGTAAGTGCAAAGGTTATATGATTCAGTATATATACCAGTACCTATATGACCATAATCTATTAGGTTTTCTAAACTCCGATCTCGCGGCTAATCCGCTGCCAACGCGGATTCTCCAGTGAAATTCCGCCGAGGCTTTGTACCTAAGTACATCATTCATTCATTTGGGAGCGATGTTGGTGCGGACGAGTGTAGAGGCCGCAATGAGCCATGAGAATTGGAAACGAGATAAATACGTATGTTGTTGTGATTTCATGTAACGTAGTTTAAATTAATTTTTCCATCTCTCGTGCCGTGATACTCCGCAGATAAAACTACTCGAATTTAGTTTTAGTTAATTAGTGAGCACACGCACTATGCGCACTTTAGTCACGCAAAAAAATATTGCGTATATATTATACTAGTTGCGCCCCGCGGTTTCACATGTAATAAAACGTATTCTATGTGTTAATCCGGGTCATAAACTATCTGTGTTCCAAATTTGTTCCAAATCTGTACAGTAGTTTTTGCGTGAAAAAGTAACAAACATACATCTATATATCTATACTCACAAATTTTCGCATTTATGATTTTAGTAGGATACGATGTTTCTGACACCACACGGGGCGTGTCAAGCGTCTAGGTACCTTCCTAAATATTCAACCCTTCTCCCTTGACGCAACTCACTCGCCGCTCAGTGTCGTAATGGACCCGTGGTAAAGTGCTTCTTTGGGCGAATACCATTTTGTGGCATTTTGCTCATCGCGCACCTACCCACAGAAATTAAAATTACTCTTCACAAAGCACGTCACGTTCATGTGTCAATTATGTTACGAAAGGCACACTTGTTGAGATTTAATGGAAAACTTTTTCAGTAATTTTTTTTTTATATTCTCAATTTCAACTGTAAGACTGCTAAAAAAGAGGACAAAGCTTAAAAGATGTTTATTTGCATTGAATACTGCATTGTTACTTACTTTTAATAAAACATCTATATCCAAAATAAACTTAACGTTGTTTTATTTAAATCAAGCAGTTTTTTTTTGTTTATTTTAGTTAATCAATTCATATTACAATTTGGTGGATAAAAACATTTTGAAATAGTGTGAGCGTATTGCTCACGCGGGCCAATCCATGTAATGTTTTACAGTGCGCCTCCAGATGAGCCGTCAATTATGGAAAAGGATTATGTCAGATGCTGTAATTAAGACTGACACATGTCTTATTTAGGCTCCCTGTACTTTTTCAAAAATCTAACTTACTTATTGCCTAAGAATAAAACCTTCTAAGTACCTACAAAGTAAAAAGCACCTACAGACCTACACGTAATGACCCATAATTTGACCTCATCCTCAAATGGGGATTGGTTTATATCGTGACAATATAAGATGTTGTCACAATATGAACCAAACATCATTTATTGTCGCGATATGAACCAAATCTCATTTGGAATTCGATATATGCAAACATGTTATTTTTTATTATAACTTTTTTACTATTTTATATTTACAATATTATACGATAAGCACTAAAATGGATATTATCTTAGAAATATTATATATATTTTACGTTGTGTACCAACCCTTGAAAGCCTAAATTATTTCCTTAGTTATTATGCAGGAAAAATGAAAACCATTTATATGGTAAAATAGGTAAATATATACACAATGTCCGTAGAGGTTAGGTGATTTTTCGTCTTTGTATGTATGAATTTCAGGTTAGGAAAAAATAAACGGTGAAAATATATATATTTGCTATTTCTTATATAGCTTCTAAGACATATAAAAAGATACATATAAATGTTTATATAAAGTTTTACATCTTCTGCGAAGTAGTCCAGATATAGAATTGTTACTCTGGTTAGCATTATCGATGTACTAATTGTTTCTCGATTCCTGATGCAGCTTAAAATAGAGGCACCTAGACTGCCTCACAAAACAGATGCTAAATAAATAATATAAAAATAACGTTTTACAAGCCCATTGCAGCAGTCTCCAACTCGCTCGCTTCCCACGAGCACAACCTAAGAGGAAGTAATATTCCGGCGCCCTCATTAAGTTTAACTATTCGCTAAGGACTCACCCGCTTTCCGCAAAACAACCCTAGACATGTAGGTAGGTACAGGGAATCTGAATGTAAGCTTCGAAGAACAAAACAGAACAGATACTCTATGAGGTACCTAGACGACTGAAAAATGCGACCAATTGGCTATTATTTCTTTTTCGGTAGCTTAATAGGTCAGGAGGTTGTACACTACGTGGTATATTACGGTTATTTGTTTTATACAGAAACACAAATATACGTTCCAGACTATTTAACAATATTAGTTGAAAGTCAGGTTACCTACACAATCTGCACAAATGTCTTTAAATAAGGCCTGCATTGAGAGCTCATTAATTAAAACAAAAACTTTCTGACAAACTTTTTAAAACTCATTTAGAAATTCGCTTTTAAGCGCTCGTGATTGATTGAAAATAAATTTTATCTTTAAAATGTTTCAAAGCTTTTAACAAGGATCTGGCAGATGCTGAATTAAGATTTCAGACATTAAATAAGACGAAGCGGGTAAAAATGAAGCACATTTATCAGAGGGGTCTCGGGGCCCTTCATGCTGGGGCCCTTCCAGGTGAATTTATCCGTGTCGTCCCGCGTTTACGGTCAATTAAACGAAAGAACTTATCCCAACTTTGATGTACCGACGACCTGGAACTAATTAGAATTAGGCGCAAACGGTCGTTCCCGGACTGGCTCTTTGGCTCGGGGCTGCAATTACATGACGCGATTGAATGTAACGCGCTCTATATTTTAGGCTCACATTTTTTAGACCATTTTTACTTCGACCCACGCCTTTGCTGCAATAGAGGTCAAAAATGTCGATGGACGGCTTTGTGACGCGATCTGCGGCAGCCGCGTTACAGATTGCGCCAGTGTTGTGTAATCTGTACGAGTATTTAAATAAATAAAAATACATACAGACGAACATAGAACCTCCTCCTTTTTGGAACTCGGTTAAAGTTAGCTCGAGCTGTTCAGTGTCGATATTGGACCTTGATCCGTTAGTCGTTAAGAATTCAAAGGGCTTCGTGGTGCAATCTCATTTAGTTATGAAAACTGTATATTGCTTATATATTTTATATCCCTATATTCCTTTAAACACTTCCAAGATCTTGCAAAGATTAAATTATAACTTAATATTTAGGAAGACAAAAATTTCATTCACAATTTTACAGCGAAACTTATTCGAGCAAGCTGTGAAAATTTTCATTATAATCTGGAATTGCACCGCGCAGCCGAATGAATGAATGCAGATGATTTATTGCAGAATGCAATAAATCATCCCAAACGTCTAGCAGTTGAGGACTTCATTTGTGGACGATTGCATGGACTTTGATGAACGACTGATCTGGATGCAATTTATTACCTTTTGAGGTTCAAATTCTTTTTTGCATTCTTTACTGTACCTGCTCTATCAGCTCTCCACGTCGAGCTGGTTTTTCTAACTGGTATTGTACACAGAGTAGTGAAAATATTCTAGGTCTGTGTGTTCACCTATTTATGGAAAAACTAGTTGCGCTACGCGGTTTCACCTGCGGATAAAAAGTATTTTAATTATTTGCTCATTCCGCGGCAAAATTTCACTTTTCTGGGATAAAATGTAGGCTATATGTTAATCCAGTGTATAAGCTGTCTTGATACCGAATTTCATCCAAATCCATTCAGCCGTTTGAGCGTGAAGGAGTAACAAACATACACACATACAAACTTTCGCCTTTATAGTATTAGTGTGATGTGATAGGTACCGCAACAAAAATACTTATTAGCTAGTATAAAAAGTGCATGGGTGATATATATATGCAATACATGGTCTGAAACAATCTCTTTGAGTCGATCCTAACAAGTTATTATTAGTTATTGTTATTATTATTAGGAACTATTTTTTATCTATATAAGTGGTAGGTTTATTATTGTTTGATAGGCTTGCGTTTGACCACTAACGCACCTGATGGTACGTGACGATGCGGTCTAGGATGTAACAGGCTTGCCTAGAAGATAATAAAAATAAAGGTAAAATGGGATTAAACTCAAAATAACACTAGTTTAAGCAGTTGCAATTTGTACTAAACAAATGAAAGGAATAGGACTATAACTATAAAAATATTGGGAAATGATGATGATATAAGTAAATGTGACTCTACTTTAGAATCTATACATATAAAATTCAAAGTCCTGACTGACTGACTGACTGATTTATATATCAACGCACAGCCTAAAGTGTAGGTATCCACTAAGAAAGGGTTTTTCGAAATTCCACCCCTAAGAGGGTGAAATGGTTGGTTGAATTATCTTAAATTAAAAATTCTTCTTCGTTTCTTATAGGCCACGCGGGTGAAGCTGTGGGCAGAAGCTAGTTAAAATATATGGCTAGAGGCAGGGTCTTTAAATTTTTAGTATATTGCATTCCAGTAGCACAGTCAATAGCAACAACTGTTATGACAAAGCATCAAGGTACTCAGGATTTCGTAATAATCCTGAACAGAATGCGCTGCCGGCTACTGTCGACCCCAATTCATCGTGGAATGTCAGCCATCTCTGCGCGGAAACTCGTGCCTTGACTACGAACAACTGTTTGTTTATATTACGAACATTAATAAAACGACAATTCATTTAGAAAAGCTAACTTTGTAATAGAAACTTTTGATATTGTATTGTAAATTAAATACATCCAAGTTTGCATTTTAAAAACACATACCAATAAAAACTAAACTATGTATAATTATTATTGGAGAAAAACACAGAATTTAGATCACCTTCTGCGGGAAGCGTACCACAGCGTAAAAAGCTGGCAACATTCGGCTGACAACGTATGGTAACACGTCAGCTCAACCAGACGTCTGTTAAGTTTTAAATTTTCATTAAAAATTGTAGTTACGGAATGTCTCCGTTGTAAATACAACTTTTTAATTTTTTCTTATAATTTTTGAATACTATCGTACTGAATTCGAATTTGCCGTTAAGTGCGAATGTCGTAAAATATAAAAGATTGTGACTTGCAGCTTTATCGCATGTTAGTTTTATGGTTTTTAGAATGGCTTATTTCGGTAGTAATATCTGATTTAAGTTTATGGCGTAGCTTAAACCCGTTTTTATCGCGCAGAACTTTGTTGTAAAACACGAATTGCTAACCCTCTTCACTAGTCATTGTGATGGCCTGAGTGAGTGTGAATACTTTATAAATACAGAAAATAATATTTTATCTTCCAGAACAATTTTCTAATATGCAAGTTGGGTTGCATCTAAAAAGCCTATATAGTTTACCTTTACCTTTACCTTATAGCATATTTATTTTGTAAATAATGTTTTATTAGTTGTAACTTTTTATTTATAGAGTGACTGTACATATTAATGTTTCTGTTGAATTAATGAATTACATTCGTTTACCTTTGTCCATGATCAGTCTCGAAAATCATTTCATTGTATTTCTTGTATATTGCCACGTACCGTGACAGCTGGTAAAATATTAATTAGTTGCTTTGAGAGATGCTGATCATCAGTGGTATGTACCAGCATATATGTTACCAGCATATATAATTCAGCTATTGGATATAATACCTAGGAATATGTATAACACTCTGATCCATGGCTAACACAGTTTGATCACTAGATCCGTATTGACAAGCCCTGTTATATTAACAGTTTTAAGTCTATCATACGAAATTATATTTTTTAAATTGCTATTTTTAATACGCAATAATCTTTTAAGCGTAATTTATCTATTCATGTAGGTACATGAATAGATAAATACTTATTGAAATAGTTTTTAGTTCATTTTGTTTTTACCTGTACACCAAAGCCCAAAATTCTAAGCTACAGATTCCTCCTATTAAAAGGTTGTCTGTAAGAGATCTCTCTAAGCGATAAGACCGCCTGTTGTACTAGTACTAGTTTATTATGTAAGTTTTTCTTTTTGTAAATTGTTTTCTTTTTTACGGTGTACAATAAAGTGTTGATCTATCTATCTACATCTACGTATATCTACGGACGGTTCTGCTTCACAGATAATAATTATGTAAGTACTAGTAAAGATAGACATGAAATAGCGTCATCACTACATAGTATAAAACAAAGTCGCTCTCTCTGTCCCTATGTATACTTAAATCTTTAAAACTACTCAACGGATTTTGATGAGGTTTTTTTAATAGATAGAGTGATTGAAGAGGAAGGTTTATATATATATTTAAATGAATATTTTCGAAGATATTACAGATTTAAAAATTACGGGACGTAGCGTTTGCGGCGGTTCCAGCCGGCCAGGGCGGCGGGATCGTGCCTATAAATAGCGCGTCGGTTCAGTGAATGATATAGGCTATATTTTTTATGCCCGTGCGAAGCCGGAGGGAGCCGCTAGTCTGTCACTATGACACCACCAATGCACTACCGGCTTTGCCGGGGTGACCTCAATACGGAATTATTCCATTCAGCGCGCGATTGGAATTCGGGATCGATTCGACCACGATACGTTTGTCGCTTCGAATCAATATCAGCAATTTGGGCATTAGATCTAACGCAGGATCGCAAATAGTGTCTACTGCAGGTGCAGGGGCTTTTTGGAACCGGAATATCCATGATATAGAAAAATGTTTTCGATTCATAAAGGTTTTATTAAACTGTTAGCTATACAAGGGAATTAAAGTATTTTTTTTTAATTTTTATTATTTTTACCCAACTCAGTAAACAACCTCGAATTCGTTAGTAATTATTATCGATCCAATTGCTAAATCTAATAAAATCTAGAATGTACACCTAGAGCTTTGGTGGTAAGTACTATTGTTTGTTCTGTGCTACGGAACAGTACTGCCTTGTGTTTGGTGCTCCTCTAACTGCTTCTGATGAGTCCCCAAAACAACCTCCCTGATTACATACCTGCTATCTGATAGCAATTTACACCTATAAAGCTAAATAGCTGTGGGATTGAAGGTTTACAGCTGCAAACAACCGTTGGGATTAGAGTCAATAACTAGATATACTCGTATAAGAGGATTTCTGGAGTTTGTATTGGAAAGTGGCAGAGCGGTTTAACGGATATTAGAAATTACGTAGCCATCATCTTTGTTGATTGCTTTCACTAACTATAGATTTATATAGAATTAGATCAATCGAGGTATTGTATAAGGTTTACCTGCATTAAATACTGTTCTACTCTAAATCACTCTAGTAACTAGTGTGAAAACGCAGATGACAAGTTGCTGTTTAACTAGAGTCTATTTAAATAACAACCTGTCATCTGCGTTGCCGTGAAATAAAGTATTTTTGTTAAGCATCTATTCTATGAGAAAAGATGCGTAAAACCCCAGAGCTGTAAAGCACCGGACATGTATAGAACGAAATTTGTATAGTATAGAGTTGAAGAAATATATAGTGCATCGAATTTGTAGAGCACTGTAGTTATACAGCACCAGTTTTGCGAGCACAGAACTGGAGAGCACCAAATTTGTACAGCACCGGGTTTGTAGAGCACAGATCTGGACAGCAAGAGAGCACAGAAGTTATAAATCGAGAGTTGGAGAGCAAGAGAGCACAGGAGCTATAAATCGCTAGATTTGTAAAGCACCAGTGTTATAGAGCACCAAAGTATAACAGAGCAACATATATGTACAGGACCAAACTTGTAGAGCACCAAAGTTGTAGAGAACCAGAGTTTAAGACTTACGGAGTTGTACAGCACCAGATTTGTAGAGCACATAATTGAAGAACAATAGAGTACTAGAGTTATAAATCACCGAAGTTGTAGAGCGCCGGAGTTATAGAGCCGAAGTTGTAAGGTTTGTAGAACACACAGTTGAAGAGCAATAGTGCATCAAAGTTATAGAGCCCTTGAGTTCTATCGCATTGGAGTTGTACGGTAGAAGATATGTAGAGCACAAAATTGAAGTGCAATAGAGCACCAAAGTAGTAGAGCACCGGAGTAGTAGAGCACTAGATTCGAAGAGTGCAGAGTTAATGAGCATGAGAGTTATAGAGCACCATATTTAATATGACCCATCATATTACTATACACATTCAAACCCTTCACACAGCACGAAATCTTAATATATCTATAAATACTTTCAATAGCTTTGTATATAAAAATGAAATAGTACTGCGCTTCGTAACTTTTCACCACGTGAAGCCCAAATTATGACTAAAAATATGTTTACCAAGATTACGAGGGTGGAACATTACTTAGCGTTATTTTTCACTCGGTATGATCGATCGGCCACCTCATAGCGTACGTGAGCACCGCATTAGCATAACTCGATGCCATTACTACCTGTATGTTGTATCCATACTACTGTACACCATTGTACAATGTACATGTACAGCCAGCAATAAAAATAGATCTCATACGAATCATTTGTTTCTTGTTTTTTTTTTTTTTTAACGGGCAAAGTGCCTTTATTTTTTTAAACGAACTAAAATATTTTAACAACTGCTAATAAATATAACTAGCTACACTACCTACTACAAAAAAACATTTGGATTATATAATAGCCTCGATTACCTATAGGCATTAGATAGTCCAAATGTTCCAGCCCACTACCATTAGATAGCGTACTCAACATGCTGGCTGCATTGCCCTATTGAAGAGTTCTTAATAAGCATATTGATGCAGAAGCATGATAGTTATTTTCCATTTTTATTTCAACTTTACAAGCCTTTGTGACGTGACTTTATTCAGTTCGATAGTCATTGGTTTCATAATAAAGTAGCATTATATAATCAAATATGTTAACGTCTATACTCCCTTCACTGTTCTTATACTCAATCGGTTAAATTAATAGGTATTTTCTTCCTGAAAATGTTTTCCTCGGCACTGGAAAACCCAAGGATCTGGGTATTAGAGATACTTAAATCATAAATATATTTAAAAGGCCATACAGGCTAAGTGTATGTAGATAAACAACGTAGGAGTAAAGTGGAGGCGCGTCGCCGACAGAAATATATGCTGATTTTATCACCAGCATGTGTGGAGTCTCTCGAGAATGCCTACGCACTCCGCCTCTCGTAAGACCCTCAACGCCTCTCTACTTTTACCTATCTTAATCCGAATAACACCTGCTTAAATGAACTTCACTTCCGTATGCAAGCAAATTGTTTAAGAGCTTAAACGAAATGCTTATGAAGTGAAATTTTAACGTCGAGTGTAAAATAAGCATAGCACAGATCTGGACGCACAACGCTTTTAAGCGACTTCATTAAATGAGGCGATTCTCAATTGAAGGGGTGAGAACAAAAACGGTTTACCTATTTTTTTTTCACAAAATGACTTATTGGTATCGTTGGATTCAGCGTGAAATTATCTACAATAATACATTCTCAAATTACCGAAACGAGGCTTAAATCTCGAGATTGTCAGTCTAAAAACGGTTTATCTGACTCAGGAATACCGTTCGCTTTGCATAAAAACATTATTATATTATATTATATTTTTACAGTAATTGTACGAATTAGTACTATATTTTGTATTTTAAAATAGAATGAATACATTTTCAAGCAAATGAAACTTACATAAACCTTTTCTATTACCTTATAAGCAATCTACATTAAAATGAAGCCGTTGAAGTTTAAAGTAAATTTTCTCGAAACTATCAATTTGACAGTTAAACCCTTTTTACTCTCAACCCTTTAATTTAGCCGCATATTTTTTGCGTGTCATCATCATAATCATCACTATCGTCAGCCTGAAGGCATACACTGCTGAACAAAGACCTCTCCATTTATTTTTTGCCATAATCACTACGCTTGACAGGCGTCTTGGTGATCGCATTAGGTACATACTACAAACTGAAGTGAAGGATATTCCTTTAGCTGAATCTTACAGCACCCGTGGAAGAAATGAGGTGATCATATTCTTACGCCGGCTGAAATTACGCGGTTGGCCTATTTTTGGTATTTCCACCAACTGTTAGCCTATTTCGTTGTCGTCTTTCGATTATATAGCTTCAGGGTGGTACGGTAATTTGGTGAAGATCTGATGAAGGAGATACAAGACAGAACTAGAACTCTTCAATAGATGAGAGCAAATTCATTGCAATATGGTTATTATATTGGAGATTGCTATAATTGTCCATTTAGATTTATTACGCTGCTAGTGGACACATGGACAGTTGATCTTACTATATAGACTTCAAAAATACCTTGCGGAACTTTTCGGTATAAAATGAGTAGTAAAGAATTTCATCCTATTTCTAAAAGGGTCGTTAAAATATCGCATAAGTGTAAAAGCATTGAAAATCGATATAAAAAGCCTTTCACGGGGAGAAGTGAAACATCAATTTCATTAGGTGCTCCAAGCCACTACAAAGAAATTAATTGGGTACTTGTTGAGGATTTATTGGTTCTTCTGCAAGGCCACCTCCTTTACTGGCAGTGTTAACACAAAAGTGGAACTACCCGCAATAAAAAGTTTATGTTGCCTGTAACAACATTTCACTTAAACCTAATTAAGCTTGAGCACAGCATAATTTTTGCAAAATATATACAACTTACGCTGAATAACTATTTTACGTGCATATTATTTATATCACATTAACTGCAGCTCGCGGTTTCATACTCTTTGAAGTCAGTTAAAAGAGTGTACTGTTTTTCCCTGAAGTTCAAATTATTTAAATGTATTCGCTGTTACAAAAATGTTCTTGAAAAGGTAAAAAAAACAGCCAGAGAGACATACAAAGGTTCTAATTTTCTATATTAGTATGGAGTCATACAATTCAAATAATTGTATGGATTACAAAATAAAATTTAGCATATGATCTAAAGTCGTATAAAAGATTATATAGTGTCGCTGTGTATGGAATACACCTTTCTCAACAAGAAATGTGTAAACAAAATGATACTATCAAATAAAATTTTAAAAGTGCTTTTCAATATTACCACATTTCTTTATACTTACTTAATTAAATGCAAATTAAAAGCTTCACAAATCAGCCTCAAAATTATACCTCGGAAGTTGAGATTTCACCCAAGTTTGTTACGAATCCGTTTGATGGTTCTCCTTTTATACAAATAATCGCGGCATAATTCGCGAAGGGAAAGGAAATCAAAGAGCGCGTTTTCTCTAAGTTTCCCGGAAGTATCTCAGTAGTGGCAGCTGTGACACGGCTCCCGAAAGCTCATGAATTATTTAATGGGTAATCGCCCCCGTCAGACGTTTCAGATATTTTGAAGCCCTTGCTTGTGCATAATTAAGTGTGGAGGTATTCGACAGTGGCACTTTTTGCACGCACGCCTTGTAATTAGCTATTTGCTAATTTATGAAGCGGGCTCGTGACCCAGTTCACAACGGGAATGAATTATGTTTTAACTTTACTGGGGTAACGTATCCCGGAGGCAATTAGAGGAATGTATGTTTTATGGTTCATTCTGGTGAGAAGATCTTTGGCAGATTTAGGTTAAGACTGACAGCCAAGGGAAGTTATAGTTTCAAAACAGTCTAACAACAGGCCTACTTACTACTTTCAACAACATCTCGCCTGATGGGAAGTGATGATAGAGCACGTTTACCCATGAGATGGCCTCTTGACTTGCAGAAACCCAAATTTATTAATTATTTAAGAGGAAATACTAATCTTGGCAATGTATTCCACTCCTTGTAGATGTTTTGATAATAAATTACTCAGCAAAGCGCTTAGTGCATCAACGACAATTGTACCTAGAAAACTACGTAAGTTCTACAGCGTTGTACATCTCGGTGTCGTTTCATCAATATAAACTTCATTTTACCTCACTTGATATCTTTCTCTTCTCAGATGGATGTACTACTTCCGTAGTCCTCGCTCTATTTCTCTTCGCTAGGGAAATTAGGCTCAATGCAAATCTCATTTGCAAAAGGTTGGTGTATTTTATTATTGTGCTTATAGAAACTACGAGACGCTGCATAACAATGGATTTGTGAATGAAATTGTGCACTCGTCAAGTCTCGGTTTAGAATAAAAATAATTTGCTCTGTTTTTAAATTATAATATACTAGTTGCGCTCCGCCGTTTCACCCGCGGATTTAAAGTATTTTAATTATTTGCTCATCCCACGGGAAAATTTCACTTTTCCGGGATAAAATGTAGCTTATATGTTAATCCAGTGTATAAGCTATCTTGGTACCGAATTTCATACAAATTCACTCAGTCGTTTGAGCGTAAAAGAGTAACAAACACACACACATAGACACAAACACACATACACACATACAAAAGTGTGATATGATGTGATAGTGTGATTTATATTTTTCTCTTATACGATTAATGATTGGTAAATACATACCTACACTATCTAATAATGAACATTACAAATAATTAACTCAGAACTGTCGATATGGTGTGATGAAATACTAATGTATGTGTATGACAGCCGACAGGGAAGAGCTAAATCTGACCGAAGCCGACAGAAGGTATTGATTTGATCGTATCCTCCTATTCAGCCATTTGACGATTTGAAAGGATCGTTTGTGTAGACTCTATAACTAGAGCTACATATGTGTGAACCTCCCACATACTCCGTTGTACTGTTCCAGAATCACTACCATTCAATAGAGAAAGAATGAAATAGCCATACTCTTTTCTTATTCCATTCTTCTTTTATATACATTCAAAATTTGTCATTGTTAATGAATGACGTGGTGGGCTAGTAGACATCAGCTCAGTCTAGTAATCTGAGATCAGATCATAAAGTTTCATTGCCAAGTAATTTCACTAGCTACAGTCCCCTTCAAACTGGTACACAGTAGTGTTTGCACACTACTATTTGGCGGCAGAATAACTGGCAAAGCAGTGGTTCCCATCTAGACGAACTTTGCAGAAAAGTACCCTCTAGTAAAGCTTGCAGTGAATAACTGAACTGACTGACTGAACATAAGCTTTGGTCAATCGCTTGTCTCTCTGCACAGCAGATGGTCTTCAAGTTAAAAGAGCTGGGGTTGGAAAACTCCATCATCCGCTGTACTCACCTGATTATGCGCCTACAAACTTCTAATTTTTCCAGAAATTGGATAACTTTTTGGCAGGAAAAATTTAATACCCAGAGAGGCAGTACAATAATGCCTTTGAAGAATTTGTTGCCTCCCATCCAGCTGATATCAATAAACTGCCACTGCGTTGGCAAAGATGCATTGACTGCATTGGTGATTACTTTGATTTCAAGAAATATAAAACAATGAAAAAAATACGGCAACTTATATTTCATACAAAACGGCAACGGCAAAAAAATTGTAGATAGGCCTATCTATATTATATTTATTTGGAGTAAGTATCACATTGCGCGCTCTTTCATCGCACAAAATTGTTCAACTACCGACTCTAAACACCACCGTTCTTTGCCATTTCTTTTCCAAGCTAGCAGACTGTTTCCTACAAAATATCTCATAGAAATATTTTCATTTGCGCGCTTTCCCGGTATTCCCGCGAATAAACAAGGCGTGTTCTTTGAGCGCTGTACGTGAGTTGCAAGCGGTCTGTAGACAGGGAGACGATGGCGTAACTAATTACTAATGCACCGACGAGCAATTACTCAGATCATCGGCCTATCGGCAAGGCGAAATGTTTTAAATTATAGGATGTATAGGTTAGGTACCTATTTGCAAAATTTTGGTAGACAATACAGTTAATTGTCAAGTTTTTCTTTATACACAATCGCATAACAAAGTATTAGCTGTTATACATAGATTTACGTTTGACCATCAACTCCAACAACGACCAAACCCAAAACAAACCATTTAAGACTGTCATTTTGATTTGATTTCAGCTGCAACGGTCGTAGCCTCGGTGATATATTTTTTGTTTATGATTAATTTATTCTAATCCGAATACTTTTTATTTACAAATCGATATATACTTAAACAACAATTAGCCTACAGAAATATCGCACGCGCTATAAGTATTTTGCGAATGGCTCGGCTCGATGCACGACTCATTTTGTTCCTTATTCTTATTTAAACCCATTCAAATATTATTACTTTGTTTTCAGAACCGATATAGTAACAATGTACTATATTGAGTATCTATGTACCTAATTATATATAGTAACTGACGTAACTATCATATATCTAAGACTAGTTCCGCCCCGCGGTTTCACCCGCAGATAAAAAGTATTTTAATTATTTGCTTATCCTACGGGAACTTTTCACTTTTCCGGGACAAAATGTAGCCTATCTCTTCCTCATCGGCACTGATAGCGAACGGACGTGTTTTTGTGCTGCTGCCACCTCGCTTATCACACTCATCGAATATATTGATACTTGAATTGACTAGAAGTGACAAGTCACGTCAGCAAGATGATGAACCTACAACACTCCCCGGTAAAAGCTTTTTCTCTCAATGATCTTCATGATCAAGGAGCCCAAGAAAAGACCGTACAATCTTCCAGAAAAAGGAAAATGGATCCCGTAATTGAAGCACTAGAAAACTTCAAAGTGGACATTACCGCCCAGTTCAATGATTTGCGTAGTGACATAAATGCGAAATTTGAGAATATAAGGCAAGAAATGACCGCTTATCACTCCGTCAATGACAGCGAGAGACATGAGCTAAAGTCTCAAATTATAATATTGCAACTGGAAAATAAAAGGAATCAGGATACTATACTAAAACTTCAAGAACAGCTTGAAGCGATACAGAGGATGCAAAGAGTAAATTTTATTGAAATCAGAAACATCCCAGCAACGGTTGGAGAAGACGTTGCCAAGATTACTGAGAAGATAGGAGCGAAGATTGGAGCGGAGTCTGGCGGTAAAAACATAAGGAGCGTATATCGGCTGAACAACAAAATCATGGACTAAAGGCATATCATTGTTGAATTTAAGGATACCAATATTAAAGATACTAAAAACAAAACACAAAAACACTGTACTTGTAACACATACTGACGTAACTGATCATGATACTGTTATTTTAAACATTTCAAAAGTTATTTCCAGACAGAAAACAGAATCCAAAACAGTAAAAAAAATTGATTACACAGGTGTTTTAAAAGACCTAACAGAGACTGACTGGAATTTTGTACTATGCCGCTTGGATCCTAACGATTGTACAGACATCTTCCTGAATTATCTACAAGAAGTACTAAAACGACATACCTCTCTCAAAACACTGCCTAGTTCTAAAAGAAAAATAAAGCCCTGGATTACATTAGGTCTTTTGAAATCGATCAGAAAACGTGACAAATTACATAAAAATTGCGTAAGAATCCTTTTGATGAAAAGTTATCGATACATTATAAAAAATATAGAAATATCTGTAATAAAGCAATTAAGTTTGCTAAAAGAAAATATCAACGTAAACTCATAAATAACAGCTTAGGTAAAACTAGACAATTGTGGAAAAATATCAAACAAATCTGTAACATCGGAAATCAGCAAGACAATAACTATAATGAGATACTAGGTTCTTCTAGAACCCCACACCAATCTGTAAGTGATATCAATCACTACTTTTCCAATGTTGGGTCTACTTTAGCTAAAGAGATACTAAATAATACAGGGGAATCACCAATTTACACTAACAATAACGATATTAATGTAGACGCTGAACACGGTCCTCTTTCATCGTTTGCACTCTATTTCACAGATGAACAAGAAATCACGAGTATTATTAACTCGCTTAAATCTCACAGTGCCCCAGGTTGGGATAACCTGCCAAGCGAACTGTTCAAGACAGCAAAAGAATACCTGAGTGTCCCTATTGCTCACATTTGCAATATTTGTATTGATACGGCTACATTTCCACGTTCCCTGAAAAAATCTATTGTGTGCCCGATATATAAAGGTGGTGATAGAGACCATGCTTCAAACTATCGCCCTATTTCACTACTCCCAGTTCTAGCAAAAATATTTGAAAAAGTTATTAACAGAAGATTGGTCAAATACTTGGAAAGCAAAGGCTCCCTATCAAATAATCAATTTGGATTTCGTGGAAATAAATCCACAGTGGACGCGGCTTCATTAATAATACATGACATTGTACAGAAAATTGATTCAGGAAAAAAATGTATAGGTGTTTTTCTAGATTTGGCCAAAGCTTTCGACACGGTCTCTATCCCCAAGCTTCTACTTAAATTGGAGTCAATTGGTGTGAGAGGGCTCCAACTAAAGCTCTTCCGGAGTTACCTGACTGAACGTATGCAATCAGTGAAAATAGAGGACTACGTCAGTAATGAACTGCCTGTAGAATACGGCGTACCACAGGGGAGCATATTGGGCCCTTCTCTATTTATACTCTATATTAATGGTCTCTGTAGCATGAATCTTGCTAATGCTACGATATCTACTTATGCAGATGACACTGCACTGATTTTTTCTGCGGATAACTGGACTGACTTGAAAACCATAGCTGAAAAAGGCCTCGCTAAAGTAGCTACCTGGTTAAGGAATAATCTCCTCACGCTAAATGTAACCAAAACAAAAATTATGCCATTTTCAATATCTAAAAAAAGTGACCCTCCTGCCGATTTTAATATCAAACTTCATTCTGGCCATACCGTTCATGAAACTGAATGTAGCTGCCCTTATCTGGATTCAACTGATAACATAAAATACTTAGGTCTTCACTTGAATAGGCACTTGAAATGGGAAACCCATATAACTCATCAAATGTCTAGAATCAGAAAGCTGATCTACATTTTCAAAAACTTACGTCATGTAGCTGATCCTCCACTCCTTAAGAGGGTATATGAATCTTTAGTTCAGTCCATCCTTGTATATTGTTTGCCATTATGGGGTGGAGCCCCTAAGATACACTT
This sequence comes from Ennomos fuscantarius, assembly GCA_905220475.3. Taxonomy (NCBI): domain Eukaryota; kingdom Metazoa; phylum Arthropoda; class Insecta; order Lepidoptera; family Geometridae; genus Ennomos; species Ennomos fuscantarius. The sequence continues at coordinate 9,014,426 of HG992037.1, read as the reverse complement.
TATTGATATTGAGAGAGTACAAAGAAGTGTCGTAAAGGTTATGCTTTTTAAACCTTACAGGTATTCAACAGAACAATTATACAAGGACAGTAAACTTCTTACTGTTAGACAACTGTATTTATTATACATTATCCTTCACCAGCACAACAAAATTGACTTTCTCGAAATCACGAAAAAAAATCTCACTAAGAGACGTAAGCATCAGGTCTGTAAGGTCCCTTCAAATAAAAATAAATTCACAAATCATCAAATCCCATTTTTATCTCCATACCTTTATAACAAACTTAACAAAGAGTTGAACGTATTTAACATGACTAGAAACAAAATAAAGAAGGAGCTTCAAGAATGGCTGCTACAAAAAAACTATTCCTTAACAGAAAATCTACTTAAAGTGCTTGAGTAACAAAAAAAAAAATATATATATAATACATACACATAATACAATATAACACCCAGACACAGAACAAACACACATGTTCATCACACAAATGTTTGTCCTGGGTGGGAATCGAACCCACAACCCACAGTTCATAGGGCAGGGTTATTACCAACTGAGCTATCGGGCCAGTAGAATTATGTTTGATTATAATTTAATTTTTACTTTATTTATCTTTAATGCCACTAACACTTAACTAAACTAACACCAAAATTTCTATTTAATGAAAGTATGATTCCAATACTAGCGTAGCGCATCATTAGTATTCTTCCTACCAAATTTACTGACTATATATTATAACCTAGTTTGGTTATAGCAAAATATAATGAGAAAAAAAATACTATGTACCTATGTATATTAAATATAAACCACAATTTCTAAAATAATAAATAATTAAAAAAAAAAATCTTCACCGGATAATATATAACGTATTTGAATTTTCAAAATAAATAACATATAAATAATTACAAATTGTGTTGAAATATACCTTAATAATCATCAATCTAAATATTTCTTACTATTACTTACTACTTGCTTATTTTCCATGTCTTCATGTCTTTCTTAGGCGCTTCTATATGTTGTAAGATCTGTGTTAGCAGAAAGAATCACTATGCGCCGTGCGTTTTTAAAGTGTAGGGTAGTATTGGATGATAACAAACTGGTCGTAAATATGGTTCTCGTGTTTGATTCTGTCTTTTTTTTATGTTAATAGTGTTCTTACGCTAAACGTTTTCATTAAGAAGTAACTAAACGCTTACTTTATATTAATATGTATTAATATTTCGAATGTGTGATTCGATAATAAAGTGCAGTGATGGAAAAATATGAAGTAATGGCGGTGATTCTTGCACTGGTTTGTAACTACTTATGTATTTGTAAAGATGCATCATAGTTTCTTATTTCTCTTTTTTTTTTCTTATAGTTATTCTAAAATATGTTTACTCCCGCCAATAGTTAATTTTTAGTTGATTAATTTATCATAGACAAGCACACTAACGTAAGTTCACAAATCTTAAGAATAATTTCGAGAAATTGTACTTACACTTATAAATTTAGCAGTGGCTACACACTAATAAATAATATCATAGAGGATGTGTCGATGTGGGGGACCTAATATCCTAAACACAGGTTAACTTAGTTAGGAGTTAGTGCTCAGACATTTATACCTACTCGAGTTATGTTATACCACTAATAGTGTATCAATTCATACTGTCATCTATATGTGAGCCAAGTTACACCTACATCCATAAACTGTTAAAGTTTCAAAAGTACACAGTTTTAATATCGAAAAATATAAATCCTAGTTTTTTTTTTCTTTTTTAAGTATGTATATGTAATGTAGCTCTAAATTTCTTAAAATTGCTACGATGTTTGAGTAGGTGGTCACCTATTTTTATTTTCCGAAATAAATATCATTTCATTTCATTTCATTTCATTTCTATGTGTTAATCCAGTGTATGAGCTATTTTGGTACCAAATGTCATCCAAATCCATTCAGCCGTTTGAGCGTGAAGGAATAACAAACATACACACATACAAACTTTCGCCTTTATAATATTAGTGTGATGTGATTTACATAGTTTCTACATAGTACGTAAGTAATAATAATACCCAACGATCACATACATAGTGTAAGTGCGTAAATAATTTTATTAGAATTTATTAATACAATTTCAATCAGTGATTGAATACCGCAGGTAGCCCCTCTCGTTCCAGCTATAATTTCAAATCGCAAAGATCGCATGGTTCGCGGCGTTCCACTGGGTAATAACAGGTTTAATTAAACATTATTTATTCTACTACCATTTTGATAACTGCAATGCTGAGAAATAAATACCTACATAGAAAGAATACTTGACGCCTCAGGGGGCATTGAGTTGCTGCAGGGATTTCATTCTATGGGGATTCATTTTATTTTATGAACAAATCTGAATGCATATCTTGCTGTTGATAGTATTGTATAGTATGGTGGATACGTCAATCGAAGTAAGTATTTAGAAAGGTAGAAAATCTGTCGTAAAGGCGATCAGATACATCAATATTATATCTTTATTAAAAACAGCGCCATCTGTACTGTGAACTGTGAACTGGAATGGTTATAAGTTACGATCAAGAACATAGGCACAGAACCACGGACGTTCTTTTTATTCTTCTCAATGACATGAGCCGAATGAGGCAAAAGCTTCGACTGAAACATGTCAGATGGCGCTAAATGTAAGTATGTAGGGACCACAAATTATAAACTAAATATTGGTTGAGTTTTGGCGGGAAAACGAAAAAGATCCCGTCACCGCGTTGTATTATTTTCCAAAACTTGTGTTATTGTCAGTGTTAGTGCATAAAATTGGTGGCATTTTATTCATTAAGTGCTGGATTACAAGCACGAGTATGGGAAAGTGGTATAATGATGGTGAAACGTTTCTTTTCGTGTTGTTTCCAAAACTCCATAGAAGCTTTTGGTTAAGTTGCCACCACTTTACTAGGAGTATTACTTGACTAGACTAGACTAGATTATAACTTGACTTGATGACTTGGACTGTGACTTGACTTGACACAAATATATATAATATAAATTAACTTGAGAAATTATCAATTATTTGACACTGGCTAAATACACAAAAGTGTGGAAACAAAAAAAAAACGAAATATTGGTTGACATCCAGTTGACATACATATTATTTTGTTGTTTTTTAGAATAGCCAGCGTAACTAGACCCCCCATTAGTAGCTAGCCTTGGGTGAGGGGAGAGGGTAGTGAAGGGGTGCGATTAACCCAGCACTTAACGAATAGAATGCCACCAATTTTATGCACTAACACTGAAAATAACACAAGTTAAGGAAAATAATACAATGCGGTGACGCAATCTTTTTCGCTTTCCCGCCAAAACCTAGGGGTGCGATTATCTAAGTAAATAAACACATAAAAAGATCGTGGAAGTAGGACGCTTCCATGGCATGTTCACCACGAAAGCAGTCACAGAGAAAAACAAATGCGTACCATAAAAGAAAACTAAAACCTCAACAATAAAGGGTGATATGAATACTTATAGAAATGTAATTATACTTACACAATAACCTACCAGCCGATGGAGGCTGCCTTGGCCGACGTTTATGAAAGGTCGACGTGAGAGATGAGTTTCAATTGTTGTAAGCGGTGTGTTATGCTCATTTCAAACATAAATGTCTGTTACATACGGGCTGATTTATCTGGTAATTATTGTTATTCGGGCTTTAAGGATTATTTAAAAAAGCCTTAAGCTTACAAATCGAAAACGCCCTTAGTGATGCCTTAGCTATGGTTTTACCGCTTTCCATCAGGCGGAGCCAAAATGCATCTTTGTCGTACATCCCCATAAAATAAGACTTGTAAATTAAAACATGACTTTTTCGCTCACTCTCTAGGTTTTATTAGTTTGTAGTGTTTATCAATCTTGGTAACAAACTGAAAGGAGGCACCTAGCGCTTAAAAGTTGACGATTTTAGTATTAAAGTGAACGCTGAACGATAATGCTGTTTAATTCGTTTGGATAAAGCTGAAATTCAATATCTGCCCTGCTTTAAGATTACATGGTATACCTCTATTGGTGTCTAATCTGTTGGCACAAACTAGACTTAACTTAACTAAAATTAGGTTTAGTCGTGTCAAACGACGTTCGCTAATCTGTTGTCGCATTTTTAAACTTAATTTTAGTTGGATTCTCTAAAATTAATTTTAGTTACTCAACTTAGTTTAAGTGGTATTTTGCTAATCTGTTGTACCAAATTTACGTCAAACTACGCCTAATATTAGAAACGTCAAACTAAAATTAGTTGGCTTCTAAATTGGTGTACACTTAAATTATTTACGAAATATAACAATCATTTAGGGCTTGTGCCAGTACCAGAAATTATCAGGATGGATGAATATGTGGTTTCAGCTCTTATGGATTCATCAGAAAGGTAACATTTATAAAACCTACCTACACTTAAAGAAATCATTTAAACCATATTAACTACAAGTTTCTTTCAGAAATTACCAAGAAAGGATAAGGCTGGAAGGTTTAAGGGATAATTCAAATCTTTTTGAATTAGCCGAGGAGAAATTTAAAAAACAGTTTCGCCTTCCCAAAACTTGTCTGATATATTTAATTGACACTTTAAATGATCCACAGTTAGATGAAAAGTTCCTTCCATAAAACACATAAAAGTTTGTATGTGTTTGTATACCTACTTGTTACTCATATTTCAAATTTCGTTATATTATTATCCCTTATATGTCCCTTTACAGACTTTAGCCTCACTACAATTTTTTTTTACAGGCTGCTGAAATTGTCTTGGCCAACCAAGACAATTTTTTAGGTCTAAGTAAACCAGCAGTAGTTAGCAGATACCTGGAACTTGTCACTAATGCCATATTAGAAAACTTAACTTCAATACATGTAAAATTTCCTACAACGCACACTGAAAAAGAATCAGCAAAGGCAGAGTAAGTGTTTAATTTCTGTTTACAGTTATTTGTCATAAGTACCTATCTATGTTCAGGGCCTACAAAAACCAATAATTAGTAGGTAGCAATATAAAGTGTTATTTGTTTCAGATTTCTGGCCTTATATAACATGCCCAACACTCTAGGTGCTATAGATGTCACACACATTGCAATAGTGAAACCACCACTTGGTCATCCTACTGCTCCTGGAAACCTTTTTTACAATAGAAAAGGGTTTAACAGCATTAATTGCCATATTGTGAGAATTTATTTATATTTGTACCTACTACATCACCCATTATACTAAATAAGAATTTTTCTTTTATGTAATATAGGTACTTATTTAAGTAGCTACCTAGCTACTTTATAAAACAATACTTAATCACTTATGCATCCTCTTAGGTATGCAGTGCAAAACCTAAAATCGTGGCATTAAACCCTAATTTCCCTGGGTCCACACATGATGCAGCCATCTGGAGGGCATCATAAGTCCAAGAATTTCTACAAAATGAGTTTGTGCATGGAGAAAGAAACCAGTGACTTTTGGGTAACTTTGTATTTATTACTCACTTGTTTTTTTTTAAATCATAAGGCATACATAGATTTACTTTAAACTTTATTTAACTACAGGTAACAAGGGGTACCTTCTGCAACCAGGGCTCCTGACTCCTGTTATGGCACCACCCTCTACAAATGAAACCACCTGCGAGTGCCATTGCAGGGCAAGAAATATTGTTGAGATGTGCATTGGCCGATAAAAACCAAATTTAGATGCTTTCATAGACATCGCTGCCTGCATTATGAACCAACAAAGCCAGCTAAAATTATATTATGCTGTTGCACTATATTTAATATTTTTATTGATGCTGGTAAGTGAATATGAGCAGATTGTTATTAAAATACATTTATAATCAATGTGGGGTTCAAAAGTTATTACACTAAAATTAATATTTATTTTTGCAGATTTGGATGAACTCGATTGAGAGCAAGATTCATCCCCCGATGGAATGGAGGATGAATATCATGAAATTGATTTCCTTGAGGAGGGAAGAGAGATATACCAATTTGTCATAAATAACTATTTTACATAAAATAAACCATTCAAATAATACACAAGGTTTTATTTCTTAATATTTTAATAATAAATTATCATCATTAGGTATAACACTTCAACAATAAAAATAATCAACAATTAACAAAATACAAATATTTTTTTAAGGGATTCTAAACAACTACAACTTAGCGAGGTACAAATGAGCGCAGTTAGTGCATGCTCTCAATGAAAATGGAAGTAGTAGATGGTAAAACCATGATAAGTCAAATTTACTGTGTGGTGTTATCATCTTGTTGGAAGAGTACAGGTAGGCTCACTGAACGAATAGCAGCTGCTAATATTTCAGCAGCCTGCACTATGCTCTCCCTTAATAGCCTACCATTTTCATTGAGGGCTTGCACTAAATTGTTATTCACTGGAGACCGGGGAGGCCTTCGCACTCTACATCGAACACAGCGGGTGCGCATGGGTCTCCAAGCTTCCGCTCCCATGTCTGCTTGAGGTTCAGCCTCCACAGAGGGTGGCATGTCTGGTAGGTGTGGCTCTGGCAAAGGTTGACTCACAGAGGCAGGCTGGATTCCCTGTAAAAAGAAAGTGTAAGTATAAATTATGCAACTACACAATTTTAAGTTTGGTGCCTGCCACACAGACTTAGAAATCTGGTTTAGGTAAGTACATTAAAATGTAAAACTGTGAATGAATACCTAATAAGTATATAATCATGCCTAAATGTGGTACAATTGTATACCTATTAACATAGCATCATAAATTGTTAATATACCCATATTATAAAAAGTCTCATCCCCGCAGTCATAAAACTTTAAATAAAATTTGTTGGTAACAACACAGGAGGAACACCAGAATAGTAGTGTGCAGGAGAGGAGACCTATATCAAACAGTGGGTTGACACAAGCCAAGATAATTAAAAATGTACCTATAACTGCGGTTAACACTTTTAGAGCCCACTATGTGGCTTAATAAGCCTTTATTCAATATTAAATCAGCATTCATGCAGTTTGTCTTTAAAAATAATGTAGATAACTAGGTAATTAATCAAATTATTACCATTTCCATCTGGCAGAATCCTTCAACAGAGGCAGACCCTTCTATGTCTAGAATTTTCACTTCCATATCAGTCAGGTCTGCCTCTGCCGGTCCTCCGCCTGTGGCGCGTATAGATGTTCGCACCTTGCGAGCCTTAGCCTTCACCTTTCCCACCCACAAATTCCACACCTGTAAATGATGAAGTTATTATTAAAAGAAAATTCACATACATGTAAATTTTAAAAAAATTGGTGTCTTGCATAAACTTACATGCTGCCACTGCTGTGCAGTCCTGCTGTAGCCAAGTTGGTTTAAGCTGTTGCTTAAAGCCGCCTAAAACTCAACGACCCATGTCATGTGGCAGCCTGATTTCCTAGAAAAGTAGACTTCTTGTAATTAAAGGTATGTGCAGTTATTATTTATGAATGACTTTACTGTTTATATGTAAAGTTTACATAATGAAATCATTGTTCAAGATGGCTTTAAAGATTTATGCGTAGGTATGAAAAAAAATAACTAGTATCATTCTTACCTCTCACCATTTCTAAATTATTATGTAGCCACTCGACTAGCAGCTCCTGCTAGCGTTTGTTCATTCGCTTTCTATTTTCCATAATGGAAAATATAATATAATAGCATTCTGTGTGGAATTTTCACTAATTTCACATTTAATTTTAAAACGTAGTGGTTATATGCTCTTTGAATTTCACAATAAATATTTTTGTCACTTGATTTTTCCACAGATAACAACAAAAATGCGCTCACGCCACAGATAGTAATAGCGTACAGTTCATGCTTTTCAACCAAAAAATTAACAAAATATGTTCTGAAGTTATTTATTTTAATTGTTTAATATTTTCACATACTTTTAATAAATTAAAACAGGGCTGTTTATAATATATTTGTCATTCACCAATGATTCCGTTCGTTCTTCACCCAGATAGAAACAACACTATCAATTCAATTTAGTAACTGTCAAAATCGAACTTAGTCCTGTCAATACGATTTTTAAATTTAATTCGACGTGACAACAGATTAGCTTTTATGAATCTCTAAATTAAAATTAGAGATTTTTTAGTTTGGTTTAGTTTAGAGAGTGGTACAACAGATTCGACACCATTGTCATGCATAAACAACCCCACCCCTATAATGTTGCCACGCTTACTAAGTAAGTTATTTTATTTATATAGTTGTATTATTTATTCAATAGCAAAATTATTTCCGGCAAAAGAGGCCCGGAGCTACGGTCTGGAATACGGCCCCTGAGCCTAGTGTGGGATCCAGATTTTCTATGTAAATGTTGCCTTTATCTAATTTTTTTTTTTCATTTTAATATTTTCAGCTTTGTATATGTCATTTCGGGAATTAACAAGGATAGTTTGTACCTAAAGAGTATTGAGGTATTTGGTATATAATAATAATGGTATATAGCTTTTGGAATGATTATTATAAGCTATTTTTAGTTAAGATAATTATAGTTTCAAATAGACATTTTTCTTTAGTTTTAGGCGCTACTTGTTTTTTAGGTTAGTTATTATGTTTTATTAAATTATAGATGTCTATACCACCAATTCATTTATTATATTCGACAGTCTTTGTGGTGTAGTGGCTGCACACGTCATCCTGAAACTTCAGCACAGTCTAGTAATAAGGTTACTAGACTATGAGATCAGGTCAAAAAGTCTCATTTGACCAGTAATTTCACTAGCTACAGTGCCCTTTGAGCCTTCAATTAAAGAAAAAGTTATTGCACCCTGTACCTTACTGATTTTGAAGAGTATACTGTGCCTGGGAAAAAAAACGAAAAAGATCGCGTCGCGCCGCATTGTATTATTTTCCAAAACTTGTGTTATTTTCAGTGTTAGTGCATAGAATTGGTGGCATTTTATTCGTTAAGTGCTGGATTACAGGCATGAGTGTGGGAAAGTGGTATAATGATGGTGAAACGTTTTTTTTTGTTTTTGTTTCCAAAACTACATAGAAGCTTCAAGTAAAGTTGCCACCACTTTACTAGGACCATGACTTTGACTAGACTATGACTTGACTTGATGACGTCGACTGTGACTTGACACATATTTGCGTAAATATCATTAACTTGATAAAATATCAATTACTTGACGCTGGCTAAATACACAAAAGTGTGGAGCCAAAACATAAAAAAAAAAAAAAAAAAAAAAAAAAAATGTGCCTGTCACAGACTGTCTGCTCATCACCTAAGGGCTCAAAAGACTGGTAATTGAGCTGTCATCCAAGATTAACGCTATTGCTGTAGCTGTCACAGAATAAGCGAGCCAGGCCGGGTCAGGCGTCAGGACATGTCAAATTATCCCGGCTCATTGCTAATGCGCTCAGGTGAATACCTGCTTATTTGTTTTATTAAATGTGCAAGTAACCATTCAAGATGTTGAATTTTGAAAAGTTGATTTAATAATACGTAAAGAACTAAATATATTTTGGTAAGAATTGGCGGAATGTCAGCTGTTAAATTGTGACATGGGTGAACATCATTTTGCCCTGTTGCGGAAGGAGAAGCACACTAACCGAAAATAATTCTATATATGGACAGATAGGCCACCTTATACACGGTGGAATTGAATTCGCTCTTTTCCTTAAATGTATGCACTCCGGCCATGCTATAGAATATTCTATAAAGGACCAATTAAAAGAAAATTGTTTTTAGTATTTAGTGCCTCCTAAAATAACTGCATGACAGCCGAAATGTTTATTTAACGCTTCACACAGCGCGGGCACCGGCTGATTGCTTTGTAAATGTTTCGTAGGCAATAAAACACCTGCTTTGTTCAATGTCGCAAGGCTTTTCTATAGAATTAAAATTTGATAATACCTAGATTTGAGTTTTATTTCATAAGTATAATATATATATTTATTTTATTTAGTTATATGGGAGCATTTTATAGCATGCACTGAATAGATTATAGATACTTTAAAGGAAAATAACAAATTAAATTCCACCGTGTATATGGCGTCGATTATTTACTAATTTTTTATTTATTTACCACTTCTTTGGATGAAGTTCCAAAGAAGTGGTGTATTAATACCTATTTTTCGAGTTCAAACTTTACAATACGTAGCAGCTTAGCAATAGATTTCATAGTATCTGTAACCATAAATCAGAATTGATATGCCCATAATATAATTCCCTATACCCGATACAAATAATCGCAAAAAGCTCTTTATCGCACCGACTGCGTCTGAAATAGAACTGTAGTCTACGACTCATCGATTTTTAGATTCATAAGCCTATAGACATAAAGGCTGTATTCCAATGTAGATTATGAATATAGGTATTGTAAATATATAAAATACAGCCGCTAAATCAGGCAGCCCCGTGCGTCATCTCCAATATATTTTTATAGTCTTTTGATGCCCATATTTCTTCTTCAAATCGTTATGCTTCATAAAGCGCTTTAACCTTTGCTGTAATGTAAATCTTGCTGTATAAATTGCAGACACTAAACTTATTTGATTCGTGTATTGAATATTATGCTCCTTGCCTGTTTTTAGTAGATATTCTTATTATACCTTAACAGCCTTATTAATAAATGGGTATTAGTTTCGGATAAGTTACTTGAGCTTTTGTCCTTTTTTTGCTACTGGAATATATCGCTGGATCGAAAGAGACAAAAGATGGTGAAACTAGTCTAAAGCTAGTTCGTGTTTATTAATAAGGCTGTAAGAGATCTGCATCTTAGTAATCAAAAGAAAAGAAGGTATGTTTGATTAAACTTTTGTCTGTCATGATTTAAGTACGCAAACTATATTTATATAAATACCAATATGGGTTGTAAGAAAATATTATACAGTAGAACCAGTAAATGCTGTAATAAATATAATTTGCGTGTGCATATTGAGTAAACATTAAATACACCGAGACGATGATATTGTTCACTATTAGATTCTATTTTACCCAAAAAGAATCGTTCTAAAAGCATTTTTATAACTAACCAAATAAGAATCAAACCGTCAATAAAGAGGATAAAACATCGTAGGTATTAAAAACATAGTTGATAATTATTGATCTGATAATACTTATAATGTGTATCTTCGAGGCAAAAGTAAATGGGTACCTTCTAGATTTACGTGCTCCATTTTCGGTGTCGAGCGAGTGTGGCTTAGTGATAGCCCGTACGACTTCGAAACGTATGCACTTAGATTCTAATCCCGCTTAACCCTGCACCAATGACTTTTCAATTGTTTTCTGGGTAAACGTGCTTCACCTTCAACGAAAGCAAAACATTAGCTACGGAGTTCACACTAGTTCTTACAACGGTAAAAAAAAACATTGTGAGAAAATGCTTGGATATATTCACGAATAAATATTAATCAAAATAATAATATTATTATTATTCAAGAATCACAAATTGAACAATGAAATAGCAAACCATCGCTTACCATCATGCGAGATGGTGGTGTATAACGTAAATCTATCATTAATTATTTATACAGTTCCATAACATCGCAGTCTTGTCAAGTTGTCATCGTTGTGAATTTATGATGTGCAATTAGGAGCCTTGCAGGACAAAACCATTGTGATTTTTGTCCCGCCTCGGCCCTTTGATTGACATTCAAGGTCTTTAGGCCTGTGATTGTAAAGCAAAATATTATTCATTATAACTGAAACCCAAAAAAGTTTTTTTTTTAATATATGTGGACATCGCACACAGCTCCATCTAGCCCCAAACTAAGTAAAGCTTGTACTATGAGAACCAGATAACTGATACAATACTTAGATACTTTTTGTTTGTAAATACATACATAGAATACAGTTTAACAACCAGACACAGAATAAAAATCTATGTTCATCAATGTTTGTTCTGGGTGGGAATCGAAACCATAACCTACAGTTCAGAAGGCAGAGCTACTAACAACTGAGCTATCAGGCCTGTCCAAATTTGAAATATTCTTTAGAGTTTAGTTTAGAGCCGACAATAATAATAGGTCTTTACCTATGAAATTGCCGTTTTGCAGTACAGACTTTTTCAAACAAAAAAAGTTTTGATTGGCTATGAATTCTAAATTCAAATTAATTTTGTTTTAAAAATATGACATTCTATTTACAATATAAGTTTTTTGTTTATTGATTAGCGTTGTATTTTCATTACATTTCAACATTTTTCCTCATAATGGATACTTTGAAATTTCGTGTAATTATGGAATATGAGTTCCGTCGTGGCACCAACGCGGCACAAACGACACGTAACATCAACGACGTTTACGGAGAGAACTGTACAAACGAACGTACAACCCGTTATTGGTTTGCTCGGTTCCGTTCTGGGAATTTTGACTTGAAAAATGAACCTCGTGGTCGTCCGGAAACTTTGGTCAACAATGATGAATTAAAGGCGATTGTGGAAGCTGATGAATCTCAATCTACAGCTGAGCTGGCAGCAGCTTTTGATGTTAGCATCAAAACAATATTGGTCCATTTGCGACAGATTGGCAAGATAAAAAAGCTTGATAGATGGGTGCCCCACGAACTTAACGATCGCCAGCGCAACGTACGCGTCGAGAATTGCGTTGCGCTGCTTAACAGGCACAGAAATGAAGGAATTTTGAACCGAATTGTTACGTGCGACGAAAGATGGATTCTTTTTGACAATCGAAAGCGCTCAGCAAGTTGGTTAGATCCTGTTTCGGTACCAAAGCAATGTGCAAAACGAAAAATGACCCCTAGAAAGGTGATGGTCACAGTTTGGTGGTCTAGTGCTGGTGTGATTCATCATAGCTTTTTACAAAACGGCGAGAGCATTACTGCAGATGTGTACATTGAAAAACTGACCACAATGATGGTGAAACTCGCACGTCTGCAACCAGCTTTGGTCAATCGGTCGTCTCCACTGCTACCTCACGACAACGCGCGACCCCATACTGCACAACAGACCGTCTCTAAGCTGCATGAGTTGGGTTTGGAAGCTCTCCCTCATCCGCCATACTCACCAGATCTTGCGCCTACCGACTATTACTTTTTCCAAAATTTGGACAACTTTTTAGCGGGAAAAAAATTCAATTCCCGAGAGGCAGTACAAAACGCCTTTGAAGAGTTTGTTGTCTCCCGTCCTGCTGATTTTTTCAAGAAGGGCATCCATAAATTGCCACAGCGTTGGCAAAGATGCATTGATTGCAGGGGTGATTACTTTGAATAAAAGAAATAAATAACTTCGAAAAAAAAATACTTTAACTTTTTTCAAACAAAACGGCAATTTCATAGGTAAAGACCTAATATAATGGACATAATTGAAGGGGTGAGAACAAAAAGGGTTTAACTGATTTTTTTCACAAAATGACTTATGGTTATCGTTGGATTCAGCGTGAAATTATCTTCAATAATACATTCTCAAAATACCGAAATGAGGCTTAAATCTTGAGATTTTGTGTCTAAAAACGGTTCATCTGTCACAGGAATACAGTTCGCTTAGCATAAAAACATTCTTATATATATTTTATTATATTATATTTTTACAGTAATTGTATGAATTAGTACTATATTTAGTATTTTAAAATAGAATTAATACATTTTCAGGCAACTTAAACTTATATAAACCTTTTTCTATTACCTTAAGCAATCTACATTAAAATGAAGCTGTTGATGTTTAAAGTAAATTTTCTCGAAACTATCAATTTGACAGTTAAACCCTTTTTATTCTCAACCCTTCAATTAATAACACTAATGCTAACTTTATTTACGCCTTACGAATGGTTACTGTTATCAAAAATATTTATTAAGCCTCCCGCTTTATAAAATACTAGCTGCGCCCCGTGGTTTCACCCGCGGATAAAAAGTAGCTTATGTGTTAATCCCCTATATAAGCTATCCATATTCCAAAGATTCCTTTTAACATTTTGGTATGGAACGCTAAAAATGTCTAAATTCAATTTTAATTTGGGTCATTAATTTAGATGTTAATATAAACTATCTGTGTTCCAAATTTCATCCAAATCCGTTCAGGAGTTTTGCGTAAAAAGTCCGCAGCATCGCCCTCGTGGTGTTCGACAATTATTCCACGGGAACATGCTGTCGGGATAAAAAGTATCTTATGTGCTAATCCAGGTTATTAACAATCTGTATTCCAAATTTCATCCAAATCCGTTAGGCAGTTTTTGCGTGAAAGAGTAACAAACATTCATTCATACATCCATACTCACAAACTTTTGCATTTATAATATTAGTAGGATTTACCTATAATGAACAGGCAATTCCGTCCAATTAAGCAGTTAATCACAGACATACGTTACGCATTGTCCAGTGAACCGCTGCTGGGAACCAGTGATTCAAACAAGAGCAAATAATATCCGAAAGAGGTTTCGATATTATGCTGCCTTTCATGGATCAATCACGTTTGTGGTCCGAGTGACCCAGTGAAACTGGACATACCTAAGCAACATAAAATGAAGGTACCTAAGTACTTCAATACAATAATCACACTAATATTATAAAGGCGAACGTTTGTATGTGTGTTTGTGTGTATATGTGTATGTTTTATACTCCTTCACGCTCAAATGGCTGAATGGATTTGGATGAAATTCGGTACCAAGATAGCTTATATATTGGATTAATATATAGTCTAAATTTTATCCCGGAAACGTGAAATTTTTCGGTGGGATGAGCAAATAAGTAAAATACTTTTTATCCGCGGGTGAAACCGCGGGGCGCAACTAGTCTGCCATAAACAGAACGAGGGCCTGTAAATACGTAAGTATAAAAAACGAGTGTGCTTTAGACCACAGGACTGAAGTAAAACTTCTTTAGTATAGCTCCATATATCGGCCGGTATCGCTCTAAGGGCTGGTATAGAATTCCTCTAAGTCGGCCAGTATAACTTTGTTTAATGTTAATGTCGCCATCTTCGTTCTTCATTCTTCCGTTAAAATGTAAATTTTCACTGGACATAATAATAAATAAAAAAAACTTTGTTATGTAAACCAACTTCGATTTCGATTGGGTAAATTTTCACTGGACATAATAATAAAAAAAAAACTTTGTTATGTGAACCAACTTCGATTTCCGTTCGCCTCGCATTCACCAGCTTACTCCCCAAGCGTGCGTACAGAAATTTTACTTCAATAAATAAGTACTAAAGTACATCAAGCCGTTTACAATGGCATTATACCCCTTTCAAATTAAACGTTACGTCAAAGCATGCTGTACAATTACAGTAGATATAGTTTTTGCTAGATTTAATCTAGATCTAATTTAAACCCATACCATAATATATTTTACACCAATACCTACATACCTTTCTTTCGTAGTCGGGCAGAATGATCCTTTATTAAAGCCAAGAATTGGGTTCTTCATTCAAATTAGTAGTTTAATAACAGACACACAGACGGACGTATTTAAATTCATAGATATATCACATAATTTCTTTATAATACACGTACTATATGATCTTAATTTAGTCTAGTAATATACCTTGTTGAGAGCACACGATTGTTTACTTTGCTTTTGGTTACCACAGAAACCAAAAGCAATTTTATCACCGCGACAAGGTAATAAATTTCGACGACCACTTAAGCTTTAATTTTTATCAGTTTTAGAGCTCAATGCATAGGCTATAATAATACTATGGCCGTTAGTATAGTCCATCTTGTAAAGGTCTATCTTGTCCATCTTTTTTTTAATATACGAGATACATAGTTCCTGGACCCTAACTAGGATTCCCTGTGACTAGGGAACTACGAGTACCATGGTCCCACAACACCCAGACTCAGAACAAGTATTAGCGCTTTTTTACTGTGCACAAATACTTGTCCTGCCGCGGGAATCGAACCTGCCAACTCCACGTTATGAGCTGACCTGCTCAACAACCATACTACAGAGGCTGTCAAGTTAATAAAGGAAAATATCACATAGCTTCAGCGTGTAACTGTGAAAATTCACATC
Source organism: Ennomos fuscantarius (assembly GCA_905220475.3). Lineage (NCBI taxonomy): Eukaryota > Metazoa > Arthropoda > Insecta > Lepidoptera > Geometridae > Ennomos > Ennomos fuscantarius. The sequence continues at coordinate 8,998,526 of HG992037.1, read as the reverse complement.
ATCCTGCCACGAGGCCCTTGAATTATCACCTATCGTTTCGCAGTTCTGTAGATCGCTTTAGTGTGAAAGTTAATATCCCGCTTTGTGCGAGCCGCTCTGGGTGGCATGATGGCGGTACGCAAACTTTAGTTGAATGTTTATATTCAATATTTATTCAACGATCGGTGCACAATGGTCGCGTATTTCAACGACGCGTGCGCGGCACCGTCGCCTGGAGCGTCCGCATCGGCGGTGGAGTCGTCGCGTCGAACGTGATCCATGTTACATGTTTATATACAATTTAATCTATATAATAAATATTTACCATAATAAGTTTCATTAAAATCGGTCCGGTAGTTTTTGCGTGATGGCGTAACAAAGGGACACAGAAGTGTTCCAAATTTTTTCTAGATGGCGCTGTTTGCTGTTGTCAATGATAATGCATAGTTTCTATGGAATTTGAGGTAGTTTGTATGAAGCTCTGAATTGCGGTAACGATATTTTCCGTATGCTCAGCGCTATAAGGCAAAAATCTACACGTAATCCATAATGAAAATATGAAATAAAAAAAAAATAAGAAAATTTTCATGTCGTGGGTGAAACCTTGGGGCGCAGCTAGTAGATATATATATTATCATTACCTGAATTTTTTATTTTATGTCTAAGCCCGTAGGCTACTTTAAAAAATTGTTTTTTTGCGGTATGTGTATATCTGCATTTACACCATGTGTTGATATGCTAAAGTTAACCATGTTATTATTAATTACGATACTAATAATATTTTGTTGGGGGGCTGTCCATACTCCTGGTTGAGCTGACGCGCGACCAAAATGCTGGCACATACATCGGTCATCGAAGCAGCCTAGCCAAAGCCTAGCAATTCAACGAGGAAATGTCGCCAGCTTTTTGGAACCGCTTCCCGCAGAAGGTGATCTGAATTCTGTCTTTTATTTATAACCCCTTTTTACCTAAATATTGCTATTTTTAATGAAATATAGTTTAGCTTTAGATTTAATAGTTAGTTTTAGTTGTTATAATTTGTTTATTTATTAGTACCCATTATGATAATAATAAAAAAATAATTTAAAAAGCTAGCATATGAAATATTTTTAAAGTAGATTGTTTTTAAAATCTGTTTCAAAAGGACTTAAGTAGGTTGTAAAAGTACCAAAGTTCCAGTTCAGTCGTAAATAATAATGCAATAGAAATAATTAACCTTAATGCAAATTGTATGGTAGTGGTATAGTATTAATTTTTCTAGAAAAGTTTCCGTTCATTACACACGGCACTAATACCAGTGTAATTTTTCCCGTTTGCACTTCACTAGTTGAGAGACTTCAATGCTTCTTTTAAGCACGATAATATGGTCTCTTTTAGAAATCAGAAAATTTATTCTACCTCTCCTCTCCCCCTAATACCCTTATCAAACAAAAGAGAGCAGTATCTTTACATATTACGTTCCTGGAAAAAGTTTGTTTACCTGCCTCATGTCAACCTGCCCATAGATAGCCCTAGACACAAGAAATAATAGTTAGGGTTCAGGATTTATGTATGTGCTCGTTGGACGCCATTATTATTATTATTTATTACATATCAATCATTGCTACAAGTTTTATTCATAGGGAACTGCTGTACAATTCTTTATTACTACAGTCAAGTACTATTGCAAATCCACTACATATTAGTTTTAAAAACTCTCTAAGCCAATTCACCATCTCTCTTTCTTTCTCTCTAACTTGTATTATCCTTGGCTCATATTAACATATATGGTAGTGTTCTGCAATAAGGATTGATTGGGCACAATTTAGGAGCGACCAAAACCCTACAAATATCACCAATCGTATTATGGAATAAATCCCTCTTCTCCAAGCTTTAACACATTATTATAGGCTCATAGGTAGCGACTTGTTTGAGGTCCGACTGCAAAGCCTCGACCATAGACGCAAAGTTGCCAGTTTATCGGTTTTCTATAGAATGCATTTTGGAGAGTGCGCATTAGAGTTGCATAACCTGATTCCGTCATCACCTTTCCACCACCGGACAACCAGATGTACGAAAAAACGCCACCGATACATGGTTAACACCCCACATGTGCGGACAAAGTGATTTGGTTCGACATTTATCATGCGAACAGCCAAAGAGTGGAACGCTTTACCGGCGTCCGTATTTCCCGATAACTACAACCTGGGAGTCTTCAAATCGAGAGTGAACAGGTATCTTCTAGGCAAGCGTGTTACATCCTAGACCGCATCGTTACTTACCATCAGGTGCGATAGTGGTCAAAAGCAAGCCTATCAAACAATAAAAAAAAATTGCAATTGATTATTGTAGTCGAAAAATAATATTTTTAAGTGTTGGAAACTATTTTGTATGTAGTAAACACGATCAATCTTTGTAAACATTTTGTTGTCCCAAAGTTGTAGTTTGACGTATTCTATGACACTAACATTACACTCTACTTTAATCATATAAATCATGCACTTATAGAACATACTTAAGGATGTTGTGACGGGTGCATATTAAGGGCTCTTTGCTCTATCTAAGAGAAAATACTGAATATATTTTAAACTTTCTAACCTATGAAATAAGAGATATATTATATTTAGTTAGTCAAGCCAGTCGCTGCATAATTTAGAAACTTGCTTATAAAGGTATTAGGACAAAAAGTGGAACCATCTTGTAACGAGTTACGCAAGAGTGGACCGCAGTAAAAAACATTTTCCCTTTCATATGATAGGAAGTTCAACCACCCCTGAGGAGAAACCGGAAAAATACCTGTATGTTTATACATATAACCAGCGCACGAAGATGAGTTAAGATTATTGTATTAATGAAAAACACAAGTTTATTATTCACCGTGATATAGGTCAGCACTGGTACATAATAAATAAATATTTGTGGACATTTCACACGACATCATCTAGCCCCAAACTAAACAAATATTTTACTATGGAAACTAGATAACTGATAGAATACTAAGATACTGTTTTGTTTGTAAATACATACAAAGAATACAATATAACATCCAGACACAGAGCAAGCATCGATGTTCATCACACAAATGCCAGGGAATCGAACCCACATTCTACAGCTCAGAAAGCGGTGTTACTACCAACTGAGCTATCGGGCCAATACAATTCACATCTAACTAAAAAAACAACGCTCTACGAAGCCAACTATCTCCCTGTGAGCGACAAAGACAACGCTCTACGAAGCCAACTATCTCCTAGTGAGCGACAGAGACAACACTCCACGATGCCAACTATCTCCCTGTGAGAGCGACAGAGATAACGCTCTACGAAGCCAACTATCTCCTTGTGAGCAACAGAAACAACACTCCACGATGCCAACTATCTCCCTGTGAGTGCGACAGAGATAACGCTCTACAAAGCCAACTATCTCATTGTGAGCGACAGAGACAACACTCTACGATGCCAACTATCTCCCTGTGAGCGGCAGAGATAACGCTCTACGAAGCCGACTATCTCCCTGTGAGCGACAGAGACAACGCTCTACGAAGCCAACTATCTCCCTGTAAGCGACAGAGACAACGCTCTGGGAAGTCAACTATCTCCCTGTGAGCGACAGAGACGACGCTCTACGAAGCCGATTATCTAGATTTGCATCATTTTCTGCCCACTACTTCATAATAGCTTTACATTTTACAAACTTGAACTTATCAAATCTTTGCCTCATTGTAAACAATTTTTAACCAACGCTGTCAGAACAATTGAAAACAACATCAGCTTTAGCGATAAACGTTATCACGGATCTATAAAAGGACAGTAATGACAACGTTAGGCGCTGACTTTTAATTTCGTACCTTTATATGCTAATCGAGGACAATTTATCATTTGGGACGTATGAATGGCGACATCGGTACAGTGGAGGTAAATAATGGTTGACAGAAATGTAGGTGGGCGCAGATCGCATCTTTTGGTACAACAAGGTGATTCTGTTGAGACTATAGAGAGAGCTGTGTCAGGTCCAACCGGTAATGAGCTCCAAACGACCAACTAGAGTCCGCGCTAGATACGTCTGCGTGCGGTGAAAATCTGAATCTCCACACTTTTGTGTGTTTAGCCAGTGTCAAGTAATTGATAATTTTTCAAGTTAAAAGGTATTGGATATATGTGTAAAGTCAAGTCACAGTCCAAGTCATCAAGTCAAGTCATAATCTAGTCTAGTCTAGTCAAGTCCTAGTAAAGTGGCGGCAACTTTACCAGAAGCCTCTATGGAGTTTTGGAAACAACACGATAAGATACGTTTCACCATCTTTATACCACTTTCCCACACTCATGCCTGTAATCCAGCACTTAACGAATAAAATGCCACCAATTTATGCACTAACACTGAAAATAACACAAATTTTGGAAAATAATACAATGCGGCGACGCGAACTTTTTCGTTTTCCCGCCAAAAACTCATGATTATATTATCTATGCTGTAACTTAAAAGTACTCGGAGCCCTTGTCACAATAAAAGTTCGAGCCATATTTTCAGCACCGAGATGAGTTACACTTATTGCAAATGACCCATCTTTATAAATCTCAAGAGTTATTGCATTTTAAAAGCTATTTAAATTAAAGCGGTAATTTATAAAGAGTATGAGAGAACTCTCGCCGCAGACTTGAAAACAATTAAAATTCTAAAAGGTTCAGCTTTGAGTGAAGGTAATAAGTTTGACTTTAGATGTCATTTAAATCATTTGTAGGTGTCAGTGTGAGTTGTATTTATGGAATAAGGCCCCACGCATCAGTATTCTTATAATAAATAAATAAGCCCCAACGATGATATATATAGATCCTGGACCTTAATATCATCTGTATTTAGGGCCCCGGGAACTTCGAGGACCATGGTTCCACAACACCCAGATACAGAACAAGTATTTGCGCTTTTTTTCGTGTAAATAAATAAATGTCCTGTACAAGATCGAACTAGCCGCCACCGGGTTATGAGCCAACCTGCACAACTACCACACCACAGAGGCTGATAAAAGAAACCGGCCTGTGGTTTTACCCGTTAATTACCCATTTTTCTATGGGAAATCTTAATTTTCTGAGATAAAAGAATCCTATTATCTTGGTAGCATTAAGCAAATAGTGTTAAATTTTAGTCCAGTTAGGTTAAGCCGTTTTAGCGTAAAAGCTGCACAAACAAAACCACATATCACATCACATCACACTAATATTATAAAGGCGAAAGTTTGTATGTGTGTTTGTGTGTATGTTTGTTACTTCTTCACGCGCAAACGGCTAAATAGATTTGGATGAAATCCGGTACCAAGACAGCTTATACACTGGATTAACATATAACTACATTTTATCCCGGACAAGTGAAATTTTCCCGTAGGATGAGCAAATAATTAAAATACTTTTTATCCGCGGGTGAAACCACGGGGTACAACTAGTAATAAATAAATACAACAAAAATAACCAAACAAGCAAACAGATATTAATATAAGGATCGTGAATTCGTGATAAACCAAGCCAGTCCAGGCACAAAATGCAGATAATCATTAATATTTCGAATATGATATGACAAACACGCAAACAACTATTTTTATATTACTAGCTGCGTCCCGCCGTTTCACCCCCGTGGTGAACATTTCTAATTTTCCACTCAATTTTCTTAATTTTCTCTTTCATACGAACCTTCTCCTGACAATATTTTCACACTTCAGGTATTCAGTATTCACTAATAACACCTCATTCTACAACCCTTTGGTAAGGATGTGTCGTCAGTATAACGACATCTTGAAGGAACACCACAGCTCAGTTGATATCTTTGACTAAAAACTACCAAAATTTAAAAGAGACGTTTTAGCTATCATTTCTGAACTTTAACAGCCTTATTAATAAACACGAACTAGCTTTAGACTAGTTGCACCATCTTTTGTCTCTTTCGATACAGCTAAATATTCCAGTAGCAAGAAAAGGACAAAAGCTGAAGTAACTAATCCGAGACTAATACCCGTTTATTAATTTTTTTTTTTTTTTTTTTTTTTATGATATAATGGGCATGCGTTTGACAACAACTCACCTGATGGTAAGCGACGAAGTTGTCTAAGGTGGAGCACGCTTGCCCATGAGATGCCTATTCACTCTTGACTTAAAAAGACCTAGGTTATATCCTGAAGGAAACACTGTTTTTGGGAGAGCATTCCATTCCTTGGCCGTTCGGACTATAAATGAGTCAGCAAAACGCTTAGTGCGGACTTGGGGTACACTAACAACGTAAGGGTGTGACGAATCACCAAGTCTTGTAGTTCTATGATGGAAAGGAGATGAAGGAATGAGTTGATGAAGGGCATGCGCACACTCTCCAAAATGTAGCCTATAGAAGACTGACAGACCGGCGACCTTGCGTCTATGCTCAAGGCTTTGAACTTTCCCTTTAATTAGTGTCTCATCGTTGATAAGCCTCTTAGCACGCCACTCAATTGTGTCCAAAGTCGCAAGCTGGTATCGGGCCGAGCCATCCCACAGATGGCTACAGTACTCCATGCAGGCCCTGACCTGAGCTTGGTAAAGGTGAAGCAGCTGATTTGACGAAAAAAACTGCTTAACCTTAGATAAAACACCAAGCTTCTTTGCAGCTATCTTGGCTCTGGATTCAATAAAGCGACCGAAGTTTAGGGTAGATGAGATTTGGACACCAAGGAGCTCAAGATGATCGCTAAAAGGTACTGTTAAACCCTCAAAAAGCGGAGTGGTAGAAAGAGGTGTCTTTTTAGCAGAGAACACACAGGCCTGTGTTTTGGAAGCATTGAACTTAACCAAATTAGCAGCACCCCAATGGGATACTGCTTCAAGGATTAAGTTCATTCTTTTTAGCATCTCCTCCCTTTGTGCCTGTGTGGCACTTGCTCCAGCACGCGCGTCAGACAGGTATCTCTCCACAACAGTGCTATCATCTGCATAACCCAAAATTCCTGGCAAAAACAGGTCGTTGATATGCAGGAGAAACAATGTTGCAGAGAGAACCGAGCCCTGAGGAACACCGGCATTAATAGGCTTGAGATCTGACGAGCAGCCATCTACCACTACACGTATAAATCTCTCCGACAAAAAGTCGGAGATCCACGAGCATAAGCCAGGAGGGATGCCGTAAGCAGGAAGCTTACTCAAAAGACTCGCATGCCACACTCTGTCGAAAGCTTTTGATATATCAAGTGAGACAGCAACTGCCTCACCATGGTGCTCGATAGCTTCACCCCAAAAGTGCGTAGCGTAGGCCAGGAGATCCCCAGTCGAACGATTCCGGCGAAAGCCATATTGTTGGTCGCTGAGGATCTCATTGTCTTCCAGAAAGTTAAGAAGCCTAGCATTAAGGACACGCTCCATAACCTTACAGAAAATGGAGGTAATAGCTATTGGTCTGTAGTTGCTAGGCTCAGCTCGGCTTCCTTTCTTGGGGACAGGCTGGACATTAGCAAGCTTCCAAGCTTTAGGCACAATACCGGTTAAGAGCGAGAGACGATATAGGCGAGTCAAAACGGGAGAAAGCTCAGGTGCGCAGCTTTTTAAAACCACCGCTGGAATACCATCGGGGCCACTGGCCTTGTTGACATCCAGGCCACGAAGAACTTTAAGAACCTCCACCTGCCTAACTGAAATATCAGGCATTACAGAGCCGTGATGGGGCAGGGTAGGTGGAACCTCAAGACCCGGGTCCAGACGCGAGTTTTCAGCAAACAAGGCAGCAAAAAGATTAGCTTTATCAACCGCTGAGTGGGCCAACGACCCGTCAGATTTAACCAAAGGTGGCAGCGTAGGACGACAAAAGTTACCCTCTATAGACTTGGCAAGAGACCAAAAAGCCTTACTGCCCGATGGCGAAGCAGCTAATTTATCTCTTATACGGCCAATTCTATCAAGACGGGCACTCCGCATGGCTCGCTTACATGCCTTAGCAGCACGGTTAAAAACTTTTTTCTTGTCCGACAGTTGAGGATCCTTGCAAGCGCGTGCTCGAGCCCACTCTTGGTATGCGCTTTGTTTTTGTTGCTCAGCCAAAGCGCAGTCACCATTGAACCATGGACGAGCCCTAACGCCAACTGGTACATCAGAAAATGGGATAAAATATTCCATTCCCTGACGCACCACCTCGACTATTGCATCAGCGCAGATGGAAGGATCGTCAGTCTGAAAACATACCTGCTGCCATGGGTATGAAGCAAAGAAGTGACGCATTTCGTCCCAATCCGCAGATTTATAACGCCACACCCGCCTATTACCTCTTGGGCTACAGTCAGGTGGTGAGAAACAGGAAATAGCCTTAATTAAGCAATGATCCGAGGTTCCAAGCGGAGACGTCACCGACACAGAGTACTTGTCAGGTTCCGACGCAAGGACAAGGTCTAAACAGTAAGCAGTGTGCCCGACTACATCAGGAATTCTGGTTGACTGGTCAACCAACTGGGATAGGTTTGACGACAAGGCAAATCTACGAGCCTCTCTTCCTGCATGATCGGTATCTCGGTATGGGCACAACCACTCTTGGTGGTGAGCATTAAAGTCCCCCAAGAACACGATTTGAGCACGAGGATACTTATGCTGGACGATATCCGCGGTGTCACTCAAGTAATCGAAAAGCCTTGTGGTTTCCTGGTCACCAGTGTGAGAGCGGTACACTCCAGCGTAGATAACTTGATCTATTCCAGTATCCACCAAAGTCCACAATACAGAATACTTCGACCTTTCAAAATTACGAAGACGTTTCACACATATGTCGTCGCGAACATATACACACACGCCAGCCCGTGGCTTAAAATTGTGCTCAAGCGTAAAGCCAGGGTAGTCTAAATAGGCTACGTCAGATGGACAACGTATTTGGGTCTCAGTCAGGAAGAGCAAATGAGGCCTCTCAGTCTCGAGATGGTGGTGGACAGCGTTGAGATTTGAGTGCAAGCCTCTAATATTTGTGAGATGCACTTTTAGAGAGAGGACGTGCTTCTGCTGTGAAAACTTATTCCTTTTAATGTACTTTTTCATGATAAGAGTGAAATGGGCGAACGAGTTGACGGAGACCAGGTGCTAAGCAGTTAACCCATGGAAAAAATAGAATGCAGGTTACGTTAGCGGAGGACTTGCGCGGAGACTGCGGGGACGCCCGAACCCCCCTAGAAGTGGCCATCGGTTCCTCTCCTCCGGTCGCCAGTCAGCCCGATGGAGCACCCTAGGATTTTTCACAGGCGGTGGGGCAGCCTTTCGTTGTTGGCTAATCAATTACTTGGGCCCCCTACAACCTGCGGTCGGCCAGCAGAGAACCGTTTCTTCGGATCCCGCTACCCTCCGAAACAAGGCCTCCAACGCAAACGCACGCTAAATCCAAAACCGGTCTACACACTCAGCACAACAATCACCATCAACCCATCCAACGGCTTCCCTAGACAACACAGTGGAACACGACGAATCGCTTGGCACTGTGGCTTAGTCCAGGGGGTGGTAACTAAGCCGGCGGCCGAAGCCTTCCACCAGTTATTCGGTTGCTCCTTTGGCACCACCCAGGGGTCACGTGTAGGACAGCAAGGGCGAAAACCTACGGACGCGAGCAAACTTGGACCCCCAAATAAGGCTGTAAAAAGATTTTGCATTTAAGATACAAATCGATAACATTGAAAACATTTATTTTTTTACTAACTACTTATTTTATTGTTTTGTTAATCATGATGTGTACACATGTTTTGGGATGTAACCTAGCTCAAAATTTTTGTAAACACTTTTTTTTGTTCTTTTGTTGGTTATATTCTGTTTTGTGTGCCAAATGAATAAATAAGAAAATAATAAACACAACCAAAAAAAGAATAAGCGTAAATGTTCCATCAGTTCAAGCGCGATACGATGACCAAAGGAAATATTATATAAAGATAAGGAAGTATATTTTTTATCTATTCTGTGCTGTAGTCCAAAAATTATAGTTAGTATTGAAATGCTTGAACTTTTTTAAGGATGTAGTAAAGTTACGCTGTCTTTATAAGTTAATGGCAACGAAAGAGGAAATCCTCATTGGATCTTCTTATCTCTATAAGCTATCTTCATCCGCATTTGTAAATTTAATTAAACTTGTACCAACTAACTTAATACCCATACAATTATATTTATATTAGTAACTAGTTGCGCCCCGCGGTTTCACCCGCGGATAAAAAGTATTTTAATTATTTGCTCATTCCAAGGGAAAATTTGACTTTTCCGGGATAAAATGTAGCCTATATGTTAATCCAGTGTATAAGATATCTCGGTACCGAATTTCATCCAAATCCATTCAGCCGTTTGAGCGTGAAGGAGTCTCAAACATACACACATACACATACAAACTTTCGCCTTTATAATATTAGTGTGATACTTTGTAAAAATAATAAAATACCCTATTTATTACATGTTATCGTATACAAAAATACTTTTGTAAGAGAAAAACATGTAATCAATGATTCGATAGTGATAGTGATAATAATAGGTCTTTACCTATGAAATTGCCGTATTGCAGTACAGACTTTTTCAAACAAAAAAAAGTTTTGATTGGCTATGAATTCTAAATTCAAATTAATTTTGTTTTAAAAATATGACATTCTATTTACAATATAAGTCTTTTGTTTATTGATTACCGTTGTATTTTCATTACATTTCAACATTTTTCCTCATAATGGATACTTTGAAATTTCGTGTAATTATGGAATATGAGTTCCGTCGTGGCACCAACGCGGCACAAACGACACGTAACATCAACGACGTTTACGGAGAGAACTGTACAAACGAACGTACAACCCGTTATTGGTTTGCTCGGTTCCGTTCTGAGAATTTTGACTTGAAAAATGAACCTCGTGGTCCTCCGGAAACTTAGGTCAACAATGATGAATTAAAGGCGATTGTGGAAGCTGATGAATCTCAATCTACAGCTGAGCTGGCAGCAGCTTTTGATGTTAGCATCAAAACAATATTGGTCCATTTGCGACATATTGGCAAGATAAAAAAGCTTGATAGATGGGTGCCCCACGAACTCAACGATCGCCAGCACAACGTACGCGTCGAGACTTGCCTTGCGCTGCTTAATAGGCACAGAAATGAAGGAATTTTGAACCGAATTGTTACGTGCGACGAAAAATGGATTCTTTTTGACAATCGAAAGCGCTCAGCAAGTTGGTTAGATCCTGGTTCGGTACCAAAGCAATGTGCAAAACGAAAAATGACCCCTAGAAAAGTGATGCTCACAGTTTGGTGGTCTAGTGCTGGTGTGATTCATCATAGCTTTTTACAAAACGGCGAGAGCATTACTGCAGATGTGTACATTGAAGAACTGACCACAATGATGGCGAAACTCGCACGTCTGCAACCAGCTTTGGTCAATCGGTCGTCTCCACTGCTACTTCACGACAACGCGCGACCCCATACTGCACAACAGACCGTCTCTAAGCTGCATGAGTTGGGTTTGGAAGCTCTCCCTCATCCGCCATACTCACCAGATCTTGCGCCTACCGACTATTACTTTTTCCAAAATTTGGACAACTTTTTAGCGGGAAAAAAATTCAATTCCCGAGAGGCAGTACAAAACGCCTTTGAAGAGTTTGTTGTCTCCCGTCCAGCTGATTTTTTCAAGAAGGGCATCCATAAACTGCCACAGCGTTGGCAAAGATGCATTGATTGCAGGGGTGATTACTTTGAATAAAAGAAATAAATAAGTTCGAAAAAAAAATACTTTAACTTTTTTCAAACAAAACGGCAATTTCATAGGTAAAGACCTAATGTTTACTGCAAAATACTTAGAAAAGTTTAATTGTCCTCTGCCGGAAGACGTGTGAACATAGACCTCACCCATAATAATAATAACGCGCATTCCCCATTCCCTGTATCTAGAAACCCAGGAACTACGAGGACCACAACACCCAGACTAGGTGGTAGGACTTTACTGCAAAGTTCGTCTAGGTAGGTACCACCGCTTTGCCAGTTATTCTGCCGCCAAGCAGTAGTGTGCAAGCACTACTGTGTTCCGGTTTGAAGGGCACTGTAGCTAGTGAAATTACTGGGCAAATGAGACTTTATTATCTGATCTCACAGTTTAGTAATCTTATTACTAGATTGTGCTGATGTCTCAGGATGACGTGCGCAATGCAGTGTCACGCGAACCTCTATACTTTAGAGTTCCGAGTGACACTGCAGCTGGTATGGGCAGCCGTGTCGTTTAACATCAGGCGAACGGCTAGCTCGTCACGTCATTCCTTAACATAAAAAAAAACTCAGATTATTTGCACTTTAATTTTCACTTTTTTCCGTGCACAAATACTTGTCTTGCCTCGAGAATCGAAACTCCGGGTTATGAGCCAACCTGATCAACCACCACACCACAGAGGCTTGACTTAGAGTTCCACTTTGTTTGACTTGACTGAGCATTCAATAACTGCCCGCTGTTTTGATCAAGTCGTCGCGTCACCCAAATAAGGGCCGATAATATAACGAGCTTCTGCCCGCAGCTTCGCCCGCGGCGTGGCCTATGTGAAAATATTTCAACCACCCATTTCACCCTCTTAATGGTGGAATTTCGAAAAATCCTTTCTTAGCGGATGCCTACGTCATAACATCTACCTGCATGCCAAATTTCATCCCGATCCGTCCAGTGGTTTAGGCTGTGCGTTGATAGATCACTATGTCAGTCAGTCAGTCACCTTTTAGTTATATATATTTAGATGTTGTTACATGGCAACACATACAGGTAATACTAATTCAAGTGGCATCATAATACTAATTCAAGTGGTATCATTATAAACGCTAACAAAAATGCTTTCCCGAAGTAAGACGCCAGTTCAATAAGTCATTTCTTTGGGCCATCCATCAAGATCACGTCCAATTATGTTAGCGCGTTTCAAATACATTCTTTTGTTTTTTACACCTACAAATTGGTACAACCTATCTCACACTTATTTATCACCTTTCCGTTGTAAGTTACGCAGCAAATTGCTACGCAATTGAATGCATTTTTGTATACATTCTTATTACAATCTGGTGTTAAATTGTAACTAACTATACCGGCATTCTACTATTTGTCATGTTTTTTGTTGGATGTTCATTTGTAACGTGATTAACTGACCAATTTTTTAACATTTCGTTTACTAATTTCGTTTTGTTTGTGGATGATAAACTAGTTGTATAAACACGTTAAATAAACTAAAGAAAAATTCAAAACAGTTGAAATGCTACACCTTCGATCGCATCGTCACTTCCCATCAGGTGAGAGCGCGGACAAATGCTAGACAAGTCTGAAGTAAAAAAAAAATATATATATCTATCTTGGCTTGAAGTAACAGACACATTATAGTTAACTATAATATTACTTCCATACTTAGGCAGATTAGTTTGCAAAAAGTTTTCTAAGCTTCATGTGTATCAATAAGCGTGAGATCGTATCGACATACCGTTTACTTTTGGTTTCTAATAAACCACGCATTGTGTATAGAATGTGTAAATGTAAACTGACTAGGTATGTGAACGTATTGAATGACTGGCCCACTATTCATAGTATTTATGATGTGTGAATGCATTTAACAATCCACGCACTTGCTCACGAACTAAATATTAACGAGAACATTCACGGCGAAACATGGAAACTCAATTACCAGGGTATTTTAAAAAATTGCAAATTATCTAAAGCACGAGCCAAGACCTATAAAAATAACATCAGGTTTTTGCTACTGCTAAATTTTAAAAGTCTGTCAAAATTAGATTCAAACATGTTTATGCCATATTTTTTAAATTATTTATTTTGTTATTTATGCGTTTATTTAATATTGAATCGAAAAATTGGGTACAATTTGTAAAAAATAACAACAACGTGTTTTTGCTACCGTAAAAGTTTAGAAGTCTAACAAAATAGCAATTATTTTTTAATTATAAATTTTTTCGATTTAATTAATTTAGTGTTTATGCGGTTGTTTAATTTTAAATCTACAAATTGGGTACATATTCACTACCCCATAATTTTAAAAGAACTTATCTATAACAGTGACAACTCTTCGACGAAAAGAAATGGTCATTTAAAGTGACCGCCAGAGGGCTTCGGGCCCTTTTACTTTTACCGTGACTCTGGACAGCCAGAAACAAAGGAACATAAACTTGCATCACAGCGGCCGGCATTGGATACCGTCGCAAATCGGTTTATTGAGATTGCAACCGAGGCTGGTATGAACCCACCACTCTATAGCTACCAGTTTCTTTTTTTTTTCTCCTCTTAACACCGTAATCAAGCTGTAATCACTACTTTATGAAAGGTCGTTCACCTCAAAGTCATTCCTGAATGTAGGTCAATCAATTTCCAGCCTTTTTTCTAAATTAAAGCGTTTAAGGCGTTTTAGATTTTAAGTTGTTCTTTTTTTTTAATGTTTACCTTTCCTTCAATTTTTTAAATAATAATTACTAAAACTTTTTTTTTTGTTTTGCTTTGGCTCTACACTTACGTGTATTTAGGCAGTGTCAAATAATTGATAATTTCTCAAGTTATTTAATATTATATAATGTGTCAAGTCACAGTTCAAGTCATCAAGTTAAGTCATAGTCTAGTCTAGTCAAGTCATACTCCTACTAAAGTGGTGGCAACTTTACCGGAAGCTTCTATGGAGTTTTGGAAACAACACGAAAAAAACGTTTCACCATCATTATGCACTAAACGAATAAAATGCCACCAATTTTATGCACTAACACCGAAAATAATACCAGTTTTGGAAAATAATACAATGCGGCGACGCGATCTTTTTCTTTTTCCCGCCAAAACTCCTTACTAAAACTTACTTTCCTTGTTTTTTTTTTAATATGGTCAGTGAAGTCGTTAATTATTTAAATTGTAAATACAAAATAAAATGAAAATATCTGGTGTGATTCCGCTATAAATTAATAATAAAATCATCTATATTGAGGCGGTTGCAAAGGATTATTATTATCAATTATCTTGAATTCTAAAGTTTCCTTTTTTGACTGACCCAATAGCTCAGTTGGTAGTAGCCCTGCCTTCTGAACTGTGGGTTGTGGGTTCGATTCCCACTCAGGACAAACATTTGTGTGATGAACATAGGTGTTTTTTTATGTTACTGAATGATTTGACGAGCTAGCCGTTCACCTGATGTTAAGCGCCACGGCTGCCCATAACAGAACAGGGTCAATCGGAACCCCAAAATAGAGTTTCGAGGAACACTGCACTGCGCACATCATCCTGAGACATCAGCACAGACTGGTAATAAGATTACTCGACTGTGAGATCAGATCATAAAGTCTCAATTGCCCAGTAATTTCACTAGCTACAGTGCCCTTTCAAACCGGAACACAGTAGTGCTTGCGCACTACTGCTTGGCGGCAGAATAACTGGCAAAGCGGTGGTACCTACCTAGACGAACTTTGCAACAAAGTCCTACCACCTAGTAAAACCACCTTTGTTCTGTGTCTGGGTGTCATATTGTATTCTATGTATGTATTTACAAACAAAAAAGTATCTAAGTATTGTATCAGTTATCTGGTTCCCACAGCACAAGCTTTGCTTAGTTTGGGGCTAGATGGCGTTGTGTGAGATGTCCACACATATTATATTAATATAATATAAGAATATATTTTTACCAACATTAAGTACCTAATTATTTTAAATAATTTAATTTAAGTATCTAATGCTGTTCTTAAAGCACGTTCAATAAGTAAATTATGAACATCTTACTAAATATATTAGCAAAATAGCACTGGAATTGGAGTTCGTGCGCGACACGCTCGACGCAACTATTCGCAGCCACGACATCGGCCAATTAAACCCTTTACACTTTACTTGGCCACGATTCTTAGATGCCCTGTGAATTCTTTGACCTTACATTGATAGTTTTGCTTAGAGAAAATCTTAGCTTAGAGCTGGAATCCAGTGAAAACAAAATTACGCGTAACGTGACGCTAATACTATAAAAGGCAATCAAAAAAAATCTAAGGATCTTTAGCGCCAAGAGCATTGGCATTTTTCGAAGTAAAAGTAAAGTGAGGAAGAGTAAAGTAAGTAAAAACTTCTTTACGCACGCTTGACTTGGAGAGTAAGCTGGTGAATGCGTACGAGGCGAACGGAAGTTGAAAGTTGATAGTTCACATAGCTCTCCATTGTCATCATTACAAAGTTAAAAATGACTTAAAATTTGTATACGTATATGGTACTTCCGGTAAAATGACAATATGTCAAGATGGCGACAATAACATTAAACAAAGTTATACTGACCGATAGATGAAGCTAAAGAAGTTTTACTTCAGTCGTGTGGTCTAAAACATACTCGTTTTTTTGTTAAAGGCCGTCTTCGAACAATCTATATATAGAATCTACGTGACATTTTTAATAGTTAGCCATAATCACCAACTACTACCCACAATATAATAAGCATACCCTTTAGTCACATAATATCCATACGTACAATGGTCTTCCGCTTCTTCTAATTTAAAAGTCCTACTCTTGTCGGTGCAGTAATCGCTATCGTTCTCTATTTTCGGCCAATGCTTTGGCTTCCCCGTACGACATGACGTTTATCTTTTCCTTTATTTGATCTGTATATGAACTTCTAGGCCTTTTTTTCCATTCTTCCCTTTCACCTTTCCTTCTATTATATTTTCATGCCGTATAAGGTGGTCAAACATTTGCCTTTGCAAATTGTTCTGCATTTGCGAATTAATATAAATAATTAAAGGTCCATTTGGAGTTTTGGCGGGAATGCGAAAAAGATTGCGTCACCGCATTGTATTATTTTCTAAAACTTGTGTTATTATCAGTGTTAGTGCATAAAATTGTTGGCATTCTACTGGATTACAGGCGTGAGTGTGGGAAAGTGGTATAATGATGGCGAAACATTTCTTTTCGTGTTGTTCCCAAAACTCCATAGAAGCTTCAAGTAAAGTTGCCACCACTTTACTAGGAGTATGACTTTGACTAGACTATGACTTGACTCTGACTTGACTTAGATAACTTCGACTATGACTTGACACATATTTGCGAGAAATGTCATTAACTTGATAAATTATTAATTACTTGACTCTGGCTAAATACACAATAGTGTGGAGCCAAAACAAAAAAAAAAACCATTTCACAGGATGTCAAATTTGTAAAATTTATAGTTCGCAGAATAGACACAGAACAAACATTGATGTTCATCACACAAATGTTTGTCCTGGGTACGAATCAAAACCACAACCGACAGTTCAGAAGGCCAGTCCTAGTGCTACCATTTTTAATTATTAGTTACGCAAATGACGTCAGAAGTGCAAATAATTTTTTGGCTGTACTGTTGAAGCGTGCACGGTCAAATAAGATACACACACAAACATGCATTATGTATCCCTTATACCTATATTATAAAAGCATGGAAGTAGAAGACGTTCAATGACACTCCATACATACTATGAAGCGGTATCCCTATTCATATAGATGGGTAATTTACCCGCCATTGGGCTAAAAGGTGTCAGATACCGAAGTTTACTATTCCTTTAACGTGATACTTTACTGCTGTTGGGCTCACGCATTGCACTTTAAATTGTATGAAGCGTGCTTTTATTGCAGCTCTACACAAATAAAAGGAGTTAGATATAGTGTATAAGAGTCTGGCGAATCTAATTACTAGACATTTTGTTTATATAATAATAATAGTAACAATAATAACGCCCAACGATCACATACATAGATTCTGGACCCTAACTAGGATTCCTTGTGTCTAGGGACCCAGGAACTACGAGGACCATGGTCCCACCCAAACTCAAAACAAGTATTTGCGCTTTTTTCTTTGCACAAATACTTGTCTTGCCGAAGGATTCGAGCCCGCTGCCTCCGGGCTATGAACCAACCTGCTCAACCACGACGCCACAGAGCCTGTCAAGCCAAGTAAATGCCCACTATATATTTATGTTACCTACAGCCTATACCTATGGACTCTATGGCAATGGTGTATTAAAAAGTGATGCATGCTGTATGAGGAAAAGGTTATTGAACTCGAAATCAACCTTTGCATATTGCCTCTAAAATAATATTATTACGTAGCCATTCTTAAGTTATAACAAAATGGAACGAATCACTAAAAATGGATTATATGAGAACAAGGCTAAGTAAAAGACTTTACTTACATATTTATTAGCTAACATACCGAAATACTTTCCATTATGAGACGTATTATTATTGTTATTTGAAAATTACGTTTCAAATTTTCTAAATTCGATATTGGATTCAGTCGTAATCATAACAAACCTCAACTTTTTCTCAATCTAAACGTTTTATAATATACTGTTCACATCTCAGTTTCTCTCGTGATTATCATGAGCAGGGGCTCCTAGCCTAACAGGAACATCCCAGCTATTGGCTGTCTAACGCCGATAGCGGGTTCAACAGCCAGCGCCCGAGCGTGCGCCTAACGAACCAGATGCGCGGGCGCAGATAAAGCTGCATTTCAATACTGCATGCCGGACTTAAGTCGAGTGCTGCATAATCTATAGCCAATACAAACCTCCAATAGAAACTAATAGAATTTTCATTAGCACAAAATAAACTACTATTCAGTAGACGTATACGAAATACAGCGAGCGCCACTATGAAATTGTCCACTGCCCAATCACCACGCTTGGTAGGCGGATTGGTGATCGCAAATTATAATGAAGAACAAGGAGAATGCTGCTGCCTATTATCTAGATATTCCTTTAGCCAGCTCTTACAGCAGCCGTGAGAGAATATTAGGTAGTTTCGTTACGAAACTACCGTGGGTGAGGTTTATGAAAACCCTACCCACTCATTTTACAAGGAGCCAAGTGTGTTCGCTACTACTGACTCTACGTTCACTTTAATGATCATAGAAATTGTGATACGTGCGGAGTCATAGAGGATGTTTATCATTTGTTGGTGGAATGTGT
This sequence comes from Ennomos fuscantarius, assembly GCA_905220475.3. Taxonomy (NCBI): domain Eukaryota; kingdom Metazoa; phylum Arthropoda; class Insecta; order Lepidoptera; family Geometridae; genus Ennomos; species Ennomos fuscantarius. The sequence goes on along the minus strand of HG992037.1, from coordinate 8,979,666 downwards.
TCGGAGTCAGCAAGTAAGACAACGCATGAGTATCCAATATGGGTTGAATTTAATGAACACCGGTGAGCTACAAATCCTTTGGTCAATGTCATAGGGCAAAGCAGCTAAGACGCTCTGATTTTCGTAAATAATAACGGGTCTGACAAAGTCGCTCAGGGACTCAAAACCCCAAAAAAATAGAATAAAAAAATTTATTATAGTAAAATAATAACATACATTTTCAAACTTTACACCTTTTGTACGGCAGCAAATATTTTAAAACTCCGTTTAAACCACAAGATGAGTGTAGCCCTTTTTACGCAGTTCGATCGAAAGCAATTTTAAATATTGTGGGAAGACCAGTTGCTAACACACAGGAAATAATTTTATGCTTCACTTGATTACACGCCCATAGACGCCGCAGGCTACATAAGAAATTTTCCCAACACAGTATTATAAACCACTCAGTCCGATTCGTCAATTCAATATTTCTCAATAAAAAACAATTGCACTAAAAAAAATTATTAAAATATGAAAATTTATTCGTCATAACCTTGACAGTTATTTTATTACGATATGCGTTGTTAAGTAAAATAATTAACAAAACTATTATTTATACATAGGGCACACTATATGATTCTGGAACTCGTGTCTTACATAAAAAATATAAAAAAATTAATTACAACATTTATTTTCGCTGTAGAGCACACTTCGTTTCACCCTATCACATATTTTTACATTGTGACATCATTTTAAAAATTGCCTGTTTATATCACCGTGGATTTAATTCGTGAAAATTTTCATCATATGATTTCCTACGATTTTAAGTGTAATTTGACAGCTCAACAGAGCTTTGCTCGGCTCTGTTGCTTTTGGTAATGAAGCACTATTCAAGACAACTGTTTATAGCTGGTTAGCAGAATCCAAACTCGGTGTCGTCAATCTGAGTGACGAATTTCGTGATGGTTGCCCATCCACCGCTGTGAACAACAAGAACATCGCTGTGCGCCATACGTAGACGTATCAGAGGATGATAAGTTCATGGCGCTATATGATCGACACAGACAAGCATAATGTGACCTACAATACAATTAATCCTACACAAAAATTTGGGTGTCAAAGAGCTGTGCTCTCGTTGGATTTCAATTCTCTAACAATTTGACCGGGAATCAAAAAATGTACCACGTCACGTGGTACAATGCCATGCTTACCATATTCAACGAAGGGACGTTAAATTTTGTGCGGTAGCTTGACCAGTCACCTGGTACACTGTAACACTTTTGGTTGCCAAAAATTAAGCACCAGTTATGAGGCCAACGTATTTTATCACCAGAAAAGGCTGTCGAAAAATATGAAACACATATTTCCAAGTTCACCACGGACGAGTGGCATAAATGTATTTAAAATTGGTTTAAAGTGCATTTATGATAACTGAGAATATTTTAAGAAACAATAAATTATTATTTTACAATTTATAATATATTTTTGAAATGTTTGTTTTCCGTGCGTAGTTTGCTAATTACACGTTGGCCAGCAAAGCCGTGGATTTCTACGTCGTAAGCGCAACACATACAATTATGACCCGCGCAGTAGCCATACGACATGTCAAATTAATACTGTAGATATAATCAGAAGCTATTGAAAAAGCGTTTAAAGCTTGATGTGTCTATTAAATTGTCTTAAGTAATTTACGATGGAAGAACGACTTGTGTATTTTATATAACCATAGGTTACGCGCTTGCTCTTATTTGTCTCAACTTGTAAATGTGAAGTACGAGTGCGAATGTCGATCAACGTTACCACAACCTGTTGATTTACTTATCGGTGCGTGTGCGTTGGGGTCTTTACCATACATCACTAACTTTGCAGAAATCGAAACTGACGATGACTAACTTATACTAACCTTTTTCCTCCATAATAACGATGATTATAAACTTAGTATGCAAGTGATTATCCGGTTGAAACTAATTTGTAGTGCAGGCCAATGATGTGGCTGATTGCGGGGATTTAGTTGATTGAACTGAGATAATGCGCCACATCCGTGTAAACTGCAGCCGCGGTGTCATAAACCTAACCCAATAATTACACAGCGAGCCGTTTATAATCGATCTTATGCAATTAAACAAATTACCAGATGAACGAGTCCTAACCTCGCTATAAATTTCTTGTTCCGTGTGAGATTACCACAATCTACGCTTTTTATAGATAACCCGTCGCGATAAGTGCGTTCACGCCGCGTTCGCTTCTCCCGCTCTCGAAAGAAGGATAGGAGTAAAACTGGTATAGAAAACTAGATTTTCATGTCCTCTAGCGTTTAGAATGATTAGTTGCGCATTGTTGATACGCTATCAGCTGATGCGCCGCAGTCCGGCATGGTAGCGCGCTCGGTGCGCATGCGCGCGCAGCGACACTGCCTCTTGATCGCCCTACAGCACGCGACGTCGTCGCCACCGCAGGCGCACTCGGGATTCCTTCTTCCACCACCTCAATGACTTCAATGCGATAATCGTTCAAATGGCATAATAACCTACGATGCCGAGAAAAGCAAAAAAATTCGTGCGTGTGATAAAGTTTTTATTGGCCGGTGTGACATTGTTCTGCGTGAGCTGGATAGTCCTTGTGAACGAGTGGCACCCAGGGTTCCGTTGGAGTAGCAGGAGCAGTGCTCGCAGCCGGGGGCTCCCAACTATGAGGACCATCATCGCCTACTCTGAGGGCAAGCAGGCCGAGCTGGAGCGGCCTTCACCCGTCGCCTGCGACAACCTGCCAGCCTTCCCGGACCTACCGAACATCGTTAGCTCATTTTACATTTTATAAATCAATTATTCGCTTTTCTAATAACAAGTCAACAGGGGCAATATCCGCTTTATAATTTTATTATCTCTATAAATTATACAAACTCGTTTTTCCGTAGAGAAAAATTACATATTAATTTTAATAACCATCCGAGATCCAAGAGTTAAAATTGGCCGTAAACTTTTTACACGAGACAATGTCTCTACGATACAAATTATTTATAACGACGCATCAGCCGCAAGAGCCTTGGCCAAGTTAATGAAGCTGCTTCCTAGCAAATCGTCGGGATGGCCACTATGAGCTCGGATGCGTTCTATGACCGTATAGCCTTAGATAATTATAATAAATAGAGATGTCGTGGTGCGGAATACTTTACTTGTGGTGCGCTGCTGGAGAACAAAACGGCAGGACTCGATTGAATATCCCTGACTAGCTGCGAAAGGGCATTAAACCCAAAATTATACGTAAATAATATATGGAATTAAATTTTTTATGATTATTTTATTTAAAAAACAATGTTATTTTTCTTATCTTGATCTCTTCAAATAAAACTGTACAAGGTAAAGTCTGTATATAAAAAAGAATTAGAAAATAACTTTTTGTATTTTACAATAATAGAATTCAAAAATTTAGTTCTACTAAAACTCTTGCCTCTCCATCTTTGCTCTTGCTGTAAAATGTTTCCTGTTTATTCAAAATTGGTTCACCACAAAAGGAGTTGTAGACATTTTGAGATAAGGACAGGTATTAAGTTTTGCGGATATCTATAGGCAGCGATGACCACTTACTCTCAGGTGGGTCGCCTGCTTGCTTCCCACTGATATCATCAAAAAAGGCGTCCACAAAAAATAATATTCAAATAAAACTGCCTAAAATTTATAGACATACCATCTCAATAAAAAAAAAAAAAAAATTGCAGCTACGATAGTAACATGTATGGTTTATCTATTAAGACTAGATGAGGTTTCATCCGTGACCCCTGTTAGATAACAAAATAATTATGTTTGTAAAAGGGGTCAGACGTAAGACAAGGTAATGACGAAAGGAGAGGGGAAGAAATAGGGAAAGAACAATAATAGAAAAAGGATTGTCTAGTGTTACAGCGAATAAATAACTAGCCCGTACGAAGCAAGGTTGCGTCTGCTAGTTTAGAAAAAAGATTTTATTCAATAAACATTAAAAAATCCAACTCTTTTCAAGTGAGTTTTTACATTAGCATAAATTTGCAAACCGTAACCGGTTAAAAACGCTATCATTGGTATAGTATGCAAATTCAGCAGACAAGAATGATGAGAACGCGACACCCTTGGTAATATACGATCTATTGTCGCTGGAACCCGCGGGCTGCACTTCCTGAAGAGAAGCGCTGTTACTGCAAATTGCACTTTTAACACCGATGCTGCAGTATCAGTAACTACGAGTATGTTATATTGTGGTCTCACACCTAGACATTTATGGCTAACATTCTCGGAGAAAATAATGCTCTTACCGTTTAACAGCTTTGAAGAAGTGCTAGTACATTACATAAAGAGTAAATAACTTTATTTTATTAAAATTATTTTAACAAATTTTATATTGTATATCTATATCTATATAAATTTCGTGTCACAGTGTTTGTTACCATACTCCTACGAAACGGCTGAACCGATTTTGATGAAATATTTTTTTTCACTAGAAACGTTAGGTCTGAGAATAGGTTGTTATTTATTTTTCATCATCATCATAATCACCGTTTTTCATCACCACGCTGCGGCTGCTACTTTAAGTCCCCGACAAAAATAGCGTGGAGTTTATCTAAAGACCAACTAAACAACTAATAACTGGCCATGCAAACTATGCACATTAACTGCGTATTCAAACTGTCAAATCCATACAAATTTGTGTTTTTATTAGTTGCAATCGAGTTACGAGATTGCCCACAGTCTATTATTACTAGACTGTGCTGATGTATCAGGATGACGTGCGCAGTGCAGCTGTTGTGAGTAGCCGTGTCGTTCAACATCAGGTGAATGACTAGCTTGTCATGTCATTCTTAACATAAAAAGACGGACGGATGATTGACAATCTATAAAAAATAAAATTAAAAACCCTGTATTAATTTAAACAAGATTTTTATAATTTATTCCAGTTTTTTGGATGCAGTTTATAATCAATTATACTTTCTCTTAACATTTTTGTAAAATCAACCACTTTTTATATAACTCTCTACTTTTTGTTTGAAACTTGGTCACGGTTGTACATTACTTTCTTGTTACTCCGATGAAGTTTTTATAAGCTTTAGGGACCTACCGCGTATTACAGGCTAGGTAAACCTTCAAAGTAAACGAGAAAAATGTTAAGATGTCTATATACAAACTTACTTGGAGGTCTAATAGGAATTTCCAACGAGGAACCTTTTACTTATTTCCATAACACAGAAATTAAATCATCATACTCAAAATATTTGAAGGAAAGTGGAAAACCTTCTATGCATAAAAATGACACAGAACTCGCAATTTAAAAATCTCGGTCCATCTCGAAGTTCTTGAACGCGACAATCCCGACGCGATCTTAACCTGCTTTCTGCAAGCCTCGAATAGTTTCGCCTTACCTCGCTTTGTTTCAGATAATCTATTCCAATGCTAGTCACGAATGGAAAATAAAGCGAAATCAATATCCTCTATGGCTATTTCTAACAGCATGCCGCCACTGGAAGGCTGGAGATAGCTTGTAAAAAGCAAGTTGTTCTTGTAGCATCTATAGGTATCGAGTTTGCACATAACTGCATAGATCTGATAGAAATATCCAACCACATATGTATATAAAAAGATAGAGCTATTTCCGGTACATTGCTAAGGGCAGTAACTTCTAGTAGTTCTACCTCATCGTTGCATGCATCACTCTATTAATAAGTTGAAATGCAACGCAACTGCGCAAATGTCAGATAATACCTACATTACATGGAGACTGGAAGGTGTTTCTCTGACAAGATGATTCCCGTCAACTGAGAGTAGTGTATCGCTAACGAATGCAGAACATGTATCACATCTATTTATAAAATAGCTTAGGCATCCTCTGCTATAATCCGTTTACATAATTTGAGCCCTTGTCGTGGTTGTTGCACTAAGCATAGTAAGTAAATGAAATAATTCTTTTGAATCAATTGTCTTAACAATCTTTGATATTCTTCACTATTACTACCAAACGTCTTAGGAGTCATTAGTAGGTGTTAAGAGACATTACGAATATAAATAAGTCCATAAGGTCCTTTGGGAAAAAAACTATCCATGACTCTTTATCATTAAAATCATTATTAAAATCATAGCCTAAACAGCTGTTCTAGAGACTTGAAATTTAGAGTGTATGTTTTTTGTAAAGTATCGGTTCTACTAAGAAAGGGTTTTTTGAAATTCTATCCCTAAGAAGGTGAAATGGGTGGTTTAATTATCTATGTAAAATTTTCTTCTTTTCCTATAGGCCCGCGGGGGAGCCGCGTGCAGAAGCTAGTCTTCAGCTAAAATCACAAAACGCAATTCTAACTCTCTGTCAAGTAACATAATCATGCTGTATTTTAAAGGAAACCTTTATTTCAATATACTAACACGACGTGTACATAGGAGCTTCAAAAAATAATTATATATGAGAGTATAAAACTAGTCACCACCACTACATAATACAATAATTTATACCACACATGATTGGCATGTTTTATAGAGAGATGACAATCCGAATACTGATTACCATCGGGCGACCAGCGGCGCTCAGGTAGGTAAGTTTATGACATGCAAACTGCATACGCGACGTGACTAAAATAAAAATGGCCAGATCTCTCTTGAAGTCTTGTCTAATCTGATGAAAGACTGTTTGGGAAGTTGAAAGTCTACCTGAACTTATATGTTACCGTTACGGGTCCATTACGGGTTTATGAGTTTTGTTATCCTAACAAGAAAATTTTGTCATCATCATCATGTTTATAATAATATAGCTCTAGACTACCTTACCAATTTTATTGACTAGAGTTTACAAAACTCAAGAATACAACAAAAGAAGTTTTGGCGGGAAAGCGAAAAATTTTGCGTCACCGCATTGTATTATTTTCCAAAACTTGTGTTATTTTCAGTGTTAGTGCGTAAAATGGGTGGCATTTTATTCGTTAAGTGCTGGATTACAGGCATGAGTGTAGGAAAGTGGTGTAATGATGGTGAAACGTTTAGTTTCGTGTTGTCCAAAACTCCATAGAAGCTTCTGGTAAAGTTGCCAATTGCCACCACTTTACTAGGAGTATAACTTGACTAGACTAGACTATGACTTAACTTGATGACTTGGACTGTGACTTGACTTGACACATTATATAATATTAATTAACTTGAGAAATCAATTACTTGACACTGGCTAAATACACAAAAGTGTGGAGCCAAAACATTATGTATTGTATTAAGAAGACAAAGCTTCTTATTAATATAGATATTATGGTAGTTAGATATAGCACATTTCGAATTCAATTTTCTCGGTATAAAATTGAGGGAGCTCCAACGATGATTATGCTCATTCGCATTTATGGCACGAAGCTGCCTAATGGTTTTATGGGGCAAGACGAAGTCAAACGAATCTCATATTTAATATCGCAAAAACCATTATAATGGCATTAAATTTCGATAACTACATTATAAAACATAGGCAGCCTGAGCCAAAAAGATTTATTGGTACATTGCCATTAGGTATCCTTGTAAAAAATAAGAAAAAAGATACGGCCGACTGTTTTGATTATACGTTATTATTGCTATACATAGAATTATTATGGTACCTTGTAGTTACTGATATTTTGGTTCGTGTGAAATGAGGCCACGTATTTCGCAATCGCGGATTATTACACATTATTGGTGTCATTATTTTTTCCCAACTCAGTTCGAGTCATTATTGAAAGTAACAAAAAGATATTGTATCGAACCACTTAAACGTTGATCCAGATCTCACGAATTGAATCATACTTTTTTTATTTAAACTTGGAATTATAATTTATGAGTTATGATTTCGAAACGGTGGTGCTTAGCACTCATCTATTTTTTCACTATTTTCTCGTTTAGGCAGATTACTACAGCGATACAAAAAAGGTGCTACTATGCTACTATTGTTTTAATTTAAATTAACTACCATTCTTAATAAACATAAATGGACGGACAATTGCTTTTAAAAGGATTAAACATTTCACTTTAACCCTATATATATATATGATTTCTAGAGTAATACTAATTTAACTGCTTACATAAACTTTATTTTGATGTCTCTATTCTAGGAAAGTCGTGACGTCCACTTCGTGTTTGTTATTGCATAGCCACGATTGCATAATTAAAAATTTTTACTAAAAATCTCTCATCTATACATATTCCGTACCTACTTAGTATAGAAAGCTCTACATTTTTCTTTGCGGAACTATATTATTTCAAACACGCAGAGATTGGTTGGTTACTGTTGATTGATTGGGTTGTTGGTTGGATATTTCTGATCAAAGTTTTTAGTCAATATCACTCAGATTGAATCGTAGCTTTACTTTTATGAAACGCATTCACTTATCATACTTACTTATCGTTTATGATTTATTGTCAAAGCCAGGATAAAAATATGTTACCAGTTCTATTTTTCACGAGAAGCGAAGTTCACTCGTCAGTAATAAATTGCATCGAGCGCAAAATTCGCATGTCGTGCAATACTGAAATCTAATTTTATTGTAGAAGCCTCGCACCTCGCAGAAAAGCGTGGGATTTAACGTTTGGTGCCGTTAGAAGCAGCTCACGTGACTCATGTTCTTTGTTGTCGGACGTGCATAATACAAAATTTATACAATATTCCTACAAGGAACATGTTTCTTTGTGGTTTACAGTAGGTACTTTAATATTCAGAGATCACAAATATATAAATATATAGGTCTTTACCTATGAAATTGCCGTTTTGTTTGAAAAAAGTTAAAGTATTTTTTTTTCGAACTTATTTATTTCTTTTATTCAAAGTAATCACCCCTGCAATCAATGCATCTTTGCCAACGCTGTGGCAGTTTATGGATGCCCTTCTTGAAAAAATCAGCAGGACGGGAGACAACAAACTCTTCAAAGGCGTTTTGTACTGCCTCTCGGGAATTGAACTTTTTTCCCGCTAAAAAGTTGTCCAAATTTTGGAAAAAGTAATAGTCGGTAGGCGCAAGATCTGGTGAGTATGGCGGATGAGGGAGAGCTTCCAAACCCAACTCATGCAGCTTAGAGACGGTCTGTTGTGCAGTATGGGGTCGCGCGTTGTCGTGAAGTAGCAGTGGAGACGACCGATTGACCAAAGCTGGTTGCAGACGTGCGAGTTTCGCCATCATTGTGGTCAGTTCTTCAATGTACACATCTGCAGTAATGCTCTCGCCGTTTTGTAAAAAGCTATGATGAATCACACCAGCACTAGACCACCAAACTGTGACCATCACCTTTCTAGGGGTCATTTTTCGTTTTGCACATTGCTTTGGTACCGAACCAGGATCTAACCAACTTGCTGAGCGCTTTCGATTGTCAAAAAGAATCCATTTTTCGTCACACGTAACAATTCGGTTCAAAATTCTTTCATTTCTGTGTCTGTTAAGCAGCACAAGGCAAGTACTTTTTACTAGGTGGTAGGACTTTGTTGCAAAGTTCGTCTAGGTAGGTACCACCTCTTTGCCAGTTATTCTGCCGCCAAGCAGTAGTGCGCAAGCACTACTGTGTTCCGGTTTGAAGGGCACTGTAGCTAGTGAAATTCCTGGGCAAATGAGACTTTATGACCTGATCTCACAGTCTAGTAATCTTGTTACTAGATTGTGTTGATGTCTCAGGATGACGTGCGCAGTGCAGTGTCACGCGAACCTCTATACTTTAGTGTTCCGAGTGACACTGCAGCTGATATGGGCAGCCGTGTCGCTTAACACCAGGCGAACGGTTAGTTCGTCGCGTCATACCTTAACATAAAAAAAAAAAAAAAAAAAAAAAAAAAAAAAAAAAAAAAGTCTCGCCGCGTACGTTGCGCTGGCGATCGTTAAGTTTGTGGGGCACCCATTTATCAAGCTTTTTTATCTTGCCAATCTGTCGCAAATGGACCAATATTGTTTTGATGCTAACATCAAAAGCTGCTGCCAGCTCAGCTGTAGATTGAGATTCATCAGCTTCCACAATCGCCTTTAATTCATCATTGTTGACCAAAGTTTCCGGGCGACCACGAGGTTCATCTTTCAAGTCAAAATTCCCAGAACGGAACCGAGCAAACCAATAACGGGTTGTACGTTCGTTTGTACAGTTTTCTCCGTAAACGTCGTTGATGTTACGTGTCGTTTGTGCCGCGTTGGTGCCACGACGGAACTCATATTCCATAATTACACGAAATTTCAAAGTATCCATTATGAGGAAAAATGTTGAAATGTAATGAAAATACAACGCTAATCAATAAACAAAAGACTAATATGGTAAATAGAATGTCATATTTTTAAAACAAAATTAATTTGAATTTAGAATTCATAGCCAATCAAAACTTTTTTTTGTTTGAAAAAGTCTGTACTGCAATACGGCAATTTCATAGGTAAAGACCTATTATTAATAATACGCACGTTCTCAGATTTATCGACAATACATACCTACACTCTATTTTTTAAACACGATATCATTTTAATTTGAAAACTTTTCAGTATTTATTTATGTTTCGAAATGACATGACGAGCTAGTCACTCGCGTGATGTTAAGCGACATGACTGCCCATATCAGTTGCAGTGACATTTGAAATTCTAAAGAATAGTTTCGCGTGACACTGCACTGTGCACGTCATTCTGAGACATCAGCACAGTCTAGTAATAAGATAACTAGACTGTGAGAGCAGGTCATAAAGTCTCATTTGCCCAGTAATTTCACTAGCTACAGTGCCCTTCAAACCGGAACACAGTAGTGTTTGCGCACTACTGCTTGGCGGCTGAATAGCTAGCAAAGCGATGTTATTTACCTAGACGAACTTTGCAGAAAAGTCCTACCACCTAGAAAATGATTACCAGTACCACCAGTATGATTCATTTTGAAGTTAATAACGGCTAAACTCACTAACATTAAGAGTCGCTTCCATTAATAACTGGCTCCCAGAAGAAGGACTTAGAATATGTCCCAAAACCTAGTTGGAGGATTTCGACTTTTGATTGACGTGAGTTTAGCCGTTATTAATTTCCGAAAAGGTTACAACATATTTATCATCAACTCAATGAAAAAACAACTCTCTCTTTCAAATAACATGTCCTACATTACTCGATATCAGCAGTCAACATGTGTACCTTTTTAACTCTCATTCAATTTCTAATTAATCTTCTTTTTTACACGTCCTATCCAGTCTTTGCCCACCGCGCTAGCAAAAAGAGCAAACCTGCCTTTTTAGGTGCGATCCATGCACGAACGTCTAATCTTGCACGACGTTCTAGAGTGGCCAGGTTTACTATTATACATTCTTACCTCGCAATCCATATTTTTTATAACCATTTGACCGGTATCGCGTAATGAGAAGCTACAATGCTTGATGTAAATTATACTTAGATACTCGCTCTCTCGGAATTTAGATTTAATTGCTTGGGTTCTATATTAGACTGACAGACTAACAATGACGTTCTATGACGAAAGGTGCATGTTGAATCTTATACAAGTAGTTTATTTCTCTTTTCTACACTGTAAAATATTGTAAATAGCATCAAACTACACAAAAAATTCAATGTTTTCAGTGTGATATTTACTTCTTAAATTAGATCTCAAGCTCTCGTCTCTTTACGTTTTTGCAAGAAAAACAAAAGCCACGGAAACTTTTTTAAAATTATGGAGTAACTAGCATAGTCAGTCTAAATTCAATGACGATTCAATTTTAACTCTCTGTCCTGTATTTATCTGTTTAGGGCTGGAATCACTAGCTGCACCGCCGCTTATAAATCAACGTAGTAAAACTGCTCTCTCGTGGGATAGAACAAGCTTAGACTTATGCAAATTGAATGCCCGATGCATAGTTTCTTCGGACTTGACAAGCTTTTAAATCAATTATACTTGGTTCTGCAGAGTGCAGGTAGAAAGGCCCTGGCAAAAGTCGTTAGAATGGCGTACAATACTGACAATGGAAAACGTGAGACAGATTTATACGTACTTGCATACTATATTATTGGAACATATTTCTACACAATGGTACAAAAGCGAAGCATCCATTCTGCACGGCCCACGCCAGCCAAGATATTTAACACTTCAAGAATTCTATAATAGGTATAATTTAAATCACACTAATATTATAAAGGCGAAAGATTTTATGTGTGTATGTTTGTTACTTCTTCACGCTCCAACGGCTGAATGGATTTGGATGAAATTCAGTATCAAGATATCTTATACACTGGATTAACATATAGACTACATTTTATCCCGGAATTGTGAAATTTTCCCGTGGGAAGAGCAAATAATTAAAATACTTTTTATCCGCGGGCGAAACCGTGGGGCGCAACTAGTACAAAATATTGTCGATTGTTTATGTAAGTACTATTTGACATTTGCGATATGATGGTTGAGCAGATTGGCTCATAACACGAAGACTGCGGGTTCAATTCCCACGCTAGGACAAGGTATATAAAACGTTGTGCGCAGAAAAGAAAGTGCAAATATTTATTCTGTGTCTAAGTGTGGGATCATGGTCCAAGATCTATGCATGCGATCGATGGGCGTTACTTACTAAGTTAAAAGGTTGTCTGGAAAAATCAGCACTAACAGGACGACAATAAAGTCTACAAAGCACTTCTTCTCTATTGGTAAGTTTCTACCCAAATAATAACAATAATAATAACAATCAACAATGCGTGAAAATCATATAGTGATACCATTAACTCCAACTAAAGTGTTAACACAAGAGATGAGTAATTAAAGCTACAAGCTAATAGGCCTTGGGCTAACTAACCGTGAAACGCAATGATTGCCATGTAATCACCTGCCGTTGGTGAATATCCAAGCAGAAACATACTACATAGGTACATACGCCGTGATGAGTCAATCTTTGAAAACCTTGATCAACAACTTCATCAGGATTTTTTGTTTTAAGAATGGATTATTCCTCCCTTTCCATGTTTACTTCACGTCTGTTATTAGCCACGTCTATAAACCTGATAATAACATCTCTATCCGTAAAAGCTACGGCATACGGTTTGTTTAGAATATTACAGAATTTAAACTAAACAAATGAAGAAGTTTTATTTTATGTTTTGGCTCTACACTTTTATGTATTGAGCCAGTGTCAAGTAATTGATAATTTATCAAGTCAATGATATTTCACGCAAATAATAATATGTGTCAAGTCACAGTCGAAGTCATCAAGTCAAGTCATAGTCTAGTCAAAGTCATACTCCTAGTAAAGTGGTGGCAACTTTACTTGAAGCTTCTATGGAGTTTTGGAAACAACACGAAAAGAAACGTTTCACCATCATTATACCATTTTCCCACACTCACGCCTGTAATCCAGTACTTAACGAATAGAGTGCCACCAATTTTATGCCCTAACACTGAAAATAACACAAGTTTTGGAAAATAATACAATGCGGTGACGCAATCTTTTTCGCTTTCCCGCCAAAACTCCAATGAAGAAGTTTTACTAACAATTAAAAAGTGTTTCTCACCACTGAGGAAAACGTCTACAATGAGATGATGAATGAGATTAAAAATGCTCTAATATTATATAGTAAGACGTCGTCAATTTTTATGTCTCTATCAACGTCAAACAAGTGACAGAGACACAATGACTTTTTAATATTATTTAGCATTAACAGCATCAAAAATACTGTGCAAGTAAACTACGGTGTTCCTTTATAAGTTACATCTAGTAATGTAGGTATTTATTTCATGAAGATCTAACAACAAAACGATTACTCTTTGTAATAGGAATGCTCTATCAACTTCGACCGTCTAATTGCAGTCGTAGATTTAACACTGGTTTGGTAAGTCCTGTTTAAGGCAAGTCTCGAGCCGTATGGTGTCTAAGTACGTGGTTACCGTTCTAACTATTTTAACTTACACTTATTTCTTCTTCTTTCTTACTTCTTCTTATTCTTTCTTACACAGTTCTAATTATTTTGACCACAAATAACATAACACGATTTTTAGAACAACTTTCTATAACAATTTATCAACCGACTTGAAAAAAAGGTTCTCAATGTTTTTTTTATGTTTGTTACCTCATTTCTCGTTCGTTTGTAAAATATTTTTAAAGAATTTCAGTTTAGTCCCTTAAAAGCTTTAACAAAATGTTCAGTATTTTAGTTATTAAAAAATTGGTTCGGTAGTTATTTCTTAAAATAAAATAACCGAAAGTAGTATGTAAACATCGTCTGGAAGAGATCGCTGTCAGCGATAAGACCGCCCATTGTTACACTAGTTCGTAAATATTATAGTTATTCCTGATTTTGTACTTCATTGGTGAGACAATAAAGAGTTCTCTATCTATCTATCTATGTATGTATAATATCATCCAATTAAGTTTTCAGTGTAAAATCTAACGCACAAATGATTGAAGTCAATTTAATACTTTTTTGTTAGTTAAATTATGTTTAAACTAATTTAGCTCAAACGTGGGAAAAACCTTTGCTACGTTTGGAATAAGATGTTATATATATATATATATAACCATGCCCTCTTGCACTTTGCGGAAATCATAATCTCCGAGTAACGATGAAGGCGTTCAAAATTCCTGGTAATCATTTTAACAGAATGCTGATACCATTTTCACATTTTGAAAGTTGTTTTTAATACCGTTGCTTGTGTTTGCTAATTAGGAATGTTTATATAATTGGTGCGATGGTTATCGTAATTTTGTATGATCATCATTGGATGTCCGGAAGGTACTTTAAAATTAAATCAGATCCTTTTGTTTTAATTTATGATGATAGGCAACAAAAAGGTTGCCATTTTAGGCGCAAAATACGAGTAATAAATTAGAAGTATGTATGTTGGTAGTCAGTGGTTAGTCACTAAACTTTTAGGCCATAAACTCATATCACGTACCAACTTTTATTTTGGTACAAAATATTGATTTGTTAAAAAATGGTAGTTTATTATTTTGGTGATATTAAACTTATACATGCAACAATATTGTAAAACGTGATACTTCTCAATATTATTTATAAAAATAGGAAATTACCATTTTCATTACTCTTGCTCAAAAAGTCGGTCACTAGCGTACTATAGCGGTGATAAAGTACCATTTTATCATTTATATAGGGACTTCAGTTTTGTTTTTGTAATTGGAACGGAACGGAATGGAACGGGATTAATAAATATCGGTGATTACTCTGGTAGGTCGGTAGGTATTTTACTATTTAAATACTTGCGAAAGGTTTATGAAGTGGAGGATTGAAAAACGAAATGAGTTTTACTTACGTATTATGATGAATTTTCCAATACATCAAAGTTCAAAACTTTGGAGCACATATTCAATGTTACGGCATAGTGGTTTATATGCCTACTTTTTATAATAAACCATAATATTTATGAAAATTTATGATTCAAAAACTTACAACAAAAAGTTCAAGAATGATTGGCTAATCTAAATTGGCTTTTATGTGAATTACAAATAGCCCTGTGTAAAACTGCCTCTCCTTATGTTCTACGAGTAAGTTCAAGTAAGTACATAACATTACAATAAGTTGGTTTAAAATAATAACACGATCAACTTGAACTTAGTTTAAAACCATAATAAAAATCTCATAAATAATGAGATAATAACACGATTAAAATTAATCACTACTGTTCTTTTAGCACAATAAAAAGACATCAACGCGCTTCATCATTTAGCCGAAAGAATTGCTGATTATTCCTACTAATATTTGTTAATGCTCTGCTTTCGAGAAAAAATTACTAGGTGGTAGGACTTTGTTGCAAAGTTCGTCTAGGTAGGTACCACCGCTTTGCCAGTTATTCTGCCGCCAAGTAGTAGTGTGCAAGCACTACTGTGTTCCGGTTTGAAGGGCACTGTAGTTAGTGAAATTACTGGGCAATTGAGACTTTATGATCTGATCTCACAGTCGAGTAATCTTATTACCAGACTGTGCTGATGTCTCAGGATGATGTGCGCAGTGCAGTGTCGCTTGTAACTCTATGTTTTAGGGTTCCGAGTGGCACTGTTCTGTTATGGGCGGCCGTGGCGCTTAACATCAGGTGAAGGACTAGCTCGTCACATCATTCAATAACAGAAGAAAAAAAATTGACTTTCATAGTCTCTGAAAAACGATGAACGGATGATGATCCTCTTGTCATAATTTAAGACAAAATTATATGGATTAGACTATGAAAGAAATGAAATTAATTAAATTATTTTCCTAATTCCCAAAAGGGCAAAAAAAAATTACAAACAGAAAATATGTGTAAAAAGACTATTTTTTACTATACTTATATTGAGATAGTGGGGCTGAGAGTCTGATAATCTGGGATGTTAAATGCACTAAGAATCTTATAAAGCAATAACTTCACTTATCCCTAAAAATGTTTTTACATAAATCCATAAATGAAATGGAAATATTAACCTGACATTAAGCCGTAATAATAATAAAAAATTACGAATAAAAATGAAAATTAATTAAATTAAATGGGTATTTAAGATGGTTTAAAAAGCGGGTAAAACTTCGGGCTGTCTTAATTCAACAAACAAAAGTTAAACAACGATTCCCGTTAATAGAATGTGTACCATGATAATAATAATTTTGTATATATTAACAATAATATATTTTAACAACATATGTTATAATAAATGTAAAAAAAATTTGCTTATATTATATTTTGACTTACCACAAAAACATGAGTTTATTAACAAAGTTGGTAATAATAGCTTTTGAATCGCATATTGAGCGACAAACTGAAGGATCGTGTTTAATAATTAATGCAAATGACCCAATTAGCCAGAGCGATGCTTGGATCAATTAAACTACATAAGTTGGGCATTATTTCACGATTACACCTGGCGGCTGTAGGCTTGGCAGGTGACACGTGATTCGCTAAAAACATGCTTTGCCTCTTTACAATGCTATTTATATCAAGTTTTTTGGTTATATAATTTTTTTAACGACATCCAGAGTATATTTGTATGTTGTACTTTTTAGCTACTACCGAGTATACAGGTACTTTAAATTTTTAGTAATAAGTAATCGTTTTTCTTGAGATATACTTAATGCAGATTTTTTAAGTAATTTTTTTTACGCATACTTGACTTGGGGAATAAGCTGATGAATGCGAGGCGAATGGAAGTTGAGGTTGGTCCATCGTCAACGTTACAAAGCTAAAAATTGGTATTATTATGTTGGTATGTCCGGTAAAATGAAAATTTACAATAATTTTCAAGATGGCGACATTAACACTAAACAAAGCTATATCAGCCGATAGATGGAGCTAAACTAAAGAAGTTTTACTTCAGTCGTGTGGTCTAAGCAAACTCTTTTTTATAATTTATACACATTGATTTTGTAAATAGAATAGCCTTAAATTGTTTCCATTTACTTAGCATTAGCTTAGCTATTTAATTTTAGATTAATGACAGTTAAGTAAAAAAGATTTCAAGTATGAAATTTATTATTCTAGAACCAGTCCTGGTCACCAGACTTGGAGCAGCAGAGTTGGCAGCACGTGGCGGGGACGGGGGTATCACTTTTCGCTGCCTTTTATGATGAACGGGCTCCACAGCGCTACGTGAGGATCTTGGCCACTTTTCACGGTTAGCATTGGTAACACCCCATACATTATTCAACTAACTGTATGATCTGGGTAAGATTTACACAAAATTATTGAATAGATTCAATTTTAATCAAAGCATGTCGTTACCCTTATCAAGAAGTTTCATTTTGTAATCGCATTAAAAACACCGAATCACGCGTTCGAGCTGTTTAAAATATTTATTTTTGGTGCATAGTTATTATGAAGAACAAGTCAGCACCTTCCTGCGTTATTATTTCACCAATCATTGTAATGAGAATCTTGGCAAGCCAAGGTGGTTAATTGACGGCTTCAGTATTTATAAATACGCACGTACTTGATCCTCATCACATCTGGCACCATGAACTGCTTAACAATTATTCAATGCTGTTTAAAAAAAGAATCACACGTTTTAGACAAGTGGAAAATGGCTATAAAGAAGATAGGTAAAAAACATTATTTAGTGTTCTGTCAAAAAAGCCTAATGGCATATACCATAATCATAATTGGACTTCGATGGTTATTACAATTTTAATCCGTTTCATACTCCAGAGAGTTGACGTCAGGCAGGCGGCAGATCAAAATAATAGACAAGTATTTTCATCAGTAGGTAATGATATGCCGCACCAACCTGACATGGTAGGATAGGGATATAAAGATGATGATATATATTAATATCTTAATTAATGATTACCCTGTCGTTTACGCGGCAACCACTTATTTACCAAGATTAAACCTAAAATTGAACACTTATCCTAATCAATCGTAAAAAAGATTGAATATAGCAACTAGTTAACTCCAAATACGAAATTTATTACAAGTATTTCTCGGATTTCCAACTGGGTAATAATTGTAGCTTGTAATTAGATTTTAGGTTTAACGATCTCGAAATAAAATGTTTCGAGTGCTGTAAAAGGTCTTATAAAGCTTTAAACGCAATTTAATCAGCAATTAAGTTATATTTGAATGAAGGCCTATACACGCATTGCCGCAAGCACATTTGTGATACGTGTAGGTAATTACAACTTCCCAGCATGCGTCTCCGAGACAGACAGACATTTTTTCCAACATCTACTGAGATTGTATTCCTATTGAAAAATTTACATAATTGTGTTCCATTTGATAAATAAATGATTTGTTCATGCATTTTCCAAAAGCGTCTTGTTTTTTAATAGGTAGTGACCCGATTTTTATTTCCTTTTCTAATGAATAAAACAAAATCGGGAGTGTTTACTGGTAAATTGTGTACCTACATACCTAATTATACCGAATAAATAAGCTACCAACGCATACATCTCGTAAAATAAAGTATGCCTTAAATTCATATTACAGAACCCGAGTCCATATTACAGAACGACGCTCAGTCATCGATCGGTGCTCAAGCAGAGAGTTCATTCATAAAGTGATCAATTAGTGAATGAAATCTCTGCTTGAGCACCGATCGATGACTGAGCATCGTTCTGTAATACGAACCTTAATTAGTTAGATTTTTAGTTCAGCAAAAACGTTCTTCAAATTGTTGTAATTATGATTCGGGACACCGGAAACTTTTTAAACGAAAATTAAACAAGAGTAGGTATGACGTGCTTAAGTGTAATAAACTACAAAGACAGATATGGCTAACTGAAGCTTTAAAAATAATAAAAGGTTTTATGTAAACACAACAATCTCGGTCAATACAGACGTCCATGAAATCTCAAGTGCTGATAAAACAACACCATAATTATTCGAGCGTGATACCCGATCGCAGTACGTATTTTCTCTGGTGAAAAAAAGGGTATTACGTTCGCAACTTAATCACGGTCATTTCTCTTTTTATTTGTATAGTTTGTTGCAGTAAGTCACGTGGCCGGTGTCTCATTAAAGACAGGCAGCATTAAATATAGTTTAAGTTGTCGATTTAAAAGGTATATTTTATCGGAGAATAAACAAAAGTGTGGAAGGAAAGTGCGCGGCCGGCGACACTCGCGCGCCGATAAGCTCGCCCTCATTTGTCACTCGCGGCGAACGTACGTGTCGTGTGAATTATTTGCAGCGAGATAAACCCGACCCAACTTATATTGTGGTGTGTATTGTGGAATGAGGGACTAAAGCGCCCCATTTCCGATACATTTTCTCTTTGTAAGTCGAGTGTTTGGTTACTGGTTAGGTTATTGGCAGCGCATTGCTTGGGTAATTACAAAACATAAAGTTCCAGTATTGGAGTGTTTTAATAATATATTTACGACTTTTCAATCACATAAAGTTGTTTAAATAAATATCTACTTATTTGAGGATATTAGACATCTTTAAAACTATTTTTATGATAACAACTAGTTGCGCCCCACGGTTTCGCCCGCCGATAAAAAGTATTTCAATTATTCACTCATCCCGCGGGAAAATTTCACTTTTCCTGGATAAAATGTAGCCTAGGTATATGTTAATTTATTGTATAAGCTATCTTGGTACCGGATTTCATCTAAATCCATTCAGCCGTTTGAGCGTGAAAGAGTTACAAACATACACAAAGACACACAAACACACAAACTTTCGCCTTTATAATATTAGTGTGATGAGGTTATATATAAAATTAAATAAAAGTTAAATATGCAAATCAAATACTTACAAAGTATAACTCAATGCTTATTGCGTTGCTCTCAATTCTCATGCAACAATGTAAGTAAACCTGAGTCATTACTAGTTCCCAACATACTTTAAAATAGTTTCCCAAGATCTATTAACAGTAGAACGTGTAATTTACAAACTGACAAATGCGAATTCAATTTGTAATTCAAACAGTTGTATCTAATCGGAAGAAGTACCCATCCTGTTGGAGGGTCCGCAATCGAAGCCCCGTTTTAATGACGGTTCCTTGAAAGCACCGCTGCGATGGCACTCGAGGAAATGGCTTGAGAAAATTACTATTATATAAGTCGGGTAATAGAAACTCGATATGAAATGACAGTAGGTACTGTAGATATGGTTAAAACGCTGCACTTACTCGTATTTAATTTACCTGCTGGGCAACTTTGTACTACTTTTTACAACAATGTTCTTGTAAACCTTAGAATAATCTTTCTAATTTATGTCTAGGAGAATTTCTTCTCAAGCCATTAATTATTTATCTTAGGTAAAAAACTATGTAGACCGACGACCTGGATCGTACCGTCACTTCTGCGCTCACAGTCAGCGTGACTCAAGTGCAGACCTAAAGTAAATTGCTAGCCATACAATTTGCACTAAAATTATTCGCTTTACATCTTCAATTGAATCACTCTAAGAGGTTATGTAGGGCCTCTGGTCAAAACTGTGAGGAACTACTGGATGCAAGAGGCAGGCAGTCACTCAATCGGTGGTCTATGTGGGAGGCCTATGTTCAATAGTGAATTACATACTTAAGTAGGTACTTAAAATATTTAAATACAATTCAAACAGTGCTATTCTTATTACAGGTCGCAACTTGTTGTCGGAGGACACGTTGTATTGCCAAACAAGGTCATCGAGCCCTTACGAAGATTCGGTAGAGGTGGTTGTAGCAAGGCCTCTTGAGATATGGTGGCATGAATGGGATGCTACTTCAATAGAAGTTGACACACCAGTACTGCTGTCCTGTCCTCTAACGGAATCATTAGTAAAGCCTTCAATAGTATCAATTGTCACTCAACCGTGTGATGATCCCACAAATGTATTTACAATAAATCCAACTCTTACAGGCCATAAACATAAACGCAACTTTACTATCTGCGTGAAGGACTTGAATTTTGATAAAGACATTTCGCAAAAAGTCTTAGAATGGGTAGAAATGAACAAAATACTTGGAGTAGATTTAATAGACATGTATGTTGGTAAAATAAGCAAAGAAACAGAAAGTTTACTGCGACACTATCGAGATAAAGGATTTATTAGATTATTTAACGTTCCTATTACAAATAAGCAAGATAGATCTTTGTGGCAAAGGAGAAGAGATCACATTATCACATACAATGATTGTTTATACAGAAATATAGAGGAATCAGAATTTATCATTCCGCTAGACGTAGATGAAATAATTTTGCCGAAAATCGCAATGAACTTACCAGGATTATTGGATCGTCTCGTCAAGCAAGGGTGGAACTCAACAAAAAATTCGGCGATAATGATACAAAATGTATTTTTCTTTGACTTTATGCAAGGAACAAACAGACACAGAAAGAAGAATCTGAGAAACAAGACCAAAATATATATCAAACGAGATGACGTTCGAATAAAAGAATCTAAAAACTTAGATATAGGTGAAACAGAATTAATAGATGATGCTAGTAACGTAAGCAATAAATTCATAGATGTTAGCATTGCAGACAAGCCGTATCACATATCTAAATGTGGAATTGATGTGCCAGTTCCAAAAATAGCACAGCATATTATGAGTTCAGCAATAGTGAGTCCTATCGGGTTCTATACCAAAAGTCTGATGGTGACCAAGAAAGTTCTGACTGCTTTCAACCATTATCCGTTAGCCAGTTTGAATGCCGCTGCTGGGTTTGATGGTTGGGCGGCCCCATTTAGCGAGGTTCAGTTGAACCATTACAAGGTATGATAATGTATTTATTGTTTGCAATGTTTATCGGTGTCATTGTATTGTTTTTTTTTTATCTTGGGCGTAAAATTCTATTAGACTAATTCAATTTCTGATAACACAGGGGCCATTCTATTATTAATGTCCGTCGTCCTTACTCGCAAAATTTTACGTTTATTTAACAGACTTTTTTAACACGTTACACAAATTTAGTCTTTTTGAGACTAAGACAAGATTTAAACCTGTCTTTGAACGATTTAAATTATGAAAATTAGTCTTCAAGACTGACTTTACACGTGAAGAGTTCAATTTCGGTGTTAGTTCATTTATATCTGGTTGGTTCATCTTGTTTGGTTTTGGTTTGAGATCGAGAACCTCAAGATTGGCTGAAAACCTCGGCAATGTATATTGGTCTTTAGCTGGTTTTTGTATTTCAAAAGATTCTATTAAAATTCCTAAGCCCACTTGCGCATTCCGTTTTAACCCCAGGTAAGCCAACTATATAACCAACCCAGTGTAAGTTCTTTGTTTTATTTAGAAAGTCCAATAATTAGCCACTTATCCCGTTAACTTTTGAACCAAACAATTTGTTAATTTGAAAGACTGATAATAAATAAAACTCTTGTTTTATATCCTTTAAATTTCGCTTCTGTAAAGTTTAAGTATTATAGAATGGATTACCGGCTAGAGTTTAATCTATGGCAATTTTTCGAACATGCAAGATGAAAGTTTGATAAATGTTTGTGAAATTAAGTTCATTAAGTCAGAGATGAACTCTGAGTTGCCTATTCATTTGTAATTTTATTCGCGACAATACGCAACCGGGTAAAAGTTTTTTCTTTTAAGATTTTAAAGGTATATTTTCTTTTTTGGCAGGAATCGTGCAACGAAACAGTTATTCCAGAATGCTCCATGTACGGCTCGAGTGCTCAAATCGACACATCTGCTCTTCGTTTCTATCATCAACTAATATCAGCTCTTAATGATACCTTGTGTACTGGAATATACGTTAGTAATTAAAACTGTTTTCTTTTGTGACATTATAATATTTCTGCCTTACGTCCACTTAGTTTCCTTGACTATTATAGGTAGGTACCTACTGAAGAACAACAAAATGAACATTACTCAATATTACTCGAACACTTTCTATTCTACTTTTTTTTTTGTTTGGTTTTGGCTCCACACTTTTGTGTATTTAGCCAGTGTCAAGTTATTGATAATATCTCAAGTTAATTAATATCATATAATGTGTCAAGTCAAGTCAAGTCACAGTCCAAGTCATCAAGTTAAGTCATAGTCTAGTCTAGTCAAGTCATACTCCTAGTAAATGGTGGCAACTTTACCAGAAGCTTCTATGGAGTTTTGGAAACAACACGAAAAGAAACGTTTCACCATCATTATACCACCTTCCCACACTCATGCCTGCAATTCAGCACTTAATGAATAAAATGCCACCAATTTTATGCACTAACACTGAAAATAACACAAGTTTTGGAACATAATACAATGCGGCGACGCGATCTTTTTCGTTTTTCCGCCAAAACGCGACTCTCTATTCTACTTCTTTCAATATAAATATATAAATGCAAAAATTCTAGGTATATGTACTTACCTAATACATAGGTATGTTTGTTACCATCAAAAAATACTAACACACTCGTCACCCTAAGGCACCCACTACAAAAAGATTTATTGGGTGGGAAATCGTCACCTGCCAACATTTTAATATGATCAGATAAAATTGGCAGGTGCCGTTATCTCATTGCATAAATCAATATCATAATCATTTCATCAAAAAGTTCATCATAATAGCCCCAGATTTTTTTAAGCCTAAACAAAATTGTTTTGTAATTTGTCAAAAAATTTGATAGAGATATGTTTTTTTTTATGTTACTGAATGATTTGACGAGCTAGCCGTTCACCTGATGTTAAGCGCCACGGCTGCCCATAACAGAACAATGTCAATCGGAACCCCAAAATAGAGTTTCGAGCAACACTGCACTGCGCACATAATCCTGAGACATCAGCACAGTCTGGTTATAAGATTACTCGACTGTGAGATCAGATCATAAAGTCTCAATTGCCCAGTAATTTCTCTAGACGTATTTTCAATTTTACTATGGTAAAGACGGTCACTTAGTCTCTGGACCCTGCTGTAATGTGATGCCATCGACGCCAAGTCTAGAAATAGTGGGACCGTGTTATAGTTACTTGTATATTTAACAGGGCTTGGTGTAAGCTTCTCCCCACCAATGCCTCCCAAATGTCCAGGCTAGACCCGAGAAGCTAACTATTCAACATTCAACTATATATATATATATAGCTAGCTAACATATAGGATAATAACAATTCTTTGTACAGATAACTTAAGTAAACATGAAATGTTATTCTAAGACTCATACTTATAATATAGACTAACATCTTAATATAATAGGTCTTTACCTATGAAATTGCCGTATTTCAGTACAGACTTTTTCAAACAAAAAAACGTTTTGATTGGCTATGAATTTTAAATTCAAATTAATTTTGTTTTAAAAATATGACATTCTATTTACAATATAAGTCTTTTGTTTATTGATTACCGTTGTATTTTCATTACATTTTAACATTTTTCCTCATAATGGATACTTTGAAATTTCATGTAATTATGGAATATGAGTTCCGTCGTGGCACCAACGCGGCACAAACGACACGTAACATCAACGACGTTTACGGAGAGAACTGTACAAACGAACGTACAACCCGTTATTGGTTTGCTCGGTTCCGTTCTGGGAATTTTGACTTGAAAAATGAACCTCGTGGTCGTCCGGAAACTTTGGTCAACAATGATGAATTAAAGGCGATTGTGGAAGCTGATGAATCTCAATCTACAGCTGAGCTGGCAGCAGCTTTTGATGTTAGCATCAAAACAATATTGGTCCATTTGCGACAGATTGGCCATATAAAAAAGCTTGATAGATGGGTGCCCCACGAACTTAACGATCGCCAGCGCAACGTACGCGTCGAGACTTGCCTTGCGCTGCTTAACAGGTACAGAAATGAAGGAATTTTGAACCGAATTGTTACGTGCGACGAAAAATGGATTCTTTTTGACTATCGAAAGCGCTCAGCAAGTTGGTTAGATCCTGGTTCGGTACCAAAGCAATGTGCAAAACGAAAAATGACCCCTATAAAGGGGATGGTCACAGTTTGGTGGTCTAGTGCTGGTGTGATTCATCATAGCTTTTTACAAAACGGCGAGAGCATTACTGCAGATGTGTACATTGAAGAACTGACCACAATGATGGCGAAACTCGCACGTCTGCAACCAGCTTTGGTCAATCGGTCGTCTCCACTGCTACTTCACGACAACGCGCGACTCCATACTGCACAACAGACCGTCTCTAAGCTGCATGAGTTGGGTTTGGAAGCTCTCCCTCATCCGCCATACTCACCAGATCTTGCGCCTACCGACTATTACTTTTTCCAAAATTTGGACAACTTTTTAGCGGGAAAAAAATTCAATTCCCGAGAGGCAGTACAAAACGCCTTTGAAGAGTTTGTTGTCTCCCGTCCTGCTGATTTTTTCAAGAAGGGCATCCATAAACTGCCACAGCGTTGGCAAAGATGCATTGATTGCAGGGGTGATTACTTTGAATAAAAGAAACAAATAAGTTCGAAAAAAAATACTTTAACTTTTTTCAAACAAAACGGCAATTTCATAGGTAAAGACCAATATATAAATCTCGTGTCACAATGTTTGTCCTCAATGGACTCCTAAACCACTTAACCGATTATAATAAAATTCGCACACCATGTGCAGTTCGATCCAACTTGAGAGATAGGATAGTTTATATCTCAATCTATAATAGATATATATTAAATACCCGTGCAAAGCCGGGGCGGGCCGCTAGTTCATTATATAAAATTACTTAGTTACTCGTACTCGCTGAAAACTACTCCCGCCGGCGAAGTCCGGATTGAAGGATGTATCTTTGTGCTTCGCTTGAGCTCGAATCACGTACAATATGCATTGCTTTTTTATCATATTAATATTACGATGACGAAAAAAGACCTAACCAAAATACTTTACGATTCATCTGATCTGATAGCACTTTGTTATTACATCTACATACAATTACGTATCAGTACAAACTCAGAAAACAAAAGGCTTGCAAAATTATGATGCAGATTGAGATAAGAATTTCCATATATTATAATTTTTATAGAGGCGCTCTTGAAAGGCACGTGCGATGTAAACGCAAAAACAAAAAACATTTTAAATATTTATGAGTCCAGTATGACCGCAGCCATCATTCAAGGAGTGATGTATTGTCAGCGGTCAAATGCATCGGCTCACTGCTGTTTGATGTAAGATCATATTGTGGCGACTTATGCTATTTAAGTAAGTATAGTCACCTATATACAGAATGTCCCGATGCTCAACGTCAAGCGGGTGAGAAGGGGGTACATATCAGGTCCGGGAAAAATTAAAAAAAAACGAAATATCGACACCTTAATCATATCTTTGTGTGTTATGAACTCAAACTTCGCAGTTTCAGTGTTTTTTCACTAAAGTTCATTCATAAACGTTCTGTTAATTGCAGTGACAAAGCAAAAAAAATTATTAGGTTTGTTAAAATTAACATATAGTCGTATTGGGGAAAACTATATATCGCCATTGCCAGTGACAACTGAAGTAACTTATATGGAATTGTTCTTTTATTTTTCCGGGACCCCATTCTCACCACGTGACCGCTTGACGTTGAATTTCAGGACATTCTATATACAATATATATATATGTTTATATGCTATTTCTTATAACAACATTTTAGAAAATAAAGAAAATGTTATGACCACAGTGATGACATCATGGCTACATAGGTGAGTAATATAGGAGCTCAACCACCTCGAGCAATTGACTTGAATAAAACATCATCCTTTAAAAATCCTGTCCACAACAGTTTACTCCGAACCTAATGGTGTGTAACAAAATAAATGCTATTATAATGGCGCGTCGTACATTTCCATATTACCTACATGAAGAACCATCACCGTCACGAATCACCAAAGCGGTTCAAATTATATTCGCAATTACCATAAGAAACTATGTATAATATGCATGTACAGACAACGACAAAAGCAGATTGTATGGCGTCCTCAGAGTGTACATTATTATAAAATTATTATTTTGTATACACAGAAACGGACAAAAAATACCAAGTCGACCTACTTTATTGTAAAATGTCTCCGACGACCTTATCGAGTGTGAAAACGTCGTATTTTAGTTCGATAAGTAGCTAGGCGTTAAAAGCTCTTTTTGTCGGTTTCATACTTTTTTAAAGACGTAGCATTGAAAGTAATGAGCTCGTACTTGTCTCAATGATTACATTTTACGCACCTCGCCCTATCTCGGGCGAGCAAATATACTGCGCATTATTGTCATGTTTGCATTCCGAGTAAAATCTCAACGCGTAAGGAATAAATTCCATCTGAAGTCTAAATAAAATTATATAAACACTGTTTACTATATTAATCACACCTTTTACACGTATTTTACGACTTACTGAACACCGGGTTCAAAGAGAAAATGGCAGTTGCAGAAAATAAATATTTTTAAATCATCAGTATATATATATAAAACTCCTAGTTTATACGTGTTAAATTAGTAGTAATTAAGTAGCTTGTATGTGAATAGGGATACAAGAAAATTAAATTTATCTTAGTGTTTTTATATGTTATCTAGACAATGTATATTCAAGCTGCGTTGCACTGCCCTGCAAAAATTTCCATGTTACACCCAGGTTAACTGGAAGATAATGCTCTCTAGCATTAAGTTCGCCTTTGTAACCTACATTTGTTGTTTGTGCAATAAAGCATTTTCTATCTATCTATCTATCTATCAGTCATATTGCCTTCATTGATCAACGAGAATTTTTATTTTTAATTATAGCTATGGACATATAATATTACCTATGAAATTGCCGTATTGCAGTACAGACTTTTTCAAACAAAAAAAAGTTTTGATTGGCTATGAATTCTAAATTCAAATTAATTTTGTTTTAAAAATATGACATTCTATTTACAATATAAGTCTTTTGTTTATTGATTAGCGTTGTATTTTCATTACATTTCAACATTTTTCCTCATAATGGATACTTTGAAATTTCGTGTAATTATGGAATATGAGTTCCGTCGTGGCACCAACGCGGCACAAACGACACGTAACATCAACGAAGTTTACGGAGAGAACTGTACAAACGAACGTACAACCCGTTATTGGTTTGCTCGGTTCCGTTCTGGGAATTTTGACTTGAAAAATGAACCTCGTGGTCGTCCGGAAACTTTGGTCAACAATGATGAATTAAAGGCGATTGTGGAAGCTGATGAATCTCAATCTACAGCTGAGCTGGCAGCAGCTTTTGATGTTAGCACCAAAACAATATTGGTCCATTTGCGACAGATTGGCAAGATAAAAAAGCTTGATAGATGGGTGCCCCACGAACTTAACGATCGCCAGCGCAACGTACGCGTCGAGACTTGCCTTGCGCTGCTTAACAGGCATAGAAATGAAGGAATTTTGAAACGAATTGTTATGTGCGACGAAAAATGGATTCTTTTTGACAATCGAAAGCGCTCAGCAAGTTGGTTAGATCCTGGTTCGGTACCAAAGCAATGTGCAAAACGAAAAATGACCCCTAGAAAGGTGATGGTCACAGTTTGGTGGTCTAGTGCTGGTGTGATTCATCATAGCTTTTTACAAAACGGCGAGAGCATTACTGCAGATGTGTACATTGAAGAACTGACCACAATGATGGCGAAACTCGCACGTCTGCAACCAGCTTTGGTCAATCGGTCGTCTCCACTGCTACTTCACGACAACGCGCGACCCCATACTGCACAACAGACCGTCTCTAAGCTGCATGAGTTGGGTTTGGAAGCTCTCCCTCATCCGCCATACTCACCAGATCTTGCGCCTACCGACTATTACTTTTTCCAAAATTTGGACAACTTTTTAGCGGGAAAAAAATTCAATTCCCGAGAGGCAGTACAAAACGCCTTTGAAGAGTTTGTTGTCTCCCGTCCTGCTGATTTTTTCAAGAAGGGCATCCATAAACTGCCACAGCGTTGGCAAAGATGCATTGATTGCAGGGGTGATTACTTTGAATAAAAGAAATAAATAAGTTCGAAAAAAAAATACTTTAACTTTTTTCAAACAAAACGGCAATTTTATAGGTAAAGACCTATATATAACATAAATATAGATATACATAAAATTAGGATATTGACTGGTGCTAGCATTTTTATAGACCAGTCCAATCCTAAAGCTTGCTACCAGACGGCAGCGCTACATGATTGATATTTCCTTATCCTGCTTTATTAATACGTTACGTTATTACGTTAATAATAAGTGATTTGTAGCATTTGTCTTATCTGCAATAAATTGCAGGATGTGCCAAGTAGTTCTGATTCATTGTGCCAGGATTTAGGTCATGGAGTTGCATCGATCAGAAACGTATCTATCTTTTATATTTCTCACAAATTGAAACCAGCAAAATCTGAGAGCATAAATTATATGTGTAGGAGGACAGCGGAGCCAAAAGCTTTGTATATTTAAGTAGAAGTAGTGGGGGCTCAGGCTAAAAATACAGTAAGTGTCACGTAAAGAATCTGAGCGCTACATTACAAATTGTTATTTTGTTTGCACGTTTCTATCTGCAGTTTCACGTCTAGTGTTTCACTAGATGACTTGAGGGGGAGTTACTACAGCTACTAATAAATTATATGACACAAAATAGAGTGTGCTTTAGACCATACGACTGAAATAAAACTTCTTTAGTTTAACTCCATCTATCGGCTGGTATAACTTTGTTTTTGCTTTTTTTTACTAGGTGGTAGGACTTTTCTGCAAAGTTCGTCTAGGTAGGTACCACCGCTTTGTCAGTTATTCTGCCGCCAAGCAGTAGTGTGCAAGCACTGCTGTGTTCCGGTTTGAAGGGCATTGTAGCTAGTGAAATTACTGGCCAAATGAGACTTTATGACCTGATCACATAGTCTATTAATCTTATTACTAGATTGTGCTGATGTCTCAGGATGACGTGCGCACTGCAGTGTCACGCGAAACTCTATACATTAGAGTTCCGAGTGACACTGCAAGTGATATGGGCAGCCGTGTCGCTTAACATCAGGTGAACGGTTAGCTCGTTACGTTATACCTTAACATAAACAAAAAAAAGGTACTGTCTTGACAATTGTAAATCGTTATTTTCCCGGACACACATCAACATAATAATGTTGATATGTCAACATAAAAAAGTGAAAAATGTGTATAATAATACACATTTAGTTAAAAATGTGTATTATTACATGTGTATTAAATTTGTATTACGAGGTGAACACAAGTTTCAGTTAAAAATGTGTATTATTATACACATTTTTAACTTTTTTATGTTGACAATGGATATTCACGTAAACTAACTTAAACTTCTGTTCATCTCGCATTCACCAACTTAGTCACCAAGTCAAGCGTGCGTATAGAAGTTTTACTTAAAAGTCGATGCAACGAAGAAATAAAAATTAATGGATTTTTAGATATTTTTATACGTTTCATTGTAATTCCATGAAATCCGTTGCGTACATTATGTTCGATACAATTTAATTTTATTGGAATACGAGATGTGTGGCTTCGCCAAAGTTTGATGGCAGAAATCTCGGCTTAGCTGGAACTGATTCATTTACAATGTCTGATACGATCAGCTACTTTATTGGACATTGTGCTACGTCCCGATCTCAGATAGGCTGATACGGTGCTCGCCACGGTAATCAATTACTATCGCCTACCTACACGCTCCACAATCCTTTTTTTGGGGGCTATTGAATAGCAATACGTTTTTATTGCTGCACCCACCGCGAAAATTAAACACTCGTTACATCCACCGATCGAAGATAAATGCGATTGTATTTAAACAAATAAAGCAATACATTTCATTGTTTATTTAGGACCACGCTGGGACAATCGCCTTTAATTAAATAAGAAATGTTCTATATACTTTATGTTTCATCTCGTCATTATAGCTGATTATGTTTGTGTTGATTCTGGATGAGTCAGTCGCCAATCGCTATTAAGTGGGTAGTGGACAGCACAAAGTGTAAAACATTGTTATGAGTGCTGTAAGTACTTATATCAAATTATACAGGCGCTCTGCTTTCTTCATTCTTTATAAAAATCAATAACATTAAATTGAAGACATACCTCGAACTTTATAAATTATTGTAGAGTAAGTATCACGAAATTACAGCACAGCGGCACTTCAAAATAATAACCCAAATATAAGGTCCATTTATTAAATAATTACTATATTTTAGAGCATTACTTACGCAAGCATTAACTCACAGTGAAGAGGCAATTTTTTGTACACATATTCAACTAATTCCGTGTACACTACTGTGTTCCGGTTTGAAGGGCGCTGTAGCTAGTGAAATTACGGGGCAATTGAGACTTTATGATCTGATCTCACAGTCGTGTAATATTATTACCTGTGCTGATGTCTCTGGATGATGTGCGCAGTGCAGTGTCACGCGAAACTTTATATTTTGGAGTTCCGAGTGACACTGTTTTGTTATGGGCGGTCGTGTCGCTTAACATCAGGTGAACGACTGGCCAATCACATCATTCTCTAACCTAAAAAAAATTAGGTTTCTTTAGATTATTTATTCATTAGACGTTTCGTTTTTTTTTTGTTTCGTCTTTAATATGCATAATCATAAAATTTGATTAGATGGTAATAAAACGCTAAAATTAGCTCTAATTATAACAAATTCATTCACACACTAGCCTATAGCTTTGTTACAATTTTATGGTCGTCACTTGTCATGTCATTCCTCCCACTGGCGCATGCCAATTTCTTGGAATAGTAGACATTTTATATTCTTAGCAATTATAACTCATATTCGCGGGTGTTTAAGATTCACTATCCAATATGAAAAAGTTTCATCGTTCGTAAACTCTCTTAGTGCACTTTCATCCAAGTAGCAGGCACTAAATTATACAAATGACATGCGAGACAAGCACTAGCTGACTTCCAGCGATCTCGGACTTGGTAGATCATACATGCATGATAAATAGGAGCTTTTGTATTGGAAGCTTTCAAAGCAAAGGAAGTCAAGCGCATAAATCATGTCTTATGTCAACTTATGGACGCTGGTCACAATTACAATGGCGATGCCTGTATGAATGGTAGCTTGACATGGTAAGTAGGAATATTTATTATTTAAACATAGGTATATAGGTAAGTAGGTAGTTACAAGTACCTAACACGATGAGCAAGGACAAGAAGGTTACTTGGTTGTAAGTATTTTGAGCAAACAGCTATGAAGCCCTCCCTCTGATGCTGTTAAGGTCGATAGAGACCAACAGCATTAGCCCGTTAAAAAAGAAAGTATGTATATGAAGCTTAGATTTGGCTTTTAGTCATAGACAAGTAGGTTGGAACATGAGCAGAATGCGCACATATCAAAATGTACAATTTCTCAAAATTCAAAGCATTTCTTCGCAAAATGTGCACATTTCATAGTAAGTTACCCACTAGTTTGAAAATGAGTCTATATTGTCACCGACCGCTTTAGTACTTTCACTTACTTTGACCGTTTATTGCAACTGACTTATAAGTAGTATTACATTCTTAATAAATTAATTATAAAAGTCTGTTCAAAATATTTTAATATTGTACTGTCTATAAAAATGCAATGTACCAACACGACGTGACGCATCTACCGCCATTTCTCTAGAATGCTTCCCGCCCGCCAAGTTCCTACCATACCGTGACATTACCATTCTTTACTCAACAATTATCTAATTCTAGCCCTCATCTCGCACATTATGCTAATAATTACGTAATTATAGTATTCGTCAGTGGCGTAGCTAGGAGTGGGCGAAGTAGGCCCTCGCCCACTGCTTCGCAACAAAAGGGGCCTCGCGACGCCTCTTTAAGTGTGATGCCACCAAACTTCAAATCCCCGTTTATTTTTAGTAGTTTTTCCCTGTAAGAAGTTTTCTAAGTTAAAAATTACAAAAAACTACTTAAGAAACAGTATGAAGCACGACCGAATCTCTGCTTTAGCAATACTCTCAATCGAAGCACATTTCGCTGGCAAAATCAATAACAATTCCTTACTAGAGGACTTCTTTTTTTTTATTGTATGATAGGCTCGCGTTTGACCACTATCGCACCTGATGGTAAGTGACGTTGCAGTCTAGGATGTAACACGCTTGCCTAGAAGATACCTGTTCACTCTCGATTTGAAGACTCTTTAAAGCAAAAATCCGAAGCACATTACTTTTGTAAAAAAATGTAATCACTTACTTAGTTACAAAATAAAGAAGCTTTTCAAATCTATATGCTTTTCCATATTCTCCCACCGCAAGTTTGTATTTTTGCAGTATTTTTTTTTTTTTTTTTTTTTTTTTTGTTAAGGAATGACGTGACGAGCTAGCCGTTCGCCTGATGTTAAACGACACGGCTGCCCATACCAGCTGCAGTGTCACTCGGAACTTTAAAGTATAGAGGTTCGCGTGACACTGCACTGCGCACGTCATCCAGAGACATCAGCACAATCTAGTAATAAGATTACTAAACTGTGAGATCAGATCATAAAGTCTCATTTGCCCAGTAATTTCACTAGCTACAGTGCCCTTCAAACCGGAACACAGCAGTGCTTGCGCACTACTGCTTGGCGGCAGAATAACTGGCAAAGCGGTGGTACCTACCTAGACGAACTTTGCAGTAAAGTCCTACCACCTAGTAAAGTAGGTAAGTATAAGTAGGTATGTCGTGTCAAAGCATGTTCAGTGAGGATAGATTTATTGGGTAGATCTTGGGAACGACAGAAAAGGGGCCTCGCTGATGCGACTTTGCCCACGCTACGCCACTGGTATTCGCGGTGCTTATGTCTATGCAAATTAGACTTAAACGACATTAAGTTAAAGTCAAGCTCAGCGTCAACCTACTGTTTCCTCGTAGTAATACTGGTTTGTCATATTAGTATGACCACGAGGAAACGATGCGTCAACCGGGATTGGCGTTCTTGCATGTTAATCTGTAATATAGCACATCATAACTACAGCAATCTAAAATAATGCAACCAAATAAGAGCTAGAAAAATGCACGCCACGCAAGACCTAAGGGCAGGTAGCGGCCTCATTGTTCTAACGCCACGACCCTTCACCCAAGCGGAGATTTCACCACCCTTTAACCGCGCCCAATTTTTTTTTTTTCATACAAGTGACGTCTTGAAAAAACAAGCGTCATCCACGCCATGATGGGTATAAAAATCCTAATTTTCCCAGTAATATCACTAGCTACCATGCCCTTCAAACTGGAGCACAGCAGTGCGCAAGCACTCGTTTGAGACGAGACTGAAGTACCTACCTATTAATAATGTCAAATTTACTTTACGCTTCCATCTTTATTTCATCGTTTTATCGTTTTGATGTAAGTATATATTAAGTCTTAGGTTTGAGTAGGTATATCGGTTGTGAGTTATAAGTACTAAGAACAACGTGGTTGCGGTCAGTATTAACTGATACTGGGTAAAGCCACATGTTACAGTCAAACAACATCACTCTAGCCAATTACAGAGAACGAACAGCCCCCACAAAGCTACACAGAAAAAACACAATTATCTGGTAAACTACGATGCCATTATGTTATTTCTACTACAAATGCACCGAGTTATATAAGCCCTTCGCATTTAAAGCCGGTAATAAGCTTGATTTTATTGTCGAACTGCGGCTAAGCTATAAAATGCGTTTAAAGACACTTTTATGATATAAATTCCTATAGCAAAAAATAAAAGCGCGTTTACAATAGTATACCAATCAGGGTGATGGAAACGCGAATGCGAGGGCGATCTCACACTTGCCCAGACATGGAACGTGACTGAAAACCGCAACCAAATGCTAAGTCATAAAAGTATAAAAACTCAGTTAGATCGTGTATTTAGAGTACAGAGTTCTTAGACAAAGCCATTACTTTTTGCAACAACAGATTTCGGAGAATTGCCTTTTTATCGTCAAATTGTGTTCTTTCACATTCATCCATTAAATTAGCTAAAATAATAGTACGTACTAATATTAAAAATTGTATCTTTTGCCGCATTTTTAAAGGTTTCGGTATATACTGTCTCAAAACACTTATGTTATAGTGACCAATGCAAACCCAACACACCAAATGATAAAATCTTTGATAGTCATCATCAACGAAAACGTAAACTATCTAAAGTAGATTGCATAGAGTAGAGTGATCATTAATTAGTCAGTGAAATCGTAATACTTTTTACTCAACAACATACTTTTAACAAACTTAAGTATATTAATTTTACACTGTTTTTAAGACCTCCCACTAGCAGAAAAAAAATTGTAGCTAAAATAAACTTGCTGCGCCCGTCCGTCGGAGTACATACATGAATGCATTTATCATGAATCATTGAACGTTGGAAATATCCATCATCGTTTTAACTCCCTGGATATTATGAATTATGGTGTTGTTTGTTGGATAGAGTAAGAGTCCTATCAAAAAGTATTTTACTTTAGAAAGTGGACGTAGCCACATCTATGATTAGATATTGATTGATGATAGTGGTTAAAGACAACGCCACAGTTCGGTTTTATTGGTTTGGGAACCAGCTGGTTATGAAACACAATTATGTACACGAATTAAATACCACTAAGTATATATTAAATAGTTACGAACCAATGAAGAAAACAATCTTCATTCATTATGAAAAATGGTTATGTAAATGGAGCAAAGGAAACCGGCTCTTACGTGAGAATACTGGGTCATAAAGTCAAAGTCAGTTAATTGCAAAAAGGCTAATTTTTGCACTTCGACAAATCAAAATCAAATTAAAAAAATATTTTGACTAATTCTTATTCTAAAATATAAATACAAAGAGCCAAGTCTCAAATATAGTAAGTAAGTAATCTCTTTATTACTACAACATTAAACAGTAAAGAAAATTCCGATCCGGAGCTCTTAGCGATGAACTAGTTAGCTAGTCACAAGAGTAGCTAACAAACGCCCACCTAACCACACATCTGTTATAGTTTGAGGTGTTTTGATTTCTATTACCGAAAGGACAAGTCATACTGTTGTTCTATTGTCCTAGTGTCTGTTGGTCTTACCAATCAAATGTAGGTATTGAATCAAAATTCTCCTTCCGTATGGTCGAGCTTATATTAAACTAAAGAATAAATGTTAATAAGTAATAGCACCAGCGCAACGATATGAAACCAATTATTTGAAGCTTATGGATACTGAAAAACACTATAATATAATTAATAATAAAACACACAAATACAAATAAAATTAATAACTGATACCAAACTTCCTGCTGTCTATGGGAGCTAAGTGCACTAAAGTCAATGCACTATTGAAATTTATCGTATCCTGCAAATCGCCTCTATGGCTGGAGGCGGTCGACGACCTAGGAACAGCGTTAGGGTACCTAGGTCCATAGGCACCTAGGTTTAAGGTGCGCAGGCTGGATAGAACGTTGAACCCGGATGCATTTGCATTTATTGCAAGTACTTTGTTATTGTAATAAATAAGATTATTCTTATTAAAGGATTTAAGGACTTCTAGTTAAAGGGTGAGTTCATGAATGTCGTTATGCGCTATGATTCATACATAGAGACGTTTTGTTTATTTATTTTAGGAATCAATATCATTTTATTTAGGGAGAAAGCGTTACCTTTCAGTAACTTTATAAGCTACGTCATAATAGGCTCTCAAAATTCTCAGTTAAACTAGATCAGGTATATCTAATATACTATACTATATATCTATTTTCTGATAGAAATAAAGAAAGAAAGAAAAAAAGACATTTATACAAAACTCTAATATTGAATGCTGTTGTATTCTCAGAAAATCCATCATATTAAGTTTAGACGACCATCTCCTAATCGCATTCTTTTACTGACGCACCCGATCACTGCTCAAGGAAATATAGGTTACTTACATTGAGTTTCTGAACTCGGTTCTTTATTTGGCTTAAATATTTTTAGTCTATGACTCTCTAATACAGATTACCTACCACAATTATATGAATGCCTCCGCCGTGATATATTGTTATAGCTTAGCGCACCTATTAACTGTCAGGAACTATGATATATTATTTGATACTTATCAATTTAATGCAATTTAACAGCTCCAGCGAATAGATCTAAGGTCTAGATCGTAAGTATTGAGAGCAGCGCATTCAATTTGTTTGTTGTTTTTTAGACCACTACTG
Source organism: Ennomos fuscantarius (assembly GCA_905220475.3). Lineage (NCBI taxonomy): Eukaryota > Metazoa > Arthropoda > Insecta > Lepidoptera > Geometridae > Ennomos > Ennomos fuscantarius. Next base: position 8,942,387 of record HG992037.1, on the reverse strand, counting down.
GTTGTTCATTTCTTTTTTCAGATGTTTCTATGCCACCTTACCAAACCAATGCATCAACGGTACAAGTAAAATAGCAAGGTTAAAAAGTAATATAAGTAAATGAAGATTTTATAAAACAAAACTGTAAATTTGAATTTCAATGGGCAGTTTTACTTAGTATTATTTTGTCTGTGTTACGGCTTTTTAAATACCTATACTTTGACTGGCCCGAAAGCTCAGTTGATACCCGATACCTTGCCTTCTGAACTGTGAGTTGCGGTTTCGATTCCCACCCAGGACAAACATTTGTGTGATGAGCATCAATGTCTGTTCTGTGTCTGGGTTTTTATATTGTATTCTCTGTATGTATTTACAAACAAAAAGTATAAAAGTATTGTATCAGTTATTTGGTTCTCAAAGTATAAGCTTTGCTTAGTTTGTGGCTAGATGGCGCTGTGTGAAAAGTCCACACATATTATTATTATACTATTAGTATGCTTTGCTTAGTTTGGAGCTAGATCGAGTTGTGTGAGATGTCAAAGAAAAATACAATTAAGTAATTAATATTTTTGAGACACCAAACAACAAAATCAAATTAGAATAGACCTAATTCTCGCTAGGGGACAGCGGTTTAGATAGCTAGAACATATATATACGAAATTTAGGTTTTTATTAACAAAGACATAGCTTTTTACATTTCTTACATGTTTTGATTAAATTCATTTGAAACCAATAACTTAGTTCACTTTCATATTTAGTGTAACTCATATTTAGAACAATAGAATTTCACTCAGCACCTACCTAATAGCTTACCTGTTGTTGTATTACGGAAATCTAACTGTTAATGTTACCTACCTTTCGTATATTTAAGATTCTGTTTATCTTTTCTGAGCAATAAAGATATTCTTAATCTTATTCTATACGCTAAATAGTTAAGTGGTTTTCCTTGGACCCAGATACATCCAGGCGAGTCCCCAGATCCCGTTAGGAACATCAAGAAGGTGATAACGGGATGTTAATGATAGCTCCCACTCCCCAGGATTATGTAAAGTGATAGCTTTCACTGATCTTACGGTAGTCACAAGGTCACATCCCGTTATACAACTGCGTAAGTAACTTTTATATATAAGTATACATTAGTCTAGATTAGGTCTTACCGTTGCATAGCTGTGTGGAAGTGGTTATGGAAAAATGCCTGCTGTTATAATAACTGCAACATCTTTTACGTACAAAAATGCTATAAAAATGTAAAGAACAAAATATTAGATCCTTACTATAAATTTGCCGTTTTTTTTACAAAGTAAGTTACCGTAATTTTTTTCTATATTTTTTAATTTGAATTAAAGTAAACACACATGCAATCGGAGCATCTTTGGCAGAAAAAATCTAATGTATGGAAGGCAACAAATTCTTCAAAGGCATTTTGTACTGTCTCTCATGTATTGAATTTTTTTAAACTTAAATATAATATACCTTTTACAAGTGGCTCTCATCACCCTCATGATGATAAATGGGGGAGTTCCCCCAGGAGTGAATATAGGTATATTACGGTATATGATTAAGAAATGGGATCTATGTTCTATAAATAAGAAGGTAGTAATCTGCAGTATCATTAACGGTTATATTTAAGTATATAGAGGTGTCGATTCTGTGTCGCATTCTCTAAAGCTACACGAAATTAACATATATCCGTCTTTTCCATTTCCCCATTTTTCCCCATTTTCCCCAAGAGTACCGCCATACTTTAAGTTTACTTTAGTTTTATAGAATGCGACACAGAATCGACTCCAGAGTAGGTATATAATCGCAAGGCTTTTATTAAAACTAAAATTTCATTTTTTATCCCAGTTTCGTAAACATTCAACACTATTTATTTATTATTATTATTATAATTAATATTAATTGTATGTCTTGTCGTGTTAATTAATGATTCCAACGCAAGCCTATTTCCGAGACTCCAATAGATTTACAAAATATAACCAAGTATAGGCATTACGCACTCGTGCGAAGCTGGGGCGGGTCAGTTAGTCACCTATAAGTATGACTAGAAATCAGAATTTCTAATACCTAAATCGATAAGCCGTTAGCATAGTTATTAAGGAAACACTACGACGGCCTCTGTGGTGTGGTGGTTAAGCAAGCTGGGGGTGACGGGTTCGATTCCCGGGTTCGGGTTCGGCAGCACAAGTATTTGCGCACAAACAAAAACATATGCGCAAACACTTGTTCTGTATCTGGGTGTTATGGGATCGTGTGCTTCGTAGTTCTTGGGTCCCAGATATAGGGAATCCTAGTTAGGGTCCAAGGTCTATGTATGTATCGAAGGTGTAGTCTACACCTTCGACCGCATCGTCACTTCCGATCAGGTGAGAGCGTGGTCAAATGCTAGACAACTTTGAAGTAAAAAAAATGTGAACTTTGGACGTTATGATTACATATTATTATTACTTCACAATTTTAGACCTATTACTTACGCACAGATAATACAAAATGGTATTAGCTTATTACTAAATAAAAATAAAAACACATAAAATGACAAATAAATTAAAATAAAAAGTTAATAGGCTAGAGGCATTAGATTATACCTAATTAATCCTTCCAACAATAATTTTACAGTGAGCATCATCTAAGTAAGTTACGTAACGGGATTTTTTCCTAACGCTGGAAACATAACCAGCTTTTTATTTTAGAGTTCCTAGGTCTAGTAGTCACCGTTATTTAAACCGTCCTATAGTCTAGACATCCCAATGGAGTACCTCATCAGACTTCAGTTAGAAGAAACTGGTTTTATTCTGTTTGTTAGTGAAGACCTGAAGAGTCCTTGAGTTTTTGTTGCTCAATTTCGAGGGCTTTACTCTACGTTTGCTGGTAAAAGCATCACCAATCGCCAACGCATATTCATTTTTGCTTATTCTTTTTTTGTTGTTTATTATTGTCAGGAGAAGGTTCTTATGAAAGAAAAAATTAAGAAAGATTTTCATCACCACGTGGATGAAACTGCGGGGCGCAGCTAGTAATTTATAAAAGATTCTAATAAACTTTTCATGATAACTTACAAAATAGTTACCAAATAATAAACCAAAGTCAATAATAGAATCTACGTTACGTGCTGTTTTTCTATTTCGACTGACTGATCAACGGTTCCATGGTGTAATGGTTAGCACTCTGGACTCTGAATCCAGCGATCCGAGTTCAAATCTCGGTGGAACCTGTACTTTTTGCTATTTTTTTTTCTTTTCCGTGATTTAGCTCGGTTTGTTCAGACCTAGAAACAGTTCTTGATTAGATAGAACAGATATTACCACGCAACTAAACAAAAAAATGGTACGAAATAATTTAAATATAGCATGTTTTGCAGCTAGCTATCATAATTTTATTGTATTTTAAGTGTCTTTAATAATTATAGCGTACAAAAATTGGTACTTAGGTTCTACTAATAATTTATTCTGTGGCATACCATAGCTATAGCTATACAGAGCAGTAAAAGACGTCCTGAGCGTATATTTTTCCTACTCTGTGGCTATAACCAGGGTTAATGCCCGCTGCACACTTTCAGTTTTAACTGTGCAATTTGTCTGTACATCCGGACTGCACAGTTAAATCATAAGTTATGTATAGAACAATCAGCTCATCTGCACAGTTTCGCTGAAATTAAACAAAATAGCATTACCTAGATAAACTGTACTATAATGTGGAGATAATAAGGTGCAGTTAAAACTGGGAGTGTGTAACATAAAAGCTTATGAGAAATAAAGATATCTAACCTCAAAAACTGCAGTCTCGTCAGTTTTGCCAAAGCAAGTGTGGGCTTTATGGATTTCACACTTTACGATTTAATAACGAAGTTAATAACTCACACAGCTAAAACTGAACATGTGTAGCGGGCATTAGCAGCAGCTATATCGATACCGTTGCCTCGGCAATAACCCTGTAAATAAAACGCTGTCATTTCTCCTAATAAATAATAATAGAAATAATAAAGTGCAATATACTGTTCAGAATGCAAATTGATCTAAATAAGTTAGATCTTTCAGCACTATGCAGCCAAATAAGTTAAAAATATTAATGATCGGGCCCATCGAAGTATTTACCTATTTCTCTCGAGTTTCCTACTTACCTATATATGTTTCGTAATACACATTCAAATAAAAATAAAATATTTCGTTTGGTTACAGTGCGGTAAAACTCAGATAGCAAATTTCATATCTGAGTCGTTAAACATCGAAGAATCAGGAGCTCCGAGACCTACTCAAGGCGTAAGAATAGTTGAATTTGAACTTTCCAATCTGAATGTTAACGGGAAGACCACTAACATTGATATTGAACTATGGGACTGCAGTGGAGATCATAAGTAAGCAAACATTTATTTTGTATTTATATGTATAGAGCCAATTCTGTGGATTTATCCTCCGTATTAGATACAACTACAACCAAGCCTTCACAAAGACGTTCATTATAGTACATGTTGATAACAGCGCCCTCTTGCGAGTGTCACTTCACTTATTTCGTGAATTTTATAGTTTAGCTCCTCGCATCGAGATCTTTGCCGCCTATAATGGTGGCCTGAATTATTCTAATCAAACTACACTACGGCAAGGATTAGGAAGTGAACCTCAAGTAAAAAAAACGATAGGTATAATAGACATAAAGTTGATAATGATAACAGCCCCCTCCTGCGTGAGTCACTTTATTTAGGTATCTAATTAGATCTTGTATTCACATGATAGTTTGGCTTTTTGTATCGAGCTCTTTGACTTATAAACTTTTGCTCCAGTCCAGTCTAATAAGTTTTGTCTGAAATAGTCTGATATACAAACTAAGGTGTGATAAGTACCTACATCCATTTAAAAACCGTGGCATGCCCACCAGTGGTGCCACGTTAACTATTTCCTTGGTACCAGGTACCAGTTACTTTTTCATAACCTTGGTACCCCAGTGGAACTATGGTTAGTGTTTTTGTATAATAAGCACTGATCATGTCTATGTTACATGTATCTATATGCGAAATAATGATCCATGGTTTCATCGGTGTACCTACACACGTGGGTGCAATAAGAACTAAGAAACTTCTCTTGTAAAACGTCATATTTTGATAGATTGCCGTGATCGCCAGTGCCCTCACTCAATTTAATTCGTTGGGCTATAATTAACTATAAGAAGTAGGTAGATATTAGATTTAGACCCTTGTTGCAAGAGCGTGGCAAGAAGTAGATTTTTGATTTAATTAAGGCCTTATTTTTAAACTGATTTTGTCATCCTGAATTACCTCATAGTCTCAGAATAGATCGAAACGACAGATCTTAGAACCTAAAGGTATCTCTATCATCAAAACGTATTTTTCGTGTTTGCTTTACTATTTTTAGGTGATATCTTTCAATGTAAGTGAGGGATGAGAGGGTTCAACAATTTAATCGTCTCGATTTTACGTTTACAGATTTGAGTCATGCTGGCCAGCCCTCAGAGTTGGAGTGCATGGGGTGATTCTAGTATGCTCTCCTAACACATTGCAAGCAGCAACGCGAGAGATGGAACTGCTTTACAACTACTTCGTGTCGCAGTCTAAGTTGTCTGCAAAGCAGTGCGTTCTATTTTACAACTGCACGGATTCTGAAGATCAGGATGACATGGATTCTTTGACGCTATGTAAGAATTTTTATCAGAGGTTTTTCTATCTACAAAGTACGCATTATAGTTGGTGCTACAAGAATTTTTTTGCATCCGTTTCTAGTGACCATGCATACTTGTTTTTTGGTCAAACGGTGCAAGGAGCTTACTAACCACAACCTAAATAATAGTGAAAAGCAGTGCGTTTCTTCATCCAGATCTCTGAGTACTAGTAAATTTTGATTCGAACCGTTGGTCGTCACTCGTCACCCACTGCTTATTCAGGAATTATGACGTGGTTGCCATTAATCCGCAACGGTGAAACATTCATTGTCTACGACTCCACACAACTTAAGTACCTACCTATGATAATTAATTTAAGTAGGAACCATTTGCCTAATTATTCAATATCAATTTTATTTCAGCTCCGACATTTTCGAAAGTTTCTCGTGTCGCCATCAACCTCAAGTCTGGAAGAAACCGTCTGAAGATTGATTTTTCCAATTACATTACATCCGTTTTGCAATCAATAAATAAAGATAATTGAAATTATTTTATTTTCTATATGCATCAATACTTACTATGACAATAAAGACGCCAGTCTAATACTTACCATATGTAGATATAGGTCATCTTACTCCATATCTAGCATTCGTTTAAAAGTAGTACTTATCTGAAAATCATCCATTTCATATTTTGGTTTCTGTAATAAATAAATAATATTCAAAAATATATCATTACGTCATACTTGTAACTAACGTAAGCAATATTAATACCACCAAGAATAAGAAAGATAATAGTGTTCTATCATACTTTCTATCGACTTTTTAATACCTAAATATCTAACAACGGAATATTCCGTAAATTATACAGTTTGGTAAACCTAGCGCTTTCTGGTTTTCAAATGTATTAAAAATATATATTGCTAATGGTGTGTTGTTTGGTTATGAAATTAATAGAATACTGTATTAAATAATGTAAACGAGTTTATTTTAAGCTTGAGTAGGTAGGCCTTAACGATATCCTTATACAGCCAAAATATTGTATGTACATTTAACGTTGATAAACGAAGTATGTAAATCAGTTATTGCTTTTACATTGTGACCACGGGGAAACGTCATTACATTTCAATACAATAGCTTCTGAATGTAATTAGATATTAAATTTTAACGACAAATAAATTTGATTGAGTCATATCATTTACACTATAACGCAGTCTTCCTATAGGTTTACGTTTACAAAAGCCCTATAATTTTGTATTGAAACATAAAAATACATTTTCTATTTAAATATTGCGGTCGTGAACTTTCGCTCAGTCTTAAAAAATTTGGCTCTTATAATGAGTACTTTCATCTTAAACCTTTAAAATAATTAATTAATTACATATCTACGATTTTTTTAATTAAGATAAGGAAATTGATCACCTACTAATTTAAAAATTATTTACAACAGGTATTAAGACTGAATGCAAAGGCTAACCTATTTAATCTACATAGTCTACCATAATAATATTAATAAAGATTATAAAAACGAGCGTAACTACCTAAGTCTGTCATTAGTTCATTTATCACCTTGATCACACAAGTAACATGTGGAAGGGCTTCACTAAAATAAATTACATAATTACCTATTACGATAATTTAACAAAACTATTTTAACTGTACCTACATCTAATCTAATTCCTATCATTTTTCCAATTACCTCGCTCATTAAAGTTTTTTTGATTTCTATTTCCTCTACCACCGCGGTTCCAGCGTTCGTTTCCCCGACCTCGATGGCCTCCTCGATTTGGAAACCTAGGAAAGTTCTGTTCACCATCCATAAAGTTAAAGTCGTTTCCAGGGCCGGGACCGTTAAAAGGCATGTTTCCAAAGTTATTTGGAGCACCAAAACTATTGAAGTTATGAGGAATGTTCGGAGCTACACCCAGCAAGCCAGGCGTAGGGCCACCACGGTGGTCCGGCATGGACGGGTTAAAGCCGTGCATGTTACCCATGTTCATGTTATTGATTCCGCCCATTCCCATTGGTGCCATGTTCATCATATTCATATTGCTGGCATCCATAGGACCGGAAGGTCCGCCTATATTGCTATTTATGCCAAAATGACCTGGACTTTGGTTAAAATTTGCTGGAGTCTTGAGTAATGCCTCTTTAGGTTTAGGTAGATATGCAAATTCACCATTTTCATCTAAAGAAATTCCTAGATTAGTAAAAATATTACATAATATCGTATTAGTTTGAATAGCTGTGAGATCGAATTTTTTTCCCAGTATTTTTTCTTGATGATATTGCTTAATCGATTGCGTTACTGGTGTTAAATGTTGGCTAACGAAAATTTTTTGTGTGGAACTTAATTCTTTATACCAATTAGAATTTTGTAAAATTGTTTGCAAATCTAACAGGTTAGACTTACTATCTTGTGGGAAGCCTTCAAGTGCATCCTTTGGTTTTCTTCTCGGATCTATCCGAGGGCCTGCGGGGGTCACAACTTTAGAAGACTTTTCATTGTCGCTGTTAGAGTCTTCAACAGATAATCGAAATACTTTTCTCAACCTGGGGTCAGACAATGCTTGCGATTTTGCTGTACTATTTCTAATATCCGTGTAGTCAGGACGGGGTATATCAATAAGCACTACCTTGTAAGGAATAGGCGGATGACTGTTGATAGATCCATCGATTTCTGAAGCAGGAGTATAGTTTGGTATAGCTTTAAAAGGTAAACCCAATCTAAAATCTATGTCTCCACTGGTATTTTGTCGTAAATCCGTGTCACCAAAGGCAGGCACGGTGAATTCAGCTTTACGTAAATCTACGTCTGTTCTTCGACGACCATCTGTAGGTTCTCCGTCTACACATTCATAAATGGAAACCCTCGGTGGTCTTTTATGACTGTGAAGTTTTGGAGTATCAGCTACTTTGTCTTGAGATAATCTTCTAGGATCCTTAGACTTTAGGGAATCATTATTTTCAGAACTAGTTTCACCTTTATTTTCATTCAAGTTATTTTTCATTGTATAAAGTAGCTTTGTTACTTCTTCACTTATGTCTATTTTAGAGAGATCACCGAGTCTGCTCAGCACGGCCGACGGTTCAATAACGTGTGGTGCAGGTGTCGGCGGCGAAAGTAATGTTTGACGTGGCGATGACACTGGAGATTTCTTTACCTTAATTCCTTTTTCTTCATCACTAGAGTACCATTTTTCATCAATAAGCAAATTATTATCTTCGTCATCTGTTGTAGAGCGGCGATGCCGTTTTTCGGGATTTTTGAAAATCGGTTCCGGCTGAAGGAACCGTATATCTGTATCACATTCTCTCTTTATATGATTCACATCTACAGGTTCAACTTTAATAGTGTCTTCTGAAAATGGCAGTATTCTGTGATCTATATCTTTGATTTCATTAGACACTATAGGTTTCTCATTTTCAAAACCTTCATTTGAGATGTCTATATTTTCTTTATCTTTTGTGGCAAACTTCAACGCATCTTTTGTATATTGATCAATATCAATAAAATCTTTATTTGGTTGATGTTCCCTTTGAATCGCTTTATGGTGGGTGTTATCTTCATCGACTACTATTCCAGCTACGGGCTGAAACCGCATATCAACATCTTGCCCTGGCAAGTCAGACGAAACTGGTAAGTTATTGGCAAGTGTCATTGCAGGTGGGACTCTTAAATCCAAATCCTGTGATCCTGTTGGTCCAGGAAATGGTTGGGGATGCTGTTCATTATTTATTAATCCTAGTTTTTGGATGCTCATTGTATTTAATTGTATTTCTGTGATTTGTTTTAATGTGAGCCCCATACTATTTAATTGCAAAACGGTTAATTGACCCAATTGGTCTAAGTTTTCGATTCCTGATTTCGACAGATCTGATATCTGCCGTTGTGTTAATACTCCAGTAAGATTTTTAATGCTTAATACATTAGCATTGTTACCACTGTTCGGCGATAAGCTCATATTATAATTTTGATTTGAGTTTTCATTCTGCCACCTTGATTGACGAATTTTAGGAGATATTTTATTTTGTCTATCGTTGGTATTATTTAAGGACTCTGATGAACTTGAAGGATTAGGTATACTTAATTCAAAAAGTGATGGTATATTCTTGTCTTGATTTTCCGAACCTTCTGGAAATTGTTGCATTAGTTTTGATTGAGTGTTTTGAATCATTTTCATTGCGCCTTCTCTGTTTAACCTAGGAAAATCACCTAGTATTTCTTTAGGAGCAGATTCTATATGTTTTAAAAGAATATTTCTTAAACTGTCTGTAAGAGGTTTTCCATGTGCAAATTTACATTCATCTTTGTAAATACAAGGAAGCCCAGTGTGATAGTATTTACAAGGAAAATCAGCATGCATGTATAAACACTTATCTCTTTTTGCACAGCAATCCATTAAATAAAACTTACATAACTCCATTTTTCGAGGGGGACAAGCATCATGAGAATAAATACAGTCATCGCCTTTATGGCATTTACCTAGCATATAATATAAACAAAGTCCATCGGGGTCTTGCATTGGATGAGCACCTCTTCTTCGATCATTTTTATTGTTCTTGTTTCGCTCGCGTTGTGGAGGTCGATGTCTCTGATTACGATGGTGCTGATGCCCTCGTGACTCCTCACTACTTTCAGATGTGTAAGATTCTCTATCATCATCTGGATACATTTCTATAGGAGAGCTTTTCTGCACAGGGGACGCGCCTCTTACACACATCATCTCGCTTTCATCCATTTCATCATTATAGTCTTGTTTCTTTCTTTTTTTGCTAGGACCATCTTTACCTTCATACTTCTTTCGTTTCTTGTGTTTACGGCGATCGTCAGGATCATCTTCAAAATGAGCTTCACCATTATCATTTTTGTTCATAGCCTTACGAATAGCTTTTTCAATGTTACTAGCAAAATCATCTTCGGTAGGACTAGAATATTTGCGATTTATGTTATGCTTTTCTTTAAACTTTTGATCCTTAGACTTTTTAGATTTTTTCTTTTTCTTACCTGGTTTTGAATAATGAACTTCTTGATTTTCTATTTTATCATGGGGTGCGGTTTCCTCCACATTTGTTGTTTCCTCATCTTTCTTCTCTTCATTTGGATGTACGTCTTCATCTCCACTCTCAATTTCCCCATCCTCAAGATCTTCGATATTAGCTGTGGGCTCTGCCATCTTGAACGAATCACTGGAATACGAGAAAATAAACATTATAGCACGTGAAACATAAACCTGGTTTTGTACAAAAATACCAAGAGTTGCGAAAGTCGTATGGATAGGCGTACTTTATTTTGAACAAAGTTTACGCTTGGACAAAGCTAACATCAAATAACAAAACAAGATGTGTAGGTATGGAGCGTTTAGTCATTGTTAAACCGCCATAACATGGGAATTTGTGTATGAGTCAGAATTTTTTTAACATGTAAGTAATATTTTTGTATTGATTACTATCTGCGCCCCCCGGTTTCACCCACATGGTGTACATTTTCTAATTTTCCGCTCAACTTACTTAATTTTATTCTTTCATAAGAACCTCCTAGCAATAATAAACACAACAAAAAAATAATTAGCGAAAACGTTCCATCAGTTCACGCGTGATGCGTGACTGCATGTCCAAGGGAAATAGAGATTAATTTTCATGTATATATAGACAGCATAATATCCTTAACTAGAACATAAATATTTTTAAATCATGCTGGGAAGTAATTTTAGGTACATATAATAAATATAGCCTGTCTACGTTACGTACGTGCGCAAAACTTCAAGAAATGCGTACCGGATCTACTAAACGTAACTTCTATCTTATTATTAATAATGAGCTATGCATATCACTAAACACAGAATAAAAAATAAGTTTGAGCTCAACAATGCATGTGACGTGTGACGTCTACAGCGATATTTTCCTAATTTATCGATTTTATTCGTTCCTAGCAAATCCGCGACTTCACCAGGACACCCAGTACTCTCTTGAAATAGCGTGACAAAGTGAAATCAACGATTAGGTACCTCTATCTGGGAGGGTAGGCTATGGCTAAGTTTTATTACAAGTCGAAAAAGTGAAGGTTGTGACATAAACCAACTTTTGCCTAACTATCGAAAAGGTTACGAAATCTGAGAAACTCTCGCGCGTTGATGTCTTTTAAATGGATTACCTAATATGGTATTTTCAAAGAAAATTTAATCAATCATGTACTTCGTTGCAATATGTTTTGTAGTACATAATAATACGTAAACATTTCGTTCTTTTTTATTTTCACGATAAGAACATTATGTGGTATTTTTCCTCTGTATGTATACGAGGAGTAAATATAAAAATTATCTTGAGATATGTGTTTGATGGCTTGATAGCGGTCATGTTGTCGTTGAATGCTATTAACGTTTTATCTACAACTTGTTACAATTAAATTTTTGTTTTTTCTTGTAATATTTTGCCCACAAAAAAAAGAAAACAAATGGTATAATTACTGATCGAATATTTTTGATGATATCCTATTATACCCATGGCATTGTTACTACGCGTAGTCAATTGAAAAGAAATCTACGGTTATAAAATTTAAAAAAATACTAGCTTGAAGTTAACTAAACATTATACTCGAGATCATGACCCCATTCTATAGTGGTATAGATCCATTGCCCGTGGCTATACGTATGCTTTTTTACCCTCAGAATATTTTTTTTATTCTTCATATTCGTATGTTGTCAATATACATACTACGAAACATCTATACACAACCACACGCGCCCCTCTGTATAACAAAACAAATAGCCGGGGCGGCCCAGGCGAAGAACGATAACAGTAGATGCCCAGTCCTAAAAGACTTAGTTACGAAAAGCATGCCACTAGGTAAATAAGATATAAATAGTAGAATATTTTAGACCAAATACAGCTGGAGGTTATAACTTTGTACAAAAGGCACATAGATCAAATAGTTCCGACTTTAAAAATAGAAACCAACTGAAGTTAGGTAGGCATCTGTTTACGAAACAAATTGATGTGTCATGCAAAAAGAAACCTAATGAGTTCTACAGAATCAAATACAGAATATGGCCGCCATTTTGGTATAACTCGGACAAACGCAATAGGTAGGCCGAAAAATACCACACAGAAAATCATATTGAAAAAAATTATGAAACGTCACAAGATAATAAATCTAGATTCTCACATAAAATATAACCTAACATGTATGTACTTATATGCACAAGAACAAGATTTCGTCATATTTAACCAAAATCACTTTTTTCTCACAAATACCCTTCTAATTAGAAGAGCTCTATGTGCTGCGTAATTACGAAAATGAGAAAAAAATATGTAAAAATTGATATAACTTTAAATGGTTAGAATAGAAAATGATAGTTAAGTGTAAAAGATAACTTTTACACAAGGAGATCAATATCTCGTCTTTGTTTCATAAATACTGTACCTAAAATTCGTCGAAACAATTAGCATTTGGAATAAGTTCTCCAAGAAACACAAATTACTTAGATGTTGCGCAGTTAAAATTCAACATGTAAGGTAGAAGTCAGTATAGTAACTGTGCATAGCCACTACTTTCCAATAATAATTTAGGTGATTTAGCAGAGGTAAGCAGGCTGCAGGTGGCCGTTCACATTTCACAATGTCTTGCTGGTGTGCGCTGCGCTCTGGCTGGCCACGGTTTGAATGACGTCAGCCTTCTAGAATGGCTTGATATCTATGTGTCCTTTCTTTCATCGAGGTCAAACTCGTACTACGCTCACTCACACCAGCGCATACTGCTTAGTCGTAGATGGCGTGTATGTAACGTACCTACCCCTGCGCAGACCTTCTTTACGTGGTCGTATTATACTATGACCGAATTAAAACGTGTATGTAGGTGTGTATACGTACTTACAATAATAAAAGATAGATTTTAAAATCACGACAAATATTAAGATGGACGAGTATGTAACGTTATAACTAAATCACCAACACCATGAAATCCCAGATTAAATTTTGAATATACACATTGTCATAAAATTAATAAAATTAAATAATATATCTATATAGCTAGTTTCGAAGGAATAAAACATGCATGCATGATCAAAATAACATGTGGGTAAATAAAAAAGAACAGAATTAACAATTTCTGTTAAACAGCTGATAGGATTAGCTCCACTTTTAACACAAAAATGATCAAGGTCTTGCCTTGCCCGCCGCCATTTTGGCGTGTCTAGGCGATCGAGTCCCGTGTATGAAAGACTGTGCTCACATCGATATTGATTTAAATCTTTATGTACCTGTTAAAGGTAACAAGTTGAGTATTTTCATCGCGAAAAAAAATAGATGCAGCAAATTGATATTGGACGTGTATGGCATTAATACCTCTATTTAGCTGATCAAGCACTATTTAAAGGGGGCACGCATTCATGTAGCCTAGCGAGTAAATAATATTAAGTGTTACCAATCTTACATTAATGAACGATTCACTATGTGCGACTACGCCATAAAAAATGGATAATTTTCATAGCATTGCTGCATATGGAGACGTAACGAATCGAGTACGCTATAATGGTTTCGAACGACGACTGCAGCAAAACAATGAAGCAATCCGAAATTGTTTAGTTCCAGATTTTACCACCATTCCGGATGTCGCTAGTGCATCAAAATCAACAAGGGTTACTAGAACGGGGAAATTGTTCACCATTCTAGGAGAAGAATAAATAGTTATTGAGGAAATATCGAGGAAACTACTTATATCATAAGTAAAAATAATGATGATGATAAATTGTAACTGAGAGTGTCTGAAGATTATTTATTTAAAAAAGAGTAATTTTTTTTAAAAAGACATTATGAAATTATAATATATGTAATGTATATCTCAATTTATATTTTTGTCATTTAATATAATAATATATAAATATTTATCCAAAATAAAGCCAAAGGAAATAAGGTAAGTATTATATTTTAGTATTCCTTTAATAATTGAGTTTGGCGAAAAAAAAAATTAGTTGTTTTAGGGAAACATATGAAACAGTATCTGGCATCCCGTATGGCACGCCCTCTATACCGAAACTTTGACATCATTTACTTCACTACCGGATAAAGTTCAAAGCTTAATTATGGGTTTCGAATTTACATTTATGACAAGCTATGTAACACAATATCTAAAATAATTATTATAATAAATAAGTATTTTTTGAAAGATCTTATTGCGTTATTAGTCGAATTTCTTTAACAGTCACTACACGTCATAAAATTATAGTACATTATGTTGCCATAAAAAACCCATAAAAATAATATTACATGAATCGTATTTAATTTAATTTTTGGAAATTGTATGGAATTATATATACCCAGTGAACCCCTTATGAGTAATATGAAATCAGTCCCATACATACTCATACGCCTTATATTTTCACAATCACTGCTAAGGCTTTTTATTGTTTTTGTCAGTGTCATAAGTGATCACACATTTGAGTAATGTTTTGACATTTTTGACAATAAAAGCTTGTCACAATTTCATGAATTTCAAATTCATCGAGTCAGTAGGTCAGTGAACAAATTATCAATGTAGTGTGAGTGAGTTTTCAGTTTCAGTTTTCGTCATTGTGCTAACTCAGCAAAATTCATTGTTATTAATGAATGGCAGAAACTTTTAAAAGCGTAACTACTGTTATTGTTAGCCAGCTTAAAAAAGGACGTATAAATGTGTACGATACAAGGTGCTCTTGACTCTTAAAACATTGATTACTCGATTAACGCTGATGTTGCACAAATTTTAGAAATAACGCGATGTCGGATCCTAATAATCCCTTTGCTGGGTTGATAGGAGTCTCTGAGGCTAATAACACATCATGTATTGATCAGATTTCACCATTGGAAAGTTCTTCTCTGAAATCTAAAGAGCATGAAGAAGTAGAAACAATCAACAATATAGTTGAAAATGTTTTTCATTTCACAATCAACTCTAAAGCTGTCGAAGGCTCTTCTGAGCGCCAGCTGGTATTCTTGGAGGAATTAGCAGAGGCAAGCAAACCAAAGCCGTACATAGATTTGGAAGCTTTGGAACAAGGGCTTTTTGAACGGCTTCTTTTAGTTAACACTGAATCTTGTGTGATCCCTAAAACTTCGAAAAATTTCAAAGAATATGTGATACAGAAACATGTTTTTCCATATTTATTTAGTTCAATGCAGAACCTACAGGACTATGATTCTATGACAGCTTCATTTGTGAAGAATGGGCTGGATAAGATGCGGGATCTTATATTTAGGAATGCCGTGACAGCTTTGAAGCAACCTGCATTGTTTGAAGGCCAAGACTTTTCAGTACAGCTGGTGGAACTATTGAAGCATGTTGATCCCCAAAGTCAAACATTTTTCACGGACATTGTGAAAGCATTTATGGCAGATGGTGAGTTCTTACCTTGTGGCTACAGTATTTATTAAGTGCTGAACATTCAATTTGATTTGATTTGAGATTAAAAGGATATTTGGTTTTTTTTTTATATTGGCTAATTGAGTGATTTGTCATATACTTAAGTGTGTTTTAATACCTACTGACCTAGCTAAACTTATTAAGCAGTGGGATGTTGATGTTTTCATATTAAAATTGCAAAGTGCTCACAAGGGTGTGACATGTCTTCATGATACTTTTTAGGTGGTGAAGGAGACAAAGAGCAGCTGCGAGACACAATGATACCAGTACTAAGACTTATTCACACAGACATCAACAAGGCAAACCTGATAAATTTGCCTATTTATGTATTACCATCATTACAGATCTTTGCAGGTAAAAAACACATTTTGATGGTGAATCTCTTCTTTCAATGTATTTTTTCCTTGACTAATATAAAATACCTACTACATAATTTTGGTGCACAGGTAATCAATATTTGGCACCAATACTAATGGAAACTTGTGAGCCAAAGATCACAAATAATGGCAGACTATATCAAGACTCTGTGCTTGGTGGTTTATTAAATCTCTCGGTCTTACCAAGGCCAGGGTCAATATTGCATGAGTTTTTTGGCAACCCAACTGATCAGGTATGGTATTCATGAATGCAGCATTATATTACCATTACTTTAGAGACCACATAGATTCTCTAAAATCGTCTGCTTAAGGTAAGAAAGAAATAGCAAGTAATGAGTGCTGCAACAAGAAGAGGATGTAGGGTCAATTTTAGAATAACAATTGTTCCTTTTTTATTGTGTTTTTGGTTATGTACCATGATTGCACTACCAATACCACTGCTACTCAAGAAATACTTATTATTCTGCCTTCTAAAGTATCTTTGTTAGTTATAGTTAACATTTTCACAACAAAATGACAGAACTGATACATTTTTGAGAAACCAATGCTCATCATCGCTTACTATCAGGTGCGTGTAGGGAAACGCAAAACTATCAAAAGCAAAAAATATATTTAAGTGAACAAACTTAACAAAATAATAACAAGAGGTGGGAGTCCCACCCATTGTTATTTTTTGTCCCACCGTGGAACTGATCTTTGTTGAATTTTGATATGGAGATACTTTGAACCCTCAAAGAGGATAACAGACCTTTTAGCATTATAAACTAGGCAAAAATTAAGCAGCTAGCATAATGCTTAAAAATATCCGGTACCAAAATTATACACTATGGGTGAATATCAATCTATATTTAAGCTGCGTTGCACTGCCCTGCAAAAATTTCCATGTCACACCCAGGTTAACTGGAAGATAATGCTCTCTAGCATTAAGTTCGCCTTTGTACCTACATTTTTTATTAATGCAATAAAGCATTTTCTATCTAATAATCTTTAATTTTTTTATAATCAATTTGATCATTTATTTTGATAATGGTCTTGTTTAATAATAGTAGGCAACATACTTGTATTACCAGTTTTTACTAGAAACTAACAATACCCTTGATCTTGAGGATGAGATCACGGTTTTCAGGCCATCGTATAAAACTGTATAACCATACAATAGAACACATGATAGTATTTATCATATGTCATAAGTTGTGCCACCTCTTTTTCAATTCAACTACGCTCTCTCACCATAATACTGCCCACATTACAGGCATCAACTGCATTAGAGGAAACCTCAATCTGGAATGCATCATCACATTTGATAAACAATCTTCACAAAATCTTCCTCTCATTATTGAAAGGAGGTCCAGATATGAGGAACCGCCTATTGACATGGATCGGTGGTTGTTTGAAGGCAAATACTGCCAGGGGGACACTTTGGAATGTACAGGTATGCAATCAATTGTTGTGGATGTTTTAATTCCTACTGCCTACAAAAAACTGTCTGACTATTCTATCAGTTATCTGGCTCACCAGTACAAGCTTTGCTTAGTTTAGCGCTAGATGGCGCTGTGTGCAATGTCCATGTCCATATTTATTTACTAATATTTTAAAAGTGTAAATTTGTCTGTTTATCTGGCATACTCGGCAAAACACCTGAACTACATATAAAATTCTACTTCTAGTTTAATATAAAACTTTACAATAATAAAAAGCAACAAATAAACAAATAGATAAGCTGATATTTGGTAAGTGTTGATCTAAAATCAAGGATTATCCATAATCTATCAATGATGCTATGTGATATGCATGATTATAAGTGTAATAATTATTATTGGATGCATTACTTGATGATATAATGTAAACTGATCTCATGATATTGTGCTTCTAGATTTGTGTTTGTTGCAAATGCAACTGAAAAGAAACCCAACAAAAATGTAGTGGTTGATTCATCAGTATAAATAATATATCATCATTGACCATTTTCCATCTTTATAAAGAGGTGGTTTTTTTGTAATTTATTTTTGTCATTCCTTGCAGTAGTTTTCAAATCGTTCCAAATTCATTCATTGGTTTTGCGTGAAAGAGTAACAAACGTACATCCATACTCACAAAATGTCGTATTTATAATTCTAGTAGGAAGTAGGATTTACATATATTATAAGTTTATCTCTGGCTTTGTCCAAGTAGTCAACAAATAAAAATGACAAAAAAATTATTGTGGCAATAAAATTGGTAAGAAACACAAATTAACCTACTTAAAAAATAAATATTAGTATTCCCTGAATCTGTCAAAATGTATTTGTTGTACAAAAAACTTAATAAAAAATTTGTATACACCATGAGATAATTGCACAATAGTACATATAATCCATTATTTATATTAATATTTCAGGCAGCTGATGTGAGTGATACAAGTATGAGCTGCGTATCTGATGGTTTCATGCTCAACCTGGGAGGAGTGCTACTGCAATTGTGTCAGCCATTCTGCACAACAGCGGAAGACCCAAAATCGCTTAGAATTGATCCTACTTATGCTGCAGTACCAGTAAGTTTGTTAATAATAACGCCCAACAATCACATACATAGATCCTGGACTGAAGTAGGATTCCCTGTGTCTAGGGACCCAGAAACTATGAGGACTATGTGGTCCCACAACACCCAGATAAAATAATAATTGAATAATCACCCAAATACAAGAATTAAAGAACACATCAATCATAGTATTACTGTGCGCATAATGCTCCAATGGCAAGGTATCTTATCAACCACTTTTTGATGCTGACACACCATTGGTGTATGTCAGCATCTTGGACTTCGCTTAAGAAGTGGTTGATAAGATACCTTGCCTACTTTACTAATGGGGTCAATACCCCATTAGTCAGCTTTATAAATATATATTGTTTAGTCCATATAAGAACTTAGTGTAACAATGTGAATGTTATGGCGTAGCTGTAAGTTCACAGTTGTATTTAACAAATAAACAAACAAAACAAATAAATTAGATAGGCCGAGTCACGCTCACTTGGCACCTGGGGCTGATGACGTTAAGAGTGCAGTGCAGGGAAGTGGGAAGGAAGTTGCATTCCGAGGTGCCATAATTACTATCGTGAATCGATTATAACTATTAGCTGTGTTGGAAATATGAATAATATGCGTAAGATTTAATAGAGCAGAAAGGTTTTTATACAGTTTAATTTTTTTATCGTATTGATTTGAGGTTTTAATATTCGACTAGCTTCTGCCCGCGGCTTCGCCCGCGTGGCCTATAGGAAACGAAGAAGATTTTTTTAATAGATTATTTAACGGGGTGGAATTTTCTGAATTCCATGAATGGAATGGGTATTTCACCTTCTTAGGGGTGGAATTTCGAAAAACCCTCTCTTAGTGGATTTACAAAGAACACACTCCAAATTTCAAATCTCTAGAACCAGCAGTTTAGGTTGGGCGTTGATATATAAGTCAGTCATTCAGACAGTCAGTCAGGTCTTTTATATGTATAGATTAATATCCATAATAAAAATAACCTATTTAAAACGCAGTTGTGCGAAGCCTACTACATATTATATTTAATTTTATTGAAATTAATAGAAATAATATGTGTTACAGCCTGATCAGTACAAGTTGAAATCAGTACATTTGGTGTGTCTCCATGATGAGACATGTTTGTTGCCCGCACTCACAGATGAAAACGATCAACCTTTGAGCAGGCCCATCGCTGATGCACCATACAACTTTGTCACAGAGTGCTTCTTCATGACGCAGAAATGCATGGATTTGGGTAATGTAACTGCATAGAACAAACATTCACTACATATTATTTTTTGTCAATATCTTGGGTTTTTTTTAACAAGAATACAACAAGAGAATACAATTAAATATAAACAGTATAAGAGTATATAAAAAGAGAAATAAAAGAGTAGATATAGCACGGAAGCAGTGGTGTCGAAAAGGGCTTAACTCAGCATTCATGCCGGTGTACTCGACACCTGGCGCTGATTTTCAGTTAAGCCTTATTAGAAAATCAGTGCCAATATCTTGGTTTTTTTTTAACAAGAATATACATACAACAAGAGAATACAATTAAATATAAACAGTATAAGACATAGTATATAATAAGAGAAATAAAAGAGTAGATATAGCACGGAAGCAGTGGTGTCGAAAAGGGCTTAACTCAGCATTCATGCCGGTGTACTCGACACCTGGCGCTGATTTTCAGTTAAGCCTTATTAGAAAATCAGTGCCAATATCTTGGTTTTTTTTAGCAAGTATATACATACAACAAGAGAATACAATTAAATATAAACAGTATAAGACACAGTATATAATAAGAGAAATAAAAGAGTAGATATAGCACGGAAGCAGTGGTTTCGAAAAGGGCTTAACTCAGCATTCATGCCGGTGTACTCGACACCTGGCGCTGATTTCAGTTAAGCCCTATTGCCTTTATTCTTTCTACTAAATACTATAAGGGTAATGACAAGGCTACGGTGTTGCGAATGTGCATAGTCGGCGGTGACTACTTAACATCAAAGGGGCGATCACGTAGCCCGATTGCAACCAATAGAAACACAAATATGTATGGATTTGACAGTTTGAATACACAGTTTATGTGCGTAGTTAGTATGGAAATTTCTGCTGTTGCATTGCAATCAAAGTTTCGTGATCACACCCCTGGTGCGGCCGCTTGTTTGCCACTAATTTCATTTTAATAAACTAAACGCCCCGTTGAATCATTCCAGGTGTGAGAGTATGTGCTGAGAAGTTATGGCGCTGCGGGCAAGATTTAGGACAAGCTCAGCGCACCCTAACGGACGCATCCGTGGGAGCGCGCCATCTATTAGAGCGCTTGCAGCAACGAACACAACATTTGATGACAAGGTAACACGGGTTATTGGACGAAATAAAAAAAAAACTTTATTAGTTCACACAGGTAGCAAGGGAGGTACATCAACTTGTAGTGTAGTAACATATTTGTTTTGCGTAAAGTTATTGTGTATTTTTTTTTGGGCTTCACACTTTTGTGTATTTAGCCAGTGTTAAGTAATTAATTTCTCAAGTTAATTAACTATACATATTTGTGTCAAGTCAAGTCATACTC
Organism: Ennomos fuscantarius; assembly: GCA_905220475.3. NCBI lineage: Eukaryota > Metazoa > Arthropoda > Insecta > Lepidoptera > Geometridae > Ennomos > Ennomos fuscantarius. The sequence continues at coordinate 8,920,946 of HG992037.1, read as the reverse complement.
CTAGTAAAGTGGTGGCAACTTTACCAGAAGCTTCTATGTAGTTTTAGAAACAACACGAAAAAAACGTGTCACCATCATTATACCACTTTCCCACACTCATGCCTGTAATCCAGCACTTAACGAATAAAATGCCACCAATTTTATGCACTAACACTGAAAATAATACAATGCAGTGACGCGATTTTTTTTATTTTCTCGGCAAAACTATTGTGTATTTACAAAGAATGTACCTCAGTCGAAGCACTGTCCCTCACACTAGGTAGAACCTGTATAGTGAGGTCACAGGAATCTCCTTTGGAGACAAGCAATACACACACATATAGCAACTGGTGTTGTTCCGAATATCACATAAAAACCTAATAATAATTATTTTATTCTGCTAATTTTACGAGGTAAAATAATTCTTGTTAGAGGTAAGAATTTTCCTTGACGAGGTATACGATTATTACTTTGCATCACACTAATATTATAAAACCGAAAGTTTGTATGTATATGTATGTTTGTTACTCCTTCACGATCAAACGGCTGGTGCGATTTGGATGAAATTTGGAATTTAGATAGCTTACAGTAATAGTTTAACATATAAGCTTCTTTTTATCCACGGGTAAACATTAAAATATTATGAAAGGCAAACAACCTGATGGTAAGTGTCGACGAGATAAATTTCTAGACCACAAAAATTAATCCCATGCACAATCAGAAAACATTAAATATTGTAAAGGAAAAAACATCACTCCTTAAATTCTATATATATTCTTATATATATGTGTATATATATATATATATATATATATACGGTAATATAATGGGGCTAATCAGTTAGATTGGTCACTTCCAGGATTGGATTCCAGTCCAGGAGGAGGAATGGAACAATCGTTGGAATAAAAAACTAAAAAAAAAGTGTAAATAAAGTGATGATAATAATAATAGTTCATAAAGTGATCATTCAGTGAATGAAATCTCGGCTTGAGTACTATATATATATATATGTTAGGTCCGTATTACAAAAAGATGCTCAGTCATCGATCAGTACTCAAGCCGAGATTTCATTCACTAATTGATCACTTTATGAACAAATCTCTGCTTGGGCACCAATCAATGACTGAGCATCGTTGTGTAATATGGACCTTAATATGAACATAATTATATTTGTGTTAGTGTTTTGTATTGTATTTTTGTCTTCTATTACCCAAGATATTTCTGCCTTCAGGTTCATAAGCCTCCGGTGTGCACTCCTGGAAAACGACATGCTAACAAACTTGCACCGCTTGCAAGCGATGACTTGCACATGGCTGGTACAAGTGGCCATACGACCCACGTTACCGAGGCCGCAAGCGACGTATGCACCGTTAGAGTTGATGGCGGTTGACCTGCCCCTTACTACTCCTCCGCCGGACACTTTAAGGCATGTTTTTTTTTGTTTTTAATTTGGCTCCACACTTTTGTGTATTTAGGCATTGTCAAGTAATTGGTAATTTTTCAAGTTAATTAATATTTATATATATATATATATATATATATATATATGTACGTGTCAAGTCACAGTCCAAGTCAAGTCATAGTCTAGTCTAGTCAAGTTATACTCTTAGTAAATTGGTGGGCAACTTTACCAGAAGCTTCTATGGAGTTTTGGAAACAACACGAAAAGAAACGTTGTACCATAATTATACCATTTTCCTACACTCATGCATGTAATACAGCACTTAACGAATAAAATGCCACCAATTTTATGCGCCAACACTGAAAATAACACAAGTTATGGAAAATAATACAATGCGGCGACGCGATCTTTTTTGTTTTCCCGCCAAAACTTCATCATGGCAAGTTTCTTGTGGAAAATACCACATTACGCTCTATATTATAATCATTATAATTTAAAACCTCACTTTACGCTCTATCAGCCTTATTAATAAACACAAACCAGCTTTAGACTAGTTACACCATCTTTTGTCTTTTTCGATCCAGCTAAATATTCTAGTAGCAAAAAAAGAACAAAAGCTGAAGTAACTAATCCGAGACTAATATCCGTTTATTAATAGATATATATATTCCATATATATCTATTCCATATATATTATTCATATATATATTCCAATCCAAATTAAGGTCCAGGATCGTGATCGTACGTGATCTTTGGACGTATTATTATTATTATTATTATATAGTAGTTGCGGTTTCACCCGCGGATAAAAAGTATTTTAATTATTTGCTCATCCCACGGGAGAATTTTATTTTTCCGGGATAAACTGTAGCTTATATGTTAATCCAGTGTATAAGCTATCTTAATACCGAATTTCATCCAAATCCATTCAGCCGTTTGAGCGTGAAAGAGTAACAAACATACACACATAGAAACTTTCGCCTTTATAATATTAGTGTGATTGTTGTATTCTACAGATGTATTCCAGAGTTTGTCCTTGAGAACATTGTGGTGTTGATTACGATGGCCCGACGCATCGTCGGCACGGCGAGTGACGAGACCGATATCGCGGGGCTGCTCAAACCTGCACTCACGCTCGTATTGACCTTCATGGGAGACTCGGAGCGAACCAACAATCCACACCTGAGGTAATAACGATTCTTAATATGTGTTTTTTTATGTTAGTGAATGATGTTCAGAGCTGTCGTTCACCTTTTATTAACACACGGCCGCCCATAATAGAATAGTGTCACTCGGAACTCGAAAATATCACACTATCACACTAATATTATAAAGGAGTATTGGCGGGAAAGCGAAAAAGATTGCGTTACCGCATTGTATTATTTTCCAAAAGTTGTGTTATTTTCAGTGTTAGTGCATAAAATTGGTGGGTTTTTATTCGTTAAGTGCTGGATTACAGGCGTGAGTATGGGAAAATGGTATAATGATGGTGAAACGTTTCTTTTCGTGTTGTTTCCAAAACTCCATAGAAGCTTGAGCTAGGAGTATGACTTTGACTAGACTATGACTTGACTATCTATGACTTGACTTGATGACTTCGACTGTGACTTGACATATATTTGCGTGAAATATCATTAACTTGATAAATTAGCAATTACTTGACACTGGCTAAATACACAAAAGTGTGGAACCAAAACATAAAAAAAAAATTATAAATACGAAAGTTTGTATGTGTGTTTGTGTGTATGTGTGTATGTTTGTTACTCCTTCACGCTCACACGGCTGAATGGATTTGGATGATATTCGGTACCAAGATAGATTATACACTGGATTAACATATAGGTTACATTTAATCCCGGAAAAGTGAAATTTCCCCGTGGGATGAGCAAATAACTAAAATACTTTATATCCGCGGGCGAAACCGCGGGGCGCAACTAGTCACATCATAAATCGTTAAAAACTGAGTAGACAAACTTAACAAAAGTGCATCGACGGGCGTTGTTATCGCTCAAACGATATGCATTTATGATTACAGAGCTCGTCTAGCGGAATGTCTGGAAGCAATGCTGCCGAACCATGCGGATGATCAGCAGCCGTTGAGCAGTTTGGCTTCATTCTACAGAGAACAGATGTTTAAAAATCACCCGCATAGACTGCAGGCAAGTAATGTGTGAATAATTATGACAGCCTCTGTGGTGTGGTGGTTGAGCAGGTCGGCTCATAACCCGGAGGCGGCGGGTTCGATTCCCGCGACAGGTCATGTATTTGTGCACAGAAATGAAGCGCTAATACTTGTACTGAGTCTGGGTGTAGTGGGACCATGGTCCTCATAGTTCCTATATTTAAGACACAGGGAATCCTAGTTAGGGTCTAGGATCTATTGTATGTGATCGTTGGGCGCTATATTATTATTATATTAAAATGGGCGTGTATGGGCACGTCCAAAACTGTACGAAATAGTGAAAAATTATTAAAAAGAGTTTTTGAGCCGATATTATGAAATGAAATCAATAATAACCACCGTCCATATATTACTACGTTATTCCTTTCCGTGCAAGGTTGTCTGGAAGACATCGCTCTGAGCGATAAGACCGCCCATTGTTACACTTTGGTTGTTTGTTTACTTTTTTAAAATTATTTAAGATGTGGTGTTTCAATAAAGAGTTTATCTATCTATCTAATAATAGCGCCCAACGATAACATACATAGATCCTGAGCTCTAACTAGGATTCCATGTGTCTTAAACCCAGGAACTACGATGGCCATGGTCCCCACAACACCCAGACTCAGATCAAACCTTTGCGCTTTTTTTTTGTGCACAAATACTTGTCGTGTCGGGGGAATCGAACCCGCCGCCTCCGGGTTATGAGCCGATCTGATCAACCACCACACCACAGTAGCTGCCCTGTGTTAATAAATAATTTATCTATTCTGATCTTAATTGAATATGTCGATTGTAACGGAACACACCCTGTATGATATGATAATACAGGGTGTTTGTTTAGTTAATCATCACTGGCTGATGATAATGTATTGAAGATTATGAGCGAAAAATTTAATAAAAATTACACAATAATAACATTTTATTTTCGGTTAAAATACATAGTCAATAGTTTCTTCGTTCGAGATCACTCAAACTCTTCAATGTCTCAATTTAATTTTAATCGTAGCAGTTTACTTTAATTTCAGCTGATGCGCTGTCTTCTTGACGTATTCGTGGGCATCGAAATGACGGGCAGTAGTGTGCAGTTTGAACAGAAGTTCAACTACAGACGACCCATGCATCTCGTTATGGATTTTCTATGGGCCATAGAAGAGCATAGGGACGCTTTGACGTGAGTTGTTTTATTGTTTTATTTATATTCATACGTGGCTTAAAATTAAAATAATAATTATATATAAAATTATGTATAATTAAACATTATAAATAAGAAGTACCTATATTAATGATTATATAAATAAACAACCGTTGTATAGAAGAAAAAAAAACTTAAGATCAAAAACTATTTTCAATCGTATAAATCTTTATTTTGGAAAATCTTTGCCATTTTTATATATAGGTACGTTATTTTCTGTATTAGTCGCATATTTTCCTGTTATTTTTTCCATGCAGGAAACATGAACCATTTTATTTTGTATAGTTCTTATACAATATACCCCCCTTACTAATAGTCATAACAATGGATTAGCTACTCAGGGTTTTCTCTTGTATTATCCAACTCAATAGAGAGAGACAAAACACTATATTTCTCTGCTACGCAATATTTACTTGTAAGGAAATATTGGTATAAAACCAATTTTTATTAAATTACTCTTACCACTCGTTAATAACGAGAAACACAAAAGTTGGCAACCAGTAATTCGACTCGTTGCCAACTTTTGTGTTTCCTGAAACTTATAACCTGGGTGTATTCAAGGCCAGAGTGTATAGTTACCTTCTAGATCAGAGGTTCCAAGACTTCTCATAGGTCACATTCAGAAATTTTGTGGATCCGGTGGTCCCCCTACATTTCTACCAATTCCCAAAACTCCATATTCACAAATTACATTTTTACACGCTAACGTAGTCGTAAGTCTCCCGTGAACCCCTGGGGTCCTGGACCAGTTTGGGAACCTCTGTTCTAGATTTACTTGCTGTATCTTTGGGTACACCGTCGCATCCCACCTGGCGAGTTAGTGACCCAACGTAAATTTATTACACCTAATAAAAATTATGCTTTATTCATTAACTAGCGGCCCGTCCCGGCTTCGCACGGGTGGACATTTATTTTTTAAACATTTTGGCATAAACATTTTTTTCTTGCAATTATTATAGCTTATATTAATCAGAGATATTGTAGCATTGACTGGCCCGATAGCTCAGTTGGTAGTAGCCTTGCCTTCTGATCTGTGGGTGGTGGGTTCGATTCCCACCCAGGACAAACATTTGTGTGATGAACATAGGTGTTGGTTCTGTGTCTGGGTGTTATATTGTATTCTATGTATGTATTTACAAACAAAAAAGTATTTAAGTATTGTATCAGTTATCTAGTTCCCATAGCACAAGCTTTGCTTAGTTTGGGGCTAGATGGCGTTGTGTGAGATGTCCACACATATTATTATTATTCAAATGGTGAAAGAATTTTTAAAATTGGTTTAGTACTTTTTGAGCCAATTCCTTACAAACATATTTACATTAAAATCTTTCCTCTTTATAATATTAGTATAGATTTATCCCGCACATCAGGTTATTAGCTCGCGAAGCGGAGTCCAACATGGAAGCGGTCCACCCGCCCATATTCCTGCGTTTCGTCAACCTGCTAATAAACGACGCCATCTACCTGCTCGACGAGGCGTTCGGAAACATGGCGCAGATACGGACACTGCAGACTGCACGGTATCTATCACCTTTTTGTAATACTTGTAGACACTATCATAATGGGCGACGTTGCAAAATGGAGTTTTGGCGGGAAAATGAGAAAGATCGCGACACCGCATTGTATTATTTTCCAAAAGTTGTGTTATTTTTAGTTAGTGTTGTGTTAGTGCATAAAATTGGTGGCATTCTATTCGTTAACTGCTGAATTACAGGCGTGAGTGTGGGAAAATGGTATACTGATGGTGAAGCGTTTCATTTCGTGTTGTTTCCAAAACTCCATAGAAGCTTCTAGTAAAGTTGCCACTACTTTACTAGGAGTATGACTTGACTAGACTAGAATATGACTTGACTTGATGACTTGGACTGTGACTTGACTTGCCACACATATAATTATATTACATTAATTTACTTAAGTAATTATTAATTACTTAACATTGGCTAAATACACGAAAGTGTGGAGCCAAAACAAATACAAAAATCCGTCCAGCTCAAACGACTGGACGGATTGAATGAAATTTAGAATATAGATAGATAAAACTCTGTTGAAACACCATATAAAAGGAACAATTGACAAGCACAAACTTAAAAATTAAGTGTCATAATGGGTGGTCTTATCGCTTACAGCGATCTCTTCCCGACAACCCATCAATATAGATAGCGTATATACTGGATTAACTTGGACTAAGTGAAAGCGCGGGGCGCAGCTAGTATACTATAAGCTATAGATCGTGTACCTAATATATATCCTCCATACAGAGACAACGGCGATTGGGCGAACCTAACAGCTCAAGAGCGAACGCAGAACCTTTCAAACCTTTCCCACATCGGCATGATGGCGCGATTCGACAACATCCTCGGCCGAGACACGGTCAAGACCTTGGTGCGACTGTCGTCACACGCGCCTTACGTCTTCTGCCATCCTACTCTAGTGGAGAGAATTGCTTCGATGCTCAACTACTTCTTGCTGCACTTGGTTGGACCTAACAAGAAGAATTTTAAGGTATGTGCGAGCCAATACAGCACGTACAGCAGTTTTATATACGCTTAGGTAAACTATAACAGTCTTATTACAAAACGTGGACTAAGTAGAGTTTTAAGCTTGGACCAACTAGTCCTAGTTTGTTACGGTACTAAGAAGTTAGACCTTGACTTTATTACAAAACGCTGACTAATTGAAGACCAGAAGTGGTATCAACCAGAGATAGTCCATGGCTTAAATATTGACCATAGACTAAATACGAAAAAAGTTTGTACATTTGGACCACATTTACTCACACGATCCTTTTTTCACGTTTCATATATTTAGAATTTTTGTTTTCTTCTATAATAAACGTGCATTGGCTTTGGAAAGCTTATTGTTTGCTTATTTTTTAATGAATAAATAATCAGATTCATAACAGTCAGCTTTGCTACAATGATTTTCAACTAATAAAACTACTAAGTTTGAATAGATACGGACGAGGCTTGCGAGAATCAGAACGTAAATATGGCATTGCTTAACGCGCGAAACTGATATTTCTGTTTGTTGTTGTTATAACTAACTGTAACTATAATAAATATCGTAAATATGGAGCAACAAAATATAAAAACTGAACCGCGTAGATATATTTTATCAAAGACCAAGACAACCTCAAAATCGTGTAACAAAGAAGGTTGATAACCCAACATTGGCGTTTAGCGCTTGAATAGTTTTTAATCTTAAAAGTTTCATTTTTCCACCACCGTGGCGCTAGTTTCTTTCGTTTAGCGAGTTAGTACCATAGTCAAACTAGGGTCATCGGAGGACTAACTTTAGACCATGGACGATCCCCTTATCAGCGATAAACTCGTTTTCGTAATAAAGTTTTTAAATAGTCTAGGTTAGACCTAGTACTAACTTTAATCCACGCTTGGTCTGCGTTTTGTAATAAGACTGTAAAAGTCCGTACGTTCTTTACTTAAGCGAGTCGTCACTTAACCATGCTATCCACGCTAATGTGTCGATTCTAACTTATACGGCTCAGACACCGAATTGCGCGTAGACTTTCTTTACAACGTATAATTATTAGAACAGTGCAGTGGTTTGGATTTACAACGACCCAGGCCGCAGTCTATGACGAAAGGTCTGAACAAGGTTAAGTACCTTCAAACGTCGTCAACATATTGGATTGCAACGAAAAAAACCTACAAGTAGCGTAGAAGAGTCAACCAAGTGTCTATATTAATGTAATTATGTCCCACCAAAATGAATAAGTTGACGTAAAAATTTCATACATTTACATTTTGAGAGCTTTTGTGGTGTGGTGGTTGACCGGGTCGGCTCATAGCCCGGAGGCGGCGGGTTCGATTTCCGCGACAAGACAAGTATTTGTACAAAAAAATAGACGTAATACTTGTTCTGAGTCTGGGTGTTGTGGGACCATGGTCCTCGTAGTACCTGGGTCCCTAGACATAGGGAATCCTAGTTTGGGTCCGGGATCTATGTACGTGATCGTTGGGCGTTATTATTATTATACTTTTATCCATCAAAGACTAAAAACCAAAATTAAAAATTAAAAAACAAGTGTGCTTCAGACCACACGACTGAAGTAAAACTTCTATATGAAACGTAACTCTCTCTCTATCTTCCCTTATATCTCCCTCTCAACTTCCGTTCGCCTCGCCCGATCAATTTCTGTAACGTATTCGTCACGCATTCACCAGCTTACTCCCCAAGTCAAGCTTGCGTAAAGAAGTTTTACTTTCTATTTCCAGGTGAAAGACATGAAGGAGTTTGAGTTCGATCCGGCGCGGACGGTTCTAGACATATGTCGAATGTACGTAGAGCTCGGAAACAACGCGCGCTTCTGCCAAGCTGTATCCGACGATGGACGATGCTACTCCCCGCAGCTGTTCACCTTAGCTGAAGCTGTGCTAGGTTAGTTGGAACGCTTTTTTTTTAAACTCCAATCCACTCCAAAGTGGTAGGACTTTTGTGCACTGTTAGGTACTATCTGCTTTTCCAGTTATTCTGCTGCCAAGCACTATTGTGTTCCGGTTGAAAAGGCGCTGTAGCTAGTGAAATTGTGAGGACAGGACGTCTACACAGTGGTAATAAAAAAACGAGTGTGCTTTAGACCACACGGCTGAAGTGAAATTTCTTTAGTTTAGCTCCATCTATCGGTCGTTATAACTTTGTTTTTGCTTTATTTAATGTTAATATCGCATCTTGACAATCGTAAATTTTGATTTTACTGGATATACCAACAAGATAATATAATTTTTTAGCTTTGTTATGTTGACAAGGGAAATCTACGTTAACCAACATCTTTCAACTTCCGTTCGCCTCGCCTGCTTATCACCGACACCAAGTGAAGCTAAGTGCTAAGTGGGCAAGGGGTCGGGCTTTAAAATCATAGCGCTTAGCGTCGCCACATTATCGCCCCATTCGACTTAATGATGTTATACCTTAGATTACATATTTTGTTACTATTGTAATTTGTTTTGTGCGTGAATAAATAAATTAATTAAAATAAGTAGATAACAACTACAGAAAACTCGATTTGCATGAGCACCTGTGTCTGGGTGTTATGGTAGAGCGTAGTCCTCGTACGTGGACCCAGAAACCAAGGAATCCTAGTTATAATAATTATAACACCCAACGATCACATACATATAGATCTTGGACCTTAACCAGGATTCCCTGTGTCTAGGGACCCAGGAACTACGAGGACCGTAGTCCCACAACAACCAGACACAGAATATGCGCTTTTTTCGTGCACAAATACTTGTCCTATCGCGGGAATCGAATCTGCAACCTCTGGATTATGAGTCAACCTGCTCAACCATTACACCCCAGAGGCTGTCAAGTTACGAATCTAGAATCGTTGGGAGTTTGGCAAGAATATTTGTAAATTTTTTCACATTTTTCTGGTAATTCAGTGCGTATCGGCGGAGGCGCTTTGATCGGCTCACTACAAGAGGTGTCGGCGCGGGTCGCGCGGCTCGCGGAACAACGACAAAGGGACGAGGAAATGCTAGCGAACGCACCCGACGAGTTCCTCGACCCCATCATGAGCACCGTCATGCTCGACCCCGTCATACTGCCCAGCTCTCGGACCACTATCGACAGGACTACTATCGCGAGGTTCGTAACGTAGCTCAGCATATTTTTTTTTTTATGTTAAGGGATGACGCGACGAGCTAACCGTTCACATGATGTTAAGCGCCCATATCAGTTGCAGCGTCACTCGGAACTCTAAAGTATAGAGTTTCGCATGACACTGCACTGCGCACAGCATCCTGAGACATCAACACAATCTAGTAAAAAGACTACTAGACTGTGAGACCAGGTCATAAAGTCTCATTTGCCCAGTAATTTCACTAGCTACAGTGCCCTTCAAACCGGAACACAGTAGTGCTTGCGCACTACTGCTTGGCGGCAGAATAACTGGCAAAGCAGTGGTACCTACCTAGACGAACTTTGCAGAAAAGTCCTACCACCTAGTAGCATATGACTGGTCAATGACATAGAAGACAAAGGTTACTGACCTTAATATTAGATAAACATTAGAAATAAAATATCCTATTTTGTTAGTTTAGTTAGAAAATTTAGTTTTGAAAATGAAAGCAAAGGTTAAGTACCTTTGCTTTGCGAACAAAGAGGAGTTAAATACAGGGTCTATTGGCGTTATATTAAATAATGGCCATTATAACATAATAGAAACTGACGTGAGTAGTACTCATAACTACAACTATTACGTGGCTAACACTCACGAGATACAACGATAGATAGATTCGGCTGTATCTCGTGTGTTAGCCGTGTAATAGTTGTAGTTATAATGGACATTACCAATTTTAATTAGTATAAAAGTTATAGTGAATAACCCTGAAACAATACTCAGTATTTTTTTTTACTTTTTTGATATTTTTCATAGATTCTAAACAAAAATCGTGACTGCCAAATTGTACATTTTATCATGATGTCACTGTACCTTTTAAATTTTTTTTTTTATGACTAGCTAGCCGTTCGCCTGATGTTAAACAACACGGCTGCCCATATCAGCTGCAGTGTCACTCGGAACTCTAAAGTATAGTTTCGCGTGACACTGCACTGCGCACGTCATCCTGAGACATCAGCACAATCTAGTAATAAGATTACTAAACTGTGAGATCAGATCATAAAGTCTCATTTGCCCAGTAATTTCACTAGCTACTACTACTAAATAATAATGATCTTTATATCTTACTTCAATGCATAAATGTTATTATTATTTGTAAGTATATTTTATATATATGTATTACATTATTTGTGTATTGTGTTCCAGGCATCTTCTTAGTGATCAATCTGATCCATTCAACCGCTCCCCGCTCTCAATGGACCAAGTGAAATCCAACACGGAGCTCAAAGAAAAGATACACACGTGGATAGCGGAACAAAAGGCGAAGTTTGCTCCAAGTGCAGATAATTAAGAGTGCATTTAATAGTACATTATGATACGAGTGTGCTAAGTTGATCATTACGCTCAAGGCCGTATTAGGCGATAAGGAAGCCGAGAGTATAATTATCAATGCACACGCGTTTCATACGACGTTTTTCATCACACTTGCGAAGAAAACAAACTTGTATTGAATTAAATTGAATTGAATCTTAGTGGCTTCTGCGGAAATTTCGCTACTATTTCGCCAATATCATGTACTAAAATAGACCATAAAACGCAGGTTATGGTTCGGTAATTTAAAGAATTTGGCCGGTGAAAATAAGTATGCTATTTATAACTTTCGCGAAAAAATACAAGTTTTATATATCGCGCTCCGGCCAACGATGCGCGTTCAGATTACACAGCAACGAGTATATACCTAACCGCAATATAAAGGCGCGAACCACAGATTGAGAAAAAATAATTAGAAGCACCAACGAAATCGGCATGCAGCCAAAATCAAAAATATTTAGAAAAATATGCATAAACCGATTTAAAATTTTAGTATTTTAAAAACAACTTATTGTTCATTAATTTTACAAAATTGAAATGTTTGGTTCCAAGAAGAAAAAAAGTAAGGAGATACACATAAAAACTTTTTGTTGCTAAAATACGTAAACTGTATTATCCGGGTAAATTAAGAATTCTTCGTCTTCATACATATAACTTGCAGTGAGATACAAACTTAATTGAATCAGGATAATATAATCAACCACAACAGAGGTAATGTAAAGTAAAAAGTAGGCGTGTATTGTATAATATCTTGCATTATCAACCTAAAAATGGAGTAATAAGACCCACTTTACGCAAGTGTGTTGAAAAATTTACTAGGTTAACTAGTACAATAAGTGCGTAGATTTCATACTGTACATCATAATGTAGTTTTATACTTGGTGATATGGAACGAAGCGTGTTCTTGAAGCTAGTGCAATCGGTAGAGTAAAGGTTCAATTTTATCAGGTTAGTAGAAATGAATTTGTTTTTTTTTTTTTTATAAATTCGCCCATCAATAACATTTCCAATTTACTTACCGCCCGCAATTTTCTCGCGGTAGTTCTAAATTTTCCGGAATAAAAAGTATCCATTTTAATTTCGGTAGTGTAATAAATTAATTAACGGTATAATATAATAAATTAACGGACATGCCGCACTTGATACTTTTATTTAATTTCTTTCACCCAAAGGGCTAGTAGAGTTCCGTGCCAATGTTAAAAAGGAAACCCTTAATTTTGCCATAAAGATGCATTTTTTTAAGAACGGTAAAATATATTAATTTGTAATAAATTTTAAATAATACGTAAACCTTTACAAACTTCAATTTTCTAAAATATGTAATGAAATATTTAAAATCCCTATTTTTGGACCAATTTTGTGTTGACTGCCGATGATTGCTCAGTTAAACTTAAACAACATGAATCTTATCTATGTTAAATTGTTTTAAATGTAAATCGTGACCACCGTAATCACATAATTGTAAATAAAGTACTTTGACATATTTTCGAGAGGTATGAATTGATTTTTTCAACACTATTATTATTGCTCATGAGGGTTGCTGTTAGCATCCAATATAAAGTTTCGAAAACCTTTCGACTTAGTTGTTGTTAATAATTTGTACAAATCGAAATTGAGTTGTCAATAGTTAAATTATTTCAAATCTGTTAGTTAATCATACATTTTTGGTGCATTATTCTATTTTAAATGTTGGGGATCCGCCCTTTGAATTGTGATAATTTATTTAATTTAAAATACAATAGAATGTATGTATTTTGTAGAATTGAGTAAAATAATATATTTCTCAAAATACCTATAGGATTTTTATTTTATAATATTCATTATTCGAGCATTTTTTAAACGGTACTGCTGCACTTCGTCTTATATTTTATTGATTTTTGAAACAATATGTATGACTAATGGTCACTAGCAGCCTTATTAATAAACGGGTATTAGTCTCGGATTAGTTACTTCAGCTTTTGTCCTTTTTTTGCTACTGGAATATTTAGCTGGATCGAGAGAGACAAAAGATGGTGTAACTAGTCTAAAGCTAATTCGTGTTTATTAATAAGGCTGTAGATGTTTAATAAAAATCGTATTTTTAAATCAGTCTGTATATTGGATATGTCTGCAATACAGCAAGATACATTACAGTGAAACAGATAAAAGTGATAAAATATCGGAAACAAAAATAGTAATTAGAATTTCTTTTCTGAAACAAAACTATAATAAAACCATTCTTAGTTTATTACTTAAAGTAGATACTATTCATATTGATGTTAATTAATGCCTCTAACTAAACAAGCCCTTTGTTGAGCATCAATTGTAAAAAAAAAAACGAAAATAATTTCTCATCAAAAACCTTAACATTTTTAGATAACTAAAATTCAACAACCCTTCGATAATTTTCTTAATTTCTAATTTTGTTTGCCTAAACATTATCAAAATGCCGAACAAAAGGCTTGCTTGAATTATAAACTTATCTCAATGGGCACTTTTGGTTTAGTTTAAATGTTAGTATTTTAATCTAATATCGTAATAAAAATTACAAACTCATCGTCCATCTAAAAGCAAACTTGAAATAAAATTAACCATCTATAAAATAACTATCAAATCTAAGGTCCTAGCAGAGTTACTTTTATGTTACATCTCGCACATCCTACCCTGAACATATAAAAATATCTTTATGTACTTTTAAAAACAGCAGGTTCCGAACAAAGATGCTTCAACGGCTTGCAGGTCCTCTCAGCATCCTTTGGTGAAAATCATACTTAACAAACATCTTTGTTTGGAAAGCATTGGCAGTTCAGTGTTTCACTTTAAATAAAGTTTAAGGGGACCATTTTTATAGCACACACTGATCAACAGCTAATAATTTTCGGGTCACTTTACTAAAACATACTAAATCTTAAATTAGGTAACGACATTGGGAGAGGCTTACGATATAAATCCTAAAAATACAACCTGGACCTGTGACATAAGTCTAACATTTATTATTAGTAAAGCATAATATTGTTTTGGATTCCAAGTGTGCTGGGGTTCTAAAAGCGACATGGAAGCAATTAGGAAGCGATGCAAACATAACCACCAAGCTTACATTATACAATACATAGTTAGCATGTGACGAATAATGAAGCAACAGAACATGTCATGAAGAGTTTAATAGTAACATTCAGAGTTTACATCGAACAGTTTGCTTGTTGAATTAAACAACGTTACAGCTACATTTATATTGCACTTACTTCAGAACATTTTACACAGAAATCCGGATTTTAAATACTGGCTCGGCTTTTTTTCCATGTTAATGTTTCGCACAATACATACAGTTATTACTACTAATGAAAACATTCAACTTTGGAGTGGCATTTACATCATAGCATAATCTTCGAGATTAATATTTGATGATGTTGTATAAAAATGATTAAAATTATTTGTACATATCAAAAATGAATTTAGCTCGTTAGCATAATATCGGGCTATTGTTGTCATATTCATGGTCAATTCAATCAATTGATTATCGTCTGCCATACAGTGCGTATACAAAATATTCGCATCCAAAACACCCTGTTGGTCTGCCACAAGTCAATTACTCTGTACACTTACAATCACTACGCAGCACCTTCGATACTCCTCCGCAGGCCGCGGCACTGCCACCGACTGCTGCCTGCAATCGCCGCAGTGCCCGAGCTTGTCAGCATTCAGCGTCGAACGATCACTTCACTTACATTATCACATTCGTTATTGAATAATCAATAGACACTAGTACATTACATTAGCGACTGAAACATTACCATACTAAGTTCATTTTTTCAAAATTCGGCGTATATCATAAGTATGGCTCTTGATAAAAATTTTGATTTGAGCAATGTCAAGTTTTAAAATACTATATTATGTCCAAAGGTGAGCCTTCCAAAATATATATCTGCCATCGAAATTTACAAAAGGTTAAAAAAATAATTGCGTTATGTCCAAAAGCAGATCTACCTATGTTTTATGTGTAAGTTGTCAACATGCTACATTTAATTTTATCAGTCTCGATGATAAAAAATGCATTTTGGCCGAAATGAGTAATTTAAAAACCAACTGGTCCATTGTTCCAATATGCATCATTTACAAACGAATATATAACTCATGTACTTGATACAGATACTGACTGTCTGCAGTCGCACAGATGGAGAATTATGTTGGAGAATGCTATATTCGAGTCAAAACAATGCACGAAAATGTAAACCATAAGAGGCACTTTATAGTACACTACATAAAAAAATAAAGCCTAGTTACCTGTATCAAAGTATGAGTCAAATTTTAGTCAGTCTGTTTTCTTCCACACCCTCTACCAAATTCCACAATTTAAAGCTTTTGCATTACAAATGTCCTAGCAACCGATATCGACATATGACCATGACCATAAGATGCTCTGGCCCAGTTATTTGGTCCAAAAACAAAACAAACGAAAGTTAAACATAATATTCGCCTTTTCCACACATGTTGAAAACATCAAAAAAACCTTCCAGCCTGAGTTTTCTACGCTTTCACATCCATATTCATATAATGTGAACATGTGTGAAAAGGGGCAGCATTACAATTACAAACTTTACTCAAATAATACATAAAATGAGATCAAATACTATAAATCCAGTCATGAAATCAATATTAAGTTGGAGTAATGATTCTTAAGACGACTAAGGGATCGTTTATAAAAATAAGTCACTATAACAAGATTACTTTCGCCATCTACTAGTTCTAATATGTGTATTAGATACAGTCAAATGTTCGAATATTCATGCAAAATATCTGGAAAAAAAGTTACTTGGGGAGTTACAGTGTTGGGTGCGGCAAATTGGATGACTATTTACAATCGTTAAATGGAAAAATGTTAGTCATAACAATGATCAAGGTTAGATATTTGCATGATATCATACACACAGTAGAAAGGCATATTGTGATATAAGCTTTGGTTACTTCGAAAAGACAATAATTTCCGCCAAAACATTCGCACGTCTAGGACGGCTAATAATACACGAGACATTTATAATCTCACTCATGTAACTTGATGGAAATTGACAAACATCAACACATTCCGAGTACACATGGACTAATACATAATGTCACTAAACGATGAAATTTATTGTCACAACAAATTAGAGTGTTTAGCCACAAACACATGAGAAACGAGTCTGTATTGTCGTGGTGGAAAACTAGTTTTAGTTTTCGCGTCGTTTGGTGACGCGTTATTGAGCAGATGTGGATAAGTCAGTAGACGCGGGTGGGCCGGACGTAGCAAGTAGGCCCAGCTTGCCGAGTGGGCCGAGTGGGCCCAGTCTGCAGTGGGCCGAGTGGGCCCAGCGGTCAGTGAGTGGGCGAACGCGGCTGTTGCGGCGGCTGCAGCGGCTGGAAGGCCGATCCTAAAGAAGGCCGCAGCGTAAACCCTGGCACGGCCGGCTTCATCATTGGGGTTTCCGTGAACGCTCCTTCACCAGCTTTCAAGTTCACCTGAAAATATCATACGTCGACTTGAGAACTGCTGTGTACTTTAAGAATTAGGTTAATTGAAATCAACCTTGCAGTGCTGGAATTAGGGTTTATAATAATACCTTTCAAGCGTATTCAGATCTCTGTAGTTGTAAGCAGGACAAAATAAGCTTTTTTACTTTTAAGCAGTAAGAGTATGCATTTAGTTTTATGATATAAAAAAAATCATTGGTGTTAAGAATTCGTAAAAATATTAAATAACAAATATGTGAAAAACATCAGAGTTGGGCAAATGGCAATGGCAAATCTATTATCTAATGTACAGATACCAAATTCATCATACTTTTTATGCCTCCATACAATTTTCAAAAACACAAAGTTCTACGATTCATCAACATCAGAACAACAAAAGAACAAAACAAATATTTGTTAATAAATAATAATAACACAACTAACAATATGTAAGTAATATATTAAAAAAGAGCACTGACCCAAGAGTCTGTGGTAAACCCAGACCTACAAAAGGTATTTGTATAAAAAAAATCGCGTGGTTTTCGTCGTCACTGGCTACGTAATCCCTACTTTTACAGATACCAAAGATAGACATACCTTTTCACAGCCGTCGGGGGGTTCGCGAGCCAAGAAACGGTTTATTTGGGGCGAAGTGCCCAGTTTGGAGCCGTCTAGATCTGGAGATGAGCACACGCTACCACCTGTAACATATTTTGCACTCAGAATACGATTTAGCAAATTATCACTAAATACCACTTACGTAAACCGTGATATATCGTCACACTCATTTTTATTCAAGATGTGTTTATTTAGGATACACATCTCTATTACGAGTATGTTTAAATGTACAGACTGTATTCGCTACACAGTTTCGTAGAATATTTATATGAAACGTCACTAGGGGCAACTATACGTACTAAGTATTTCATACAAATATTCTATGATACACGATAGCGTAAGCATAGTACAGCTACCGGCGGTAAATAATGCACATCATGATAATCAGCTTTGTAGAGCGTTGTCTCTGTCACTCACACGAAGATAGTCGACTTCGTAGAGCGTTGTCTCTTTAGCTCGTGCATTATTTACTTGTGCTTCAATAATCATAGTTGACGTAAGTGTTGCTAGAAGACGGCACTAATAATATCATAGATAGCAAACAGCTTACAAAATATCCATACAATTAAGATATTTCGAGTGTGTTACGAGGTTCTTTTTTGAACGGGCTGTTTGTTAGTCTCTACCGACCTTTAAAGCGTCACCGCGTTACTGGGTGACAACTGGAAATGGTATTGTGAATCTTTTGTACGAGTATCATTTCCGCAAGTCATGCAGACAACTAGCTTAAAACGCGAACGAAGAAAATACATTATCTGTGTCCCTTACTAATAAACATTGCAGAACGGTGGAATAGCTACGCAGTGTTTTTGCCTATTTCAAACTTACAGAAAGAAAGGAAACACTAAATAACTATTATTTCGCTACACAATATTTATGATTTAGTAAAGGGTTAGAGTTTGAAAAGAAGTAAACTCTACACGTGCACGCAATGTATACGCGTCAAGTTTCGTGTTAAGCATCGCAGACAAGATTGGCTAGAATATTGTAATGTTATTAGCCGCATGACCAAATTGCCATGACTCGCGACACGCGCTGCATAACTATTGCATCGCTAATAAAATATATATGTTTACAAAAGTAATCTATGAAACAATTTTTAACAACATGTTACGAAGAAACTTGAAATTTCCGAATAAATGCACAGTTGCATTGCAAGTGAAGTTATATCGGATTATAGCATTTTGTATAAAGTAGTTACGTGGTTTGTAACCCGTCGTCTAGATCGCGTCAATAATATTAACATTGTAAAGCTGCCTGCTATTCTAGATCAGTTATTACACGCTAAGCAAAATCCAACGAAACCCTTCATCTGCGATAAATCAGATAATACTACCTACTTCGAAATCTAATTTCCCAATAATGCTACTTATCGAGTTAGAAATAAGCCAAACAAAAATAAAAGAAACCTTTTCAATCATGCTGGGGATTTTCATTCAATATTTAGTACGACTTGCACCAACCGAGGTAACACTGAATTAACTGTGTTTGGGTGTTATATTGTATTCTATGTATGTATTTACAAACAAAGTACAAGCTTTACTTAGTTTGGGGCTATATAGCGCTGTGTGAAATTTCCACACATATTTATTTATTTATTAAACTTTGAAAAGAAAGAGACATGTGTACACAAAGTGTACATGCGTGAATGAAATGGGATTATATATTGTTTATGGTTCAGCCTTGGTTGATGCAAGCGAGGTCCTCAGTATGGTCAGTGCATTTTCTACCCAAGTTGCGAAGGGTTGGCGCTAGAGGCGCTCTTGCATTGGTTGTTACAAAACAAGACTTAGTCAACATAAAAAATACAATACAAAACGCTTTACCGACACCAAAAATAAACATGTAGAAAAGAGAATTACATAATAAGATAGGTACAATGGGCGGTCTCATCGCTAAGAGCGATCTCTTCCAGACAACCTTTGGATGGACAGAGATATGAAAAATAATGTCCATGAACCGATATTACACATTGATGACTGTATTTTTACAACATATAATAACCAAGTTACTTATTCTTCTTAGATTGTAAGATAGAGGACTCAGTTGTCTCACCAATGAAATATACAAATACAAAACTGTAACTATGTTACGTGTCTTGTTTTATAGCAACACCCCGTACATAATGCAAGCCGCCCTAAAAGCTGTAAGTAGGTATGGACCTGCAACCATCAGCTCTGAAGACCCAATGCTGGAGAGGGACCCTCGCGATGGTGGATCTATTCCCATAATTATAGTTAACACTTATATTATCACAAGCGACACCTTCGCCAAGCAGTTTAAGAAAAATAGATAATGCTTTCTAGGAGCAAGACTCCACTGAACATAAAAATAAATTACTAATAATCAAATTAGATGTATGTAAATTATATTTTGTGTGCCCCTGCACTTGTTAAGCTTACTAGGGACATAAGAAGAAAAAATGGCGTGTAGAGCACCCACTTCAGTATAATAATTTTATATTGTATATCAGCTGTTATATTGTATTTTATGTATGTACGAGCTTCTGCCCGCAGCTTCGTCCGCGGCGTGGCCTATGGGAAAATAACTCAACCTCCCATTTCACCATTTTAAGGGTGGAATTTCGAATAATCCTTTCTTAGCGGATGCCTACGTCATAACATCTACCTGCATGCCAAATTTCAGCCCGATCCGTCCAGTGGTTTGGGCTGTGCGTTGATAGATCACTATGTCAATCAGTCAATCAGTCAGTCACCTTTGAGTTATGTATATTTAGATTTACAAATGATTTTTATTAAGTTATATATTAAGTATTCTATCCCCATGGTTCCCATGGCCATGGTTTTGGGGCTAGATGGCACTATGTTAAAATGTCCACACATGTTTATTATTTATTTATTTTATTACTACCTGACACGAGCGCCGTTGTCTGTCCATATTTCCCATAGAAAAAAAGAAAAAAAAATGTTTTTCGAATTTTAAAACTATCGTCGAAACATTCCAATTTTTCCTTCAGTTAAATCTTAATTCAGACTATAACTGATATTTTACAACAACAAATATTGCCTAATCGATGTAACCAACTCAAATGGCGCACTTACCACCGAACAGCATTTCATTATTTATTCATATTGATTTTGGAGTCCGACTCTTAGACTACAGAAATTTTACTGAATAAATTACATAAATAGATAAACACTTTAATACGCAGTTTTTTGTCACATTAATATATGGGTAAGGTATAAGGAATCTTGTGTGTTATAACTTGTACATATTTAATTATTCTTTCTTCTCTTTTTCTTTTCAGCTATAACTGTCACTCATTCATACACCAATTGAGCACAATTAATACAAAACCTAAGAAACAATGTAGGTTAGTTTTAACTATAAAACACTATAGTGAAAATGAACAAAATTCAAAATTAAAGCATTCAATCAATTTTTGAAAAAAAAAAACTGTGTTTTGAGTAACTAATAATATTTATTATAAGTTGTAACATCGCATTGGATGTCTGTAATGATGCTACAATTCTGGTAATGAATAAATAAAAATAAATAAAATAACCTTGTACTCAATATTTTGATAAATTTTAAAAACCGTTGTCTGTACTTATATTTATGGTGTGAATGACAGAGTTGACTACGTCATCAGATGATGAATTGATGGTGTAAATACCTGAAGAATGCGTGTGGCAGTAATCGTGCGGTGTCTGCGTGTTGACAGAGCGCCTCAATAGCTCGGGCAGCGGAGCGCGGTGCCCTTCCGGTGTTACCTGATAATAATTCAATTAGAATTTTAATTATCTTTATTTCACATCAAAATACAATACTTATTGAACATTTCTAGGGTACATATAAATCGCAGAAACGACAACCTTAATAAAATTATCAAGTATATTTACTTTGCAAGCTCGGGCTCTTATATAAAACTATAAGCGTAACTGGTGAGTATTCTTAGTTTTTAAAACTTGATTTTTAATTTAACTTCTGTCATATAATTATATACTCGAAATTATCATCTGATTTTTAAAGCGATGAATAACCACTTTTTATAATTGATTTTACACTATAACACTTTTTAAACTTTCGCGACATGAACACGTATTTTAAAAGTTAGAACGGTGGTCAATGCAACTTGATGAAACGTCGAAGTTAAATAGTCAAAATCTTGTTTTATGAATTTCTGTGCACGATTAGAATCGTTTTAACTTTTATAATATGATTTTAACAATAGTTTTTGTTTCACTTAAATATATCTTGTACTGTGTAATGTAATCCAGTGTAGACACTACTTGTATTTAAAATTTTATTCCAAATAGTTCCGTTGTTGCAGCGTCAAGAGAGAACACACAAACAAACATTCGCATTTATAATATGTGATTGTGAAAATTATAAGGGCGAGTAGTTACAATCCTTTACATTTTGAAAATCAGGATTTTATCATAAAAATCTGTAAAAGCGTAGTAAACGAAAGGCTTATTATTATACTACTGGACACACACACACGTAGCACTTAATGAGGTACCACTTTTTAAACGGTCGCCTCCATTCAAGTAATAACCACAACAAACTTTGCTTAAATTCTTCTCTCTTACTTTATCTCTGAGCCGGTCCAGATGCGGAGTCTGTGTGCCGCTGGCTGGGAACAGCACGAGTCTCTCTATCTCCTGGTTGAGTCCCTCCACGGACGATCGCGCCGCTCTAAGGGGAACACTGGCACTATTGAACCGAAAACCAGCTGTAAAAAAGAATGAATGAGCATGAATAAGAAGAAATGGCACAAACGAATTATTAATTTAATAATAATAATAACGCCCAACAGTCACATACATAGACCCTGGACCCTAACTAGGATTCCATGTCTAGTGACCCAGGAACTACGAGGACCATGTTCCCACAACACCCAGACACAGAACAAGTATTCGCGCTTTTTTTTTCTGTGCACAAATACTTGTCGATTTACCTTGTGTAGGACTTTTCTGCAAATTTCGACTAGGTAGGTACCACCATCTGCTATCAGATCTCTGATATCAGCTACTTTGCAGTAGCTTGGCGTCAGTGTGACTCCAAAGCGCCACAGTAGTGTGCAAGCACTACTGTGTTCCAGTTTGAAGGGCACTGTAGCTAGTGAAATCACTTGGCAGTTGAGACTTTATGATCTGAACCCACAGTCAAGCTTATTACTAGACTGTGCTGATGTCTGACGATGATTTGTGCATTGCAGTGTCACGCGAAACTTTATATTTTAGAGTTCCGAGTGACTTATGGACAGCCGTGTCGCTTAACATCAGGTGAACGACTAGCTCGTCACATCATTCATTAACATAAAAAACCATTCAATAGTCAAAATATTGATGGAACCTATTTTAGATTACTTATTTTTTGTCATACTTGGACATACTGGTTGTCACACGAGGATTTCCATCACCATTGTGAATACGCACACACATTCACACATTATACTAATGGATGTGTGAGCTGTACACCTCGCGAGTCTGTCTTTCCGCATCCCATAAAACTGAAAAACTGTTATTTAAATATTAACCCCCATGCCTCCATTTTGAAAGATTTCCAAAAACTGTACCAAAAAAATTTCCTGCTCACACTATGTCACGAGAATCGGTTGAGAAATGCGACTCGTAGAGGAGAACAGCCAGAAAAACGCCCAAAAATCACATACATAGATCCTGGACTCTGACTCGGATTCCCTGTATCTAGGGACCCAGGAACTACAAGGACCACGGTCCAAAGACAAACATGGTCATAGAACAGTCTTTGAAATGCTGTAATGTGGCTTTACACTTGCTTGGTTAAAAAATTATAATAAAAAATTGCTAGGTATTACTTTGTGAAATGAATTATACGTACACATATTTGAACTCAATGTATGAGTGGAGTAATCTCCCGATGCTGATGGTTTGTGTGGCCTCTGCAGGCGGCTGCGCAAGAAACGGTCGAGTTTGTCATCATCTGAGCCTCGGGAGGAGCGTCCCGAAGTGCCACCACCTTCATCGGTCTGAAATACAATACAAAAAGTAAGGGGGAGTAGAAATACAATACTTATTGTTATCTTTAACAGCGTTTGGGATGTAACTTGACCATACCGGTTGGGGTAATTCTCCATACCACTCAATAGTATCTTTACAGCATTTGGGATGTAACTTGACCATACTGGTTGGGGTAATTCTCCATACCTCTCAATAGATCATGCTAACCTCTTAAGTTGGTTGTAAAAGGTGAAAGATAAATTTGGGCATGAGATCACTTCGTCGCCTGTACGGCAAACTTGCGAATCTGCATTTTACACATTTTTCAGGAGAGTAAAAAAAACTACTACTTTACGCTTACTTACTTACTTTACTATGGTTTAATTTAAAAAATAGTTAAGATTCGCTTATTTACTGCTATCGTATCTCCTGAACTATAACAGCCTTATTAATAAACACGAACTAGCGTTACACCATCTTTTGTCTCTTTCAATCTAGCTCAATATTCCAGTAGCAAAAAAGGACAAAAGCTTAAGTAACTAACCCGAGACTAATACCCGTTTATTAATAAGGCTGTAAGAGCTAGAAATAAAAGGATTTGCCACAATGCGTATCACTGCCTTCTAAGCTGTTTGCCTAAAAAAAAAACTCATTTCGCAAATAATCCAGATTCGCAAGTTTACCGTGGAGGGGACGACTCGTCATGATAACTTAAGTAAAGCACGTCCCGGTTATAGGGACACAGGTTAAAATCACACTCGTGACTCAAATTTTTCTCATACATTAAAAATTAATCTGTTGATTACGCTAAGCCGGTGATACTGCTACACAAATCTTAAAAACTAATACACAGAACTTGTGTCAGGATATGTCAGAAAAAAAAAATTAATTTTTATGATGCTGCAAACAGATTGTCGAGTGTTAGATTTGGTGGTTATAATAATAATAATAATGTTCCCTACTCTGAATACTTAAACACCGGGCCCTGCCCCGCTGCTGCCAGCACTTAAGGCATAGGTTTTTTGTATTTATAAAAATGTAGATTATAGAATTGTTTTTTATATATCTAAATAAATGAGTGAATAATCTTACTATTATAAACGCGAAAGTTTGCGTGTGTGTATGAATATTTGTTATCATTAATCTCTATAACTACTGAACCAATTTCGAAGAAATTTGGAATGCAGATAGTTTATATGCTGGATTACTGATGAACACATAGGATACTTTTTATCCATGTATGAAGCCGCAGGGCGCAACTAGTAATAAAATCAATGTGAAATTTAAAAGCTGTTCTATTATTTTAAGCCCCAACATATTGGGATAAGGAAACTGGATGAAAAAATTAAAAGAAAATATACAAATAACATCATTAGCAAGTCTATAATACCTACTTATAACAGCGTCCCCAAGGAGTATCTATGATAAAGCTAAATTTTATTCAGCGAAATCATCAACTTCAATCATTATTATAAAAAAACAATCAAATAGGGTATGGTACAGATCCTCCGCCTACAAAGATATATTAATAGTTTCCAACGAGAGTAAATTGAACCCTTGCCTCCAACTCACTGGGAAGCACTTTGCCTAAGGTATGGTCACACTTCCAGTGGCTACATAGACCTTTAGGATTATCCTCAAACCATCTATACAGCTGTAGCGACATTTATGCCCAGTTTCAAACCCAGCTGGTTGATAAAATTTTTGGAAAACATAAATATATCTTTAACAGGAAATATCATATCATATCATCATATTATTTATTATTATGTAGTTTGTATATTATTTAATTATGTATTTTTATACCTTAATAGTTGTATCGTTGTTATAGTTTTATTTTTAATTTATTTGATGGTCAAAATGAATGTTCAAAATTATGCTCATTTCCTTATATGCACGCCTAATCAAATTGTTTCTCTGCACGCCTCGGTTGACTGGTAGAAAATGCTGTTAGCATTAAGTCCTCCTTTGTACTTTTTATGTGCATAAAGTATTAAATAAATAAATAAATATCAAGAGACAACATACTTGTGTAGACTTATCAACTTGCAGCTGGCCAGCGTGCAGATAGTAGTCCCTGGGCCATTGCCCTTTGTGATACAGTGTGTCGAGGGATGCAGTACGCCGAATACTCGACCCGAACCTGCCTTTACCTGGAATATTGTAATATAAAAATTAATTGATAGAACAGAGCCTCTGAAAAAAAGAAATCTGATCATCTGGCAATAAATCAGAGCCTCTGAGAAAGCCGCCGCGGCTTGCGTTAGTAACTGGCTCTCAGAAAAAGGACATCGAATATGTCCGAAACCTGGTCGGAGTAATTTCGACTTTTTAACTGACGTGAGTTAAGCCGTTATTTATCTTACAAAACGAAGCCTCTGTGTTGCTGGTTGAGCAGGTTGGCTCATAGCGGGTTCGATTCCCGCGACATCACAAATATTTGTGTGCAGGAAGAAAAATGTGAATACTAGTTCTGTGTCTGGGTGTTGTGCGACTATGGGCTTCGTAATTCCTGGGTCCTAGATACAGGAAATACTAGTTGGGTCCAAGCTCTATGTATGTGATATTTGGGCGTTATTTATTTATTTGATCACATTTTATGTAGGTTACTTATTTTTTATTTTAAGTTTGGTAATTAATAATTGTATAATTAATTAAAGGTTATTTTAAGTTTGGTAATTAATAATGCTATAATTAATTAAAGGTATCCAAGCTTGATTGTGTGGGATCGAGATATTGATATTTTTTATGCTGACTTTAATATGTTTCTAAATTTTACTGTACATTTTTTTAAGCTAACTGTTTTTCATAGTTTTACTTGTTATGTTAAGTGGCTCATTGTGCGCCTTGACATCGCTGCACGCACAGTAAGCATTTGATCTTAAATAAAACAAATAGGTAACATTTTGAAATCTAATCATTTTGATTGGCTAAAATAATAATAATAACCAATCAAACGGCTCTTTGCAAAATTCAATAGTTACCTAATGATAGCTATAATAATAAGCTCAAAGATAGATAATCTATGTTCAGTTTCTTAACAACAGTATATAAATAAATATTAATATATAAATATAATAATAATGTATATAAATTAACAT
Organism: Ennomos fuscantarius; assembly: GCA_905220475.3. Lineage (NCBI taxonomy): Eukaryota > Metazoa > Arthropoda > Insecta > Lepidoptera > Geometridae > Ennomos > Ennomos fuscantarius. Next base: position 8,894,127 of record HG992037.1, on the reverse strand, counting down.
AAATAATAATAATAAATGGTTATTAATATTTTAAGGTTATAATAAATGGTACATAAGTATATAAAGGTTTTTGGCTACTTAATTAAACTTTTTTATGGCTCTCTAAATGTCTTGTTAATTTTAATAATTTTTAAGATCACTAATTTAATGGAGTTTTAACTAGCTCATTATTCATAATTTCATGCATCTCATTACTATACTTGATTTCATTTCATATTCATTTAATGTAGTATTAATATTTTATTTCTACATACAATACACCTGCTCTAAACCTACAACCAAAACCCAAAACCACTTTATTTATTGCAGGAACTCTAAATTCCAGAGTAAAAAGTACAGTCTAGTCTATGTTGTCTAGTAATATAAGCAACTTGTGTGCTAATTATATTTAATTATAATAAAGACTGGCCCGATAGCTCAGTTGGTAGTAATCCTGCCTTCTGAACTGTGGGTTGTGGGTTCGATTCCCACCCAGGACAAACATTTGTGTGATGAACGTAGGTGTTTGTTCTGTGTCTGGGTGTTATATTGTATTCTATGTATGTACGAGCTTCTGCCCGCAGCTTCATCTGCCGCATGGCCTATGCAAAAATAATTCAACCACCCATTTCTACAACTTAAGGGTGGAATTTCGAAAAATATTTTCTTAGAGGATGCCTACGTCATAACATCTACCTGCATGCCAAATTTCAGCCCGATCCGTGGTTTGGGCTGTGCATTGATAGATCACTATATCAGTCAGTCAGGCAGTCAATCAGTTACCTTTGTGTTATATATTTAGATTGACAAACAAAAGTATATAAGTATTGTATCAGTTATCTGGTTCCTATAGTACAAGCTTTGCTTAGTTCTGGGCTAGATGGCGCTGTATGAAATGTCCACAGATATTTATTTATTTATTTAATTTTCATCAAACTGAGTTCTTCTGTCCTTAAATAAGAGTCACACAAGCTTACAAACAAACAAACAATATTATGTATTGATATTAATTAAATATTATTCTAAAGAGGTACTTCATTAATACTGCATGTTTTGATGAGAATATAACGAGTACTCCAGTGTAAGTAAAAACATGTTCAACTAAACACTCACACAAAACTGCGATTTATTTGTGAATCTTAACATAAATAATATTTATCTTATTAATAATACTATAAAAATATATACCTGTATCAATAATTTGTAATGATAACTGATAAATAAAGGCTGAAATTAATTAAATGTGCTCTTTTTTATAAAATAGAGAACATCATTATTAAATATTCAGTAAATCACAAGGAACTTTAAAAGAAGATATTCAATCCATATTTATATGTACAGGGTGTGTCCATTTGTATATGCCATTGACAAAGGTTGAAACATTACAACTTAATTCTGACCTTTATGTTAAATGATAAATCATATTATGCAAACCTTATAATTTGCTAAGTTCATTTATGCAGCTGAGCTTCCATTATGATGACCATGAAAGTTAATAAAATCCCTTCAATTCATTGACTGAGGGATATTGATGTATTTAATAATATTTAGAAAATTAGAATATGATAATACTGCATATATGAATTTTTAGCCACATTTGGCTAAAAATACATATTTACGATATTTTCAGAGGCAAAAATATTTGTATTATTTTTAACATTCATTGATGTTTTAACCTTGACCTTGAGCCTAAACTAAGTACAATATACAAGCTAATCTTAAAACAACACTAGTAATTGTTTAAAGTATATGAAAACAGTGCTTATTCCTTCCAAAGTACCTTTATAGTTAAGTGCTCCAGGGCTCCGCTGGCCGGAAAGGGCGTGATCTGGTGATATCCGCCACACGTTGGGCGGCGACAGCGTGGGGCTATTGCTCACGTTCTTTTTAAGGCCGCCGCTGGCCTTCATCACCGATGACACCGGCAGGGTCGCTCTCATGGGACCCTGTTTGCCGGCAGGGCAATCCACCTGCTTCCGCACTCGACCCGACATCTTTCTAAACTACAGGTATAGGACACCGCTAACATAAATCCCTATTTCATTCAACACTCAACTCGCTGAACAAAAGAAATACGACACCTTATTTGCGGACCCCGTACATTCTCTTTGTAGAGAATTCATGGATTTTACGGAACTTCTGCGGATGCTAATCACACAACACGATGATCGGAAGTTGTACAAAAGATATCGAACAAAGTATATTATTTAACTAACCAGATATTACTTAAAACAAAATTACAAGGCGAACGAGTCACATTTTTCCTGCACAATGGATGAATGAAATGAAGCTGGCTGACAGGCACACAGGCAGTCTCAAGCAGATGACAAGAAACATCGCGCCATTCTTTTTTCCCCCTTTGTTTAACGCGCACAAAGAGATATTAAATTCAATCAAAACACAATAAACCGGGGCAAATTTATTTGTTAATTATTAATCAGAACTGTTGAATTCTATGAGTATACAAAAGCTTAAATAAAGAGATAATAACTTTCTGAGTTTCTGTAGCATTGCAATTAGCAGCTGATTATTATTACTCCACCCGCCATGCAGTGTGGCCAAGTCAAAACAGGGTAGATTCGCCGAAAATTGAAGTAGCCTAAATTTATCTAAATATATTTTTCTTTAAGCTTGCCCACTATAGCTTGGTTTATTTCGTCAGATAGAATAAAAATATTTTATTTATACCTAAGCCTTAAACAACGCAATTTTTAATTTCATCAGAATTCAATCGAAAGCAATGTTTCTCGTAAGTGTTGTTATAAGAAATTATGTAACAGCTATTTTTATATAATTCTATTTGTACTCCTCAATCACTAAAAACCATGAAAATTTGTTTTAAGTGATAATAATACCAAAGGGATCTCTTGATCCCTTTAATTAGGTACCTACAATATAAATATAAAGCGTTACATAAAGACCCACATTGGATTAAAATATACCTATCATAATTTATCATCCAATATAAAAATGTTAACTTATTAGTCTTGACTTATTATATTCTATATATCCAAAAGAATTGGTTAGTTTGTCTAGGGTCCTACAATGATTTGAATTTGGATGAAAGGATGATAAATTAATGAGATGATGATGAAAAAATGGAATGTGGATATTGCTAGTAAAAGTTCCAATCACAAAAGAAAAAACATCAGGAACATTTTATGAACATGAATGATAATTTATGACTAACTAGTTGCGCCCCGTGTTTACACCCGCGGATAAAAAGTATTTTAATTATTTGCTACGGGAACGTTTCATTTTTCCCGGCTAACATGTAGCCTATGTGTTGTATAAGCTATCTTGGTACCGAATTTCATCCAAATCTATTTAATTCCAGAGGACAAAAATGTGCCAAAATGTAGTTGCACGCTAAAATGTGATTGAAATAAGTGGCACATACTTGTTTTTTGATGGATAAGGTAGAGTATCCACCTAGGGAGCACCATTTTTTAAGCTCAAAATTTACTTTTAATCCTTCGATGGGCTCATGATTCTACTTAAAAATTGACACAAGAACCCTTTGGTTCGCTCTGGAATCAAAGAAACGCTCTTGCCTTAATAATAGATATTTGTTCCCTTAGTAAACAATCGACTATTCATGCCCGTCTGCATTAAAGCTTGACAACTTCTAAGGTCGCACTTATCTATCTGAAGTAGTTAGTAAAAATACGTGGTTAATGTTAAGCAAGCGCTTAACAAGTTACAGGGTAACAAAACTGCATAAGTAGTCATGCAATGAAGTGTTTAATATAACCAAAGAGCTTAAACCTTTCTTGGAAACAACTTATCGAGACATTTCTAAGCCTCTCGGTATTAGCTCGGTATACGTACTATTGCAAGCAAAGATATTTCAAACATACAATTAAACAAATTGCATCTACACAAGCGTACCCGTAGCCACAGAACATGACACTGAGAAGAAACACCGTGGGGTACTCACGATAACAAAAATAGAGTAACAAAGTGCGTAAGTCTGACTAGGTTCAGCTGTTGCTGAGCGAAGCTGTATTTTAATAGACTTTAGTGCAACCTTGCATCAGTAACATCCATCAACATAACTTCTTAACCCCAACACCACTTCACGCAGCCTAAAAGGCGAAAAGTCTCCTAACTTGGCAGCACTGCTGCCCCATGGGCATGGGTGGCCATGGCATGGGATGTCATGTCATGTCATTTTAGTCAACCAAAGGGAATATAATTTTTGTCACCCAAATATAAACTTCTTCATATCAATGAAAGCATTGTCTATTCTTACCATAATCAAGGACATGCGTAGACGCGCTATTATAGTAACAATTATTTTACGAAACGCATTCGTTTAATTCGTGTTTGCAAGCAGGACTGTTATATTTTTGTAACTTGCCTTTTTTGTTTAGGCTGGCTATGATTATATTAGCAAGCATTTCACGCATTATTTAGAATGTTCCGAAATAGAAAACCAATGTCGTGATCTTATATAGATTATTTCGTTATTCAGACGTACCGAATTTAAAAAACCGTTACGAGATTATCCATTGAAGAGCTCACACATATATATCAGATTTTGTATTTTCAATATTTCTCATGTTATTGATAAAAACAAAGTGAGGCTAAATGATAAGCAACGCGTGACGACTTATATATGCCAATGACTGCCATCAAAAAATTGGAAGTTTTCTTCAACGAAGCTTTGAAACTAAGGCGTTGAATTTACTTTTCTTTTGGTTTCTAGATGAAATATTCATTTAGCCACACATTCCCCAAATTTTTGTATATTTTACAAAGCTATTAAACGCTTACAAAACAAAATAAGAAATACGTGTATTTTTAATACAAGGTTAGAACTGGTATCTTTTAGGCCATCAGATGAGACAGCAACCAAAGTGACATCGTAGGTAAAAAAAAAAGATTCGACTTACAAAAACTGAACGTGAAATTTTTTTAATGTTGGCTCTTGCAGCATCAAACTATATTTTGTTGAAAATAACTGTAGAAGACTTTATTTTGAGTATGCTGTATACTGTTGGGCTGAAATTTGGCATACAGGTAGGTGTTATCACGTAGGCATCCGTTAAGGATTTTTCGAAATTCTACCCTTAAGAGGGTGAAATGGGTGGTTGAATTATTTTCCCACAGGCCACGCCGTGCGCCGCGGGCGAAGCTGCGTGCAAAAGCTCGTTTATATATAATATCAACAAAGAAAACAAAATATTATTAAATGCAAACCTATTTCCCTATCAATACGATAAGAAAAATATTTATTATTTTATGTAAATAGTTGAAGTTCACTTAAATTTAGAGCTATTAACTATATATTGTATTACGTCAAACTATGGCTGTCGCATAGTATTCGCCGAGGACTTGCCTATACCTATCTCTTTACTATGATTCTTGTTGTATTTTTTTTAAATTTTGGCTCCACACTTTTGTGTATTTAGCCAGTGTCAAGTAATTGATAATTTATCAAGTTAATGATATTTCCTTTCCTCTGAAAAAGGAAACCTATCGTATCATATCCTTTCGCATCGTTCTGTAATACGGACCCTAGTATAGTTGATACTACGGTCCGTATTACAGGACGATGCTCAAGCAGATATTTCATTCATTCATTCATTATCACCTTATGAATGAAATCTCTGCTTGAACACCGATCGATGACTGAGCATCGTTCTGTAATACGGACCTAGGACCAAAGATCCAAAAAGTATAGTAACCAAAAATTATAAATAAAGATAGTATACTTTCTTCCCTTTGAACTGTGTATCTCGGCCCGTATTACAGAATCACACCGTTGGAATTGGGGCTCAAGACCAGATTTCATTTACCAATTGACCAATTTGAGAATAAAATCTTGACCTGAGCACTTGAGCAGCAGTTGACGATTGAGAATTTGCCTCTAATATGAACCTACAAGTTTACTTTGATTAGATTTACATGTAGGGAGTTCCACCTCTTTCACCTGTTATTTAACAATATAAATGACAAAGGGTAATTGGGATGACATACCAACAATACTGAAGAGCAAAGATAAGTTAAGGAACATGGCAAACTAAAACAATGGCAAAACACTTAGGATTTGTTATGAATATAATTTTAATTTTTAATTATCAATGCCGCAATTAATATTCAAACCACTTAAAATTTATGGAGTAAAAGTGGATACAGCCTTATCAAATTAAAATTCAAACTAATATTGCAAACTGCGCTTGGTTTGAATATCATCTAGCAATATTCTAAGTTCTTCATCTTCAAACCTCCCTTCTAGAGAAGGTATGAGAGCTTTAGCTTCTTCAGGTGTTTCTGGACATAAGTTAGCTAGACTTGCTACTTCAAACTTATGCAATTTTTTACTTTGTAGAAGGCTGAAACATGAAAGTGATATAGTGATATTGTTTGTCACACAAAGTCTATTTCTTTATAAAGTTAATTCCCACATTGACCACTCTTATAAATTCCACTTGCCCTATATCACCAGTGATTGGATGTATGCAGAGATTTCAGACCAATGAATGACCTCATATATGCATTGGCATAGCCATTGTCCATCATACAAAATAAGAACACAGATTTATTTATTATACTTTAGCACAAAATAATGTACAAGGAGGAATGAATGCTCTGATCCATTAAGTTATTTGTTCTATTCTAATATATCGGTATATTTGATTTAAATTTGCTTTAAGTATGGAAAAAATCAAGCTGACTTATGCATGTACCTACATTTGAAACCTGTTTTTCATGTGAGCTTAGTAACAATCTTATTTTTGAACCTGGCTGTGTCCAAGTTTAGATATACCTAACTACAACTACAACTAGTACACGGCTAACACTCACGAGATACAGTCAAATTACTCAACCGGTGTTTGGGCAACATAGATGCCATAACTAGGTAGGCACCGGTGTGACACAGCTGCGACACGGTCCATACTACAGAACTATACTCTGTCAATCGGATCGGTGCTCAAGCGGAGATGATGAATATATGATATACCTACCTAGAGCTACAGCTACCTCGGTATGGCATCTATATTGCCCAAACACCACACAAACCCACATAGAGCATCTGTCTATGACCTATGTAAAGAGTAAATTCTGTGATAACCCATATGAAATATGCATACATATTTTTTAGTTCCCTGATCTCAGACAGTCCATACTATGAAAACATACAACAACAACAATACAACAAGTAGAGTAGTATCAAAAACAGCTACCTACTCCAATCACTGATTATTACATTTATTTATTTGTAGTTAATGCCAACCAGACATTAAAAACATAAAACATGTATCACTCACTTTCTAACTGCAGCTATAGTTTCTTTATTTTTAAATTTTTTGAACATATTAGTGTATGTGAGGGTTTTCATGAATACTTCAGAAAACTCCTGTTCCTCTTCTGCCGATTCATTCTGTGCTTTTCGGTGTTCTAACAACATGTCAACCTCTGATATCAACAGGGTCTCAGCGTTTTCAAACTCTGAAATGTAAGAATAAATTGAATCATGATAGATATTAGAAACTAATTTCGATCGATGGAGTTATTGATCATGCACATTTCGCACCTTTTGGAAATTGCAAATCTGCAGCATCTTCTTCTATAACGTCTTGAATAGGTCCAGCCATGATTTATTATGCCACAGGCACTCTGCACAGGGTCTCAGTTATTTTGTTATTTTGTGCTATAACATCACGAGCTACTTAAAAGAACAATAGTGAAAATAGAGCTTGTTAGCTAGCTACATAAACATATTACTATTACTACAATAATTTGTGGATTGAATAGATATGGACTTATTATTTAATTTTTTATTTTAACACCATTTTAAGCAAATAGTTATATTTTGTGGCTACCACCAGGCTTGGTCAACTGACAAGCAAGGGTTGAGACTGACACGGGGGCCACCGCTTCATGAAAAAGAAATAGCTTCTGTATCGTTCCCACCTGTAGCAGACAATAATGATACCATAAAAATGTGTAAAAACTTTTTGAAGAGTAGGTATAATTTTCTTTTGATTATTTCGAGCTAAAATATATTTATATTGAGTGTATATTTTTATATATATACTTATTATATATTATATAGAACTAATTTTAATTTCGTTTGTAACGTGACAGTTCATCGAGAAAAATTATATGTTGTTAAAACTTTTTGGATTTTTGTAATATTATAATATGGTAAACCTAGAAAAAAAAGCACAAGAAAAATGTCAGCCGTTGTTTTCACTCGCGCATTTTATCTTGCACTAAATTATTTTGTAAAAAATAATTAATTTATGAATGTGTCAATAGCTAAAATTTATACCTACAAAATTAAATTGGTAATTTTGTTGCAAATTATGACTTGTTTTCAGATATTTTCTTATACCTCATTATGTAGTTGGAGTTGAGAATCATATGATATATTGATTTTAAGCCACGAAAGAAAAACGTAGGATGTGTCTAAAATGTGGGAGTTCACCAGCTGATAACCCCAGTATCATTTTACATAGCTTTCCTATGCCTGGAAAAACAAATAGCCTTCGGTACGTACCTAATTGTCTGTCTAATGTTTGCTCAAATACTGTTTGTCTGTAACAGTTTCTATTCGTTTTCCTTCCAGTTGTGAATTATTGGCAAAGTACTGCTTTTCCCGCCATTCATGGTCTTCTCCTACATTCCAAGCATAGTTATATAATGAACATAGAATGTTGTGCACCAAACATTTTAAAAGATCGTCATTTATTGATGATGCCGGCAAAAACCTGTTTAGATTTGCGGTACTGGATCAGGAATGTGACAAGGTTAGTCAATTGTTAGTCTGCCTCTTAGATACTTTGTTAATTTTTAAAAGTTGGCTGCATAAATCTGATCAAGTTCATACTTATTATTTCTTGGCAAATGAACCCAAGGCAGGTCCATCTAAAATGGCCCAACCATCAGCAGAGAATGAGATTGTATTAAATTCGCTTTCACCCAATATACCTAAGGCATCTAGCATCATAATGAAAATTCTCAACTAAGAATGTTGTTTTAGAAAAGAGTCTACCACCTAAAGAACCCATGGAAGGATCATTTACATTGGCAGTGCATCAGCCCTTAGCAGCAGATAGCTTAATATCTCAACCAGCTGTTGCTGCATCTAGTGAGCTTAAAACAAAACAAGTAAAATAATAACATGCGAAGAGCAAAAAATACTTGAAGAAAATCTGGCATCTACAAAAAACAGTGAAATGCTTAAAAAATGAAACTATTCTCAATGTTATTAGCAAAAATAAATCGGTGATCAAACTTATGAAGAGCAAATCATCATCTTCTTTTGCACTGTTGCTGCAAGGTCAATTACAAAATTTTAAGAAAATATCAAAAGGCCGTATATGGAACGACAAAAATTATAGCATTGAGGCTGTATAAATAATCACCCACATGCTATAAGCTGCCACGAAGATTGATTTGTCTACCAGCACCAAGTACTTTAAAATAGTTGTTGAACAGATTTCACTTGGGTGTTGCGATTAATAAACAAATATTTGATGTTTAAAAAAACAATAATAAAACAAGAATCATCTGATCGCGAATATGTTATGATGTTTAATGAAATGTCAATTTAAAAAAACTTATGCTATAATAGCAAGAAGGACATAATCGAAGGCTTTCAAGACCACGGAAACAGGGGAGATCACCACAAGTGGCATCCTATGCCTTTGTTTTTATGGTAGCTGGAATAAGAAAAAAAGTCAAACATCCAGTTGCATATTATTTCTCAGGAGGGTCGGTGACTGCAGACAGACTTGCAGTGCTTTAAAAGGAGGTAGTTATTTTTTGATTCCATATAATTATTATGGCGAGGTATCCAATCACACAACCAACTGAACATCTGTGATTCTCTACAAAGACCTCAAAAAGTACATGTCATTATTGTCTATTAAGAAAGAGAAATACCCCATGAGTGATTTGACAAGGTTCCTGTTTTTTTTCTTTGTGTTATAATACTTAATACATATATTTTTTAATGTTACGAAAAGACATGACGAGCTAGTCGCTCGCCTGATGTTAAACGACCAAACTGCCCATATCAGTTGCAGTGCCACTTGAAACTCTAAAGTATAGTTTCACGTGACCCTGCATTGCGCACGTCATTTTGAGACATCAGTACAATCTAGCTTGTGCTTGCGCTTTACTGATTGGCGGCAGAATAACTGGCAAAGCGGTACCTACCTAGATGAACTTTCCAGAAAAGTCCTACCACCTAGTAAATAACATAAATGGAGTTTTGGCGGGAAAACAAAAAGATCGTGTCACCGCATTGTATTATTTTACAAAACTGGTGTTATTTTCAGTGTTGGTGCATAAAATTGGTGGCATTTTATTCGTTAAGTGCTGAATTATAGGCATGAGTGTGGGAAAGTGGTATAATGATGGTGAAACGTTTCTTTTTGTGTTGTTTCCAAAACTCAAAAGAAGCTTCTGGTAAAGTTGCCACCACTTTTTTAGGAGTATGACTTGACTAGACTATGACTTGACTTGACTTGACACATACAACATACATATGTATAATATAAATTAACTTGAAAAATTAATTTCTTGACACTGGCTAAATACACAAAAGTGTGGAGCCAAAACCAAACAAAAAAAAACATAAGTACATAACCTAAATAGGTTTAAAGTTCATCATCAACAGGCTGAAGATGTCCACTGCCAAACAAAGGCCTACCTCAGAGAGTGCCACCTTGAGCGGCTGCTCACCTCTTGTATCCATCAGCACTCCGCGGCTTTCACCAGATCATCGGTCTACTGAGGGGCTGCTTAAAGTTATTATTTAGTAGAGTAAGATATTATTTTAATTGTTCATAAAATATTTCAGATCCTGCGACACTGCTTTGATGCTGGAATTAACATCGCTGCCAAAAAGTGGACTAATGAAAGCAAGTACGAACGGGATCATTGATGGGCTCAAAGGAGCCTGTTAATTAGCCCACTCGTATGAATAAAATAGTAATAAGAGTATTTTAACTAGAGAGTAAATTGTGCGTACACCCGGAGCATTCACGCTCACTAAAAAGCTTCTTCTTGCGGTGGTTTCGTGTGTTGGGTTGTCCTCTTTCTTCAAATATGGTCTGGCTGTCTGGAACATGCGTCAAGCTCGTGAACGGGTGCTGCTTGCGGAAGCTGGTTTGCTCGTGGTGTATGCACAATTAGAAATAAGTACTTATGTTTTTGTTATTGGTTGTATTGTGTATTGTATATATGTTCATGTTAATAATAACGTAAATTTGTAAATATAAAATAATTTAACAAAAAGCACGGACCCAGATGACTGCAGATAGAAAAAAAAATCTCCTAAGCAGCTCGAACACGCACATTTTTTTTGCGAGAAAACAGTGTGCAAAATCGTATTTTTCTGACTGCCTCAGATAGAGTGATTTTTTAAAATTACAAAATTGCTCTAAGTATATTTATTTAATTAAGCTTTATTAGCATATCTATTTAAGCTTTAGGTTAATTTATATCGAGTCTTGATGAGAACACGAAACCTTTTTTTTCTTAGTCAAAGTTTTCGTTACTTAATATTATTATTTTCTATCTGTGGTAATTTAATATATATGTATTTACCACAACTTAGGTTATGGTAAATTATTTACCAAATGAAATAATAATATCTAGTGTAATTCCGTTGAATATTAATATAATAATTCAGCGGAATTACACTAGATATTATTATTTCATTTTGTATCTAAGATGAACTTCCGCGAAGTCACGCCTGATTCTATCAATTAAATTATTTACCGTTAAACAGTTCAGCATATTTCACCATTTCATTTTTAACTTTGTTATGTTTGAAATTGAGATCTACATGAACCAATTTCCGTTCGCCTCACCAACTTACTCCCCAACCAGCTTACGCGACTATGCAGTCAGAAGTTCGTGGTGCGTCGTATGAGGCGGGGGACGGAATACGACTGGCTAGACAACCGGCGCTACGTACTCGCTTTTTCGTCCCTTTGGCCCCCCTGTGATACCTAATTTTTTATTTCTGCGCAATGACGCGCAGCGCTGGAGTTTAGTGCACAGTATACTATTAGTGCTGCTACTTATACCTGTAATTATGTTCTTATTGCCGTGGTGCTCTTTTGTTGCACAAATAACTATTTCTCATATTGAGCCATAAATAACAAAAATATATGGCTCACGTTCAGGTTGGGATTCTGATATTTGGAAGCACTGCAAACAGTTTCTTAGATGCTTTATCAAAATGACAGCCTCTGTTCTGTGGTCGATGAGGTCGGCTCATAACATGGAGGTTGCAGGTTCGATTACCGCGACAGGACAAGTATTTTTGCTCAGAAAAAAGCATAAATACTTGCTCTGTGTGTGAGTGTTGTGGGAACATGGTAGTAGTCCTCGTAGTTCTTAGATCCCTAGATACATGTATTAGGATTAGTAGAGTTCAGGTTCTATGTATCACGATCTTATACAATACTTAGATACTTTTTGTTAAATACGTACATAGAATACAATATAACACCCAGACACAACAAACATCGATGTTCGTCACACAAATGTTTGTTCTGGGTGTGAATTGAACTCACGGCCTACAGTTCAGAAGACAGAGCTACTACCAACTGAGCTATCAGGCCAGTCATGTATGTCATCGTTGGGCATTATTATTAAAATATAACCTACCTACGTTAATATGTAAGTACCTTTATGGCATCAATTGTTTTGTGTTTTACAAATAATATATTTAGTATCTGAAACATAACATAATATAGTATATTTAATATACTAAGGGCTTCTTTCAGAAAGTGCTACTAAAGTGGCTATTAGTTAACCATCACGTAAATTATGTGGAAGATAAAACTTTCAGTTAGCGTTAGCTTACATCACGTTTTACATTCCTTGTTTTTCATCTGGCTACCTAATCGTAGCCCACTCGGTCAGCGAACGGCAAAGGTGCGTTTATACGTTCCGTTCTAAGAACCGTATGAATTGATAAAAATATTAATGATATATTGATACAATATTGGTATTACAATGTTATAATACAAAGTACTTTTGTAAGATTATTTAGTTCTATTCGTTATTATTGTAACGAAAACTTATTAATACTATACATTTATAACGTACAATGGCAGTTTTTAATGAAATATTTTATCTTTAAAAACCTAATATTTGTTAAAGTCAAAGTCAAAAGATTGATTTCAAATAGGCTATTTTTAGCACTTTTATAAGTCAAAATGATATTAGGTATTTTAGCTATTATATTATTTAACTAAGCATGTAAAATTACAAAGTGCTTAGCATCCTGCGCCTTCATCACCCAAAAGATAATGAATATATTACAAAAGTGACCACCACATCACACCAGTGCAAGAAAAATACTGTGATTATCTTAAAAAACATTACAAATTGCTCAAAGCACACTACAGCTGTCGAAACAAATTCCTTATCCATCAAATAACGATTTAGTTTGCCACTCAATCTACCGTTTAAATTAATAGGTACTAAATGTATTTATTAGCCCTTTCCAGTGATTGTGAAACACTAACACAATTATATAACACATTAGTTTCTATTAGCTTAGGCGGAACTTTAACCGGACATTCTGAAACAAGCCCTTAATATATTACTAACAGTTTTTGTGATGTTAGTAGATTTAATTTAAAATATTTAAGTGTTTTTGAAAATAAATATCATATGATAACTTTTTGCTGGTTTTTTTAACATTATTAATAGCACAGATAGATATATACCTAAGTAGGTGCATATATATATATATATATATATAAAACTTTCCGAGAAGGGGCCTCGCAGAGATGGCGCTCTTCTTTGTGATCTTATTTTTTTACTATGAAGTCGACATTCTTCTCGGGAGAAGTAATAGTATTCTGTGGCTACCACAGACCAAGTAGAGGATACTATGTATGGTGGCTACCATAGAGTAACTAAAGAGTATGGAGTACACAGAATACTATTACTTCACCCGAGTATTATTCTTATTGATGGAGAATGTTGCAACTATCTTTTTGACATTTCTGCCAGTTTCACGTCAGAATTAACGAAATATATATCACACTAATATTATAATGACGAATGATTGTATGTGTGTTTGTGTGTATGTTTGTTACCCCGTCACGCTCAAACGGCTGAATGGATTTGGATAAAATTCGGTACCAAGATAGCTTATACACTAGATTAACATATAGGCTACACTTTATCCCGGAAAGGTGAAATTTTCCGGTGGGGTGAGTAAATAATTCATAAATTAAAATACTTTTTATCCGCGGGTGAAACCGCGGGGCGACACTAAATTATATTAAAACTAGTATTTTATAAATAAAACACTTCGAGCTTGCTTTGCCAACTCCCTTCTAATGCGTAAAGCGTAGCTTTAGGTTTAGCCAAGGCTAAAGAGTATGTAAAGCTACGCTAAGAGGTTTGTTATGTTGGGATAATATTACCATTCTGTGCATATTCGTAAGGTTAAAACTTCCCATCACCATACAAAAATCCGTTGTTTGGGCGTTTCTAGGCACTGGGCAAGGCGTACCCCTCTGTTGGCCATTTGGCGCTACTCAAAGTCGTAGCGTTACATACTCTTTGCTCACAGCACAGACTACTGACCAAGCTCGTACACTGTACTTAACTTTAGTCTTTAATTATGAAGTTTTGGCGGGAAAACAAAAAAGATCGTGTCACCGCATTGTATTATTTTCCAAAACTTGTGTTATTTTCAGTGTTAGTGCATAAAATTGGTGGCATTTTATTCTTTAAGTGCTGGATTACAGGCATGAGTGTGGGAAAGTGGTATAAGGAAGGTGAAACGTATCTTTTCGTGTTGTTTCCAAAACTCGGTAGAAGCTTCTGGTAAAGTGGCCACCACTTTACAAGGAGTATGACTTGACTAGACTATGACTTGACTTGATGACTTGGACTGTCTTGACTTGACATACCTATATGTTACTTAACTCGAAAAATTATCAATTACTTGACACTGGCTAAATACACAAAAGTGTGGAGCCATACCAAAACAAAAAAAAACTTTAATTATTGTTATTTTGTTGATTGCTATCACAGAACACTATTATCCTTACGGAAAGAAGTACAGCTTCATACACAAAAAATGCTAACACGAGAGCACACTAGCGCTCGAATTTTTGACGGGCGAACTAGATATTGGCGCGAACTTTTAAATTGTATGGTGCGAACTTTAAAATTTATGTGCACGTAATTTAAATGTATATTCACTTTAAAATCCTTATTACACCGCCCGTATTACAGAACTATGCTCAGTCGTGAATCGGCGCTCAAGACGAGATTTCATTCACAAATTGGTATTATTATAAATGAAATCTCGACCTGCGAACCAATCAGTGACTGAGCATTGTTCTGTAATACGGGCCTTACTAATAATAATTAAGGTAAGGTGGTAAGGTAAGGTACCATAATAAATAAAAACCACATATCTGAAATATATGATCTCATTATATTACATAACATATTTTTTACCTGGGTAGCAACCTAACAAATTTCTTTTTACATAACTTGAATCTGAGTAAAATTTAAAAAAATGGAAATTTTATTGCAAATAGGCTACTTTTATCACTTTTACAAGTCACAATGATATTAGATAGGTACTTAAAATATTAAAATTAAATTATTGCAGGTTCTAAGAATAATTATTATAGGTAACATTACAAAGTACTTAATGTCAGATATTACATAGTATAGCAATCCTATTACTAAGTGAGTTTGGATAAAAGAAGTTCTCTTTCCTACTACTATTGCAAGCAATCCAGTACGAAGTAGAATAGAAAACTCCGATCCGTGGCTTCAATTACATTACAGTCATGTCATATTTTTGTTGTTTCATTTTTTAAATGTTTACAATATTTAAAACTTATTATAATTGATTTTAATTGAATTGAAAACATGATACAAAGGACCTAGTACCTACTAAAATACTAACTACTAATTAACTTACACTCGAAGTTGCACATTGTTCCTGACGGAACTTCCAACAATATGCCTTCTGCTCCAATCGGGAATAGAAAATTATTTAACCGTTCCTTAGAGCTGCTGGTGTACGAACGGTCAGCAAAGTATTTACTGCATAATGATGCTGTTGGTGGCGGGTTTTAGTGCTTCTACAGAAGTCCAGTTCTCAGCTGGATAGCAGTATTCAGCCCATACTCGTGCCCTGAAAAAAAAACCTATGTTTACATACGAATTCTTTTTATACATATACATGCAATTTATTAATCGAGAATCAAGCGAACGCAGCAAAGGGCATAGGGAAGGTCTTACCTTAAGGTTCGTTCTCTTCAAAGATCCACGTTTTCCAGGCAGAGGAAACCTGTGAAATCGCACGTTCACGTCTTCGGGTGCAGTAGCGTACCGCACTTTCGCAATTTTTCTTTTTCAGTCATTTTAAGCAAAATGAAACAGCATAGGTATCACAAATCACAATCTCAATGTATGCGCTATACTTTTTAATTTGTGTATTTGCTCAATCAATTTTAACTTCCAATACATATTACATAACCTCACTTAATTAATTTTTTTCGTTGTGGTTGTTTTGTTCCAGTTCCAGTGTAAATTTTAAAGATTCATAGCATAGACTTTGTGGTCTCTGTTTTACGTATAGCATTATCTCGTTCTGGTTTCCCGTGCCCACTGTATGCATTTGATGTTAAAGAAGCTGACTCCCCCTGATTGCTATATACATATTACATACATCATTTAATATATAAATACTATTAATATTATGTATAAGTGTTCTATCACCTAAAAATATGCCCAAAACTCCTTCAAGAAATGAATCGCAATTTAACCCAAAAGGTATCTAAATATTTAATTTTTACTGAATATAGTTAATAAATCAATAAAGATACCCAATGAATTAGTGATTAGCTTTTGTTTTTATCACTGTAGTAATTCTTTGTAAACGTCACAGTTGTGTGTACAACTAGTAGTAAACACAGCACCATGTTCCGTTCCCCGAACCACTGTAGCGCAGTTTCCTTATAAGAATGCCTTAAATTGTTTGTGTAAAATTTGTGATAAACATTTTTAGAAATCATATCACCAAGTAAAGAGCAGCCGGGAATTTCAAAGACGGTTTTTTCTCATGTATCTAATTTGCATGGGCTTCTTGTTAATTGGGTCCAAATGAGAGACAAAGGAACAAGACTTTTCAGAGCTGTCTCAGCACTGAAATTACAGGAATGCAATGATGATTATTATCCTAATCAGATGAAGCCACTTATGGACAATATTGTGGACATAAAAGACAGTTTGAAGAATGTTGTGGAAGGTTAGTATGCAATCTCAATGGTTTGAGACCACTAGGTATGTAGTAGTAATATCATAAATTAACCAAATAAACCAGTGTGATATTGTTTAACTGTTTTGTTACGACTGCATATTTCTTGCTGCATGAATTCTAAGCAGTATATAAATAAAACTGATTATAATTAAAAAGTAATAATCAATCTAGGCCATTCATACATTAATACTCACTGAAATAAAATAAAAATACATTGGCGATATTGCGGTTACGCAAAAGCCATAATAAAAAGTTGAAGTTGAAGTTAAAATAAAAATACTTTGATATCTAATGTTAATGTTATGGTAAAAAAAGCTATCACTTTCTCCTTTTATTTACTATGCTAGGTCCGTATTACAGAATGATCCTCAGTCATCAATTGGTGCTCAAGCAGAGATTTCATTCATAAAGTGATCAATTGGTGAATGAAATCTTTGCCTGAGCACTGATCAATGACTGAGCATTAATACGGACCTTAGTACATGATACTGCAGAAATTGTGGTGAAATTGCAGCAGAATCCACTAACTTAGATTCAATTCGCACTCCTTTTATTTAAAATGAAGTGAAATTGTGGCCCCCTGGCAGTGTTAGTATAGGACCACCCAATCCTTCTCATGGGTGCAGTAAGAGCCGGCTAAGGGGACACGCAGCAGAATTCTCCTCAGTATATTAAAATCTGGGATCAGTAAATGCCAGCATGGTCCAACCTATGCTAAATGTCCAACATGGCATTTTATGGGGAGTACTCTGTTCAGCAGTAGATGTCTTCTGTGTGTGCTGTGGCTGTTGATGATGTGGATGTGAAACTTGTAGCTTGTAGCAATATTCTAGGTATGAATTTCTTTGACTTGTTTATTTACAGGTGTACAGATAATAAATAATCAACTACAAGCACTTGCTAAGTTGCAGCAGGACAATGTACCGGTGATTTCTACCTGGAATGCTAAACAAATCTCGGATAATGTTCAAGACATCTTCAGTTCCCTGCAAAAGGAATATCGACTAAAGCAAGTGGTTACAGGTAAGCCTTCAACACCTTAATTATGGTCAGCTGCACGAATGAATGTTTAAGTCGGAAAGTATCTATCATGTTGTGAATGAAATCTTTAACTTGAGCACTGATTTATATGACTGGAGAGATTAAAAATATTAACATTTTATTATTGTCTGGCTGTTAAGTGAAGCTACAGTTTGCAACTACAATAAAATTAGCTGCGACCCTTATTACCTTAAGCTAAAGATACCAGCGTAAGTCATCAGAGTGTATGGTTTCTATTCAGCTTTCCACAATGTATCTATTAACACCCGGACTATATAGTTCATAAAAAACTTGAATGTCAATTATAACCTTTGTCTCACTGTCACATGTTAAGAAGTTGACCGACCGGTCATTTGTAGCATAGATTAGCTTAAGATTAAAAGATATACTCGTATACAAGTGATACTAAAAAAACATTTAATTCTTAATTATATAAATGTAAATGCTTATTATTTGAATAATATTAATTATGCTGAAATTTCTGCAAATGAAGTTAGTCTGTGAGCAAATAATTACTAAAACTAAAATGTTCATGTAAATGTTAGTGGATGCAAAACAGCAATTTTTTTATTATGGAATAAACAATTGAGTATAAAAAATTGAGACAGATAAAAGTTTTTCATCACACAATTTTGTTCTAGAAAATGTTGCACATTGCCGAGACGAGAAGTTAATCGAGATGTATGTGTCATCATGGGAATTAGAACCTTATTTCAACTGCAACTCTAACACATATCTATTTGCTGAAGTAGGATTACCTGGAATCACATAGGTAGTAGTATTTCTTACAATATATTTATACAAATAAACTACATTTAAGTATGTATGTAGTTTTACTTTCAGGGTCCACTCTTCCAGTGGACTTAGTCTTCTCGATTTGTTTGTCCCGGCAACGGGCCAAGCCGAGGCTCGCACCCCAGGGGTGTCCTTGAGCTAGTTGCCTCCCACTATTAATCGCTGGGCGCCTTAAGCGCCTGCCTTCGCGTCCGGTGACGCTGTCAAGGTCGGTAGAGACCAACAGCAAAAGAACATTTAAAAAAAAAGAAGCAATCAAAGTCCCTGCTTCAACTTTCATCTGTTTGAATGTAAGTACTCGCGTAGGGGTCGTATTGTTATGCAGAGTTTATTAGTAATGTCAGTTTGAGCAATTTTCATACGCCGTGAGAAGCTTCAGGAAAGCACTAAGGTCTGGGTAGTTAGTGAAATTTAAAGTAAAGTATTGACTGCAATATATATGTTCTGGGCGATCACGTAACTTTATTGCAACAGAGAGAAACACATATTTATATGGATTTGACAGTTTGAATACGCAGTTTATGTGCATAGTTAGTATGGAAATTTCTCCTGTTGCATTGCAATCAAAGTTTCGTGATCACCTCCTGTTTGAATTTAAATTGAATTTAATGATACACCATAGACCATCACTTAAGTATTAAAAATTTTTAATGCTGTAATTTTAATAGTGCGTAATCACCGATTTATCAATTTCCCTATCCAGTCTCTCTTCCCTTGGACAGGATTAGGGCGTAAAACTAATTAACCCGTGAGACGCCGGGCGGGTCAGCTAGTAGGTAATGATATAACTAGACGTCACCTTTAGCTATTAATAACTAAATGATATAATAATTATTTTAACATCAATTTATGAATTAAAATTATTCTGTTAAAATGTATTAATTAAGCTTGCAAATAGCAGATGATATAAAAGGTTTAGTAATTAAATTGTTTACTGAAATTATTGACTAGTCTTCATATTTTAATTAAGCGAATTTACATAAACCTGTCCGAGATTCCATAAGGCGCGATAACAAAGTAGCGATCGAAGTACCCCTTAGTATTCGTAACCCTGGCAACTTGACCCCAAACAAATCTCTAAATAACTCTGGTTACCGTCACTGCTGGCGTTATGAGATCGTTAGCGACACGATTTCTATAGAGATGACTTTCTTAGCAAACTTCCATTCTTGCCTCATCGTTGTAATGGCCATTATTAGGTGCCATTATGTGTTTTGAATGGATGAGAGAACGGATCGCTGGTAACTGCATCCGGGCATAAAGCCTGCAGCCTTTATAGTACCTAAAACGAATCTTTAAAAAAAAACTGCCATCTCGGAATACAGTTTTTCAAATAAGGCTAAAAGAGCACTTCTTTCGCTTCGTAGTAAACGCCTCGCTTGTTCATAACAATAATGGTGCATATAAGAATCTTACCCGTTACTTAGTACCTGTTGGTAGTAGCAACTTTCAGGACTACTTTTATACCTAAGTTTTACTTCGGTAAAAATAATTATATTCTATTTATTGACTGTGTTACGAAAAAGAGTTAATCTGTGACGTTCCTTTCTTTTATCGTACTTTTGGTTGGTAGAACGCCTTTTGTTCTGTGACAAAAATGGATAACTGCTTGTACTAAAATATTTTGTAAAATTATAAAATAAACGCCCTTTAATCCTCTTTTCTCAGTTATTTCAAATCATAAATAGTTAATAGACTGGGCACGTAAAAATAGTTACCGTAACTTCTTACTTTTGAACAAAGCCGTAAAAATCATAAAGATCGTTTAAAAAAATATTTTTCAGGCACTTATACACTTCCGTACTTCGCCGCAGATCAACTTGGTCGAGCCTTACATTTTTTTTGGGTATATTATCTAATAATGACTTCATTATTATAGTAATTATACGTACCTAGGGTAGGGCAATTGAGTTTATTAAATTAATTTTATTCATCATAGTAAAACACGCCGTAACTATCTACTAGGGTAAATCCAAGTAAGTCGGCACTATTTCTTTCATTGCAAGGCGAGATTTGTGAGCTGTAAAATAATTCGATGAGCCAACTCCCCCGTAATTACCCTAGTATAAATAACTGGATGCCATAATGTTATTTATTCATCAACATTTTTCCAGCTATTTCATACCTGAAACGCATTTTCCAACACCAATTTAGGGTTTCCGGCATTAACAGATATAAATAGATTGAAGGTAGGGATCCGCGACGAAAATTGACCCAAATTCTAGCGGCAAGGCGGTGCCTGCGGGCTGGCGGGCTGTCATCATTTCACGCCTAATTTACTTTCCGCTAAGCATGTTTAAGATATCGGTGTATGTGTGTTTACCAAGTTTCAAGATATTAACTTGTTGAAGATGACATGACTGTTAAACACAAGTTATTTTTTAAGTAAAACTTCCTTACGCACGTTAGTTTGACTTGAGTGAATGCGAGGCGAACGGAAGTTGAAGTTGGTTCACGTAGATCTCCATTGTCAACATACTAAAGTTAAAAATTTGTATTATTATGTTGGTATGATATCTTGAAAATTTTCAAGATGTCGATATTAACATTAAACAAAGCAAAAACAAAGTATACCGGCCGATAGATGGAGCTAAACTAAAGAAGTTTAACTTCAGTCGTGCGGTTTAAAGCACACTCTTTTTTTACATTTAGCCCTTAGAAAACCGCACATGTGGTCATCGTCACCTTCTCAAGTCCAACCGTTTATATGCTGAATATTAGTTTGATCGTTTGACTGAGTGAAAGAGATTTCGTAAAATTGAACCTAGTAATTGCGTTACCTACTTACATAATTATAATGAATACAATTACTAATATATATAAAACTTACTATACCACGTCGAGATTGAAGAGTGCATATTATGATAGCTATAAGAAACAACAGCGGTTATTAATAGTAATGATAAGGGGACAGTTTTATTCAGAATAATAATTTTAATTTTTATCATTTTTATTTTCGACAAATTGAGATCAATGACTCTTTTCTTTTCTTTAGTGTCAAACAAATATTACTAAAACCCTTGACATAAGACTTACTTTGGAAAGAATAACCTTGGTCGAGACACTAAACCGAATGGATACGACACTGTAGTAAATATTTTTTATAGGCACTAACGACGAACCAGCCGTGTGGTTAAATTCTCTAATACCAAGTCTAGAACAGTAAGTTGATCAAGTGACGTTAAATAGGAAAGCATACACATAAAAATAAAATGTAGTACTTGTGTTTGCATTCAAGACAAAGCGATTTTAAGAACACCTCGAGATATTGATGAGCTCTCGGAACTGACTCCTAAATGATTCAGTTCAGCAGCCGAGAAACCTCCACTGCTGAACACGAGCCACATAAACCTCCACAGCCCGATCATCAAGCACTGGTTGACGATGCACTGGAGTGCGAACAGAAAATAACTGCGGATCAAGCAATCAGACTATTTTATATGTTTTATATCAATATTAATTTTACTTTCTCTTTTCTCACCTGAAATAAAGACATTTTATTTATTCTATATTATTATAAATTCATTCACACTTATCATAAGGTATCACGAAGGGGTTTACCATAATCACCATGCTTCGCAGGCGGCATGGAGATTTTGTGATCGCAGAAGATTTTAATGTACCGGGGAAAATGAAACTTAAATCCTAGAGTAGCCTTTCACAAATGCCTCTGATTACTCATATGTAGTGATAGAAATTGGATAATTCACCTGCTATTTATTAACATGCTACGGGGCGCGGCAGCTGCGCAGTGACTTCATAACCGACTTCGAAAAAGAAGGTTTTTAATTTGGTTGCATTTTGTTAAGTTTGTTACCTCCGTCATTTATAAACCGATCTGGCTAATTCTTTTTTTTATTTGAAACTGTATACTTTCAGATCGGTCCCATAGAAATTTCATTAAAATCGTTCTGTAAATATCTAGAAAAAATGTAGGTATGACAATATCATCCAACTATTTCTCAGTATGACACTAAAAGGCGATTGAAGTGGGTTTAACCTCTTTTTTTAATGATAAAATTAAATCAAACCATTGCTTGAGTATTGTTATTAAATATAAATCTTTTATTTTGCTGGTTTCTCTAAGTTTTGCTCCGTGCTATTTGCGATGATAATGATCGAACTGACTCGAGAAACGTGCACGATCTCGAAGGTACCTCAGCCAATACGAGAATGTTTACTTTCTTGTGCACATAACAAAGTTGTAAAGATAACGCTACTGTCGACGCATACGCTGCTTCCTTTACTCTACCTATAATTTCGGTTAACGCTCGCTTCACATCATTTGCGAATCAGTGACGATACCTAACACATTACAGGGCTTTCATCTATTACGAAAGCGTGCTTGACCGTCAATTTCTAGCAGAGATGTAGCCGTTTTGGTGTTCACCGACTAGGGCGGTTTTTAACCATTAGTTATTGTTCTTCTGTAATATTTTGGCCTTAGTCGCGTAAAGCGATTAGTATCGTAGTTAATTTATGTAGAATAGAATTAGATGGTTTTATTAGTAGAGTACACTTAATTTGTACAAAGTCAGCATCGTAAAGATTTTTGTGAAGAATGGGTCACCTCTTAAGAAGCGCGTTCGTGCTCGGCGTGGGAGGAAAAGACGACGAAGGTAAGCATTTTTTTCATACTTATTTCACCAGTCTGAAACCCATTATAATATTGGATAAGATAATTCATTTAAAACTCTATATATGGAACGTGGAGAGTTATATTTGAAAATTACCAAAAAAAATTGTCCCAAAGTCACTGGTTTATTTCTACTTTGAAGGAAGTCTCGTGAAATGACCTCCCCTGCCTACTGACTCCGATGTAATGACGGAGTTGACATTTTTGTCCTTTTTCTGCTGTGTCCACGGCAAATATTTAGTCGTCTCATCTCGTCTGTTTATAGACTTGCCTGGTTTCTAGATCACGTAGATATAAGTATTAGGTAAAACAGGTAGATAACCTAGTTTAATGTGAAGTTTTTGACTTAATTTTATTGTAATTTGTGAAAACAGAATAAAGTTTTTAGGATGAACTGTCAGTAGGTATAATGAGCGTGTCATACAGACATTAATCTCTCATCCTAAAACTTCCTTTTGACTAATTTTAAACGGAACCATTTAAAAGTAGTTAGGTATAATATTTATCAGCTATGGTTTTAAAACAGGTGATGTAATAGTCATACATGTAGGTCTGCTTAACTAGACAATTTGTTATACCGATACTTATGACGTCACTTTCTTTCGTATGTCCTTAGCCTTATGACGCTGATTCTTATTATATACTTATGGAACTATTAAGTCCCATATACTTATGGGACTAAAAAAATAAAATAAAAATACATTTATTTTGGATAAGGCATACAAGTACGTTAGTAAGTTACATTACATTAAGTTAGAAAAATCTGGATCCCCACATTAGTAGCGTGTCACTACCTCGTAATACATCGACCGTAAGTTTTAACTACTTACGTCATTTTATTGGTACTATTGGTAGATAACACTTGAACTTTATATTCGTATGCTCATCTGCACTAAAATTTAATAGCTCCTAAGTTCACGCTCTAGGACGTAACACAAATGCGTTGCAATAGATACATCATGGATAAGTGCAAACTTAGGAGCTACCGAACGTTAGTCAAGTCGGGCTTCTATTAGTTCTATCAAGGGGCTTAGACAATCTATATATAAATCTAGCGGACAAATTATACATAATAATAATAATAACGCCTGTGAGGGGAACGAATTCTCCTTCAAATAAATAGTTTCGAATATTCTTGTCTCCCCATAATCAGGCGTATTCCTCTCTATGGTGCGGGGGACTCCAAGGAAAGCTAGGTCTCACGGTAACTATTATATATTTC
Source organism: Ennomos fuscantarius (assembly GCA_905220475.3). Lineage (NCBI taxonomy): Eukaryota > Metazoa > Arthropoda > Insecta > Lepidoptera > Geometridae > Ennomos > Ennomos fuscantarius. Next base: position 8,869,167 of record HG992037.1, on the reverse strand, counting down.
GGGTCGGTATACATAATCGGTTAAACTACAACATGACGCGGTACTAGTGGAGAGACGACTGAAGAGGCCAAAGCGGCGAGGTGACCGCGTGCAATAATTTCCGCCGCGTTAGCATTCTGTACCCCTACACGCCCAACGATCACATACATAGATCCTGAATCCTAACTAGGGTTCCCTGTATCTACGGACCAAGGAACTACGAGGAATCCTTAGTAGTAGGGGTAAGTAGAAAAAAATCCACTTACCGGTTGTGATAGGTGGAAACTCTCAATTCATTTAAATATACATAGATATAAATTAAATTAATTTGCTAGTGCCTTATGCTTATGAAGTACCAGGGTAGCATCAATTAAGAAGAGGTTCAGAGGTTTAGTAGAAGGATAAATAGTTAGTTTAACGAACTGAATATAAGATATGACCAAAGTTATGACAATAGAAAATACAGAGTCTTGAATCCATTACACTATTATGTACTCTTTATTGTTAGATAACCGGAATTACGTCTAGAAATCTTAATACTAGACTGTGCTGATGTCTCACAGGATTACGTGCACAGTGCATTGTCACGCGAAACTTTATAATTTAGAGTTGAGTGGTAATGCAACTGTTGGGCTGATGTGAATTTTAATATCAGGCGAATAATATAAAATATCTTGACTTGGGGAGTAAGCTGGTGAATGCTAGGCGAACGGAAGTTGAAGTCGGTTCACGTAGATTTCCATTGTCAACATAACAAAGTTGAAAATTTGTATTATGTTGGTATGTCCGGTAAAATGACAATTTAGAATTGTCAAGATGGCGACATTAACATTAAACAAAGCAAAAACAATACCGGCCGATAGATGGAGCTAACCTAAAGAATGTTTACTTCAGTCGTGTGGTCTAAAGCACACTCGTTTTTTAATGTCCAATATGCAGCGAATACTGTTGTAGAATTGTGTCTAGAACTGGCTAGAATTGGGTCTATCGTCTCTAAAGCATATTAAAGAAAATATTACAACTAATACCTACCTTCCTTTCTTTATCTATGTCAGTCAGTCTCTTCTTTCAGCTGAGTGAGCAAAGTCAGACAGTAACGAGTGCAACTTGCGCACTGAGGGTTCCGGTACGTTATAAATACTTTGTCGCCTAACCCGAACAATATACATTGAATGGAGTAATCACTCGACATAATGTTTTTGACTTTATTTATCACACAAGTTGTGTAGATGACTCCCAAATTAAATAAGTGCATACTTACTTATATACGGTTGTGTATACGGTTTACAAATGCAAGTTTCTTTTGATGACTCACAAGTAATTGTAGGTACCTAGGGCTAGAAATTCTTTACATTTTTTTTTATTTGTGCTATAAAGAACTTATTTTAAAGTGTAGGTCAACGAGATACACCCTATTGGTTTGTATCACGCTTGAAATAATAATGACTCGGTGCATAACTTAGGATTTTAATGCCCATCTAAAGCCTATTACGATAAGTACAACTTCGCTAAGCAATACTTTCCCCGGGTTCTTGTAAGTATATGTTTTTTGAATTCGTGTCAACTTGGCAGGCAAAATACTGAACGCTACTGAACTAGGTGGTATGACTTTTCTGCAAAGTTCGTCTAGGTAGGTACCACCGCTTTGCCAGTTATTCTGCCGCTAAGCAGTAGTGTGCAAGCACTACTGTGTTCCGGTTTGAAGGGCACTGTAGCTAGTGAAATTACTGGGCAAATTAGACTATGATCTGATCTCACAGTTGAGTAATCTTATTACCAGACTGTGCTGATGTCTCAGGATGATGTGCACAGTGTAGCGTCACGCGAAACTTATAGTTTAGAGTTCCGAGTGACACTGTTCTGTTATGGGCGGCCGTGTCGCTTAACATCCGATGAACGACTAGCTCGTCACATCATTGAATAATATAAAAAAAATGCTCTGTGGTTGCCTATTGATCATCGGCTGTTTCAACCAATGACCGCACAGTATTTGACATGTTGACTTGACAACGTAAGAGAAACTGGGGGATATACGGGGGGAGTACTGACGGGCATTATTCTATTGGTATATATGGTATGGAACCCTAAGAAAAGTAAGGTCGTGTGCACTTAATTTGCTATCTGGCAACTATTTACTTATACTATCTAAATCAAAAGCGACTCTATTGTACTAGGAATTAAATACTTTGGAAAATACCTCCATTATGTACGTTAATGCTGTTCATTAAATTACATACATATTTAATTAAGCACTCTCAAGATACGATTGGCGTAAAAATAACGCACATATGCTGATAAAGCTTTGGGTAAATAACAGAATCAGTTGTTTTGTTTCGTATTAAGAATAAGTAGGTTCATGCAACTTATTTTACTTAATTATCTTTTACACTTTTTTCTCTTTTTAGGGTTCCGTACCTCAGAGTCCAAAAACGGAATCCTTGAAAGATCACTTTGTTGTCCGTGTACATGTCATATCTGTCAGAACTACTCTAACTACAATAGACTATTTTTCCATCAGTTCCAAAGTTATAAACATAAAAAATCTATGGAAACGGGTTTTTGTAGGTTTAACTTAAGTGCTTAATCGCTATCCCTACTAAACGAAAGTTAAATACTATCTGTTTTTTTGTTTAGCTTTCGCGCCAAAATAGCTGAACCGATTTGGATTAAATTTAGTACACTGATTTCTGATACTACAGAGATTAAAATAGGATTCTTTTTATCCCAGAAAATTAGAGATCCCGCGGGATAACAGTTGAAAACGCGGGTCGCCTCTAGTTTGTAGCTCTTATTTTTATAATATTATAGCTACGTACTACTTATTACCCCTTTTTCTATTTTATAGTAAGTTGTCATAGATATTATTGTTCACCGTAATTTATATAGGTACCTTTGATCTGAAGACGGTGTAGAAATAATGTGTGATAAAATCTGAATAATAGATAACTGCCTACTTACTTATACTCAAGTATATGAAATAAATGTGTTTTTAATTCTCTTTATGTTTGTCAGAAAGTCTTTTTGATTTCGTAATATATAATATATGATGATACTAATAGAGTCGAATCACAAACATTGCCAGTTATATAATTGATGTATATGTATATATATTGAGGTATAACGGCGCTCGGACGATTTTGACTGATTGTTATATCATGCCTCAATGTTCCAGAATGAAAAAGGCTGGCTTAAAACTAGTCCCCAACCATTATCCAAGTCCCACCTGCATACATAACTTTTGGCGACCTTCTTTAAAAATGCGTCATGTCACGCGTAGGTATATTATACACCCTTATGTATTTACTGTAAGGATTAGGGTTAGTACTTTTCCGGCATAATATTAGGAAGTAACCTTACCTATTCATTACTATACCTTCACGTTATCATAACTACGTGTTGAAATAAAATTATGAGTATATGATAGGTACTGTTCCAACATTTACATATATCATACGGAACTTGGAACGTTAAAAGGTATGATGACGCGCATCACGAGTTGTAAATAAGTCTTCAGTTAATATAAGTTTAATTTATATATGTATCACAATGATATCAAATTGAAATGACACGTAATTTTATACTAAATCTAAACTAAATAATGATATTAATGTTGACAATAAATAAAGATGAATATGCAGTGGCACAATAAGTAACGTCATTGCTTCACATAAATGAGTCTTACATTTCCACAAAATGACCTACCAAATTAGCTGATCATTTCGAGTGAAATAAACTCAAAGTACTTTATACACACCTAGACGTGGTCTGCAATAAATTACATGCATTAAATTGCTTTTATCTTGAAGCTGGGCATTTAGCACGTCGACCTGGCAAAAATTAGGCTGATATGGGTATTTGTTGAAGGCTCTTCTGCGGTGTTTACTGTGTTAAGCCTTTGAATCAGTCAGTCATTCAGTACGCTCGCCTCGGTCACGCACGCCCGGCATACTCACGCGCATAGAACGTTACAAATTGAAGCTGCCGTAGAAAAGCTTTACGATTCGGTCGACTAAAATTAAATAAATAATATTAGGTCTTTACCTATGAAATTGCCGTTTTGTTTGAAAAAAGTTAAAGTATTTTTTTTTCGAACTTATTTATTTCTTTTATTCAAAGTAATCACCCCTGCAATCAATGCATCTTTGCCAACGCTGTGGCAGTTTATGGATGCCCTTCTTGAAAAAATCAGCAGGACGGGAGACAACAAACTCTTCAAATGCGTTTTGTACTGCCTCTCGGGAATTGAATTTTTTTCCCGCTAAAAAGTTGTCCAAATTTTGGAAAAAGTAATAGTCGGTAGGCGCAAGATCTGGTGAGTATGGCGGATGAGGGAGAGCTTCCAAACCCAACTCATGCAGCTTAGAGACGGTCTGTTGTGCAGTATGGGGCCGCGCGTTGTCGTGAAGTAGCAGTGGAGACGACCGATTGACCAAAGCTGGTTGCAGACGTGCGAGTTTCGCCATCATTGTGGTCAGTTCTTCAATGTACACATCTGCAGTAATGCTCTCGCCGTTTTGTAAAAAGCTATGATGAATCACACCAGCACTAGACCACCAAACTGTGACCATCACCTTTCTAGGGGTCATTTTTCGTTTTGCACATTGCTTTGGTACCGAACCAGGATCTAACCAACTTGCTGAGCGCTTTCAATTGTCAAAAAGAATCCATTTTTCGTCGCACGTAACAATTCGGTTCAAAATTCCTTCATTTCTGTGCCTGTTAAGCAGCGCAAGGCAAGTCTCGACGCGTACGTTGCGCTGGCGATCGTTAAGTTCGTGGGGCACCCATCTATCAAGCTTTTTTATCTTGCCAATCTGTCGCAAATGGATCAATATTGTTTTGATGCTAACATCAAAAGCTGCTGCCAGCTCAGCTGTAGATTGAGATTCATCAGCTTCCACAATCACCTTTAATTCATCATTGTTGACCAAAGTTTCCGGACGACCACGAGGTTTATTTTTCAAGTCAAAATTCCCAGAACGGAACCGAGCAAACCAATAACGGGTTGTACGTTCGTTTGTACAGTTCTCTCCGTAAACGTCGTTGATGTTACGTGTCGTTTGTGCCGCGTTGGTGCCACGACGGAACTCATATTCCATAATTACACGAAATTTCAAAGTATCCATTATGAGGAAAAATGTTGAAATGTAATGAAAATACAACGCTAATCAATAAACAAAAGACTTATATTGTAAATAGAATGTCATATTTTTAAAACAAAATTAATTTGAATTTAGAATTCATAGCCAATCAAAACTTTTTTTTGTTTGACAAAGTCTGTACTGCAATACGGCAATTTCATAGGTAAAGACCTATTATTTTGATATTCATATGTCCAATTCGGTATACTTATCGGTTGTTTTATAGCGAAGTACGGATCCTATAGAAACTGGTGTCGTTGTGAGTACTTTATTAGCTATATATTTTTTATGTCAATGAATAATTAGGCACATACATCTTTCATAACTACTTCCTGAAATCTTGAGCTACTACCTCAACAGTTATTGGTATCGATTTTAAATGTTATGACATGACGTGACTCAACTCATTAAAAATTTTAAAATTTTTACTCATTTAATATTTTATTAGCGGGTTCCTGTTTGAGTTAAGCTCTTAACTTTGAGTGTCACTGACTTGATGCTAAAGTTTTTGTTTTTTGTAACTAATTTTTTATGGCTCTTTTAAATATACTTGAGTTTGAATTTTACATAGATGTCTACTTGTTGACATATCCACTGTGGAGTCGTGCGTGAGTAGTTGCGTAGGTACCTATAGAGGCTTTTATGGGTCGGATATTTAAAAAAATTACATATTCATATATTTATTTTAATGTAACATTTTTTCAGCGAAATACAGTATTTTTCAAAATAAGCTATAATAAATATAGTACACTCCTAACATAGTATAATATAGACAATACATATATAATTGTTAATGAGTTCTAAGTCCTCAAAATTTAATTTATTTCTTCAACAGTATATAGTACGCCGACTCGAAATATAGTTCAATACTATATATTATAGTACGGTTGGCAATCCTACTTATAGTACAAAACACCTGTGTGCATACTGAATACACAAACACTCTTGTTATATTTATCTTAGCAACCTTTACCAATCGTTGTATTATTAAGGCCCAGCTAATAATACGAGTAACATGTCGGTGGAGACAACGAGAGACCTTTTTTGAAACACAAACCTTTTCATTTTAGAGTTAGTAACCTAGGTGGTAGGACTTTACTGCAAAGTTCGTCTAGGTAGGTACCACCGCTTTGCCAGTTATTCTGCCGCCAAGCAGTAGTGCACAAGCACTGCTGTGTTCCGGTTTGAAGGGCATTGTAGCTAGTGAAATTACTGGGCAAATGAGACTTTATGATCTGATCTCACAGTTTAGTAATCTTATTACTAGATTGTGCTGATGTCTCAGGATGACGTGCGCAGTGCAGTGTCACGCGAAACTCTATACTTTAGAGTTCCGAGTAACACTGCAGCTGATATGGGCAGACGTGTCGTTTAACATTAGGCGAACGGCTAGCTCGTCACGTCATTATTTAACATAAAAAAAGTAACTTCTCCTAATACACATTTCATTAAGCGGACGAAATAATTATTCTGAGTGTTGTGGTACTATGGTCTTCGTATTTCCTGGGTGCCTAGATATATAGGGCAATTAGGGAGTTAGAGTACAGGATCAATTTTTGTCGTCGTTGGGCGTTATTATACATTCATTTACATTTCTTAAGTCTACGTAACAATACGTTCAATACAAAAATATGTATAAAATCCTACTAATATTATAAATGCGAAAGTTTGTGAGTATGGATGAATGTTTGTTACTCTTTCACACAAAAACTACTGAACGAGTTTGTATGAAATTTGAAACACAGATAGTTTATAACTTGGATTAACACACGCAACTTTTTATCCCGATAGTATGTTCCGTGGATCAATTATCGAACACCATGAGTGTGACTACCGCAGGCTTTTTACGCAAAAACTACGGAACGGATTTGGATGAAATTTGAAACTCAGATAATTTATAATCTGGATTTACACATACGACTTTTTATCCACGAGTGAAAACGCGGGGCGCGGCTAGTTACCTATAAAAAAAAATCTAAACCTAGTGCCGCTAGCAGCGGAGCAGAGCCCATAATCTACTGGTGTTAGGGCTCTAGGGTGAATAGCCTCCTGGAAATGCCGTGTTGAGGAGTACCTACCTACTGCCACAGTAAAATGTTGAAATATTTTACTGAATGTTCTAGAAAGCCTTGACTTGAAAGAACACGAAAAGGTATGATTCCATTTGCCAACACTCGAACTCGTGCAACGTTCATGTACACTTACCTAACGGATAAAAATTACCCTTATTACACATTAAAATTGAAAAATACACTGGTTATGCATATAATTCGCGCTATTTACATACGTCTATTAGGTTATGGAAAAATCACATTAATTCAAAATTGACAATCTTCATTTTCGATTTCTTTTCAGAGAACCGTTGAGCATTATTATTTTTAGGTCTTTACCTATGAAATTGCCGTTTTGTTTGAAAAAAGTTAAAGTATTTTTTTTTTTCGAACTTATTTATTTCTTTTATTCAAAGTAATCACCCCTGCAATCAATGCATCTTTGCCAACGCTGTGGCAGTTTATGGATGCCCTTCTTGAAAAAATCAGCAGGACGGGAGACAACAAACTCTTCAAAGGCGTTTTGTACTGCCTCTCGGGAATTGAATTTTTTTCCCGCTAAAAAGTTGTCCAAATTTTGGAAAAAGTAATAGTCGGTAGGCGCAAGATCTGGTGAGTATGGCGGATGAGGGAGAGCTTGCAAACCCAACTCATGCAGCTTAGAGACGGTCTGTTGTGCAGTATGGGGTCGCGCGTTGTCGTGAAGTAGCAGTGGAGACGACCGATTGACCAAAGCTGGTTGCAGACGTGCGAGTTTCGCCATCATTGTGGTCAGTTCTTCAATGTACACATCTACAGTAATGCTCTCGCCGTTTTGTAAAAAGCTATGATGAATCACACCAGCACTAGACCACCAAACTGTGACCATCACCTTTCTAGGGGTCATTTTTCGTTTTGCACATTGCTTTGGTACCGAACCAGGATCTAACCAACTTGCTGAGCGCTTTCGATTGTCAAAAAGAATCCATTTTTCGTCGCACGTAACAATTCGGTTCAAAATTCCTTCATTTCTGTGCCAGTTAAGCAGCGCAAGGCAAGTCTCGACGCGTACGTTGCGCTGGCGATCGTTAAGTTCGTGGGGCACCCATCTATCAAGCTTTTTTATCTTGCCAATCTGTCGCAAATGGACCAATATTGTTTTGATGCTAACATCAAAAGCTGCTGCCAGCTCAGCTGTAGATTGAGATTCATCAGCTTCCACAATCGCCTTTAATTCATCATTGTTGACCAAAGTTTCCGGACGACCACGAGGTTCATTTTTCAAGTCAAAATTCCCAGAACGGAACCGAGCAAACCAATAACGGGTTGTACGTTAGTTTGTACAGTTCTCTCCGTAAACGTCGTTGATGTTACGTGTCGTTTGTGCCGCGTTGGTGCCACGACGGAAGTCATATTCCATAATTACACGAAATTTCAAAGTATCCATTATGAGGCAAAATGTTGAAATGTAATGAAAATACAACGCTAATCAATAAACAAAAGACTTATATTGTAAATAGAATGTCATATTTTTAAAACAAAATTAATTTGAATTTAGAATTCATAGCCAATCAAAACTTTTTTTTGTTTGAAAAAGTCTGTACTGCAATACGGCAATTTCATAGGTAAAGACCTATTATTTATTTAAGGTTAATGGTTAGTCTCCGTGGACCTTGTTGACGTCACTAGAGTCACTACTCACTATATATAGTTTTTAATGAATAAAGACATTAAGTATCAATATATTTTTTTAATTGATATAACAATAAAATAACAGTTAATTAATTATATAGGTGCCTACAGCTATTAACCATTTATTTTGTTATCGGTTTTCATTCACTGCAGTTGAACGAACAGTTATTTACATGATGAGAAGGTTGTGAGTTATTTTCCAAAAAAAGTAATTTCTAAGTATGTTTACGGCAGATGCCACTAATCCGTTGTCCACCGACTAAAGCATTCATAGCCATTTTAAATACGTGAGATTTTTTTTTTTAAGTAGTTTGTTATTCATATTTTATGGGATACTAAAGAGCCGCCCTCCGGTTTGATCCGCTATTTGCCCGCTATCCGCGATGACTATATTTTCCGGGGTAAAAATTCTAAATACTTTTGTGATCTCGTAAGCTGATCTGGTATATTTAGCAATCGGTATGCAACATTTCATCCAAATCGGTTCAGTAATTCAGTTACTAACAAAAATGTCGTTTCATTTTTTATAAACTAGTATGGTAATAGGAAATTAAAAATAATTATGGGATATAAAATACATAAATATAAAGATTTCAATTTAAAATAATACATATTATGTAGTGAAACACATTATTACAAAAGAATAAAAGGAACAATTTTATTCTGGAATCGCAATCTTTATATAACAAACTTATTTGTACGATTCCTTATTGAGATAAATATTAACGTTTTCAATAAATATCTGACTACGTAAAGGCACGTCTACACAATTAGAACGGTGTCGCGAACAGTGCGAAAACGAAGGATGAAGTGATAACTGAATTTACAAAATAACACCTACTATATGCACCTTTATGTGCGATGTGTACTACTACTAGGTGGTAGGACTTTACTGAAAAGTTCGTCTAGGTAGGTACCACCGCTTTGCCAGTTATTCTGCCGCCAAGCAGTAGTGCGCAAGCACTGCTGTGTTCCGGTTTGAAGGGCACTGTAGCTAGTGAAATTACTGAGCAAATGAGACTTTATGATCTGATCTCACAGTTTAGTAATCTTATTACTAGATTGTGCTGATGTCTCAGGATGACGTGCGCAGTGCAGTGTCACGAAACTCTATACTTTAGAGTTCCGAGTAACACTGCAGCTGATATGGGCAGCCGTGTCGTTTAACATCAGGCGAACGTAATTCCTTAACATAAAAAAAAATGTGTACTTGAGCTGTTACCTTAATCAATTCCTTTATAAAAATAACTCTCTTGTATTAGGTGATAATGCCGGTAAACAAAGCAAGGTAACGTCGTATTTCAATCTCAGAACGGTCAAAGCTAGGTGTTTGTTTGCCGAGGCACCTTATAGTGTTTGTCGAAGCCTGTTTACCTCTACATGGATATACGTTTTGCTGAAAATAGAGCGCAGACAGTGTTTCTTCATACTATGCGCCTGATATCACCTCTGTTTGTATTTGTAACTCGCGAAAATGTGTTATAGCAATAGTAAAAGTAATTGCAACAAACGTAGAACAACCGTTTTATTTTATTAAGGCACTAACAGCCTTATTAATAAACACGAACTAGCTTTAGATTAGTTACACCATCTTTGCCTCTTCGATCCAGCTAAATATTCCAGTAGCAAAAAAAGGACAAAAGCTGAAGTAACTAACCCGAGACTAATACCCGTTTATTAATAAGGCTGTAAAAGTTTGCAATATACATATACAATACTTGTTATATAGAAACACCAATAGTTGCCACCAAAGATAGACACCACACAATAGAAACGTTTAAAGTTTTAAATAATTGGTGCAAGTAGGCAGTCAATTTACTGCCGCTTCGTCTGCGTAGTGGTGCATTAATAGTTTGTGCCAAAGCCACATGTAAATAACAACTGATTTTTTTTTTGTTTTGGCTCCTCACTTTTGTGTATTTAGCCAGTGTCAAGTAATTGATAATTTCTCAAGTTAATTACTATTATATAATGTGTCAAGTCAAGTCAAGTCAAGTCACAGTCCAAGTCATCAAGTTGCGTCATAGTCTAGTCTAGTCAAGTTATACTCCTACTCCTAGTAAAGTGGTGGCAACTTTACCAGAAGCTTGTATGGAGTTTTGGAAACAACACGAAAAGAAACGTTTCACCATCAATATTGCACTTTCCCACACTCATGCTTGTAATCCAGCACTTAACGAATAAAATGCCACCAATTTTATGCGCTAACACTGAAAATAACATAAATTTGGAAAATAATATAATGCGGTTACGCGATCTTTTTTTGTTTTCCCGCCAAAACTTAGTGGTGCATTAATAGATTGTGCCAAAGCCACATGTAAATAACAATTGAAATTCTATTAATAACACAAACAAAGGAGTCTGGTGAAAAAAGGTTAAGAAACGCTCCACTAGTGATGCATCAGATGCTCTCAAACTTATCGGTCGCTGTCAACAGCCATATTCTGTAGGCACTATCACACCAATAATGACCCTACGTGTTATTGAATAGTGATTTAATGCTTACAGTGTCGATCGTTTATCTCGTGTGTCTGGTAGCGAGGACTTAAACAAATCAGTATCATTTTAACGCTAAACGCGGCGCGGCGTCTGGTGTTTATGTAAACAAATGAGTGCGAATAAACGAGATTTTTTTTTAAATTAAAAAATCGTGGTGTTTTCTTGAATTGTTCGTTGGCAAACTGTGGCGAATGGAGTTTCAGTACTACGGGAACTATGACCGGCCGGTTGCGCGCCGGATCCATGAGCAGCCGTGGTGGGATGAAGAGGACACTCTTTCAGACAGGCGCATCAATGGTAAGAGGCCATGAAATTGATTTGATTTAAACAGCCTCTGGGATGTAGTGGTGGCGGGTTCAATTCTCGCGGCAGGACAAATATTTTTGCACAGAAAACAAATGCCTTCTCTGTGTCTGGGTGTTGTGGGACCATGGTTTTCGTAGTTCCTGGGTCCCTAGATACTGGGGATCCTGCTTATGGTCCAGGATCTATGAATGTGATTGTTAGGCGTTATTATTTTTACTATCAAATGTGCTCGTTGTTGAATTAGTAGGTAGTATTTATTGTTCCTGACAATTAATTTGTTAAATAAAGTGTACCTATATGTGTACACATACATTTGTTGGTGTATTACTACCACATGTAAAGTGATCTTTTTTCCTATCCTATCATATTATTTCAATTTAATTTCAAATTCAATTTCGATTTCATTTTTTATTTGCATTCTACAATCTTGTTTACAGGTGTAGACACCTTTTAAAATAACGGTTCATCGTGGACCCTGTCGGGGACGCAAAATTAGAAGAGAGGAAGACAAAATTAAATTAGATTAGAAACAGGACCGGTTACTTATTTTATGCTTAAATTAAACGATTTATTATTTTTATATGCCTACTATGCTTAAATTTTATCATTTAAATATTCATTTATAGTATAATAGCTTTAATCAATTAGAAATTGCTTTAATTGTTTTATAAAGGTTACATCACTTAATTCCTCTTTCATTGCTTCTGGAAACTTGTTATATATATTAATAGACATAACAAGTGTACCAGAAGCATGCAGCTTAAGCCGGGAAGAAGGTAAGACTAATCGATTTCCGTGGCGAACTGAACGGTTCATGTGTCTCGGCAGGTTTTCCCGTTTTATATGTACATAGGTTTTCCCGTTTTATATGTACATAGGTTTGGATGATTACGTACAAATTTACATATTTATAAAATGTACTAATATTTATAAATGCGAAAGTAGGTATTAGATAGTCTATTTCGCAAATCTAATTAGTGTTATCAGTTGATGCACCGTTGTACAACCCAGTGTCACATCGGTTATCAGACTTAATTTACTACTCGATAGCTTTTATAAGTACCAATTGCAGATAACTATCACACCGCATCAATTTTTTTACTGCATTGCAATGCTCAATATATATCTATAATATATACCATATAATTATCTATGTGTTCATCAATATTTATAGTTTTTACTTACTTAGTAATATAAGTTGTCCAATTTCTGAAACTGCTTACGAAAAAAAAAATTTAAAATATACTTTTATTTAAATACTAGCGGCCCGTCCCGGCTTCGCTCGGGTGGACGTTTATTTATCAAACATTTTATAATATACGAAAAACAATGTATCACGCACCGGCGCCATCTACTTAAAATGGTGATTTGTCCTGAATTTTCTTTGCTATAAACCTCACGGAGCCCGAGACCTTTCCAACGAATGCAAAACCGTGGAAATCGGTTCGTGCATTCTGGAGTTATAGCGTCAGGAGGGAAAACCCGACTTATTTTTATATATAGTAGATAACAATATGTATAGGAGGCCAGTCAAAAAGTATTAATGAACAGGGTCACGTAGCTTACTCCGGAAGAGTTGTCGCCGCGGTAAAGTCCAAAGAAGATCCCTATTGAGTCTCAGGAAGCCATTGATGTTGTATTATCAGCGAGGTAAAAACCTTCATTCGCCACAACTGATATGAAAACAATCTATTTTATTATGAGTGCCAGTTCGTGAGCACTTACTTATTTAGGTTATCTCTTCCATAGAACACTTAAATTCAACGTGAATCTACAAACATTGTCTATGGATCTGTACGGCACCAGCTACTAATATACCAACACGCAACATAGGAGTTTTGGCGGGAAAACGAAAAAGATCGCATCACCGCATTGTATTATTTTCCAAAACTTGTGTTATTTTCAGTGTTAGTGCATAAAATTGGTGGCATTCTATTCGTTAAGTGCTGGATCACAGGCGTGAGTGTGGGAAAATGGTATAATGATGGTGAAACGTTTCTTTTCGTGTTGTTTCCAAAACTCCATAGAAGCTTCAAGTAAAGTGGCCACCACTTTACTAGGAGTATGATTTTGACTAGACTATAACTCGACTATGACTTGACTTGATGACTTCAGCTGTATCTTGATAAATTATCAATTACTTGACACTGGCTAAATACACAAAAGTGTGGAGCCAAAATGCAAAAAAAAAAACACGCAATATAGAACGCCACTGTCATTGTAAGAGTGCATAAACCTAACAACCGGCCATATCACTAACACAACATGTACGTCATTAGTTCCAACAAAAAAAGAAGAAAACATAATGAAATTCACTTGACTGAGTAAACAAGAACATGCACAACTGTGACGATAATGAAAGTTTTAAAACCCTACATCCTCTTTATAATGTGCAGTTAATTGGTAGGTCGGTACTCTATGTGCCCGTCTAGACAGGAAGGCCGCCCGTATCGATTTATCGCGGGGATAATTTTAGAAATCCCTACCGGGTAGCAATTTCAATTTTCACCGGAGCGAAGGACCAGGAAAGCAAAAGGGTTTTCGAAAAGTGTTTTTTCTCAAAGCTTAATGTTTGCACGTTCTTGCACATGACTGAATTTAGTTAGGATAGGGATTTTCTATTTTTAATTTACTTTGGCCAATGAACTAAAATTATCGTCAAAAATGTACTAAATAAAATAATTACAAGTTGATGCATTTATTTCTCAAAAGAGTTTACAGGTTTAAATGATAATAATGACTGATTTATATTAATCAGATAAAAGTCAAAAGATTTATTGCAAATAGGCTATTTTTAGCACTTTTACAAGTAAACATTATATTAGGTACTAATAAATTAAGTTATTTTAGTAAGCATATAAAATTAAAAAGTGATTATTGTCAAATAATTACAATGTATGAGTTAGAAATAAAAGAAGTTCTCTTTCTCACTACTGGTGCAAGTAATCTGGCACAATGCAGAACAGAAAACTTCGATCCGAAGCTTCGATTACACCTGTAAAGAAGAAGCTACAAGAAACTTTACAGTGATGTATTTTTTTCTGTCTTTAAAAATATGTATAAGTTATTACAGTTGAGATAATGAATATATTACAAAATTAACATCATCATAAAATTATCATCTCAGTATTCTTCTTGGTTACCACCAGATGATATAATAAATAAGTACCTCATTATGTATTAATTGCATGTTATATTAAACAAGAATAATTTAGTTATTAGTGTATCTACCTACAGCATTAGCGAAAGCGAAATTAAAAAAGCGAAATTAAACCGTCTTTTTTATTTATTAGAAAAGTTTTAATTTATCACGTTTATGATCATTATTATCATTGATTGATGCCAGTAGTATACAGTACATGAACTATAAATGTACTGCACAAATGGCATTTAATGTTTGTTCAAAACATTCGTGGCAAGTGGCCGTAGAATGCATTTATTGGCAATAATGATTATTTTTATCTCGCTAAGGGCAACTACCTAACGACATTGACACATAAAATTACTTACAAATTTTTACTGACTCCATCCACGGCTATTATTTAGTCCTCGTTATGTCGTAGGCGCCGCCCAAGGCATGCTTCGGGCGACCCGAATCTTATCGCAGCCGTAGTTTGAGCTGCGCTAGGATCGTCGGACCAGAACAGTCTATCGACATATCGCTAGAACCGTCTCGACTTTTCTTTCCACTTCCAATTGCCGTAGTTTAGTCATCAATAGCCTATAAGCCGAAGCATATGGGTGCCCTTATGAGGTAGTTGACGATATACGCGAAGGTGATGAAAAGTCGGTAGAGACAAACCAGCTTAAGCCCACTCAGAACATAATTCCGTAGCTATTAATAATAATAAAAAAATATACGTTACAGGTCATTCACTTCTACATGTTTTGAGATATAGGTACTTACTAAATCACATTAACACTAGCTCTAAAAAAGCTTTAAATTCATGTAATTTTGCGTGGTTTATCAAAGTTTGCAAAAATTGGATTCAATCCAAATGCTCAGAATCAGTATTTTCTAAATATCTTTAACGTGCAGACGCACAACGATGTTCATTTTCATTTGTGCCTCCATAGATATTGTGTATAGGTACCTAACAGAACGTGGGAATAAAAGCGATCCAGGTCAGTTCATGACCCCTGACAATAGGGTAACGCTCGAAGGGTTCGATCGTGTATCTCAAGACTGTTTTTAATTTATTTGTTTAAGTTTCTAAGTGAACACGAAAACAAATAATGTCAAGAGTTAATCACCACACTATCACTGTTAGAGTATAATTATTCTGTGCTATCACCAAGATAAACTAAGATAATTTCTATATTATTTCTACCTTGTTTTAAACTTGACCATTTTTAACAGTTAATTGAGCGCTACGTCTAACTATTTTTAAATGCTATTTAAAATGGGTTGCCATGCCTCCTAGCGAAATACTATCAAAGCCAGGCTAAGCTAACAAAATCTAGATTACCATAAGTATTAATAATGATATCCATTATTACAAATAATTAAAAGATATTCGAATACACAACCAATTAGTGATCATCACTAAGTGAGTAGATAGGTATACACTGTTATGTTATTTAATGGCTAAACGACACAAAAATCAAAATAGAGCAATGCTTGCAAAAAATCGTTAGGCCATGTCAGAAGCCTTAGGGCAGCATACAATTTCACCAGGGATTAAACTAGACTAACTTGCCTACATGAAAAAAAAGAAATGCTTATCTAGTAACGTATTGCGTACGTCACGTCAATGTCAGAGAATTCTGAATATGTTACTACTGTGCTATACTATATCACAATATGAATAATAATAACATCCAACGATCACATACATAGATCCTGGATCCTAACTAAGACTAAGAGAGTGTCTAGGGACCTAGGAACTACGAGGACCATGGTCCCAGATCACCCAGACTCAGAACAAGTAGTTTGACCTTTTTTTTACGCAAAAATTATTGTCCTGCCGCGGGAATCGAACCCGCTGCCTCCAAGTTATGAGCCGACCTGCTCAACCATCACACCACAGAGGCTGTCTAATAATAATAATAGGTATATGTGTACTGATGTCGATGTCGATTCTGTGTCACAAATTCTCTAAATCTAAACTATACTTCATAACATAATTTACTCGTATATATAGCATTACTCTTCTGATATAAAGTATTTGAAATATGTTGTTTTTATTAATTTCGTTCAGTTTTAGAGAAGGCATCATAGAATCGGGGCCATTAAAGACAATTTACAAAATTACAATTGAAATAAATCAGCATACCAAGCTCAGGACACTATAAACCTCGTTCTTATCCCTGTTGAGTAAACAGACAGGTCCCTCGGCAGGCAATTTAAATTTATTCCTTTGTGTAATACCTAGAGCTAGAGCCTCGCTATCTCGAGCGCAGATCTTTTAATTGGAAAACGTCAGGTTCCAACAAAGAAAATTCAATTTCAGTTAGTCCGATGCACACATAGGACAGACACATAGGAGGTTTGCTCCACGTCTGCAAATCGACTGTTTTACATCTACTGAAAATGACATAACTAATAGTTACTCATTCATTATTTCAGGATGTTAATGATAATTTTCTTTTTTATGTAGGGCAAAGGGCCCTTATTCTTTCAACTGATTAAATACTACGATATTATAACAAATACTACCTCTTTAAAAAATCATTCGGACTATATACTAGCCGCAATGATCTACAGACAATCCAAATTCTCCAGCCCACTATTAGTAGGTAGCGTACCCAACATGCTGGGAGCATTGCCCCGTTGAATTGCTGATTCGTTGTGCCAAATTTGGTCACGCGTCGCATTGACCAGGCGCTCTGATAAACTTTGGAAAAAGCGATAAGCTCCCGGCCCCCACGGATCTAGGGTCTCATCACCAAACGGCTCAAATATGCAACCGCTACCGAGATTAGTATATTTGCGCCGTTTTGGCTACTCACCAGAATTAAGATTGTGATGGCGCCATAGTGTTAATGATGATATTGACTATTGGAAAAGGAAAATAAAGCTAGCTAGTGTTTTACTTACCATTATCAATCACTAACTAACTAATTATTTACTTACTTATCGTCATACCCAAACATTTAGATTTAACTATTATTATATTACCAATTAGAGTCCCAAAAACGACTTCACTACCATCAAATTGCTTAATGCTATACATGTTTGCTGCTATAAAGAGATTTGTGGTTTGAAACATTTGTCTATCATCGGCACAGTAGGTAAATTATTTCGTACATTCACACTTCTAGCAACAACTAAATCATTGATCAACTAAACATGCCAATAGGCAGTTAATCTTCAATCGAAGTTTAACACCGAGCATATGGCCGACTGACACAATACATTCGGGAAATGTTTTAGCTTAAAATTATCTCTATGCGGATGAAATACGTTTTGAAATTGTATAGTTGGGAACTATTTTCTCGATGGTGCGATCAGAATGTGGTTCAAGAGTTCATAGATTTATTTAGAGACTGAGTCAAGGTCCCGCGGTTTGCAACGGTTTTAAAACATTTTATGAATAAACAACATTCCC
The DNA here is from genome assembly GCA_905220475.3 of Ennomos fuscantarius. Lineage (NCBI taxonomy): Eukaryota > Metazoa > Arthropoda > Insecta > Lepidoptera > Geometridae > Ennomos > Ennomos fuscantarius. Next base: position 8,850,969 of record HG992037.1, on the reverse strand, counting down.
CAGTAATTTAAAACTTTTGATGGTTTGACGCTCGTGTTCTGTTTAAATAATTTTCAGAGCTCGGCAGGTACACTCAGGATTATTTGTTATGCACCTATTCAAATAAACCTGGATATTTGTAATAGTTCCTTTCATGCATACGACATTTAGAAAGTACCTATCCACGCGTAATTTCTGAATTAGCTTCAGTCCAATATAATTATAAGTGTATTATTTTTTGTACCCGGTTGCTATGCATTCTCTCCATATTTGTAGAGTTCATTGTAATTCACCGAATCACCTAATAATAGATAGATCGACAATTCTTTCTTGTCTTACCAATGAAATTTAAAATAAGCAGGAATAAAACAAATCTTACGTACTAGAGTAAAAATGGGAAGTCTTTTCATTGGCAGCGATCTTCCAGACAACCTTTGTAATAATGTAATTTAACGCCACGTTTGATTAGTAACCGAATATCAAAAAAATAGCGCCGTAGGAGGCCTTTTGTAAATGTGTGTGCGGCGCGAAAAAGAGCATGTTAGGTTTCACAATTTTCACAAGATTTATCTTGTGTTATAAATGAGGTCGCACACACTATTATTAGATTTTTATAAATAGTGTAAGTTGTAGGTATTTATTATTTCATTGATTCTTGTTCTATAAGTGCAGTAGATCAATCTCTGTAAATATTACGGGGATGCAAATTAACACGCAGTACTATTGTATTGTGTATAATACTAAATTATTGTTTATAACCGACACGATTGAAAACAAAGCCGTTGAAGGTGTTTACGTAACACGGTGTAACTGCAATTAACATCTTGTGTAACTGATCGTATTACCATATCTACCTATTCACTTGTTTTTCTCAATACGTTACAATAGAAATATATTTATGATTTAAAAAAAATACAGTAACAAGCGTAATTTAAGTTCGCAATTGATATTATTTAACACTTGGGGATAAACTTAGATGCTTATTAGGTAGGTACGATTTCCCGGTTTTCTAGTTAGCGATATGTTGGATATAGGTAGTAATAATAATAATAATAATAATATGTGTGGACATCTCACACAACGCCATCTAGCCCCAAACTAAGCAAAGCTTGTGCTATGGGAACTAGATAACTGATACAATACTTAGATACTTTTTGTTTGTAAATACATACATAGAATACAATATAACACCCAGACACAGAGATAAACTCTAATTACGCATCAATTAAAAAAAAGGGTTAAACCAACTTCAGTCGCCTTAATTTCATACTAAGTATTTGGGTGATTTTTTTTTAAACTTATAACTTATCTAGCATTTGACCACGTTCCGATGGGAAGTGATGATGCGACAATTTTAATTTTTTAATATTTTTAACGAGAATTTTTCTGTAATTTGATTTTAATATCAAAATACCGAAATACAGCACCGATATTGATGAAAAATCGATTTGGTATCTAAGTATGTTTTAAGCAATATACGTTTAGTGGAGGCATCAGGTGACCAGAATGCTGGCTTTATTTTGCACAAAAAAATAAGCATTGCCATTCAACGTGGTAATGCTGCTAACATTCTGGCCACTTTTCCCTCCACCAACGGGTTATTATGAGTTTTTTAGTTTTATCTATTTTGAGTTTTTAGGTAGGTAGTTTAGTATTTTAGTATTGTTTTTATGTAAATTGAAGAAACTCAATATATAGCAACTAATATAACTGTAATCTTAATTATAATTTGAAGTTACAATCGAAGTTCCATTGTTTCAGGTAAGTGTCACAGACCGAACAAGCCACTTAGCGAAAGAAGAGACGTTCGAACGGGGTACAAATACAATGATGGCGTCTCCTCAGATACACATATCTCGAATAGGTATGTCAGTTACCACCACCCACTGTTATTACTAATGGTAAGACTTGCTAACTTCATCAAATTAACACGAGTTGTTTACAAATGATTACGAAAACATTTTTTTATCATCTCGAATAAGCATTGTTTCCTGAGATCTATAATTTAATTCTCGACGAAATAATTAATACAATCAAGTTTTACCGCTCCAAAAAACTAAACGTTTCGATCGCTACTGTGATTTTTACCGTTATATTCAGGGTTTTTGTGTATATGCGAGATAAATGATGTTCGAGCGCAGCGTGGAAGGTCCAACAAGCCTAAAATCCCCGGGAAATGAACTCCCTAATTCGATACAAAAATGCATTTTTACTTAATTGCTACGAATAAAACACCACCGCGAGCTAACTTTTCTAGTAGCGCCATCTAGTTGAAACCGGCTTAAATAAATATCAGTCATCTTTTAACTACATGGATTTTAAATATAAATTGAATACTTACGCATACCGGTTTGCTGTATACATTTAGTACAAAAACTAAACAAAGGAATAAAATACTGAAGTACAGGGAGTAACAAAAACCCTGTTATATCCGCGAGCTGCGTATCCAGTGTCAACTCAAGGTTGTAGTAATACTAGTTCTATTTAAATACGAGACATACAAAACTTACGTGTGCTTTTTATTAATACCTTTTATGCCGTTACTAAAAATGTTTACGACCTCAGATATTGACAACATAGGTACTTGCACCACCGACGCAGCCTGCTGCCTGTTGCCCGCACCCCGCACCGCCCGCCATGCTACGCTAAGTCTATTCACCGCGCATACCTACTGCGACGGAACTAGAGGCCATTCCACAGATTACTTCTTATGCGTTTTCCATACGTTTATGTGCCCTATACCACATACCACAACGTTGTAGGATTGCGAGACCGTAACTTAATGACGTAAAAGGTCTCTTTGACCAATAGTGGTAAGCACACAAGTGCTGCGCGCCGTTCTGCCGCACTGACATATTCTAATCATTTTACGTCAAGCAAAGGCTAAACAATCGAATTCACGTGTGATTTTGTATTGTTAAGAAACAAGATAGGTACATCATTTTTAGCTCTTAAAAGAGCTTTCAAAAACACATCACACAAATGCTTCTACCAAGGCACATTAACATATTGTAGTATTCGTCGTTAGAATACGACATCACACTCGACACTAAATTCGCGACGATCAAACTGGAAACGACTAAATTGCATGAGAGAGCACGTGCGACTGAGTGTAAGCCGCGGGCCGCGCCGCACCTATGCCGAGTGATGCCGCGCCGCCCGCGCACCCCATTTCCCCGTAGGCACACAGGTGCAGGAGCGGCATCCTACAAAAGAGCCGACAAAGGCGGCCCCCGTTTGTCGGTTCCGCGTTTGCTCTTCCCTTAGTTACTTAGCTATTTAAAAATAGGCACGGCTTGTGTCATAAACATTTTTGGGAAATGGTATTATTTTTTTGTGTTTAGATACTGCGTGTAACTTCAGATACGTATAACTTAGGTATTGTTAGACATTTTTATATGACTACTTGTAATGATCTGTACACATACTTCATTTATTTAACAGGGTTTTTGTTACTCCCTGTATAACATACTAGCTGCGCTCCGCGATTTCACCCGCGGATAAAAAGTAGCCTATGTATTAATCCAGTGGAGGTATATGCTATATATATTCCAAAGATTCCTTTTTACCATTTTGGTATGGAACGCTAATGGGAACATACTATCGAGGTAAAAAGTATCATATATGTTAATCCAGGCTATAAACTATCTGTGTTCCGAATTTCATCCAAATCCGTTTAGTAGTTTATGCGTAAAAAAAAAAAAAAAAAAAAAACCCGTGGCGTCGCCCTCGTGGTGCTCGTTAATTGTCCCACGGGAACATACGATCGAGAAAAAATTATTCTATGTGTTAATCCAGGTTATAAACTATTTGTGTACTAAATTTCATCAAAATCCGTTCAGTAGGTTTTGCGTAAAAGAGTAACAAACATTCATCCATACTCACAAACTTTCACATTTATAATATTAGTAGGATTAATGATGAAAACAAGAAAAAACAAGTGTGTTATTAATTGTAATTAATTAAATTAAAAACTTATATTACTGATTTACTAAGTTTTAAAGCACACACAAATTACCTAATGGTTACAGTTGTTTATATATGCAACCCAAATTATCCAGATGATACCAGTTGCATAGGTATCCAAAGTGCTGGTACCATTTGTTCATATTGTAATAACTTCATTGCATTCGACCTAACGTTGGTATTACAATATTTTTGTTTCATTTATATTCTATAGAGTAGTGTCGCGTGCTATTGGTTAAATAACAACTGACCAAGGCTTCATAACCGAAATTACTAGAAAAATCAATTTTTATTTAATGATTACACAACTAAAGCACACACACACTCACACACACGCACTGACACAAACCTCCCTCCCCACACACACAAACCTCTCTCCCCACACACACACACTCTCTTACACACACACGCGCGCGCGTGCATGCGCGGCGCGTTTTGTTTTTGTGCATCACTACAAACCACGAGTAACGGTTTCTATGGCTGTATTGTGTAGGACTGTGTATACCTAATCTATATAAGCTGTATAGGCCTACAGCATCATTTTGCTATGACGTATACTGAACAGAAGAAAACGTTTGTGAGGACGTAGATGAATTACCTTTTTTTTTTTTTACTTCAAACTTGTCTAGCATTTGACCACGCTCTCACCTGATGGGAAGTGACGATGCGATCGAAGGTGTAGCATGCTAGCCAAGTAAATACCTATTCACTCTTCTCTTGAACACGCCCGGGTCATATTTCGCCGGAAACACAGACGCTGGCAGGGCATTCCATTCCTTAGCCGTTCTAATTAAGAACGTTGAGTCAAATCGCTTGGTACGAATGGTTGGTATTTCGACCACGAAAGGATGGCGCTTAGCCGAGCGTCTAGTAGTCTGGTAGTGGAATGGTGATGGGAGAATGAGATCATGCAGTTCTTGAGCGCATTCACCGTGGTGTATTTTGTAAAAGACCGACAGACTTGCCACCTTACGTCGATGTGCAAGGCTCAGGAGCCTTTTACCAACCAAAGTGTCGTCGTCAATGAGCCTTTTGGCACGCCGTTCAATCGAGTCCAGAGCCTCAAGCTGGTACTTGGCAGACCCGTCCCACAGGTGGCAGCAGTACTCCATACACGATCGGACCTGTGCTTGATACAGATTAAAAAGCTGTCCAGGTGTGAAGTACCGCCTTACCTTGGACAATATGCCGAGTTTTTTTGAAACTACTTTGGCTTTGGACTCGATATAGCTAGACTCTTTATCTTAGAAAGAAGAAAAAAAACGTTTTTTTCAGTGAACTCTGACACTCTTAATTGACCCTATGCCAAATGCCGTTTTCTATGGAACTTCTCAAATACATTTTTGTTTACTACTAAAATTATCGATTTATGACGACAATGAACTCACAATCTTCAGGTTATCATAACATTTGAGGTGGTCTTTAGCGTTGAATTTTCTTTGTAATCAGTACTAACAATACAGTTTTTAAAGTGAGCCATTGCAAATACTACCAGATAAATAATATATAGAGTTTAATATTGATTGACAAATGTGAAGGTATAGGTTTAACCGTGACCGATTGAACTATATGACACCTTTAAACGCTTTGTCGTTATTTACTCGCCTACAGTACCATAAAGGAAGGAAAAAGCTAGTCTTTTCTATTACATTTTCTTAGGAGTTCTTTGAATTTATTATTATTATTCTTCTTCATTGCAATAAAAACAGTGTAATCGGAGAAAACCATTTTCTACCAGTCATCCACACATAGTTTGACAACGATCACATACATAGATCCTAGACTCTAACTAGGATTCCCTGTACCTAGGGACCCAGGAACTACGAGGACCATGGTTCCACAACACCCTGTAACAGAACAAGTATTTAAGCTTATTTATCTGAACACAAGTACTTGTCCTGTCGCGGGAATCGAACTTGCCTCCGGGTTATGAGCCGGCCTGCTTAACTACCACACCACAGAGGCTGTCTATATTACTATTATGTACTAGTTTTGGTTTATCCATTTGACCTTATAGTTTTTATTGTTTATTACTAATTCTTATACGGGTAAGTATATCAATGACTGATTTCTTTTTAGGCATTATTACTTAGTCTATTTTGGGTTTACGCAAATTTTCCGACACACTAAATGATTCAAGGTTTACTACCTAATCATGATATTAAATAGTAAGTATTACCAGTATTAAATAATAAATTAGTGTGCGTAAATGAACCACACCTATTTTAGTGGGTAACTGTGAGAATTGACGCGTATCAATAATAATAAATACAACTTCCGTAAACCTAAAAATAATTAATTTTGTTATGTACGATATAACTATTTTACTGTGACATATCGGCGCAAAAATACTTCCTGTTTTTCAAATATTCATCAGTAAATGTTACGAACATAAAAAGTGTGCCACAGTTCAAAAACTAAAATATATAATACTCATAATAATAGTATGATAGTTAGTTATTAATTACTGGTTACGTCCCGCGGTTTCACCCGCGGATAAAAAGTATCTTATGTGTTAATCCTTTCAGTAGTTTTTGCGTGAAAGAGTAAAAAAATCCATCCATACACACCAAATTTCACATTTATTATATTGGTATAGGATAGTAGGATTCACTGTATTTATGGTTCACTATTTTGGCGATAATGGCTTACACATAAAAAAAAACGAAAAAAAAATCCCGCGCTATTCCCGTCGCCCTTGTGGTGTTCGATAATTGTCCCACTGGAACATGATATTGGGATTTAAATATCGTAGATCTAACTCCAGGGTATAAATTATCTGAGTTTCAAATTTCATCCAAATCTATTCAGTAGTTTTTGTATATCATGTTCCCACTGGAACATGATATCTGGATATAAATATCGTATATCTTACTCCAGGTTATAAATTATCTGAGTTCCAAATTTCATCCAAATCCATTCAGTAGTTTTTGCGTGAAAGAGTAACAAACATCCATACTCACAAACTTTCGCATTTATAATATTAGTAGGAACTAGGATAGTAAGATTATTTTGTTTTTGTTTTTATTTCACGTTACAAAGAAAATCATGTCATGACCACTAATGAAAGTTCTAAAGTTGCCAAAAGTTGGATTGAATCTTACTTAGTGGCTTCCGATTTCACCACGATTTCGTCAATTTCACGTAAAAGAAAGAAAGAAAAAAAAGAAAGAAAAACATTTATTCAACACTCACTTACAAAAATAAAATAAAATTTACAAGAACATACAAGAATATACATACAACAAGAGAATACAATTAAATATAAACAGTACCTAGTTAGAAGTATTTAATAAGGGAAATAAAAGAGTAGATAATAGCACGGACGCAGTGGTGTCGAATAGGGCTATCTAAATTAAAATTCATTAAGTCGTCAGTCATTATTTTTCAAATTACATCAGCATTATCAAAATCGTCTTCGCTGTTCTTATAATGAACTATATTTTAAGATCTACCCATACTGGTTGGATAGGTTGAATAGTCCAAATAATCACACTAATATTATAAAGGCGAAAGTTTGTATGTGTGTATGTGTGTATGTTTGTTACTCCTTCACGCTCAAACGGCTGAATAGATATGAATGAAATTCGGTACCAAGATAGCTTATACACTGGATTAACATATAGGCGACATTTTATCCCGGAAAAGTGAAATGCTCCCGTGGAATGAGCAAATAAATAAAATACTTTTTATCCGGTTGAACGCGGGGCGGAACAAGTATTCTATAACAAACATACACACATACACACAAACACATACAAACTTTCGCCTTTATAATAGTAGTGTGATATTCACCTAAGGCAGTGGACGTATCCATATGCAACGCGAAGACCGAACCAAATGGCCTGAGGAAAAGGCGTGTTATCACAGGATGAGTTGGTTATACTAACTTAGTTATTAAAAAGTAAATTTTTATCATTTTAATTCTGGCAAAGAAGTCAGTTAATATTAAACCCATAACGACCGTGTAAAGGTCTATTCTTGTATGTCGCCTTAATGGTGCTATAGTGCAGGCTACAGATTATATACTACTAGGTGCAGGCTAAGGAAAGATAGACCATGGCAGAGCATAGCTAGTTTGAATACATAGCTCAAGTTGAATGTTTAATGCTGTCATAGAACCAGAATAGTTACGCAGAATACGTCACTGCAGGCACTTCCCTGTTTCTATATTAGGCTGGTGACCTTCGCATGCTACCATTGTGTCATGTATATTATAATGCAGGTATTATTATCATCTCGGGTGGCATATATAATACTATACAATCATCTCAAATTATTAAATATCTTTATAATAAAAATTTAATGCTGTTCCTCGGTAAGCGTATCATTTTAAAACGGTTTGGAATGGTTTGGTTGTTTGAAATATTCGTAATAGTCTTAATCGAGTTGTTATGGAAAAAAAATGAAAATATTTTTTTATTTATTTTATTTTATTAATGTTTAAGAGAAACAAACAGTACAATATTCAACTTAATAAACTAATATTACTAACATTTAAACCAATAAAGTTTCTACATATTTATAAATCATTAATATATATATTTCCTGGATAGTTCGGGAAAAATGGAACGTCCTTTTTATTTTTAGTGGACTTGACCCAATATACGTTATTGGGTCAGCTAGGAGTAGTAAATAATGTATTGTACAACACAGTTATTATATAGATATTTTTTTTATCTTATTTATCTGTAAGTGAGTTTACATAAATATTTGCACTTAACATCAATAATAAAACAGTAATATAATTCATATTATAAAGTTAAAACGGGTGTATTCGCGCACAGAATATTCTCAAAACATATTTTCGACAATATTTTAAATTTATTTTTTAAAGTTGCTATATAATTGGTTGTGATAATAAAAAATCATGAAGATATATTATACATATACTGCTGCATTTCTTATTTTTCTTTTTCCAATTTAAATAGCTGGATGCAATAGGGTAAATAATTTTTTTTTTATGTTAAGGGATGACGTGACCAGCTAGCCGTTCGCCTGATGTTAAACGACACGGCTGCCCATATCAGCTGCAGTGTCACTCGAAACTCTAAAGTATAGAGTTTCGCGTGACACTGCACTGCGCACGCCTGAGACATCAGCACAATCTAGTAATAAGATTACTAAACTATGAGATCAGATCATAGTCTCATTTGTCCAGTAATTTCACTAGCTACAGTGCGCTTCAAACCGGAACACAGCAGTGCTTGCGCACTTCTGCTTGGCGGCAGAATAACTGGCAAAGCGGTGGTACCTAGACGAACTTTGCAGTAAAGTCCTACCACCTAGTAAATTGTTAATTAATCAATTTGTTAAGAGATAAATAACAAGCCAACACAAGCCTCTTTTTGTATGAATGATTTTACTTTTCTACGATGACACTGACAATTTCATTTTTTCCTTTTCACTCAATCCTTTATGCGAAACCTGTTTCGCATAAAGGATTGGGAGCTACGCGAGCTACGAGACTACTCCCTATCTAATAAGGTTAATCCACACCGACCCCTTATAGAAAGGTGTTTTATAAAGATAATTTAAGCCAAAACATTGTGTTATCGATAAATATTCAAATTGTAATAAAAGTAGGCAATGACATACAAAGCAAAGCAATACCAGACACGTAGTTCCGGGCCCACGTAGTGCTACGAGCGTAGGCAGTGCGTTGAACTCTTTTGTACAGACATGTTTGGTGAATTACTTTATAGCTTTTTCGGTTAGAAGTGGCTTTTAATTGTACTATTTTCATTTTATACTATAATGTATAATTTATATCTATTGTGCTTAAGAACAGTTTTAATAATAACACTGAATGTAACTGTGTATGTTGGTTTGAAATGAAAAGAAAAAATAAACAATATATCGTAGCCTAGTTTCAGAAACACTACTGAAAAATATTGACAGCATAAATGTTCGTAAAATGTTATAAAATACTACTTTTAAAATCTGAAGCTGACCAACATTATTTCTTCTTCTGAGATGTCTGTAAGAAACATTTTATGAAATACGGAACCCCAAAAAGAATTAATGTTTAAAAACCTATTTTTTTAATGTAGGTGTATGTCCAAGAGTTTAGGCCACATAATTAGGTGTTGATTGGAGCCCGATAAAGTCTACGTCATTTTCATAACGCTGACGGTTTCGCTTTGATACTAAAAGATCGACGGGGAGATACCGTCCAGAGTCAATATTGTGATAACCTTATTTATGGCCGCTTTCCCGGGGCGCTAAAAAGTTACCTTCGAACCCATCAATCGGTGGCAATAATAACGACATTTCATCGCGAAAATCGTGCATTTCCTCGGTTTTATTATATTCGAGGCAAGTGGGTGGTTGGCATGGGCTCGCCGCCGTCGACGGCAGTCGTACGAGGGCGCTCGCATCCGTAGCACGTCGCGTCGCGCTCTGCCCCTCTCGCCACGCGACCTCTGACGCCGAGCACGTCCTCTCGCTAGCACTCGGTACTATGACGACTGCTCTCCCGCGGCCGTGTACTCGAGCTCGCTTTCTACGCGCCGACACAGAACTCGCGCTCTGATCCGTTACACTGACATGTTTACACTGTTTACGAATAAGATGAACAAAGTTTTTCTCGGCTGTCGACATTAGCCCGACACGGCGTGAATGCGTACCGGCTGAAGGATTGCGAAACAGTACAAGTGAAGTTTAAAAATACATTGGCACTAGTGCGGAGTGACGTCTAAACGAGATGTGTTCGTGCAGCAAGTTTTGCGACTTTTGGAAGAACTCATGCGGCGCAGGTAAGACGTGCTCACTATGCACTTTCTAAATTAACTCGATGCTGGTGTGGGTGCACCTACGTAGCGGTTATGTATTGTACGTTGCTGGAACCCTGATTTTTTCTATTTCAGTCCAGAACATGTTCCAAATTTAATCAAATTAGTCGATGACGATAAATCAAGTCCACTGTTAAATAAACATATCCCAATCAGACAAATGTTTGTGACTAGTAAATTCCAATAAAAAACGCTAAACTGAAGAGTCGGGAAAGAAAAACGCACGAAGCTTTCTAAGCCTCACACAAAGCTTAGTAATTCCGAAAGGATTGACAGCTAATTTTAATTGATGTTAATAGAAGAATGCGAATTATAATGTCAAAGCGTTGCCTGCTGAGAGATGAGGGCATTATAAATATATCCAGCTACCTACCTCATTTATATTCGTTTGAAATAAAACAGGTTGAACAGATAAACAAATACGCAAACCTGCCAACTTGGGTTTTCCACCTTTTTCCCTATTTAATAGTTCGCACATTCACATCTCTGAAAATAACGTAAATGAATTTAGCAGTATGTATGTAACTACGCCGATAGCCTTGTCTTTGAACAATATCGACATTTCTCTTTGATTTTATTTTACAAACATTTAGACACACATCAAGCTTATTAGCTTATTCTTTACAATTTTAAAATGACGTTCAGTTCAGTTAATTAGCAGCAATTTTAATTAGTAATGTCCTTTGAAGCATTGGCGTTCTCTAACGTCTACAGTTTGGCGAGGAGAATGTATTTACTCGGCCCATTCAAAGTATTCAAGGCCGTCAGCATCATGAATGAACATGATATCCTGTTGGAACATAAATATGGACTCCTTGTGTTTTATTTGAAACAGGATCTCGACCGTAACATAGGAAGGGACGAGATTCTGCACAGTTCTCAATCGAAAGCTAGTCCGGTCCGGTCTCCTCCAAGGTTACGGCTGGATATACGCCATTCAAGGTACTTACAAAGCTAGCGGCTTGTATGTTGAATGCCCGGTTCCAGACGTATAATGTATTTTTTCGATCAACTCTAGCCTTGCATTGTGTAGACGGCGACTAAGTAAAAACCGTGTGACACTAAGTAAACCTAGGTACTTATACGAGTAGTATGTAGCATGTAATGTATTACACGCTTCATATTACCCAGACACTCTTGTCGCCGCAAGCTGTAATCCAATATGAATGATATTCTATTTCCCATATGATTTCTCAGTTTCGCATGTGTATTAAAAGGTCGCAAGGAGCTGATTAGCGGAAGTAATCTTAACAAAGCAACAAAACCTGTTTAGATATAGTATGTACCAAGCGGACGTAAATGAAATAAAACGATAGCATTATTTTTTTCATTTAATTACAAGTGAACTTTATAACAAGTCTACAAAGATTAAATAACAATTTCATAAAAGATAACTCAAATAATAAAAATTTGTTTCTTTTTAAATTTATAGTTACCTATAGATAAATAACCTCTAGAGATTTCCTCCTACATACATTAATGTTATTTATATGATTAGCGTATTTATTTTAATAATGAAAGTATATTTACTATATTGTCATTATGTTTTAATGAATTTGGTAACCAGGGATCGATATTTTCAATTACGAGAAGTAGCGAGATTGCTCCTGTATTATTATGTATTGATTGTTAATGGCATAATTGAAGGGGTGAGAATAAAAAGGGTTTAACTGATTTTTTTCACATAATGACTTATTGGTATCTTTGGATTCAGCGTGAAATTATCTACAATGATTCATTCTCAAAATACCGAAATGAGGCTTAAATCTCGAGATTTTGAGTCTAAAAACGGTTTATCTGTCACAGGAAAACAGATCGCTTAGCATAAAAAAATTATTGTATTTATTTTATTATATTATATTTTTTACAGTAATTGTGTGAATTAGTACTATATTTATTATTTTAAAGAATTAATACATTTTCAAACAACTGAAACTAACATAAACCTTTTCTACTACCTTATAAGCACTCTACGTAAAAATGACGCCGTTGACGTTTAAAGTCAATTTTCTCGAAACTGTCAATTTGACAGTTAAACCCTTTTTATTCTCAACTCTTCAATTATGACCAAATGCTACTAGCCGGTTATAAAATGTAAAACCGGTCTAACTTAATTTCAGGATAGTCTAACTGGCTTGGTTGTTATTGTACAATGTACATAGCTAGCCAATCTGAATCGATCCATAGTAATAAGTAGCGTAAAAATAAAATTCAACATCGTACGTGAAAATCCAAGATATACATAATTCAAGGATATGTGACTTCTAGCCGCACTACGTCAGCGTAGTAAAACTTCCAGTCGTAGCATGAATAAAACTCGTTAAATATCGTTAAATGAATAACAAAACTTATTAAAAGAGTAATTAACCTTCTGTAATTAAACATTATGGCCTTCCAAGTTCCAGCAACCGGTACTAAAACAATTAAAAACTGGTAGGACCAGCATGCGTTTGGTTAAGACTTATAGGCATTCATGAAAACTGCACTTAAATTACGCAAAGGCAGTCCGTTTGCTTTGTGCTAAATAAATATTTTAATATTTCAATAATAGATTATTATTATTTTTTATGTTAGTGATTGATGTGACGAGCTAGTCGTTCACCTGATGTTAAGCGACACGGCTGCCCATAACAGAACAGTGTCACTCGGAACTCCAAAATATAAAGTTTTGCGTCACACTGCACTGCGCACGTCATCATATCATCACATCATAAGCACAGTCTGGTAAAAATATTACTCGACTGTGAGATCAGATCATAAAGTCTCATTTGCCCAGTAATTTCACTAGCTACAGTGCCCTTCAAACCGGAACACAGTAGTGCTTGCACACTACTGCTTGGCGGCAGAATAACTGGCAAAGCGGTGGTACCTACCTAGACGAACTTTGCAGAAAATTCCTACCACCTAGTAAAAAAAACTAGTTGAAAATTCCAATCTTAGTCCTAGTATATTTCATAATATTCTATATAGAGACAATTAACGGATCTTCTGGTGTAAATATTTAGCTCCTACCACCTGTAATTATACAAAGGTTACATCACGAATTGTATCCATTTACGCATTCATGATCAATTACCGTAGCATCCCTAAAAATTCATAAAACAGCCTTTTAAAATGATTGTTTTGCAAAACGAACCCATTTATCAGATCGCTCATTATGCCAACTTTCCCTGTGAAAGAAGTAGGTCGTTCACGTAAATGATGAAGCGATTGTTTTCTGTAGCTAACATCTATACAAAGCTGTATATTGCTGGAATTTTGGATTGGATTGGATACTGCTGCATTTTATGTCTATATAAGAAAGATAGAAGGATATGCAGACGGTGCGGTCTATAAAAAGGCATGTAAGGATGCGGTAACGGTCATGCATGCTTAGCATAAAATTGTACAATGCCACCGCCAGAACGCGGTCTGCATTTATGCATGTCCCACGCACAGTACGTAGCAGTATAACAGTTTCCTGATCTGCTGTTACATCACTGCGATCAGTGGTGTCGTTTTGACAAGCCTATATAACACATAGTTATATTATATGCAAATTCTTTAAGTTTACAATTAGCCATGTCGACTCCCTTGGGCGGTCTAAAAATACCAGTAGTAGTAGTAGTACCATACTGTGATTATGCACAGTTGATTTAGTGTAATGTTCTTAACTGTTAGTAAGAACATTAAAGTATTTGCTTCAACGTACGTGCTCTTTGTTTAGTTCGTGCAAAACAATTATTATACAATGTTATGTCCAATTCCTTACAAATATTGTTAACAATCTCTGACATACACAACAATTACTATCAATCATGTACTCAAAAACCTATGGTTCCTAAACCTTCAAGAGTCAAGATCAGCAAAGCCAAAGTTAATCTTGTCTTTTCATGTTTCGACACTTATTATTGAAGGTTGTTCAACAATATGTTTATTGTAGTTTCCAAGGTGCCAATAACCTAATAATCGCCAATTGCCTCTCATCGAGTGACCTCATTGTTTTTACAAATGCTCATGTTGTAGTTAATTTCCTGCCCGTCGCGCGACGGCTAGAAAATAATAGTTGATTGTACGTTCCAATTCGGTGCTGCTCTTTTCTTATCTAAAGTAGTGAAACAGAAGGTAAGGAAGTTTTAGAAGGTTGACATTTCAGAATTTTGGTAACTGTAGGTTATTTCCTCATAGATTATTTTCGTGAAAACATAATAAATTATAGTACATAAAAATTCTAACATATAATATGTTGCTATACACCTGCTTTAGATCATATTTAGATAGATGCTATAGATCAACTTTAGCATCGAACTTAAAATTTTTAGATGGCATCCTATATATATAGGGCGAATTCTGTGAGTATTTCATCCAAAATTATTTCTATAAATGCATTAGTAGGTTGTTACTGTAAGTTTATATACCATCCGATGATAATAATATACACAGATATGTTATGACATAACCAGTGCTTTGTTCATTCATTTGATTAGTGTTCGTTACTGAAGCCGATAACTTGTTTGTTTACTGCTTGGTGTCACTTTCGACAACAACCAATTTGACTAATGGATATTGAAGAAAATATACAGGCTGCCTCAAGAAATATAGACCAAAATGAAACTGAAGGCAATGTACCTTGAGAGGTACCAAAAATCTCAGATGGTACCTATACTCTGCGGTTTTGTATTGACACACACTGATGGAATTAAACTCTGGGCTAGTAAGTCTTGGTTTAATGGCAACACAGTTCTATAAATTCTTATTTCTTATGCGAGTGCTCCAATAGAAGACCTTGAGTTACCAACCTGACAGATTTGTGCAAGTTATACAATAAAAACAGCTTGTTCTTTAATACTACTTAGATAACTTCCTAGTTCCTTCACAAACTTCCCTGTTTCGTCGGAATAAAATGAGTACTACCTTATTCGTCTAGTTTAAAAATTAAAAAAAATCTTGTTGGGGTTCTTAGGTTTTGAGGAACTATTATTATTATGATTTTATCTTCATTAAAGTTTCGTTTTGATCATATTTCTTGAATTAACTTGGATAATGTAGAATACTGTTCCATAGAGTCCCATTATATTATGTATTTCTTGGATTTTCACGTACGATGTTGAATTTTATTTTTACGCTACTTATTATATTGATTACTATGGATCGATTCAAATTGACTAGCTATGTACATTGTACAATAACAACCAAGCCAGTTAGGCTATCCTGAAATTAAGTTAGACCGGTTTTAAATTTTATAACTGGATAGTACCAACGCATTTGGTCATAATTATGTTATTAACAGTCAATAATAATGACTGGCCCGATAGCTCAGTTGGTAGTAACCCTGCCTTCTGAACTGTGGGTTGTGGGTTCGATTCCCACACAGGACAAACATTTGTGTGATGAACATAGATGTTTGTTCCGTGTCTGGGTGTTATATTGTATTCTATGTATGTATTGAGCAATAAGAAAATAAAATATCCCATTTCTTTGCAGCGAGCGGTTTTAAGTTCTCTGTAAAATGATTGTAACATCATCGGTGCCGTAGCTTAAATATTTAAAGTTAATATAATTATATCAATTACCTCCATACTCTGTAAGAGTATGGAGCGTATAATCAACAACAAGCTCTTGGCACACCTTGAAGTCAATGATCTCCTCAGTGACCGGCAATACGGATTTCGCCGAAACCGGTCAACTGGGGATCTTCTCGCATACGCCACGCACATATTGAGCGAAGCCTTGGAGATGCATGGAGAGGCACTTGCTGTATCTCTAGACGTCTCTAAGGCATTTGATCGGGTCTGGCACGACGGTCTTCTGAATAAGCTTCCATCTTACGGACTACCTGCTGGTTTGTGCACTTGGATATCAGACTTTTTGAGGGAACGATCGCTTAGAGTGGTTCTTGATGGCTGCTCTTCCGATCAATTAGCTATTAATGCTGGTGTACCTCAGGGGTCAGTTCTTTCAGCAACACTATTCTTACTCCACATCAATGATTTGCTAAAGCCCGGTACCTTTGGGTATGCAGATGATAGTACTGTTGTTGAAAGATACACATCCAGTGCCCGAGCCAGTGGTGACGATGTCCGGATTGAGAGAGAGGCTATGGTTGAGCGCATGAACCTGGCTTTGAAAGCCGTGTCCGATTGGGGCGTTGCTAACTTGGTTAGGTTCAATGCTGCAAAAACACAGGCGTGTTTATTCACTGCTAAAAAGAGCCCACTCCATCTGGCTCCTTCATTCCGTGGTGTATCTGTAAGTTTAGGAAACCATCTTGAGCTTTTGGGTGTTGATCTCACGTCAAACCTAAACTTTGGATCCTACATCGAGTCCAAAGCCAAAGTAGCTTCAAAAAAACTCGGCATATTGTCCAAGGTAAGGCGGTACTTCTCACCTGGACAGCTTCTAAATCTGTATCAAGCACAAGTCCGATCGTGTATGGAGTACTGCTGCCACCTGTGGGACGGGTCTGCCAAGTACCAGCTTGAGGCTCTGGACTCGATTGAACGGCGTGCCAAAAGGCTCATTGACGACGACACTTTGGTTGGTGAAAGGCTCCAGAGCCTTGCACATCGACGTAAGGTGGCAAGTCTGTCGGTCTTCTACAGATTACACCACGGTGAATGCGCTCAAGAACTGCATGATCTCATTCTCCCATCACCATTCCACTACCGGACTACTAGACGCTCGGCTAAGCGCCATCCTTTCGTGGTCGAAATACCACCCATTCGTACCAAGCGATTTGACTCAACGTTTTTAATTAGAACGGCTAAGGAATGGAATGCCCTGCCAGCGTCTGTGTTTCCGGCGAAATATGACCCGGGCGTGTTCAAGAGAAGAGTGAATAGGTATTTACTTGGCTAGCATGCTACATCTTCGATCGCATCGTCACTTCCCATCAGGTGAGAGCGCGGTCAAATGCTAGACAAGTTTGAAGTAAAAAAAAAAAAAAAAAAAAAAATATTTTATTTTCCAATATAACTTCTTATTTTTGTTTTCTACAAAATATCAAAATAACAAAACAACATTCTCGGTCGAGGAAGGAAAACAGTTCGTGACAATACCTACCTAAACAAGCGTTAGAAATAGGTCAATGGTATTGAAGGGATAACGAAATACTTTAGCCATCACTTGGAATTTGTTTTTCATACTAATGAATTACAAGTACGTATGTATGTATGCACCGTAAAATACGGCTGTTCAGAAAGGTTGCTGACTGATGACAAATAAACAAATAATAATGCCAAATTCTTCAAATTCCGTGATAGGCATTTCACTGACTTAGTTTTTTCTTCCGGAGATTCTGCCTACAGCTTCTATACCTAATTATGTCCTTTACGACGCTGCTTATGCCCGTATCCATGGCTTACGAGGTATTTAGAACAATAGTGATTGTAAAACGTTGTCAGACCTTGCCCGAGTTTTAACTCTTATCTTCTCGGTTTTTATTATCTCAATTACACTGCTGACGAGACAATAGCACTATATACACCTACATATAGATTTTAAAAATTATGAGTGTTCGATTATCTCATGCACTAATTCAGAGCTAAAGATATAATAATATCTTAAAGAGAAATACTATTAACACATTAGTATTTTTTTTATTTGTGCTCAATATATTAGGTAAATACTCAGTTTATTTTTCTAGGTACTTATGAATAATAGATAGTGATGAATCATTTCACAACTAAAAGAAACTGCATTGAAATTGTACCTTGAACTTGTAGTAGTGAACAATCTAGGATTAACACGCCACCTTCATTTTCTTAGAACAAATAAGTATGCATACTCTTACGTTATCTGCGTTTAGTTCCAAACTAATTCAAAACATTAAAATACTGATGAAGTTCGATGTTCTTTGCTACGCTGAATTACATAAAATTCCCATAAAACCCTTACCAGTCGTTATCGAGAGTTATTATTACTGAATTTCTGATCAAGTGCAATCGGTCACAGTTGATTGCTCCGTTAGAAATCGTCCCCAAGTAAATGATTTCGTCTCACTACGCGGATTATTCGTGACTGCACCGAACCATCTATAAACTCTACTCACGCCACAGTAATCATTGAATCATAGATCTGTTAGAGAGCTAAAAGCTGCGGGACACTCTCAATGTTTTAACTGAGTTCGTAAAAATGAATGAGTCTGCTGAAATGTATATCGTAGACGTCGGCATCGTCTTTCATTTCATTATTTTTTGTTGTACTGGATGCGTGTCTTGCGATGATCACTTAAAGAGTTTTTGTTATGCACGGGTACACTACACTACTTACCCACAGACTTAAAGAAGATTGAGAGAGCTATCACAGAATAATGTGCTTTTCTATATAATGATCAGTACCCATATATATATCTATGTACCGCAGTGGACGTTAAAAAAGTTCTGGGATATAATATCACTTATCAATTTATCATATCAAGTAAAAATAAACCAGTGTTTATCTCGTACTCAATATTAATATCTACACTATATATTGAAATTGGCAATTTAATGTTATATGCAAACCACATCAAACACAATTTAGATTGTAGATATAATGAACCGGTTGAGTGTGTATGCATATAGTTTGTCTTATTATTCAGATATACTGAAGGCGAACTGCATTTTAGTCCAAAAAAATGGATACATAGTTTCTCAAAGCTTTTATTTTTTTATACATAATATATATTTTAAGGCATCTCGACGACGGTGGCGAGTCAGTCGTGTCTGTAGAGTAGTTTGATTTTTGATGGGGCCGCATCAAAATAGCGGCGGGTAGCATTCTTCATAAGCGGATGGTTGGGAGTTCGAGATCGTAGTTGGATTTTCGCTGGTACCAGCGAGCCCCCACCACCTTGCGAATAAAGCGGATCTAAGTCACCTGAAGTCGATCCAGGTGGACTGAGGACGTATGAGCAAACCCGACAGATGCGTAGGTATAATGGGGCGAACGCAAGATTTGTAAAGTATCATCTTATTTCTAAGGGACATGTCATGTTTCTTTTTATTCTGGCTTGCTACTAAAAAGTTACAATGTATATTGAATAACGAAGTATAAACAGGAGTTTAAGAAGTGTACTGTTCATGGTTTCATTTTCAATAGACCCATGGTAATCATTTACGTAACGTTACTTAATGTAGACAAGTTAAAAGAACACCTAAATTATCTCATAAGTAATCTAAAGTGTTACTTATTCTTCCTTTGTTCCTAAACTGGCCTTAATAATACATCTGTCTGACCCACGACCTGAAGAAGCTACCTAAATTACATTAAATTAGACTAATAGACGCTATACGGCATTCCGAGGCGTATCGCAGAAGGAAAACGTCTCGTCATGGCTACTTTCATTTAACTATCGATTTGTTACTTTCATAGACAAGACGCCAACAGTCACATGCTTTCAATAGATTCTATTTCAATACAACTACTAAGGTCAAGCTATGCTGTTGCGACGCGTGTATAAATATTGAAGACAAGTTGACCTGCCCTGAATACGTACGAATCAAATATTTTTACCCTATAATCATCTATTTGACAATCTCTGTGGTGTGGTGGTTGAGCAAGTCGGCTCATAACCAGAATCCGGTGGGTTCGATTCCTGCGACAGGACAGATTTGCGCACAGAAAAAAAAGGCGCAAATACTTGTTATGAGTCTGGGTGTTGTGGGACCATGGTCCTCGTAGTTATTGGGTCCCAAGACAGGGAATCCTAATTAGGATAGGATCAGGTTCTGTGTATGTGATTGTCTATAACTAAAAACCCCTTTCTTGCCTTCTCCGCCGTCTTAATCCATGCCTCCTTCTTATATAACTTTTCTATTGTCCCTCTTTCTTCCTCTCGTCCTCATGTCTTACTCTCGTTTATGAACATATTTCTATCAAACCCAACATCATTGACGATTTATCTGCATACCTAAACAGCATGTTAAAGAAGTTTTTTTTTAAACTCTCTATTACAATCATACAAACTGCTACTAAATAGCTACAATACCTACTACAAAAACATTTGGACTGTATACTAGCCGCGTTGACATAAAACTATTCCAAATGCTCCAATCGGAAATCGAAAAAATCACATATATTTTTTAAATTACCTTATTTCTTGTACTAATACTTATTATAAGTATGTAGGCATTTTCAGATAGAGAAGCGAATAGCAGGCATGAAATCATAATTATTATAATGTAGCTTATATGATACTGTAGATTGTAATGTATTTACATATCCGTAATGCTAATGACAAGCTAACGAAATTAATGTTATAGTAATAAACATTTTTAAGATCTTATTTTCTTAAAATGTTTACATTATGCTGAACGTCTGAATCCTCTACTGACATTCACATCTACTTTTAGTATATTGATTTTGTGATCATTATCAATGTAAAGAGGAATCAAAAATACATTTTAAGGACGCGACCCTCTTCAGGGTTGATACTCTCTAATTTGTGTGGGGTTGACACCCTAGATATCATACGCAGTAGGGCACCAGTAGGTCTATTTAAACTGTCGCTTTCGGATCCTTTGATATACTTCGTTACATACATATAAAAGATAGTTTAAAAGCAATGAAGAAAGCAGAAATTTGATAGTAGAAGAAAATAAAATAAAACAGTATTTCCGAGTCGATAAACACAGTATGGTCATTATTATACATAGCTGTCATGCTGCATCTCCGATTGTATCTTCACTTTCCATCAAAGAAACGTGGTTTTTTTTTGTTTTTGGCTCCACACTTTTGTGTATTTAGCCAGCGTCAAGTAATTGATAATATCTCAAATTAATTAATATCATATAATTTTTTTTTTTTTTTTTTTTTGAGGGGGGGAAATGCCCTCGCACTTCCCTGCCACCACGGGGGTGGTGGCAGGGGGTATGTGGGACTCGAACCCACTAAAACCCCCCCGTGAGCCCTCGTCCGCCGTACCGGGGCGAGAAGGGGTCGCGACTGCAGTCCAGCCAGCTCGCCCCCGGCGGCAGGCCCTTTCGGGCCTCTCCGCGCCAAAGGATGGGTGACCTTGCTCACCAAGGTCACCCACCAGACGTGTGGGGCCGTGCAAGCCGGCGGAGAGTCCCCCGACTCTCCACCAGTGGCCCCACTACGGGGGAGGGAGGAGGTGCGCGTAACGCCTCCTCCTCCCTCCCACTCGTCTGCGCCGGAGCGGGTCAGCTCCAGCGGCCTCCTCTCTGACCCGCTCCGCGGTCTCCTTCTGCGCCATCACGTACTCGCAGAAGGAGACCACCGCCTGCCACGATCTCTCGCTGTCAAGCATGGCTCTCACCACGCTTGGCAGCGAGAGATCGTGGCCTACTGCCAAGGAAAGTGTGTGCCGCTGCGGGTCCCAAGCGGTACACACTTCCAGTGTGTGGGGCGCTGTATCCTCCAGCGCCCCACACTCATGGCAGGCAGGGGTCGCTTCACGCCTCGCGATTTGGTGCAGGTACTTTCCAAAGCATCCGTGCCCGGAAAGCACCTGCACCAACCGGAAGGTCAGCGACCCGTGGGGCCGCCTCACCCACCTCTGGAGGACCGGACGGATGGCCTCCACCGTCCTTTGCCCTGGGACCGGTGGAGCCAGGTCCTCCACCCACCGCCTCAATAGGGTGGCCCGCGCCTGCTGCCGCATGCGCCTAACCTCGTCCCACCCTGGGGGCTCTCCCCGAGATCTCCTCGCCGCCACGAAGTGGTAAACTTCAGCGAGGATCTCGGCTTGAAGCTCCCAGGGTGGGTCACCGGCTAGAACGCATGCCGCTGTCCAGGACACCGTTCTGTACCCGCGTATCGCCCTCGTCGCAATAACCCGCTGCGGACGTCGCAGCAGGGTTTTGTTACTGCGACCGAGGGCGTCCACCCAGACCGGTGCCCCGTACAGCGCCATACTCCGGATTACTCCGGAGTATAGACGGCGACATACGGCGCTCGGGCCACCCACATTGGGCAGCAGCCTCCCCAAGGCGGCCGCAGCTCCCACCACTTTTGGGGCCAACTGGGCAAAGTGGGCCCCAAAAGCCCATCTCCCGTCCAGGGTAAGGCCCAGATATTTCATCTGGGCCTTAACCGGGACGGGCACCCCATCCAGTACCACCCGCGTACCTGGAGGGGGTCCCCCCCGAGGCCCATGGAACAATAGGGCCTCGGTTTTGGAGAGAGCGACCTCCAAACCCAGGGCGCGTATGCGGTCGACCACGAGGCTAGTGCCTACCGTGGCCAACCGCACCGCCTCCCCGAGGTCCCTCCCTCTCGCTACGACCAGGGTGTCGTCTGCGTAGCACGCTACCCGCATATTGGCGGGAAGCGTGCCACGCAGCACCCAGTCGTAGCCTATGTTCCACAGGAGCGGTCCCAGCACCGACCCCTGTGGAACCCCGCAAGAGACGCGACGGTGCCTTAGGCCGTCGCGTCCTACCACCAGGACCTCGCGGTCCTGGAGGTAGTCGGCCAACAGCCTCCGCAAATACAGGGGCACTCCGTGGTAACGGAGAGCCTCCTGTATTGTTCCATGCGGGAGGCTGTTGAAGGCATTGGCTATATCGAGCGATACAGCCAATGCCTTTTCCCTCTCGCGGACCGCCTGCTGTGTCCACCCTTTGAGCCAGAGAAGGGCGTCTATCGTAGACCGCCCTTCCCTGAACCCGTACTGGGCATCGGACAGAGCAGGCCCCGTCCCCTCTAGGTGCCGGATGACACGGGAAGCCACCACCCTCTCCAGTAGCTTTCCCGTGTCATCCAGCAGCACTATGGGCCTGTATGCGGAAGGCGAGTCGATTGGTCGACCCACCTTGCGCAACAGGCACAGCCGGCCGTCCTTCCACAGCTTCGGGAACCTTCCCGACGTGAGGCACACGTCGAAAAGTTCCCGAAGCCGGTCGCCCATCTCCCTCAGGGCGATCGCAAGGACCCGGCCGGGGACTCCGTCTGGGCCAGGGGCCGTCCTCTTCCCACGCAGCCGACCGACGGCGACCTCCATCTCCACCTCCGACACAGGTGGGATGGAGGCCACGTCCAGCTCCTCGGGGAAGGGGACGGACACTGCCATCATCGGCGGGGTGTGGGAGGGGCGATCGGGGAATAGCCCCTCCAGCACCGCGCCGAGGACCTCCGGCTCGAGGGACTCGGCCACTGGGGACGTCTGGCCCCGGAACTTGTTCCGGGCTACCCTATACGGACGTCCCCATGGATCTCTCTCGAGTCCCTCCAGCGCCTCGCTCCGCGCCCGTTCCTTGGCCTGACTGATCGCGAGCTGCAGTTCCCGCTTGGCGGCGCGATACCTCTGATATGCGAGAGTCTCGGCCGCCAGCTCCTGGTCAGACAGCTGGAGATCAGTCCGGCCATGGCGCCGTCTCCTCTGGTGGCCGTAGATCCGCCGAACCCTGGAACAAGTGTTCCGGAGTTCGGCGATCTCCGCGGACCACCAGTAGACCTCGCGGCGGGGGCGGGAGCAGCGTCGGGATCTCGGCATGGCCGCGTCGCACACAGCCGTTACCGCTTCCCGAAACTGGCCCGCCGCGACGTCTACCTCCGGGTGGAGGGAGCCGGCAAACCACGACTGGACGATCGCAGCCTCTTCCGCCAGTTCGGCGTCGAGGCAGCTGACCGTCCAGCGCGGAAAGTCGGCCCGCACCACCCGGGTAGCCCCTCCTTGGTTGTGGGAGGTGGAGACCTCGAATCGCACATATTTGTGGTCCGAGAGAGTCTCCACCTCCGACATCACCCTCCAGCCACGGATACGTGCGGCGACAGATGGGGTGGCGAACGATACGTCCACCACGGACCCCCCATTATGTCGCACGCACGTATGGGCTGACCCCCTGTTCAATAGGAGCAGCCCCGTGGCGACAGCCCACTCCCTAACAATCTCCCCGCGACTGTTAGTGAGTGGGTTGCCCCAGTCAGTTGCCTTAGCGTTCAGGTCCCCCATAAGGAGGACCTGACGAGGCCACTGTCTTCTGACCGCCGCAGAGAGGAGGTCCATAAAGACCTCCAACTCCGCGGCGGTCCTGTTGGGGGAGAAGTATGCGCCAATGACGACATACTCCCCCCACTTGGCCACGACGAACCCCGAACCCCTTTCTTCTACCGAAAGGGGTGGGTCGCCACCTGACCGCCCCACTATTGCCACGGAGCCATCCAGATCCCCAGCCCAACAAGGATGTTGGGGGGGGACGTAGTATGGCTCCGCGGCAACCGCCACGTCAATTCTCCACTGTGCCAGGGTCTGCATGAACAGATCCTGGGCCCCGGCGCAGTGGTTGAGGTTCGTCTGGAGGAGGTTGTGATGTCTGACTTGATCCATCAATCAGACATCACAACCACCTCGCGCTCAGGGGACCGCGTGGCCCGGCTTGCCACCGCAGGGGCGGCCTGCGTCCCTCGGACCTTCCCTCTGGTCTTGGGGGGGACACAGATGTTTCCCCCCATGACGTGCTTAGAAGGCTTGCCTGCCTCTGCGCAAATGCTGCAGTGCAGGCCAGCCTTCTGGCAGCCGGCCGCCCGATGACCAGTGCCTCCGCAGCGGTAGCACTGGTCACTCCTGTCGGCTGGCGAGGGGCATTGGACGCGTGTGTGCCCTAGTCCCATGCACTTGTAACAGCGCATAGGACGCGCGTCCAATGCCACTACTCGCGCCGAGCTCCACCCCACCAGTAACCTGCCCTGATTTGACAGCACTTTTGCCGCCGATACCGGACAGGTCACCAAGGTGGAGCCCGTGCCGTCGAAGCCGGGGGTCACCTCTTTGACCCGCACCAGCTTCACGTCGCAGCCCCCCACTTTAGCCACCGCTGCGGCCACCTTTTCTCCCGTGGCTGCATCATCCAGGCCCATAACCCTCAGGTTAACTGATTTTACGGGCCTGGAGATGGTGGCCACCTCGGAGAGGACGCCATGGAGCTTTTCCGCGAGCTGGTCCGCCTTCTCCGAGTTTTGGGAGCCAGAAATCTCCAGCATTCTGGCTCCCGTGGCCGTCTTTTTAAAGCGGACCTGGGTCTCAGTAATTCCCAGGTCCGCTATGTCCATCTTTTCTTGCGCCATCTCTATGATGGCGCGATATGTCACCCCCTTGTCCGCGGCTTCTGGCTGTAAGGTCATTACAACCGCTGCGGACTTGGGGGGCCTCAACGCCGCCTTCTTAGCCTTAGCCCTGCTGGAAGGGGCTATCGGCTTTTTGGAGGCGGCGGAAGCGGCCGGTTTTTTGGCTGGACCACGGGAGGCGGGTACTACTATGGGCACCACTGGGGGGAGGGAAGACTTTCCCTTCCCCTTGCCCTTTCCTTTCCCTTTGCCTACGACCGTAGCCCAGCTTCCCTCTGCGGCTCTGACGGCGGCAGGTGTGGTCACGCCTTGGGGCCCCCTAGATGTTGTGGGGGCCGCAGCCGGTGTCACCATGGTGGTGACAGCGGTCTTCTTGATCTCGGCTCGCTTCCCCGCTTTAGTAGCGGGGGTGCGAGCCGGCTCTGGCACCGGCTGTTGTGACGTGGCCGCGGCCGCCGTCTTTTTCCTCGTGTCCGCTTTTAAGGGCGGGCGAACCGTGGGGGCAGGCAAGAGCCGGTCTTCAAATGCCGCGAGGCGAGCGGTAACCATCTCCCCTAAGGTCACCGTTAGGGAGCGCCTCAGCTCTTCGACCAGCTCTGCCCCCATTAGAACAGCGGCGGGGCGTCCATCTGCAGCGGCGGCTGTGGCAGTGGCGTTGGCGGCGGTGGAAGCAGCGATGGCGGCGGCCGTCTTGGCTTCAGAGAAGCCCTGACGCAACGCCTTCACCTCTGCCTTCATCGCCTCCAACTCCATGCGCATACGCTTGTTTTCGGCCCTCAGCCGCCGTGTTTCCTCCGCCTCGCTCCGGCCCGCGAGATTGTCGACCACCTCTGTCAGTGTCGACGCCGACTTCTTCAGGCGGGAGACAAACTCGCCTTTGAGGTTACCAGATTTCCTGGCAACCTCCAAGATACAGGCGAGTTTTTCTCCCGCCCGCGCCCTCAACTCCTGTGCGTTCAGCACGCTGAAATCGTCGTCCACCGGGTGAGGACCAGAATCGCTTCCGGTCTCTCTTCCGGGGCCGACGATGCCAGCGGCTGGCGCCTTCAGGAACTGGCGAGAACACAAGGTTCTCTCCAGCTCCCCGTCTGTGGTCACGTCCGGTGTGGGGGGCTTTTTAAAGCCTCCCCTTGAAAGGCCCGCCGGGTTACCGGCGGCCTTTCTCCTCCCTCTCTTTCCAGTAGCCACCTTAGCAGCTACCGTCTCCTCGGTCTCCGTGTCCGAGTTAAGCCACCCGGGCACAAAAACCGAAGAGGACGGCCGCTTGCGAAGGCGGCTCGTCCACTCCTCCGCCGAGTCTTTCGACAGCGGCTCGCAACTCATGTCTGAGTCCGAGAGGTCAGTCGAGTTTGCTGTTCTTGTCGACGAAGCGTCGGCAAGAGCAGCAAAGCTGTTCCTCTCCAGGACCAGACTGCTAGCGGCCGCTGTCAAATCCACCTTATCCCGTCTACCTGATCCCGTCGATCCCTGTTGCGATTCGCGCGGCGTTATCGCCACGTAAATCGGAACAGGGAGAGCCTTCCGCTTGCAATCGGTATCCGATTTCGCGCCGTCGTCGTTGCCTATCCGTAGTGTACCGTCGGAGTCCGTTTTCGTGCGTGTGGTCGGGCGAGGGCCAAGGCCCTCGAGGCTTTTGCTGCCCCCCCCAGAGTACGAGGGGCTGAGTGCCGGCGGATTCTTGCCAGCACCGACGGATTGTGTCCGTAGACCTTTACCGCCCTGGGGACCATTTACAAAAGCTCGTGTGTCCATTTTTTTTTTTCCTTTTTTGAAGGGGGTTCGGTCCCCCTTTTGGGGCTCTCGCAGGTGGGTTCCCCCCACCCATACATCCCTTGTGCGAGCCCCGACACGAGATTTGGCCACTCCTCTACGTCCATCGCGTTTACCGGGAAATGCCGTCACAGACGACATTGACCGGTTTCCACGATGGACGCTTCTTCAGTTGCAAGTGCAACACCTTGCCGGCTCGCGTCACCGCTACTCAGCATAAGGCCGAGACGCCGACCGAGCCATCAGCGACTGGACAAACACAACAAGACGATAACAATAACAAACAAATGGGACAACACCAGACACAGACAAACAAGGTTTCGCCGCTCCGTCTTACGAAATAAAGACCCCCACCAAGATAAAGCTCCTGATGGGGTCTCCATTTCGCCGACTCGCGTCGCCGCTACCCAGCATACGGCCAGGACGCCGACCGAGCCCCGCAGCCATTCAAGGCTGCCTTGGCTCGTGCCACCGCTTCCCGGACTCTCCGGAGCGCTGGTCGAGCCCACTCAAGGACGATTCCCCATCACTGGATCCCCGCCCTGCCTCATCCACTTCTGTGGAGAGTCCCCTCTGTGCAGTCACCCCCCGTATCGCCACGGAGGGTCTGCTCGCTCGCGTCACCGCTATTCGGCATATGGCCGAGACGCCGACGCGAGCCTCCAACTCGCACCGCCGCTTCCCGGACTGTCCAGGGCGCCGGCGCGAGTTCCCGCCTCTCTGCTGCGCCTTGTGCCGAGACACAAGGATCGCAGAGAGGCCCCGCCAGGAATTTAGCCAACGGCTAATAAGATCCCCGAAAGAAAGTTATTAGCCGTTGCCCAGGGTGCACCGGTCCAGGTGCTGCCCTTCCCCCCGAATGCAAGCATTAAGAGGGAATTGCAGCACCCGAGGCAACGTGGAGGTATCCTGGCATTGCACCCCAATATCATATAATGTGTCAAGTCAAGTCAAGTCAAGTCACAGTCCAAGTCATCAATTTAAGTCATAGTCTAGTCAAAGTAATACTCCTAGTAAAGTGGTGGCAACTTTACTTGAAGCTTCTATGGAGTTTTGGAAACAACACGAAAAGAAACGTTTCACCATCATTATACCATTTTCCCATACTCACGCCTGTAATCCAGCACTTAACGAATAGAATGCCACCAATTTTCTGCACTAACACTGAAAATAAGACAAGTTTTGGAAAATAATACAATGCGGCGACGCAATCTTTTTCGCGTTCCAGCGAATATTTGTTAGCGAATAGTTGATAGTTGATAACGAGTAAAGACTATTCAAAACGTAAAAGGGCTATAAGCTTGCTAATGTCGCCTTCTAGAATAAACGCCATTAAAGGGTGACATGGTAAACCAGCGTTGTTTGTACGATCGATTGCCCCATAGTATCTTTTTACCGATAGCAGGTCACCATGTATGTACGCCTTAATGGGTCCGTATTTGCATTTCTTATTAAAGTGTAGAATGAGTGCCGGTCGCCTGCTGCTCTGAAGCCACAGAATATGTAATAGTACCATAACATTGAAAAATTGCCATCAAAATTCGGTATTACTTGTTGCCAGTCGTGCGTGTTGTGCAAATAGACCATATAATAGGTCTTTACCTATGAAATTGCCGTATTGCAGTACAGACTTTTTCAAACAAAAAAAGTTTTGATTGGCTATGAATTCTAAATTCAAATTAATTTTGTTTTAAAAATATGACATTCTATTTACAATATAAGTCTTTTGTTTATTGATTAGCGTTGTATTTTCATTACATTTCAACATTTTTCCTCATAATGGATACTTTGAAATTTCGTGTAATTATGGAATATGAGTTCCGTCGTGGCACCAACGCGGCACAAACGACACGTAACATCAACGACGTTTACGGAGAGAGCTGTACAAACGAACGTACAGCCCGTTATTGGTTTGCTCGGTTCCGTTCTGGGAATTTTGACTTGAAAAATGAACCTCGTGGTAGTCCGGTAACTTTGGTCAACAATGATGAAGTAAAGGCGATTGTGGAAGCTGATGAATCTCAATCTACAGCTGAGCTGGCAACAGCTTTTGATGTTAGCATCAAAACAATATTGGTCCATTTGCGACAGATTGGCAAGATAAAAAAGCTTGATAGATGGGTGCCCCACGAACATAACGATCGCCAGCGGAACGTACGCGTCGAGACTTGCCTTGCGCTGCTTAACAGGCACAGAAATGAAGGAATTTTGAACCGAATTGTTACGTGCGACGAAAAATGGATTCTTTTTGACAATCGAAAGCGCTCAGCAAGTTGGTTAGATCCTGGTTCGGTACCAAAGCAATGTGCAAAACGAAAAATGACCCCTAGAAAGGTGATGGTCACAGTTTGGTGGTCTAGTGCTGGTGTGATTCATCATAGCTTTTTACAAAACGGCGAGAGCATTACTGCAGATGTGTACATTGAAGAACTGACCACAATGATGGCGAAACTCGCACGTCTGCAACCAGCTTTGGTCAATCGGTCGTCTCCACTGCTACTTCACGACAACGCGCGACCCCATACTGCACAACAGACCGTCTCTAAGCTGCATGAGTTGGGTTTGGAAGCTCTCCCTCATCCGCCATACTCACCAGATCTTGCGCCTACCGACTATTACTTTTTCCAAAATTTGGACAACTTTTTAGCGGGAAAAAAATTCAATTCCCGAGAGGCAGTATAAAACGCCTTTGAAGAGTTTGTTGTCTCCCCGCCTGCTGATTTTTTCAAGAAGGGCATCCATAAACTGCCACAGTGTTGGCAAAGATGCATTGATTGCAGGGGTGATTACTTTGAATAAAAGAAATAAAAAAGTTCGAAAAAAAAAACTTTAACTTTTTTCAATTAAAACGGCAATTTCATAGGTAAAGACCTAATAGTAACAAGCGTTGCTATGGCATTTTAAAACTGTGTTTAAAAAAATAGGAATTTCTTAAAATGTTTTTGGTACTATATTTATATGTATAGACAAACCTACCTTAAGTATTCAAAACATACAATGGATAGTGCACAAAGCACTTTTCAGAGAAATTCTGTAAACTTTACGTTTCTGTATAGAAAACAGTGAAAACGGAACTTAATTACATAGCTGGGTACAGTATAAATCAAACAGCCAACGTCGACTCCCACTACGACTCGTTTTTCACATTTAATATGTCATGACATGACATCGGGATTGGGATACATTAAAAATGAGCAATTAAGCCCTCGTGACGGTGTACTGCCGTAGTCCAAGTGGCGCCGTTAACTACCCTTTAACTTGAACCAGTTCAATCCAGCTAACCTTTGAAAAGGGCATCAATCACGCGAGCCTACCCTCAAAAGCTCAAAAAAGGAGTCACGTTGGAAATAAATTAACAGGGCTTTCCGGCGCCTAACCTCAGTTAAGTCAGTTATGAAGCTCTTTAAAAATAATAATAATAATAATAACGCCCAAAGATCACATACATAGATCCTGCACCCTAATTAAGATTCCCTGTGTTTAGGGACCCAGGTACTACGAGGACCGTGGTCCGCCAACACCCAGACTCAGAACAAGTAATTGCATTTTTTCTGTGCACAAATACTTCTCCTACCGCGGGAATCGAACCCGCTGCCTCTGGGTTGTGAGCCGACCTGCTCAACCACCACACCACAGAGGCTGTCAAAAAATGCATAAGTCATGTAGATACTGAAATATCGTAAATAAATGGAACAACTACTCAATGGTTTAAAACGTTCAGTCAGCGATACAATTCTTTAAAATAATATATTGTCAAATACTTACAAAATTATGTTTTGATTAATAACTTAATATGTAGGTTAAATGCGGTTATTAAATTAAAAAATTGAATTACTTGATACCTACTACTTAAATGTAGATAGGCACATGTCAAACGAGATAATGTAACTTTGACCTACAACACACCTACAACAGTAAAGTTAGCGGTTTATGTAGCTGGAATAATAAAAGCTAACTGCATGTAACTTAGAATGCTTGGATATAAGTAATACTTACCAACATTCTCATAGGCAATATACAAATATTCTGTTACTCGACTCACAACAAGTCCCACCAGATAGCTTTCTAATTGCTATCAAACTACCTACTTTTATTTAAGCAACTTAATGAACCAAATTGCTTAAATTAAAGTAGGTAAATGAAATCGTAAAGAACAGTTAGATTTTCAATTCAATTTGAATAGATATGAGTTATATGCGTGTAACAAGCCTCTTGAAAAGTTTTCAATAACAGTTAAACCGCAATTGAAATACAGTTTAGGCATTAGCCTGGTTCACAAAGTCTTTGAATGGAAGTACGTTTGCAGTAGATAACTATAACTTTGACGTTTTCATTAGCGGCTCGCTCATACAAAATAGCCACCCAATAACCTCAATTTTCTTACATATCTAAACAGCAATTTTAAAAAATAAAGTGTAAAAAAATAATGATTATATAAAAAAACAAAAGACAATCTTGACTGAAACGTCGATGTTAGACTTTCATAACCAAGCATATACACCCAATAATGTAAATAAAACGAATAAGCATTGCAATTCAACGAGGCAATGCTGCCAGCATGTTGGGTACGCTACCTACTGGTAGTGGATCCAGTCCACTACCAGTAGGTAGCGTACCTACTGCATTTGGACTGTCTATATGTCATCGCGGCCAGTATATATATAGTCCAAATGTTTTTTTGTAGTAGTATACCCACTACTAAACACTACCGTGTTTAGTATTAGTAGTTATTATATCATTGTAGTATTTAGTTTGAAAATAAAGGAATTATAATGTAAACATCTTGTTCATAGCTTACAATATATTTGAGTAGTTCATCTGAGACTAAAAAAGTACAACACTCCATTTTTTATGTTAGGGCATTATGTGACGAGCTAGTCGTTCACCTGGTGCTAAGCGACACGGCCGCTCATAACAGTACAGTGTCACTCGGAACTCCAAAATACATAAAGTTTCGCGTGACACTGCACTGCGCACGTCATCATATCATCACATTATAAGCACAGTCTGGTAAAAATATTACTCGACTGTGAGATCTGATCATAAAGTCTCATTTGCCCAGTAATTTCACTAGCTACAGTGCCCTTCATACCGGAACACAATAGTGCTTGCACACTACTGCTTGGCGGCAGAATAACAGGTAAGGCAATATTTAAATGATAAAATGATTTACATGCAATTCTCGAAATAGCTGTCAATAAACTCTTACCACTTCAACCGAAATGCAGGAAACACCTTAGAATTGCCTTGCAATTACGTCCAATAAATTATTTTTTATGAGGTTTGGTCGTGCTCACATTCGGCGATCCGGGTCGAGCGCATCAAGGCGGTCGTTACTATACTCGTCTCTAATCTAACTGTTACTAGAAACTTCACCATAAACCTAGTTTAGTGGGAACTGTGTAAAGCACGAACTGCGCATAAGCCAGGTTGTTTTGTATTTTCACTAGTGTAGATTTTAAATGTTCTCATCATAACAAAATAATTATAATGCTAATTTCAGAATATACGAAATGTTAACGAGTTCGTATGATTATTCCGTGTAAGTATAATTTACTCCTAGTAGAATGTTTCACTATTTGTAGGCATTTTGAAGACAACAATGATTTCTGATATTTCCCTTCCCTACTTAACATATAAAAGTGAAACGTTGTCTGTTTGTTTATATTTATTTTGGTTTGGCTAAAACGGTTGAACTGATTATTATTATTATCTTGCATGCTTTAGAGTTCGTGATCATCATAATGTATGTTCACAATCGGTCAAACGATCCATAGCGTTTTAAATATTTATTGTTTGCAAAGTTGTACCTCAATTAAATTTTCAGATATAACGTTTTGATTAACAACATGAAATAAAGCTGTGCCTGTATTTTCGTGTGGGTAAATGTTTCATGGCGGCGATGGCGTGACAAATAGTAGTTAGGGCCAGAGTGACCGTACATTGTACCAAATAAATTGTTTCTGAACTTATATGGCTTGTTGTTAGAGGACCGATATATTTTGATAACAGCACTTCATATAACATGATTGTAGGTACTTAGCCGTATATATACAATGTATCACATCGATAGTCAAAATGCTTTACGTGTAAATTTAAATAAAATGATTTCAAACCAACCACCTTATTTATAAACGTTCCATAAACTAAACTTTTATCTTGCTTTCGCGCGTGACATATCACGTCAGCGAAAAGTTGACCAATGATTATAAAGCAAAAACAAAGAAAACGCATAGTGAACATCTGAAACTCTATAACTAATCTAAGTACCTAATGGCACAGATAATACAATAAACTATTAGTAATAGCTACGACAAGCAGAAAACTTGGTGTCTCTATCAAAGGTAGAGTCGACCAGTTACAGATGTAACCCATAAACAGATCTACTGAATAAGCAAAAAAAAACTGAAATATACATTAAAAATTAATTATAAGACTAACACCCAATCACAAAAAAAGTAATAATTAGGTCAGACACATTGTCGATAGTCATAATTAATAATAAAATATCATGACAAAGTTTTATGTCCAAGATCCGGGTTACCCGGGGTGTATATTGTATCTAGTAGGTATAATATAGTGGCAATACCCGATACATTTTTAATGTATCTACATATCGATTGACCCAAGCTTCGTGTCAAGCGTGGTATCATGTTCTTTAAATAATATTCTTTAAAAGTTCTCGACCTTTCTATATAACATGTAGTTCTAAAATCTAGAAGATCAGTGTATTATGGTACATACTTAATACCTACACAAACTACACAAATTGGTGACACAGGTGTTGTATAAAACTAAGTATTATAAAATTACATTCATTATCAATTAGTATGTCCAAGTAAATGAAAAATATCTTATAATGTGCCTTATTTTCCTGAATACTTTGTTTTGGATATAACGATCTAATTGTATTTACCCGTACGAAATGAGGTATGCCAATACAAAATAATTAAACATACAATTCAAGGGGTGAGATCAAAAAAGGTTTAACTGTCAAATTGATAGTTTCGAGAAAATTGAATTTTAACTTCAACGGCTTCATTCTAATGTACAGTGCTTATTATAAGAAAATGTTTATGTAAGTTTCAGTTGCTTGAAAATGTATTAATTCTATTTTGATATACAAAATATAGTACTAATTCGTACAATTAATGTAAAAATATAATATAATAATGTTTTTATGCTAAGCGAACTGTATTCCTGAGCCAGATAAATCGTTTTAAGACTGACAATCTCGAGATTTAAGCCTCATTTCGGTATTTGGAGAATGTATTATTGAAGATAATTTCACGCTGATTCCAACGATACCCATAAGTCATTTTGTGAAAATAATCAGTAAACCCTTCTTGATCTCATCCCTTCAATTATGACCGAAGGCTGCTGGCCGCGTTGAAGGAGTTACAGCGATTATCACTCCTGTCCAGCATCTATCTTGACTAGGTTTCCCTCTGAACGTCCTACTTACTTTACTACTGATTCTCACCTCGAGAAGACATGTGACTGACACGCTGTGGTCTCAGTCACTAAGGTCTGTATTACAGAACGATGCTCAGTCATCGATCGGTGCTCAAGCAGAGATTTCATTCACTAATTGATCACTTTATGAATGAAATCTCTGCTTGAGCACCGATTGATGACTGAGCATCGTTCTGTAATACGGTCCTTAGTAGCGTTTTTGTGTGTAACGGATAAGTCGCATAATGCATAATACGTAATCCCAACCCTCTAGGCATATATGTTTACAAACTCACACTACTTCATAAAGGTGAATATTACACAATATATATTATTCCATTATGATAATATAGCCTAAGTATTTTACAATATTTAATTAAATTTACAGTTTAAGATTAAACCTGATAATAAACCTTGCACCGCACCAGGGCCGAGAAGTATATTGCCTACACAGTACCTACATAAATAAATTATATTAGGTCTTTACCTATGAAATTGCCGTTTTGTTTGAAAAAAGTTAAAGTATTTTTTTTTCGAACTTATTTATTTCTTTTATTCAAAGTAATCACCCCTGCAATCAATGCATCTTTGCCAACCCTGTGGCAGTTTTTGGATGCCCTTCTCGAAAAAATCAGCAGGACGGGAGACAACAAACTCTTCAAAGGCGTTATGTACTGCCTCTCGGGAATTGAATTTTTTTCCCGCTAAAAAGTTGTCCAAATTTTGGAAAAAGTAATAGTCGGTAGGCGCAAGATCTGGTGAGTATGGCGGATGAGGGAGAGCTTCCAAACCCAACTCATGCAGCTTAGAGACGGTCTGTTGTGCAGTATGGGGTCGCGCGTTGTCGTGAAGTAGCAGTAGAGACGACCGATTGACCAAAGCTGGTTGCAGACGTACGAGTTTCGCCATCATTGTGGTCAGTTCTTCAATGTACACATCTGCAGTAATGCTCTCGCCGTTTTGTAAAAAGCTATGATGAATCACACCAGCACTAGACCACCTAACTGTGACCATTACCTTTCTAGGAGTCAATTTTCGTTTTGCACATTGCTTTGGTACCGAACCAGGATCTAACCAACTTGCTGAGCGCTTTCGATTGTCAAAAAGAATCCATTTTTCGTCGCACGTAACAATTCGGTTCAAAATTCCTTCATTTCTGTGCCTATTAAGCAGCGCAAGGCAAGTCTCGACGCGTACGTTGTGCTGGCGATCGTTGAGTTCGTGGGGCACCCATCTATCAAGCTTTTTTATCTTGCCAATCTGTCGCAAATGGACCAATATTGTTTTGATGCTAACATCAAAAGCTGCTGCCAGCTCAGCTGTAGATTGAGATTCATCAGCTTCCACAATCGCCTTTAATTCATCATTGTTGACCAAAGTTTCCGGACGACCACGAGGTTCATTTTTCAAGTCAAAATTCCCAGAACGGAACCGAGCAAACCAATAACGGGTTGTACGTTCGTTTGTACAGTTCTCTCCGTAAACGTCGTTGATGTTACGTGTCGTTTGTGCCGCGTTGGTGCCACGACGGAACTCATATACCATAATTACACGAAATTTCAAAGTATCCATTATGAGGAAAAATGTTGTAATGTAATGAAAATACAACGCTAATCAATAAACAAAAGACTTATATTGTAAATAGAATGTCATATTTTTAAAACAAAATTAATTTGAATTTAGAATTCATAGCCAATCAAAACTTTTTTTTGTTTGAAAAAGTCTGTACTGCAATACGGCAATTTCATAGGTAAAGACCTATTATTTTTACGACGGCGTTGTCATTAAAATATGTATCTAAATATTACTTCATCTATACATATAAAATTCAAAGACCTGACTGACTGACTGACTGACTTATATATCAACGCACAGCCTAATTGTATTGAAATTTAGAGGGTGTGTTCTTTGTAAAGTGTAGGTATCCACTAAGAAAGGGTTTTTCGAAATACCATCCCTAAGAGGGTGAAATGGGTGGTTGCATTATCTATGAAAAATATTCTTCGTTTCCTATAGGCCACGCGGGCGAAGCCGCGCGCAGAAGCTAGTAGAATATAATATGGTTTTTAAATAGTAATGGTAAGGTACATTAAGATAAGATTTTTTTAATAAATCCGTTATCAAATAAAAGTGATTCTATGACAATCCCTGAAATATAATTTTCACTCCTCTAGCTTACCACAGCGGGAATAAACAAGCATTTTATCCTGGGGCTAAAGTTTTTTTTAATTTTTGCATCGAGCTTGCTAAACTAAAAATTCTTTATACATAAGTAGAATAATCTACATAGAGACTCGACAGTATTTAAAAAAAAAGAACATTTTTATTTTGTAAATGGAATCAAATACGGCGATTTCTAGTAGATTGCGTGCATGCGTTGCAGCTCACAGAATACTAGCTACAGTAGACATAAAATATTTTGCCCGAAAACTTATAATTTTCTCTGCAATTACAGTTGGTTACCGTTATTTATTTTACAACAATAAATGGGTCATTTTAGCCCCTTGTATACCAATCTACTATTTTTATAATATTTTGGAATAATTTTCATATGTCTTATTTACCAATTATCTCTGAAAAGAATTGGACCATCTGAACAATTGTTCGCATCCTTTTGTACGACAATAAGTTCCTAACGACTCCTTTTATGTTAGGAAGCCGAAGCCCTACTGTTTTGTTGTATGGTTTGATTCACTGGGCACGATGAAATTACAGCTTGGAAGAGAAATTGGAAAAATATTAATCTAAATAACCGAACATAATTCAGTAATCTGGGTTTGATCATTGGTTTAACTAAATCCAGGTAGCTTTTCTATGTTATGTGTATTTTCTTTCCTTGATGTACTATGTCATTGAATAATAGAATCATCAAAGACAAGTACCTACTTGCTACCTAGCATACCTATGCTCTTCTGCGAGTAGATATATAAATTGAGAACGTTCAACCGCTGCGGAGGCGCTAACGACACCGATTTAAATGTGTGCATATTAATTCACACGTTATAAAGTCACGTTTTTGGATGGAAAAACATCGCGAACCATAATAGAACGACCCAAATGTCAACCGGCGACTGCATGAAGTCATTAACCGTTCAGAAATAGCTTGAACAGACCTGAAGGTGTGTCTCACGCAAGGAATTATCCAACAAAATTGTCTAGAATCTTGCGTGCTAAAAAACTTAAGTAGAATAAAGCTTTTTTGCACATTGCAGTATTATAGTTTTGCTAAATATTTCGGTCACATTGCATTGGTCGTTATAGCATACTGAGTAGAAAAGGATGACATTATCGCAGAATGGTCACAGCAATTCGCATCTTTAAAGACACATTAAAATATATATTCACTATATTTCTGTATTCACGGCCTTTGTAGCATTAGGTACTATGCTATTAAGTATTACAGTTCTGAGGTTTTATCTAAAATGAAAAAAGTGATGCTATTTTCAGAGTCACGGAACATGAAGCGTTAATTATATTAGAGAGCATGTAATTGTGTTTTCTATATTTAATCCTATGGAATCGTGACAGGCTAACAAGTGTTTAACGTTCTGCAACGAATAGTTTAAACTAATAGAAACATGAATTCTTAAATTACGTATCGTGTTACTTTTATGGAATATTCCTCGTTTGCAGTAGTCTTGCCACGCCAATTGATCGATCGTCGATCGATAGTTGAATTATATCAGTTGGCGTCGATCGACAGTTCTTTTTTTTTATGCTAATGAATGACATAACGAGCTAACCGTTCGCCTGATGTTAAGCGACAGAGCTGCCCATATCAGTTGCAGTGTCACTCGGAACTCTAAAAGTATAGAGTTTCGCGTGACACTGCACGTCATCCTGAGACATCACCACAATCTGATTACTAGATTGTGAGATCAGGTCATAAAGTCTCATTTGCCCAGTAATTTCACTAGCTACAGTGCCCTTCAAACCGGAACACAGCAGTCTTTGCGCACTACTGCTTGGCGGTAGAATAACTGTCAAAGCGGTGGTACCTACCTAGATGAACTTTGCAGAAAAGTCCTACCACCTAGTAAACGTTAAGTTGATCACTGTTAAGTCGATTGTCTTACCACGTTAAGTTGATCTGCTCGATTGGTGACGGAATTAATAATTCCATCCATGGTCGATCCATCATCCATTGACCATCGATCGATGATCTGACGAAGCTTTGTCGACCGGAATACATCGATCAGCCAAAGCTCCCACACCAATTGCTCGATCAACGATCGACTTCGATCGATGGCATCACCCTTACACTTTTTGTTTTGGACCAATTTTATTTCCCCATTGCGTCATTTAGAATTATTCTAGAAAATTATGTAAGTCGTTTATGATTCGATGTTATCTATGGTTAAACAGATTTTTATCATACGCGATACTTCACCGTAATTGTAAATGTTATCTTAATGACTTTAACAAAGAATAGATAAAAAGTAAATAGTGTCACACTTTTGCGGGATCTTACCCCCACTAATATTGGCTGAGGAGAATGAATCATATATACAGGGATAATTTTAATTTACCGGAAAGCTCTCGTACACTGATTCCTACCATCAAAACTAAGAATATTAGTTATACTACGTTAAATTTTTTTTTCCTAAGAATTCTTATTATTATTATTTTGTTTCTCTGATGCATCATTAATCTGTAAAACACCGTAACTTTGACAAAACCGCAACAACCGATTCAATGTGATACGACGTTTCCAAACGGCTGGAAAAAAAACATGAATGAATTGACGTGTGCAGGCAGGATGGCAATAGGGACCAACGCGGCGAAGGGTACACCACCACGTGCGAGAGTCAGAACGTCACTACGCATTTTTGTACACTATGATGTCTAATTGTCTATCGTGTTTCCACCATCAAGCGAAAACAGCTACGCAGCGCGCTTTGAGAGTGACAAAGATAGCATACTGCTAAAAAAAAGCGGATGGGAAGTCCGAGGCGGAAGCGAAATAATGTGGGACAAGGTCAGTCACTCAATCACGCTTGTTGCGGACGCATCGCATGCGTTTTCGCCACCCGTTACTGCATCGCGTGTGTCAAGTTTCGATGTGAAAGATGGCGTATCAGTTTTCAAGCATTGAATACACCGAAATGGTTAGAGTGCTAGCAAGAGCAAATGACAATGTGGCTACGTGATTACGCAGAACTGTTTCCTAACCTACGGACACCGAGCTGGTCGACAATGTTGGCCGCTACACAACGTTTGCGAGATCATGGGCAGTTCCAGCCTAGCCACCATGATCGCGGCCGCCCACCAACTCACAGAATGCGCGTCGAAGAGAACATACTGGAGTTCTTTGAAACGTATCCTGCTGCGAGTACCAATGACGCTGCGAAAGGTTTTAATGTTTCACGTTTAAGTGCGTGAACAATTAGATGCGGACTATCCTAATCGCTGGATTGGCCGAGGCGGGCCTAGAGCTTGGCCAGCTCGGTCCCCAGACCTTACCCCGATGGACTTTTATTTATGGGGGCATGTAAAATCTATTGTTTACAATGGTGGTGCAGCTGCTACACGTGAATTGCTCATGAACAAAATATCTCGAGCATTTGATCAAATACGTGAAAACCCACAAGTGCTTTCACGAGTGAACGAACAATTTGTATTTAGGTGTGGTGTTTGTGTCGGCTGCGATGGTGATTATTTTGAACGCTTTGTGCGTGATAATCATCGTCATCCACGGGACTTGCAATTGCGAGGTGACCTGTAAATAAGGTAATTTAATCATAATGACCAAATTTTATTTCATATGGAAACACGCCTTCATTGAAAAAAATTGTAAAGTAATACGTAACCAACTACAATTTACATCTTACAGTTTATTACTCATTTGTGCTCATTAAGTAAGTATGTAACATTCAAAAATTTAAATATTTTCGCCAGTCGTAATGTGGTTTTTCAAAAAAAGTAAGTAAACTCGGCGGGCAGCAATCGGTAGTAGCTACCGTAAACGGCAGTAGTTGTAGCTATTACTGTTTTTATGATGCATTGTTCCTATCGACAGCGGTCACTGGCAGGTACTTTAATTTTTATTGTAGGTATGGTGGGTAGCGTGCGGTGCAGAGACCTTCTGCGGTGCGGAGCGAGGAGGGGTTTGGCGGCGTTGCCGTCCGAGAGCAGCGCGTTCATTGACTTGAGAGTAATGAAAAGTGTACTCTCTGCGAGATTCCGTTAATCTTCAATATTGTGAAAAGTACATAGTTTAAAAAAATATCGTAGAACAAACGTTGTTAGTTTTATTGATAAGAATCAGTGTACGAGAGCTTTCCGGTAAATTAAAATTAACGGTGTATAATAATCACTTGTGTCCTTTATGTTTATTCCATACTGTAAGTATTCGTGTAATTCAACTCACCTATTTATAGCTTTATTTCTATATATAGAAATAAATAAATAGCGGCTCTTGTTACAACGCAATAAATTGTAGTTCAGCTCCCACAGCGTTATAAGTCAGTTGCCTCTCGTTCTATCGCTATAGCGCTACTCTTCTGATGCGTTACGCGTAACGGATAGACACGTCTAAACGGGGACTTGAAGCTTGAAGCGGGGGCATTTGTTTGTGCATAGGTATATAAATAATGAAATTCTTACTTTTTAGGATGTATATGATGAATCGTATTTGGTTTTTAGTTTATTAACGCTATCTTGTTATCTTACAAATGGAACATTATAGATCAACCATTTGTTATCAGTATACCTACAAACTAGAGTAGTAGTATATATATAGTAGTATATACCTACATCTACGTGACTAGATGCATGAAGACAACATTGTTTATAATTAACTTAAACCCCAACGGCAATAACACAATGTTATCTAAATGTAATGACATAAATATTATTTAATCTATAAATATATATAATACATAACTACTAGCATTTACTCATGTCTGTTCAAAATAATTTAAGCCGATAAGCTCTGTCTATAAAAATCCCACGTAGTTAAAATAAATACTAACATTCATTTTCACATTTTCGGAATGTTTAGTTAGTAGTTAGTAGACATTTGGATTAATTACGTACCTAATTAGTAATGTTATAACGTAATTAAGCAATAAATTAGGTGAGGTTTCGTTTCTGACGCCGGATTTAAGGTTCCGACGGCAAAGTGACGTCACTCGGTCAACAGCTGTCGATGTCGGCGCGTCACCCGCTGACCACCTTGTCACATAAATATACGGTGTTTGCTCGCACGCCTCCACACGTACTCGGACCGTTGTTACTACCGCTTGCGCTCGTTTGTACTGACGCTTATCAGTACAATTAAATGATAACAAAGTTAAGTTCGTGCTAGACGTCACAGACGTCACGATACAAGTAACTAATTCGTCGAGCAATTTAATATAGTGAAGTGCTTATATTAGTTCGGACGTCTATATCGTGCTTAGAAGTTGAACGTGCCTGATTTTTGGGAACCGGTATTTTTATTACCTTGTTGAGGAAGTATAAAGGTAGGTTCATTATTGTTATTGCGGGATTTTAATAAGATTATTTTATTTATTTATATTCTAAGCTGCATAAATAAACTAACGTATATGTTATATGTCTAATTAGACTACCGGCACCGACAAATATACCGGTAGAGTCAATCATCACCAGCCCAATACGTTCCCAGTTCCCATTACTAGGACAAAGGCCTTCTTAGACCCTTCTTTAAAAACAAAATGACATTTTAGGCACAACAGACAGCCGCGTCGCTCCACAGTTTTGAAATGAACCCCACATGGGATGAATGTATATAGAATGAATCCAAATCTCAACATGCACATAAATGCAATGATCGAAAAGTGCATGGCATCGTCATGGATATAATAATAATAATATAGTGAAATAACTTAATTTTAAGTACCTAATATAATTTATACTAGTAAAAGTGCTAAAATTAGCCTAATTGCAATAAATCTTTTGACTTTGACTTTAAATAATAATGTCCAACGATCACATACATAGATTCTTGACCCTAACTACAATTCCCTGTGTCTACGGACTCAGGAACTACGAGGACGTGGTCCCACAACACCCAGATACAGAAAAAGTATTTGCACTTTTTCTGTGCGCAAATACTTATCCTGCCGCGGGAATTGAACCCGTTGCCTCCGGGGTATGAGCCGACCTGCTCAACTACTACACCAGAGACTGTCAATATGCAAAATTATAATTTATATAAACGCATAAGATATGACGTACCCATTTTATTCACTGTATTATAAGCTTACGTCAATAATACGAAACGGATAAACCTCTATTCTGAGGAAACTCCAAAGTAAATCTACCTACCCGTTAAGAAAAACGAAAATCCTTTGAATTTTGCGTGGCGATTCTCCGAACTTCAAGCTGATTCATGCTAATTTACTCTGAGTCTGAGATTGAGATGATTCCTGAGTCACGCTAAAGTATGGAGCTGGATTTCCAACGTGAAAGTGTTATTAGTGTTCATTCATTCGTGAGAAGAGGTACGCAGTACTTTTTTTATATTGGAAGAGGGCATTTTTTTCTAGTTCATTTGGGGGGTTTATGTTTGCTCGCGTCCGTAGGCTTTAACCCTAGTTTCCCTACACGTGACCCCTGGGTGGTGCCAAAAGAGCAACCAAATAACTGGTGGAAGGCCTTAGCCGCCGGCTTAGTTACCACCCATTAGACAAAACCACGATGCCAAGCGACTCGTCGTGTTCCATC
This sequence comes from Ennomos fuscantarius, assembly GCA_905220475.3. NCBI lineage: Eukaryota > Metazoa > Arthropoda > Insecta > Lepidoptera > Geometridae > Ennomos > Ennomos fuscantarius. The sequence continues at coordinate 8,807,326 of HG992037.1, read as the reverse complement.
GTGATGTCTAATGAAGCCGTTCTGACGAGTAGATGTGGACAGTTGTGTTGGGTATGCAGACCGGTATTGGTGATGGAGATGCTTTCGCGTCGGAGACCTTGCTTCGGAGGGTAGCGGGATCCGAAGCACGGTGCTCTCTGCTGGCCGACCGCAAGTTGTAGGGGGCCCAAGTAGTAGTCTAGCCAACTACGAAAGGCTGCCCCACCGCTTGTGTAAAATCCTGAGGTTGTCCACAGGGCCAGTTGGCGACTGGAAGTGAGGAACTTGTGGGCAATTTCAGGGGGGTTCGGGCGTCCCCGCAGTCTCCGCGCAAGTTCTCCATTGGCGTAGGAGCTTCTCTATTACTGAGGGTTAGCATCCCAATATCTCGTCCACTTCCTACTTGTCTACCTAACTCACCCAACTATGAAAAAGTCGAAAAAATTGAGCAAGTTTAAACGGCAGATGCACGTCCTCACTCTTAAAGTGCACCTCACAAATATTCGTGGGCTGCACTCAAATCTGCAAGCGGTCCATCATCATCTGGAGACCAACAAACCGCACTTGCTCTTCTTGACTGAGACGCAAATAGGATGTCCATCAGACACGGCATATCTGGACTATCCAGGATTCATCTTGGAAAACCGCTTCCTTCCACGCGCTGGTATCTGCGTTTACGTCCGTGATGATATTTGCTGTTTGCGTCTCCGAAACCTTGAACATCCCCACTTTTCGGTGATTTGGGTGCTTGTGGACACCGGCATTGAGAAAATTCTCTATGCTGGTGTGTACAGATCACATAGCGGTGACCGGGAGACAACTCTTCTAATGGAGTATCTCAGTGAAACGGCAGATGTGGCTCAGCAACGCTATCCTTCGGCTCAGCTTGTTGTTCTGGGGGACTTTAATGCTCACCACCAGGAGTGGTTAGTCCCACACCGGATCACGGACCACGCTGGGAGAGAGACGCGTAAGCTCGCTTTGGCGCTCAATTTAACGCAGATTGTTAAAGAGCCAACGCGAGTGCCTGATATTGATAGCCACACTGCTAACTGCCTCGACCTTCTGCTCACGACTGAACCAGACCGATACTCTGTGGCGGTATCCTCACCCATTGGTAGTTCCGATCACTGTCTGGTCAAGTCCGTTTCAGTATACTCCCCGCCTGACCCAAGCCCTAAGAGCAATCGGCGTGTCTGGAGATACAACTTAGCAGACTGGGACGAGATGCGACATTTCTTCGCTTCATATCCTTGGCGGCAAACGTGTTTTTCTTCTGGAGATCCGACGGTCTGCGCGAATGCGGTTACTGAGGTAGTATGTCGGGCTATGGAATATTTTATTCCATTTTCCGATAAACCCGTGACCAGCAAAGCCAGCCCATGGTTTGGAGCCGAATGTGCACGTGCTGAAGCGCAGAAGCATGCGGCATATCTGGCATGGGCTGACGCTCGAAAACGCAAGGCCTCGGACACTCGAGCTAAGAAGAAAGCCTTTAACGTTGCCGCCAAGGCCTGTAAGAAGGAATTAAGGAAGGCTCGTTTCAATCATATTGGTCGAATAGGGACTAAACTTGCTTCCTACCCAGCGGGTAGTAAGGCTTTTTGGTCCCTAGCCAAATCGGTTGAAGCGAACTTCTGTCGATCCTCACTGCCTCCATTATTGAAACCAGACGGATCGCTGGCTCACACTGCAAAAGAAAAAGCAAACTTGTTTGCCACTCTCTTTGCAGAAGCTTCGCGTTTAGATACTGCTAATGAGGTACCTCCCTGCCTTCCACAATGCGGTGTTTTCATGCCGGAAATACGCATACGTCAGAAGGAAGTACTAAAAACATTACGCAGTCTAGACGTGAACAAAGCCAGTGGTCCCGATGGTATACCTGCAATTGTACTTAAGAGCTGTGCACCCGAGTTGTCTCCCATTCTAACACGCCTATTTCGCCTCTCTCTAGACACCGGAATAGTCCCTATGAGTTGGAAGCTAGCCAACGTACAACCTGTACCTAAGAAGGGCAGTCGTGCTGATCCTGCCAACTATCGACCCATCTCAATTACCTCCATTCTCTGTAAGAGTATGGAGCGTATAATTAACAACAAACTCTTGGCATACCTTGAAGACAATGATCTCCTCAGTGACCGGCAATACGGATTTCGCCGAAACCGGTCCACTGGGGATCTTCTCGCGTATGCCACTCACATATTGAGCGAAGCCTTAGAGATGCATGGAGAGGCACTTGCTGTATCTCTAGACGTCTCTAAGGCATTTGATCGGGTCTGGCACGACGGTCTTCTGAATAAGCTTCCATCTTACGGACTACCTGCTGGTTTGTGCACTTGGATATCAGACTTTTTGAGGGAACGATCGCTTAGAGTAGTTCTTGATGGCTGCTCTTCCGATCAATTAGCTATTAATGCTGGTGTACCTCAGGGGTCAGTTCTTTCAGCAACACTATTCTTACTCCACATCAATGATTTGCTAAAGCCCGGTACCTTTGGGTATGCAGATGATAGTACTGTTGTTGAAAGATACACATCCAGTGCCCGAGCCAGTGGTGACGATGTCCGGATTAAGAGAGAGGCTATGGTTGAGCGCATGAACCTGGCTTTGAAAGCCGTGTCCGATTGGGGCGATGCTAACTTGGTTAGGTTCAATGCTGCAAAAACACAGGCGTGTTTATTCACTGCTAAAAAGAGCCCACTCCATCTGGCTCCTTCATTCCGTGGTGTATCTGTAAGTTTAGGAAACCATCTTGAGCTTTTGGGTGTTGATCTCACGTCAAACCTAAACTTTGGATCCTACATCGAGTCCAAAGCCAAAGTAGCTTCAAAAAAACTCGGCATATTGTCCAAGGTAAGGCGGTACTTCACACCTGGACAGCTTCTAAATCTGTATCAAGCACAAGTCCGATCGTGTATGGAGTACTGCTGCCACCTGTGGGACGGGTCTGCCAAGTACCAGCTTGAGGCTCTGGACTCGATTGAACGGCGTGCCAAAAGGCTCATTGACGACGACACTTTGGTTGGTGAAAGGCTCCAGAGCCTTGCACATCGACGTAAGGTGGCAAGTCTGTCGGTTTTTTACAGATTACACCACGGTGAATGCGCTCAAGAACTGCATGATCTAATTCTCCCATCACCATTCCACTACCGGACTACTAGACGCTCGGCTAAGCGCCATCCTTTTGTGGTCGAAATACCACCCATTCGTACCAAGCGATTTGACTCAACGTTCTTAATTAGAACGGCTAAGGAATGGAATGCCCTGCCAGCGTCTGTGTTTCCGGCGAAATATGACCCGGGCGTGTTCAAGAGAAGAGTGAATAGGTATTTACTTGGCTAGCATGCTACACCTTCGATCGCATCGTCACTTCCCATCAGGTGAGAGCGTGGTCAAATGCTGGACAAGTTTGAAGTAAAAAAAAAAAAAAATTTCCTCTTTGTTGTTATAATATAAACTTATTAAACGTTTTTATCTTTAAAGGATGCTTACTATCTATACCGATTACCGATATAGACCGATTTTAAAAACTCTTTCACCATTTGAATGCTACATTATCACTGATTATTTTAATTGCAAGAAAAAAAAGGATTTTGCCAAAATATTTAAAAAATAAATATCCACCCGTGCGAAGCCGGGACGACCCGGTTGTATATTATTATTGGTTGTTAATTGATTTTTGTTGTTGTATCATACTTGTTCTGAGTCTGGGTGTTGTGGGATCATAGTCTTCGTAGTCCCTGGAATCCTATCTATGTATGGGATTGTTGGGCGTTATTTATTTATATTTATTGATTTAATTATAACTAAAATGAAAATGATATGTGCTTAGTGGTAGCCCGTGTGATATTCAAACCTACGCAGCTTGGTTCGAATCCTGCTCGGCCCAGCACCAATGATTAATCATGTTACTCGCTTATAAGAGCGGTGAAGGAAATCATCGTGAGGCACCCAGCTCACGATGTGATGTGATGGGCATGTTCAAGAATCACAAATTTCGAGAACATTCTATCATCCACCAATCCGCTATTGACCAGCGTGGTGGATTGATATACAATGTAGTATTTTCCATCTAAGATAAGACCCAGCAGTACGGGGCTGATGATAGAAAATTATATTGTATTTTAACCTTTTTTAGTCATACTTGCCTAACCATAAAAAATATTCTAAAACGAAAAAATATTTGACTTTTAGATAATGCTATGAATACATAAGCTAATTTACCTATAAGGATTGCAAAATAGAAATAATATTCAGCCAATCTAAATTCTTGTTAGACTTGTTGTAAGTAATTTATTATTCGGACGATTTTGTATTTTATATTGAGAACTCCTCATCCGTAATGACCGGTTTCTTTGTCAGTTAAAGTAGATTATTCTACATATATTTAAGCAAATTCAAAGGATCGTCACTTCTTTTTCATCAAAATATTAAATGCGCCAAATTCAATTTAGGGAAAGATCTCAGACACGAAGAAAAACAAATTTTAATAAACTTTGGTGTTTATGTATGCTGATGATGACAAATAATAATTATAGAGAAAAATACCAAGTCTCACTCCACCATTTCCACCACTCAGGTCCACCGGTAGAAATATACAGTCACATATAATACAAATGAATTACAGTTTAACCGTAATCGCAACCAAAAACTTTTTTAGTAATGGCCTCTGTGGTGTATCAAAAAAGTAATTGAAACGCTAAAAATATGGACTTTATCACGACACGCATGCGTATTTCATTTACCCAACAAAATAAAAAAAAATATGTAAAATATTATATTACAAGTGCACTTGAACTCCATTAGAAAGAAGGAAAATAATTGGGCAATATACACTTACTTGAAACAAAGTTAAAAATTAGATATAAAGTATTTGTACCAATACGGTGGGCTATAGGTATTAATAAATAATTATAAATGCCTACAGTGGCATTTCCCATATCAGTAATTTTGTGGGATTGAGCCGTTTTCTTCAGCTTATTTAGTATTTTCGTATGGGCCAATACGTCGTAAATAAATACAGTAATTATTATAAATCATTTGGTATTTAAGTATTTTTTATTATTGTTTGGTAGGTTTACGTTTGACCACCGTAACCGTTTGACATCCCACGTGATGATAAGTGACGATGTGGTCTAGGATGTAATACGCATGTATTTAATATTAACGTAAAGATTTTAGGGGGAAATTACTACTATCCAACATATACTATAAAGAAAACATCTAATAGACCTTTTTTCTCGTGTGAGATGACAAACAAACTATTATAGCGTTTTATAAGAGAAGAGAATTAAAAACAAACAGTTACACAATACAAGACTATTGTTGGATATTTGTCTTGAATGAACACAATAGGACGTAATGCGATGATAGGGCACGAACGAGTCATAATACATCACCAATTATTTTTACTCACTCGAGTTTATGAAGATAAATACATGGTGTATTCTTTTGCTCATTGATATTTTTTCGATATTCACATACCTACATATGTGTCGGTAATTAAATAATACTATTTACAATACTAGGTCGGACCATCACGAAAAACCCGCTTGGTTGTAAACAATAATTGTTTATTGATTGATGTTTTCATTACTAAGGTACGCTACACAAATAGAATGCCAATAAATACTGAATAGTACTAAGAAAATAAATAAATTGGAGACTGAAATTAAAACATCTATTATATACATAATATTGTAATCTCTAGAAAAAGCAGTCATAACAATAACGATAAAGGATCGCAAACATGTCGATGAAGGTATTGGCGATATGTTATATTATGACTACGATGAAATTTATGGACGCGACTGACGCGACGGGTAGCGTGTCGACACTACGTCTAGTGGAAAGTTCGCCTTGAGGGTTATGCCGGATGTTGCCCACTCGACCGGGGCGATCAGCGGCTTCTAACTTGTTAAATGTTAACTATAGTAACTTAAAAGCAGTGCACTGCTGCCATCTGCCTTCTGACGTGACATTAACTGTTTTTCAAGCGGACACTGCTCAGGGTTTTCGCTGAGGTCATGGGATAGCATTCACGTAATTGCATTATAATTTTCGATGTCCCAGACCTTGAAACTTGAAACCAACGAAGGAATTAGTGATAATTGATGGATGATTGTTGTTAATGAAAATTACTTATTGTTTTAGGTGTACTTCAGCATCCTTGTCATTATCAAGTCAATTATAATACCTAACTCGTGCTGCTACTGTTCAATGTTCATAAGTTTCTTCACATAACCTTATTCTAAAAAGAAGTCATTTGGAGTTTTGGCGGGAAAACGAAAAAGATCGCGTCACCGCATTGTATTATTTTCCAAAACTTGTGTTATTTTCAGTGTTAGTGCATAAAATTGGTGGCATTTTATTCGTTAAGTGCTAGACTACAGGCATGAGTGTGGGAAAGTAGTATAATGATGGTGAAACGTTTCTTTTCGTGTTGTTTCCAAAACTCCATAGAAGCTTCTGGTAAAGTTGCCACCGCTTTACTAGGAGTATGACTTGACTAGACTAGACTATGACTTGACTTGATGACTTGGATTGTGACTTGACTTGACTTGACATATATACATATATATTACTTAACTCGAGAAATTATCAATTACTTGACACTGGCTAAATACACAAAAGTGAGGAGCCATCCAACACAAAATAAGAAATCGTTAATATCCTAATCTTACAGGACAAAAAAGATAAGTAGGTTCTAATTCTAAATGCAAAAGTCGATTCTAGCGATGATTCAATGATGAAATTATAATGGTATAAAAACGGCAACAGTTGATCCTAATTTTCCTGATCACTCCCGACCCGAGTCTTCAAGGTGATGCTATTGACCTTCATTCGTGACCATTACCATAAAAAAACCAATAAAGGCTACTATTGTGTACCGACTATATTCAGCCAGAGTCGCCATCCAGAATTTTTTGTCATTATTAAATTTATGTACCTAATAAGTATTTATTGTAAAACATTATGTAAGACTCGGAACCTGATTTTACAAATACAACTCTATGCGTATCTAATATCAATAACAAAGGATAACATAACAATAAAAGACCATTTCAATACGTTACAAAACATATGATTTTTATTTTAAGACTGTTCACATTTTTTAAATTAACTGTGAATTACATAAGTACCGGTCAAATAAATGATACTATTAATACACGCGCGTAAGGAACTTAGGTACATTAACTTACCCCTAGTGTTATTTCCCTTATTTATTACCCCATACAAAGGCCCTAATATGACGTTCATCTCCATTAAACTCCACACTTTTATGGCGTAGGATAGCAAGTGCCAACTTTGTAAGTAAAAGAAAAACAGCACTATAAAGTTGCGTAATTCTCCTAGAATACTTAACTACTTTTTAAAATTTCTCCTCAGTGTGTCCTTAAAAGCTGAGCATCATAATTTGAGTGAAAGCGGGCCTCTTTATGGCACTGGCACGCATGCTGGAGCCTAAACCCATTATGCTTATGATGCCATTGGTATTCCCTGCACAGCCAAAAGTGGAGTGCCCCTTAACATTATGATACAAAGTTCTGACTGGGCTCTTAGACTGTCTACCTGACGGTAGTATTTATGTTGAAAATATGCGAGAAACAGCTAAAGAATATTGCAAATTTACTCGAAATTTACTTAAAACTTATCTGGCTATATATAAGAAAATTATATAGCCAGTTGCCACACATCTTAACTCACGTATCTTGTTTTCTTAAAAATTTAAACTTACACAAGTATAAAAATGTTTATTTAATGTTCAGAATACTTAAATAGTAGTTACTGTATGACATTTAGACGTGATTGTTTACCATGACTGGTTTTGATGAAAATAACAAGTCGCGATATCATACCTACACATCTTCTAATAATAATATTAAATACGCAGTATATGTGCATAGTTACTATGTTTTTTTTTCAAATTAGTAACGAAACGTGTGTTGTGTTGCAGTCAAAGTTTCGTGATCACTACTTTCTATGAATAATTTGTTAAGCGTAGATAAAAAAATAGTGTAAGTTCATTTTATCATTACTACTCAATCATAGCATTGTTACTCATTGTTTTTCGTAAGCTTTACAAACGTAACACAGGGTAACCTAGTACGGATGCTAAAGTACTCACATATCTTACTAGCTTCTGCCCGCGGCTTCGCCCGCGTGACCTATAGGATACAAAGAAGAACACATAAGAACATTTTCATAGATTATTCAACCACCCATTTCATCCTCTTAAAGGTGGAATTTTGAAAAACCCTTTCTTAGTAGATACCTACACATTACAAAGAACACACCTTCCAAATTTCAAATCTCTAGGAACAGCGGTTTAGGCTGATATATAAGAGTCAGTCAGGACTTAGAATTTTATATGTATAGATGTATGTAATTTACCTGCCTATGTTTAAATAGTTACCTACTGTTTTCTTTAATATTTTTTCTTTTAAAATAATATAATATTGTATTGGGTAGGAAACTAAATAATAGCTATACCTAATATGATTAGGTATATCTAACTCATAAATTACTTACATATACTCCGAATGTCGTATTTATCCATCGTCCAAAGACAAACGTGTCTAAATGCCACACTGCTACCAAGCGTAACGGCCTTTACGTTTGCATTTGCATACTCAAAACAAATCCAAGCACGTCCAAATATTCATAGAATGAAAAAGAATATAATATGTCATAAAAACGCTTGTTACTTGCATATTTTGCTGAGCATGACAGTGTTATTTTAATTTTAAAAGTAATAAAGACGGTACAATAATGCTCAAGGAATTGCAAAATATTTTTTATGGGCGCTATGTATTGGCGCAGCCGATGGCGATAGTGGGAGTGGGAAGACAGTAGCACTGAGAAGAACCAAGAATCAGATTTGAAATCATGTTAATTGGTGTACCGTTATTGAACACAACATACACACGACTAATAAGTAAGGTCCGTATTACAGAACGATGCTCAGTCATCGATCGGTGCTGAAGCAGAGATTTCATTCATAATCAATTGGTGAATGAAATCTCTGCTTGAGCACCGATCGATGACTGAGCATCGTTTCGTAATACGGACCTAACATTCTGATTTATATATATAAATTGCCAACCCTGTTTCTGTCCGAAAGTCGGTCGTGCAGCGCGGGCGCAGCGTGGCGCGCGTGTACAAGTCGATCCAGTAAAAGGCCTGCAGCGGATCGCCCGAAGGCTAAAAGAATTTTGCTTCCGGGTCCAAAGGTCAACGGCACACCATCGACCAAACTGTCTTTGTGTCTTTTATCTCATCGATATTTGACGTCATGTCTACTTATAATCAGCTCGTTTTAATTATTCTTCTTTTAATCATTTATATGTAAATGTTTTATATAACTTCTAATAGATTTACTTGTGTCGATGATAATAAAAGAGTGAACTAACAACTTGTATTGTCTCACGCTGTGTACGTAAATATTTGCTAATGATATTTTACACTTGTGCTCACAAAGCTGAAGGATTTGGTTTGCTAGTTGTTATTCAGCACTGCGACTCGGCTGTACATCATGAACAATATCTGCTTATGGCATTGAATTGCGACATCGGCAGTAAAAATGGAATGTTACAGAACAATCTGAATAAATACTAATGTATTCAGGCTGAAAAACATTTAAGTTATAAAGAATTTTTAAATAGAAGTTCAGCTACACTCTCGTCACACTTCACTTAAGATATACTTCGCAAAGGCGCGGTTCCTGGTTCTTGTACTATAATAAAACTGTGCATTAACTAATCGTAATCACCAAGAGGTGATATTCTGAAAGTGGGCTAGGTAAGTACTTCCTCGTTTTACATAGCGCACGTTACATGGAAAATACACTAATTTCAGTGCGTATTGCAGTTAACAGCACATATTACGCGAGGGGTGTTCACGAAACTTTGATTGCAATACAACAAGAGAAATTTCTTTCCTAATTTGAAATGTTCCTCAGTAACTATGCACCTAAGCTACTTATGTATTGAAATTGTCAAATTTCTGTTCCACTTGGTTGCAATCAATTTGAACGCCTAGCAGAACACATGCAGAAATTTTATTGGTTTACAACGACTCACATTGTTAACCGTATAATGTTGCCTATAGTAATAATATAACACGGATTAAATATTACAGATCATATAACAAAGAATTAGTAAAGACTCATGTTTAATGAACTTTATACCTTTTTGAACTAACTTATTTGCGCACGCTTGACTTTGGGAGTAAGCTGGTGAATGCGAGGCGAACGGAAGTTGGTTCACGTATATTTCCATTGTCAAAATTTGTATTATTATGTTGGTATGTCCGGTAAAATTACAATTCACAATTATTATTAAGATGACGACATGGCGAAAAAACAAAGTTTTACCACCAAACGGAGCTAAACTAAAGAAGTTTTACTTCAGTCGTGTGGTCTAAAGCACACTTGTTTTATTACATAATGAAAAAAGTCGGCCACAAGCAATTCTGGCGTCGATAAATGGCCCCTGAATTCCCCGTCAGCGCTAAAATTTGCAATGACACGCATTGATTTTTCTATCACGCCTACGTGATAGAAGAATGCGATAACTTATGCAACTGCAACGCATTCGAGTACCTATAGTCTACAAAGATAAATACGAACTTAAGAGTTATAATATTATAGAAAGCTTGAACTTAAGAGCTGTCAAACTTTACTGCAGACCGGGCATACCGAGATGACGTCTGAATGTCGAATGACGCCTAGAATAATATTCATTACTTAGCTGCGCTGCGCGGTTACGTGGTGAAAATTTTCTGATTTTCCGCTCAACTTCTTAATTTTTTTCTCATAAGAACCTTCTCAACAATAAAAAAGAATTAGACAAAATGTTCCATCCGTTCCCGCGTGATAGGACCAAGGGAAATAGAGATTAATTTTTTTATTTATTGATATTTCAGCACGATATTTTTTGCGACCTCGGTCCACACCTCATTAATGATAATAATGGCTTAGACACAAGCATGACTCATGAAAGTCATAAATTACCTATACTATCATTATTGAACTATTCATTTATATAGCATCGTGCCGAGTGCAGCCTTCTGTCGATATGGATTGCGGTACATTGCAAAATTAATCTGACAATGCTTTACTGTCTCTTACAAAATATTTTGCGCATACAATGTATATTTCCATTTAACGGAGCATTGCCGCCAGCATTTTAGGCACATTGCCTACTGATAGCGGCTTCTTAGATTAAGTTTTCCTACTTCGTTGTTTTTAATTTTAATTTTATTCATAAAACTTGTTTTTTTTTTGGCTGTAAGACGTATATTTAATACACTACCACAAGTAGGTAAATTTATTGCTGCATTCAGTGGGGGGCATCTACATTTTACATTTGTGTATCTGTAAAATCCTATTAAATACTCGACTGAATAATTTAAATCCACAGAGGAAATGAATATCCACAGCAATAGAGCTTACAAAGCGGCATTGTTCATGTCACGCTCCAGAACTGTGCATAGACTGTGCGCAAGAGCACCGGTAACTTTTCACGCTTGCGCTCGCGACCCCTCGGAAACCCTTTATGCTTCTAAACACAAATTACTGTTCTACCATTGTACGGAACAAGAAGCCGTGTCAGATAGAAAAACGGCAATTATTGTATAGTCGTTTTACGGTCTCGTACCTTCGAATTGAGGATCTTTGTGATTAGTGTATTTCTTTAAGTTTTCATTAGTTGCCATCGCGATTCTATAACCGATAAAAATTACTCTGGATATTTTGGTTCCGCACTTTTTTTTATTTATAAATATAGTTATTATATTAGCGTAAGATTTATACGTACATGCACAAGATATCAGTGCAATTTAGAAAACTCTTATTATTTTAAAGAATGGGCATTTATTATGTATAATATTGTGTTCTTCGTCATGAACCTTTGAATTACCTATTAATGGTATCCGTTATTTATTGTACATCACTAAATTAGTTGTACAATAGAATTCCGTTGTTTAAAATATGACAACTTATTTTTACGTTTATTAACAAGTTCTTTTGTTTTGTTACAGGTAAGCCATCATACACTCCAGCTTGATTTATACGGATTCGGTGTTCGGGAAACGACAATAAAATGAAATTGATCATAATCATATTTTATATGATATCGTGTAGCTATAAATTAGCTGGAGAGCAATGATCACAATGCGTCCAGCAACCAGATTTCAAAATTTTTCATTTCTTATTTGTAATAAACCCAACCATATTGATTTTACATAATATGCAGAACAAAAGGAAATCAGTATAAGTTTAGGTACCCTGTGTCATTGCGTAAAGCAAATCTTCGAAACCACATGAACGTCATCCTGAATCATTTTCCGTATACTTAATTATAAATAATAACACACAATATAAAATTAATACGGTTATGTTACGTAGGTGTTAAGTTTTGTACCTGATATAGAATATTACAATACAATACAATAAATCGCTCTGCCACACTTTCCGTATTTCTATCCATTACGTCCATAGTGAGCTCTATTACCCGAGTTTTTTTTTTTTTTTTTTATCATTTGTGGCTATCCATATTTTGATGCCCTCAATAACGTTTTTATTTCTAAAAGTTTATAGAAAGTCACAGTCGCCATGATGCTCATTAGGTATTATTTTTACGGACGTATTAATATCCAGTAGCAGAAACATGATTTCTCTGTAATTTCACTATTTTGAATTTACAACCGCGATGTAAGCTTTAATAATCGTCCTTGAATGCCAGCTGGAGACGCCATTTCTTAAAAATAACTCCTTCCGCGTATGCGTTGGAATGAAGTGCGAATAAATATTTAAATTCCATTGGATCAATCATATACACCATCCGTGTATTGTGTAATACACAGCGTTTGGGATAAACATGGTTTGTAGGCATGGTGCCTCTTCCTTGTGATAAAAAAAATACCAATCAAGTTAATTATCTACGTTGAACGTTAGGTACTTAATACATCGATATTTTGTTGTTTTTTAGTTAAAAGAAACTGTATTCTGGTTTCTGTTTTTTGAAGTACACATTTTTTTTTTTAATCCATTTCGTTCCAGTTGGTATAAAATACCATTAAGACTATGATATTATTAATACTACGAGTATTTTTCAAAAATGACAACGAGATCGAGTACTTAATTCCCGCCAAAAAATCCCATAAATCTTTCACTTTTTTCAAATACCTTGTTTCGTGGAAATCCATTTTCACTACAATTTTAATTTTATTGATATCTCATCGCTTGTTTATACCGATTAACCATCATAACCATCCGAAAATACCGTACACTCGTGCATAAGTAGGTACCTATTTTCGTCTGTAATTAACTAAGTTAAACCGTATATATCTGTGATTAAACCTATTTGCATCAAAGTTATGACTTGTAAAGCTAAAGGCTCTATTACATAAACAATAAGGTAAATTATTCCATTCCATTGTTTAGGTCTTTACAAATTTTCTTAAGATTCGTAACTACATAATATGAACGATTAAATGCAAACAAATTCTTTGTACGATACCACCCTATATCAATGAAACCTGGCAAGGGACACGAATACAATTACTCATTTAGCTCTTTGAATATGTGGGTAGGTACTTACAGTTTGTTAGAAATTTAACTAATTGATAATTCTAACCGGAACATAGGAACATTTCAATTTTAATATTCGTAATTAATTCCACCTAAAGTTCTAATGAATTATTGGTATTCGTAGAATTGACAATATTAATTGATTGACTATAGAGATATTTTTACTTATGTATGTGTGAGTATTTTGTGTTATTTATTTTTCATTGATCGTCGAAAGTAGATTGTAGAATTTGTAGATAACACACGACTAGATTGCTCATCGAGGTTAAGGGACGTAATTACGGTCCTTGTAAATGATTATTATATTGATTAACACTCGATTTAGTAGCACCCAATCACTAATGGATTTGTTTTAGTGACACAGATCACACCAAATTAACACAGATACTTTCAAGGACAATTTTGCCGTTAAAGTATAATTTTCCAAGAGAAATAATTATATTCCTGTTGATGATAAATGAGTAATACTGATTTTGAGACCAATGTCTAAAAGCCAATATATTTTTAACTCTAGATTTAATCGTATTCTTCTCCATTACCCTATGCGTACCTAAGTCGCTAGTCCAAAATAATTTAATATAATTACAAGTTACAATAGGGTACATATTAAAAACGAGCTTCTGCCCGCAGCTTCGCCCGCGGTGTGGCATATGGGAAAATAATTCAATCACCCATTTCACCCTCTTAGGGGTGGAATTTCGAAAAATCCTTTCTTGGCGGATGCCTACGTTATAACATCTACCTTCATGCCAAATTTCAGCCCGATCCATCCAGTGGTTTGGGCTGTGCGTTGATAGATCACTATGTCAGTCAGTCAGTCCATCACCTTTGAGTTATATATATTTAGATACAAATGCATGCTTACTGTCATTTCAGTAGAATATAAAACAGAAAAAATGATGTAATGGTATCTAATAACGTATTGACTATTGACACAAATTGCCCAACACCATATGCCACTTAGCATAATATATTACAGACCATATGGTATGGTTTTAGAGGGCTAACGTATGTGTAATCTGGCCATGTGTATCGTCATACCGGGAAAGTGTACAAGATAATTGTGGCACCTTACACAAATCTATTCATAATTCAAAAATTGTTTATTTCATATTTAAAGTAAAAATACAATACTGTATGGCTTTAACTACACCAAACTGGGTTATTGATACCCATATCTTGGGCTCTAGCTCTTTCTCTTTTCGAGGCACAATTTATCATAACTCATAGAGCATACAAATTTATTTATATCTTGTACAGGCAAAAATAGTAGGTAATCAATAACAAACATCTAATAATGGACATCATATAAAATTTTGACCCCCCAATTTTTTACAATTTCATTAAAAGTTATTAAGAAAATAACGGACATACATGTTATTACTAGTAGCGCCCCGCGGTTTCACCCGCGGATAAAAATTATTTTAATTATTTGCTCATAATACGGGAAAATTTCACTTTTCCAGGATAAAATGTAGCCTAATAACTAACCTAACTGTTAATCCAGTGTATAAGCTATCTTGGTACCGAATTTCATCCAAATCCATTCAGCCGTCTGCAAGTGAAGGAGTAACAAACATACACACATACACAAGATACGCAAGATGCTGACATACATACTGACCCCATTAGTCGCCTTTATAAATATATATTGCTTAGTCCATATAAGAACTTAGTATAACAATGTGAATGTTTTGGCGTAGCTGTAAGTTCACTGTGTATTTAACAAATAAATAAATAAATACACACTAACACACGTACAAACTTTCGCCTTTATGATATTAGTGTGATTTTGTTTTTAAAGTGTGCGAAGCCTTTATCATCACACAAGCCAAAATTAAAAAAATATATCCACTAATTTAACCACTGCATCAAAATAAAAATAAAAAATACGCGTGTCCGTTATTTTTCACTTACTTTTAATAAAACTAGTAAAAATGCGTCGAAAATTGGAAATGTTTTCCATAACATTATTTTCAATAACATCCGACTAACTAAATATAACTTGCAACACTAGTAGCATATTATATGCCCTTATGACATGTAAGCGGTAGATCGTATGTAAACTCGGTATACTCGGTTGACCACCTGACGACCTGTCATTTGATCTTAGCGAGGGAAGCTACCTCAGTGGCGACATTGTGGCGTGTCTCTGTACGTACTTAGAACACGATACAAGTAGTCAAGTATTATTTATAACCATAATCTATTAGGAAATTGATAAACAATGTATGTGTAAAGTTAGCCACTACATCGAGCCACTTGAGAGCGAGTGTGGCTCAGCAATAACTCGTGATACCTTCAAACTGACGCGTGGTTTTATTTGTTAACCGACTTCAAATAAGGAGTAGGTTCTCCATTCGACCGTTTAAAAAAAATGTTTGTTACTTCTTGAACTTTTGACTGGGTGAATTTGATGATTTTTCGTGTGGTCCAGTTCTGACAATGGCATCCATGAGAAAACCATATAACTCTGAAGCCGGTTTTTTACGATTTGCGTTTGTTATTCTTTTTTTTTCTCCATTTGTTTATTGTGGCTTTATTATTAAAAATACAATAAAGACATAGTATGTATCCATTATAGTATTGGATAAATATCATAATTTTCTGATTTCACGCTGAAATATTAAGGAAGTTGCTTTTTTTGAATGGGTGAATGCTGTTGGTCTCTACTAACCTTTACAGCGCCACCGGGTGGAAGTTCAGGCGCTTAAGGTGCTCAGCCGCCGAAAGTGGGAAGCAACTAGCTCAAGGGTACCCCTGGGATGCAAGCCTCGGCTTGAAGTGTGGACCCTATCGAAAGTCGCGACCGTTCTAGCTAACCTACGGGGGGTACGTCGACCTCGCCGGCAGGGTCGGTGTCTGATTGTTACGCTGGTATCCTATACCGGTGCTGAAAGCGGTACCTGAGCCAGAAGGGCTAGACTGGTCCGGTGATCCTGGCGCAGCCGATACTAGCTAAAGGATCGTCCGGGTCGCTCAAGACGTGTCTCCCTCTAAAGCATGGGCTCGATCCATCGTGTGACGCACCCAGGTTCATAGATCACTTGGCCCTGCACTAAAGACTTTTCAAATTATGTGCGGCATTTGCACTTATTCTTACAACGGTGAAGGAAAACATGGTAGTCACTTTGTGAACACGTGTCATCAACCAACCCGCACTTGGCGAGCGTATGTATGCGTAGTACCTACCTACGTATGGCGTAGATTAGACTCTATCTATACTCTCTCGATGCTAGTGAGAGTCGTGTCCCAGGAGTGGGAACGTATTGGGCTAACGACAAGCCAATGCTATACTTGTGTGTGTGTGAGTGTGTATAGCTCGCCCAAAACTTTCTGGGCTCTCGGAAGTTAGGCCCAAACTGCGCATGGTACAGTAGAGTGCATTGTAAAAGCGGCCATACAGTAACTCTAATATGCGTACTGCGCAGCCATCCGCGCTAACTTCCGAAAGCTCATAAAGTTTTGCGCGAGCTATACCCATATTATTTGAGCAGATTAACAAATAATCTAATATATTTATATAAGTATGAAGGCTGCATGTTGTACTCGGAATAATTTATCTAGTACTTACTTCCTGTATTAGTTAACCTATGTTTTAGATGGCTTGATTAGCATAAATAAATGAAAGAGGGCGGACGTGCCGTGACGAGATAAAGTTTGCTTTGTTAGATTAAAAAAACTTCAGTATAAGTAATAACCTAATAACCACTCACGGTTTTTTCAACTCGCTGCATTATTCAGCCGTACAAGACATTAGTTGGTATAAAAGATTTTAACGAACGTGAAGATGTTGTTTCAAAATATACTTTATTGTATTGTAACAAAGATATTAGAGCCTATAATATTATTCTTGCCATAGAGTATTTTACACGTGCAAAATTCACATTTAAATGTAAAGACCACACATTAGTGCGTCCTATTGTTTTAAATATCATGAATGTAATTTGCAAAGACGAAAACTTGAAATGCCTCAAAAATTCTGAAGTAAATACGTGATTATGTTATTGTAAAACAGAGCCAATGTAAGAATGGTTTATCGGCAATCGACACGTACATTCGCAGCTTTAAAATATTTGTAGATGTTGTGTTCTTGATTTAAAAATAGTGTACTTTTTCGCAACGGTTCGGTGAACTTCGCGGTCACTGCCGATGCCGAGTACCGACCGACGACATTGTTTCCAGATTATTATCACAATTTTAGTAAAATTCCCAATAGTATAAATACAATATTTTCAATAGACCAAATAACTCGAGCGAGAACAAGGAG
Source organism: Ennomos fuscantarius (assembly GCA_905220475.3). Classification (NCBI taxonomy): domain Eukaryota; kingdom Metazoa; phylum Arthropoda; class Insecta; order Lepidoptera; family Geometridae; genus Ennomos; species Ennomos fuscantarius. The sequence continues at coordinate 8,789,483 of HG992037.1, read as the reverse complement.
ATATGCATATAGTAAATATATACATACAGTCTATTGTAGATAGTATCTCAAGTAGCGAATCTGTATTTACTGTAATATTATAAACTAGTTGCGCCCTGCGGTTTCACCCGCGGTTAAAAAGTATTTTAATTATTTGCTTATCCCACGGGAAAATGTAACTTTTCCGAGATAAAATGTAGCCTATATGTTAATCCAGTGTATAAGCTATCTTCGTACCGAATTTCATCCAAATCCATTAAGCCGTTTGAGCGTTTTTTTTTTTTTTTTTTTTTTTTTTTTTTTATGTTAAGGAATGACGTGACGAGCTAGCCGTTCGCCTGATGTTAAACGACACGGCTGCCCATATCAGCTGCAGTGTCACTCAGAACTCTAAAGTATAGAGGTTCGCGTGACACTGCACTGCGCACGTCATCCAGAGACATCAGCACAATCTAGTAATAAGATTACTAAACTGTGAGATCAGATCATAAAGTCTCATTTGCCCAGTAATTTCACTAGCTACAGTGCCCTTCAAACCGGAACACAGCAGTGATTGCGCACTACTGCTTGGCGGCAGAATAACTGGCAAAGCGGTGGTACCTACCTAGACGAACTTTGCAATAAAGTCCTACCACCTAGTAATGGAGAGTGGAGGAGTATCAAACATACACACATACACACAAACACACATACAAACGTTCGCCTTAGCTTTTCGCATATTAGTGCGATTAATGTGATAGTGTGATTTGAAAATTTTGACTCGGTCACACGAAAAATGTTCTGTTTTTATTGTTAGGTAAGGCAACAATTTTGTTAAACAGCATATCACTTTCACACACGTCATCCGATGATGCTGATCTAGTAGATAAATCATTATACCTACACCTTCGATTATCTATGGCAGATAATCAAAGACCTGTTAAAATTTCAGCTAGGTCAATTACAATAATAGAGTATAATTGACCTGGAAGCTGAGAAAATTACAAGATAAGTAATAAGGCCGACATAAAAAATTCTACCAAAGGTTTCAAACTTTCAATTATAATCAGTCATTACTTCCAGTTTTGCTATTTTGCTCACTAAGGTCCGTATCACAGAAAGATGCTTAGACATCGATCGGTGCTCGAGCAGAGATTTCATCCACTTACTGATCACTTTCTGAATGAAATCTCTGCTTGAGCACCGATCGATGACTGAGCATCGTTCTGTAATACGGACCTTATACTTCTTTTTGTTTGTTTATTTTGGCTCCTTTGTGTATTTAGCCAGTGTCAAGTAATTGATAATTTCTCAAGTTAGGTAATGGTATTTCACGCAGATATGTGTGTGTCAAGTCCCAGTCCAAGTTATCAAGTAAAGTCATACTTTAGTCAAAGTCACTTGTAAATTGGTAGCAACTTTACTAGAAGCTTCTATGGAGTTTTGGAAACAACACGACAAGTTTCACCATTATACCACTTTCCCACACTCGTGTCTGTAATCCACCACTTAACGAATAAAACGCAACCAAGTTTATGCACTACTAACACTGAAAATAACACAAATTAGAAAATAATACAATGCGGTGATGCGATCTTCCTCGTTTTTCCGCCAAAACTGATTTATACTGTTTTATTGGCACCTTTAGTAAGTAGGTAGCGTAAGGAACAACTAGAACCCATTTTTATAAAGTATGTTTTTAAATAATACGTGGTAATTATCTCCAAAATAAACCATGCTCTTTTCAGCTCAAATTCTTATGTCCGTCAGTACCAAAGTTTGCCAGCTCCTAAGTTCGCACTTATCTTCCTTAGCCTCCAGTTTCTCGTACGTTTGTCAAACTCATGTCAAATCCACATGCCAAATACTGTACGCTCATTGGTTGAGAGAGCCGATGATCAACAGGCAACCAATGAGCGTTCAGTATTTGGGCTGCTAAGTTGACACGAATTCAACAAACCTATACGAGAACCCGGGGGCAAGTGTTGTTTAGCTAAGTTGTATTATAGTAGACTTTAGTACAGACGGGCAAACTCACACGCGTTCACTATAAATTAACTCTTCGTGCAATTAGTAGTTTTATTCGTATTTTAGTTAAATAAATATTTAACTTCAATGTTTTCGGTTTTTAAGAGCTGGTTAATGGTTTGTACGTCTCCCGAAACTGACCGCGTGTACCTTTGTTAACGACGTTGTCAACTTTATTTATCAACTTCTGTGTAAATCAATTAAAGTGAGCTAGATTTACCTAGTTTTCATTAAGTATGCCTATATTTTTTTATGTGCGATACTTATGATACTTGCTTAGTGTCTGCTCTAAAATGCATCTTTTTATCTACATCTTGAGAACGTTAATAAAGCTTAGCAGCCTTATTAATAAACACGAACTAGCTTTAGATTAGTTACACCATCTTTTGTCTCTTTCGCTCCAGCTAAATATTCCAGTAGCAAAAAAAGGACAAAAGCTGAAGTAACTAACCCGAGACTAATACTCGTTTATTAATAAGGCTGTATGAGTTTATTGTTTATGCCCTAAAATGTTCATATCGTCGAAGATCATCTTAATTTGCAGATCATGCTCTAAAACTTATGAAAAAGATCTCTGATGTATAGGGTCCTAAGGCTAAGCAGGCCTATATAGAATGTAACCCCATACACAAAATGATGTATAACTCCAAAAGTAGGTCGGTGTGTGCTACTGGTTTACTGATAAGATTTCAGAGAATTGATGACATTTATCACCCCATACCTAGGCGAGAACTAGTAAAACAATAAGCATAGTCAATACATTGTCATGTTCTAGGTATTTTGAGTTTTATTATCATGATGTATGTTTGGTATTTAGGTAGCTTGATAAGAATGTTATGTGGACCTCCCACAATTCTTATCACGACAATGTTGTTTTCGCAAAATGTGTTTAACAACTATTTACATAGAATTCATCTGCGTTTCTCAGAATTAAAAGGAAAAATATAAAAAATTGCGATTGTGATTTACCTGATAGTGCAAAGATTTTTTGCTATATGGTAGGTTCGTTCGTATGTACAAGATATAAATAGGTAGGATAAAAAAATATTCGACATTTCTAGGAACGTGCTTCATGAATGTTTTATGAATCTAATTATAATATGTCTTGACATAAAATGATTGTTAAGCTGCAGTATTTACAGTATAAAGTAGTTTGATACCTAATTAAAATAATTTAGATACGTATTTGAACTTTAGAGTTCTATCTAGTGGCTTATAAATTTCAGTGTTAGAGACAACTAATAAACACAACGCCACCGTGTGGGTTTAATCCATTTAACGAATATTATCGCTTTAACGAAACCAGTGTTGGTGGCGGTGGCGTGGCGAAGCCCTACCAGGTTGCGGACCGCTTACAAGTGTTACCGGGGGTTGGCGGCAAGCTAAATCGCGGATAATTATCATAATCCGCAACGATACCTGCTCAAAGATTACTTTACTGTGGTGTAACTGGGAGTTTATGAACTCTGCAGGGCATTTTTTTTACCTTGGACTCTTGAAGATTGTACTTAAAAGCTACGTCACATCTCAAATCTAACAATGTCAAGATTGTATTCATTGAAAATTTATCAAATATTTAGAACGTATTTGACCTGTTATCGGGTATCGGATGATTCTTCTAGACTGTAAAATCGATAAGATAGAATTTGAAAAATAGACGTACCTTCATATAGATCAGACAGTATACAGATATGACTGTAACGCACCAGTTGTTTCTTATTTCACTCTTAAATAATCTAAATCGGTGCGCGCGTAAAGTTGTTTTAGTACTGTAGCGTGGTCTGTGATAGTAGGTCAATAATAAGAACATGGCCTGGGCCATAATGTATCCGCTAATATTCCAAACGTCGCCTAGAGGACAATCCTATCGTAGTAAGTATTTTTCAAAAACGCATGGTTTAATTACTTTGACGATTTTTTCTGAAATATAATATTATAGTGTTTGTCGTCAGTTTACGCAATCTAAAGCAAGTTTTATGACTATATTCATAATATATTCCACAGATGAATCATTCCTTACTAGTTCCCCCCTCGCTTACCACGTGGAGTTGCTACACGAATAAATCTAGTTAAGTTTTCGCCACGAAGACTATTTCCTTTTACGATTTGGAGCAATTTGAATTACCTCGACATAAATGTATGAGAAGAAAATGGGGAGTTTAACAAAGAGAGAGTAAAATTGGAACCACGTTATTTAATCTATGCAAAATTTCTGTTTGACTATTGGCCATTAGCATTATCATTTTTTTACAAATTAGTTTATGATGCTCTATTTTAACAAAAGTTTTGGTATTCACGGGTGTTGGAGACGCGTGACCGAGCCGACAACGAAACGGCGCCATTCGACCGCATGCCGCGAACTTGACCCACATATTCTGAGAGTCCATTGTCTTGCACAAACCTCGATCAGCCATACGCCCCGCCATTACTTCTGCCATTACTCGTCTTAATGCGCTCCGAGATAACGCTCAGAAAAACAATCGTTCGTGACCTTCCTCGCCATCACGATACTTTTCACCGACTAACTAGGTACTACCAGCGCACACAAACACGACACAAATTACCTTATGTGTCATCTAATCGTACACTTTCCCAGCTTTCTTTTATGATCACCGGCTTGTGAATATACAATCCCGTTACTCACCGCTGCCCCAGTAAACTACATTTTCCTCGTTTTGATGGGTTAATTCTATCGTGCACCAAGCACCAACCGCTTCTAACTTTAGCATATTCATTGGAAAAGTGAAATTGATTTATGACTATGCAAGACACTCTGTTGTCAGTAATGATGTGCATAATCGAGTAGCTGTTTACAATCACGCTACACTTATAAGGAGTACAGAAAAAAGTAGGCTTTGCCTACTTACCTACCTACTCGATGTCCATCTTTACCACCCACAGCTTCATTTAGCTGCCAAATTAGGCACGCTCAATTGGCTTACCTGCTAATTGTCCTTTGTACCTACGAACATCTCATCCAAAGTACTTAACAAACATCTAATAAAGGTGTCTTATAGACCTTGTTTAGAATGTTGACACATTGCGGTACCACAACGTTATACAAATTCTTCCTCGTGTATATCCTCCATATTATTATATGTAGTTTATCTGAATGTAAATCCCAGTTCTAATGAATGATTCTTCTTTGTTTGCAGGCATGTCTCTAGACGAAGGCAGACAATCACAGAGGCCGTACAGGTACGGCATGGTGTTGCTTTGCGCCGGTGCGTTGATCAACTGGCTCGGGCTCGCCGAAGACTACGCGGAGCCCGTGAGATACGTCGGCGTGGCTTGCATCGTGGCGGGAGCGCTACTCATCTGCGCGGCCATGTGCTGCTGGCTGCAATCGCCGGCGCGCCAGCCCCAAGTGGACAGAGCCTCCCCTGATACGCATCAGGTAAATACTCCAACTTACTCGTTTTTTGATTTGTATGTCTAAGCTTGACTGTTAGCGTTACTCTCTGAATGAATCGTGCAAACTTAGCACACATGTGCAAACTAATCTCAAGTCTAAAATCCAAATCGGTCTTAAAACATCGAAGCTTTAAGTCAATGGTCAGTGACGATTATGTATCAACCGATTGATGAAATTTAAACAAGAAAAAGCGAGATGTAGTTTAAATAGCCAGAATCCAGTAAGCCAAACAATAAATCTAACGGAGTGCAATCCAGTTTGCGATTGTGAAATCAGATGAATAGTGTGAATTGTGAATGGTATCTCTGACTGTAATCCGATAGCTGCCTCTAACCTTACCAACTGAAAGTGATCGTGATGAAATTAATTGCCCTTGACGCATAAAACAATTGCCAAAGCCGATGTGACAATTGACCCCTCACGATATCACAGCAACTGGCTAAATTAGTCCATTGATTCTTATTAGTTCTCATGGCTGGAACAAAGTCCTCGTCAGGCACCGTGTTTGTGCATGATTGTACTGAAACTATGAACCGTCTATTACAGATCGACGATCCAATCCACGTAATCACAATGCCGGATGAGGAGACGATGCAGCAGAAGCCGCCGGATTACGACACGGTGGCGGGGGCGCCTCCGACTTACGACGACGCCATCAAGCTGAACCCGGCGCGGCTGCTGCCGGTGGCGACGTGCAGCGCGCGACCAGCGCCGCAGCTGCCCCCCGTTGTCATCCCGGGCCAGCCGGACGAGCTTCCCCCCGCCCCCCTCGCCACCGCCCCCGCCCCCGTGCACCGCTCGCAGGTCCCCAAGACGCCGCCCCCGCCATACAACCCGACCCACGCCATCAGGTGAAAGCATCGCCGCGACCGGCGCTTTCAGTCGACTGTTGTTTCGTGTGATGAGACTCGTAATAGACCACGTTGTCGACGCTTCGACGACGATTCGGTATTATATTTATATATGTGCGTACATTACCCATACATGAAACGATTTTAACTTTAGTCGCTAGATTGTCGATGAGCAGAGCGATGCGTACTTATGTGATATGGAGAAGATGTTACTTATACCTGTTAATCTGTACATAATAACGTTTTGTAAAATATGATTTTGTATAAAATATTTCGTAGTTGTAAGTTAAAAATCTCTTCCCATGAACTTGTAACGTGTGTTATGGAACAGAGCACCTTTGTAGTTCCAAATGAAGTAGATATTTAAGTCACCATCCGATATCAAAGATCGGTGTACATATCTTGTAGCAATTTTGTAATTTAAAAGCAGTAGGTATAGCTGTGCCATTCGTATCATGTTGTTTTCCCATCTTTGGGCGTGTTAGCATCTAGAACGACTATATATAAATCGACAAAGTAGCTGGTTTGATAAACGTTATTTTGACACGACCATACGGTGATCAGACACGGTGCATTGCTAGTTGGCGGCAGGTACCTAATATTAGCTCTTCATTTAAAGTTATTTGTTTACAAAGTCATTATTTTTGTATTTATTTTGTAGATAGCCATTGTACCTGCCCTCATTGCTAGCGCATTTTGTAGTTTATTAAATCTGTTCAGTTTTTATTCTAGTCTTGAATTTAACAACTATAACGTAACGCGTATTTACTTAATGTTTCCATACCATGCTAATAATTTGAACTTGTACACATTCTGATTGCACAACTTGACGGTCTCTAAACGTAGTGATGTATACCAGTCACAGAATGTATTACCTATTCTGGTAGAACTCACTAGCGAAACCTCGTCTACCTCTAAACTTTATTATTTCCTAAAACTTTAAAACTAGCCGCACGAAACGGCAGGTGACTTGAAGCTCAAACTGAAATAACTGAACCAAGATTTTAATTTATTATTATTATTGTTATTAAAATGTTAGTGATGCACTTCCAGTACCAGTATTTATTTCAAATACTTAACTGGTCAATGATCTCCAACATTATGCAATTTGATGTAAATTACTTAGAGCAATCAGAATGAAAGCAACTTGTCTCTAGAAAAAGATTTTACTAAACGTCTTGAATAAAACCCGTGAGCTTTCGAATGGACATAAATGGGACCAATACCTAACATATTGTAATTCTTAATTAATGATGTGTGCTTATGCTAACTGATTACTTAATTATAAATAGGGCGTGACTGCAAGTCTTTGCGATGATTTTACAATGCTGAAGTTGTGCATTTATTATTTGTACATTGGACAAAATGGACGTCATGAGTGTACGTAGAAAATAAATGTTGTTGAGAGAAATTATTAATGGTTTTATTTTAATATACCTACATGAAGTTATATTGTAGTACCTACTAATACATCATTGAGATCAACTGGAACCTGAATGACTAATAAGTCCTACCAAGTGTTTGGGTCAGTCTATCATGGATGATAGACTTGACCTGTTTTTTTAACGCTCAACTAACATATCCCGTTAATTGGGTGGATTCTGTGGTTTGGATAAAGAAAAATATACATATACATAATATAATTGAAAAGTTAAACTTCATTAGATTTCAAGTTAAGCAAAAGACAATTTGTAGGTAGATATTTGTTAAAATATAAAACCCAGTCGTTTCTCATTCCCGTTTACTATTATTAGTACCGTGGATATTTTACTGAAGGCTCTAGGAAGCCTTGGAAAACGAAAAGGCATGGTTTTAAAACTTGGAACCATTTGCTAACACTCATTAACTTTCACGAACACTTAACGGATAATAATCCACCCATAACATACGTTAAAATTTACAAATACAAAAGAAAAAATCAAGTCAAGGAAAAAATTCAAAATTCACAACCGCCAAATTCGGATTCATTTCCCATCGAGGTTTTTTTTTGTTTGGTTTTGGCTCCACACTTTTGTGTATTTAGCCAGTGTCAAGTAATTGATATATCTCAAGTTAATTAATATCATATAGTGTGTCAAGTCAAGTCACAGTCCAAGTCATCAAGTTAAGTCAAGTCATACTCCTAGTAAAGTGGTGGCAACTTTACCGGAAGCTTCTATGGAGTTTTGGAAACAACACGAAAATAAACGTTTCACCATCATTATACCACTTTCCCACACTCACGCCTGTAATCCAGCACTTAACGAATAGAATGCCACCAATTTTATGCACTAACACTGAAAATAACACTAGTTTTGGAAAATAATACAATGCGGTGACGCAATCTTTTTCGCGTTCCCACCAAAACTCTCCCATGGACAATTAGACCTCATGACATTGATAAACGACATACCATAAACGACAATGACATTGGCGCGGCTGTGTCATGTCACTGTCATTGTCAGCTCAGCTGTAACAAAGTACATGATCCATCGGCGAGTTATATTTATTTTGTAATTAATTTGATTTCTGAATTTTCTTACTCGCTTTATGGCCTTGTGGAAACGAGGGAAAAGAAAAGAAAGATAAAAGAAAATTTACTACTGAAAATCTTGTTACATAAATAATTACCTATGAAAAACATGCCGGTAGAGCTAAACAGTCTATCAGAAGGGTGGCTCGAGCTGGAAAGTGACCCGGGACTGTTTACTTTGTTACTGGAAGATTTTGGTGTTAAAGGTGTTGAAGTTGAGGAAATATACGACTTGCACAAGCCTTTGGAAAGCCCGGTGTATGGGTTTATCTTCCTATTTAGATGGATAGAAGAAAGACGCTCGCGTAGGAAGTTCGTAGAGCAAATAGAGAGCTACGTACGTGATGAAGAAACGATCAATAATATATTCTTTGCACAGCAGATGGTACCTAATAGCTGCGCCACTCATGCCTTACTTTCTATACTGTTGAACTGGCCTAACCTTCATCTGGGAGAGACACTGAGTAGGCTCAAGGTACAATCTGTTTGTTAGACGACTTGCTTCCAGGTCCTACTTGAACTCACAGAAATATGTTTTTCTTTTTATCTAGTAAATATTGTACTTTCTCTTACCTATATTACATTTCCAGCATCACACTCTGGGCATGAACCCTGAGAATAAGGGCTGGGCAATCGGAAACACACCAGAGTTGGCATGTGCTCACAACTCTCATGCCATTCCACAAGCTCGGAAAAAGACTGATAAAAATGCTGGAGTGTCAACTGGTAGATTCACGGGTCTGTATAATCCTATTGGTCTATGAAATACCTTAAAACACAATAAATGAATAGGCTTAAACTTAAAAATACATATAAAAATAACCAAATTTTTTCTGTATTGTTGTTGGTTTTTAGGCAATAAAGAGTTTTTCTATTTTTAATATTTAGGTGAAGCATATCACTTTGTAAGCTTTGTCCCTATCAATGGACACCTGTTTGAGCTGGATGGACTGAAGCCGTACCCCACTGACCATGGACCATGGGCTAATGACGAGGGCTGGACAGATAAGTTTCGGAGAGTTATGGCTGGAAGATTAGGTCGTGATGGTGGAGAACAAGTGCATGATATCAGGTTAGTTTGTATAAGATAATGGTATATCTACCAGGTATAATGGAATCCAAGAAAGAATGGCTATATATGCAATGTTACGTCTTTCAGGTTCAATTTGATGGCAGTTGTTCCTGATAGAAGGATTGCAATAACTCAAAGACTGTCAGCTCTAGAGTTGAATCAGAAGAGAGTGAAAGAAGCTATATCTAAGATAGGAAAACACCTGCGTCATTTGCTAGCAAAAACTAGAGAGCTTTCGGGTATGTACATATTAAGTAAAATCTTTCATTATTTCCGTATGATGCAACATATATGCTTATATTTAAAAAATGTGTTTCAGAACATGGTCAGTTAGTAGAAGTTAATGAAAATCCTTTGCACATTGTACCAGTTAGTGAAGAGAGTATTCTCAGCAGGTTGGACCCAGCACAGGTTCAGATGTATGACATAGACTACACAATGCCCATCACAATTGAAATAGGTGCTAATGATAGACCCCATCAAGATAGGAGTGTAGTTTTAGGTGAGTTAATCAGAGTTAATAATAAAAAACTGAAAATAACCATGCAAGGATAACCACATATAGAATAACCACCTTTTTCAAGGTCATTTCAAATAATAATTTAAGTTTTCGTGTTCTCAACCCTGTGTATCTTTTTTCCAGCTGAACCAATGGAACCAGGAGCCACTGTAAAGTTTATTACCATTACTAGAGAGGCGAGTCATCAAGTTATTGGGGAAGTAAGTACCTACTTCGTTTTCTTTTAATTAAATCTAACAGGCTAACACAGTGGTGTATTTAGTCAACCCAAAAATAAACTAAGTCCGCAACTAAAATATTTAAAATCGTTTGTATTCGTCGTGTTCCGAATTCGACGTACCCCCGATTTGTCGTAATCCAGATATCCAGATTCATCGAGGTTTATTTATATTCCTAATGTGGGAGACATTTTCACTAGTTCAATATAAAGTAAGTCAGAGGGGCCCCTGAGTATGGGGGCCCCGTGGCACTGCCCCGCCTAGCCCTCCGGTAGCTACGCCACTGGGCTAACATCTCTCAGTCAAATAACATTAAAATAGTGCACTACATTTTTGTATTACGCAGAACGGACATAAGTTAATTTACACAGAGTTTATAATTAAAGATGTAAGTGTTGTTCTTTCCTCCCCATCAGCTCTATCTCACTAAAAACCAAGGAAGCCTTTTTCCCCCACTATGGAATATATTCTTTGACAGTGGAGAACAAGTCTTCTTTCTTTTCCTTTATTTTAAGCTTACCTTTTATGTGAATTTGGCTGTAAGTTTTCCTAATATGAATAAATAAATAAAATAAAAAGTATTCTCGCTGTCCCCAGTATGCTATATTCACTAGCATAACTTGTATATTGTAAACACGAATTTCACACTACATAACATGATACATATTTGTATAATTTGATAAATCATCCTAAGATTTTTGTGAACTTCAGATATACCCAACATCAACAACTGCTCTACTGAAAAGTAATGAATCTCCAGTACTCACATGTTGTGAGGTTACGCCGGAACAGCCGCTGAAGTGTACAAAGCTTTTGCTTTCGCATTCTGAACTGAATTCACTGATGAGTAACATCGTAAATGAAGTACAGTCGTGCCAACAAGCGCTCAATGATGAGAATGATAAACGGGATATGTATAAGGTTGGTTTTTATTTACCAAAATAAATATGTTCACGTATTACAAAGATGAAACTATGCGCAAGATGGATTTTTTTTTACTTATGATCTATCCGTTTGAGGTACCAAGATACAAGATTCTTCAAGAGACATCAATCGCCTTAATTTCATACTGAGAACATACTTGGATGATATTACAATAAAATATATACATTTTCAGTTGATTTAAAGACCAAACTCCTGAACCGATTTTTGCAAAAAATGACAAAAGTAAAAACAAGAAAAAAATTATTATGGTCAAACGCTGCTTTACGACTTAAATTGTGATTCCGTCGTCAGGTGGATGATTGCCGCCGTACACACAACTACGACGAGTTCATCTGCACGTTTCTGTCAATGTTGACGGAGCGCGGAGCCCTAGGCGAGCTGGTAGCGGCACAGCTGGAGCGCGGGCGGTCCCCGCGCGTGCGCCGCCGTCGCCCGCGGCCGCGACCGCGCGCCCGCCCGCGACCACGACCGCGGCCTAGGAAGTGAACTGTGTACCAACTTACGTGTTTCCTTGTGCAACCTTATAAAAGTGAACTCATCTAGGTATAAGAGGTTGTGTTTTGTATTTTTTCGGAAACTAGGGTGAGTTTATCTGCAAGTTTATGTCAGCGCGGAGTCAATGGGCAAGTTGGTGAGGACGCAGCTGAAGCATGAAAGCAACATGAAAAAGACATGTAGCCTTCATTGAGCCTTTCCAATTATTTCTGAATTGGGGTTCTAATTGACTGTGATTAGCTTTATTGTAATTTTCTCAATAATTCACAAGTGATCATTTCTAGATCTGTAGTGTAGATTCTAGTGTTGTACCGTGTAGTACATAGAAATTAAAATACAAATAAATAGTGTAACTTATCTAAAATATAATAACAATGTATATTAATTTTTAGTAGCTTGTAAATAAAACGAATTATTTTAAAAACGATTTTATTATTATCATACTACGAACAGCGCCGTATTTACATAGTCATCATATTGTTAAAGAAATGTAACAACAACAACTTGATTATTGTTTTTAGGCACATACTTCATAGAACAACATTCTTAAAATATTTAACTACATTCTGCGTAACAGTGAAGGGACTACGATGATCTCTGACTTATATCGATACAATGTGATATATGTGTGCTACAGAAAGCACAAACATTAGGATAGCTCACTAGGGTTGTGTCACGGGGAAAAGTGACTTGAACTACGCTTTTAGCCTGGACTGGGGACAAACCTTTACAAACACTTACTCGACAGTAAATAGAACGGGATAAAGGTTTAGTCCGACCCGTGCTAAAGAAATTGGTATCAAGGGAAATGAATATTTCGTTAGCAATATGCATTTGGGCAGGAGCACACTAAAGCTTAGAACTGTGATAAAGAGGTTACGAGGGTTTAGAGGTTAAGAGGTATGACAGCCTTTCACACACACGCTACATTACATAACGGTTAAAAAATTGTTCTCATTAGAATTTACAAATTCACTTATACATGTCAGTAATCAAATTACAAGATGTATCAGATTCAGAAGCTAGTATAGTCAGCTGATTAAATTGCTTGCGTCAACGTCTTGACACTACAACTTTTCAAGGTCTTAAGATCTGAAACTCCTCCAGAAAATTGTAGCGGCGCCGTGTACCCTTCTATTTCAGATATCTCGACAGTTCTAAGCTTACTTTTTAACAGAGAGGATAGTGTTTTACCATCTGATGTAAATTAAAGGCCCTGAATTCTTTCGCTTGCTCTACACTCTTCCGTTGACCTAACAAGTAAAAATGCCCTGATATTTATCTTGCGTAATGCAAGCGTACGATATTTATCTTGCGTAATGCAAACGTATTGCTTTCAAAGTTAAATTCTAATTGTTATTTTACATACATATGTTACAGGTTAAGTTATAAAATGGTAACATTTCCAGACTGACAGGCACACCCTATATCTTTGATACACAATGATGAACACATTCATTTAAAATCTGACTGTTATAGATATAAGTACAATGCAATGATATTGTATCCCTTCGAGAGTTAAATAGGATACAAGAATATTGTCTTCAGAGAGGCCACAACTGGAGGAACTTCTTCAGATATATGTTTCAGAGACTATTTCAACGATTTATTGAACTTACGTGTCTAATTTTGTTATTTTTTTCACATCTATTATTGATATTAGCTAAGCTCACAGAGTTCATGAATTTGAAATGATAATTTTGAAATACATAGTTTTACATCAATTTAGTCAATGAAAATTTTATTGCTCAAGCAATTCATAAGAATGTGGCCTCAACCAATGTCCAAAAAGGCAAGTGACTCGATGCTTCAACTTTCTATATCACAGACTAACTAAAATATTCATCAACATTCATCCACTACATACATGTATGGCACTAATAACTAAAACCGGACGCGAAAATGTAACAATAAAGGCAGTGTTAAAACTAAACAAGACATGGTCGTAGATCCAAGCGAGCGAGTCCAATCTAATGTTTAGATTTTCTAAATAAGAAATTGAAATCATAAAACAAATGCTTTTAATTATAAACAGTTTGATTAAAACGAGTCATTTTATATTCGTAAAGAATCATAATAAAATAATAATTGAATACAAATTATAGATTATAAAACTGTCAACTGAACATGTGCATGGGATTTTATAAAACCGAATCTGTTACATTTCAATCACAATATAACCGTGTTTCTACTGCTATGCATATGTGTTGCAACAATATATTCCCGCACAAAAAATTATAATAATACTCGACGATAACAATTAATAAAATCATGTATAAGAAGGGAAGATGGCAATAGCACCAAGTACTATTACAATAGCGACGCGCGGCCTCAGGTTCACAACCAAAACTTATTGCTATTATCACTACAAGAAATTGCACTACTTTGGGCGTTCATTAAATTGTGAATTCAGAACGGAAGCATAAAATTAAACCTAAAACGGGCGCGTTTTGAGCGATGTATATAAATAAATATATGCGCATGCATAATCTATTGCACTCTGCACGAATTCATTCGATACTTAATTTGATCAAAATAATATCTTCAAAATTTAACTAAAAAAATCTACATCAAACCTTAGCACACTATTCACTACCGCATACATTCATAGATAAGGAACAATATCATCAATCAGTAATCATATTAAAGTAACAACGCATATAGTAACGTCCAGTTGGACATGATGCTACTATCACTCGCAAAGTTCAGAGGCACCGCGTTAGAACTGTGCGCCGGAACTTCAACTCTCAACCTGTTGTTTTAAAGTCTCTTTTGGTTCGTCGACGACGGCTGTTTCTTTCTCCGCCGACTTGCAGACCTCAGCAAGGCCCGGGATAGGCAAGTCTTTGAGCTGCCGCTTCTCTATCTCGGCCTTGAACTGCTCGATGTCTTGTGGGCTATGGAACAGAAATTAATGTTAGTGGTCACATTTCTATTACTTATCTAACAAGTTTTGCTGAAATATGCTTGTAATATGGTCATTATTTTGAAAACAACAAAATGCATTTTATCTGCTAGCGTGGAAAAAGTTTATTGAATTCGGACCTTCTTATTCAATAATACCGCCAGTCCACCGAAAATGATTTACAACATTTTTGGGATTTTTTATATTATTATTGATTGCTCTCAGTTTTTGTGTAATTTAACGACTCATTTTTAATTTTTTTATACTTTTATAGATATATCATAATTTACTTTTTAAAGCAATGATGTTATTAATTAAATTAATAACAACTAAAAAAAGTTAAAACTCAAATTTACCTTGTTTAAAAAAAAATTAATAAATTTACTGCGATAATTCGAGTAAAGCATTATACAACCGCAATGACTAGGCCACGCTATGATGGCCTCGAGTTAAGCTTAGCTACACTCTTGGTCCTTCGAGCTTGGTCATCATTGCAGGTATAATGGCTGAGAGGGAATGACTGCATTATGATGGCCTGGACCTGAGCTACGATGCACAATCGGCCATCATCATCGCTGCCAGCAACGGACTCATTACAGACCGCAGCGGTTATTGTACCATTACAGTGATCTTATTGTAGTAATAATACTATGTAATTTTATATGTAAGTACAAATAAATAAATATCTGTGGACATTTCACACAGCGCCATCTAGCCCCCAAACAACTAAGCAAAGCTTGTACTATGGGAACCATATAACTGATACAATATTCAGATTATTTTTGTTTGTAACCCTTATAATTATGTAGAAAATTCCTAAAACCTCAATAAATTCATTTTTAGCTTTCGAGTTTTTTTTAAAACGCGATTTCAATCGTTCCGCGTAACAGATCGAAGGTGTAGTAAAAAAAAGTAGCCTGTTTTTGAACTTTAATTTTAGGCAAGTATTGAATAAATATATTTTTATTGTATTATCCTGACCTGATCTGCACGAAGAGTATCCCGTTGATCAGGTTGAGCATGTCGATGACGGAGGCCATGCCGGGCGGCTGGATGTGCAGCGGCGCGGGCGGCGGCGCGTGCGGCGGCGCGCGCGCGTACGCCTCCGTCAGCCGCTTCTGGAGCACCACGGCCTGCTGCGTCAGGTGGCGCAGGCACTCCGACGACTCGCGCGTCTTCTCGTGCTTCTCGCCCAGCTGGGGGTTCATGGATAACATTACAAATTTTTTACCCCCCCACTTTTTAAGTATGAAAAAAAAACAAGTGTGATTTAGACCACACGACGGAAGAAAAATTTTTTAGCACCTCTCTTGTTCCTACAGATATGTACGGAATGTAACTCTTTACTTCTATCTTCACGTAGAGAAGTATATATATGTATATAATAATAATAATATGTGTGGTCATCTCCCACAACGCCATCTAGCCCCAAACTAAGCAAAGCTTGTATAATAGGAACCAGATAACTGATACATTACTCAAATACTTTTTGTTTGTAAATACATACAATACAATATAACACTCAGATACAGAACAAACACCTATGCTCATCACACAAATGTTTGTACTGGGTGGGAACCGAACCCACAATCCACAGTTCAGAAGGCAGGGCTACTACCAACTGAGCTATCGGGTCAGTATATCTCCCTCTAAACTTCAGTTCGCCTCACCAGCTTACTCCCAAGTAAAGCGTGCGTAAAGAAGTTTTACTCCAATAACACACGATTTCAATTGATTTATTTTGTCTACTACAAAAAGTCAGCGGGCCGGTAGTATACTGTATGTTTACAACAGAGTGAGAGCGGTGGTTGACAGCCTCTGTGGTGTGGTGGTCCGATTCCCGCGACATGACCGGTATTTGAGTACAGATAAAAAATCGCAAATACTTGTTCTGAGTCTGCGTGTTTTGGGTGGTCCTCGTAGTTGTGTCCCTAGATAAATCATAAATTTTTATTGGTAAAACAATTTACGTATCAGGCTCTCGATAACATTACAATAATATTTAATAAATTATAATAACATGTCAATCATAATAATATTAAGAATGAAACATGTCACTATTTTACTAGGTGGTAGGACTTTGTTGCAAAGTTCGTCTAGGTAGGTCAGTAATGTGCAAGCACTACTGTGTTCCGGCTTGAAGGGCACTGTAGCTAGTGAAATTACTGGGCAAATGAGACTTTAGAGCGTGCGCGCGAGCAGGTGGCGCTACGGTCGCGTGCGTGCGTGCCTGTGTGTGTGCGTGCAGTAGCCGTACCAGCTGCTTGTAGATGGAGTAGGTGTCCTTCTCGTGCGCGAGCGCGGCGCGGAAGTCCCCGAGGCAGGAGAGCGTGCGCGCGAGCAGGTGGCGCTACGGTCGCGTGCGTGCGTGCCTGTGTGTGTGCGTGCAGTAGCCGTACCAGCTGCTTGTAGATGGAGTAGGTGTCCTTCTCGTGCGCGAGCGCGGCGCGGAAGTCCCCGAGGCAGGAGAGCGTGCGCGCGAGCAGGTGGCGCTACGGTCGCGTGCGTGCGTGCCTGTGTGTGTGCGTGCAGTAGCCGTACCAGCTGCTTGTAGATGGAGTAGGTGTCCTTCTCGTGCGCGAGCGCGGCGCGGAAGTCCCCGAGGCAGGAGAGCGTGCGCGCGAGCAGGTGGCGCTACGGTCGCGTGCGTGCGTGCCTGTGTGTGTGCGTGCAGTAGCCGTACCAGCTGCTTGTAGATGGAGTAGGTGTCCTTCTCGTGCGCGAGCGCGGCGCGGAAGTCCCCGAGGCAGGAGAGCGTGCGCGCGAGCAGGTGGCGCTACGGTCGCGTGCGTGCGTGCCTGTGTGTGTGCGTGCAGTAGCCGTACCAGCTGCTTGTAGATGGAGTAGGTGTCCTTCTCGTGCGCGAGCGCGGCGCGGAAGTCCCCGAGGCAGGAGAGCGTGCGCGCGAGCAGGTGGCGCGCCACGGCCGCCTTGAGCGAGCGCGCGCCGTGCGCCGCGCCCGTCACCGCCAGCGCGCGCTCCGCGAACCGCAGCGACAGCTCGTACTCGCCCACCGCGTGCAGGATCAACGCTATGTTGCTCTACCGACATGATAATAATACATCTTTATTGCACACACTGAGATCCATATTGTAAAATTGATTACATAGAATAGAGACGCACATGGTAATGAGCATCAATAAAAATTAAAATACACCTTAAAATGAATAACTTACGTCCAGCAACGCCATCTCCGGATGGTTTTCTCCGCAGACTAGAAGCGCTAGATAACGAGCGCGGTATAGCAGCTTCAGTGCGGTGCTCACTTGACCGTTCGCGAAGCAATACAACGCCAGGTGAGACTGGAAGGAAAATATATAAAGAAATTACACATACATAAAACACTATTATTTCCCGTAGAAACCCTTAGGATGCCGGGATAAAAAGTATTCTATGTACCTGGTAGTGTAAGCAAACTGCGTAAAAAAATTATTCATATCGGTTCAGTAGTTTTGGCGTGAAAACCACACAAACAAACGGAAGTTTTACTTTTATTAGGGAATACAAATATAAAAGTATCTGTAAAATCACAAGTGACGTAATGACGTTAGCAATGATTTGGGTGTTGTGGGACCACGGTCCTCGTAGTTCCGGGGTCCCTAGATACAGAGAGTCCTAGTTAGGGTCCAGGATCTATGTATATGATCGTTGGGCGTTATTATTATTTATTTATTGAAGTAAAACTTTCTTTAACTCTTCTTCTTATTTCTTAAACTCTTTACGCACGCTTGGTTTGGGGATTAAGCTAATGAATGCGAGGCGTACGGAAGTGGAAGTTGGTTCAAGTAGATCTCTATTGTCAACATAACAAAGTAAAAAAAAAATATTATGTCGCATGTCCGGTAAAATGACAATTTACAATTGTCAAGATGGCGACATTAACATTATACAAAGCGAAAACAAAGTTACACCGGCCGATAGATGGAGCTAAAGTAAGGAAGTTATACTTCAGTCGTGTGGTCTAAAGCACACTCGTTTTATTATTTTTAGTTACAATTACTCACATATTCGGTGATGGTATATGGATGATCAATGCCATTGACCCTCTCCGACATCAGCACTGCCTTCTGCTGGTAAGCCATAGCGTCCCTATGTTCCCCTGTAACGTAGCACAGTCGCGCCACCATGCGGAGACATTGGGCGATCTCTCCGTGCATCGCTCCGTACACGTTGTTCAACAAGTTCAGGGCTTCTGCGATCAGCTCGTGGCCTTCAGATACAGCGCCCGCTTGAATTTTGTTCTGCCCAGTCGTGTAAAAGTTGTACGCGTCTGATGCCTGCAAAAATATAAAAGGAGATATTTATTCATCGAAATAAGCTACCAATGATGAAGCATTTTTAATTTTGCTATTTAAAAATTAAAGTTAATTAGGAATATTGATGGAATTTATGGTCAAAATGGGGAGTTATGATGTTACCACTAGGACAAAGTAAAGGGAATTCATTTCTATGTGCTTAGAACATTTCGCTTGGTGGAGCGAATCTATATAGCTTTGATTTTAAGAATCCATTGAAGTCGATTTTATTGTATCACGACTGTGTGATGGACGGATTTCAAAGAAAATTCTAGCAGTTTAGGAAAGGACCGAAAATTGTATAATGACTTTACAAACATAGTATATTGCTCTATTTACGACCGGTTGTAAAAATCAAACACTTGATTTCACACTAAACTTACCCTAGGATTAATATGTTTGACGACAGGGAAAATATTCATAATATCAGATCCACTGAATGGTGCCTTATTCTTATTGTCAAAGTCATATTCGCGCAATAACACTTGAAGGCCCACTTTGAGAGCGAAGGACCTAAAAAAATAAATAAATAATAGATAAATAAATATAATGCAACTTATTTTATAATGTAAACGGATGGTTTAAGGGTATACCGGAGGAGTGATATCTTTTGCAAGCCACGTTTCTCGATGACAACATCCATATTCTCCGCGTTTAGTTCATAGCCCCAGTACGCCTGAAAGGAAAGTCATATTTTAATGATGTTTAGAAACAAAATATCTAAATCAAAGATTGTCTCTGGTCATACCATCTATCTGCAGAATTTACAACTTCAACAATCCATGAAAGTACAAAATCTGTCTTATTTTGACTTTTTCAGTAACTGTTACAATAGTATAATAACTAAACTAAACACAACTTGCTACCTACTACAAAAAAGCATTTGGACAAAAAAACTTGCTAAACAATCTAATGCATTTTGTTCTAGAAAAAATCCTTCCACTTATCATATTATTCATCAGTTGGTCTGTCAAAACAACTACTAGTTTATGATATCATGAATGTGGGTTTCCATTGAAAACGTAATCATAACCTTAAAACATGATAATTATGGCCCTAATTGCCTGCTGAGTCTATCATTCTATCAGTCATTATATTTTTTGAACTTTTCTTTTCTGTCGTGTTTTTGTAGATCTGATTCCTAAGTTGTGAAAATGTAATAAATAGTGTTTTTTTCATTTCTGAGGCGTAAGATTCTGTCAGCCACAAAACTTTTCTATCCGCAGATGTATCTTAGCCAGCACTACTGACCTTCAGCTCATGTTTGATCTGCGAGAAGAGCGCTTTAGGCGTGAGGTTCTGCCAGTCGGGCAGCGGACTGGGCGCGGAGTGGTTGTGCTTCCGCGCGCGGCGCCCGCGCCCCCCGCGCCCGCCGCGGGCGCCCGCGCCCGGCGCCGCGCGCGCCGGCACCGCGGGGGCGGAGCACGCGCCGAGCAGGCAGTTCAGGAAGTGGGCGACCGCTGCGCCGATGCACATCGGCTCGCAACTCTGTACAAACATCATGCATGGGATTATGAAGGCACCACCGCCATCTAAACGCTGTGTAAACACTTCAATCATAAACTTTTATTGGTTAACAATTTACGTGTCAGGCTTGCGATAACATTGCAACAATATTTAATACATTATAATAAAATATCAATCATTAACACAATAATATTAAGAATTAATCATGTCATGAAAAATTTAAACAAGTCAATAATAAAAAAAAAAATTATAAGTATTCATCAAATACGTCAATGTCAAATAAAATTATTTACGTTAATAAATAATTCACAAATATACATTATCTAAATATTATAATAAATATTGTATAGCTGACATATGAGAGTGAAGCTTCTGGGCGTACGTGTAGCAACCTTAGACCTAAAACAGCACAACTCTCAGACTGCTATAGTGTGTGGATACGAGAGCTAAGGGCGGGACTTCAGTAAGAGTGTAATGGAGCTGTTATAGCGAACACTAAATACTATTAACTACCTCTGTAAAATCTAGCCTACGACTAACCTGTAAGTACGCCGTGTAAATATGCTTTGCAGCTCGTAGAACCAGCTCCCCGACCGCTATAGAGTGTAAATATGACAGATGAGGGTGTGGCTTCAGTGCGAGCGCGACGCGACCTAAGTAGCGGACATTGATGCCGCGCGCGTGAAGTGCCTCAGTAAGACCTGCGCCGTCCATCGGAGCAGACGTGTGCTCGAGACATTCGCGGACCTGGAACGGAAATAGTGGCATTCATTCAGAAAATTGAGCAACGTGGTGCCTGCACTCTCGTGTGAGAGAAGGCCCAAGTCGTGTAAATGCATTAGGCTGATGAAGGTAGATAGATCATGCTGTTAACGAAGTTGCGCACAGATACGAGCAGTCCGTTCCCTTCGGTTTGAGTGATCAGACGCGTCTTACGGAGATATTTTATTCAATGGTGGATATATTACTGAAGACTCTAGAAAGCTTTGAAGAGAAAACGAAAAGACATGGTTTTAAAACTTGGAACTATTTAGCGTATCATTTTTGACGTACGTATGCGTCATCACCTACTTCTACTATTGCACTCCCATTCTTAAAATCAAACCAGACATTTAAAAAAATGTCGAAAGACAACTTTAAACTTTAATTTTAATTCTTTAAAAAAAAAATGTACTTTATTGCTTTTTTTAAACATAAAATAACAACATAAAGATCAAAATTATTATTATTGGAAGCGAAAGGGATGACTTCAGCGTTGTGCAGCATGTACGTATTCACGTACACGCTGCGCTGTTTTTCAAGCCACCCCTTGCTCGGACTGATGATCGCCGAAAAGAAAAAACCGGTACAAGCGGGTATCATCGCCAATACTTTAGTGTACATTAACCGCAATATCCACAACAGCTTTTTATGAAATAATATAAAATATAAAAATATGCATGAAAAATTATTATGATGAAAAGAAAAATAAAAACAATTGTGTGTGTGTGTGTGTGTGTGTGTGTGTGTGTGTGAGTGTGTGTGTGTTTGTGTGTGCGTGTGAGTGTGTGTGGGTGGGTGGGTGTGTGGGTGTGTGTGTATGCTTGCGACCGACCGTGTGAATGTGACGGTGTGTTATTGTGCACATGTATAGATTGTGTATGAGTGAAGTAGAGTGTGCGTGTTAGTATGTACGAAAGTTGTGTTACTTCTGCGGCTTAAAAGTTGCCTCATAATTTTTTCGTTGTTGAAGAAACAAATTCCCTTTTAGTTTAGTTTTAAACGAGTGACTACAGATTTTTTTTCTTAAAGGCGGTGGTAGGTTGTTCCATATCTTCGACGTACGATACTTGAAGCAACCTTGAAACCCGGCAGTACTGTGTTTTGGGATTGCTAGCATGTTTTGTGATTTCGAGCGTGTGTTTAAATGGTGATGAGCGTCCTTACTAAATACGAGCTTTTCAAATAGGTATTCAGGCTTTTTACTCCTTTTACTCTTAATTATATTCTTCACTTCACAGGGTAATAACTCACGAATGCGGGTATCTGCGTGGTGAGTAAGAAAGCGGCAGCTTCCTTGACTAAGTGGCGCTGCTTGGCAAGCTGCTCGGGCTCGGCCGCGTGTTTGATTCCCGCCGAGTACACGTCGGGGTTGAAGCGGACGTCGAACTCGGACTCCTTCAGTGACGCAACGGCGCGGGCCGCGGACGCTACTACTGCACGGGAACGCTCACCGGCTGGAAGAAATTAATACATAATTACTTGTGGTCTTACATCCCCGGATGATATGATCTAAAGAGTATTAAAATTTGCCGTCTAAGACAGAACTTTCACAAATTAGGGACAGCAAAACAGGAAATATTTGGCATAATGAAAATTCTACTATAATGTTGACGAGCATCGCGATTAAACCAGCTGTATAATGAAAAATAATATTATTAAAAAAACGTATTAATCAAAAGGTATTTTGATAAATTTTCTATGGGACCAATATAAAAGTATGCCCTTTCAAATAAAAACTAAAATTTTCCAAATTGAGGATAAAACATTTAAAAAACACGAATTGAAAACTTCCATCCTTTTTTTAAATCCCAAACAGACGGAACGAATTCTAGTTTTTACTAGAACTCGTTCCATCTGTTTGGGAGCTATTAGTGTCATGGACTGACACAGAAACACAGATAGACATTGACATTATTACACACACCACAACATGTTTTTATGTGACGAATGGAATCGTACACGAAAAGCTTGATTAGTTAAATTTTTAGGAAACTTACTGTCGTTCTCCTGCTTGTCTCCACTGCAAATCGAGTCGGTTATACTCTCAACAATCTTCTTAGCGACGTCTGTGTCAATATCAGAGTAGTTCTCATTCAGAAGCAAATCATCTTCTTTCCCTTTTCCCATTTTGGGCGCGTCTTTCTCAGCTGTCTCCGTCTTAATCTCTGCTTTTTTGGCATTATCCTTCTTCTTTTTATCCTTCGTCTCTTTCTCTTGGCTTTTTGTGTCTCGCTTTGTCTCTTTCTTGTCGGACTCTGATTCCTTGGCATCTTTGTTCGCTTCGATCGATTTTTGTTCGGTGTCGCGTTGACGCTTCGCACTTAATTGTTGAAGATGGAAGGCAGCGTAACGGATGAACATGAAGTAACGCGCTCTAAAAAGTAAGTAAACTTATTTTAAGTCGGTGAATAATTGTGCTGACTTCCAAGGTCTTTTTAGTTACTAATTCAAACTCAAATCAAAGGTGCGCTCATAAACTCGTAATGGGGTTATAAGTTTAGTCAAATTGATTGCCAAATATCAACAAAGACAAGTAATAGTCCACAAAAATATTATACTCTTAAAAAAGGGGTCAACGTGAGTTCAATCACTATAATTTTATACTAAGTAGTACCATATCCTAAATTAAACGGTCAAGTCACCCCGCTCTGACTATTTTAACTACAAGAACCATAGTTGCATAAGACTCCTAGCACACTATGCCGTCAACAAGCTTGGATGCAATCCTGGTGGGTTCTTGTAGTTCTAATAGTTAGGGT
The DNA here is from genome assembly GCA_905220475.3 of Ennomos fuscantarius. Taxonomy (NCBI): domain Eukaryota; kingdom Metazoa; phylum Arthropoda; class Insecta; order Lepidoptera; family Geometridae; genus Ennomos; species Ennomos fuscantarius. Next base: position 8,765,281 of record HG992037.1, on the reverse strand, counting down.
CCAAGATCTATGCACCTACGTGATTTTCTATGAAAATTTAACTAGCGACCATCCACCTAGACTAGAAGGTTAAATAAGCAGTAGCATTGATATTCTCAAAGACTTTTATTTAGTACAGTCGAGATACCTTATTTGAAGAGCTGAAATTGTCTGACTAAAACGATACTTACTCAACAAAACTATCGACTAACTCCTGTCTAAGGCAGCAAAGTTTGTGCTTGTGGATGATAGGGAATCCCAATGATTTAATGTCCTCTCGCAACTCGTCATTTTCCACTGAAACATTTAACTTTTTGTAGAACACAGCTTAACTATACTCACACAACTTTAAGCAACTAAGTTTATTAGAGTTTACAGTTGAAAAGATCGGCTACGGGGTTTTTACATAAAATAACAGCAAGTTTCTGATAGATTTTTCAAGTTTTTATTTTCATGTTACTCCGGTTGTTTCAATCGTATTTGCATGCAATATATCATATTTTATATACAACTGATATCCCTAGCGCTATGTTTATATCCTGAACCTATAATAGAATGACATTTTATTACTATTATTTTACAACAAACAAACAGATAAACAGCATTTAAATGTCATTAATCAAAGAAGAGGAAAAAGAATAAATTACGTTTTTTTTTCTTTTCTTTTTAAAGCAATAGTTTGTTGTTCCATTATTATAGCAAGGGAAAAACAAGTTGAGCACTGAAAAAACTAGAACACGACCGATATGCGTTGTTTCTGTTCAGGTGATGTGGTACATCGCAAGGGCTAAAGTTTTTTAAATTTATATCAAAGCTTACATTGCAAGAAGTTGACATCAGGCGGGAAGGTACGCAATAAATCAAGTATGTAATGCCGTCCATCGTTCCCAATGATTCCTTTACACTCGACGCTGGAGCATAGCTCTACGGTTTCACCATTCGCGCTGATAACCGAGTGTGGCATGATCTTTAGCTGCTGTCCGGCTTTACTTAGCTGAAATAAATTCATAAACATTGGTGGAAGTTTCACGCAAACGAAAGATAAGCTTAGAAATGTATGTCACGATAGTGACTAATACACGGTGTGGTGTGATGTGTATTCATGAATTTTGTAACCCATTTCATGATTACGGAATTGCAACTCACCATTTTAAAATATTCGTTTAATGATAACGGAATTGCAACTCACCATTTTAAAATATTCGTTTAATGATAACGGAATTGCAACTCACCATTTTAAAATATTATCTAATGATCTAAAAGATAACATAAGTCTGTCAATTAGCCTTATCATTGTACTAGTTAACATTTTATACTAACTGCGCCCGTTTCATTTGCAACTTTTCTAATATTAGAAGATGCCACATTAATGTCCTCACGTTATTGGGCATGCCAGTCGATTTTCACTAAATATCTCTTCAATATTTTTAGCATGATCGTTATGTATGCGTCTAATTTGTAGGTTCCAGATAGAACTAAAAAGTACTATTCTAAACCAGTATCGGCATATAACACACATTTCTACCCCATATTATCCATTTATTCTGTTTCCACATATGCACATTGATCTTGCATTAGATATATTACATATTTAGTAGTAACAAAATGGACCCTACAGGGCTACTACAGCTATATAGCGAGGGTAGGATTATTTAAAATTATACCTTAAGATACATACTGATTACCAACATTTTATGTTGTGACCATCTTTCATAAGTACATCACACTGTTTCTACCCCAACTTTATTATGCTGGGATGATAGAATGAGCGGAAACCCTATCATCTGTACCAAATCACCTATCACTAGGTACTAGGAGTTTTCTGCAAAGTTCGTCTAGGTAGGTGCCACCGCTTTGCCAGTTATTCTGCCGCCAAGCAGTAGTGTGCAAGCACTACTATGTTCCGGTTTGGAAGGCACTGTAGCTAGTGAAATTACTGGGCAAATGAGGCTTTATGATCTGATCTCACAGTCGAGTAATCTTATTATCAGACTGCGCTGATGTCTCAGGATGATGTGCGCAGTGCAGTGTCACGCGAAACTTTATATTTTGGAGTTCCGAGTGACACTGTTATGGGCAGCCGTGTCGCTTAACATCAGGTGAACGGCAAGCTCGTCACATCATTCACTCACATTAAAAAAATCGCCGTAATGTTAGTTACCAACTCACCAGCTCCATGTACTTGGGGTGTGACAGCACTGTGGTTCCGAAGTCGATACTGCCGTACACAACGCTCTGCTCCTGCTCCTTCTCAAGTATCCCGGGGATGATGGATTGTGCGGTGACTCTGTACCCTCTATAGTCGACCACCACCGTGCCCAGAGTGTGGAGGCCGGCGGTATCAACCGCGCTGTATACTCGCACGCCTTGTAAGTCGTTGCGCTGGAATAAATCACACTAATATTATAAAGGCGAAAGTTTGTATTTTTTTTTTTTTTTTTATGTTAAGGAATGACGTGACGAGCTAGTCGTTCGCCTGATGTTAAACGACACGGCTGCCCATATCAGCTGCAGTGTCACTTGGAACTCTAAAGTATAGAGGTTCACGTGACACTGCACTGCGCACGTCATCCTGAGACATCAGCACAATCTAGTAGGTAATAAGATTACTAAACTGTGAGATCAGATCATAAAGTCTCATTTGCCCAGTAATTTCACTAGCTACAGTGCCCTTCAAACCGGAACACAGCAGTGCTTGCGCACTACTGCTTGGCGGCAGAATAACTGGCAAAGCGGTGGTACCTACCTAGACGAACTTTGCAGTAAAGTCCTACCACCTTGTATGTGTGTTTGTGTGTATGTGTGTATGTTTGTTACTCCTTCACGCTCAAACGGATGAATGGATTTGGATGAAATTCGGTACCAAGATAGCTTATACACTGGATTAACATATAGACTACATTTTATACAGGAAAAGTGAAATTTTCACGTGGGATGAGCAAATAATTAAAATACTTTTTATCCGCGGGTGAAGCCGCGGGAGCGCAAGTAGTGGATTATAAATAAATAAAAACTTTCTTAGTTCACACAGGTAGAAAGGGAAAGACATAAGCTTGTAGTGTAGTAACATATTTGTTTACCGTAAAGTTATTGTGTGTACAAACAATGTACCTCAATAACTCGTAAAACCTAATTATAAGCTCGATTGAATGTTTTTTTGGTATTATTGATAGTATATATTAAAGCCATTGTTTGTATTTTCTGGGACGAACGAAACAAGGATTGTTCTCTTCCACGTTTTATTTCAGAATTTTAATTATTTTATTTTATTTTTCAAGCTTTCCTTAGTTTTGGTCTAGATGGCGCTGTGAGAAATGTTCACAAATATTTATTTATTTACTGTAGGTTTTTTTAAAGGTTACACATTCTGCCAAAACCGTGCCAATTAGGGAAACCAACTGCAATCATCCTTTGTGAGGATTTTTTAATAGAAACATCAATCTGTTTAAATAACCATCAAATTCAAATTCAAAACTTTCCATACCATTTAATAAAAATACAATGAAAAAAACTAAAACTTTGATGGCAATGTTTCCAACTCACCGGTGCAACAAAAGCAGCGGCATCGCCACCCAAGTCCTTATAATGGTCGCGTACATCGAAGCCGAGCGAGAAGAATATATTGTTCCATATAAACATCTGCATCTTGGCCTCTTCACCTGGGTTGATGGCCATCACGTTACCATCGACGACCGCCACCGCGCCGCGGGTGGCCGCCGCGACGAAGTCACTGTGAACCTAACGAACATGGTATTTTATCTCCTCTTTGAGCAAGTGGCTAGCTCCTGTCATAATATTTTGGTCCGTAATCCATCTATAAATATTTTATGCTTACCTAATTTTATATAGAATGGAAGATATAAATAAATTGGCGCCCAATGATCACATACATAAATCCTAGACCCTAACTAGGATTCCCTTTATCTACCCAGGAACTACGTATCCCACAACACCCAGATTCAGAACAAGTAATTAAGGTTTTTGTACACAAATATAATATATAATAATAACTTGTCCTGATGCAGGAATCGAACCCGCCGCCGGTTTATGAGACAACCTGCTCAACCACCACACCACAGAGGCTGTCAAATATATAAAAAGAAAGCAATGGGATCGCGAGAACCAGAAAACCGAAAAAACAAACGTATTTAAAAAACGATCATATATGTAACTGATCTTGATGAGATGAGAGTCGTAAACTAATTGAAAATGCATACTTGATGAATTTTACAATATCGTTACTAAAAATAATTCATTCTCAAGATGAATAAATAAATATTAAATACCCACAACAATCAGCGCCTCAACCATTGAGATGAAAATTTTTAATGCTAACTGATCTATCTGCATTACTTTGCCAATAACCTAAAATAATTTTAACAAAATAAATATAAAAAATAGTTACTTTGACTGGTATAAAATCGTTACCTTAAAAATAGCTCGCTCTCTTAGCAACCTTTCCGGTAGCGTCCCACGAGGTAGCTCGCGCGTTGTCTGCAGTTCTTCGTTCCAGTCGCGCGTCTGACCTGGGATATGCTCTTCGTAACCCAGCTTCGATGAAAACGCTACAAAAGTTATAAAAAAAAACTAAGGAAAGCCGACACTCAAAGGAACAGATAATGTTGGCCCTAAACTTACGCCACAGGCACCACACTTAAAATCGTCAAATAATGTAAAGTTTGGCTTAAACGACTGTCTTGACTGATGTAAAGATAACCTTTTTGCCTAACAGATAGACAATACAATTTTACTATGTTTTTTATAAGCTATTTTTTTACTTCTAATAAAAAAACGTGTCGACCATTATTAAATGTTTACTCACTGTCTTCAGCGCGTATCGCATCTACAGTATGGTCCAACATCGGCGACGCCCACTGATATACTTGGTAAGGCGTGGCAACTCGTTCGAATGGATGCTTCTGCATTCTTCGCTTCTGCACCAGGGTGAAGTTGCGCTTGAAGGCAGGCGAGACGATGCTTAGAAGCTCGATCAATGAGTGACAGAGCAGAGACGGATTGGCTGGACGGGGGTTGAATACTTCTTCGGTAGATCTGTTAAGAATCGGAAATATAAATTGTTGCGTTTGTTTAATAGGTCCTTTTTGCGCTTAATGCGCCCAACCGTCGAAAGTGGGAGGCCACTAGCTCAAGGGCACCCCTGGGGTGCGAGCCTCGGTTTGGGCCGTTAAAAGGATCGAGGAAACTACGTCCACTGGAAGAGTGGACCCTATTGAATGTCGCGACTGTTCTAGCTAACCTACGGGGAGTACGTCGACCTCGCCGGAGGGGTCGGTGTCTGATAGTGTTACGCTGGTATCCTATACCGGTGCCCAAAGCGGTACCTGAGCCAGAAAGCTAGACTGTTCCAGTGATAGCCGATACTACGGCTGCTATAGTGTGATGGGCCCCGATGGTGTGACGTCTTTCTCGCTCTAATGTATGTCATATATAACGATAGAGCGAGAATGAAATGGCCGTATAAACGATTGCAGTAACCGCGAATATACATTGGTATTATGAAAATTTATTCGATTTCCTACGTACGAGATTGCGGCATTGTTGTCATGTAAATTCAACTGACGTAAATTTTACGTAATCAAATAGACGTATATCTGCTATGCTATCTGTACACTACTTATAATACGCAAAAAAAATCTTTATCAAAGTAAATTGGTATAGGTTGCCTTCATGATTTTTTAAAAATATTGTGCAGTACCTATTAATGGAAAAATTTACTATAACCATAATTATTGTTTAACTGTAATTATAGATTCTTGTTTAACAGTAATTAAAGTGGTTTCTGATCAGAAGAGGCACGTAGTTAAAAATGTTACATCATTACTTATCGTAAGGTGGTTGCTTTATCTGTATGTCGCATTTTTTATGTGTACTACTCACATGCATGATATTATAGCACATTTAATATCGTAATTAAATGAAGCAGTTGGTGTAAAATTCCGCAAAATAGGTACTCGCTAGAAGGATTTACTAGATAGTGATGTTTTCTAATCTTACTTATGAATTCCATTCTTATTAAACAAGAGAATAATAATATTTGCGCCCAACGATCACATACATTGATCCTGGACCCTAACTAGGATTCCCTGAGCCTAGGGGACCCAGGAACTACGAGGAAAATGTTCCCACAACACCCAGACGCAGAACAAGTATTTGCGCTTTTTTTTCACTGCACAAATACTTGTCCTGCTGCGGGAGTCGAACCCAAGAATATTATGACATCACATCAAATAAAGCTATTTGCTGAGCACTGGATCGAAGTAGTTATCTAGTTTTAACTCATCAAGTCAGGCCACTAGCCGACAACTATCTACAAGCTACTATTGCAAAAATTCAGATTTGCCTAACCTTCATATTCTTTGGAATATGAAGGTTACGCAAATCTTCTCGCTCTCACTTCTCCCATGATACTGCATCTAATTACTACAATAGTTAAATATATATCCACATGCTGAAATGTGTGTTACTAGCTGCTTCCCACGACTTCGAGTCCTCCCTCAGTGCTCTATCTCCATACCTTTAAACAAGGATTAGTTCAGACGGTTTGCACTGAAAAGGTAACAGACTGACGAAGAGAGAAAATGAGAGAGAGAGAGAGAGAGCGAGAGAGGCACAGAGTGGTTTACTTAAGAATTAAAAAATTAGTATGGATAATTACTGGTTGAGATAGAATCCTCTCGGGCACGCCGTGATGTGGAAGTGCCTGTCCTCAAAAGTGACCACGTGGAGGTAAAGCAGGTCGCCGCACATCTTGCGCGGGCCGGGGGGCGGGTTCCAACCCGAGGTGGTCAGCACCTAGAGGTTACAGTTTATAATAATGGCCAACACTACAAGCTACTATATTTATTGCAACACTACCCAGATTTACGAAGCGAATAAAAAAAGAACGTGATGAATTAGCATTCATTTTTATTCGAAAAGAAGATTCTTTTTCGATCTTGTTGAAACACTTAAAATAAAGGCTATTATAACTATTTCAGCATATATTACAGATTAAAATCAGCGCTATCTATTAAATCAGCGAAACTACCTTCAGACATTGCGGGGCTTTATTCTCCTTCGTTAGACCAGGATGCAGCGCCAATAGGGGACGCTCTGTGCTGTTAGGCATTATATAATCTGGCGGGGTACAATCCACGCTCTCAGGACGGGACTTCTTTTTCTCTAAAATATTAAAAGAATACTGCTAGAACAAAGTCCATGCTAAAAATACGACGTAAGAGAAATCGTTCTTTACAATCAATATTTATTGCCGCGTACAGTAATAATGGGTAATAAATATTTATAGCATAATATGGCATGCCTGAAAATCATAAGCAAATTGCTTGTTCGAGGAAATAACAGCTTAATAAGAAAGCTGGAGCAATAACTAACGCGTGAAAATCAACATATTTTTGAGAACGTCGGTATGAAATCAAGCTACCCGTACTGAGCCAACTTGTTGAATAAATATCAGCTTTTTTTCTATTTTATTTTAGAAAGAAAAAGAAAAGAATCTCAGAATCTTAAATGTGAAAAAATCGGAATCACCACACAACTACAACAGAGATCTTTACATTTATAATACACTCTTACCTAAAATATCACCCTGTGTAATGACATTGAGGAAGGCAAGAGAGCTGCACTCCTGTCCAGCGTAGGCATCGGAATAATCGATGGACTTGAGAAGATCTCGCACATGGCGGACATGAATTCTTGCCTCACGCATTGTGTACGGTTCCTCAACCACCTGAAAATAAACATACATGATTAGTACAAAAAAGCTATTCAGAAGGTCCATATAATCAAGATAGAACGAATACTTAGTGTAAAAAGTGACTTTTGTACCTTTATAACCGACCCCTCTTTCAATCCCTCGATGTTCTTCAACTCGGCAAAGTTATCCAAAGTAACACCATCCAATTGCAACGAGAAGCAAGTTCTGTGGCATGTGTCCTCCCGATCCATTAGTACCTGGTGTATTTCCTGCACTAGCTCCATACTAGACACCTATCGACAGTAATATAATGATAGGTAAACAATAAATTATTCATGTCAATGTAAATTTTAATCGGTTTGTAATGTAAATTTTCAGAATTGTATACCTGTATATCAAGCGGCTCGGCACCGGGGCTCACAATCTTGACAGTGAAACCCATGTCTTGAATGAACACAACTTCAGCATCTCTTTTTTTGTCATCGCCGTCTTCACTCGGTGAGGATTCTCTGTCCTTTTCTCCATTCACAATCTTGGAGTCTCCGTTCACTTTGTCTGCCAAATCGACGCTTGCTACGGCTTCAACGTCTTTCTTACTTTCTGTACTTTTAGGTTCAGAGGAGTCATTTTTCTTATCTGAATCACTACCAGTTGCTTTGGTTTTCTTGGGGTCTTTCTTTTTTTCTGAAGTCTGCTTGCCCTCAGATGGTTTATTAGGACAAATAATAGGTTTAACAACTACATGTTCTTCATCAGACTTACTCGATTTTGTGTCATCGGAATCACTGCTAATCCCATTAGAAACTACTTTAGCGCTATCACTACTACTAATATCACAATCTAAATCTTTTTTAGGATCGCCATTGACAATGGTTTCGGTCGGTGTGTCTGAGCCGTTTAGTATTGGTTCTTTGGTTGGTAATTTATCTGCGTTAGTATCATTATCATTTATTATTGATTCCTCTCCGTTGATTTTAGTGGCTGAACTTTCTTGTGATGATTTGTCGCCGATAGTTTTACCTTTTGGAGTTTCTGTAAGAGAATCGTTTATAAAATTGTCGTGGAGTTTGTGGGTTACTGGAGCGGAATCGGAAGTTCTATCGTTACGTTGTACCTACCTGCATTTTGTGGGAAAGGTGCAGCCGTGCTGTTGGTATGTGGAGATGGCGGTTTCCTCGCGGCTGCTGCATATGAGACCCTCGGCGTGGCACCACCGCCCTCGTCAACCGCGCGACCGTTTGGCGTACTCGCATGACCATTACTCACGGTCAAGGGCTTTACACTGACAACCTTCTTCATTTTTGGTGGCTTCTCTTGTTTTTCTCCTGAAACAACAAAATTATACTTAGTGTATCTAGAAAATGTAGGTTTTACGTTTCAACTGAAATTGATAAGAAATAAAAGGCTAAAATTATAAATCATTGAAACTATAATTTATAAGCCAGAGAGCAATAAGGTAATCATTGTTATCCCAAAAAAACACGCAGTGCAACCGGAGCGGCTGCTACGTACGTACCGATAATTATTTACAAGCAAAAATCACTAGTGTTGATAATTCAGTTTATAAATTGCATAATCTACCTACTATGGTTTTTTTATTGGATACATAAAAATAAGAAGTTTACTCGTGTAAGTGCTACGTTACGCTATCTGAACATTTTATTAGAGTAATTTCACACTGAAATCTTATTAAATGTAAAAAGTTAGCTCTATCCACGCTTTAATAACATTAACCGAAATAGATATTGGTCCATACTACAGCAAGACCGAAATAAAATACGCGGTCAGTATGAAAAATGGGCAATGCCCTTTCAGTATTAGGTACTTATGTTTAGAGTTTAGACGTCGTGCTAGTGTGCTAGTGCAAATGCCCCAGGAGTTTTTAGCATTGGGGATCGAAGAGGAGCTAACGTCGAAATTTTAATAGTGATGGGAGTCTTTAATACTACGCCTACTGACACTGAACGGGCGTTTTACTGTGGCCTGATTAGTGTTTAGGCAAAAGGTCGTCGTACAAAATCATACTGGCATCGACTATTTGAAGGTGAATGAACCCAAATCTATGGTTTTTTTGGATTTTTTGCGTTGTTACCTATACTGAAAGCTCGGAAACTACCTATACTGGGTAGGGCTGTTGATAGATAATAATTTATAAAACGAGTATATTATAATAATAAATAATAGTAATAATAATATTGTAATATATTATAAAGTCGTGCTAGAAATGCTACCGTGAAGGTCTGGTTTGTGTTATTTATCATCCTGCGCGTCACAAAAGTATCCCAGCCAATAGATATGACCCAACAGTTACTAGCACAACTTTTCAGTGTAAGTAATTCAGCTGGTTCTGTTATCTGTCTAGGAGTTGCTGGCACCGGCCTAGTTACAACCATCGGACGCACGTCTCGTCCCGTGACGGGCGCGCACGTGGTCTGCGCTGGCGCACCGCCAACTATCTCCAGCGTCGAGTCAATAATAGACGGCAACGGGATGCCGCCAACAATAGACGCCATCGACAACGCTCCTGCACTGTAACGCTGGCTTAGAGTGCAATGTAACGATGTTCTTTTAATTTGTTTATACTTAGAAGGTTGAACAGGTTTCAAAATTAGCTACTGAAGAACTTATCAACGAAGTACTTTCAGACAACAAATTTTATATGTAACCGTCGTCGTCACTTAAACGGATTGAGAAAGTAGGTAGGTAAAAAAATTACAAATGGCTTTATTAAGATCATCAAATCAAAAAGCCCTAACATTTTTTTATGTTTAGGGACAAAATGGGTTATCGTGTAAATTAGATTCATTACCTTAACTTTATATAAGTAAACAATAGCTATAGTAGTTGACATTTTAGTATTTGAAAGTGCAACGAGGTCCATAATAACAATTTCAATATATTAAACGCTGTATAAAGCTGTGTGTACTGCATGTACACTTAAGGTACTTGTTTGTCATTCAAGTAATCAATCTAGCAATGAGCAAGATGGAGAAATGAAGCTTGACCTAGTTCAATATCGTCTTCAAACAGTTATAGTCGAGATAACACGAATAAGCACAAAAGTGACACTATAGAGATAATTTAAAACGAGGCAAGATTTGCCTCGTTTTAAGACCAACATTTGCCTACTTTACAGAACTGAGAAATTGGGGGCGTGAACAAGCATTGCAAGCGTCGGGATTAAATAAATGATTGCGTACATCCATGCAGCTCTTTCAAAATCAGAAAATCAAAATTTTATTCCTCATGCTTGGAAAGATAATGTTTATCATCAAAATGTTTGATGTTATCTTCCTTGCTTTTATAAACATGATAAGATATTTGGGCGCCTGTGCCTCGAGATAAATTATGTAGGAAAGCAGCATTTTGATAAAGAGCTTTGACACTATTTTTATTCCCATATTCCGACATTTTATGGAGACATCCTTACAAGTACACAGTTCTGGAATGCTAAGTGAAGGACAAGCCCCGCTAACAAGCACAAGAAGAGTGAAAAGATATCTCTACCTAACAGTAAACTAAATAAACGCAGGGCTGAGTTCACGAGACGGCAAATAGACGTGCGTGAACTATAAATATTCTTGTTTAGAATCTTGTGCATAAATCAATATAGACAGATGACTTGTATATTACCTAAGCACTCATTAGCAGACAAGCCGTACGTAGTCATCTATTTCACTACTATAGATAACAACTATTTATATTTTATACAGATAAAGTTACGTTACCGATGGTGCTAGAATACGTTTTGACAAGCAGTTATAGTCTTTAATGTAAGTATATTTTACGTCATCCAAAATAGGTATACGTATATTGAACACCAAAGCCTAGCTTTCTATAGTAACGTTAATATGTATCAAAATGCTACTAGATCCACCTACTAGTATTAACTAGCATGAAAACTTATCTTTTATCCGACTGACGCAAATAATTTTAAATGCTGACTTTAGTTATCAGGGGCTCAACCATACTGTATGGATCAATGAAAATATTATGCAAACAAAAACAAGCCAGCGTCGGCGACGACACGGTCCCTGAATATTTAACGTTTAACTCACCGATTATTGTGTTATTTCTCCCTCTAAACTCGAGCTATTTATTACACGCGTTACGAACTTTTAGATAACTTTTTAGGGTCCTTACCCTTTGGAGTATGAAAGGGCCCCCTACGCTATTCTTTCGTACAAAAAGCACAGTTGGGAAACGGTAAAAACTTAACACTACACTTATGTGCGACTGCACCACAATAATTTTGAACTATAGCTCCTACGAGTGCTGATATGTTTAGTATGTTACTTGACAAGTAGCTTTTTTGTCCAAAGCCTAATGAGTAATAATACCTATACTCCAAGACATTTGATAATAATAATTGCAAGGAAGTTCTACAGTATATTGTTATAGAATATATACTATAAAACTTAGGTACTTGAATAACTGTTGTTATTTCACTTTTTTTCTCCCGTGGTACTTTTACAATTTTGACATAATTTTGGACATATTTATCGGATCACAAAAATTGAGGATGTAACCTTCTTGTACCGAATTCTGTGACATTTAAATAAACATGACATACTCACTAACTATTACCAAGCTTAGACTATGACCATGATATTTTTATCAACAATTCAATAAGGTCCCACGCAAGGAGTATGTATATCAGACTCAAATACCTTATCAATAACCACCTCATTTGTATTGAAAATCAAGTCACACGGAACACCAAAAGGTTTATGAACTTAGTTATTGTAGACACAATGATAAACGTATATAAATAAATTCAGGTTGTATCGGCTGGCATAGCAGCCGGGTAGGTACTACTGAAACTAGCTTGCATAGAAACTCTACAGAGTAATTCAATTTGACGCCCCGCGGCAGTAACACGATGTACGGCATTTTAATTAATGCGGAGTTGCTTCACAGCCGTAATATTCCGTAATTTAATATTTCGTTGAACACAAAAGGACACACGAGTAATTTTGAGCAATGTTTTTGACTGACCCGAACGTTCCAGTTTCATGACAAAGCGGTACTTCCGGCTATTCTAAATTAGAATGAGCAGAGTAGTCCCGCTATAGTTTTAAAGACCAGAAAAAACTGACAAATAAAATATGTATTAGTGCTAAAACTCCGCTCCAACAATGAACACCCGCCGCGTATAAATGCATAGCATGCTCCTTCTAATTTACAGATAATTATATCAATTAATATGTTCCTGTTATTAACGAGTAGAGAATGGAAATATATCCTGTATGCCTTTAGATAACATTAAGCAACTGTATGTACTTGTTTAGAAAATATATATTCGTCTAAGTATTGAATAATAAAATACTAAACGGGACATAGCTCTCCGAATTATCTTCCGATCAGTAAAAATTTCGACAGAGAAAATTATAAATAAAGCAGCTGCTTCAAATAAATCTTAACAATTTAACAGACACCTCCAAGACGAGCGGAATAAACAACATAGAATGCCTTTAAATCTTTTATACCTAGTATATATACCACGTGATCGTGGGATTAGTTGGTGTAAATGAGACTAAATAAACGTAACTTCTGTCAAAAGTCAAGAATTATGTTGTAGCAGAGTGCACTCTGGTAGCAACTATGTAACGTGCTTGCTCAAATTGGATGCTCACGACGCACGACTCGAAGACCAACAAATTCCGTAACTCGACACAAATAAAAATCTGTTCGATTGTTCAGTACAAAACGTGGCGCATCTCCAAAAATCCAAATCAGAAAATGAGTTCGAAAATAACAGATGAACCATAGTCTTTAAGTAAGTAGGTATCTATCAACTTTTTATCAAAACTGGGTAAGTAGGTAATATTTTTATCAACATTATCGAAATCGTAAAACAGTAGCTTTGCAATATCCACATTTTTTTCTGGTGTAATCACGACAAGTCGTTTATTTATATTTTTAATAATAATTCTACTAAAAAGGGGCCCGGTGGTCTAAAGTCCAATATCCTTATCAGACTTTTAACAGAATTCACATCAAATAAGCCCTTATCGCCTTATGTACAGCACCTACTGGTTATCGTGGATCATTCAAAGAGCTGCTAATGAAAAAATATCTCCCTATGATTTTTTTTCCTTTTCCCCACGTTTTCTTTTCTTTCTTTTCGTTTCCTTTGACCTACGTAACTTGTGTAACAGACATAAGTTACGAAGGTCTAAGCAACAATTTACTTTTCAACCGACGATCATGAAGTACTAAACGTTGACATTGCATATAGCTTGTAGATTTGCATAATTAACTAAATTACAAGTCAAACATAACATTACTACAGAATATAAACTCTAAACATGAGTGTATGTATTAAAATATTTGCCGTTGAATACATGGCGCTGAAAGTCATTTTAAATACGAGCGTGTGTCGTGCACATTTACAAACTCAAGGGTAAAAGACCTTCCAAGACTCACATAATAATTACTTGGGTTAGCGAGCAAAAAACCGCCTTGAATTACTTTAGAATCAAGCCCCCTGGACTGAGTGATAGGGGTTCTACTAATTATTACAACACATGATATGCACGTGTTCCGATTCCCTTTTCAACTTGTCACTCAATGTCGCTTGCTGGCCCCCGCAGTTAATAACATCTTTTCCGTATAGCTATTTTGTCAGTCAGTTCTTTTTTTCAATTTATTGCTAAAATAAAAAAAGGCATTGTGGCTTAGCTTACAAAAAAAAATGTTTAAGCTACGTTTTAGGGAAGCATTGGTCTACGAGGCAATATATGTTTTGGGCTTTATCTGACAATGGTAACGCTGAAATACTGTTGCACAGATCAATTTCGAATATTTTTATTGAACCAAACAGCTACTCTGTTGCTAGCATTTCGGGCACACGGTAGAATACGTAAATCATGATTGTGTTTAAGAACACAGTCATGCTTTACGTCTTGTACCGTCCAGCACACTTCACAATTTGGAAGTCAGATCTCAATTTTAAAAGTTAGACTTAATACGTTAAGTGAATTCACATTCTCTATCAGCCTTATTAATAAACGGGTATTAGTCTCGGATTAGTTATTTAAGCTTTTGTCCTTTTTTTGCCACTGGAATATTTATCTGGATCGAAAGAGACAAAAGATGGCGTAACTAGTCTAAAGCTAGTTCGTGTTTATTAATAAGGCTGTATGAGTTTAAAATATAATTGGAAGAAAAGCTGACTATGCATTGTTGATGACGCTTGAAAGTTATTCTCGGACTGGTTCTTCGATGTAGGCACGTTACGATTGCAATTGAACACTATGATGCGTGTTTGTTCGGTGCAACGTCTGGCCAGGCCGATATACCCGGACGATTTTGATTGATCAATATCTATTCGTTAGTTACAATACCATACAATCAATAGATTGAATACAAAACACCAAACGAGCATCGTGGTCACGTCGCATAATAAGGTGGACAGTATGACGTGAGCCAACTATCGAAATCGGAAATATATAGATGCGTGCATGCAATCATAAAGATGAAGTTAAAGGGCCCTTTGAAAAGTCTATTTTTGTGCTTTTAAACGTTAAAATTACTAAATTGATTAATATATGCAAAAAAAATTTAAACTCTTCTTCAGTTCAGTTCAGTTCTTGATAGGTTTGTTTAATTACTAGAGTTATTCATAAAATTGCTGAATTGTATGTAACTTTACGTTCGCGCTTTACTGATAATAGACCTATGAAATTACTGTTCTACAGTACTGGCTCTTTCAAATCAAAACATTTTTTGTTTGGCTAAGAAGTTGAGTAAGAGTTGTTTTCTAATTTCAAATTAATATTACTTTTAACCATGTGTTTATTTTTCAAAATAAATCTTTTGTTTACTTATTGTATTTATTTCATTCACTTTTTTTCATTTTTTCACTCTTTACATGTTTCGTTTCCTACCCATATACATGAACTCTTATCTTCCATTAACCATAATGTATACTTGGCTCTAATCAATTTTAAATAATCTTAACCTTTATTATATAATATTCAGTATTGTAGTATGTTGGTCATTCATTAATTCTTCTAATATTATTTTTCCAATTCATGTTTTTATTTGTCTTATTACTAATTTAATTTTGCTGATCATATTGTTTACATAATTCCATTATATCTTCTTTTATTACTATTACTCTTCTTATGCAGTGGTCAACAAAACAAATACTGCTTTAACCACAGACCTAGAATATATTATTTGCTCTTCCTGATTTTTGATTCCTAAATCCTGATACTCTAGCAATATATAACAGTACAAGTAACTGTAGTGCTCAGTTCTTGTACACATATTATTGTGTGGTATTATGTGGTTGTTTTCAGTGCATATGTTTTCTGACAGGACAATGAACTCTTTTAGCTCAAGCTGCAGCACTATAATTGTATTGAATATAACAAGATCCCGGGCACATGTGCATTTACTGGAACTATTTATGTAATGTGTGGATAATGTGATTGTGCACTAAACCAATCATCTAAATTATTCCTTATGTAGCTATACTTAAGTATACAAGTGTTTGTTATGCCAAAAAAAAATTAAATAATAGGCAAAGGCATAGGTGTGTTATGTACTATATATTTCTAGTTTTGAGCATATGATTTTGCTGAAAACATATAATTCAAGATGTGACTTATGATCAATGTTGTGGAGCTTCCAACATAATAGCATACATAATATATTATGTTTATTACACAGAATTATATAGGCTTTGATGGTGACAATCCAATAAGAATACTGATAAGAATTAATAAATCTAACTTATTAGAATCATATTAGCAAGCAGGCCAAATATTTGTTTATATGGTTATGGTTGAAAATTTTTATTTTGTATTTTGGACTATTTATTTTATTTACCAACTTGTACTTATAATTTTTATGTTTCATGTATTTGTTTAGAAGTTTCTACTACTGCTAATGTAAAGCACGATAACCCAGCCTTTAATGAACTGGCTGAGGTCAGTTATAGAATGATATCTATTGAACACAAGTTTAACATATACAATTTTTTTACTAATATAGAGAAACTAGTTGGTCCAATTGTATATGTATTTATTAATATGTTAACTTTCACCCTTTATCACTCTTTAATTCTATTCTTTTAATATTTTTTTTAGGAAGCACCCCTGCTTGACAAAATTCAGCTTTATAAGTAGGCCTTACTATTTCAAGATTTTGTGATAATAATAGGTCTTTACCTATGAAATTGCCGTATTGCAGTACAGACTTTTTCAAACAAAAAAAAGTTTTGATTGGCTATGAATTCTAAATTCAAATTAATTTTGTTTTAAAAATATGACATTCTATTTACAATATAAGTCTTTTGTTTATTGATTAGCGTTGTATTTTCATTACATTTCAACATTTTTCCTCATAATGGATACTTTGAAATTTCGTGTAATTATGGAATATGAGTTCCGTCGTGGCACCAACGCGGCACAAACGACACGTAACATCAACGACGTTTACGGAGAGAACTGTACAAACGAACGTACAACCCGTTATTGGTTTGCTCGGTTCCGTTCTGGGAATTTTGACTTAAAAAATGAACCTCGTGGTCGTCGGGAAACTTTGGTCAACAATGATGAATTAAAGGCGATTGTGGAAGCTAATGAATCTCAATCTACAGCTGAGCTGGCAGCAGCTTTTGATGTTAGCATCAAAACAATATTGGTCCATTTGCGACAGATTGGCAAGATAAAAAAGCTTGATAGATGGGTGCCCCACGAACTTAACGATCGCCAGCGCAATTTACGCGTCGAGACTTGCCTTGCGCTGCTTAACAGGACAGAAATGAAGGAATTTTGAACCGAATTGTTACGTGCGATGAAAAATGGATTCTTTTTGACAATCGAAAGCGCTCAGCAAGTTGGTTAGATCCTGGTTCGGTACCAAAGCAATGTGCAAAACGAAAAATGACCCCTAGAAAGGTGATGGTCACAGTTTGGTGGTCTAGTGCTGGTGTGATTCATCATAGCTTTTTACAAAACGGCGAGAGCATTACTGCAGATGTGTACATTGAAGAACTGACCACAATGATGGCGAAACTCGCACGTCTGCAACCAGCTTTGGTCAATCGGTCGTCTCCACTGCTACTTCACGACAACGCGCGACCCCATACTGCACAACAGACCGTCTCTAAGCTGCATGAGTTGGGTTTGGAAGCTCTCCCTCATCCGCCATACTCACCAGATCTTGCGCCTACCGACTATTCCTTTTTCCAAAATTTGGACAACTTTTTAGCGGGAAAAAAATTCAATTCCCGAGAGGCAGTACAAAACGCCTTTGAAGAGTTTGTTGTCTCCCATCCTGCTGATTTTTTCAAGAAGGGCATCCATAAACTGCCACAGCGTTGGCAAAGATGCATTGATTGCAGGGGTGATTACTTTGAATAAAAGAAATAAATAAGTTCGAAAAAAAAATACTTTAACTTTTTTCAAACAAAACGGCAATTTCATAGGTAAAGACCTAATATAATTAGTATTTCACTAAAAATTTTTTTATGAAATTGTTAGAATGTGCATTTATTTTGTTAGATAAGCATTTATAATACCAACACAAATATATCCTCAATAATGCTAATTTCAGATCAACATAGGGTACAATTATATCCTGAAAATTAAGAAATTCAAATGAAAACAGTTTTTAAATAAAAGCTTTATTTTCTTATTGCAGAGAAGGGATAATAGCTCTGACACTAAGAACTAGTAGTTTAATATAATGTTCTCTATTTATAAAGGCATTATAATATCAACAGTATGAATGATTACAAGAATTGACATGACAGCTTTAATGAATAATGTAAAGAGAGTTGATTTGATCTTCTCAAGGTGATACCTGCATACTTGATACTGGCCTTGGTATTAATAGTTACTGAACCTTATCCAAAAAAGTTGGGATTGTCCAAGCTAATTTTAGCCAAGAATAAAAGTAAAATACACTTTAACTATCTCTAATTAAGATGCCATTAATTTGCATCATATTAATCATATTTTTTAAAATAAAAAATAAAGTGCTTTACATCACCATTTGCAATTAATAATAATAATAGATGGCCAAAAAGTAACTGTCATAAAAATATATACCTTAAAAAAAGGATTAAATTGCAAATTGTAGACTCCCTAATGGTTTATTTATGGATACAAAAGTATTGACCAATATTCAATCCAAAAGCCAGTCAAAGTGGCTCTCTATGGAGGAGGCCTATGTTCAGCAGTGGATATCGTCCAGCTGATGATGATGAATATGGCACTCTTATACTATGTTGTATGTAGATAATATTCTACTAGCAAATAACATATTTGTTTAAACATGGAGGTCATTGGGTCACATTGCTTAAAAGATTTTTTTATAGTGTTTTGTATGTGCAGAGGTGTCACTTGAATAGAATAACTAAGCATTGAATGAATGTACTATATCTAATTGAATGGAGCAGACTGTGATAGTTAACTTGAACTCTCGTGACGCCGCCGCGCCGTACCTATACTATATTTATATAGCATAGCTTTCAACATGTATTAGGACAAGTAGGTAATCTGGGAAGAAGTTGTGTAATATGCTAGCTACTCCACTGGAACAATTTATTCTTTATTACCACCAGCAACTAAGCAGAAACCGTTTAAAACTCTAATTGCAATCAGGTCATAATACAAAATCACGACAATGCAGTCAATGAACGACGAGTGAGCATGGTGAATTGGATGATCACATGACTGCTGGGTCACATCACATGATATAAATTTGAATGGATGTTGAAAAACGGCACATTAATCAAAACATAAAAAATGTACCTACTGTTAAGTTCTATAAAAACAATTTTTATGTTACATAACTGTGGGCATGTCCATATAATACTTACCCTTGCTAACATTGTCACCGCCACTTTTATCGTTCACATTACTCCCTGGAAATTTTTTCACTTTCTGGGGCGCATTTTTGGAAGAATTTTCACTCACTTCACTACCGAGAGCCATCACAACACGAGGAATCAAATCAATCGAATTCTGATTGACCGCGACAAACACGGCTCGCACTCAGCTGAAAGAACACATGCGGTTGATTTAGAGTTCAATTTCGACTAACAAAAATCCCAAATATCGGAAAATTCTGAACAAACCACAGACGTTGGAGTATGAATACTAGAATAAAGTAACATGAATACTCTTTGTCTAATCACAGACTAAGAAATACAGCGCAGCGTAAATGGTTATTTCTTTAACCTGTGGTGTAAACATTTATTTTTTATTCCAATTTTAAATATTTATATATCACGCAGATATAATTGTGCCAAGTCCAAGTCATCAAGTCAAGTCAATTCATAGTCTAGTCTAAGTCATACTCCTAGTAAAGTGGCAGCTTCACTAGAAGCTTCTATGGAGTTTTGGTAACAACACGAAATGAAACGTTTCACTGTCATTATACCACTTTCCTACACTCATGTCTGTAATCCAGCACTTAACGAATAAAACACCACCAATTTTATGCACTAATACTGAAAATAATGATTAGGTCCATGAACTACATAATTGTAGTAGTCTGTGAACTACATAATCTGTGTTACGATAAAAACATGAGACCTTCATGTGCTTATTGCTCGAAGCCTAGGACGATGAATTAGAATGGACAGTGTATTAAAAAAATGCGTATCCTTTTTCTGTTGGTGTGAGTATCTACAACTTCATTAGTGTGCGTGAGTAAAGAAGTGACCCCTATTACACAATGTATCGATATATACTAAACCTAACCAAACAGTCTTGCAGAAAATAATAGGACGAAAGGATTTTCTGAGTAAGTACTTTATTACACATGCAAAATCTTCATTACTTAACAATAAGCAGTAATGATTTTAATAATTTAGGCCGCCGCAAATGTTTAGTATCCTGATTTATTCATTACCGTTTCTAATTTACGATATCAGTTTTGTATAGAGGCCACTGTTTTTTGTTCGGGAGCACCAGTTTTTTTTTATTTCTCTGAAAATTTCTCAAGGTTTACTTCAACTTTGGTTAAAACGGTACCCTCATATCACTTGTCGATTCCGAGATCCGTTGGGACATCGTGATCATTATTTTCTGGTGTCGAATTTTTCTGGGGGTTACGTGTTCCATCTCTGTACACCTCACACATGGTTTTGATCCACCACTTCTGAGAGCTGAAACCAATTGTGTCAATTAATCATTGGTCAGTGAGTTAATGGGTGTTCTTTTCCTATGTTTACCTATGGAAAAAACCAGCTTCCTAGCAAAACTCACATATTGGAAAGATGAGCACGGTCAGTAGGTAAATTTTAACAATAATTAGCATGGCAATACTGTTTGTCTGTATTTGACCAAGGTAGTGTCAGATTCTGGATCAACAAAAATTTAACCTGTCACTCGACAATCGACAACGTAAGAGCGACAGTTTACATAGCGTATCGTACCATCTTTTTTACAGTTATATTTCCGATCTAGAGGTAACAGATCTGTGGTAATACTAAAATTGTATAATCTGGGTATATTATCAACCTGTATAATTTTATTGTTTAGAATTTTTTATGATAACCGATTTAATGAGTTTCGACAGTGGACCCCATGAGACTATTATACGCTACGCTTCAACCATAATTATGTCAGAAGTTTTAGAAAATAGTATTAGGTGCCAATTTTCACATTAGCAGATTTGTAGTTTTTTCTAAGGTTAAGGTTGTACTTTGATATAAATCCATTCGGCCACTTTTAGGAAAGAGATCTTCTACTTTTTACTCTCACCAAAATCAAAGTAAATTTGTGCAAGTGTATGAGATTTACAAATATCGACATAGTCTAATGGGCCGTGTGGGTGCATCACTATTCGAGAGGCGTAAAATAACCCATCTCAATAATATCAATTAAAGCTTGAAATCTCAAAGTGATTATCACAACATGGTAATAATATGATGCCAAAAATGTATATCCTTAATGTGAAATGCATATTTACTTTGAAAGTTCGATATCTAACATAATATTAGTCAGTAAACACTTGCGTGTGAAATTATGATTCTGAAATCCTTATTTCTCCTTTTGTTGTTTTTGATGAACAAAACACAGCTTAACTCGACACAGTTTCACTATAGGACATAATATTTAGTCCTGATAACAATATATCACATTTTCACATTTATATGCTCTCGCGATTCAATGTTGTCACCGACTATTCTGTCATAATCTTACACGCGGTACGAGGTTGCCGTTCCTACAATCGCTTTCTCGCATACTATTAAAGCTCGTTGGTGTTGCGAGTTGCAATCTCTTTGCACGAAACATCTATGGGCTGAAGTGCGAAAAACTGTATTGTATGGGACAGATAAAATATATACATATTTGATTATTATATTCAGTTTTACTATTTCTATAGGTTATGGGCCCAGATGGCAAATAGAACGCATAAAATCTCGACTGGTAGCCCGAGGTTTTTCACAAATACCAAGAAGTTTTTGCACCTGTAACTTGACTCAGCTCAATAAGGTTGTTAGTGGCTTTAGCTGTACAAGAAAATATGCATTTAAATCAAATAGATATATGCATAGCATTTTTAAATGGAGATATTGAGGATTTGAATCTACATGAAAAAGCCAAAATATTTAGAAGAATATCTTAACCAAATAATATTATCTACAAAATATACAGATATACGACAAAAAGCTGAAAAAATGTTACACGACTTAAAATTAAATAAAGAAAATGCAGTGTGCAAGCTTAATAAAGCAGTTTACGGACTGAAACCATCCGGACGGCATAGGTATATGAAACTAGATGCCAAATTAAAATCAATAGGTTTTACACCTAAGAAAGTTGACCCTTGCATGCAAAATTTTTATATACTTGCAAATACCGTCCTACAGAAGACATTGAGGCAGATTTTTTGACAAAAACTTTGCCTGCTCCAAAGTTTGTAAAACTTAGGACTAAATTAACTTAGTTTAAATATGTCCTGAGGCGGAGTATTAAAGCTCGTTGGTGTTGCGAGTTGCAATCTCTTTGCGTGAAACATCTATGGGCTGAAAGAACGGTGTTGCTAAGCGACAACTAGACATCAACAAGAGTGTAAAGTGTGAAAAACTTTATTGTATGGGTCTGATAAAATATATACATATTTAATTATTATATTCAGTTTTACTATTTATATACATACTCTATGCGACGATTCGTGTATTAGACAGAAATATGAGACAATATATTGTTACAAAATACTTCACTTCGGGAGCTGATGCAAGCGGCGTAGTATATATACGAGTGACGAAGAAGGCTCGGGCTCACTTTTCGAGCAGCGCTCTGAGGCGACGGACGTTTAATAAAATCACGCTATTAATTATTGTCGGTTCTTAGTAAATCTTAATAAATATTCTTAGCTTCATTGTAAAGCTACTTTTTTTTAAAAACTAAAACCACTTAGGATTTCCAACATCAGAAGTGGGATCTTACTCAATTCTGACTTGGTTATTCTGATTTCAAATATTGCTTTGATTTTGCTGTTGTGGTTTTAAAGATTTTCCGCTTAACATTTTTGTAGCTATGTCTGAGACTAGTAAACGTAAAAGTCGTAAGCGACTTCGAACGTCTATTCCTGGCTTAGAAGCCCAGCTTCAAACTTTCATAAGCCGCTTAGGTGTTTTGGAAGATTCCAGGACACGCAGTTGCGAGTACATCGCGCGCCATGTCGGCGCCTGCACCGGATGCTCCGGCACGCCATCTGCGTCGTGCGAGCCGTCTGCCCGCTGACTGCGCCGTCGAGCGCCGAGTCGTACCCTGCAAGTCTGGACCTGTCCGTGCCATGTTCAAGCACGCCTCCGCCCACCGCGGATATGGTTATATGTGAAGTAACCGAAAACCTCATTAATGCTATGAAGCCATGCCGGTAAGATCGAACCATGTATTTATGTCGAATTTCGATCTGTCTTTGCATGATTTTGATTCGTTGTGTTGTCAAATGGATCATGTGCGCAAACTAAATAGATGGGATGACTGTGAGTGTTTAGCGCGTATAGGTAATTGTCTAAAAGGTGACGCGAGGTCGTGGCTATACGATTGGGATAGTAATGACCGTAGTTGGTCAAATTTCAAGCGCAAATTCAAGCATTGTGCCCTGTACGAGTAGATATCGCGAACATTTTATTTGATATTATGAAAACTTATTCTGATAACTACCCCACGTATGCAGAATACGCTAGACGTTTGTTGTTACGTTGCGCATTGTTAACGATTTGAGTGACGAGTTCATTGTAGCGATAGTTACACGCTGGTGTTACTGATCCTCAAATTCGCGCAGCTGCTATGAATTTAGCGAGTTTTCTGTCCATTTATGTGAAACCTGATGAGATTACAACCGTTCGAGCTCGTGGTGTTTTTCGCAAAGGTTATGTTCAACAAAACAAGCGAAAACGCGAGTATAGTGATTCTAAAGACTCTGACTGAGGCAGGATTTTCCATCAACGTTAAGAAATGTGAATTTCTTACAACTGAAATAGATTACTAAGGTCAAATGATTACTAATGGTCAGGTGAGACCGAGCGAGCATAAGGTAGAAGCTTCTGTTAACACGTAAGTGCCAAGCAATGTCTAAAGTGGTTAGACATTTTTAATGCTACTAAGTTAGTTTTTGTTACTTTAGACGGTACATCCCCGGTTATTCATTCAAAACAGAACTCGCAATGGTGTAACGTTAAGATGCGGTGATGAATAATACTGCGTCCACACTACCAGACGCTGACCAGCAACTCCAAGACGCTTATGTCAACAAGGGTCGTCAGCAGTCACGAACCTTCACCGTTGGCGATTTTGTGTTTGTGAACAGGTCGTCACAATCTACGGGAAAGCTGGACTCTGGCATGCGGGGGCCCTACAAGGTCCTGCATGTGCTGCCACCCACCGCTGTAGCTCGAAACTTGCGGTGGGTCTTATGGCAAGACAACGCAAGCGGCCGCCGATCACATGGTGTTTTGGCGGGGCAAATGGATGCTGGACGCTTGTTCTGCGTTCTCCACTGCGGATATTTGTCTCACCAATGTGACTCAGCGATGACTGCACTTCGTGTGGCGTCGTTTGCAATGTGTGATCATTTCGCATAGTTGCCTTCTTTCTATTTGCAATGTATGACGTGGTTTGTGATTGCCATGTCATACAGTTGCCGTTTTTGCAATGTATGACGTGGTCTGTGATTTCCATGTCATACAGTTGCCGTTTTTGCAATGTATGACGTGGTCTGTGATTGCCATGTCATACAGTTGCCGTTTTTGCAATGTATGACGTGGTTTGTGAGTGCCATGTCATACAGTTGCCGTTTTTGCAATGTATGACGTGGTTTGCGAGTGCCATGTCATACAGTTGCCGTTTTTGCAATATATGACGTGGTCTGTGATTTCCATGTCATACAGTTGCCGTTTTTGCAATGTATGACGTGGTCTGTGATTGCCATGTCATACAGTTGCCGTTTTTGCAATGTATGACGTGGTTTGTGAGTGCCATGTCATACAGTTGCCGTTTTTGCAATGTATGACGTGGTTTGTGAGTGCCATGTCATACAGTTGCCGTTTTTGCAATGTATGACGTGGTTTGCGAGTGCCATGTCATACAGTTGCCGTTTTTGCAATGTATGACGTGATTTGTGAGTGTCACGTCATACAATTGCCATTTTTTTAAATATATGACGTGTTAATGAGTGTCATATCATACAGTTGCCGTTTTTGCAATGTATGACGTGGTTTGTGAGTGCCATGTCATACAGTTGTATGACGTGATTTGTGAGTGTCATGTCGTACAGTTTCCGTTTTTTTTTCAATGTACGAAGTGATTTGTGAGTGTCACGTCATACCGTTGTCGTTTTTGCTATGTATGACGTGTTAATGAGTGTCATATCATACAGTTGCCGTTTTCTATTACAATGTGTGGCGAAGTTTAGAAGTCCGGAATTCTGAAATTCGCAATACATTTATTTTTCTTTATTTACAATGCTAACATGCGCCTGTAACCATTACTTCTTCTTACATCTTTTCATAAAATTGTTATGAGAACTGCGTTGGTTGTACTTGAGTGCACGCTTGTGCTTCTAACACAGTTGTTTTGCAGTCTCCGTTTTCAATGATTATTACAAGTACCTGTTAAATTTCTCTAAATTGAAATTTCTTTGAATTGAGCAACAGCTTCATTTTAATTTTGAAATGGTTTCAGTTACCAACGTTATGCCTGTACATCGGGTCCTAAAATAATGTTTTGTTGTGTTATAGAAGACACAACGGTCGAGGTCGACGAAAATGTGCCGCTTGAAGATGAAGCAGCTGTTGAGGACAACACGCAAGCAGGAACGGCCGTGTTACAAAATACTTCACTTCGGGAGCTGATGCAAGCGGCGTAGTATATATACGAGTGACGAAGAAGGCTCGGGCTCACTTTTCGGGCAGCGCTCTGAGGCGACGGACGTTTTATAAAATCACGCTATTAATTATTGTCGGTTCTTAGTAAATCTTAATAAATATTCTTAGCTTCATTGTAAAGCTACTTTTTTTTTAAAACTAAAACCATTTAGTATTTCCAACAATATATACACGACGGATGGCAACGCCGCATGGCTCCGTCCATTATGATCCTAGGACCATGATTGTCACTATTATATATAATGTATTCTGTGGTCACTATTACATTATCTTTGATTGTCACAAAATCATAGTATTCTGTGCACAAAATACTATTAATATGTACTGTACTTCTTTTCGTGTTGTTTCCAAAACTCCATAAAAGCTTCAAAGTTTTTTTGGGGGTTTGTGTTTGCTCGCGTCCGTAGGCTTTAACCCTAGTTTCCCTACACGTGACCCCTGGGTGGTGCCAAAAGAGCAACCAAATAACTGGTGGAAGGCCTTAGCCGCCGGCTTAGTTACCACCCATTGGACAAAACCACGATGCCAAGCGACTCGTCGTGTTCCATCGTGACGTCCAATGAAGCCGTTCTGACGAGTAGATGTGGACAGTTGTGTTGGGTATGCAGACCGGTATTGGTGATGGAGAGGCTTTCGCGTCGGAGACCTTGCTTCGGAGGGTAGCGGGATCCGAAGCACGGTGCTCTCTGCTGGCCGACCGCAAGTTGTAGGGGGCCCAAGTAGTAGTCTAGCCAACTACGAAAGGCTGCCCCGCCGCTTGTGTAAAATCCTGAGGTTGCCCACAGGGCCAGTTGGCGACTGGAAGTGAGGAACTTGTGGGTAATTTCAGGGGGGTTCGGGCGTCCCCGCAGTCTCCGCGCAAGTTCTCCATTGGCGCGGAAGCTTCTCTATTACTGAGGGTTAGCATCCCAATATCTCGTCCACTTCTAACTTGTCTACCTAACTCACCCAACCATGAAAAAGTCTAATAAAGTGAACAAGTTTAAACGGCAGATGCACGTCCTCACTCTTAAAGTGCACCTCACAAATATTCGTGGGCTGCACTCAAATCTGCAAGCGGTCCATCATCATCTGGAGACCAATAAACCACACTTGTTCTTCTTGACTGAGACGCAAATAGGATGTCCATCAGACACGGCATATCTGGACTATCCAGGATTCATCTTGGAAAACCGCTTCCTTCCACGCGCTGGTATCTGCGTTTTCGTCCGTGATGACATTTGTAGTTTGCGTCTCCGGAACCTTGAACATCCCCACTTTTCGGTGATTTGGGTGCTAGTGGACACTGGCATTGAGAAAATTCTCTATGCTGGTGTGTACAGATCACATAGCGGTGACCGGGAGACAACTCTTCTAATGGAGTATCTCAGTGAAACGGCAGATGTGGCTCAGCAACGCTATCCTTCGGCTCAGCTTGTTGTTCTAGGGGACTTCAATGCTCACCACCAGGAGTGGTTAGTCCCACACCAGATCACGGACCACGCTGGGAGAGAGACGCGTAAGCTCGCTTTGGCGCTCAATTTAACGCAGATTGTTCAAGAGCCAACGCGAGTGCCTGACATTGATAGCCACACTGCTAACTGCCTCGACCTTCTGCTCACGACTGAACCAGACCGATACTCTGTGGCGGTATCCTCACCCATTGGTAGCTCCGATCACTGTCTGGTTAAGTCCGTTTCAGTATACTCCCCGCCTGACCCAAGCCCTAAGAGCATTCGGCGTGTCTGGAGATACAATTTAGCAGACTGGGATGAGATGCGACATTTCTTCGCCTCATATCCTTGGCGGCAAACGTGTTTTTCTTCTGGAGATCTGACGGTTTGCGCGAATGCGGTTACTGAGGTAGTATGTCGGGCTATGGAATATTTTATTCCATTTTCCGATAAACCCATGACCAGCAAAGCCAGCCCATGGTTTGGAGCCGACTGTGCACACGCTGAAGCGCAGAAACATGCGGCATATCTGGCATGGGCTGACGCTCGAAAACGCAAGGCATCGGACACTCGAGCTAAGAAGAAAGCCTTTAATGTTGCCGCCAAGGCCTGTAAGAAGGAATTAAGGAAGGCTCGTTTCAATCATATTGGTCGAATAGGGACTAAACTTGCTTCCTATCCAGCTGGTAGTAAGGCTTTTTGGTCCCTAGCCAAATCGGTTGAAGCGAACTTCTGTCGATCTTCACTGCCTCCATTATTAAAACCTGACGGATCGCTGGCTCACACTGCAAAAGAAAAAGCAAACTTGTTTGCCACTCTCTTTGCAGAAGCTTCGCGTTTAGATACTGCTAATGAGGTACCTCCCTGCCTTCCACATTGCGGTGCTTTCATGCCGGAAATACGCATACGTCAGAAGGAGGTACTAAAAACATTATGCAGTCTAGACGTGAACAAAGCCAGTGGTCCCGATGGTATACCAGCAATTGTACTTAAGAGCTGTGCACCTGAGTTGTCTCCCATTTTAACACGCCTATTTCGCCTCTCTCTAGACACCGGAATAGTCCCTAAGAGTTGGAAGCTAGCCAATGTACAACCTGTACCTAAGAAGGGCAGTCGTGCTGATCCTGCCAACTACCGACCCATCTCAATTACCTCCATACTCTGTAAGAGTATGGAGCGTATAATCAACAACAAGCTCTTGGCACACCTTGAAGTCAATGATCTCCTCAGTGACCGGCAATACGGATTTCGCCGAAACCGGTCAACTGGGGATCTTCTCGCATACGCCACGCACATATTGAGCGAAGCCTTGGAGATGCATGGAGAGGCACTTGCTGTATCTCTAGACGTCTCTAAGGCATTTGATCGGGTCTGGCACGACGGTCTTCTGAATAAGCTTCCATCTTACGGACTACCTGCTGGTTTGTGCACTTGGATATCAGACTTTTTGAGGGAACGATCGCTTAGAGTGGTTCTTGATGGCTGCTCTTCCGATCAATTAGCTATTAATGCTGGTGTACCTCAGGGGTCAGTTCTTTCAGCAACACTATTCTTACTCCACATCAATGATTTGCTAAAGCCCGGTACCTTTGGGTATGCAGATGATAGTACTGTTGTTGAAAGATACACATCCAGTGCCCGAGCCAGTGGTGACGATGTCCGGATTGAGAGAGAGGCTATGGTTGAGCGCATGAACCTGGCTTTGAAAGCCGTGTCCGATTGGGGCGATGCTAACTTGGTTAGGTTCAATGCTGCAAAAACACAGGCGTGTTTATTCACTGCTAAAAAGAGCCCACTCCGTCTGGCTCCTTCATTCCGTGGTGTATCTGTAAGTTTAGGAAACCATCTTGAGCTTTTGGGTGTTGATCTCACGTCAAACCTAAACTTTGGATCCTACATCGAGTCCAAAGCCAAAGTAGCTTCAAAAAAACTCGGCATATTGTCCAAGGTAAGGCGGTACTTCACACCTGGACAGCTTCTAAATCTGTATCAAGCACAAGTCCGATCGTGTATGGAGTACTGCTGCCACCTGTGGGACGGGTCTGCCAAGTACCAGCTTGAGGCTCTGGACTCGATTGAACGGCGTGCCAAAAGGCTCATTGACGACGACACTTTGGTTGGTGAAAGGCTCCAGAGCCTTGCACATCGACGTAGGGTGGCAAGTCTGTCGGTCTTCTACAGATTACACCACGGTGAATGCGCTCAAGAACTGCATGATCTCATTCTCCCATCACCATTCCACTACCGGACTACTAGACGCTCGGCTAAGCGCCATCCTTTCGTGGTCGAAATACCACCCATTCGTACCAAGCGATTTGACTCAACGTTTTTAATTAGAACGGCTAAGGAATGGAATGCCCTGCCAGCGTCTGTGTTTCCGGCGAAATATGACCCGGGCGTGTTCAAGAGAAGAGTGAATAGGTATTTACTTGGCTAGCATGCTACATCTTCGATCGCATCGTCACTTCCCATCAGGTGAGAGCGCGGTCAAATGCTAGACAAGTTTGAAGTAAAAAAAAAAAAAAAAAAAAAAAAAAAAAAAAGTTGCCACCACTTTACTAGGAGTATGACTTTGTAGTCAAAGTCATACTCCTAGTAAAGTAGTATGACTATGACTTGACTTGATGACTTGACACATATTTGCGTGTAATATCATTAACTTGATAAAATATCAATTACTTGACACTGGATAAATACACAAAAGTGTGGAGCCAAAATATAAAAAAAAAATGTACTGTAACTGTACTTCTACAAATTTGTGGTTATTCCGATCAGAAACATTACATATGTTTATTTTGTATAATTAATCATAGAATAGAAATACTACATTCGCCTGTACCTGTCGGAAAGCTCACAAAATTTTATAGATACTGGCGACTGATAACTACAGTAAGGTAATCTTCTGTTAATTCACATTTTTTGTTTTCACGATTGTTTTCTAAATTAATGCTACCTATTATATTTTATTTAACTTTATTTTTATGTTATTAGAAGATGCTGGATGGGTGGTACTGTCGGTCTATAGCAAGCATGCAGGCCAGTGAGGCTGCTAGTGCTAGTGGGTCGGCGGGATCTGACCCTACAAGAACTCACGTCTCGCAGAAAGATTATTCCAGTGACAGCAGCAGTGAACCTGATATCGAGCCCAACTATCGCGCTCAATACCTCTCATTGAAAAAAAAGCTTAAATTTCTCATATATGTAAGTACAGTTACTAAGTTAAACTCTGTACTGGTTTCCTACATCAACTTATAAATTATTAATCAAAAAATAACCCTTCTTGGGGCACTGCTTTAAATTTTAGACATTCTAGTTGTATAATTATTAATATAGAAAATCATAATTTTTATGTTACTTTAATTGCATAGGAAAATGAATGTTTCCAAGATGCCCTGCGTAATAGTCAGAGAAGACTTTTGAAAGTCTCTAGAGATCGTAGCTTCTTGCTTGATAGACTGCTGCAATATGAAAAGCAGGACAGCACCACTTCAGAGAGTGAAGATACAGAGTCTTCTGATGATACTGCTGATTACAATCGAGCAGAGGCTGTGAAAAGGTTTGCAGTCAAGACACTATTTTATTATGGTACATTATTATAGTGTTACATGAGTCTTGCTGTTTAAAATATGTTGGATTGTCTGCTGAGATAATGCATTTGACAACTTCAGTATTGTAAATGCTGAAATTAACACAATAACCTTTAAACAAAACTACTAAAAATGTCCATCAAGTTTTACCATGCTCATACAGCTTTTCACAACAATAACGTTTTTATAGTAGCTATCAACTGCATTCTCTTAGAGGCTAGACTATAATCATCAATTAAAATTTAAGTGGTTGTGTGGAGAACATGTAAAAAAAAACTTGCTTATTGTTTGTTGTATATTGGTATGTTTGGGAAGTTAGGATAAGTTCCTGTACTTGTGATTAAATTAAACCATACTTGATTTTGTTATAATTAATGTTTGCATTTACAGGAAAAAAGTTGAAGTTTCCCAACAGAATGTCTCAACTCCGGCCACAAATAAAAATGCCAATACAGTTAAAAGGAAGAGGGCAGTTGTACCAAAGAAACCACCAAATACTGGCCAATTGCTGGTAAGTGCTGTTTATTAAGAATAAATTATTATCTTTGGTAAGAATATTAAATTCATGTGGCTACGATGATCCCTTTTATTATAAAAGTTATTTCTAAAATATGATTCTTTCTGTATTTCAGCACCAAGCCAGTGGATCAATGATGTCCAAAGTATCTCCAGCCCTTGGATTTGGGCTATCCACAGATGGGCACATGACTCCAGAGGAAGTTGAGCGTCATTTGCAATCTCGGCAATCTTACCTAGAACTCCTGCCAGAAAGGGCACCCCCTACTGTGCCTACTGAAATGTTCAGTAATGATCCTTCATTAGACAGGTGATTATTTTTATTGAGTGGTAATTGACTTGAAATAACTGAACAATTCCATGCCATTAGAAGGGTTGTGGTTATTTATGTAATGTAGTCTATGTAATTAGCACTCTCTTTATCTTTTTCAATTCTGGATTTTTTGGTACATTTATATTGTAAAATTCATATGCATGCTCTTTTTTTCAGTGAGTCAAATGATGTTTTGGAGAACTCCCCTAATGTTGAAGAATGGTTTGATTAAATCACATGTAAAATCATAACATTTTATTTTTAATTAGTTCTAAGCTCTAAATAAGTAGGGTATGAAATAAAATATTACTAAACAAAATGTTTTCATTATTTGTTCACATAGCCTTGAAATTAAACAAAAATTGTTGTATTGGATAAATATTTTATTTAAAGACAATTACAATGTTGTTTTGAAGCCTAAGAACAAACATTTATACCTATTACTGAACCACGCTGCGAATTATTTTTTTACATTAATTTGTTAACATATGCAAACAAATACTAAGTGTACACATTACCGATGAAGCATGTATACTTTTTATGCAAATTTCATATTATACAATTTATTAGTGTATCATATATTATGAACCCAATTCTTAACAAGAACATATGTTATACATGTTTTGAAGAGTTACATATTACCTACTTTATTACTATTATTATATAACTACCATGCAAAAAAACTTTAGCATGCTGTAGGTACTACTGATATAACATTGTATGTCCATAACACTATATTACCTAATATACCTACAAAAGATTGAAACATGAAAAATAAATCATCAAAGGATGTGAGATTCCTATAAACAAAAAGCACACATCAACTTTTATCTATATCCAAAATAATAAAATTAATAGCGATTGTTACTAAAAATTAGTACTTTCAATAACTCAAATGAGCATTGCCTTAGGAGAATAGGCGTAAAAAAAATTGCCTTAAATGGCATTTAAAAATACTCTCACTGTTTTTCAAGTTGTAAAACCTTACATTTGTTTACAAAATATATAATAATGTACACAGGAATGTCTGTGAATATGTAGCAATAATATAAAACAACAATTAACAATAATTAATTTGTACATAGCAATTTCATTCCCTTAAAATGTGTTTTTGAGTCATTGGATAGTATACAAATACAATAATTATTTAATCACCTCATTGAAGGTTTCTGTTATAAAGATACTAACCCAAAGCCCACAGTTTACAGATTTACAGTAGATTCACCTAGTACAATTGAAGAATTAAGTGCTACTGAAATTTTTAACCCATTAACCAGCAGTGACTTGTTTTCATTTTATTGACACCAGTTCAGAAATTAACAATATAAGATAATAAAAATAATTAAATGCAATAGATAAACTAACTTGCACATTCTCCATGGTTCCACAAATGTTAATAATTAATTGAGTACTTTTAGCAACATTATATTTTTGAGAATAGTTTTGAGTAATATAACAACAATAAGTATAGTAATTATTGTTGTTATAGATACATCAGTGAAAATATAATAGTATATAGGTACATATGTATATTTAAAATTAACAATAAACAGTAGGTGTTTACAATTACTATATACTAGTAACAATATATGCTTCACAGTATGGAAAAGATGTGATTTTCTTTTAAGTGAAGTATGATAACCATTGTTTCATTACATATTCCATACGGCTGATACAACACACATTATGAGCCAATATAAATTTTGATACATGTTTAACAGCCAAACACTTACTTTAGTATAATATATTGATAAATTAGACTAAGTTATCAAGAGATACAATCAGTTATTTAATCTATGAACTTATAGCAATGAAGGTAAGTATAAGTATTTATAATGTTTAGTGTTCCATAGTAAAGTTCACTAGTAAAATAAACAGCAACTTTTTTATTGTAGGTATGGTATTCTTGTATTCTATATATACAAATATAAATATTTTTGGTACAATTAGGCTATACCATTATAATAATTAAATTTACAATATAAAATAAAAATCTGTATAACAATGTTTTGGAATCACGCATCATTGCCTAATAATTACTTTACAAAAAAATAAATTAATATACACATTCATCAAATCTGTAATATCATTGTTGATATTATGAATGGAAGTACTTGTTTAATTTTGTTTCACATGATGAACTTAGCAAGCTGAAGAACATGCTGTAGGTATGGGAATACAAATTATACATACCTAATATTTGTTTGTCTTTTATATTGAACTAAAATATTTATTGTATTTGTTTCTTTAAAAACAAAAGTAAATTATGATAAAAAATTGAAACTACAAATAGTACACAAGTGATTACATTCAACTTTAAGCCCAGGATAGGTGCAAAGTTCATAAGTGTTTGCCAAATATTTCTCAAGTAGTAAATTGTAATAGCAAATCTACCAGTGACTGTAAACTCCTACGAAACTATAACATTGAATTTTTTACCAGAAACATTCAGTTATAGTGGTCCTTGTTAAGAAACAAGAGTAGTAATTCAGAATTGGTCTGCCAACAAATCGCAAATTTCTTGAGAGACAGATTCTTTACTTGATCTTACTGTCAGTCTAAACATTTGAGCTTGCCTGTTTGGTTCCAATCTCATGAGGCACCCTACTTGCTGGACCCTGGTGTGTACTATGCCAGCACAGACAAAGTTGTCAGGGTTAGGATCAATTCCATCTAATAGTTGCATGCCAAAACCACTTAATTTAGTACGAGCTGCTGCAATATCAATAGCCCCTTGAGCTTTAAATATTTTTTGTGCCCTTTGCTGTTCCCCACCTAAGTTTTTCCATCTGGCAAAGAATGATTCTCCATTCATCTCAGTTGGTTCAAAGAATTTGTTCAATGTAAGTGGTAATTTCATAGTTATTTTCTGATTTACATTGTTGTAAATAAAAGAAACAGACATACTAGGGGCATCTGCAAAATCCTCAATACATTCAGCTGTAAGCATTTGCTGTATTTGAGCACCTGCTTCTAATACTGGCTCCATTGGTTTCATTTGGACATTCAACCTGTGCAGATCAGCCCAATGCAGCTCAGGGCGGACATTTTGAATTGCAAACTGTGTTTTGTTTCCATAGAATAAGCCAATCCTCCCCAAGTTTTGTCTAAATTCACTTTTGACTCCAATCTGAATTAAATCATTTTCAAAGAGAACTCCATTATTTTTAAACAAGAACTTTTTGATGTTGTTTTGTTGGACAGTAGCAGGACTTATTTTAGGAGTTGTGTATAAGTCTCCAAGAACATCAAGTAATCCATTGCCGGTGACTGGAGCAGTAGTGCCTGGTGGAGTTGACAAGCCAAGTAGATCAGCACTAGAACTATTTGTATTATTTGTGGAGTTTATAATAGGCGCTGGTACAGAAGATGGTTGAGGACTCTTTGAGTCTCTCACTGCTGAATCATCAGGTATGCGTCCAGGTTTCTTCTTTTTCAATACAGCCAGTATAGAAGATTCTCTCTCTGGGAAAGCAGGCATCTCCTCTAGGACAGTAGCTAAAACGTCAGAACTTGCCACTATACTGAGTTGCAGGTATTCAGATGCTCTTTGCTGTAATTCAACATCTGCAGACCGCAAGTTAGAATCAGCACGAAAGACTTCCTGAACACGATTTTTAATCTCTGGGAAGAGATTCACAAGTTTGATGTATGTGGATAGCAGAAGAGCTCTTGTAGCAGCAGAGCATAGATGATATTTAGAATGCAGCAATTCAAATTGTACTTGGGGGGAGGATCTGGTATCTCCTGCAATTAAATTTCCAAATTCTCCAAGTATGTATCCACCCACTTTTACCATATTCTCATGGCAAGTAGGAGCTTGCAAAGCTTCAAACACAGTTTTGGCTGCATATCCTTGTACCTCTTCTCTGTTGATTACAATTTGAATGACTCTGTACCAAACTTCTTCAGATACATAATCTCCTGCAATTCTAATAAGATTGAGAATAACATCTACATACCAAGTGAAGTCAGTAGCATATTTCTCAGCTAAAATGGCAACTTTGAGCACCATCTCTTCCCTAATAGAATAATCAGCTGTTTCCAAGTATGCCAGCATTTCCTGTACAATTTCCTCAGCATTGGTCTTGTCACACATAGCATACAGTAAGTCTACTGCTTGCTGACGCACTGACACATCTTTTTCCATTTTCATTGAGAGTATTACAACTTCTTGATGTTTCTTCACTGCTTCATGTGAAAATTCAGATGTTGCAAGGTGGCACATAGACTCAAGAGCCAGGTAACGGAGGTTTGTCTCACGGTTGCTGAGAAACTGACCAAGTTGGTTGCATGCACGGACCAAGAGGTTGGGTTCACTATCATTGTGAATAATCAGGCTAATTGCTTCAAAAAGGACAGCATTTTTAGCATTTGAGTGCTGGACTTTCTTTGATTTTGGAGGCTCCTGAGCTTTGTTAAAAATAGTTTCTAAGCATTCAGACAAGCGGCCTCTTACACCTGGTTCCTCAGATGGTGGTGTGTAGTTTTGCAAAAGTCTCAACAGCTTTACAGAGAGCCATGGGGCTGGCACAAAATAGTATGTGTAGTCTTGCAGATCTGTATAACTAGCAGTAACAATCCTGCTAAGTCTAGCAACAGCTAGAGTGACACACCCTTTATATTCATCAGGGTTCTTCTTTACAAGGGCATCAATTAGAGATGTTGCTGCAGTTACCACACCCATATGTGGATCATTTAGAAGGTGGATGATGCGTGAAGTCCACTCACCTCCAGGGATAATCTCTGGCGATTTCCGGAACAGTCTCAGAAGACAGAGAGCTGCTGATTGTTTAACAACATCCATAGTGTCTCCAGAAACAAGAAGCTTTGGTATCTCAGTGCCAAATGCCTCTGCCATATCCTTGCTACCTATGTTAGCGATGCACTGCAGTGCCAAATTGACGTGGATCGGATTACGAGACTGCAGATCGTTCTTTATGCTCTGGATGATAAGTTTAATGAGGTCACTGTTGGTGTTGACCAGCACAGATATGAATAAGTACCCTATCTGCTTTTCAGAATACTTGTTGGAAGACAGAAGATTGACCGCCTCCATATGACCGAAGTCGATGTCATGACCCAGCAGAAAGATAAATAGGAGTTTACATACATACTTTTTCTTTTGGTAGCCATCGAGTGTTTTGTCGCCTTTGAACTTGCTCCTTATATTGGCCAGCTCCTTATTAATACGTTTTATTTCTGCTTCTTTGCTCTTACAGTTTCTTATATCAGATATGAAGACTGCGAGTCCTCGCATTCCATCACCTCTAACGGCAGGCATATTGCCAAGTGACTTATCGAACACCAGTTTTATGCCGTTCCTTTACTTTCCGAAGGAAACAACTCGCCTAGAATACTAGCACTATTCTAGGAGGCGTAAAACAGAGATTCGGCGTGTGAATCAATTATCGGCTTACATTACTCAATATACCGAAAAGATACGTGAGCTTCTTTCTCCTAAAGTTCTACAACGCCTTCCTTTCCATAGATTCCATAAACGTCAAATGAAATGAAATATATGAATTTGTTGTTTATGGATCAATATTTTTCATAAAACTGTGCATTCAGAAATAGTCTTTAACGTAAAGGAACAAAATACCTTTTAATCTAGCTAATTATGCATTAGCATTTGACATTTTCCAGTGTTGGCAGCCCCTACAGTACTTTTTCCCCAAGCTATGGAGACGTAACAATATTTGCTGCGGTATGTGGACTTGAGCTTTGGAATATTCTGTGTTTGGAACGCTCACTTTACATTTAATGTAAAAAGATTTTTGAACCTTATCATAATCCGGCATAAAACATCATTCATCCTCTACTTGACCTGTGATAAATCTCTTTTTTTTAAAACCTTTTTTAGCACATACAACACATCCTTGTCTTCGTTGGCGGGAAAACGAAGAAGATCGCTACACCGCGTTGTATTATTTTACAAAACTTGTGTTATTTTCTGTGTTAGTGCATAAAATTTTGTGGTGTTTTATTCGTTACGTGCTAGATTACAGGCAAAGCGAGTGTGGGAAAGTGGTATAATGATGGTGAAACGTTTCTTTTGTGTTGCTAGACTATGACTTAACATGATGACTTGGACTGTGACTTGACTTGATGACTTGGACTGTGATTTGACTTGACACAAATATATATATCTTATCCATTGAGAAATTATCAATTACTTGACACTGGGTAAAGACACAAAAGTGTGGAACCAAAACAAAATAAAAAAAAAACATTCAAAGAGTATGTTAATCTACGAGCAAAGCGTCACTGTCACTGTCAGACAGAAGGAAGTCACAGACAAAAGTCAAGTCAGCGTAGCAGTCACCAACTTATACTACTCTATGGCAGTCTCTCAGTAGTCTCAGTCACATCACAAGTTAAATGTAGTAGGTACAATAGAAAAGAAATTAAAAAATACATACATACTACTCACAAATTGGTTTTTATCATTCTTCATTGCATTTCCATAGTGATCTTCATGTACGTGCTATGATAAATGTGAACAGTTTTATTAGCCATGAGCCCGTCGATGTATTGAGACAACCGCGTGTGAAAGGCTGGTGTCAAAGTACGATTCAACTAAATGAATGATGCAGTCTATTTTCTGGACAGGCAGACTGATATCACGTGCTTTAAGAAATGGACTATCGAATTTTTCAAGTGCTGCTGAATTAAGTGTTACGAACAAGAAGCATCCGTACTTAGTTTCTGTGGTGTGTGGTTTTCCCAAAGACATTGCCAATGGAAGAACTCAAAAAGGACAGTTTGGTGACGACGCATGGTTCTCGACGAATTTCAACAATGCAGACGTTATCGGTGAGGCATTCTTTATAAAAATAAATTTTCAAAATAGCAGTTCCATGTTTTTGTTAGTACTTATAATAGACACTAAGGTTTTCAATGCTAACGATAATCATTAATGAACGGTATATATCACTGACCTTAGATTACGAAATAAATTACAACTAAAAAAAAGCGAGATATCTATGTACTACATTTTGGTAGTATCTGTTAGGAGATACCCTTATGTGACACATTTTTCATTATAAATAATATAAATAATAATAATATGTGGGGATAATATCTTCTAAGTCTATGATTATAAAGAGGTTTTTGATTGTAAAATTGTACCTTATCTAAAATAAAATGGATGAATGAGTGCTACAATGTTGCCTATTTTACAGGCTATACTACCTTCTTATCAAAGCTACTCTTGCATTATGTTTGGTACAGCATGTAGAATTAAAAATGGTAATGAGTTTGGTATAGTTATAGTTAAGACAGGAATAAGACTAATTTTGATCCTTATACTAGGTTAATAGGGACTATCTTGGTTAATTTAAGTATGTCTTACTAATTTGTTATTAATAAATAAGGGAGTCCCCAGGGAATGGGCAGCAGCATTCTTTTTGGTACATTTAAATCTTCTGCGATCACCAAGCCCCCAAACATGGTGGTTGTGGCAAACCCCCTATGATCAGCATTTAAAGTGCCATTTTATCGGAGCAGCCTGTGTTCAGCAGTGAAAATCTTCCATCTGTTAATGCACGATGTAAGGTTATATTTCATTTGGTTGTCAGGGGTTGCTGATGGTGTTGGTGGATGGCGTGCATATGGCATCGATCCGGGCGAGTTCTCATCGTACCTCATGAAGACATGTGAGCGACTTGTCCAGATGGGACACTTCAAACTCTCAGAGCCCGGGGACTTGCTGGCCAAGTCCTACTATGAACTATTGGAGCACAAGAAGCCTATTTTAGGTGGGTATTACTTCTCAGCCTTTAGATTCTCCTGCAGCTGTCATGCAAACTTTGACTTGATTATTATTTTCTTTGGTTTTGTCTCCACACTTTTATGTATTTAGCCAGTGTCAAGTAATTGATAATATCTAAAGTTAATTAATTTTATATAATGTGTCAAGTTACAGTCCACATCCTCAAGTTAAGTCATATTTTTCATTTTCCCGCCAAAAAAAAAACACTTGATATTTATCTTTAGATATAAATCTGACTTAATCTTGTCTAAACCAGCATTGAACAGAACCACACCACAAGATATATATTGCATCTATCAAATAGTAACGGTATTGTTTTATAATTTTTATAAGCATCACAAGCATCATTAAATGCAATGTCAAAAACATTCTAAAGAAAAAACATCTCACATTACTGATAATAGCCTGTCACATGATAAATAAATAATTATTCCTGTTTATAATTAGTTAGATGTCATAATAAAGTATTTTATTATATGTAAGTACAATAAAATTACCATTCTTAAGTACTGGCAGTTTCAAATGAACATATATATTTTTTGGCTAAGAATTCTAATTTCAAATTAATTTTATTTCAATAACATTTATTATTTAATAATTGCGGCCCGTGGTTTCACTCGTGGGTAAAAATATTT
Source organism: Ennomos fuscantarius (assembly GCA_905220475.3). Classification (NCBI taxonomy): domain Eukaryota; kingdom Metazoa; phylum Arthropoda; class Insecta; order Lepidoptera; family Geometridae; genus Ennomos; species Ennomos fuscantarius. The sequence continues at coordinate 8,724,960 of HG992037.1, read as the reverse complement.
TAATTATTTGCTCATCCCATGGGAAATTTCATTTTTCTGGGATAAAATGTAGCCTATATGTTAATCCAGTGTATAAGCTATCCCGGTACCGAATTGCATCCAAATCCATTCAGCCGTTTAAGCGTGAAGGAGTAACAAATATACACACATATACACAAACACACATACAAACTTTCGCCTTTATAATATTAGTGTGAAGTATGATTTCAATATTTGCCATTTGTTTATTGATTAGGTTCAGATTTTTGTTGCAATTGAATCTTATTCGTCATCATGGATCTCGGGAGACTGTGTAATGGATACGTTGAAAATTCGAGTAATTATGGTATAATATGAGTACTGTCGTGGCAACAAAGTGGCACAAACGGCACGCAACGTCAACGTTTTCGGAGCGAACACTACAAACGAACGCATCATCTGGTATTGGTGTGCCCGCTTCCGTTCACGAAATTTGAATGGATTTGAAATTTTCATTCTGCCTGAAAAATGAACCCCGTGGTCGTGGTGGAAAACTTTGGTCGAAAATGACGAATTAAAACCGATTGTGGAAGCTGATGATGCTTTATCTTCGACTGAATTAACAGTAGTTTTCGATGTTAGCATCAAAACAATATTGCTCAAATTTTCCAGGTAAAAAGGCTTGACAAAAGGGTGCCTCACGAACTAGATGAACCCCAGCGCTATATACGCGTCGAGACGTACCTTGCACTGCTCTCAAGACACCAACAAAAGAATTTAGAACCGCAATATTACCTAGATTCTGTTTGACAATCGCAAGCGCTCAGCAAGTTGAACTGCACAGCAGACGGTCTCCAAGTTACAAGAGCTGGGGTTGGAAGCTCTCCGACATCCGCCGTATTCAGCTTACTCGCACCTACAGAATTCTTCTTTCTCCAGAACTTGGATAACTTCTTGGCGGGAAAAAAATCAATACCCACGAGGCAGTACAAAATGTCTTTGAATAAAATCATTCTGGACCTTCCGTAGCTGATTATTTCAAAAAGGGCATCAATAAACTGATACTACTGTTGGCAAAGATGCATCGATTGCATTGCATTACTTTGATTAACAGAAATAAAAAATGTAGAAAAAAATTACAGTAATATATATCTTAAAAACGGCAATTTCATAGGTAAATACCTAATATATAGGTACTTTAGTAGCTACTTATTGAATATCCTTACATAGTACAGAGTCTATATTAGCTCATTCATCATGCTCATTCCTGTGTCGCATTCTCTAAAGCTAAACGAACTTAATTAGTGTACATATCTTCTGATAAAGACTAATAAAAAAGATGGAACCCAAGCTTTTGGAGGCATTATCTTTACAGCTATTATTTTGATGTAACTTGACCATGCTGTTGGGGTGATTCTCGAAAATCTGGCAACCCCATTATTTAGTTGTAAAAGTTAAAGGGAATGCCCTTAAGGCATAAGGGCATTTTCCGGCGATATTGCCTGAATGCAATGTATTTTTCATTTATTTTCATTACTTGACGTTAAAAATTAATCGGGTGATGGTTAGCTCAACCACTACAGAGGTTAATAAGGTAACCAGGATTAGATTGTATCTAATCCTGATTACCTTATTCAACTTTATGGTGATAGATCAAATCAAGTTCAAAATCAAGACCAAAATAGTTAAGTCAAAGTCAAGACACACGAATCCGATAGTAAGGTTTACCTTACTTGTTGTTATCCTTTAGGATAACAACATGTTTGACTAGTTTGTACGTTACAGCTTTGCCAGTTATTTGACAGCCTATGTGGTGTAGTGGTTGAGTAGGTCGGCTCATAACCCCGGAGGCGGCGGGTTTGATTCCCGTGGCAGAATAAGTATTTCTGCACAGAAAAAAGCTCAAATACTTGTTTTGTGTTGTGGGACCATGGTCTTCGTAGTTCCTGGGTTCCTAGATACAGGGGATCCTAGTAAGTGTTCAGGATCTATGTATGTGACGGGCGTTATTATATTTATTATTTATTATTCTTCTACCGCCAAACAGAAGTATGCAAGCACTACTGCTATCAATGCCTTGTCTAGCTAGTCTAATGATTATAGAAGTTATGTCTTTATAAATATTATAAAGTTATGCTTCCGATCGTAGGTCGAAAACAATACGGGTGGAATGGTATGTATTATAACATACATGTAGGTAAAACTCAGTTTCCACGTTTTTTATAGTCTTCCTGTGACCATGGACTTGTTACTAATTAACAATACTATAAATACATATGGTAATAATAATATTTATTATAAGTTGTAACATCGTATTGGTAGTAATTTGTCTGTAATGATGCTACAATTCTGTTTAATTTTTGAATAAATAAATAAATAAATTCTACACTTTCAGTATAACTACAGCACCAAACCTTATGTCTCTTTAATTCCAATGGCGCTACCATAGCATAACTCCTTCCTCCAGGCAGCAGCACAGCGTGCGTTATGATCCTGGACCGCAACGAAAGCGTGATGCGGGCCGCGAACATCGGCGACAGTGGGTACATGGTCGTGCGGGCCGGCAGAGTGGTGCATCGCTCGCACGAACAACAGCACTACTTCAACACGCCTTACCAGCTCAGTCTGCCTCCCCCAGGACACGATAGGAACGTGCTGAGTGACAGGTAAGCTATCCTTTAAAACTCACCTGTGTAAGAAATACTAAGTGCTATAATTTTCTTGCATTTTATTATTATTTATTTACTGCTTTGGATCCAACCGCAACCGGAAAAACAAATAACCGTGGATAATTTAGTAGGTTATACTAATAATGGCATAATACACTAAATAATAAAATATTATAATCATTCACAAGAATTATATCAATGGCTAATCTCTGCTTTGCTACATTCGGATTTTCGAAATAATTTCATAGTAACTGCACAAAAACTGAAATAGTTTATTGAAATCAGTTTACGGGATCGCCTAGCTAAAATGTTAAGTTAGGATTATAGACAAGATAACAGCGCAACGTTACTTAGCTCCTGAAATACACTAGACGGTATAAGGTCACGTTTTTCTCAAACACTCTAAGGTCCGTATTACAGAACGATGCTCTGTCAACGATCGGTGCTCAAGCAGAGATTTCATTCATAAAGCGATTAATTAGTGAATGAAATCTCTGCTTGAGCACCGATCGATGACTGAGCATCGTTCTGTAATACGGACCTCAGTCAATGAATGATTAGGCAAGTATATGTGATGTGATTAATTGATTGATGACATGTCGAGTCTGGACTAAAAAATTGATTTGGAATTTCCTGCCTCAGATTCAAACCATTTTTATACTCTAAATAGTGATTCATAGCTGGAACGTCTAACATTTTGTTTGGTGAATAAGACGCTAAACGCAACCAGATTACTCTAGTACCTACACACTGCATCCCTATTATATAAACTGGATTGAGTTAACCATTAGTACTTAGTACAAAATTGGTAAGCACATTAAACTTTATCAGCCTTATTAATAAACGGGTATTAGTCTCAGATTAGTTACTTCAGCTTTTGTCTTTCTTGCTACTGGAATATCTAGCTCGAACGAAAGAGACAAAAGATGGTGTAACTAGTCTAAAGCTAGTTCGTTTTTATTAATAGGGCTGTACGACGGCCTAATCGGAACGTTCTTTGTAGTACCTCTTCTGTGCATTTGAGTACTCCGTAGTCTCTTTTTGATGAGGCCATTCCCTGCTATTATTAAAAAGAGATGGCGAAAAATCTGTCTGAACAGATTTGAGGCACTAAAAATTTCTAGGCACGATACGAGATAGGTGACAGAGACGAGCAAAGAATTAACAAGTGCATTCTGGAATAACGGAATAAATCACCTGGTTGTGATTTATTCCGTTATTCCAGAATGCAGGACTGAATCCTGAAACAATCTAAATATTTAGATTATAAATGACATTGTGATATAGCTGTTCCATATTCGACACGTCTGAACGTTAGCATCCGCGACTAATGCTAGAAACGAGCGAAAGGTCATTTCAATAAAGATAATTGTGTAAACATTACGCTCGAGGCTTCATAAATAACCGGGTATTCATGTCGAAAACCTATATCTTTTTTCATTGTTCGAATATCCAATATTTACGTATGAAGTTAAATTTATATTAACAAGTAATCTCATTTGAGAACTCGACCTTTAAATATTTGCAAGAGTTACCTATATTTACACATTATTATATTTACACTACGTATACATTTAGCTTACCTACATTTGCTGAAAACTCCCACATAGGTACGAAATACACATTACACTATATGTTTGGTATATTCACAACAATGTCGACGGATTTGTTGACACTTTTTGCTTTGGAGAGATGCCAGAGTCGCGTTTAAATAAAAAACGTAAAATATTTTTTTTTTACTTCAAACTTTTCTAGCATTTGACCACGCTCTCACCTGATGAGAAGTGACGATGTGATCAAAGGTGTAGCATGCTAGCCAAGTAAATACCTATTCACTCTTCTCTTGAACACGCCCGGGTCATATTCCGCCGGAAACACAGACGCTGGCAGGGCATTCCAGAAAATCTAGAGAATTTGATAATTTACTATTGTAGCATGTATGTCATTTACGGTATTAAACAATTAGCGTTTACGGTACGTAGATTACTTAATTATGTAAATAGATACATAAGCATAACGATTTATTTATTTACAGAAATCACACTTTGTCTGTTAAAGAGGACAAGCTAGTGTTACGATCGCAATCTCTAGAACTACACAATTACGAGTCTAAGTACTTCATACATCAATTTAGTATTCCTACGATACTATTTAGTTATTCTGCGGTATTGCGTGCCAACATGACAAAAAATAAAGAAATTAAAAAGAAAAGCTGAGTCCATATCGGGCAATCTGTAGTAACTCCCAGTTATTTATTGCAATGACTCTTCATTATGATAGTTATTGTGATGCATCATACTTAGCCCAGAGAGAAACGTATATAAATATTACATTTATGATATATGACTTTAAAATTTGTTATTTATTATTGCCGTAGCTTCTTTTATCAAAATATATCATGTTTTTAAGTTGTGTTTACAATGATAAAATTCCTGATGTTAACTAATCATGTTTGATTTCAGTATAAAAATAACATTGAGATTTGTTATTAAATTGCCTCGCTCAAAGTTCATGGCGCAAGTAATAAATAACGTAAAGCGGTTGATGAACCATGCATGATGGTGACAGGATAGGATTTAAATGTGAATTGGGGTTGCTATAAAATTTATAAGTGAGTAATCATCAGTTGCAACTTGCAACTTTATGATGTAACTGCAGGACTGCTATAGTCAACAGTATTTTACTCCGACCTCCGACTTTGTACCCATCTCTGTTTTCCGGCATCTATAATAATGCTATTATTTGAGGCGCGCGCGATCGTTCCTTGTTTTTTTCACTAAAGCTTTTAGATTATTATTTTAGCCAGCATGCATCCAGTTTGGTCAGCTTGACTTGACATCATCAGGTTAGGATCGAAGGACATCGTGCACATACGTTTCGGGTCAAAGAATAGCTTTAAAAATCCCGAGTCGTGAGATACCTACATTCGGAAAGGATTGAGAGCGGATTTCAATCGGGCTAAAATCCACACACATCTTAGCTCATCTTAGTCAACACAAATAATGGAAATCTAGTGTTATCGTCTCGGTATCGGCATTATCCAGTCACACACCACGGGACCAGCGATCATGTGCCCATTCCACAAACACATCTGTTGTATTTCTGTGTGCACTAATAATAGAATTTTTAGCGCATTGGAGTTTTGCCAATACTTAAAACTTTCACGTGGTCACTATTGATTTTATGGTATTATATTTTATTTTTGTAAATAATTGCAGTATATTTATTATTATCTATACAGGCCACTAACATATTCCATCATACTCAATACGAGATAAATAAGAAATAAATAACTGATTATCAGCTCTTGATGAGAGTATAGCCACTGGTGGAAGAATGTTCATTTAAAAGTTATTTCTTATGTATATACTTATGTGTATGTACGTACTAGTAGTGTAGTATGATACTAGTTACGCCCCGCGGTTTCACCCGCGGATAAAAAGTATCTTAATCCAGCGTATAAGCTATCTTCATTCCAAGTTTAATAAAAAACCATTCCATTAGTTTTTGCGTGACAGAGTAACAAAGATCCATACACACAAACTTTCGCTTTTATGATGTTAGTAAATACTATATTTCATTATTAGTTTGACGGAGTATTTTATTATTATTTTACACTCCGATGGTGGGAGAGCTGAGAAGATATTCTTATCATCACGTACGAAGCCGCTCAAGTAATGTTAGCGCTAATTGTTAGGTGCGCGCTACACTAATTAGATCCTGAAGTGTCGCAAAAACAAGTGATAAGAAGTTTCACGCCAGTGTAATGTGGGTCAAGGGCGCTTACCACGGATTCAGTGCGTTTTCTCAAGTCTAAATAATTTTCAATTCAACCTAAATAATGCTTATCTTTGTTTTCACGTCGTAAGTCAGTCGGTGCGTCCACGAATTTGTAACGTGTTACTATTTAAAACAGATGACGTTCTCAACTACCTGCTTTTGTTACTTGTGAACAAAAACCACATACATAACCCAAATAGTAGTCCGTACCATAATTATTGTTATACTTTTATTTTTAACAAAATTTATCAAAAATAAATGTCTAGTTTTATTATAATAATCAGCGTCTGTGGTGTGGTGGTTGAGCAGGTATGCTCATAAACCTTATGTGGTGGGTTCGATTTCCGCGGCATGACTAGTATTTGTGAACAGAAAAAAGCTCAAATACTTGTTCTGCGTCGTAGTTCTTGGTTCTCTAGATACAAGGAATACTAGTTAGATATACAAGGTGGTATTTAATTCACTATTTTCCTTCAATGTATGTACTCAGACCATGCTATAGATAACTAGTACAAGGTCCAATTAAAAAAAAAATATTTTGGTTTAGTATTTAGTGCCTCCTAAAATAACTGCTTGAGAGCCGAAACGTCTATTTAAAAGTACACACAGCGCGGGCACCGGCTGAGTGCTTTGGAAATGTTTCGTAGGCAATTTGTAAAATATCTAACAACTATCAAATATAGCATATTATGACATAATCTATAAGTCCTATTTTAAGGGGAGAAGCCATGGCTCCTGAAATACAGTGATAAACTAGTTCAGGAGTCAATGGAATCTTCAATAAATGTAAATCTTTTATGTCAATAAAATATTATTTGATTTGATTTGATTTGAATAAAACACCTGCTAGATTTAAGTTTTATTTCATAAGTACTTTTTTTATTTAGTTATATGGGAGCATTCTATAGCATGGACTGAATAAATATATTAAAGGAAAAGAACGAATTAAAATCCACCTTGTATATATCTAGTATTCCTTGTATCTAGGGACCCAAGAACTACATATATACAACGTATATAACTACATATATACGCCCAACTATCACACACACGTGTATACATATATATATATATATATATATTTATACTATACTAGCTGACTCGCCCCGGCTACGCACGGGTAAATAGTTTTACACCCTAACCCTGTCCAAGAGAAAACTTCTCTCATCTCACCTTTCAAACCTTCCCTAGACTATGACAAACATTTTAACACCAAAATCAGCTAAATCGGCTCAGCCTTTCTCGAGTTTTAGCGAGACTAACGAACAGCAATTGATTTTTATATGTATAAATGATGTGTGTGTGATAGTTGGGCGTTATTATTATTAGTATAAGATATTAATGGTCATGTAATTTTGATTTAATAACGTCAAAGTGCTCATTGTTTCAGGCCAGAATCGGCGGAGACCTCGGAGTTCCCAGTCGAATGCGGCGACGTGATCCTGGTCGCGACCGACGGCGTGTTCGACAACGTTCCCGAACCGGTGCTGGTTGCGGAGATGCGGCGAGCGCAGGATGTCTCGGGGGACTCTCAGAAGCTGCAAGGAGTTGCCAACTCTATCGCGTGGATGGCGCGGAATCTGTCCTTCGACGGATGCTACATGTCGCCATTCGCTAAAAGCGCGAGGCAGAACGGCATCGATGCTATAGGTGAGTTAGTACACTATAGACACGTTTATGTAGTTCGCATCTCGATCACTACACGTAAAGTTTATAAGTTAAAAATTTTGGACCCTAATAAAATTATTTCTTACATAAAAACGAGTGTACTTTAGACCACACGACTGAATTAAAACTTCTTTAGCTCCATCTATCAGCCGCTATAACTTTGTTTAATGTTAATGTTGCCATCTTGATTTAAATTGTCAATTCACCGTACATACCAACATAATAATACAAATTTTAAGTATTTTTAACTTTGCTATGTTGACAATGGAGAATCTTCTTGAACCAACAACTTTCAACTTCCGTTCGTTACGCATTCACCAGTTTGCTTCCCAAGTCAAGCGTGCGTAAAGAAGTTTTACTTCAATAAGATTACAGTTTTGAAACTTACCTAATTCTTTTCAACTCTTCGGTGCTTCGATAGTAATAACTTTATATTGAAAATGCACCATTCAATTTCTACTTTAAAACATACTTATACGTAGTATTCGATACTATACCGCATTTACTTATTTCTGGCGATCAATTTGTACACGAAGACATTTTCCTCTGCTATTTTCGGTATCATTGTCTGACCGCATGGGGGAAATACCCATAGTCGCCACCTACAATTAATGAAACCTTCGACTTTGAGTTCAAAACTAATTACAAAGAATGTTCTCGTTTGTTCGCAGGAGGAAAACCAGACGACATAACGGTGCTACTCGCAATCGTAGCACTATGAAAATGTCTGTGTGATTTATGTAGATATATACCTTAGTCACATTTTTGTTCACTATTACAACAAAATTAGTAGAATAGTGATAAACAACGACACCAAAAACTTGAAATTGTTTTTTTAAGCTTATAAACTTTTGGTTTGTTGAGGTGATCCCATTTCGCATCTGGAATAATTAATAAATGTTATCGTATACGAGGTGAATGCTGATTCACGTTTCCTTTATATTTATTCACATAGTCTGCTGACCGAAAATTTGTAATCATCGCTCTTATGTCAAAGCAATAAGGATCGAACTTTCTAAACGGTTTCCATTCTCAGTACTCATCCCACTGTGTTCTGTTTCGAATCTATAACAGTTTCGCAACAAGCTTTTTCAACGATAATGTTGTTCATGCATTTAAAGAAAGCAAAGAATTAGTGATGGTGTTAGTTTAAAATGTTAAAACATTTCCCAGCAGCAGCGCTTCTCATATTCCACTCTTGACAAAAATAATATATTTCTCATACTACTTACTATTGCTTTTTTTGCTTTAGTGAATTTAATCCCTTTGGTTCATTTCAATAATCATTAACTACTGGAATGGGATAACTCCTCGTTTTACTTGTATATCTGCGACAGGGAATTGTTTATTCAAACAAAACATTTCACGCAACGACGCGATCTGAATGTCCTGTTGTAAATTATTGTGATTTTAGCTCCTAGTTTATTTTCTAAATTATAACGAAAGTTACGTCAATATTGAAATAGAGCGGTTTCATTGTCTTCTAAGTTTTGTTTTGTGTGTGTGTTTGTTGGTTTTGTGTGATCGCGATGTGTCAATTAGCAGTGATACTGGTAGAGGTTGGCTTGCGCAAGCGACTGTCAATCTTAAATGCAGCTGTTTAATTAATATTAAACATGTAAATAAAAGTTTGTAAAAGCATATATATTTTATAATATTGAAAATGATGTAAATTCAGATAATTAGCAAAAATTTCCTATTTTTTGGTTTTACCGCTTTTATAAAGTGGCAACTTTTAGATAGATAACTCTTTATTGTCTCACCAACGAAATTCATACAATACAGGAATGATTAAATCTTACGTACTAGTGCAACAATGGGCGGTCTTATCGCTAATAGCGATCTCTTCCAGACAAACTTTTTTTCTCCCTTCCCTTGTTTTTCTGTAAAGGTGTGCAAAATTAAAATAAACGTTTTATAACGATTGTTCAGCGCATTATTAATTATATTTATATGATCCTTCGAGCTGGAAATGTGTCGTTTCTTGTTGTTACAAGAAACAACACATTTCCGTGTTTTCCGATTATTTTCCTCCACAAACTATTGCCCAATATTCAAACGCTTGTCGTTGGTCGCGCCTTAAATAGCTGCCACCTTAATTTGAGACATCGCGTAGAGCTTGAGATAAACTGCAATATTCTTGTTAGCGACAAAAATAAAATATGTTTGTCTCTAAAGCTCGCTGTAAATTAAGTTTAGTGAAACGGTCGAAGCAAATCAACGATCGGTGTCGAGTGTTTGGGATTTACGTTTGAATGAAGACTGATTATAGTTTTACTTCTTGTTACTAGATTAATTTAATAGTTTGATGATCGCAATCGAAACTTTTAATTTAACGGTTCTACACACCTGTGACATTTTTTTTATTTGCTTTTTACGTACAATTTGTATTTTAATTAAGTATTTAAATACCTGATGGTATATATTTATCTTGCAATTGCCGTTACGGATGGTAAGATATATTTTTGAATTTTAAACTGTATATTCTCACGGATAATGTACATTGTTGAGTATTTGGCAATACTGTCAGTTGTGTGTTGTGTGAAAGAGAAGGCAAGTTGCGCTTGGCGATGTAATAGCAGAAGTTTTGTAATTTAATGTATCAAATATCTAAATCAAGTCTACTATGTATTGGTCTATAATAATTATTAATGATTTTAGCCGTTCTGTATTTAGTATTATTAGATATTCTGTGATTTATAGATCAATTAAATTATTTATAGGCTAGACTTCGAACTGTTGCATAATATCAATAGAGATGTTACAAATCAACAGGCATACATGCAAAGTCTACAAAGCCTAGTTGTTTTATTTGTATTCGAAAAATAATCCTGGGTTCTTAGAAATAATGTCTACTTTTGCTTGGTGCATCTCGCCTTGTCTTAGAAACTGTGAGGTCAATAGAACTAGTTAAACCTAACTGGCTGTGTTGTTTGTACTTTAAATAACTGTTGTATGTATATTTTCTCTGTAGATTTCTATTTTGCTATTAAATACACAATTTTCATATATAAGTGGCTGTTAGTCATTAGTAAAAACAATATTTTCACGTTTAGAGGTGTTGAGAATTTTGGAAATTGATACTTTGTTTGGCATTTAATCAGCAGCTATTGTAAGTTATTAAAATTCTATACATTGTGATTAACCTTGCGTGAAAATAGAATAAACAATTCTGAATAATTTATATCTTTCTTTGACTTCCCTTAAACCCTCGTGGAGTACCTACGCTAGGGCACGCAATCTTATTAAATATTCACTCTGTGACGAATATAAAAAAAAAAAAACAAATGAATAGCGCTCAGACATCACATACATAGATCCCGAACCCTATGAGTCCCAGTAACTACCATGCTCCCACGTCCCTAGGTGCTAGGATGTGCGAAAATGATCAAGGTCTTTACCTACCAGCATCGCGTTATCATTAAAATTTCGCTGTGATGAATATAAATAAAACACATGAATAACGCTCAACCATCATGTATATATATAGATCCTGGATTCCCTGTATCCAGGATCCCAGTAACTGCGTGGACCATGCTCTCACGTCTCTAGGTGTTAGGATGTGCGAAAATGATTCAAGATTTTAGCCAAGATTTAATATTACAGGTGTCGTGCTATCAGTAAAATATGTAGAACTTTGTCCGCATTAGTATAAACAAAGATCTTTTTTTCGTTATCGTTTAATATTCACAAATTAGACCCTTATCAGTAAACTTTTTACACAAAATACAACATTTATCCAATCATTCACATCGGTGATAATAATAATCACCTAGTGCGTAGCACTGATTTTTTATGTATGTACAAGGCATGATATGTTACACTACCAAGCAAAAATATAACACATGAAAAAAACACTTGCACTACATCGTAATAGCACTTCATTATTCCATATTACTTTGGCAGTAAAAAACCAATTTACATTTTAAAACTTGGTTAAATTGTTTTGTCGTGGTATATTCATTAAAGCAAGGGAAATAATTAATTTTTTTCAATGTGCTACATCTTTTATTGTGTACTGCAACAAGTTTTTTTACTTAGGTATTTAAAGTTACAATACAATTCATCTTGTTTTACATAACCTGTGAAAGTTAATACGTTAAGACAAATATACATTTCAAGGTTAGATCATATTTACTATGCTGTACTAAAATGAGCAAAAGAATAACACAACGGAAGTTATTACATCTCGGGAACTGCCTTCATTGGGCGGAGACAGGAATAACACACTTACAGCACAACTTTTAAAATAAACCTATGCCTCACATTGCAGGAAAATTTATACTGTACAAATTATGTTTATCCTACAATATTCCTTAATTCACACAATTCCCTCTGCTTACAAATTAACAATTTTACCAATATATAAAAGAGAAACGTTGTCCCATTCTTTGTCTTGCTATTACCAAAAAGGCTGAATCGGTTTTGATGAGTTTTACACACAGATTGCTTACACTAACGAGACCAACATAGGATATCTTTTACGCCGTGAAATCAGAGACCCCATACCCCACTAGTAGTTAAATATGTAGAAACTTTATTGGTTTAAGTGTTAGTAAAATTAGTTTATTAAGTTGAATATTGTACTGTTTGTTTCTCCTAAAAATTAATAAAATAAAATAGTAAACCATACCATACTAGTAAACATTGTCTAACGGAAGAATAGTAATTTAGTGTTTTGTTTCTTTCTGACAAGAATAAAACAAGAGAAGACACTGAGTAGCTATTCCACTGTTATACAGCGTTTATTAGAAAGGTGGATACTATTTCTGCAAAAAAGCGGGTAGGGTGAGATCTCAGGCCCCCAGTAAGTAAGCCATAAATAACACTGAAAATAAATACAATAAAATAATTCACAAAACCACTTCTTTCTTAATCACGCTAGGCGCATATTCTAAAACGGCGTTCAGTCGTGATTCACAAAACGATCATGTAACGAAAGAAATCTCACGATTTACGATGTTCTAGGATACGGCCCCATTTGTAGGATACTTTACATTTAATATATATGTATTTATAAATAATTTGGCTCTCTACCTCTTTGTACGTTAACGTTTGGTAGAGTTTATCTGTTCTCGTCGTCGTCGCCGCGCCAGTCGAACCCGCCGGGACGCATGTTAGCGAGCTCTTCGGGAAGCGGCTCGTAGTCTTCAGGCGCGTCAAATAATTTCCTTCTGGAATAACGAACGTGGAAAACCTTCACAAGTAGTAGTTTTGTAAGTTATACTACGACATTTGTTTCTTTGTGCCATATGCCATGACTAGTACCTATTGTAAAACTGTTTTAATTTGCATGCAGCTATTAAGCCAGTAATTTAATTTAATAACTTTAATGTGTTTAATTCAAATTTGATATGATGTAATTCAAGCACAATGTATGTTGTTTATGAATGACATATAATACAATAGAAAGTACTAGCAAGACAGATAAATAATATATATATATTATTTCAAACTATTGGACAGGTATCTTCTATGCAAGCGTTACATCATAGACCACATCGTCACTTACCATCAGGTGCGATAGTGGTCGAACGCGAGCCTATCATACAATAAAAAAAAATTGCATATAGGTAATTATTAAGATGTAGACATATATGCATTATGCATGTATAATGTGTAATTGTATATGCCAATTATAGTATGTACATGTATTCATATTTTATGGTTATACATAATATTTAGTACCATATTAGTTAGGTCTTAGATATTTACTGTACACCACTGAACTCGCCAGTTTATCGATGTATTTCTGTCCATTCAAAGGTTGTCTGAAAATGATCACTTTAAGCGCTAAGACCGCCCATACCTTGTCGTAATTTTTTAATTTGGTTAGGTACTTAAGTAGTATCTTTTGTGTGTATTTTGGTGTGCACTAAAGTATTCATTTATTCTATTCCATTCTAACAACCAAGTATATCTCAGTATGGAATTAAGGGATTGAAATCGTTTAAACCCCTTTTTAATAAGAATTTTATTCGCTTTTGTATCTAGCCCAGACAAAATAAGCCGCATGCAGTCATAGTCTGGCAACATCAGTACTATTAAGACTTCTGTAGTAATAAAAGGAAAGTATACTTACAAAATCATAGGGGTCTTCAATATTTTTTGACCTCCTCTTTGTCTTGGCAGAACATCTTCCAGGAAAAAGTAAATGTGTCCGATAGCCATTCCAACCAAGTCGACAGAGACGGCGTTCCCGAGAAGTACAGAGAATCCGAGTAACACCCAAGGTAGGTATGGAGCCTGTGAACATTTTCACATAATTTCTGATGAATTATCAGTTAGCTTTCAAGTACATTGTATTTTAAAGAGATCTACAAAATTAAAATCGCTCATGAATGCGATTTCTTCTCGTAAACGGCTTCACCTACTTTTGAACTTAACCCACAGGCATATGAGACTAAATACGCCCTGCAGTTCGCACTTTTCCTTTACAATAATTTATATATTTTAACTATAAATCTATAATATAAAAATGAATCTCTGTTTCCCTGGGTCATCGCATCACGCGTGAACTTTTTTTTTCTGTTTTTTTATCATCAGGATAAGTTTTATATGAAAGAAAAAATTTAGAACATTGAGCGGCAAATTAAAAAATTATCACCATGTGGGTGAAACGACGGGGCGCATCTAGCAAGCTTATAAAATTACAATGTCCAAGAAAATAGTAGCTACTTTAGCTAGATATTTACCTGGAAATTCATCAAGCCAAAAAAGTTCATCCTAATGAATATGTTGCGGCGAGACCACACATACACGATCATGATTGTAAATGCTTGGCCTAAAAATAGTAGGTTGACAAAGAATGCACACACCTGAACAAATACGTTAAGAAAATTAAATATGCATAACACCTGTTTAATTGTTGTGTGTAAAAGTTTTTCAATCCTCGTTTTGGCAATGAATATAACTAGTTTAAGATAACAATACAATATCCCCAATATAGCAACCTCTTTTGCAACAAAAAACTTACAATTTCTATATTATATATTCTATGCCAAATTTCATAAAGATCCATTAATTTGATTGTAGTTTTATTGTTGAGCAGATTCACCCAATTATATACTAAGGTTTCATTTGGTTAATTACGGGTAAACAAGATCTAAATAAGTATACTATTTATTTATTTTAAAGTTAATTACGGGTAAACAAGATCTAAATAAGTATACTATTTATTTATTTTAAAGTTAATTACGGGTAAACAAGATCTAAATAAGTATACTATTTATTTATTTTAAAGCTCCAAGTTTGCACACAAAGAACACCTTTTAATATATGAATACCCTAAATACTCAAGTTTGGCCAAGTCTGCCAGGTGATAAAAATACCATTTTATCACATGGCCTGTGATTACTTTAGTAATAATTACTCTCAAACTTGTGACAATATGTTGATGTAATTTGAAACAAAGATATATTATTACGAAATTTAGAGTTGTTGGCAGTGTCACATACTCTCCTACATTGTAACTATTTGGATGATATTCCTTCGTTACATACAAAGTGGTTTGACTTGATATTTATAATATGAGCAATGAAGGAATAGGACACTTTACTAGCATCTTGTTTCCTGATAATTACAATCTAAAGCTCTCCAAAGTCTACCTAGTAGCTATAACACAGAGGTGCCCCTTCATTCACACCTGCATTTTTGCTTGCTTTCCCACGGGTTCAAATTTAGTATCAATTGATTCAGCTGTATTGAGATGAGTGTGTGTTATTTACATCAGCATCAAAATAAAATACAAAGAAGCTGTTAGAGGGAAGCAATAGTGTTACCAAACCATTTCAACAGTAGATACAATATCATCACAGTAGCAATAAATAATAATAATAATATAATATAGACACTTACTACTAGGTAAGACCGTGCTCAAACATTCATCTAACATTCTCTAAAAGATATATTCTTATAGGAGAGACTAGAGAGAGATTATCTTTAAAAAGGATACAATCATTAGTACTCCTCCAAACATGAACATCACAACAAAGTCTGCTGTCCTTCCTCTGAAAGATCCTTCCTCCAGCATTCTGCAGTACCGATATGTAAATATCATATTGAAAAAGAAGTTAAACCCTAAATTCCCAAAGAAGAGGAATGTCGTTATCAGCCTCCATAGTTGGAATTTCTTCAGTATGAGTATGGGATTAAAGTATAGTTGAAACGGTGATACTAGATCTAATTGCTGAAACAGAAACATACATTAATAAACTACTTTGAAAAAGATAGAAGTAATGACCAAAAATTAAATACTAGATTATAAGTTTACGGGTTTAAACGATGTGTAATGCCAGCCAGCCAGCATTTTAGGCCTAAAGGTGAAATAAAAAAGTGTGACAAATCGAATACTCATCTTACCACAGCCAAAGTGGTGACAACGCAAGCCGTTGTATAGGCCCTCGTTACAGGCGGTATGAGCATATACTCTTGTAGAAACGTTTGATATGCCATTATGATGAAGTGTTGAAACTATCTCCAATACAATTTAATCACGGTCGGAAATTTAACTAGATAACGTATCCACAACACAACACATGATTGGGCCACATCAGTGTTTAAAACTCTACGCTCTGTCAGAGTACATAAATGTGAGGATATTGCAGGTGTTTCACTATCCTGTTAGCAAATGGAAATATAGGATTATTAATAATGACCAAAACTCGAACGACAATTCAACACACAAAAGTATTTATTGTTAATTTTATGTACCAAAAACCATAACACACGGCATCGGAAATCCGTTACGAAAAATGCATAAAAATAAAATGACAGTTGCTGTTCTGGTTGGTTTGACATTGACAGCTAATGATGACAGATAGGTCAAAGACAATAAACTTTCTTTTTAAGACACAGATTACAAAAAAACGAAAAAAGTATCATCCACATAATATAAAAAATATTTTCTTCTTATTTATTACTAGCTGCGCCCAGTGGCTTCAACCGCGAGGTGTAAATTGTCTAACTTTTTCTTAGTTTTTTCTTTCATAAGAACCATCTCCCGACAATGATAAACACAACAAAAAAAGAATTTGCGAAAATGTTCCATCCATTCACGCATGATGCGATGACCAAGGGAAATATAAATTCATTTTTTTTATAAACACATCTTTTTTTTGTTTGGCTCACACTTTTGTGTATTTAGCTAGTGTCAAGTAATTGAAAATTTGTAAGATATAATTAATACATATGCGTGTGTGTGTGTGTCAAGTCACAGTCAAAGTCATCAAGTCAAGTCACTATCTAGAGTATCTAGTCTAGTCAAGTATCTCTACCTAATCTGTGGTCTAGTCTAGCTAAGTCAAACTCCTAGCAAAGTGGTGGCAACTTTACCAGAAGCTTGTATGGAGTTTTGGAAACATGAAAAGAAACGTTTCACCATCATTATACCACTTTCCCACACTCATGCCTGTAATCCAGCACTTAACGAATAAAATGCCACCAATTTTATGCACTAACACTGAAAATAACCCAATTTTTGGAAAATAATATAAATCAGTGACGCGATCTTTTTCGTTTTCCCGCCAAAATACCAAACACATCTTATTGAAATTAATTCTTAGTAGAGAATAGCCTTGCGCATTTTAGTTCGCGACAGGGAGCGCTCCTTTTAGTTCGCAGGTCGTCGGTGAACTAGGTCGTTCTTCTAGTTCACTAGTTCTCGGCAGGACCGAGAGCGGGTAAGACGATTGCTCTCAGCGATCTCTTGCCTGGTCCCGCAAGAGCGACCTACTTAGTTCGCAACAGCCAAAGAGCTGTAGTTATATCTACTACTATGCTCTATTTTGTTAATAAATTGTTATAGCTTCTGTTGTAATAACTACTAAATAGGTACAATTGCATATTAATTTAATGCCATTGCATGGTATTTAAGAAAAAAAACATTTTTTTTATTAGTACCTATAGGTACTCAGTCTACTTAGGTAATGATATAAAAATATTATACTAGGTAAGTACCTACTAAAAATATGATATACCTAGGTACTTAGTTTCGATTAACATATTAAGTAAGTATTTATTAAAACTATGTAGGTATTCTTAATGTTTATTAAAGAAAAAAAGACTTTAAAATTAACCATCATTTATGTAATCAATATTTAAAATATTCTAAGTAAGAATGATATGTACGATCATCGCTCTCTCCCGCTCGCGACACGCGCCTCGGAGCGCGGCGCGCTGGGGAGCGCGGCTCTCGCCGCCGCTCGCCGCAAGTCGGTCGGTCAAAGAACGAACGAACTAAAATCAGACGTGACCGATACCTAGTTTGCGTCGTTCGCTCAAAGGAGCGCTCTTTTGAACTAGGTCGTTCGCGACCTACACAAGGCTAGTAGAGAAGCGTTGGTGTATAATAGTCTGTTATAGAGTTACATACAACCATTGAAATCTCAGTAATCAACCTATACCATCATAACCAACAGAGATATAAAAATATAGGATAGGAATGTGAAACAAGGTTGCTGATTATTGCTAAGGTTTTAAGAATGAAAACAAACAGCTCTAACAAAAAGGATATTTCATTGTAATAAATTCTTTTACACATAATAACTATACTCAATAATATTAAATAATGAGTCAATTTAAATGTTACATTATGAGTACACAAATTTAAAGCCTACAGTTAACAGACAAAAACTGAAGCTAGATCATCATAGTCATATGTTCTCTTTAAAAACAAATCTACTAATGATACTCCTGCAATGCTGTATAGCCCAGTATTGATAGGTAGAGCAGTTAAATTAACAGTTGTGCTGTTTCCTGGTTCTAAGGGCCCTAGCTTTCTGTTTGAAATGCCACACCAAAGCAAACTAGCATCATGTAGAGACCTCAGCTTCAAAATCAAGTCCAGTGTTCTCTCACTGGCGTTTACTATTTTACAGATAAAATTAAATGGTTCATCTACTGGCACCTTGCTTGGAAGCCTTTCAAACATAACTCTTATATCTCCATACTCAGGGGTCTTTCTCTGTAGCTGACTGGTCTGCAATCTGCCTTTTTCTCCTAAATTGGATCTCCACACAATATCCAACTTGCCAATATTCTTAGCCGCTGCCAATAATTTTATTTCCTTTGATATGTGCTCTTTGGGTGTAAGACAATACAAATATTGACAACTCTCTTGCGACTGAAGCAATGTTATGTCTCCAAATACTGATACCTCATTTTCAATTTCATTTAATGATTTTACATTGAACTGTTGAGAGCTTTCAAGAGATACTTGCTCAAGTATGATGGGACCAGAAGTTATATTCTGGACTTGTGCTTCAAGATATACATCATCAGACTCAGCATTGTAAAATTTAGTTTTAACATCCAATGGTTTCATCACCTCGAATTTGAAGAATTTTCTGAATGAGGCAAGTGTGTTGTAGTTTGACATGTAAGTAACTTCACAAACTAAGATGTGTGTGCCCAAATCTTTTACTTCATGGTGAATAACATCACTTAAAGTTTCATCAACATCCAGCATGGTAGGATTTTGGCTTTGTTGGGTTGTTAGTACTATCCTTTGGGAGTTTGTTTGCAAATCTGCTTTGATAGATACACTTTGCACCGGGTTGTTTGTCTCATTGTGGACACAGACATAACAAGAGAATGTTTCACCCAAATAAATATTTCCGAAACTTTGTGGCAATAGTAGAAACTGGCCTGCTGCTAGAGTCTCCATCTGAGTAACTGAAGTAGCGTCATCTTTCAAGTAGTTATTCAGTATATTGCCTGGCAAATCTTTGGAATCACAGGTAACAATTTTTGGACTTATGAGGGCAGGTTTAGTAAGTCTCATCACTTTCAAAGCTACAAGGTGCTCAACAACTTCTTTAACATCCATAGTTAAGCAATAATTGGGGTTTTGGTTTCAATATTAACATCTACGGATGCGACTATCTACTTTTACAAGCTTCGGACTAGTTCGAACGAACAAGATCTTCTAACTGAAGTCACAGACCATTCTTCGTTTGACCGTTGTCTGAGAAAAAATTACTGATTTTTTAATGATATAAAACCAATAATATATGTAAATTTTCGGTTAGATAGCAAAAGTGATAAGTAATTTTGCAGTAATTAGGGATGTTCCTATAGTAGTAAATACGAGTAAGTACTAAGTACTCATTCTTGCGATACATATTTTGTGTGGTATGGGAAAGAAAGTACTTGTATCATATCGAACCAGTGTTGCCTAGTAAAAATACCGTAGAGTCACCAAAAATTCAATACCATGTAGCCTAAATTCACCTTGATATTTTTTTGCTTTAAAGTAGCCCAGTATTGCCTAAGGTAAAGTCAAATTGCACAAAAAGAAGATTTTATAAAGGGAATCTTTATTCTGACATATCCCGAATCAAAAGTATAGGCATATTTCACAAAGTTAAATAAATAAAGGCGAAAAATGTAAGCAGTGCCTACAAGTGTGAAGCATTGTGGCAACATATCTGATTTGTCTAAACTTATTATTTGATGCAATAGGGTAAAATTTATTCATTTCATGATTTGATTCATAAAAAATGTATCGATACTGTGAAGTACCTAATCTTACGTCAAACCTAGTCTTACGAAATCTACTTGTAAGATCTTTATGGCTGATGACACTTGTGAAGTGACTTATACGTTTGACCTACGTACCTTTCAGAAGTCTCTTTTAATTGTATTTCTATTTATTTCACTACATCTCTTTAAAACTTCCTTAGCGTACGTTTTTTTTATAGATTTTTATTCATATTAAGAGAAGTTATTCATATTAGTAGTATCTAATAATTATATGAGTACTCTTCATATCGATAGGATTTATACTTTGGTGTCATCGGAACATCTCTAGTAATAATCAATAAAAGAGTATACAGTATCACAGACAGACTAAGGCCCGTATTATAGAACAATGCTCAGAGTGGTCGATTGATGCTCAAGTAGAGATTTCATTCTTATTTGATCATTTTGTGCATGAAATCTCGTCTTGAGTATAGATTCACGAATGCAAGTTTCTGAAGTATGGGCCTAAGGTGAGGATAGTATTAGGTCCGTATTACAGAACGACGCTCAGTCATCGATCGGTGCTCAAGCAGAGATTTCATTAACTAATTAGATAGATCGATGACTGAGCTTCGTTCTGTAATACGGCCTTTATAGTAGAGTAGAGATACTACAACTTTTTTTTTTTATATGTTCACGTCTTTTTTAAAGCGTCTATATACTCTTTGCTGGAAGAGAGTGAGCGAATGGAAAGTGGGAGTTTTGGCGGGAAAACGAAAAAGATCGCGTTATCGCATTGTATTATTTTCCAAAACTTATTTTCAGTGTTAGTGCATAAAATTGGTGTCATTTTATTCGTTAAGTGCCAGATTAAGTGCATGAGTGTGGGAAAGTGGTATAATGATGGTGAAACGTTTCTCTTCGTGTTGTTTCCAAAACTCCATAGAAGCTTCAAGTAAAGTTGCCATACTTTACTAGGAGTATGACTTTGACTATACTATGACTTGAATTGATGACTTCGACTGTGACTTGACACATATTTGCGTGAATTATCACTAACTTGATAAGTTATCAATTACTTGACACTGGCTAAATACACAAAAGTGTGGAGCAAAAACATAAAAAAACGTCCACTGAGTTTTGTGAATTTTCAGGAAGTTATAGAATTCTGTGATTTTCAGTTCTATGTAAATAGCGTGAATTCTTTGTTTTCAGTATTTTTAATTATAGCGAAAATGGTTCTGACAAAGGAGTATAGGATATGCATGCCGATGACCGTAGAAGAGGTAAATTAGAGAAATTAGATTAGCTGTAATGTTTGTTCTAATACTGTAATTTTGTCATCGGGGTTTTCTTCTTTACGTATTATATATTCAATTAACTTAAATTGCATTACCAGTAATGATATTCTTCATTTACAATTTGTAATAACCAATTTGTGGTGAAATCCATAATAGAACCTTTGAGGTTCCGTAATTTTCTTCACTTTATATGAAAAGAAAACTCGCACTTAATGGTTTCGTTATGTATTTTTACGAAAAAGGCGCAATAGCTTATAAGACATTTTCGCCTTATCTCCATTATGAATTCAGAGACCCATACAGTCCCAGTAAAAAAAAATCCCTGTATAATTTAAGTACAAATTGATTTTTATTTTTAGTATCGCATTGGCCAATTGTACATGATAGCTCGACACAGTTTTGAGCAGTCAAGCAATGGAGAAGGGGTGGAAGTTATAGCTAATGAACAAGTTACCGATGAGGTGAATGGTGAAGGACAGTTCACTGAAAAGAGGATTCATTTATCTAGGTGAAGTATTGCATTTTGTCACATTACTTGCACCTTAATTAGGCAGAAGATGTCCATAGCTGAATATAGATCTCCCCTATTACACCTCACCAACTCACCAATTGTTCAATCTAATTATTTAGAGAGAGAGAAAAATTTAATTTATAGAATAGGCTGCCAGCTGGAGGTTTACTAACCTCTGTCAATTTTCTCAATGTGTCAGAGAAAAGTTTGGTTATCTGTACATCTACTTAATCCGAGTTATCTTAGATCTCTTAACTATACATATATAATTTTAATCCTGACAATGCACAGGAATGCTTTACTGATAAACATAGTATAGCAGTCAAATAGTTACATTGTATTTTGTTTTTCTATCAAATTTGAGTTTTGTACAAATAAAACAAGAGAAAGCACCAGCAATGTAATGTGTATATTACTTTATAAAAAAAATACAACATTTACCGAACATCACGAACATGAATATAAAGGATAGCTTAATAATGCAACAATGACACAGTTCAATAACTTCATAGCAGCTGTATGGTAGCTTCATAAAGAACATGTGATGACTTCTTAAGAACCATAAACAATGTATTATTTTTATTACTCTGTCATTGATTTATTGATTTGAGTAAGGAAGTATTATTTCTTTATTAATTTTTGTTAACTACTGGAATATGGAGGTGCATGCATAGCAATGGGTTTATCTATGAATGAAAACTGCACTCAACATGCTCAGATTTTTTATTTCATACATTCTTTTTATTAATTTTCTCTACATAATTATTTTCATACAATTGAACATAGTTTATTAGTATGTAGTTCTTATTTTTAAAAAGAAAATCACTCCATCAAATACCCATCCCATGGAGTATGAACCATAACTTATTATTGCAATAATAAATAAGCTATGGGATATGTGTAGTTTATGTTTGTATTTGTTTAATTTTCAGCCATCTTCCTTATTGGGTCCAGTCATTTACACCAAAGATATTCTACATCACTGAAAAAGCATGGAACTATTATCCTTACACTATCACTGGTAATTTATTTCCATTTTTTCTATAATTCTAATATGTTGTATCTATTAAATTAACATAGTTGTATTTGACTCATGTATGTGTATATTTTAGTAGGTACTTGTTATAAACTCTGAACATTTATCTATTTAAATATAATTTTAGTTGTTCATTTTGACCATTTTTATTTTATTAAATTGTTTCCTGTTTCTTTCATGTTAACTGCGGATCCATATTCATAGAATACACAGTAAGTATACACATGAACCACAGCAAATTTTTTATTTTGAATACAATTTAAATTCATTTTTGTTTTGAATTTTCTTTTATTATGATTGAAGTAGGCAGGTACCTAACTACTAACATTCCTTATTATTTTGCAGTGCTCCTTCATACCAAAGTTTTCTATTTTCATTCAAACAAGATATGAGGACAACAATGGATCTACTGAAAATGTAAGCTATTAGATTTGATAACATGAACAACTGTGTAATGGTGACTTATTATAATTATATGTTAAGTGCAAACTTATCTATATTACCTATCTTCGAAATTCGAAATATACCCTATATTATTTGACCTTTTGAGAGCTTTGCCTTGAAGTAAAACTAACCAGTTTAATTTAAAAAATATGGCCTTTTATATTATGCATGATATTTCGTGTTTGTTTCGTGTCGATAGTTCTTTCCATCCAAAGGTTGACTGGAAGAGATCGCCTTTAGCGATAAGTCCGCCCATTGTACTATAGCTTTAAGTTTCATCATCTAATTGTTTTTATTTCTGGCGTACAATAAAGAATTTATGTATTGTATGGTATGCGCCACCGTTTTCCCATTAATTACCTAATCATCAGGTGAAAAGCTAAGTTAATCTATTAAACAGTATTATGTACAAAATTTTAATTTACTTGTGATTTACTGTCTGGTATTATTTGCACTGCACTCGCGTGCAGCTAAAGTGACTCACCCCGACAAAATGTACAAAATTGTATTGCTTTTTTAAAAAAATGTTTAAGTAATGCACATAATGTTGCGAATTTTTGAAAACCTAATGTCTAAGCTTTAAAATGATGCCATTATTTTGAAAATCTATCCAGTAGTTTTTAAAATATCCTGAAATGTATGGAAGTATCGTAAATGCACTGTGCGGTAGAGCGAGTTGCGAGTTTCAACCCTCTATAAAATGTAGGCATGCAGAGTAACTTTATCAGTCGCTTATCACCTTGTTTTACTGTTTCCATCTGAAAGCCACAATGAATAAATGAACAAATAAACAACGAATATTATATCTCATTATTAAATAAATTTCAGTGTCTGGGTCTCACACCCGAAGAGCTAGAACAAAGGGATGTAGACTTCCTAGATATTGCATATGATGAAATAAAACCTCATCACTACAAAGAGGCAGAGGACCCTAAGTTCTTCAAGTCTGAGAAGACTGGTCGTGGCCCTCTGGTGGAAGAATGGAGGAAGGAACATCAGCCAATCATGTGCTGCTACAAAGCTGTCAGCGTTAAGTTCGAGGTTTGGGGACTGCAGACCAGGGTTGAGGAATACGTGCAAGGCGTAAGTTTTTTAAGATGAATCCTATTTTTTTTGACTCCTTGTTTGTCGTGATTCGTGTTGTCAAAATGAAGTAAAATACCTCTATAATATTCCGACAGTTCACGCGAATAGTTTTGATTATTATTACAATTTATATATTAATAAATAATAATACTAACGCCCAACGATCATCATAGATCCTGGACCCTAACTAGGATATGTCTATGGACCCAGGACCTACGAGGACCATGGTCCCACAACATCAGACTCGGAACCAACATTTGTGCTTTTTTTTCTGTGCACAAATACTTGTCCTGCCGTGGGAATCGAACCCGCCGCCTTCTGGTTATGAGCCGACCTGCCCAATAATCACACCACAGACTGTGTTATTACTTTTAGTGTATACACTTGTGTGCTTCAGCTCGTGCGAATTTCAACCGGAGCATCTGGTTTGAATCCTGCACAACCAGGCATTGATGACTTTAAAAAATTTTTAATGAATGACGTGACGAGCTAGTTATCCGCCTGATGATAAGCGACACGATCGCCCATAACAGTGGCAGTGTCACTCGGAATTCTAAATTATAAAGTTTCACGTGACACAGCACTGCGCATTGTGATTTTGAGGCATTAGCGCAGTCTAAAAATAACATTTCTAGACTGTGAGATCACATCATAAAATCTAATTTTCCCAGTAATTTCACTAGCTACAGTGCCTTCAACAACAACGGGGACACAGTAGCACACTACTGCTTCGCGGCAAAATCACTGGTAGTACCAACCTAGACGAACTTTGCAGAAAATAAGTTAAGTAATTTTTAAGAGAAAAAAAAAGTTAAGTAATCTGCGGAACTTGCACTCATTCTAACAACGATGAAGGTAAAATTACTTAATTTTAAGTAATCTGCGGACTTGCACTCATTCTAACAACGATGAAGGTAAAATCACTTAATTTTTTAAGTAATCTGCGGAACTTGCACTCATTCTTACCATGACGAAGGAAGTATTACTAAATTTTTCAAGTAATCTGCAGAACTTACACTCATTTTTACAATGATGAAGGAAAAATTAATTAATTTTTCATGTAATCTGTGGTACTTGCACTCATTTTTACAATGATGAAGGAAAAATTACTCAATTTTTCTTGAATGAAGGGAAAATCGTGGGGGAAATCGGCATGTGGGAACTTTCGGAAAGTTAATGGGCTTGTGACGATAATTAAAATAGATGCTTTGTTTTAATAACGATTGTTTTGTTTCAGGCAATACGTGAAATCCTCCTGCTAGGCCATAGACAAGCGTTCGCATGGATGGACGAGTGGTACAACATGACTATCGAAGACGTCAGGCAGTACGAACGGGAAATGCAGGAAAAGACTAACATCATGGTAAGTAACATAACTGGGTTACTATTATTACAAGGAAATTAAATTCCAACTAATTATTTGCTTATCAATTTATGAAGAGGTTAATTATGATATGTCTGTCGCCTATCTGAGGCTAACGCGTATGTCAACGGTCAAAGTATATGCCACAATGGTCTATTAATTATTCCAGTGTGTGTGTCTGAGTAAGATAAGTTATTTCTAAACTAGCTTCGCTCCGCGGATTCACCCGCGTTGACAATCTTCTGGGATAAAATAGTTTTACTTCTTTGCAGAATCTAAAGTAACACGATATTTAGCTAAATCTGCTTGCGTTCGCGGAATGATATTTGGAGTGTAAATACTTTTGTTTGTGTTGGTATGGCTCCACACTTTTATGCCAGTGCCAGTGTCAAGTATATGATAATTTCTCAAGTTAAATTATATTATATAAATATATGTATCAAGTCAAGTTACAGTGCAAGTCATCAAGTCAAGTCATAGTCTAGTCAAGTCATACTCCTAGTAAAGTGGTGGCAACTTTACCAGATGCTTCTATGGAGTTTTGGAAACAACACGAAAAGAAACGTTTCACTATCATTATGCTACTTCCCCACGCACATGCCTGTAATCCAGCACTTAACGAATAAAATGCCATCAATTTTATGCACTAACACTGAAAATAACACATGTTTTGGAAAATAATACAATACGGCGACGCGATCTTTTTCGTTTTCCCGCCAAAAGTCTCTGTAAATACTTTATTAGGCCCTGAAACAGCCCATTTAATTGAGCGCATTCTGGTTTACACAACACTATAATAGATATCGCTCTCATACGCGTTCCGAAGAGCGTGAGCGGGACAACGATATCTCGTGTGTCGTCACCGATGTCGTCATGGCTTACGCCATCTTGTAATTATACCGTCCGTACTCCAAAGCGGTAAACTGTGAGCGGTATGTCAAAACCAAAGCGGAAAAAGGAAAAATTGTTACTGTATAAACGCTATGATAGATCTGCTTTCTGAGCAGTAGGTTGTGGGTTCGATTCCCACCCAGGAAAAACAATTGTGTGATGAGCATAGCTGTTTGTTCTGTGTCTGGGTGTTATATTGTATTTTATGTATGTATTTACAAACAAAAAGTATCTAAGTATTGCATTAGTTATCTGGTACAAGCTTTGCTTAGTATGGGGCTACACTGAAAGTTTTTTTAACCAAACTGTTTCGGTAATTTTATTTATAACCAAAATTTGGCAAGGTCTAACTACAGTTAAGTTGAACTGTACCAAACTGGTTTAATTTATAAACCAAACAAAATTACAAGAGATACAACTGCTTTTAGTTAGGCATTACTCAAGTTATGTAGTCACTTTCTTAAGTTACAGGTAGTCAAAAGGTTAGTTTACATATAAGAAACTTTTTTTTAGTGTATTTTTATGTTTTATTTATTTATGATGGATGATGGTTCAATTCGGAAAGTGCTCAGGGCTTGATAAAATTCAATGATAAAAATCTGCTAGATAAACCTTATATTTACAGCTGAAGGAAGCAATAGAGACAGCAGACAAGCCAGCGGACAACGCTGAGAAAGCCATCTCTCAGCCACAGACCCCTAAAAGCCCTAAGACTCCAAAGAGTGCCAGTTCTACTCCAACTGAAGGCCGGACTTGGTTCAACTGGTCCTGAGCCATGGCCTATGGAGATAGCATGGTCGGTGACATGTATAGCCGTGTATTCATCGGTGAGCTGCATCCACAATTTTTGCTGCAATTACATACTCGGCCAGATATTGTTTACTACTATCAATTTGCAGCAGGTAAAGAAAATTCAACAATCAAGGTACCTAAGTGGTAATTTAATATTCATGTGTTTCTAAATCTTGTGTTTCACATTGTAACTGTGTCTAATGAGAAGTGTAATTGGCATTGCCATCAAGGCTGTAGCTAGAGTCGAATTTGAGGTAGCATTGGTTACAGGAAGGGTGGAAGTAAAAAAAATTATACTAATTGATCTGCCCTCAAAGGCATCACTGACTGGTCGGTGATGTACATTAGCCTGTATCTTGAGACTGGCAGCCTTATTAATAAAACACGGAACTAGTTTTAGACTAGTTACACCATCTTTTGTCTCTTTCGATCCAGCTAAATATTCCAGTAGCAAAAAAAGGACAAAAGCTGAAGTAACTAATCCGAGACTAACCCGTTTATTAATAAGGCTGTGAGATACGTATTACCTATTACCTAACTGTGAACAAACAATTCAATTATTATAATTTATTCTCGCTTTTTGGTATTTTTAAGGTAGGGCATTGCCCCCCCCCTAGCTGCGGCCGTGATTGCCATTCTTATTGTTATAAAATAACGAGTGTGCTTTAGACCACACGACTGAAGTAAAACTTTTTTAGCTCCATCTCTCTGCCGATCTTTGCTTCGGCTGGCCGGAAGCAATGAACATGGTGGTCTTATCTAGGACAGACAGAGCTTGGTTCCTCTCAATGTGTTCATCTGTTGCCTTCTATCATTACATTACATTCTATCGTACGATTTGATAATCGTACGATAGAATGTTACCATAGTTTCCTAGATAGCTTTTGCTAGTGACGCCGCCAGTTTTGCTTACAAAACGAACCGCTCCGTCTTTTTCACAGAATATAGCAAGATCTTATATTATTTCACACGTGGTATGTACTGTACATATCGCACAATGTAAAGGTACCGCATATCGGGCCGAAGAGGGAGATAAACGGCTGGTTTCAGCTTCGAAAAGTGTAGTCTCTGTCACTATCACACTAGAGCGATAAAATGTAACATTATGTGAGTGACAGAGACAACGTTCTACGAGACGACTAGCTGATTATTTCCCTCCTTATCTCGACGAGAATGATTTAAATTCAGTACCGGTAATTAGGTATCTACCTCAAAATTGACGCCACATTACAATCAGATATTCTCTTCGAGTTAATTTTATAAAATAGCCTATTCTGTGAGAAGAAATCGATTCATTTTTTTAAACATTACTTTTAATTTATTTAAATATAGAAAGATAAACAGATGACGATGTTCAATTATTTTTTCGCTAAGAGACATAGAAATATGCATGGGAAATACGTCCTTATTTTATTAGGTAAATGAATGACGTGACCAAAGAGTATAGAATCGCTACGCTAAGAGATGTGACGAGCTAGTCGTTCGCCTAAGAACTATACGATATATCACATCGCAAAGAGTACCTAAATAACAAATATTTTGGACGCATATGACTGGCCTGATGAGTTGGTAGTAGCTCTGCCTTGCGAACTGCAGGTTGTGGGTTCGATTCCCATCTAGGAATTCCCGTCATTTGTGTGATGAATATCGATCGATGTTTATTCTGTGTATGGGTGTTATATTTTATGTTGTTATTTACAAACAAAAAGTATCTAAGTAGTTAGCATTATCTACTTAATATATTAGTAGCTGTTCTAGATTTCTTTATTATGTTGCTTTTAGGCATGCGCTTCGTCCAAATTGTATTTTACAATAATTGTATTTAATAGCTAGTGAGATAGCGTGAATAGCGTGCAATAGAACGTATGGGATTCGTTCAATTTTATGTATAAATGTGTTTCAATACTCATGTAGTCGTAAACCAATGAAAACTGCATTTGAATTTGAACTGTCTTATATTATAGATAACGTTAATAATGGCGTTATATATGCATTATTTTGTGTTTATTTTGGGCCAATTTCTCATTGGCTAAAAATAATGTCAGCCGTTTTCCTGTTCGTTCATTGGTTATTTTTGTATAAGTACAAAATCATAACAAATTCTTCCGAATACCGTCAATATCTTATCTTTTCTACCCTATGATTGCGCTACATTTTATATGTAGGACTTAATTATGGCCTAAATAAACTAAATGTATCTTATGTGTACATTAAATGTTAAAATTAAATAATTCCTTTGAAATATTCGTCGTATGTTAATGTTATTTAATAAAATGTACCTTGGTATTCGTCGTTATAAGACGCAGGGATTTAATATAGACTATTTATATACAAATAATTAAAAATATATAGTTTTCAATATTAGTAAATACCTACTGTATTTACTGTATGAAGAACAAAATATACTGGCCACAGTGATATGCTTAATTAACAAATACAAACTTGCCTAATTCATAAAAATGAATTTGCGTGCTATTTTTTGTAGTAATTATTGCATTTTACTGTAAAACCATTAGCGGAGCCGTATATAAAGTGTTGATAATTCTTAAAACTGAATAGTTCTCCTATTTATGGTCAGTGTAACATAGACACAGAATAACTTTTAGTACTAGCGTAACATACATTAATATTTATCATATCAAACTATAGTTATGGTTACAAAATAATTTAATGGTCAACTATTTATATATTTTATATATTTAACGACTTCCTGTGCTGTGCTTGCATGAAAATAAAAATTAAATATATTTAACCAGTGTGTTTAATGTTATAGTGTATAATATTAAGAAACTATTCCAGTTTTTTGTCTTTTATACCATATTATACTCCTTGAGATATTAATAGAATTATTTACATATGTATAAGTACAAAATGAGTGCGATACAAAATAATATTTATCGAAATAAACTAACTGTCCTGCTTTAGAAGTAAGATAAAATAGTATATATTTTTATATAAGCGGAATTATAATATGTATTACATATGTTAAACATGTTTCATAGTTGTGTTACGATGGAAGATGTTATGTTACTCTATTTCAGTTTTCGTTCCGCATAAATAGAGCCTTGTTATGACATAGTATAAAATATTCTGAATACGTAGTACTTTGGATGAATGAGTTATCTTTGGATATTTTTGAGTGTGTAGTGATGATATTTTGACGGTTGTGGCCTGTCTTTGTTGTTGCTTGCGGTGTGTAGAGTAGTTTACAATTATAATTACCCTAATGACACTTTTAATAATAGCCTAATCGAGTTATGTTACCGTCTCTGTGGTGTTGTGGTTGAGAAGGTCGGCTCATAGCCCGGAGGCGGCGGGTTCGATTCCAGCGGCAGGACAAGTATTTGTGCACAGAAAAAAAAGCGCAAATACTTATTCTGAGTCTGGGTTTTGTTGGACCATGGTCCTCGTAGTTCCTGGGTCTCTAGATACACTGAATCCTAGTTAGGGTCCAGAATCTATGTATGTGATCGTTGGACTTTATTATTATTTATATCGGATTGCAAATATTGTGTAAAATGTCCACACATATTTATTTATTTTATTGTATAGTTAGGGCAATTACTATTGACCCTACTCTAAATCCATTGATTATGATGTTAAATTATTTCCAAATATAGTGCTTAGAAAATGTGTTAAAATAAATTGTTGTAACATCGAAACATTTGGTTTTATAAATAGCCTATAAACACAAGAAAAACATTCATTCAAGTTAACGTCCCAATCGCAAATTTGATAATATTTATGTCACGGCCGAAACACACATTGTTTAACCACAATCATTGAATTTTATCACGTAAACAAATGCCAATGCTTCTCAAGAATTTCACATTAATCTTCCTGAAGAGTAGTGTAATATTTTTAAAATAACAGACTTCAAAAACAGTGTTCTGGAATAGCTTAACGGTTTTAAATAAGAATGCCAGTACCAATATTAACATTATTCAACCGAGTCGCGGTGAAAACAGTCAGAAATATATCAAATTATTTCTACCAGATATTTTCTCAAGAAATAGGCGGCATTTTTGTCAAATGGCTTCTCATTAGTTGTCCAATAAACGCGTTGTTTATTATTATTATTAAATCATTTGGAATTAGGAAACGAATGTTATTTATACGAAGGCACATAACTAAAATAACACAGATTTAATTTTTATATAATACTGGCCTATTTATGTTAGGCTGTGCGTTGATATATAAGTCAGTCAGTCAGGACTTTGAATATTATATATTATTTTAAAGTTAAGCTTTGTTAAGTTAAAAAGTTATAGTAATACATCTATAATATTTGTCAGTGCGCACCTAAGTTATAGGTAAGTTAAAAAAAGTTGCTAAGTATATCCTGCCCTTGCTGTAGTCCACTTGCAGAACATTCGCAATCGTAAATATCTTATAATCGTGATGCTTTGTTTCGCTTGCAATCAATTTAATCTAGTAGCCGTCTAGCCGACTACATTATGCCTTCTCGCTTATAGCATGGCTAGACTATTAATGCAATAAATAAGGCTTACACGCGCTCTAAACGGGAAAGCCATCGTCTTAACCTTTAGGCTTAAAGGAACCCTAAAATAACTATAACCAAGTACCACGTCGTAAAATGTCAGGTGGTCTTTCTTAAAACCCGCTTAAAGGCCTCCCCATAACGACTATTTTTTCTTGATGACAAATGACAATGCATCGGCAAAGAAGAGTTTAATAGCCATTAATGAATCGCTAATAGTGCTCTTTGTTTTATAACGACTTATGTAACTACTAATTAACAGCTCAGCTTTTATCCAAAATATCCTGAATCCACTGTAAATGCGGGCCCACACTGGTATATACCCCGGGCAAGCCTGGGACGCCGCAGCTGATTCCGTAGCTGCTTACTGCTTGTATGACGCCGTCGCATATCAGAGGACCTCCAGAATCACCCTGGGAATAAATAGTAAGTTTTTACATACAGTTCAGTTTAAACATATAGTTAAGTTGTTGTTTTTCTTTTATGTCCCATCAATATTGCACTACCGCATTAAGCCTTCCACGATAATAATCCTTCTACACCAGGGCTAACTGTAAGGTACTCTATAGCATTAAGTTTGCCTATGTACCTTTTATTGTTGTTGTTTGTGCAATAAAGGATTTTCTATCTATCTGTCTAAGCTCTGTAAAATTGTTAGTCATTTGATTAGAAAACTAACATATTTTTGTTTGGTCTGGGTTGTGTCACGTTGTGCTTTGTGAAACAATGCTATATCCATACTTTTATTTTTGGTATGGCTCCACACTTCTGTGTATTTAGCCAGTGTCAAGTAATTGATAATTTTTCAAGTTAAGTAATATATACGTATGTCAAGTCAAGTCACAGTCCAAGTCATCAAGTCAAGTCCTACTCCTAGTAAAGTGGTGGCCACTTTAACAGAAGCTTCTACGGAGTTTTGGTAACAACATGAAAAGATACGCTTCACCATCACTATACCACTTTACCACACTTTTGTGTGTAATCCAGCGCTTAACGAATAAAAAGCCACTAATTTTATGCACTAGCACTGAAAATAACACAAGTTTTGGAAAATAATACAATGTGGTGACACGATCTTTTTCGTTTTCCCGCCAAAACACCATATCCATACTTAACACATATATTTTTAATTTATAGGAAAAAAATGACAAGTGGAACATGTACTGTAAGGTAACAATCTTGATTAATGCATATGGCTGACCAGGATCTACAAGTGTTTATTATTGATCGTTTTATTTTTAGGTGTGCCATCCAAACATAATATTATGAACGTTACAGAAGAAACCGGACTATTAAAACTTGGCACCATTCATGAATAGTGTTGCATAATATACGGAACAGCCGTGAAGTACTTTTTGCCTACTCATCTTACACTAATATAAACGTTGTCCGTAGTGAAGAGATCTGAGAAAATTGATGATAGTTTCAGAAGAAAGCACGATACAGAAAAATGGGAAATTTCATAATGTATAGAACCCAAAACAATGTAGGTAAGTAGGGCCGCGTGGTAAGAAGATAGTAGATAAGCACCAACATTCTAAGTTGTTGTGATATACAAAATAATCAAGAATATAATCAGCGATATTTTGTAAAATATTTAAATTAAGTTTAAACAACAGCATTACAAGCAACGAAAGGCAAACAAAGTAGTCAGCGTCACGCCCTGCCCATCACATGAATATAAACTGAAAGCTGCCAATATCTTGTGACTTTTTTGGCTAACCTGACATGAATCCACTTCATCTCCCATAGCACAAAGCATGCCCTGCCCCGGTTTGGGCGCCATATACGGGCCTAACGCCTCAATGCAATCGTCCAGCGAAACTATCTTTATTCGGCCAGCTAATAGTTTCTCCGAAGTTTTCTGCACATTTCGCTCTCTGTATCCGTAACCATACATTGTACAGTATCCTGAAAAATTATTAGAATAAGAAGAAAATAAGATCTATTGAACCTCCATGCAAACATACCGAGGACAGAATTCTTGTGATCCCACGAAGATTTTACTACAAATACATAAACAGGCGTCAAACGCGTGTTAAATATAAAGATATATATATATATATAATAAAATAATAATAATATATATATATATATATATATATATATATATATATATATTTATAATATAAATTAAATTTACAATACAAAACAGTAGTTTAACACTTGTTTAGGCTTGTTTTAATCTTTTGTGGTTAAGCCGTACATGTTTATTTATTCAGTTAAGAAATGAAATAGTTCTCTTAGCAAGTTAACATCTACCGACTTTCTTCTTTCTTTAACTATCAGCATATATAGCTGCGCCCCGCGGTTTCTAATGGATAATAAATAGATAAAAACCTATTCTCAGACCTACCAAGTGTGAATATAAAATTTCGTAAAAATCGGTTCAGCCGTTTCGGAAGAGTATGGTAAAAAACACAGTGAGACGAATTTTTTTATATATAGATAACCGTCTTAAAATTTCGTATAAATAGAGGTAACAAGTTGTTTTGTAGGCCTTGTAAGAGAGTAAGCTTGCCTACCCCAGGCTGCACACCCACGGACTGTAGCTACTGGCTACGACGGCCACCCACACTCCTGGATAATTTGACTTCCCACACTGATCTATAAGATGACGTGATATCTCGATTCCTTTCAGTCATAAAGTACGTTGTGCCGATTTGTAAAAGGGTATAAAACCTCTCATCATAATTACGAACATGGCGTGGGTTTACGATAATGGCGTTTTAATTTGGGTAATATTTTGACCTGTTTTACTGATAGCTTCAAAACTTACCACCGTCCTTATAGCGACAGACAGCGAAGTAAAAGTAAAAAAATAAGAGTAAGTACTTATACTATCTCGTATGAATGAGATTAGTATCCAAATCAGTCAAAGCATCACAGAGGGCAATAAATAATGAGAAACTGCATATTTTTTACTATATATAGGTATTTTTATTATGTTTATGCTGAATTCGATAGCAGTCTTAGGACCTAGCACTTCGAAAAGTCAAATTTGGTACTTATATATGCATAGCGTCCGCAAGGTATATTGTGCCTGTTAACTTTAAATAAACTGCCAAACTGCCGACTTTATGAACTCTGCAATATTTACCTGATAATCCAAATGACGAGATCGGCAGTATTCTACGGTTAAGCCAGGTTGTGTCATCGATGGTAAGGTTTACCCTCATTATGGCAATGTCATGAGTTCGTGAGGACCTGAAACGAAGCTTTATAAAGGAGTATATGCTCGCATAAGTCTCATTCAATTTAATTCAATTCAACACAAATGCAAAAGTAATTTTTTTAATTTGTATTAAGTAATATAATTGTAAAACCCGACACACCTTAACAGTTTACAGGACTACTTACGTGTGGTCAACTAATAATATAAATCAACTCATTCAAATTTAGATTTCGTTTATGAAGAAACTGCTCATAGGCTAAATATCAAACAAGCATACGACACTCCTGATGGAAAGAGGTCAACGTAGCCTATAGACATCTGTAACACTAGACGCATGTAGTGACACGCGTAGTGTAGTGACAGGCTAAGCCCCGCATTAGTGAATGCGGGGGCTTACCCTGATGAAAGGAATTCATAAGTTACTCTCTACTATTTTTGATCAAAGAAACGAAGGCCTTACTCATCATCATACAAATCGTGCATCGCAATGTGCATCACTTCCACCTTTACAGTATCGTCACAATAGTTGTTCAGCTGAAGAAAGTACTCTTCCGCAGGGTGTGTCACGCAATGCGCAGCGGTCAACGCGAGCTGTGGAGTGAGCAGCGTGGCGCCGCACAGGTGTTGAAGAGTCGTGGAGTTACGAAGAGATGCTATGTGAGGCTGTGTACCTGGAAATAGGTAGGTAAGCTGAATCTAAACTGAATCTTTGCAGTATTTATAAAATGTAATGAATTTTGAATTGTAAGTCACACTTTAAGACGAGACTTTGCTGCCTTGAAGTGCTTCAAGTTAATTAAGCCAACTTGTAATTGTAGTATCGAAAAATTTGCAGGTACCTACATGTGAAAATGAATGATTAGAACGCCAAGCTAGAATACCTTTCTACCTTTCACGTTTGACATTCAGGAGCATCGCACAAAAGGTCCCGCGGATAACGCAAGGTTTTATGGCGTCGTCGTAAACAGAAACGTTACGACTTGTAATATGTTTATGTATGGCCCGCTAAACACTAAATGCCGTCAAGTTTAATGTTGAAAACGCTCTGTGATCCTATTTATTGAGTACACTGGTGAAGTGTAGGTTCCTCAGAGTACATTACCGGAAATTGAAAAATGGAAACATCTTGCTATTTTTATGCAGGAAAATACTTCTATTCGATTATAATGTTAATAAAACTACACTGGTTTGAATGAAATTTTTTACACAGATTGTTCAAAGTACCAAGAACAATGTTATTCTATTCACAAATTCAGGAATACTTTAATTCCCTAAATTTTTTACCGTTAATTTGAAATGGGATGCCATCGCGGTGCGTCCCTAGTCATAAATAATGCACCGAAAGTAGAAAGTTTCAGAGTTATGGTTACAGGTGGTTATTAATTGTGACATAATGTACATTCAAAACGGCTCCAATTAATATCGTCGGCGATAATCGTTGAGTTTCCTTGAGGCTATAACTTGGTCGATAGTTCATAGTCAAAATTAAATTTTTAAAACACATTCTGTGCGCGAATAGTCCCGGCTTAACTTCGCAAAATGGAGTTTATGAAACAAAGAACCGGGCTAGATGCATGCAAGCACATAGTGCTATATAGATATAGTGTTCCGCCAAATAGCGTAGAGCACATCGCATTATAATTTTATCACGTTCCTTGCAATCGGCTCCAACTAAATATGCGGTGGAGTTCAATGACTTTCATCACTCTGTGTACATGAAGATGAAGATCGACATCTGTTTAAATAATAGTATATACAGGGACTAATCTGTCTAATTTGTGTTTATCTATATTACCTCTATTTGAAAAGCCCAACATTAATCTTTATTATCAGCATTTTTTATATAGGTAAGATTTCACACCAACCTACACTTTGGTAGGTTAGGTGGTTCTGTCCTGGTATTTGAAAATGTTTTTGCCGTCGCTCTACGCGTGTGATAGAGACAATAGAGTCGGTGAGTGAATTTACCTACATTTTAGCGTTTCGGGGAAAAATGATTTTCATCATCAAAATCGGATATCATTCAAGGGTAGAAAAATATTAGCGCTTTTTGTATGGACAAGACTGTCTTGTACTCTTTTCTGAAGTATCTAGTCATCTTTAAGTGGATTCACTCATTGTTGCTTACCCTAAAAGATGATCTGCGGTCCTTCAATGTAGTTTACATACTGCTTAAACATTCTGTTGTGGGGAAAGAGACAAGGAAAGATCATTGGGGGAAAATATTCGAGACTAGGACAAAATAAACTATGCTGGCCTATCATGGGTGCAAGTTCGTTAAAATTACTGCTGGTTAGATTTATCAGAATCTTTTTGATCAATTTACAATAATGTGTCATAAATACCGCAAGCAACTTCATTTCCACCAATAACTCTTTTGACCCTGCCGCTCTGCACCGTACACAAAGTATAAAACATTAATACTGTAAGTATTCCAACTGTTCCACTAAACATTTCTATTCCGTGACTATAGGTGAATTACGGAAATTCTTCAACTACTTACATTTTAAATAGATGCCTTTTGGATGGAAGTAGTTAACAAAGAATCGTGACGAAATATTTTTATATGAACAGCTGTTTTACTATCATGAACGCAAGTGTATGTTATAATGTGTGTGTATATTGCACGTTATCGATTTAGTTTAGAAGCTAATCCGCATGTCCTTGAATACTGATGGGTTCGGTTCGGATTCCCTGAACATATTGCACATTCCAGGGATAAGCCATCTACATATTAGACATTTTGATACGATAAATTGCAGTGGCTATAGGCAAAAGCATCGAAACATTCTTGATGGCGCATTATACCTCCTACTTATAACTTAAACTCGTAGGTAAAGTCTATAAAAATACAGCGCTGCATATTAAACGTAGATAATGATGTTTAATGAACCTATTAATTTTTAAAACGTAGGTCACATTATGAATATATTGACTTCATCTTTCAAATACGATGCTATTTACTCATATGATGTTAAGTGGGTTCATTGCTATTCATTCGTCGTTTCGTAGGTCAATCGAAAATTATCTATCAAATTGTAGCGAACCGTTACTTTCAAAAGTAAACAAATGAAAGAACTGTGATCAATTACATTAGGGTTGACGGCACCTGCTAATGTACTAATGCTGGGCCTTTCGTCGGTAGCTGAGTACTTCGATAAGGTCACATTTGACAGTTCACATTACTCATTCCTGCCATTACCTTCGTACACTCATTGTCTGATAGACGTCGATAGAAGCGACGATACAGCGCCTATCATTTTGAAAATATAATGCAATACCTGATCCGAACACAGATCTAAAATTTCCATAAATGAAAGTCTATCTTAAGACAAGGTGTTACAAATTAGCCAGAGATGGGACTTGAGTGCGCTTAAAATAGAATTATCTATAATTATTTAGTGTTGTTGTTGTGGGCTGCATGTGATGCCAAGACGTAGCGACAACAGACAGGTGGGAGCGAGCAGCGGCAGCGGGCAAGCGTACAGGAGCGCGAGGTTTATGTAACGCTTGGCGGCAGTGCTCCGCCGACCGCCCGCCCGCCGGCCACTCGCGCCATGGAGCGCCCTAGCGGCAGCCCGCCACCGGCCGGCGTGCCCCCCACGCCTCCCACGACGCACTCCGGCTTTGGCGCCTTCTGCAGCGCCCTCTCCGACACGATATCGGTACGTACCGCGCCGTGACCGCCACCGCACTGCTACAAGCGCGACGCGCCGCTTATTTACAACCGTTCGCGCCCAAACGCATTCTCCCGCCGATAAGCCCTATCCGTTCCCGATAAACTGAATCAATCACGAGTGTCGCGTGGCTATTTAGAGGCGCACGTGGTCCCCGAGGTCGGTGAGCGAGGCCTCGAGCGGCGTCTCGAACGCTTGGAAACAGAATAAAAATCATCGGGGAATAAAAAATATAAACAAGTTTATTATTAGAGCGCTCGTTGAGGCCGGGTCGCATGGTCGCGATTTGTCCGATGGCTGTGATCTACCGAAATACCCGCGCATTAAACGGCCGGCGGACGTGCGACGCGCAAAAGTTGGCGGCGACAGCGCATTCGTGCTAGCTCAGCAAGCCGGCCACCACGGGCCGGTGCTTCCCGGTCACACCCGCTCGGACGCGTACCGTCGCAGCATCGCCGCTGCACTTACCCAATCGGCTGCAAACAAGACATAGGTACTAAACTTATCTCTTGAACTTCTGTCTAACTTCATTTTCTCTACTGTACTCTCTTCTATATCGTTGATTTTCGGATTTTACGAAATAGTGATTTTCATTAAATCTCGTGACTGTTAGTGACTGTGTTTTTGATCTTTATTTTCTTACTTTACTTTGGATATCAGGCAAGTGTGTTTGCAGGTATCTTATATTCAACGTGTGTTTACCATTGTAAAGCCGGATCATGTGAAGACGCGACGGCTTTATAACTCACCCTGTTTTGTTTATCAACATAATCTGTGGGCTTTGGGGTGAACGCATCCTTTTGATGATGTAGAGATCATAGGTACTTGTAAAAGATACCCTAATCATATTATGGTAAATTAAAATTATCTACCTTGCCCCAAAAGATTTTCTTATAACTTAATGTAATATCTGAAATAGTGTTATCTTGGAAATTGCATGTACTTAACGATAATTAAACGAATTAACCTGAAGCAATGTGTTATAGCACCGAATTCAAATTATGCATCTTGCCCAACAGAGGACACGTTGATAGGGAGGCAAGTGGAATAACCCAAACAATATGATCAAATACCTCTTTTATTTCTTTACAAGTTTACATAAACACATTGAGAAATACTTTTCGAATATCACATAGGTAAACAACCAAAATGATCTATCCGCATCTTTATTAATTTTTTGGAACAAACTACAGTAATGATGTCTATCATTACTATTGTATACTTTATATACAAATAATATGATATTTGATTGGTAAAAGAAAACACTGATTTTCCTAATGATCTCTTAGTGCTTTCCATTATTCCACAATTGGTTGTGGACTAAGTGTACAGAATACAAGCTTAATTATGTACACTTGTTTACTTACTAGTAAAAATGTATATGTATCCTATAGTTAACATTCGTGCTGAATTAAAATCTTTACAGTTGGTCACGTTGGTAGATAGTTACAGCGTCTCGTGCAAGGCTTCATACATCCATTAGTTTCACCGTATTGATTCGTGAAACGCAACCCCGGGATTGATAATTTTCTTCGTCTCTGAAAATATTTAATCCGTAAACAACAAATCTGAACTGTAACCTCATCGCCTGTGGACTACATTTTATATCAGTAACAATTCATGAATTACGAACTGCCTGCGTGTTTATGTTAATACAATTTAGATTAAATTAACAGAATAAGCTGTGGGTGAAACTTGCGTCCTGAGTACTGCGGTATTACCAAATAGCCTATGCGAATAATTTTGCCTATAAATATTCATAGTAGGAGCAATTTATCAACAAATTCATATTAGCGTTAATTTTCGTACTAATTGTGTGAAAAGTGGCTCGTAAGGCTACTTTGTCCGTGATAATTTCGTCTTGAAATTCGTGATTTATAAATTATTCCGTTACACGCAAAATACGAACAAATTATTTTAAACATTTTTGGCTTTTTAAGCCGTGGACTTTAGTATTTGATACCAATCTCAACAGCGTTCCCGGGAATAAGGGCCTTGAGAGAAGACAGACAACGAGGTGCTCCGTTTTTGGAAACAATTGAGAAACGCTTAAAATTAAACTTAAAAGAAATACTAACTGAAATTAAGCGGTAGAAAAAGTTAAATAATTTGTATAAGTACTTCGATTTGTCGTCAAAAAAATTACATACGTGCTTAAGCTTTGAACGAAGTAACGATACAGAAGCTAAATTCTCTAATCACCAACCCATCATCATTATTCATATTACACTTGACTTCTCTCATCTCCTACAAAAAAAATCAGGTAATTTTCATTTCACATACATCACTGATTGATAACGACTCGCTTCCACGAATCTTCAACAAATATATTTTCCGCTTATTCACGGCACATTGTTATGCTTCAAAGTTTCCCTGGTGCGTAGGATTTGTTGTGTTGAACGTTGTCCAATACCGTCACAATTTAAAGAAACTGTGTTTATGAAGCTGAGTAAGTATTAGAAGTCGTTATTTGTGCATTGTCGGTGGTAATCCATTGGACAGTGCGTAGTCGTTCTGTTGTAAAAATAGAGGATAGATAGATAGAACTGAGAACTCGGTCGCTGTCTTGCTATTTCTGATCGGATCTTTTCCCGAAATCAAGAGCACGTTCAGGTTTGCTGAAACGGAAAGCCAGGATGAGCTCCCGCTTCTGTCATTGGGGACACGTCGTATTTAGGACGATCCGTGTCAGATTACAGCGCTTTGTAAGTTTCGTTGTTGCTTTAAGGCTTTGCTAGTTTTACAATGCTTTCCGCTTCTGCGCTAATTATACGAAGTCGTCTATTCCAAGCATTTTAAGCTCTACCATAATGTTTGTTTTTAATTTTCTATTATATTATCATCACATGCATTGCATACAGTGTGATGTCATACGGAAGATCTATAATGATTTGTGAAATCAACTTCGCATCCTTATATAGTCGCCAACTTATTTACATTGCAATGGATATCAATGAATCACTGGGATTTAGCCTTGACTTAGATTATGCGTTATGCGGTCATTGACTTTTAGTTTTTTGCATTGGAGAAATGCAAACATTATATGGAAATAACTTGAGTCACAATGTTTGCGTTAAAGACAAAAACATAGATTATAGATGTAATATAGGTACGCATAATTTAAAACTTGTAACTGTTATGCAGAAAGTTGAGATGGAAGCGGATGCCCAAGTTAAAGTGGCTTTATATCAAATGCTAACACCTAACGGAAGGTAAAAACTTTCAGCAACGCAAAAAGAATAAAAAAAGTTAAATTTGTCGACGCGCAACAGCAATAAATCAAGAATATGAACAAACAGTGACTGGAACGTGTTACCATGAAGGCTGATAATTTAAATAATTTTCTCTAGTTTATATTGGCTAATGGCCAAGTCTAAAAATTAAGTATATGGTAGGTATCAGTCGCGAATTATGACACAATAAAATACCATTACACTGTACTGGCCATGATTACAGTTTGAATCGCTGAAT
This sequence comes from Ennomos fuscantarius, assembly GCA_905220475.3. NCBI lineage: Eukaryota > Metazoa > Arthropoda > Insecta > Lepidoptera > Geometridae > Ennomos > Ennomos fuscantarius. The sequence goes on along the minus strand of HG992037.1, from coordinate 8,682,175 downwards.
TAGCATAGAAATGTTGAGAGAAATTATTATCTACTTCGTTACATTTTTATTTGCGAGGAGCGGAGTCCGTGTATATTTTATAAATTAACTGGAATTTTGAAGGAAATTATACAAAATATCGCTTTTATATAAACCTACCAACTCAACTGAGTTTTCTTTAAAAGCTTTGTAGGAATTCGCTAATTAGAGTTTCTAACCGAAGAATATAAATTAGTAGCATTATATAAACGGTTACCCAACTTCCCGTCCCCGCAATGTTTTAAATATTTGTTTGTAAGTAGTGTTTGAGAACATTTTAAATTAAAACGCGCTGACGCGAAAGGAATAATGTTTTTAATTAAAACAGGAAAGAGAGAGTTCGGTAATGAGATGACCAACCTTTAATAAAATTTGTTTACCTACAAAATAGTAATTATTCTTCCAATGCCGAAGGCTTTTTGCCTTTCTTTAGAAATTTCTTCGTTTTGTTTTGGGTGACATTGAAAGAGAATTGAACGCTATTAATAAGTACATCATATTAAGTATTTTAATACATTTAATATTTAGTATAAGGATGTTGGTCTTAATGAACTTTTTGTGTACCAGTTTGTAAAAAATTTGGCAAAGAGTAAGCTAACATATTATCTGTCCTATGTTATGACAGTACTGTGATAGTTTATTTAAACAACTATAAATGCACGTATGCATGTAATGCATGCATGCATGTATATATATGCACAAATTTTCCCCAATACACGCTTCTACACAACAAAAAACTAAGTGAATCAAAATGTAGTAAAATGTGTACTTTCATAGTGGGCAGATAGATATATGAGTACATCATAGATTCAAACTAGATAGAGACACACCCAAATTCCTCTGTTTCGTTAATTGTTGTTTAGGTCGTTGTTGGTAAACAAAGCGTCTTTATCGATACCGACATTAACAAGTGGTCAATTACCGTCACCTGAGTAGTAGGTAGCAATTAGTCACACGGGTTACTTAACCGCTCCAACATTATCCCATTACGGATGATATCGGCAGGTCGTTAGTTTTATTTATTTAATAGTGTATCCAAGTTATCGCCACATCTATTATCGATTCCTTTTAGAGATTTCCGTGGTAGGAAATGTGTTTTTTTATAATTATTGAAGTATAAGCGGGCAACTAACGCCACGCGCCCTTCGCCGATTTCGTTGCTCGTGACGATACTCAAACGAATTTGAGGCCCTAAAACAGTATACAAAATCAAAATTAGTTACATTGAACCGCGTTCGCGTTTCTGATAATGACAATGAAATTGGTTGATTAAATTACTCTGACCCTGAAGTCTGGTTTCTGTAATGCCATAACTCTTTCGGTTTCGGCTACTTTTATTTGTCTTTGGCTAAAGGTGCTCTGCGGTTTTACCGGCTATTTATCAGATTTCTCTCGGAAACTTATATTTTTCCAGGACACAGTATCTTGCGTTGATCGCTGTAGGGTACTAGTACTATTATATATTCTGTGGTGGTGTTAAGGGCATTTAGCCACTTTCAAGTTAGGACTATTTTTACTATCGTGTTTTTTTTAAGTTAAGGAATAACGCGACGAGCTAATCGTTCGCCTGATGTTAGCGATACGGCTGCCCGTATCAGTTGCGGTGTCACTTGGAACTCTAAACTATAGAGTTTTGCGTGACACTGCACTGGTATGGGGGTGACATCCTGAGACTTCAGCACAGTCTAGTAATAAGATTACTTAATGGTAATGCTAGACTGTGATATTAGGTCATAAAGTCTCATTTTCCCAGCTACAATGCCCTTCAAACTGGACTTAGTTTGCGCACTACTGCTTGGTAGCAGAATAACTGGCAAAGCGGTGGAAGAGGAAGGTGGAAGTTCATCTAGGTAGGTACCTAGACGAACTTCGCAGAAAAGTCATACCACCTTGTAAAAGCCATACGTAGGAACAAACGGACAACTTTTCACTTTTACATTAATTCTTACGAGAATATCTACAAATATTCTTTTATAGATGAATTGTTTGTTTTATAATTTTATAGAGTCGATGCCGTTAATGCAGGGGTATTTGTTGAACTTTTTAAAAAATGAAAACCATTTAGCATTTTGTGAAATTTGAATTCCTCGAAGATTTACACAATTCAGACGTTTTAAAATAGGTCGAAGTAAAAACGGTTCATTATACCTAAATATTTATACTTCAAATATATCTTTTCTCCTCGATATCTATTCTTTGCACCAAGAAGCTATTATATTTTTATATCTCTATTAATTTAGTAGATTGTTACAGTATTTCCTATGACAATAAATTATTTTGTTCCGCAAGATCTTTCTTTGCCAAAAGAATATTGTTTTAAATTCGTTTATCAAGTTTGCTTACATTTCGTTAGCATTTTAAAGAAAGGCCTTCATATATACTTTAGTCATCTTACAACATCAATCATAACAGAAAACAAGGATGTAAATCATACCTTTCAGTGTAAAGATTTGTGTTTTATTTTCAGGGAATGGCGACTACATCGAGGAGTAGAAGAAAAGTAAGTGTTTATATTATTTCGTTTCCAAACATTTATTTCCCATTTATCACACAATAAAGTGCTGTAATATATAGTTATTTACACATTATTACACAATAAAAATTGTAATATACAGTTATTCACGAAACTTTTATAGCTTAGGTGGTTTTCAAAATTGTATATTTATTTTCCCAGCCTCATAAATGCATTTAGACAGCGATAATTCTATTTTTGTTTGGTGTTGTTATAATTTTAATAACTAAAAAGATAAAATTAAATTCACGGCTCATAGCAGAGCATCGTTAATCAAATACAAATGAATTATTAATGTTTAGATGGGACTCGACTTGCTGGTAACGTGTCGTGAGGTGATGCAGTAGTGTAAACCAAAATATTTTACTTTACTTAGAAAGAAGGATGGTTAGGTTATCACTTCATCTTAAAAGAATGGTTAGGTATCAATAATTCATGTTAAATGTACTTTCAGTTGTGTTGTAGTGTAGTTGTGTATGGCTATAGATATATTTATATTTGTTTGTCGCCTTGTAGTGTAGATCGCCTTTTGCCCAACTGGAAACGGGTGCATGGCATTTTCGTTTCAACACGTGAGGCATTTTAATATTCCTAACCAATACTAATACAATACCATACCATAATACCAATACAAAGCTTAAATCACCTACCACCTTTATTGCTCTGCACATCGCAATAAATTCGAAAAGACCTCATTCTTGAGATGTGACGTTCCAAATACCTGAGGGACATAACTGTGGCTTCGTATTTCTCACTAGAAATGTTTGGAATCCTTCAAAGCTTGCTTCAGCGGGCAACAAACTCGCTGTATGTTGGAAACCACTCCCAACACCCTCAACTATGTTATTTGAAACATTCCCTTCAGCTTTTGGTCATTTTGCTGTGGTTGCGAAGAAGCTTTCAGTTGGGATTGTGGAAATTGTTGTGGGAAAGTTGTTATTTGTGAGAATGCATATTACTGCTGCTATGTAAGGCATGCCTACATTTTTGGTGTATAATAATGTCCCGGAGGTCCTTCTTAAACTTTTCCCAGCAGTTCTGTAGGAAGGACACTCACGGGAACACGTAATGGGTGTGCGAACTAAACAAAATCTTCGGAGAACTGTATATTCTTGGTAAAACAATAATAATTTGGAAATGTAATTTAGCAAATTCTGAAAGATAAAATAATAAAATTTGATACTTCTTAAACTTCACTTGTGAAAATCTAAATTATAATATTATATTTATATTAGTTTTAGTTTTAAAAGAGACAGTGACGAGCGAACTTTATTACGCTTCCACGTGCGATGGTAGAATGCCAAAAATGTATGGAAAATGAAAATGCGTCTCATGTTGTAAACTTGAATTTAAATCTAAATTGTGTATGGCCAATATTTGATGCGAAAACTACGAAAGCGGTGGAAAGCTGGAATGATGATGAAGGAGGATGATATCATCACAATAATAAGTATTTGAAATGTTTCATATATATATTAGATATATTTTTATATATATATACAACCCCCGAATACTTGCAAGTAGTAGAGGGCTTGTTATGAAGACATGGTTAAAGTTTATTATTACCTTAAATATTACCAGATGAAGTTTATCGTTGATATAATCATAAATAAAGTAAACTAAACATAAATCAGACATCGATGTGACTTTCAAAAATATAACAGAATTTTATATTTTTCCACTTATCTCTGGAGGTCTTAAGCATCTATGATGCGGTATTTTACAATTAGATATGTTTATTTTTCTTTTGTCGTTTGTTTAATGATTAGGTGTGATTTAAAGTTTCCTTTGAAGATGATGCCGTGTTTGTACGGCAGCCGGATAGAACAAATCAAAAGTACCGGCGAACCACTCAGTACACTATTGTTGGTACTGACGATATGCATATGTTCTGGTTCAGTTTATTTACCCTGTATGTCTGTCTGTCACATTTTTCCCTGAAGCCCACGTGTTTACCAAGCTCAGTTGATGCGGTGCCAACTCGCGCTATTTCTACGCGAACTTCTCTGGGTCACACTTGTCCCAATGTTTGGAACACTCCCTAATCACGCGAAACTACTACTATAGAAGAAGTGACCATGCGAGGATCTAAACAAGATAAAGTTATTACTCTGATTCAGAACAACATATTTTTATACAGACTTTTTCATTTTCCATGTAAATTTTATAAGTACTATAAATCTCTGGTATCGACATTTTCCTTCGAACATCGTGAAAGTGTGGTATTATCGCTCATAAATAATAATTTTCTACTTGAATTTTTCTGAGTATCAAGTAGGCTTATGCTGATTAAATGATTGATTACTTGTTGGAATAAACAATTTATGAAAATTCGAAGAGGCCTGATACAGACGAACATAGTGCCTGCTCCTTTTTGGAATTGGTTAATTAATATACGAGTTTGTAAAATGTTGTTCTTTAAAGAATGAGTTGACAATATTCAGTGCTTAATATAAAAAAACTCTACTTACTTGTAATAAAATTTCATACTACAATAAATTTTAACCCGGCGAGGGTGTAGTAAAAAAAGTATGCAGCGTCTTGGATGTGGAGAGTCGTAATGACACTGGATTTAATTTGTATTGTTTTGTCACAGGATGTTAAATGTGTAATGACTTGCTAGGCGAGTAATTTTATTGCAACCAACTGAAACTAATGTTTATATGCATTTGACAGTTTTCACACGCATGTACCTACCTTATTACTATAAACAGTTTTTTTTTTTTTTTTTTTTGTTATTGATTGATGTGACGAGCTAGTCGTTCACCTTATGTTAAGTGACACGGCCGCCCATAACAGAACAGTGTCACTCGGAACTTTAACATGTAAAGTTTCGCAAGACTGCTGCATTGCGCACATCATCCTGAGACATCAACACAGTCTGGTAATAAGATTTCTCGACTGTGAGATCAGATCATAAGTCTCATTTGCCCAGTAATTTCACTAGCTACATTGCCCTTCAAACCGGAACACAGTAGTGCTTGCACACTACTGCTTGGCGGCAGAATAACTGGCAAAGCGGTGGCACCTAGACGAACTTTGCAGAAAAGTCCTACCACCTAGTGTTAAATTAAGAATGTAATTTCTACCGTTGCATTGGTATCAAAGTTACATGATGCCCCATGATCGTGTTATACGCTGAATAATATGATGTACTGGGAATGACAATATGATGGATGGACGGGCATGTACAGTGGCTGTGGTATTACCGGAAATCTAAAATGTAATTTATGTGTGTATCCTAGTAAATAAACGATTGATTATGATTATTATGATTATGACTGAATAGCTTGCTCGTTTATAATGCATGTCCTAAAATCTCCCGGGGTATTAACAATCAATGAGTAAAATTACACATTGTAGTTACAAAAATAGTTTAATTAGGCCATCATACCTATACTCACCTACTAATACAGTTTGGCATGGTTATCAGCCAATAGGTACGTATCGGAGAAGAAATTGGCATCAGTCGCTGCGGCAAACATGCTTTGGTTATGTCAAGGTTGTACATTGAATATTTCTGTAATTTGCGTAATAAAAAAATTCGACTCGTGTTTGATGAATGCAATGGAATGTTACTTTCTCAAAGTCGTTGCTTTGAAGCATAATAACTATAAATAATATAGCCCTACCCTGTGGTTCTTCTACCCAACAAACCTTAAGCCACATAGGTGAAGGTCACGATGCAGTATACCTGTATCTACACAAAATAAACAGCAGGGGTAATTAGATACTTAATTATACCCCGCCATAACAGCTCATACAACCCCTCGTAACGCATATAACGTAGCTATCGATTCATATTACTTATTATATTATCATATTACTGAATAACTTTATCCTTGAAGTACCGTTAAAATTAGGTGAACAAACTCTTTCAATTGCATTCTATCTCAGTAAATGATCTTCTAGAATTCTCGGAATCTTTAGGAAAAATGTAAGGATAAGGTCGGACGACCCCAACTTTCGATTTTTTTTTAATCTTGCGTACTATACTATGTAATACAGAGATTATCACCTATTCGCAGTTGAAAAATTGTGTTTTCTTTTCTCGAAACTTTTTCTTCGAAAGTCAATGCTAAGGCCAATAATTTTACTACGATATTACGTTAGTTACAAATGAGTGCAGTCAGCGACAAAACATGCTTTTTCAAATATCTGTTTATTACAACTTCCAACTATTGTTTATATATTCTCAAAGAATCAATTATTTATGGAAGGAAATAAAAACGCTTACAAATAACTAAAACAAATTAAGGTTTGAGCACTACGACCATTATTGGGTCAACGATTCTGAGTGTACTATGATACACTGGTACTGGTAAATTTGGTAAATTTAAAAAAAGTGTTACTATATTGATGTCACGTATGCCACAGTAACTATAATATTATAAAAATTGTTTCAGTCTTATTTACATATTTCCATAGAACCCGTAAAGTATCGATATTGTTGACAGTAATTGTTTGTGTCATAGTATAATTTCTATGACACACAAAACCGTGCATCGCAAAAGCAACACCAATCCTATAATAATATTGCTCGTGCAGTGAGTCTATTCGATCCCAGTTAACTATATGGACAAGTACAACAGAGTTAATTTTACCAGATAAACACGCTTTATTGATCAGACAATAGTCCGATAACACACTGACAAGAACGATAACAGCAGCAAATTGATAAAAATACTTTAGTTTCTTACATTTCTTGTTGTCAAACATAACGAGATAGCAGCGCAGTTCAGTGAATTAGTGTTTTATTGTGGTTATAAAGTGATTGTATGTGTGATAACGGTTCCTGTTTGGATTCGCAGACGGAAGATGAGAAAAAGAATAAGAAGAAACAGTCGCCGGTCGACGAGAGGCCGGTGGTGCCTGCGCCCAGTGAAGCGATGCTCAACAGTGAGTACTATACACTTATACTCATTAAAATGAACATAGCTTACAGTACTTCATACATAAGAGTACTATTTTTAAATCGTGTTGCCAAAAAAATTTACGTGTAACGTGTACATTTGTGATTGATGTGTGCAAACACTTCCCGAAACGTGTCTATTTTCAACCATTTTATTGGGCGAGTTTTACATCTGTTATTTTAAATTAATTTTATTTCTATTTACTAAACAAAGAGTTCTAGTAGATGTTGGATCAAGTGTAAAGCTGGAAAAGCGTTTTTTTTCCTATATAACTTAGGTAATTTTTTTTAGATCTATATCACGGGAGGTATCTCATACAACGTGGTCAGTATCCACTAAAACGTTGTTTATCTGTAGATGTAGATTATCTTCTAAGGCTTTCTTAGCGTAAAATCCTTAAATATTCAGCTAATTCGATAAAATCATTCATACACTTAAATAGACTTCCCTATAAAATCTACATTCTACTACTACACTCATTAGTCGTCGCCATGTTTTTATAACTTCTAATTACTGAACTTTAAACCTACGAACACTCAAGGTTGTTGTCTTATCATAATCCTAAAAATGAGGTCATATTATGAAAACGACTAACTACAGTCGAAACGACTTATCATGTTGTTTATCCGACGACAGTTTGGCAAGTGTTACAAATTATGACAAGTGCAGCAGCAGCCAAGGGTAAATGGACCTTAAAAGTTGCTTTCCACATCATTATAATGATGTTCGCGTTTATAATGTATGTTTATTAAACGTGCATATATGAAACAATAATTTATATAATTATATTTAAAATATTCGTAACCTTGTGCGGGCTGGGTTGAAGCCAAATCGGTGATATTTTTCACATCGTAAAATTTGTTTATTCACTTAATCTATGAAGTCGTGCTTAGATAAATTCCTGAACTGTAAACGAAGTGACTAAAAATTATAAAATACTAGTTGACCCGCCCCGGTTTCGCACGGGTGAATAAGTAAAACGTGGTCGAACGGGATAAAATGTATCCTATGTCCGTCTCCTGGTTTTGAGCTACCTCTCCACCTTTTCAGCCAAATCGGTTTAGCCGTTCTTGAGTTATAAATAGTGTAAATAACACGACTTTCTTTTATATATATATATAGATAATATATGTAAGTGCTTAATAATTTACCCCAGAACAAATAATATAGTCTAACTGCATTGATAGACTATTCAGCGTTATGATATATTGCATTTTTTTGCTTTGATGCAAAGCATTTAACCACTGCCACGCCTGATGTAAAGCAATGACATGGACTAAAATGGGGCATTGCCTAGAAGATACCTGTTCATTCTTGACTTGAAAACTTCCAGTTTATAGTTACTGGAAACAATGATGCCGGCAAGTTGTACCATTCATTATCTGTTCGCACTATAAAGTTAGTAGCGAAACGCTTAGTGCGGGTTGAAGGAAATTCAACCATAAATGGATTCCATGTTTCTGTGCGTCTTTTAGTCTGATTAAAGAAAGGATATGGGGGAGTTAGATCGTGTAATTCCTTCCTTACTTCGCACTCCAAAATATAGTTTATAAAACACTTATAAGCCAGCAACTTTACGTCGGTGATCCAAGCTCTAAAGCTTAGCTTCCACCAATGCATCGTCACCATCGCCTTTTGGCCCGTCTTTGAATGAAGGGTTGGAGCTGGTATTTTGCCAACCTACCCCAGAGATTGGCTACAATATTATACAATATTCGACATATATATATATATTACAATATTCGACAGCCTCTGTGGTGTGGTAGTTGAGCAGGCCGACTCATAGCCCGGAGGCGCCGGGTTCGATTCCCGCGGCAGGACAAGTATTTACTCACAGAAAAAAAAGAGAAAATGCTTGTTCTGTCTCTGAGTATTGTGGGACTATGGTCCTCGTAGTTTCTGGGTCCCTAGACACGGGAAATCCTAGTTAGGGTCCGGGATCTATGTATGTGATCGTTGGGCGTTATTATTATTATTATTATATTCCACACACGAACGAACTTGAGCTACATAGAGTGTAGTTGAGTTGATGCCTACGGTATCTCAGCTGATGGCAGGTAGGTAGCGGCGGTGGTATGAAACAGTGAAGATGATAGAAACAAAGTTTAATTAGGTTGACAGGCGATACAAATAGGTGCGAATAGGAAACGATACAGAAAATACAATAGAGAAGATGAAAAGTAAACACTCGCGTGATTTTTTTGGCGTCGGATGCGCGGCAAACGAGTACGTGTGTGCTCGGCGCGGGCGCTCGCTCTGTATATGGTGCGGCGGCGGCCGGCGGTGGCAACGACCTCGTTCCTTGCCTCCGCTCCCTCGCGTCGCTCCGCTCCCCGCGGTCGCCTGTGGCTTGGGCCGGTTGCATCGACGCGCGTTTGTCCATTATCATCGGCCACCACACTACTCCCCTTCCGAGATCGTAACTACGATCGATAGTAATCGGGAAATCGAACGATCCGCCCGCTCCTTGTCTTTCTTACAGGTACTTCGTCGGGAGGAAGAGTTGCTGGAGCTGAAGATGTGGCGGATGGAGTAGCATAGTTGTCATTGGAGGTGTACGCTGGCTTTAACCGATCTATGGTCACGGTAAGTGTTTTGTTCTTTACCAGTAGATCGTAAGTTTTAGAACCGCGGCGCAAGACTTTGTATGGGCCGGCGTACGGTGGTTGGAGTGGACGGCGGACTGGACCCTCACGAAGAAACACGTAAGTTGCAGTACTCAGGTCTTTCGGAATGTAGAAGGGACGCGATGAGTGATGCCATGAAGTTGGTTGTGGTGCAAGTTTGCTCATGTGATTACGCAGGCGATCGGCGAAGTCAGTCAGGTCAACGTCTTTGTTTAGTTTCGGCGAAAAGAACTGTCCAGGCAAGCGGAGCGGCTCGCCGTAGACAAGTTCAGCGGCTGTAGACTGGATGTCCTCTTTCCACGCACTGCGGATTCCCAGCAGCACCAGCGGCAGCGCTTCGGTCCACTGGGATGTGGCGTGACAGGAGATGGCGGCTTTGAGCTGGCGGTGAAGGCGTTCCACCAACCCATTGGCCGCAGGATGGTACGACGTCGTCATGTGATGCTGGGCGCCGACCATGGCGGCGATAGAGCTGAATAGCCGTGACGTGAACTGGCTACCACGATCAGTCGTAATGTTCTCAGGACAACCGAACCGCGCGACCCACCCAGAGATAAAGGCAGATGCGCAGGTGTCGGCTGTGATGTCTGGAAGCGGGTACGCCTCCGGCCAGCGTGTGAAGCGGTCAACTATCGTGAGGCAGTACCTGTGGGAAGCAGAATAAGGTAAGGGACCTATGATGTCCATGTTTATGTGACGGAACCGGGCTGAAGGTAGCGTAAATTCTGTAAGAGGCGCTGTCGTGTGCCTTGTAATTTTGCTTCGCTGACATTGCTGACATTCTTTAGCCCATTGTCGACAATCACGCCTAATGCCTGGCCATACGAATCTGGAAGATACTAAACGCACAGTAGCTTTTGCACCGGGATGACTGAGACTATGCATCGATTCGAAAACTTGACGGCGGTAAGTACTAGTGATAAACGGTCTTGGGTATGGAGTAGAAGTATCGCAGTATACTTGCGTGTTGGCGTCAGGTAAGGAAACCTTTTTCAGCTGTAGACTCGATCCTTCAACAAGCAAGTTCTGGAGCTCCGCGTCGGATTCTTGGGCACGGGCAAGAAATTGGTAATCTAAGGGCGTCGATACTTCCTCTATGCGTGACAGCAGGTCAGCCACCACGTTGTCTTTCCCTGGGACAAAACGGATCTCTGTTGTGAATTGGGATATGTAATCAAGATACCTGAATTGGCGTGGCGAGCATTTGTCCCTGCGAGTAGAGAAGGCAAAGGTGAGTGGCTTGTGATCAGTAAGTACGTAGAATGGTCTCGCCTCAACCATGTACCGGAAGTACTTAATAGCTTCGTGTATCGCCAGCAGCTCTCGATCGTACGGGCTGTACTTCTTCTGCGCCGGGTTGAGCTTTCTCGAAAAAAATGCTAGCGGTTGCCATTGGTTACCTTTTCGTTGCTGTAGAACTGCTCCAATAGCCACGTCGGAGGCATCGGTTTGTATCGACAGTTCAGCTTTTGGGTCTGGATGTGCTAACAGGGCTGCTTGGGAAATACTTTTCTTACAGTCGTTGAAAGCTTCCAGCTGTTCGGGTGTGAAGTTAACTGGTTTCGCCTTTCTGTCGCTGCCTGCCAACATGTCGTTGAGTGGCGCCTGCTTCGTGGCGGCCTCTGGAATAAATCGACGGTAAAAGTTAAGGGTACCTAGAAATCTTCGTAACTCTTTCGTCGTTTTAGGTACCGGAAAATCCAGAATTGCCTGAGCTTTCGATTCCAGAGGGCTAATTCCGTCAGCAGATACGCTGTATCCCAGAAAAGTGACTTTTGGTTGGCCAAAAACACATTTTGCCGTGTTAATCAGTATCCCATACTTCTGCAGACGTTCGAACAGCATTTTTAGGTCTTCCAGGTGTTGACGCTCCGAGGACGAGAATATCAAAATATCATCTAAGTACCCATAAGCGAAATCTAGCCCCCGCAGGACCTCGTCCATAAACCTTTGGAATGTTTGAGCCGCGTTGCGTAGACCAAAAGTCATATAGGGGAACTCAAACATTCCAAACGGTGTAGTTATGGCGGTTTTCGGAATATCGTCCTCGAAAACGGGCAGTTGATTATAGGCTCGTACTAAATCAACCGTTGAGTATATGGTTTTACCTGTCAGCTGGTGAGTGAAGTCCTGGATGTGGCGCACAGGATATCTATCGGGAATAGTCCGTGCGTTCAAAGCTCTATAATCCCCGCATGGTCGCCAGCCGTCGTTTTTCTTTCGTGCCAGGTGAAGTGCTGAGGACCAAGCGCTTTCGGATTGTCGGGCTGTACCGTTTTGCAGCATTTCGTCAAATTCCTGCTTCGCGATTCGCAGTCTTTCAGGGTCTAAGCGGCGAGGGCGACTGGTGACTGGCGGGCCTGGCGTTGTTCGGATGTGGTGCACGGTACTATGGATAGGCATAACTGACTTACCAGCAGGTCGGGTGATGTCAGGAAATTCACGAAGTAATTTGTGATAGACGGTATCATCAGAAGCTGTGGTACGAATAGAAGAGATGTCGGGTACCATGTCCTTTGGCTGCGGCGTGTGAATACCGAGCATTGTCACTCCGTCGATGAGGCGTTGCTGTCTACAGTCTACCAATAGGTGATAGAAGCTGAGGAAGTCCACGCCGATGATGGGCTTGGTGACGTCAGCAACTGTAAAACGCCAGCTGAACGCGCGGCGCAACCCGAAGTCTAAGGTAAGCTGTATGTGCCCGTATGTTGATATGAGCGTACCGTTTGCAGCGTAAAGTAGGTATTTTGTCCTCGCTCGAGGCTCCCGTACGGCTGACCTTGGAAATACACACAGGTCCGAACCCGTGTCGACTAAGAACTGAGCCTTAGATTTGCGGTCAGAGATGAACAGGCGGCCTGAAGAAACTGGACAGTCAGCTACCGCCATTAGTGACTGCCGGTGGAGTTTCCCGACTTAAATGTACAAGGTTCCCTACATTTCTGTGCTTGAGCGCCGTATTGAAAATGATACCAGCAGTGAGGGTGGTTATCCGGCCGCTGACGAGATTTTGATCGACTTTTCGAACGACAGTGGAAACGCGCATTTTTGTTGTTATCATTGTTGCCTCTATTGCGTGGCCTAGTATTAGAACGTAAGTTCTGTACCTGTTTTGACAGCTCATCGACCTTTCTAGCTATAATTTCCAGTGCCGACACAGTTCCTGGTTGTGAAGATGTACTGGCTACCTGCAGCGTCGGTGAAGCAATATCGTTGATCTTGTCGGCCAACTCAGCTACGGCCTCGAGTGAGCTGCTTGTCTGTGATGCGATAATTGTTTGAATATTAGTGGGGAGTCGATTCGACCATATTTGACGTATTAAATGTTCGGGTACAGAAGGGCCAGCTAAATTTTGTAAATGGCGCATAAACTGCGAAGGTTTACGATCGCCTAGCTCTTCGTGCGTTAATAGTTGCTGCAGTTTTCGTTCCTGCGAGGCCGATAGACGTTTTATTAGCTCTGACTTTAATTTTTCGTACTTGCCGGTTTCCGGCGGATTTAAAATAACGTCTTTTATTTCGGCCGCGTATTGTGGTTCTAACTGTCCAACAACGTAAAAAAATTTAGTCTGATCGGTTGTAATATTTGATATGGCGAACTGACCTTCAATCTGGGCAAACCACACCGCTGGTTCCTCCGGCCAAAATGGTGGCATCCTTACTCCTACTCGACATAATCCGGGTACATCTTCAGAAGTCTTCATGTTCGAAGTCATCGGGTCACCAATGTAGTTGAGTTGATGCCTACGGTATCTCAGCTGATGGCAGGTAGGTAGCGGCGGTGGTATGAAACAGTGAAGATGATAGAAACAAAGTTTAATTAGGTTGACAGGCGATACAAATAGGTGCGAATAGGAAACGATACAGAAAATACAATAGAGAAGATGAAAAGTAAACACTCGCGTGATTTTTTTGGCGTCGGATGCGCGGCAAACGAGTACGTGTGTGCTCGGCGCGGGCGCTCGCTCTGTATATGGTGCGGCGGCGGCCGGCGGTGGCAACGACCTCGTTCCTTGCCTCCGCTCCCTCGCGTCGCTCCGCTCCCCGCGGTCGCCTGTGGCTTGGGCCGGTTGCATCGACGCGCGTTTGTCCATTATCATCGGCCACCACAAGAGGTTTAAGAGCTCCGATGTGAAATACTGTCGCACCTTTCCTAAGCTAGCTTTTTCACAGCTCATTTAGCCTTGGACTCGATAAACGAACCAATATTGAGAATGGATGTTAATGAAACACCCAACAGCTCAAGGTGGTCTATTACCAGAATTGATAGAAAAGTCTGGAGACAGTTGGGAAGGACTCCGTTTCGCGGTGAATAAGCAAGCCTGTTGGCTGTAGTATAATACAAAATATCTAGTTATCTCCCTCCTAGTTGGCACATGTAGTATTCTGGCATTTTTTTTTGGCTCCACACTTTGTGTATTTAGCCAGTGTCAAGTAATAATATTTTCAAGTTATTTTATATTATACATAATGTATGTTGTATGTGTCAAGTCAAGTCACAGTCCAAGTCATCAACGTCAAGTCATAGTCTAGTCTAGTCAAGTTATACTCCTAGTAAAGTGGTGGCAGCTTTACCAGAAGCTTCTATGGAGTTTTGGAAACAACACGAAAAGCAACGTTTCACCATCATTATACCACTTTCCCACACTCATGCCTGCAATCCAGCACTTAACGAATAAAATTCCACCAATTTTATACACTAACACTGAAAATAACACAAGTTTTGGAAAATAATACAATGCGGTGACACGATCTTTTTCGTTTTCCCGCCAAAACTCTGGCATTATTATTTTCGTGTTAAAATAGGTATACGCATTTACATAGGTATCCTAAAATTACACTTACACATAATTATGCTGAACAGTTTTGTGCCTACTCCTTTTACCAACATATAATTACGTGGTTACTAAGGTTGTTTAATAATGTATGTATATCGTTATTTAACAATACATAGAGGCAACTTTATTCAACACACTAATATTGTAAAGGCGAAAATTTATATGTGTGTATGTTTGTGTGTATGTTTGTTACTCCTTCACGCTCAAACGGCTGAATGAATTTGGATGAAATTCGGTATCAAGATAGCTTATACACTGGATTAACATATAGGCTATATTTTATCCCGGAAATTGAAATTTTCCCGTGAGTCATCTCATTATTTGCTCATGCAAATAATTAAAATACTTTTTATCCACGGGTGAAACCGCGGGGCGCAACTAGATTTTCATAATTTTTTTTTGCTAAATGTCCGCTGGTACTAATTCATAACAATTCTCATCGAAATATTTCAAATTAGTTTTCGCCCTTGACACCTGAGCACGTCCATCGCCTATCGACCCAATCAGTGGGTGGTTGTCCTTACGTACTATTATTGAAACTGTGCTCACGCCGGTGTATATATTGTTAGCGTTTGTTTGACATCAATCAGCGGCGGCGCACTTTCACGAACGTCCATTACAAACGTAACCACATTTCGCAAATTGCTTTTTAAAGGTCGACGGGTTAAACGCATATACCATAATCAATGTACAGTCAGCTGAAAATAAATATAACTATTGCCTGACTCTACATAATAAAACGATGCTTGTAGGCAACGTGTCGTTTAGGGATTTTTTATGCTGTGGTTACTTTTAATTCTTCTCAATGTTTCTTTTATGAAATAAGTGTGAAACATGCTGGCGTCCCATCTGATGGTAAGTGGTCTCCACCGCTTATAGACACACATTTACACAATGTTACGAATCAAATAAAGTATTGATATTAAAATAATCCTGAAAATCCCCTGAGAGTTGCAACCGTCATCGCTTACATTACTGTTTGTCATACAAGTGTTAATACATAAATTCTGATAATTCTGCAGCTTATGTCTATTCTTGTAAAGATTACATTTATTTATTTTCATACGAAACTTTCTCCTAATCTTGAGTTATATGTGTTGTTGTATGACAGTTCAATATGATCAAGGTAAAGCCGGTTTTGTTACAAACTATTCAAGTTTCAATTTAACTTAATTTGCAGATGACATTGTTATATTTTATGTAATCATTATTAAGCTAGAAAACCACTTCAGTATCAAAAACAATTGAATTGGAGTGTAATAAAGTCGTAGGCCTCTACGTTACGGGTCCCGCGTAGTCTCGTAGACGTTGTAGCAAACGTAGCATTTCAATCTACGACAGCCTACGGTGGCGGCTACAAATTCCTAGTGTGAGAGGCGCGCTCAATAAGGGACTTCTCTGATACAACCATAAAAAACAAATGACTAAATACGTTTTAAAATATTTATTTAACCTAAATCGGGCTATTACCGACATTTTCAAACAAATATTGTTAATATGTTCTAGCTGTTCTTAAGTGATACGCTTCCCAAGGGTATTTCAATAAAAATTTTTAGAATGATTTATTTATTGTTCTACGTAATAGAAACTTCACAGTCATTGATATTTATGATAAAATTAAAGATTGTTTTTTTCATGTGGAACATGTAAAAACGTCTTATTGCTCCTAGTATGACAAGAGCGGGGGCCGATTGGTTTTTTGCCGATGCCTGTTACTGATTATGATGTCACTACCATTGTGATATATATTACAGTTATTGTGCACCCGGGCCAAGAAAAAAATGATTTAGTTCTCCTTTTTTGCATTCTACGCTTTGCAAGGTCCAACTATTAACATCCATTTAACGAAAGCGTTCCATTAATAGACAAAACAAAGGCACATCGACGCGGGGTAAGCTTTTAAGGATAGGGTAGCTTAATGAAGTTCGTGCTTCATTCGGGGCATCAGTGTACATTATACGAGATAGTGTACAGTTATTAAATATCTGAGCACTGGTTTTAACATAGAAATTGTTAGGGATAACCTAACATAGTTATAGGTAACTTTATTAATATAATTTACTGAAAGTGAAACTTTACTCTTCAGTCTCTGTGGTGTGGTGGTTGATCTGGTTGGCAGGTTGGCACCCTGAGGTGGCGGGTTCGATGCCCGTGACAGGACAAGTATTTGTGAACAAAAAAAACGCAAATATTTGTTCTGTGTCTGGGTGTTGTGGGACCATGGTAGTTCTGGGGTCTCTAGATACAGGGAATCTTAATTAGGATCCAGGATGTATGTATGTGATTTTAAAAAGTTGAGTTATAAGTTTTGGTAGGTAACAAGTAAAGTATTATAGTAAAGTATTGCTCAAAAAAAGAAAAACAGCCCTCTTATGTTGAAAATTAAGCAGCATTTGCTGTACTGCATTTCGTTTCCGATCATGTATGCTAAATGAAACAGTGATTATAGAGATATTTACCCGCAACTAATTATTGATTGACTGTATTTAATTCATACTATATATTTATTATTTTATGTTATTTGTCTAAAATGCTGCAGTGAGATCCCGACGTTCGTTGAACGAACTCGGTATTTAAATTCGAAAGAAATTGTAGAGTAGAAAAGTAATAATGAAATTCGAAGCTTATCTAAATTTATATCAATAACAATGATATATATTCTAGATATCATTCATAGTTTATGTATCATTATCTGATACTTAACTCATATCTAAACATTTACCTATCTAAAGATTTAGGCATTTCTGTAACTATATTATTTATAATGGACAAGCAGTTTTCGAGTAAATTATACAAATTAGTGGAACTTACCTTTAATTTGCGCTAATGGTAAAACGTTCAAACACAAAATTTTGTGCCTACGCTGTCAAATAAAACTTGAAAAAATGTGGCATGGCACGAAAAAATCTCATTCCGAAGCGTTCGTCCACACTGCGTTTCGTATAGCGATAGGTATTGGTACATAATTATACTTGGGTGTATTTCGGGAGTGCTATAAATTTCGCGTGAAATAATGGCAGCTTTTAAACTGGTCGTTATAACATTAAATAGCTCGAATATGTTTTGGTTTTTATCTGATACAGGTCGTCTGAATTTTACAGTCAGAAATCTTTGTGCAAGATTGTTCAATAAATAATAATGAAAAACAAGTGCGCATCATGCTTAAAGTATTGGCAAATTTACCGTTTACCTGTACTTTAGCTAGAGCGATAACTTTAACCATTGTGTTGTATTGATAGAAAAAAGCCTTTATTAAGCAAACAATAGAATCTCTTAATAGATAGTTTCCACTACGTAGGCTTTTTTACCTCTATAATAAGTATACCCTTGATATTGTGGAAGAATGTACGACCGTTTACGACGGTTCACTCAAACCAGCGAGCTGATAAGGCCATGATAACGTAACGATGTGTAATCTTTGTCAATATTGTCGTGGAATATGATGCTGAGATGTTTACACCCTATTTTCAGAAAGCATGAGACAGATTACTCTGGAGATAACGTCTACACGATAGTTTACTAATTGTGGTGATATCGTTTTTCTTGGTGGCTAAGAGTGGACAAGTTATTTGTTAGAGATGGCCAAAAAAGATAATGATTTTTGTAAGTCCGAGCGTTTCATTAGTTATAAAGATAACTAATTTGTTTTTTTTTTTAACTAACTGCAGGAAGGCAAAGGCCTTGCTGCAAGGCTAACGTATCAGGTCATTATAGTGTTCAAGTCAGCCCAATGTATCACCCTTTTTACCAACTATAATAAACTAACCAAATATAAGTGATAAGAATTTTTTTTTAAGTGTTTCTACTGTGTATTATTTTAAATAGTTTAATTATTTGGATATTTTAATATCTGTAGAGAAGCGTATAGTAAATTAAATACAGCACGTAATCTATATATATATATATATGTATATATATATACATATATAAGAAATAGTTACACTATCTATAACTCAAGAACGGCTAAAACGATTTGGCTGAAAATTGGTGGGGAGGCAAGAGACGGGCATAGGATACTTTTTATCCCGTTCCACGATTTTACTAATTCACCCGTGCGAAGCCGGGGCGGGTCAACTAGTTAAGACATAAATATAATATTTCGCAAAAACTCTTCCTCAGTTTGCTCCTATTTTGCAAGCAAAATTTATGTTTCCATAATTTTATTACAATGGTTTCCGACTAGTCACGCCATAGCCTATTAATTTTACCAACCCCAGTTTTAGACCTTTTCTTACTGAAAGTAATGTAAAGCAGTTTTAATTCTCCACATCACGCGAAAGTAAGCCATTCATGCTACGTTGTAAACTTTTATTTTAACCATTGAGGTTGAGAAATCTTCAAACATAGACGCTCTGTAAAATGTAAGTTTGTTGTTTTTCATTATAATTTCTAGATTAAACATTGTATAAGCTATCAACCTGAAAGGTAGGCAACGCACTGGCAGCGCCCCCGGTGTTGTTGGTGTCTATAGGCGACGGTAACTACTTACCATCAGGCGGGCCGTTTGCTTGTTTGTCTGTCTATATTATAAAAAAAAAACCTCTAGATATTGGTTTTCCCTTTAGTATGAGTACAGGTTGCGAGGTAGTTACTGGCCAACAACCTTGCAGACATGTAATAATTTGAATGCAACATAATGTTTACAGTGGAAAACACCATTATGATAATTTTTAACAATGTCATACTCGTATAAAAGCGCTCGTGGTTTGAATGAGCCACAAGAAATATTTTTGAAGAATAAATATGACATAATTATGGCTATCTATATTTTTTTCAAAATATCTCTACCAGGCTTCTTCTATGCGAGCGTTCTTCATCGTCAACCACATTATTACTTAACAACATGTGTAATGTGCTCAAACGTATGCCTATTTGGTTAATTAAAAATCAGTAAATATGTAATTTCTTACGTTTGTTGCAGACCTCCGCACAGCGTTCGGTCTGCTGGACCGCGACAGCGATGGTCACGTGACGCCGGCAGAACTGCAGTTCATGCTGAGGAACTTAGGCATCGAGGTCAGCGATGACCTCATCTCGGAACTTATCAAAGACGCTAGTAAAACTGGTAAGATTTATCATTTATAGCAGTATCGCCTGCTTAGCGTAATCAACTGATTATATCTAAATATGTATAACTCAAAGGTGACTGACTGACTGACTGACATAGTGACTGTCTATCAACGCACAGCCCAAACCACTGGACGGATTGGGCTGAAATTTGGCATGCAGGTAGATGTTATGACGTAGGCATCCGCTAATAAAGGATTTTTCGAAATTCCACCCTTAAGAGAGTGAAATGGGTGGTTGAAATATTTTACCATAGGTAGGCCACGCCGCGGGCGAAGCTGCGGGCAGAAGCTCGTTTGAATATAAAGGAAACGTTTTGAATCACGATTGGGTTCAAATTTTTCCTTAACATGAACATTAAAATTGGTTAAAGCTTGTTATTTTAGACAAGGACTAAACTGACATGACCTGTAATGACCTTATATATTTGACTCCAACATAGACTACAATGTAGGTGACTGATGGGTAATCAAATATGTATATGGTAAATCAATTTTTAAACCGTCTAAATAGGTCTGCAATTTTCATCGCCGTTAAATTACGTCTTGGTATTTCTCGTTTTCAGGCACGATATAGGTATTAGGTATATGTTACTTTACAGCTATTCTGGCTAATACATATATACATAGAACTCATCCCAAAATGGAGGATAGCCACCGATAAAATAAAATAGATTAAAAAATCCGGGTTCCTTCTTTTTTCGAACGGGCTAATGCTGTTGGTCTCTACCGACCCTTACAGTGTCACCGGGCGGGCAGTATGAGTCCGTAAACCGTTCTCCCATTACGTGCTAAAAATTCCGGTAAGAACGTTCCCCGCAGTCGGGCCTCTTCCGCCAAAAATTCTGCAAGCATTTCTCCACTTCCATAACGACCGGTATCGATAAAACATTAGAGCACCCTTCCACAGTAATATCGGCAGTCAAAGTATTCATTGGTATTTATGGACACTCGTTGCGGTTCGTAATGACTCAATAAGACAGGGTTGGCGACTGGCGTGCTCCGAGGATGCGTAGGGGTCGAAAACTTGAGGCATATGCGATAACCGTGACAACCCTGAAGGTCAATGTCTACACTAAGCTTTCAGTCTTTCGAACTTTAGATAATCATCTACTGTTGTAGCCAGGTTTCAAGGTTGCCAGCGCTCCCTTGTGCTCATTGAATGCCATGCAGTGAGGTCTCGAATGTGCAAGCACTTTACAAAAGTTGATGAGTGTAAAATTGTTTTGGAAACTGTTAAATCTTACATTATGTCCGATATTGCCACCTGTTTGAATTTGCAGGTGTCCTTGTAGCACAAAATTCAGATAAATCGTAACATTCCCTACTTCCAGAATAAACTCCGTCTGAAATTCTTGTCCTCGCTTCTATCTCAAAACTTGTAGGTAGATACATAACACTACAGTTTGGCTACATAGAACGTGCATTTACTGCTTTGCTTCCCACTTTCGTTTGAATGCATGCCAAAAACAGCACGTGTTTTTTTCCTTACAATAATATTCAGTTCACACAGGAGAGTGAAATATGTATTGTGTCACTTTAAATTGCCTGAAAATGTACAAAACGGAAACAACAACTCATCAACAAGTTTATAATTAAATCTTGTTTACGTTGGCTTGCGTGTTATATGAACGCACCTACCTAGAGATGCGGCGTGTAAGGCTTACGTAAAACTATGTTTCTCTGTATAAAACGAAGTCAGGTGCATAAATAACAATGTACAAAATGTCTAAATGTCTGAAGTTTTTGTTTAAAATGCAGACACTCCATCGTGAAATATAAGTGAGCAATGGATTTAGCCATTAAAGCTTTATGAAATGAAATGATGCAAAAAAGAAAACTATATTGAGAAGATCGAGTCAACGCAAGCAACTGCGAAGTTTAAGTATTCATTACTTACATACGATTGATTAGGCGGCTAAGAAAAACATCCTTAAGCCATGTTCCCACGGTAACCGCCCGTCGGAATTAGTGGGTGGCAAAAACGATGTAAACAAAATATCATTAAATCGATAAGGGAAATATTTACGTTTATTCACAATGGTTATTGTAAAATGGCGTGCAAGTCAAGGCGGGTGGATTGGGCGGGCGACTTCCGGTCCGGCTGCGACCTCTGGCGGCAAGGTCAGGCTTCATTGCTACCGGGTAACTTAGTGCCTGTCGTAAAGACAAAGTGTAAGCCAGGCCATAGTTATACCATTTTACTCTCAAGTTGTTTGAATTATTGCCTCATGCCCGCTGTTTCCAGAAATGTATTTATATTTTGCTGTCCATAACTGACAACTTTGTAATGTTCAGTAGTTAGTTATGTACAGGCAACTGAAAAAGAAGCTACACAAAATTAAACTTTGAATTTAGTTTGATGGTTTTAGGACATTTTTGTACACTGGACAAGAAACGTTTTGACATTCATCTTACTCCTCGAATGAGGCGCTATATAATTTCTAAATACAAAAATGACACCGGCCTTGTTTATCTTTGATTTATAGTAAATCTTACTATATTATGCTATTGTCTATAATAATAATAACGCCCAATGATCTCGTACATAGATCCTGGACCCTAACTAGGATTCCCTGTATCTAGGGACCCAGGAACTACGAGGACCATGGTCCCACAATACCCTGACTCAGAACTAGTATCTGCGTTTTTTTTACTGTGCACTAATACTTGTCCTGCCGCGGGAATCGAACCCGCTGCCTCCGGGTTATGAGGCGTTATGAGGCAACATCACATAGGCTGTCAAATCAACTTCACAAATATTTGTACAAATTACTCAACATCACAGATTTTCACAGATATTGCTATAAAATTCTTAACTGATCAAATTTGCCAGTCCTTTGGTTTAATAGTAGTATAGTATCTATGTTCTGATTTTTCTAAGTACGACACGTAGGTTATCATTACACTCCATATATTTCCGTAGGTGATTAAATGATTATTTGTTTCAATGAAACTAATTAGCGTGGAGAAAGTATATAATATGAAGAAAATGATAGACCATGGTCTATTATCATGAGGAACGGCGGTCCTCGTAGTTCTACTACTAGGAAATAAAATTAAGTCCACGAGGAAACATCCCTATTATTAAAAATAAATCTCGCTTAATGACAGTATGTATGTAATGTTGGACATCCTACGTTTTACGCAGGTATTCTGCGTTTCTTCGTTTCTTGCCTTATCTTAGATTTTCTGTAAATAGCCCCTCACTATCCTTGTTCACTATCAAGTCGCATTATTTCCTTGAAACTATAAAAGCGAGCTTTACTTTTGCACGCGAAGCATTAATTCAATGGAACCTATCTGGCATCGCTAATCTGTTGATCCAATCAGATTGCCGCCTCTAGAGGTAATGAGGTTAGCCCCTGGATCACGCTATTTTACATTACATAACTATACCACTAACTTATACGGCCAGCGACACAAGTAGCTGAACGTTTTCAAACTTCTGATTAGATTTTAGGTATAATCTATATTTCAAGTTCACGCTATGAGTAAGACGCCGTTAAATCAACATGTTTAATTCATTGTATTCTAGGTGCGGTTCAAATTCGTGATTTAAAGAAATTTTTAAGCTGACTGTACCTACTGATGTATTCGAAGTGTGCTAAAGGCAGTAAGGGGTTTTAGACTTACTTGATCTAAATGGGCTTTTAGATATTAATGGTATGGCTAGCCCACCTGATGCAAAGCGGTCACCGTACCCTATGGACATATCTGTAACACTAGAGGTGTCAGTAAATGCCTCGCTCACCCTGTATAGGCCTTCCCCTGCTATAACTCTCCTTTGTTGCTAATTGCTAAAGAAAGGGTTACTTTGATAATTAAGTTAACTTTGACCTTGAATAACTTTTGAATAAGTTGATTTTTCGAAAAAAGATATCAGTACTTTTTTGTAGAACGTTCAATTCTCTACAAAAATATTCAATGGGAATGCAGAAAAATTTATGGTTCAATAGTTACAAAAATAAGAAAAAAATAATTCTGTTTTATTGTTATGGGAAATCGAAAAGTGCGATGCGGAACACCTTAATATTAATACTAAGAGCTCATATTTTCAGAGGCCTATTTTTGCATCTAAACGAAACTTTTGAGCCTGGTTCCAAGAAAAAAAAACATTTTTTGAAACCCCCTAATAAACACCCATGTAGATGGTAATAAAACATTATGATGATGAACTGCTGATAATCGCTTTCGTAATAAGCCGTGTATAAACCGCGGTAAGTTGCTGACGTCACAGTTCCACTAACGACTTCTTCCTGTTGTCACGTTAATTAAGATATAACGACTAAAGCTCTTTGTTTACACCCGCGCTTGTCGCTTTTTTTCTAGATATGATTTGTATTTTAGAAAAATTAAACTCTAGATTTGTTAAGATAACATAGGGGTTATCCTTAAATTACTTCACACGTTAAATTAAATTAAAATGTATGTAACCTTCGTAGGTTTTTAATGCATTCTTATTTTACATACGAGTTAGAAGTGACCTGCAGAAAAATGAAGACAAAAGTGTACAAATAATAAAATCTCAAGCAAACTGACTCTGCATTGTGCAAGTTCTATTCAAAAAGTTTATATCTACCACTATTCTCTGTTAAACCTTTTTTTATTATTACAGGCAACGGCCTAATAGACGAGAATGACTTCATGCAATGGGTGACAAAAATACAAGCAATACAAGGCATGGACGTTAGCAATTGCGGGGGTGACTCTGAAGAGGAAATTACGAGGGATCTGCTTGCAGCATTCAAGTAAGTCCTCGTTGACTTTTGCATCCATGCCATCAGTACTGACGGAGAAGCATCACTTTCCGTACCTTCAGTAGGTAGAGTCCATGGAATAATAAGCAGGAACTTGTTCTTCCTACTCGGTGGCACAGCCATCTAGACTGTAAGAAAAACGAGTGCGCTTCAGACCACACGACTGAAGTAAAACTTCTATAGCTCCATCTATCCGCCGGTATAACTTTGTTTTTGCTTTGTTTAATGTTAATGTCGCCCTCTTGACAATTGTAAATTGTCATTTTACCGGACATACCAACATAATAATACAATTCTTGTAATACAAATTTGTTATGTTGACAATCAAATTGAGAACAACGTGAACCAACAACTTTCAACTTCCATTCGCCTCATTACGCGTTCCCCAGTTTACTCCCCAAGTCAAGCGTGCGTAAAGAAGTTTTACTTCAAAATTGCAAGAACTTTAAAAAATACGTTTCAGCATTCCTAAATTCACACACTAAAAATAAAACTACCTAAAAATAAAATCATCAACTTTAGTATATGCTTAAAACAGATCAACTAGTAGATTTAGTTCACCTTAAGTAAATTGAATTGTCATATAAAAATGCATATCGAGACTTATGAATGAAAAAGCAAAAAGTTATTAGGAAAGGAAGTATATCGTAGTTTCAGGACTACCTACAACCGCTGAGTATCAGTTCTTCGGTCATTAAAGTAATAATACAATATGCATGAACTTTACAATATTTTCTTTATATTCCTCCAGAGTATTTGACCGGGACGACAACGGGTACATAACTCGCGATGAGCTCCGAGCGGCGCTCGAGATGATCGGCGAGCCAGTTACGGACGCGCAACTCAACCAGGTCCTCGCGCTCGGGGATATCGACCACGATGGCAGGATCGATTACGAAGGTGACGGAGAATTAACCCTAATACCTTTTTAGCTAAGGTTTTTATTAGTTTAGTTAGGTAAACCATCTAAACCGTGAAGTCGAAGCCCTACGGCAGGATTGATTACGAATGTGTGGTAATAATTTTTGATAAGGTTCAATTCAGTTTAGTAAATAACGGAATATAAGAATGGGATCTTATATAAATAAAAATAAAAAGATTTTCTTTGTTCATCCTTTGAGAACAGCCTAACTTGGTTATCTTTTGTTTTAAAATGTTTGTAATAGTCTGAAAAAATAGAAAAGTCTCCAGGAACATGTACAAAATCGGTAAAAATTAACGCCCTTTATTTGTATGGAATTTTTGTGTTAAAAATACAGGACAAGCAATCGTTGGGGTTTTCACATCTTTAAAATGAACCTATGTAAAGCAGTGGACTGGTTGACTATGATAATACTGATAAAAATGTACAGTTTTTCTGTTTATACTAACGTACATATGAAAACACTGGGCAGCATTAAACAAAGAGGTGTCTAGATAAATCAAACGTTCAAAGCGCTAAAATTAACGCTTGGCTGCACAACAAACGGCTTTAGAAAGAATTTTCTGCTTTAAAAAAGCTGAGAGATTGACAAAAAGATTGGCAGATCACCGCGAACTCATCACGCACAGTAAATGCTTTTTCTCTCAAGACAATTTTAGCGAATCTTTGAAACTGATCTTTTAATACGTACTTTTCTATTTTTCAGAGTTTGTAAAAATGCTGCTGTAACCTACATCTCACTGGTCGAGTATTCAGTTACTATCTGGTAGAATTCTAAAGACAACGTTTCCGAAAGGATTTTGTATAATATGTGCAGACTATAAATTATTATTGCAAACGTGTTTTATATTTTAAATTAATTGTAAATGTACCATAAGGTATTATAGAACTTGTCAAAAGGTCAAGACATTTTCAAGAACGTATCAACTCTCAAGCAGTGAAATGCATTTGTTATCAGCAACAAAAAATTTATAAAATTGTACAAGGCCTTTCGTCGACGCATAATTTTGTAAAATCGTTGTGAGTTTAGAACGCTCTTTCAAATGCTTTTCATAAAGTAGATAGTGTGCTTTCACCTTCAATGGGCGGAATTAAAACATCCCACAGTGCAAATACTTTATAACAGTCTTACGAAAGAAGCGTTTCGATGAATTGCATGGTGATTACTTTTACGAAGAGACTTGGATAAATGTAAGTTCGAAGGCAAGGTAAATCGCCCATTTAGCAAATCTATAATATATTATGGACACCTAATATTTGGAAGTATAGTTTCCAATGTACATAAAGGTAATTTTATAACAATATAAATAATGTAATTAATAAGTTAAGAGTAATTTAGAGGGAAACAAATAATATTTATCATATGGACATTTGAATTTTGTAATATACGCATATTTCAATGTTATTTGTAAAAAGTGCTGGTTTATTTTTAACGCAACAGAAGAAATATATTTTTTATAATTTAATATAATATAGTTGCAAAAGACATATTCGAGAAATTGTGTAAATTTTGTCACCATTTGTATAAGTTTTTTGTTTTTCAGTAAAATATTTTATTTATTATATCCCTAAGCGTTACTTAGAATTAGTTTAGCATAAGCTTTACATAAACATAATTGTTTATCATTAATAGAATTAGCTATAATCCTCTGGCAGAAAACAATACAATCTCTCAACCACGAAACTTTAAACTAAACGGCCTATTAATAACCCTATAAAAGATTTTGTACTATTTTTGCTAGATCATGTCAAGTAAGTACGTTTTTGAAGTAAAACTTCTTTACGCACGTTTGAATTGGGGAGTAAGCTGACGAGGCGAACGGAAGTTGTAAGTTGTTGGTTTACGTAGATCTCCATTGTCAACATAACAAAGTTAAAAATGTGTATTATTATGTTGGTATGTCCGGTAAAATGTCAATTTACAATAAAGATGGCGACATTAAACATTAAAGCAAAAACATAGTAATACCGGCCGATAGATTGAGTTAAACTAAAGAAGTTTTACTTCAGTCGTGTGGTCGTTTTTTTATTCAACAAACTGTTTATATTATTTACATGTGTACGATAACTCGTTGCATGATTTACAGCACCTGTAAGTACCTATCTAAAATAACGTGTGGGAAAAGTTATATGTTGAAAAAGTATATTGTTACTTATAACTATTTTTAACTCCCAGTGTGTATCTAAAATAAGACATCGTTTTTTAAATTATTTTACTATACTAAAACTAATCAATATTAATGAATTCAAATTATTTTTATTTTAATGGTTGTGAACTTGTCAACAATAATGTTGTGGACATCAGGATTGTACCTATATAAAAAACTAAGCTTTTTATTTTCAAGTTACATAAGCAACCAGCGGATTTTATAATTGGATATTAAGGAAGTACCTTCGCTAAGTGTTTGTTATGTAGCTTCGAATAGTACAGTTCCAATATTGCAATTAATTCGATACCCAGACAAACATTATGGCTACAACTAATACACGCATTATTTTATGTTACTCAAATAAAACGGTTAGTTTTTTTAAAATATTTATTCAGTGGTTTCAATGCAGCTAAAGTAAATAATTTTTACTATAATTTTAGATGACTTCAATGAGCCTTTTAAAGGCATGTGATGTGGAATGAAAGTGATCAATAAATATTGATTTTGTTTACAAGAGTTTTATTTATTTTCGTGAGAGTAAAGGCACAATTTTGAATTCTGATGAAGATACATTAAAGATATGCTATTTTTGGATAATGTTATTTAATTTTATGGTCAGTGAACCATTTATTATTGAAAAATGAAACTTCTTATTTTGTTGACAGTTTAAAGGCCAAACTAAATTATTCTATAACAAAACAGTGTTACGAAAAAACTTAGTCCACTCCTTGTAAAAACTTGCCGACGAAATCGGTAGGTTGAGGTTCGGCACTGGGGTTCCATTTGGCCATGATGTGACCTTTCTGCATCCACTGGTACTTTATCTCCGCCAGCTCCATGTAGCCCTGAGTCCGTAAAAATAAATATAGATTAGGTATACCTACTGTATAAACTTTTAGAGCCGTCTTTACCAAATTGGAGGCTCTGGGAAATAAGGATAATGTGGCCCCCCTATGATCTTCACAGAGCATTATTTTGTTAGAATAGACAAAGTAAGTGAAGTTCTAGCTTTATTTAATAATAATAATAATAGCGCCCAACGATCACATACATAGATCTTGGACCCTAACTAGGGACCCAAGAACTACGAGGACCTATAGTCTCACAACAAGTATTTGCGCTTTTTTTTTCTATGCACAACTACTTGTCCTACCGCGGGAATCGAACCCGCTACCTCGGGGCTGTGAGCCGAACTGCTCAACCACCACACCACAGTGGCTGTCATATTTAAAACAGACGTACCATTAAATTGTATTTTTATCTATTTAAGTTTAGCTAACCACGCTGAAATAGGAAAGCCTATGCTAATCTGCCAATATCGAGTGGTTTTTTAGTGACATGCGGTACCTTGTCACTTTAAAAGGACAGGACAGTCGGCGGACAAACACGCCCAGAAGAATGTCCCTGGTTCCTGATTTGCAGCTGAACTTTCGAATTCTTAGGTAACTTAGTCATACCTTGATGACTAACATGTCTACCACTCGGACGTCTTGAACACACGCGTTCATGTAGAACTTTTCCCTTAATTTAAGTCGGCAATCTGCTTCATTTTTTTGAACGTCGTAATATTTTACTGAAATATATCGATACCTACATGAGTATAAGGCTACCAGGGCTATTTGCCTACAGAAGAAGGAAGAAATTGATAGTAAGCTGGTGGACTAAGGTTTATCGTGTAAAAAATTTAGTGTCGATTTATAGTCGATTCTTAATATCTTCTTTTTCATTTCAATAGAATACCCATATATTTTAAGTTTCGTTTAGCTTTAAAAAAGGACACAATCGATACCATTATACATACTATTAATCCTATAGGATTCACTATCTCCGTAGCTTTAATAAAGGCCGGCAGTTATATAGGTATAGCAGTTTTTTCATAAACATTATAGAGATGGATTCACATTACGTAGAACTACCTACATAATAATATTAGGTATGGATTAGTTACCTACTTACATACAAAAATACAATCAACTGCCATTTATTGGACTAATGAGACAAAATCTCAAGTCTCGGCTAATGCGGTTGGTTTCTATCGACCTTTACAGCATCACCGGGTGGAAACAGCGTCACCGGGCGGTACAGGGTCACCGGGCGGCAATATAATATACGTATATAAAAATCTCAACAGTCAATCGTATGGTACCGGATGGGTACCGGCGTGTGAACAGGAACCCCCGGAACCTCTTCCCGGGCCCTAAGAGAATGGGCAGCCTCAAATATGACCTGGTAGGCCGCTACCACCTGTATGGTAAAGAAAGATGAGTAATAACTTACCGATATAGGGGATGTAGCGATAAAATCCCCGATACAGGCTGATGACACGCCTGTGAGCCTCATTTATATCTTTAGACATCAATGGTCTTACAATTTTACTTGTTGCTGCTAAGTTTGGTGGTGAAACCATTATGCAAAAGCGGATCTCTTTTAATTACCAACTTCTTTTATCTCTAATCTTATATCCGTGGATTTTCAAGATCTTATTTTTATTTACAACAGGCACAGAGGAAATAATACTACGTCTCCAATAGGTACCTAAGTAGGTATAATTCAGAGTAGGTACCTTTTTATAAACGGAAAGTGTAATTCAAAGAGCATAAATTACCATTACGTTTTAGTATAATATTAAAACGTAGTGGTTATATGCTCTTTGTATAATATAATGTGAATGACAAAGTCATGCACACAATACACAGAGTAGGTATATCAAAGAAATAGTT
This sequence comes from Ennomos fuscantarius, assembly GCA_905220475.3. Lineage (NCBI taxonomy): Eukaryota > Metazoa > Arthropoda > Insecta > Lepidoptera > Geometridae > Ennomos > Ennomos fuscantarius. Next base: position 8,651,649 of record HG992037.1, on the reverse strand, counting down.
CAATTTGAAGCAGATTATATACCTACCCATATATGGTCTTGTAAATACCTACTTTTTATAGCGTACTAAAACTGCCCCGCGGTTTCACCCGCTATTTCTCGCGGGAGTTTTTAATTTTCCTCTTATAAGTATCCTCGTCGATCTTAGTAGTATAAAGTGTGAAAAAGTCATCCAAGTTGTGGCGTGAAAGCTACAAATAAACGTTTCACTTTTATCTAGGATACTTTTGCCTGTCTGTACTAACTTTTTAAAAGTTTTACAGCTCCTACGTTCACACTTATTCCTTTGTGACACACCCAAATGCATTGCAGTACCTCATAGAGGGATAAGTGCGAACTTAGGTGTCAAACTTTAGAACATTAATGCATTAGTTAGTTGCCTTAGCGACCAACTTGCCTGCCGGTGCATAAAAGCGACGTGTGTTTTTCTTTCAATGTTTTTCGTATTTATTGATAGGTCTTACATAAAAACGTCAAACCTAATGCGATTATTATTTATTTATTACCCTCTAACTAAAGCATAATGTATAGTAATACCATCAATATACAAAATAATGAAACAAGCTAAAAGCGACTCGTCTCGCGCGCCCAGGGCATTAGTAACTTTATACACTGAAGGCCTTTATACATTTCACAGTAATCATCTTGCGCACACAATCTAGTACTGTTACCTATTTATTCTGTGGCACGACTTGTTGATCATATGATGGTAATAAATAAATACTCCTGTATAGTAACCATAATTAGAAGACACCCGAGTGCTAATTGAACATCAAATATTTTACATTGCCATTAAACATTGTAACATAACATCAGGATAAATGTGGTCAAACCAAGCTTATCTAATATTTAAAAAACACCCAGTGTGTTGGGGCACAAATGACATGTAAATACTATTGTAATATTGCTAATTTTCATAAATGAGACATAGCAACATTCTGAATAGTCTATTTCATTTAAATAATAAACATTAACATATGACTTTGATCCTATTTAACATGTATGCAATTGATTTTATGTTTATTCATTCCCCTTGAAGAACTTGGAAAGGAAGTCCTTAGGCTTTGGTTCTTCAGTAGGCTTGAAGTAATTCATGATGTGTCCCTTTTGTTTCCACATTCTGACTGATTCTTCTAACTCCATTTGACCCTGAAAATGCAAAATCGATTTTTAAGTAATTAAAATGTAATCTTATGAGTAATAAAGAAGGCTTATCTTAAAACATAAGTAAGTGTGGTACACAGAAATTTTGTTGCTCTAATTTGTATGATTTTCTATGAATGTGATGATAGACTTATTAATAAATAAATTCTATAATAATAAAATAAATATTACAATAAATAAAAGATTAAAATTGAAAGAAACTTGAGAATACATTTTATTTTAATGATATAAATAGGCCAGTAATTATTATTTATAGATAGACTTTTTTTTAATTCAATTTGTTGATATTTCATGACACCAACTTTCAAAATGACTACCTCGTAAATGGCTCAATATAAACTAAGAATTAATGTAGCTACACAATAAACTTTTTTTTCCGTCTGATGTTAAGCGACACGGCAGTTGCAGTGTCACTCGGAACTCTAAAGTATAGAGTTTACACTGCACTGCGCTCATCATCCTGAGACATTAGCACAATCCAGTAAGATTACTAGACTGTTAGATTGGTTCATTAAGTCTAATTTGCCCAGTAATATCACTAGCTACAGTGCCCTTCAAACCGGAACACAGCAGTGCTTGCACAATACTGCTTGGCGGCAGAATAACTGGTAAAGCGGTGGTACTTACCTAGGCGAACTTTGCAGAAAAGTCCTACCACCTAGTAGTAGTAGTAGTACCACCAACTTACCTTAATTACAAGCAAATCAATCACTCTAATATCGGTGACATCAGCATTTTTCATAAACATCTCTCGCAGCTTTTTACGGCATTGATCTTCTGATTTCGGTATGTCAAAATCCTTTACTGAAAATTATTATTTTTTTTTAAATTAAGTTCTTCTGTTTGATAACATAGCTGCATAACTTGTTTTTATTTTCCTTTTGTTTGCTATTATTATATTATATTGTATCATACATTTATATCACAAGTGAAATGCTTTAAAAATATATTACATATAAATTGTAGTCATAATATCTAGGATTAATAAATGTACACTAGATTATGTACTTAGGATTTATTCATGAAAATATTTTTGAAATTGATATGGAGTAGACCACCTCATCTTACTTACCCCTTCTAACTGTTAAACAATTTTATGAATAAAAGCTTTAGTTTTAGCCTGAATCTTACATTACCTAGCAAGCATTGTCCAGGGCATCTTCCGGTACCAATTTCAACAAATATAGAATATAACTAAAGCGAGAATGAGCTTTAAAGATCAGCATCAATGCAGATTCATCTTCTTTGGCGTAATAAAAATAAAACTGATGACATAACAGATTACTAACCCAAGTAAGGGATTTGACGATACCATGCCTTGTACAGGCTCCGTACTCTTCTCTTTGCATCTCCTGCGTTTAATGAAAGAACTGGTCTTACAGTTTTTGTACCCACTTGAATGGCTTGCCTTGCAGACATTATAGTAAACTGTAACTGCGCTTTTTTCGATTGATATTGGTATGTTTAGATTATATTTTGAGATTTCTTTGAGTTATCAAGTTTTGACATGTAATACAGCAGATACAGATGATTTTGACAGTGACACTGACTAGCTTGACACTGAGAACTGTAATGTCTAACATAGTTTTTTGAGTTTTGGCGGGAAAACGAAAAAGATCGCGTCAAGTGGTATAATGATGGTGAAACGTTTCTTTTCGTGTTGTTTCTAAAACTCCATAGAAGCTTCTGGTAAAGTTGCCACCACTTTATTAGGAGTATGACTTGACTAGAATAGACTATTACTTGACTTGATGACTTGGACTGTGACTTGACTTGACACATATCTGCGTGAAATATCATAAACTTGATAAATTATCAATTACTTGACACTGGCTAAATACACAAAAGTGTGGAGCCAAAACAAAAAAAAACATAGCTTTTTTTTTTAGTTTGGCTTCCAGATTTCACGCAGCCACACTTCTATGCTGTGTGTATCTAAAAAAATTAATAATAACACCCAACGAACACATGAGAAAGCTGGATCCGAAATAGGATTCTCTGTATCTAGGGGACCCAGAAAAGCAGTAGAACAGTCCATGGTTCTACAATACCCAGACACGGAAGATGACTATATTTGCAATTTTCGTGTGCTCAAAATAATTATTGCGATACTTCTATCTTGATTCTTGTCTAATGTACTTGTCTCGTAACGGGAGTAGTCAGTAGAGCCCAAAAAGCATATGACCGCTACGCTGCGTCCCAACCCCGGGAATTTATATAGTAGTAATGATAAAAATAATTAGTAAACTTTTTTAAATATTATATTTATTATCACGTTACCTTCTTATCTTTTAAATTATTTTACACTTTATTAGATCATTATGTAAGTTGTACATCGGTTTAAGGAATTAACAATAATATTTTAATTATGTTACTTACACACAATAATCTAACAAGCTAAGTACCTACTTAATCTGTCACAATTTACAAAACCAACCATGATAAACACGATACTCACATTTTGATAACAAACAATAGACATTCAATATAATAAATAATAATTATAGGCAGAAACTTATTCTTAATTTTTACAAGTACTTAAGTGACTTTGTAAATATGTTATATCCTCAATGGGCAAGTTTTGGCTCCATATTTGGGTGTATTCTGAGAGCTGTATGGATTTATCAAGAAAGTGTCTTTCATGCGTCCAGGCATGTAAGTAAAGAAAATATCCCTGAAAAAAAAATTCAGCGCATGGAAATATGAACAATGTAACGAATAAAAAAATAAAAAATATTGTGGACATTTCACACAGCGCCATCTAGCTCCAACTAAGCAAAGCTTGTACTGTGGGTACCAGGGGGGTGATCACGAAACTTTGATTACAATGCACAGGAGAAATTCCCATACAACTATGCACATAAGCTGTGTATACAAACTGTCAAATCCATACAAATATGTGTTTCTATCTGTTGCAAGCGAGTTACGTGATCACCTAGCAAATAACTAATACAATACATAGTTACTTTTTTGTTTGTAAATACATACATAGAATACAATATAATATAACACCCAGACACAGAACAAAAACCTATGTTCATCACACAAATGTTTCTCCTGGGTGGGAAGCGAACCCACAACCCACAATTCAGACGGCAGGGGTACTACCAACTGAGCTATTGGGCCTGTCAATAATAGGATTATTAGTAGCATAAATTATCTACTTAAATTAGAATTTATAAAACAATTTTCTTCCAAGTCAACACTTGGAAGAAAATTACAAACCGTTTTTGATGAGTTCGGGCCATTCTATGACGAATGATTTGAGGCTCAGGGTTTGAAGATAGAAATTTGCAGTATGTTACTATATATTAGGTGCTATAATAGATGATATTAAGTAACTGGTACTTAATAGTAGTGGCAATTAGAGGTAGTTTTATGATAACTTACAAAAAGGCTTTGCTTGGATATGCGTCAAATTTGGTTGTAGGCCACCAAAGTCGCGTTTGCTCCAATTGTTTTACCCGATTCCTCGACACAAAATCTTCCATTAGTATATGGAACTGAAAACCACAAAAATCTTGTTACCCTCTTTGCCTATTCAATCCCTACTCCTATGCATGATATCAGCCCGTGCTACTTTCAAACCGATGCGACGCACCCCGGATCCCGCTCGGCCCTGCACCACAACTTAGTTATGTGCGGAATTTGCACTCACTGGTGTGTCATACGTTACTTAAAATACTGCGAGCATATTCAGCCGAACGTACGAGGCTGCGTATCTCCGGCAGGTAGGTCGCTACACTTAGGTACCGTTATTTTCATAAACATTTCCGCCCATCCTAAGAGAAGAGCTGGTCAATAAATACCATCAATTTTTTGTAGGAGTTTAGTCATTGTTGACTATGTCACTCCCGTAATTCTGACAACGTGTTATTAGAAGAATATCAATCGTTCAATCTCTGCATATTATATACAGTTCCCTCAGTATCCCGGCTTTCTAGAAGCTGACGAAGCCAAGATACTGTTGAAACCACAGATCGTTTCTATTGTGTGGGACTTCTCGGCGTTGGGCTTCGTTTCGCAAATCCGCACACGTTCCGTCAACACGTGAAAAAACGACAAATTATGTTGACCAAGATTATATTTAAACATACCTACCACGAGATTTTATATATGAATTGATTATTTTATGAATGATATCTCGTTTCGCTAATTAATGACTGACCTTAATTCTATAAATACGGGCATAGGGAATGATTTAAAACACCAAGTAAGCTCAAAAAAATCGTATCAATTAGATACTAAACAAATGGTAAAAAAGGACAGGAATATAATATGATAGAGGCGACGATTTCAAATCGTAACGGAACCTTTCCATGGATTGCGAATCTGACGGGTGCTGCAGTTGCTGCTGCCCCTCATAACTGTTGATACATATTTATAAATGGACTTTTTTTTTATGTTGTTGAATGATGTGACGAGCTAGTCGTTCACCTGATGTTAAGTGACACGGCCACCCATAACAGAACAGTGTCACTCGGAACTCCAACATGTAAAGTTTCGCATGACTGCTGCAATGCGCACATCATCCTGAGACATCAACACAGTCTGGTAATAAGATTACACGACTGTGAGATCAGATCATAAAGTCTCATTTGCCCAGTAATTTCACTAGCTACATTGCCCTTCAAACCGCAACACAGTACTGCTTGCACACTACTGCTTGGCGGCAGAATAACTGGCAAAGCGGTGGTACCTACCTAGACGAACATAGCAGAAAAGTCCTACCACCTAGTCAAACTTACCAGATCCTGGATCATATATCTATGAGACCAATTCATATGCTTAATCTCCTTAGGGGTGAATGGTATTCTGTAAGCTCGCGCTCTAAAATCCATATGTTTCAAGTCGAGCCAACAGCGTTGCGACTGTAGTATAAGTTGCTCTGGAAGAATACAATACAAACTGACAGTACTTACGTACATCGCATGAATTCTACGTGAAGTTTGTCAATAGATTCTAATATATCGGGCCCGTCGTTGATTCACCTGGTTGTACCTAAGTGGTTGTTAATCAAGTTCATATAAACTGAAGTTTCTGTCTATTAAATAGGTAGTTTTTGTAAGATTTACATAAGAGAAGCGAAGTAAGTAAATAAAAAATTAAAATAAAGTAGTACGTACTGTGCTGCTTTGCATCAATTTTTCCCTTTACCCGATTCCTGACCCATTCTTGAAGATTATTCAAAAGACAAGCATTTGGCAAATGAGGGATCAGTAATGCAGTATCTGATAAATCGGCTAAAAAGGCCTAAATTAAAAATTATTGATTATTATATGTTTTATTAGGTAAGTAAGTAAGGTATTTACTAAATGAGCAGGTAATAATACTGATATCTAATACAAACCGCAAGTAAATCTTTTACTTTTACGCCTGCTGCAGATAAAGAAGCAACTGAAGAATTTGTCTGAAAATTAAAATGTATTTGATTACAAAATTCATAAATAGATACCTACAGTAAAGTGGTTTATTGTCTTATGCCAAAACTTAAACAATAGCTACCGTATCTTTCGATGACAATACAGCATCTTTTACAGTATCTTTAATGAAATCTTCCATCGGATCCATTTGGAAGATTTTAGCTTCATCGAACCACATTGGTCCGTGTCTTGACGGTGGGTAAAAATACTTTTCTTTTGATTTTCCAGTGTGGTAGTAATCATAGAGATGGCCACATCTACATGTGGATTCTTTTATATAATTCATTACTATTTCCTCCCTTGAACAAGCCGAAAGTTAAATCGTATCGCCAGCACGCAATTCTTGAGTGACAGAGAGGTGAATTAATCTTATTTTCGCTTTAGTAAAATTTCTCAAACGTTTTTCATGACTATTTAAAAAAAATGACTAACGCAAAGGCATGCTGCGATTCACAATCCACGCAGACAGGGTTCCGATTTGGAATCTACACTCTGTTATTTTAATCCTAAATTATGTAGACGAAAGAGAGTGAGTGCAGATTTCAGTTTATTTTCTGATGACGCGATGACGGGTAAATTGGGGTGCTGTGTGACCGGTATGGAAAAAAATAGGACACGGAGTATCGGATCAAGGGAATTGCAATGAACAACAATAATTTCCTATATTATACAATAACCAATCTCTATAATTTTATCAATTTTATTTTAATATCGTTATTTATTACCATCTAGTTAAACAATCGCAGCCCGTAATGCATTTTTCTTTGACTTCTCTAGGGTACTTCCAATAACCCAGTATAGTAGTTACCATATCGCCAAAGACACACACGATTCCTCCATTGATGGGTATGTACCCAGATGGCAGTAAACTAACGTCTGTGGAAAATTATACAGGTAAAAATATAAATGGATGGGACATCCCATCCATTCATCTTTTGGTGCTTCATTTTACGAAGTGTAGTAACTCCAGATTAGTCTCATATAAATATGATGGGTATCTATAGGTTGATTGATATCAGGTCATTATATTGGCATTTGTCTGCAAGAGTCACATTTTCTCATATAAGAGAATTTACGAAAATGACAGGCAATGGCTATAGGTAGACCATGAACCTTGATTCTTCATCGAATAGGTAACTGTCTTCTATGATCTTACAGATCTCATGAAGAGCCGGCGAAGGAAATACCCAGGAAATGAGCAGCAGTATTCCCCTCAGTCTTCATTACAATCTAACTGCGATTACCAAGCCAATCGTATTAATTATGACCCCTATTGATAAGCTTCTGAAGTGGCGTTTTATGGGGGCCTCCTATAATATCAGTTTAGCAGTGGCCGTCTACCGGCTGTTGTTGTTACTGCTAATAAAGCGCATTAAATCAAGTTCGTAAATTGATTTGAGACATTTTGCAAGTAAAATAAGTATACCTAATTTATATTTAGACTAGCTTCTGTCCGCAGCTTCGCCCGCGTGGCCTATAGGAAACGAAAAAGAATTTTTTTCATAGATAATTAAACCACCCATTTCACCCACTTAGGGGTAGAATTTCGAAAAACCCTTTCTTAGTAGATACCTACACTTTACAAAGAACACACCCCCCAAATTTCAAGTCTCTAGGACCAGCGGTTTAGGCTGTGCGTTGATACATAAGTCAGTCAGTCAAGACTTTGAATTTTATATGTTCATAGATATTTGCAATTAACCTAGAAAAAAAGCATCATAACAGAGATTGCAAGACGTAATAGAACAAAATCTTACTTGCTATTTGGTATTGAGGACGTCCAGATATATACGAAACGCCACGAATCTTATACTGCACATTCGTGTATGGGGCATGACACCGAAGTCTTGCCTTTAATTTCATCATTTTTAGTTTTTCTACATAAGCAGCCATTTTCGGGTCAGTGTTTCCTGAAAAATTAATAAAAGCATACGCAAGCTGAGAATAATAAGTACCTAGCATCTTTAAAGTCGGTATTGTGCAGTGCATCCTCCACTGTGTCTGTGCTGTGGTGGTAAATAGTTCCAACAACTAGGTTTTCGCGTGCATAGTCGCCCTGTGCTTTTAATTTAATTTTATTGAAGTAAAACTACTTTACCCACGCTTGAGTTGGGGAGTACCGAGTACCTAATCTGGTAAATGCGAGACAAACGGAAGTTGAAGCTGGTTCACGTATATCTCCAGTGTCAACATAAGAAAGTTAAAGATATGTATTTTATGTTGGTCCGGAGAAATGACAATTTCAAATTGTCAAGATGGCGACATTAACAAAAAACAAATTATACCGGCCGATATAGATGGAGCTAACCTAAAGAAGTTTTTTTAAATTACTAATACTTACACAAAGAAAACGAACAGCCAAAGAGTGGAACGCTTTACCGGCGTCCATATTTCCCGATAACTACAACCTTGGAGTCTTCAAATCGAGAGTGAACAGGTATCTTCTAGGCAAGCGTGCTACATCCTACACCGCATCGTTACTTACCATCAGGTGCGTTAGTGGTCAAACGCAAGCCTATCTAACAATAAAAAAAAAACAAGTAGAAATAATAAACTTGTAAGATTTTAAACTTTCATGGTCACTAGCATTTCTAAAATATTGTATTAAACCTGCCACATTGTAGGTTATAGTGGTTGTATAACATACTCACGTAATGTGCTAGGCGGTTCCCAAAACTTGTACCGGCAAATTCTCTCTTTCTGCGCGGCTTTTTTGTTTCTTTCTTTTCGTTTTTCCAACTATTCATAAATGTAAGGAGTTGGAATTAATTAAATAATAATAATAATAAAGATAATAATAACGCCCAACGATCACATATATAGATCCTGAACCCTAACTAGGATTCCCTGTGACTAGGGACCCAGGAACTACGATGACCATGGTCCCACAACACCCAGACTCAGAACAAGTATTTACGCTATTTTTTGGTGCACAAATACTTGTTCCTCCGCGGGAATCGAACCCACCGCCTCCGGGTTATGAGCCGACCTGCTCAACCACCACACCACAGATGCCGCGGGAAGAGATGGGGTGGTTCTATTTTGACACCGGAACCACACGGCAAACTTAACCTAAATTTGTAGTGATTAATAAAAAAAAAATTAACATTAGTGTTCAAGAACAATTTTCACTCTGCCTTTAGAATATACTATTGGTAAAGTAATTAATAAAACTTACGAAACTCTCATTCTGGCACAAAGCTTCGTAACTCTGCAAAGAAATATTACCTAACATTATTCTACGGACGTAACAAACAGACTAGACTACCTAAACGTTAAAACTGACATTTGGGTATTTATTTGTTGTAAAAGGTAAAGGTATATATGTACGTGAGTATAAATAACTGGTATATACCTAACATAATATTGAATCCCTGTTTTTTTATGTAAACACATATGGCGTGCTTAACTTAGGAAATCACCCGCGCCGCCGGGGGCGAGTTGGCTGGACTGCAGTCGCGACCCCTTCTCGCCCCGGTACGGCGGACGAGGGCTCGCGGGGGGTTTCAGCGGGTTCGAGTCCCACATACCCCTGCCACCACGGGGGTGGTGAAGTGCATGGGCATTTCCCCCCCTCAAAAAAAAAGGAAATCACCCGCACCTGTCCATATCTTTAACACTTATTTCTACTCAATAATAATATTATAATAATAACGACCAACGATCACATACATAGATCCTGGGCCCTAACTAGAATTCCCTACATCTAGGGACCCAGGAACTACGAGGATCATGGTCCCACAACACACAGAACACACAGTGGACACAGAACAAGTGTTTGTGCTTTTTTTCTCCGCGCACAAATACTTGTTCTGCCGCGGGAATCGAACCCGCCACCTCCGGCTTTTGAGCCGACCTGTTCAACCACCACACCAAGAGGCTACACTAAAGAGACACCCAGATAGACAGATGTAGATATCATAGGTCCGTATTACAGAACGATGCTCAGTCATCGATCTGTGCTCAAGCAGAGATTTCATTCACTAATTGATGACTTTATTACTGAAATCTCTGCTTGAGCATCGATCGATGACTGAGCATCGTTCTGTAATACGGACCATAGTCTCTATATAGGGCCCAATAGGTTGTCTGTCTGTCATATTCGAAATTTAAACCCGCGCCGTGCGCCGCGTCGAGCATTTCAACACTTTCAACAGCCAACTTTCAACAGACTGTCCGTGTCAAACGTGTTTCAAACCTGTATAATTTTTTTGTGTAGCTTAGGTATTTCGATTAGGTACCTACAACATTGTACCTAATTAACATAGTATAATTATTTTGCATCAATATTTTTTTATTATTTACTTACATTTTCGCTCCTTAATCGGAGTTTGTATTCTAGCGGCAATTGCTTAGGTTTTTTTTCTTTGCCAGACCCATGATTACAGACAAGTGGCACGACCATTTTTTGGAGGTATTCACCGTAACGAACTTTCGGTTCGTAATATTTCGATGATTCTGAAACGTTAAAAAGTTGGGGTGTGTATAGTATCACTACGCTACCGTTTCTGCGTGAAACACAGATGGGCGATCACGTAACTCGATTGCAAACGATTACAAATTAGTATGGATTGGCACTGTTTCAATACGCAGTTTATGTACATAGTTAGTATGGAAATTTCTCCTGTTGCATTGCAATTAAAGTTACGTGATCACCCCCACTATTAGACACTCCTATATAGCGGAGATTAGTGGGCCTAGTACGAGTTTTGTACACTTTCGAATAAATTCCAAACAAAAACACTGTTTTTTAACGCGCCACTAGTAGATACATTAGTACTACTACTCGTACGCTAGGGTCGCTGTACATTGTGTCCATGCAATGTCACAAACTGAGCGTCACAAAACGTGAACGCGGTAGGCGCGGTATACGCGTAAACATACACCTAGTACCACAGATTATATAATACTATGCTAGTACCCTGTGTAAATAGGGCGAATTGGGCGAACTGGCCAGTAATTGAAACTCACACATGCAGCAGCATAACTTTTCACTAGTAAACATTTTTTGGGCTTTGCCTTTTCAAAAACGATTCCACGAAATAAGCCAGAACTGGCACGCGTTATAATCAGACGGCCCGATGAAAATATTGGCAAAAAGTAATAAAACTAATAATAATAATTTTAAATTATAGTATGAAAATAATTTTAACTGGCTTACTTGGTTTTTGTTTTGGTGGTGGCGGCTTTTCTTGGCGCGTGATCTCTCCCAAGTTTTGAATGCATTCCTCCAAATCAATAAATACTAAACTTGACATCAAAATAATCGAATTCATGTCATATGCTGAAATCATAATAAGTAAGTATATACTTACTTTTCTACTTTCCAATCTCAATAGAATAATAATGATAATAAACCTTCTGAAGATTGCCAAATATTATCTGATCGTCAACCAATTAATAATCTATACTAACATATAATAAATTTGAGATAGTACGCGCTTCGGAACGAATTCATTATGGATTACATGTAGATTTTTACCTTATAGCGCTGACCATACGGAAAATATCGTAACCGCGATTCAGAACTTCATACAAATTACCTAAAATTTTTAAATTACTTGTATTTGTCTCCATCCCAAATAGCATAATAACTATTAAAAACAGGAAATCGACTATAAAAATAAAACAAAAGAAAAACATATTTCCATACAAAATGTTCTACGAGATATAGAACAAAGTCGGGTTTATAACTCGAGATTGACTGTTAGGCGGTACGAAGATCGCCGGGTCAGCCAGTAACAAATATTTAAATAATAATAATAATAATGAGTAACCTACTACCTAATAGGTAATTAGCCTAGACAAATGTTAATAATACATTAGGTACAATACTGTAAACAACACGGGTTCGTATCCACGTTCTACTGATATCGCGTAATATGGTCTGGCATAGTATGGTCTTGGTATTTACTCCCTAAATAAGCTACCTAGTACATAGTTACCTACATATTGCCTAAATATACCTGCAATCTTACAATATAATAATATGATTTGTATAACGTACAACTCGATAGATAAACTCACTTCCTCGAAGCTCGCTTGGTGATCTTTTGTACACGGCTTTGTAAAGATACCAAATAAAAACTCCAGGGTCTTCAATGGAGTCAACCATAGCTCTCATTAAAGTATCCCTTGGAACTTTTAATGTAACTCCGAGGTCGCTAAGCGCCTTTCGTGTGCGATACGGCAAATCTTCCAGTAAATCTTGGTGGATAAAGCTCTTGAGATTGCTTAACACTTCACGTTGAACTAATGACAACTCGCAGTACCAAGGCGGTCCAATGTCCTTCAGGAGTTTCCTGCTTCTTCGACGTGCTAATAATAATAATAATAAAATCAAACTAGTAGTAGGTATAAATGTAGGGATGTAGAAAACCAGTCATCAGAGGTCTCCCACTTTAGACGATTGTTAAGGTCGGTAGAGATCAAATTTAGGCGGTTGCAAAAAAACTGAAAACAACTTACCTTGAAGGTAGAAGTAACATTTTAAATCTCTTAAAAATCTTAACCACACGCCTACAGTTTCATTGTAAGGCCTAATTCCTTTTTCTTGTTTTTCTCTCATATCATTCTCCAATCGAACCCATATTGGATCTTTCCTCTCATCGTAAATCCTCTGAAAATACAGTAATGCGCAGGATAAAAATACCTACGCTCTATAATAATATAACCCAGTGATTGTTATCATATAAGGTACAGGAGCCAATGAAGGCCCACTTAATTTCAAAACCTCGTGAAATCTTGCAGATAAATAAAGTATAGAAAAAACATAATGGAAGTTGTAATAATAATAATTAAAACACACTTGCATTATTGTCTATGGTACTAGTAGCATAAACCCGCGAAATTTAAAATGTTTCGTTTAATCATAACTGTATTTTTTTTAAAGTGGGCTATCCTAGGAGCCGGGCCATCTTCGGCGACACTACCTTAGGTGTTAGGTATGTTTAACTAGTCTATTATTATTATTATGTAATTATGTATAATTCGGGCGGCAAGCTATCGGCTGTCTCGTTATTAGGACTTTACAACATATATACAAATACTAGTTGCGCCCCGCGGTTTCACCCGCGGATAAAAAGTATTTTAATTATTTGCTAATTCCACGGGAACATTTCACTTTTCCGGGAGAAAATTTAGCCTATATGTTAATCCAGTGTATAAGCTATCTTGCTACCGAATTTCATGCAAATCCATTCAGCCGTTTAAGCGTGAAGGAGTAACAAACATACACACATACAAACTTTCGCCTTTATAATATTAGTGTGATTCACTAATCACTTTCACACTTGCTAAAGATTTCTTTTTTAAAATACATGTAATTTTGTGAATTATTTAAGAAAAAACCTGTTATTCTCGTCAACTAGAAAAAAGCCGATAGTCTTCTACCTAACCGCTAACAGATTTCCAAATTATAAATTTTAATGTGCACTATCGTCTCGGTATTAGCTAAGTACCTAATCTCGCAACCAGCTGGTCAATTGCGATTATGAGATTCGTTGTGCATCCTTGATCCCCTTCTTAAATACATCTCTCGAGCAAAGCGATTAGCAGCGTATATATAATATGTAATACCTACCAACGGAGTATAGAACTATGTTCCTTGCTATCTATGCTGCCGGTCGCTGTGCTGTGATATATGTGCTACTTATTCTATTTTGATCTTCCACATAGTAGTACCTCATAGTACTATTATGGAACAACAATGCCCGCCCGGTGACGCTGTAAAGGTCGATAGAGACCAACAGCATTAGCCCGTTTAAAACTAAAGAAAACTATTATGGACTAGAAAACGGGTATGTATGGTACCTATGTACCTACTACAACTCTAGCCCTAAGCCACTGAAATTGGTTTACTTAAGATTTATTTACACACTTACCTTTTTTGCTATAAATTGCTGTAGTGTTGGCATTGTAAACTTGCCCATTTTTACGACGTATAAATTTATCTATAATCACTAAGAACCAAAATTAGTTTCACATGAATTTAGTAAAAAGAAAGAAAAAATTATGTTATATGTCAATCAACAGTCATTTTGATTGGTTGGTTTCTCCCAATAAAAAAAACTCATGTGTTTTGGTGACTTTCAGGCAAACAGGTTGCTTTCAGGCTCAGAAAGATCATGTAATACCTATTTTCTTATCTAGGACCTACCTACAATGTTTATTTTTGTGCCTTTCATACCAAAACCTTTAAAATACTCGCATCTTCAGTATTAAATTTTTCAAATATGTATGTGAACCCTAACAATGAGTATAAATAAAAAAAATATCAAATTAAATTTATTCCTTTATTTGTTGATCCAACAAACATCATTCATTTGAAACATAAGAAATAAAAGAAAATTATTATGTTTAGATTTAGGTGAACAATCCTAAGATTTTATGACAAAAATTAGGACCATAAACTACACAATAAAATACAGATTTAGGACATACATGTAGTGTATGTAATAAATATTTAAAAATGTAGGTATATGTGTAGGTCTAGCTAGCACTAAATACCACTAAGACAATAAATATGCTTGGAATGAATATAAGATCAAATTATAAATCAAATCTTGTCAGTGCATCTTTTAAAGATTACTTCTTACAATTTAAATAAAGAATAAACAACACAAAATTAAAAAATATAGGGAAAAATGCCTATAGTTGAAGGTTTTTAGTTTTTTCCAATACTTCTTTGTATGGTGGATTAATTGGGGTTTGAATTGGCTCCCTGTATTCATAAGATGTCTGTCCCTCAAGTAACAATGAGTATGAAGTGTCAGAATCATAAGCACTCAAATCTCCACATGCATTAAATGGTACAATAAATCTATTCACCCCAGTGAATTGATTGAAGTCACAGTATTTATGGTCTAATAATGGATTAACCATATTAGGAATGTAACCTTCTGGTGGTTGATAATTCTGACACACAACAAATGCTTCTATGCTTGAATTTCTAGAACTTCTTGGTTTTGATACTGTGACAAATTCAAAGAACTGCTTTAGTTGAGAGTACAAAAGAGACACATCCTTTCCTCGGAATATTTTTGCAACAAAAACCCCACTGGTCTTAAGAACATGTGTTGTAATGTTCAGGGCTGCTAACAATAGTTGTGATTGGACATATTCATCAATGTCATGAAGACCGGTTACATCTGGAGCACCATCACACACTACTAGATCAGCTTTAAGGCCTTTAAACTCTTTAATTATAGCATTCGCAGTGGATACTTTGGTAATATCACCTTGAATTTGTATGACACCAGGCAAAGCAGCCATAGCTTGTAGATCAACAGCAACAATTTTTACGTCCTCAAGATTTTTAGTATTTTGCCGCAACCTTTTAGTAAGGACCTGGCTCCAACTGCCAGGGGCGGCACAAAGATCAACAGCTCGTGTGACTCCTTCAAATATATTGTATTCTTCATTGATCTGTAACAATTTAAAAGCGCTTCTCGCTCGCCAGCCTTCTTCTTTAGCTAACCTGTAGTAAATATCACGTTTATCTTTTGATGTTTTACCCATTATTGCTCTTAATGATTAATTATAACCAGTTATTTTAAAAATCTTCGTTTTCTTACATAAAAATTATTACTATTTGTAATATTAATATTGTAAATCATAGTTTTTAAACTGGAAATAGACCCCTCATTCAAAGATTTGCGCATGTTGCGACATCTATTGCTTTGTACCGCAAATAAATAACAAGCCCAATAAATATATGTATACCGATATAATTATTTTAACAAACTAACCCATAGGTATGGCATAGGTATGTACATACAACATACTGCCATCTCCACCTGTAATTAAAAATGTAGGTAAATACTAGTAAAATGGGTAAAGTTTTTATATTATTTATGAATATATACAATTTTATGAATATATACGAGCAATAACAAGCTTGTTATTGCTCGAAGTCTTGTATAGTAGAGTTTTTGCAGTTGCACGCATTAATCTTTTATACGTTGTTACTAAAGTATACCACTTCAAAAAATACGATGCGCGTAAAGATTAACAAACTGGCCACACTGTACGTGATTGCGCAACTCATATGTTAACGTTACATACTCTTTGAATGTCAATATCAAGTCAAATAAATTAATTGCTGATTTACCGTTTTAACGGAATTATTCCGTTTAAGTTCTGATTTTGTGTATGCTACATAGCATTGAGTGTAAAATATGCTCAATATCTGTCAACAATTATAGAAAATGTGCAAAGTGCGGTAGAACACGCTCTGAAGGTATGACGGTGACATATCATAGGTTTCCGAATCCAGGAAAGGATAATATTACGAACTAAGGGATTCAATGCCAGCTCAGAATATTTATCGTTCTAGTGTCCCATTGCAGTAGCAACAGACTAGTGGTCACAACGCTTGCCTTCGAATCCAAAGGGCCTGGGTTCAAATCCCACGTAAGGCCTCTCTTTCCTCTGTCTTTTCCAAGATATGTATGTAGTCTGTACAGCAGGAATTAATTAATATACACCGAATATTTATCCAGGCGCATTTATTTTATAACTGACTAATATACAGAGGGTAGAAATATTTTATATTAAATTTTTAATCATAATTTTGGGAACGTAATAATAATTTTAAGAAATAAATAATTAAACTAATAGTGACTGGTTGTTGTTGTATGGAATAGATTTAATTGAACTTATTCATTCCAGACATACAGTAAAGTTATTGTTGTGAAATTTCAAATGTAGCTCAAAATGGATGGTGCATCTAATCTAAATCTATTGTAATTTCAGCATGAAGAGGATGTAATTATGATTGTATGAAGTAATATTTACATTAATAACAATAATTATTAACACATTTATGTACTTCATACAGAATCCTCTTCATGCTCTATTAACAGTACATATTTTTTCCACTGTGTTTCGAATATTCCCTCGCAAATTTGTTTCTTGCTAATCCGCAATGGCGCTAGTGTGCTGTTAGTGTATATCGCCATGGTTGCATATTTTTACTATAGAGTTGTTTTTTTTTATTGTTTTGGCTCCACACCTCCGTGTATTTAGCCAGTGTCAAGTAATTGATAATGTATCAAGTTAATGATATTTCACGCAAATATGTGTAAAGTCACAGTCAAAGTCATCAAGTCAAGTCATAGTCTAGTCAAAGTCATACTCCTAGTAAAGTGGTGGCAACTTAACTTGAAGCTTCTATGGAGTTTTGGAAACAACACGAAAAGAAACGTTTCACCATCATAAGGTATACCATTTTCCCACATTCACGCCTGTAATCCAGCACTTAACGAATAGAATGCCACCAACTTTATGCACTAACACTGAAAATAACACAAGTTTTGGAAAATAATACAATGCGGTGACGCAATCTTTTTCGCGTTCCCGCCAAATCTCCTATAGAGTTGTTATTCTTTTCTCGGTAGATAGTAATTTATATTCTTTGATGCGCACACAGACTAATGTGCATTGAGGTGCGTAGGTGGTTCGTCAATTTCAATTTATTCAGTTTAAAAATATTTAAATAAATATGAAATAGGGGACAGCTGTCACACGTGAAGAGTTCAGTTGAGTTTTTTCGATAAAATTATTTAAATTTATTTTTCCGTTCGATTTCGGCAAAATTTGTGTTTTCATTGCGTTAGTGTAGTTTTATTTTAGTGTTTCGTCATAAAATAGGTAAGTAGTTGAGATTTGTTGAAAATGGAGAAGGATTTGTGGCTTGACCCAATGGTGCCTGATCCCCCTGACCCTCCCGATCCCCCCGATCGCCCGGTGCATGCTTCTAAACGGAGATTATTTGAAATTTTAAGTGATGAGAGTGGAAGGCCAAAAAAATCTATTTTATCTAGAGATATGACTGTTGCCTCCATCCAAAATATTTACGTTCATCCCAGCCTAGTTATAGGCATAAAAGCCTATACTGAAACCGACAAAGGTCCATTTATGGTCCACGTTTCACGTTCCGAACCAGATCCCGCTGCAGGAACATCAATTAGACCCATTAAATTTGGACAATTCTTATGCCAACACAAAATTTCTAACATATGTCCTGACGGCGTCAAAAAAGTTGGTAGAAATAAAATTAGTGTAGAATTTAAGACCGCAGATGATGCTAACAAATTTTTATTGAATCCTCTTTTAGAAAAATTCAAATACGAAGTGCGAATTCCATCTTATAACATCACCAAAATGGGTGTGGTTCGACATGTTCCCGTGGACATGTCCATGAATGAATTTGTGGATTCTGTAGTTCTCCCCAATGGATGTGGTTCAATATTAAAGGCTCGTAGGCTCAACCGCAAGGTTTTAGATGAGGGCAAGGCAACATGGGTCCCAACTCAAACAGTTGTTGTCACATTTCAAGGGCAAACCCTTCCAACTAAAATATTTTCCTTTCACACCTCCCTACCTGTTGAATTGTATCAATTCCCAACAGTACAGTGCAACAACTGTTGTCGCTTTGGTCATATAAAGGCACAATGTAGGTCGAAGGCCAGGTGTTTCAAATGTGCTCAACCACATTCAGGTGATTCCTGCGACGTGGACTCCACAAAAGCTTCATGTCTCCACTGTTCCGGGCAACATTATGCGAATAGCAGGTTTTGTCCCGAACAAGCTAGGCAAAAATCAATTAAGCTTGTCATGTCACAAGAAAATTTGTCGTATGAAGAGGCTGCTTTCCAGTACCCGAAAACCATCAGACCTTATTCAGAAGTAGTTAAAGGTGTTAACATATCTTCTTCTCAGACTAGTCAGTCTGTTTGTTCCCCACAAGTTTCATATAGAAAAACTGTGTATTCTTCCCCTAGCCCCAAATCTCCATTAGGTAAATCATATGACAAAGCCGCTCATGACGCCATAGTTGCACATTATCCATCATCTCTCCCCAATGGTCATGCATTATTGTCTTCTCAACAATCATGTTCCCCTTCATCTCAGTTTGATAACATTTCCATGCTGTTGTCCATTGTCATCAGCATCATTTCCCAAACAAATACAAATCTACCGTCCAACGTTGCCCATAAACTTTCACAAGTCATCTCATTACTTAACAATCATGGATCAAGTGTCCATTCTCCAGTGGAACACGAAAAGCATTCGGCGCAGGAAGCCTGAATTGCTTCACCTCATTAATAAATTTCACCCGTCAGTGATTGCCATCTCGGAGACATGGTTGGTACCTGGATCCCGTTTTAGGGTTCCAGGGTACTCCTGTCTCCGAGATGACAGGGCTGACGGGTATGCTGGTTGCGCCTTACTAGTAAGGCGCTCATTTCCATTTTCACTAGTTCCTTTCCCTCCTATTTCACCTGACATTAACATTATAGCTGTAAAAATGTTCAACATCACATTTTTGTCTGTTTACATCCCCCATCCTCATTCAAATATGATCCCTGATATATCTTCTGCTATATCTTCAGTATCCTCTCCCATTATTTTAATGGGGGATTTCAACGCCCACCATATGTCATGGGGCTCTAGCCACGACGATGCTTTTGGCCTTGCCCTCTTAGAAATGTTTGATGATGCGAATCTTTGTATCATAAATGATGGTTCGCCCACTCGTAGGGTGTATCCGTCACAGAACCCTAGAAGTGCTGTTGATATTACAGTTTGTTCTCCTGTTCTGGCATCTGTCATTTCATGGAAGGTCCTAGACCTTTCCTATGGCAGTGACCATTTTCCCATAGTTATGTCTATCCCAGATAGAGTAACTCCTGCACGGAACTTTTGTCCTTCTCTTAAATTCCGATTATCTGGTTTATCTAAAGATAAATGGTCTTCTTATTCTTCCACTTTGGATAATAAATTGAGTGCTCTTGCTGTTTCTAACAGCTCTGACCTTTTTACCCTCTCTGAATCATATTCTAAATTTGTTGAATGCATTATTTCCAGTGCTGAAGAGCATTTTCCATTAAAAAAACCGTACAATTTTATTGTTTCAACTCCCTGGTGGGATGCTGATTGTTCAGAGGTTGTTAGAGAAAGAAAGCAGGCTGAACAAGAATATAATGCAGTCATGTCTTTAAACAACTTTATTAAATATCAAAGGATTGCTGCCAAAGCAAAAAAACTCTTAAATAAAAAGAAAAGAGATGGTTGGTTTATTTATTGTGAAAATCTGTCCCCGCGTACTCCTTCGTCTTTAGTTTGGATGCAAATAAGACGGTTCAGGGGTGCCTACAATATCAATGATATTTCCATCAATGACCCTTTTTCATGGATTGAGGGCTTTTCTGATAAGATGTCTCCTCCCTTTGTTCCAAGTGTGGACGCTTTCCCTTCCGCTCCATGTTTTATACCATCAGTTAATAGCTTTGATTCTTCATTCTCATTTCATGAACTTCAGTTGGCGCTTGACGGTCTTATAGATTCATCTCCTGGGGCTGACGGTATCCCATACTCATTTTTAAAAAATTCATCTGATAACAGTAAACAGTATTATCTAGACTTAATCAATAACTTTTTAAATTGGGGATTTATTCCTCAGCAATGGAAAAACCAAATAATCATCCCTATTGCTAAACCTGGGAAGAATCCCTCCGATTCGAATAGCTATAGACCCATAGCTCTGTCATCGGTTTTAGCCAAAGTCTCAGAGCACATGATTAAACATAGGATTGAATGGTTTGTAGAGAGTAAAAATTTGTTGGCTAAAACCCAGTTTGGGTTCAGAAAAGGAATGAGCACTATGGACAGCTTAAGCATATTGGTATCTGATATTCGCATCTCCCTTTTACAGAAAGAATATTTAGTAGGAGTTTTCTTAGATATTGCCTCGGCATATGACAATGTTTTACTTCCTGTTCTCAGGGATAAACTCTCCTTTTTGGGTATTCCTGAGAAATTGGTTCGTTTTATATTTAACATGCTAACAGAAAGAACTATATCTATTAAAAGCCAGTATTCTATTCTTTCCCCAAGGGTTCTTTGGAAAGGCTTGCCTCAAGGGTCTGTACTCAGTCCTATACTCTACAGCTTGTACACTTGTGATCTGGAACTTTCGGTACAATCTTTTTGTCAAATTTTACAGTATGCTGATGATATAGCCCTTTACATATCTGACAAAAATTTGACAACGGCTTCTAATCGTTTAACTTCCGCTCTTGGTTATTTATCTGATTGGCTTATACAGCATGGTCTATCCCTATCGACTGCCAAAAGTAGTGTAGTGGTGTTTTCTAGAAAAAGACATGTTCCTCTGGTTAATATCTCAGTTGACAGTGAAATTGTTCCACAAGACAACAAGGTGAAATTTCTGGGGGTGTGGCTTGACAACAAACTATCAGGTCTAGATCATTTTAATTTTGTGTCTCAAAAATGTGAAAAGAATATCAATATTCTTCGTTCTTTGTCTGGAGTTTGGTGGGGTGCACACCCATACACCCAAAAATTACTTTATAATGCCATAGTTCGTTCTCATATGGACTATGGATCTTTTCTTCTAGACCCTTGTAACAAATCCGGTCTTAAGAAAATTGATAAGATTCAGTCAAAATGTCTGCGCATCATTCTTGGTGCTATGAAATCTTCCCCCATCAATGCCATGCAAGTGGAGTGTGTGGATCCCCCTCTCCATCTTCGCAGACAGTTTCTTTCCAACAGATTTTTCTTCAAACTAGTGCAAAATTCCGGTCATCCTCTTCTTGGTAAGTTAGCCCAATTATCTTCTCTTTATGATTCTCTTGGTCACCAGCAACCGGAAAAGATTTGTTGTCTTGTACATAGTTATCGACAGTTTATTCGTCTCCCTAACCCACTTTTTCAAAGTCAATTAATGCCGTTATACTGTACTCCTTATGATGCGTTAATTTTCAAACCCAACATTATCTTAGACTTTGGAATCAATAAGGGCTCAGTGGACGCCAATTGGTCCTTCTCCCACATATTACATACTGATTTCAAGGATTGGTTCACTTTATACACGGATGCTTCCAAATCTGCTGATAGCTCTGTTGGTGCTGCAGTTTGGGTTCCATCTACTAGAATTATTTTAGCTTACAAGTGCCCTTCAGTTTATTCAGTTTTTACAGGGGAATCTGTCGCCATTCTAGAAGCCATTAAATTCGTAAAATCGCACAACATTAATAAATCTATTATTTTTTCTGATTCTAAAAGTTGTCTTCAGTCCATTCTCTCTAATCAGTTCCGTTCAAAAACCAGGTTCCCTGTAATCCTTAAAATTAGAGAGCTTCTATTTCAATGTAACAGATTAGGTATTAATGTTGTTTTAGCTTGGATTCCTGGCCATTCAGGTATCCTCGGTAATGAGTCAGCTGATTCTTGTGCTAGGTCAGCTGTTCATACAGGATCTCTTGACCATTCTCAAATATATTTTCATGATTTATGTACCACCTTTGAACCGGCTTTATTCAAGACATGGTCTAGTGCATGGCAAAATTCTAAATCTATTAAAGGTAAATTTTTTGGTGATGTTCAGCCTGAGATTCCTCATAAACCCTGGTTCTCTAAATTTAAAAAGGCAGACAAATTGACCACTTCAGTTGTTTGTCGTTTACGCTTGAATCACTCTTGTACTCCGGTTTTCCTAAATAAACTTAGGATTAGGGATAATTCTCTCTGTGAATGTGGTTTAGATCAAGGAAATGTGGACCATATATTTTTCAGTTGTTCCAAATTACAGTTTTCATTGTATGATGTTATTCCAAACAATATCCCTCGTCCCACTTCCCTCAAGTGTTTATTATGTCTGGTATTTTCTCCGTTTATAGGTATTTTATGTAAATTTATTAAAGTGAATAAAATTAAGTTGTAAGTAGGTAGTTATTTTAGAAATTGTGTAAGTATTTATGTTATATTGTGTACTTAAATATTAGTTTTAGATTATTTATTATTTCATTATCAATATTATTACTTGTTGTAAATATAGTATTCTTTTGTTTTGTTTCAGCATTTTAGATTCATCTAGTACTTTCATAGTTGACCTCATTCTCCACATATACCAAAATTTCTCACTGAAAAATCTTCGTTTGATGTGCTATCTTTCTACGTGATATTGGCAAAATTGTGGTAACCTCTCCACAAAGGCCATTTACAAAGAGTTGAAGTTGAATATGAAATAGTCAATACTACCGTTACATAGCACATTATACTGCTTATGTAAATAGGGCGAATTCTGTTGTGTATTAGAATTATTTTGCAACTATAACTGTAAATACACATTTTTAATAACTACCTAAAAACTACAATAACGTGGCGCTAAAAATTCATTATAATGGAGCTCTCAGGTGGTACAAAGAAAATACTGCTAATGATAGCAAATGATTGG
Source organism: Ennomos fuscantarius (assembly GCA_905220475.3). NCBI lineage: Eukaryota > Metazoa > Arthropoda > Insecta > Lepidoptera > Geometridae > Ennomos > Ennomos fuscantarius. The sequence goes on along the minus strand of HG992037.1, from coordinate 8,627,797 downwards.
AAATTAATTTTGATTCTCACTGCTATTTTTGCACTTTATTTTTACTACACCGCAACTTTTGATTTCTTCAAAAAGAAGGGGATTCAGTATATGAAACCAGTTATATTATTGGGCAATTTGGGACCAAGAATCACAGCTTCAAGATCTTTTCATGACTATCAGATGGATATCTACAACAACTTCAAAGGACAGAGATATGGAGGTAAGTTATTTATTTATTTTTTGGAGAAGTAGTTATAGTAAGGTCTACACTTACAAATATATAGATTTTAGAGATGCATGGAATATTTGATAATTGATTGTATTCAGCTCAAACTATTATAATTTATAAGTACTACTCTATGATCCAGTTGAATTACTGCCGAGCCATCCGTAAAATTTATTACTTTTAATTTTCATAAAGTTTTTATACAAAGCTTATTTGTGGTGCTATTAATTATTGGACTTTCAAGTAGATATTCCGTAGTTGCTGTTTTATGTATATTGACAAAACATATAACAATAAACTCTTATTTGCAATCTTATTAGATTACTGTTCTGCCACAAGTACTTACCACACTTCTCATAATAGATATCAGATAGACAGGTGTTTGCCAAGTACTTATATTATAGTGCAATAAAATGAATATCTTGTATAAATTATCAATCACTTCAACCAAAAGAAATGTATTACTACCATGCTTATTACTGTTGATTTTGATATATTTATTTTCTAAGGCCCATATTACATAACCATTCTCAGTTATTGATTAATGCTCAAGTAAAGATTTCATTAATCCATACTCAAGTATTTCTTATTAATTTGTGGTCAGCGTTGTTGGTACACTAAGTACCTACATTCTAAGGCTTATACTATTTTAAGATTATGTTTGTTGTATACTGTTTGTTGATCCTAAATAAATAAATAAAAATAAAGATGAAGTTAAAGTAATTACAATGTCATAGGTACCTTAATTATTTTAAATCCTACTTATTATCTGTACGTGAAGTTGTAATGTGACATTGAAGTATTATAATTTTTATTTTCTAGGAATGTTCGAGGGTAGAAGGCCTATTTTGTATATTTTGGATTCCGAACTCATAAAAACAATAATGATTCGTGATTTCGATTACTTTACTGATCGAAACTCACTTAACAGTAAGGAGCCGCGATATTTGAGCAGATCTCTTCTAAATTTGAAGGTGAGTAAATTTATAATCAAATTAGTACACCTAACAATATATATATAAGTGAAATTCAATCTCCAATGAAATTCAAGGTTTGTCTAGGACTTGTTGCCCTATATGAGACCCCCTATGTGGGACTCGAACCCACTAAAACCCCCCCGTGATCCGAGGATTTAGAATTTCATATATTCAAGTAGAAGCCGTCTGATGATGTCATGTGTAATGTAGTAAAATCCAAAAATATAGTTTTTAGCATTCTTGTCGGCCTGTTTTTAAATTCATGAAAAATAAACCACTGGATGTATTTTAATGTTTTTTGTAGAAATGTATTAATTGGAATTAAGAGCCCGCGCAAAGCCGGGGTGGATCAGTCAGTAATAAAACTTGTAGATTATTTAATTATTAATTAGGGTTCAGAATGGAAAGGTGTTCGAAGTACCATAACGCCAGTCTTCAGCTCCCATCGGCTGAAAAACATGCTGCCCCTCCTCCAGCTGTGTTCCAAGCAAATGGTTGACTATTTCAAACAATATGGTAAGGATTACGCATATTTTTTAAAGGCGAATTATGTAGTTTGCTTTTGTGACTTAGTAATATTTTAGTGGCTGCGAGGAAATTGAATTGAAAACTTTTTGCTTATTGTACGCTAACAAGATATTAAGATCATAGCTCGCTAAAATATATCGCTCAACAATCACCGGTTTAGCTATTATTGTAATAATGCATTATTTTAATGTAACAAAAAGTTTAAGCTATTACCAACAACGTTTTTCAAGCTAGAATCTTATCTCCAACTAAGCTATTGGCTATTTCCCATTTTGCTCCATTTTTTAGATCATAAAGACGTGGAAATGAAAGAAATAATGGGACATTATACGCTGGAGACGATCGGCGCGTGCGCATTCGGTATTAAATGCGATGCGCTGACTGAAGGAGATTCGCATTTTATAAAGGTAAACATGGCGATATTTATAGAGTAAGAAAATGAGATATCACCAATTTTTTTATTAGCTCGAAATCTACCTCCTTATGCGCATACATTGTATTATAAACGGCATAAGCATTGTGATTAATTCCTGCTATTGTATTCTGAAGCCAATCGGAGAGACCTCGATGCGAAATTTTACTCTCTTTGCATAGATTTCGCATCCGAAGTCCGAACTTTTCCGATGAATTGTGAATCGAGCTGCTGGATTCATTCAAGTACCTACGTTAATCTATTATCAACATCATCAAAGTTAAACCGATACGAACGTTCGTTACATCTTGAAAACGACTAGCGCATTTTTTTATTAGTCTCTATAAAATTAATTACACAAAAATTACGGAATAAGTGTTATAACCGTTAACCGTACTTAATGTTCTTCCATAAATCTTTGGAGTCCTGCAAAGTCTCATCAAAATCGGTTCATCCAAATAGGAGTTAGAGACACTCTGTCCATTCTACACCCAGACGGTTGGGCAACCACAATTTCCCATTCGCACGTACAGCCCGTGCTCCTAATAAAACAATACAATGGAAGTGTACGTAAGCAGTACGCATAGAAAAACCATGTTTTCATATTATATTTTACATCTAATACCTCTAGTAAGGGGGTCAACCCAGTTATGCGTGCGAATGGGAAATTATATCTTCATAAAATACAACTGGGTTATTCCCCTAGTACGGGGGATGACGCGATATATGGAATAATATTTCCTGCGCAGGAATAGTTGAAATGTTGTGTTTTGTTTCTCTCTATCGGGTTTGAAATAGGCAAAAACAAAAGAAGAGAAAAAATTGTGCAGCTATCCAACTTACCTCCTAGTCTATAATAATTATAAACTCGAAAGTAAATGTAACAACAGTTATTCTTAAAATTTAAAATACTGTACAACAATAAAATCTTTAGATCGTTGTTGAACTTTGAGCTAAGACATAAACAAATGACGATTTCTTAGACCAAAGTGTAGTTATAAAATTATAAGCAACCACTTTTTTGTGAAACATAGAATTGCTAGTCACCGTGACAACTAAATGTTTCATGAAATAACATCATACGATATGACTACAAAATAAAATAGAATGAGTAATCCTATAAGGAAACTGGGTTTCGGGTACCTTTAGTATAACAATCCTTTATCATACAAAATTATTTATAGTTGAACCTTGTACTTGTGTACCAACCAGCGTATGTGTCTTTACGGTTAAGCAATATTTCAATTTCTTTTATTAACAAGATGGCTCTATTTAGTCATCTATCTGGAGACGGCAGGTTTGATTCCTGCGGCAGAATAAGTATTTGTGCACAGAAAAAATAGCTCAATTACTTGTTCTGTGCCTGGGTGTTGTGGGACCATGAGGGTTGCAGTTTCTGGTTCCCTAGATACAGGGAACCCTAGTTAGGGTCCAGGATCTATGTATGTGATCGTTGGGCGTTATTATTATTATCGATTCTCTTGATATTTAGTACTTACACTTTTTGCGAGAGCATTGTGTATCCGACTTTAAGACGCAATACCTACAGACTGTGGTCCCTGAGAGGGCAGACGAGTCTACGGTCCGTATTACAGAACTACCCTCCTTCCGTCCATCGTGATTCTCTGCTCAAGATGCAATTTCATTCACAAAATCATCAAATAGGGAATTAAATCTACTTGAGCATCAATCGATGACTGAGCATAGTTCTGTAATACGGGCCTATACGATAGACAGCAATTTAAGAATACAAATTAACACAGTGATCAAAATTTGTTCTAGGTGGCTGAGAAATTCGATTATATGCCAAAGATGAAACGATTGTTCATCTTCTTCATTTTGATGTTCATGCCTAAATTGATCCGTCTTCTGAACTTCACGTTCCTTAACCTGGAGTCCACCGGCGAGCTCATGAGAATATTGCAAGCGGCTAAAGCTGAAAGGAGACTTACGGATTCAGAGTAAGAAATCCACAAACCAATCGATATTCATTTAAAATGTTTGATTATTTCTCAATTTTAATTTGTTGTCCCGGCCACGGTATTTATGTGTACAGTGGTGTCGATTCTGTGTTACATTCTCTAAAACTAAAATAAACTTAAAGTATGGTGGTACTCTTCTGATAAAGGGGAAATGAAAAAGACGGAAATATTTTAATTTAGTTTAGCTTTAGAGTACGCGACACAGAATCGACACCAGTGTGTATGAATTAGGGGTCAAAAGTACAATTTCATTTTCGTTTAAAAAAACGGAAAAGTTTCATTTCCCTGTAGTTGCTAACTTTCGTTTTTTTTTGATCGTATTCAGTATTCCAATGACAAAAAAAGACAAAAGCTGTAATAACTAATCCTTCTATCGGTTAAACCACTAAACATTTCAACAAGCCTTAAACTAGTGTTAAACTGCTGTGTTGTATTGTTAAACACACGTTTGACGTCTGTCTAAGCCTTGTTTATGTATTTGTGGTAGCACGGTTAGAGTTTATCAATAAGGACGCTACAGTACTAATGCCCGTTTGTACTAAAGTCCATTAGTATAGATAGATGTTTGATAGTTCAAACTATAACTTGCTAATTAGTGTCAACTTGGCAAACAAAATACTGAACGCTCATTGGTTGCCTGTTGATCATCGGCTGTCTCAACCAATGAGCGTCCAGTATTTGGCATGTTGACCTGGCACGAGATTGACAAACGTACGATAAATCATGGATATAAGTGCGAACATAGGAGCTGCCAAATTTTAGTAGGTACTGACAGCCATGCCAGTAGATTCAATAGGGTCCACCCTTCCAGTGGACGTAGTCTTCTCGATCCTCTGATCCCGGCAACGGCCCGAGCCGAGACTCACACCCCTTGAGTTAGTTGCCCCCCCCCACTTTTGACGGCTGCGCGCTTTAAGCGCCTGCCCTCCCGCCCAACTGCATTATCCCGTTAAAAAAAAACAGCCACGCCAGTACCTATATCTAATGTGTGCCAAAAAATTAAACGCGGCGCTGGCAGGTTTAAAGTCGCGGAAGCCGTTGGATGCAAGAAGGAAGCAGCCGCTCAAAATGGCACTCTATGTGGAGGCCCTTGTTCGCTAGTGGACATCTGCAGGCTGATGATGATGATGATGATGAAGAAGGATGGTTATTTTCTATGTGAACTTTCGTAAAACTTACTCTTTTAATACTTCAATTTTACAGGAAAAGCGATTTCCTGCAGTTGCTTGTTGATGTCGCGCGCAAGGAAAACGGCGAATCGGATAAACCGGAGTCAAAAAAACGTACGTGTAATGATTTGTGTTATTTTCAAGCATAAGTAAATATAAAAAAGCGCAGAGGTTTTGTGCATTTTACCATAGGATTTTTTTTCGGGATAAAAGTTATCCTATTTTGGTCTTGTTTGCTAAATTTCATTTATATGAAATTTCAGTTGACGTTTTGACGTGAAGGCCGTAATAAAAAAACAGGTGAAGTTTTCCTATCACTACTAATATTAAGTAAACCGTTTTCTGTTTGTTTGTGTATAGCTTCCATTTCAAAATAAAGAACCGATTTTTAATAAATTTAGCAATATCGGAAAGCAAATAAATTAATAGCTTATATAAGTAAGCAAAATTCGACTTCTGTAGTATTTCCCGAAAACTCTTTCAAAATAGCTTGGATACCTACCGTAGATAACGCTATCTGTACAGACTGGCAGGTAAAATTATAATAAACACAGAAGTCTCTTCGTTCATATCAACTCATACAAGTGTTTATTAGATATAAAATATAATTATTTGAGCTCTGTTTAAATAGCTTATCAATGCTCTAATTATCTAATTACTGTCCTATTAGACCGATAACATTATGTTCCATTGCACTTGTATGATTAACAACTACAATTAACCTATGAATAGATAATTATTTAACTTCATCTGAACAACGAGCGTGTGCGGGCTCAGCATATCCATTGTCTTGACTTAGAACACGGAATGCGAAAACAAACAGATACCATGATAACATTATAGAACAATACGTTTTAAGTAATTTATTAGGTAAGTAGTTTGAGCTGTAAGCCTCACGAGTCGTGTCTTTACATAGCTTAAAAATTGAAGAACTATTTTTTACGTTTTAAATCTGCCATTTTGAATGTTTAGACATTATAAAGTGGAAAGATTTGATTGTTTATTTGAACTGAATAGGCTCTGAAACTATTGGACCGATTTGAAAAATCCTACATCATTTCTTTCACCATAAGAATCCTACATTATCCCTTTTTGCAATAAAAACTATGTAATTATCGAAACTACTCACAAAATTTCACGAGCATGGGTTGAGAAATGCGGCCTGTAGAGAACAGTCGGACATACTATACTTTAAAGTTTCAAGTGTCACTGCAACTGATATGGGCAGTCGTGTCGCTTAACATCAGGCGAGCTCGCCTGATGTTTATTAGCTCGTCATGTGATTCCGTAACATAAAAAAAAACACCCGCCAAGCAAACACATGAAATCATTTATGCCGAAACATCGGTTCTCATGCAATTAATTATCTTTTATTGTTTGAAATGCTTGTTTTCTGCAATGATTAGCGTGCATGTGTTTTTTACACAACGTTATTATTAGCGCTTTTTATAGAACATTGAAACCTAACCTTGACAAAATGCAATAAATAATTTGTTTTTATATTACACGAAGACCTACCTTTTGAATGCCACAAAAAAAAAAACGATCCTCTTGAGCTTGTATAAAAACATTTTGACTGACCTCAGTTCCAGACTTGAGCTTAGTTGGTAATAACCCTGCCTTCTGAACTGTGCGTTTTGGGTTCGATTCCCACCCAGGACAAACATTTGTGTGATGAACATTGGTGATTGTTCTGTGTCTGAGTGATATATTGTTTTTTTTTTTACTGTCGATGGGTTTGCGTTTGACTACATCTATGTAATGGTATAATAGTTTGGGGCTAGATGGCGTTGTGTGAGATGTCCACACATATTATTATTGCAACATCCGATATCCGTTAATAGGTCACCCGATAAAACTTAATCCTATTCCAGACATGGACGACGACACAATAGATGCCCAATGCCTGCTATTCCTAATAGCCGGGTATGAGACATCTAGCACGCTGCTATCGTTTGCACTTTACGTGCTGGCCACCCGACCTGATCTCCAGGAGACGCTGAGGACGCACATTATTGACACCACTGCGGGGAAGGAAATGAGCTACGAGTTGTTATCTGAGCTGACCTATCTTGACGCGTTTCTGCTAGGTAATGCATTATAGACTATAAGCAAATAGTAAAAATAATAGGTCATGAGAGTGAAATCTTCTAAGATGTCAAAATGAGCCATCGTCGATAGCGTCGCTAATTTCCATTAGGTCAAATGCTAAACTTAAGTTTAGTTTTTATTGAAATTAAATTACGCGTAATTGCTTCGAATTTAAATATGCATTTTCCATGTTTATTCTGTGTACACCACCTAGTCAAGATCCCATATAAGAAAGGTCTGGCTGTTATAAGTAAAATACGATTGTAGAATGATCATGTAGTTTTATGACAAATATTAGGTCTTTACCTATGAAATTGCCGTTTTGTTTGAAAAAAGTTAAAGTATTTTTTTTTCGAACTTATTTATTTCTTTTATTCAAAGTAATCACCCCTGCAATCAATGCATCTTTGCCAACGCTGTGGCAGTTTATGGATGCCCTTCTTGAAAAAATCAGCAGGAAGGGAGACAACAAACTCTTCAAAGGCGTTTTGTACTGCCTCTCGGGAATTGAATTTTTTTCCCGCTAAAAAGTTGTCCAAATTTTGGAAAAAGTAATAGTCGGTAGGCGCAAGATCTGGTGAGTATGGCGGATGAGGGAGAGCTTCCAAACCCAACTCATGCAGCTAAGAGACGGTCTGTTGTGCAGTATGGGGTCGCGCGTTGTCGTGAAGTAGCAGTGGAGACGACCGATTGACCAAAGCTGGTTGCAGACGTGCGAGTTTCGCCATCATTGTGGTCAGTTCTTCAATGTACACCTCTGCAGTAATGCTCTCGCCGTTTTGTAAAAAGCTATGATGAATCACACCAGAACTAGACCACCAAACTGTGACCATCACCTTTCTAGGGGTCATTTTTCGTTTTGCACATTGCTTTGGTACAGAACCAGGATCTAACCAACTTGCTGAGCGCTTTCGATTGTCAAAAAGAATCCATTTTTCGTCGCACGTAACAATTCGGTTCAAAATTCCTTCATTTCTGTGCCTGTTAAGCAGCGCAAGGCAAGTCTCGACGCGTACGTTGCGCTGGCGATCGTTAAGTTCGTGGGGCACCCATCTATCAAGCTTTTTTATCTTGCCAATCTGTCGCAAATGGACCAATATTGTTTTGATGCTAACATCAAAAGCTGCTGCCAGCTCAGCTGTAGATTGAGATTCATCAGCTTCCACAATCGCCTTTAATTCATCATTGTTGACCAAAGTTTCCGGACGACCACGAGGTTCATTTTTCAAGTCAAAATTCCCAGAACGGAACCGAGCAAACCAATAACGGGTTGTACGTTCGTTTGTACAGTTCTCTCCGTAAACGTCGTTGATGTTACGTGTCGTTTGTGCCGCGTTGGTGCCACGACGGAACCATATTCCATAATTACACGAAATTTCAAAGTATCCATTATGAGGAAAAATGTTGAAATGTAATGAAAATACAAAGCTAATCAATAAACAAAAGACTTATATTGTAAATAGAATGTCATATTTTTAAAACAAAATTAATTTGAATTTAGAATTCATAGCCAATCAAAACTTTTTTTTTGTTTGATATATGAATATAAGTCTTTTGTTTATAAGTCTGTACTGCAATACGGCAATTTCATAGGTAAAGACCTATTAAAAAACCTTATATCATTTCCCAAATGAAATACGGTGCTCAGACGTTGGCATCAAACTTATTACAACCACAGATAATAATACTATAGTTACAACTCATTACACTTTTTTCGCTTTCCATGCGATTCATAGCTTCCAAAAATTATACATAAATAAAAAAACCTCGTTTGTCGACTTCGACAACTTGTGAAAGTAAACCTGTTTTCTTAATTATAGAAACCCTTCGGGTGTATCCGCCAGTGGGTCGAGTGGACCGTGTGGTCACCAAGCCTTACCAAATCCCGGACAGTCCCGTTCTTCTAAACACGGGCGATGTGGTCGCCATTCCCATCTACGGCATTCACATGGACCCGGAATACTACCCGGAACCGCACGAGTTTCGACCAGAACGGTTTATGGGAGAGGAAAAGAAGAACCGGCCTTCGCATTTGTTTCTAGCATTTGGTGCCGGGCCCAGGAATTGCATAGGTAATTTTTTTGTGCATTTTTTTTATCCGTCATAATGATCAGAATGATCATCTTGTCATCAGAACCTAACAACTATAATGTATGTAGTATTATTAATTCAAGACAACATATGTTAAGAGACCGTGCGTTCAGCGTACAATTACTATAAAAAAATTTGCGATGATCCCATACATGAGGCATCACAAACAATTATGATTTTTCATTCTCCGTTCCTTTTGTTGCAGGTCTACGATTCGCGATGATCTCTGCAAAAATCGCGATGGTTTCTCTCATGAAGAATTTCAAATTTTCATCATGCCCTAAAACTAAAGACTCCGTAACATTTGACAAGCGAGCTTTGCTCTTGAAAACTGAAGGTGGTTTATGGGTCCAAATCGAAAATTTAAAGTAGACGAAAAGCATATAGAACCCAGTGCCTTATGGATTTCATTGTTTAGTATTTTTCACGTTAATCAATGGTTGTTTAAGTGCGACTGTTTACAATAGGAATTATTGCGTGCCATTCAAAAAGCGGTTCTGTTGTATGTACAGTATATTGTTTTTATTTCTTACACACCACTGTTGAAAGTATTGTGGGAGTGTAGTAGCAATGCAATATTTTTATTAATGGTGCTTGTATTAATTATTATGTTAAAAGGGTAAAGGTATAATAGTTATCACTGAAAATTGAATCACCAAACCATGGATGCTACTTGTTAGATGTACGGTTCTGCCAGTATGCACTACATATTTCAGTGTTTTATTAAAGCAATCTCCTGAAAAGTATTAGAACTTGTATTCATTGGAAGTGCATAACAAAAAGAATAAAACCATCATTGCATCCATTTTTGTAGATGTAAGTCTATTTTTAAATAAATTTTGTATGTCTATGGTGGGGGTACTTTAGTGAATGCTGCTATAAAGAAACCAATAGAATCCCTGTAGATGTCTTCAACTGGCCTCAGTGTGTCTACCTCGGGGCCAAATCTTTGCACCATTTTTCTGAAACATGGAAATATTTATAATTACTCTGACTTATAGATAAACAGTATTATTTATTATATGCCAGCTTGCCATGTTTATTCTTACTTGATTTATGATATATCTTAAAGTTGTGATACTGAATAATTAATTAAGCAGTGCAAACAAGGCATTTTTGTGATAGTTTTACTGATACAACCACAAAGACATTTATCCTATGATTGTGATATAATATAAAAGTACAAAATAAGTTTTTATTTTACAGATATATTGCACAATTTGTGCACTGTTCAAGTATAAAATCAGTATTTATTTTACTCGAATTTTACTAAGAGATTAGGGTATTATGTATTACAATATTAACTATTAAAATTTTATTTACAATATATTAGTGTTAGAATGACCGTATGCTTTGTTTTAAATAAAATATAAAACTTTTATACCTCTGTTCATCATTTAGGCCTTTGTTGGCCAAGCCTGGTCCACCAAGCAAAGGTACTGCAGGTATTAACTTAAGGCATGAGTGCTTTTCCAGTACCCATGCAACCATGCCTTCATTTTCATCATCAGTTATGGTGCATGTACTGTAGATTAGTTTGCCACCTTCTTTAAGTACTTGTACTGCCTGTAAAATAAACATATGATTTATTGAAAACTATATTGTCATAACTTAGTCTAACTCATCATGAGTCTAACTCATCATGATGTACTTACAGCAGCAAATAATTTCCTCTGAACAAACTTGTATGATTGTATCATTTTAGGGGTCATCTTATGATGCAGTTGAGGCCTCTGCCCTAAACCACTGCAAGGTGCATCTAATAGCACCTTGTCAAAACTGTTTGAAGGGAATGGTGGTCCTCTGTCTATTCCACAGCTATCTTCTGAGTAGCACTTAGTTGAATCAAAAGCATAAGCATTAACACAAGTTACTCCTTGAATATTGCAGTTTTCTTTAATCTTTGCTACCTTTTGTGGTGTTTTATCTATTGCAATTATGAATGCCTAGAAAATAATTTTAAAGATTTTACATTTTAAGTTTTAAGCCTGTAAATTGTACCTATAAAAGATATACTACCAACTTGATTATTAGACATTTCTGCTAAATGTGTAGTCTTATTACCCGGGGCTGCGCACATGTCTAAGACATGTTCGTGAGGCTGTGCATTAACAACCCATCCACAAACTATTGAGGGTAAGTTCTGGAGAAGAACCTCACCTTTGGGGAATAAAGTCTCATTTACAACTGGCAACCTTGAAGCAGGAAGTATAGTATGGATGGCAATACCTCTGAAAATAACATAAGTGTTTTATTGGAAACATCTTTATGAATACACTGTTAGTTGACTAACTTTTTATGGATGTATATAATAATAATAATAATAATATGTGCGGACATCTCAAACAACGCCATCTAGCCCCAAACTAAGCAAAGCTCGTATTATGGGTACCAGATAACTGATACAATACTTAAATACTTTTTGTCTGTAAATATATACATATAATACAATATAACACCCAGACACAGAACAAACACCTATGTTCATCACACAAATGTTTGTCCTGGGTGGGAATCGAACCTACAACCCACAGTTCAGAAGGTAGGGATACTACCAACTGAGCTATCGGACCAGTCAAGTATATGTAACCATTGTGTTGAGCTAACATGGTTTTAAATGCATGTCAACTAGGAAACTAATTATACATTCAATCTTACCTAGGTTGGACTCCATTATCAAATATTTGATATCTTAACATCTTGAGATAACCAGTGCCTACATATAGCTTTTTACCAGTGTATACTACTTTATGACCTCTTTTACATTGACCTTCAAGATCTCCATAAATATCCACTCTTTCATTCAATTGGCAATCTGAATAAAAGAATATGTATTAGTATTCATTGTAGTTTTGACAGCCTCTGTGGTATAGTGGTTGAGCAGTTTGGCTCATAACCTGGAGGCCGTGGGTTCGATTCCTGCGACAGGACAAGTATTTGTGCACAGAAAAAAGCCCGAAAACATTTTCTGTGTCTGGGTGTTGTGGGACCATGGTCCTCATAGTTCCTGGGTTCCTAAACACAGGGAATCCTAGTAGTTAAGGTCCAGGATCTATGTATGTGATCATTGGGTGTTATTATTATCATTAATCAAATAAAAATCAGTAAGGTTTTCCTTTTGTAATAGGTACGGGAATGACATGTACCTGTGGACATTAGTGAAAATAAAATAGTTCTTTTGCTTTACAGAGCTTAGAAATGTTTTGAGATATAGTTTCATCTTTTTTCAAACTTTTATTTTTGTATTTAATTAAATTCTACCATTTTTTACATATACATCCTTTCCCTTCACACTTTTGTGTATGCTAAAATGAATGATAAATAGTATTTACTTGTAGGAAGACCCATCACGCCTGGTGCAAATACATGAGCCCCTCTTAAAACAGCAGCTGCACACAAAGCATCAACAATGACTTCTTTCCTAGTTTTCTCCAATGGAAAAGTACTAGGCCATTGCTCAAGTACTAGGCAGTCGGGTTTTAATAAGTGAAACCTCGGAATTTGGTCACAATTAAGCTCCTTGCTTTGCTATAAACAATGGAAATATAGAAATCATGTTAATGAAAAAAGTTGAACAAAACTTTATATAAAGCTTAGAGACGGAATAGTAACGCACTTCCAATAGGTACACTTTTAAATTTTTTGAGTCGAAAGTCTTCAAGTTATTTATTCTGAAAGTTGTATACTTTGGTGCTTCCTTTAACCAACTTTGCAAATCCATTTTTAGGTTAGGTTTAATAATTAAATAACTCGTTTTCGCTACATTAATCACCACAATTGACTATTCCCAAAAAAAATAGGTATTGTGGTGGCAATGTCGCACCGAGTAAAATTATACATTAGTTTCTTTCTCTTAAACTATTATTTCTATTCTTAATTTCTCATTCTAGATTCATTTTCATTTGTAACAAAGTACTCTGCAGTCTGCTGTGCCAAAACGTAGTGGTTAATGGTTATATGCTCTTTGCTCTGTGCATAGCACAGACTAAGTAGAGGATTACTCATGGCTGCTAAATTAATTTCATTGTCAAATGTGACAAGCGGTATTTTCGTCAAAGTCAAAGTGAATTTGGGTAGGTCAACAGATTAAGAAAAAAGCAATTGAATAGGTGACCAAACTTACTTTTTTTTGGCTACTGTTTCGTCTAGTAATTGCGGTACAATTTCATTGAAGAAACTCGCTCAGGAAAAGGATACGTAAACTAACGTTTTGCATAGGCAACTTCCTCTAACAACAAAAATCATGATAACTAAAATCAAGCCATAAAATGTAAGAGCTAAAAGCAATTAAATAGGTTACTAATTGTTACCTATTCTCGTTAATTTTACTGTGATACGCAAGCCGCTAAAGCATAAAACGATGTATAGATATTAATAATAAACAAAAATAATTTAACTAAATAATAAATATCCTAATTAATCCAAATTGGACTATTACATTTTATTATTACTGGCCACTTTTCCCGATACGTGGCATAAGCACGAAGACCTTCCACGTTCGCCGCCATTTTGACATCCAGCGAATTGTAAAGAATTTATCCGAGTGTAGCGTTTTTCTGGATTGTATAGTTATTTGCTTCTGTTGATGTAAGTGTGTTTTGTCTAAAGTTATTAAGTAGTGTTTTAATTCGATTAATGCAACGTAAATGAGATGTAATTGCGTTTAAAACACCCATCGAGTCGAGGGTGGTGACCGCTTCATAGACCAACAGCGGTGTCGCTCTTCAATCATTGTTAGAAATAGTGAATTACGGCAACGTTCCTGTTGAAGAAAGTGCAAAGTATTTCTAGTTTATCTCATGTTTGTATATTTTATTACAATTTATATATCTTTATTTGATATCTTCTCGTATGGATGAATCTACGTTAAAATTCAGCGAGGACCTGCCATGTCATTACCATTGATTGAAATAACGTGCAGAGTTGACGGGTGACTCAGAATGAATACGTATCAAGATCATAATCATGTCTTCTTGTTTCAGAAAACTTGAATAAGCTTCAAAATGGGGAATATGTTTGCAAATTTATTTAAAGGCCTATTTGGCAAAAAGGAAATGAGAATATTGATGGTTGGTCTGGATGCTGCTGGTAAAACCACAATCCTATACAAACTAAAATTAGGTGAAATTGTTACAACAATTCCTACTATTGGTGAGTACAATACAACCTTACTGGGATTACACCAATTTCAATGAACTCGCATCATTTCATAGATTTGAACACAATGGTTATTATGAATCATGGCATTGTACCTATTCATATATTATCACTATTATAGTGCTTCAAAGTTTACAATGCAATAACACAGATATTTTTAATCATAAATTATATTGTGTATTAGAAAAACTAGAAACATATGGCTTGCAATGAGGTCTTTAATTCTAATTCTAATTTGATGTGGCAGTGATAAGGCCTGCACTGAAATCACACTTTTTTTTTTTTTATGTTAAGGAATGACGTGACGAGCTAGCCGTTCGCCTGATGTTAAACGACACGGCTGCCCATATCAGCTGCAGTGTCACTCGGAACTCTACAGTATAGAGCTTCGCGTGACACTGCACTGCGCGCGACATCCAGAGACATCAGCACAATCTAGTAATAAGATTACTAAACTGTGAGATCAGATCATAAAGTCTCATTTGCCCAGTAATTTCACTAGCTACAGTGTCCTTCAAACCTTCAAACTTTGGGTGTATTGTACATTTCCCCTGCCAGTATGTACCTAAGCCAGCCCAGTTCCTTAAAGTAACAGAGTATGGCTTTGGGGTGCTAGCACAGTAAGGTTTTATCAAACATTACTTTACTATACCCATTGAGCTGCATGCATTAATATGGGCTGTAAAAATAGAAGATTAATAGTTCAGTAAAAAATTACTAATTGCTTAATTACAACTTTTACTATTGTATGACATATTATTAAAATGGGTATTTCATAGTCTTATGCTAAACCAATGCTCATTTAACTATACTATATTGACTAAATATATCTAATCAACTCAATTAGCTCTCAAACTCAAACCTCAGAAACTGGTTTTAAAAAAACACATTTACAATTAAAATGAGTGTTACATCAGGTTATGAGAAATAAATTGTTAGCTTTAGACATTAACCTCTTTACTAATAAACATTGTGTTACAGAAGAATAGTGCCTTAAGCCCATCTTACAGAACTACTCTCAGTTGTGAATCTGTACTCAAGATGAGATTTTATTCACAAAGTGACGAAAATAGCAATCAATCACATTATGTACCAGGCATTAGTGTTTTGTTTCTCTCTTTCAAAATTGAAATTAGAAAAGATAAAACAAGAGAAAACACTGAGTAGCTTGGGGGTTAAATGATTTAGGTGTTGAATTGTCCAAATGGGTCAATAACACAACTTAATTCTTGGAATTCCAAGATGGCTACTTACTGAGTTAATAAAGTTGCAGGATTGGTAATTTTTGTTTCAAGGAATAAATCAAATGAGAATGACCTAATTTCTATGCTGTTTATTACACACAATATATTATTTTTATTTTATTATGGTAGTGTCATCTGAACCAATGCCCAGACTATTTTTGATGTGGTTTGAATCAACATAATGTTGTAAATCCTTTAAATGAACAGGTTATTTCAGCATCATAAATGTACTGAAATAAGTTATGGATGACAAATAACTAAATCTAGTTATTAAATGAATAATAACACAATTATGTCATACCATAGAATATTTCTTAACATAATGTAATGTGAATTTCCAGGATTCAATGTGGAAACTGTAGAATATAAAAACATCAGTTTCACCGTATGGGATGTCGGCGGTCAGGACAAAATCAGGCCACTGTGGAGGCATTATTTCCAGAATACACAGGTTAGTTTGTATCTTTTTCTTTTTATGATAATTCTAACACTTTTACTGCTGTGCATGGTGTGTGCATGTATCTTCTTGATTAATTTTGCTTAGTCCAATGTTTTTAAAACAATTAGTGTAGAGGAGTACATGTTATAAAATATACATTTTATCAAAAGTAATTTCTTATATAAATGATAGTATGTAAAGTAATTTATCAATTTGGTAGTATTTTTCAGAGTTGTCCTACAAACAAGTGTAAGTCTTCATTATTATCAAATGAGTCATTGGTGGCAAATTTTTAATCAGTTATTAAATTAAGCCAGTTACAACTATGCCTATACTACAGTCACACCATTGTGGCCTGTGTGTGTGTTTGTGAAAGTAGGTCAGGTCTAGGTTTACTGCACAATTGATTTCTCTTCTCAAGTATTGTTCAACACTCTACTGTTTAAATTTTTACATTTTAATTCTGTGTTATCAACATTGTGAAGTAGTGAAATATGGAAAGTACAACATAACTAGCTAAATTAGTAATTTATGTACAATGCCCTGGCCGAAAATCCGAAAATCGTTTTGCAAGGTGGTGTTGGTACTGCCCCAAAAAGTTGCTGCTAAAAACTTTAGACTATAAGGGGTTTCTTATAGTCTAAACTTTTTGGAAAGGAGTATATTGTAAACCAAAAAATTACACACCTACTTATAAAAGTGGTGATATCAAATCTACTTATATTAGTATTACTGCTTAATATAAGATTAGTTATTTAAACACCACAATAGTGTTTATTATAAAATTTCTGTCATTAAAGCTATATGCTGTAAAATAAATTAAAAAATATGGTCCTGTTCATAAAGTATATTACAAAAAACTTCCATGGTATATTATTTTATCAACATACAAGTAAAGATAGTGTGACTTGGTTGATAATATTTTTGCACAGCAAATCTGTCTTATCTCTACTAATATATTTCCTGTTATTTCACTTATCCATGCAGATAGAATAGATTAAAAATGCGGATTTTGTCACAATTAATTAATCATCATCATATCACCATCATCATCATCATCATCATCATCATCATCATCATCAAAATCTTGATTAGTGGCTTAAAAGAGACTCACCAAATGACATGATGTACCATCTTTAAGATTTTACGTTCATTATAGCTCATAATTTTAGAATGACTCATTTCAGTGAGGGTCAATACCCTCACTGAAATGAGTCATTCTAAAATTATTGGTGAGCAATGAGCATTGATTAATGCTTGTGGAGTTTCATCAGATTTCACCAATGTTTGAAAGGGGACTTTTTGGCCAGGTTTTCCTTATTAGGTTTGTTAAGTGATAAGCATGGTGATAGCTTGAGGTCTGGTAAAGTGCCATAAATTACATCATATATTTTGCGAATGTTTTGAATATTTTAAAAAGTGCTTCATTACGTCATAATTGTAAACAGATATATAATTATAAGTTTGAGAGAAAAAAAGAAATGTTCCTTTCCTATTATTAGTGCAAAGTCAAGTGGTCTTAAATGGTGCCCTAGGCAGGTTGTTGTACTAATAGTAAGCACCTGAATTTCCTTCAACTGTAAGACCACAACTGTTTACATAGTACTAGTAAGTCTTCTGTGAAAGTATGTAGTTGTAATAGTACCACTGTGTGACAATCTGACAATGATTGTGCATCTGCATGAATATGCCCTAGCTTCGAATAGCCCTCATTCTCGTAAGTTCCGACTTTTCTGAACTCTGTCTCTCAAATCGATTTTGGAGTTTGACGAAAATAACTGAAAATACATCTAATAGGGCTAGAATTCGATCCTGTAATTTCACAGGTTATATTCTTTAAATTACCAATATATTTCTGTTATTGTTTTCAGGGTCTCATTTTCGTAGTAGACAGTAACGACCGAGAGCGTATCGGCGAGGCGCGGGAAGAGCTCATGCGAATGTTAAGTGAAGACGAGCTACGAGATGCTGTACTCTTGATCTTTGCAAACAAACAGGTGAGATTTACTGTCAACAAGAACAAATAAAGAATCGGTTCATAATCAGCCAATAACATCAATTACTGAATATAAGCCTTCCCACTTGGGGTTTGCCATAATCACCAAGCTTGGCTAGCATCTTGATGATTATAATGCAGACCGGAGAGTATGCTGCTGCCCGATTCCTGCATATTCTCTTAGCCAGCTCTTACGGCACCAGCTTGAAGAGATGGCGTGGTCCTATTCTTAAGTCAGAACCATACGGCACCTAGTTTAATGGCTTAATTAATACCTTAACAGTGTGTTTTAGCAGCTTGCGAACATTCCAGTGACCTATATGAACTGGTTGTAAACCTAGTCATAACGAAGGCATTTGATACTCGCCATTTTAACGCTATTGGTGGTCAGTAGTGAGCATCTTCAGTGACCAGGGGATGATCACGAAACTTTGATTGCAATGCAACAGGACAAATTTCCATACTAACTATGCACATAAGCTACATATTCAAACTGTCAAATCTTTGTGTTTCTATTGTGAAATATTTGTGTTTCTATCGGTTGCAATCGAGTTACGTGATCGCCCAGTTCTTAGTAGATGGCCTATAGCTCAGTTGGTAGTAACCCTGCCTTCTGGACTGAGGATTGTGGGTTGGATCCCCAGACAGAACAAACATTTGTGTGATGAACATCAATGTTTGTTCTGTGTCTGGGTGTTATATTATTCTATGAATGTATTTACAAACAAAAAGTATCTAAGTATTGTATCGGTTATCTGGTTCCCATAGTATGAGCTTTGCTTAGTTTGGGATTAGATGGCGCTGTGTGATATGTCCACAGTTATTTATTTTATTTATTTATTTATATTGAAATCGGTCTATTGGTTATGGAGTCAAGAAACTATAGACAGACAGATAGATAAAGGCTTCATCGAACTTTCAATACCCTTCGTTTTCCGACGTTTATGTTTAAAATATTGTGTTGTATCTACAATTTACTATATGTTCAAATCTATTCTGTATTGCCCACACAAGCGGATTGTTATTTTTTATAAGAAATAAAGTTTTTTAACCACAAATGTGACACTTATACAATGCAAAGTAGAGTGCAGTTTCCTAATTGGGTCGTGTACACAGGACCTGCCGAACGCAATGAACGCCGCCGAGATAACAGACAAGCTGGGTCTGCACTCACTGCGCAACCGCAACTGGTACATCCAGGCCACCTGCGCCACCTCCGGCGACGGACTCTATGAGGGCCTCGACTGGCTCTCTAACCAACTCAAAAACGCTAACCGCTAACCGCAGTGCGGCACCGACATCTGATCACTGAGAGACTATTGTTTAAGATATGTTAACTTTATTTGCTAAAATACATATTATGTGCGGTATCAATGTATTAAGGACGCGTCACCCGGGACCGAGCTCGCACCGCATTCGATCACGCAACCGATGACGGCGTTGGTTTTAGTGACCGCAAAACTTTTTGACCGCTGTGAAGTGTGCCGCGAACGTTGCTTTATGCTGGTACAGATTGCTCCAATCGCTGAGCAGATTGCTATTGCGCCTAACTTCACAGCAGCCATCTAGTTTGCCATTTACTATACATTACTTATAGCTTTATTTCCGGGCATGTTTGTACAAATATATATCAGTCCTGTATCGGTACTTAGTGGTGTTTGGGTCCACGGTTGATGGATGCGTTGTTTGTTCGATCTCCGATGACGTCGAACAAAATATAGTGTGTAAAGTTTATGCAAAATTACCCGCAATTTTGTTTATAATTTATCAGTAAAATATCAGCGTGTAACTGCTCTTATTGAGTGACCGAGCATTGTGATGTGGATAGGTACGTAGCTGACGCGTGATAACAGTGGATCACAGCATAAAAATGTTTTATATGTATACTATAAATGTGGAATAAGTTGTCGTAATAAAGTATTTAAAGTTAATTCACATTTGATGACTTTAATTGTTTAGACTTAGTGTTACCGTAGAGACCTACATTAGCGCTATGTAGGTAGGGTCCGACTCGAGGCACCGCGGTGCCTATTCACATCGCTCTGTGCCCCTAAAGTTTGGCGTTGCTAATATTACCTTCATATTCCACTTGAATTGAACGACTTATTGTATGATGATAGTTAATTTTTATGGAAGTTAATAACTAGGTAGATTAAGCTGTTATGTGTTTTACATTCGATAACATTTCTGATTAACGATCATTCTCGTTCGATGAGACGGCTCGTGATTGACCTGCATTTAGTTTCTACTTGTCGTGGCGAACCGAGATTAACTGTAATTTAGGTATATGTATTAGATAGACACGGTGTCATTTTGAGAAGTGTTTCCGCCTACAGGGAACAGTGCTCAGGATTCTAAGCGGTACTTTGCTCTTACACAATTAATTATAACTTAGCATTTTTATAATAATTTAGAAAAATTGTTACAACACTTCAGGAAAACAGTTACGTGGCGGTCGTGGTGGATAGCATCTTTTTTATTTTTATGAAAAACGAAAGTAATGAAAATGCGATGTGTGACATTCCGGTTTGTCTTATGCTGTATTATGGAATAAAATATCCTCACCAATTACTGATTTTTGCTTTAAAATGTTCTCTGGCGATCTTCACAAAGAACCTCAATAGCCGCAAATGTTTACTAAACAACAATTCAGTTTATTTTCATACTAATAATATCATTCTCATGGTATGGTGCATGGTATCAGTTTCACCAGCAATTTATCTGTTTTACCGCGGGTACTCTATTTCTAGGATAAAAAGTACCCTAGATCTCGGTAGTGTCATCGATCTGTGTGCAAAATTTCACGTAAATCTGTACAGATGTTTTGGAGTGAAAGCCATACAAAGAAACGGACAACGTTTCACTTTTATATATTGAAGTAGGGATAGAGATATTCTAACAGTTGTATGCCCAACATTTTGAAATAATTTTCTTATAGATTATCCCTTTTTGGAAAGGGGTGAAAAAGTTATTATTATTATTATGATTTTTGAACATGTTGGTTTCTTAGATGATGTCTTCTTGACCGTCAGTAAGATCGCATGGTCCGGACTCTTTTTCACTATACATTATTAAAAATAAATAAAGGTGCGTGTGCTGGGCCGGAGTTAGAACTAGGATGGGTCTGTTAGAAAGTCTTACCTTGTAGTACTTCATCATCATCACCATCATCAGCCTACAATAGTCCACTGCTGGACATAGGCCTCTCCCAAAGCACGCCACTGAGCCCGGTCTTCGGCTCTACTCTTCCAGTTACTGCCAGCTACCTTGCGTATATCATCGCTCCATCTTGCCGCAGGGCGTCCTACACTACGTCTGCCGATTCGCGGTCTCCACTCTAGAACACGTCTACCCCAACGGTTATCGGTTCTTCGACACATATGACCAGCCCACTGCCACTTCAGCTTGCTAATTCGCTGAGCTATGTCGATAACTTTAGTTCTCTGGCGAATGACTTCGTTACGGATCCGATCCCGCAGAGAAACACCGAGCACAGCTCGCTCCATAGCTCGCTGAGCGACCTTGAATTTGTGGACCCGTCCTACCGTGAGTGTCCACGTTTCGGCTCCGTAGGTCATGACTGGTAGGACGCTCTGGTTAAAGACTTTCGTCTTGAGACATTGCGGTATGGACGATGAAAAGACATGACGAAGTTTCCCAAATGCTGCCCAGCCTAGCTGTATTCTTCTCCTGGCTTCACTCTCGAAATTGTTTTTCCCTAGTTGGAGCGTCTGCCCTAGGTAAACGTACTTTTTAACAATCTCAAGAGCTACTCCATTTGTAGTACTTAGTTATAATCATTAGAATAAATTTCTAGGGCGTTAAAATATCCATTGCGGAACATAAAACACATTTTAAGAGGACGGGTTGTCATAACAGGAGTCATAACCTGAGGAGGATATTGCTGGTGCTCATTACTGGATGTTCCCCTAGCCGGCTTACTGCACGGGAAGAGATGGGAGTGTCCTATTATGCCCGGTACACGGTTAAATAGTAATATACGGTACGGTAAGTATAAAATATACTTCAACTCTGTTAATGGCCTTTGTGGAGAGGTAACCACAATTTTGTCAATATCACGTAGAATGATAGCACATCAAACGAAGATTCTTCAGTGAGAAATTTTGGTACATGTGGGTAATGAGTGAAAAAAAAATAACATTAATACACGCTGTATCATAGAATTCAATATATTACATCGCTATATATACAAATAATAAAAAAATATTTTGCTGACGAAAAATGTCACACGTGAAAGCGAGACAAAAGTTTACAACAGTTTAAAGGCCCGTATTACAAAACTATACTCGGTCGTTATTGATGCTCGAGTAGAGATTTTATTCACTATTTGATCAATTTATGAATGAAATTTCGTCTTAAGCAGATTCACAACAGCGTAATTCTATAATACGGGACTAGTAAGTAATTATTCAATACGTCATGCCAATTCATAATTGAATGAGCGAACGAAGTGAGCGAAGCCCGCTTCAACTCGTGAATTTTCATCTGTCCGGGAGTACGTACCTACAGGTACGTACTCGCGTACAGGCCATATTTTTCAACAAATCTAAACGAAACTAGATGTTGATCTACAAGTTTGTTGCATCCCAGATTAGATACGCAACACTTAGTAAATAATAAAAGTTGATATAAAAAGTTTTTACCCTAAGTTTTAATAGATACAAAAGAATTACAGCTTTTAGTTTAGCCGATTCCCCCACTCGCGCGTGTATCTGTCGCGGCGCTTTATGGAACAGTAAATTAAGTATGTATGCAGAATTGCGTGCAAAGTTCATAGATTTTTATCCCGTCAGCGATTTTTGAATGGAGGTGTATTTCTCCTATAAAGGGGGATGGTTTACTGCGGTGCTATTTATCTCAACCACCACACCACAGAGGCTTCAACTAGAGTCGAATTTGTCATAATAAAATTAGTCTGCACTCGAAGCACAGGCTCCTAAATCAATCACCATGTATATCACTGACCTCTAGGTTGGTGATGTAGGTACATTCAATAGCTATTCGTAGTCGATTAATTTCTGTGACAGAACATGAACATGGATCTAGGATTCAATTTAATTATAATAATTTATTTTAGTTTTTGGATTTTTTAAGGTAGGGCATTGCCCCACAATGCCCCCTCCTAGCTACGGCCGTGATCGGTACCTCCTAAGCGTCCTTGCGTACCCCTCGATTTAAGTACATTATATCCAAATATAATTAAATACAAAACAAACTTTTATGTTTGCGGTATTTTCAAACAAGGTTTAAGTGTGAAAATGATACCCATATTAACTAATAGTCTTATGATAATTTCACTTGAAAGAGGCAAGAGTGGTACCACCCGGTTAAGACAAGGTATGCAAAGCGTAGGCCATCCAAACAGCGAGATGGGTCGACTATATTGTAAAGATCGCAGGTTGAACATGGACCCGATTGGCAGTATTGGCACAGGACCAAAGGAAGGCCTAAGCTCTGTCATCCCACTACTACGCCTATAGGCCTAGTAATGGGATGATTAAGGTTGTATAATGATGATGAATTATTTTACTATAACACCTACCTATTTACTTACGTCCTTCATTTATGCCTTACTTTGAGATTTTAAATACAGGAAGTTAGCTTTTGATGACTCGTGAATTGCATACTTGCACAGCCATTGCTGTTTTTAGAAAAAAAAAACATTTACAGACGGACAACGAAGTGATCCTGTAAGGGACTTGTTTATTTAAAACTTCTTTACGCACTTTTGACTTGAAGAGTAAGCTGGTGAATGAGGGGCGAACGAAATTTGAAGTTGGTTCACGTAGATCTCCATTGTCAACATAACATAGTTAAAAATCTGTATTAATATGTTGGTATGTCCGGTAGAATGCCAATTTACAATTTTCAAGATGGCGACATTATCATTAAACAAAGTTATACCGGCCGATAGATGGAGCTGAACTAAAGAAGTTTTATTCCAGTCGTGTGGTCTAAAGCACACTCGTTTTTTTGAACACTAAAAACAATTTCCTCTTTTGGTACTAATCAGGATTTAATCGCGCTAAATCATTTTTATTTACCTCGACGCTTCGACCAAGTTGCATTGGCCGTGGTCTCGAGTAGACAAATCGCGAAAATTTAGGAAATACTATTGCTAACTTTTTTTACCATTTCACCTAGCAAGAAAAAAGAAACTTAGGTAAGTAGGTATTACATACTAAGTAGATATTGAAAATGAAAAATACATTTATTTGGACAAATGTAAGTACATTACATTAGGTTAGAAAAACCTGGGTCCCAACACTAGGCTCAGGGCCCATATTATGCGGTCCAGGCCTCTTTCGTCGGAAATAATATGGGAAATGCCTAAGCTAGTTTACAAAAATTTATACAAATAACAAATATTTTTAATTAAAGATTAAATTAACTGTATGATAAAAATTGAATACACATTAATTTTTCGATTAATATTCGCATGCTAGAATACTAATATTAATGAGAATAATGAAAGTCCTATAGTCTAATATTGTTGGCAGTCACCGCCAATCACGCAATGTCATTAAATTCCTAGGAATATCAGAACTGAGTAGGTAAATCATTTTTAATGTTTCGCCGACTTTCATAATATTAGGTCTTTACCTATGAAATTGCCGTTTTGTTTGAAAAAAGTTAAAGTATTTTTTTTTTCGAACTTATTTATTTCTTTTATTCAAAGTAAGCACCCCTGTAATCAATGCATCTTTGCCAACGCTGTGGCAGTTTATGGATGCCCTTCTTGAAAAAATCAGCAGGACCGGAGACAACAAACTCTTCAAAGGCGTTTTGTACTGCCTCTCGGGAATTGAATTTTTTTCCCGCTAAAAAGTTGTCCAAATTTTGGAAAAAGTAATAGTCGGTAGGCGCAAGATCTGGTGAGTATGGCGGATGAGGGAGAGCTTCCAAACCCAACTCATGCAGCTTAGAGACGGTCTGTTGTGCAGTATGGGGTCGCGCGTTGTCGTGAAGTAGCAGTGGAGACGACCGATTGACCAAAGCTGGTTGCAGACGTGCGAGTTTCGCCATCATTGTGGTCAGTTCTTCAATGTACACATCTGCAGTAATGCTCTCGCCGTTTTGTAAAAAGCTATGATGAATCACACCAGCACTAGACCACCAAACTGTGACCATCACCTTTCTAGGGGTCATTTTTCGTTTTGCACATTGCTTTGGTACCGAACCAGGATCTAACCAACTTGCTGAGCGCTTTCGATTGTCAAAAAGAATCCATTTTTCGTCGCACGTAACAATTCGGTTCAAAATTCCTTCATTTCTGTGCCTGTTAAGCAGCGCAAGGCAAGTCTCGACGCGTACGTTGCGCTGGCGATCGTTAAGTTCGTGGGGCACCCATCTATCAAGCTTTTTTATCTTGCCAATCTGTCGCAAATGGACCAATATTGTTTTGATGCTAACATCAAAAGCTGCTGCTAGCTCAGCTGTAGATTGAGATTCATCAGCTTCCACAATCGCCTTTAATTCATCATTGTTGACCAAAGTTTCCGGACGACCACGAGGTTCATTTTTCAAGTCAAAATTCCCAGAACGGAACCGAGCAAACCAATAACGGGTTGTGCGTTCGTTTGTACAGTTCTCTCCGTAAACGTCGTTGATGTTACGTGTCGTTTGTGCCGCGTTGGTGCCACGATGGAACTCATATTCCATAATTACACGAAATTTCAAAGTATCCATTATGAGGAAAAATGTTGAAATGTAATAAAAATACAACGCTAATCAATAAACAAAAGACTTATATTGTAAATAGAATGTTATATTTTTAAAACAAAATTAATTTGAATTTAGAATTCATAGCCAATCAAAACTTTTTTTGTTTGAAAAAGTCTATACTGCAAAACGGCAATTTCATAGGTAAAGACCTATTATTTACAGCAGATATTAAATATTGTCTACGGTTTAAAAATGCGAGCCCCAGCTGTTTAGTAAGCGTCGAAACCGCAGATATTATATATCACCTATATATACCTATACAAGGTGGAATTAAATACGTTATTTTCCTTTAATATATGTATTCAGTCCATGCTATAGAATGCTCCCATATAACTAAATAAAAAAAGTACTTATGAAATAAAACTTAAATCTAGGTATTATCAAATTTAAATTCTAAAGAAAAGCCTTGTGACACAGAACAAAGCAGGTATTTTATTGCCTACGAAACATTTACACAGCACTCAGCTGGTGCCCGCGCTGTGTGTACCGTTAAATAGACATTTCAGCTGTCATGTAGTTATTTTAAGATGCACTTAATACTAAAACAAAATCTATTTTTTTTTTTCATTGAACCTTGTACGAATATTATATAGCATGGTCTGAGTACATACATTTAAGGAAAAGAATGAATTAAATGCCACCGTGTATATACCTTTGCATGTAACTACCTATAATAATTTGCATGTAAACTACCTATAATAATTTGCATGTAACTACCTATAAGGTAGTTTAAGATATGTACACGGTGGCATTTAAGCTAAGTAAATAATATATTTCGAATAAGAGTTAAATGTCAGTCTGTCAAATTTTAGTGAAGACGGGTGTAAGACACGTTTTAATTTTAATACGTTAGCGTAATACTAGGTAGGTACTTATCAAAGTAAGTACATAAGGTAATTGGTGCGCTAACTCAACCTATCCGCAACTGGGTAAGGTATCTGACATAAATAATAGCACCTACTCTCCCAACAAAAGAATCACTCCCTAAAAGGAATCACTGACCTCTACTCACAAAAAAACAAGTGCATACAAATTATGTAAACAAATCGGGGGCATTGAACGTATCACAAACATGAACCCACAAATCTTCATAAAAACTGAAATGTTATTATAAAAAGTTCGTTCATTTCAGATAGGACTTTTGGAAGTCAAATCATTATGCTCGTCTGTACTAAAGTTTGTTTTATACTAAAGTATGTTTTGGCTCCACACTTTTGTGTATTTAGCCAGTGTCAAGTAATTGATAATTTATCAAGTTATCGATATTTCACGCAAATATTTGTAAAGTCACAGTCGAAGTCATCAAGTCAAATCATAGTCAAGTCATAGTCTAGTCAAAGTCATACTCCTAGTAAAGTGTTGGCGACTTTACCAGAAGCTTCTATGGAGTTTTGGAAACAACACGAAACGAAACGTTTCATCATTATACCACTTTCCCACACTCATGCCTGTAATTCAGCACTTAACGAATAAAATGCCACCAATTTTATGCACTAACACTGAAAATAACACAAGTTTTGGAAAATAATACAATGCGGTGACGCGTTCTTTTTCGTTTTCCCGCCAAAAACTCTGTACGAAAATTTGACAGCTCCTGAGTTCGCATATTATATTCCTAGCCGGTTTCTCATACGTTGACCAATCTCGTGTCAAGTCAATGTCAAATACTGTACGCTCATTGGTTGAGACAGCCGATGATCAGCAGGCAACCAATGAGCGTTTAGTATTTGCTCTGCCAAGTTAACACAAATTTAACAAACATATACAAGAACCTGAAAGTCCTGAAACACCCTAGCCTAAACTTAAACCTTGTCGAGATATTCGACGTTTAAATTTTTTATTGAAAATTGCCAATTTTTAGGCTACAAAATTTCGTTATGTTTATTTTGTTTGGGGGCGAGTTGGCCGGAGGGCGAGTTGGCTGGACTGCAGTCGCGACCCTTTCTCGCGCCCGGTACGGCGGACGAGAGCTCACGGGGGGTGTTTTAGTGGGTTCGAGTCTCACATACCCCCTGCCACCACCCCCGTGGTGACAGGGAAGTGCGAGGGCATTTCCCCCACTCAAAAAAAAAGAAAAAAGTGTTCCATAGTGAAATAAGTCAGAAATGATGGGTACTCCACGCCCTTAACGAATCTAGCACGATTTTTCCTGTAACCCTGTATATACTGTTTCGCTAACGTATGATGAGACACGCATCAAGAATTCGTTAGAAAGGATATATTGATGTTTGTTTATTACTACCGCTAAATATATGAAATATTATTACAATATGAAGCGCTGGGCCCTCTGCCAATTCAAATCTGCACATCTCTGTATGTGCCTATATCGGTGGATTCGTAAGACACGTCTGGAACTGTCGCACGCCGAGACGGAAAACGAAGTTATAGCAATTTATGTTTTTCATGGGAAATTAGACTTAGGTTTTGTGAACGCTATAAACTCGGTAGTTATGCAGATGCAGCTGAAAACTAATATATCTAATAGCAAAGGTGTTTTCTACGTCGCGTTGTATATTATTTCACAAAACTTATACACCCGTTTTAATTGGATGTAAAAGAATTTTCCTGTCACACTATTAGGCACAATCTATGTGTACCTATCAAATTGTCCTAGATATTTATACGAAGATAGAGCCGGCCAGATATATTATAATTTATTTATAAAAAACCCGGATACATTAAATTCGACGTGTTTCATAAATAACGCATTATTACAGTTCGTTTTATGATATCTCTACATTTGGTAGAGATACGAGTAGATGTAAGAAATACATTTGTTATTTATTAAGTGTGCTGGTACAATATAGTTTTAGTGAAAAATAAGATACAATTAATTTAATTTCTCATATAATCTCAATTTATTTATAATTGGATTAATAATAAATTATTATTATTATTAATCCAATTACAAATAAATATTTATATTAAAGTAGGTATCAATTATACCTTGTGTAATTACAAATTATTAAATCTAATACATTTTAAACTTTCGCGACTTTAACTCACATTATACGGATTTATTCGCGCACAAAAATTATCAGGATAGTCAAAATTATGTATCGATATCTTTTATTAACTTTGATATGAAGCATCGTCTTATAGCACAGATAAAAGAAAAATTGCCAGAAGCGTACGTTTTTTCCTAATTAAAATATTTTTAATAATTTTAAACTTTCAACATTGTTATGGATTTCATTTAGCAATAAAATTACTTATATACCTACAGGTTTGTACGGAACCCTTGGTGCGCGAGTCCGACTCGCCCTTGGCCGGTTTTTTTTAAATAATTATAATTAATTTGTTTTTCTTTTTTTTTGAAACTGTAACAAAATAAGTCGAGTCTTTATTTATGATTTATGAATAAACACTTTTTCGTTTTTGTAGCGCGTTCGTTAAGTAGGTAAATATTATAAAAAACTTTCGCTTCTAGAGGATAATATGCTACTTTATCCGTGCTCTGGTACGCTACAATGATGGACTTTTTGAGCAAGAGGAGTGAAAAAAGATTTTGCTTAGAATGAACTCAATATAAAGTTATAAAACCATTTTATTATTAAAGGACGTGTATTAGAAGATAAACGTGCTCGCCCAAAAAGATCTTACGAAAGAATGAAAGTTCCATCAAGCATCGTATAGTTTAGGTACTTATTATTTATATTAGTAGCTATTATTTTAGATAGAAGTTAACATCTAATCTATCTAAAGCATATGTACCCAGTAACGCCAGAATAAGTTTTGTTTTCAATGTAACATCTATTAGACATTATTATAAATCTGGTCACGGCAATTCTAATGATGTATAAGTAATAATGAGCGAGAGTGGGAGTGATCAATCATAACAATCGGAGGGCAGCGATGGCAGCGTGTGAGAGGCGGGCGGCGGCGGGCGGCGCGCCGCTGCAGTTTTCCCCGCCCGCACCGCGCGCGTTTTCCACGAGGGGCGCGCCCCCTCACCGCTCGTGCTGGGAAATCGCGCGTCACTCGTCTCAGTTCAGCCGAGCCGTCGCGCTACGACGACGCCTGCGACCCGCGCGCTACAATCGCGAACCTGTCCGTACGCACGATCGAAGCGCGCGCTGCGAAAATAGTGAGCTGTTGTTGTGAAGAGTTGTGCACTTAGGTGCGATGCTGCCCGCGCTGGTGGTGCTGGCGCTGGCGGCGCTGGGCCCCGGCGGCGCCGCGCGCCGGCACGCGCCCGACCTGCGCGAGGACGAGCCCGCGCGACGCACCACCCGCCCAGCCGGTGAGTGCTGCTGCCAACCGACCGACCGCGACGGACGACCACGTCTCCTCACGCGCGTGCGCCGAGTAGATGCACATCTTGCACATCGATGCCTCTGTCTTCACCAGCGAGCCACCGCTCTCGATGCATCAGACGATGCACCGAAAACGACTATTTATATTAATAATCGCATCACCCTTAGAAACTAAACGCTGCACCAAACCGCGTGCATTTAATCGCAGTTTAAGAAAAATATGGTTTATCAATTCACATATTATCATTATCGAGCGACCCGATACCGGCATGAGGATAATAAAAACAAACCCACGTGAGATCGGCTGTTGGTTTGACAATATCAACAAACGAGAAAAATTTCGAGAGCTTCTATTTTTGGAGAATGATACAATAACTAATCTGTTATCGGGCAAAGACACTTTACCGAAGGAAGATTGACGGAACGGTTGATAGGTGTTTGATAACGTTAGCACATTTCAACCTTATTTATCTGCCCTTCACTATCTATTTAATAACTTTTAGGACGTCTTTCCTTCAATAACTGAACTAACATTTTGTTCACCATTTTATAACATTTCTGTTAAGGCTCAGAATATATATTTGAACTTTTACATTTGTTTAGATATCATGCTTAAATTTTAATCAATATGAACTACCAACCACCTAAAATGAATAGGTATACTCTATATAGGAATCAACATAAGCATTCGTATATAGTGATTATCATTAACTCTATAATTTTCATGGTTTTTTTTTATATTGCGAAATGACGTGACGAGCAAGCCGCTCGCCTGATGTTAAGCGACACGACCATATCAGTTGCAGTGACACTTGAAACACTAAAATATAGTTTCGCGTGACACTGCGCTGCGCACGTCATTCTGAGACATCAGCACAGTCTGGTAATAAGATTACAAAACTGTGAGGTTAGGTCATAAAGCCTCATTTGCCCAGTAATTTCACTAGCTACAGTGCCCTTCAAACCGGAACACAGTAGTGCTTGCGCACTACTGCTTGGCGGCAGAATAACTGCCAAAGTGGTGGTACCTACCTAGACGACCTTTGCAGACGTCCTACCACCTAGTAAAATTTATTAGGTTTATAGGTTTATTAGATTTGTCGATTCATAGATATTTATTAACCTTCTAACAGCGCGTTCAAAAACTAATGGATTTTTTGTAAACGCATAATTTTATCTGTCTTTATCTATAGTGTATAGTACTATCAATGAAATGAACTCCATCATACTCATTATCAATACAAAATATACCGATTGATAAAACAGTATTTCGGTAGTAATCGTGGAAGTACAGATTAATTTGACGATAGCTTGTACGATTATCGTGACGTCGTCTTCTCTTAAATCTATATTGCATGTAAGTGGCGCTATACACAGCTGTATTATACACATAGGCTTTATATTTGAAAAACCTTTTTTCTTTAATCGAGAGATTTATCTTTT
The DNA here is from genome assembly GCA_905220475.3 of Ennomos fuscantarius. Taxonomy (NCBI): domain Eukaryota; kingdom Metazoa; phylum Arthropoda; class Insecta; order Lepidoptera; family Geometridae; genus Ennomos; species Ennomos fuscantarius. Next base: position 8,596,058 of record HG992037.1, on the reverse strand, counting down.
TTACAAGGTACAGTCACTTCGGAAATACTTTTTTTAAATTTAATTACTGTTCACATAATTATTTTTCATATCTGGTATATGCTAAAAATCTTTGAATGTTAATCAAAACAAATCATTTGTTTATTTGCAAGAATACACAATATACAATTTGGATACAAGGTCACATAGTATAAGTAGTGGTTACGTGCATTCAGCCTGCATTCAGCCTGCATGCAAGCGTGCAAATATTAAAAATAATATTTTTGTTACTACATTAACATTTGTTATTACATGTTAAATATTCTTTGACACTATAGAAACATTTGCCTAAAAGCCAGTCATTCAAATGTTTTTTACCTTCTAAAGATTTAATTTCATTAGGCAAATTGTTAAAAATAGTTTAGCACATGTTATATACGTTTTTCTTATAAATGTCTTTACGGCAAGGAGGTTGGTACAGCAGGTTCGCGAACTTAGATCTTTTTTGTCTAGTAATGACATCATTCGCTTTTTAAAGAATTCCCGAATTCTTGGTAAAAATACAAAGGTCCCTAATATACATGCAAGGCAGAGGAAGAATATTGCATGCTCTAAAAAGTAGCTTACAACTATCCAGTAATTATTATTTATGTTGATGAATGTCGTGACTTGTTAGTCGCTCCTTTGATGTTAATTGACACGGCCGGTCATAACAGTTGCAGTGTCACTCGGAACTCTAAAATATAAAGTTTCGCATGACACTACATTGCACAAGTGATTCTGAGACATCAGCACAGTCTAGTAATAAGATTCTAATCTATCTTTGTAATCTTATTGCTAGATCGCGAGGTCTGTAAGATCAGGTCATAAAGTCTCATTTGCCCAGTAACTTCAATAGCTACAACGCCCTTCAAAGTAGTAGTAAGTTCACATGCACCACTTCAAAACAACCAGAAATATAAATTAGAGGTGGGTGCCTAAAGATATATTACGCAATCGTTTTCGCGGGAGCTTCATTTTACGGTATAAAAAGCATATCACCTCGGTACTTTGTATAAACTACCGAGGTATATTTATAGGTAGGTAGTATTACCTACCTAATTGCTTATGCAATTTGTACCCAAACCCGAGGTTAGCTAATTTGTTTTGTTTGAATTACCTGTAATTCACAAAAAGGTAAAGAAATGAGAGTACAGTAAGTAGACGTATAATATGATGCCACGAATAGCGAATACATTCTAGGTCTGTGGATCAACCATTTATATTTTTACTAGTTGTGCCCCGCGGTTTCACCCGCGGATATAAAGTGTTTTAATTCTTTATTCATCCCACGGAAAATTTCACTTTCCGGGATAAAATGTAGCCAATATAATGCAGTGTATAAGCTATCTTGGTACCAAATTTCATCCAAATCCATTCAGCCGTTTGAGCGTGAAGGAGTAACAAACATACATACAAAACTTTCGCCTTTATAATATTAGTGTGATGTGATAGTGTGATAGTACTTAAAGCCAGCAAACGTTTGCGAAATGAAAGCGGCTAATATATGAAATAAAATCATGCTTGAAATTTCCCTGAATTTCAAACAAGTTACATTTTGTAAGCGCCAAACCCGTTTTTTGGGAATAGATGAAAAACGAATGGTAAAAACCTATATAGGTAAAATCCCTAGTAGCGTCCTTTGTCAGGACTATTACCTAACTTATTTTACAAAACTCTGTATTTTGTAGTTCCAATAGGCACCGCAACTGTTATTGGCGGTCGTGAACCTTAACACCAGGCGAACGACAAGCTCATAAATCCTAATATTCTGCAGCGTATTACATATATACATAAAAAATAGAGGTAATACTGTGATTATTTTCTATTGAATAAATTCCATTATTTTATGTTATGCTTACCCTCGGGATTATATTTTTAACCTACAATTTTGCTTTATCAGCTCTCCCTGTGTATATATCAAAGATAGAGAAAAATGGCACAATCTACCATCTCGTAGAGTTCAACTCATAAATAAAATATTCATTAAAGTATATTTTAAATATTAAACGTACTTTTCAAATGCGGCTTCCTATTCGATAGATAAATAATTATGTACGTTTAGAAATATTTAATTTAGGGAAGCTAAACTAGTTTATGTATCTCATATAAAAACATATTTTTGCAAATTCTTTATAATAATATTATAAATAAAAATAATTTGAATGAACACTTAATTTTATTATTGGTCGAAAGATTACAGTTAACATAGACTTATTTAACTTAAAAAATAACTTTTATCATGTTTTACGATAGATTAAAGATAATATTCGAATTGGAAAGGAAAAGGCCAATTACAGATTGAAAAGTAATCAAATTGAGCTGAGCAGTTACATAAAAAATATAATCATTCTCGTACGATTCTATAATCTTATCATGTTTTATAATTATACGTGTGATCAGTGATATAGGTACTTACCTATATTGACACTTAATATTAATTTTATTATCTTTAAGTAGATTTACGAAAAAGATACCTACACTCCCTTTTTATATTGCGGGTGAATAGTTAAGTGTTTTGTTTTTCACAATTGAGTTAAAATAGGTAAAGATAAAAACAAAAGTGATTACATTTTCCATTTCACCGTTATGCAGTGTTTATTAACTAAGACTTTTTTTGCAGACTTCTGGTACCTTTTTTCGACAACTTAGTCGACTTCTCGGTCAAAATAAAAAGTGCTGGATTTTCTAAATTCGGGGTATAATAGTATTCAACGATAACTAACATGCAAACCTTTATACGAAAAAAGGAAAAGTTATACTGATAAAACGTTGTCACTTTGTGTCATGATAATTTTCACGAATATCAGACTTATTATCGCATGTTACTAAGTTTACAGCAACAACCTTGCGCGATGTATGATGTCATTATTTATTTATTATTAGAATGGAACGGACAGCAAGGACTTTCTAAGACATCGGCGAGCACCCGTGACTCACTCACGACAGCTTTCATTCATTTTCCGAATCCGATAAGTAACAAAATGTTGCCAAGTCTATATTAAAATGTCTGCCAAAAATCGTATACCGAGAACAGCGGATAACTTGTCTGTGATGTCTAGACAGGCTACCGAGACGAGTAGTGACGTGATCAGAAACTTCCAAGACAATGTGTTCACATTTTTGAAGAGACTTGGCTGATGGCCTTACGGATTTCGAGAGGTTCCGGGTACCGCAATGAATAAGTTGAATTAAGTTTTCATCGTTAGGTGCAGTAATTGAGTTCGAGTAATTGATCAGTTTTATGAGTGGTATAAATACGATTTATTTATAAAGTTTGCGGTCGCGCGATGTCCGTCTGTGTATGACGTACCATTCAGGTGGGTGGCGGTCGCATGTCGCATGCTGACCGACTGAAAGGGCGGGCTAATTTCAGGTTCGTCACTTGCGTAACATTGTAGTACACACGAAAACAACGCGGAACGATGCGAACCGGCTCGTCACCTTACACGTTACCACAGATAATATAATACTATACTAGTAATGTTACTTTGTCAAATATTAGGTCTTTACCTATGAAATTGCCGTTTTGTTTGAAAAAAGTTAAAGTATTTTTTTTTCGAACTTATTTATTTCTTTTATTCAAAGTAATCACCCCTGCAATCAATGCATCTTTGCCAACGCTGTGGCAGTTTATGGATGCCCTTCTTGAAAAAATCAGCAGGACGGGAGACAACAAACTCTTCAAAGGCGTTTTGTACTGCCTCTCGGGAATTGAATTTTTTTCCCGCTAAAAAGTTGTCCAAATTTTGGAAAAAGTAATAGTCGGTAGGCGCAAGATCTGGTGAGTATGGCGGATGAGGGAGAGCTTCCAAACCCAACTCATGCAGCTTAGAGACGGTCTGTTGTGCAGTATGGGGTCGCGCGTTGTCGTGAAGTAGCAGTGGAGACGACCGATTGACCAAAGCTGGTTGCAGACGTGCGAGTTTCGCCATCATTGTGGTCAGTTCTTCAATGTACACATCTGCAGTAATGCTCTCGCCATTTTGTAAAAAGCTTTGATGAATCACACCAGCACTAGACCACCAAACTGTGACCATCACCTTTCTATGGGTCATTTTTCGTTTTGCACATTGCTTTGGTACCGAACTAGGATCTAACCAACTTGCTGAGCGCTTTCGATTGTCAAAAAGAATCCATTTTTCGTCGTACGTAACAATTCGGTTCAAAATTCCTTCATTTCTGTGCCTGTTAAGCAGCGCAAGGCAAGTCTCGATGCGTACGTTGCGCTGGCGATCGTTAAGTTCGTGGGGCAACCATCTATCAAGCTTTTTTATCTTGCCAATCTGTCGCAAATGGACCAATATTGTTTTGATGCTAACATCAAAAGCTGCTGCCAGCTCAGCTGTAGATTGAGATTCATCAGCTTCCACAATCGCCTTTAATTCATCATTGTTGACCAAAGTTTCCGGACGACCACGAGGTTCATTTTTCAAGTCAAAATTCCCAGAACGAAACCGAGCAAACCAATAACGGGTTGTACGTTCGTTTGTACAGTTCTCTCCGTAAACGTCGTTGATGTTACGTGTCGTTTGTGCCGCGTTGGTGCCACGACGGAACTCATATTCCATAATTACACGAAATTTCAAAGTATCCATTATGAGGAAAAATGTTGAAATGTAATGAAAATACAACGCTAATCAATAAACAAAAGACTTATATTGTAAATAGAATGTCATATTTTTAAAACAAAATTAATTTGAATTTAGAATTCATAGCCAATCAAAACTTTTTTTTGTTTGAAAAAGTCTGTACTGCAATACGGCAATTTCATAGGTAAAGACCTATTATAATGATCGATTGCAAAGCTCCGTTATCGGCTTCAAGTTAGATAAGATTTGGTTGCGAGATTGTTATCTGAAATTGTGATCTTTCGTTGATTCGGTGTTGGAATTGTGCAATAGTTGACATAATAGAAACAAACATTTGATATATAATTTCAAGCATTCACTTTAAGAAAGACTTTTTAAAGAAAGTGAACTAGAACACGATAATACTTAAGAATAATAAATAAAGGTTCTTCATTCAGAATGTTTCCTTATTAGGTATATATGTACTCGTCATCATCATCATGAGCCGGAAGACCACAAATGCTGATTATGCACATTGCCCATTAAATGCCATAACGTATGGTTGCTATCCGTTTGCATCCAATGCAATAGTTTCCTGCCGTATACAAATGATTAAAAACGGACAGATTCAATTAATCGTTACGTTGGTATCTTTACAATCGCGACTTATCATTACTCTATCATTCATATATATGTTTAATAAATAGAATGTTTATCAAGCTTTTGACATTGCAATTATAACTCGATGTGGAGTACCTATAACCAACTTAATAACAAGTAATAAAATGTAATTAATCTGCGAATTAATTATGTACACTTTATAACACAAAATTACAAAGTAAGTAATAAAAAATCTACAGGTAAAATTAATCTAGTTACAAAACCGGAAACAGTTAAACAGCCGTTCTTAAAAAACTAAGCTAAGATATCTTGAATTAACGTCTAATTAAATTATAATTAGCAATCTCAACGATCTTCACCTCGGCCTGTGCCAATCGATTGTATTATTAATACGACGTCATTTATAAAAATATAAGCTTAATACCTACTTGACGCATTACGCATTGTTATTTTTAAACTCGACGATTGCCTTTTATCGGCTGATCTTTTAACCTCCTCAAGTGGCATACTATGAAAATTCTTTTTTCCTGATACATTGTAGATTGTCCATGTGCGTTCGTACATCTAAAGATGCCGACTTATGGGCGAGCATAATCGTACGGAATAATACTCATGTTGATTGCATTCTGGGTTCACACTTCAAAATGCGCCGAGGCGCCTACCTGGATTCTTGGACAGGCATCTACAATACCTATCAAACATTGGATACGAGACTGTAAAGTGGCCAAGTTATTAACGGATACCTAACCCTCACTTGTGGAATGTTTTAAACGCGCATTTATACGCAAATATTATATAAGATTGTTTGTATGCACCGCGGTCGGCTCGCGCGTGGAATGAAAATGTATGCAATGCACACCTACCTCGATATAGTTGCAAAATAACGATTTTAAGCTTTCGATTGTTATTCGTACGACTGTCGTACACTTTAATTTTTTTTGCAATTGTTGTGCAAGTTGTGGTATCTGACGGGTTGAATATTGCCTCGTAATTCATCTGCAACCAAATTGTTCGTCTCAGGACTACATTCCAATCCCACATAGATCAAACTGATATTTTAGAATCTTTTACTTATCAGGATCACGTTTGATTATAGAACTGTAATAAACGAAAAGTCGTGATAAAACGATAAAAAAATGTTCGTCTGTGATTTTAATAGTTTTACAGTTTATCTTTCTTTGAAAATATTATTCATATATACTATACTAGCTTCTGCCAGTAGCATCGCCCGCATGGCCCATAGGAAACGAAGAAGAAAAATTTTCACCCATTTCTCCCTCTTAGAAGTGGAATTTCGAAAAACCCTTTCTTAGTGGATACCTACACTTTACAAAGAACACACCCTCCAAATTTCATATATAAGTCAGTCAGTCAGAACTTTGAATTTTATATGTAAAGATGGTAAGGATTTATGAATAAATTGTTACCGTTCATCGTGTATGTACTTATCTGTTTGTCATTACGTAGTTTATTTACATTTCCACTTTGCGTTACATTTATTCACAAAGACGTCAGTTTAAATATTTGTATTGCGAATATTGTTGTACTAAATAGGTACGTAGGTAGCTCATAGCTCGGCGGGTGTAAAGAGTTTTCGCGAAAGGCTAATTGAGCTCAGTACGATGATATCGGTGGTGCGACGGCGTGTCGTAAATCGCGCCGGTTGCGTTATGCGCGCCGGTCGGCGGACGCGATGCAGGACACTTATGTCCAATTCAGTGTTTGGTTCATTGCCCCGGCCGGAGCCTGCGTCGCACGGCGTAACAAACGATCCGCTCTGTGACATCACGTGTCCATGCACTCAAATTGCATTAACACACGCATGCACTCACTTTAATCAGTACGTAATTGTTACGACTTTAAACATGCTCACAATTAGTTAGTTAAACAAACGGAAAATCCCAATTGATTACGTCACAGTGCGGCAGTAAACGGCGATTAGCGCTGTTTTACATTGCCGAAGAAAACAACAGTTTGTGAAATAATTTTGTTCCTAATGATTTTATCATTACTGCTCAGTTAATTGATCGCACTTGCACATACTTTTTGAGAAAAGATTTTATCAGATAACGTACTCAATGTTTTCAAAGCAAATATAGCGAGTACAATGGACATTGTGTTTGACCGCTAGTGTGTTCTCAGCAAATATTAGCGCACTTAATTAACGCTCAACTGCTTCACTTACCCGAAATTAATTGGGGTCAAAGAATTTGAGTGCATACATCTCAATTAAATTCATGGGGCGTCATCGCCGCTTCGGTGCACAGTGTTCATACATACCTAACGCCGAATTTCTTTTTTTGCAAACACGAGTTGTTCACGAACCAAGCGAAATTAATATCGTGACATTCGTAATCTCTAACGCCTTCTGTCCAAAGTCGGCGCGGTGCGGCAAGCGAAGCGCGTACAATAGGCATTAATTTTGAAAGGCGCGAGATAGGAATGTCGTCGGCGTATTATAGTCGCGGCCAGGTAGAATTTTTGGCACCTTTATGATCAGATCCTGACGTGTCATAAGCCACCCACGGGTCCTCATTAAGCCGGTAGCCAACAAAAGCGCCGGGTCGCCCATAATGCTGTCAGCTTATAGAGGTTCAGAGCGGGGACGGATGGGTCGTCGGCCCGAGGTGCCATCGCGTGCTACAATTGCACACAATACGCCCCCGTGCGACCCAACTACCAAAAAGTTAGAAAAGTATGACACAGTGTGGTGGAATGCTGCGATACCATCTCGGCGCCGCAATGAAGCCATGTCGCTGCGTCGTGTGGCACCCACAGTCCCACACCTTAGCGGCCTGGCTCCCAACTGGGGGGCACGTCCGGTGTCGGGGAATCCACTTGCACGCCAACACCACTCAGAACCGATGATATCATTATAGCGTTTCTTAGAGCGCTCCAAAGTGAATACTAAGAAACGATAATGATTCGATTTTATGGAAATATTGAAGCTCGAACAAGCGGACCGTAGAAACGGTTTATCCGTATCGGTAATAAAAGTTTTTGATAATGGTCAGTGTCGCCTCACGGGTGTGTCGGCCGAGTTACGGAGCTCCTCCCACGTGCGGGTGCCGGCTCTCGTTATGAACTTGAATTAAATGAATGACGCAGTTGTATGAATGGCGCGGGAATGAATGTGAGTCGGAAGTGCAGGCCGCGCTTCAGCACGCTAGTCCATTGCGCGGCGCACGTGCATCCGCCGCCTTTCGCCGCTCCTGTGCAACAAGCGATCTACCACTCGTTGCCATTATTAGGTCCAAGTGAAACCACTTTACCTCCAGATAATTCACTGAGATTACAGTAAGGCACATTTACAATGTAGATGTAGGTGCCGTTTATCGGTTCGAGCGCCTCCGCCTTCCTCAATATCAGCTAAACTTATATCAGCGGCGACGAGGTGCAACTCAACACAAGGATATAAAATTTCATCCGGCTTACGATAAGAGCTGTTGTAGTCATAATTAACTTGGTACATATTACAATTACTGCTAGTGCACAGAACTTAGTGATTGTCTCGTGAACATCAGAATTCACTGCGCAATATTATAAATGTTCACTCAGAGCAAATAAATAACGAGGTTCTTATTTCATTCGATCTAAAATTATAACATTAATTGAGAAGTGTTAGATGAGTGCAAGGCATCGGATGGACGTTCGATAATTTGTCATCATAATGTTTCAAGCTTTTCCGGAGCTCTTCTCATGGTGATGTTAGGTATAACGTTGAATCATCTACAAAACTCTTTACTTCTAACGCAGGTGTTCAAAGCGTCATCGTTTGTTTACTGCTTTTTCACGCATAAATTAGCAATTAATTAATTATAATCGAATATGATTCTTACAGCTTAATTCCGCCGGAGGTTTGCGGTACCTACAGTACGGTAAATACATGTAAAGCTGGTATTTAATAAACTTACCACGTTATAAAATGAAATATCAAATTAAACGTCCTTTACCACTTCGTCAAATTCTCTCCATCCTAAGGTTGCCTGGAAGAGATCGCTTTTAGCGATAAAGTCACCCATTGTTACACTTTATATAATTGTTTTTTTTTCTTTGTATTTTTTATTATTTGGTGTGTACAATAAAGAGTTCATCTATCTATCTATCTAAATGCATATGCATAATTCGATACATAATTATATTGAGTTTTTAGATTATACTTGGGCAAATGAGACTTTATGATCTAAACTCACAGTCGAATAATATTATTACCAGACTATGCTGATGCCTCAGGATGATGTGCGCAGTACAGTGTCACGCGAAACTTTATATTTTGGAGTTCCGAGTGACACTGTTCTGTTATGGGCAACCATGTCGCTTAACATCAGGTGAACGGCTAGCTCGTCACGACATTGACTAACATAAAAAAACCACTCAGTATTTTTCCGACAGTTTCTTACGGTTTATCAAAAAGCATTACTATGACAAAATTATTTTATCGCGCATATCCATAACGCTAAAGACATTTCAAATGACAAAACATTTTATCTGTACGGTACATCTTTTATCCGCGAGAGTAATAAAACGTTAAATTTTATATTTAGTTTAATAGGTAATGCCAGTCATAAAGTGGTGACAAAAATTGTTGCAGCCGCTGCCATTATCTTGACTCGAGATTCTTGAGAACTTATTCGTGGAAATAATAATAATGAATATGTGTGGACATTTCACACAGCACCATCTAGCCCCAAACTAAGCAAAGCTTGTACTATGGGAACCAGATAACTGATACAATACTTAGATACTTTTTGTTTGTAAATACATACATAGAATACAGTATAAACACCCAGACACAGAACAAACATCGATGTTCATCACACAAATGTTTGTCCTGGGTGGGAATCGAACCAACGAATTGCAGTTCAGAAGGCAGGGATACTACCAACTGAGCTATCGGGCCAGTCAAATGGTTGGAACCCGTCAAACGTGACTATAATAATTTAAATTTCCTTGTTTCCAATTACTCATAGTTAGGGTCAGCAAGAAGGCCATGGATCATTGGGAATAAAAAAAAATGTGCGCGACGCGAACATGCCCATGTTTATTATTATTATTAGCTAATTATTTTCTTATAAGTACGGCGACATGACACGTTAAGCATCCTGTCAAGTCAGTAAATCACTAAAGAGTTTAATTAAAGTTTAACTTTTATTCCAGGTCCGTGAGGCCAAGGCACGATATTTAATTTTGAGGTATTACTTATTAAATACTCAACCTGGAACTCAATTCAATAATTATCAGATTAAAAAGTATTATATAGTACATCCAATTAAACTTAAAAAAGAAACGATTAGATTAAATTTATGATTTGCTTGTTATATATTTTAGAGTTTACGTCAAATTAACAGCAATAATTTGTTGTCCCAACATCAAAGGCTCTGGCTAATTTGGTCGCAAATACGATAACGACGTGCTATGCTTTGACGCTCGACGCTAATAATGTTTGCAAAGCATCGGCATCGTATGCACAGTCAACCATAATGAAATAAAATAGCCGTGTACAAATACGGAGCCACTTATGAATCCAGGCTCAATAAATATTTACACGCTTCCATTTCGCGCCGACTGGTGTACTCAAAATCACTCACAGAGCTCCTTTTGGCGCCGAATGTCAATTTTCTAGAGATTACCCATCGTCGGCTGATTTAACAAACATCGGATCTTAACTCATACACGCAATTCTGGCACTTAACTGCGTAAGTTTAATGGCGATAATGGAGTGTTGATTTAGTGTTTACTCACACAGACCGTAATGCATCGGAGCACTCTTCTCAATCGGTCGCGAAACGTGTTTGGATATACACACAGAATGCTACGACTTTCATATCCTAAGCTCTTCGGATGCCTGTAAGTGCTGTGTACAAACAGAGTTAAGCCCACGCGTTCTTCAGTATGATACTCGTATGATGTTGCATTAGGAGATCAATCTTCAACTTACACTCGACCATCAATATCGGGCTTACTTTGTTTCTACTTGGTTATTCTATTTTCGCCTTAGTGTGGGCACATTGCACATACCTACTTATTTATTTTAATTTATTTTATTTTATTTTATTTTATTTTACTTTATTTGGGGGGCTTACAGCTATCATAAAAAACTAAATAATGACATAACTTTGAAGAGCCAATTAAAAGCCTCCACAACTAATTATAAAGATAGAAGAACATGCAATAGCCTAACATGCAATTATAACTACTTAAATAAAAGATTTACAAATTGTCGAACGACGAAGGCGAGACACAATCCTTAAGGGAAAGTGCCTTGCTCACTGATGCTATGCTACTTGTGAATAAGTCTATGGTCGAAAGATCAGACTTCATGAGTTTGTTGAAAGCTGTGCAAGATCGCAAAATATAAGAGTTCTGGCGATGAACAGTGCGTGCAAATGGGACGTGAAGCAAGTTTTTAGGACGAGAGTGACGATGTGGAACGTTAAGAGAAATCTTAGACACTAGTTCGGGGCAGTCTACCTTAGACTGTGCTAATTTCAGTAAATATCTTATATCTGCAATATTTCTACGAGTTGCGAGTTTTTTGGAAATACATTAAATTATAATACGCTTTAAACTGATTTAAGCGAAACGTTTTCGATACAAAAGACTTCAACGCGCACCTTTGTATTTCGTTCAAAAAAATTAGCCTTTTATTAATATTGTTTACCTTTCTTTTAAATATCTCGTTATTGACAGTCCCGTCCATTATTTTTAAAAGAGCTATGAACGTAGATTTTATAGGTGGTTCAAACAATAAGTAGTCAAGTTGTGAAGCCCAACTTATAAAAAAAATATTTGTACCCATATATCACACGAAAACAGAAAATTATTATAAACAGTCAACCGGTTGTGTGCTATTAAGATCGAAGCAAAAATAGGTATTCCAGTGCTAAGCTGATGACGCTGATGTTATTGTAGTTATAAAAACAATGTCGTTTATTATAGCCGTAAGTACTCTACAATTATTACACGCATCGATTACAATGTAGAGCAACATTAGACGTCTGGCTGTCTGTGGCCAGGGACTACATACTACATATATGTATACGTCTTTAATTGAATAGATCTTACTCAACAGTGTCTAGTTCTTGCTAGCTAGGGTTATTCGTCTAGCACTTAGTAAAATGGTAAATAGAAGTAACAGGGTAATAAATACAAAAGTTGTTTTAATTAAATTATGTAAAACTTTTATTAAAAGGGAACATAGGTTACGTAACGATGCCAAATCCAAAGCCAAATCTTTTTCAAAGAGGTGTGTTCGATGTACTATTCAGATTTTTTTGGTTGTAGACACATTAAAACAGGTATACAATAAATAATAATAATAATAAAAATACCCAACGATTATATACATAAATCCTGGACCCTAACTAGGATTCCCTGTCAAATTCAAAGTCAAAAGATTTATTGCAAATAGGCTAATTTTAGCACTTTTACAAGTCAAAATTATACTAGGTACTTAAAATTAAGTTATTTCCTGTGTCTAGGGACCCAGGAACTACGAGAACCACGGTTCCACAACACCCAGACTCAGAATAAGTATTTGCGCTTTTTTTTTCTGTTCACAAATACTTGTCCTGCCGCGGGAATAGAACTCGTCGCCTCCGGGTTATGGTCCGACCTGCTCAACCACCACACCATTGACGTTGTCAATATATACACATAGCTTTAAGATTCGCACGTTTTATAACTAAGTTATAGGTCTTATTGATGACTAGTAATAGATTTTTTCACTATCGCCTGTGCTTGAATGTAGTGCGTTTGAGCTGCGTAGGTACTTAATGATAGTGCGACGACCCCTCGACATAGTTGCATTATGGATAATTTACATGGCTCCAGTCGCTGGATCCGTCGCTTGATTATTGACTGCTCTAGTTTACAAAGTACGGTTTTTATTTTATAACGATCTCGAGGCCAATTTTTATTTTGACTGGAAGAAAGTTTTATATACGTTCAGAAATTCAATGTCATGTCAGAGATAACAAACATAAACATTTAAAAAATATAGTCAAGCTGAGAACCACCTCATTTTTTGAAGATATAATATAAGATATGATATGATATAAGATTCTGCATTGTAGTCTTTTTATTTTAGCGAATGATGTGACGAGCTAGTCGTTCACCTGATGTTAAGCGCCACGGCCGCCCGTAACTGAAGTGTCGCTCGGAACCCTAAAACATAGGGTTTCGCGAGACACTGCACTACGCACATCATCCTGAGACATCAGCACAGTCTGGTAATAAGATTACTCGACCGTGAGATCAGATCATAAAGTCTCAATTGCCCAGTAATTTCACTAGCTACAGTGCTTTTAAAACCGTAACACAGTAGTGCTTGCACATTACTGCTTGGCGGTAGAATAGCTGGCAAAGCGGTGGTACCGAACTAGACGAACTTTGCAACAAAGACCTACCACCTAGTAACAGAACGTAGTAGTCAACTAAGACAACAACTATAAGTAAGACTATTTGAAATAATTATTTGGTTTATCATCATCGGCTTGAAATCGTTCACTGCTGAAAGTGCTGGGCGTCAGTCTCCATCATGGAATGCTGCATTGAACGTCACTTGTCTACTACTTTTCTTATATTCAGTGGGGTCCTGTTCTTAATTGAAGGGTTGAGAATAAAAAGGGTTTAACTGTCAAATTGACAGCTACGAGAAAATTGACTTTAAACTTCAACGGCTTCATTTTAATGTTGAGTGCTTATAAGGTAATTATAACTATTTAGTTATAATAATATAATAATAAATATAATGGTTTATGTAAGTTTCAGTTGCTTGAAAATGTATTAATTCTATTTTAAAATACAAAATATAGTACTCATTCATACAATTACTGTAAAAATATAATATAATAAAATATATTTAATAATGTTTTTATGCTAAGCGAACTGTATTTCTGTGTCAGATAAACCGTTTTTAGAATGACAATCTCGAGATTTAAGCCTCATTTCGGTATTTTGAGAATTATTGTAGATAATTTCAAGCTCAATCGAATGATACACATAAGTCAATTTTTGAAAAAAAAAACAGTCAAACCCTTTTTGTTCTCACCCCTTCAATTGTTTCTTTACACAACCCCACTGCAGCATACAAAACTTTCTAATCATTACAAATATATATGTTCATGTTAATAATAGGCTTAATTCATAAATATAAAAAATAATCTAACAAAAAACACGGACCCAGGTGTCTGTGGAAATGCAGAATAAAAAAAAAACATTATCAATGTAGGTTTATTTAGTCAACAGTTGGATTATTATTCGCCAATTAACTAATTGTCATACCAGCCAATATATGAAGACAGCTCTATCTAGGCCAATCTCAACGCTGCCTTATACTTGGCTTACCACCACGGTCCGTTTGTTTATGGTTGGTTAACACTTATTTTACGCATAAAACCTTTGCGAAAACAAATTGTCATATTAGTATTAAGGTGGACGTTAGAGTTTTGGCGGGAAAGCGAAAAAGATTGCGTCACCGCATTGTATTATTTTCCTAAACTTGTGTTATTTTCAGTGTTAGTGCATAAAATTGGTGGCATTATATTCGTTAGGTGCTGGATTACAAGCATGAGTGTGGGAAAATGGTATAATGATGGTGAAACGTTTCTTTTCGTGTTGTTTCCAAAACTCCATAGAAGCTTCAAGTAAAGTTGCCACCACTTTACTAGGAGTATGACTTTGACTAGACTATAGCTTGACTTGATGACTTCGACTGTGAATTGACACATATTTGCGTGAAATATCATTAACTTGATAAATTATCAATTACTTGACACTGGCTAAATACACAAAAGTGTGGAGCCAAAACATTTAAAAAAAAGTAAGACTTAGTAAGACAACCGTTTATCGAAGTAGATGTAATGGTATCCAAATCTAATCCGTCTTACTCACTCCCAAACACCTACAACAAGGTTAGCAGAATTTGTAAAATTAAAAATGTTTCTAACTTTGCTTGTAAGCAAATAATTAAAAAGTGGCTACTCACACTCACCTATGCTGAAACAGAAGATTTAATATAACTCCTATCTAACCTAATCTTTATCACCGTTAGAATGAACCCACTGTTCAATCTAACAGTCATCAAGATAACCTCAGTTAATTACTTTGTTATGTTACCCCTTAAATATGACGTATAAGAGCACATTTACCCACACACATCCTCTCTCCACTACATTTTCTCTCTCACTCACACCACACATACCCCTCTGCCCTATCCCGCACACACACACAAACACACTCACACAAACACACTCACATGCACACTTACCCTCATACTTATGTCCTACAATAACCATTAATAATATAGATTAAATTTTCTTACCTTTAGTATCGATCACCTTCTGTGGTCTTCTTTTGTAATATTTTAGTTTCATTCTTTGGTTGTTCGTAATAATTAATGATTCAATTAGTTTCTACATAAGTACTTATTTAGCGTACCTATGATTTTTTTTTTAAATTTTAGTCCTAAAGTTTGTTTTTATTGTTGCCACTCACAAAATTATCTTTAGTTTACTGTGTTTCTCCATATTTATGTTAGGATAATTTACATCAGAGTCCCAAGATACAGGCTTCGTGCTTAGTTTGGGGCTCATAGTTAAGTATAGTTTGAAGGAAATGTATATTCTTGCACTGTGTTGAACAAATTGTAACATATAATTTTTTTGGCAATAAAAATTATCTTATCTTATCTTATCTTATTGGCTACGAGCACGAAGTCTGACAGCCGTTAAACTTCGTATCTGACGGGCGTTTCCTGCTATAAACCTTTGTTTGAGTCTTTACGCTTGATGTACCAGAAAGAACACAATGTCGATATGCTTTATGGGTTTAGGTGTAGACATGAGTGCGGAAAACTAATAACATGTCTGGAAGATGTAGTTTGTGTTTGTGTAACATATGTTAGGAAGTTCAGGTTGACTTGCTATTACCGGAAGCTGTTCAGGAACCAATTCACTGTCGTACATTTTTTAAAGGTATGTGACGAACTAGTCATTCGTCTGATGTTAAGTGATACGCTGCGTTACTCGGAATAGCAACTGATATGGGCTTCGTAAAAAGTAGTTTTACATCATTAAACTATTATATAAAGACGGCATTGGCGAGTTCCAAATCCTGAATTTTCCATATTATGACATTTAGTAACTATGAATTTATATAGATTTTATGATTTAAATTATACTCTCTGCAAATATTTATAAAAACAATAATAATATGTGTAGACATCTCACACAGCGCCATCTAGCCCCAAACTAAGCAAAGCTTGTACTATGGGAACCGGAAAACTGATACAACACTTAGATACTTTTTGTTTGTAAATACATACATAGAATACAATATAACACCCAGCCACAAAGTCAAAGTCAAAAGATTTTTTGCCAATAGGCTATTTTTAGCACTTTTAAAAGTCAAAATTATATTAGGTTACTTAAAATTAAGTTATTTTACTACGCATATAAAATTACAAAGTGCTTATTGTCAAATAATATATGGCAAGCCCATTACAATATATGAGTTAGAAAAAAGTTCTCTTTCTCACAACTGGTGCAAGCAATCCTGCACAATGCAGAACAGAAAACTCCGATCCGAAGCTTCAATTCGACAGACAAATGTCATGATATATTTATAGAGCTTTTTTTGATAAAGAAGGTCTAAGTGAGTTATGGGCATGAGCCGAGAGACATAAGTCGAGTCAAAATTGCGGGCTGATAATTCTAAATAGGGACAGTCGTTCCGGTTATACAGTTGCCGTCCGTAGATGGGCACCGGCTCAGCCACGGCGCCCGTTTCTCCGGCCGCGGCGCCTTGCGTACGCACCACCACTCGCATTCACTAGCTCACTACAGTAAACCACTCAACAACTATGCACCGTTCAATTCTTTGGAATGCTCTTTATAAAAAGTATAATGGTAAATTAAATACTCGTCCCAATAAAACAGGTATAGATGTTGTACCGAAAGTAACATAAATATCCATGTAGGTACGTGAAATTGGGTGTAATTTTTTTTTCAAAACCTTGTCTGATCTTATTTGTTTTAATGTATTACCCATACTGCCTTTACGTTGTGCGGTAAACTATACACTATAGATACTACTCATACGATTAGGACTAACCGATATTCCAAATAAGTAAATCTGTTTCCTAATGTAGCGCCATAAAATATTCACCATTTGGTCCTGTGACTTAAAACACACACCAATAGAAATACATAGTAATTAAAAACATTAATACATAACTTTACGATAAAAATGATCCATAAGCAAGTACGTACATATAAAACTGACATGTTGACAAAAAGTCATACATTTATGACTGGCCCGATAACTCAGTTGGTAGTAATTCTGGCTTCTTAACTGTAGGTTGTGGGTTCGATTCCCACCCAGGATAAACATTTGTGTGATAAAAATAGGTTTGGTCTATGTCTGGGTGTTATACTGTATTCTATGTATGTATTTACAAACAAAAGTAATCTTAGTATTGCATCAGGTATCTGGTTTTCATAGTACAAGCTTTGCTTAGTTTGGCACTAGATGGCGCTGTATAAAATGTTCACACATTATTATTATTATTCAAACGATTATAGAAGGCGGAAAAATAAAACGATGATTAAAACGCTCTCGTGTGAAGCTCCGATGCGGACGGCTCTAAGCTCCCAGACCGCACGTTGTCAAAATATTGTCAAAGTGAATTCCACGCGTCAAATATATTAAAATGATTTTCCACTTGGCAATAATCCTAGCGATTTATTTCGATCTCAGTAGATGTTAACCGCATACCGCATATATCTAGACGAGGCGTCATTCCCGTTGGCGACTAGGTTGTTGAACCTCCTTTTATTAAGGCTGGGCGGCGCGGGCGATTTGTGAAGTTTAGCACTTTCGGTTTTGGGTAATTATCGGACGGCGCAGGCGGCGGCGATGTGTCTCATTGTCTCGGTTATATTTAGTGATGATGGCGCGTCACGCGGCGGCTTCGGGGGCGTCTGTCGGCTGCACCTCTCCCTGCAGTGCTGATAGGCACAGCTCGCTCGTTTGGCAAGGTCTCGTATTTACCGAGTGTGAGACACATATCCGGTGTACCTCGCACTCGTCAGCCGTTCATTTTGCCGTGATTGATTGACGTCAAACTTACCGAAACAATAAATAACTCCTTAGCAGTCACACACCGTTGAGTTTACATTGAATTCGCAAAACGTGCAAGCAATTTAATGAATATATTTTATAGGAAATACACGTTTTCCGAAAGTTGTTTTGGAATATTCCTAACAATGTTTGTTACTATGTATGTAAGATAATCTTAAAGATAAACTATATCCACAAGAGGTCATTGACCGCGGTTATCGTTCGACTGTGCAAGGACGTCGCGCTCCCGCCTAATGACTCGCCGCCTATGAAAATCCGCCCAACTCTCCGCGTACTACTTTTGATGTGTTCTGTCGTAATTTTTATTACACATTATTTATGATCTACAAGCTTTTCGTTAACTTCACAATTTAAATCTATACCTACACTTTTGCTATATTGAGAGCATTCTGTTTAATTAAATGTGAAATATACTTTAGACGAGCATTTCGATGGTAAATAAAACACAGTCATGCCTAAGTCCAGGTAGGTAATATTATTAAAATAGACATTGAGTATAGTTTTACAATATATAGCTTCAATTAAAAATGTTATGCAAAAAACTCATTTAAAAATGAGGTAACCCTTTCCCTACTAATAAAAAGTGAAAATTTGTTGTTTATTTGTCCGGCTTTCACGTCAGAACGCCTGAACGAATTTGGATAAAAATTGGCACAAAGGTTGCTTAATTACCGGGGTAAAGATACTTTTTATCTCAGAAAATTTACAGTTCTAAAGGGAAAACGGGTGAATTGAGGAAAAACCGCGGGGCCCAATCTTGTTGAATATATTTTTGAAATTGCAATTTTGGTAAGTGTTAAGATAACATTTTCTGTTGTAGTAACATTGTGTTGACATGCTACTCACAAATCTGGGTTAAACTGGCCATAAACTGTTATCATAACATAAAACTTGTCGTGATTGAGTGCATATATTACTTCACAGCGCCGCTTGCAGGATCTTTTATGGTAACGGCTTTCTTTGACATAACTTGCTAATGTAAACACTCGCGATGAATATCTGAAGTTTTTAGAATAATGATATTGATTATGTTGGGGTCGTGTGGGTGCTAGAACGGTGTTTAAAGAATGACATTTATATAATACTAATGCCAAACGATCACATACATAGATCCTGGACCCTAACTAGGATTCCCTGTCTAGGGACCCAGGAGCTACGAGGACCATGGTCCCACAACCCCCAGACTCAGAAGTATTTGCGCTTTTTTTTCTTTTCACAAATACTTGTCCTGCCGCAGGAATTGAACCCGCCACTGGGTTATGAGCCGACCTGCTCAACCACCATACCACAGAGGCTGACATTAGAACATCAGTCACAAAATATGAACCCAAGAACCCTGGGTAGTTCAGACATCGAGACTAAATACTTGGAGATCAATGTAACGTTCTGTAGTCACGACGGAACAGAGATATATTATGAAAAGGCCGATTTTATTGGTGGGAGTAAATCAGTGAGTCACTGGATGGTGTCGGCCTGGCGGATTCGTGTGGGAACATCGCGGCAGAGCGGAGGGCGCACGCAGTGCCGGCGGCGGTGGCCCGTCCATTTTTTTATTTGTATCTGTGATCGGCGCCTGCTCCATTAGTCATGTGACAGTATCGACACGAGATCGCCTCTCTCGGCCCTCTTTAAGCCCAGGCGACGCCCGCAAGACAACCCGCAGTCGTATGCAAAACACGCTTACTACCACCTGATGAATGATGTACTGACACCGCTATCGGATTTAAAATTTCTCTCTTTTTTCTGAAGAATAGATAAATCAACGCGAATGCGTTCTTTTAAAACGACTGGTATTAATAATCGTGCTAAATAAAAAAAACGAGTGTGGTTTGTGACCACACGACTGAAGTAAAACTTCTTCAGCCTTATTAATAAACTGGTATTAGTCTCGGATTAGTTACTTCAGCTTTTGTCCTTTTTGTGCTACTGAAATATTTAGCTGGATCGAAAGAGACAAAAGATGGTGTAACTAGTCTAAAGCTAGTTCGTGTTTATTAATAAGGCTGCTTTAGTTTAGCTCTATCTATCGGCCGGTATATTTTTGTTTTTGATGTTAATGTCGCCATCTTGACAACTGCAAATTTTGATTTTACCCGACATAACCAACATAATAATATTTTTTACTTTATTATGTTGACAATGGATATCTACGTGAATCAACTTCAACTTCCGTTTCGCCTCGTATTCAAGTTTTCTTCAAAATTGCAAACAACAAAAATAACAGTGCATATAGATTATCCGATACAAATGAAGATCGAAGGTTTTTTTTATTGTTGGATAGACTTGCGTTTCACCACTATCGCGCCTGATGGTAAATAACGATGCGGTCTAGGATGTAACACGCTTGCCTAGAAGATATCTGTTTACTCTCGATTTGAAGACTCCAAGGTTGTAGTTATCGGGAAATATGGACGCCGGTAAAGGGTTCCACTCTTTGGCTGTTCAACGCGGTTTAAGAAATAATTTTAAGGGTGATACGATGGAAAGAATAATGAGATGGAATCCGCTTTGTAGATGCGCTTGGCTAGTGGCGCGCCGCTCGCCCTTTGAATGAAGAAGATGTTACAACATTTTTGTTTAATTGTTATTACGTATAATTGTGTTTCTTTGAACAGGCTAGCGTTCGAGATGAACTAATGTAGTGCATGGAAGTACGGGAATAGTAGGCGTCGGCGAGTGAACAAGGGTCATTGAGCTCGGTTCTGAGTCACCGCATGCGACATACGTAGTCTCTATCACATTAATACTTTCTTATAAGGTTGTCGCGTTTAAATAATGCATGTTATGCAACTGGTTGCAATTTGTGTTCCCTTGCGAGAGCGCTAAACTGCGCGTGCGCTCGCTTACTGTGTCGTGTTACACGGCCATTTCACTTTGATGCTTTTATCTTTGCTTCGTGATTTGTTTGAATTAATTAATTTACTCTTAATATAACACTTTTTAAGCTTTCACGACTTTAACTCGTATTATAAAGATAAAACGGGTCTATTTGTGCACAAAAATGATTCAAAGTATAATTTTCACTAACCTCGACGTTTCGTTATGTGACGAGCTTCTGCTCGGAGCTTCGTCGTGGCCGCGGCGTGGCCTATGGGAAAATAATTCAACCACCCATTTCACCCTCTTAAGGGTGAAATTTCGAAAAATCCTTTCTTAGCGGATGCCTACGTCATAACATCTACCTGCATGCCAAATTTCAGCCCGTTCCGTCCAGTGGTTTGGGCTGTGCGTTGATTGTATATAGATTTTATTCATAAGTAATTTTTTTTTTACTAATTTGATTATGTTAGAGTGTCGATATAGATATAGGTACTGCACTACAGTCCAAACATACAGATGCATTCGCTGAAACGGCACGACCACTTGAGCACATAATATCAGCAACACTCAGAGTAGGTACAAAGGGCGTGAAGGCATGCGGCTCTTCACGCTTCACTCATATCAATCCCATCTCAAACGAGCGACTGTCGCATCGCATACCAAGGGTCTTAGGATTTACACGCCGACAAACAAACTTAATCGTATGCTAATGCTATTGTGTGAATTTCGGTTCAGTCTGTGTTCCCTGATTGCTCCATTGTTTCTCGTTTACACTATGTTATCGTTTTGCTGTAAAAGGCTTGCTATTTGACTTCTATTAAAAATTAACAAATAAATATTATTTTCATAATGTAGGTTATAAATGAATGTAATAATTGAAAAAATAGAGAAGTAGGTAAGCCTAATTTTTTGGAGTGGGCATCGCCTGTTTTTTTCTTGCAAAACAGAGATCGTGTAAAATCTTCCTCATTCATCATCATTGTGGCTAGTAGTGTGTAATATAATGAAGTTTTGCAAGTGACGTCACATGCCAAAGAAATTGTATGCAGAGCTACCATAGATGTACCACAGCTTACTAATGAGTTACTATTAAATAGACTAAATAGGACTAAAAAAATAGGACTAATTTACACTAGAATGTACAAAACTAATATTGTCATCAAGTTGAATAAAGTTATTTTGAAATTGAATTGAAAATGAGTTACTATGAGGACTGGTGACTGACGTCACTGCATGTTTGAGCTGTCTTTTTCTTTTACTGTATTTTAAAAATGCCTGTAACTTAGTAATTTTTTGAGATATGTAATTTATGTTTACACGATTCTCTATTCTTTGAGGTACATTAATTAGTGCAATAAAAATATAGCAGTCAAATAGCCTAATGTAATAAATGCATTATTTTAAACGACTCGGACTCGGATTTTAATAATAGAAATACGATTTTATTTACGCTTTCCCTAATGGCGCTTCATCAAAAAAACCTATCTGTTTTGCGAAATCTGAAATGACGTGGTAAAAGTAATTCCTTCTCTGACAACCGGCATTTAAGACATTATCGTGTTATCGATGAGCGTCCTTAAAGCTGGTGCAATTAGCGTTACCTTAAGCGATGCGGGACCCACCGCGGTGCAGTCGCGCAGTCATTCGCGAGTGACGGCCGCCGGCGCCGCCGACAACGCATGCTTGTCTTTATGAAATTATCACTAAATTGAGAGATAAAGGCAGTACCACGCATTCACTCTGACGCGATAATAGTACCCTGCAGCCTGCAACCACCCGCTTCTCTATTTTACGCGGTGCTGTGTAAACCGCAAGCTCCGACCAAGGATTACTGTGTATATTGTACGGCTTGACATGTCGATTGCTCCCACTTAAGTATTCCAGTAAATGATGGATACTATTATTGGCAACCGGAGGAACAACTTAACTAAAGTTCACATGTAGAGTGATGAGCACAGTATATATTTATTCTTCGGAAAAATATAGGATTTAGGTTTATAAGTATAAAACTTACGTCTTAGTTATGTGGTTGACCATACAGCGTAGCTCACCTTGACTAACTTTCCAAACCAGCAATTGTATTCTTGACAGTTTCTGTGGTGTGATGGTTGAGAAGGTCGGCTCAGAACCTGGAGCGTGTTCGATTCCCGCGGTAGGACAATTATTTGTGCACAAAAAAAGCGCAAATACTTGTTCTGAGTCTGGATGTTTTGGGACCATAGTCCTCGTAGTTCCTGGGTCCGTAGACACAGGGAATCCTAGTTAGGGTCCAGGATCTATGTAAGTGATCATTGGGCGTTATTATTATTATTCCCCTTCTTTTTTAATTTCAAATATTAAAAATATATAATATACAATATAATAAAAATGATAATAATAATATTTAAAAAGGCCTTACTCTGTTCTAAAATACCCTGCACTTATATTAGTACCAAGAAAAAGTTTTATTACAAAGTGTGTGATAAGAAGGATAGATAGATGATGATGATCTGTAAGAAAGAGAAAGAGTTGAGATCGGTAAACATAATAAAGTAGCAGTTTGGTTGGTGTTAAGTCAAACACGTAGCAACAGCGACAGGCATGAGGCCATAAAAGGCACTGTCACAGGGCCTTTCATAACACTTAATAAGATACAGTGCGAGTGTAAAATTTCGTGATGGATCCGCGAGAGCAGTCACGAGGTGCTCGGGGCAGTAGGGTGGCCATAATGATTTGGAAAGTTCGGATATTCTCCTTTTTTACCATAAAGCTTTTTCACAAACTGAAATAATGGCCATATTTATACTAAGCCAATCCACGCGTAGGGTTCAACACTAGTGATCATTGCATATTTGTCACGTGGCTTTAAACGTATGGTAACGTTATTGAACTCTTTATAGCTCTAAGATTATATTTGATGACTTAAAAATGGCATAAATTGATTAAATATTATATTAAGTAACTACCTCCTATATACCCGAAATGCAATTTCATCCGTCTTTTTTTGAGTCCGTACAAAATAATCACATTATGACACAGACCTATTTTTTTTATTTTTCCTAGAGTACCTTTAAGATAGGCATTCTAATTGAATTACAATCTAGCCAT
Source organism: Ennomos fuscantarius (assembly GCA_905220475.3). Classification (NCBI taxonomy): domain Eukaryota; kingdom Metazoa; phylum Arthropoda; class Insecta; order Lepidoptera; family Geometridae; genus Ennomos; species Ennomos fuscantarius. The sequence goes on along the minus strand of HG992037.1, from coordinate 8,571,819 downwards.
AGATATTTGGCTAAAAAGCATTATTAATTTAACTTAAACTTCTAAAAACCTAATTTCTAAGACTGCATTAACAATAATCTTATTATCTCTATTAAGGCGAAGACACTTTGTTCACGTGTTCTTTCTATATAGCACAAGTTGCACTGCAACTAATAAAATCACCTACCTATTTGATTTAAGAAGTTCGAAAGGACTAAATACTGCGAGGTAAACAAATCTTTTTATTAGTGATACCAGTTTCAGCCCGCATTTACTTCAGTTTGTTCAGTGTACATTCAGGGTATGAAGTTTCCCTGTCCGAAGAGAACAAACATAAAGCGTGGCTCCCAGAGGCGGTGTAAAGGCGACTTTGTTTTATTTTCATTGGTGGCTGCTAATTACACGGCGGGTTGATTTTTAACGAGCATTCATTCAGTTTAGCGGCACGCGCACCGACCGCTGCGATTACGCAGCGTCGCCGTCGCGTCGCTTTCGTGTCACCTTGTAAATATGACGGTGTCTTTTGAAAAGCGATCGCGGAGCTCCTTTGATTCAAGGTAATTGTCGCAATTTTCAAGTTTTGATTTATTTGTGCATTCTTTACATAAGCAGGTAATGATGGGCAATTTGTATCACTAGATTTACTAGTAGTTCTGCAAACAGTAGACCCCGCAGTACAAACTTATTTTTACAAATTGTTTCCGAACTCAGATCTTGAGAACCTTTTAAATCAATTTGATGGGGATCCAATGGGATGTACATAAATATCCAACTCACGAGCCAGCAAGGTGAAGATTCAGATTCAGAGTAAATATAGTCGAGCGCGTCAACCAGGCTCTCACAGCTATAGTCAGTTGGGAAAAAGCCAACCTGGTTCAGTTTAACGAAATAAAAAAGCGAGAGTGCCTGTTCACCGCGAAAAAAAAACACCAAATTTCTCGTTCTCCAGCATTTCAGAGTTTCTATAAAAATGACGCCCACGGAAGAACTTGATTTAGTCAAAATAACATGTTAGACGCTAGATTTTGTAATAGTTTTTAAGTTGCCATATGGTATTATATATATTAGCAGATTTGGGCTTAATCAAGTAATATTAAGATTTTTCTGTTTATTTTCTTAGTGGGTGATATGGTCGCACAGCGACAAAGCCCATACTACTTCAAAAAAAGTTGAGTGCACTAAGGAATGGAACTCGTTGCAATTTTGTCTATTTCCTGAGACTTATAACCTGGGTGTCTTCAAGGCCAGAGTAAATAGGTACCTTCTAGATGTACGGGTTCTATCGTCCACCACACCGTCGCTTAACTTGAAGAGAAATATACTTCCTATAGTTAAAAAACCTGTATAGGTACCAAATTTCGTCAAGATTAGTTAAAAAAATGTGACCTGATCTCGGACTTTCGGACAGATGAAAGTGAATTCCGCGAGTTGAAACAGAAATTTCGCACGCTTAGTTCACTGTGCCTGGTCAATTAATTAATGCACGTCTGTGCCTCCGATGTGAAGCGCATAAATTGATCCATAGAACATAGATTTTCAAGTGTATTTGCATGGCCCCTGAAAAATATCAAATGTTAATTTTAGATTTTGTAGACTTCAATTTTTCATAAATGGCAAAATGTAAACCACTTTGTGGCCAGCCAATAAATGGTCAATAAGTTTATTTGTTTTAGTTGTAATTTGCTTATTATTGTGTACTTATTAGTAGATTATATAGTGTAGGTAACTATACCTATATATATATATATATCTACTCAAAATACCTGCCAATATAGCAGATTAGAACAAATATGCCACTTTGCCAACAAACTGTATACGCTTTACTCTGATTTAGCAGCGAGCGATAACCGTACATCCTGTGCTGCTTGGTGCTTATACATAAGCAAACATGCACGTAGCGTAGGCTAGAGAGTTGGTAAACCGCAAACTGCAGCACGCCAACTATAACAACCAGATTACTCTACAAAATATTATTCTGACACTTAGGTATTTTTTTTGTAGTTAAGGCTACACGCTTTTGTGTATTTAGCCAGTGTCAAGTAATTCATAATTTTCAAGCTAATGATATTTCATATATTTGTGTCAAGTTAAGTCAAGTCACAGTTCAAGTCATCAAGTGCAGTTATAGTCCAGTCTAAGTCATACCCCTAGTAAAGTGGTGGCAACTTTAGCAGAAGCTTCTATGGAGTTTTTGAAACAACACGAAAAGAAACGTTTCACTATAATTATACAACGTTCCCACCTTTATGCTTGTAATCCAGCACTTAACGAATAAAACTCCACCAATTTTATGCACTAGCTCTGAAAATTACACAAGTTTTGGAAAATAGTATAATGCGGCGACAAAATCTTTCTCGTTTTCCCGCCTAATCTCTCCACTCAAGCATTGTAACTGGTTTAAAAAGAAATACATGTAAAGGATGACAAAGTAGGTCAAGATAGATCGTAGGTGGGGCGCATTAAAAATTAATGTCAATAAATGCTCAAAATGTATTGTTTTTCAAAATATTCTCCGTTAGCGTAATGCACTTTTTCATACGAATAAGCCTGTTTTGAAAACATTAATACCACTTCTCAGCGGTGACCTTGGAGACATGTTTTTCATATTCTTTGATAGCCGCTTCTAGTCATCCTCTAAGCTTCTAGTGATGAAAATCGTTGACCGCGTAACTGGTTCTACACAAAATTTGATGCTCTTTCGTTGAATCTGATAAGCATGGCATTGCACCAAGTGACGCGATCTGTTTTTTGAGCCTCAGTCAAATTGTGTGGGATCCACCGAGAGCATAGGTTTTTCACACACAAATGTTTGTGTAGGATTGATTGTATTTGACTCATGCTTATGCCCAAAGATGCCCGAATCTCATGGTAGGTCACATGCCTGTCATATGCCATATCATATGGCGCACAGCATCGATGTTTTTATTATTCACAGCGGTGGATGAGCGACCGTTAAGAAATTCGTCATTGAGACTGACATAACTGCATTTGAATTCTGCAAACCAACTATAAATAGTTTTATTGCATGGTGCTCTATTGCCAAAAGCAGTTTGAAGAGCAAAGCTCTGCTGAGCTGTCAAATTACACATCAAATCGTAGAAAATCATACTACGAAATTTTCATGAGGTAAATCCATGGTGATGGACACGTAATTACTATAAACAAGTGACAGTCAGATGAAACAAACTATATTTTACAGCCAAAAGGTTCCATTTTCAAATGTTGTAATTACTTTTAAATATTGTTTATCTAAGTGGCCAGTTCCGGAAACATATAATGGAGCGCGTCCTACGGAGTATTTAGCTATCCAAGTTATGTAAAACTAAATCCTCCTCCGAGAAATGTATCCAATGTTGATCTCGGTCGTTCAGGGAATAATAATTAAGTTTTTAAATATCTAGTTACTGCCTACACGTAATATACCTATGTTGTTTGAACTGAACCATTTTTATTTTGGATATAAACCTATATACAAAATAAAATTATACACAAACTAGTAAACGAAGCAACAGTTATTATAGTTAGTGAAATAAAAACTAGGTCGTATTACAAGCTGTATGCGACAAAAGCCACCTCATTTGCAAAAAGAAAACAATCTGAAAGTGAAGCAATAATAGCGAGAAAACCTTACCGATTGAATTTTTTATCATTTTACAACTGTAGGTATAAATTTTTGTGAAATTTGTGTGATTTTTAACGACTTAATGTATGTTGGAGCATAAATTTATTAGTACATTTTACGTGAATGCCCAGACATTTTACGAGGTATTTGTTATTAGAGCAGAATGCGATGAAAACAGTTGATAGTTCGGGACAAAGTAATTCGGTCAAACGGCGCGCCACGTTGATCTTCAGGTATGCTTCTACTACAATGTCTTACATTGTTTCACTGTTAATGTATTTTACTGTGTGCAACACACTTCAATCAAAGTTATAATTAAAATGATTCGGCTCCGTCAACTGTCTATTGTTCAGATTATTCTACATTTTTTTTTGTTTTTGTTTGGGCTCTACACTTTTGTGTATTTAGCCAGTGTTAAGTAATTGATAATTTTTCAAGTTAATTAATGTTTTATATAATACATGTCACAGTCCAAGTCATCAAGACAAGTCATAGTATAGTCAAGTCATACTCTTAGTAAAGTGGTGATAACTTTACCAGAAGCTTCTATAGAGTTTTGGAAACAACACGAAAAGAAACGTTTCACCATCATTATACCACTTCCCTACAATGCCTGTAATCCAGCACTGAACGAAAAAAGTACCACCAATTTTATGCATTAACACTGAAAATAACACAAGTTTTGGAAAATAATACAATGTGGTGACGAGATCTTTTTCGTTTTCCCGCCAAAATACCATTTATCTGCATTAATAATTTGCCTTTGTCATCGAATCATAAACAACCGAAAAACTTTTTTATATAATAAATATATGTATTATTATTATACTTACAACATCCAAAAAGAAATGTTATTATTATAGTTAAGACTAACGATAACATACGATCGGTTACTACAATACACACTTCATACTCCCATTTCTTTTACTCCCAGTATCTTTACGTTTTATTGCAACAGAAACAGTTATACCTATTCTAACTATTCCCATAGGTCAAGCCTATTGTTTTTACACAGTTTATAATTATTAGAGCTGTGCCTAGCCATTCATACCACCACATAATAATAACGTTCTACTTAATGTTTTACTAGGTGGTAGGATTTTACTACAAAGTTCGTCTAGGTATGTACCAGCGCTTTGCCAGTTATTCTTCCGCCAAGCAGTAGTGCACAAGTAAGGTTTGGAGGGCACTGTAGCTAGTGTAATCTCACAGTCTTGTAATTATTACTAACACTTAACTATGTGGCTGAAGTTTTGTCGGGAACGCGAAAAAGATTGCGTTACCGCATTGTATTATTTTACAAAACTTGTGTTATTTACAGTGTTAGTGCATGAAATTGGTGGCATTCTATTCGTTAAGTGCTGGATTACAGGCGTGAGTGTGGGAAAATGGTATAATGATGGTGAAACGTTTCTTTTCGTGTTGTTTCCAAAACTCCATAGAAGCTTCAAGTAAAGTTGCCACCACTTTACTAGGAGTATGACTTTGACTAGACTATGACTTGACTTGATGACTTCGACTATGACTTGACACATATTTGCGTGAAATATCATTAACTTGATAAATTATCAATTACTTGACACTGCCTAAATACACAAAAGTGTGGAACCAAAACATAAAAAAAAAGACTATGTGGCTGTGTGGTCCTGGTGATGTGAGAGTCCCCGTTCCCGTGGGCGCCGTAAGAGCCAACTAAGGGAAGATTCAGAGAGTATGTTTCAGTATTTAACTGATATACGAAGAAACATTATAAGTGGTTTACTCTGCATCATCCTACGACGAGTGTACACTACACAAAAGTAGGTCTTTATTTTAATTTATATTTGTAAGATACATATTATAATGATATAATATGTATCTTACTTTCCACAATGAAATAGTCTTAAAGTTTAAAAAATTAACCCTTTAAATGAATTTCCAATTATAGATTAATAAATATAAATAACAATCGCATACATCCACAAATCTTGGACCCGAACTAGGATTCCTTGTATCTAGGATTCCCTTTATCTAGGGATCCAGGAACTACGAGGACCGCGGTATCGTAACACCCAGACACAGAACAAGTTTTTGTGCCATATTGTTTGTGCATAAATACTTGTCCTGCCGCGAAAATCGAACCGCCGCCTCTGGATTATGAGCCGATCTGCTCAACCACACCACAGAGGCTGTCAAATTACAGCTACATCAATTTAATTTAATATATAAATTTCCTGTACATATTATGATCATTACGATACGGTGGGAAAATTATCAACCGCCATCACCTGTAATGATTATCGTTATCGCCACCATAACTTCAGTAATTAGAACTCCTTGAAACACTCATTTAATATTATGTCAATGGAGTCTCAAGTCCGGCTTTAGTGCAAGTATTAATAGACCCGTTAATTGGTTTTTGAAGTAAAACTTTTATACGCACGCTTGATTTGGGGAGTAAGCTTGTTGTTGTTGAAAGTTGTGGATTAACATGGATTTCCATTGTCAACATAACAAAGCTAAAAATTACTTAAAATTTGTATTATTGTATTGCATTGTATTTTGTATTGTATTTTATTCATGAACAACATACATTGTGTTTGAATTACGTTAAATATATAAATTTTAAATAAATTACATTAAAGTTATTAAATTAAATTAAAATATTGGCATGCAAATTACTTAATATAGTTTACAAATAGGCGCTAGTAACGTCACAAGATATTATCTTGGTATGTCCGGTAAAATGACAATTTACATTTGGCAAGATGGCGGCATTAACATTAAACAAAGCAAAAACAAAATTACTCTGGAGCTAAACAAGTTTTACTTCAGTCGTGTGGTCTAAAGCACACTCGATTTTTACGCTTGGCTTTGATGAACTATAACAGAAAATATCCATAAACTAGGCTGTGGAAGAGTGACGGCTCGCTGACGGCAGGTCCGGTGTCGTTGCCGCGGTTGATATCGATCTCGACTCGAAATGCAGCCTTCCAAATAGGGCCTTCTCCCAAATAGGCATCGGCCGGGCTGCTGCTTGCTACCACCGCACCTATCGAGAACGCACAATTCATTCGCCTCTTTCCATTGTCTACGCACCTTTTCACTAATATTACCATCACAATCAATACTTATTGCATTCGAATATTTGCATCATCATTGGTTATCTCATTACGAATGGTCATGAATTATTGATTTTAAGACCAATTAGTCATATCTTTATCCTTGTATCATATTACACTCGAAACAATGGACTTAATCGTTTTCATAAAGAATTGCAATGAGTTGTAAGCCATTGAAATGGTAAACACTACGGCGTAGTCTAGCGGGCGTTTGTGCCGACACCCACTGTCATCAATGTAGAGCTATGTCAATATTAGAAGCGTCTCAAAAGCGAGTCTATTTTCATTCTACACACATTTATGAGAACGTTTCTGTTAACGAGTACTTGCAACCCAGAAAGTTTATTGTCATATGACCTGCTATAGCCAGCCGCCCGTCGTGCCAGATCGCGGAATGCAGCTTATGCATCAGCCTTGGACAATGATCGTTAAGGCTTAATGGAAGAAATACATACGGCGGAGTCAATAACTTCCAGCGCATTCGATTGGTGACCGTGAGCATTCATTTCGAATGGAGTTGCGTGTGTGAAGCTAGCATTTGGAAGGGAAGAGGCTTCGTCAGCAGATTTATGCACCCATCAGTATAGCAAAGAATGTAGCAGTTTTTAAATAAATGGCGAAAGATTATGTATGCGAGCACGCGGGCGGCCCTGAGCTATCGTGGTATTGTATTCAAATCCCGGCGCGTCACCAGTACTGCGCCTGCGACGCGCAGCGCCTTCAGGTCATTACTCAAACTTGCCCGACACGCCCTTCGGCCTCCTTTCGTATTTCTTTTTAATTTTTCCGCATATTTCTTTGATCATTATATAATTTGCGAATGGCCTTTGAAAAAAAAAAGTGCACTAAAGAATAATACGGCGGTACGGTGTAATAATAAGATTAAACTGCTGTGTCTTCCCACGTAAAGCACAACTGCTTTTTGTAACTATGTAATCATAAATTCTGTCAGCTCATTATAATTAGCTGAGAAGGACTGGTTTCGGTTGAGTTTTGTATGCAATAGTAATTTATTTTGCTACAATTCAGTTACAAAACTTTGCATTATATTATGCCTAAATTAGTTCTAAAGGCAAAGATCCAAACTTAAATTTTAATTAGTACGGCGAGATGCGCCGCGAGGCGCCCTGTCACCAAACACGTATAAATAACGCTTTTAGCTCCGTCTGCTGCACCTCTTTTGTCACGCTCCCCATATTATCATTTCCATAATTTTGATTAAATGTGTGCTTCATAAAACATCCTTTTCATTATGTTAGGTACAATTGTATAAATAAAAATTACAATGACCGAAATTTTAATTGTGTATCGACATTATTTTTATGTGCGAAACTTTACTGACTGTAACTTTTGTCATTTTAAGTCTACTTTCATTATATCGTTTGTTATTGATCGTACTACTTTGATATCAATTTTTGCGAAATAAAGAGCCAGAGATAACGATAACCTCTTATCGCTGTTATTAGATTATCTAGAGATTACTAAAAGTGTGAATTCGCGAGAAACAGTGAGCACCTGATAAGGAATCCGTATCAGATTTTGCGTGTAGTACGTAGATGTGTAATATTACGTAATAAATGAGCTCATTTCATATCATACAGCAGTAAATAATATGTTAATTACTTATGAGTCGTTTAAAAAGGAAACGTTTGCTTGCGCTTGTCCATAAAAGATAATTTCATTGATATTTTGCTGTAAACTTATGTATGAAAGTAAGTCATGTAGGCTACCGTTGAATATAATGTTTTATACTTGCAATAATGACTCCAGGGAATGTGAGACACCTGCCTTATTATCAAGTCTAAGTATTTATTTAATTTAAATGGTAATAGTATCTATTCAGGTCTAGGTATAGTTTTAAGTAGCCTATATATAAATGTTGTAACGCATGCATGATCAGTGTAACTGGAATACCAAATCAAACACTAAACTCAAATCAAGGCGACAAAGGAAGCTACCTCTTTCCAAAATAAAACGGCATCTGGTTCATACACTAATGCCGGCTGTACTAAATTTTGATAGCTCTTAAGTGCGCACTTATCCTTCTATGACATAGGGTATGTCACAGAGGAATAAGTGCCAACTTAGGAGCTGTCTCACTTTAGTACAGGCATAAAGCCCGTATAACAGAAGTATATTCGATAACTTTTGCGAAACATGTCGTTTACGTCGAGGGCATATGGCGTCGCCACTTGGTTGTTACTTTGTATGTAATTTTTTTTTCTCTGCTCAAAACAAGATTTCATTCACAAAATGATGATATAGTGAATGAAATTTTTGGGGGTTTATGTTTGCTCGCGTCCGTAGGCTTTAACCCTAGTTTCCCTACACGTGACCCCTGGGTGGTGCCAAAAGAGCAACCAAATAACTGGTGGAAGGCCTTAGCCGCCGGCTTAGTTACCACCCATTAGACAAAACCACGATGCCAAGCGACTCGTCGTGTTCCATCGTGATGTCTAATGAAGCCGTTCTGACGAGTAGATGTGGACAGTTGTGTTGGGTATGCAGACCGGTATTGGTGATGGAGATGCTTTCGCGTCGGAGACCTTGCTTCGGAGGGTAGCGGGATCCGAAGCACGGTGCTCTCTGCTGGCCGACCGCAAGTTGTAGGGGGCCCAAGTAGTAGTCTAGCCAACTACGAAAGGCTGCCCCACCGCTTGTGTAAAATCCTGAGGTTGTCCACAGGGCCAGTTGGCGACTGGAAGTGAGGAACTTGTGGGCAATTTCAGGGGGGTTCGGGCGTCCCCGCAGTCTCCGGGCAAGTTCTCCATTGGCGTAGGAGCTTCTCTATTACTGAGGGTTAGCATCCCAATATCTCGTCCACTTCCTACTTGTCTACCTAACTCACCCAACCATGAAAAAGTCAAATAAATTGAGCAAGTTTAAACGGCAGATGCACGTCCTCACTCTTAAAGTGCACCTCACAAATATTCGTGGGCTGCACTCAAATCTGCAAGCGGTCCATCATCATCTGGAGACCAACAAACCGCACTTGCTCTTCTTGACTGAGACGCAAATACGATGTCCATCAGACACGGCATATCTGGACTATCCAGGATTCATCTTGGAAAACCGCTTCCTTCCACGCGCTGGTATCTGCGTTTACGTCCGTGATGACATTTGCTGTTTGCGTCTCCGAAACCTTGAACATCCCCACTTTTCGGTGATTTGGGTGCTTGTGGACACCGGCATTGAGAAAATTCTCTATGCTGGTGTGTACAGATCACATAGCGGTGACCGGGAGACAACTCTTCTAATGGAGTATCTCAGTGAAACGGCAGATGTGGCTCAGCAACGCTATCCTTCGGCTCAGCTTGTTGTTCTGGGGGACTTTAATGCTCACCACCAGGAGTGGTTAGTCCCACACCGGATCACGGACCACGCTGGGAGAGAGACGCGTAAGCTCGCTTTGGCGCTCAATTTAACGCAGATTGTTAAAGAGCCAACGCGAGTGCCTGACATTGATAGCCACACTGCTAACTGCCTCGACCTTCTGCTCACGACTGAACCAGACCGATACTCTGTGGCGGTATCCTCACCCATTGGTAGCTCCGATCACTGTCTGGTCAAGTCCGTTTCAGTATACTCCCCGCCTGACCCAAGCCCTAAGAGCAATCGGCGTGTCTGGAGATACAACTTAGCAGACTGGGACGAGATGCGACATTTCTTCGCTTCATATCCTTGGCGGCAAACGTGTTTTTCTTCTAGAGATCCGACGGTCTGCGCGAATGCGGTTACTGAGGTAGTATGTCGGGCTATGGAATATTTTATTCCATTTTCCGATAAGCCCGTGACCAGCAAAGCCAGCCCATGGTTTGGAGCCGACTGTGCACGCGCTGAAGCGCAGAAGCATGCGGCATATCTGGCATGGGCTGACGCTCGAAAACGCAAGGCCTCGGACACTCGAGCTAAGAAGAAAGCCTTTAACGTTGCCGCCAAGGCCTGTAAGAAGGAATTAAGGAAGGCTCGTTTCAATCATATTGGTCGAATAGGGACTAAACTTGCTTCCTACCCAGCTGGTAGTAAGGCTTTTTGGTCCCTAGCCAAATCGGTTGAAGCGAACTTCTGTCGATCCTCACTGCCTCCATTATTGAAACCAGACGGATCGCTGGCTCACACTGCAAAAGAAAAAGCAAACTTGTTTGCCACTCTCTTTGCAGAAGCTTCGCGTCTAGATACTGCTAATGAGGTACCTCCCTGCCTTCCACAATGCGGTGTTTTCATGCCGGAAATACGCATACGTCAGAAGGAAGTACTAAAAACATTACGCAGTCTAGACGTGAACAAAGCCAGTGGTCCCGATGGTATACCAGCAATTGTACTTAAGAGCTGTGCACCCGAGTTGTCTCCCATTCTAACACGCCTATTTCGCCTCTCTCTAGACACCGGAATAGTCCCTATGAGTTGGAAGCTAGCCAACGTACAACCTGTACCTAAGAAGGGCAGTCGTGCTGATCCAGCCAACTATCGACCTATCTCAATTACCTCCATCCTCTGTAAGAGTATAGAGCGTATAATTAACAACAAGCTCTTGGCATACCTTGAAGACAATGATCTCCTCAGTGACCGGCAATACGGATTTCGCCGAAACCGGTCCACTGGGGATCTTGCGTATGCCACTCACATATTGAGCGAAGCCTTAGAGATGCATGGAGAGGCACTTGCTGTATCTCTAGACGTCTCTAAGGCATTTGATCGGGTCTGGCATGACGGACTCCTGAATAAGCTTCCATCTTACGGACTACCTGTTGGTCTGTGCACTTGGATATCAGACTTTTTGAGGGAACGATCGCTAAGAGTAGTTCTTGATGGCTGCTCCTCCGATCAATTAGCTATTAATGCTGGTGTACCTCAGGGGTCAGTTCTTTCAGCAACACTATTCTTACTCCACATCAATGATCTGCTAAAGCCCGGTACCTTTGGGTATGCAGATGATAGTACTGTTGTTGAAAGATACACATCCAGTGCCCGGGCCAGTGGTGACGATGTCCGGATTGAGAGAGAGGCTATGGTTGAGCGCATGAACCTGGCTTTGAAAGCCGTGTCCGATTGGGGCGATGCTAACTTGGTTAGGTTCAATGCTGCAAAAACACAGGCGTGTTTATTCACTGCTAAAAAGAGCCCACTCCATCGGGCTCCTTCATTCCGTGGTGTATCTGTAAGTTTAGGAAACCATCTTGAGCTTTTGGGTGTTGATCTTACGTCAAACCTAAACTTTGGATCCTACATCGAGTCCAAAGCCAAAGTAGCTTCAAAAAAACTCGGCATATTGTCCAAGGTAAGGCGGTACTTCACACCTGGACAGCTTCTTAATCTGTATCAAGCACAGGTCCGATCGTGTATGGAGTACTGCTGCCACCTATGGGACGGGTCTGCCAAGTACCAGCTTGAGGCTCTGGACTCGATTGAACGGCGTGCCAAAAGGCTCATTGACGACGACACTTTGGTTGGTAAAAGGCTCCTGAGCCTTGCACATCGACGTAAGGTGGCAAGTCTGTCGGTCTTTTACAGAATACACCACGGTGAATGCGCTCAAGAACTGCATGATCTCATTCTCCCATCACCATTCCACTACCGGACTACTAGACGCTCGGCTAAGCGCCATCCTTTCGTGGTCGAAATACCACCCATTCGTACCAAGCGATTTGACTCAACGTTCTTAATTAGAACGGCTAAGGAATGGAATGCCCTGCCAGCGTCTGTGTTTCCGGCGAAATATGACCCGGGCGTGTTCAAGAGAAGAGTGAATAGGTATTTACTTGGCTAGCATGCTACACCTTCGATCGCATCGTCACTTCCCATCAGGTGAGAGCGTGGTAAAATGCTAGACAAGTTTGAAGTAAAAAAAAAAAAAAAAAAAAGAAATCTCTGAGCATTAATCGATTAATGCATTAATCGACGACTGAGCGTCAGAAAAAAAATTACATACATAGTAACAACCAAGTGGCGACGCTATATGCCCACGACGTAAATGACATGTTTCGCAAAAGTCATCGAATATGCCGCGGCCACCCGCGTAGCTTGTTTAATTCTAGAGTCGAGTAAGTACTAGTTTTGTTAATAAACACTAGTATTTACTTGAATTTTCGTACTTGCAACCCAGTTTATGAAACCACCGGTACTTGCTCTATCAATGGTCCACAGGTTCCAAAGTCAAAGTTTCGGTATCAAGCACTTGACATGCGATCTTCAGTGAATATTAATTATACTTTATATCGATACAACTAAGGGCAAAACCATATATGAAAAAAATACATATTTGATATTTGGTCGGAATGTTTTGATGAATTTTTAACTAAAGGCATCTGGTATAAAACGGTTCAACCTTCTCTGCCCATGATTTTGAGGACCGATATAGGAAGAAATGACATTGACGGCTACGATGCTTAGATCAGGGCAAGTTCCTCTTAATAAATTTGGTTATATAATGGGCGAAACCCACCCGAAAAATTGTGATGTATGTTACAAATTGGAGGACGTGTTTCATGTTATTATGAAATATACCAGAAACGAGGCTCGAGAATTGTTCCCCACTGGCCGCATTTTCTGGCAGGTTGGAAGCTGTAACCAGATATTAGTTCTACCAGAATCTGACAATGTCACTTTACGACCTGTACCAAGCAGCCGTGAAAATTAGATTTAATTAATTTGTTACAATAATTATAATAAATTTAATAATTAAACCTGATTAGATATAAGGGTAGAATATTCTTAAAGAATAAAATCTGTACAAAATAAACAGAAAAAAAAACTAAGTGCATGAAAAAAGGTTTAGGAGAATTTTGGTCTGAATAATTTTAACAAAGCAACACTGCCTTTGCATTGCAAAATTCGAGTCAGAGTAATCATTTAAGTAGTAAAGAAAATCTCCATTACTGAAGCTTGTATAACGCCAACTGCAGAGTTCAATAGGATATTTCACGCCATATTGTGCTGTTTATTAACGTGAATGTTGGCATCTCCGCCGCCCATTAATCTCCATATAATTAAATGATCAAGTAAAATTATATTTAGCTCAGGAAACGGGGCCGGCGGTCGACACCGCCACGACTCGCCCTCTCGGACCACGCTGGAAGCCTCACGTTTTGAAAGTTCAAGATTCGTGGCCTGATCTACCTGAAATGTGAAATGTACCATGCGAAAATTACCTGCAAATCTTACAATAAAATATTTTAATAGTGCCATAGTCGTAGAGATTCATTCATGTTTAGTTAATTATATAAAAATGTATAAATGCTTATCTACAGATAAAGCGTGTGTATTTGCGCAATTCTCTAAGCAAATGCGATTTGCTTTAAACCAATATTTAAACTTACGTTTTACACCGAAGTAGGCAAATACTAACACATTATTACAAGGTAAGGCTTTCTCGAGACCTGATAACGGAGCCACAAAACCATTAATGAGCGTACTGGATCGGTGAAATCGCCGAGGAAAAATCTCAAGTCTTATTAACATAGTAGTAGAGCTAGTTTATTCATAATTGGCGGTTGTCTCCCACCCGGGGTCTGTGCGTGAGACTCGCTCCGCCCTGTGACTGCGGGCACCTCCATAGCAAATAAATTGCGACCATAATATCGCGCGACACAGACCCGGCCGGCTACAATTAAATTTGCATTCTTGCAGGCTGATTGATAACTTTGTTCGATATGTGAGACTTTAACTATAGCAATCACTAACACGGACGATACGTACCTACGAACACTTTTATAGTCTTGCTATATTATCGTTTTCAATGCTTCAAAGTATCTGTACTGGAGGATTAAGTCTAATGCAATTTTAGATTACCCTTAGAAGTCTGACAACAGTTGTAATATTGAATCTTTATGTAATAACGTTTCTGAAGGAAAACGAAAAATAATTTCATTTCCATTTATATTATTAAACTTCGACGATTGATGGATTGACCTTGCGTTTTTTATAAAGGACGCTCCTTCAGACTGTCCAGACGTTCTATTTCGACGGAAAGTAATGTCTCCTCATTTGTTTTTCAGACGGTGAACTATTATAAAATGACAGATATATTATTTTCCCCGAGCAGCATAATATGCATCGCTGGCTCAATTCGTGGCTCGATGGCAACACATATTTGCAAAATATTTTTTTAAGTTCGTTTTATGAGGTGCAACTGTACGGCAAACTCACTTTCAAAGCATTCGTAGAATGATACTCAATAAATTATATGCGATATTTTTGTTGAGTAAGTTGGCTCACGTCCACTGTCTGCTCCTGGACATTCTATTATCTTACTAATAATGCGCCGTTAAGTTTGTGAACGGTTTAAGGTCTTTTCCTTATTATTTTATACCTACAAAGAGTGAACACTGAAGAGGAAACGTCATCGAAGACGCTCCCGATATGGTGTAAGTATCACTTTAAGGTATCTTTTACCTCTTAAACTGTCCACACTTCGTAAAACTGTCTCAACAGAAATATTTTCCCAAACATTTAAGACTGTAAAGATCACGCCGGCGTTCAACAAAAACGCTCAATAAGGAAGGTGAATGATTTGAATGATTTTTATGGTTCCTACTAATTGGTTCGACAATGTAAACGGCCTCTGTGTCGCCTTCTTGCATTTTAATCAAGATACACTGGAAATACACATATATAAGTTGAATTATGGACTTATAGAACGAGAAGAACCAGTCACAATTGCGACAAGCAGGCGCCGGCCCCAGTCAATGAAGTCTACAATAATAAATAAAAGTTGAGGGAAACGATATTCTATTAATACAGAGACAATTTAAACATCACACACAAACCAACTGACGCACATTTACAACCTCTCGTGTTTTGTTTCAAAATGACACACAAGTGTTTATGACATCGTTCTAATTGATAAATCTATCTTAATTATAGGTATCATACAATAATTTGAACAACGGAATTTTGTTCTCTGTAATGTTAAGCTAATAAAAAAATTAGGCATCACAGAAATAGACGCCTTCTGTGAAAATGTTTTTGGATGATCATAACAATAAACACGGCTACAGTCAATTTATTAATTTTATGTGAAACTGAGAATACGCATTATAATGAGTTGCTCGATCGTAACAAATTAAATAAACGTTATATAGACAAAACCTTCCAACAGATCAAAAGCAAATTAATTTATGGATGTCTCGTACATTATAATACGACCACCATGTAAGAACATCATTTATGGATATACCGCCGGAGAAACAGGAAGGCGCGTCAATGCTATCAACTTCTCCTTAAGCTGCAAAAAAAAGAATGAATTGCACTTTACCAGACACGACATAATATTAAGATCTTGCTGAATACTTTAAAATATTAGACACGATGGAGCGTTTATTTTAAACCGCTCGTATTTCATCAAAGTATAATTTACTGTTCGCCGGGAGCCCCATCGATGACATATTAAGAGTTATATATTATATGTAACCAACAGCGTTTACGACGTTATTGAATTTATTTATCATTTATCATAGAACCACTGGTGCTATTTTTACAGAAATTTCCCGAACCGCGAATGCTTTCGGAGGCTATGAATTGTAGAAATACATTATTTAACTAAATGCTCTGCGTAGTGGTGGCGTTTCTAAGGAATTTCCCTTTTTTTGCGCCGGAATTCTTAATTATATCATGTGTTTATTTATCTATCCGTTTTGACATTTAAAGGTTAAAAGTTTCACTTTTTATAATATTAGTAAGGATACTAGTGATATTTACTAATTAGAATTTAATATATATATTTAAAATTTTATTAAATCTCAGTAGAGCAATTGCTGTATTAATTAATTTGTCAGTATGTCATAATTTAACGTTTTGTCATCCACATAAAAATACGAAAAAAGCGAAACTTAAAAAATGATAGTGGTTTTACACCTGTATATATTATCGGCTATAAAAGTTAAGTCGATTAACTAAGAATTTTTAGTTTTATGCTCTATAAAACGCATTAGAATGTCGTTAATGAAGTAGTTATGCGGTACTACTGATTTAAGATCTTTTGTTTTGATGGCCGTGGTCTGTCAAAACACTCTGTGTATTTGCAATGAATGACATTAACAGTTTTTATAGACCCAATTACTTACGGCTCACTTTTAAATAACGCTAATGAATTGGATTCCCACGATGAATGATCTCGATTTTTTTAATGGTTGTTTTCCTCAAAACTTCTAATTGTTAGTGCAATGCGTTCTAACAGAAATTACTTAACTGCACCACGTCTATGATACCAGTGCTGGAACAATGTGTGATTAAATGTGGTTTGTGTAATAACGAATGTGAAACTGGCCGGAGTAATATGCATAGATGTGGTGTGTAAACAGCTTAGACGGCTCGTCGGCTCGCCTGTGGATTTGCGAAGCCTTCGCATTATTGAAAAAATTATATAAGCGGCCAATAAAGTTTACCAGTCTTTTAAACCTTACAAAAATCAGAGTTTGATTTCTTCGCAACAATATACTAAAACTCTACGAAACGCTTTAAAAAAATAATTAAGGATACTCTAACAAAACCTATCTTTTAAATTGATGGTAGTAAACAAGCATATGACTCTCCTGGTAGGAAACCATATGCTTGCATATGGACCTTAGCCATGTGGACATTAGACATCTGTAACAATAGGCGTGCTATAAATGAAATATAACTCTTTTAGGTTCCTTTTAAAATGCTGTATGTTCTAGGCAAAGAGCGATCGTAGAAGCTCATTCCCCATCTCACAGAAGAAAAAGTGCAGAAAACAAGTCGTATGTGAATTCCACCATTCAATAATGCGTGGATAAACTTTTTTAAGCTGAGCACGTCACTGCTGAACATCGGCCTCGTCTATGAAACGCCACGGTAGCTTGGTGATCGCAGAAGACTTTAATGTACCTAGGAGCTGCTGCCCTTCTCCTGGTTATTCACTTAGCCGGCTCTTACAGCACCCACAGGAAGAGATAAGGTGGTTTTATTCGCATACAGCCAGCTCCAGGCCCTGGTCATCATAATCATCATCATTATCATGGTTGAAACGTGATGTCGTTATTACTACAGAGCATTCCTCATTGTAGTAATTTGAAAATACAAAGAGACCCAATATCTCTGCGTATCTTGAGAGGCTCTAGATATTTAGTAAACCTTGATTCAATTTATCAGTTTTATTGATTTTATATTTGTATAAGACCCAAAAGAGACAATAATAACTTAATGATCTAATCGAATGAATTAATTCAATGCGCAACAGTAATTATAACAATATGCGATAGACACCTGTTAGTGACACCCGACACCAGTGCGTTTTTATACCTACCGTTTACATAATATTCCAAGTCTCGCCTGCGGTGATGCTAAACACCTGAGACCCTGAGATCGCAGACACTTGAACGTTGACGCAAATCACCACCGTGACGTGTACTGAAAGAAAAGTATTTTAGTCTACGTCTGCGATGGTGTACTTCTTGATATGAGTATGATTTCGGTAGCATTTTTACAGGGTAAGGCAATGCATTGGTGACGCCTCCTCCGGTGTTACAGATGTCCATAGGCTACAGTGACACGTCCGTTTGGTGGGCCGTATGCTTGTTTGCTCTCTTTAACATAAAAAAGTATGATTCATGATTTCTGAACATAGCACCTTGAAAATACGCTGTTGGGAATTTAAAGTATTAATTTTATTTTGTGATTAATAGAGCGCTGTTTGTTATTGTTGAAAACATGATTCAAAGACACTATAGCAAACGCGCCATTTCTCAAAGAAAACCAAATAATGAATTTACTAGAAAATTCAATACCTCGAAAATAAGAGATTCACAATAGTTCGAAATACTCTCAGACAAACAAACGATTGTATTCGAGATACTTTCAAACGCAAACATACCGTCACAATACGATCACGTAATGAAGGGGCGGCACAATGAGCAATCATTCAGACCGTGGGTGTGTGTAATGATACAGTGATCAAAGTAAATTAACTGATCTGCGGGGAACGTCGTCGCCTACACGCCGGATTGAATCGCTACCGCACCATCGCTGACTCACGGTTCATAGATAAATAGGGCTGTCTCTATGTCTGTTTCACAATGCGAGACTACTCAAATAGCACAAAAATAGAAACATGAAACTACACACAGATGAAACTTTGACCGATTCTAATAGGAAGCAACAAACACAAACATAAATTAGGACCGAGACGTTGCAGCATACTAAGGTAGAGATTGATTAATGAACTGGGCCCTAATCCTTTCGATCTTACTATGAAGTATATCCACAGTTGGAGAGAGAGTGTAAACTAGTCAGCGTGTCTGCAGAACGAATGTCAAAATATCCTGCTTAAGGCTAATTCAGAGCGTACAATTTATGCGCTGCCCACGCTCGCTGAAATACGGCGCACGCCTCTTTCAACCCTTTTATGTAGAGGATTTATTAAACTGACTTGCACACGCTTCAATGAGCATACCATACTGCCTGCCAGTTGACATGTAGCTCATACTTATCGTGATCTATGCCAGTTATGACAATGCATCCGTGAGGCCGTGGCCATGCATGCCACGCTACATGGATTATCAGAGTAGGTTGAATATCAAATAAAAATGTGTTTTCACATTCTTATAAATACGGAACATCGGAAATCTGTAACGTACATATATTTTAGCTGCAAACGGATTATTTTCGGTAGTTTTATTATATTTACTTGGCACTAAAGTGTACAAAATATTCATACAGAAGCTGTATTTAGACATCTAGGTATGTATTTATGCAAAGCCCACCGATGTGCGTAAGTTAAAATCAAAATAAACATCGGGTCGTATCGGGTACAAATTCCATAAACAGGTCGTGAAAGAAGCAAAAGACGGGCGTCGCCAATACTTCATTTCCCTGGCGAAGCGTTTCTGGCCCACCGCCAACGTTTCCGAGAAAACGAAAGGAAGGTTACGCGATGTCTCGCCACACTTTATATGCCTAAATCATGTCACTTATAATATTTTCATAGGATTTTATGAAACCAAAACATCAACATAGAAAAGTAGTTGTAGATTGCGTCCACGACATTGCCAGGTCTCATCGAGAAACAAACAGACATGAGTGGCAGAACGAGATATTGTTCTTGGCACTTTTCTAGACAAGTTAACTAAAAGTTTACAAAAAACGTTGGAAACCAGACAGGTTTAGTGGTCGTCAACTCGTTTCTTACAAAACTTTTTTTAAATATCATACCTATTTCTGGAACTATCTCATAACAAATGATATTCAAAAGTCTTCTGCTGTACAATGTCATTTGTCGTTTCATAGTAACTCAAGTAAAACAATTCATATTATTCTACGTAGGAAGCGAGCGAATGTATATCAAAACTAGTTAATGCATGACACTATACAATGATTGCTGCATCCTGAACGTGCGGCGTAGGCGCCGTCACCCTCCTTCCTTATTATGGGTGCGTCTGTATTGATCATGCTCATCGCGCTATTTGGAGGAGGTTCACCTTTTCCAATAACAATTTGTGTTTAAAACGCACCTATATAGGCCTTGTACAGTGTATTAGGTGACTTGGAATCAAAAACAGTTTTGTGGAATCATTTCATACGCAATCATTATTTCTGTGTTAATTTGCATATTTGCATGCGTATGTTCTTGGAAAGTAACAAAATACTTTCAAAATGTTCCATCTAAATTTTCTTGTAACAAAGTTAACAAAACCAGACTTGCATTTAAATATGCACATTTCAATAAAAAGTCTTACAACTGCATTGAATAACTCTGACCCAGATTTGATTGCACGCGCCGAATCAAAGGACATTTTAAAATGCACGCTGCTACAAAGTATGTATCGAATCAACATGAAGAGCAATAATATGTTCTCACGCAAATGTCTCCGTTATCAGTGCACTCTTGCTTGAGGTTAATTAAATAGTTACGAGAGAGATAACAGTGACGCCTGCACGCAGGGGCCGGCAACTTATCGACCCGAGTCATCTGATTGTCGATCTATCTGCGACTCCAACGCGACTTTTTGCCGCCAGTAATTCACTTAGCATGTTAATCGTAATACTTTTAAAATTATTCATGACCAGCTAATAAAAATGACGATTCGATTTACTTTCCCGTTTATGGCCAACCACTGAAAGTGTTGAAGATTATAGTCGTAGACGTTCCTGACTTTTATGTTAAGCTTTTTATGCCCATTTAACAACTCCTAAGTTCGCACTTATTGCAGTAGGTATGAGAGAGGGATAAGTGCGAACTTAAGAGTCGAACTTTAGTACCAAAAGAAGGTCTGGCTTCTTCGCTATCATTTTAAAATGCAGTAACTTTTGTAATTTCTTGCTTTAAGTTACCTTGAATAAGAATGATATGCCGAGTAATGAATCAATGAATAAGCAACAACTCAGACCACCTTTTTAATATCTCCGTTTCTACTATCATGAAATAAATTCGAGTAGACTGGTATTTCCAAGTCACAACCTACATTGCACTTTACAATTTTTTTTCTCTTCTTTTATGTTATTGAATGATGTGACGAGCTCATCGTTCACCTGATGTTAAGCGACTCGGCCACCCATAACAAAATAATGTCACTAGGAACCCCAAAATATAAAGTTTCGCGTGACACTGCACGGTGCATATTATCCTGAGATATCAGCACGGTCTGGTAATAAGATTACTCATCTGTGAGATCAGATTATAAAGTCTCATTTGCCCGGTAATTTCACTAGCTTCATCCGGAACACAGTAGTGCTTGTACACTATTGCCTGGCGGTATTGTTGGCGGCAAAGCGGTGGTACCTAACTACGCGAACTTTGCAGAAAAGTCCTACCACCTAGTTATATATATTGATACTAACAATAAGTCGTACCAGTCTCGTATTGATTAAACGCATTTGAGACGCCCTGTTGTAATCCTAAAGAACCATTATGGTTGTAGAAATCCAGACCCGACCAATATGGTGCGATCATCTGCCACATGTAGATATGTGAGCGGACATACCTTCATTTTAACATTACTATTTGCAACTTATTAACTTATTTTTAGACGTTGCTCGCGAGTTCAGTATGTAAATGTATCTTGAAAACGTTAACCTGCGTTCTGAATGCATCTCAAGTTATTTTGTTTTCAACTTATCTCTGTTTATAATATCATAGCATCACGGCACCAATATGTAGATCTTTGTGATTGAACGGGAACGGTTGAGTTGCGGATACTTTTAATGTTCATTCTCACTATATTATTTGATATAGACTCGTGTTTCTACAACATATAATACTATACCTGCATATTTTTGCAATTAAAATGTTAATAGAATTTTCTTGTCAAGATGTTTCATCTGCGTAAATGACTTTAACGGATCTTACAGGCTATAAAAGTTTCTCAGTTTTATACATTCACGAGCTTCTGCCCGTAGCTTTGCCTGCGGCATGGCCCATGGGAAAATTATTCAACCACCCATTTCACCCTCCTAAGGGTGGAATTTCGAAGAATCCTTTCTTAGCGGATGCATACGTTATAACATCTACCTGCATGCCAAGTTTCAGCCCGATCCGTCCAGTGGTTTGGGCTGTGCGTTGATAGATCACTATGTCAGTCAGTCAGTCAGTCAACTTTGAGTTATATATATTTAGATAGGAATGGCTCAGGCTCAATGTCTATAAAATATTTATCAGGAAATCAAATGCCTACCACAATAGAACTATGAAGTGTAGTCACGGACAGATATTTAATACGTGTACTGTATTTTATAGTGTATAGAATTTGGAGGGCATTATAATGGATCGAGTACTTTATCAATACTGTCTTTTGTTTCAGAATGCTTATTCGGCAAACAAGCAATGGAGCTCGGTTCCAAGTGGTTTGCAGACCTCGGGCCACCATTCGGCGTAATGTACTGCATCAAATGTGAGTGTGTAGCGGTACGTATTAACAACACATTTGATGACATCGAGTGTAATTTTTAAGATTTGGTAAGACCTGGACAATTTTGGCACAAGATAGACGAAGGAGACATGTATATAGACCATATTGAGCTGAATTCCGATAACAGAACCCGGTTTATGATTTAGGCTTCCGCCTAAACACAGTAACGTAGGTAGTAATGTAGGTAGCGTTCCATAAAATAACAACTATAATCAATACTAAAATCTAGTTCAATGAACTGCAAATCTTTATTATTCGAGTCCTAGACAGTAATATCACACAAAAAGTTAAATGGAAGAATGCAGGCGTAATGATTAGAAACATATTATGACAATTGAAAAGAGAAACAGCAGTTTCTAATTGCACCTTGGCTTTCATTTGAGAAAATAATCCATCCAACGCCATTCTTAGTATTTATATTTATTATTATTGACAATAATAATAATAATAACGCCCTATGACACATGAACATGACCAATCACACAAGTATTTGCGCTTAATATAATAAGACGTAAGAAGCGGTACGTTTTACTCGCTTTTTCCACTTCCTTCCACTTTCTGGAGGATTGTACAGCACTTGCGATTCCATTTCGATCTTTAGTTCATAGTTAAAGTAAAACCACGTTTGACTGATATTCTAAAATGCTTTATTTTACCTGATTAATATGGTTAGCAACTGCTTTTCCATTTAAGATATAACTATTTATATTACCCCAATCTACATTTGTACCTACTTAAAGATTATATATTAGAATAGACTTAGCAACGGGATGAAGCAAATGAAACGCTTCATGAAAGATTGGCGTGATAGTTATTTCGTTGGGTGACACTGAACATTATATTTAAAATTTTTAAAGAAATAAAACTATTTTGAAAGATATTCAAGATTTCTTTTATCTTCAGGTGCAAAAAAAGCGGCGAGTGGTGGCTAAGGTGCATTGCCGGAACATAAAAAACGAGTGCCCTGAACCTTCCTGTGATACCCCAGTGTTACTGCCTGGACGATGCTGCAAGACCTGCCCTGGCGACCTTGACTGTAAGTTTTTTTTACTATAATTCCTTTTCTAATATAGCATTTCAATTTTTCCTGATAGTTGGGGTAATTTACCTCAGTAAAAAGCTCAGGATGAGTACATGTGATATGCTCGTGAAATTGTTATTCTTGGGCATGATGTGATGATGTTTTCTTTCACCATTGAAATTGGCAAATAATTACATTATAATGGGTTGTGTTGATATGGGATCAGAATTCTGTGTATTTTAATCTGAATCATGTGCTTAAAACATACGATTACAAGATTATTATTTAACTTACTCCTTGATTACTAACTTTCACATTCCGGCAAAGTATGTTATATGTTACAACGGATCTTTTCTTCAGCATTAAAATAGCAATGGATACTTTGCCAGACAGATAAGGTAGAGTCGCCTTTCTCGTTCACATCTTACATTGCAAAGAATTTGCTTCTTACGCACTTTAAAAACGTAAATATGCGTGTTGTCTTTCTACTCATTTTGCATATGCATATTATAACATAACATGATACAAACGGTATTGAATATTAATGGTGCGACAAGTGTCCAAATATTTGTAAATCTTATTCTTATTTCATCATGATTTGTTTTTTTATGATTCACCATGAGAAGCTCTAGAATAAAAATATCTCCGCTCGGTTCTACTGCTTTATAATTATTTTACACAGGATTTTTTCGTAGTTGCAATAATAGAAGTAATAGGAAAATCTTCCTATGTCATGACAAAAATAACTAGCAATTAGTGCAAATATATTTTATTTGGTTTTTAATTTTGTATTCAGTACCTATGTTTATATTCTAATTCATTAGGTATTAACTACTTTACTTAGATAAAGTGAACACTGGTCGCATTGCAGTAAAGAACAGAATGCTTTGATCATAATTATTTCCCATAACGACCATAAATAACCATCATAGATCAAACGATGATATTTTTAGTCACGTCATCATGAGCTTCAGTATAAATTTCCACATGACTTTTGTCTTCCGTGTAGGTAGAAGTTGTAGGTATGTCAATCAATTTTAATTTCCTAATTAATGATGTAATTTTTTAACATCACTGGATCCAGACTGATGTCATAGCTTTTTCGGTTTGATATTTGATACTCATGTTTTAATTTAACACTCAGTTGTTTCTAGTCGCTAATTATGTTTAATTTACCACTAATAAGTTAATTTGAATTTAGTTTCTAGACTCTTATTAATGCGTCTAATGATGCTTTGATTTATAAGTATTGTCATATCGATTACATTGGAAATGAATATCGTTGAGAACTGGTTGGCGTGAGGTGAGTCACAGGCCATCTGTCGCGAAAAATCAGCACATGTGGAAATCGAGCGGTTTGGCGTATACAACTTTAAGAACTTTCGGTCAACATAATTTTTGATGACCGCTATTAATGCCATATTCGAACAACCTGTGCTAATCGTGCAATGTGATACTTCCATAAAATGAATAGAACGATTTCAATTAATTGAATAATGACAAAATGTTGTATCAATCGAATTAATTTTAATGGCGTTTTGATAAATAACAGCATTCATCTTTCATAATTACCATATCATCATGTGATGTTTTGTGCTATATTTTTTCTTTATACAATTAAGTATTTAGACAATTAGTCTTATTAGAACCAAAAGATAACTGATCTATATTATTCGCATAGTTAAGTATTGACTATTATTCGTAAGAGTTGATTGTCATTGGTCATAATTTCAGTAAACTTTATATTTTTTTGTAGACCCGGCAAACGTGCCGACAGCAAAAGGTAATTGCGGATCGTATGAAAGCATGCGTACTCGATGTGACAGGAACCTGCGATGACAAATGACAGCGGTTGGCGAGCGGCGGCTCCCACGACTTCTCTCATCAATATACATTAGGTATACCTGCGCAGGCGCAGGCGCCGCACTTGCCCTTTAACTTCACATCATCGTCTCCGAGTGAATTCATAGTGTATGCAATGAGATATAAATCGTAACGCCACATTATTGGCAAGGCGTTTCCTTTGGTCTTACTGCCAGCGATCGAGTTTGATTTACGGGAGGGGTGCTGGTAGCAGGTTGGGTCAGAGCGGCTGAGAGCAGCGCGCGCCGCCGACGCCGCGTCTGGTCACCGACGGCCGTGTCCACTCATTAGGCCTATATCGAGAGCATTACAATGGCATTACTCAGATGCACCGGGAGTTGGTGCAGAAATGGCACGCGGTGGTGCGCCCCCCTGCGCCCGCACCGCTGCTGCAAATATAGCTGCTGCTGCTGGCTATTCCGGGCGCGGCCGTCGACCCGTCGCCGCGACGCCGTCTGCTCGCCTTTTTAGCGAACACCACTCATGAATACACGCATTTTTTGCGAAAAAATATATAGCCGATGTCAACGTACGCGCTCTTTTACTACATTTATTATGACGTTTCTAAGAAAACAATGTTGACTCGCGCCTATAATTCAAGGCTATTTCTAGATACACCCAGAATACGTGGCGGTATTTTAGTGTGATTCATATCAAAATTCTTTCCGCTGATCTCTTCAAAAGATATGTCTACATGCTATTTATCACCATCAATATGATTACTGTCTACAAGCATAACTTTGTACGTTCCTGAACCTGAAATCGCAGTTATAAGCTTTTTGCTCTCTGCACATTTGTATTCGTACTCTTCTTACAACCATATTACACTTATCAAAATGTGGATATATCGTTCATAAGCGTTAAAATAGTGCGGAACTCTGAGCAAGCTATAAAGTCTATCGGAGGCTCGTAACTATAAAACGCATCAAATCTGATTCACAGTTGCCTTTGTGAGAGCTCCAGTTGGCCGTCTGCCGGCCGCTCGTAGTAATAATATACTTTATCTTGCTTTTAATAAATCCACAGTACCATACGGAGACTTTAAACGGATAATTTTTAATTGAATCTCGACCAGGTGTTGGTAATAAACCAAACGAATTTCATGCCTGACGGCAAATGGCTTGTGATGGCAGTTAAATGAGAGTTATCACTTTGCCGGTAGACCCTTCCCAGAGCATTCTCGATAATATATTTGACACATGAGTAATCACGACTAGATTGTAAATAGTACGTGTACTTTCTTGTTAGAACTTTGCTAATTCGCAAACTGAAATAAATTTATTGAGATTGTTATCACTGTATTGCTAACAGCTGATTTGGTATTTTAAAGCATGACGAGTTCCTTACCAGGCATTAACAAAGCAGCTGAAGCCTTCAGCTTTCTTTACATTGATAGATCACGAGCGTATTGATGCCGTTTCGTGGCTCTATGTCGTGATAGACTTATCGTTTGTCGAACTAACTTTTTTTATGTATATAAAATATGTTAGGGTCGTCAGTCTTGAGCTTGATTTCATTTTACACTTGAAAAACACTCATCTATGTTAAATTTTCCTTCGAACTCCAACATTTAATTCCTGGCATACACCGCTTCTTTCTGTTCCTTTGGCGAGGACAAACTACAAACAAAATACCTTCTTCTGGAGAACATCTTTATTTCTTAATGACTTTTTAAACAGTAACAATGTTTATGACATTTTCTTTGGCGGGATACGTTCTATAAGGCAAAGATTGGCATATGAATTTTTTGTTTCTCAAACTTAATAGCATAACTGAATAAGGTCTCATGCTAATTTCATTAGCTGCCTACTAAGAACTTATTTCTGTTAATGTTTCTATAGGTGGAAACTTGTAACTGGCGTCGTTTCTTTTACTTTAAGCTTACCTTTTTATATGAATTTTGGCTGTAAGTTTTCCTAATATTAATAAATAAATAAATAAATGTGTCTTAAGCCCGTGTCAGGGTGGTAAAATAGATAGTTTTCAGATCGCTAGACGAAGTGCGACAGTGCGTGTTGGTCGATGCATTCATGGCTGACCGCGCGACGCACCGCGGCACCGACCAGTCGATCACGAGTGTGTCTAATTCAGTGTGCAGTGTGCCTCACAGGAATTTGTTTTGTGCTCGCCGATGCGATGTGCCGATGTAGAGTACAATCGACGTTTTATTTTTGCGAGATCAGTGTCTCTGACTTCGCAACACATTCTCTCGCTGCATAATTTTGTTTGCGACTTTTGCGCCGTTGGCCGCGAAAAGAAACGCTTTGATATCCGAAACGAGCTTTCTTTTTGGTGTAACAGCCTTGTTTTATCACACTAATATTATAAAGGCGAAACTTTGTATGTGCGTATGTTTGTTAATTCTTCACGCTCAAACAGCTGAATGGATTTGGATGAAATGCGGTACCAAGATAGCTTATACACTGGATTAACATATAAGCTATATTACATCCCGGAAAAGTGAAATGTTCCCGTGGGATGAGCAAATAATTAAAATACTTTTTATTCGTCGGTGAAACCGCAGGGCGCAACTTGTTTTTAATAATCAGTATTGGAGTAAAGCACAACTGTTTCTCGCATTGAGCTTGATGTGATTACAATGCTTAGTGCTTGTCGATTCCTTATCCGACTGGCCTGGTAGCCCAGTTGGAAGTATCCCTTCTGAACTGTGGGTTGTGTGTTCGATTCCCACTCAGGACAAACATTTGTGTGATGTTATCGATGTTTCTTCTGTGTCTGGGTGTTATATTGCATTCTATGTATAATTAATTGGGCACATATTGGGCCCGTTGCCATTGTTTTATGTAAAAACTATATATTAAATATGTTAGTGACTTTTAAGGTGTATAATTAACAAACAAAAAGTATATAAATATTCTATCAGTTATCTGCTACCCATAATACAAGCTTTGCTTAGTTTGAGCCTAGATGGCGCTGTGTGAAATGTCCACACATATTATTATTATCGAGGTCGACATAACCTTAACAATGGGGATAGCCGTCAGCCGCAAGTGCTATCGTTATTGTTTTAATGTTGGCTAATGAGATGGAGCTAGGTGAACGTGGTTAGTGGGCATGCTTATCGTGAGTAATATAACAGGCGGTTTGTGGTGCCAACTGCGCGTGACTCGGCGTGGCAGCGCGCTCGGCGTCGGTGGCGCCACGGGCCCTTTCTGATTACCCTCAAACATTAATCTTTACATTAAACGGGTCGGTCGGCTCTATAAAGTCATAGTGACATTTGAA
Source organism: Ennomos fuscantarius (assembly GCA_905220475.3). Taxonomy (NCBI): domain Eukaryota; kingdom Metazoa; phylum Arthropoda; class Insecta; order Lepidoptera; family Geometridae; genus Ennomos; species Ennomos fuscantarius. The sequence continues at coordinate 8,543,127 of HG992037.1, read as the reverse complement.
TATGCAGTCGTAATACTCGTGAACGACCTGTTATATTCTATGACATTTATGTATGTCAGAGCATGAAATTCGAAAAAAATTGTGTGTGTGTGTGTGTACTTATTGTAGATTTTGTGCTCTATTTTATTAATGTTTTGGAGATACAAATAGTCAAATGTTTTACTTAATAAACTAATCTTACTAACACTTAAACCAATAAAGTTTCCATATATTAAAAAAAATTAATGAAAGAAAGAAAACATATTTATTTAAGTTCACAAACAAATTTAGATAAGGTTAACAAAAATATATCCAAATCAGTGAAATTATTCCAATTAAGTTCTGATGCATTACGTTCTCGTTCTCGTAGTCGTTCATGATAGATCCTCAGTTGCACTGAGCGCATTCCGCAAATTAGCGGAAAATAAGAGACAGGAAACAGATTCAAAATGCAAATTTCATGTAAGGATTAATTGCAGCGAAGGTCGACGTTGCAAAAATAGAGAACCTCGATGTCAGATGATATTCCGTGATGTCACGTAATTTTCGGTATTAAGGAGTATTTATCGTAATAATGCGAAAACGTAGTTGCGTAAATAGAGAACATACGCGACGTGCAAACATTGCAGCGTCGCGACGACCGGCGCCGGCCGCCGTCGGCGCCGCACCGAGGACACAGATCACACTGTGGACGAATACGTGTTTTATTTTACTAAATCGTAATCATCACTAAACAGTGCTGTGAAACTCTATAAGACACTTTTTTGTTTGGTTTTAGCTCCACACTTTTGTGTATAAATATATTTTATATATACATATAAATATATATTATATAATAACTTGAGGCTAAAGCCAGTGTCGAGTAATTGATAATATCTCAATATATATATATATATATATTTATATATTATATATATATATATATATATATATATATATATTGAGATATTATCAATTAGATATCAAATTAAATATCAGTGTCAAGTAATTGATAATATCTCAATATATATATATAATAATAATAATAATAATAATATAATAATATGTGTGGACATCTCACACAACGCCATCTAGCCCCAAACTAAGCAAAGCTTGTGCTATGGGAACCAGATAACTGATACAATACTTAGATACTTTTTGTTTGTAAATACATACATAGAATACAATATAACACCCAGACACAGAACAAGCACCTATGTTCATCACACAAATGTTTGTCCTGAGTGGGAATCGAACCCACAACCCACAGTTCAGATGGCAGGGCTACTACCAACTGAGCTATCGGGCCAGTCAATATATATATTATATATAAATATATATATTGAGATATTATCAATTATATATATATATATATATATATATATATATATATATATTGAGATATTATCAATTACTTGATTGATTGATTGACAATGATTTAATAACTAATACTAAAAGCTACCTACTACAAAAAAAGAAACATTTGGACTATATACTGGCCGACTATATACTATAACTTGAGGCTAAGCCAGTGTCAAGTAATTGATAATATCTCAATATATATATATATATATATATAATATATATATATATATATATTTATATATATATATATATAAGTAGTTTTTAGTATTAGTTATTAAATCATTGTAGTATTTAGAAAATAAAGACATGTCAATAAAAAATAAATAATATCATATAATGTGTCAAGTCAAATCAAGTCACAGTCCAAGTCATCAAGTTAAGTCATAGTCTAGTGTAGTCAAGTCATACTCCTAGTAAAGTGGTGGCAACTTTACCAGAAGCTTCTATGGAGTTTTGGAAATAACACGAAAAGAAACGTTTCACCATAATTATACTACTTTCTCACACTCATGCCTGTAATCCAGAACTTAGCGAATAAAATGCGACCAACTTTATGCACTCACACTGAAAATAACACAAGTTTTGGAAAATAATACAATGCGGCGATGCGATCTTTTTCATTTTCCCGCCAAAACTCTCTCTATAAAACTTAAAGTGTATAAAATTTCACACATACAACATACAATAAAGAGTCTGTAAACCATGTACACAATTGTTATTTATATTTCATTTGAAATTACCTATTTACATCACAGACACACGTTTTACATGAAAAATAAATTCCTATATAAAAATCATAATTATTTAAGAGATATTAACTAATTAAAAATTAATCTAATCTAGAGTTTAAAAAGGTATTCATGTAATAAATATAATGAAAAAATAATTACTACAAATACTAATTAATTACAAATTATGACAGCCTTTGTGGTGTAGTGGTTGAGCAGTTCGGCTTAAAACCCGGAGGTGGCGGGTTCGATTCCCGCCACCTCCGCGGCAGGACAAGTATTTGTGTACAGAAATAAAAGCTGTGTCTGGATGTTGTGGGACCATGGTCCTCGTATTTCTGGGCCCCAAGATACAGGGAATCCCAGTTAGGGTCCAGGATCTATGTATGCGATTGTTGGGCGTTATTTATTTTATTTTATTTATGATCTTCTTCGTGGCGACTATGACTTAATTCTAGAAACTATACTTACGTGCGCACGCGCATCGATTTATTAGCTAGCGATACATCAATTAATATTCTTGTCATGAAGATAATTAAAGATAGTAATTGAATCAAAGAGTGAGAATGGCGTCTTCTATATAATATGTTAAATCCAGCACATGTTTACAAGTATATCTACCTAATAAATAGTTTTTGTCGTGGTATAAGTATATAAGAGGATTATAATGACGTTATAAAATGCAAATATGTCCGGTTGCAGTTTGGGTTTCTTTAAATTAATTGGCCATTAGTGCAACAAAGAATAGAATAGACATCAGAATATGATAACAAAATGTAAAAAACATTAAAGGAAATAAAACGGAAAGAAGATTAGTCGAAGGGAGTGTTCTATTGACTGAACCTTTCGGTTTTTGAGACGGTGATGATTATTACTACCACTTCGCTTTATTTAGGTAAAATTTATTCTATTATTAAAAATGTAATTCGAAATTCTTGCAATTTATATTTGTTCAAATCACGCTTAACAATTTGTGTCATCTAAATATATATAACTCAAAGGTGATTGACTGATTGACTGACTAATATAGTGATCTATCAACGCACAGCCCAAACCACTGGACGGATCGGGCTGAAATTTTGCATGCAGGTAGATGTTATGACGTAGGCATCCGCTAAGAATTTTTCAAAATTCCACCCTTAAGAGGGTGAAATGGGTTGTTGAATTATTTTCCCATAGGCCTCGCCGAGGGCGAAGCTGCGGGCAGAAGCTCGTCTAGTATAAATACTTAAATGACGCTAGATATAAGCTTTAAGTTGACAGATGCAATGGAAACAGACTATAGATATTGGCGCCGCGAATATGCGGGTTAATGATCACTGTATACTAATGCTAATTGTGTTTTACTTTACGATGCAACGAGCGGTATGCAACTGTCGTCTATCTGTCACAGATGTTTGAATTGAGATGTTACATTTTTGTTTACTGGCAGTGTACAACAATTTCGTCTGAACATTGCCTGCACTTACGCAAACACGCACTCGTAAAAATTAGATTATGATATGACGGAATTTCGCATGCTTTGCTTTTTAGTCACCATTTCAAAATTAGTTATAACTTTGCATTTCTCATTACCTACGTTCTTAAAGATTTATTATTGCAATGTGATTGCGAATGTGACATTTTTATTTTACCGTGCAACTTCGTCTAAGAGTAAGAGTGTTTGTATTTTGAATGCGAGGGTAGTCGTAAAATTGAGATATGTTGACTTTGGAATTCGGTCTGTATGACATTCACTTCAGTCAGCGAGCTAAAATTGGTTTATAGTATTTTCGATTTATTATTACAACAGTTTGCGTATCTGAAATCATTTCAGCTTCAATAAGCTTTGGTCTTAACTCTTTTAACTCCTCGTTCGCCTCTCAATAAGTTCGTTGATTTATAAATTTTTTGGAGTCTATATTATATTAGGTTTTGCATATCTGTATCTATGTATATAGAGTACTCTAGTATAACTAATGTCGACGAACTGCTATCGTTATCACTCAGAGGTATTAAATAACAAATGATAGTCATTCTACTGAGTTAGCCCGGTCTTATAATAGTCTTGAGCGCTAGTTATTTAACTACATCTTGCTTGCTCTAACATGTTTTATTACATATTATATTCGTACGCAGCAGTGATAATAGCGTATACATAGGTATGCCTACCTACCTATGCCTATCATGAAAAAAGCACATTAATATAGGGCCAAAAGTATCAATAGCTAATGAGAAATATCACTTAACAAAATTACGAATAAATAACAAAAAAATAAATATTTGTGGACATTTTACACGGCGATAACTGATACAATACTTAGATACTTTTTGTATGTAAATACATACATAGAATACAATATAACACCCAGACACAGAACAAACACCTATGTTCATCACACAAATGTTTGTCCTGGGTGGGAATCGAACCCACAACCCACAGTTCAGAAGGCAGGGTTACTACCAACTGAGCTATTGGGCCAGTCAAAATGTACAAAAACTTGAAATTTTAATAATATACTGACTAATATGCCTAGTTGAACATAAATAATTTCGAGACTAGTAAACTAACTATTGTATTATCTGTGGTAAAGGCGCATCGTGAGATAATGATATCTTTCTACAATGTCACATTAATTAATGTTGTTTTTCAATACGCCGGTAGCGTAGCTGAAACGCTCAGGGCTATAGCTCGTAGCTTTGACACCATACATTTCTAACATATTGGTAAAGTTAAGCAGCTTCCATAGGTTGCCAACATTTTCGTGATGAATTTACGTCCACAGCACATGCGAAGCCGTGGGCAGTTGCTAGTCACAAATGACAATCGCGCAAAACCATTACGCAGAAGTTACCTACGAATGATACTCGTGGATGACTTAGTTTTATAGTGTGTACAGGATTTAGAGGGTAAATTTATCGCTTTTTATTAGTTTATAGACTAAGAACCACCGGCGCTAAGGCGTGTACGTGCTGCGTAAAAGGTCACAGGCGAGACGCGAAGGTTGTACGGAAAGTGGTCTGGCGCCGGCGGCGCTTGCTCTAAGCAAATTTGGTAGATCGAGGCATACCTAGAAACGTTTTGAACACGTTGAGAAGTCACAAGAGTTGCCGCATTGCTATAAATAGCAGAATTTATATAGTAGGTATCTCTATTTCTACTAAATATACAGGTTGTCTTAGGAACTAGTGTCAAATGGAGGTTGAAAAGTAGAGCGCCTCCAGACACAATTATTATTGGGATATAATTATAGTTTAGAAACTACGCTAATTTATTTTCAGTCAAACCTTCAGAATTCTTAATCATTGTGGCTTAATGATGGCAACACATTTATGATTTCTTTTACTCCAAGTGTGTCTTTTGAAAAACAATTGTTCTGTATGAAATTCTACACACAGATTGTATACACTCCAGATATCAATTCATCATCATCATATCAAAGATTTTTTTTAAATCGTGTGAAAAAAGTATTCAAGAAGAACCAAGTTCTTTTGGAAATGCGTTCATTCAAAGATTCTCTGGTAGTTCTATTCAAAATAAATGTAATAAAACAAGTAGGTAGTAGAAGTAGGTTAGGTAGGAAAGCTTTTACTCAAAAACTTAACCAGTTGTGTCGCTGTAGCTGTATATATGATGAATGATACGTTATACATATATAGTTACCAATTGAACCCTAGGGGCAGCTCTTAATAACAACGAGGTCAAACTATACTTAGATTGCCGAGACATACTTTGATATCCCAACAATTTAATAGCGAAGAGAATGTATCTATCCTTATAAAATTAAAGCAATGCCTGTAATGTGATTTCAGATGAAGATGAATGAAGATAGAAAAAAACTTCGTTGTCCTTTTGAATATCACGGTCCTATCCTTATTCCTTACGAGAGTCTATGCAGTTGCGAAATCATTTTAAATGGGTCGTTTGTTTGAAAACTCAACGTATCGCATATTTCGAAGCACGAAAGAGAAAATTTTATTTTCATGGCATTTGTAGGCTTATGTGTAGCGTTTGACATAATATGGTTATGTCATATACATGGTAAGTATAGAGCAAAAATACTTTTTTTTTACCTTTTTTGCTCCACACTTTTGTGTATTTAGCCAGTGTCAAGTAATTGATAATTTATCAAGTTAATGATATTTCACGCAAATATGTGTCAAGTCACAGTCGAAGTCATCAAATCAAGTCATAGTCTAGTCAAATTCATACTCCTAGTAAAGTGGTGGCAACTTTACTTGAAGCTTCTATAGAGTTTTGGAAACAACACGAAAAGAAACGTTTCACCATCATTATACCATTTTCCCACACTCACGCCTGTAATCCAGCACTTAACGAATAGAATGCAACCAATTTTATGCACTAACACTGAAAATAATACAAGTTTTGGAAAATAATTGAATGCGGTGACGCAATCTTTTTCACTTTCCCGCCATAACTCCGCAAAAATACTTTTTCTCACTTTTGCTTGTAATACACCACTTTTAGGTTCATAATCCAAGGTATCATGTAAATATGTATTGTTCAATGTTTCTAACATAAATAGAGAAAAGAAAATAGACAATAAATAGTGAAGATGACACACTGTAAAGTTCATTTTACGATCTATAAAATGAAAGCTTTCATGCTAAGTGAAAGTCTAACGTTTGAAATTTTAAAACAATAACCTATAACCGTATAGATGTATTATGGCATTGTTCTCTACGTAGAGGATAAATACATCTTTTTCAAATGCAAATAGAATACGATTTGAAGTGACTTGACAATAATGCACAGTGTAATAATTGATGGATAATAGTTCTTTACAAAATTTTATCAACTAAATAACAACAAGCAAAACAAGCAACAACAAAAACTTCTAAGAATTGATAAAACAACAACGACAGGTTTGTCGTTGTAACAAAAACAAAGTTGTTATATAATAACAATCGATACCTGAATCCTTAATATACTTCTCAGATCTTAGTGTTATCGTTGTCTGTTTGTTTACTTCACCAGCGTACTCCACAAGTCAAGAAGTTTTACTTTAAGCTGTGATTGAAATCTCGACCACATATCGACGACCGAGACTCGCTCTGTAATACGCGCCTTCGTTTGCCTGCTACGTATATACATGCGCGAATGCGCAAGTCGGGATTTCATTTTAATGTTTAGGAGAACAGTATAATATTCAACTTAATAAGCTAATATTACTAACACTTTAACCAATAAAGTTTCTACATATTTATAAATCATAATGAAAAAAATAAAACACTTATTGGAAGTAAGTATGTTAAATTAAGAAGAAAAGGAAAGTGATTTAAATACGAGCCTATGTCGTCAAAGAGTAATAGAACAATAAAGACTAGCTCAGAGCTCGGAACTAGAAAGACATAAAATGAAAAGTGAATTTATAAATCATACCATTCCATCCACATTATTTCTGAGCTACAGTTTATAGATGATGATGAATATTCATCGTTATTTAACTTGACCGAAAACGTGCCTGACGTACTAGTCATAGATCCTTTTCAAAATAATAGGGTATGGTATGGTTTTGGGATTACGTATTCCTTTTTCTAATACTTTCTAGTTCTGAGCGGTAATTTATAATTATACAGTTCTAATCTGAGAGTATTGCTTGTATTAACGTATTCCTCGATTTAAATTGCTTTATTTTGACAAGAGTGAATAGTTCAACAAATTAATTAATCAATTAGGAAAAAGTAGAGCATCCGACGCGATCTGATAGCATCAATTGTAGTAATGGACGAAACCGGGTTCAATTGATTCCATCGTCACAATTCGTAGAAGGATCAATTTTGCTCATAAGGAAAACCAGTTATATTATGAAGTCTTTTAATGTTAGTATTCATCGAAATAAATAACGATATTCAATTGAATCACCTACTCGAGATACATAAATGATCGAATATAAAAACGATAGAGGGATAAAAAGTGCAAAGATCGCCGGTCACTATTCATTATATAAAGACGTGTCACACTCGAGCAGTCATAAACGTAAAGGCTAAACGTTAATACGTGCAGTTTTATGACTTGCGCGTGCGCTGCCTATGATTGAGTGTTTGGCGCCATTTCCATACCATTTCATTGTTCATAGAATCTTGGCGCCGGACGGGAACTCGTTCAAACCTTGTTTTATGATGCGAAACTTGTGAATGCCGTTTTCTCTGCATTTCAGTTCACCTCTTGAATGTGAATAGAGTCAAACGTCCTCGAACCGTTCAACATCTGTTCAGAATTTTAAAATTTCACAAGCATTTTGTTTACGTGCTCTGAATACCCTTTGTATAGCGTCTTTTAGCCATAACAACGCCTTTCCCGCAGTGGTGTTCTTCATCGGAAACATTTCAACAGAGTCAATAAACATTCTGTTATTCAATCCAATTAATCCAGTTTACAGTAAGTGCACCATCGGATCAGAAAGGCTTGTGTGAATCATAAGCCATTTTTGCATATAAATCGGGTCACATCATTATTTACGTAAAAACCGATACAATACAATAATACACCTATTCACCAGAATCTAGAATAATAAAGTCATTCAAATTAAATATGTGTTAACTTATATTAATTATACTGAATACCTAAAGTATTTTTTGAGTGTATATTTACTATCTAGTCAAGCTAAAAGTATGTGTTTATTTGTTGAACTATGTTAGTGCGATAGCCCGTTGAGAAGAATTTATAAACATTTAAACGTTGTGTATGAATACTTTTCAGTATGGCTTACTCGTGTCGAGAGATTTATTCCATACTATGTTACATCGCTGCCGATGATTGACTTGTAGACATGGACGTTGTTGCTGACGACTAGGTTCCGGAAAATAATAAAGTGCGAAATATAAAGAAGCGGCAAACGTGTCGAAAAATATATTTAAAAAAATTAAAATTTACATAATAACTAAACAGACATATTCTCCTTGTCAAAACTGACTTTTTTTTTACTTCAAACTTGTCTAGCATTTGACCACGGTCTCACCTGATGGGAAGTGACGATGCGATCGAAGGTGTAGCATGCTAGCCAAGTAAATACCTATTCACTCTTCTCTTGAACACGCCCGGGTCATATTTAGCCGGAAACACAGACATTGGCAGGGCATCCATTCCTTAGCCGTTCTAATTAAGAACGTTGAGTCAAATCGCTTGGTACGAATGGGTGGTATTTCGACCACGAAAGGATGGCGCTTAGCCGAGCGTCTAGTAGTCCGGTAGTGGAATAGTGATGGAAGAATGAGATCATGCAGTTCTTGAGCGCATTTACCGTGGTGTAATCTGTAAAAGACCGACAGACTTGCCATCTTACGTCGATGTGCTAGGCTCTGGAGCCTTTCACCAACCAAAGTGTCGTCGTCAATGAGCCTTTTGGCACGCCGTTCAATCGAGTCCAGAGCCTCAAGCTGGTACTTGGCAGACCCGTCCCACAAGTGGGACTTTCTTAAAAGCACCTAAAAGAGGAATTACGCTACAATCTCCGTGTCGCTTACAGACGTATAGGATGATACGTTCATGTTTGTAGATCATTAGTTTACCGATATAACTAGCAACATTTTCCGTTTGATTCCTTTTGTACGATGTCTAAATGATAAATTGTATGACTGAAAACAAGCGTTTAGCATTCCGTGAACTTCTTTTCTTTATGTTATCGCGATGTTCAAGCAATTTAAAAGTAATTAGCCATAACTCATTCTTATGACATTTCCTTTTAAATATTTTTGTGTCGTCCGCTATCCTTGATAACTTCCTAACGACATTCTTTAGATAACTTTACATGAGTTTTGGATCTTTTAACATTTTTATTGCATGTTTTTCATAGAATTAGTTTTTAATATATCCTTTGAAATATGGGATTGTAACATATAAATTTAAATTGAAAATGTTCCAGCTAATAGCCGAAAGCTCCGTTGATCAGCCGGTTATCAAACTATTCTACGTACCCCTACTTATTGGATAACTCAGATTAGAAGATATTTATTGAGCAAAAGGACATACAAGATACATATTTAAGAAGGTTTTTTTTTATTGTTAGATAGGCTTGTGTTTGACCACTACGCACCTGGTGGTAAGTGACGATGTGGTGTAGGATGTAACACGCTTGCCTAGAAGATACCTGTTCACTCTCGATTTGAAGACTCCAAGGTTTTCGGGAAATACGGACGCCGGAATACGGAGTATTAGATATACAACACATACAACTTAAGTATAATATTACATTATATGGATGTCTTTTAGTTTCAGTTGGATACATAAAAAGTACTAATCAAGTATTTATGCTGTATCTATCATTTCACATTTGACGCACCCGTAAAGGCGTCTGAGCGTTGTACATAATTATTTTATGTAAGCAAATATTCACTGCAGGATGAACGCTACCTAGACGTAGGTACCCGTTTGTGCTGCGTAATTCGTTTAGCAAATTAGATTTTTGATCGATTGTAATAATCAAAAGATACGTACCTAGTACTTATATTATCATTTCAACTATCTCTGTTTTTTTTTCTTTCTTTTATCTATCACTATTCTATCTTTCTTTTCTCTTTTACTTTTTTTCTATCGATATATGTGTACATGCATAAATTTATTTAAAAATAATAGTAAAATATAAATAATAACATAGATTAAATACATAATAAATTGAAGTCTATACATACATCTCTTTGTAGAATAGAACAATTGAAGTTCAACTTGCTACAATATATTTCCCTCTATAATATTTTATTCCCTTGATCATCGCATCTCGGGTGAACGGATAGAACATTTTCGCTAATTCTTTTTGTTGTGTTTATTAATGTCAGGAAAAGGTTCTTATGAAAGAAAAAATTAGGAAAGTTTAGATAAAAATTACCACGCGGTTGAAGCCGCGCGGCGCAGCTAGTATACTAGATATAAGAGATGCATAGCAATAACCTTGGTAAAAACTTATACTTTCAATATTTTTTTCATCGCACTGATTATTATTTTTTATGTAATGAGTAGTCGGATCGAGCGGTCCCTCTAACAGGTTTCAATAGATTACAACTAATATAATAGGATCACAATATTTACAATACCTCAGTTACTGTTGCATAATATTAATTCATGGTTATAGCGGGTCATCTCGATCGCCTTAAAAGCTTATTGCGAAGTTGTTTTTAGGGTTTCAAAAATATATAAGGTTACTTTTTGCCCACCTGTTTGTCTAGTCTGTCAGAATCCTTTTTTTCAGAAACCACTCAATCCGAAATTCAGAACAAGTACTAAATTCTAGGGTCTAGAATTTCAGACAAACACTTTCGAACTCAAATAGTGCTGTGTATTAATATCGAAGAAAATACAATAAAATATCGATATCCGCTACCTAAGTACAATACTTGGATCATAGGGCCAGAAATATACAATAAAATAAACAAAATCCTTAGAGAAATTGAGTTGTGTGACCGATTTATTAGCAGATTAAAAGAATTTCTTTTGAGAAGGCGTATTATTCTGTTGAAAAATACCTGAATGATAAATTGACATGAGTTCCCATTTTCATTTTGTTGTTTATCTTTATTAATTTAAACCTAATTTTATTTTGTGGATCAATCATAAATGTTACTTAAGTATTCATTTTTTTATGTTTATAAGTAGTTTATTTTTGAAATGTTGACCACTATTTTAATACTTTTTCCTAATTTTGAATTTAATTATCACTGTTATAACACACACAACACACACAATTATAACTGTTATCAAGAAATAAATGATAACAATTCGCAATCAAAAATGTTGATTACTGATTTACTGGGTATTAATCTTAAAAGTATAGTATCGATACTTTTTGCAAATCCCTAAACAGAATAAAATCGAAAGCCTTCACGATCAGAAAGTTTAAAAGTAGATATCTGCAAATTGGAGCCAATAATTTGACGACGGACTTAAAAGAACTGAGGTACCCTGTTTCAAATGCCATCAAAGTCATTTCATCAATCTCCGAGTTATTTGCCAAGTTAAAGCCAAGTAGGTGCTCGCTTTTACATCAGGCTGTTCAAGATCACAAAATTCGGGGAAACACTACCGACCAATAAGAATATCAAATATATATCAAAAATTTTATAAATGAACGTGGTAAAATCGTGGGTTGCTTTTGGTAAAGCTAAGGCACTCTTACAAACTCTTACAAACATATTTACAAAACCTAAAATACCATTTTCTCTGATTTAAACTATAATCATGCACTCTAGCATTCGTTTTGCAATAGAATCTAACGTAGTACAGGCACCATTACAATTAATTAACATGCTAATCAAAAGATTCTCGTAATTAGTGGCGTGACCTGCGCCCTCTACATTCCAATATCTTAAAATTAAATGCATGCCTAGCCAATACATGATTTATTTTCTACAAGCTTCTATAAATTTGCGTTGGAGTTTAATAATCATAATGATTAATTGTAGTAAATCTTTTTGTTAGATTGTTTTACCTGTTCAGATAAATGCAAGGCTTAGAAATTAATTACATTGGTAAGTTATAACATTGCTAGACTCGGATACAGAACGATGCTTAAAATCTCTTTGTGAATGAAATCTCTTCTTCAGCATCGATTCAAACATTTAATTAATTTCTATTTTTTTATTTTATTACTGTGTTCCGGTTTGAAGGGCACTGTAGCTAGTTAAATTACTACGCAAATGACTTTATGACCTATTCTCACAGTCTAGTAATCTTATTGCCAGACTGTGCTGATGTCTCAGAATGGCGTGCGCAGTGCAGTGTCACGCGAAACTATACTTTAGAGTTTAAAATGTCACTGCATCTGATATGGGCAGTCGTGTTGCTTAACATCAGGCGAGCAACTAGCTCGTCATGTCATTTCGTAACATAAAAAACTTCTTTTTACAAAGTGTTGAGGAATTAAAATAGTTTATTGTTAATAGATATTAGTAATAAAGGCGCTTTATTCTGTAAGTAACATCATTAAATCCTAAGTAAAGGGTGCTGCTTGCGGAAGCCGGTTTGCTTGTGGTGTATGCACAATTAGAAATAAGTACTTATGTTTTTGTTATTGGCTGTATTGTCCTTTCTTGTATTATATAATTATGTTCATGTTAATAATAGGCTAAATTAATAAATATAAAAATAATTTAACAAAAAGCCCGGTGTCTGTGGAAATGCAGATTATAAAAAAAAATCCTAAGTAAATAGTGTAGCTATCTGACTGTGTCTTGTATTTATTACAATATTAGTAAAAGTATTGATTAAATAAAGATCTTTTAAGCAAAAACCGATACGGCTAAGCGTATAGTTCTGTAATACGGGCCTCATTTTAAACTTTCCAAGCAAAGAACAGGTGAGGTCTACGCTATACCTATTCAAGATGCAAGTAGGTACAACTCTTCCAGTAAACAGAATGAAACCTCAAAGATAATTACGTATGCTCAACATGTGTTCGTTCGCTTTTCCACTAAAGTCGATGTTTTTTCTAACACTACATATTGTTTTGTGCACCCGAGCTGTTAAAGTATGCAGGTTGCGTAGAATATGTATATAGATAAACTCGTAAACTGTCGATTTAAACAGCATGGATAATCTTCTCTGCCTTTCTGATAAGGATGTTTTCACAATTTACCAATGACAACCTAGGGCGTGTTTTCTACATATATTCATCTACCTACTTACGTAAAAAATTAAATGATATTTATCCATCACTCATACACTTGAAATATTTTTTGCACCTGAGACTAAATCCAGTTTAATAAAAGCTTGATATTCAAATATTAACACAGCGTATTTTAATTATAAATTCAGATTTCAAATTTATAACCGCAGTAAAAAGTTTTTTAATGATATTCTAGTAATTTAATTTAATCCTTGTTTTTTTGGGTAGAGAGGTAACGGATTAAGGGGATAATTTTTATGTGGAGGTCATGACGCGATGTTATTAGACCTTTGACCTTTGCTCACTATCCCACGTTTCATGGTCAAGCGGTGGCGCCTGGGTGAGGTGCCAGATGGCGGCTTCCGGACACAATGACCAGCATTCATGGCATCGTGGAACCAGAGCACGATCGGTATTCGCGTACTACTGACGCTGGAGCCAAGTCAAGATCAGCAGTTGATCGTATCTTAATTGAAAAAGGATGGCTGGGAAACTATTTACGTACCATTTTCCTTATTGCATTTACGAATTTAATTTTATTGACAGCACGCAAAACTGCATACTGGTGAGCACATTGTGTGTTTTAATGTTTTGGCTCCACACTTTTGTGTATTTAGCCAGTGTCAAGTAATTGATAATTTATCTAGTTAATGATAGTTCACGCAAATATGTGTCAAGTCACAGTCGAAGTCATCAAGTCAAGTCATAGTCTAGTCAAAGTCATACTCCTAGTAAAGTGGTGGCAACTTTCCTTGAAGCTTTTATGGAGTTTTGGAAACAACACGAAAAGAAACGTTTCACCATCATTATACCATTTTCCCACACTCACGCCTGTAATCCAGCACTTAACGAATAAAACGCCACCAATTTTATGCACTAACACTGAAAATAACACAAGTTTTGGAAAATAATGTAATGCGGTGACGCAATCTTTTTCGCTTTCCCGCCAAAACTCGGTGAGCACATTGATGACCGCTTTGCTCGTATAGTGCCACCAACTTATCTGTAGAATGTAGCGATGGCGCCACGATCGAAAAGTAAAGCGATTAAACAGCACAGACATCATCGACTAACAACAACAATATGACGTTTTCAAAATGGCGTCAGTAGTTCCGCTTTTGGCCGTTCTACAGATAAGTTGGTGACACTGTAATGTAATATTCAAAGGGAACGCTTCGGCTGCCTACGAAACGTATAATCATAAAATCATCGCACAAATATTAATTTGTAAAACATTGTATTGTGTTCCTAATTAGTAATAGATAACAAAACATATTTTCACTGCCAAGCAGACATGTAAATTTTTTATGAATTGATTTACCTCAAAAAGTGAACGACATGTTTGAAAAAGTGGAATCTGTATTTTTTTCAGATTTCCATTCGGTAATACATTTTGATACAGACTGCTCAAGATGCCTCACCGTACGATTTAGTAAAATAAAACCATACATCGTTAGTCTGTGGTTATTTGGCCACTGACGCACGACATCACTGTAAATTCTCTATTCAGGATCAACCACTCTCTCTCATGTCCATAGGAAGAATTAAGGTCATGTTCACCTTTTCCGCTTGTTTTCCGCTTTTGGCATTCTTGTCATACTTTATAAGGTTCCAAATACCAACGGAGACTGAACGAACAATAGGAACATAATCTGTGAAGTACATAAATTAATCTTGACGAGGCGAAACGAGTCCTTTGTGTTTGTTTGGAAATCATTATCTTGTTGGTATGACCCGGCGGTATCTTTTTTATCTTAAGTAACCTTTGCCTATAGTATAAGGCCCGTCACTTGACATTTTTGCGTGAATGATTCACAGATGATTTTTTATTAAATCTGTGTCGGCAGTTATAGGTAATTTGAACAAGTCGAGTGGCAATAATTTGCTATGTATGCGTTCATCATCAATTACAGTGTGGAATATTTGGAACGAACATCACACCATTAGATCGATTTCGATGTAATATTACGCCGTAATAATATTCTATACATTCGATTGACCTTGTCTCTATATAATGCCGAAAGTTGAAGGTTGATAAATGAGTAAGTGCAGTGATTTTTTTTGCAATAAACTTTTAGTGTTAGTCATAATATTTTATAGTTTTAATATGTTATACATATTATGAACAGGAAATGGTTTTTGCTGTTGATGGAAATATTTATTTTCCTTCACAGAATATGGTTTATAACGAGTATGTTTAGTTAATGCGGTGTTATCAAAGTACTGGCTCTTATTTGCCACCATGAATGATTGCGTGCAAGCATTGCAATTTAACGGGGCAATGCTGCCAGCAGTCTGGTACGCTACATGGTACATGGTACATACCTACATGGTAGTGAGCTGGAGCATTTGGACAGTCTATAGGTAGAGAAAAAAGGGTATTTATTTGTTCAAACAAAATATTTTGTGTGGTAGGTGGTGTACATATATATATATATATATATATAATAATGTAGTAGCAGTTAATTTCATTTAGTAGTGATCATTTAAATAGGTGTTATTAAAATAGTCACCGTAGCGCGGTATGATTACTGCAATACGCATTGCTAAAATAACGCACATAATAGATATGGGTGTAATGTTATTTATTAACAATCTAAAAGCGATATATAAGCCGGCACTTTTATTTTTGTTCCCGATACGCTCGCGTGGTATACAGACAAACTACACGACAATTTGAATGATAGCCAATTAAATTATATAATCTGATAGTCGATACAGATCGACTAATAAAGTATCGTGATTTAAATTGTAACTTACAGTATGTGATATTTATTTTAATGCCGTAAAATATAATTGATTTGTATTTAGTATAAGTCACATACAAATTGGCAAACAAAACACTTATTGTGTCAGGTGGTATTATTTTCTATTTAAAAAGATGATCAAATCTTTGGTTGTATATACGTATCTATATCTGTCATCCCACATCATCACTGCTGGGTACAGACTACTTCAAGTGACTGCCACTCTTTTTGATCCTTCTCCAATCGAGTCTATTACTTTTTGTAATTTCATAATGTGGCAATCAAGTGATTGGGTTATTTCCCGGTTCTTTGCCATTTGTGAATCCTTAGTCCAATTTACGACCGTTTTCTGATTCAGTATTTGTATCGGTTTCCCTATATCTCAGACTTTCTTTCAGTTTCAACTACGCGTTGGTGATTTGGTCTACGTGCGAGCAATTTGGAAGGCTTAGCGCTGTCAAAATTGTAATAATATAAAAAAATATTGTCTTCAAAATGTCAAATTCGAATTAATTTTTTATTCTTTATACCTTTGGTTTACATGTTTTCTTAAGTAGAATAATTTATATTTAAACATATTTTCCATAGTTAATAAGCCCAACTATCCATGTATGTACGAGTCCATACATTTATATGTGTATCCAACATATAAATGCATGTACGAGTATTTGCCACTTGAATTATTTTATCTTCTACACAATAATAGTATAAGTTGATCAAAAGTTGCACGCTCTCAAAGAAGCAATGTGCTTTTGCTCACGTAGGTTAATATCTATATTTATATTATTAATTTATATTATCAGTTACACATCTTATTTGCTTCTGAAGTGTAAATGTTCATGGTCATATAATATAGGTACGAAGAGTAATTAATATACTTGTTTTGAAAAAAACTGCTTCTATTACCATCCCCAAAAAGTAATTATGAAAATTTTTAATTAATTGAATTTTAATGTCCATATTAATTGATATAAAACTGCTGTATTTATGTATTACCTATTCGATTCAAGAAAGCTGTCATCAAAAATGTCACGTTATGAGCAAATGGTGTAGGTATGTGGAGTTGTTACTATGCACTTCTCATAATTAATGATGCAAATTAAAGTATTTTTTAATGTATTTTCAATAACGAAGGCTATAAATATTGAGTGTATTTTTTAATATTTTTTAAAGCCAGTGGATCGATTTAATTATGTCAAGTTAAATTAAAGCAGGCAAAACTTATTAGGTCAAGGTTGAAACCGATATTATAATTCTTGAGATATACCATTTAATTTTTGGTTTCGGATCTTATAATTATTTCAGTATATTCAGTAAATGCCGAATTTCGAACGCCGGGCGGCCTCAAAATGTCCGACGCCGATGATACCCCGTCATTCGCCAATCAGCACTCGTTCGCCTCATTTCTAATTAAATTCCATCAACGAGCTCCATCGGCACCCATCATATCGTGCAGCTAAGAATAAAGATTTATGTTTTGCAATCTGCTATAAAAAGATTCCTTTTAAATGAGCTCATATTGAATAAATATAAGTATATACATACCTAATTTACTTTTATTAAATTTATTTTTACTAGGTGGTAGTAATTTTCTGCAAAGTTAGTCTAGGTACCTCTGCTTTGTCAGTGTTCCGGTTTGAAGAGCATTGCAGTTAGTTAAATTACTGGGTAATTGAGACTTTATGATCTAATCTCCCAGTCGAGTAATCTTATTACCAGACTGATAATGATAATGACAATGTGCGCAGTGCAGTGTCGCGGGAAACTTGTGTCACTTAACATCAGGTGAACGACTAGCTCGTCACGAAGCTCGTTCGAAAGACATACAATTATGACTCAAAAAAAGGATGAAGAAACTATCGTACATCATATAAATGCACAATCGCAAATCACGTCATTATGCATTGTATTCAATGATTTTCTCTATTCTTTTTGTGAACTGTGCGTATCCTTTTTGTTTCTTTTGAACTATCCCAATTTTTGAAATAATGTATTTTGTTTTGTATGGCGATGTGTCTTGCCTGCCCAATTTTCACTTCACTAAGGCAATTTTTTGTCACTATCCATTTTGTTGTTCTGATAAATATAAACTATATAGGTATTTTTTTCACCCATGTTTCACTACATAACACTGAGTTTGTGACAGTACTGCAGAATATGCAGTGATTAAAAATATACAAAGCCAATTAGTACAGATATAAAGAATAACGAAAAATACTCAAATTAATAAACAAAAGAAAACATTTTACACACGTCATTAAGTGGGAAACGATCTTTGGTAAGTTCGGTGCTTGTTAAGAACCTCATCAATTGTATTTGGTTAGCTAAAAGAACAAACATAATTATTTCCATGTAGATTTAGCTTGTAGCATGAAGGAGAAAACGTAAACAGGTATCTGTTAGCGATGGTCGTGTTTGCCTCATTTTCTGCCTACTTGAGCTAATGAATGTCGTGTTACGTATTACTATTGCATATTCTGTGGTGTGTTTTATTAAGATATTTAATTTTCCTATAGCTCTTTCTCATACTATAGCTTAATCAGCAGATTAATTTTGAAGTAAAAACATATTTTTGGATAAACGGACGGATGTAGGGTTTTTTTAAATATCACGACAGTACTCTGTCTTTGTTATTGTATGTGAAATTACATAAAATACAGATAGTCTAAGTTCCGTATTACATAAATCGGTGCTCAAGCCGAGATTTCATTAACTAATTGATCACTTTATGAATGAAATCTCTGCTTGAGCGCCGATCGATGACTGAGCCTCGTTCTGTAATACGGACCTTAGACTGTCGAATGTAAGAGAAATGCAAAACACGCGAACGTCTGAGGCGGGGCGAGCAGCCTGTAGGCGTTAAATGCAAATCGGCATCGTTTCACTGCAGGACAATGCTGCTGAAGTGTTGCGCGTCTTGTAAACAGCACGGACGTAGTTTGTTGTTCTACTTTTTTGGGTAAATGGTCGTCCGTACATGGCGGTGCATAGGCCGCCGCAAGAAATACCGCGGGCGGCACAATACCTCGTTCGGCGCCGCCGCCCGTACATGGGAGTCGTGAACGGACCAAATCCCGCATGTCCAATATTTTCCAATCGCGTACGTGTTGCAATCCATTTTGGTTCGTTTAAAACTACACACTTTAGGTGTATTGCATGACTGCGTCGGCGTCCATATTGTAGCGTTCCTATTCGGACATCGAGCCGTTTACGTCACGCGCATAAACTTTCTCAATCCGAGCGCTTAAATGTACACAGATTCGCTCGTATCGGATGCATTCAGGGCGTGTTGGCGAAATTATATTTTATGGAAATGGATGTTGAATCGAAGCCAACGCTCGTTGCATTCTCACAGTGCGACAGTTATGCGCGCGTGTGTGCGGGCACGAACAGCGCGGTCGGGCCGGGGCGGCGCGGCGGCGTGCCTATCTACAACAATAAGACCGCGCCTTGTGCCATAAACATTCTTTGCCACAATCATTACGAATATAACCTATAAATTAGCACGAAGCCGACCGCAAACACGCCGCTTGCCGTTGAGCGAATTCGCAATGAGCGCTGAGCTTCGACTGCTGCCCTGCAAGAATACTTGCACGCGCGTCTCGCAGCTTGCATCATCTTCACACTACCACCACTCTGATCATTTTATTAATTAGTTTTGCAACAAAACATTGGAAAATGAACATATCTAGTATTTAATATTTTATTAGATTGTAGATTTCAATAGAAATCAATAAATATAACAAACGCAAAGCGTAAAAAATCGACTTCAGACTTATATGGTTTTCTCATAGATGCCATTGCGAAAACTGGACTAAATTGCAATGAACCAAATGGGAAGAACCAGCAATCAAATAAAAAAAGAATCATCAAAATCGGTTCACGCAGTCGAAAGTTCTGAAGTAACAAACATAAATACATACTGTCGAGTTGAATTGAATCCTCCTTTTTTGAAGATGGCTAAAAAGATATATCATCAACCTTTCAGTCATTATGAAAAGTACTTATTTATCATCAGGATAATTATATATCATAAATAATACAAATTTTAAATCTGAAGCAATTGTATGCATTACAATCTTGATACAAATCGTCCTTACCATTCATATAAGATAAATTCATTTAGTTTACGATAAGAAAATCGCATACGTTGTCAGACAATGGCGGGCTCACGGTATCAATGTTATCTGCCGCTGCATGTAGGTTAATGTTAATCAGGTCGAGCGCTTACCTGTGCTGTGAAGTGCTTATTTGTGCTATTCTACGTGTTTAATTACTCTAATATTGAAAAGAAATAGGAGTTTTTGGCGGGAAAGCGACAAAGATTGTGTCACCGCATTGTATTATTTTCCAAAATTTGTGTTATTTTCAGTGTTAGTGCATAAAATTAGTGGCATTTTATTCGTTAAGTGCTGGATTACAGGCGTGAGTGTGGGAAAGTGGTATAATGATGGTGAAACGTTTCTTTTCGTGTTGTTTCCAAAACTTCATAGAAGCTTCAAGTAAAGTTGCCACCACTTTACTAGGAGTATGACTTTGACTAGACTATGACTTGACTTGATGACTTCGACTGTGACTTGACACATATTTGCGTGAAATATCAACTTGACAAATTATCAATTACTTGACACTGGCTAAATACACAAAAGTGTGGAGCCAAAACATTAAAAAAATATATATAAAATACACTAATAACCAAAGTTTTCCGACACATTTAACCTTTTTACATATACTCTAATAGTAGTTAGTCCGGTTAGTAACTAACATTAAAATCTTTCGTAGTTCTCTGCGAAAGATTTTAATTTTCAACCACATTTAAAAAATCTATTTTTTTTCTTTTTTTTGTCTGTTATTTGTGTCTGTGTCTAATATTTATAAATCAATTAACAAAATTCTTTTTTTATTTAAGATTATGTACTTTCAGATTGAATCCATAGATATTTCATTAAAATCTGTTCCGCAGTTTAGTTGTAGTTTAGTAGTTTAAAAATAATATATATTTTTACAGTTGTTTTGATTAAAAATATAATATATATAGATAAACACTCGGATGATATCTATGATTAAGGCGATTGGAATCGGTTTATTGAAACAAGATTTGATTTGAGACAAAATGAGACTTCGTCAAAATACTAACAACTAAACCGATTTCAGAAATATGACAGCTGTGATATTTTTCTCATCTTTTAATTTTAGTCATACAAATTTGTTATTTAAAAAAACGCTTACCTGTTACGTGTTAGTTGTAGGTACTAGTATATGGGTCTTTTCAAATCAAGAGTGAATATAGGCACCTCATGATCACACGTGCTCCAAAATAGACCGCATCATCATTTTCAATCAAGTGAGATGTAGCCAAGTATGACCTCATTCAAGCTTAAAAATTCCAAAGACTTGAGCTTCGTTAATTGAGAAAACCGAAAGTGAAAAATAAAGCTGGCATAGTAACAACGCCAGACAGATTTGATGCCCACCGGGTGACAGGTGACATTGAGTTACGGTTTTGTTTGAATCTGCACAGTCTTGTGGAGAGTTACTGGATAAACGTGTGATATTAAGATAGAAGTATAAGTCAGCAATTAATAGCTACTTGGTGTGTATACGCAGCGAAACAAAACGAATGGAAGGCTCTATTATTTACATCATGGCAATAATGAATAATAAATAAAATAAATAATAATAACAATAACGTCCAACGATCACATACATAGATACTGGACTCTAACTAGGATTCCCTGTATCTAGGGACCAAGGAACTACGAGGACCATGATCCCACAACACCCAGACACAGAACAAATATTTATATTATTATTATAACAATTATATTAAATGCATGTCCTGCCGCGGGAGTCGAACCCACCAACTCCGGCTTATGACCCGACCTGCTCAACCACTACACCACAGAGGCTGTCATATCATCAATAGGTTAGTTGACTAAGAGAGCATGAATGTACGTAATCGTTGGGTGTTATTATTATTATTATATTCACGACGCGTTACGCTACTATTAATTGCACAGAATATAGGAAAACAAATTACGCTCGCACCTATCAGTGGCAATCACACTAATATCACACTTCACACTAATATTATAAAGGCGAAAGTTTGTATGTGTGTTTGTGTGTGTGTGTATGTTTGTTACTTCTTCACGCTCAAACGGCGGAATAGATTTGGATGAAATTCGGTACCAAGATAGCTTATATACGGGATTAACATATAGGCTACATTTTATCCCGGAAAAGTGAAATTTTCTCGTGAAATGAACAAATAATTAAAACTTTTATCCGCGGGTAAAACCGCGGGGCGCAACTAGTTAGTTATATTCGTGCTGAGCATAGGCGCCGAGCGCAAACACTAATGACAAGACTGCATACAGTCTATATCATCTGCGCAGGTAAACCATAAGGTTTCATTCTAACGCATGACACGCTTGAATTGTATAGAACGTGTCAATAAAAGTGTCTATTTTCCTGCTCTGTGATAAGGTATTGAGGTACCTACATCTCTGCGTAACATGAGATTTGTGATGGTTTTCAAGAGTGATCACACGTGCTCCAAAATAGACCGCATCTAATTTTTCATCATCCCTATATGTTTTCCATATTATTATTTAATGACGCCAACATTTTATATCTTCTATAGGTATATATAAAACTCAAAGGTGACTGACTGACATAGTGATCTATCAACGCACAGCCCAAACCACTGGACGGATCAAGCTGAAATTTGGCATGCAGGTAGATATTATGACGTGGGCATCCGCTAAGAAAGGATTTTTCGAAATTCTACCCTTAAGAGGGTAAAATGGGTGGTTGAATTATTTTTCCTTAGGCCACGCCGCGGGCGAAGCTGCGGGCAGTAGCTCGTTAAATAATAAAGAAAAAGATGTGTAAAGAATTTGTATAATGCAAATGGGAGCTAACACCGAGGTGGGTATGTTACGTCATCGCGGCTCGCCATTTCAGTGCCACCGTGTCAGTCGCCGTGCGATGCGCGACATTAGCTGAAATCCACATATTTTACTGGTTTAACCAAGGTCAAGGTGTCTTGGTACCTACTGTCTGATATAATCATGGTTGCTCACGTATTTTATCGTCATACCTTATCTTACAAAATTTGGACTTAGTACTGGGAAAAGTTTCCTTTGTACTCAAACTTTGAGGTAAGAGTTTTAGTTTTTTGTAATTGAACTGAGAGAATAAGTAATAAAAAAAATATTTGTGGATATTTCATACAGCGCCATCTAGTCCCGAATTAAGCAAAGCTTGTTTACGGAAACCAGATAACTGATAGAATACTTAAATACTTTTTGTATGTAAATACATACATAGAATACAATATAGCACCCAGATACAAACACCTATGTTCATCACACTAATGTTTGTCCTAGGCGGGAGTCGAACCCACAGCCTACAGGTCTAAAGGCAGAGCTACAGCCAGCTGACCTATCGGGCCAGTCTAAGAAATAGAATAAAATTAGTTGCTCGTTTTGTAATAATTTTTTGTCCAAATAATGCTCTGGATAAATCATTAATTAAACTTGGAATGGATGATATTGTTATGTTACCTACCACCGAGCCGTAAAACGTTTGATTGAGTCTCGGCGCCGCTGGCGCCATCCGTCACCGTCAGAATCGTTGGTCATGCAACATTGACTGAAATTCACATATCACTGTCTACGCAAGTTCAAGATGTTTTTGAACAGACTGGATAGTAGACGTTTACACACATAAATTGAACCGAGCTAATTGATGATAAAGTTTAAATTCAGACATTTATAGACGAGCTCTTCAAAGACTTCGGAGCTTTTGATAAAACCGGCAGTCATGATAATTTGCGAAATTCACGTGTCTATCTGGTATGTGAGGCCAGTCGAGGTATTTGGTGTATCTGATCCATCAAATATTGAACACACTTTTTTATATGATTTGATGACGTGTGGATTGCAGCTGAATGAGTAGAGAAGATTGGGCTCCCTGGCGTGCGTAATAATGCAAGTTTCAAGTGTTTTTAAAGTAGGCCTAAAACTTATTTAAGCACGCTTAATTTGGGGAGTAAGCTGGTGAATGCGAGGCGAACGAAAATTGAAGTTGCTTAATGTAGATCTCCATTGTCAACGTAACAAAGTAAATTTTTAATTTTGGCATGTCCAGTAAAATGACAATTTACAATTGTCAAGATGGCGGCATTAATAATAGGTCTTTACCTATGAAATTGCCGTATTGCAGTACAGACTTTTTCAAACAAAAAAAAGTTTTGATTGGCTATGAATTCTAAATTCAAATTAATTTTGTTTTAAAAATATGACATTCTATTTACAATATAAGTCTTTTGTTTATTGATTAGCGTTGTATTTTCATTACATTTCAACATATTTCCTCATAATGGATACTTTGAAATTTCGTGTAGTTATGGAATATGAGTTCAGTCGTGGCACCAACGCGGCACAAACGACACGTAACATCAACGACGTTTACGGAGAGAACTGTACAAATGAACGTACAACCCGTTATTGGTTTGCTCGGTTCCGTTCTGGGAATTTTGACTTGAAAAATGAACCTCGTGGTCGTCCGGAAACTTTGGTCAACAATGATGAATTAAAGGCGATTGTGGAAGCTGATGAATCTCAATCTACAGCTGAGCTGGCAGCAGCTTTTGATGTCAGCATCAAAACAATATTGGTCCATTTGCGACAGATTGGCAAGATAAAAAAGCTTGATAGATGGGTGCCCCACGAACTTAACGATCGCCAGCGCAACGTACGCGTCGAGACTTGCCTTGCGCTGCTTAACAGGCACAGAAATGAAGGAAATTTGAACCGAATTGTTACGTGCGACGAAAAATGGATTCTTTTTGACAATCGAAAGCGCTCAGCAAGTTGGTTAGATTCTGGTTCGGTACCAAAGCAATGTGCAAAACGAAAAATGACCCCTAGAAAGGTGATGGTCACAGTTTGGTGGTCTAGTGCTGGTGTGATTCATCATAGCTTTTTACAAAACGGCGAGAGCATTACTGCAGATGTGTACATTGAAGAACTGACCACAATGATGGCGAAACTCGCACGTCTGCAACCAGCTTTGGTCAATCGGTCGTCTCCACTGCTACTTCACGACAACGCGCGACCCCATACTGCACAACAGACCGTCTCTAAGCTGCATGAGTTGGGTTTGGAAGCTCTCCCTCATCCGCCATACTCACCAGATCTTGCGCCTACCGACTATTACTTTTTTCAAAATTTGGACAACTTTTTAGCGGGAAAAAAATTCAATTCCCGAGAGGCAGTACAAAATGCCTTTGAAGAGTTTGTTGTCTCCCGTCCTGCTGATTTTTTCAAGAAGGGCATCCATAAACTGCCACAGCGTTGGCAAAGATGCATTGATTGCAGGGGTGATTACTTTGAATAAAAGAAATAAATAAGTTCGAAAAAAAAAATACTTTAACTTTTTTCAAACAAAACGGCAATTTCATAGGTAAAGACCTAATATAAAACAAAGCAAAAACAAAATTATACCGGCCGATAGAAAGAGCAAAACTAAAGTTTTGCTTCAGCCGTGTGGTTTACTAGCACACTCGTTTTTTTAAATAACGTTCTGTTTAATAAAATATGTTGTTGGTGTGTTGTTGGAATAAATATATTTTCTTTATTTCATAAGAGGGAGCTTAGGGATCTTTGTCCAGCAGTAAACTACAAGCGGATGATGATTGCTAGCTATGTACCAACGAATATCTTTTAATATTGCAATATCGAAACCCCATTTCAGAAATATCAGTAAAGCTATACATTCTATCTATCCCGTAGACTGTAGATCAAACTTCCCTTGGTAACGCATAAGTTATTTACATTACACTTGAAACTACATTCCTAAAGATATATATAGGCCAGTAAATAAATGTCAATCGACACTCAAAAATGAGCGCCACATAACATTTTATATTCTCAGGCGAGGTGTGAAAATGACTGAACCAGTGACGCACCAGCTACTACAATGTTGTGGCTGTGTGATTTGTGATTACTTACCGCCTGCGAATAAACCATGTTCAGCAAAAAGCTTAAGTTATAACCACTTATAATGGCAAAGTGCATTTTCGATGCAAAAAATATGATAAGAGTACTAAAATTAATTAAGCATTTAAATTTTAATATTTTGTTATCTGAAATTTAACATTTTTGAACCATTTATGAATATTTATTGTAGACAGCCTGTGTGGTTCAGCAGGTCGGCTCATAGCCCGGAAGCGGCGGGTTCGATTCCCGCGACAGAACAAGTATTTGTGCACACGAAAATAAAGCAGCATATACTTGTCCTGAGTCTGGGTATTGTGGGACCATGGTCCTCCTAGTTCCTGGGTCCCTAGATACAGGGAATCCTAGTAAGGGTCCAGGATCTATGTGATCGTTGGGTGTTATTAATTAATTTATTATTTATTTTTATATTTCGTCTTACTAATATCTAACTCTGCACGTGACATCTAATGTTTCCGTAGAGCAATAAAAGTATAACTATATCAATTTTGCTCGCCATTTATACACTAAATTCTATGAACAAGAAACAAGCCTAGCGTTTAAAGTGTGAAAACGCTTAAAGAAGCCAACAGGTTCGGAGAAAGACTGAAACGAGCTATTCGAGTATTCATGTTATTTATCTAATCCTCCGTTAACGTCTTATAAATATGCAGAGGCCTAGGAACACTAAGCTGTCTTAGATGCTGTTTATTGGTCCGATCGATTGTGCAATCAGTGACGATTAAACCGCTTTAAAGGTGCGCTTACACGACTTATTAGTAGCTGCTACATCTACTATTCGTTTCTCGTAAATATGACAGCCTCTGCGGTGTGGTGGTTGAGCAGGTTGGCTCATAACCCGGAGGCGGCGGGTTCGATTCCGGCAGCAGGACAAGTATTTGTGCACAGAAAAAGTGCAAATACATATGAGTCTGGGTGTTGTGGGACCATGGTCTTCAAAGTTCTTGGGTCCTTAGACACAGGATTCCTGGTTAGTTTCCTAGTTAGGGTCCATGATCTATGTATGTGATCGTTGGGCGTTATTATTATTTATTTTTATTTTTTAATCTGTTGTGTGCGCGTCAAGTTCAGACTTATACGAGCACTTACTAACAAGGAAAGTTTGCAGTAACACAGGTTACATAATAGTAGGTACTGAATTTAGCTGAAAGACAGCTACTTATTTTTTTTTTTAATTGATTATTCATAATAATCACTTAATATCTTTTTATAAAACGGGTTAAACCAACTTCAATCGCCTTGATATTAAGAAGTAGTTTGATGATAAAATCATATTAAGTACTTATATATTTTCCAGTTTGCTTGCACCAGTAGATAATGATTTTTTTTAGCAATCCGGCACAATGTAGAACAGAATAGTTATGTTTAGTTTATAGTTACTATGCCATAGCTTATAATTAGTGTATTATGTGTATGATAATATTATTTATATATTTTTCAGTTATTTTGATTTCAAAAGCAATTTGTATGAAATTTCTATGGGGCCATAAAATTTATGTAAATTTGATAAAAATCCACTTGGTTTTAAGCGACGTAGGTGAGGTAACACACATTTAAAAAAATACAACCAAATTGAGAACCTTCTCCTTTTTTGAAGTCATTTGACGATATTATTTCTTTGACCTGATTCTTAATTATGAAACACTAGTTGCACCCCGCGGTTTCACCCGCGGATAAAAAGTATTTTAATTATTTACTCATCTCACGGGAAAATTTCACTTCTCCGGGATAAAATGTAGCCTATATGTTAATCTAGTGTATAAGCTATCGTGGTGCCAAATTTCATCCAAATCCATTCAGCCGTTTGAGCGTGAAGGAGTAACTAACATACACACATACAAACTTTCGCATTTATAATATTAGTGTGATTCGTATGCCAGCATGATAACACTAATAGAATTTGTTAGTGTTGTGTACACTAGGCTTATGCTAGACTAGATCGACCGTGCTGTATGTGTTGTCAATCGACCGACTGATTTGTCTGTTCGTTATATCCATTTCGCCACGAGCCGGCGCCGGCGCACCAATGTTTGTTTCTACAGATCGTGTTGTTCTGCTCTCAAATCGTATTGTGTTGAGACACAGATTGGCATTAAATCTCGCAAATTGGGTGAAACTACGTGTTGTGCGCTGACGCAATTCAGCACTCGTAATTAAGTGCTCTTTGTGACATTATAGTAAACAATCTACGCTTGAATGTTAATAGTAACATTCTGCTGCTACATATAAACACTCTACGCAATGGTCTCTCCAGACTTGACTTTGTAGACATCCTTGTAAAATATTTAGCATTATTATTGAATTAGATACCGTATATATTGAGTAATATAGTAGTAGTAGGCAAATAAAGAAGTCCGCTTATGAATAGTCGAGTTCTTACGTTATGTCGTTGTCTAGGCTTCTTATTAGCATAACATATAAATGGAATAGCAATCGGTAACTATTCCACAGTAATGTACCGTGTGTAAGCAATTTCTGTTCTCTTTAATAGCACTGGAAATATCGAGCGTCGTCAAAGCGGCGCCTGGTTACGTCACACGATTGGAAAACTCGTCGCGTCCGGAGAGGCCTAAAGAGTTAGGCCGCGACTAGACTCAGAATGAATTCTTCACGGCTCTAGTCCCGTCACGTCTTTGTCGAGGTTGCTTTCAAAAGTTTAAATTTACGTTAAACGACATTAATGAGTGGTGTCGGTCGGTAAGACGCCGCGCGCTTCTGTATGCCCTAAGGTATGCAAACGTATAAATATTCATACTCGCGCAGGCGCGACGTGTGAGCCAAGCCTGCGAGTCAAAGGTGCCTCGATGCCGCTGCTTTGGTATCGTCTAGTGCAGGGCTGCCGATTGCCAATAACTCCACAGTTTACACAAATCAGCTTTCTTATATGTATTGTTTGCGAAACATTACTATTCTTAAGTATGTGAAATTTAATATCAATCCCGTATCTATATTATAGTATATTTAATGTGAGCTGTTCAACGTAAAATGAAAAAAATCAACAGGGCTATAAATAAATATATCAACCCTGCCAAAGCCGCATATTTGCCGGATCAGTACTTGCAAATATCCTAGAACTACTCATCGACACGTTGGCGCCATTTGCAAATAAATTTAGGGCTGTCTCGGGTATGTAATGAATTTACAGAGTGAATTATGAATACTGGCGCCGGGCCGTGCCAGATCACAATCTGCCTTCGGATATAGCTAGAACCGTAAACAGGTCCGCTCATCATACCTACTGTTTGTTGTCGGCGGGGAGCTTGTTTATCATGTCATTCCCCTGCCTGCCGTGGCTGATCAGATAACAGCACGATTTATTAAGTTACGTAGGTGCTAGGGCACTTATGTAATTACTTACAGCAAAGTAGATTATGACATAAATCACGCATATTCCGATATGTTTATGCTTCAGACGTTTGACTTCATTGTTTGATTCGTTTGATTTTCCTGGGATTGCCCTTGGAATTTGATGATCGGGAAATACTATCACTCATAAGCATAACTACAAGTAAACATGACCCCGTTCTTTCAGCTGTATTCATTTTATAAAAATAAAAACAAATTATTAAAAATGAGTCAGTGTATCTACTCCTAAGGCATACTCTTAATATATTAATTGGCGTTTTACGAGAGCGCGTACGACAAATCGGGTTGCAATCAAAGAGTCCCGCTAAATGTCAGTGCTCCCTCTATTTCTGTTCATAGCAGATCCAACAAGAAAGCTATACAAAACGCAAATTCTGCTGTCGCCGTCTAGACGCCGCCGATCCTGTTACGATTGAATAACATTTGATCCAATCAACCCGAATGGAGGGGTCGGGGGTCTCGCGACCAACCGAGGCCGCGCTCCACGACGGACGTCACTCGCAATCAATTGATCGGACCACTGGTTTTTACGTTGCATCGATAGGAGAAAGTGCCTATATACCTTTACGACACAGGGACACAGGGTTTCAGGCTGCCTAGCTGAGAACAGCAGCTTTCTAATATTCTAACGCATGGTTATGAATATAATCTGCGGACAGCTCCATAAAAAGGCATTTCTAAAGCCCATTCACTGCATAATCTACTCGTATTTATAACTAAAACTGTAGTGATAAATCACATTACGCCGTTAGTGAAGTAGCTTTGCTTAACCAAATGCTCGCGGTAACATGATACCTAAACGCCGCACCCGTCAGCCGCGGACCTACTGTATAGAAATATCAATTACCATTTAGCTAAGGCAAATAAACCGATACGTCTGGTGCCACACACGTGGAAATAATCTTAACCGAATCTCCTTTGTTTCAGCGCCTGATATTGTCCAAGAAGACAGCCCGATGGTTATCACAGCCGAAGACGATGAGCAACACAATATCAAATGTAAGAAACTTCTTAAATATTATACATCAAAATCAAGAAGGAAAATGTTTTGAGAAAAGAAAAAACTGAAACTTTAAATTCTACAGATTTTGGCTCAGTTCTCACGGGTCGCTCTCCGCTATGCGTCCGCCGTGACGACATGTCAGGCGTTCCGGTGGCGTCAGGGGTTGCCACAGCTCGCTTCACCTTAAGTCGACGTCACCTCTACTGGTCCGTTCTCCTGAGCCCTTCGATAACATCACAGCCACGAGCACTCGCCTTCCTAGATCGAGTCGGTAGAGTGCTCCTCGAACAACCTCTTAAGAAATTACCCGGGATTCATGCCACTTATGAAGAAAAGACTGATAAGGTATTTACATATAAGTCACCTACCCATATGTATAAATATTGATAGGAACATTTAGCAAAACATGCACCTAAGCTCGGGCTTTAGATATGCAAGTAGTGCACTTTGTTTACAAATGATTCTATTACTACCGTTGTCTTCTCTACAGTTATGCGGAGTATGGCGTCGAGTACCTCGTCAATACAAGAATTTATTGCGGGACGGGGACTTGCATGTCGCGCTACTGTGGGGCAACGAACGTAACAACTCCATAGATATCGCACTCAGCGGCAGAATCGAGAGGTAGGTACGAAACTCATCATAAAACTTACAAAGGACACATATCAAAGGTCGATAACGTGCATCTGGAAATATGCAGGCCATTACGTATGTCGTAATCACCGTTTCCGAGAAAAATCAAGTAGATCTATTAGTTTTAGATCATAAATTAAATTAACCGTGTAATTAATAACGGAAATTGCAGATTTCATTAGAAATAACTCTTGTTAAATATCACCATATGTAAGCGAGTTCTATCGGTGTTCGCTGTTCAAAGCGAAAACGCAATTGATTTGCTCTTTTAATTGCCTGCTATGAAGTCTTATTCTTCGAATTTGACATCTATTGCTCATCTTGATTTCCTTTACGTGTTGAAAGTACTAATAATATTGAATTGCAATTTGGAATTTTAACTATTATGGATGTTGGAGAGTTTGTACAGATTTCTGTGAAATAATATTTGTGTTTATTACAGATATCCTGCATTGACATCAGAGATGTTTACGACTCTTTTAGAGCCCGAGCTTCCTCCTCCATCGTTTGGACAAGGGGCTTGTCGTGATTACGAGACGAATGACCACGAAGATGGATGGTGGGGAGGGACCGCTGTGATCACGGGAGTGGCAGGAGCTACCCCCAGCCTTTATATGGCGTTAGTATTCAATGGAGTCTTCCCGAAGCCAGCAGCCACTTCTCATTTAGTAAAAGTGGTCTTGACACTGCCCGAGAAGAATCAGACTATTATTGATCAGGTAATATCATAATCAGATGCTTACGTTAAAACGTTAGGTTTTGAAACGGTCAAGTATGCCATGTAAATTTTTAGCTTTGAGTTACCGTTATTCAATATTGTTTCTAATGTTGGTGAGTAAGAAAGTTTAAAAAGCTATATGAGACGAACCATACTTTTTGTTGGTATTCTAATATCAAAGTGTCCAAAAAATACTTAAAATAAATAATTATGTGCTTTTAAAACACAGCACCGAGAGTTGAAGAATGCGTTAAATATTTTTCCTAAGCTAGCCGAAAAACCAGTCTTCCAGGAATCTATAATGTACCAGGCTTATAATTTTATTATTATCAATAAATTTATCATTATCATTACCTACTCCTATTTACCTACAAATTGTTGATTCAGCATTCGCAAAGAATTCTCAAAGAAATTTGGAATTGAGAAGACCTTAATAATACATAAACTGGATATACAATAGCTTACACTACAGTTAGTCTGTATACATATATAGTTATAAGGTACGTCTTGCTTGTGTTCAGTCCAGCAATTGTCGTTGTTTGCAGTCCTAATTTCAATTAACATCGTCAATGAAACATTGTTTACTAATTGCACTGCAGCCTGACCGTGTTGAACTCAGCGTGACTTGTTTGCTCGATGCAAACGGACGAATATAAACAACTTCTTTTAATTCGAGTAGCTTTCTACTGCGCAATTAGGGAAATAGAAAATTAGGTGAATAATTTCTAGCTTACGTGATCTGCAGCATGAATGAAATGTGTTTTGAATTTGTGGATATTGTTTATGATGTGATATTAAAGTATCATTCAGGGGAGTGTTATGTTTATAAAATTCAAACTCTGTCCATGATAACATGAAATTATGACGTTTTTGATGATTATATTAACGATCTTGGTTCTGTTCTGTTGTGCTTTATATGAAATATATGAAATTATGCTTACTACACCATGGCTAGGCTTACATTACTATTATTAAATGTGGAAACTATTCTCCTTTCCACATTGTTTATTACATCAATATGATGAAAAACTACCTAGTTTAGAGTGATGTAGGAAGTTCGTGGATATTACAACGATCTTTTTTCCAATGTATTTGAGCAATTCATGTTAAGTAAACAAGGTTGCAGTCTATTTTCTACTGATGCTATAGTAACATTTCTTAAATTAAGGATAAGTGCTAATTGGCTGGGTTAAATAAAATTTATATAAAACAATGCTGCAAATTAATATCTTAAAATTCTAAAGATATTAAACATAATTTCAGGTCCAAAGAATAAACAAACCAGACTACAATCTGAATATACTAGAAGTGTCCACACCAGTGTCAGCAGCAGAACTGCGGTCTCTAGCCCGAGGTCGACTATCCCTAACAGTTGAAGCGGTTGAAGCTCCCGAAAGAAGGATATCAGGAAGTGTAGGGCAGAAGGCTGCTTGTGAACTGTTTCATGCACCTCTAGTGGCTGAGAGGGCACCTGCTAGTTTGTCTCCTGAAGGACTGGCTTTGTTGTATATTGACAAGGAAGGATCGCTGGTTTATGATATTCAGGTGAGATTATAATCCGGTCATTCCATTATATAGAAATGTTGAAAGCACTAAACACTCTAAACTCCAAAATATGAAGTTCGTACTTTAAGAGTTCTTTTTCGTCAGTTCAGTTTTGGGATAGTAATGATTAAAATTTGTTTTTAAGGTGTTAAACCACACTCTCCACAGTCTCAATCATAAATTTATTAGACCATTTATTTTCATTACTATGATTAATATTTATGTTATTATTATTTATTTATACATTTATATATTTTACCGGCTTGATTTTCAATTGCAGATAGAAAATTTGGGTGCCACCGATCCTAAAATAACACTAGTTGAAGAGCAAGGAAAGAGACATTCACAAGTAGAAATACTCGACACGCGTATTGGAGTATTGGCTAGACCTAGTGCCAGGATATTCCAGCCGTTATATGAAGACCAACTCGCAGTTCATATTGGAGCTGACACTGGTAAGTTATAAACAGTTCTTCGAAAAAGTTTTAAGTATAGAAACATTTATCCGTAATATAAGACCTTTCTTGTTCTATGGTTATATTCTAATGGGATCTACTTTCTATATGGTCGCGAATTTAACATTTTGAACACACAAATACACAAAATTAGAGATGGTCCCAAGAAGAAGATTTTTTGTTTCTCTATATTATGTTTACATTTGTTTCCAAGGGTTCAAGCTAGGTGTATATATATATGCTGCTTATTTTTCAGGTCCTCCAATATTACGTGGTAGGTTAACCTCAAGACTACTGCCAGACGCGTCAGGGTCAGGACCTGCGCTTCTGAAAAGGACCAGTCAGATCCGTCTTCCCACCAACATGGCTGGTCTAGCTTGGGTATCCGTTGATTCCTTATGTGGATTGTATTATGAGGTGGGTAGATGATGAGTATATTAACTTGTATTAAAACAGATATTACCAGTCTTTTCGGGGCGAGTTGGCTGGACTGCAGTCGCAACCCCTTCTCGCCCCGGTACGGCAGACGAAGGCTCACGGGGGGGTTTTAGTGGGTTCGAGTCCCACATAAGAAGAAGACACACACAGAAGTGCGAGGGCATTTCCCCTCTAAAAAAAAGATATTATCAGTCCTGCTGCTGCTTTTCCGTGGAGCAATTTTATAATCACGATACTTCCTTATATCTCACAATAAATAATAGTTGTTTATAATATTAAACTAAAATAACTAGACAAATTATAATCGAATTAAATTCAATTTAGTTTGGCTATTCAGAGCACTTTTCCAAGTCAACATTAAAATATGCTTAATTAATGAAACTAGTGAAAACCTCAAAATATCCCTGAGAAGATATATATAAATAAACTCTCTTTTATTTTACTTTGTAGCTATCAAAATTAAAATGGAAAAAAAGTTTTCAGATGAAAGCTCATTCTACGTCTCAACATCACATGACTATTTTTACAGACTACAGTAATCGGTAGTAACGCCCGCTCTCGATCATCCTGGTGGTTGGAAACCCATGCTGGAATCGAAGGAAACGCTCGTGAATTAGGACCTGAAGAAGGCTGGGTGTTGGAACCAACTGGGGCAGAGTTAGTAGCATTACACGTCGGAGCTGCATATTTAGAACTAAGGTCCAATGACAACGTCACTGTGCTCATGCGCACGAAAGTACCACAGGTAAGATAAACCTTGTATAAAGGCTGTATCTTTAGAAAGCCGTATGCTGGAGCTGACTAGAGTCAAAATCTCTAGAAGTCTAATTAATGACTTGGATGAGGGTTGACAAATGACATAGGTATTCTGACATACATGGAAGCAATCTTTATAATAATTCTTTATATTAGAATACTGCTTTTTATATACTTACTAAATAACTTTTTTCATTCGTTTACGCCACACAGTCGCGGGGACTGCAAAGGTAATGCTACGAATAAATTTACAGATAATTTTAGATTTAAGTATATTCATGCGTATTATAGGCTGGCTCTTCCTCTTACCTAAAGCTTTCCATCACAATGATTAAAATAATTTCACAACCTTATCTTCATAGTTCACAAGTACCTCTCTATCTATTTTTATCCAGTTATCCTCTAAACTACAAGTGGTACTGTTTCAAGATTCACAATATTAAATTTTGCAATGGTTGGGGTTCAATACAATCAGTAAACATCTTTTTATCAGCTGAGTGCCTTTATTTTATTAACTAACTACTAAAACAATACAACATCTACTACCAGCTACACCACCTACTATAAAAAAAGCATTTGGACTATATACTAGCCGCGATGGCCTATGGACAGTCCAAATGCTCCAGCCCACCACCGGTAGGTAGCGTACCCAACATGCTGGCAGCATTGCCTCATTGTTGTTAGCAGCGGTACTTCCTCACAGAGATTGCGACAAGACGAGCATGATTTGCGACGCCAGGACACGTATCTAAAAGATTTTTCCGTGGTAGTTCGCAGAGCGGTCGGTCCTACAGACTCTGTGAGGAAAGAACCACAGGGAATAATTTAGACAAGGCAAGCCCCAGGCATTCTTGGCCTCGGACAAATAAGTTATTTTGAAAGCATCTAAAGATGGAGCAATATTTTTTAATTAAACTATGTTTACCATGTACAGAGGATAGAAATGCCGGTAGTGCATTCATAAGCTTTTGTCTTAAGTTTCATAAATTCGCAAACTTAATTTTTATAAAAACCGTTGTTGAATTCCAGATAACTGTGCCAGCGCTTTGTCTGCCCACTATCTCTGAAACGGCTAATAATGAACTAACAGTGAAATTCACATCTGGACCATCGGAAGAGCCACCATTCTCTGATAACGCAATCTTGCAGTTCAAGATGAGGAAAGAATTTTGCTCGCAAGGAGATAAAATGTATAGATCTGGCGAGACCTGGACCGATACTGAGGTAAGTGAGGAATACTCTTTGTAGAGTTTAATTTCTGTGTCTGAGTGTAGTGGGACCATGGCCCTCGTAGTTACTGGGTCCCTGGGAGGTACAGGGAAATTATTAGTTAGCTAGTTAAGGTTCAGAATCTACGTATGTGATCGTTAGAGCTATTTATTAATTGCCAACAGTAACATTGTTATATTATAATAAAAACTTAACTGAAGCAACAGAATTATGTTTTGAGTGCTATTTTGATATTTCTATTTATATTTGATTTTGTATTTTTTTTTCTAGATGTGCATGAAATGTGTGTGCATTAATGGGATTCCACGATGCGAGTCGGTACAGTGTCCTCCGGTCTTCTGCCTCACACCGGTCCTCATGCCGCCTGGACAATGTTGCCCTATTTGCACAAGTAAGCACCGGAAATATTGGTTGTACTGAGTTTCTTTTCTTAGATTTTTTAGTATATTTAAATAAGGTAGTAAAGTGGTATATAAAAGTTTGGTGCAGAGCTCGTACTAAGTCCTGTAGCGATGCAAGAACAATAAACGTATTAAAAAAAAGGTAGACTGGAACTAATACTGATTCAAACAATTCCAGACTCAACTACAGCAGTTTGGAGCGAGAACGGCAGCTGCGTGCTTGCGGGTCAAAAGTACGCTCCAGGGTCATCCTGGCACCCCTACTTGGTGCCGGGGGGCTACGACACCTGTGCCACTTGCACCTGCAACTTTGAGACCCGGCAGATACACTGCCCCCGAGTCCGATGCCCTGCTTTGCACTGCAGTGAGAAGGAAGCTTATAGGCCCGATAAGAAGGCGTGCTGTAGAGTTTGTCCTGAGGTACGTGAGGCATTCTAAAATATGAGATACAACAAAAACACCTCGCACATTGCCCTATCCCAAATTGAAGTCACTGATCAAGGCATAACGATAAAAACTTCGTCGAAGTAAACCATCACCGACCATGTAATTTAACAATGATAATAATTAGTACCACAGGTTGAGTTAGTCACATTTAGCAAATAGTAAATTGTACAAACTTAAATTTTGACATACTGTAAATATGTAGAGCACTACTACCCATAAAAATAAATATTTACTAGGTACATGTTACTAAAAAGACTATGAAAAATTTCAGCCGAAAGCAAAAAAACCAGATGAAGAAACACCAAAAGATCAAGCTATGCCTAA
The DNA here is from genome assembly GCA_905220475.3 of Ennomos fuscantarius. Lineage (NCBI taxonomy): Eukaryota > Metazoa > Arthropoda > Insecta > Lepidoptera > Geometridae > Ennomos > Ennomos fuscantarius. The sequence continues at coordinate 8,505,391 of HG992037.1, read as the reverse complement.
AACTGCTGAAGAAATCTTAGCGGAAGGAGGTTGCAAGTTCCCCGATGGACCACTTCCCAACGGCAAAGAGGTCCATCCTTCGATTCACTCGCACGGCGAACAAAGATGCGTCACCTGCAGATGCAAAGTAAGAGTCTTAAATTATAAAATGTCAAGGATGTCAAGGATGTATTTGTATTCAAACATCTTTATCATATTTAATATTGCCCTCACAACGAAATAAAGCAAATTAGTGCACATTTTTGAGTGATTGATTTTACTTGATATTCCCATATGAAAAATTACAATGGATCATTTATTTTTCTAGAGTAATAGTGTCCTCATGACAGACATGATGTAGTGAAAATATTGTGATTCGTTGATAGAAAGTGGAAGGTTGATTGAAACTCTGGTCGATTGTTTTCAGGATGGCGAGGTGACGTGTATCCGCAAGCGATGCGGCCGTGCGGCTTGCCAGAAGCGACGACGCGGAGACTCGTGCTGCGCGTGCACGCGGCACCGCCGACAGCGCCTCGCACGGCTTCCCCCCGCGCCCCCTGTGCTTGCACCCCCAGCACCCCCCGCCAGCTGAGCGCCCCCCACGTCACCGGCTCGCAACGAACGTTACGTTCCGCAACGGGCGGGGGAAGGTTGTTCCACTAGTGGGCGAAGCGTGTCTCTGTGGTAACTTTATTTTAGAATTTTCATACGATGGGATTAACTCAAATACTGAGAATAAACAGTGAATCCACCTGATTTTTATAGGATAGACATGCCCCAAAGAAAGGTGGCTCACGAAAGCGATTAAATTATGGAAATATCTTAAAAGAAGTAGTTGTGCGGTTGGTATGATGAAAAATCTACTGTTGTATAGAGTAGAACAATCAGAATTCACGCGTAGTCCAGCAAAATACGCTGTATAACAGCCAACTCAAAATTAACGACATCCTTCGGTTTCGGAGGTTTAGCGCTGGAGACGTAGAATTGAACTTCCCTTCTTGCGGTTGCAAATTGGCTTGTAAGATTTGATTATAATTTCAATAACATTGCTCTATTGACGTTCCGCTGGATATTATGTAGAGTTATAATAAAACTGCACGTTCAAGATGAGATACTTCGCCCACGATATAGGGTTACTGGCTTCAGCTTCTAAATCGAGCTTTATGTGTAGCTGCGGTCTGAAATCAGCTTTCGAACACTTCAGAGTCGATGTCAGTAGCTTGATAGCTGAATGTATACGTACGTAGGGTTGAGGCAGTTTAAATGAACGTATCATCTTCATCGGTATCATTAATCATTCCCAAATATCCGCCACCGAAATACAACCACCTATTTACACAATCAACTTTCTGATAAACAGATCTGCAAAGATTATCAAAGCGAGTTTTGTTTCCTACAAAATCTATCACAAAGTGAAACTCATTCTGATAATCGTTCAGATTTGATTCCAGATCAGACCGTAGTCATGTCAAAGAGTATCCATTTAGAAGCGCCAGCTGATTAGAGCGAGGTAAATTGTGGTACGCCCGACCCCGTCGATCCGACTGCGTAGGCTAAGTGAGTTACTCGCTCTATAGACTGACGTATTTTTATGTACTCGTGCGATTCAAATGTGTCTCTAGTTTTAGGTCGTGTCGGTTGAAGCTCTGTGATAGTGGAGTTTAACACTGTTTTTTACATCGTTCTTTTTAACATGTTTCTTCTTATTTCTTATAAACTGTGCGTAACGTATCTAAAATCTATGCAAATATACATTTTATTGTACTCAGCCTTACTACATCATCAAGTGTTTATTTGCCGGTTGTATGTTCAACAGCCAATATCTGCTTTCAGAGATTCGGATTCAAAATAATTATTTGTGAATTTACCAGTCTTATTTTCGCCTAAACAGTTTTATTTATATTCATTATTAAGTATTGCAATTTTTTAAAGCATATATATATGTGTGTTCAAACTTCTAACCTCTAGAAATCATTATCATATCGTAAGAATTATTTATATTTGTAATGATTGCTAAGAGAAAACTGCTCTTCAATATTACAAGTGTATCCACTCCCTCACAGTGCCAGCCGATAGGTTTTGCAGACGGAGGACGGTCGGCCGCGCGACGGCAGATTTGAATGGTGTAGCTTAACAGCGTACTGAAAGGCGTTGAATATATTTACCCACCGGTATTTTAATTGGTATTATGATAACACAAAATTTCGTAGGCGCATTACCTTATCATCTGATATTTTTCGCGATTTTGAAACGACCAAATTACTTGATGACTTTCATTAGGAACAAACTGTTTTCTGTATTCCACACTTAATTTAAAACCACATTTAAAACTTGCAACACTTGATTGATGTCTATCAATCAAGTGTTGCAAGTTTTAAATCCTAGTTTCTGTCGGTTTAGTGTTAAAAATATTGTCGGTACCTAGATCTGTAATTTGGTCCATTCATAGTCGTTCCACTGACTCGTATAGTATTTTAGTGATTAAGCTCGATCGCTCGAGCGTTACAATAATAGGAGGTGCAAGCGCGGTCGATATAAGATGTGCCATATTTTCTTAAATGTAAATATATACTTTAATAACTACTTATGTGCATATTTATTTACGTTTCTATTTTAATACGGACACGCACCTATAGGTAATCGTGTAAACCATCACACATTGTATTGGTCGCCTTGTTTGTGCATTTGCTTTTAGTTTTGTATATCGTATTTAGTACCATACAATTGTAATTAAAACCTAACTGAATCGTTTATTACCTACATTTTATTCTTAGTTCTAGTTTAAAACCTGTGTCGAAATAGATTTTATTTAAATATTATTTTATTTAGGAACAACTTGATTGCAAGCATGAGTTACTGCCTCAGGGTTCCATTCTTAAGCCAGCTTCTATTCTTTCGTTTTAAGATTATTTCACGCTTCGGTTTGCAGCTAGGATTTTATTTTATATTAGTTATTAATGTAACTCATATTTGTAATCGCATTAATATTTATGACAATACTGTTGTCGTAATGATAATTTGTAAATAGTATAATATTTTGTTATAGAGACTTTGTTTTAACATTGTATACTTTTCGCAGTTAATATTACGGATTGTACCGTCGATATAATTAATAATGATGTTAATTAAGTGTAAGATAAAAAGAACGTGACTAGTTTTGTTTAATTACTAGTATAACGGTTTAGTTAGGTAATTAAGGAAGCTAGTCCAAATGTTTCGATGTGATGGAAATGAATGCCATGTAGCTAGCGTAGGTACATCTACGTCTCTTGCTTGTAAGGATCGTTTACTATCTAAGACCTCATCAATGATAGAGGTGAAGTAAAAAGGTATTATTAGGAAATGTAAGTCGAAAATATTAAGTTATATAAACCAGTGTTAGGAAAGCAAACTGTTTTTGTACAGTGATGAATATTTATACAAAGACACTAGGTATTTCGATGTGAGATGAGGTCTGAAGATAATTTCAATTAATTATTTTGTGAAATCAAGATTTTCAATGAATTGAACAGTTTTTCGGGAAACATTGCCAAAAATCTGTAAACTTTGTATAAATTAAATTTTCACGTTTCGTTGTGGGTTCTAGTCCATCAAAATTGTGAGGAATTTGTATTTATAGTGTTAATATTGGCTATATTTATAATATTATGTTTTATGAAAACTCAATTAAGCACAAGATTTATCTTGATTTAATATTTTTTGTATAATCTAACAATAGAAAAGTAGTCATCTATGGCTTGCGAATAACATAACTAATGGCCATTATACGAATACTATGAACTCGCTTGTATTGCATTGTTTTTTTCTCTTATAAAATCATTATGCCCAAACGTAGGGCTATTAACGGAATTGCACTATTCTTTATGGATAATTTGATTATCTATATTCAATTCCTGAGACATATCACAAGATTTGATGAAATTGTTATACTTATGCATAATTTGGATAGTCAACCAGTGAATAGTTTGTAAAACACAATAGTAATATCAATTAAATGACCTGTGAACACTTCGTTTTTTATTTTTTCCTTAAGAGCGGGTTATGACAGTATATATATGTAGAAACAATCAGTATCTAATCTAAACGAATATTATAATTAGATCACATAGTTGATTAAAGGGAGGATTTCTTCAATACTCGCAAGGTGTCTGCCATAGCATCAGCAACGGCGTTTGCTACGTCAATAGTAGAGTTTATTCCCATAAGGCCGATACGCAGTGCCTTGCCGGCTGTTGGACCCAACCCGGCGAAGATGAGAATGTTGTGGCTGTAAAAGGTAAGTAAAAACGAAATTAATGGTATGATTTTAGTAGATGTACAAAACTAAAGTTACATTGAAACCTATTTTCAGTATTTGTTTGTTTTAAACATTTTATTAATTTACAAGGATTTCTTTTACGATCCTGATTAAGCCAGGATCGTATAAGAAACCTTTGTATTGTACTTCCCATTATACTCTGACTTGAGAAAACGTTACTTACTTAGCTCTCATGGTCTTAGAAAATTCCAAATAATCATAGCCCTTGGGCAGCACCACCGTTGTCACTGTTGACAGGCGATCCTCAGGTTTCGGCACCAGAAATTGTAAGGACAAATTTTCAAGCCGTTTGTGGAAGTGCGCTGTAACAGATGCGTGCCGTGCCCAGGCTTTGGGCAAAGTCTCTTTGCAGACTTCCTTGATACAAGCGCGGAGAGCCCAGATTAGCGGCGGGCTCAGCGTGTGGTGATAGCTAAAGAAAAACAAACGAAATAACTAAAAGGTAATCCCATAGAAAACATTCCATTTCATAGTTTTATATTTATTTATCGTAGTTCAAATTTTTCAATCTTCTTGGGAAGTACAAACGAAGTCTGTTTTCTCGAGTCAAGATAGGATGTGGTAATTTTTGGGTTGTTTAATTTTACATAAGATCAGTAAGAGTTATGAGAAAATGCGTTGAAATGCTTATTTACATTAGTAGACTTAGGATAAAAGCTCGTCCGTAGAACTGACAGCCGATGGGAAAGAAAGGTTCTCGAATTACGATCATGAACCGAAAGACGCAGAGTAGGCCGGCGCTCCACTAAACGGGCCGACAATTAGCTGGGCAATCACGTAACTCGATTGCAACAATAAAAAACACTAATTTGTATGGATTTGACAGTTTGAATACGCAGTTTATTTGCATAGTTGGTATGGAAATTTCTCCTGTATCATTGCAATCAAAGTTTATGGAGGAGGCAAGCAGGCTGCTTGAAGCCACTTTGAGCAGCTGCTTCATGCAGCGCTCTGTGGGGGACACCTAAGTTGTAGTGGACTTCTTCAGACTGGTGATAATGATAATATAATAGAAGTAGCCTTAAGTTAATAAAATTACTAGAGTAATATTAAAATGTAGTTACTTACGCTCTGGTGTTCCCGTAGCAATTCCACTGCTGTGCTAGTAATTTGAAATCCAGGTAAAACGGTGGCTCGTGTTTTCGATTATTTATTTTTTTCCTGAAAAATTTCATAGAACATGTTGTTGAATAGAGGTTAACAACTACAATAAAAGCAAATTCAACTTTAAGCACTATATGCAGTTTTTAATACTTACTCAGCAAGATCACTAAAAGCAAGCGGTGAAATTCCAGCAGGCCCGCTAAGCGCCTTTTGCGTCGATGTATAAACTCCGTCAACTCCCCATTCGTCCATCAAGAAAGGGCTTCCGACTAAAGACACCACTGTATCAACTAGGAGAAGAGCGCCGTACCTGAATAAATAGACGATTTGTGTAAATGATGATATAATTTTTTTTAATTAAACGTTTCATAAATATTCTCTAATACCCCCACAAAAACACACGACTGAAGTAAAACTTCTTTAGTTTAGCTCCATCTATCGGCCGGTATAACTTTGTTTTTGCTTTGTTTAATTGTTAATGTCGCCATCTTTACAATATTTTTATTTCAAAAATCTAAATAGTTGCTGACTTTCATCTACAGATATTATCTTATATTTTATATGTCAAAGCAAGATCAGCGTTACAGATTTGCTATTGTTGAAGGGAATAATAATTCAAAACCCCTAAGAACCATTTTTTCAGTTGTAGAAAAACTTAAAATCCAATATAATTCAGTAAAAACAACTATCACAACGCGTTAAAATTTACAACTTAGCTTTATTTTACGGCCTAAGATGTGATAAAGCTTACAGATAAAATAAAAAACTAAAGGGCGGTTGTTTGCCTCGCGTGATTTTATTCAAACCCTGATAATGTTTTTATTGCTTGACTACCAGCCCCCTTTACAGCTGTCGTTAAACTGACTGCTCTCGCTCAAAGTTCATAAAATTATTTCTATCATAATTTATTTTAATCAGAGCCGAAAAGTTCTATCTTGACTTTCAATGCTGCTATTTTCCGCTGCATGCTAATTGCGGACTTCTTCGCAGGATGCAATTAAAGAGTCCCCAACTCGAATCGTATTCAGAGAGACCCAGATCTAGTAAAGTAATGGGTTTTTGGAGCATGAGCGTAGCGAGTAGCGTAGCGATCCACGTAAATCTCGATAACACTGATAAATTTTACGGAAAAACATGTGTTATGAATTAATGATTGTGCTACGCTTATACAAAAAAATGTTGTATTATTTGACGCTTGTTTTTTGAGCATTGTTCAATAATTGTCTCCCGCGCGGTGACGCAGATGGTCTATACATGAAGCATGGCTAAAAGTGCTAATAGCCACGCTCACCGCCCTGCTGATTAACCAAATGCTAGCTAAAGCATTGCATAGCATTGTGCTAAAACGCCAAGTCATGAGCGAAAGAGATGGCAAATGTAATTAAATTGTTCGACTCCAGTGTCTCGGTCTCAGTATTCTTGGGGCAATCAAATAGTTTTTCTGCTAAAGTTTTTTGCTTTTAAGTTCGGAACTGAAAAGAGCGCTGGTGTAATGGTTTTAACGTTGGCTTGACATGACAACCGAGGAAACTATTATACTTGGTCGGGAGCGGGTTTTCCTTTTAGTTTGAAAGAAAAGTTTTATGTGGATTTATGAATTTGACTAAAAATATAACAGGTTAAATTTTTCAAAAAAGGTTACAACGTTTAATAATTCTAGATCTTGTTGACTTGTCTCTGTACCTTATGTATATATTTATAGTTAGGTACGGGAGTTATGATTATTAATAAATAATATTGCCAAAATTTTACGAAATTTCCTAATATTTTGGCAAACGCTAACGATTCCAGTATAAAAGCGTTATACAAACTTATGACAGAGGTCCCCCAGCCCTTTCAAGTTCTGCACTGTGCCGGTTGAAGAGTCACCATGTGTGATGAACAGAGCTTGGGGACGGACCTTCTTCAACTCTTTCTCCAATTGGTCAAGGCTGAAGGTAGTGTTCATAGGAACTCTAGTGATAGCTGTTTTTATACCTGGAAATAAATAAATAAATGTGGACATTTCACACAGTGCCATCTAGTCCCGAACTAAGCAAAGCTTGTATTATACCATATAACTGATAGAATACTTCTAAACTTTTCGTTTGTAAATATGTACATACATAGAATACAATATAACATCCAGACACAGAACAAAATAAAAAAATGGACCTAAAATTTGGAAGATATGGAATGACATCTGTACAACCCTCCATTTAAAAATGTAGACATATCTTTAGTTTAAATCAATCTACTAATAATATCAATTAATTTGATTTAATTACTATTTTCTCTATAATTTACTAGGTGGTAGGGCTTTCAGCAAAGTTTGTCTAGGTAGGTCTACTGTTTTTCCAGTTATTCTGTCGCTAAGCAGTAGTGTACAAGCACTATTGTTCCGATTTGAAAGGCATTGCAGCTAGTGAAATTACTGGGCATTTGAGACTTACGATTTGATCTCACAGTCGAGTAATCTTATTACCAGCCTGTGATGATGTCTCTGCTTGATGTGCGCAGTGCAGTGTCACGCGAAACTTTATATTTTGGAGATCCGAGTGAAACTGTTCTGTTATATATAGGCAACCGTGTCGCTTAAAATCAGGTGAATGACTAGCTCGTCACATCATTCAACAACATTTAATTAAACGTCTTATCTATACATATTATAAATTTGAGATCGTACGCGTTTCGGAACGAATTAATTATTGATTACACATAGATTTTTGATAGCGCTGAGCATACGGAAAATATCGTAACCGCGATTCAGAACTTCATACAAACTACCTCAAATTCCTTAGAAACTATGCATTATCATATCTTATAATATTATACCATACCGTATCTCTCTGCAATCCTGAGAGCACGTTCATCCCATATCCCTCTTGAAGCTATCAGCAGTGTCTCCTTAGGCTGCAACAAGTTGGTGATAACGGCTTCCATGCCAGCGTGGCCAGAACCACTCATGGCGAGGACCAGCTTGCTACGCGTTTGAAATATGAACTGGATACCAGCACGAATGTCGGCCATCACCTGAAAATTTCATAGTTAAGTGAGTTTCTGTTCTGTGGTTACCAAGACGCCTCATAATCGTAGTGATTATGGCAAACTCACCCTTTGATAACTGTTCAAAGTGGAGTTTTATCGAAAAAGCTTATGTTATAATGATAATAATATGTGTGGACATCTCACACAGCGCCATCTAGCCCCAAACTAAGCAAAGCTTGTGCTATGGAAACCAGATAACTGATACAATACTTAGATACATTTTGTTTGTAAATACATACATAGAATACAATATAACACCCAGACACAGAACAAACACTTATGTTCATCGCACAATTGTTTGTCCTGGGTGGGAATCGAACCCACAACCTACAGTTCAGAAGGCAGGGTTACTACCAACTGAGCTATCGGGCCAGTCAAAATAGCATTTGTTTAGCAGTGAACGTCTTCTAGCGGATGACGATGTGATGAGTGTTTTTTATATTATTTTTTTGTAATGAGGTACCTAAAATTGTACATCATTGCGTGTGAGTGTTTTTTTATTATTATTTTTTTGTAATGAAGTACCTAAAATAGTACATCATTGTGTGTGAGTTTTTTTTATGAATTTTTTTTTTGTAATGAGGTACCTAAAATAGTACATCATTGCGTGTGAGTGTTTTTTTATTAATTTTTTTTTGTAATCAAGTACCTAAAATAGTACATCATTGTGTGCGAGTGTTTTTTTTTATTAATTTTTTTTTGTAATGAGGTACCTTATTAGTACATCATTAAAATTACAATCTAGTCATTACTACAGCTAATAAGTAATTTAAATTTGACTTAAACTGCTAGAGTAATAACAAGAATGTGTCCAATAACACTTTTCTTAATGTTTCTATTAAGGGGAATACACTTCATGAGTGTTTCTCAATTTTAAAGATGTATTAAGTATTAAACAAGAAATATTCGACAGTGATGTTTGTGGTAAAGTATACAACATAGGTTGTTTTTTATTATGAACTTAAAAGATCCTCGACACCAAAAAATTGACAATTAACGTAGATAATGCAGAAGTTGAGATCTTGGTGGCCTATTCCCGTTATTTAAAACATTTTAATGCATAATTTAAACTATTATTAGGATCACAAAAGTTACTCTTATGTGTATTCTGTTCAATAGAAAAACATGTTTTAAAACAAAAAAAAAGTATTTATTTTCTATCTTTTTAGAGTAACGACGGACAAGAGATTGAAATGAAGAAGGACGTGATTATATCAAGATTAAACTAAATTATATTTAGTTATCAGAGTTGCCCTCAGTTCTCAATCCAGGCGATACATGGCTCCACCTTGGTCATATTTTCACTTAATAAACGATATAGGGTCAAACGTTACACGTCTAACATAAAAAGGCTATCCATTTAAAAAAAGTAGAAGGTCCATATAGAAACAGAATGTTACCATAATGGATTATTTTTATGAGTATAATATCTAAGTACCTTCTAAATATGTATATGAGATAAGCACAAAACATTATGCATATTACCTATGTCATGTAATTCACTTCATTACGTCGTTTTATATCATCATTACAAACACATAAAACTGCTCATAAAATACGACAATAATTGAGATAATCTAATTCTAATGCCCATAAAGCTGCTCAAAGCCATTACAAACCGAGGCCGAGAAGATCCTATTAAAGAAATGGCAACATAATTTCAAATATAATCCAAATAATATCTTGGTAAGGAAAGTCCATTGCATTTCACAACAGGAAAGTTTATAACTCCGGTCACACTTCAGCGATCACACGACTGCAAAGCAAAATCCTTTTACAAAGTTAGTAAATGTTAATGAAGTGTCTATTATGTAAGCCCAAGTTTCCTTGAAGAGTTATACGAGTAATTATGTATTGTGCTTGGAGCATCGCGTCCACGTGACAATAGAGTAAAATTTCGTGTTTATATAAAACTGGTTGCGTCCTGCAGATTCAGCCGCGGATAAAAAGTATCTTATGTGTAAATCTGTTGGGTTAACATATAAGATACTTTTTACATTAGGTTCAAAATAGGTTCAGTAGTTATGGAGATTAATGTAACAAACACATACACAAACTTTCACATTTATAATATTAGTAGCATACTAGTTGCTGCCTCTAATTTCGCATGTGTAGGGCAAGACGTATGTAATTCAGTAAGTACACTTTATTATATGTTAAAAGATTACTACTCTACGACATTCCCCAGGACGCATAATTGCATATACAGGTACACGTACACCGAATGAAATCAAGAGACAGACACTGCTGTCGAATTTTCGATGTTAGCATAGATTACTGCTTTTCTTTTAAAATTGCGCCATTTGTGCTGACTAAAATTAATGATCTATACTTACTTTTACGCACGTAGAAAGTGGTGAAAACACTTCCAGGTAAATTAAACTTTATTAAATTACTCGCTGTCGCTTTGGTCGCTCATGTGAGTCCTTATTTTAAACATATCTCCTGAGAAATCACAGGGTTGACCTTGTGAGGTCGAGAGACGTATGAGTCCACTACCCTCGACTTGTTTGCTGGTTCTGAATAAAACTTACGAGATCCAGTGGCAGATGTAGAATTTATTGCTTTGATCTGTGACTTGCGAGATGTGTGTGATTTCAATGGTAATGTGGTATTTTTATGAGAATCTTCTTGTTGTGGGAATATGGTCAGTATAGTAGGTACTCAAAAGTAAAAGTATAGTTTGCACTTTTGACCTTTTTGACCTTTGACTGACCCGATAGCTCAGTTGGTAGTGACCCTGCCTTCTGAACTGCGGGTTGTGGGTTCGATTCCCACCCAGGACAAACAATTGTGTGATGAACATCGATGTTTGTTCTGTGTCTGGGTGTTATATCTTATCTTAATATATATAAATCTCGTGTCATAATGTTTGTCCTCAATGGACTCCTAAACCACTTAACCGATTATAATAAAATTCGCACACCATGTGCAGTTCGATCCAACTTGAGAGATAGGATAGTTTAAATCTCAAATTATAGTCGCAATTTTAATTTATTGCTAATTATTTGTCTGTTATTATTTGACAGTCGCAATTATCTGTTAACTCCAAATGATTCTAACAGATGTCGATACCTTTCGACTGGGTTGAGTAAGTAATCAATAGATGGCGCTGCTATGGTAAATCTACGAACGTGTCATATAAGCTACATTTTAACAGCATAATTACCACGTGTTGTTGATAAACCAACATTTTAAGTAGATGGCGCCGGTGCGTGATACATTGTTTTTCGTATATTATAAAATGTTTAATAAATAAGCGTCCACCCGAGCGAAGCCGGGACGGGCCGCTAGTTGTATTATATGTATGTATTTACAAACAAAAAGTATCTAAGTATTGTATCAGTTATCTGGTTCCCATAGTACAAGCTTTGCTTAGTTTGGGGCTAGATGGTGCTGTGTGAGATGTCCACACACACATATAATATTATATTTATATTATATTGATGACTATAAAAATAAAATACATAATAGTACAAGTAAGTACAACCATGATACCATGATACAAGTACCATGATAACTATAATACTTAGTAGAGATCAATGTCAACAGCGTATTTCAAGTCAATAAAAAATTATCAATCAACTACTGAAGTAGCGTAGCGTAGCCGCAGTAGGATTTAATCACTTACATTAAAGTACTCATCACACATCGGGGAGAGAACTGGACTGCTGTAAGCCTCTTCAACTGAAGGCCAGACGTCACTGGGCCCTGGGCCGCATAGCAGAGGCTTCCTAACGTCCCGATCTACTATATCAGGGACCGGAACCGTTACTTTGTCTGTCAGCATTTTGAACTTGTTGTTGACTGTAAGAAAAAATAAAGGTTTATCAAATTCGAATTCAGAATCTCTTAGAATCTCAGTTAAACATCACAATCATGTATAGCGCCCGCTGTCTGCGTTGTAATGACTACATTTTTTCATTGTCGAAGTGGGACATTTATGGTCCAAAGCTCGCCAAAAGCGGGCGTCGAGTGAAATTAACCCTCCTGACCGACATTCGCGCAGTAGCCGTGAAGTTTGGTTACGAAATCGGGTTAATGTTTAGATTTAGTGCTAATAGGGTAGCTGTAAATTTGCAACAATGTTCTGGTGCTATCGGATGGCACATTTGGCAAGTGCGCTGCGCCCCCGGCCCGCCTCGGTTGCCAGCCATATTTGTTCCGCATGCTATCGTTCCCGCCTGCGGTTTAACAATTGTTTTATGCTTGAACATTTTTATTATAGTCACGTGGGACGCGCAGTATGATAGTGAGTTCAGAGGTTATATGTACAACGAATACTTACTTGTTATGGTGGATTCAAATCTATTGTTATTGTTTGTTAAATTTAAATACTGCGAGAATTAAAGCGATAAGCGTTCGGCTTAAGTTGAGGTTTGGTTATCGAATGATTCCGATATTAAGGCGAACTTGGGCTGTATGTAGCGTGCGTGGCATAACGTTTTTATTATTATACTATACTAGTATGTATTATAATATACTAGTACGTTCACGACAAACAGTCGCCATTCGCTCCAGAAAAATATTTCTTTTATCTATGAATAGAATAGCTATTTATTGAAGTTGCTTTACGTTTAGAGTGTTTAATGTGTGAGAAGAAATTTTATTAGATCGAAACCGTTCTAGTGTTAATTTATACGACACAATAATGAGATTCTGGTGTTACTGATAATGGTTGTTAATGATTAATATTATATTGAGATTAGTTAATATTTGAATACCATGAAAATAATACAATTAATCTACGCATTCATTCCTTTTCCAATATGTTTTATTTTTGTTCACATCCTTTGAAGAGACGTGAAACTAAGATTGAACTATCGTCTACAAATTGATTTGATCCCTTCCGAGACTGAAGCTGACTGTGTGACGGCATCTAATAATAAAATGGCGGCAAATGTTATCCTTGCATAGATCTAAAAAAAATTGTTTTCGTAATTTATTATTTACTAATTCAGAATAACATTTAAAATGTTACATTATAATATACTTGATTATAAAAGTAATGTAATATAACTTACATAATTATAATGGATACCTACTATTACTTACATTAATAAAGCTTACTATGATTATATAACGTCGTGATCAAAGAGTTCTAGAGATTAAAGAGTAGTGTTTTTAAATTAAAATTTATTTTCAAGCTAGGCACATTGGATGGATTATAGCGTCCATTAAAATTTATTTTTCAAATATTATTTTTACCGGTATATTGCCTTTATTTTCAACTAAATACTACAATGATATTATAAATATGTAATACTAAACACTACCACATACAAAAACAAAACATTTGAACTATAATACTGGCCGCGATGACCTATAGATAATCCAAATGCTCCAGCCCACTAGCGTACCCAACATGCTGGCAGCATTAAAAGTCCTTAAAAGCAGGTGGTTGAAATAACAAAAATAATATCATTGTGCTGTACAGACCAGACGTCCTAACGAATGTTTGTTTTAGATTATATTGTTTGTTATAAATACTTACTAGGTGGTAGGACTTTACTGCAAAGTTCGTCTAGGTAGGTACCACCGCTTTGCCAGTTATTCTGCCGCCAAGCAGTAGTGCGCAAGCACTGCTGTGTTCCGGTTTGAAGGGCACTGTAGCTAGTGAAATTACTGGGCAAATGAGACTTTATGATCTGATCTCACAGTTTAGTAATCTTATTACTAGATTGTGCTGATGTCTCTGGATGACGTGCGCAGTGCAGTGTCACGCGAACCTCTATACTTTAGAGTTCCGAGTGACACTGCAGCTGGTATGGGCAGCCGTGTCGTTTAACATCAGGCGAACGGCTAGCTCGTCACGTCATTCCTTAACATAAAAAAAAAAAACTTTCAATAATAGATCAAATGATCATTTTAATAAACTGTATTGTGAACGCTTCATATTACTCTATTTCGTACTGCGTCAGGGGAACGTAACATCCCTACGTTATGTATCAGTCAAACGCGAGACTAAGATCGAATGGGGGCAATGTTGTGCCGACAAATTGATTCCTATCCCTCCGTGACTGTAGCTGGCGGCTCCCGAACGTCCTGCGGGACCCTACGAGCAAATAACACGACCGGCAGGCGTGTCATCCTCTAAGGTGGATCAGCGTGAAACGCTACTGATCAAATGAGATATTATGTTCTTTTGATTTGGATCGCATCGGACAAATTTCCTTTTAATAAAAATCGAAATTTCATAAAAATTTGGTCATTTACGTCTTGAATGTCGAATACGGAATATGATTGAAGGTCTGAAGATACACTCGCTAGACTTCGCAATATTACCGTATATTTTAAATCTAAACTATTATTTGGATGGACTATATAGTATATAGTCGGCCAGTATATAGTCCAAATGTTTTTTTTTTCTTAGTAGTAGGCAGTGTATAGTATTAGTTATTATATCACTGTAGTATTTAGTTTGAAAATAACTAATATTGGATATGATCGATATTCATAAAAGTATAAAATGAAATTAAATAAATGTGAAATATGGTAGAGTTAAAAGAACTATGAAGACAGTAAAATAAAAGAGGTTACTTTGGATGGAGATTAATCTTTGATGGAGTTTGAAAAGATGCAAGAACATATTCTTGTCGAGAAAAGGAAGCAAATAATTGTAAACAAGAAAAATAAAACTGCCACTTACATTAAATGTATCCTAAATAACAAACTTCCGCGTGTACACAGCTTCACGGCATGAACTGATTGGACTTCACAGAGTTACTGATAAATATTATATTATACACAGTGTTTATATATTTCTGCTTTGATAATGGTTAAAGAGCATGGACAAAAGTCATTTATTAAGTATCTTTGATAATGTGAATTGAGTTATAAGCACCTCGTCATGATTATGGTAACATCATTACTTTTGAGTGTGCAATCACCACAGTGTATATAGTCTAAAATATTTTTTCCTGTTCTTTGGTGTATGCGTACTTTAAACATACACCAAAGAGCAGGAAAAAATATTTTTTCCTTCTCTGATACTTAACACCTACTATACTTATACCTATATGAAAGAAATACCTACGTTCCAACTTTTAAAGAAAATAGGCGATTTGATGTAAAACTTCTTTACGCAAGCTTGATTTGGGGGGTAAACCCATGAATACGAGGCGAACGGAAGTTGAAATTTGTTCACTTGGTGTCACCGTAACAAAGTAAAAAAAATATGTATTTTTATGTTTGTATGTCTGGTAAAATGACTTTACAAACGTCAAGATGGCGACATTAACATTAAACAAATTAAAAACAAAGTTATACCGGCCGATAGATGGAGCTACAGTATAATAAGTTTTACTTCAGTCGTGTGGTCTAAAGCACACGGTTTTTTATTGACCTTCTAACAGCGGTTTGCTACATTTGGCACGTCAGTTACAACTAATAGTCAAAAAATTTCGACACTTAAGAAATGTAACAAAAAGAACCTGCGTCATTATAGTCGAATGTCAAACATAAGGTATGAGTATAATAATTTCATTACATAACTATTGTCACATGTCAAATATAAAGATAAGTATAATAATAATATCATTGCATCACTTTTGTCAAAGGTCAAATATAAAGATATAACAATTTAACATAAAATTTATAAAACATCATGGGTACAATGGTAACAATAATAAGATAATTTACTCGACACAGAAAAAGCTACCCAATATCATAGAAAAAAGCGTACATTCAAATTCATTTTCAAATATCATTAAGATTCATCACACTCATCACACTAATCAAACTATCACACTAATATTATAAAGGCGAAAGTTTGTATGTGTGTATGTTTGTTACTCCTTTACGCTCAAACGGCTAAATTGATTTGGATGAAATTCGGTACCAAGATAGCTTATACACTGGATTAACATATAGGCTACATTTTATCCCGGAAAACTGAAATGCTCCCGCGGGATGAGCAAATAATTAAAATACTTTTTATCCGCGGGGCGCAACTAGTGAAATGCGCCCCGCGGATATAGTATATATACTAGCGGATATAGGATATAGTATAAATAAAATAAATGAGTATTTATGGACATTGCACACAGCGCCATCTTTTTTTTTTTTTTTTTTTTTTTTTTTTTATGTTATTGAATGATGTGACGAGCTAGTCGTTCACCTGATGTTAAGCGCCACGGCCGCCCATAACAGAAGTGTCACTCGGAACCCTAAAACATAGAGTTGCGACACTGCACTGCGCACATCATCCTGAGACATCAGCACAGTCTGGTAATAAGATTACTTGACTGTGTGATCAGATCATAAAGTCTCAATTGCCCAGTAATTTCACTAGCTACAGTGCCCTTCAAACCGGAACACAGTAGTGCTTGCACACTACTGCTTGGCGGCAGAATAACTGGCAAAGCGGTGGTACCTACCTAGATGAACTTTGCAACAAAGTCCTACCACCTAGTAAGCAAAGCCCCAAACTAAGCAAAGCTCGTACTGTGGGAACCAGATAACTGATACAATACTAAGATAGGTACTTTTTTTATTAAACACATACATATAATACAATATAACACCCAGACATAGAATAAATATCGGTGGTGGGAATCGAACCCACAACCTACAGTTCAGAAGGCAGAGCTACTAACAACGGAGCTATTAGGCCAGTCAAATTAAATAATATGTTTTTTATTTTAAATCAAGTACCTAGTTAAAAGCTTCCCAAAGCAACCGGCAGCTTATTAAGTATGTGTAATACTTAATTTATTATAAACATCTTGCTTCCTCACTTTGCTTAGTTTTACTCTCGGAAAGACAAGGTTATCTTTATTTCTGAGGTTTATGTTGTATGTATCCATTTTTCACGGGTACATATCTTTGTCAGTATGAATTTATATGAGACACTCATCTATACACGGGGGAATTTAATTAGCTCTTTTTTTTAAATGTATGTATACAGACCATGTTATAGGATATTTGTACAAAGTCCAATTAAAAAAAATTAGGTTTTGTTTTAGTATTTAGTAACTCCTAAAATAACTGCATGAAAGCCGAAATGTCTATTTAACGCTACACACAGTGCGGGTACCGGCTGAGTGCTTTGTAAATGTTTCATCTATCTATACATATAATTAAGTAGATATCGTACGCGCTTCGGAACGAATTCATTCATTCATCATAACAAGTAGATTTTTACCATATAGCGCTCAGCACACGGAAAATATCGTATGCGCGATTCAGGACTTCATACAAACTACCTCAAATTCCATAGAAACTATGCATTATCGTTGACAATATCAAACAGCGCCATCTAGATATTTTTTGGAAAATTCTAGCTCATGTACCTTTCGAACACCTTTGAAACTCCATCACGCAAAAACTACCGTACCGATTTTGAAGAAATTTATTATGGTAAATGTTTATTATCCCGGTCAACATATAAGCTACGCAAAAAGTACCGGACCGATTTTTATGAAACTTATTATGATAACTGGAAGGAGAAGCGGCGCCACTGTGCCACTGTTAACATTGCCAGTGGTCTCGCACCTACTGAGTTTGGTATTGCTACCAATATGAGCTCTGTTCGTACCGAAATACCGAAATGCAACGATTTCCAAGAATAAATGTTGGAAATAATAATGGAAATTCTCCAGATTTTTCTACAGATTCGTCAATTTAACACTTTTATGCTGGCAATCCTTTTAATTTTTGTTTAATAGATAGTAAATATCTAAGTGGACAAACAAACAAACTAGCGGAGTTTTGGCAGGAAAACGAAAAAGATCGCGTCACCGCATTATATTATTTTCCTTAAATTACCAATTACTTGACACTGGCTAAATACACAAAAGTGTGGAGCCAAAACAAAAAAAAATATCAAAGGTTTTGGCGGGAAAACGAGAATGACACTTTACCGCATTCCTAAACTTGAGTTATTTTCAGTGTTAGTGCATACAATTGGTGGCATTTTATTCATTAAGTGCTGGATTACAGACATGAGTGTGGGAAAGTGGTATAATGATGGTGAAATGTTTCTTTTCGTGTTGTTCCCAAAACTCTATAAAAGCTTCTAGTAACGTTGCCACCACTTTACTAGGAGTATGACTTAGACTAGACAACTACTACTGACTTAGCTTGATGACTTGGACTGTGACTTGACACATATCTGTGTGAAATATGATTAACTTGATAAATTATTATTAATTACTTGACACTGGCTTAATATACAAAAGTGTGGAGCCAAAACATAAAAAAGCTACCCAAACTGTTATAAATAGCTGCTACCAAAATTAATATTAGACGGATCTTAATAATATCTTTTTTGAACTACTCAATAGCATGGTCACTCTACACAATGTCGATACTATGGTGTTCTTTAAAAAAAAAGACCTACGGCTCCTTACGTACAATCTCCCTCTGACCACGTTTCTCTCTAAATCTAATATATCGACTTTACGACTGTAATGTTAAAGATCAGTTTTGTATGATTTACGATACTATGAGCTTATTCCTGTTAGTGTAGGTTTCTACTATAGAACTTTCTTGGTTTACAATCATAACAAAACCACTAAATTGTTATTTTATTCAAATCTGTGATCTTTGTAAAACTCACAACTAATTATCCTACAATTATTGAGGTAAGTTATCATGCTTACAACGCAAAATGATACATTTTTACATTCTCTTTCACAAAGGAAGTATAAAAAAACTCATAACAAGCTCCCTGCTACGACCCTAATTCAGTTAACAACTTCAACATGCTCTAGTTTACAGAGAACTGTCTGATTAGTAGAGGATTTATTTTATCCAGGGATTATTACTTTGTACCCTGCACTGTGACGTCAACGCTGTTTTATCACAGAATAAATAATATGTACTACGAGTAGCTGTACACTGTAGCGGAGATTAAAAAGATGCACGTCCGTCACTAGGGAGGCGTAAAGCCTGGGATAGGTTTTAGATTTTCCGCTCTGGTGGTAAAAGACTTGCTATACACTACACGAACTATACTTTTGTACTGCATTGTTTTCTAGAAAAATCTGTTTAAATTTGCGGTTACTTCATTTGTTTGCATTTCGAATGTATTTCAAGCCTAGCCGCTCCAAAAAATCATGATGCGTTTGAAATTATCATAAAACATTATTCCACTTTTAAGTGTACGAGTAAAGTAGGTAATCTGGTAAATGAACATCGATGTTTGTTTTGTGTCTGGGTGTTATTTGTATTCTATGTATGTATTCACAAACAAAAAGTATCTAAGTATTGTATCAGTTATCTGGTTCCTATAGTACCATAGTAGCTTTGCTTAGTTTGGGGTTAGATAGCACTGTGTGAAATGTCCACAGATATTTATTACTATTATTATAATATTCATCTCGCCGAAAATAAATTCAGCAACGAAACATATTTTAAATTAAATCCTTTCTCTCAACGAGTTAATGTTCCGGGAGACTTTTCTCTGGTTTTAATTTCCGGAGCGCTTCCACTGAGGAAATAGTTTGTTGGGCAAACATCCTGCATACATATCTGTCAGGGGTACGACAAAAGGCCGAAACGTAACGCCTTGTATTTTAACGTTTCCACCTTTTTAGTTTTAAATTTAGGTACGCTCGTGTTTTTTTTTGCATAGCTGTTGAAGTAAAGTTTACAATTTGCAAGTACCTTACCGTATTTTTTTATGTTAGTTAATGATGTGACAAGCTAGTCGTCCACCTGATGTTCAGCGACACGGCCGCCCATAACAGAACAGCGTCACACGGAACTCCAAAATATATAAAGTTTTGCGTGATACTGCACTGCGCACGTTATCCTGAGATCATCATCATTACTCGACTGTGAGATCAGATCATAAAGTCTCAATTGCCCAGTAATTTCAGTAGCCCTTCAAACCGGAACACAGTAGTGCTTGCAAACTATTGCTTGGCGGCAGAATAACTGGCAAAGCGGTGGTATACCTACCTAGACGAACTTTGCAGTAAAGTCCTACCACCTAGTAAAAAGTGAAAAGTGATTCTTGATTATTGTGATACTGATACAAAACAGCATTGTTTTGAATATGTTACTAAAGGTTTAAGCGTGCATCTAATGCCAGCAAAATGTAGCGAAATGATTAGTGATTGATTTATGAAACAAACACATATGCTTAAAGTTTCCTTGACATGTTGCATTTTCTTTCGTAACACAAAAATATATTAGGTAGGTGCTATAGGTACACTGTTACTCAATTCTAAACAAGTATTTAAATATAAGTAAAGAGATTTATAGAAACTGACGTGAGTAGTATTCATAACTACAACTAGTACAGTATATTGTCCAAATACCGGTCGAATTATTCGACTGTATCTCGTGAGTTTTAGTCGTGTACCAGTCAAGAGATTGTTGAGATAGAAGACCGTAAAGTCTGAAGTCTGAGTTGGGGACGTCTTAAGTACCTACTGTAAAAATAACATCTCTGTGGTCCAGGCGGTGGACAACCTCATGTCCCTTGCCGTAAAACTCTGGCTAAGAAGACGAGAATGGATAACAGGATTCTCCTCGGTACATAAAAATCTACTTTGGATCAGTAAGGCAACTGCCAAGCGTAATGGTTATGTTACCCTCCCCTATAATAACGTCCAAAGTGGCGTTAGTGGCGTTAGTTTTATGGGGGACTCTTATGCAGCAGTAGAAATCTATCGGTCGTGATGTGAACATAATTGATGCAAAAAAGTTTGTTCTCGCGAGGTTTACCACTCGCAGAGTTACTAGTTATTTATTTTCACTATGATCGAAACCTTGGAATTGTAACGTTAATCATATTATTCTTATTTTTAGCTTACACACACACGGCAATTTTACTTTAGGCGGTTATCACACGGCACCGCGTGCCGCTGCGGTTGGCGGCGGCGGTTAAGCGGATTTTGTAGCGGTGCGCCGCGCGGTGAGGCGGTTTAGGCGCCTGTCTGCGCGGATGGATTTAACTTTTTTTCTAACTGTAGCATGGCTTTCTCCCTCCATGTTCCGCATGGTTACGCGGCGCCCCGTGTGAAGCGCCACCCCGTGCGGCCGTCCGCGCGGAGAAGCGGTGGCGGCGAGAGTACCGCTCGAACGCGCGGTCGGGCGGTGTACGTGTGTGATAAGCTTCAACGGATTACTAAGAGACCAGTGCAAAATCCGCCTCACCGCCTGCCGCGGCGGTGCGCGGTTCCGTGTGATAAGCGCCTTAGATTTCACGGTTTATGATGCAGCAAGTCATGCAAAAATGTGTTAGACTGGGCCAGTGTGTTATATATTGGTACTCA
This sequence comes from Ennomos fuscantarius, assembly GCA_905220475.3. Taxonomy (NCBI): domain Eukaryota; kingdom Metazoa; phylum Arthropoda; class Insecta; order Lepidoptera; family Geometridae; genus Ennomos; species Ennomos fuscantarius. Next base: position 8,483,734 of record HG992037.1, on the reverse strand, counting down.
TTGACTATTTTAGAACTAGATATACAAAAACATTATTACAACAAAAAATAGAAGATATGAAAATAATGATATTTTTTTAAAAAACTTCTAAATTAAACTTAATTATATAATATATATAATAATATTAAACTAAATTCTTCATGTTCATAAAACATTTTTTATAACCACTTAAAGTAATAGTTGTGGAGCAGAGACATTAATTTATAGCCTTTAAGCTAGTTCCAGTTGTTGTTATATTGTTCTTGAATATTTAAGTGCAATTTTTCATCTTTATGATTTTCAATACTTGGTATATCGAATCCATGTATAAAGATCGTAAAGTTTTCATCCAATTACAGAAGTAAACTTTGCAGCCACTTGTTAAGTTTGGCGAAGAGGAAGGAACACTTCTTGTTTTTGCGCCGGAGAAAACTCCGTGATTGCAGTTTTATAAGATTTTTGTATATCGAACATGACTTATTATATTACAATGCGAAATAATAATAAAGATATTATAAACATTATTAAACGAAAGCTCAGGTTTTATACTTCGATATTTTGTGTAGCTTGCAATTACCTAGAGATAAAAGACGGCGAGTGAGCTTTTATAAAATATACGATCCAATGCTCACTTTCAGGATTTTTAAGTACCTAAATATGTACATTTGTTTTACCTATTCCTAATTTGTGTCATTTTAAAGTTTAAAATGATTAGAAGAGATGGCCAGAGAGTCAGTGGCCAGAACCAAATGGTCCGCCCTATTTAAAAGTTTTAAATACTCTTAAGAAATTTGCTTTGTTAGAAATTGACAATTATATTACTTATAACGGAAAACACATATGAATATAATATAATATGACATTGTCAAAACTATATTAAATTCAATTGACTAAGGCGTAAAGTAAAAATAATAATACAAAAAATTCCATTTTTTTCAGCGGTATTACACTAGACATTTTTCGTTTATTGTATGAACAAGTTCACGAATTAGAAATCAAAACTAACACCGGAGACGGAGAGTGCATTAGCCGATTTAAGAAGCGCATTACCCTGCATCCATTATGTTCACACTTTGCTTGTGTAATGGTAGTAATGCCTGTAATGCATTTTAATACATAGGATACAATCGTCAATTGTAGCCATGTTATTCCGTAAACATAAGCGATATCAAAATACTATAACCAGCCCCGATGCGGTCTCATTAGGCCGTGTAAAACTGGCAGCGATCTTGAAATGAGGCCCATTGATTTTTTTAGCGAACATGGCTAAGAGCTCTTGTCGTGTCGGTGTCTTGCGCAAGCAGCGTTGAGTACCGTGGAGTTATCCACCTTGCATCATTTAATGGACGACTCGTCTTAAAATGGCGTGCGCACTTTATAGGCTCGATGAATAAGCCATAGTCAGACCACTCCAAAGGAGTCCTCGCAGTTATTTCATGGTTTAGATAATACGACTGGCCTAAGCAGTTTAGAAGGTATTTAGTGATACGATCCGTAGGCTACGATAAAACATCGTCGGCAACGAAGATGAAGCCTCTCTTTATCCTGCACAAGGGAAGACTGAAGGAAGACGGATCAAATACAGCAAAAGGAAAAATGGATGCCGTCATCCATTCATCTTTTTTCTTCTCCCTTCTCTCTTCCCTTCAGGGCGTAAGACTAATTAGCCCGTACGAAACGGCGGGTCAACTAGTATTAAAATAAAAGATAGAATGACACCATTAGATCTTCACTGAATTATTTCTCTTAAAGCTTGATAAGTTACATCAAACGTTACTTGCCAAGTCACGGTAGCTCCTTCACTTTCAGGATTTTTTACGTAAAAATTACGTAACAAACTTTCAACATCAGAATCCTCAAATTTTTGGTAAAAATAGAAAAGCTCACACACAGTTTGAGATAAGAAATATAATATATTTCCAAGGCAACGCTGGTTAATTCTTTCCTGTTGATATCTGCTCTTTCAAGCTCCGTCAGTTTTCTGTGAAATGGAAGAATAAAAGACAGTAATAGCTATAAACTTATTTAGGCAGTAGATAAGGTTGTAATTTTTTACAAATATCACGAATAACGCAATAATTAAACATCATGGTACATCTTTGAAGGTTAAAAATTACACTGGCGTAACCTGCGACGCTATTTGTCTGAAGAAATGTAGGCAAAAGTCAAGTATTCACTAATCCTTGCGGATGCGTATGTAAAATAAACTATACGGGTATTCACGGATTTTTTGAGGGTAATAGAGAAAGGATAGTACATTGTTGCCCTAGGGATGAAATTAACTTATTTAGTCACAAGGGAGTAAGTCTTTAACCCGAGGTAAACACTATGCTTTTCATTACGAATAAAAAGAAAATAAAAATTAAACATGAATAAGCTAAAGAAAAAATGAGTGAATACAAATCTCGCACAAAAGTTTACAACCCGAAAAAACAAATGAAGATTGGATTGCCGTTTTTCCGCCTATTTGGTTTGTTTTTCTCATCATTGAAAAAATGGTAAATATTTTGTCCAAATCTATGTTATTTTAAAGAAATAGTTGAAACTTTTCGAGTATGAGTAATGAATATACACAATTATATGCACTGTTGTATGAAACTAATATAAACTCTAAGAAAACTATACTTTTAGCCTTTGATTGGATTTTAATTACCGCTGGAAGTTTTGGCGGGAAAGCGAAAAAGATTGCGTCACCGCATCGTATTATTTTCCAAAACTTGTGTTATTTTCAGTGTTAGTGCATAAAATTGGTGGCATTTTATTCGTTAAGTGCTGGATTACAGGCGTGAGTGTGGGAAAATGGTATAATGATGGTGAAACGTTTCTTTTCGTGTTGTTTCCAAAACTCCATAGAAGCTTCAAGTAAAGTTGCCACCACTTTACTAGGAGTGTGACTTTGACTAAACTGACTTGACTATGACTTGACTTGATGACTTCGACTGTGACTTGACACATATTTGCGTGAAATATCGATAGCTTGAAAAATTATCAATTACTTGACACTGGCTAAATACACAAAAGTGTGGAACCAAATCTTAAAAAAAAAAAAAAATTACCGCTGGCCACACAATTTCATTTTAATTGGTAATTTGTAGAACGTGGCAAAGATGATCGCATGCATGGCTAGCATAGCATGGCTCCAAGCTAACTCTAGATATTGAGTGTAAAACTGCTGTACTGAATTCAATACCAATTGGAGAAATGTTAGACAATAAACAGGCGATCGGCCCTCGAGCTGAGTAGGCACAAATTCAATTATATACCGCGGCACCGCCTGGTGTTGATGTAATGGATTTACTTATATTTACTTACTCATTTCTAGTCCACTAGTAGGTATGCTAGTTTGCTGAAAATGGCAAGTAATTTCATGTCTTTAAATCTCCAATAATTGAAACCATTTAAATTTATTATTCATCCAGTTCAAGTTACTGTTCGGATGTGTAAGAAAATTGGTTACAACATTTCAGCACTTTATTATATAGGCCTTATTGACTATAAGATAATCATGCTCGTCTGTACAAAAGATTGATAACTGCTAAGTTCGTACTTATCCCTCAATGGCATAGTCATAGTCATAGCCATAGTCATAGTCATAGTAATAGTCATAGTCATAGTCATAGTCATAGGCATAGTCATAGTCATAGTCATAGTCATAGGCATAGTCATAGTCATATTCATAGTCATGTCATAGTCATAGTCGTAGTCGTAGACGTAGTCAATAAACTTTAGTACATATGGGGAATAGAAGCCTTGCCTATGAAACTAAAACGGTTTATCACTTCTAACAGAATAGTGTGAAATTAAGCTCTTTGTTTCTTTGATCAAAAAAAAAAAGAAAAAAAAAATTCATTAGGCAAATTATTAAAATTGATTTTTAATATTTTGCCTAATGAAATTAAATGTTTGGAAGAAAATATATTTAAAAAACATTTGAGTGACTGGCTTTTAAGCAAATGTTTCTATAGTGTCAAAGAATATTTAACAGGTAATAACAAATGTTAAGTAGTAACAAAAATATTACTTTTAATATTTGCACGCTTGCATGCAGGCTGAATGCAGGCTGAATGCAGGCTGAATGCACGTAACCACTACTTATACTATGTGACCTTGTAACCAAATTGCATATTGTGTATTCTTGCAAATAAACAAATGATTGATTGATTGATTGAAATTCTTATTAAAGTGACATACTGTAGGTTGTGGGTTCGATTCCCACCCAGGACAAACATTTGTGTGATGAACATCGGTGTTTGTTCTGTGTCTGGGTGTTATATTGTAATCTATATATGTATATACAAACAAAAAGTATTGTATCAGTTATCTGGTTCCTAGTTGTAGTACAAGCTTTGATTAGTTTGGAGCTAGATGGCGATGTGTGAAATGTCCACAAATATTTGTATGTATATTTATTTATATAAATTCCCGCCTTATCCACGTAGACGTATAGTAGTAGTATAGCAGGTACTCACTAAAACATTCATACAAGATCTACAAAAGCCATCTTTACTTTTGAGGAATCAACAATTTTGAATCGCTAACAACTTACTCGACATTTTAACACTATCTGTGACACACTGATTAATAGATCTTTTTGCGCGAAAATAGCGGACCGCGGGTATTATAAAGGACTATTTTATCGATTGGAGGGAGCACCGGAGTGGACAGACGACGTGGGCGGACGTACTGTGGTGTGGCGTATTTAAGAACGCATTTAAGGGGCTTTACTATGGACAGTGACGGATGACCGCCACTTGAGCCTCGCAGCCGCTGGACCGACGCAACTGTCGAATCCAAGTTATAAATTGATTCCGGCGTCCTTTTTTTGAAGATTAAGCTTCATTTGATTGGACCTGGATAACCTCATAAAGTGTATCACGGTTTACATTTTAGCATTTAGGTAGGTATATAATGAAAGCTAATCGTATATAGTAATTTCCATATAATTATTTATTTATTATTTATGTGGGTAATTTGTGTAACAGCTATTGTACTTCATTATACTCCAGCGTCGATACATTTCTAACTATATTTATATCCACTTATGAGAACCTATAATTGGCTTTCTACGATTAAGTTATGTGACATGGCTTAATATGGCTTGCGTGGCTTATTACATTTTTTATTTGTCTTATGAAACTAAAATAAAATTAAAAACCATGCATTAGCAAAACTTAGTCTTAGAAGCCGCTACCTGTAGACAACGTGCCCAAAATGCTGGCGGCATTGCCCCATTGAATGGCAAGTTAAGTTGATGTAAAATTTTGTTAAGATAAGCTGTTGGTTTTCCAATAAATAATGATTGTTTAAGACTTGAGAGACAATTCTGATAATTTTTACTTAATATTATCACATTTTAATTGTTTCGATCACGAATTCAGTAATTTGTTATGTTTTGTTTTTCAAGATAGTCTCAACATCTACTTATGTATTTTAGCAGCTACTGGAGAATGCGACAATAGCTCACTTGGGAGAGCTTAAGTCTAACGCAGTGAGTTGGAAGGTTCGTATTCCAATTTATGAGCAAATACTTACAAAATATCAGTGTGAATTTCTGAAAATGCAATTCATATAATATCGTCCAAAACCCACAAGTATTTTCTGCTAAACGCATTGTTTTTCAGTCGGAAAATGTGTCGCAGAATCCCCATTTTAATTTAGGATATTGCATTGCAATATATTCCAACCATAGCATATAGGTTATCTGATGCATGGTGCATTATTGTGTATGGATATATGGAGCTAGAATAGAATATAAGAGTATATGTCATACGCTCAGAATAGTGTAGAAAGTGAAACCAAAGCTAAAATATGAAATTGCACGATCTAATTGTAACTAAAGGTTTTTGCGAAAATAGTGTTGACAGCCTCTGTGGTGTGGTGGTTGAGCAGGTCGGCTCATAACCTGGAGGCAGCGGGTTGGACTCCCGCGGCAGGTTAAGTATTTGTATACAGAAAAAAAAAGTGCAAATACTTTTTTTGAGTCTGGGTGTTGTGGGACCATGGTCCTCGTAGTTCTTGGGTCCAGGATGTATGTATGTGATCGTTGGGCGTTATTATCATTATTATTATTAGTTTAAAAGTTTGGAATGCGCTGAGTAATAAATTTGCATGAATGCGCTAAACATAAAAAATATTTAATTTACAACATCAAAAAGCATTAAATATAAAATAAAAAATTTACTACATAATTACAACTGTGTGGTCACAATAGTAACGACATCAAAACTGGCACTATGAAATTGCATAGAGATAACTGCAAAGATTTCCTACATTTGCGGCCAACCACAGCTCGTAATGTCCCCATAACACCCTCTGTAATGTCAACAACAAAATTACTAGACCTCCAACCACCCAATTTGCGGAATCCCAGCGTCGCACTTCGCACTACAACCAGGCAATTTATCAAACAAAGACGAGGGTCCTACTGCGAGACGACAAATTAATAAGTTATATCTTCGTACCTACACGGTTGCAATTTTCCATGGAAGATCATGATCTCGAGTTAGACACGTGTCTAATAATTAATGTCTTTTAGATAGTGCTTACTAGAGTTTGAGAGTTCTATATAAATGAGAGTTTGAAAATTTTACAGGAATCATTTAACATTGCATTGTTTTAAATATAGTTTTGTCAGCCTCTGTGATGTGGTGCGGTGGTTGAGCAGGTTGGCTCATAAACTGGAGGCAACGGGTTCGATTCCCGCGACAAGACAAGTATTTGTGCACAGAAAAAAAACCGCAAATAGTTGTTCTGTGTCTGGGTGTTGTAGGACCATGGTCCTTGTAGTTCCTGGGTCCCTAAATGCAGTGAATCCTATTAAGGGTCCAGGATCTATGTATGAGATCGTTATAAAAAAACTGTATTATAGCATTTCAAGTAGAAGCGATAGAATATATGTACTAACGTAATCTTTATCTTTATCGTAATCTTTTGGGTTGTCTAGAAAAGATCGCTTAAGCGATAAGACCACCCATTGTGACACTTAATTTTTAAGTTTGTGCTTGTAAATTGTTTTTTTTTTTATTATTATTTTTTATGTTACTGAATGATTTGACGAGCTAGCCGTTCACCTGATGTTAAGCGCCACGGCTGCCCATAACAGAACAGTGTCAATCGGAACCCCAAAATAGAGTTTCGAGCAACACTGCACTGCGCACATCATCCTGAGACATCAGCACAGTCTGGTAATAAGATTACTCGACTGTGAGATCAGATCATAAAGTCTCAATGGCCCAGTAATTTCACTAGCTACAGTGCCCTTCAAACTGGAACACAGTAGTGCTTGCGTACTACTGCTTGGCGGCAGAATAACTGGCAAAGCGGTGGTACCTACCTAGACGAACTTTGCAACAAAGTCCTACCACCTATTGTAAATTGTTCTTGTAATGTGGTGTTTCAATAAAGGGTTTTAACTATTTAATATATCTATATACCTATCAATCTTTACGGTTGTTACAAACGCAAACAGTTGTGTTTGTGTTTGTGTAACAACCGTAAAGATTGATAGGTATATAGATATACCTATCTATGTAAATGAATAACATTTCCAAACTGAAACCGAGATTAATAATTCCCCGGTAAGCTAGGAAGCAAACGGCGGTATTATCAAGTATGGTAGGTATTAATCACCACAAGCACAGAGTTCCAAAAAGCAGTAGTCAAACGTTTCAACATAATAGCAGCGCGTTTAGTTGAATATTTTGACAAATAGCTGGTGCGTTCCGCAATGAAACAAAGCACCGTGGAACGGTTCGCGCTGCGTCGTCAACTTAACGAGCGTGCGAACGTTTGATGACTGGAAATTCATAACGTATTCGTATTTACAGCTATATACAATGTAATAGAACCACATAATAGTATGCATAATTTTACTTCGCTTGAAGCATGTTAATTTTGTATTCTATTCTCTCTGTATCCACCGAATGATTTCATATCAGAGGTTTTGATTACGGGAGACAAAACTGTATAATATGAAATAATGTAATAATTTATGCCATTATAACAGCCCACATTTTTAGTTCGTTGCATCATAATTAAAAAAGGCTTTGTTTTGGCGGGAAAACGAAAAATATCACGTCGCCGCATTGTATTATTTTCCAAAACTTGTGTTATTTTCAGTGTTAGTTCATAAACTTGGTGGCATTTTATTCGTTAAGTGCTGAATTATAGGCATGAGTGTGGGAAAGTGGTATTATGGTGGTGAAACGTTTCTTTAGTAAAGTTGCCTTGTTGTTTGTAGCTTCAAGTAAAGTTTCCACCACTTTACTAGGAGAATGACTTTGACTAGACTATGACTTTATTCGATGACTTCGACTGTGACTTGACACATATTTGCGTGAAATATCATTACCTTGATAAATTATCAATTATTACTTGACACTGGCTATATACAAAAGTGTGGAGCCAAAACATAAAATAAAAAAAAATTTAAAAAAAGGCTTTTCAAAGATTATTGAACTGAAACTTTCTTAGAATTCTAAGAATCAGTATACCTGACTATGTAAAAAAAAAACAAAAATGCAACAACTGAGTTTGCAGCTTTAAAAATATGGTATCTCATATTCAATTATTCGAGACGTCAAATTTCGATTACATACAAGCCAAGCTAAGAAATCCGAGCCGCATTTAAATTTTGAAATGGAATCTAAATATTCAATTTACTTCATCCTATAATCGCTTATGCCAGCTAAAGGACCGCTCATGTATGTAAAAATCTTGCATTTGAGGGTAAGTACATGTGCTTATAAAACGTGCACAACGTGTATTGAGGAATTGAAAATAGAGTCCTTGTTATTTCAAGTAGATGTGGAGAGGAATACAAAAGGGGGAATTGTCTTCGGGTCTTGTTATGCACCGCTTCAGACGCTCAGATAACAAACCGCGGGGTGGGCGCGAACAGGATAAATGTATCTCGTTCGACGGTGGAATAAGTTCGGTGGATTCCATGTGTGAAATGTTAGTATTTTGTAGAAAGTGTTATTGGAAAAATTTGGCTCCGAGTGCAGGAAAAGCTAAGCTTTCGTATCACTTGTCTCATCACGTATCTCAGCTGTGATTATGAGTTTCCTTAAAAAAAAGTCTGAATTGGTTTTAGCATATAGGGTATGATTTTGTTTCCTTTGAAATTAAAAGAACTATAATTTATAGCTACATTAAGTATCAAAAAACATATCAGTGAAATGTTTTTAACAGTCCGCATTTGTAATGTTTATTGAGCATTTTTTTAAAAATTCTGTCAGCATGTACTTAATTTTAATTACACCATCTAAACTTATTTCCGTAAGTATTCAAAGCGTAACCGTTTCGTCCATACAAAATTTTAATTACAACCCGGAAACTCGCCAAATTAACCGTCTATAAAATGATGAAAACCGTAGAAGTTTGTAGAATCTTTACGATTTCTGTAATTGGTCTCATTGTGACTGAAATCCAGGGCCTTTGCATTGAACGGCCGACTTGAAAGTAATAAACTTGTTCTTTGGATGAATTGCGTATTCGAACAGAAGTTAATCACGGGAGAGACGGAGTCAGGTATTTGTTGGCTATAATAATGTCAAGTAAATTATTTGTAACGAGCTTCTGCCCGCAGCTTTGCCCACGGCGTGGCCTATGAGAAAATAATTCAACCACCCATTTCACCCTCTTAAGGGTGGAATTTCGAAAAATCCTTTCTTAGCAGATGCCTACTTCATAACATCTACCTGCATGCCAAATTTCAGCTCGATCCGTCCAGTGGTTGGGATCCGTCCATCGGAGAGAGAGAGAGGGAGAGAGAGATAAATAAAGAGAGAGAGAGAGAGAGATAAAGAAAGAATTTATAAAGAGAGACAAAAGATGAGTAGAAAAAACAGAATACTACATTCTACTCTATGTTGTTCACTGTACTTCTGCCTAAAGCCGAATCTGCTATATTCAGAATCTATCCTAAACAGTATCTGCCGTTAATCGAAGAATCGTATTGTTGAAATCGTTCATGTTAGTTTACATTTTTTCCCTGGACCCTGTTTTCACAGAGTTCATAGACTGACGCTATTTTGCTTACACCCCCACTATAAATACAGGGTAGCTTCCTTAGATGTTTATAAACCAAATATCTCGCTCCTTGTCTGTTTTTCTTGATAACGGCTGGAGAGAAAGTAAATCTGTTCATATTCCAAAAATAAGACATTCTATTGTTTATTCAATGAAAAATAATGAGTGGGGTATTATCAGGTCTGATAATATTCGTAGATTAATTTTTTTCGACGGCATCGTAGGAGGTTTACTTTCAAGGATTATACGCCTTGTCAATTTCCTCTCATTAGTCTGATTTTTCTTAGCCTATTTTCGTATATACTCTGCAAATAGCTAGTGTCTTTAATATTATGATATATCTGTAGTAATTTTCCTTTCAGGCAATATTTTTTCGTTAATAATCCCGACGCGTGTAACTACAATTATTTATTTGAGCTTCCCCGCATAAAGCATAGAGCAATGTGTAAATATTTCCTCCTGACCCTATCTCTGCTTGTTATCTTGATTTGTAGTCCACTCGGGCATTCGTATAAAAATAACATTGTAGACGTTAAGGTGTAACCACAAGGTTACACGGCATTGCATTGCGTATTCTATTTCATTGCAGCGCGATATTTATTATGCAAACTATATAAAAAGCGTCTAAATTTAAAAAAGCTGCTAACTAATATTGCCTTGCTTTAAAGGTCAAAATTGCAAATAGTTTTTCATATGTTTTCGGTTGATTGAATTTGCCATATATAAAAAAAAATCAATCTATACGGAACCACTTTCAATAGTCTTCAGAGGTCAATTTGGCTTATTTAACTCAGTCTAGTCTCAACTAACTTGGTGGTAGGACTTTTCTGCAACGTTTGTCTAGGTAGGTACCACCGCTTTGCCAGTTATTCTTTTGCCAAGCAGTAGTGCGCAAGCACTGCTGTGTTTCATTTTGAAGGGCACTGTAGCTAGTGAAGTTACTGGGCTAATGTGACTTTGTAGTGACACGCCCACGCACCTTATTTTATGTAAATATTTTTATGTTGTATATAGCTATAGTTAAGTATTTTAGGTAGGAATAAATATTATATTTTCGTTGTACATTTATTAATCCCAATATTAGTTAAGATTTAGGTAGATTAGATAATAAGTTAGGCTTAATTGTAAATATTATATTGAGGGGCTCTCCTGACGGTAAGGCTGCGCCGTAGGATAGAAAATGTACATAGTTTTAAGTGTCACGTGACCTCTGACGTCATAGGGGTCTCCAGAAAGTAAAGATCCGAGGTAGCTCAGGCAGACCCAGATTTTTGTATATAAGGCAGGCTGATTTGGAATAAACAGTATGTACCCCCCGTCGTCGCCGCCCGAGACACGTCTTGAGCGACCCGGATGATCCTATAGCAGCCGTAGTATCGGCTGCGCTAGGATCACCGGACCAGTCTAGCCCTTCTGGCTCAGGTACCGCTTTCGGCACCGGTATAGGATACCAGCGTAACACAATCAGACACCGACCCCGCCGGCGAGGTCGACGTACCCCCCGTAGGTTAGCTAGAACGGTCGCGACTTTCAATAGGGTCCACTCTTCCAGTGGACGTAGTCTTCTCGATCCTCTTATCCCGGCAACGGCCCAAGCCGAGGCTCGCACCCCAGGGGTGCCCTTGAGCTAGTTGCCTCCCACTTTTGACGGCTGGGCGCCCTAAGCGCCCGCCCTCCCGCCCGGTGACGCTGTAAAGGTCGATAGAGACCAACAGCATTAGCTCGTTCAAAAAAAAAAAAAAAAAAATAAAAAATAAACAGAACATTATATGGAAACCAGTGTCTCAGTCGTCCTTCAACCTCTGACCTACTCGCACCTCCATCGCTCCAGCCAATCGCCACTGTATCTCTCGGCACAACGCAACGACAACTTTATGACCTGATCTCACAGTCTAGTAATCTTACTAGATTGTGCTGATGTCTCAAGATGACGTGCGCAGTGCAAAGTCACGTGAAACTCTATACTTTAGAGTTCTGAGTGACACTACAACTGATATGGGCAGCCGTATCGCTTTACATCAGGCGAACGGTTAGCTCGTCAAGTCAATCCATAACAAAAAAAAATATTCACGTATTCTGTTTTAGGATCAATAGAAGTAACGTCAAGTGTGAATTCATTAGAGTTTTTCATCAAACTCTTGTTTGATTATATTTTTCTCCAAAAAAGTGTCTTCAGACATAAAATACAAAAAGTCCTCCGATATATTCTAAAAAAATACTCCGTAAAACTACATACAGCCACAAAAAAACAAAATACTTACCGTGTAGCGTCCCCTTTATAATATGTTATCCTGGCACCGAGCTCAAATGGTCTGTAGCTTGCTTTATAACGACTTGTAAGTATAATGTCGAGGATAAAACGGTGTTTTTTTAAGAGCAACGTTAACTGTCCGTTAGTTACGGTGCTTTGTTCCGTAACGCACTGCTCCGGTGTTACTTTAGAAGGAAAAGCTCTATGGCCTCGGTTTTACATCATGTTGGGGCGGTTATGTTTTAGGTGCTTTTAAAGCGTGGATATAACATAATTTTGTAAAGTTTCTAGAGGATATGATAAACTCCTGACTGGCTCGATAGCTCAGTTGGTAGTAACCCTGCCTTCTGAACTGTGGGTTGTGTTTGATTCCCACCCAGGACAAACATTTGCGTGGTGAACATTAGGTGTTTGTTCTGTGTCTTTGTGTTATATTGTATTCTATGTATGTATTTACAAACAAAAAGTATTTAAGTATTGTATCATTTATCTGGTTCCCATAACACAAGCTTTGCTAAGTTTGGGGCTAGATGGCGTTGTGTGAGATACTACCAACTGAGCTACCAGGCCAGTACAACAAACAAATACAACAAACGAAGTAAATCGGAAGCTGTGTTACTAGTTAACTATGTTAGTATTTATGTGGTATACTGTGAACTTAGTTGTAGATGCAGTGGGGAAATTTGTTCGCGAGATGCACTGTCTGGAACACGTCGGCTTGTAAAGTCATGTTGTAGCAAGTTGAGACTGTTACGTGTGTATGTTTGTTTTCTTTACGACCGCAATTTTTTACGAACTGGCTCAAGCCGTGCGGTTTATATCGGTGGGTGATAAAGGTAATGTTAGTAACAAAATAATTTGTACCATTGTCGAAAACAAATGAAGAAATGATTGTCTTCTGCAATGTAGTAATACTGGGTCAAAGAACATATAACCGTTACGTCAAGATATGATATGTATATGATATTTTATAATTTTTTTATTAAAATTAACTATTTATTATTTGTTCGATTTTTAAATCTTTACGTATTTCTTTATTATGATTTTATATAGTCGTCCGAGGAGGAATATATAGTCGAATCGATGCGAGGCCATCCTTAAGGGCCCTTTTAGACCACACGCACGACAAGTAAAACTTCTTTAGCTCCATCTATCGGCCGCTAACTTTGTTCTTGCTTTGTTAAATGTTAATGCCATCTTGAAAATTGAAAGTTGTCATTTTACCGGACATACCAACATAATAATACAAATTTTTAACTTTATTATGTTGACAATGGAGATGTTTTCATCTTATTTTTGGAGATCTACGTGAACCAACTTCAACTTCTATTCGCCTCGCATTCACCAGCATACTCCATAAGTCAAACTTCTTTAAACAAACTTTCAATAGGGTCCACTCTTCAGTGGACGTAGTCTTCTCGATCCTCTTATCCCAGCAACGGCACAAGCCGAGGCTCGCGCCCCAGGGGTGCCCTTGAGCTAGTAGCTCCCACTTTTGACGGCTGGGCTAGACGCTGGGCGAAGTGACGCTGTAAAGGTCGACCAACAGCATTAGCTCATTAAAAAAAAAACTCCGTAAGTCAAGCGTGCGTAAAAATGTTTTACTTCTATAATTATGTGAAACACGAAAAATGACACAAAATTTTTTTTGGTAATTTTAACCCTTAGGAGTTAAATAATGCACATCATCGTTCACGAAAAATCGAAGTAAAAATTTCACTAAGTGCTTGGTTGAACTGCGAGTTGTTTCCTTTGCAAGGTTAATGCCGGAGCCGGCTATATAATAACTCAGTAACAAAATAACGTTGTTTGTCACTGTCGGGTGCACCGAATAGTTGGCGCGTCTAACATATTTGGTCTGGATCGATTAATTAGGGTTTACACTGGAATTTTGTCATCTAATGGCGATACAGTTAATTGGATCTCTGGCTACAACAAAGCTGGCAATGCTTTGATTGTCAGAGAGCTGCTTTATGTAGTAAATTAATATTTGTACACGGGTATGGCCTTAGTAGTAATAAAAAATATTCTTTATATGAAAAAAAAAGTCTGTTTATTTTTACAGATTTAGCCATAATTGGTTGGGTGGTACACGATTTCTTATAAAATATCACGATATATTAAGTATAGATACACACATATTACAGTAAGCTTTTTGGTTAGTTGTTTATCTTTTGACAAAAGTATAATAAAAAGGCCAAAAGTCTCAATAAGAAAAAAAATCTTAGTTATCAGGGATTTTTGCTTACAGTTTCTTGTAAAAGATCACTTAAAACCACTAATATTATAAAAGTATTCGATGGAAACTCTACACCATATGAAATTGCAATCGCCAACTTAGATGCGACAATACAATTTTATTTCTCCCTTTCGACGTATTTACTGCAACCGGACAATATAAATACTAGTAATGGTCACTATTTGATAGTGGCAGCCTGGCAGTCGTTTTTTTTTAATGTTTTGGCTCCACACTTTTGTGTATTTAGCCAGCGCCAAGTAATTGATAATTTATCAAGTTAATGATATTTCACGCAAATATGTGTCAAGTCACAGTCGAAGTCATCAAGTCAAGTCATAGTCAAGTCATAGTCAAGTCATAGTCAAGTCATAGTCAAGTCATAGTCAAGTCATAGTCAAGTCATAGTCAAGTCATAGTCAAGTCATAGTCAAGTCATAGTCAAGTCATAGTCAAGTCATAGTCAAGTCATAGTCAAGTCATAGTCAAGTCATAGTCAAGTCATAGTCAAGTCATAGTCAAGTCATAGTCAAGTCATAGTCAAGTCATAGTCAAGTCATAGTCAAGTCATAGTCAAGTCATAGTCAAGTCATAGTCAAGTCATAGTCAAGTCATAGTCAAGTCATAGTCAAGTCATAGTCAAGTCATAGTCAAGTCATAGTCAAGTCATAGTCAAGTCATAGTCAAGTCATAGTCAAGTCATAGTCAAGTCATAGTCAAGTCATAGTCAAGTCATAGTCTAGTCAAAGTCATACTTCTAGTAAAGTGGTGGCAACTTGAAGCTTCTATGGAGTTTTGGATACAACACGAAAAGAAACGTTTCACCATCATTATACCGTTTTCCCATACTCACGCCTGTAATCCAGCACTTAACGAATAGAATGCCACCAAATTTATGCACTAACACTGAAAATAACACAAGTTTGGGAAAATAATACAATGCGGTGACGCAATCTTTTTCGATTTCCCGCCAAAACTCTGGCAGTCGTTATTGTCCTCTCATATGAATTTTTTTTTTTTGCTATACTTTTTTTACGACTTTTTTTCACTTATTTCTCAATTTAGTGTAGGAGGACTAAAATGTTTTACCCTCGGGAATAATTTTATATTTTAATATAATAAGATATTAGTTGTTATTGTCAACAACCCACAAAATTGATGTGATGTGAGTGTGTGTGTAAGACATGGCTTCTTGCTGTTTTTTTTGTTTTGTTTTGGCTGCACACTTTTGTGAACAATGGAGTCCTTAAATAAATAAAAAATAGTACATTTCCATTTATTTATTTAACAAATGCAAAGTAAACTATACTCTTCACCAGCAAGTGGCGAAGTATTATTCCAGTTGTTTTCAAGTTTATCGCGAAATCACTTAAAACAGTTTCAAAGCGAAGGTAAGAGCTCTCAACTTAATTAAAAGTAGTTTCTATTGGGATCGAACTCAGCAGTTTATCTGTGCTGTACCTTCATTTTTTAAAGTGGATAATTTTACTTTTTACGAGCAGCAAGCCTGATTACTTAAACCGTTTTTTCCAACATAAAAATTT
This sequence comes from Ennomos fuscantarius, assembly GCA_905220475.3. Lineage (NCBI taxonomy): Eukaryota > Metazoa > Arthropoda > Insecta > Lepidoptera > Geometridae > Ennomos > Ennomos fuscantarius. The sequence goes on along the minus strand of HG992037.1, from coordinate 8,467,692 downwards.
CAAATAAACGGTGACAGAAACGATTTATCAAAATTATTTTCCTACATATTTTCTTCTATAACAATCACATTTATTCGTAAGCTAAGGTCCGTAGTACAGAACGATACTCAGTCATCGATCGGTGCTCAAGTAGAGATTTCATTCATAAAGTGATCAATTAGTGAGTGAAATCTCTGCTGAGCACTGATCGATGTCTGAGCATTGTTCTGTAACGTATTACAGAACAATGCTCAGACATCGATCACCGTCCGTAGACCTATGACGCTATTTACATTTCACCATTCCGCTGTTTATCATTTTAAAAAATCCTTTTGATTTTGTGGTAAGTAGGTATTGTAATTATAAACTACCAATTATACAATTTTCATTCTGTTCACCAATGAGCTTTTGTATAAGTCTACTAAAGAGATAATTAAAAGTAATTAAGAGATAATTAAGAGTTAATTAAAAGTAGTTTCTATTGGGATCGAACTCAGCAGTTTATCTGTGCTGTACCTTCATTTTTTAAAGTGGATAATTTTACTTTTTACGAGCAGCAAGCCTGATTACTTAAACCGTTTTTTCCAACATAAAAATTTCAAATAAACGGTGACAGAAACGATTTATCAAAATTATTTTCCTACATATTTTCTTCTATAACAATCACATTTATTCGTAAGCTAAGGTCCGTAGTACAGAACGATACTCAGTCATCGATCGGTGCTCAAGTAGAGATTTCATTCATAAAGTGATCAATTAGTGAGTGAAATCTCTGCTGAGCACTGATCGATGTCTGAGCATTGTTCTGTAACGTATTACAGAACAATGCTCAGACATCGATCATCGTCCGTAGACCTATGACGCTATTTACATTTCACCATTCCGCTGTTTATCATTTTAAAAAATCCTTTTGATTTTGTGGTAAGTAGGTATTGTAATTATAAACTACCAATTATACAATTTTCATTCTGTTCACCAATGAGCTTTTGTATAAGTCTACTAAAGAGATAATTTATATTATTAATTTCAATAAATAAAAATAGGTAAATCTCAAAAAAATAAAAATATAAACAAACGCTACACCTCCCTATACCTATACCTGCCGATACTGTTGTAGAAGTTGACCTATAACAACTCTTCAAGCTCAGATATCTCTAGATTTAATTTAACCAATTAGAATATCCAAAGAATTCTAAATCCAAGCCCACTCACAAAGATAATTGGACAAAAAATATGAAACTTCCAAATAACAGAGCACGCAAGCCAAATAATAAAGTTGTTAAAAATCTTTCAGAACTCTTTCAGCGCCCGCAAAAGTTTTTATTTGAGTACACTTATTTATTTTCGACATTGAACTGTCCTGTCTGCATGAACATTCATGAAGGTGACTGTAAAGTATTAATAAAGAAAGCTAGGCGAATACAAAATAAAAAAAATGAAAGGGCTTTATAACATCAAAGAACTTTTTAGGTACCACTCGATAATGGTTAGACTCGTGTATAGCGAACCCCAATTTAAATGAAAAATAACAAACGCCAATGAGCTTGAAGTGTGGTCGTATATGAAAAATCTGTTTCAAATAGCTTCCTGCCAAGTTATTTCAAAGTACATCAACTATTGCCGAAGCCGAAACGCCGGCGGAGAACGTATGCGCGGCGGGAAATCAATCATAAATCAAGTTTCTGAACACATAATGAAGGAAACAAAGTTGCTTGCCAATTTGTTCTGAAGGATTTCAAACGAACTGCCGTTTTTGTTTTGTTTCTAGTTTCGAGAAGGATGGTAAATTATGTCATTTTTGATAAATGAAATGACAGATATAATATCTAGAGTGATTTACTCTAATAGGCCATTGTCCTCACCACTCACTATTAGAGTGAATCACTGTAATGTAATTAATTAAAAATTTGTACTGTATAATAATAATAATAATAACGCCCAACGATCACATACATAGATCCTGGACCCTAACTAGGATTCCCTGTGTCTAGGGACCCAGGAACTACGAGGACCATGGTCCCACATTACCCAGACTCAGAACAAGTATTTTCACTTTTTTTTTCTGTGCACAAATACTTGTCCTGCCGCGGGAATCGAACCCGCTACCTCCGGGTTATGAGCCGACCTGCTCAACCACCACACCACAGAGGCTGTCTATCTGTCTGTGTATAAATTATTTATTCACTTTAGGTCTGTGTTTTTTAAATATTAGATAGATTTACGTTTGATCACATTTCGCTGAATGATAATGTGATTGATAGTGTAGTACGCTTTCCTTAGAATAAATCAGTAATGTTAATAATAGGTCTTTACCTATGAAATTGCCGTATTGCAGTACAGACTTTTTCAAACAAAAAAAAGTTTTGATTGGCTATGAATTCTAAATTCAAATTAATTTTGTTTTAAAAATATGACATTCTATTTACAATATAAGTCTTTTGTTTATTGATTAGCGTTGTATTTTCATTACATTTCAACATTTTTCCTCATAATGGATACTTTGAAATTTCGTGTAATTATGGAATATGAGTTCCGTCGTGGCACCAACGCGGCACAAACGACACGTAACATCAACGACGTTTACGGAGAGAACTGTACAAACGAACGTACAACCCGTTATTGGTTTGCTCGGTTCCGTTCTGGGAATTTTGACTTGAAAAATGAACCTCGTGGTCGTCCGGAAACTTTGGTCAACAATGATGAATTAAAGGCGATTGTGGAAGCTGATGAATCTCAATCTACAGCTGAGCTGACAGCAGCTTTTGATGTTAGCATCAAAACAATATTGGTCCATTTGCGACAGATTGGCAAGATAAAAAAGCTTGATAGATGGGTGCCCCACGAACTTAACGATCGCCAGCGCAACGTACGTGTCGAGACTTGGCTTGCGCTGCTTAACAGGCACAGAAATGAAGGAATTTTGAACCGAATTGTTACGTGCGACGAAAAATGGATTCTTTTTGACAATCGAAAGCGCTCAGCAAGTTGGTTAGATCCTGGTTCGGTACTAAAGCAATGCGCAAAACGAAAAATGACCCCTAGGAAGGTGATGGTCACAGTTTGGTGGTCTAGTGCTGGTGTGATTCATCATAGCTTTTTACAAAACGGCGAGAGCATTACTGCAGATGTGTACATTGAAGAACTGACCACAATGATGCCGAAACTCGCACGTCTGCAACCAGCTTTGGTCAATCGGTCGTGTCCACTGCTACTTCACGACAACGCGCGACCCCATACTGCACAACAGACCGTCTCTAAGCTGCATGAGTTGGGTTTGGAAGCTCTCCCTCATCCGCCATACTCACCAGATCTTGCGCCTACCGACTATTACTTTTTCCAAAATTTGGACAACTTTTTAGCGGGAAAAAAATTCAATTCCCGAGAGGCAGTACAAAACGCCTTTGAAGAGTTTGTTGTCTCCCGTCCTGCTGATTTTTTCAAGAAGGGCATCCATAAACTGCCACAGCGTTGGCAAAGATGCATTGATTGCAGAGGTGATTACTTTGAATAAAAGAAATAAATAAGTTCGAAAAAAAAATACTTTAACTTTTTTCAAACAAAACGGCAATTTCATAGGTAAAGACCAATATAACCCTCTCCTGTTGAAAACTTCCAAATTATAACGATTTGAAAACACAAACACATGACGTGTCTCGTCATGTCTACTGGCCTGGTAGCTCAGTTGGTAGTCTCCCTGCCTTCTGAACTGTGGGTTGTGGGTTCGATTCCCACTATGGACAAACATTTGTCTGATGAACATCGATGTTTGTTCTGTGTCTGGGTGTTATATTGCATTCTATGTATATATTTACAAACAATAAGAGTATCAGTTATCTGGTACCCATAATACAAGCTTTGCTTAGTTTGAGACTAGATGGCGCTGTGTGAAATGTCCACACATATTATATTATTATTATTATTACCTATTCAAGAAAAGATAATGGCTACCTATAGGGACATATTGTATACGTCGTAGTACCTATCTTTTCAGACTTCCAAAAATGAGGAGGTACTCATAAATACAACTATTAGATGACTAACACTCACGAAATACAGTCGAATAACTCGACCGGTGTTCGGGCAATATAGATGCCCATCATCAAGGAGGACGCGCGGTGGCAGTGGCGGCGCTGTGTGTGTCGGCGGTGCTAGCCATGTAATAGTTGTAATTATGAGTACTACTCACGTCAGTTTTTACAATATTATAGGAGGAGGTACTATTATGATCGTCTTTTTTTGTATGTTCATCGATGTTTTTGTTCTACCCATAGTTAATGAAAATATAATAGCTCTGGCGGGATCTTTTCACCTACAAAAATGGTTACAAGGTATCATATTTTTATTGACACAGGTATTGCTGGAATGATGGAATCAAGGAAAAATTTGAATTACGTACGGGATTTTAACCCGCATCCATCCATTCCTAAAGCTGGGATATGCTTTGCTTAAGCAACCGTGACAAGTGATCTCGTGTTCAAATTTATCCTTCACCTTTTGCAACCAACTTCCAGTATTTTTTTTATGCTGCACGTTATTATATATTTATCTTAGTTTGTATACTTAGTCACTTTTATTTTATAGCACCACCGTCCATGCTCATTGATATATCTCTGGCCATCCAAAGGTTTTCTGGAAAAGATCGCTTTTTAGCAATAAGACCGCCCATTGTACTACTTATAAGCTATTCTGTTTTATATTTCGTCATGTTGGTGTCAATAAAGAGTTTGGCTATCTATCTCTCTATCTGCATTACTACAGACACGTGGGTTCGTGCTTTTTGTTAAATTAGTTTAAATTTGTTACTTTATTATTGATCATGAACATGAATACAATACATAACTTACGGGGTTTGATGCCGTCATCTTTTGAGAGATTCTTGAGAATCACCCAACCAGCAGGATCAAGTTACATCAACACAAATGCTGTAGGTATATATCACGGTGGGTAGGTACCCAATCTATACATATCTATATATATATACAATTCAAGTCCTGACTGACTGATTGACTGACTATCACACGTACAGCCTAAACCGCTGATCCTAGAGACTTGAAATTTGGAGGGTATGTTTTTTATAAAGTTACCTACACTTAAAAGGGTTTTTCAAAATTCTACCCCTAAGAGGGTGAAATGGGTGGTTGGATTATCTACAAAAAATCTTCCTTTCCTATAAGTAATGCGGGCGAAGCCGCAGGCAGAACCTAGTTTCATATGAAGTTTTTATTCTCGATTCGTGCTACGTGGGGTGGGTCGGTCTTTCGTAGAATGAATTTCACTTCATACAAACTACCATATTTAAAACAGGGACTGAATGGGAAGATAATAACTTACCGGTTATGTATTAGAAATAAATAAAAAATATGTGTGTTATGGGCAAACTAGTTGAACCTTGGTTCAACCTTGGTTGGGAAGAATTGGGATAGACCAGATGAGGCTTGGTGGGGCATTAAGTGGTGTTGGGGTCAAAATAGTTGAGCCTTGGTGGGCACCAAGTGGTGTTGGGATCAAACTAGTTGAGCCTTGGTGGGGCACCAAGTGAAATGTTAGGGATAAATTAGGTGAGCCTTGGTAGGGTGCCAAGTGAAGTATTAGAGACAAACTAGTTCAGCCTTGGTGGGTCAGGACTCAACTTGTTCGTTCCTTACATATTGCGAAATAGACTGTAAAACGTCACTTACCTAAGCCACCTGTTATTAGTGGAAACAGTTTGCAAGGTAAGTATTTCTACGCATTCCCAACAATGTTGTCGCTTTACACCATTAGTTTTACACTAACGCCGATTGCTATCTCAAGGCGGACTACCAATGACATTGTTGTTTTAGCAGTAAACCAGTGGTCCCGTAAAGCCTTTAATGTCATTTTATGGGCCATCACAGCCCCGGCCACGTTTATGTGCCGCTTGTCATAGCTTTATAGCCTTTCAAATAATCACTCAACGCGCAGGTCATCTAATATTAGGATGGGAAGAGATTACGTTGTACCTAAGTCATTGTAGTGTAAGTTATGTTAGACATAATATGAGACTGTCTTACAGTCTAGAAATCGTATAACCATAAACTGTCTTAAAGTTTCAGGATGACGTGCACAGTGCAGTGTTATGCAAAACTTTTAGTTAGAGTTCTGAGTGACACAAGTTGTTACGGGCTATGGTTAAAATCAGGCGAGTGACTACCGCTAGGTGATCACACAACTTGATTGCAACCAATAGAAACACATGTATGGATTTGACAGTTCAATACGCAACTTATGTGCATAGTTATTATGGAAATTTGTGAATTTGGAATGAAATTTCTCCTGTTGCATTGCAATCACAGTTCCATGATCACTCTTGCTCGTTACGTCATTCATACGTTTACTTTTAAATGAACTGGGTGGGTGCTATGGGCTGTAGAAATAGACATATTATCACTTCTTTCGAAAAAGCGTATGACCAATGAAAAAGCATTTTTTTTTAAATTTCTGCAGTAACTAATTATCATAAATTAATTTTATGATGTTACCACAAAATGATGACTATAGCTTATTTTTGAGTAGTTAGAGTTAGCCGTAAAATCATTAAAGACTCAAAAACTTACAAAGACATAAAAAAACACAAAAAATTGTTTCTATTCCAAAAATGTAATACCTACCAACAAATATAGCACTGAAGCTTTCTCATGATCACTAAACACGTTATAAAAGCCTCAAAAAGACGTTAAAAGCTGTAACTGGAGTGCTGTGTTCGTCCATTCCACGAGGCTATTGTTCCAAGGATCCTACAGTGGTTATGGAGAACCTTGTTAAACATTGTCAGAAATAGGAATCTATTTTTTTGCGACTTTTTGAGGTACATTTAATATCTTGATGGTTGAGTGTGCATTAGAAGTGGTGTTCAAGTGAAGTCAAAGTTCAGTATCAAGTGAAATCCGTCAGCTTAAAAAATATGTCAGTTTAATGCACGTCTGTACTTAAGTTACCTAAACAGCGCCTAAGTTAACACTTATCCCTTTATGATATACGTACCTACTGAAATGCATTTAGGTATGTCACAGAGGCATAAATCTGAACTTATACATTAGACCGGATGCGATCGTAATTTTTTTCCTTCTCTGTGGTCTTCTTTTTGAGTTGTCTGGCAGAGATCGCTTTAAGCGATAAGACCGCCCATCGACACTTTTTTTTTAAAGTTTGTGCTTATCTATTATTCATATAATATGGTGTGTCAATAAAGAATTTTATCTATCTATATACTAGTTGCGCCCCGCGGTTTTACCCGCGGATAAAAAGTATTTTAATTATTTATTCATCCTACGGGAAAATTTCACATTTCCGGGATAAAATGTAGCTTGTAATCCAGTGTATAAGCTATCTTAGTACCAAATTTCATTCAAATCCATTCAGCCGTTTGAGCGTGAAGGAGTAACAAACATACACACATACATACAAAACACACATACAAACTTTCGCCTTTATAATATTAGTGTGATAGTGTGATCTACACTACCGAAATCTGAATAACTCCTCTCTTGGCTAGTTTTAATGCTAATTATTATTAATTTGTGGTTCCAATTATGAAGTAATGGAAGACTCTGATCAAATAATATTGAAGCTTACCGTGTCACGCTTAACGCAAAGGAACGGTCGACTGGTTGGTTGGCATATCAATTTTTTCCGCAAAGGAATTTTGTTTGTGGCCTTCTAGTATAGAAAAGAGATCAATATATTCTAAAAAGATATTTCGCAGCGCTGTAGCTCGCGCTTATTAACTTTTTATGAAAGGAAAATTGGTTATCCGATAAAGTGTTTTTGTATGGAAAAAGCAGCAATGGCGCTCAGTCATCCATTTACATTTGGTTGTAGCTAATTCACAGAACTCTGTAGATAAAAAAATTAAATAGCTATTTGAAAATCTGTAAATTTGATTATTCGGTTGGGCGAATAATCTACCAGAATTTCAGAAAACAACCCCTTATCGCTAACATTAGCTTCTATGTTAAAAAAAAAACGATTGTGCTTTAGACCACACGACTGAAGTAAAACTTCTTCAGCCTTATTAATAAACGGGTATTAGTCTCGGATTAGTTACTTCAGCTTTTGTCCTTTTTTTGCTACCGGAATATTTAGCTGGATTGAAAGAGACAAAAGATGGTGAAACTAGTCTAAAGCTAGTTCGTGTTTATTAATAAGGCTGCTTCAGTTTAGGTCCATCTATCGGCCGGTATAACTTCGTTTTTGCTTTGTTTAATGTCGCCATCTTGACAATTGCACATTATATATTTTACTGGACATACCAACATAATAATATTTTTTTTACTTTGTTATGTTGACGATGGAGATCTACGTGTTTCGGTTCGCCTCGCATTCATCAAGTCAAGCGTGCGTAAAGAATTTTTACTTCAAAAATCTTAAGAAAATTCCATATCTTATAAGAATTATCAGTTAGATGTCCTTTCTCTGACGACGTTAATGCCAGTGGTAGATTTCCGGACCTACTGCGCCGGAAACTGACGTCACTTCCGGTGCGCCAGCTTGTTTGCTACACGCTTATCAGAATCGAGCCTCGCGTGTTTATCAGCCGTGAGGAAGCTTTAGCATACTTTATGAACTGTGACATTCAAAGGATTTGCCAAAATGGTCTGGAACAGGGTTCTTTTTATATGCTTTAAATATTTATTAGTTCTATTGTATGCAGCTGAAAAAGATTTCAATTGTCACACTAATATTATAAAGGCGAAAGTTTGTGTGTATGTGTGTATGTTTGTTACTCCTTCACGCTCAAACGGCTGAATTGATTTGGATGAAATTTAGTTCCAAGATAGCTTATACACTGGTTTAACATATAGGCTACATTTTATCCCCGAAAAGTGAAATTTTCCCGTGGGGTGAGCAAATAATTAAAATACTTTTTATCCGCGTGTGAAACCGCGGGGCGCAACTAGTATCAAATATCTTCTAAATTATCAAAGAACGAAACATTTCGGTAGCTTTGATAGATACATAGATAGGTATCTAATATATATGATTCTTCTGTACATGTGTATTGTGTACGCCATTGAACTCTTTCGAAACGACTGGGCTGATTTTAATTATTTTTCAGTGGATTTTAGTGGATAGTTTTTTTTTCTACTCGTTTGTAGCCGGCATGTGTCAGTATGTAAAGAAAGTTAATGCAAAATAAAACTGGCAACAAATTATGTTTATTGCTTATTCTTCATGGTCGTCGTAGTTCCTGAGTGCCTAGACACAGAGGATCCTAGTTAGGGTCAGGATCTATGTACGTGATCGTTGGGCGTTATTATTATTATTCTCAAAAATTAATAGGGCAAGAAATACTTAGCGAACTTGGCTGAATTAACCACTTTGGCATTAATATTCCGATCTCGTCTATTATAGCTTTTAAAATGGTAGTAGTTTTGCCTACTAATATGTAAGTGATCTTATTTAAAAAAAAATTCTATGAAGTTTATTCTGCTGTGTGAATTAACTATAATGATATATAATAACCTTGGCTGATTTAAATATATTATGTGTATAACAAAAAAATAATAAATATCTTATACAGATTGCAAAACATCATTGATTTCAATAACAAAATACCACGTCCAGTGTTCACAGAAATTCAACCAAACTTAAAAATTATTAACATACTAGTTGCGCCCCGCATTTTCACCCGCGGATAATAAGTATTTTAATTATTTAATCATCCCACGGAAAAAAATCACTTTTCCGGTATAAAATATAGCCTTTATGTTAATCTAGTGTATAAGCTATTTTAGTACCGAAATCCATCCAAATCTCTTCAGCGATTTGAGCGTGAAGGAGTAACAAACATACACACACACAAACTTTCGCCTTTATAATATTAGTGTGATGATTCATTGAATTCTCTAAGCATATTTATCTAAATATGTATACTATAAATGTGGATACTATAGTGGATATCTATCCACTATTATCCACTATAGTATCCAAGCACCCAGTATAGTAGGCAAGGTTTAAAAAAAATGCATAATAGGAATGATGTTAGGTTACTATTGTTTGCTATTACGCTTGTAATCTATAGGTAAAACTTTACAAAAGAATAGAAAGATTTCAAATAAAAAATATGGATATTGAGGTATAAATCCAACAACAGGCTAACTATTGCTTTTTTTTTATAAATGTTAACATTAACAATAACACACACACAGCGCCATCTAGCCGCCCAGTAAGCTAAGTTTGTACTATGGAAACCATATAACTGATACATGAGTACTTATATATACTTTTTAAATACATACATAGAATACAATATAACACTCAAACAGAACATTGATGTTAATCATACATATGTTTGTCCTGGGTGGGAATCAAACCCACAATCTACAGTTTTGACAGCCTCTGTGGTGTGGTGGTTGAGCAGGTCGGCTCATAACCCGGAGGCGGCGGGTTCGATTCCCGCGGCAGGACAAGTATTTTTGAACAGAAAAAAAAAGCACAAATACTCTGTTCTGAGTCTGGGAGTTGTGGGACCATGGTCCTTGTAGTTCCTGGGTCCCTAGACACGGAATCCTAGTTAGGGTCCAGGATCTATGTATGTGATCGTTGGGCGTTATTATATATTATTATTACAGTTCAGAAGGCAGGGTTACTACCAACTGAGCTATCGGGTCAGCCAATTAAATACATATGTTACAGAAAATATAGTCCAGTTCAAAGCAAACGTTAAGTTGCATTAATTTACGACGAATAAAAACTAGCTAGGTGCGATAGAGATTTCCTCTCCAGCGAATAGAAGTACCTATTTAATTGACACAAGTCTTACTACGCTAACTCGCCAGGGTTGCTTGCCGCTAGTCCAGAATCACGTGTGAACGATAAATTGATTCGGCACCAGATGTGCACCGCGCTAACCCGATATTTGTGGTAGTTTTCCTCTACATTATTTGCTGGTTTTTGCGCGGTAGCCTAGTTAAAGCTAGCTCGGTAATTAGAAGATAAAAATACGGAAAAATTGCATAAAATGTGGTGTTAAATTTATTGGTTTTATGATATTAGCATCTTAAAAGCTGGTATATTGTTATGAATATAACTATTATACGACTATAATATATGAAATAGAATGTATCATAATTATTATGATACCGTCTATTCTAATAAATTACATTTCATATTTTCATTTCAAATAACTCATTGTTAATAATGATCAGATTTGTAATGGTGATGATTATTATTGGATTTTCTTTATTTATTACTATTTATTAAAATAAGGGTTAGAATTAACCGTATATAATATTGTAAAAAATTGTATCATATTTTTTAATTATAAGATTCATTTTCACAATAATCAACCTTCATAATTGTGTTGTTTAGAATTTTTTAATCGAATATTTACTAGGTCATCAATCTCATAATGATTGGGTTACAGTTAAACATTTTTGTTAAATAATTTAGGTACATTACATAATATTGCTTGCAAATCGTGACTGATTACTTTTGAATTCGAATTTACCGAAAGGATTTCAAGGGTACGAGATGACCTGTATTACCGTAAGCCCTTTAGCTAGTCCAAAATGCTAGTACTAAACTACAGGGAAATAACTCACGGGTAGTCTAATCCGGGCAAATGGCGGTACGGCCGTCCGAAGTTTTAAATCGATTGAATGGTGGTATCTACGAGAGGAGTGGTGGCAATCCGTCAGCGTCCCTGTATAATCCCGTGCGATGGCCGAGCCGCTTGGAGGATGTCTCACCATCCATCACGGATCGAGACTGTCCGTCATCGGCTACTACTAAGCTCCTAATGAACGAATTTAGAAAGTTACTACAGTTAAAATGATGATTGTATATCTGTTATGAACATCAGAAAAATAGTACCTTTTTAATAAAATTTATACATCGCAATATTTTTCTTATATTGAGAATAGGTGATACTTTTTCTTGAGTAAGTATACCTATGATATCTATTTGTAATTATGGTATAATAATAGCTGACTGGCTTGATAGATTCCGACAGGACAAACATTTGTGTGATGAAAATCGATGTTTGTTCTATGTCTGGGTGTTATATTGTATATCATTGGTTTCCATAGTACAAGCTTTGCTTAGTTTGGAACTACATGGTGTCATAAATGTCCACTAATATATTTTTACTATTTTTATTTTTTTATAACATAGACAGAAAAAACAAACAGACGACCCGCCTGATGGTAAGCAGTTACCGTCGCCTATAGACCTGCAACACCGGGGGCGCTGCCAATGCGTTGCCTACCTTTTAAGACTCTATTTACCCGACGTTTGAAGTGCCCCATGTTGTAGCTCAGCGGAAATACCTCACATGGTAGCTCATTCCACAACTTGCAGGTGTGTGGCAGAAACGATCTCGAGAAACAGACTGTGCGAGATTTCCACGGGTCTACATGATGTGAGCTTTCTCACGGTGACGAGCGGTGCGATTATAAAACCGCGACGCAGGTATTAAGTTAAACAGTTCTTCAGAGCATTCCCCGTTAAAGATTTTGTAGAACACACAGAGGGAACCGATATCTCGGCGTAAACTCAGTTGTTTTAAATCTTTGGTGAGCTCATTATTATTATTGATTTCTAATTAATAATATTTAAAAGGCTTTGTCTTAAGTAACTGACTGCTGATTGCTGCACGAAGAGACTTGATATTTGGAGGGTGCCACCTTTTATGGCGTAAGGATGTTCTAGGAAATAGTTTTTGAAAATAGGAGTTCGATTGGGTGTTAGATATTTTACGAAGAAAAGCGACTGAAAGTGCTGACTGTGTGTAGTGTTTAATAAATAAAAAAAACTTGGATGAAAACAGACATCAAAAAATTACAAAAGTTATATGGATCATAATATCCTTCCTGTTATCAAATGTTTGTCAGTTTGTGATTAAGCCAAATAAGCCACTAAGCAATAATTATTTTTTAGATACCAACACTGTAGGTTTTGTATACACTATTACGCGAAAAACAAGGCTGCTGGTATTCGGTAAAAGGATAAAATGTAGATAATACTATTATTTATTATGTGTGCCGTGCTAAGAGCCTTATCAACGATGAGACACTAATTAAAGGGAAAATTCAAAGCCTTGAACACAGACGCAAGGTCGCCGGTCTGTCAGTCTTCTATAGGCTACATTTTGGAGAGTGTGCGCATGTCCTTCATCAACTCATTCCTTCATCTCCTTTCCATCATAGAACTACAAGACTTGGTGATTCGTCGCACCCTTACGTTATTAGTGTACCCCAAGTCCGCACTAAGCGTTTTGCTGACTCATTTATAGTCCGAACGGCCAAGGAATGGAATGCTCTCCCAAAACAGTGTTTCCTTCAAGGTATAACCTAGGTCTTTTTAAGTCAAGAGTGAATGGGCATCTCATGGGCAAGCGTGCTCCACCTTAGACAACTTCGTCACTTACCATCAGGTGAGTTGTTGTCAAACGCATGCCCATTTTACCATAAAAAAAAATTCAACAAAACTTGACAGAACCGAAACAAAATGTGTATAGTTTGTCACCAAACATTTATTATTCCAGGTTCCATTACACCGGCCTTGGCCCAGTTGTCGTCTAAAAAGGTCGCCATGAAACTCTCCACCCAGTCACAAACTCACCATAGTTGGTCAAGTTCAAATAATCCAGCGTTATAACAAGAATTAAATTTCGTTTTGTGGGCTTATGAATTTATGTGAATTGTCGGTGTTTCGGCAAACGCGCTAACTTTGTACGGTATTAAGGCGCGAAGTTCGAAAACAAAATTACAATAGGTCGCAGTTTATTGCTTCTGATCTTCTGGGAGTATTTGGGTCTTTAACAAATAAATGGGTAGGTACCTACGCAAGTAAGAATCTTCTCCACAAAGTTTGCAAAATGAAATCAACTAGATATATCTACGTGCAGTTTAAGGTGTGTAGGGCCGTTGGGCTATATTTGCATAACAAATATTATCGGCATGGCGCCAGACTTATTTTCAAATTCGCAAATATCTGTCTACATAGTTGCAACGTGTGGCACGTCATTCTATGCAGCTTTTAACCTTTGCACGCATTTGAGATTGCATTAAATTGTTGTGATAGATGGTTATGAAAAGTAACCGCTAGAAAATTTAAATTGGATTTAATATTTAAATACATAATATTAAAATTACGTAGAAATTCATTTGTATGCTAATGTTATTCGCTCATAAATAGTTTGCAGCAAAACACATCTCAAGACAAACGGAGTTGAAGAAGCAAAGCCACAATCATTGCTGAAGTATAAAGCACTTTCATAACTCAGGCACTGCCTCTGCCTATTTTATAAGCTTAGAAGTCGTAACACGGAAAAGTTAAGCGATTTATGAAACTCGTTACACAATTCCATAAATTAAGGACTCCCAACTAAAATTACGGATTTGCACCATTTCGTAATTCAGAACTTTTATTAAAGAAAAGTTCCTTTTTACAACGGGTGTTATAAAAATGTAGGCATATAAAAAGTGTAAAAGCTTGAAATGTGACGTGTATTTTATGAGAAGCCGCAACATTCATGTGTCAACACAATAAACTGTATCGGCGCTATGAAAACTGTTTTATTACGGAAACTGGGACACATGAACGAATGTTTAAAAGTATGTAGCACGCAACACGCTTGGGGCGCGAACGAAAAACTTCTGATTATTGCAAGCTGCAATACCTAGGGTAGGGTAGGGTAGGGATTAAATAATAAAAAGTAGTCGCTTGACAGAAAACTTTTGCTGCAATGGGAACATAGCCTAGCCAGGTGGCTATATGGAATATGTATGTGATTGGTAGGTCCAATCCAGGGGATTTTGGACGAACGGACATACTAAGTAGGTACTGTACAGTTTTTAATTGTTTGAAATACGACAGCATTCGACTGTTTTAAATTTTAAGAGGTAGGTCCTTTCTGCTACATTTTTCAAGTTTTTCGAGCCTGAATTGCAACTCTATTATTTTTATTTATTTATAAATAAGTACTTTGTGAACGATGAACGCTCTTTTCATATAGTACTAGCACAGATCCTAACAGATTATTTTTTTAGGATCAGTAAGTAATGCGTCCAAAAAACTATAGGTAACTGACAGATGTGCAGTCATAATTCAATCATTAACTAAAATGCAAGTAAATGCTCCCAAAATAAATATGATATGTAGACTGACTTCCACTTAATGTTAACTTCTGGGACCCTCTGTAGGTATAAATAACCTACGTAATACATCAGTCGCAAATCTTAAAGCTCGAGCATTCACCCAGCCGGAACTAAACCTTCACTTACACAATTTTATTTTATCGATACTTCGATTATTCAGGTCAGAGGTAGTTAGAGGCCTTCCAACTAGATTTTATTTCGTTCAGAGTCATAACGCCTTATAGCTCAGTTTACGATGCAATACGCACCACCGCCGCACTTTGCCTGTAATTGAATCGCAGGCGCTTGCCGTAAATGCGGATTTGTAGGGCAACATCAAGAAACAATGCCAAAAGCTTCTACAAAGTATCGGCAGTAAGACTGTGCTATCCTTAGAATTGAGTTCTACATGTTAGGTTTTTATTTAGTTTTAAAGTAGGTTATTTTATTTATGTAGAGATGTAAGTAGATATATACCTACCTATATACTTCGTCTTCTCTTTGTTTAATGGCCTTCTATCGCTTTTTAGCGATAATTCTGCCAATGTCAAATAAGGAATTTTTGTATAGTTATGTCATCTCAAAGTCTTATTTTGTCAGTCAATATGCCACAGTAATATTAAAGTGGATATTTTACTGAAGGCTCTAGGAAGCCTTGAAGAGAAAACAAAAGGTATGGTTTTACAGCTTGGAACCATTTTCCAACACTCGTGCTCGTTCACGAACACAACGAATAATAATTCACCCGTATCACACGTTAAAATTCAAAAATACACGGATTATGGAAAAATATTCAAAATACACAACCGCCATTTACGGATTCTTTACAACGACCTACTTACCCATACAATACATATAGAAATTATAATTTTTGAAATCGACAAAGTACATCAGTCTGTGGTCTGTTTCCGTATAAAAAGGTACAGAACAAAAATAATGTTTTATCGATGGTTTTTTTTCTCTTTTTCTATTCAACATATACATATTTTTGTGTACCTATTTATTTATATATTGTTTGTCCTGAAGTTTGTAATGCCATGATGATGGGTTCCAACTGAAAATCAGTCTTATGACCTTGATTACACGCTGAGGACCTATGACGTCAGCAACATTATATTGTGTACGATCTATTATTTGTTTTATTATTGTTCTATCTTCATGTTGTATATAAGAATGTAATGGTGTGTGATGTCCTGAATAAATTTACTTTCTTTCTTTTTTTCTTATACTCTCAGATTCCAAATTTTGTGTATTCGTTTCCTCATTTTAATATACATTTTGTATAACATTTAGCCGTTACTATAAAGCTCTAGTACGCGTAAATAAGTTAAGTAATATGTATACCTAGTACATTCATATTTTACTGCGATGGGATGATATTATAGTGGGCTTTAATTTTTTTTAAATTTATTTAGAATCAACAAACATTACACAACAAACAATAATCTTAAAATAGTATAAGTCTTACAATGTAAGTAGTTAATGTATCATTTGGTAAAAATAATTGAAAATAGAAAATACAGAAAAGTTTATTATATTTTAACAGTAAAACCTAATTAAAGGCAGCCAGCAACGTGTCGACGTATAAAGTTGTTGCCACGGCGTCACATTTGAGTCGTGGTTGGCGAGTCGTCTCACGTCGTGCACTGAATCAATTCCACGTCAGCCCTGGCTTGTAGCACGACGGCTGTCCGGCATTCGCATTGCTGAAACAAGAAATACACTGCATTTTGTATCAATATAATGTACAGTAGATTCAGGATGTTTTGTTTGTTTTTATTTAGAACCATGGAAAACAGTAAAACCTTTATTTAACGGGCTAATGCTGTTGGTATCTACTGACCTTTACAGCGTAACCAAGCTGCTTAAGCCGTTAAAAGCCGTTAAAAGTGAGAGGCAACTAGCTGAAACGTACCCCTTGGGTGCGAACCTCGGCTCGGGTCGTTGCCGGGATAAGAAGATCGAGAATAGTACGTTAAATTTAATCATTCGATCATATTGATGCAACTTTTAACTAAACCTAATTGGTAGACACAATACCCAACTCATAAGCCTTTACGACAGTGCAGAGGTGGCTGGGATGCAATGCCACCATAACGGAGCAATAAATTCAGAGTAGAGCCACTATCCTGGGTAATGTAAACGTTCTTATGTTAATCGGGAAATATTTGCTACTGAATACGGGGTGAGACTGGACGAGCCAAAATTTGAGAGAAAGGAGGATGAAAACTACCATGTGCTAGAACAGGACAAAAAACAACATATCATTGCAAGGACTGTAAAAGGTCGCCAAGCAGTAGTGCGCAAGCACTACTGTGTTCCGGTGTGAAGGGCACTGTAGCTAGTGAAATTACTGGGCAAATGAGACTTTATGACCTAATCTCACAGTTTTGTAATCTTATTACCAGACTGTGATGTCTCAGAATGACATGCGCAGTGCAGTGTCACGCGAAACTATAATTTAGTGTTTCAAGTGTCACTGCAACTGATATGGGCAGTCGTGTCGCTTAACATCAGGCGAGCGGCTTGCTCGTCATGTCATTTCGTAACATAAAAAAAAAAAAAAAAAAAAAAAGGTTTTTTTGGCGGGAAAACGAAAAAGATTGCGTCACCGCATTGTATTATTTTCCAAAATTTGTGTTATTTTCAGTGTTAGTGCATAAAATTGGTGGCATTATATTCAGTAAGTGCTGAATTACAGGCGTGAGTGTGGGAAATTGGTATAATGATGGTGAATCGTTCCTTTTCGTGTTGTTTCGAAAACTCCATAGAAGCTTCAAGTAAAGTTGCCACCACTTTACTAGGAGTATGACTTACTTACTAGACTATTACTTGACTTGATGACTTCGACTGTGACTTGACACATATTTGCGTTAAATATCATTAACTTGATAAGTTATCAATTACTTGACACTGGCTAAATACACAAAAGTGTGGAGCCAAAACATATAAAAAAGACTGTAAAAATCAATGTTTTGTTTAATACTTCGTTTAAAAACATAAACAGTTTCTCCTGTAGGGGTATCTAAATGCAATTATTTTAAGTCAAAAACGCAAACTAGGATAACATAAAGTTCAAGGAAACACTGAAAAACGACAAGGGCTAAATCCAATCTAAAAGCCCCGTAAACAACAATGCACTATGGAGTATATGCAATCATATATAAAACGTACGAATTTATGTACCTTTAGTTATTATCGTACGTACAGTACAATAAAAACTTCCCCTAGAAAATTCATAAGTATTGCACACGCGTACATTCGTGCTTACAACTAAACAATGCACGTCATTGCAACCGACTCAAGTGTCAAGGGTTGTAATATGCCGCTTTCAATTCAGCATGCAAATAAATAAAGAGCTGTTTTAACTTACAAACTGTTCTTAGTCCTTACCTTTGTTATTAGGCTTAATCCTTGTTAATATTATAAACGCGAGCTCGTATGTATGGCTGTTTGTTAAACTTACACGCAAAAACTACTGAATGGATTTTAATGAAACTTGGAATGCAGCTTATACGCTGGATTAACACATAGGATACTTTTTATCCACGGATGAAACCGCGGGGCGCAACTAGGAGTCATATTCTTAATTTGATTTTTTTTCTACTTTAATTATGGTTAGTGCGCCAAGCTCTATCAGAGTAAATGCGGAAATAAATCCGAGGAAGTCCGACGTCCATCAATTCCATCATGTAACTCATTATAAGCTACCATTAAATATTTAGTTAATGGCCTTACAACCTCTGTGGTTGAGCAGGTTGGCTCAAAACCCAGAGACGGCAGATTTGATTCTGATTCTGGATGTTATGGGACCATTATCCTCGTAGTTCCTGGAACACAGGGAATCCTAGTTAGGGTTCAGGATCTAGGTATGTGATCGTTGGGTGTTATTATTATTATAGTTATAAAACATGTACCAATGTCAAAGGTCTATTAATAAATAAAATGAAAAAGAAATCCATTTAAAATGTACAAGGTGGTTTGCTTTGTAATGTTAAACTTATTTTGTGTGGCATTGTTAATGTGTTTGTAAAACACTGAAACAATACAATTTACTTTTAAAGCGCTAATTCTGTTAGCCTTTACTGTTTTTCCGTGTAATATGGGTTCCGTGTTTTAGTGCGCCATGATGTCCGGCAAAACAAAAGAGATGGATGAATAAGATTGTGTAATTCCTTCGCACACTCTCCAAAATATAGTCTATAGAAAATCGATAAGCTGGCAACTTTACATCGGGACCTTAAGCTGTGAAGCTTAGCTTTTACCAACGCATCAATATAAATGAGTCTATTGGCTCGTCTTTAAATGGAGTCCAAGGATTTGAGCTGGTATATAGCCGACCATCCCAGAGATGGTTACAGTTTTTACACAGTATCAGAATTGTACTACACAAAGATTTAGGGTCTGTCCCGACGTGAAATACAGCCGCACCTTACCTAATATTCCTAGCTTTTTCGCAGCTAATTTAGCCTTAGACTCAATTAGCAGTTTTGTAAATCACTATATATAATAATATTACAATTTATTGGCTATCGACTGAGCTTTTATGATGAAATAATTTAGTTTGACCTTTTAATACTAACCTACGTGGATCATATTAGAGAAAATGTAGGGATAGAAACAAGGGCTTACGTACGCCTACGTTTAACCTTAACATGTTCGTTATTTAACCTTTGCAGCATTTTACTCCCGCTGGAGTCAAACATAGGGCGTGCTAGTGCTAGGGGGCCCCCTACGCGTCGCGAGTAGCCCACTTAAGCAAAATTAGCTTCTTCTGTGCGCAAAGAACACTATCGGATGCTATGTGCTAGCCTAATATGAGCCGCTTTTGACGATGCCATGAATAGCGATGTAGGCAGGCTTGATTCCCAATACGAGGGGGTGTATTTTAGCAGGAAGTTTAAAAGTGTATACCTACTTAATATTATGAATAGATTCATTACGTATTTAGGTGATTTTTCTATTATCTTCAGCTGTATTATGTAAGCTAGATAGAATAATTTAGTGTGGAATTTAACGAAAATAACAATCCCGTATAAATACGGGATTGTTATTTTCGTTCCGTCTGTTTGTTATATCCCAGTGTCCAATACCCCGGGTTTTATACTGAATGAGGGTCTAATATAGCCTTCAATAGTCTTTACGTCTTCTAACTACAATGACACAGAATATTTAATAGTACTACTGTACTTATACTACAAGTTTATTACACCATAATGTATTACTTACATATGGAATGACATGTTCAACATTTATAGATTTAAAATAAGTAATTAATACAATTATAAAATACATAAAAAACGGGCGTATTAGACTTCAATCATGATTAAATTTCATACTCTGGAGTAATACATGTAATTTTCTGCTAACAGTTTCCTTTTTTGACTTTGTTCTTATGACAGTTGAATTGACATAAGAAATAGACACTACTCTTCTAGTACTCCTACTTTCCCAAACTTCAAGTTTCCCAAACCTGTTTCTTAATTAACATGACGTAATAATCTTGGGTCTCTATTAAAGCCAATTAAGACTAATCTTTGCTTAAATGTTAAGACTCTGGTCCCATGAGAGGGAAGCTGTTACTAAAACAAAGCTTTCGAGGTGCGCGGTTTGCGGGTAGAAGCAAATAGCCAACTACCCGCTGGGGTAACATAGAGGGCGCTATTCTACCGCAATGGCAATACCATAGTTCTACTTTCTAACCTACATACTAGTGCCGCCCGGTCTTATGAATTGTCTGCGACTTATTTCAGTATATAGAAAATATATTTTTTACGCCAATATGTCATTGAAGTGCATAATAGCTTTGCTAATTGTGCGTCCTGCGTTTGATTAAAACCATTAGCGCAACAAAGTCTGTGGCTTAGTATATTTTTACTATAATATATGAAAGCTAATTCATTGAATAGGGCTAAATAAAAAATGAGAATGACACAAACATTAAAATATTTTCGAAAATAACAGATAGTTATCCGTTGGTTTATAAAATTCAGAATTCGACAAAACTAAAATAAATCATGGGCTAGATAATGGCCATATCACACAATCACACAATATTGTAAAGGCGAAAGTTTGTATGTGTGTATGTTTGTTACTCCTTCACGCTCAAACGTCTGAATGGATTTGGATGAAATTCGGTACCCAGATATTATTACACACTTATACACTATATTAACATATAGGCTACATTTTATCTCGAAAAAGTGAAATTTTCCCATGGGATGAGTAAATAATTAAAATACTTTTTGTCCGCGGGTGAAACCGCGGGGCGCAAGTAGTACTTAATAAAAGGTGTTATATGAGCGGCCATGATTCTTAACATTAGGCGAACGACTAGGCGTCACGTCATTAATTTGCATTAAAAAAATAGTCTTTTGCATTAAGCAAAAAACGTCATTTATAATTTTTTTTGAAAATAATGTCGTTCATTTGTCAATGTCATTTCCATAATTTTAAAACAAATGACTATTTAAAAATACATCTCGTTTTTAGATACTAAACTATTTGACGTCGATACTGTTAAGCAAAATCTAAGATTGAAGTTTTAATAAAAATGTTGCAGTTCTACCTTTCACCTTTAGTTCGAAATGAAAAATACAGTTTTTGGACTGACAAATTAAATTTAGTTTAGGTTTTGCACAAAACAATTGAAAACATTGTTTAACCAAAATATACTGTTGAAAACGCTATTACCATGTTAAGTTTGTGCCAACCCCCGATTCTCATACGTTTGTCAAATACATGTCAAAATAACACACCAAATACTACATCCTCATTGCTTGAAGTCAACAACAGGCAACCAATCAGCGTTCAGTTTTTACTTAACCGACTTCTTTGTGTGTTAAGTTGACATGAGTTTAACAAACGTACGAGAAACCGGGCGCTAGTTACATAGTAATTGTACCTTAGTGACTGGAGTCGCAAGGCTGTTCTCATGCGTTATAGTTGTAATGACGCTAAGTCGCCATGTTAAAGTGCATTAAGTGCAGCACAGTGGTCGTTGCTAGTGTTTTGCTTTAAATAGATTCTCATAATCTCTAAGTAGCTGGCAAGAATGAGCTTTCGGATGGTGAGATTCACTCCTATGTGTTTCGTGGATTATCAGTAATCACATAGGCCCTTACTTTATTATAAACGTTAGTTCAATTTAATGAAGTCTTTTTTTTAAATGTTTTGGCTCTACACTTTTGTGTATTTAGCCAGTGTCAAGTAATTGATAATTTATCAAGTTAATGATATTTCACGCAAATAAGTCAAGTCACAGTCGAAGTCATCAAGTCAAGTCATAATCAAGTCATAGTCTATTCAAAGTCATACTCCTAGTAAAGTGGTGGCAACTTTACTTGAAGCTTCTATGGAGTTTTGGAAACAACACGAAAAGAAACGTTTCACCATCATTATACCATTTTCCCACACTCACGCCTGTCCAGCGCTTAACGAATAGAATGCCACCAATTTTATGCACTAACACTGAAAATAACACTAGTTATGGAAAATAATACAATGCGGTGACGCAATCTTTTTCGCGATCCCGCCAAAACTCCAAAAAAACTGTTTATTCATTACTGTTACAAAATACTTCACTTCGGGAGCTGATGCAAGCGGCGTAGTATATATACGAGCGACGAAGAAGGCTCGGACTCACTCTTTTCGGGCAGCGCTCAGAGGCGACGGACGTTTTATAAAATCACGCTATTAGTTATTGTCGGTTCTTAGTAAATCTTAATAAATATTCTTAGCTTGATTGTAAACTTATTTTTTTAAAACTAAAACCACTTAGGATTTCCAACATCAGAAGTGGGATCTAACTCAATTCTGACTTGGTTATTCTGATTTCAAATATTGCTTTGATTTTGCTGTTGTGATTTTAAAGATTTTCCGCTTAACATATTTGTAGCTATGTCTGAGACTAGTAAACGTAAAAGTCGTAAGAGAGATCGAACGTCTATTCCTGGTTTAGAAGCTCAGCTTCAAACTTTCATAGGCCGCTTAGGTGTTTTGGAAGATTCCAGGACACACAGTGCAAGTGTTGTTGCGAGTACATCGCGCGCCATGTCGGCGCCAGCACCGGATGCGACAGCTGCGTCGTGCGAGCCGTCTGCCCGCTGACTGCGCCGTCGAGCGCCGAGTCGTACCCTGCAAGTCTGGACCTGTCCGTGCCATGTTCAAGCACGCGTCCGCCCATCGCGGATATGGTTATATGTGAAGTAACCGAAAACCTCATTAATGCTATGATGCCATGCCGGTAAGATCGAACCATGTATTTATGTCGAATTTCGATCTGTCTTTGCATGATTTTAATTCGTTGTGTAGTCAAATTGATCATGTGCGCAATCTAAATAGACGGGACGACAGTGAGTGTTTAGCACGTATAGGTAATTGTCTAAAAGGTGACCCGAGGTCGTGGCTATACGATTGGGTTTGTAATGATCGTAGTTGGCCAAATTTCAAGTGTGAATTTAAGGCATTGTGCCCTATACGAGTAAATATCGCGAACATTTTATTTGATGTTATGAAAACTGATTCTGATAACTACCCCACGTATGCAGAATACGCTAGACGTTTGTTGTTACGTTACGCATTGTTAACGATTTGAGTGATGAGCTCATTGTGGCGATAGTTACACGCTGGTGTTACTGATCCTCAAATTCACGCAACTGCTATGAATTTAGCGAGTTTTCTGTCCATTTATGTGAAACCTCATCAGATTACAGCCGTTCGAGCTCGTGGTGTTTTTCGCAAAGGTTATGTTCAACAAAACAAGCGAAAACGCGAGTATAGCGATTCTAAAGACTCTGACTGAGGCAGGATTTTCCATCAACGTTAAGAAATGTGAATTTCTTACAACTGAAATAGATTACTAAGGTCAAATGATTACTAATGGTCAGGTGAGACCGAGCGAGCATAAGGTAGAAGCTTCTGTTAACACGTAAGTGCCAAGCAATGTCTGAAGAGGTTAGACATTTTTAATGCTACTAAGTTAGTTTTTGTTACTTTAGACGGTACATCCCCGGTTATTCATTCAAAACAAAACTCGCAATGGTGTACCGTTAAGATGCGGTGACGAATAATACTGCGTCCACACTACCTGATGCTGACCAGCAACTCCAAGACGCTTATGTCAACAAGGGTCGTCAGCAGTCACAAACCTTCACCGTTGGCGATTTTGTGTTCGTGAACAGGTCGTCACAATCTACAGGAAAGCTGAACTCTGGCATGCGGGGGCCCTACAAGGTCCTGCATGTGCTGCCACCCACCGCTGTAGCTCGAAACTTCGCGGCGGGTCTTATGGCAAGACAACGCAAGCGGCCGCCGATCACATGGTGTTTTGGCGGGGCGAATGGACGCTGGAGGCTTGTTCTGCGTTCTCCACTGCGGATATCTGTCTCACCAATGTGACTCAGCGATGACTGCACTTTGTGTGGCGTCGTTTGCAATGTGTGATCATTTCACACAGTTGCCTTCTCTCTATTTGCAATGTGTGAGGTGGCCTATGCCTCTTCATGCAGTTGCCTTTTGCAATATGTGACGAGATTATTCTCTCCACATAGTTGCCGTTTTTGCAATGTATGACATGGTTTGTGAGTGCCGTGTCATACAGTTGCCGTTTTTGCAATGTATAACGTGATTTGTGAGTGTCATGTCGTACAGTTGCCGTTTTTGAAATATATGCCGTGTTAATGAGTGTCATATCTAACAGTTGCCATTTTTGAAATATACGACGTGTTAATGAGTGTCATATCATACAGTTGCCGTTTTTGCAATGTATGACGTGGTTTGTGAGTGCCATGTCATACAGTTGTATGACGTGATTTGTGAGTGTCATGTCGTACAGTTTCCGTTTCTTTTCAATGTACGAAGTGATTTGTGAGTGTCACGTCATACCGTTGTCGTTTTTGCTATGTATGACGTGTTAATGAGTGTCATATCATACAGTTGCCGTTTTCTATTACAATGTGTGGCGAAGTTTAGAAGTCCGGAATTCTGAAATTCGCAATACATTTATTTTTCTTTATTTACAATGCTAACATGCGCCTGTAACCATTACTTCTTCTTACATCTTTTCATAAAATTGTTATGAGAACTGCGTTGGTTGTACTTGAGTGCACGCTTGTGCTTCTAACACAGTTGTTTTGCAGTCTCCGTTTTCAATGTTTATTACAAGTACCTGTTGAATTTCTCTAAATTGAAATTTCTTTGAATTGAGCAACAACTTCATTTTAATTTTGAAATGGTTTCAGTTACCAACGTTATGCCTGTACATCAGGTCCTAAAATCATGTTTTGTTGTGTTATAGAAGAAGACACAACGGTCGAGGTCGACGAAAATGTGCCGCTTGAAGATGAAGCAGCTGTTGAGGACAACACGCAAGCAGGAACGGCCGTGTTACAAAATACTTCACTTCGGGAGCTGATGCAAGCGGCGTAGTATATATACGAGCGACGAAGAAGGCTCGGACTCACTTTTCGGGCAGCGCTCAGAGGCGACGGACGTTTTATAAAATCACGCTATTAATTATTGTCGGTTCTTAGTAAATCTTAATAAATATTCTTAGCTTGATTGTAAACTTATTTTTTTAAAACTAAAACCACTTAGGATTTCCAACATTACTATAAATCGAAAATTAAAACAATTTATTTTTTATGTTTTGGCTCTACACTTTAGTGTATTTAGCCAGTGTCAAGTAATTGATAATTTATCAAGCTAATGATATTTCAAGCAAATATGTGTCAAGTCACAGTCGAAGTCATCAAGTCAAGTCATAGTCAAGTCAAAGTCATACTCCTAGTAAAATGGTGGCAACCTTACTTGAAGCTTCTATGGAGTTTTGGAAACAACACGAAAAGAAACGTTTCGCCATCATTATACCATTTTCCTACACTCACGCCTGTAATCGAGTACTTAACGAATAGAATGCCACCAATTTTATGTACTAACACTGAAAATAACACAAGTTTCGGAAAATAATACAATGCGGTGACGCAATATTTTTCGCTTTCCCGCCAAAACTCAAAAACAATATTTACTTGATCAAGCAAATCTAAAAAAATTAAACTAAGAATTGTAATATTACAATGGCATTCTATTATTGATTCTTCAGAGAAACAAAAGCCAGACGAATAAACAACGATTCTCTTCGAAAAGAAAATAAAGGTATTATAAAAAGGCCGCTCACGCCCAAGAAACAAAGACACTACGTCTGGTGAGTATAAACAACATTATCAAAGAAATATCGTTTGGAAAAACCATAGTCAGCTTTATATTGTTTTCTAAATCGGAAGCAGTAGTGCCGGGGGCTTCCGACGATTCGACTTGTTTTGCGAGAATTCCACTTTTCTCCGTTTGATTCCTTTTTGCGCGGTTGGTGGCGGCAACTTTAGACGATTTGTAGGTGTTCACGAGTTTGTTTAGTGCACTGTTAATGTACTAATAGGGCACGTAATGACCGCCTCTGTGGTGTGGTGGTTGAGCTGGTCCGCTCATAGCCCGGAGGCGGCGGGTTCGATTCCCGCGATAGGACAAGTATTAGAGCACAGAAAAAAAGCGCAAATACCTACTTGTTCTGAGTTTGGGCGTTGTGGGACCATGGTCCTCGTAGTTATTGGGTCCCTAGACACACGGAATCAGTTAAGGTCCAGAATCTATGTATGTGATATTATTGTGTGCTATTATTATTATTATTTTATAATTATTTTTAGTTGTTTACTATAGATATATATTACTACTAACCAAACTTTTTCACTGTTCAGTGGAACGCTAATACATTTGGTATAGAGTAAAAGGTAGGAAATTCCAAAAACAACGTTTCCGCTGTAATGTGTATTCTAATTTAAAAATGTGCTTTTTCGTTTTAAAATTACAGTGACTGGAACAAAACGAGAAATTAAATAATTAAATAAAATTCAAATAATTTTCGTGATGCAAAATATGTTTCAAAGCTTAATTAATATGAATTTACAATGCAGGCATTTTGTGCAATGTTTATACGAAAATAATATTAACGCTGTTTCAGTTTATATTTAACTACTGTATGATTAGTAGGTTAATTACTGGACACCGTTTTAATGAAAAAATATTGTAAGAATATTAGTTTAGGAACCCAATAATTTTGAAATGTAGGTTGTTTTGAGTTTTACAAAGTTTACATAAAAAGTTTACATGTATACAATACCAAAACACAATAAAATATAAGCAGTGTTTTGGAGGGAAAACGAAAAAGATTGCATCACCGCATTATATTATTTTTAAAAACTTGTGTAGTTCTCAGTATTAGTGTATAACATTGGTGGCATTTTATTCGTTAAGTGCTGGATTACAGGCATGAGTGTGGGAAAGTGGTATAATGATGGTGAAACGTTGCTTTTCGTGTTGTTCCCAAAACTCCATAGAAGCTTCTAGTAAAGATGCGACCACTTTGGGGTTTGACTTGACTAGACTATAGTTGATGACAGTAGTAACACATGACAAGATTTTGTTTAACCTTTGTAAAATAAGGAATCGATTGAGCAGTGACGAGAAAACCATCTTAAGTGCATATATCCATTTCGATACCTACTTCAGTACAGCACTAATGGATGCTTTCATCGTGCGCCAGATAAATATGCGAAACTTGCAATTTGCTTTTGAAGTTTATTTCGTGATGTGCTATAATGCACTACGGCGGTATCTAAATTGAGAATATGAATAGAGCAATAAAATATGTGACGTGGTGGCATGTTAGGTTACAGGGATTCCTTGTACATATAGGCACAGCTTAAAACAGTGTAAAAGATGTCACAAAAACTTAAAATGAATGAAGAATTGCAATTATTGTTTTACATGTGGCAAAAATACATTACACATTACACCTCAACTTATTTTGTGTTTTGGCTTCACACTTTTGTGTATTTAGCCAGTGTCAGGTAATTGATAATTTTATCAAGTTAATGATATCTCACTCAGACCAAGTCATCAAGTCAAGTCATAGTCTAGTCATACTCCTAGTACATTATATTTACATTTGTAAAAACACGAAATGTAACTTAAAATGTACCAATTTACTATGCTATTATGAAGCCATAGCTTAAGATTCCCGGACGGTTTTCTAATATAACAATGACGCTAAAGAAACCATTCTGTTTTAAAAATCTAAATGAGTGATTAATCAGCATTTGAATGCACTGTGTTATAAATTTTTTCACACCACTATTTTTTGGCTTCGCACTATATGTCAAATCGTGAATCGAGTTAAAAATTTTGAATAAAATGAGCATGGAAATTTTTAAAATAAATTAATTTTAACTGTAAATAAGGCTAGCAAACATGTTTGTGTAAATTATTCTTATCTAATATCTCTTGACTTAGCATACCTGTGACTAATATACAAGGTGGAATTTAATTTAATCTTTTCCTTAAATGTATGTACTCAGACCATGCTATAGAATGGTAGTACAAGAGCCAGTAGAAAAAAAATAGGTTTTGCTTTAGTATTTAGTGCCTCCTAAAATAACTGCATGACAGCCAAAATGTCTATTTAACGGTACACACAGCGCGGGCACCAGCTGAGTGCTTTGTAAATGTTTCGTAGGTAATATAACACCTGCTTTGTTCAATTTCGCAAGGCTTTTCTTTAAAATTCAAATTTGATAATACTTAGATTTAAGTTTTATTTCATGAGTACTTTTTTTATTTAGTTATATGGGAGCGTTCTATAGCATGGACTGAATACATACATTAAAGGAAAAGAACGAATTAAATTCCACCTTGTATACTTAAAATATAATGAGAATATTGAACACCTGATCTAAAAATTAACAAGTTTTGGTACTGTTCAAGCGTGCCCTGTACATTTATGTATGTTACATATTCATATACTCGTGGTATGTAAACCGATTGCGCAGCGCTATCCACATAATAAATGGTGACAACTCTCCCATGCATATTGAATACTATAGGACACAACATTTTGCGAAGAATATGTACTAGTTATACTATGTGTACTTTGCAAACATATTTGTGTGCTTTAGATCACACGATTGAAGTAAAACTTTTTTAGTTTAGCTCCATCTATCGGCCGGTATAACTTTGTTTAATGTTGATGTCGCCATCGTGTACACAAATTGTATCTTGACAATTATAAATTGTAATTTTACCGGACATACCAACATAATAATACTAATTTTTAACTTTGTTATGTTGACAATGCAGATCTACGTAACCCAACTTTCAACTTCCGTTCGCCTCGCCAGCTTACTCTTAAGTCAATTCTAGCACCCTCCATTAGTGAACTACATGTATTTCGACCATGGTCAAGCATACCATGTACGTAGGTTTACTTACTTTTTTGTCTATTATTAAATACAAAATGTGTAGCGAAATTTCAATATCTCCATCAGAAGTTGGCTACAAACAAGAAGTTTATGTTCAGTCTATAGCTTCGCCGATGGAGTTGTTTCTAAATAAGAAAGGTTGAGCTACGTTTACACAGGGCACGTTCAATCGGGGGCTGGACTGCAAACGCGACCCCTTTTCGCCCCGGTACGGCAGATGACGGCTCACGGGGGGTTTTAGTGGGTTCGAGTCCCACATACACACTGAAAAAAAAAAAAGAAATAATAAGGGCACATGAAATACTGATTCACGTAATACTTATTATATATAAACACATAATTATACATCTTTGTAAACTTAAAAAGGTGTGTCATGTTATTTCTACAGGTAAATAATTTCCTTTCAAAAATGAAGCCACTATCAAAAGGCGCCCATTTTTTTAATGTTAATTCGCCCCGTGGTTTCATCCGATGGGACAAAACCTTCCGCGCTAAAAATACTTTTTTCCAAGACCATACAACTAAACTTTTGCAGTTTCATAATATTGGTAACATAAATTAGATAGACCTTTCTCATTTACCTGATAAACGCTGAGAAATTAGGGCACTGATAAAAATAGGATTTTCTGTGAAAAACAAATGATCAGACATCGCAAGATGTATCACCACACCTTATGTGCACGAAAGAAACTTTAGACAACTTGATAAGGTAAGTGTATACCAAGCAGCTCGTTACTTAGCTTGCTTATAAGATTTTAATAGTTTTCTTCACTGATGTGGTTTCTTCGACGTTACAGAGTTTGCGCTTCTAATTACTTCGCTTAGATTAGCTTTTGAATATTCTTTGGCATATCATAAAAGGCTAAGGAATAGTTTGATATATTTTTAAGCCGGATTCAAAAAAGAAGACGTTTTTCAATGCAAGCAATTCAGTTTTCTGGTTTTTATGCTCTTTACTTCAAATTTCCGTCATTTATTAACCGATCAAGAAAATTCTTTATTTTAAAGGAGTTTCATAGAAATTTCATAAAAATCAGTTCACTAGTTTGATTTTTAAATAAAAATAACTGGACTTTAAAAAGATTTCGGACATATTGGATGTCCTTCTTCTGGAAGCCATGCAGTTACTAACGCAAGCCGCGGCGCCTTTCGTGAGGGAAGTATCCCTTAAAATAATCAACACCTTTAAAAAAGTAAGAGCAAGCAATCTCCCAAGATTTCGCCCCAATATTCTCCAGTTCATATGTCGACAAACCGTTCAAAATTCACCTTAAACTTGTGAAAACGGTTATTAACCATTTTATTTCACCCGAGATTCCAGGCTTCCCGGCGCACGTGGCATCGTCGCAAATCGTCGACAGGACGGGAAATAAATTTCAAATCGCGTTAGCACCGTGTCACACGAACTACGGATAGTGTGGGAGCTGCGGGCGACATTTACAACTGATCAAGATTACAAAGAGAAATGTTACATGCATTAAAAAAAAGTGTGCTTTTACCACACGACTGAAGTAAAACTCTTTTAGCTCAATCTCTCCTGCCCCTACGATAACATTCGAAACGTAACTCTTTCTTTCTATCTACATCCGTTCACCTCACAAGCTTACCGCTTACTTAATTTATAGTTTTGGCCTGAACTTTAAAATAATTGAAAAGCTGGTGCATGAAATACCCAGATTCCCAGACAGTTTGGTGAAAAGTCCTTAATATTGTGTATAAATGTAACAAATATGCAACAATTATTTATGTATTATTTTAATTGTCAATTAGTAATTTATATAGACAGTGGCTGTTGTACTAACGGGCTGTAGTTAAAAGCAAAATATTCCTGTATCGCCTTTGGGCGTGAATCGGGGCGAATCATGCGATTTTCTTTTACCATATCTAGTAGTGGATTTGCATGTTGGGTTTAGGTACTTAAACCGTGTTTTAAGTGGTGCACTATTTATAGAAACTAAGGCAGAGTCTGAGTACAAAATCACAAAATATACAATACATTTTTGGAAGCCCAATGTGACGTGACGTAACAAAATAAACCGATATAAATAGCATACATAGGAAATAAAACGAAGATGAACGCTGACTGAATACAATTTTATTAAGTTTAGTTTACTATTAACGGTTATGTATTTATACAATAAAGATTATTTTACTAGGTAGTTTCATTTTACCACTATTAAATTGTAAAGTAACTTCCAAGAAATATTTTAACACCAATGCCAACGTACCTACTGCTTCAAATTTTCAGCGATAACAACGCATCTTTAACGAATTAAATAGCCATACTGGTGATTCAAAAATATTACCAGTTATTCTTTTATTTCATATTCCGGTTTCTATAATTCCACAAAAACCCGTAAAATAAATACAGTTTAAAAACCAGACGCAGTGTGATATGAAATATGATGTGCTATTTTAAACTTTAAATAAAGCCTTCTAGGGATCCCCTCAAAAACATAAAAGTTGGAAAATGAAAATGAAAAATGCTTGGACGTCGCCTTAAAGGTCTAAGAGTTAGATCTATTATATTTATGTGGTCTATGAAATAAGTTTAATTGGACTAGGTATGAATAACGATAATTAGACTGGCCCGATAGCTCAGTTGGTATTCCTGCCTTCTGAATTGTGGGTTGTCGGTTCAATTCCCACCCAGTACAAACATTTGAGTGATGAACATAGGTGTTCTTTCTGTATCGGGTGTTATACTGTATTTTATGTAAGTATATACAAAAAAAATCTAAATATTGTATCAGTTATCTGGTACCCATAGTACAAGCTTTGCTTAGTTTGAGGCTGGATGGCGCTACAATGAACACTAATATTATATTTATTATAATTATAATTAATCTGACTCTAGAATGTTTCTCATTTTGTGAAGAATAAATTATTAAAGAATTGTTTGTACCGTCGTAGTTAGTTGCGCCTAAATATCATCATACAAAACAAACGATTATCCTTGATATCTATAGGTACCTACTATTATTTAAATATAAATACTGTAACGTTTAATTTTATACAAAGAAACGGTAATTTGTAATATTAAAACGAGTTCGACTTAATTGAAACTTATTAATCAATATATTTTTAATAATTGCACAAAAAATCTAACAAAACATGATTTGTAATAAGCATCGCAATATATAGATTTTTTTTTCGAATCGAAAAATGAAAACTTGTCAGTTATAATTAATTTTACAGGTTTATTAGCGCCAGCTAGCTAATGCTTTTTTAAGACATAACTGGAGCCATAGCAGGTAGTGATGTTGCATACACTTGTCGGATGCCGTCTCTGGAGCCGTGACTGGAGTACTTGAGCGAAATAACACCGTGCACGGTAGTAGGTACTATCAGATAGGGATGTGCTATGTTCTGAAAGAAAGTATAGTAATCTATAGAATTACAGATCGGTAACATCACAAATGTGTGAAACATTCTGATTCAGCGATTTCATCTATTTTCTATCATGAGTATTTTTTTAAAAAGTTGCTTCTGTAATCAGGTTATTTGTAAATAAAAACAACAGTTAGGGATTACTAATTAATGAGAAAAATATGTCATGGTATTATCTACGTCTGTAAAATAAATAAATAAATATCCGTGGACATTTCATACAGCGCCATCTAGCCCCAAACTAAGTAAAGCTTGTAGTATGGGAACCAGATAACTGATACGATACTTAGATACTTTTTGTTTGTAAATACATACCTACATAGAATACAATATAACACCCAGACACCGCAAAAACATCGATGTCATCACACATATTTGTCCTGGGTGGGAATCGAACCCACAACCCACAGTTCAGAAGGCAGGGTAGTAACCCTGAGCTATTGGGCCAGTCGATAAAAACAACAGTAAGCAGTTGCTAATTAATAAGAAAAAAATAGCATGGTTTTACGTCTATTCATACAAACATTTGATAACGGGCTTGAATTATAGAATATAGATACGTCAAAAAACTATTAACGTGGTATTAATTAACAAAAACGAGTGTGCTTTAGACCACACGACTGAAGTAAAACTTCTACACGAAACGTAACTCTTGCTCTTTCCATCTTCACTAATTTATATCTCCCTGTCAACTTCCGGTCACTTTGCCCGATCAATTTCCGTAACGCTCTCGTCACGCATTCACCAGCTTACTCCCCAAGTCAAGCGTGCGTAAAGAAGTTTTACTTCAAAAACCGTGTACAGAATGAACTAGCTATCGATAAGAATATATCGATAAAACGTTTTCCCTATGTCATCACTATCAGATATTTAGTGTGCCACGACCTGGGCCCCAAGTGCAATCTACCCGCGACTAACTGCATACGCTAAATCACTCAGTATCATAGGTTGAACGTTTTACGGACAAGATAACTTTCTTTACATCTTGCATTTAATGTGAGAAAACATGTTTGAACACATACAAGGCATACCTAGTTACCTATTTGTACGACAGTCGTATGCGGTTTTTAATTCAACAATTTTTCAAAATTTCATTTATTATGTGACAGTTTTAATCGAGTAGTGGCCTAGACTAGGTCGGAGAAGCGTAGGTTATCCCATAATACGTGAGATCGATGAAATAAAAATAATAGCGCAAAAGACAAGAGTGGCGAACGACAGAGGAGAATGGCAAAACAAAAGAGAGGCTTAGATATAAATTCTTAAGCCATAATACTCAGAGGCTATTTTACATATTACATAGGTCTGATTATACCTAAGCTTCTCTTTTGCTGAATATATCCAACAGTGGGAAGTTACGGTTGATGATGAAGACGATGTTTGGTAACAGGTTGCTGTACTTTGAATGTTTTTGCTACATAATAAGCAAAACAACTATTATTTTTATTAATATACGTAACTTTATACGAATCGGTTTGAATCCCATTCGCTGCTGGTTTTATTCGGCTAAATTAATTTAAGAACCATAATCAAGAAAATATATACTTTTCCTAAGTATGTAAGTATCAATGTGTCATGTCAAGTATATGAGTATTCATCTGTCCATTCTAAAGTAGCCTGGAAAAAATCACTTAATGCGAAAAGGCCGCCCTGTTCTGTGTTCATTTTTGTAAGTTTTTTTAATGTGCATTGTTATGTATTAGTTGGTATTCAATAAAGTATTATTGTGTTGTAAGTAGTGTGTGTGAGTGCGTGCGTGTGTGTGTGGTAATACAATTTGTTTACAAATATCTTTTATAGTGTGATTGAAATGCGCTGCACCGCTTACTTCTGCCCGTACACACCAAATTTTTACTACAACGCAGCGTTTTGCACCGACCTCACAGCCGTCAGTAAATTTGAATCACACTCTATTAAACCATTATTTTACAATCCGGTTGTAAATTGCAACACTGTTTTACAGGGCGCGTTATGTCGTTGGGGACTACGAGACGCGACGCGGGGACCGAGTGGCGGGGAATACAAATATCAGGGAGAATTCCACTTTAAAGGGAGTATTCGATGGCATTCAAAAGGGAGCCCTGCGTCAATGTGAATGAGTAATTGACGCCTCGCTTAGTAGCTTTATGATGCTTGTTGTATGCACACTGCGATATGGATCTTTGTGTTGATTTTAAGACGAAGTGAAGCTGAAAACTTGGAGATTATTCTGGTATATGACTTGTTTTTTCATGAGAATATCTTTGCAAATTAGTGAAAGAAAGTCTCTAATCATAAGTAAAGAGTCTAATAAAAAATGTGTTTCGCATTTCAATTCATAACATGAATTTATACAGCGTTCAAAGCATTCTACTTGTCGTTCCGTAAAGTCCGGTAACCTTCGGTTGCGGTCGGTGCGGTCATTACTTGGATGGGTGACCGTTTGCAAAAAGTAGTATTTTTAAGTATGTCGTGTTTTGGACTCGCACGTTGCAGTCGGTATTGTCATAAGAAATACAAGTTGATGTCTTCAGGGAACTCGAGTGGTTCAAAAATTCTAATACAGGGCTATTAAAAAACCACACGAATAAAACACCCAAAGCGTAAAGACCTACTTCAGATTTGTATAGTTTTCTCATAAATGCCATTGTCAGAACTGGACTAAATTGAAATAGGACCACACGGGATGCATCAGCTTTCAAATAAAAATCGGTTCACCCAGTCGGAAGTTCTGAGAAAACAAACATAAAAAAATAACAGTCCTTTTTTGAAGTCGGTTGAACAGAAACAATAATAATAATAACGCCCAACGATCCCATACATAGATCCTGGACCCTAACTAGGATTCTGTCTGTCTAGGACCCAGGGACTACGAGGACCATGGTCCTACAACACCCAGACTCAGAACAAGTATTTGCGATATTTTTCTGTGCACTAATACTTGTCCTGCCACGGGAATCGAACCCGCCGCCTCCGGGTTATGAGCTGACCTGCTCAACTACCACACCACAGAGGCTGTGAGAAATAACGCTCCGTTTAGATACTTCTTTTACAAAATATCAACCACACTTTAAATAATGTAATAAAATTTTAGTACAATTTATCATAAGCATTTGTAGTATAAAGTGCAAGAGTCATGTTAGCGATTTTAAACTTCCACCCATTTGTAGGGTCTAGCTAAGTGCAACCATTTGTTGCTTGTTGTGATAAACGAGTTTACATACCGCCAAATGTATTGCCATAAATATTTTTCTAAGGATAAGGTACCTTTGACAAAAAGGGACATATGTCTTAGTACGAGTATCTTTTAGGTAGCTACTCAACATTTTCTAGGAAAGTGTGTTCTAAAAAGGAAAGCGTAGGCGGACTAAGTGTATTATTTAGTTTAACGTATGAAGTAAGCTGTAGGCTGTTATACGTAGTAGTGTGGGTGTGGTTGCGATGTGAGAATAACACATCCCATCTCTTCCCGCGAGTGCCGTAAGAACCGGGAGAATATCCAACAAGTAACAAACGCAAAGTGTAAAAAACCAACTTCAGACTTCTATGGTTTTCTCATGGATGCCATTTTCAGAACTGGACCAAATTGAAATGGAACCATGAAAACATCAGCTTTCAAACAAAAATCAAAATCGGTCCAGTCTAAAGTTCTGAGGCAACAAAAAAGATACAGTCGAATTGACAACCTCAGTTTTTATAGTTGGTTAAAATACGAGCAGCAGCATTCTTCTTGGAACATTAAGCTATCTTGCAATCTCTGAGAGGTCTCCCATGCATGTTGATTATGGCAAATCCCCCTATGATTAGCGTCGTTACCATTGATAGTAAGCACTTTGTAATTTTATATGCTTGGTAAAATACCTTAATTTTTAGTACTTTTGCTTAATTTTGCTGAGGCATTTATAGTTCGAACGGCCAAGGAATGGAATGCTCTTCCAACAACAGTGTTTCCCCCTGGGTATAACCTGGGTCTTTATAAGTCAAGAGTGAATGGGCATCTCATGGGCAAGCGTGCTCCACCTTAGACAACTTCATCACTTACCATCAGGTGAGTTGTTGTCAAACGCATGCCCATTTTAACATAAATAACACCTAATATAATTTAGACTTATAACAGTGCTAAAATTGCCTATTTGCAATAAAGCTTTTGACTTTGATTTTGACTTCTAAAATGGCGTTTTATGGGGGAAACCTGTGTTCAGCAGTAGACATGTACCACACAGGCATATTTATTTACAAACAAGATAGCACATATTTTTCCAAGATACTACTTGGATCGTAGTTTAATACTTTATCCAACCAAGATCCAATATCACTATCTTCGAAACTATCAAAGTGACACTAATCGGTAATTGAGGAAACATCAGGAATATTTTCGATAGCAATCGACGCTTATGAGCATATTAAAGTCATATAAAATTAACATAAATATGACACCTAGGATTGTATTGCATAGAGATTTGGAAATTAAATGAATGACATGGAATAGTGGCTGTGATATTGGTGACGTAGTGCTCTCAGCTTGTTAATAAAGTGTATTATTTTATAGGCCGTGATGATCATTATCGTTTTCTTTAAATCTTTAGCAATAAATATGTTTTGATCTCAGGTTTATTTTGTTTCTTTGAAGAGGACCGTTCTGGTATTAGAAAATGTTATTGCTGTCGCTCTACTATCTGCTATTGTGAAAGAGACAATAGAGTCCGTTACCTATATTTTAGCGTTTTGGGGCAAAATGATTTCATCCTCTAAA
Organism: Ennomos fuscantarius; assembly: GCA_905220475.3. Classification (NCBI taxonomy): domain Eukaryota; kingdom Metazoa; phylum Arthropoda; class Insecta; order Lepidoptera; family Geometridae; genus Ennomos; species Ennomos fuscantarius. The sequence continues at coordinate 8,430,181 of HG992037.1, read as the reverse complement.
TCTTAACAAAAACTTTTTTTTTCAATTGTTTGTTTAGATTAAGTATCTATGCTATACCATAATTACATTTATATAACAAAGTAATAAAATCGATAATACTTATACTTAATTTGATATTTTTGAAAATATGTTTGTATTCTAATTATAACTACTTTTACTTAGTCAGAAATTGAAAATATGGAGTTTCGAATTTCGCGTGACACTGCAATGCGCACGTCATCATGAGACATCAAAAAAATCTACATAGTAATAAGATTACTAATTAGACTTAGGTCTTGGAGTGACATATTTAGTGTATTTTATATCCCAGAAAGTTGTGGGGTGGAGTTTCGGCGGGAAAACAAAAAAGATCGCGTCACCTTATTGTAATATTTTCCAAAACTTGTGTTATTTTCAGTGTTAGTGCATAAAATTGGTGGCGTTTTATTTGTTAAGTTCTGGATTACAGGCATGAGTGGGAAAAGTAGGAAAGTGGTATAATGATGGTGAAACGTTTTTTTCGTGTTGTTTCCAAAACTCCATAGAAGTTTCTGGTAAAGTTGCCACCACTTTACTAGGATTATGACTTGACTAGACTTGACTATGACTTGACTTGATGACTTGGACTGTGACTGACTTGACACATCTATAATAAATTTACTTGAGAAATGATCAATTACCTGACACTGGTTAAATACACAAAAGTGTGAAGCCAAAACAAAAACATAAAAAAGTTGTGTGGTTTCTATGGTGTGGTCATTGCACCTTAAACAGCGAGCTACAGCTATGTTAAGCTAATTAGTAATAATCATGTGAAATTTTCGTATAAAATTTTACATTAGAATAAGTGCAAACAAGTAAAAAAATTAAAAAAGTAATTATTCACACTGCATTTTTGATGACGCAATATAGGATTATAAAGTCATTTACTCAACGTTTATTATTTAGTCTCTATAAAATTGGTCAGAATTTAACTAACATTATATTAAGTTTCGCTTGACCGATTCGTACGATTCGAATATTCAACTATACTTTAGTCTACACTGTAGTTCTCGTTTCGGGAATAAGCTTATTTATAGCCAATAAGGCTTTATTTCCGATCCTCGCCTAGCAAATACTGAAAGCGGATATTGTTCTCCTATACACTAAACAGAGTTTAATATAGGAACTGTACAGGATGATGAGTATGATTTACCCAAACGTTCACTTGTTTTAGTTTTAGGTCGTCCACCCTAAAAACATTAATCAAATTTTTGGGGCTCATTTTAACTATCTCTAGTAATGTAACATAATAATAGAAAACGCCATTGTTGCCGTCGTTTTGGGAAGTAACGTTGCCGAATTATATGTACGTTTATTTTAACATTTTGTTACGTTTAATTGGATCCTAATGTTAATCACACTATCACACTAATATTATAAAGGCGAAAGTTTGTATGTGTGTTTGTGTGTATGTGTGTATGTATGTATATTTGTTACTCCTTCACGCTCAAACGGCTGAATGGATTTGGATGAAATTCGGTAACAAAATAGCTTATACACTGGATTAACATATAGGCTACATTTTATCCCGGAAAAATGAAAATCCCGTGGGATGAGCAAATACTTTATATCCACGGGTGAAACCACGGGGCATAACTATTACTTTATAGTAACAGGGTAAAAAAAAATGTACGATAATTATATTTTAAAAGTTACATCCTGTATGTGCACTGAGTGGTGTAAAACTAATGAAAGTGCTCCGGGCATACATGGTGTTAGTTTATCAAAGTTAATTTTCCAGTTTACCGAGTTAGCTTACTTCGTCAATCAGGGTTCAAAAGTTTTGGTCATTATGTTACAGTATCAATACTTTACAGAGAGGAAACTAAAGCAATAAAATGGTTGAGATAAAACGAAATATCCTCTAAATCGGGAGAGAAAAAAATCAGTTACTTAATATTTCCTTTTTTGAAGTAAATATTTCGTGTTTGACTCTATTACTGGTGCTTAGTCAATTTTTTTTACGCTATAGGTTGTAAATAAGCATACTGTTCTTCTGATGAGAAGAGGTCATCGCAAGACCTATATACATCTGTAACATTGACACATCTGTGCTACAAATGCGTTGCTTATTGTAATCCTATTTCCTTGCATTACCAATGCAGGTTCTGATAACTTTAAAATATAAGTTTTATTGTTATGTTTATATGATTTTGTATACTATAAAGGTTAAATCAGAAAAGCGTTGATGAACTCTAACCAAGATACATCAATTGAACATTGGTGAACTATATCCATGATACATCTATTTAACATTGGTGAACTCTATCCATGATACATTTATTCATCATTGGTGAACTATATCCAAGATACATCAATTCAACATTGGCGAATTCTATCCAAGATACATTTATTCATCATTGGTGAACTCTATCCAAGATACATCTATTCATCATTGGTGAACTCTATCCAAGATACAGCTATTCAACAATGGCGAACTCTATCCAAGATACATCTATTCCACATATGCGTACTCTATTCAAGATAAATGTATTCATCATTGGTGAACTCTATCCATGATACATCTATTCAACATTGGTGAATTCTCTCCATGATACATCTATTCAACATTAGTGAACTCTATCCATGATACATCTATTCAACATTGGTGAACTCTTTCCAAGATACATCTATTCAACATATGCGTACTCTATTCAAGATAAATTTATTCATCATTGGTGAATTCTATCCATTTATTTATTTATTTATTTATTAGGTTTTAGAAGACTATCGACTATTATAAGCTAAAATATACAATAAATTTAGGTAACAACAAAGCCATTAAAAAGTCTTCACATGTAGAAATAAAATGAAAACTAAAACAAATAAAATGAAAACTAAAACAAACACATCTATTCAACTTTGGTGAATTCTCTCCATGATACATCTATTCAACATTGGTGAACTCTATCCATGATACATCTATTCAACATTGGTGAACTCTATCCAAGATACATCTATTCAACATTGAAAAGATGTTCAAGCCAAGTGGCGTCTTTTGCGTTAACTAATAGGTAATAGTATCTCTACTGGTTCTGTACTGTGATTACATTAAGTCTAACTCGCGGCATCTCGATTATTACTCGGAATTCAAGTCAAATTCCACTCGTTATCGCAAACTTAATCCCGTTTTCCCTTTGTGACAAATTGAATTAGTTAACCAATTATGAATTTTATTGAAGGTAAGTTTGGAATAAAGCCTCGGAAAAGTGGGCTTAGAGGGACTGGCACTGGATGTTTGTAATGCTTTGAGCAACCTTCATTCTGGAATTAAAGCTTTGAAAGATCTTTCCTTTAGATTGGACTCATAGACCAGCTTGAAGGAATGCTAATTTTTTTGTCAAAACATATTGCCTGCTTGGCTTCTTAGGCATTGTCATTTTATGGACATATTTAGAACATCTCGTTGTTGATGTGTTTGCATCTATTATTACAAATAGTTAACTTACAAGTACCCCAAAACAGGTTACAGAGGTGGATAATTAATAATAATAAAATAATTAGTACCATATAAATTCGTGCCATATCTCGCCAAAATAATAAAACAACGATTAACGTAATATCAAAGTATCAAAACCACGAATAATTAAATAGCAAACTACGGCGTTATCATTTGGAAGGGTGACTGCTACAAAAACTGGTATTTATATGAGTGCAACAGTCAAGTCACAAACCTTTGGGCCTCCAAAAAACTAGGACACCAGTATAGTACAGTATATAATAAAGTATAGTATAGTGTAATAACCTACATAAAGTAATGGTACTCAAACTTACCGACAAATCAAAAGCTATTAATTTACAAATTTACTGAAAACCTTTTAAAATTCCATCAAGTTCAGATCTGAGAAAGCAAAAATTTTAAGATTTGCAGTCGCGGAGAAGATTGCTTGGAGTAACGTGAATTACAGGTGATTTCCCAAAAGTATTCATCTTTGCAATAACTAGACCTAGCTAGATATAGGAATGGATGCTGCGAACCAAGCATCTCTGGAGACTACAATCAAACAAAACTAAAAGGGAATGGCAGATATGGATTAAATATAAAATTCTATTGAAATCCAAGCGCAATGAACGTTTCTTTCTTCAATAGCTTTGAACGTGAAACTCTTGTGAATATATAACTATACTTCAGCTTTATTAATAAAAAAAACTTTTAAGTTAAAGTGAAAGTATATTTTGTGTTTAAAACATAACATTTTGTTTTAAAAAACTAAACAGGTAAATAGGTATATTATATTTATATCATATTCGGCACGAGTGAACCAAGTCGAAGAAAAAGTTATGCAAGTACAAGAAGCTTCATAAGACTTAACTACCTCCTTTCACGGAGTACCTTCTTATATATAAGCTTTATCATAGCCACGTAGAGAGGCTCTAAGCTCTCCATGTCGTCATCAAGTGAGCCCGCGACGTCATATAAACGAGCTCGACCTAATTCGGAGAACTCGTTATAAAAATCATCTCAGTGCGACGAACACAGCGTTTTTTTTTATTTTATATCTACCGTTCAGTAATTGGGTTAAAGCAGATTAAAAATTTGATTACCCTCCGATTGTAACTCGATTTCCATTTTGACTGAAATTGGTATTGCAAACTTTTTAATAATCTCGAACGTTGGTGTGATTATTCAGATCGTTTTCAGTTACGCGCACATGTTATTGCTCGTTATTGTACGTTTAACAATTTATGCTGTTATATGAGGGTGTAAGGTTATTGAATTTGGCAATGTATATTTTGTATACAATGATGTCTTTTATTTTTTCAATGATCTAGTCTTGCATCAAGACTAATACTGATGCTTAAACGAACTTGTTAAGAACCAAACGCTATGTCACCACAATTGTGGCTTCAAATCATCTACTCGTTAGTATATTTTATCCAGTACGTATTTTGTTGGAGATGGCTGTAATAAAACGTTCGTAAGTTATGAGTCTGGAAACTTTTATTTGAGTTTTGTTGAAAAGTTTGTAAGGTTTGTCGATTTAATTTTGAAATGAAACAGAAATTTATGTTTGTCATGGCCGTTGAGTTTTATTTCGTTGGTTATTCTACTATTGGCCTAAAGAATCGGTCTTGACGATTTCGAAATGTGATGTAACGGTAACGAACTTGAAATATTATTATAAAAGGCTATAATTGATCGTTACAGTGTTGATATTAAAAACAATATTAATATCTAAGGATATATTAAGAATATGAAATATGATGAATTTCTTATATTATAATATAGAAGTGGAACAAAAATTATCCTGTAGGATGTTTTGATGACAAATCAATATTTGACATACAATACAAAAAAATATTTGGACTGGCCGCTATGGCCTAGATAGTCCAAATGCTTCAGCCCACTTCCAGTAGGTAGCGTACCCAACATGCTGGCAGCATTGCCCCATTGAATTGCAATGCTGATTAATAATTAATCTGTAGTTTCAGAAACTAATAAGTGGAACTTTTAATAACAATGAAATAATTTGTAACACACTGTAGTTAGAATATTTCCTCGAAAAACTGCTAGTTTATTTAACAACTTGTACCAAGACTGTATTATCCGTATTTAAGATTGTTTCACAAATTTTCAGACATTCGCAAGCTTTCTGTTTAATTAAAAGTTTCTCCATTGGGCTTTTAACAAAGACTACTTGCCAAATGATTAATCCATTTTTAAAAGTGCTTTAGTATCTCTAACGAAACAGTAGCTTAATGCTGTATCTATTAAACTTATTAAATAATGTTTAATTTCAAAATTTTTGTAATTTTAAATAGCGTTATAACTAGATCCGCTGAAAACCGGTTTGGCAAAGGGCAATCAAGTTAACACATGCAGACGAAGGACTATCTGAACATGATTACGTATTTAACCAATTTTTTTTCAACTGCAGTTTGAATGTATTTTCGTCTTTCTTTCTTTCTTTTGTTCCATGATTTCTAGGTTGCGCTCTATTCTAGATATCATCTAGATATCAGTTAATGTTTGCCTTGTATTATCTCTCTATTTCAAAATGAACGTAGAGAGTCTGTTATAAAAAAACGAGTGTGCTTTAGACAACACGACTGTAGTAAAACTTTTATACGAAACGTGACTCTCTCTCTTTTTCTATCTTGACTAACTTATATCTCCTTCGCAACTTGCGTTCGCCTCACCCGATCAACTTCCGTATACACCACCAGCTTACTCCCCAAGTTAAGCGTGCTGAAAGAAGTTTTACTTCAAAAACCTTCACCATTATCGAGTGATGGGAAATTCTATTATGATTTACTACCTTCAGAGATCATTAAACTTCGCAAAAAATACAGCTTTGATGGGTGACAGTTGAATAGTTAACTGCCACCTAAAACTTCATTTTCATTGTAAAGTATTCTCTTTTACGGTTTGTTTTGTCTGGATACGGTTGGAAGTAGCCGTGGCATGTCGATGACACCATTATTTCCGCAACATATCATTTTATAGACTCCAGGGTAGTGCCGATTTTAACGTCGCGTCGATATGCGGTAAGTTTTATTACTATAGACGATTTAATGGTACCGCTTATAGAATACACAATACACTACAAGACGTAGGTTATAGGTAGGTATGATTATAGTATGACGGTGGCTTATGGGGCATTTATTAGTCGATAATTGATGACAGTACTGGGTTATTACTTATAATTTTGGTATTTGAATAATAACGAGTACTGTATGTTTAGTTAAGATTGGTATTGAACTTATAATATAACTAGCGGCCCGTCTTGGCTTCGCACGGGTATTTCGCCTATGTTTATCAATGATAATGTAGGAATTTTCTTTAGATCGTTCGAGTAGTTCCAGAGCTTTAATGGAAACCTGCACCTGAACAGCTTCTTAATTTGTACCAAGCTCAAGTTCGATCGTGCATGGAGTACTGCTGCCACCTATGGGATGGGTCTGCTAAATACCAGCTGGAAGCCTTAGACTCTATCGAAAGACGTGCTAAGGGGCTCATAGGTAGTGACTTGTTTGAGGTCCGACTGCAAAGCCTCGACCATAGACGCAAAGTTGCCAGTTTATCGGTCTTCTATCGAGTGCATTTTGGAGAGTGTGCATTGGAGTTGCATAACCTGATTCCGCCGTCACCGTTCCACCATCGGACAACCAGATGTACGAAAAAGCGCCACCAGTACATGGTTAATATCCCACATGTGCGAACAAAGATATTTGGCTCCACATTTATCATGCGAACAGCCAAAGAGTGGAACGCTTTACCGGTATCCGTATTTCCCGAAAACTACAAACTTGGAGTCTTCAAATCGAGAGTGAACAGGTATCTTCTAGGCAAGCGTGTTACATCCTAGACCGCATCGTCACTTACCATCAGGTGCGATAGTGGTCAAACGCGAGCCTATCAAACAATAAAAAAAAACTAATAATCAAATCTTTCCTCTTTATAATATTAGTTCAGATTACATTTTAGAATTCTTTAACCTACATTTGTTAGTAAATTGTTAGAAAATTGCGTATTGCAAAAACAAATGTGAATAATTGACCGTTTCAATACGAAAATTGTGTGCATAGTCACTGTGAATGATGAGGGGGTGATCGTATGACTTGCATTGCAATCAAAGTTACATGATCACTCCTAAGATGATTGCATGTTGTTTGGTTATTTACAGACAGACATTTACACAATCAGCCATTTTTTTAACATTAATCTGTTAACAATTTTCCAATTTCATCTAAAGTAAAAAATCAATAACATCTAGAATTTTGAATAATTTATTATAATTATATTGAGCCTAAAGCCAATAAAATGTAACTAAGTTACTCTTAAGAGTTGAGTATGGACGTTAATCTTCTAATCATAAATATTTGAGTTTCTTTTTAGTTAGTAGGTACCGTATAGAGCAAAACCATGGAATAATGTATATCCTTGCGCAGTACTGCATAAATTACGAATACAAACCATTACAATATGAACGTAAAACAGTTTGAGATCCATCATCACAAAGAAAGTGCCTCTTAAGTATATTATGAGGCACTACGGCGGACGGGATTGCTGAATTGCCTTCAATTTCCGTATTGAAGGACCCCTCGGTTTCCCTTGCATGGAGAAAACCACAGTAGACGTCTACAGTCAGCAAATGCAGCGATGCACTTAAAAACTATAAAGTTTTAAGTATTCAGATTATGAAGTTGACCAGAAATTAAATACACTACACTGTATATTGAGAAAAATTTAAGCACCCAATTCCACTATAAGTCCTTTGGCTATATGAAATCTAACAATAAAGTTGACGTTTGCTTGGCAGGATCATGTAACTGTGGGTTATCAAATTGTACAAACAGCTTACAAAGAATCAATGCTAAATTACAACCAAAAATACCCAAGCTACAATTGAAGGGGTGAGAACAAAAAGGGTTCAACTGATTTTTTTCACTAAATGACTTATGGGTATCGTTGGATTCAGCGTGAAATTATCTACAATAATACATTCTCCAAATACCGAAATCAAGCTTAAATCTCGAAATTTTGAGTCTAAAAACAGTTTATCTGTCACAGGAATACAGTTCGCTTAGCATAAAAACATTATTATATTTATTTTATTATATTATATTTTTACAGTAATTGTACGAATTAGTACTATATTTAGTATTTTAAAATAGAATTAAAACATTTTCAAGCAACTGAAATTTACATAAACCTTTTCTATTACCCTATAAGCACTCTACATTAAAATGACGCCGTTAAAGTTTAAAGCCAATTTTATCGAAACTATCAATTTGGCAGTTAAACCCTTTTTATTCTCACCCCTTCAATTATCATCATCATTCATCATCAGCAGGAAGATGTCCATCACCGCTGAACGCAGGCCTCTCCCATAAAGCGCTACTTTGGTTTGTTTGTACATTGTTTGCCATGATCATCACGTTCAACAGGCGTATTGGTGATCGCAGATCTACCGAGAAGAATCCTGCTGCCCATTCCCTGTATTATTCACTTAACTGGCTTTTACGGCACCCACGGGAAGAGATAAATAAATAATATTTGTGGCCATTTGGCCCCAAACTAAGCAAAGCTGTACAAAGTCCCATACAAAGTTGTACTATGGGAACCAGATAACTGATACAATACTTATATACTTTTTGTTTGTAAATACATACATAGAATACAATATAAACACCCAGACACAGAACAAACATCGATGTACATCACACAAATATTTGTCCTGGGTGGGAATCGAACCCACAACCTGCAGCTCAGAAAGCAGGAATACTACCAACTGAGCTATCGGGCCAGTCAATAGAGAGATAGGGTTGTATATTGTCATACCGCTGGGACCACATGGCCTATACCTCATACTATACCCTATACTATGAAACTAATCGTCGATGAGTTTGGTAACTGACGACTACGTGCAGATTCAATAGTAACAGAGCCAGTTAAGGATTGATGGCTCTTATGTCACCCATAAGCAGACACTAAAGTGGTACTATTCTATCACTGGTACCACCGGCAAAGGTCGGCTTTGATCTGGCTTTGTAGCATCCGTACTGACCACTTGTAAAGAAAAAAGTGAAACGCAAAAATAAAACTTGATCACTAAGAAATAGAATGCTAAATTCTTTATACTAATAAATAGAATTTATTGCAGAAAAGTTCAGCTTAGTTTTTGTTCACCTAAACAATCTAAACGCTAGAAATGCGGTGTCTATGTTTCTTTCTCTGCGACTTCCAATAATGTCATGCACGCATTCTATGCAAAGATGGGTAAAGTGCATCTATGAGTGGGGAAGCAAAGGAAATTTATTGTTAGAACAACTGTAATGTGCATAAGTATGTTTGTGATGAAAATTATAAGAATCATAAGAATTTATTTGATTTTATTAAAGATAAACAATCAGTGAAAAATTCTTATAATTTAATTATAAGGATTTTTCTCTCAGAGTTTCTTCAAAGCAACCATTATATCTCCTTCTTTCTTGATATGGGCTTTCCAGCCGACCTTTGTATTAAGAGTCATACGCTATCCATACCCATATACTGTAAGTATATGTAGTCATAAATGGATTAGTTTATTGTAAACACAAATAAGAGAGTACTGTTGATTCTTATTGCTAAATTTTTTACTTCATACACTTGATTAACAGCTATTTGTATCTTTTCTGTTGATTTTGCGCGGGTACTTCCTGCGGCCATTAAAGCAGGGGCCTTACCGCGTAAGTCTGGTGGAGATCGTAATCGTGTTCTCTCTTGCCCGCACTGGTGGACTTGTTAATTGGCGCGTGCAGGATGGCAGGCGAAGCCGATTCCCAGAACGGTTACGTGGTAGGGGTACTGGTCTCGATAGTGTTATTTCCCGTACTTATAATGTATTTTCAGAACACCTTATTGCAGTTTTTTCTCACTCTCTCTCATAAGAATTATTGCTAATTATAATTTGGCAATTTCTTAAATTTAACAAGGTGATGTACATCTATTATATATTAGAAAACTATAAAAAATTCGAGATTTATGACTATTAAAACAATGTCTCTTTTTAAAAATCAAACTATCCGCTTATTAGGTTTATTAGAAGGCAGTTTGTTGGAAACTAAATAAATAATAGCAAAACGATTCAGCCACCGTTTTCCAATGGCTGTCCGCAATTTATTCCTCTCCCAAACACGCCCTGAGCTGGTTCAATATTTACACAGGCTCGTGCCTAGGCTATTCCGTAGCGCTTGTGCATTTAAAGTTCCGACGTCGAGCTACTTTACAGAGTTGGCCGTGGTTGGCAACAATCACAAGGGTATCATGTCGTCAACAGCTGAGATAGAACTATTTGAATGTATATACTTTGAAACTGCGTGCGGGCTTCATTTGTATTCTAAATTTAGTTGATTATCTCTACTTTTTAAAATTTAAATGAATAATTTGTTTGCCTGATACTAAACGTTACGGCTACCATAACAGTTCCTGTACTAACAATATATTTCCGAGTGACTCGTGTCACTACGCACGTCATCCGGCAACATTACTAGACTCTGTGACATCCGGCCATAAAGACTCATTTGCACAGTAATTTCACTAGCTACAGTGCCATTTCAACCAGAACACAGTAGTGCTTACACACTACTGCTTGTCGGTAGAATAACCGGCAGTGGTTCAAACTTAGACGAATTCAGCAGAAAAGATCGTTATTCCTTAATGCAATCTTGTTTTGAAAGACATACTATCTTACTTACATTGGCATTTGTGTCGTTGACAACAATATGAAATCATAAGTTCAAGGAAGACTCAGTAGTTCAAAATATAATAAAGAAAAGGCTACAAAGTCTTACTCCAAAAGTTTTACTCTACAGAGAGAAGTGCATAATGTAAAAGGAAAATCTTCCCGCACGCCGCACCTATAATATTCTCGCAACTCAATATAAGTGCCTACAAAATAATTGTACCTAAAGTTACTCACTTTTAAAGTTTTGCTGCACCTAAGTCGCACATGAATAGCATAAGCACAACATCAATATTTAACCAAGGAACCAGGAACAAGTAAGAAAGAATAAAGGCTGGTCAGAAGTTGGATATATGGCTTACACTATAAATAACAGAACACGTCTAAAACAGCTGTGCTGTAGATTTAATTGTTAAAATACTTTAAAATAAGCTTTTAAGTCGCTTAATTATCGTATATTATTTATATCCAGTCGTAATTAATAAGTGCCAGTGTTTAAAATATCGTTTAGTGACGTAAAACTTCCATTACCGGCCGGGCAAAAACGGACGGTCATTGACAACGAGTTTGGAAGGATAGATTATCTTTCACCATCGAAACTGTTTCCAAAACAGGGGAAGTATTGTTATCTTTACACGTTATGATCCTTTTTTATAGGTTTTAACAAAAATCAAATGCCCAATGGCTTTGTTGAGTTTGTACAGTGTAGTTATTTGGTAACTTAATAATCCTACCTACATAATTAGGTTCCCACATAGTTCATGTACCTAAATATAATTTTAAACAAGTTTTGTTTATTAAACAAGCTCACTATAGAGAGATCTACCTATTAGAATTTATTACATTTTTTGCATTGGATAAAACTAATTTAAAATATATTCATTGTGTATGATATGATACTTTTTATTGCATAAACTACATATCTATTTATGAAAAAAGATTACCCTTATAATAGTAAATAGTTTACTGTAGTAAATAGTGTATAAATAGTTAACAATAGTCCTTTTGTGTAAACCAAATTAATGAAACAAGCTTTTTTTTTTTTTTGTACCAGTAAACATCTAAGCCTGCCTTTCAACTAAGTTTCATTATAAATTTTTTTTAAAGAATCATATATAAGTGGATTAATTTATTCACTAACAAATAGTTCTGCTAAAGCCAAGTATTAAGGTTACTGCTTCCTGTTTTCCAGAAAGAATTCCAATATATTGTACAATGATGACTCGCAGCAGAGCATTAAGTGACCTTGAATCCAAACTGAAGATAGCACTTTTAGAGCTCAAAGTCACCAAGGAGGCCAATGTTGGGCTCCTTAAAGAGCTGGAGGACCATGAGGCGGATATGTCTTGCATGCTAGGAAAACATGATGACTTAAAAAACCAATTGTCCGAACAAGATATAGTGTTGGAAGACATGAAGGACCAGCGAGATCGTATTCAGGCAACTCTTGATACCTATCAACATGATCAGGAGATGTATGAATCTGCTCTTAGGCGCATAAGAGATCTTGAGCAAGAACTAAACCTAAATAAAACCAAAATAGAAGAATTGGAATGTAGGTGCAAAAATGTTAATGGAGTGGAAATCAACATCAACACCATGGATTTATACTCTGAGTTAATCCATTCCACACCAAGCACACCAGAAATCATCTCAATACCTATTATTGATCTTACTTCTCCTAAGTTAATAAAACATAGTAATAAATTAAGCATAAAAGGGTCAAACAAAATAAAAAAATATGTTAAGGTTAAGAAACGTTTACAACGGTTATCTTTATTGTCAAAAAGGTATAAGAAGTACTTTAAATGCACAAATATATGTAAACAAAAATTAGACTTGCATACTGAGTTACATGAATGCTATAATCTATTAGGAAGGAACAATAGAGAACTAGATTATATGAGTAGTAGAATGAATTGTTTGCAAAAATCATTACATGATTTAAATAAGAAATACTCATTGTCAAAACAACAAAATAAGGCACATATTGCAGCCACAGCTTGCTTAGTTGCCCAGAGCTCAAGTGTTTGTGATAGCTGTTGTTCTATGGTTCCGGAAGTGGACCAGCTTAGTCCGGTTTTGGCGCTGGGTGGGGGGGTTGGCTTGGCCAGTAGGCCAAGCCAACCCCCCCATACAGTGTTGTGTGCTCAGGCACAGAGTACTGTGCCTGAGCACAGAACACCCTTGCCTGAACATAAGACACCTGTGCTGGACCACATAACACCCAAGCCGGAACTACTTTCACATAGTTTGGCAGCCCCTACCCTATGTCCGGTGCCGGTCTCTCGGATGGACTCAAATGGCGCAGCAGGGTCATCCGAGTCCACCTGCAGAACAGTTATTTTTAGTGATGAGGTGGGTGTAGGTATGGGCAGCTTATTGAAAAACAACTTGAGCCAGCCTCTTTGTAACAACAGTTACCGCAACATGCCCCTCAAAGAGCTAATACAAAATATCAAAAATGCAACTTATGGTGTCAACACAACTATCATTTTACATCTAGGCAATAGTTTAGAAATAAGAAAATCTGATATAGTCAGTTTAATTGAAACTTTGTTAGATATACAGAGCAAAGGTATAGGCAAGATTATTACTTGTTCATTTCCTTATTCAAATTCAATGACTAAATCACAAAATGATCATGTACATTATCTAAATTTGACATTGTATAATCTGACTCATCGTCATAGTGACTTTTTATATTTTGAATCTAATAATTTTATTAGTAAATTTATTTTGGCAAAGAATACATTGTATCTCAGCAAAAAGGAAAAACTGACCATTGCTAAATTGTTAGCATTTAATATACATGACCCTGTTATCAACAGTATAACAGGTCACTCTGACTCGGCCCTGGGTAGTAACACTTCTAACCAGGGTTTAGGTATGGTGTCATCTTCAGCTGATTTAAACTGAATCCTACGACAATGGAGAGGCCTGGTAAACTAAATATTGTACATCAAAATATTCAGGGCCTTTCCAGCAAAGCTTTAGAATTAGAGCTTTTTTTAGAATTTGAAAAAGCTGATGTATTGTGCCTAACTGAGCATTGGTGTAAGAAGGATATGTTGTTTCCTGTATTTAAAAATTATGCATTGGCCAGTTCATTCAAAAGGCAAAAAGCCAATCACGGTGGCTCTTTAATATGTATATCTAATAATTGTAAATTTAAAGAAAGGAAAGATATTGTTGCATTATCTGTTGAACGTGTTGTTGAACTATCGTGTGTAGAGTTGGAGCAACATATAATTGTTTGCGTATACAGGCCTCCCTCGGCTGATTTTAAGGTGTTCGAGTCTATTATGGAAGAAGTTTTAACAAAAATCTCAAACAGCGCAAAACATCTCATTGTATGTGGCGATTTTAATGTGAATATTCTTGACCAATCTTCGCTAACTGACAGTTTACTAAATTTGTTTATGTGCTTCAACTTGAAAAATCTTTACAATCAGCCAACCAGAATTACTAGCTCATCTGCTACTTGCTTAGACAATATATTCTGTGACTGTGAACCACAAAGCAAGTCAGTTATTGATAAGCTTAGCTCAGATCATTGTGGTCAAAGTGCTGTATTTCCATGCATACTGAAAAAAATATCTTATGAGTTTACTTACAGACCTATTACAACCAACCGCTTGGAACAGTTTGCTCAAAATCTAGATGACAAACTTGTGTTATTACCACTCACTGATGACCCTAATGATCTTTGTAATGTGTTGTTTGATGTTATGGATAAAGAGTTTAACAAGATATTCAAGTTAAAGACGTGTAGAGGAGGTGTTAAAGCAGAATTGAGTGACTGGGCTTCACCTGGCATTTATAAAAGTAGAAACAGGCTGTATGATTTATATTCTCAGAAACCAGATAATATTTATGACAGTAAATTTACTGAGTATTTAAAATCTTATTCAAAAATTTTTAAACGCGTTTGCCAGACAGCTAAGTCTCTGTACTTGAGTAAGAAAATCAATAGAGCGGACGACAAAATTAAAGCAACCTGGAAAATAATTAATACCGAGACCGGCAAAACTAAACCTCGGCACCGAAAACTCACTCTTAGTATTAATAACAGATTAATATCTAAAGACAGTGAAGTTGCTGGTGCATTTGAGGATTTTTTCGTAAATATACCTGTAGTTACCACTCAGTCATTAAATTCATCGACTAGTGAGTCTTGTGCAATTCTTGCAGAGTGTGTTGATAAATGTGAAGTAGTTTTTAGATTTAGACATATTAATTCGGCTATAATTGTTAAGACCTTTAGGTCACTTAAAATAAAGAATACTGAGGATCTTTGGGGAATGTCTACCAGGGTTTTAAGTGGCATTGTCACATTAATCGCACCATATTTAGCAGAAGTATTTAATAAATGTGTAGACGAAGGAGTTTTTCCCAACGTAATGAAAAATAGTAAATTGATTCCATTATTTAAGTCTGGAAATAAGAATGATCCATCGAACTATAGGCCAATTTCTGTGTTACCTGCAATAAGTAAAATTTTTGAAAAAGAAATTCTTAATCAGTTGTTAACATTTTTTAACCTTAACGGACTGTTTCACAGTCAACAGTTTGGATTTACAAAAGGACGATCAACTACAGATGCAGGCGTAGAACTCTTTATACATATACTTGGTGCTTGGGAGAAGTCACAGGATGCCATAGGTATTTTTTGTGACTTATCCAAAGCATTTGATTGCGTATGTCACGAAACCCTAATTTTTAAATTAAAGCATTACGGGGTTTGTGAGAAAGCTCTTGATCTTGTCTCTTCTTATCTTGGTAATAGAATTCAGACAGTTGAAGTTAATGGAGCAAGATCATCTGGTTCTATCACTAAAATGGGGGTCCCGCAGGGTTCAATACTAGGACCATTCTTATTTTTGGCCTATATTAACGATCTTCCATTTTTTGTAAAGAACCTATGTGATATTGTTTTGTTCGCAGATGATACGTCTCTTATTTTTAAGGTTGACCGATCCATTAATGATTTTGACGACGTTAACAAGGCAATTTCACTGGTTTTGAACTGGTTTACTAAAAACAATCTACTGTTAAATAGTAAGAAAACTAAATGTATTAAGTTTTCGTTACCTAATGTTAGGGGGTCTCCTACAAATTTATTACTGAATGGTGAGGCATTAGATTTGGTACAATCTGTCACGTTCCTTGGCATAACTATAGACTCTAAATTACAGTGGGGTCCTCACATATCAAACATTGCTGGTAGATTGAGCTCTGCTGCATATGCTGTGCGTAAAATCAGACAGTTTACTGATGAAGCCACTGCAAGATTAGTATACTTTAGTTACTTCCACAGTATTATGTCATACGACATCTTACTGTGGGGTAAAGCCGCGGACATACAATCAATTTTTGTCTTACAGAAAAGAGCAATTCGTTCCATTTATAACATGAAATCCCGCGACTCTCTCAGGGAACGATTTAAGGAGATAAATATTCTTACAGTGGCTTGTCAATACATTTACGACAATTTGATGTACACTCGCAAAAACATTAGCTCTTTTCCCAGATATTGCGACATTCATAACTTTAATACTAGGAACAAAAATAAATTGAAAGTTCCAAGATTCAGACTGCAGAAAGTTAATGGTTCATTTATGGGAAACTGTATACGCTTTTATAACAAGTTGCCCGACGGTATCGAACAATTGTCAATGCGTAAATTTAAATTATTCATAAAGTCAAACTTAATGAAAAAAGCCTATTACACAATAAATGATTATGTGTCGGACAAAAAAGCTTGGCCTGAATATCCCAAGCTTAACGGTATGAAAGCTTAGGTACTTTGCCTATTGCCTATTCCTATCTATAAATTCAGTTTCTATTTGTAATGTTTATAATAAGATAATCACGGTATTTTTCTTGCACCGGTGTGACGTGGTGGTTATTTTTGTAACATATTCATTATCTCAACTGTAATGAATTATATACATTGTAAAAGACAGTAGAAAGAAGACAAAAAAAAATACATCACTGTAAAGTTTCTTGTAGCTTCTTCTTTACAGTTGTAATCGAAGCTTCGGATCAAAGTTTTCAATTCTGCATTGTGCCGGATTGCTTGCACCAGTAGTGAGAAAGAGAACTGCTTTTTTTTCAAACTCATATATTGTAATGGGCTTGCTATATTAGTTGACAATAAGCACTTTGTAATTTTATATGCTTAGTGAAATAACTTAATTTTAAGTACCTAGTATAATTTTGACTTGTAAAAGTGCTAAAATTAGCCTATTTGCAATAAATCTTTTGACTTTGACTTTGACTTTGAATAATAATAAGCATTTGAGGACATTCACATCTAGCCTCAAACTAAGCAATGCGTGTAATATGGGAACCAGACAGCTGATAGAACACTAAGATACTTGTTTTTGTTTGGAAATATACACAATATAAAAATGAATCTCCTTGAATCACCAATGACTTTCCTTTGGTCATCGCATCACGGGTGAACAGATGAAACATTTTCACTAATTTTTTTATTGTGTTTAATATTTTAGGAGAAGGTTCCTATGAAAGAAAAAGTTTAAAAGTATGGAAAATTTTCCATGGTGAAACCGTGGGGCGAAGCTAGTACAAATACCGTTCATCACACAAATGTTTTACCTGGGTGGGATTTGAACCCAAAACCTACAGTTCAGAAGGCAGAGCAAATACCAACTGAGCTATCAGGTCAGTCAAATGATTACGATAGATTTTTGATTTAAACTGACTAATTTTATTTGGGTAATTAGCGCTAATTTGTCAATGATCTTTATCTAACGGTAAGTATTTAGGATTGCACGTAGGCACAGTAATTGAACAAAAACGTTTCGAATTGGTCGTCATTTGTCGTATCTGATCATCCGTCGCCTGAATGGCGGCCATCGCTCAAAGTCAGCGCTAATCCTCTGGTAATGAGTTCACAGCAGCGATTGTTGAGGCTTACTCAGGCTGAGCCCAACCCCTTGCTATCGAGAACTTAGCCCTACTTTCATTTGAGCCTCTTAATTATTTATGTTAGCCTTTTTTGTTGTAAACTGCTAATAATTTCAACCATTTTTCTTGTAATCAATAGTTATCCACAACAATAGCCGCAATCACCTAGTGGCAAATGTACATGTGTTTTTTTTATGATAGTGAATGATGTGATGAGCTAGTCGTTTACCTGATGTTAAGCGACACAGTTAAGAGAATAGTGTCACTCGGAACTCCGAATGATAAAGTTTCGCGTGACACTGAACTGTGTACATCATCCTGAGATATCAGCACAGTACAGTCTGGTAATAAGATTACTCGACTGTGAGATTAGATCATAAAGTCTTAATTGCCCAGTAATTTCACTAGCTACAGTGCCCTTCAAACTGGAACACAGTAGTGCTAGCACACTACTGCTTGGCGGCAGAATAACTGGCAAAGTGGTGGATGAACTTTGCAGAAAAGTCTCACCACCTAATAAAATAAATAAAAAATAAAGATGAACAAATTATTAAAAAAAGAAGAGACACGTTTCTTCTATAGTCAATCATTTATTGCAATCATTACTAGGTGGTAGGACTTTGTTGCAAAGTTCGTCTAGGTAGGTACCACCGCTTTGCCAGTTATTCTGCCGCCAAGCAGTAGTGCGCAAGCACTACTGTGTTCCGGTTGGAAGGGCACTGTAGCTAGTGAAATTACTGGGCAATTGAGACTTTATGATCTGATCTCACAGTCGAGTAATCTTATTACCAGACTGTGCTGATGTCTCAGGATGATGTGCGCAGTGCAGTGTAGCTTGAAACTCTATTTTGGGGTTCCGATTGACACTGTTCTGTTATGGGCAGCCGTGGCGCTTAACATCAGGTGAACGGCTAGCTCGTCAAATCATTCAGTAACATTAAAAAAAATGGTTTTTACATGCAAGTCTTGTTTAGCATATTAAGATTAAGTTAGTCTCCTTCTCCTTTTTATCTCTCTCAGATATTTTCTGAATAACTAAAACAAACAAACATGAAACATTGGACCGAAAGTTACGTAAATTATTTTGCTACATGCGCCCATACAAATTCAAAAGTTTAACTAACACTAGAGATTGCGATATGAAAACCCAGGGGCAAACGTAACCCGACAAAAGCTTTCTGTACTTCCGGGCTCCTTCAAAATTAATTTTAAACTACAGGCAACTTTGTAAGTAAACAAACTTTATGAGTACAAACAGAATTCGTAACACGCGTCCGCAAAATGTGCTCACATGAACACCGAAACACGTCTCTGTACTTGTCACTAAAACGTGCCCAAACCAAAGTCGCATAGTTTGAAACAGTACTTCAGATTAAGACTTAGCTTTATGGATGTAAAATGTATATTTAGGGACTTTGACGAACTGAATTAACAAGCAACGTAAGGATATACATAGATATATATGCGTAATAAGTAACTGATTCTTTGTGTTTCTTACTCTACGCTAAAACGACCACACGGCCATTTGCAATACTTATTAATCTAACACATACACACACACACACGCACACACACACACACACACACAAACACACACACACACACACTAATTATGTATGGCGTTAGTTTTACTATGAGTAAATAAATAGCTGTTTATTTTTTATACACGGCTGAAACCGAAGAGCGCATCTAGTTGGATGGGAATTCCAACAATTGAATAACCTTAAGCACTGTCAAGTAAACTTACATACCAACTTTTACCAAAGTGCGAGTGTCGGCACCACGCCAGAACTGCATTAATCATAAGGAAGGCAGGACAATGGAGGTTTTTTATCAGTACCCACATCCGACCCGCGGGAAGGCTACCGCTCCATTTCACATTTGTCACATTTGGTACCCGGAATCGGACTTATTTTGCTTAAATCCGTGGAAACGTACCTGATATAAAAAAAATCCAATTCTAGTTTTCACAGTAAAAATAAAATATTAAAATTATATAGTTTGAACCCGAGACACACTTATACATTATTTGAATTGGAATAAGCAGAATTTCCATGCCTTGTTACTCAAGACCGCTGAGATGAAGGCAATGATGCTGTTATGTTGTGACCCGCAACCCTCATTAGTATTAAGTAATTAGTTAATCATCTACTCTAGTATTTTTCCATTGTTAGTTATTATTGTAAATAAACAGCATCCCCGCACCCTTCATCCCTTCCACAGTCCGAACCAATCCTTTATAAGATCCTGCCCGCATTCCTTCCCGTCATTCTATCACTGAACTCCAAGTTTCACACATATTTCTATATCTCTCTGTTTCTTAGTTATAATTTCAAGAAAGTTAGTTATAATTTAAAATAAAAAATATTTCTTTTCTCGCCACATAACAATGCTGCGTCAAGTTTCTCTAAGGAGTTTTTACCGAGAAACTTGTAATAACCAACATATAAGTGTATACCATTAGTGCTGTAATTCCTCAGCTGTAGGTTTTCATTCCTGTGACAACCTAAGTTAGAACGTGTTACTTACCTACGTACCTACATACCTACATACGTATATATATTATAATAATAACGCCCAACAATCACATATTGTGTGTATTATGTACATATTATGTGAATGAATTTAACCTGTTTTTGTACTTTAATTTTAGACAAGTATTGAATAAATGTTTTTCTATTCTATACTATTCTATTCTACATACATAGATCCTGGACCCTAACTAGGATTGTCTGTGTCTAGGGATCCAGAAACTACGAGGATCATGGTCCCACAACACCCAGACTCAGAACAAATATTCGCGCTTTTTTTCTGTTCACAAATACTTGTCCTGTCGCGGGAATTGAACCACCACCTCCAGGTTATCAGCCGATCTACTCAATTACCACACCACAGAAGCTGCGCTGTGGCTGTTACTATGCAGCCCAGCTGTTTATATATACTGCTACCATCATCAGTTTTCGTCAAACAAGATAACATTTGTAATCCTTTTTGTATAGGTAATAAAAATTACCCTAAACAAAAGGCTCACAAATTGTAACTGAGGCAGTAAAACAAATCTTTTCCCCCATAAAAGTTACCGGAAAAGAGTAAAGTCACTACATATCTCTGAGTTGGCTTTAGTGGGGATTTCCTACATTGTTTATCTGAACTCCTGAGGGACAGCTGAAGGAAAAGAGGGAAATGTTCAAACAAATTCACTGTGATTTAGATACCCTTATGGGCCTCGCGTTTATAAAAAGATGCTGTTTGATATAAGTGTTTTTTTGACCTAGAACCTAGAAGTACCATATCGTTCGCAAATGTCAAGTTTTGTGTTAAACGATATCGTAGATATTGTGTACATGAATTTAAAATGTGACAGTGAAGTAAGATTTATTTTTCACTTCTTCCTCGAACACTCTAAGCAATCATGCATTGACTTTATGCCTATTCAATATAAAACAGAGTTATAAAAGAACAGCAAATTCCAATATACATCACATTGGGCTTTGAACTGCAAATTATCTCTGAAGAAGCAATACTTTCTCAGTTTCAGTATCATTGTATCTCGACAGCAGGTACTTAACTTGAGCTTCAATAAATATCTAAGTGCATCAAAGGCTAAAGCTCGGGTAGCGCCGAGTAACTTCATCCGTTGAAACTCAACTCACTACCTATTTTTGTTGAAACATAATAAATTTTAGACATTCTTAATGCAGTTTCGGGTAGGAAAGTTCAATAGCTTCTGAACTATTTGATAAATATAAAAGTAATCTTGAGAGCATAACAGTCATTATAAATGAAGTCTCTGCAATATTATGTACTAATGGAAAATAAGAATGTTATTTCTCTATAATTATCCTATGCAGAGTTCTTTGGTGTGATGAAAATAAAAGAAACTGCAATTTATTTA
Source organism: Ennomos fuscantarius (assembly GCA_905220475.3). Lineage (NCBI taxonomy): Eukaryota > Metazoa > Arthropoda > Insecta > Lepidoptera > Geometridae > Ennomos > Ennomos fuscantarius. Next base: position 8,408,161 of record HG992037.1, on the reverse strand, counting down.
TAGTGATGCAAATTTATATTTTCAATCAACATTGAATTTTTTTTAAATTACGACGCTAACCAACCGTAAGATTCCATGTGTCTAGGGACCCAGGAACTACGAGGACCACGGTCCCACAACAACCAGACTAGAACAGGTATTTGCGTTTTGTTTTCTGAGGCATACTTGTCCTGCCGCAGGAATTGAACCCGCCGCCTCCGGGTTATGAGCTGACCTGCTCTACCACCACATCAGAGGGCTTAAAGAATCAAAAATGACTGCGACTCGCCAATGGAGCGTGCGTAAGATTCTTCTTATTAAAACTTGCTAGAGTAGTGACTATTGATTTGACAAGTGCTGTGTAAGTGGAAAACTTCCACCCTTTGACTATGGCCTCCAGCACAAAACACCACTTGTGTATCGAACGATGAAGATTGATTAGCGGAACTAAATTGGTTTTCTTCTACAGACGCGATTGAAGGCATATTACTGTACTGTTCTGAAAATGAACAATGAAAATTTCAATAACACAAGTGTGGAAAAATTGTAATATATTATGCAGTAGCTCGCGTAGAGTAATTACAGTTATTTTACTAGCTCTCTAAAGTGTTGTGTTTTACCACGTGGTAGGTATGAACAAGTATTTGTGCACAGATACAAAAGTGCAAACACTTGTTCCGAGTCTGGGTGTTGTGGGACCATGGTCCTCGTAGTTCCTGGTTCTCTAAACACAGGGAATTCTAGTTAGAGTCCAGGTATGTAATCGTTAGGTGTTATTATTATACAATGTGGAATTTAATTCGTTCTTTTCCTTTAAAATATGTATTTAGTCCATGCTATAGAACGCTCCCATATAACTAAATAAAAAAAAGTACTTATGAAATAAAACTTAAATCTAGGTATTATCAAATTAAATTCTAAAGAAAACCCTTGCGGAAATGAACAAAGCAGGTGTTTTATTGCCTACGACACATTTACAAAGCACTCAGCTGGTGCCCGCGCTGTGTGTTGTGTACCGTTAAATAGACATTTCTGTCATGCAGTTATTTTAGGAGGCACTAAACACTAAAACAAAACCATTTTTTATAAATTGGGCCTTGTACGAATCTTCTATAGCATGGTCTGAGTACATATATTTAAGAAAAAGAGCGAATTCAATTCCACCGTGTATATGTTATTATCTTGGTGATTGCAGTAGATTTTTACACACTACTCTAAACTGCACCTGAAAAAATAAAAACAGAAATTAATAATCTCTTGGCAATTAAGAAATGTCGATATCTGTGATTATATGTAGTGGCAAAAACCAGTTGACACACAAAACGCTTTCCAATAGTATCTATTCAAATCTGTCAAAGCATAAATAAATATCCAAAATTGGGAAAATACCTTTTATACTAGATTGATATTTAGACTAGATTGACACTGCCTAGTACAAAACAAGCCTATACACCCAATAATGAGATATAAAATGTTGTGGAAAAACTTTATAATTTCAAAAAAATGAAACGCGTGATTAACGTGTCTATTTATGAAATGATTCATAGTCTATTTATGAAGTGATTCATTTGTCTACACAAGTAAGGCACAAAAATGTTCCAAAGAACCGTATCAAAGAAGACACCTAAAGACAAATTACATCACTTTAGAAACATTGTAAAAATATACGCAGACAAACTTCACTGAGGCCAAATAATGGAGGACCTGAACGTATGTGACGTTATTTATGTGTGAAATTTTCTTATAAAAAGTTTCCTTTCCTTCCCTGTGCTCGAATTCTCTCTTTTAGGGCATTTTGTGTGAAAAGATTTTAATGTTAGTTATTTAACTAGGTATTATAATAAGCATAGGTGCTAAATTTGCTTCACTTGACATGAGAACTTCATTTCAGTACCTGTATGAGCATTTAGTAGATTGTTTAAATTTCTTTGTGATTTGCATTTACTTTCATCAGATCTGTGATGTCATTAACCGCCGACATAAAAACTACGAGGTGTTATAAGTTTGACGTGTGTGTGTGTGTGTGTGTGCCTGTTGCATCGTAGCTCCCGAATGGATGAATTGATTTTGTTTTTTTATTTGTTTGAAAGTTGAATTAGTTGTGAGTTATAAAAATTGGTCCGAGATGGCCACTGTAACAAAATGGCGGATAACATAAAAAAAAAAATTCACAACTCCCTTAATATGGGCATCAAATGAAAAGGCTTGACTAGTAGTATACGTATATGATGAAGTCATCAAGTCAAGTCATAGTCTAGTCTAGTCAAGTCATACTCCTAGTAAAATAGTGGCAACTTTACCAGAAGCTTCTATGGAGTTTTGGGAACAACACGAAAAGCCATTTTGTGGTAACTGCTATCTAAGATTTGAAATTTATCATAGTGTATATTAGACTTGGACTCTAACTTGACACACACAACATACATTATGTATAGTATAAATTAACTTGAAAAATTAATTATTTGACACTGGCTAATTACACAAAAGTGTGGAGCCAAAACCAAAATAAACAAAAAAATATAAGGGTCAAATACTTGGTTGCAACAATGTTGCCACTATGAAAAATCGATTTAGTATAAACTGAATGCCGACTTTCGCCATCGTCTAATTGCTCTATGCCGATTGACCGCGTTATGCTGACAATCTCATAATGTCTGACTTTTTACGAGACATTGATTTTTCATAGATTCGTACCCTTTATTACTTACATTCTTATGTCTTTTGCTTTCATGTCGCTTTTTAAGGCACTGTTTGTTTCGCGTACGGTCTTAACTTTTGTGTTCCCTAAACACGCTCTGGGGAAATCGTTTGATGGCTTGGAGAACCTTCAAGTTCCATATTTCCAAGGTGTAACAAGACCCGCTTGTACGCTTTATTTAAAAAACTTCAAATCTTTTTGAGAAATTACAGACAAGATGAACTTTGGAACTGGAGGTTTGATGAAAATTTTACGTATGTCATGGGTACTAGAAAGAAAGAAAAGAAAAAAAGAAACACTTTATTTGGACAAACTGTATACAGTAACAAATAATGATAATAACTACAACTTAGGAGTTTTGGCGGGAAAGCGAAAAAGATTGCGTCACCGCATCGTATCATTTTCCAAAACTTGTGTTATTTTCAGTGTTAGTGCATAAAATTGGTGGCATTTTATTCGTTAAGTGTTGGATTACAGGCGTGAGTGTAGGAAAATGGTATAATGATGGTGAAACGTTTCTTTTCGTGTTGTTTCCAAAACTCCATAGAAGCTTCAAGTAAAGTTGCCACCACTTTACTAGGAGTATGAGTTTGACTAGACTGACTTGACTATGACTTGACTTGATGACTTCGACTTGTGACTTGACACATATTTGCGTGAAATATCGATAACTTGATAAATTATCAATAACTTGACACTGGCTAAATACACAAAAGTGTGGAGCCAAATCTTAAAAAAAAAAGTAGATAACAGAACCTAGTTTTATTTTATGAGAAGGAATAACGTGACGAGCTAACCGTTCGCCTGATGTTAAGCGACACGGCTGTCCATATCACTTGCAGTGTCACTCGGAAATCTAAAGTATAGAGTTCCGTGTGACACAATCTAGTAAGAAGTTTACTTAGTTTACTTCGTACTTATTATTCGTAGGATACTATTACTTATTCTATGTACTAAATTATAAAACAGCTGCTCCATGTAATTACCTATTTTGTATTCGCACTTACAATATCTTTGAGCTTAAAATTACTTTAGTCTAAAATTATTATCTCTTGGTAGCACATTAATAAGATATATATTTGCATTGACTTTGTACGATACTGGTTACGTATCATGGGTATTGGAAGCACTGGACAAAAATTGTACCATGCACATTGTATTTTTTATTTATTTTTTTTTTAATTTATTTACAAGCACACATACAAGATACATATTTATGAATGATGTATTAAGTACATTGTATAACTTAAGTATAATATTACATTTTACGGAGCCCTAGATCCCACACTAGTATGAATGATAATTTTTATTTGTTTCACAATGTGTTTTTTTTTGAATAATTTAACTTTTAAGTACCTATGTATGTATATATCTTATTTGTTTTTTTTATATGATCACTTCCTTTTTTATTTTTCTTGTCTGAAATTATTTGCATCCGTCTACGCTATTTATTAAATTTATATATGAATAATAATACTATATTACCATATTTATAATATTTTTCGCTAAAATAATTAAATATATTTAGATTCTTATTAGTGAAAACTTCTAATCGGGCCTTCGGTAATTTATATGTATTGTAATGGCTTATTTACTTGTATTGTTACCTATGTGTTAGTTTCAAAAAAAAATTTAATTTAAATAATAATGGCTAAATTACCTTGGCAGCTTAATAGTCTACAATACAGCTTTGCTAAAATAAAAGCTTACTCTATCGTAAGCATGTATTAATCAGCCGATCAGATAAGTGTTCATGGCGTTCTAGAGGCAGTATAAGCAAATAAAGCAGTTGCACAAGATTCACAAAAGAAATCACAAAAAAAAACTATCAATTCAATTTCATATCTAAAATGAAAAATCAATATCAGTTCATTTATTCGGTAGCAATACGATGAAACGAACAGATCATACGTTACACTTATAATACTCCTCTGTTTGCGTCGTAGATTAAAAAGTGGACATAACTTCTAAGGAGAACCGATATATAATCACACTAATATTATAAAGGCGAAAGTTTGTGTATGTGTGTATGTTTGTTACTCTTTCATGCTCAAACGGCTGAATGGATTTAGATGAAATTCGGTACCAAGATAGCTTATACACTGGATTAACTTACCTAAGGAATGGAATGCCCTGCCAGCGTCTGTGTTTCCGGCGTGTGTACCCGGGCGTGTTCAAGAGAAGAGTGAATAGGTATTTACTTGGCTAGCATGGTACATCTTCGATCGCATCGTCACTTCCCATCAGGTGAGAGCGCGGTCAAATGCTAGACAAGTTTGAAGTAAAAAAATAAAAAATAACATATAGGCTACATTTTATGGAAATTTTTCCTTTGGGATGAGTAAATAATTAAAATATGTTTTATCCGCGGGTGAAACTGCGGGGCGCAACTAGTATAGTATAACGATAAAGTGTTGTTTCTTTAGCTTACATGTGCATTTCAAGATATTTTATCCTATTCTCAAAATTCACTGATTAGCCAATACACATGGGAAGTATTGCAATATTTAAGTTACTTAGAATTTTTGTAAATATGTTATTGTATGAAAAGTCATGATCTTATTACTTATATTTTTTGGAATTTGGAAGCCATGGATAAACATATATTATCTGGTTCCCATAATACAAGCTTTGCTTAGTTTGGGGCTAGATGGCTTTGTGTGAGATTTCCACAAAATATATTATTATTATTATATCGTCCAACTATTCATTTTCAGATCATATCTATAAATTTTCACTGAGTTTGATTAATTAATATACAAAATAAGGTCAACTCTGATTGGATGAAGTGGGCTTCGAAAACAGTTCTCTATGAATCTAAATATATATAACTCAAAGGTGGCTGACTGACTGACTGACTGACATAGTGATCTATCAACGCACAGCCCAAACCACTGGATGGATCGGGCTAAAATTTGGCATGCAGGTAGATGTTATGACGTAGGCATCCGCTAAGAAAGGATTTTTCCAAATTCCACCCTTAAGAGGGTGAAATGGGTGGTTGAATTATTTTCCCATAGGCCACGCCGCGGGCGAAGCTGCGGGCAGAAGCTCGTAAAGCATAAGTACACTAACTCTCTTTCAATTTAGATATGATTCATGTTGTAATTTATCATTACCACTTGCAAGTTAACGTAGATATTTTCAATTTTAGGAAACTATTAGAAAACCAATAGTATAACCTGAAAAAACAAAGGAGAAAACTTAATCTAAAAAACCACTACCAAAAGGCAAAATGCCCAATATGCTGGCAGCATTGCCACGTTGAATGGCAATTCTCAATCTTTGCCGAAGTAGAGGCCAGTATATTAACGTATAAAGTTTAGCTACTGTTGGTATCGTGGCATTGCCACATTTGGCTGCTATTCCAACTCTCTTGCCAAATATGTCGGAAATGATAGTACTGTGTTGCACACTGCAGATTTACAGCTGAAGTTCTGTAACACTTAATGTAGAGTTAACCGTGCAATTTGTAAACTGTTTAGTGGATAGCGCCCTTTCATAACAACAAAATCTGATCCCCAAATTATGATGACTTTTTTTTATGTTAAGGAATGACGTGACGAGCTAGCCGTTCGCCTGATGTTAAACGACACGGCTGCTCATATCAGCTGTAGTGTCACTCGGAACTCCAAAGTATAGAGGTTCGCGTGACACTGCACTGCGCACTTCATCCAGAGACATCAGCACAATCTAGTAATAAGATTACTAAACTGTGAGATCAGATCATAAAGTCTCATTTTCCCAGTAATTTCACTAGCTACAGTGCTCTTCAAACCGGAACACAGCAGTGCTTGCGCACTACTGCTTGGCAGCAGAATAACTGACAAAGCGGTGGTACCTACCTAGACGAACTCTGCAGTAAAGTCCTACCACCTAGTGACTAAAAGACTTTCACAATACTTACTGCGACATGATACTAAAATGCTCACATCTACAATAAGTTGAATATATTGCACTTCTACGTGTATTTTCAAACTCGGATTATAGAAGTCACATGATTTATTTAGTAAATTTCGAAGTGGGTACCAATATTCGGGCGGATCTATTGGGGATTGCATGTCGGTGCAATATTTCATGATCGATTTGTTCGGGATGTTGTTCAATAACAATGATGTCAGACATGTTTGATATTGAGGTGCAATAAAGCGACCAATGTTGGGTGCCTACTTTGGGGTTGTAGATGTATACTACAAACTCATGTATAATCATGTGTAATCATGGAAACTTAATTCAATTTATATTTTTTTATGTCGTAGTGTGTGAATTGGGACTTGGACCGCTACATCACTTTAACTCTTGTAATATGCGTCTGAACTACTTGTATGGACAACCATTCAGTATTTATTTATTTACTTTTAAGTATTTGTGGGCAGAAGGGGTTGTGGGTAGGTTGCAACCTATATAACTATAGGCCTTCAGCATGTCCACACCGCGCTGTGTCTGGAACAAGAATGGTGCGTAGTACACCGAGCGGTCCCTTTTTATAGCCAGATGGGTGGGGAAGCGATGACAAATGCCAGTGTTGCCACTGTAATAAATTTAAATGCTGCTACAGAGTAAATTACGGTACAGCCCGCTGAGCATAGAGTTTACAACTGGACGTTGCCGCCGTCATATTTATTTGTTTGTATTTATTTATCACCACGTAGATGCCTTAAATATACTTCAATACTACCGAACACCATCTTTTTTTCATCACCACCAGAATCTGGACCATATTAAGAGCTGGCTCCTCTAGCACAGCTAGAAACATAGCTAAGGAAACTACTAGCGCGCTCATGTCATTACATGGGAGCCCTGCCATAGAAATCCTGTGGCATTAAATAGAAAACCTACCAGAGCTTCTTCTCATACTTTTTTATAGTGCGTTTACGTTTGCCACCAATTCGCCTTTGTTGTGTTGTAAACCTCAGAATATTATTAAATACTTTGATTTTTTTGAACGGGCATAGGATGTTAAACTGACTAGATACTAAAATCATATATGCTACCAACGGCTGAATGCAAGTAAATACATCACCTATTACAAAAACATTTTCACTCCTCTTGCTCAAACAGTCATTGTAGCGTACCAGAGCGGAGATAAAGTAGCATATTATCCTTATAGGTACGCATCCTCATTTTGGCAGCTTGAAAAATCCATGGTTAAATCCCCAATGGATATATTAATTAAACGTTCACAAAACTCCAAACGTTAATATGCACGATTTTCAATTCTGAAAAGTTTATTAATTCAAGTGAAATATTTCGTTAGTTTCCGTGCAAGCGCTTTTACGTGGAGGTGACGGTATGATAACATTCAGCTCAACTTCTAAGCCATGGTTGAGCGAGCGCAAAAAGCAAAAGCCAGCTCTGCAGGCTGCACGGTGCACGTTAGTATATTTAAATACGACAGTACAGCAGAGTTATTGTATGTTTCAACGCAAAGTTGAAAGAAAAAGAATGAAAGAAAATTCATTTATTTAAATGAAGTTGCTGTTCTATCGATCTTGTATGAGTTATATTTAGGTGAGTGTGCAATGGAATTGCATTATTCGTATGACATCTCGTCATCTATACATGGATGCTATTCCTCCATACCAAGCATTTTGGTTCGATGTCGAGGTTTATTTATAATGCGAGTGGCTAAGGATCGAAACTCTTCACCACCTTCTGTTTCCAAATTGTTATATTTTGGATTTTTTCAGGAGAGTAAAAAGGTTTTTTTGGCAAGCGTGTTATATCTTCGACCACATTGTCACTGAACATCAGAAGAAATATGGTGAAATGTAAGCCAATTAATAAAAAAATGTTCATGCGTAAACTACAAGTTTAATATTTAATCACACTAATAATACATATATCCGAAAATTTGTGGATTTGTGTGTTTGTTCTATCTTCACGACCGACGCAATAGCTGAACGAATTTGAACGTATTTTATTAAAATGAAGATAGATTATATGCTAGATAACACATATGTTACTTTTCATCCGCGGGTGAAACCGGAAGGCAGGTCTAATAATAGAATAAAAACATGTCGGAGTAACACAAAATGTTTGTTAGGCGTTGTGCCTAGAGTTAGCGTTTAAGGTTTTGGTTTCAATCTTGAAAAATTAATTTCTCTTGGGTAACAACAACAAGTTCATTTGGGTTGCAACTATTAAGTATTCTTTGGTTGTGGGTACCTATTTATTATATGGACTAGGGCTTACTAAACCAAGAAATGCGTTGTTTTGTAGTTTTTAGTTTTACTGCTGCTATAACTCACTTCATGTCAGAAGCCTTCGACTGTTGAAATCTCCGATATTTACTAGAAGGAAGGGTACATGACGCGTTAGCAAGATACGTATATCACTTGATAAGGAATGACATAACGATCTAGTATTCGCTTGATGTTAAACGACACGGCTGCCCATATCAGTTGCAATGTCAGTCGGAACTCTATAGAGTTTTCTGTGACACTGTACGCCCGTCATCCTGAGACATCAGCAGTTTGGTAATAAGATTACTCGATTAGATTGGGTCATAAAGTCTCATTGACCCAGTAATTTCACTTGCTACATAACCTTTCAAACTGGAACACAGTAGTGCTTGCGCACTACCATTTAGCGTTAGAATAACTGGCAAAACGGTGATACCTACCTAGACGAACTTTGCAGTTAATTCGTACCAAGCACTTAGATCATTCTCTGTTTTACACTGCACTACACACCTTCGTCGAATCAGCTACTTCTGCAACTCGGAATACACACGGTGGTAAATTCACGCGCCTCATTATTTCGCTTCGACCAAACCTCCATTCAAAATAAATGTTATTAAAATGTAAGAGTAATATTTTTAAAACGACGAGTGTAAACGTTCCCTTCCTTGGGCATGTGCAATTAAGATATGCACGTGTTGAAATGAAATGGTTTTAACGCTTTGGAAGCGTTTTTAATCTTAGTTTTTACGGAATTTAATCACTTTGCCGATTTGTATGCTACGTAATGTAGAAAAAAAACTGTTGGTATAAAATAAATTATTACTTATTTTATACCAACTATTAAATTTTATTAGTGAGAAAGAGAACTGCTTTTTTTTTCAAACTCATATATTTTAATGGGCTTGCTATATATTATTTGACAATAAGCACTTTGTAATTTTATATGCTTAGTGAAATAACTTAATTTTAAGTACCTAATATAATTTTGGCTTGTAAAAGTGCTAAAATTAGCCTAATTGCAATAAAATCTTTTGACTTTTGACTTTTATGTTGCGATACTATAATGAATTGAAAATTACGCTCAAGATATATTATATTTATTAAGTAAGTTATGTTTTTTTAGCTGTACATTTTTATTAATCTTTTATTGTAATACATAATTGAAAAGCTCAATATATATACATATTAAATAACGTATATAATTAATTTATATCAACCGTTAGGGTTTCAAATAACTCACACAGTTGGATAAAAGTTTGTCGATCAAAAGCTACAGAAAATCAAATCCAGTCAATATCTGTAATAATAATCAAAAAGCCATTATTTTTGGTCAAATTTTATGTGTGCATAATATACTAAAGGTTCGTTCAGATACCTACATATTATGTAGATAAGTGAACGAAATTCACATCGTGATTATAATCAGTTTCATTTAATCCACATTAAAATATCTTTCATAGACAAAGTTTGTTTCAAGAGGGTCAGCCTTAACATAATCCAGCCACTTGTATGCAAACTCGTAAAACGATTCTAATTGAGATAAAAACTTTAGAACAGTGGGCAATTAGTTTACTTCCCGAGAAAATTCTAAGATTTTCATTAAGGAATAACTTTGATAAACTTGCGTTCTCAGTGCTTTTGTAAAGTTATTGGAGTAGTGGGACCGCCCTAATTCACTTGCAATAATTCTTTGAAATATAGAACCAATTTAATGAATTTACTAAAAGTATCTTTAATATTAATTTATCAATTTTTCAACGGGGCAATGCTGCCAGCATGTTGAGTACGCTACCTTCTGGTAGTGGGCTGGAGCATTCGGACTGTCTATAGGTCATCGCGGCCAGTATATAGTCTAAATGTTTTTTTTGTAGTAGTAGTAGTAGTAGGTAGTTTTTAGTATTAGTTATTAAATCATTGTAGTATTTAGAAAATAAAGGCAATTTGTCGTTTTTAAAAAAAAAAATAACATCATTTTTATATATCAATATAATATAAAATAAATTGTCGATACTACGAAAAAGGAAAACCTAGCAAATAAGTAATCCTTATCATATTTAGAATTACCTCCAACTATTCAAGTCTGATTGGAAGTCTTATAAGCTGCAGAATACTTGAGTGAATTTTCTTATAATTTTGTTATTAGGGCTCAAAGGGCTTAAAAACCTTTTCATAGAAATTTTCTTTCTTATACCTTATTACATTGACGGTCGCATCAGGGTCTGCAGTCAATCAATGTATAACCTGACCCTTAAAGCGAGTTCTCAATAAGTTGTCTGTGCGACACAATTTTTTTTTTGTATTTTGCAGGTTAATACGCAGATCTTAATTACACGAGAGCTACATTTATAATTTCAACAATTGAATAGAAATCCCGTTCAAATATTGAAGTTAGATATATAATATTATGCACCAAGATTCAATAGAACAAAACTAGATCAAACAAGATCTCGATGGGAACCGATAAAAGTGGGAAACTTTTCAAATAAAGATCTGCTTCAGCACGGATGACCTAATTTTTCAACGCTATAGAGTTCTTTATTTGAGAAATTTCTGGATGCAATAAAGACTACTTATGCTATTCTTTGGTCTATTTTAAAGGCTATCCATCATATTTTATCCGACCATGTTGAAATAGAAGCTTAAATATTTTCAGTGAAGATTTAAAATTCATGGGTGATATAAAAGAGTTTGATGCACGTTAGTGTCGAATTTTCTATGACGTGTTATATCCCGAGGAAATTGGAAGATATTTGTTAGTGTTGCTAAAACACAATTTAAAAAACTTGACAATCAACAGATAGAATATTTTTATTTCATTCTAACTAAAAAGCTCTGCGTTATTAGGTTACATCAAAAAATTAAAATATAACACTATCACGGAGCTATTTCATTAATATATGCAAGGTTGCGAAGCAAATTTGACATATTTATTCGGAATTTATAACAAGACGCTTATACGCTCAAAATTCGGTTCTTTGTCGGGCAGTCCGAACCTATAATAAACATTATTCTGGCTTAGACCTATTTCATTTATCTAAAAACGCTCTTAAATTTGAAATAAAAATTTTGCACCGCTCTAGTTGAATTAAAAAAAAATTACTTCAAATTATTTAGTCAAGATACCCTATACTATTATTATATTATTATAATTGTTCAAAAATACATTCACATTTACAATCTCACACACACACAGCATATGCCCTATACAAACCACATACCTGCACCACACACACATACACACCCCTACACACATAATATTTATATACACAATATAATATTCACATATACACTACACATACACACAAACATTTCATGCTATTTGTGTATACTGCAAGCTTGTTAAACACATTTTTTTATTGTTGTATATTAATAGTTAATTTGTGTAATCCTGTTTGGCCTTCTTTTAAGTATGTAAATTTGTTACTGTATACTATGTTATTCACGCTGTTGGATTGCCTAAATAAATAAAATAAAAAATAAAATAAAATAAAAGACATTCTTAAAAAAAGGCTCAATGTTAAACCATCGCAACCTTCTTTATGAACGCCCAAAAATACATGATGAATCGTGCATTATTAACAATCAGAAGTGAGAGCGTTCAAAAAACTCGCCCTGTCGGCGAGCGTCCATTCGGAACAAAAACCGAGTCTCTGCTTCCGTTAGCCGACAAAAGGAAATTCAATAAGAACGAATTTCCCGTGATTTACGACCACTATTTTCTCGTTAAGCCCCTGCTCTAGGTGTTCCGTACACGAGGTTTTATTGTAAAGACAATTCAGTCTCTCGAAGCGGAGAATTATGGTTTCTTAGAAGCTAACTTCTAAGCTTGCGTGTTTGTTTAGCTTGGTTTTATTTTCGGGTAAAACGAGGACATGAGTTTGGTGACAATAAACCATTTCGTTTATTATGACAATTCACTGTTTGAGTTCGTTTCCCCGTTTTCCATACAAAGTCATGATTTATGTTAGGTTGTTGCAGAAAATGTGCGGCTTCATATTATTAAATTAAAACTACTGAAGTTTGTATTTATTAAATAGATTAAAACAGTTCTTTAATTAAATGGTAGTTTAGTTTTTGATTAAAATAACTTTTCCAATGCTAGATTAGATTCTATAACAGAGTAAAGTGTAAAGACAAGTAATCGTAGAGAAACAATAGTTAATATGCGGGGACGGTTTCTCTCATTTCTCCAATTCGTAGGAAGCCATTTGGCTGCATCTTCATAGTTCGAATGGTAAATGGAATTTTCGCCATGCTCTTTGTTTCCTAGTTATAATGAGTAAACATCAGCGACGATGTGCCGATTTCAAAAACTGTAATGGAGCGTGTATGAATATATACTAATATAACACTATGATTGGCCTGATAGATTAGGTTGTGGGTTCGATTCCCATCCAGGACAAACATATGTGTGATGAGCATCATCGATGTTTGTTTTGTGTCTGGGTGTTTATATTGTATTCTATGTATGTATTTACAAACAAAAAGTATATATGTATTGTATCAGTTGTCTGGTTCCCATAGTACAAGCTTTGCTTAGCTTGGGGCTAGATGGCGCTGTGTAAAATGTCCACACATATTTATTTATTTTAAACTTTCGCAACTTGAACTCATATTGTAAAGATAAAACGGGTCTTTTCGCGTACAAGTTAGTCAAAATAAGGTTTTGATATTTTTTGTATGAATTTATACTATATCTTGTACTACCTATTCTGTGGCTATGCTATAAACATGTTGTCAACATTTTTCAAATAAAACTGTACATATGAAAGTGGAAGAAAAATATTTAAACCTAACTTTATAGGTTATAGAGGGTTTTTGAATAGGGGTAAAAATTTTATAATTAATTAATCAACATTAGTTAAGAATTACGCATTATGTTTTAGTTTTGCAAAGAACTGAATTGACATTAACAAAGATTACATCTAAGGCCGTATTTACCTATATTTCCTTCCCCAATTTATTTGTATCAGCAATCTTATATTTCTTTCTGGCTTAGAAAAATATATGTGTACGTACCTAATTTGCTTGTATGTGAGGGGCGTGTCTATATTGTTATGGTGGACATCAAAAATATTTTTTATGGAAACAATCCAAAAATATTTGTAAAGGTAATATGAAACTAATCGAATAAAAACCATAAGTTTACTCCATATGTAGAACTCTATCAAGTGATGGTATATCAATAAACATTTTTGTATTTTTTTTTTTATTTTGGTATGAAATGGGTACACTATCGGCTTCATTGTCAGATGTGACACTCTACGTGTCTATTACAAAACACAATTCTATTTTTTCTACACAAAATATTCTCCTTTTTCCATACCAGCCTCGAAACTTGTTTACCAATAGATTTTCTATTTACGGGAAGCGCAATAAAACCGGTTGGATTTTCGCATAATAGGAATTGATGGTGAGGCCAAATCACGAACCAAACGGTGTTCCTTAAATATTTAGCTCGAACGTAACACGCACTAAAACAAAATGGGAAGACTGTATAAAGATGCCCTCTAACTCTGCAATTTGGTAAATTCTTCTTATATTGGAGACTAGTTGTGCCCCGCGGTTTCACCCGCGGATAAAAAGTATTTTAATTATTTACTCATCCCACGGGAAAATTTCACTTTTCCGGAGTAAAATGTAGCCTATATGTTAATCCAGTGTATAAGCTATCTTGGTACCGAATTTTATCCAAATTGATTAAGCCGTTTGAGCGTGAAGGAGTAACAAACAAACACACATACAAACTTGCGCCTTTATAATATTAGTGTGAATCAATACGTTGGTCGTAAACACTGATGTTATCTATAACAATTGTATATTTGTTTGAATAAAGGATGCACATAGAGTTGTTAACTAAAACTGGTTTCTGTATCTTTCATCCATACAATTGTATATAGTATTGTTAACGAATACCGCTAGTACCTCAAATGTGAAGCCACACAGGCTGTCACTTAATAGAGTGATCTCTTCTTTTAGAATATATAATAAGTAGAACCTTATAAGAATATCTTTATTGCTTAGAAAAGACAAACAGAACCTTAAATATACGATAGAAGATTTTAATTACTAATTTCTCATATCTATTTATATAAAAATGAATCTCTATTTCCCTTGGTCATCGCATCACGGGTGAAAGGATGGAACATTTTCGCTAATTCGGGAGAACGTTCTTATAAAAGAAAAAGTTAAGAAAATATGGAAAAAATTCACCACGTGGGTGAAACCGTGGGGCACAGCTAGTATATAATAAACAGATATTTTGGTGGTATTTTGTAAACGTAATCGATTATTGAAAATGAATTAGCTACATTATTATTTTGTTTATTTTTTGTTGTTTTTGTTTTGGCCCCACACTTTTGTGTACTTAGCCAGTTTCAAGTAATTGATGATTTTTCAAGTTAATATTGTACTTTACCTATGAAATTGCCGTTTTGTTTGAAAAAAGTTGAAGTATTTTTTTTTCGAACTTATTTATTTCTTTTATTTAAAGCAATCACCCCTGCAATCAATGCATCTTTGCCAACGCTGTGGCAGTTTATGGATGCCCTTCTTGAAAAAATCAGCAGAACGGGAGACAACAAACTCTTCAAAGGCGTTTTGTACTGCCTCTCGGGAATTGAATTTTTTTCCGCTAAAAAGTTGTCCAAATTTTGGAAAAAGTAATAGTCGGTAGGCGCAAGATCTGGTGAGTATGGCGGATGAGGGAGAGCTTCCAAACCCAACTCATGCAGCTTAGGTCTGTTGTGCAGTATGGGGTCGCGCGTTGTCGTGAAGTAGCAGTGGAGGCGACCGATTGACCAAAGCTGGTTGCAGACGTGCGAGTTTCGCCATCATTGTGGTCAGTTCTTCAATGTACACATCTACAGTAATGCTCTCGCCGTTTTGTAAAAAGCTATGATGAATCACACCAGCACTAGACCACCAAACTGTGACCATCACCTTTCTAGGGGTCATTTTTCGTTTTGCACATTGCTTTGGTACCGAACCAGGATCTAACCAACTTGCTGAGCGCTTTCGATTGTCAAAAAGAATCCATTTTTCGTCGCACGTAACAATTCGGTTCAAAATTCCTTCATTTCTGTGCCTGTTAAGCAGCGCAAGGCAAGTCTCGACGCGTACGTTGCGCTGGCGATCGTTAAGTTCGTGGGGCACCCATCTATCAAGCTTTTTATCTTGCCAATCTGTCGCAAATGGACCAATATTGTTTTGATGCTAACATCAAAAGCTGCTGCCAGCTCAGCTGTAGATTGAGATTCATCAGCTTCCACAATCGCCTGTAATTCATCATTGTTGACCAAAGTTTCCGGACGACCACGAGGTTCATTTTTCAAGTCAAAATTTCCAGAATGGAACCGAGCAAACCAATAACGGGTTGTACGTTCGTTTGTACAGTTCTCTCCGTAAACGTCGTTGATATTACGTGTCGTTTGTGCCGCGTTGGTGCCACGACGGAACTCATATTCCATAATTACACGAAATTTCAAAGTATCCATTATGAGGAAAAATGTTGAAATGTAATGAAAATACAACGCTAATCAATAAACAAAAGACTTACATTGTAAATAGAATGTCATATTTTTAAAACAAAATTAATTTGAATTTAGAATTCATAGCCAATCAAAACTTTTTTTGTTTGAAAAAGTCTGTACTGCAATACGGCAATTTCATAGGTAAAGACCTATTATATGCGTGTCAAGTGACAGTCCAAGTCATCATTAGTCATACTAGTAAAGTGGTGGCAACTTTACCAGAAGCTTCTATGTAGTTTTGGAAACAACACGAAAATAAACGTTTCACCATCATTATACCACTTTCCCACACTTAAAAACACTTAAAAAATAAAATGCCACCAGTTTTATGCAGTAACACTGAAGATAACACAAGTTTTGGAAAATAATACTATTCGGTGACGCAATTTTTTTCGCTTTCCTGGCAAAACTCTTATTTGTTTATTTAATTGAATCAATTGTTAATTGATAAGCGTATCGTATAAGCCAAGTTAGTCTGGTTCTTTGATTTTTCTGTTTGATTGCTATGTGAATAATTAGATAGTGTGAGATTACTGCTGACTTCGGCAGATGTTAAGATTGATTTTAAGGAGAGGAATATAACTGTAAAGTTCATGCGGCTGTTTATTTTGAAGACCCTCCAAAACCACTCCAACACAATGATTAATAAATGATGTACAGAGTTGTTAACAACTAATGCATTCATCTGTATGCACCATCATTAAAAAAAAAATATTTAATGTAGTCAACAATATCATTATTTACCGTAACATGTAACTTATTATCTAATAAAATAAGAACACGAATAAATAGAACATGCACGAGACTTAAACAGACATTCATCCCCTCACATTCTCCATAAATATGCATATCTCCAAGATATAGAACCAAATAAACCGCAATGAGGTCAAATATTATATGAATGCAAATGAGCAACGTCAAAGGATAACAGACTGAAGATGGGCGTTTGAAGGAGCAATATGGCAAAATGGCAACAGAAAAAAGATGAAGAGAGAGAAGACAAATATTTGAATTCATTAGCACTTTGTAAACATTCAGCTGTCAAATTGAATACGCTGTTTTATGAAGCGGCAATCGTCCTGCTGGTCAATCGACGCTCAAAAAAAGTAGATTACAATTGCTACATACATAGCAAGTAAGCTTTCTACTCATCATTAGAACAACTGAATAAAAAGTTCTTTCTTAGTCATTGTTAATTTTTAAGTCGTTTTTTGAAGTAAAACTTCTTCATGCACGCTTGACTTGGGGAGTAAGCTGGTGAATGCGTAACGAGACGAACGGAAGTTGAAAAGTTGTTGGTGCACGTAGATCTCCATTGTCAACATAACAAAGTTCAAACTTACTTAAAATTTGTATTATTATGTTGGTATGTCCGGTAAAATGATAATTTACAATTTTCAAGATTAACATTAAACAAAGCAAAAACAAAGTTATACCGGCTGATAGATGTAGCTAAAGAAGTTTTACTTCTGTAGTGTGATCTAAAGCACACTCGTTTTTTAAATATAACAAACGCGTTGTTATTAAAAACAAACTTGTGAGTGAAATGGGTGAGAATTGTTGCTACCTACATAAAAGATACACAAGTAAGGTACAGGAGCCAATGAAGGCCCACTTAATTTCAAAACCTCGTGAAATCTTGCAGATAAATAAAGTATAGAAAAAACATAATGGAAGTTGTAATAATAATAATTAAAACACACTTGCATTATTGTCTATGGTACTAGTAGCATAAACCCGCGAAATTTAAAATGTTTCGTTTAATCATAACTGTATTTTTTTTAAAGTGGGCTATCCTAGGAGCCGGGCCATCTTCGGCGACACTACCTTAGTAGTAGGATAAAATGCAGTCGATATGGCAGCGGTTTTTTTTGTTGAAAGATTGGTGGTTCCCAAACAAGTTACCAAACATTGTAAAGATAAAACGGGTCTATTCGCCTACAAAAATCCCCTCGTGACCAATGTGACTTGGTCGAAACGTGCGTCAAGGTTAGTCATAATAATGTTTTAATAATTTTGTACGCGAATAGACCCGTTTTATCTTTACAATATGAGTTAAAGTTGCGAAAGTTTAAACAGTGTTAAGTTACCAAATCTAGTTACACTTTAAACAGTTCACCAATGGGTGGAAATTATCAAAAAATAAACTTAACTCCTAAAAGCTCCGATTTGGTGGATAAATCACAGCACTCCTCAAAAACTTTGTACACTTTATAAAGACATTAACAAATAGCTTACTTGTTAGAGCTAATTTTGATAAACGATTAACTTGGGGCTATCTTTATTATCCATTTACCAAGTTCAACCAAGAGAAACGAAGTCAAAGGACAAAATAATGATTTCATAAGCGCAAAATTGTTTAACTTAGCAGGGTTGTCACAAAACAAGTTTTAGATTATAATGATTATGGCCGAAGTTTCCAAAGATAAACATAAATAAGACGTGGTGGGGCCACTAAATGAAATTGCTAATAACGAAAATGTCGAGTTATACGAAACTTTAGTGCTTTCCCACTGTTTTAATAAACAAACAGGGAAAACTCGGGTAGTTCTTACTTATTGTTTTGGTTGTCCTCTATTGAGGACATTTAAATAATATTAGATTAACATGATTTGGTTAATCTAACCATAAGTATAACCATAATAATCATAGTTGGTAAGATCTTTTCTGCAAGAGTTCGTCTAGTTTTGCCAAGACGCAAGCATTAGTGTGCAAGCACAACTATATTGCAGTTTGAAGGCCATTGTAGCTAGTAAAATATCAGGGTAAATGAGAATTTATCACAGTCTAGTAATTAGTAGCTATTCATTTATAACACACTGGCTGTAATATAAGTAGAGTGTGTATTGGCTGCTAGTATTCTGGGAACCTTACCACGCGGTGGTGAGTTGGATAGCATATTTATTTTGTAAGTAATGTTTTATAAGTTGTAACTTTTATTTACGACTGACCGGATAGCACAGTTGGTATCAGTTATCTGGTGCCCATAATACAAGCTTTGCTTAGTTTGGGGCTAGATGCCGTTGTGTGAGGTGTCCAAACATATTAATAAAAAAAAAAATTATAGAGTGCGTGTACATATTAATGATTCTGTTGAATAAATTATTTGTGTAGCAGAGTGTTATATTATATATAATTAGAGTGTTTTGAATCATACTTTGCTCGCCACGTGACTGTCGTGCACGTGTATGAAATTATGAATACATAGTCCACCCAAAAGCTATAAGGTTTTTTAAAGTAAGGTTTTCTTAGAACCCTCATTCTAAATTTCAAAGTAGAGTTTATGCTTTACTTGTCAGGTGAGCTTTGTATGATTGTTACAGTTTATTTATTTTTATCGGGTAATCACAAATCGGCTTCCACTAAATAATGAAAGATCACTTATCGCGTTTTCATATTAGGCTGAATTTCCGAGCGTTTCGATTTGCTGCATTGGGAACTCGTGAACAGCGATGATTGCCAGTTCGCGTGATGGTTCCATAAGGCTGTGTAAAAGCATTAGGCGAAGAGCCGCCGCTATTAAATCCTAAGGTGTGATATTATATGGCCTAAAATTCTATGTGAATAGTAGAAAGAAAATAACAAACGCAAAGCGTGAAAAACTGACTTCAAACTTATATGGTTTTCTCATGGATGCTATTGTCACAACTGGACGAAATTGAAATGGGACCAAACAGGAAGAAAGAATTGAATTCAATCGGTTCAGTCGAAAGTTCTGAGGTAATAAACATAATAAATATAATACACTCGAATTGAAAACCTTCTTGTTTTTGAAGTAGCTTAATTAATTTAATTTACTGTACTTACTATTTAGGTTTTCCATCTGTTACCTTAACATTAGAGGATCGGGTATTAGAGTTTCGCGTTACATGAAGTAATTTTTATATAATAACTGTTAGTTTACACACTCTTGTTCGATCTTTGGGGTTTGGATTAGCATCAGGCAAATGACTAACTTGTGACGATATTAATTTGATTTTTTTAAACCTATTATTAACCTAACATAACCTAACTAAACATAATAACTCAAAGGTGACTGACTGACAGTGATCTATCAACGCACAGCCCAAATCACTGGACGGATCGGGCTGAAATTTGGCATGCAGGTAGATGTTATGACGTAAGCATCCGCTAAGAAAGGATTTTTCGAAACTCCACCCTTAAGAGGGTGAAATGGGTGGTTGAATTATTTTCCGATAGGCCACGCCGCAGGCAAAGCTGCGGGCGAAGCTCGTTATTATATATATATATGATGATATTATATATATGCTCTACTATTAGATAATGATACAGCCTCTTTCTAATTTGCACACCTTTTCACCTTTCCGTGAATCTATCAAACAATATTTTGTCAAACAATTAGTGAAATACCCCTTACTGTTGATCAACTCCCTTACGTAGTACGTATCCTAAATGAATGATCGCCTCTACAAATAATGTGGCGAACGATACGATTCTTACAATATTAAATAATGGTATTCGTGACCAAGTGTACACATTCTTTTCATCTCATAGATGATGTATGAAGACCTCGTTTAAGTAGACAATGAAGTAGGTACCTTGACAATGCATATCTTGACAATTTAAATGACTATTGTGTGGGTAATGTAGGTTGTTTTGTCAACTTATGACTTGACCGATAGTGTCTTTGAGTCGGTTGTATTAGCACTGAAATTAAAATACATACATTAAGATAATCATAACGATTGTGGTCTTTGTGTTACAGATAATACGTGAGCTAAAGTGAACTATCCCATTGGAGTTTTGGCGGGAAAACGAAAAAGATCGCGTCACCGCATTGTATGTCCAAAACTTGAGTGATTTTCAGTGTTAGTGCATAAAATTGGTGGCATTTTATTCGTTAAGTGCTGGATTACAGGCATGAGTGTGGGAAAGTGGTATAATGATGGTGAAACGTTTCTTTTCATGTTGTTTCCAAAATTCCATAGAAGCTTCTGGTAAAGTTGCTACTACTTTACTAGGAGTATGACTTGACTTGATGACTTGAACTGTGACTTGACTTGACACATATATACAAGGTGGAATTTAATTCGTTCTTTTCTTTTAATATGTGTTTTCAGCCCATGCTAATGCATGCCAATGCATGTGTAATGCTCCCATATAACTAAATAAAAAAGTACTTATGAAACAAAACTTAAATCTAGGTATTATCAAATTTAAATTCTAAAGAAAAGCCTTGTAACATTGAACAAAGCAGGTGTTTTATTGCCCACGAAACATTTACAAAGCACTCAGCTGGTGCCCGTGCTATTGTGTACCGTTAAATAGATATTTCTGTCATGTGCATGACTGTCATACAGTTATTTTAAGTGGCACTAAATACTAAAACAATATTATTATTTTTTTAATTGGACCTTGTACTAATATTCTTTAGCTTGGTCTGAGTACATACATTTAAGGAAAAGAGTGAATTGAGTGAACGCCACCTTGTATAATATAATTAACTTGTGAAATTATCAATTACTTGACACTGGCTAAATACACAAAAGTGTGAAGCCAAAACAAAAACAACAACGAAAAAAAAAGAAAATACTTAATACTCAAGCTAATTCACTGTCAATAATTGATTACGTTTACAAAATACCACCAAAATATCTACTTATTATATACCAGCTGTGTCCCACGGTTGCACCCGCGTGGTGAAAATTTTCCATATTATCTTAACTTTTATTTCATAAGAACGTTTGCCTGAAAATAATAAACACAATAAAAAAAGAATTAACGAAAATGTTCTATCCGTTCACTATATTTTGACGATTTTCAAAAACACACATTACAGTCAATCAGGCATCGCTGAGGTCAAACGAGATCAAAAGCCTCCTCACGTATAGAACTTGACACTTGCTCATATTTACCTATCGACTCGCAATAAAGCAATTTAGCCGACGTCTGGGATGAGTGGCGGCCGCAAGCGCTATGAATATCAACGCCTTTATGGCGGAAAACTTGAGATGGACGCCCTTTCGTTGCCGGGCTAGGTTCAGTTACAAGAGAATAATAGATACACAAAGGCCTCATGATGCATTCGAATGATTTTATTATGGCTTTTTCTTGCATGAAACGTAAAGTACATACTTAAAAAATAATCACACTAATATTATAAAGGCGAAAGTTTGTATGTGTGTATGTGTGTTTGTGTTTATGTGTGCATGTTTGTTACTCCTTCACGCTCAAACGGCTGAATGGATTTGGATTATATTCGGTACCAAGATAGCTTATACACTGGATTAACATATAGGCTGCATTTTATCCCGGAAAAATGCAATGTTCCCGTGGGATGAGGAAATAATTAAAATACTTTTTATCTGCGGGTGAAACCACGGGACGCAACTAGTATAGTATAAAATATAATTTCTTAAAAGTCAATCGGCCAGCACTCGTCAAAAAAAATTTTTTTTGTAGCATTTGACCACGCTCTCATCTCACCTGATGGGAAGTGACGATGCGATCGAAGGTGTAGCATGCTAGCCAAGTAAATACCTATTCACTCTTCTCTTGAACACGCCCGGGTCATATTTCGCCGGAAACAGTCGCTGGCAGGGCATTCCATTCTTTAGCCGTTCTAATTATGAACGTGGAATCAAATCGCTTGGTACGAATGGGTGGTATTTCGACCAGGAAAGGATGGCGCTTAGCCGAGCGTCTAGTAATCCGATAGTGGAATGGTGATGGGAGAATAAGATCATGCAGTTCTTGTGCACATCCACCGTGGTGTAATGTGTATTGTACATTTCTTAGTATAAAGCTATTCATATTTATCAAGCACTTTTTCAATATTTGCTCCTATTTTTTTAATGGTAATGAATGATGTGACGAGTTAGTTATTCATCTGGTTTTAAATGACACGGTCAACCATAACATTCTTAATGTATAGATCTAAAAAATCAGTTTTTTTTTTACAAAATCTTCCGTATTATTACACTTCCTATCTAAGTATCTATCCCCTTACCTTACGACCCTACGGCACACTTTCTGCCAAACACCTGATAATTATGAAAAAAAAACCTTCAATAGACGTTTAACTTTTTAAATAAATCTAGTACACATTTTAACTAGGAAATTACTAAACATTTTTAGTACCTAGAAAATACTTTAGAGCTCTTTAATATAAACTAGTGAGAGACTAATATGAAGTTATTTGTTAATACTAAAGTTCGTAAATAAAATTAATAATAGGTAAACCTATATCTATCAAAATAAATAAATTATTTAAACTTGAAACATATCTTGGTGGATCTAAAATCTAAATTTAAGTAACCTTTTTTAGTATCATTATTTGATTTGATTTAAATATGTTCATCCAACTAAAAGCTATTAATGAACTAGCACGCGGCTTCAAAACAGCAATATTAGTTTATTTTTACCATAATTGGTTATGCTAATCAATGCCTATCTTTGGACTAAGCACGATTTTTCAGTCATGCAATGTGCCACTATCAAATGGGGTGATTATTTCCAACGCCTTATTACCGGTTATAACCAGTTTGAACTAGTAACGAGTGTAAATTATTGTGTGTACAATGTACCCTGTGCAAGTGTAAATAGTGTGATTTGTGCTAATTTATGCAATTTGATATGTCTGGAGTTGACTTACGCTGATTTTATTGCTGGTATGTTGTAGTAACTATGTACGGAGGAAATTGTTAGAAAACCAGTTAAATGTTGGCTTAAATAATATAAGAAATAATATTTACTTACTTTACGTATAAAGATGTGAACTAAACGCGTTGCAAGTGTCGAATTGTCGATTCATATCACTATCCCTACTATATAACACACACAAACAAAAAAAACAACGCACAACAAAACACACACAACACAACAACAACACTCAACACACACTGAAACATAATAAAATTCAAGATTCATACCGCGCTACAAAACGAATGCTTTATGGAGTCGATGTTTTTTTTAACGGGCGAATGCTGTTGGTCTCTACCGACCTCTACAGCGTCACCGGGCGGGGATAGAGTCGATGTATATTTTTGGCTCGTAAGGTTTAGGTACGGAAACAATTGCTTGCGTGATCTAAGCATTTGCACACGGCCAAAGATTGAGCATTGCCACGTTGAATGGCAATGCTCAATCTTTAGCCGAAGTATAGGCCAGCATTTTGGTCACTTTGGGATTGTCAGATTTATTATTTGGGATTTTTAAATGCTGTCTGTTTAGTTTTGGATGATAAAATAGTAACAATAAATAGCATGATGATAATGATTTCAGTTAATGCTGTAAATATTCATAGCGCTTTATTCCTTTGAAGATCGACAGCTGCTAAAACGTTTACTAATATATTTAATGGCTGTTTTGTAATGCTTACTGGAGTTATCTACAATTCTACGGCTAACTTAGCACCTTATCTAACCTAAAAATGAAATTCAAATGAAAAAGCAATAGCGACGCCGAAAAACGACATTGTTCAGGTTTAATGGCATTTCGTTTACGTGCAAGCGACAACGATGGACTACCGAACATTTAGGGAAAGAATAGTGTGGATAATTTGATATAAATGTTCCACTCTATTCTTTTTCTTTTAAATACTAGCTTAAACTGAACTTGAATAAAGAAAAGAACCGAAACGTTACACATTTTTTAACATTATTAAACATCACGGGCATATGGGCATTATGGCAATCTCGCTCGCGCACTCGTGTAGTTTAGGCACAACTTACTGCGCAAAAATCATTGAAAAGTTAATACTCCATTATTCAGTTGGTATTAACTTTAGATTTTTTTCCGGGAAGCAATTGTCCTTGGCTAAAACTTGATTATGAAAAGTATTGAGTTTGCTTAAAATATTTATAAGTGTGAAATAATAATATTATAATAATAATAATAAATTTATTTGTGTACATAAGATAAAGCACACAGAATTATGCATCTAAGAATATTATGGACTAAAGAAGCTAATAACAAAATTAATGCAGAACCCTGAATCCCACACTGGACACAATCCCAGGACGACCTGTGTCGTGAGATTCAGTGTCTTCCTAAATGTAGAGTACTTTTTCACTGTTTATTAGAGTAGACATATAAAATTGCACTCTATATTTGTGCGTAAAAAATAAAATACCGGTGAACAAAAGTGCATTAAATTGCAAAATGTTCTGTAGCTCGTAGTTTATGAAGCGTTTTTATTAATTTGATTGGAGCTTGATAATTAATTTTCTTGATACATGTGGTAATTATCTTATTATCATGCCTTTACATTCGTCTTTAATCGGCATTTGCATGCCTAAACTATTGTTTTAAAATAGGTTTCTTCATTTTCATGAGCGTTACTTTTGGTTATTTTTAGTACTCAAACAAATCTGTACTCAGAAACAAATATTGTCTTATTTTAATTTGGAACTTTATAGGTATATATAATTTTTATTGACTTACTGTATTCTTGCAATACCATCAAATTTTTGCCTAATGCCGTTGTTAGCTGCCGTACTTAGCAGTGTTTCAAACTTTCAATAAAAACAATCAAATGATTTTTTTTATAGGTTATGTCCATGTTTTAATAATGATTGCGCTTAAGTTATCAAGTTAGTACACGCGATTCTACAATCACTAGTCAGTTATGCCCGAGATACACGAGCCTAGTTTTTCAAGCCAGGATAACAAGATAGTGATAGTGAGCTAGCAAGCTAGCCTGTTTGGTTTCGTGTAAACAAGACTAGCTCCATTTCTAGACTAGTGAGAAAGCTAGTACGCTAGCGTTTTAAGCTAGAATAATTCATTAGGACGGGATTGTAGTTTTAAGTTAGTAGTGGCTGCCACAACTGGTTTTACTATTTTGGCTTGTGATACTATCTTCGAGTGGTCGGCAAATCTAGTATTCGATTGACCCGATAGCTCAGTTGGTAGTAACCCTGCCTTCTGAGCTGTAGGTTGTGGGTTCGATTTCTATTCAGGACATACATTTATGTGATGAACATCGATGTTTGGTTTGTGTCAGGGTATTGTATTCTAAATATGTATGTACAAAAAAAGTATCTTAGTATTTTACCAGTTAGCTGGTTTTCATAGTACAAACTTTGCTTAGTTTGGGGCTAGATGGCGCTGTGTGAAATGTCCACAAATATTTATTTGTTTATTATTTTACGTTACTGACGTATAGTACTGGCTCAAAATTATTTGCCATCGTGTAAATAGCATTAGCATTTGTGAAGTGGAAACAGTAAGCCAGTACTATACTGTAGTTTACTAGCTTGCTATATTAAAAACTAGCCCCGTGTGTCTCGGGCATTAATGCATATCACAACTAGGTTTTAGCACCTCGACAATACAATTTCAAGCTTCCGCGTTTTTAGGTGCCCATTCAACTTTTGATGAAATCAATTCATATTTATTTATTTCGCCTCGGAATCTTAGAAATTGGGTCAACGAGTTTATTTATAGGTATGGAAAATTTTCGGAACCGTTAATAATTTTAAAATGTTTCGATTAAAGAAGCTTATACCCATTAGCACAAAATGAACATGCATTGGTACATTTATTTTTCCAGATTTACAGCGTTATTGTTATTTTTAATTCGGCTGTGTTAAATTGATTTTTTATTACATAACGATAAAAACATCTTCATAAAAGTCAACACTTTTATTATCTGCTGAAAACTTAATGTACCTACGGTTTAAATAAAGACATGATTTGTATTTATTTATATTGCGTTCTGAAATAAGCTAGGTGTAGTATACAAACTTGTCTTCCATTCTATTTCTTTTTTAAAAGTAAAATACATAAAGTGAAGCGTTTTCTTTCATGAGTATTATTTTTATATTAGTACAATCAGCAGTACAAAAGAAAACAATATCCATAGGCAAAATAAAAACGACAGGAAAGCACTTCTTCTTTTAAAAAAACCTTTATAAATCCAATTGCGAAATTAGTAAGTGACGACATAAAAGACCGAAAGTATGCAGCGGTCGGATCGGCACGGTCGTTTGACGGCTCACATGGGAACTGTATGCTAATTCTGCCACCACATTTCGGTTCAGTTCCTGTCAACGACTGGACAGCTTTGTGCCGTCGCTCCTGGCACTACGCAAAAAGGCTGCTTTACTTTATTAATGCTAGATTTTTTTTCCTTTGCTAGTAGGAAATTCAATTTATTACCAATAGATTAAAATGAGCTTAAAAGATTGAGCTGTATTCATTTTATTACGTTACTAGTTGCATCCCGCGGTTTTACCCGCGGATAAAAAGTATTTAAAATATTTACTCACCCCACGGAAAAAAATCACTTTTCCGGGATAAAATGTAGCCTATATGTTAATCTATTGTATAAGCTATCTTGGGACCGAATTTCATCTAAAACCATTCTGCCGTTTGAGCGTGAAGAAGTAACAAACATACACACATACACACAAACACACATACACACTTACAAACTTTCACCTTTTTTTATTTTTATTTTTTTATTCTGCTTTACCACAAACTCCTGGGTCCGTGCTCTTTATTAAAATACTACTTACATATTGTTACTTATGTTGTTGTGTTAAAAGAGATAAGATTTTTATAGATATAAAGGTATAAAGCTAGCTGTAAAGCATATTCTGGTGGCTGTAAAACATTCATTGAGTCTTATATTGTGACCCTATTATAATGTGGTATCGGAAATTCATTTCATTCAACCGAATTCACTGTAATAGGTTTCCTAATGGCAGACGAGTTTATATCATAAATAACTTATTTCGTCATTCCCACATATTTTAATAACAAATTAAAAGCTGTTCAGAAATACTTCCACCAATTAAAGTTTTATTTTTGAAATTATAATGAAATGCTTGAAACTGACGCCATGCAACTTATTAGAAGCGCCCCGCGGTTTCACCCGCAATCCACCCGTTTTTCGCAGAAGATCATAATTTTCCGAGATAGGTAAATAATGCTGATTTCGGTAGTATCGGTAATCTGTATGCTAAATTTCAGCCTAATCTATTCAACTGTTTTGCCGTTAACACCATAACCAATAAACCATAAACAATAACAGGCATGCTAGATTTATTAGCTACTAGCTACAGCCCGCGGCTTCGCCAGCGTGGCGTATAGGAAACAAAGAAAAAAATGTTTCATAGATAATTTAACCACCCATTTCACCCTCTTAGGCATAGAATTTTGAAAAACCTTTACTTAGTGGATACCTACAATGTACAAAGGACACATCCTCCAAATTTTAAGCCTCTAGGACCAGCGGTTTAGGCTGTGCGTTGATATATAAGTCAGTCAGTCAGTCAGGACTTTGAATGTTATATGTATAGAAAGAAGTGTGTATAAATAAAAATATTTCACATTTCCTATAAATTTTATAACATTTCGTAGGAATTGTACGAATGACGGATTACAAACATTTATCGTAATATATCAGTTACAATAACGTTAAATAGACCAATAGAGCCAAAAGAGAAAACCTTTATGTAGAGTCGTAGAGCTGAGAAATATTATATTTCATGATTTGCAGATATTATTCCCAAAATATGAATTGTGAGAGCACTGATAAAAAAGTAAATAAATTAGTCTTGTATTAAAATGTATGGTGAATTGTCAAAATTTCAACAATATATTTCTTGAGAAGTGTTTATTTCCGCAACTTTTAAAATTTCACGTGAAGCCTTCATTAGATATTAAGACCTTTCTACGAAAAAAAAATGAACCACCATTTTGAACAGTGTTATTCTTCTTCCTTTAATCGCTCTTATGGAAAACTTTGGCTATTTCTAGAAAGGGTTATCAGTAATAATATTACTGAAAGAAAGAAAAGATAAACTAGCTCAATAATTAATACCGACCTCTATTTTTATCCGACTTAAAGCAACTAACCCGCTCTATTTCAGCTAAAGTTAATATTATAACTGACGTTTACATTGAGATTAATGAACAGTTTCGGTCGGATTAAACCATTTTGTACAAGGATTAATATTCACTAGCACCGCAGAGGAAGCTACGCACAAAGCCGACACGGAAAGGGTATTAAACAGTGGCTTCGATAAACGACCCAATAAGTTATGTAAGGTGCGAGTGCATCGCGTCACATTACAACCCTTAAAATGCTCGTCTAAGCCAGACGCATGCGCGTGCATAGCCGGCCGTGCACGGCATATGCGGAATATTAAAGGAGGAAAGAGAAAAAAATTAACTTGTGAAGCCATTTTCGTCTATCGGCCCCCTCGCCGCCCGTGTGGGGCTTCGTGGTTCAGGGCAGGCAGAGAGAGTCGCGAGCTCGCGGCGAACGAACGCCCGATCCACGCCCTACACTCGCTCCAACCCACCGGTCCGCCGGTGATTACACGCTATGCGAGTGTGACCAACAATTTGTACAATGTTATCGTACTTCCAATTACAAAACTTTGTTTATACTACGGATTCTCATTACATTTCCAAGTGATTCAAACTATCTTTTGTGAAGTGCTAAGTTTCCAGAAGTTTAATTCCCATGTCAGTGTAAAGTTATAAAGTGACACGAACTGTATTATTCATCGTGATCGTGATTTAAGTGCCGCGTTGCTTGAGTTACATGACAGGTTTGACATGAAGTTTTGATAGTGATTCAGTAAATCATTTTCACTAATTACACTTTGTGGACACGTACCCTGGACAAGTTTGACGTTAGATGGTCATAATATTGAAGGTATTGTGCAATTTATTTTAATTACGTCTAAGTACATGGTTATAATTTTATTGCTTCTGTTCTCTTCTTTCGTTCACGGCAGCTTCTAATGTTATCTTTTCATCTTGTCATCTTATTTTAAGTTTGCGCATTTCGTTTAATATTTGAATCCGACACCTTTTCTGTTGCTTTCACAAATTCTCTCTCTTGCACGTTACAAATGTGATAAAATATGTCCACCTGCGTTCAACAGCTGCTCTACAATGTATTGAATCGGACCAAATATCAAGTAACACATGGAAAATATTTTACTCCAAGATTCCCATTAAGATAATATTTCACAAGACATTCGAGATATACAATAGATACGAAGTTACTTATATGACTTCCGATCAATAAAATTTAAAACAGAGTCAAATGGATAGAGTCGAAAATAGTATTGTGTAATACTATTTTCTTTGTTTTTTCACTAAACATAAAGGATACTTAACAGAATAAATAAAAAGGGTATTTACTTTTCCTTGTAACAGTAAAAAACTTCATACGAATATATGTATACGAGAACTCAAAACTTGAACACTTCAAGGCGACATTAAATCATATCTTTTATTTATGAACTAATAACTCGGAGAGAGCTCTAAAATAGACGTTCTAATAAAAAATCCATAGTAACCCCCAATAAATTATGAGTAGACGTTTTTTTATTGGAGTAACGAATGGTGAGATGAGTAATGGTGCAAGTTTTGCCGATAAATCTCGCGTTTCCGATGCGAGGGTAGTGTTTGGCAGACCTCCCATACATGATAGTTTTGTCTGATACACTTATCTGAAGTCTACGATCGATTGAGGGCGAAAAATAACACTATACAGTTTTGCGTTCCCTTCATGTGTTGAAGATGATAAAAAAAAATGTGCGGGGCAGTCTTTGGGGACTGCCGACATGGAAAGCGTGCGGTGACGTTGCCGCGAGTTTCACGCTTTTTGTTCACCCAAAAAGTACACATACACAGAATACACAGTATACTGTATATATATCTATCTAAATATATATAACTCAAAGGTGACTGACTGACATAGTGATCCATCAACGCACAGCCCAAACCACTGGACGGATCGGACTGAAATTTGGCATGCAGGTAGATGTTATGACGTGGGCATCTGTAAGAAAGAATTTTTCGAAATTCTATCCTGAAGAGGGTGAAATGGGTGGTTGAATTATTTTCCCATAGGCCACGCCGCGGGCGAAGCTGCGGGCAGAAGCTTGTAGCTATATATATATAGCTCATGGAATGTGTTCGTTGACGATGACGCAAGTTTAATGATTATTGTTCATCCAAAAAGTGCCTAAAGAAGTTTTCACTTCAAAAAGTTAAATGGTCTTTAAAAAACTGGAGATCGCAAATTTATTTTTGAATTCATTTTAATTATAGCTAAAGTATGTGTTGTTTTAGTTGGAGCAATGTAAAGTGGCAATAACATAGAATTCGTAATATATCACAATTAATATTAGCATTCGTAACTTGAGATGGGTATTGAGCGAGTTGTTAGTAATTAATGAAACGTACACATATGATCATGACGTTTGTTAAAGAGTTTACATATCTTGTCTTTCTAACAATTAATTTTGGCTTAGATTTCCTTCGAGCATTTCAAAATATTGATAACACATGACGTGGGTACTTGAAGTCTAAGAATTATACAAGTATCAAAATATGCATTGATGTTTATCACTGGCATTATAAAAATGGTTTTTTTTTTTGGTTAATACATTAAAATATATATTATGTATTTACTACGAAATTATTATTATTATTATTTTTTTTTTTTACTTCAAACTTGTCTAGCATTTGTCCACGCTCTAGCTGAGCCAAGAAACTTGTCCGTAAAATGAAATGGTTTTTTTTAACGAGCTAATGCTGTTGGTCTCTATCGACCTTTACAGCGTCACCGTCGCTTAAGGCGCCCAGCCGTCAAAAGTGGGAGGCAACTAGCTCAACGGCACCCCTGGGGTGCAAGCCTCGGCTTGGGCCGTTGCCGGGATAAGAGGATCGAGAAGACTACGTCCACTGGAAGAGTGGACCCTATTGAAAGTCGCGACCGTTCTAGCTTACCTACGGGGGGTACGTCGACTCACTGGCGGGGTCGGTGTCTGATTGTGCTACGCTGGTGTCCTATACCGGTGCCGAAAGCGGTACCTGAGCCAGAAGGACTAGACTGGTCCGGTGATCCTAGCGCAGCCGATACTACGGCTGCTATAGGATCATTCTGGTCGCACAAGACGTGTCTCGGGTGGCGACGACGGGGTGAAAAATGAAATGATTATTACACAAGTAACTTCAACCATAGAGAGAGAACAGAAAAATATAAATTTGTAATAGGCAAACATACTATCGCTCTAGCGCAAAGCATCTGTCTCACTGTTTCACTGCATAACAAACTAGAACACTGATATTATACTTGTTATCACTAAGCTTCTAATAATAGAGAGATGTGTAAATTGATGAAAGTTCAACATACGTTTTGTAATTGACGTAGCGCTAATGAACTTACTATCAAATAAATATTTATTTGTGGATATTTCATACAGCACCATCTAGCCCCAAACTAAGCAAAACTTGTACTATGAGAACCAGATAACTGATAAAATACTTGGATACTTTGTTTTTGTAAATACATGCCTAGAATACAATATAAATAATTGGGTTGTCTGGAAGGGATCGCTTTTTAGCAATAAGACCGCCCATTGTGACACTAATTTGGTTGTTTGGAAGAGATCGCTTTGAGCGACAAGATCTCCCATTGTGACACTTAATTCTTTAGTTTGTGCTTGTAAATTATTCCTGTAATGTGGTGTTTCAATAAAGAGTTTTATCTATCTTTTTTACCTATCTATAACACCCAGACACAGAACAAACATCGATACTCATCACACAAATGTTTGTCTAGGGTGGGAATCGAACCCACAACCTACAGTTCAGAAGGCAGTGTGACTGAGCTATCGGGCCAGTAAAAGTATTGTACAGTTAATAAGAGTCATTTCACCACACGTGTTTGATGTTTTATTTTGTAAATGTATCAACAACTTTCATAACTCTACAGTTATCATTTATCAGTTTCAATTTATAACATTTTCAATGAGATAGGTCAAAAATGTTAGCTTTTATTACACATTATTGTGTATCAAATGTCTGATGAACTATTGTTTAGGTATGTATACCAAAACTAGGCTAAGGCGGGCTAGCGTTGTAGAGGGCAGATTTGTTAAGATGTCTCTGCAAATGTCTAGGCCCAGTTTTACGACATTACAAGTGCTTTTATATATATGTTAAATATAACAAGTTATAATTATTGGTGTAGAAATTACAAGACGACTCGAAAGTTGCTTAAATGTTTACACAACTACTCCGATTTTAGTACAGAATATACAAAATACGTATTATCAAAATGTGTTGACTAAAATTTAAAAATAAATTTCAACCTTATAATATTTTATTATTCTCATATTATAAACTACTATTATGAATTCTGTGCTTATGATTAGTTAGTACTTATTTTAAAAACTTTCAGTTTAAAGTCCATTGAAAAGTTGTACCTAATGAAAGTAATGCAATTTTAGTTTGATAACTATCGTGAGTATGAGTTTATCTTACAAAAATACGGAAGTAATGCAATATGATCATTGATAAATGTCTAATATCTAAATAAATATAACTCAAAGGTGACTGACTGATTGACTGACTAATATGATCTATCAACGCACATCCCAAACTACTGGACGGATCGGGCTGAAATTTGGAATGCAGTTAGATTTTTCGAAATTCCACCCTTAAGATTGTGAAATGGGTGGTTCAATTATTTTCCCATAGGCCACGCCGCGGGCGAAGCTGCGGGCAGAAGCTCATTTAACATAAGAGATAACTAAAAATGTATGTAAATAAATATTCATTTATTTCTATTTGAAAACTTTCATTTGATTTTGTTACATCGAATAACAGTTCCCTATAGGATATTGGAAATCCAAGAGGAAATTCTCGTTATTGAGGCTCATCGCATTTAATGTCTACTTGGACACAATATACATATACTATATACTTATATAATTTTAGATACCTACTAACACATGGATCTTATTTACAGCAGGTATATAATTATACATCTACATATAAGTATATAGATAGAAAAATTATAATAATGTACTCGTCACTACATAGTATAAAACAAAGTCACTTTCTGTGTCCCTATGTATGCTTAAATCTTTAAAACCACGCAACCAATTTATATTCGGTTTTTTTAATAAATAGAGTGATTAAAGAGGAAGGTTTACATGTATAATAACATGTAAAAATGTAAAAAGTAAATAAGTAAAAATGTAGTGTATGAATTTAGATATTCCGAAGATAGCAGGAAATCTTTCGTTTAGAGAAAAGGATTGTTTTACTCTAAATTTAACGCGTGCGGGCCACGGGTAGTAATGAAGAAATCAAAACTACTGGAACGATTTTAATCATTTTTTCAGTAAATGACAGAGGGCTATATATTTCATACCTGTGCGAAGCCAGATCGTGCCGCTAGTATTGTATATTTACAAAGAAAAAAAAAATTATCTTATTAAAAAATTATATAAAATTGAAACAATGTACGTAAGTGCCGATAATTCAGTGAGAGTTGTTGCGAAAGAAATATTGTAATTGGCTTTTGTATTCGTTTCGTTTCTTTATATTATGTATGGTACTTATAATATGTTGTCTTACGGCTGTAAATTTTTGTTTAGATATTGTATGTTTAGTGTCATTTATATAGATAAGGACAATTGATTTTTCATTTTACGATTCATAATCTCTAAAAAATACACACAAAAATAACATCAGTTTCTCTACCGACAAGAGAACGGATGCAATAAATTGATTGAGTATTGAACCCAGATTAGAATGAAAGAAAGGTTATCCCTGAATATCGAATATCGAAAAAGAAATTATCTATAGCAATAAAAAGGCGTTCCCACGTTGCCGGAAGCAGGCTCTGGATCGCCACGCTCCGGTACTTGCTCTTTCACTATTGTCCCTTTGTCCGTTCTTAGCTCCGTCAGCCTATCAAAAAGAGCGGCTCTTTATACCCATGGATCTAGTTTGCCGCACTTAATTCGTATTGCATCATTCGTTCCACACCATTCTGTTTTTTACACCGATCGCTCCGATAGGTCCCTCGATAGCGTGTCAGGCATTTGTACACAATTCGATACGAATGAAAACGATCATATCATGATCGTGATTTTATTCGCTAATAAACTCTAGCGGTCCTTTTAATTATTTTGTAGTTCATCTTTACCGTTAATAGCCTCCATTTTGTCGTTAGTGAGTTCAAGAACATGGAGTAGACACACCGGTGAAATTTGCATTCTCGCTTTGCTTCAATAGCCAACAGTGTAAAGGACCACCCGCGTAGATGAGCCCGCGGTTCAATACCAGCTTTATAGCGCAGAGATAGGATTTCAAATCATGTTTCTCGTTTCTCAGTATACCCTATCGTTCGCAATAAGGCGCTCTACAATCAACTCGCGTCTTCTCCGCAAATTTCAATATGCATACCGGGAAATTATTGCTACAACCTAGGTTTTATTTAAAAAACTATTAAGAAACCAGAAATAAAAATCCTTTAATTTGCGTTAAACACCGTTGTGCCGTAAATAGAAACTGTTGGGCAGATTTTTTTAAATCTTAGCTCGACATCTCAAATAATACAGCTGCAGCATTCGAATCTCATTAGCAAGTGAAACAAGAGAAAAAACTCGGGGCAATAAATTTTAGCAAGGCTCAAGTCGAAACATTTACGGTTCCTTTTAATTTGGTTGCCATTGTGGAGGCGTCCCGCTGAGCGCCGCACAGTGGTCCCATTTTGAAAAAAGGACTTAGGACCGAAAGTCGGAATTTCGGGCTGTTTTTTTTTTATAGAATAGGTCTTAACTATCCTAACAACATCTATTCTATAAAGAAAATCCGTAGGATGCATAGTTTTCGAGAAAAAAAATAATCTTTTTTTTCTTGTATGGAGAAAAACATACTTTATTATTTTTCTCAAGTTGGGTGAAATAGTGACGGCTTTTGTTGATATTTTATAAAAGCCCTAGTGGTATTGTATACAGAAAAAAATAAAACCAATGCGGTCACCTGCGGCCGCGGGAATAATCAGATGTCAAAAATTGATTAATTTTTTTTGCGTATTTTGCAAACATTGTTCGTTTCTGGCCAATTATTTATGTATTTTAGGTTAGCGCTCCATACTTTAATTCGAACTATTATATAACATTTCAAAAAAGTTAATCAAAATCGAGTAATTTTTTTTTATAATTGCTGTTTTACTCATGAAATTGCACGCATACATGGTTAGTTCAAAATGCAAATCCTATATTACTCAGTATAATGTACAAAATAAACATGCACGTACCTAAAACGTAAAAAAAAAAAAAAAAATTTTAGTTTTTCGTTTATGCTTACTAAAAGTCACCGGTAATGGTTACCGACATTACTTACCTACCACTGGCGGGCATTATCTGCATAATCGATTTCTTGCTTTGTATTTTCAAAACTGGTTTTGCGACAGCATTTTCACAACCGCGGTTGTTGAATGCGAGGCAGGATATAAACAAACGAGTCACATCTGATACTAGCTGTGACTGGTCGCTAGCTGGTCGCTTTGTTCCTGACAAATCCTGACAACAGGATAACTCGTATATGCATGCAAGTAACTACCCCCTAAAAATAAAAGTGATATAGCTACATCAATAATAATTGGCGTATGTTATACACCAATAATGTTTGTTATTGGTGTGTTTTAATCTTTCTGTCATCTGTATACGTATGATTTTCTACCAGAAAAAATGACTCATTTGTTTGTGCAGATTCCTGATTACTTATTACACGTTACTTAGCTCCCATTGGCGGACTTTATCTATACAAACAAATGAGTCATTTTTGATAAATGGCTGTGATTGGTCGTTTACTATTACCTTGCTCTTGCACATAGTGACTAATGACCTATCTGTTATGGCGTATTAAATACAGAGCAATGTTAATTTAAATTGATTCATCGCTAACTGTGAAGTACTAAAAATTACTATTTTGAATTTGCAATGGCTGGCTTAGGCACATATTTTGATATGTTCTTGATTCTTAAAGATAGTGGAAATCTTAAGGATTACAATAAATTGTGTGAATTTATAGTTTCCAAAATACCATGTGAAATATCTGAAGATGACCATCAAACAATTAAGGAGTTTTGTCGGCTATTCACCAATCTTGTAACTAAGAAGTGGAAAGATGCAAGCAGAAACTTGAAGACATTTATGAATCGGGAAAACAACCGCAAGTGGTTAGAGACCAATATTAATTGGCCTACTTGCAATACGGTTGATCTTGTTACTACAATGAGAATGCCAGAGGACTTAGTTGAAGAGCCGGAATTACTGCCGGTTGCTATTCCATCTGTCTGCACTGCGGAAGCAGGTACCTCTACTGTAAAAGAAGTTAGAGTGCCCTTTGCCGATTTGGGCAACAAACAGAAGAAAAGACGTTCCAGTGTCTTTGTTAACGATAACTCTGAAGAAGAACTACAGTATTATTTTATTTCCAAGTTAAAAGAAAATGGAAAATATGCTTTAGCGAAGATTGTGGAATATCTGTGCGAGACTCCCGAAGTTGTATCAGATGTAACAAAACTCCTTTTCAAGGAAGAAAAAGTAGTCAGTATAGCAGAGGATACATCTTTGGCTTTGTACACAGCCCTTAGCCTATCCAAATGGCAATACTTATCCTTGAGAATGTTTCTGAAGGATGAAAATTGTTCAGCTGCCTTTCCGTCTTATCACAAGTTACTTGACGCTAAAAAGAGATGTTACCCATCTGAAGAACACGTGGAAGTAACGGAAATGGGAGCTCGCATAAGGTATTTATAAAATTATACTATATGTTGTTTTAAAATTTTTAAGCTTCATTAGCTTACTTTTATTAATTTATTTTATTTTTCAGGTTGCAAGGACTTCTTAACCACACAGTGGAAAGAATTTTGCTAGACTTAAGACCAATCACAAGTTCAACCAAAGAAGGACTGAAGTTGATATGGAAATGGGGCCTTGACGGAGCATCGTCACAGAGTAATTACAAACAAGTCTCAGCTCCTGAGTTTGACGATTCCTCTGTTGTATTGATCAGCATCGTCCCACTCCGACTAGTTGATGGGGGAGAAATGATTATTTGGGAAAACCCAAATCCTTGCTCACCACATTACTGTCGGCCAGTGAAATTCACGTTTACTTCAGAGACTGCGGAGTTCATAAAAGGGGAACACTTAGAAATGCAGCGCGAAATTACAAAATTGGTACCAACAAATTGTGGTGATGTGGAGATAGCCCACGAACTGCACATGACTATGATCGATGGGAAAGTGGCGAATATTATTGCAGATGTACCTTCATCAGCAACGTGCCCCATTTGCTTGGCGAAACCAAGTGAAATGAATAACTTGGAGCTTTTGGCCACGAGACCGCTTCGACAGGATTTGTACCAATATGGAATTTCATCGTTACATATGAAGATAAGATGTATGGAGTGTCTACTTCATATATCTTATAATATGGACTTCCAGCGCTGGAGTGCTCGTGGCGATCACAAGGAATTGAAGCAAGCAAAGAAAAATGCCACACAACAAGAGTTTCGGGAACAGACTGGAATACTCATCGATATTGTAAAACAGGTAATTTTTCCTTTAATTTGCTTCCTTTATATTATATACTCGTCTGTTTTTGTATGCCCTACTAACTTAATTTCTTCTTTGCAGGGCTTTGGAACAACTAACGATGGAAACACTGCAAGACGTTTTTTCCGAGATTATAAAAGATCATCGAGAATCACTGGAGTTGATGAAGATTTGTTACTCCGATTTTCTGTCATTCTGCAAGTTATATCTTCAGGAAAGAACGTCAATATTGCGAACTTCAGACGTTATTGCAAAGAAACAGCAGAACTGTATGTGCATCTCTATCCGTGGTACTACATGCCTGTTAGTGTCCACAAACTTCTGATGCACGGAGCAGATATTTGCAGTCATTTTTCAGTTCTGCCTATTGGTAAGTAATAATAGATCAAGACAAATGAAATATAAAGCAGTTAACTAACTGTAAATCTATAAACACTAAAATAATAGTTTCAATGTCAACTTCAACGTATAATTATAGCATATTTTTTATTATTTTTAGGGTCCTTGTCGGAGGAAGCTTCCGAGGCTCGTAATAAAGACTTCCGGAACGTAAGAGAGAAGAACACGAGAAAGACAGGAAGGATCCAAACAAACGAGGACATACTACACGGGCTTTTAATAAGTTCAGACCCCCACATATCATGGCTTAGACCAAAATTTTCAAAGCCTAATCATCTAGAGATGCTTCCTGAGGCAATTCAGTTGCTCGAAATAGACTCGGAGTGCGTATACGTGGAAGAAGAGTAGAAAATGAAAATATACCAGATCCAATGCTATAATTTTTTATTTATTTTATCCTTTAAAAAACTACATATAAAACAGCCCTTTTCAAGGCTACACATTTATCTTATGTTTCTGGTAGAAAATCATACGTACACAACTACATAAGATTAAAACACACACCAATAACAAACATTATTGGTGTATAACATACGCCAATTATTATTGATGAGCTATATCACTTTTATGTTTAGGGGGTAGTTACTTGCATGCATATACGAGTTATCCTGTTTTCAGGATTTGTCAGGAACAAAGCGACCAGCTAGCGACCAGTCATAGCTAGTATCAGATGTGACTCGTTTGTTTATATCCTGCCTCGCATTCAACAACCGCGGTTGTGAAAATGCTGTCGCAAAACCAGTTTTGAAAATACAAAGCAAGAAATCGATTATGCAGATAATGCCCGCCAGTGGTAGGTAAGTAATGTCGGTAACCATTACCGGTGACTTTTAGTAAGCATAAACGAAAAACTAAATTTTTTTTTTTTCGTTTTAGGTACGTGCATGTTTATTTTGTACATTATACTGAGTAATATAGGATTTGCATTTTGAATTAACCATGTATGCGTGCATTTTCATGAATGAAACAGCAATTATAAAAAAAAAACTCGATTTTGATTAATTTTTTTGAAATGTTATATAATAGTTCGAATTAAAGTATGGAGCGCTAACCTAAAATACATAAATAATTGGCCAGAAACGAACAATGTTTGCAA
Organism: Ennomos fuscantarius; assembly: GCA_905220475.3. Taxonomy (NCBI): domain Eukaryota; kingdom Metazoa; phylum Arthropoda; class Insecta; order Lepidoptera; family Geometridae; genus Ennomos; species Ennomos fuscantarius. The sequence goes on along the minus strand of HG992037.1, from coordinate 8,367,909 downwards.
AATACGCAAAAAAAATTAATCAATTTTTGACATCTGATTATTCCCGCGGCCGCAGGTGACCGCATTGGTTTTATTTTTTTCTGGATACAATACCACTAGGGCTTTTATAAAATATCAACAAAAGCCGTCACTATTTCACCCAACTTGAGAAAAATAATAAAGTATGTTTTTCTCCATACAAGAAAAAAAAGATTATTTTTTTTCTCGAAAACTATGCATCCTACGGATTTTCTTTATAGAATAGATGTTGTTAGGATAGTTAAGACCTATTCTATAAAAAAAAAACAGCCCGAAATTCCGACTTTCGGTCCTAAGTCCACCTTTTTTCAAAATGGGACCACTGTGCGCCGCCCGTTGGATTTCTTGCTAGAATTCCAGCTGTTTTAACCATTACTTACTTCTTATTTGTTGATTACGAAAGAAATTAAATGTTACGTTCAATTTAAGATGGGAAATGTTCATGGACTCGTATTTTTGTTATGATTTCTGTAGTTACCGTCTCGCGTAGGTTGTCCTTTGGCGTATGCCCGTTCCATACTCGCAATATTTCTTTTTGAATTATTATTTGTGTCATTTATATTATCTTCAACACGCCGTTGTTTATAAAGCTCAAATTATTAATATCTCATATAATTTATGCATACTATCAAACGGGTAACGAAAAGAATACTAAAACAATTTCCCCCATTTGACGACCATAAAACATACTATAATGATGCCTTTATACTCCACCCCACATAAAATTGGCAGGTGTAAGGGACAACATGTCGAACGGTCTCGTAAATCAAAAGGGATTTTGAGATCCTACGAATGGCTACTCTCTACATTTCAAAGAAGCGGTGTTTATTTTAAATGATTGAAGTAATTCTGTGGGTTAAGGGCTTCGAAAGCGGGTGCGAGATGGATGACGTTGCATTTCTCGACGCCGCCGCTTGTGAGATCCCAACCTTCACTGATATAATTAATAGTGGTTCCACTATCGATTGCAACGAACCAACGATAAACAAGTTTGAGTGTGGAAAGATACTGTACACGCTTGTACATCAATCATCTGACGGTAATTGAAAACAAGCAGCTGCTGTCCTATAAAACAATAAATAATACTTTACAACTGTAGAAATACAATTGATTAAAGTCTGAATGGGGCATTGCTCATTTTAAGATTGTGCACCACGTGTTTTGCGAAGAATTGACACCAACTGCGTACCAGCTGTGGAGACAGAACGTGCCGTTTTGGGACCACATTAAAATTCCCACACATAAAATTGAATGATAAAAAAAAGGTTCTACGGCCGACAGCCCCTTTTCTACTCACAACAAACAAGCAGGTAAGCGAATCTTTACGATCCTTACGAAATGAAATATGCGCAATTCAGTGAGGGATTTTACATCTTATTACTGCTGAGTAAAGACCGAGTTTATAACAATGGATTTTTACTGCGGCTTCTCACAATATTTTGGCGGTGTAAAAACTTTGTGTTCCTTTCTTTGCCCGGTCAAATGTAGGTGCTACGTAAAGAGAAAGAAGTTGCATTTTTATATTGTAACGTTTCTTGTCGCTCCACTTGGATTTCATCAGCTAGCAAACCCCTTTATTGTGTTTGTTCAGCCTTTATACCGTTTGCTTCCTGGATGCTTTTAGAGTTTAAATCAGGATCATAAATATTTATAAAGTTGTTTCTACGTTCATTATTCGAAATGCGACTCAGCGCGTGGATATTTCAAATCCCAAGTGATTGTATTCCAGTTACGATGTTTTTCTTACCAATAGAAGTTGCTTCATTATTCTTTATTACTGCGCTATATAAAAATGTTTTAGCGTCAAGTGTTTTTAAAACTTAACTAAGTTAATAAAATTAGAAGACATCACTTAGGAGTGTTTAAAATATCTCTATACTCATTTAATGAATCGAAATGGTTCTATTAATGTGACTATTAGTATACGAAAATAATTATATTCATAGTTAACTGTCGAGAACATCAGCCGCGTTGCGTTGCGAGTTGCGAGTGACCGCTATAGAGCATACAGGGTTATCATATTTCAAGCCAAATGTAGGTGGTATTTGAAAGCAATTAAATATAACTTTTTGTATCGTTTCTACTCTACTATATTATTATAAATATGTACCTATGGCAAGAATGTGTGAACCATATCAAATTAGGTCATTAAGGTTAGTTTTAATTACACATATAAGTTTATAACAGCGGTAGTTATCATTTGGTTTAATTTTTCGATCCTAATTAATTTTGTATGTAGTGGAATTCATTTAATTAAACGAAAGTTGTTCAAACTACTCCCGGCTGATGTTCTCGCAAACATGAAGGTGGAATTATGTATCTTTATGTTTTGCTGAGGTACGAAAATAAATTAGGCGCGGTTTTTCTATCGAAAAACATACAATTGGATAAAAGTTATTCATTGGAAAGAAAACAGCCTTAAATTTTTTAAACGGAGTATTGTAATTTTAGTTTGAAAACTATCGTGAGTATGACACATTTTGTAAGATGAATAACGGCTAAACTCACGTCGGTTAAAAGTCGAAATTACTCCGACCAGGTTATAGAGTTTCAGGCGAAACCCACCGCGGCTTGCGTTAGTAACTGGCTCCTAGAAGAAGGACATCGAATATGTCCAAAACCTGGTCGGAGTAATTTCGACTTTTAATTGATGTGAGTTTAGCCGTTATTCATCTTACAAAACAGAGTATTGTAAATGATAATGACCATAATGATTTATACATTATAACGAATTTACTTGTTGTTTAAATTAAAGTCACTTTTTAGCTTATTGGTGCTTTTTATCCGGCCATTGAAAAATCGCCCTTAGGGAACATTTTTTTTAAATCGAGTCGACGGTAGATATTAAAATACAGCAAAGTGCAGCCAATGGCCACAAATGTCACGAAACAATTTTAATACAATTCACCATAAAGAGAAGAGTCTATAAATATCAGTAAGTGAACACGGAGGTACATTACGGTTACTCACTTCGAACGGTGGGCATACTTACGGAAAACCAAAACAATAAATGTTTTGATGAGACTCATCCAATGTTTGTTTTAAAACAGAACCACAGCTGGGGAATATTATACTTCATATACCTAAAGCTATGCATCATACTTTACCGACTTCACATTGTTTACCTTCTTTATTTAAAAACAATCTCAAGTAAAGCTCGTGATGTTCCTCTCCCAAGTCGGGCTCATAAGCCGTTTAACTCAACATCAAAGTAAATTCATCAGTTAATATGAAATCAGTGGATGAAAGCTTGTCATTAAATAATTTTACGAGCATATTACAGACGGACGCAGCTGTGCTTGTAAGTAAGTAACTCTTGTCTTCTCGTTAACCAATAACGGGTTTCGAATTATACCAAACAACGTTGCATCACCGAATTGTTTGTGGCCAAACGTTTCGGTAATTTATATTTAAAATAAGATAACATTCACATCGGTATTTTATGTTAAACATTAAATTCGACGGTAAAACGTTTATTGCGTCGCGTTAATAATTATTCTGTTATTTACAAACATCGTTACTTTTAATTCTTGTATTTTATTACACTATTGACAAACGTTATTGATTCGAGCTTCAATCAAGTCGTAAACTGAACGTGTTAATGGTGTAATTGCATAGTTTCCAAGTAATAACAAGAGAATCGACTTCATGAGAGTAATTACATTTGAATATTAAACTTACGTCCTTACTGTATAATGCTCTCATCGCGTTAAGGTGTGTGCTTCATGCCTAGGAAACATCATATTTCAGAATTTCGTGCAATTGACTGCGAGGTACGGACGTGCGACCGGATCGAACTTTACTGCCTATAAAGTCTTTATTGCCCATTGTCGACGATTATTACTTAACCCTCATGACTTATGAAGTAATAAATTCAATCTTTTCATGTCGACCGTGCGTACATTTTCACTCGTACACGCTCCGAGTAAATAAGGACCGTTTCTCCAGTTCAAATTTAGTAAGGTAAGAAATTAAGGAGTTTTCTTTCAACAATGATTAATGCCGCGCCCTGACTCGTCTGGGTCGAAAGGGATTCATTTCGACTAAATACAGAGCGTTCAGTGCCCTGTGAATCAATAGATTAGAATTGCGCTTAAAATATCTCCATTTGGTAAGCTGTAAATAACTCAGTTGTAATTGCGGCGGCGATTGTCTGCGGGTATAAGGGACGGCGTTTGATGGTAATCAGGCTTGTGCCAGGCTCCACGCAGTCCCTACCTTTTGCGTATCGCGTTGTCGGCCTTTACGGTAACTCATATACCATTTCAACGACATCATGCTCTAAAGTAAACATTTCTAAGCAGTTTGCAATAATATACAGTATACAAAGATATAATGGCATTGCACAAAGGATATGAACAGCGAAATGAATATAGCATCTCTTAGACCGGCCATTGGGCTTATTGAAAGCCGTGGTTGCTCTGTCCCCGCCTTCTGAAGCATAAAGTTATTTTCACAACAAAGCTCGCGGGGCCTCTGAGCTCCTTATATTGGACCTCTCTTGAGCCGGCCCATTGTAATCTTAATGCCGTATTATATTAATGCGATAAATATCTCCGAGATCTGTGTGCTCATTTTTTGTGAATCATCTCAGTTTAACATTGGCATGAACGTAGACTCGGAAAGGAAACGTTTCTCTGGTTACGTCTCTTATCTATCGAATCGATCGGTGGGGTCGGTATCCAATTCTATTAATGAGATCTTTTCAAAATTCGTGGTGTATTATTATCTCTTCGTGGAAAATGAAATATGATGTCGTAGAGCCAGGTTATTGAACTCTTGGAATTATGAACCACAATTTTCAGTTATACAGAAATTTTACCTAAATGGTTATTCGATAAAAAATAAAATGTTCATCCCAGCAGCTTGAACAACCTTGTGCTATGCAAGATTTCTCAGCTCACTGCGTGAGGAAAAGTAGTCATTAATTATATTAATGTTATGACTCCACGTGACTAGCGTATTTAGCCAGCATTGGGATATATTTAAATCAAAGTTTTATATAAAACTCGTATTAAATCACTGAATTAAAAGTATTGAAAAAGATACACTATAGTCTAGGCATAGTCAAAATCAAGTCAGCTATCTCCAATAAAGATTTGGTTACTATACTTTTATGGAGTGTTGGAGAGAACACGAAAATAAGTTTTTTATCTTTATTTATCTGTGGCTGGCTTGGATTTGATCAGGTTTTTCAAATTTTGGTAAATCCATAACATTCAATTAGGACAGATGATATAATACTAACATAAAGCTTTCGCGTTCCTGCCAAAATTTTACTACAAAACTCGAAATACTTATTTGACCTTCATTTAGCTGTCTCTTTCTCGTCTTTTGTGTTTATTTACTTGTAAGATAATTTTAGTTTGAAAATAAATAAAAAATAATAATTTATTTACTTGTAATTGTGTTTTCGTTGCTGATGTGAAAAGTTGTATATGCCATTCGGGAGAAAAAGTTATGCATTTCGTGCCTTTGAATCTCTACGCTCAAGATTCTTAGTTAGAATCACTCGCATTTAAATTATTTACTCATCCCACGGGAAAATTTTACTTTTCCGGGATAAAATGTAGCCTATATGCTAATTTAATGTATTAGCTATCTTGGTACCGAATTTTATGCAAATCCATTCAGCCGTTTGAGCGTGAAGGAGTAACAAACATACACACATCCACACAAACACACATACAAACTTTCGCCTTTATAATATTATATATGTATAAAAGTAAAGATAAATATACATATACGTATATAGATAAATAATATATATATTAGTGTGTATATTAGTACTATATATTTGATTTTTACTTCGATATAGTCTTTTTGTTGATATATCCTTTAAATATTTATTAATATTATTATTTATCTATATATGTATGTCTTTACTTTTGTCAAGAGCGCATTCATCTGTGGACTAACTTTATAAATAATCTCTTTCGTCAATTTATAACCAAGGAAACTCTATAAACTAGAATAGGTTTTCGGCTGGAAAGCGAAAAAGATTGCGTCACCGCATTGTATTATTTTCCAAAACTTGTGTTATTTTCAGTGTTAGTGCATAAAATTGGTGGCATTCTATTCGTTAAGTGCTGGATTACATGCGTGAGTGGGAAAATGGTATAATGATGGTGAAACGTTTCTTTTCGTGTTGTTTCCAAAACTCTATAGAAGCTTCAAGTAAAGTTGCCACCACTTTACTAGGAGTATGACTTTGACTAGACTATGATTGACTTGATGACTTCGACTACGACTTGACACATATTTGCGTGAAATATATTAATTTGATAAACTATCAATTACTTAACACTGGCTAAATACACAAAAGTGTGGAGCCAAATTATAAAAAAAAAACTAGAATAAACAAGTGAATTATGTATATCATCGTGTCAATGTGATACGTGGCTATTAAAATATAAATGGCCGGTGACCGTAATTATAAACACTTAAGAGGGATGACGTGGCATGAACGCTTGAATTTATAGAGCGTTATAGAGTGACGTGAAGGAGGAAAGCGAGCACAATGGGTCAACCTTCCTTGAATAATTGCCGTATTTAACTTACTATATAGATTTAGTGACCCAGGCTGCATTACAATAGGTGCTTTAGTCCGTGAAAGAAACCAAAAAGCATTGTTAGTAACTCTTAGAATCATTTTAGTATTATTTGGTTGTTGATTGTAGTTGATTTCGGCAAGATAAAGATTTGGTAAACATCAATATTAATTGAATCTATGTTTCTCTTATATTATATTTTAACCAAAGGCAGCGTGTGATAGTTATATTAAAACTGAAGACTCCAAAAAGTTAAATATTTCATTTCTTCAACAATCTTTTACCTAAGCGTAACGTGCTATTATGACCTTGCTTATGTATACTTTCACGGTCATAACGGTCGGTTTGACCAAATAAACCACATTACCTTTGTGCGAACATTACACGATATATGTTAGTTCCACATAAGGTTACTTCAACATTTATTACTGGAAACAAGACCGGTAAGTTGTTCCATTAATAAGCTATTCGTACTATAAAGTTAGTAGCGAAACGCTTAGTGCGGGTTGAGGGGATAGATAGGTAGTTAGGTTTTTCATTACACTGAGTATGTGTGACCGCGGCCAATGCAACTTGGTCGAAACGTAAGCCCGACGAAGTCCTGTGTGAAAAAATAATTATGTAGTTCAAATCAAATCGAGCTTATAATATGAAATTCAATTGATAAGTACTTCTATTTATAATGGGATAAGGAAAAATATAAAGAAATCGTTCGATAGTTTCCCTTTCGTCCAAGCCGATGAAAATCTCTTAGCATTGTCGTATACTCATAGTAACTACATTCACTTGGATTGGTACTTCTGGTACAATGTGTTTGCGTCCCGCTGAGTAATTCGCAACTTAGCTTTTGAACGTTCCATTTCTACTTTAGCCACAATGGAAAACATATTTAGGGCGAGAGTGAAACTTCACGTATAGTAACCATATTTTACGTTTTGTGACATATGAATTGAGTTTTACGAAGTTTTGTACGGGAAGAATGTTTACACTATATCACTGTTTTTTTTATTCAGTAACATGAACGCTTCGAAGTAATGGGTAAGGTTTAAAGTATGAAACGATTAAGTGAAATAAGTGATAATATTTTAGGATAAGTCTCGTGTTATGTGGCAATTATTATGACTGATAGTGGCGCATTGCTATATGTCTAGATTGGGCTAGCTCTCAAAACAAAACACTGATTAATTAATCTATAGTATATCACACTAATATTATAAAGGCGAAAGTTTTTATGTGTGTATGTTTGTTACTCCTTCACGCTCAAACGGCTGAACGGATTTGGATGAAATTGGGTAACAAGATAGTTTATACGTTGGATTAATATATAGGCTACATTTTAACCCGGAAAAGTCAAATGTACCCGTGGGATGAGCAAATACCTAATTAAAATACTTTTTATCCGCGGGTGAAACCGCGGGGCGCAACTAGTATGTAATATAGACTATCGCATTATTTTTGTAAGTTCGAAGCAAAGGTTTCAATGTAATTTTTTTATTTGACAGCCTCTGTGGTGTGGTGTTTGAGCAGGTCGGCTCATAACTCGGAGGAGGTGGGTTTGATTCCCACGGCAGGGGGTGTGCACAAAAAACCCGAAATATTCCCTGTGTCTGGATGTTATGGGACCATTGTCCTCGTTGTTCTTGGGTCCCTAGATACAGGTAACCCTAGTTTGGGTCCAAGATCTATGTATGTGATAGTTGGACGCTATTTAAGTTTTGTCATTCAAATTTAATGGCCCTATAACAGTGTATATCGTTTATTCTAAAACGCCTATTTCCAACGTAACTTTGTAAATAAAGAAGGCAATTTACTCACGAAAGTTTAATAATACACGGGCATTGATGTTTTCACATCAACGATAGAGTTTAAGAACCGTAACAAATGCCTATGAAATTTAATGCTACGTGCGTCTATTCAAGAGTTTGTATTTCGTGATGCGGCTGTGTATGACCATTTTTCATACAAGTCAGTCTTAAGAAGATGGTTCGAAATTAAAAGAGATTTTTTTCTTGATCACTTTAATTTATTAAGAAATAAAGTAATGTAAGATTAATATTAAAAAATGCTTATATGACGTCCAAATAGAGCAAGCCTACGTATTTTAATAAAGGATTTTGATTTCAGTAAGAATACTTCATGACTGACTAAATTTATTACAGTTCAATCTTTCATTTATGTAGATTTTATTAAGAATCCGAAAATGGAGGTTGTGTTTTTTTTTTTTTCGTATTTTGGGATTTTAATGTGTGATGAGGGTGGATTATTATTCGTTAAGTGTTCGCGCACTAGTGTTGGCAAATGGTTCCAAGTTTTTAAACCATGCGTTTTCGTTTTCTCTTCAAAGCATTCTAGAGCCTTCAGTAAAATGTCCAAAATTGTACCGTGGCATTTTGATTTTGAAAAAATAAGATTTTAACATGACCCTACAAAAATTTCTCACGTGACATTGGCAGAATTATCGCTAAAGAGCGATAGCAAGACATTAAATTAAGAAGAAGAAGAATCTTATTAATATGACCAAGTTATTTATTGCATGTCGCAAAGTTAAACACTTGTATATATTGTCTCACATTGCACGTAAAACAAAATAAGCTTACTAACATTTTAAAATCAGAACTAAAATAAAAGTCAGTGCGAGTTCCGCGTACATTTCACCTTTATAAAACGATAGTGTGAAGTTTCCTCACTTGCCTGAGATCTTGCAATGTTCCTGAGGTTTTGCCGTGAATAAATAATGAACGATGTCAGGTGAACTCCTAGTCAACATACGACAAAGTTGCTCGACAGTCGACCGCTCGTCTTCAAAGTTGTATCTAACTGTTGAGTCGGTTTAATGGAAATTAATGTTCCACAAAATAAAAATATAGAAAAGAAATAGCTTTTATTATATTTTCTTATTTTAATACACATTTACAATTGAAAATATTATTCCTACAATGACAACATCCAGAATAACAAAATTCTGAGCTGTGGGTTGTGGGTTCGTTTCGAATCCAGGACTAATATTTGTGTGATGAGCATAAGTGTTTATTCTGTGTCTGAGTGTTATATTGTATTCTATTTATGTGCACAAATAAAAAGTATCTAAGTATTATCAGTCTTCTAGTTTCCATAGCACAAGCTTTGCTTAATTTGGGGCTAGATGGCGCTGTGTGAAATGTCCACACATATTTATTTATTTAATAATATAATTCAATTTTCAGGTCCATGAGACCTATTTAAATTTAATCAAAGTCCGAATGTCGATGAATCCAATATCGATATCCTGATGAATATCGATATTGACTTTATCGACATTTAATGTATCAATAATGTATATGATATTAAATGGTTATTGATGATTGAATAACCATTAGTTCAAAACCATTTTACCGCCAAATAGAAATAATACCAGCAAACATGGTTACAAGGAGGGCAGGGACCGGAAGCGAGTAGTAACTACGAATGGAGTTCACTTTATTTGATGGATTTATGGTCAAGGGTGCAGCTGGTTGTCCGCGACAGGACAAGTGACTTATGGATGGTTATTGACGATAGTTTTATCATAAATAAAATAAATATTTATTTGCTTAAACACAATTCACATAAGATCTTAACATAACATAATTAGACAATTTTTGTTCATTATGCAAATATTAAAAATTGTATTGTAACAGTACATTTGGAATTTCTTAACGCTATAAAATATGTGCTGTAACAACTAGTCATACCAAGTTTTATTAAAACCTCAAACGAACTTACAAGTGAAGTTCGATAGATATACTATGAGTCACATCATTCCAAGATATCGGTATATTAACCTTGTAGGATAGAGGGACTACGCTGTAAATATATATATATACTTATATCAATAATGATGTGAGGATATATATATAAATACAGCTATATAAGTATTTATACGGAAATATTAACATTACAGATCAGTATCGCATAGATAATCAATCATTAAATAAATTAATGTTTCCAGCACCTTTTGTAATATATCGAATTGGTAAATGAGAAGGATAGCTGTAAATCATTGTAATCATAATTATAATTTATAGTTATATATCAACTTATATTTTCTTCTATTGTTCAGCTCGTATCAGTATTTTTAGGCCGTTGGAAAATTTCTGATTAAATTTTATAACAACAATCAGGACGTTAGTTTGAAAACTATCGTGAGTATGACACTTGTAAGATAAATAATGGCTAAACTCACGTCAGTACGAGTCGAAATTACTCCAGAAGAAGGACATCGAATATGTCCGAAAAACCTGGTCGGAGTAATTTTGACTTTTTAATTGACGTGAGTTTAGCAGTTGTTTATCTTATAAAACAAACAGGACTACGTGGTCACATTTCATGATGGCCACCTATCCAAGTAATGACCACGAATGTAACGTAGCATAACTTAACTAATCGGTCAAGAAAAGTTGCTTCATTATGAGCGCTATTTACTTCTATTTTTAGCGTAATTGAGAGTTAAACAGCGTTTGAAAATAGCATTTGTCCACGTTATTTTCTTTTAATTCTTGATCCAAATACCACAGGTCTAAAGGTTGTGTGACAGAAGCTAACTAGTCATTCGTGGAGGCGCGAAGTAAGCCCGTTTAATTGGCCAGCCACGACGGCATGTCTAGGTGCCAGTTAGCGTAAAGATAACCTAGGGTTGCCCTGTGCGAGCTACACATTAAAGGGGCTTCAGAAGTTAGTTTCAAGGCTTTCGGGTAAAACAAATAGCATCTTTAGGTATGATTTTTTAATAACGCCTAACGATCACATACATAGTTCATGGACCTTAATTAGGATTCCCTGTGTCAAGGGACCCAGGAACTACGAGGACCATGGTCCCACAACACCCAGACTCAGAACAAGTATTTGCGGTTCTGTTCACAAATACTTATCCTGCTGCGGGAATTGAACCCGCCGCCTCCGGGTTATGAGCTGACCTGCTCAATCATCACACCGCAAAGGCTGTGCAGAGATTTATTGACAAATATTTGGCCACTGTCTCACTTGATGGAAAGTGTCGACACAGCCTATGATGGTGCATGCTTGCCTAGAAGATACCTGTTCACTTCCGGAACTCTCGTCCCTGGCAACGAGGACGACGAATGTTATGCCACGAATGTAAAAAAATAATAAACTTAGATTATTTATGAAATATCTAACAATTTTATTTCCAAGTAAGTAATTACAAACAAACAAGAACGCTAACTCTCGTCTGATAATGTCTGTAATACATCATTGTGTTCCAGATTTATCATACTGATGATACAACCTTTTTTATTGTAAACTTGCTGACCGTTACTGATAAAACTCGTCGGTTTCTATAGTGTTGTTATCCGAGATCTTAACTAGTTAGCCGACGGGAACGTGCTGTAGAAACATTTTGTTACTTGGATTATAAAATGGACATGTATCATGTGAAATGGGGCCTGTGATAAGGCGCATAGAAAGAATAAACTGCTTGTAAAAAAGATGTCTAGATTTATTATAATACGTTGTATTGGCGTCAAAATTCTGTTTTTAACTACGAGTACATACGCATTTAAGTTCTATTATCAGATAACTACAGAAAATTTAAGCTACACATCCAACAAATCATTTAAGTTCTTTTATCAGATAACTACAGAAAATTTAAGCTACACATCCAACAAATCATTTAAGTTCTTTTATCAGATAACTACAGAAAATTTAAGCTACACATCCAACAAATCATTTAAGTTCTTTTATCAGATAACTACAGAAAATTTAAGCTACACATCCAACAAATCATTTAAGTTCTTTTATCAGATAACTACAGAAAATTTAAGCTACACATCCAACAAATCATTTAAGTTCTTTTATCAGATAACTACAGAAAATTTAAGCTACACATCCAACAAATACCGTCCAATTTTTATACGTAAATATCGTGCAGGGATTACGGTTCTCGACGCCGTCAACAGCGCATAAATTTTGATTTTTGTCACGTACAGCTGGATACGAAAACCTGGACTTACTTTAAAGGCAGCAATTTCCAAATGTATTTCTGTTGTATCTGTCTTGAATGTAGCAGGTTTTCATTCCGTTTACGTAAACCTTTAGTCTTGGGGAACACAGCAATGCATTTTGATACGAGCGTACGTAACCGAAGCTCATTATGGAAACCGTTGCATTTCCAGAAGCATTTACTTTGCAACTCCGGAAAGCATTTAGAACTGCTGTATAAGTTTTAATAACCCATTTACTATGTATTACTTGTGTTCAAACAGTTAAAATGGCTACGATTGGATAGTCGATCGGCTCTGGGAGTTGCGGCTTGTATAACTTTAACACTAGTTAGATTCAGTTGATACCGTCTGGGGGCTTCAGCTCGAATATTTGAATACACCTAAGCAATAGAGGTGACAGCAAAAATATAGTGGCGAGTTTATGAGAGAAGGTAATTGCTGTAGATAACTGACAGAAACAAAGCAAATAATTTAAGGATATAATAATAGGTGGTCAACCTATCGTACAAAATAAAAAACCTGCAGTGACAATGGTGATGGAAACCATGTTCAATGGGGTTGCCAGTTATTGAAGTCCCTAAATAATTGATAAGTAAGAAACTGATTATATTTATTGGTACGCAAGTAGCACTCTCACAAAATGATTCGTTCAGGTGTGCTCGGCTTAGACAGTTTATCCTTTGGAAGACAGTCATAGATAAATTACATGAGATATATGGGGATTAGGAATATCAGAATTTCTATATGGCACCAAAAATTTGAGCTGAAATTCCGTTGGCGGCTATATTGATTTTCTCTAAAACCTGGTCGGAATAATTTCGACTTTTTACTGACGTGAGTTTAGCCGTTATTTATCTGGAAAAAAATGAACATTATAAGCCACAAAATAGCCGTGTGCTCTACGAATTTTCTGTGTGAGTACCATGGCTGTGCATCAGCTCGCTTGTGTCGCTCCTTTGGAAGACAGTCATAGATAAATTACATGAGATATATGGGGATTAGGAATATCAGAATTTCTATATGGCACCAAAAATTTGAGCTGAAATTCCGTTGGCGGCTATATTGATTTTCTCTAAAACCTGGTCGGAATAATTTCGACTTTTTACTGACGTGAGTTTAGCCGTTATTTATCTGGAAAAAAATGAACATTATAAGCCACAAAATAGCCGTGTGCTCTACGAATTTTCTGTGTGAGTACCATGGCTGTGCATCAGCTCGCTTGTGTCTCATGTCTGGATTGTCTGGTCGCGTGCGGGGCTCAGATCCATTAATGTAGTCAGCCGCGTACCGCCGCCAAACAAATTACGGATGCAAACACGTAGCAACACGCGACGAGCTGAAAGCCTTTTACAAGCTTTAGGAATATATCAGTAGGAGCAAATGTTTTGGGTGCATTTTAACATGCTAAATTTGAGGTGTTGTGAAATAAGCTCATCACTTCAAAAACTGCGCGAGGTTCTACTACTAAAAATGTAAATGAGGCTTTTGTTGGTGATGTTGTAATATACATAGTCGGATAAAACCTGCTTGAGAGGAATGGAAATGCATTGAGAGGTTAAGGATTTAGTTGAAGTAGCTTACAGAGTTGATAAGCTAGCGCTTATGATAAGTATTAATTAAGATTAATTTGTTGATTCAAAATAATAATTCTCAATGATACACAAACTTTGAACTTAGGATCCATATATCGAAGGACCCAGAAACTACGAGGACCATGGTCAATAACCCTACAACACCTATATTTATCATGATATTATTATTCAGCCTACTTGCGCTCTTTTTCTTTCTGTGCATCAAACACTTGTCCCGTTACGGGAATCAAACTCGCAGCGTCCTGGTTATAAGCCGATTCAACCATACACTTAAGAAGCTGTTAGATTGCTGTCAATTGTAATAAATATGATAAAAGATTAATAAATGTGAAAATAAATAAAAATTCATTAGCTATATTAAAGCTAAACTTCTGAGAGATACCATTAATTTCTTCATTTGAACACTAGTGTTTTACTGACAGAAATATGCTGGTTTGACTATATAACAGAGTTATATAACGATATTGTAAGCAGACGTTTCTATTGAGTTTCCCTTATAGTCGGCCAAATAATTTGATAAACGTTATTACTATTAGGAATACCAACAGAGGCAAATTGTTTTACAGTTTGCTCACGCCACGCGCCACCCTGCTCCCTGCCCGTGTTGAGTGTGAGGAAGCAATAACGCGGAGTTTGCTAACCTATTAAGTAATTCAAGGGACTAAAAAGTACTTTGAACTCTATATTCTATTATAATAATATAAAGCGTTGTACGATGCGTTTTTGGTTTGTAGTTATATAGGAGATAAACTTGTCCATTAGACAACGCTATCTCCTTGCTAAGTCCTTGAGAGTAACATTATAATAATAAGTAATAATAAATATTTGCGGACATTTCATACAGCACCATCTAGCCCCAAACTAAGCTAAGCTTGTACTATGAGAACCACATAACTGACAGATTACTTAAATACTTTTTATTTGTAAATATATACATAGAACACATTATAACACCTAGACACAGAACAAACAACCTTTGTGGGGATCGAACCCAAAATCTACAGCTCAGAAGGAAAGGTTATACTACCAACTGAGCTATCGAGCCAGTCATATATTAAACTCAATAATTAATAAAATATTATTATTTATTATAAAATATTATTTTGTCGGGAGGCTTAAGATGTCAGTAGTGCATTTTCAAATAGTAATTATACTATGGGTAAGTAATAATTTTGCTTTAGCCACCAAATTGGACTTTGTCATGGGCTGTCCATATATCTTGGCTAGCTTCTTTATAAAAAGGATTTGTGTGTCAAGTTTTTCGGTGCCTACTACAGAACATTTGTTTTGATTGGGAAATTATTAAGTCTATTTATATACAACATAAGTAAGCATGCTACAAACCTATCGATGTAAAGCTTGCCAGCGAACTAGATAATCCATCACCAGCCACATAAAAAATAAATATAAAACGCGATAGGTATATTGCCTCTGACACACCAAAGCCATGACGATGCGCGACGGCATACTCTAAATGAAACACATAAAAATTCTACGACTGAAACACCCTTTACGTCCTGGCTATTAAAATGTTTCTTTATACACATACACCACATCAGACGATTTGCGAAAAATGAGGCCAATTGAGTATTCCCGCCTCGTAAAGTAACGTAGGAATCTCTACCGCGCTGACATGATTTTTGCATTAGACGCCAGCATGTATATACTGTACCACTCATCTTTAAAATCGACGGCATAAAACTTATACACAAAGAGTATTGAGAATTAAAAAGCTTCATGAAGAGATGTTTATCTCGAAGAATAATATGACTCACCTGGGGCTTTGGAAACTTGATGATGACGAAGAGTTTTACTGGATAACGCAATCTATTCTAATATTATTTTCCAATAGTTACAAATCGAAATAAGCGAATAGTTTATGGCATTTAACTAGACGATTTGATTGAACCGGTCACTGTCGCATAAACACCTGTGCTACTGGGAAAGGTGATGCGCTCGCATCCTCCATTTCGATGCGCCACGATTAATTTGACTACTAATTACTCGCATAATCCAAATTACGTGCAAAAAGCCATTTTCGTTTCACTACAACCACAACCGTAAACCGTTTTTGTACGAAACAACACATTACATTTACGACGAAGTTGAATCTCAAAACGATTTTTGGCACGAGAGCAGTCATATACGTTCTCAGGTCCTATATAATTTTATGTGTGTATATTTGTACGTCTTGCCGTCAAGTGGTGGGTCTGCGATGTTTGGAACGGTTGGAATAGGCGAGAAGCACGTTTGGATTTTAGTAAGGGTGTTCTTTAAAGGTGAATATAATGTAGCAATAAAAATACATGCTAGTTTTACATAAACTACACTATTTAAGTATAATATAAATTATTTTCGTTTTGAAGTAGATATAATTCAGGACCGAATTAAATGCAATTTGTTTTGTAGTTGTCGTTTTCATTGTATTTGGTCTGAATTCGTCCAATGAACCACTTCTGTTCATCGCAGAAATATTTGTCCTGGATCACCTATAGTTTAAAAGGCTACCAATTAAATAATAAATAATAAATATGTGTGGACATTTCACACACTGCCATCTAGCCCCAAACTAAGCAAAGCTTGTACTATGGGAACCAAATAACTGATACAATACTTATATACTTTTTGTTTGTAAATACATACATAGAATACAATATAACACCCAGACACAGAACAAACATTGACGCTGATCACACAATTATTTGTCCTGGGTGGGAATCAAACCCACAACCCGCAGTTCAGAAGGCAGGGATACTACCAATGGAGCTGTTGGGCCAGTCAAGCTATCTGGTCAGTCAATATTGGTCAAATTTGATCAAAAATGGACTTAGCAAACGGTTTTTACATAATTCACCTGGCTATTCCGAATAATTGAAGTTCATCATCAGCATCATCATCTCATCTATCCAACAAGTTCTCATATAAAATAATGAGAAATTTCTCTGACACTATTAGGAAAACACAAATCCTGGTTTAAACATATAATCTAGATTGACTGGCGGCTCTTAGACAGTCAGGTTTACGAGCTCGGCGCTATTACGTCAACCGGTAGGGGGCGGCAGGAGTGTAACATGCCTCTACATGCCTTACTAATTTCACCGTCTCAGGGCTCAAGCCGCTTGCAGGTACAGTCAACTACATAGCCATTAATTAAGACTATAGTGCTTATACTTTTTTTGCAAAATATTTTTATAGGTACCTACGCTTTTCATGTTTGTTTTTTTAAAGTGAAACTTCTTTACGCACGCTTGACTTGAGGAGTAAGTTCACGGTGATCTTCATTATCAACGTAACAAAGTTAAAAAATTTGTATTATTTTTGTTATATATAGTTAGGTAATTGCAATTGTCAAGATGGCGACATTAACAGTAAACAAAGTTATACCGGCCGATAGATGAGCTAAACTAAATCAGCCTTATTAATAAACACGACCTAGCTTTAGACTAGTTACACCATCTTTTGTCTCTTTCGATCCAGCTAAATATTCCAGTAGCAAAAAAAGGACAAAAGCTGAAGTAACTAATCCGAGACTAATACCCGTTTATTAATAAGGCTGAATAAGTTTTACTTCAGTCGTGTGGTCTAAAAGCACACTTGTTTTTTTTTCTATACAACTTATTCCTATATAATTATGTAATTGCCAAAATCTCAGATAAACTAAGCTATGAATTAAATTCTTTTACGACGTAAAATACATTTAAATATACTGTCGGAAAAGTCGAGAGCTTCAACAGAGTTTATAAAAAATGGTACAATCAATGCATTTCTAACTAAAAACTAAAAGGTACGAGGTAATTTAACATTACGAATTAAAGTTCTATGATTGTGGTAGGAGTGTTGAGGTAATTCCGATGCTGACTTCCCTTAAGTAATAGGAAGAGGTGCGCTTGTCGTTCGCCTGTTACCACAATCTCCAAGGATTACTCCTTTATGCAAATAATAAAGAAATTAAATTTAATTCTGTAACGGATACGGATGTAACTAGAACAATGGAAAGGTGATCATAGCTGTGCTATATTTGGAACATGCATTTTAGGTATGTTATTTTGTAAAGCTTAGTGTGACTGTCGTAAAGCATTTTAGATGTTTTAGACCCTTTTTGTTATGTTCATGATGTGTTGAAAGTTTGAAAACGTTGTCCTAGGTTTATGTTTATTAATATTTTGTCGAGGAAAATGTAGTAATTGATAGAGAGATAAGCTTTGTACACACCGCATATTAACAAAATTACAAAGAATACAACGAATTACATAAGAAGTGGAGAGAACAATGGGTGACTTTATCGCTCAAAGTAATCTCTTCCAGGCAACATTTGGTCGGAGAGGATTTATACAAAGTCGCAAAAGACGGGGTTTAATAATAAGGCAGTTAATGTGCAAACTATATCGCATACAAATGCGTTAATTTGTTTTATCATAATATAATATAAATTAAGTTAAAAGTAATGTTACAGTGAAACAAATTCACAATCAATTGAGGGGTTGAGAATAAAAAGGGTTTAACTGTCAAATTTATAGTTTCGAGAAAATTGACTTTAAACTTCAACGGCGTCATTTTAATGTAGAGTGCTTAAAGGTCATAGAAAAGGTTTATGTAAGTTTCAGTCGCTTGAAAATGTTTTAATTTTTTTTTAATATACTAAATATAGTATTAATTCATACAATTACTGTAAAAATATAATATAATAAAATAAATATAATAATGTTTTATGCTAAGCGAACTATTTTCCTGTAACAGATAAACCGTTTTTAGACTAAAAATCTCGAGATTTAAGCCTCATTCCGGTATTTTGAGAATGTTTTATTGTAGATAATTTTACGCTAAATTCAATGATACCCATAAGTAATAAAAATCAGTTAAACCCTTTTTGTTCTCACCCCTTCAATTGAGATTATGAATTTGTTTCACGTACTAAAAGTATAACGCTTCAGTTTGTTACTTATCGATTTTGTGAAACATTTCTTAACAAATATATATTAATTCCTTTTTAAACGCAACGACAACAACAAGGTTGTCAAATTGAATTATAAAAATTGAATTTATTTCCGGGGGGAAAAAGACGTAAAGCTGCTGAACCACTATCTCTACATTACACTTTCGACCGTTTCATCATTTTTTTATATTTATTGTTTAATAGGCTTGCGTTTAATTTGATTTTAATTTTTTAGTTCAATTTATACATTTTACATATCTATAGGTGATAATAAAAACTGAGTACCATTCTTCACATAGGTACATAACATTTTTGAACTCGAAGGTACGAAATTCAATTCCACGAAATGGCACCGATCGTTGCACCGACACATCTTGATACGTCCGTCCGGTGTCATTCAACGCGGACCAGTTGACCACAGTATAAACTATTCATGTGAACCGAAATAGCCAAATATTCACAATGCGGCAAAGGCATTTGTACTTTAAATTATTCTGTGGCAACAGTGTAAACGCACAATATGTGGTAGACAGTAAGCAATCTAAATTGTTATTAATATGATAGGTCACTAATCAATTTTTTTATATATAAAATGTTATCTACCTGTTTGTTTTTTATTTGTGTGCTTCACGTCATTTCAGCTAAAGCATTTTTGACGAAATTTTGCATACAGATGGTTTACCTACACTATCAAATGTTTCGAGATCAACATAACTTTTGAAATTTTTATTTCGGAAAATTTAAAATTTCTCTTGGATAACTGCTCGTAACATAGATGTAACGGCTTATGGTATAAATTTATTTGGCATGGCAAGGACCTACCCTAAACGGTAATGAATAGAAATGATTACGATAATTTTGATAGTAAAAGTTTTCAAGCTTTCGTAATATATCTATTGAAAGTTCTTTTAATATTCTTGTTTCCTTCATTTTTACTATTTTCACATGGGAAATTTAACTGCAAAATTTAATGCAACAGTTAAATTTACTACTCAATACACTTAAATACCAATGTATAGGCGGTGAGTGGTGACAATTAAATTGTATACAGTGCGAAGATTTACTATGTATACTACGAAAAACTCAACAATTTGGCAGCCTCTGTAGTGTGGTGGTTAAGCAGGTTGGCTCATACCGGAAGCGGCGGGTTCGGTTCCCGCGGCAGGACAAGTATTTGTGCACAGAAAAAAAGCGTAAATACTTGTTTCGACTCTGGGTGTTGTGAGGCCATGGTCTTTGTAGTTCCTGGGTCCCTAGACACAGGGAATCCTAGTTAGGGCCCAGGATCTATGTATGTGATCATTGGACGTTATTATTATTATTATTTGGTACTTATGTGGACACTAAAAAACAGCATACTAATAAAGTAGGTAGTGGTAGGTATTTTCTATCAGTTACTGGTAAAGGTAGCATGTCGCCCCTGTAAGTAGCAGCTGTCTATCAGTTACTCGCTATAGTAACGAGCTTCAGAACTCCCTGACAACCTAGTGTCACTTAGGGTTGATCTAAAATAATTGAAGGGGTGAGAACAAAAAGGGAGTAACTGATTTTTTTCACAAAATTACTTATGGGTATCGTTGGATTCAGCGCGAAATTATCTTCAATAATACATTCTCTAAATACCGAAATGAGGCTTAAATCTCGAGATTTTGAGTCTAAAAACGGTTTATCTGTCACAGCTGCTCGCTTAGCATATAAACATTATTATATTTATTTTATTATATTATATTTTTACAGTAATTGTATGAATTAGTACTATATTTAGTATTTAAAATAGAATTAAAACATTTTCAAGCAACTGAAACTTACATAAACCTTTTCTATTACCTTATAAGCACTCTACATTAAAATGACGCCGTTGAAGTTTAAAGTCAATTTTCTCGAAACTGTCAATTTGTCAGTTAAACCCTTTATATTCTCAACCATTCAATTGTAAAGCTTTTTTAATAATAATTAAATTGAATCAGATGTTTTAAGAAATGAATTAAGCTATTTTATGTTAAATAAAGATTGACGTCTTAACCACAAAAGATTTTAACAAGCCTTAAACAAGTGTTAAACTACTGTGTTGTATTGTTAAACACGCGTTTGACGTTTGTCTAAGCCTTGTTTATGTATTTGTGGTAGCACGGTATATATTTATATATCTTTTCTAGGTAAGCTCAGGGCGTTTTTAGATCAATTCTCACGTCAAACTGTCATTTGAAATTGAATTTTAAGAATAACCGTTAATAAGTTAATAACTATATAAAATAGAAAATGTGTATGTATATAATAGTTCTCAGACTGCGACACTATGCTTCTATGCTACTCTTAACTCCAAGCTGTCAATTAGCTGCGCTCGTTTGAAAGCGCTTGCCTTGACAACCTTAACAAACTATTCCGGGCTTCAGAGTTTATTGACTAAGAATTCTTTGCAGAAAATATTCTCTCCCGATCAGAAAATCTAAGAAGCAAAACGTCCAACACTGCGAAATGTCCATTGAATACTAACCTGTTACTTTTAACTGTAAACTATAGTAAAATCTTAATATTGCGTGCATATATCGTTTGTGAAATTATTTTTGGTGTACAATAAATTTATTCAACAGAAACATTAATATGTACAAGCGCTCTATAAATAAAAAGTTTTATTATTTTTAATATATTAATATAATTAATAATAATAACATAATAATTTATTGTTTAAGATACTCTGAAAATTACTACTAGGTACAAACAACTCCATCAAAAAGTTGATTTATCTACTCGACTGTATTTTTTCATTATGAGAATCTGTTGTGCACAACTAGAATAGCAAATCTGCCTTTACAAACTGACCTTTTCTGAACAAATCGTTCTTAGTACTCAGGTATTTTCAGAGGGGGAACTCTCCATTACTAATTACCGTAAATACACAACGTCACATTATTTTTTAGAGATTGTTTTTGGTATTTATAAATTGTATAAAAGGTATCTGCTTAATACGATTCAGTTCATTTGCCTATCTTTCCCGCCCACCGCTATTGTTACTGTCACTTACCTTTGTTGTGCCCACAGTCAGCGTGGGGTTTAACAATCCTGCGGAGTTGTCAACCGTATACAGCTTTAGATTGATAGTTTTATGATTTATTATAATTATGAGAGGTACCCTACACACATAGTTTATTTATATAGTGTCAAAGATTTCTTAGTTTAAGTTGTGTACGGTTATAATTGGACTTTAGGTTTATATAGCTGTATCAATGTTGATTTTGTACTAATGTATGTAATGGCCTATTGTCTGTTACCGAACCTATTACAATAAAATAAAATAAAATACACCACACAATAGGTACATTTTATACGCAAAGTTTCACATTTATTTACAAATTTAAATTAAATACCTACTTATGGTAGATTCAAAAAGTTTTTAGGTTACAAAAACAGTCCCCAAATAATACACACAATCAATCAGTGAATGCACAAACTATTTTAAAAAACGAAGTCTTTTCGTTTACCAAATTTTTTTTTTTAGTTTTGTCGTTTCGTAAACGTGTCTAACAAAGCTAAATTACAAATTTCTAACTTTAGAAGGTAGACACTACGTTGACATTAAATCGATAGCAACAACAGTTCAACTATTTAGATACTAATCTCTATAAATAAAACTGTACCTGTACCCATAGAATTCGCCCTATTTATATCGTCTATGACCGTACCATATTTTATAAGCGTGTCTGCATATGAAATTGGCTAACTAAACCTATAGGTACAGTGGATTCAATAGGTAGCCATGTACCCATTAATGGGCAGCACTGGCATGCCCATTCAAAATTAGTTTCACTAAACTGGAGACGTTTAATACCACGTTATGACCGACGGAAATACAGTTTGTTTCAACTTGTCAGCGGAGTGTGTTTGTACAGAGATGTACTGGTTTTAATAGGATTTCTGGAGGGATTTTGAATAAGGTCGCTAACGTAGGTGAGCGTATCCTAATGAGGTTTATTTACAGTGCCGTGGGACTATGTTGTTGATATTCAGGGCTAATTTACTACAACCATGTCTGGTTACCTATAACATTGTTTAACCAACTAAAAGTTAAATAGATAAGTTTCATTTCTATCAAATCATTAACTACCTATAAGACAGTATCATTATACCACTTAGTGTTTAAAAACAAAGTCATTGAATGGTTTTATGTCAATTTCATTACGATTAAAAAATACACACAGATGAACTAGAAATAGTTTACCTCCTCTTTATTTGAAGTCGGTTAAAAACTTTTTTTGTTTCTCATTTCAGGTACGTAATATTTACTGCTATACAAAATTAATCTGTGAGGATTCCTATGAAGCTGAAGCGAATTAACCTCTATTGGTAAGTGAAACTAAACTACAATAAAGCCAAAATACTGTAAAACAAAATACCTGAACTGGTTTTTTTTCCACCAAATTTGTATTTCTTGATATCCTATAAGACATCTAAATTTTTTTCACCACGGAGAGTGATTTCTTTGAATATTTTTTTTCTATAACCATTGAGTGTGCTCTCGACAAAACTTCGTTTCCTTCCAGGCGAAACCACAGCAAGTTGCCAACACTTGCTCGCGTCTCGCAAATACTTGTCATGCCGATCAACTGCGACCACAAACGTCCTCCAAAACGCGACCGCACCATTGAATAAAGAGGTCCAATGCAATCCACTCACGTAAAAACTACTTACAAACGGACAGACGGTACGTCACGTGCATTCGGGTGCAGTCTTTGCCCGCAACTTCAATTTAGTTAAAAGTAGTGGTTGAGTGCGATCGTGGTCTATCCTAGAGTTACCCGCGCTAGAATTCAGTCTTTTTCGAAGTAACTGCACCGCTGCTGGCAGAAGCGCGTTTGCGGAGTAGCCAGGTTTTTGGCAAAGTTATCCGGTTTCAGTCGAGGTAGATGCGGTGGCAAGTAATTTTCGAAAGAACTTTTAAGAACAGATAGAAGAATTGTTTTAGAAATGACGTAGCTTTTATTTACAGCAATGAAATAGTATAAAAGTACATAATTGGAAAAGCAACATTATTGCTAAAATATCTCAACAGCATTGTTTTTATAACTCGCCTTTAGTACGTAAGTAATTATTATTACGTAATTAAGTAATTTTTTAAATGTTTTATTAAGTAATTTAATTATTACGTTTTAGTAATTAAATATTTCAAGACTTTGTTCAAAGGCAAATATTAAAAAAATGTTTGTTTCAAATAAAATCATTCTCAAAGCTAAAAAATCTAATACCTTCAAATGAAAATAAAAAGTTGATTCTTCATTATATTAACAACATTGAAGTTTTGTGGCATATCGTCTAGATCTAGAATGTTTATAGCTACTTATTATGAATTAATATTTAAAAAGACAATAAATATTGAACCGGAAACCTGTTATCAAAATAAATGACCTACTTCCGACTTTATCAGTTTATACATGCATTATTTATGGGTACCAGTTTTTTAAAACTGTATTTAACAGTAGACGAACAATCGACATGTGTTTCGTCAGCTGTAACCGCCCTATATTACATACATTTACCAGCCGCATAAGGCTGTGTTTCTCAACATTTAATCTGGCGTTACTACGTTAACCAACTGTTGTACTTTTGATACTCGTTCCTAGTTAATTCCTGGTTAAATATGGTACTTAATTACCACAAAAAAAATTCACAAATTCAATTTTTTACAAATTATTTTTTTTATAGAGGACTCTATTGAAACTAATCAAACTATATGTTTGGTGAAGTCCTTTTACAATTTATCAGTAAACATTGGTTAACTCTAGATTAAAAGGTAAAGGGAATGCCGGACCCAAAAGCCTTTTTAAAACTGTGACATGACAATGATGCGTTAACATCTTGACAATGGCCTGTTAAAGTCGAAATGGAAAGAGGCGACCATTTGTGTAGGCGTTTAGAATGGTTTGTAGGGTATTAATAAATGGAGCTTGCGCAAGGAATATATGGAGCATACTAGTTTTTCTTTTGAGCTCCGTGTGCCGACATAGCCGTCGACTATTTGATATGGATTCTTTTGAATACTCACTGAAGAATAAAGAAAGTTCTGATAAATTCAGGTGTGGTAATTTCGATGCTTTTTCCATAAAATTTTGTATTGTATAAAAGTCATTTTTATTATATGTTGTAAAAAAAACGAGTGTGCTTTTAGACCACACAACTAAAGTGAAATTTCTTTAGCTCCATCTATCGGCCGGTATAACTTTGTTTTTGCTTCGTTCAATGTTAAATGTCGCCATCTTGACAATTGTAAATAGTCATTTTACCGGACATACCAACATAATGATATTTTTTTTTACTTTGATGTTGACAATGAAGATCTGCGTGAATCAACTTCAACTTCCGTTCGCCTCGCATTCAACAGCTTACTACCCAAGTCAACCGTGCGTAAAGAAGTTTTACTTCAAAAATCTAAGTTAGTATAAATCTTAATTTGTCGTTTAACTTGCGGTTCAACGTTCGATTAAGCAAAAAGATTCAGTAACAATGTCTTTTGAAATTAATCATCAAAATTTAAAAATATCCTAATCCAGACAATCTCAATTACGTTCGCAAAAGTTGATCTGCACCCTGCTACCCTTCAAATAAGAATAAGGCGTATCAGAACGAATAATACAGCTGACTCTGCGTTCTAAGCGATTTGGACATTTTGAGCTCTATTTTATTAGCTGTAACGTCGAGTTTGTTTCGCGTAAAGGTTTTCAAGGTGCGTAAAATGCTTAGTCACAGCGGAACTTGTTGCCTTTACGAAATTTTTATTAATGATCTCTGGATTCTATGCGGCTCCACTTCGCCAGGGTTGCGTGTAATATGGTCGCGGTCTATTGGGAGATTTATTTGTTAGGTTTTAACCGGCCGTTTGGTTAAATACAAGCAATTAGTTGTATTTTGTTTGTGGACTCCGATATTCTGGGTGGTTAAAGTTTTTGTTTCCAGACTGTAGCAATAATATTTCACTTTATATTTTACAAGTAGCATATTGGCCACTAACAGCCTTATTAATAAACGGGTATTAGTCTCGGATTAGTTACTTCAGCTTTTGTCCTTTTTTGCTACTGGAATATTTAGCTGGATCGAAAGAGACAAAAGATGGTGTAACTAGTCTAAAGCTAGTTCGTGTTTATTAATAAGGCTGTAAAGGTTCATAAGGGACGCGGGGTGCATTCCTATTCATAAAACCTTTGGTTTTATACTAAACAGAGAAGCTATCGGCGGCTAAAATTTATAAGTGGTCTTCCCACATGCACAATATTTCGACTAAGCTTTCACCTAATATAAATGAGGCCTAATAACATATTTATTCCATTAGCTGACAACGAAAATCGATTATCGATTGCATTCTCACGCAACGCATCGAAATCCCTAATAAATAGTCATTAAATATTTTGTCACGGACGCGTTTATGAAGAGAGAATCTCAAGATTTTTATGTATATGAAATTAATTCTATTTTTATGATTGTCGCCTACGCCAGGCGGCTCTGACATAGCGCATTTATAGCCAGTGAGGAAACTTCACGCACGAAGTCCGATTTTAAATCTGTGCATCCATAATCGTTGAATTAGGTGACGTCCATTTTTATTCTGATTGAGCAGCTTATGCCTGTAGTATTACTATTAATAATAGTATTATTATTAAATGTTGTAATATTTATTATATAATTATTAATGATATTATTAGTAGATGGTCGTAGCAGTTTTTAGTCGTAGGTGATTAGGTTATTATATTTGTTGTTATCAATGTCATTTTTATAGAATATGAAATCTTTAGAATAAAAGCAAAAGTGCAAAAAATGGCCTACAATTCTACTATTGATTTGCGAGGCTTACTTTTAAGACAAACTCAATACCTACTTAAATAAAATAAAAAGAAAACTTTAAAATTGGTGCTATACAAGGTGGAATTTAATTCGTTCTTTTCCTTTAATGTATGTATTCAGTCCATGCTATAGAACGCTCCCATATAACTAAATAAAAAAAGTACTTATGAAATAAAACTTAAATCTAGGTATTTTCAAATTTAAATTTACGGCACACAAAGTTACGGCTTCAGGCAATAGAATTATCCCGCAGTGGGTAAATAATAATAATTTATCCAATTATTGTAAGTTACCAAAAATATAATATTGAAAGATAGCGCACTGTTTCTTATATCATACTGTGAGTTCATTCCTACACTGGATTATAATTTAATGCATAGTCAGGCCCATTAAAAAGCATTCAGTACCCTGTGTCGGAGTGCATTGAGGTAACCCGCAAATAAAATAATAAGGCTCCAGTTCAGCTTTGTGAGTACATATAATATCAAATATCGTTGTTGACCGTCGACCGCGTTATTTATTTTATTAGTCGTTGGTTTTTATTTATTTATATTTCATTACTTGTGATGACCTTCTAGATTTTAGTTATATGTATATTTTAGAGGATTGTAACGATGGATACAGATTTATGAAGTATAGAAGGGATACAGATTTATGAAGTAAATTGCCAGTATTAAGGAAATCGCCGTTTTGGCGATTTATTGTTATTGGGTTGGAGCTGCTGGTATATAAAATGGTAGAGTTTATATATTTTAAAAAACATCTCATACCCATATTTTAATGCTGTATTCTGTAATAGTAGTCTGTGTAGCAAAAACGAGGAATAATTTCAATTTTAATAATAAAAAATTAAACCAATTCAATCAGCATTCTCACGAAAAGAGAACGCAGTAAATTGTTTTTTTTTCCAACTCATCGTAAGTTTAAAGTCTAATTTTTACACCCTGTCACATTGATTTTCGTTATCATATCAGCCAGAGAAGATAGACGTAAGGTTGAGGTAGGCGTGCGTATAATCTCCATTAAACCATTGAACGTTTCAAAAATGTTGATAAGACTGTTTCAAATTGTCTCAACAGTATGGGAGTATTTGGTGTATTCTACAGAAATGTCAACGCAGTTTGGTCACTCTGAAATTTAAGAATTGCAGCATAAAATTGTTCATACGCATATTATACTTTACAGTTGTAAGCAAATTCTATTCGAAAAATATATTACTACTAGCTGCGCTCCGCAGTTTCTTAACAAAACTACTTTGTATACTGCCCTATGTATACAGGTTATAAACTATCTGTTTTCCAAATTTTATCCAAATCCGTTCAGTAGTTTTTGTGTAAAAAGCCCGCCGCGTCGCCCTCGTGCTGTTCGATGGTTGTCCCACCGGAACATATCTTATGTGTTAAGTCATAAACCATCTCTGTTCAAAATTTCATCCAAATCCGTTCAGTAGTTTTTGTGTGAAAGAGTAACAAGCATTTATCCATACATCTATACTCACCAACTTTCGCATTTATAATATTAGTAGGAGTAGGTCATACAAAAAAGAGCTTGGCGTAAAGAAAATTAAACACGTTGAGCATTCCATATTTATGAAGAACTTTCCATAAAGATTGTTTAAAAATTGTACAATTGACCATACTGCCCATTAACTGTATCTGTCTCAAAGGCATTAGAATCTTATGGTTATCCGCTGCTCTTATGGCACAATACCACCTGCAGACTCACCTCACCCAACTCGTCGAATAATTACAAGTTTGACTCTAATGGACCACTTGCATTACAATTTATCGTTTAAACTATTTATTTAAATTAAAATACACCTTATATGACATAAACCTGTTCCCAAAATGTACCGATTTAAATATATATCGCGTTTGTTTACCTAAATAATGAAATTTAAATTTAAAGAGGAACAGTAAAACCTGAGTTGATGAACACGATTGCTCGAATGTTGGAAATAACTTTAAACCGTTTCGGCGTATGTTCCAGTTTCATTATCAAATTAAAATACCAGAAATATTCTTTTTAATGAGAAAAATTTTCAACCTACGCAATTGAGACAAAGAATACATAAACATGACAAATTTTATGTATTTCAAAACAACCAAAGCTAAACTATAGCTTTTCATACAACATGGATAATTTTCTTCATAAGTTCCAACTTCAACTTAGCCTTCCCGTAAAATGGTATGCCCAAGTGCTTATTATTATATCAGGGTTTAATATCGAAAGTTAATAGCTCGTCAGTCTAGGAAAATTAATTTAAAGTGCATCGGTCCAGTAATTACGCAGTGTAAGACAGTGATTAAAGTTCAATAAAACGGCCCTTCGCCTCGGGTGGAGAACGTGAGCAGTAACATCACCTTTATTAGTGCAACGTGACGACAGCGTGACATGTAGCGTTTGCAAATGGCTCGACCTAAGACTTTTTGTGTGTGTTTTGGCTCCTATATTAAAATATAGGTATATTTTAAAATATAGGTATATTTTAATGCTTAATATAGGTATATTTTAATGCACAAGAAGATCAAGAAGTAACTGAGTTTTGAGCAAAATTTAAAAGCCCCGCATGATGACGATTGTAACGACGATCAGCTAAAGATGAACCATTTCAATTCTATACCCCAGCTTATATATGAGCTGTATTTTATCTATACCCTTTTTATAAGACCCGTCACTTGAAAATGAACTAAGCTAAAAGCTAAGCAACATTTTCCCCGGGTTCTCGTATACGTTTGTTTAATTCGCCTCAACTTGCTAGCCTAAATACTGAGTGCTCATTGGTTGCCTATTGATCATCGGCACACTCAACCAACCAGTGTGCAGTATTTGGCATGTTAACTTGAGACGAGTTTGACAAACGTACGAGAGAGTGTCCGGAACTCAGCATTTAGATTAGACGTACGCAGTTTGGTGCTGCAAGAGATATGGATGGCGGCATATGCAACAATATATTGGTGGAG
Organism: Ennomos fuscantarius; assembly: GCA_905220475.3. NCBI lineage: Eukaryota > Metazoa > Arthropoda > Insecta > Lepidoptera > Geometridae > Ennomos > Ennomos fuscantarius. The sequence goes on along the minus strand of HG992037.1, from coordinate 8,338,047 downwards.
CCTTCTTCAGACAATGCAATTTTTTTGTATGAATTGTTAAGTTTAAGCCTAGATAAGAACTGGAATGTAAGTAAAATAATATGTGTGTATTCTTACAGAGCGATGTGGTCGCTAAGCGACAAATAAATAATAAATAAATATCTGTGGACATTTCACACAGCGACATCTAGTCCCAAACTAAGCAAAGCTTGTACTATGCGAACCAGATAACTGATACAATACTTAGATACTTTTTTTTGTTTGTAAATGCATACATAGAATACAATATAACACCCAGACACAGAACAAACATCGATGTTCATCACACAAATGTTTCTCCTGGGTGGGGATCGAACCCACAACCCACAGTCCAGAAGGCAGGGTTTAGTAACCCAACTGAGCTATCAGGCCAGTCAAATAATAATATTTTTTTTTTTTATGTTAAGTAATGACGTGACGAGCTAGCCGTTCGCCTGATATTAAACGACGCGGCTGCCCATATCAGCTGAAGTGTCACTCGGAACTCTAAAGTATAGAGGTTCGCGTGACACTGCACTGCGCACGTCATCCAGAGACATCAGCACAATCTAGTAATAAGATTACTAAACTGTGAGATCAGATCATAAAGTCTCATTTGCCCAGTAATTTCACTAGCTACAGAAATATAGCCCTTCAAATAAATTAAAAAAACTGGAGGCTAGGGATGTAAGTTTGAACTTTGGAGCTGTCAAACTTTAGTATAGACGGGCATGAATATTTTAAGTTTTCCATTCACCAATACATTTTTTTTATGTTTCATGAAACCCGTGAGCTAATGCACTGTTTATTTATAAACCTGCATCGGTAAGTGCAGATAAGTAGCCGTTATAAAGATAAACACGTGACTCGACTGACTATATTTGCATGTAAATGAGTTTGCACACAATGTAACTGGAGTTTTATGAAAATTACTTTTTGAACATATGGTTAGTAAGGAAATAATGGTTATGTGGTCATTACAAGTATGTTTATTGATAAGAAAAGCTATTTTAACTGAATTCTATTTTAATAATGGTACTGAACTATTATGTATGTTAGCAAAGGAAATGAGAATTTTTAATTTAGTTACTGGCCTAATAGCTCAGGCGGTAGTAACCGTGTCTTCTGAGCTGTAGGTCGTGGGTTCGATTCCCACCCATGACAAACATTTGTGTGTGGAATATCGATGTTTGCTCTGTGTCTGGGTGTTATATTGTAAACTATGTATGTTTTTACGAACAAAAAGTATCTAAATATTGTATCAGTTATCTGGTTCTCATAGTACAAGCTTTGCTTAGTTTCAAAGTCAAAGTCAAAAGATTTATTGCAAATAGGCTATGTTTAGCACTTTTACAAGTCAAAATTATATCATGTACTTAAAATTAAGTTATTGTACTAAGCATTTAGAATTACAAAGTGCTTATTGTCAAATATTACATAGCAAGCCCATTACAATAATATATGAGTTTGAAAAAAAAATGAAGTTCTCTTTCACACTACTGGTGCTAGCAATCCGGTCTCAATCAATGGGTTTGGGGCTGGATGGCGCCTTGTGAAATATCCACACATATTTATTTATTTTGGGTAAGTATAAAGGATTTTGAAAGTTGTAAAATCAATCTGTGTCAATTACCTGATAGAGGACTTAACCTTAGTTACTACCGTCTTGCGATTGCGATTCAATATGAAAAATTTACGAGTTTGATGAAAAAACTTCTAATAAGAAGATTTAAGGGCCAGTAACCTGCCAAAGTTTTATTAACCACCATTTTTATAAACAAACCTCAACCTTTATAGGTACTTAGGGACGCAATTCTCATTTCTTTTCATTGGAATAAAGACCTTTATACCCGAAACCGCGTCTTAACATTCAATGCTTTAATTATTATTATTTTTTTCATTCTTTCGCGAATTGTGTAGCGTTGCTTTGTTCACAGTGTGTAAAGATTAAAGCTAAGATTGGCCACGCCCTTTACTGATTGTAGGCTCTGATTGGTCGTTCTTTCTCTTTGTAATACACCGCTTTGTTTTATCTTGAATTAGCGATTAAGGTTTTTCTTTTCATACGATTCATGGAGGTTTATGAATTGAGTTCAGAGAGCTTCTAAATATTTGGGAGTATGAACGCGGGGAACGGGGATATTTAATATCGGTAGACTCAAATTACAACGCTTTAGTAGACAGCTATAAATAGCTTTATCTTTGACCTAATATCGTAAACACAGGTTAACTTAGTTAGGAGTTAGTGCTCAGACATTTATACCTACTCGAGTTATGTTATACCACTAATAGTGTATCAATTCATACTGTCATCTATATGTGAGCCAAGTTACACCTACATCTATAAACTGTTAAAGTTTCAAAAGTACACAGTTTTAATATTGAAAAATATAAATCCTAGTTTTTTTTTTAAGTATGTATATGTAATGTAGCTCTAAATTTCTTAAAATTGCTACGATGTTTAAGTAGGTGGTCACCTATTTTTATTTTCCGAAATAAATATCATTGCATTTCATTTCAATTTCATCTAAGTTTCTTATAAGAAGTTAACATGGTATTTATATACCTGATAGTGACTTTCTATGTTTATCACTGTTAGGCCCCTTGCACGTTATCAGGATTAACATAACAAATGAATCGTTAATCAATAGTTAACTAGCTCGACTTAAGCCGATAAACAGTTAACCAAACTTTTATCTTGCACGTTCGGTAAATTGACACATGAATGGTATTTCTAATTAATGAAAAAGATATCAATCAAAGCAGCAAATGACATGAGTATGAGATAGATAAGTGACAAGTGAAATGTGCACATTATGTCAAGTTTGTTTAAATGTCTTCCATTTTAGCAATTTAAACCTGGATTACAAATTTAATGGGATAAGTGGGTAATTTGATAACGTACAAGATAAAAATAACTAACTTTAGATTAGTTCTTTACTAATCTTAAGTTAGTTATTTATTTTTAAGCCGGGATTAAATTGGAACGTGCAAGTGGGCCTTAGTATGCAAGTGATATCACTTCTTATAACTCAATATAAAATAATATTATGTAAAAATAAATGAGCATCGTTTTGATGTTCAAATTTAAACCAAGTCTGGAGCGTATTCTTAAGAACTATTACCTCCTATTTTTTCTAAGCCTAAATTACAACGACTGAAAATCTTGAGGCGAGGCGTTGTACCGCTTGAAAGCCTCACCTTAACAATCCTTGCCAGCCTCCAATCCGAAAGTTTTAGTTCATCAAATTAATCAACCATCGATATGATCTAAATCAAAAACTAGTGGCAGGTTCGCAATTAAACGTCCGAAGTATTTCCACCAACATTTTCAATGGCCGCTTTAAAAAAGTAGTTTATAAAAAGTATAAAAGTGTCTAGTAAATTTATTTCACCCTATATATAGGCCGAAGTTTATATCCATCTATGTATTATATGAACACAAATAGTTTGCATTGAATTTGTACTGTACGTTGAAACTTACAAACGCTTTCACAACCGCACAAACCTAAAATTAGTAATGCAGTAAATCTAATCTTAGACTTTTTGTGTCAGTTTCTAGGTGGTAGGACTTTGTTGCAAAGTTCGTCTAGGTAGGTACCACCGCTTTGCCAGTTATTCTGCCGCCAAGCAGTAGTGCGCAAGCACTACTGTGTTCCGGTTTGAAGGGCACTGTAGCTAGTAAAATTACTGGGCAATTGAGACTTTATGATCTGATCTCACAGTCGAGTAATCTTATTACCAGACTGTGCTGATGTCTCAGGATGATGTGCGCAGTGCAGTGTTGCTCGAAACTCTATTTTGGGGTTCCGATTGACACTGTTCTGATATGGGCAGCCGTGGCGCTTAACATCAGGTGAACGGCTAGCTCGTCAAATCATTCAGTAACATAAAAAAAAAGTTTCCTATATCTATTTTTTTTTTCTTACTTTAGCAGATGGTTAAGCATTAAACTTTATACACCCCGGACAGGCAGACAGATGAATATTGTAAAGTGGTTCTTCCAAGATAATATTTCTTCAATATTATTCCCTCAAACTGCTACATATTAAAATAATTACGTTTTGAAAAGGAAATATAAATGAAATACGATTCTTTACATCTTGCAATATCCAAAAAAGATACCGTAATATTTATCATTGAATGACGAGGCGGGTTCTATTTTGTATAAGTAATTTGACAATTGAATAAAGTAATGTATCTGGGAAATTGCTATTTTTTTTGGAATATTGTTTATTTCATTGTTGGTAACAAGTACCACCATTAAATAATAAAATAAATATTGGCTATACATGCTGGTATTGCTTTGCGGTATAGCAATAATTAGATTAACTTCCTTCATACAAGGCGGCATTTAAATCACTCTTTTCCTTAAATGTATGTACTCAGACTATGCTATAGAATATGAGTAGAAGGTCCAATTAAAAAAAAAATGTTTTATTTTTTAGTATTTAATGCCTCTTAATATAACTGCATGACAGCCAAAATGTCTATTTAAGGGTACACACAGCGCGGGCACCAGCTGAGTGCTTTGTAAATGTTTCGTAGGCAATAAAACACCTGCTTTGTTCAATTTCACTAAGCTTTTCTTTAGAATTTAAACTTGATAATACCTAGATTTAAGTTTTATTTCATAAGTACTTTTTTTATTTAGTTATATGGGAGCATTCTATAGCATGGACTGAATACGTGCATTAAAGGAAAAGAACGAATTAAATTCCACCTTGTATAACTGAACAAACTTCTTCATAGAACAAAAAAAAGTCATTCAAGGTGATCTATAAAAGGTTACATGACTTAAAAATAACAAAGAAAGGCTAACAATATGAATAATCATTCTAAAATTGTATTCAAGCAAAGTGGCATATGACGTGGGACAATTAAAAAACTTGTATTTAGAATGGCGTGCCACACGCATGTGACCTGCCACAGCAGATGTGGGTTACTTAGAATTATTACTTATGACCTAATGGAGATAAATTACATCCATTTTGTTATAATTTTGTCTTTCCTGGATAATGAAAATAGTTTGTGTCATTTTGTATTTTTCAACTAGGTAATTGGTAGTTTTCGGAAAAGGTCACCCTAATAGTGTTGAGTTCTAAGAAATTGCTTGCTTAAAAGTCATCGACAAGGGTTTTGGCGGGAAAACGCAAAAGATCGTGTCACCGCATTGTATTATTTTCCAAAACTTGTGTTATTTTCAGTGTTAGTGCATAAAATTGGTGGCATTTTATTTGTTAAGTGCAGGATTACAGGCATGAGTGTGGGAAAGTGGTATAGTGATGATGAAACGTATCTTTTCGTGTTGTTTCCAAAACTCCATAGAAGCTTCTGGTAAAGTGGCCACCACTACTTGACACGACTTGACTAGACTAGACTATGACTTGACTTGATGACTTGGACTGTGACTTGACTTGACATGACATGCATATATATTACTTAACTCGAAAAATTATCAATTACTTGACACTGGCTAAATACACAAAAGTGTGGAGCCATACCAAAACAAAAAAAAAGTCATCGACCTTTCGTTATAATGAGGAAATCAATAAAATAATAATAAATATCTAAGTAAGTGTGTGTCATTGAGGTCGTTGTACCACTTCATCATAATCACAAAGCACTATTAAAGTTGAAAAATGGCTGTAGATATGCAGAAAACTTTGATAAATGCCGCCTTGTATTTTTATTCAAATCTTATTTTATATGATTTACGCGCAACAGTAATATGTATTTTTAAGCAAACTGTTAAAAATATCAATACGTAGCTTTTCAACCTTTGTTTTTATTAGATACATCTGTAGGTACGTGTTGTATTATCACTGTTCGGTAAGTACAGCAGCTATAGATAAGTAAAATTTAATGTCTATTTTAAACCTTAGTGTTACCATAATTTACTAGAAAAGCATTGAAAAAAAAAGATATGCATGTGCCTTGAATGAACTTTAAAAAACACCAGTAGTTTACTAGAAGTAACCAGTAGCAGTAGGTAGTATATTACAGTGTAAAACTTTCCAGAGCCATTATATATGCATTTGTCAAAATTTCTTATATTTATCCCTTTTACAAAAGTTAAACCTACTAACAAGGCCTCTTCACTGCCTTTGTTCCAAAAAAGTTATGGGCGAAGCAGTTTCTTCGCCCAATAACTTATTATGTACAATTGTACATATTGATAAAATGAACGCGGTGATCCATCACAAAAGTGCTTAATCTACCTTTATCACGCAAGGAAGTGTTATCAAAGCGATAAATTAATAATACACTCTTCACATGATGACGTGCTAGATTACGACTGTCGTAAAGTAAATTTGGAAAGACTCGAACCCGTCACGGGCCATCATTCATTTTTAGATTCCCATGACCTTTGTCATTATATTCAATAAAAAAATTAAAGGCTTTGTCTTTGGACAGTTGGAGAAAAATATTTTGCTTTTAACTTCAGATTTGTCCACTATTACGTAACTATAATTTCACATGGTTATTAACAGTTAACTTAAATGCCTTTTTAATACCATCAATAAATAATTCTTATTCTACTCATAAAATTGTTTACGTTTTTGAACTCTCTACTTCTCCCATGTTTATTTTTGAAGCCACTGATCATATCCAACCTGCATAAGCTTTCAAAATATCTGATCATTTGAATATCAATTCCTTATCTGAATATCAATCGCATCTGCATACAAAGGCATCTAAGAATGCTGATATGTTGACTCATTCTTCGCAAATCCTTTGTATACGCTCTTCATCTAAGTACTCTTTGAATGTTTTAAAACGTACGTATATATACATTATACATACTTTATAAAATAAAGAAGCATCTTAAGCGACCTTGCTTAAATTAGCTACTTTTTTCTAGAACGAATAAAGGTTTCAGCATACTAACTTAAGTTTAATTTTACTCGTCTAGAAATACAGCAAACGAAAACTACTTACAAATTGCCGCCTTATGTCACACAAAGGAAGACGGAAACAACATAGGATTGTCGATTGTTTTCCTACCTCAAACCGTTGCATACAACATCAAACCCTTATTTCACAACTCTACAAATTCTTCAAGATGATGTCAATATACTTTTTGATTGAAGAGCCATGAAATACAGAAAACAAATGAATGTTTTATTTATGTCACATATTTAAATAATTCATATGTTCGATATCATCGTCTATTTGGTGGGACACAGAACGTCGACTAATACATATTTAACAAGCCTTTACCCTAGTAATAAGGAAAATGAGGGCTAAAACCTGCCGAAGTTACTATAAACTAAACAAAGGAATTACCAAATTTATAAAGTGTCTTTGAATGAGAACATTTTGCATTTCTCATTAACTTAGGACAAATTTAGACCGTAGTGAATAATTCAAAATTATAATAAATCTTGTTTCAAATGCAGATGTGGCACTAATCAAATATGTAGAATGAAATATTTATAAAAGTTTTCTACTTTGTCAACAGCATTTTGCATGCTCAAAAATGCATGCAGAGCCAAGTTAGTTGCATTGTAAACTGAAATTGCTAGTTGTAGGTATTAAATTACAGCAAGTCATAGACGCGGTGGCTATTGAGCCACAGCCGCTTTTCGTGATAGAAGAAAATAAAACCGAGCACGTCAGAGGAATCATTGCAATTACTCGACTCAATGAACGCAAATCGATTCGGATGCTTTACGACGTCGGCCGACATTGTTGAAAATTTCAAGTTTATAAACTGTTATATTTTCAACAGAATAAAAAACCTCGTCTGTCGTCAGATAATGAGATCGACGGGCAACGTGAAATGGGTAATTTGTTTAGAATAAAAAAACCCGCAAATGGGCTCAAGGCATATAATAAAACGGAGATATGGCCCTGGTGGGTCGGATCGAGAAATGAATTTAGATTACAGGTTAACGCCGACTAAGTGTGGGTTCGCCACTTTACCTGTACTTGAAAAAACTAGGAGCACAAAAAATCAACGTTGCTTTTTGAACGGATGGCTTTTCTGAGGATGAGACGCTTAGCCAGACGGCTGACATTCTGCCGCTTATTATGAATGTTATCGTTTCACAAAAACCTCTCGAGTATTTTTAACTTGGTAACTGTTTATGTTTTTATGCCGACCGGAGTATGAGAAAAGTTTTTTGTTACAATGGCTTCGCTTGAACTTCGACAACAATGGTACTCGAACAAGCTTCGCTGTTGTTGCTATAAGAAACTTAATTTATTTTCATTCAATTTATTTTTAAGTAGAGCACAATTCTAGTTGAGTACAATACAAGCAAACAATAAATAATGGTACTCTAGTAAATAATGGCTTCTCAAATTTTTTAATTTTAATACTATCATGACGTATTAAATACGAAATAAGTAGAAGGGAAACCTAATAACTGGACATTTAATATTGAATATGATTAAAACGTTTGCACTAGCTACCATAATTTTCTACAAAAAATCTAGTCAGGCTGGGCTAAACAGCCTAGTCGTTGAATTGATCCAATTTTGCTGAAAAGTGCAATTACTAAAACCCGATTTTGAATTTAACAATTTTTATATTTGTAGAAATTTTCGTATACGTGCATGTTTTATTTTCCAATAAGGTCGCTTTCGTTCGTTTTGTAAATAAAAAAGACTAGCCCTGAACGGCACGCCTGACTGCGCATTAACGATGTAACATGAAATGAGCCTTGGACTGAAATTAATAAATTTTAATTGCATGAAAGTACAGGTTACCGCCGGGTTTAAGTGGACACAATAACCATACGCGTTTAAATCACAGTAGATCTTACAACCAGTAGACAATATAGGTTGGTTGAAAAGCTTGTATGTATATGCAAGTAATTTATATAGGGTTGCTACCGCCAAGGTTTAGTTTTAATTACGAAATCTTTGATTTTGGCTGTTATATATTTTATGATTCGATGCTTTTAAACAGATAGAGTAATTAAGGAGTTTGCATAATTTTATCTCTTCCACATGTCTTAATGATTTTATTACAGTAGCTTCAGCATCCAAAGCTTAACTGTCATGTTATTGTGCAAGTATACTAGTGAATAGTGATTTAACCTAATCTAAAACCTATTACATATATGACGGCGGCTACGTCCAGTTATAAACTCTATGCACAGCGATCGAGCACCGTAATTTACCCTGTGGTGGCATTAAATTTATTACAGTGGCAGCACCGGAAACTGTCATGGCGCCCCTACCTGTCTGGCTATATGAAGGGATCGATTGGTGTGCTACGGATCATTCTTGTTTCAGACACGGCGCGGTGTGGACATGCTGAAGGCCTATAGTTATATAGGTTGCAACCTACGCATAACCCGTTTCAGCCTACATCAGAAGTGGGATTGCCCATTTCTACATCACTCTTCAAGCAACGCGAAACGTGACGTGACGTGACGTGAATGATGACGTGACGGCGGGTGACACTAATATCAAATTTAGTTGCAGGGTTAACCCAAACCAGTGAAAAAAAAAATGGAAAAATAGTAACGATTCGTTTTTTTCGAGAAAAAAAGAGAATGTAAAAATGATGACAAGAAAAATGTGGCTGAATGCTAAAGGGATAATCTATCCGGACTAGCACTAATGGTCCATAAAAAAAAATATTGGTTGCTAAAGGGATATCTATCCGGTCTAGCACTAATTGGTCCATTAAAAAAATGTAGGAATGATGATTTTTGGTTGCTATAGGGATATCTATCCGGTTAGCATTATTCGGTCCATTTTTTATAAATGAAGGTATACTAATGGTCCTGAAGGGTTAACCCTGACGATGACTGGAAGGTTAAAATACTTTTGACTAATCAAATTGAAAACTAATGTTTTGACTTTGACTTAGACTCCAAGTTTAACTCCATTTAATTGTCAGGATGAACGAGCAATTACACTGATACTTATGTCCCTCACCAGGTACAAAGTGAAGCTAAGCGTACGAGGACGTACGCACGTCAGTATGGCCGTGACGGCGGCTACGTCCAGTTATAAACTCTATGCACAGCGATCGAGCACCGTAATTTACCCTGTGGTGGCATTAAATTTATTACAGTGGCAGCACCGGAAACTGTCATGGCGCCCCTACCTGTCTGGCTATATAAAGGGATCGATTGGTGTGCTACGGATCATTCTTGTTTCAGACACGGCGCGGTGTGGACATGCTGAAGGCCTATAGTTATATAGGTTGCAACCTACGCATAACCCGTTCAGCCTACATATACATAATAATAATCCCTTGTAATAAATATTTACAGACTACAGCTATTGCCCCACATTTCGATCGTGTTACACTCAGCCCTAGGCCTCACCATGACTTCCGATATTTCCTTGTATATAAACCTAATTCAGATATGAATTAAATTATGAACATTATTTTAAAACAGACAATTGAGAGCAGTTTTTAAGTGATTCGCGTCCCAACCTACAGTATTTCGTTTATTTAATAAAACACATTTCCCCTTACTAATTAACACTACATAATTGAAATAGTTATTCAGTGTTTTCTTTTGTTTTATCTTCGTTTTTTAAATTTCATAGAGGGAAACAAAACGCGAACTATTCTTCCGCAATGCAATGTTTATTATTAAGGGGGATTATTTTTATTACGTTACTAGCGGCGCGTCCCGGCTTCACACGAGCGGACATTTATTTTTTTAAACATTTTGGCCTAAATATTTTTTCTTGCAATTAAAATAGCCTATTTTAATCAGTGATAATGTAGCATTCAAATAATGAAAGAATTTTTTAAATCGTTCCAGTACTTTTTGAGCCAATTCGTTACAAACATACTTACATACAAATCTTTCCTCTTTTTATATTAGTATATATACCATTGACTTATCGCATGGCCAACATACCTAGTGCCCGTGTATTTACTCCAGAATGTGTTTCTCCATCGGACTCCATTGGATTTCTTGTTGACTGTACTTTTTTGTGTATATGAAGTGTGTGTTCATATGAAGCGGCAGCTCACTAGGTACCCGCTTAAGATGATAGATGCTGTAGAAACTGTGATTTATAATGGTATTAGAGTTAGATATGATGATGGAGAAGGTTATAGTTTGAATAAATTGAAAATACAGCTGATTCGAGGCAATAAAGAACATAAAATTATATGAATAGGCAATTGGAAGTTGTGTTATTTTTGTGTTGGTCTTTGATCTTGCTTTATCAATTGAGTCGTGTACAAAACAGAATATGTTGTTATACATAATATTGGCATCGGCTACTGTTTCGGAGACGTTTATAATAATAATAACGCCAAACCATCACATACATAGATCCTGGACCCTAACTAGGATTCCCTGTGTCTAGGGATCCAGGAACTACGAGGACCCACAACACCCAGACACAGAACAAGTATTTGCGCTTTTTTTTCTGTGCACAAATACTTGTAATGCCACGGGAATCGAACCCGCCGCCTCCGGGTTATGAGCCGACCTGCTCAACCACAACACAGATGCTGTCTGTGTTTGTCTGTTTATTGTCGTAGTTTATATAAAACTTATTGTACTCGCGAAAGAGTTAGTTAATATCGGAGTTCCGACTGATGGGACATGGACTTCTTCTCAGGAAGAGAGTGTGGACCGGCCGGACATAGTCAGGCTTTTTGACTGGATGCCCGGCCAAAATAAACGGTGTCTGGCTTATGTTAGGCTTTTTACATTTCAAAAACGAGCGATCACTGAGCATGTGCGCATTACATCATTATAATTTAACAAGATTGTCGTACCTTAATTATGTAATAGTGTGACACAAAATCCTCAATAATTTTGGGTGTCCGGCTTTTTTACCCAAACGGCCAAACTGACTAGTCTGTTCGGCTATTAGGTTTGGCGACCTGGCGACTCTATTGCGAATCAATTTTGCATATTTTCTCGCACTGTATGACTCTTGAACATGCTGGTTTCCTCTCTGTTTTGTTTGTGAAACAGATATCCAGTAATAAAATATTTTTAATGCTGGGTATCTGTTTATTATTATTTCCCAAAGATTATAATTGTTATATAAAAACGTTTCCCACGCTTTACAAAACTTGAAAACAGGCGCAAATTAAGTAACTATCAGCAAACTTAAACCACCCTTCCGTTTTAAGATGGGGTTTAAAAATACGATACCGATCGCATAAAAGTGAATACACGCCCAATAATAGCCACAACACAGCCATCGACGAAACGCGACATAAAACAAGACTTACAACTCTTACAAGCATTCAACTTTGCTTCTCGTCGTAAAAAACTTGTAAGAAATAATGGTATGTCCTCACTAAGTGTTCGGCTTTAAGTATCTTTGGTCGGTGCTTCTAAACCGGTTCCATCGCAAGAATAGTTTCCAGTGTGAACCCTATACAAAGCACCCATAACCGACACTGAAGTAATACGTAATGACTCTTATTCATATTACAATACAGATGATTTTATTGTGTAATTTTAAGAAGTTATGGGCAAGAAAACGTGTATTAAATAGTTATAGTTACGGTGGGATGGACCGTGCCCGTGACTAAATACGTGCCCACGCGCATCACAGATTATACTTTTGAATAATACCTATCTCGGGAACCGGCCATATTCGGGAGCGTAATTTCGTAATTAAATTTTAACGCACGGTTTAGTAAGACGCCACATAATGCGATTATAATTGAGTTTTGGTCGCGTTTCGGATAGACGCCGCGTGGGGTGATTCGAACGTGATTCGGGAGCGATATTAGTCGATCGCTCTCACGGTTTTGTTGACTGCCAACAAATTTTGCTTAGTAGGTATACGTATAGACTACACTGGCATTTATAAGTATATGCTGCTGGCGATAACTTCACTTTGTCTCTATACTCAACAACTTTGTAAGATGTTTTACGAAGTTGTTCAATAATGCCTCTGATCTGTTTGCAATCTTGGGTTTTGTAGATATTTAAAACGAAATGAGGTCGTCCAAACAATTCAACTATTTTACGACACGTGGTTATTATCTTTGGCGAGATCATTTTTTGAGATGTACATTTACTGACAGAAGTTATTTCTTATATCTAAATATATATAACTCAAAGGTGAGTGATTGATTGACTGACTAATATAGTGATCTGTCAACGCACAGCCCAAACCACTGGACGGATCGGCCTGAAATTTGGCATGCAGTTAGATGTTATAACGTAGGCATCCGCTAAGAAAGGATTTTTTGAAATTCTATCCTGAGGGTGAAATGGATGGTTGAATTATTTTCCCATAGGCCACGCCGCGGGCGAAGCTGCGGGGAGAAGCTCGTTAAACATAAGTTTATTAATCCAATTGTTTTGTCAATTAAGCTTATTCGAGACAGGTTTTGATTGATTTTACATCTCTCAGTACCATAACTGACTGGCCCGATAGCTCAGTTCGTCCGAACCCTGCCTTCTAAACTGTAGGTTATGGGTTCGATTTCCACCTAGGAGAAAAAAATTGTGTGATGAACATCGATGTTTGTTCTGCGTCTGGCTGTGATATTGTATTCTATGTATGTATTTACAAACTAAATGTATCTAAGTATTGTATCAGTTATTTGTTTCCCATAGTACAAGCTTTGCTTAGTTTGGGGCTAGATGGCGCTGTGTGAAATGTGTACAAATATTTATTTATACTCATTATTTATAACATATCACTATTATCATTATCAGACTGAAGATGTCTACTGCTGAACATAGGTAGAGACCTATGTTCAGCAGTAAAGCAGAGCCTTTAGAGCACCACTTTGAGCAGCTACTTGCCTTCTGCTTCCATCGGCTCCCTGCAGTTCTGACTAAGTCGTCGGTCCACTTAGTAGAGGTCGGTTCATGGTAGTCACTCGAGAACCTTCCTCCCTATTGTTTGTCAGTTCTGCGAGCGATATAGCCGGCCCACTGTTGTAACATATAACATGCTTTAAATACATGTGGTTATCAGAATGATTTTCAAAGCGATACGCCTTTGATTCACTACCACGAAAATCTCATCTATTGATCGCGAATGAAAGTATATTAAGTTCTCTTTGACATTCATTAGTTTCATAAAAATACCTCGCTAGCGAATAAAAAAGTCGGCGAATAAAAGCTCGTTAAAATCACTCGGTGCCCGGGCCAGGATAAAAGTTTCGAACGTTCTTTTTGCGCATGGAATAAAGGGACAAGAAGTGAGGCGTGGTAATCATTACAAGCTCAGTAGTAACTTTTCATCTTTTTTAGATTTACCAATTTAATTACTCGTCATTTGATTTTATTGAAATAATTAAATAAATCTAGTAAGTTGCTGAGTCAAATACGGTTTTTATAACAATTAGGCTGAATATTGTTGAGTTATTAATGGAACCGGTTGACTACGATAAGCAAACTTATATATATAAAAGAAAATCGTGTTAATTACACTATTTAGAACTCAAGAATGGCTGCACCGATTTGGTTGAAAATTGGTGGCGAGGTAGTTTTGAACCAGGAGATGGACATACATAGGATACTTTTTATCGAATTACGAATTCGCCCGTGCGAAGCCGGGGTGGGTCAACTAGTGGTAAATAAAGATGCAATATGTCTAAAAAAAATATATATATTTTAATTATTTTTGTTTAGTCTGAAATTTAACCGTTTGCAAAAATCTGTAGTTTAACGGAGGTAGAGTTTTTGAGGTCATCCACTACTTTAAGGTGATTGGTGCTATTTGAATCTGCTTAATATAATGAAGTGGGTCATAAATTTAATTATATTAATTTATTATACTCAGGTTATGATTTGATCAATGTTCTTCAAATAGACTACTCCCCTTTTCCCTTTCGAGGTCGTGGGCTCACAGTATAGATTTATTTGTACAATCTCACTCCTTATATTTTGATCTTATTTAAACTTGATGAGGAATGACTGCTGCTGGTTGATCGTTATCTAAAAAAGAACGAAAAAAAGAGATAACGATAATAATAGGATACAATAGAGAAAGTAGATGTTTAATCTAATTTTTTAGCCCGTTTATACCAATACTGAAGATCGTGCAAATAGGATACGAACGTTATGGGGTCATAAAATAAGTATATCTGTGTTTGACTTTAATAGCCGTCTCACGACTGCAACTTATCATAATTATACACCCAATTCACTTCCTAGATTGTTTAATGTATTTAGAATCTTCTCTGCCTCTTGTAGAGTTTTGCCCTTGAGTATCGAAATACCGAACAAAAAGTTTTTGCAGCACAGTTACTGTCCAGATGGAATAAGAAAATCGAAAAAAAAAAGATACTTTATGCCGGTTTTCTTATTTCATCGTGCGGTTTGAATAGGGGCAGTTATTATCCATAAAAATTAGACTAAATTACATAAATAACTTTTTGACTATTTAAGCCCAGCATTACTATATCACATTAATGCCGGCTGTATAAAATTTGACAGCTCCTAAGTTCGCACTTATCCTTCTATGACATATTTACTGCAATGCATTTGGGTATGCCACAAAGCACACAGAGCGATCAAACTGTAGTACAGACGGGCATTAACAGACTAGACAACCAGCAATAAATATGATATAAGACAATATTTTAAACTGTTCGTTTGAAGTCTTGTGAGAACTGCATTAGAAGGCGGTTTATTTCACGTACAATCCCATCACCATTCCACTACCGGACTACTAGACGCTCGGCTAAGCGCTATCCTTTCGTGGTCGAAATACCACCTATTCGTACCAAGCGATTTGATTCCACGTTCTTAATTAGCTAACGGCTAAGGAATGGAATGCCCTGCCAGCGTCCGTGTTTCCGGCGAAATATGACCCGGGCGCGTTCAAAAGAAGAGTGAATAGGTATTTGGCTAGCATGCTACACCTTCGATCACATCGTCACTTCCCATCAGGTGAGAGCGTGGTCAAATGCTAGACAAGTTTGAAGTAAAAAAAAAACAAAGACGATTTCTAAGCATATAAACCAAATCCTATTATTTTACAAAAAATATATATTTTATGATTTTAAAGGGCTAAAAAAAGTAGTTCAATTTAACATGAATTCTAGTTCGATTAATATTAAAACTAACAAGCAGAGTTCATATGAAATATATCTACACTTCATGTCCAATTAATTGAGTTACGCGATGAATATACAGAATCGAATGACCCACTTTAATGTGGGATTCAATAAACCAGTCTATTTACAGTCCGCTTTGATAAATTATGAATACCAAATGTAACAGATTTAGTTTTCTGGTCTTCTTGAAATCGATGAAATTCGGAACGTGAAAATTTGGTATACCTATAATAGGACGGGAGGCTGGTCTACGCTATGTTTTCTGGTTCGTGGTCATGAAAACCTTCCTTTCACATCGGATGACAATTATGCGAGCAATATGACAGCCTCTGTGGTGTGGTGGTAGAGCAGGTCGGCTACTAACCCGAAGGCGGCGGGTTCGATTCCCGTGGCAGAACAAGATTTGTGCACAGAAATAAAGGGCAAATACTTGTTCTGAGTCTGAGTGTTGTGGGACCATTGTCCTAGTAGTTCCTGGTCCCTAGGTACAGGGAATCCTAGTTAGGGTTCAGGATATATGTATGTGATCGTTGGGATTTATTATCACGGGCGCTATTAATATGGCCCTGGACTGCCAATAACCAATTGTTACTATAATTTTAATATTTTAATCTTAGGAAGTAAACTGTTTATTTAAAATTGAAACGCAATATTAGTTCAAACGATGCCTATTTGTATAGCACCAAAACTATTCCCACAGCTAAACGAAAAACTGATAGGTGTCCGATATTCAAAAACCTCAAATGACATAAACAATAATAATTAATCCATAAATCATCCACCATCACACAAATTAACTGCTTATACGCATTTTGGAATGTATAAATACGCTGTATTTAATAACACGGTTGTTAAAATACAATTAACGAATATTCATCGGTTGAAATGAAATTACAAAGTTCGTAAAGAATTAATTTATAACATCAAAACAATGATATGGGTAACGAGTTACGAATAATACGGTGAATAACCAAACGAATGACGTTCTGAAATTAATTTTAATGATTGAAACATCATATAGAGGGCTGTTGACTACATACCTTCGGGAAAAGTGTGACTACACTAATATTAATTAATTATTTATATCTTTCATTGCCCATTGCCCTGTGTAACCGCATCCTCATCGCATCGTCTAAAAGGGCTATAGCAAAGTTTACTACAGTTCGTACAAGAATGTGTAGATGCATAAAATATAATAAAAATCTGTCGTCAACCAGTAACATACAGCCCAAACCGCTGAACGTAGAGTTTGTTATTTGTAGGATGATTTGATTAATGATTCGTTACTAAGTGGTAAGTGGTTTACTAGGTGATAGGACTTTTCTGCAAAGTTCGTCTAGGTAGGTACCACCGCTTTGCCAGTAATTCTGCCGCCAAGCAGTAGTGCTCAAGCACTACTGTGTTCCGGTTTGAAGGGCACTGTAGCTAGTGAAATTACTGGGCAAATGAGACTTTATGACCTAACCTCACAATTTTGTAATCTTATTACCAGACTGTGCTGATGTTTCAGAATGACGTGCGCAGTGCAGTGCCACGCGAAACTATATTTTAGTGTTTCAAGTGTCACTGCAACTGATATGGGCAGTCATGTCGCTTAACATCAGGCGAGCGGCTTGCTCGTCATGTCATTTCCTAACATAAAAAAAATTATCAACTTCAAATGAAACAACTTTGCTAAGCTTAAAATGTATGATTATGACACTGCGGTATATTATATACTTACTAACGCCTACCAGCTCTAGGTAAAAGATAAAGGCACACCCACACTTTTTACCACCAGCGCAATGTACCATTAATAATTTCAACACCACGAAGGAAAACATTGTACAGCCCATAAATATCCCCTTAATGGCAAAGCGTGTAATATTTCCTCCTTCATCTACATTACTTCTGCAAAAATAACAAAATAGTGTTCGCAGATTGCTATGGCTCGATAAGCCTCGGCTATGTTACTCAGTAGGTAGTTGGACGTAGTAAACAATCTCGATACATTTACGATGTTACGAATTACTTAAATTTTTAGAATATTGTCTACTGTTTTCAGAACTAACAAATATTCTTCTTTCTTTTCATATGACTTTAAGGACATCTCAAATTATTACCTCGTATCTCCGTCATTTGTAAGTTGATTTGGAAAATCGGTGCAGTAAGTTTGGTTTCAATGGATATTTCTGAAAAAAATTGTTTCACAAAATTATGATAGTATTTTCATATATGCAACATTAACGAAATTCAGTTAAGCTTCTCTACTGATTCAACTTACAACGTGCCTTGGCAAACTGCATGCAACCATCTCATTGCCAGTGTTCAGCTATTCGAAAACCAATCATATCGTGCCGGATTAAAGTCTATGTTTCCTTTTTTAAGGTTTATCTGACAGTTCCACAGAGGCTCTGATTTGTTGTCGCGATAGGGAAGCGAATGATGCTCTCGTCGACCACAAGGACAAAACTAAAATAAACTGCGCATTATTCTGTATATTAGTTATCTCTTCCTCGGCTTTTAATGCTGCAGTTACTTTGATAAGAACTGCTTGTAACAACTTAGAAGGTCCTTTTTTTGTTCGTTAACTACTGGGAAATAAGATTGCCTGACTCTAATATAATATAATAAGTGTTTATTTACAACAATGCAATCCTCAAAGCAATGTTTGTATGTTTATACCGTATTTGGAGATATATCTGTATAGCTGCGCTCGTTAAGTCAAGTCAGAAGCCATTGGGTGGCATAAAAATTCTGACACCAGTGCTAACCAATTGCCTACACTAGAAACAAGGAGAAGAAGCTCCATAATTAAACCTTAGATAATTAACGGGTTCACTAATCTGGACACGTTTTTCCGATATGAAAAGTTTACTTACTATTTGTGTTATATCACGAACTAAAGTACCCACTTATATCAAAATGGCTGAAAGGGCTAAAGCATAATATAACCATAAATGATATGTTCCGAACCACCAAACATTCGCATTTATAATAGGTAGGGTATTTATCCATAATTTTAAAGTTATTCCCACGAAATAATTAGTTAATATGCCGTTGGAGTTGAAATTTACGGAGCTATTTATGGAAAAATGCGTGTCTGATTGTATGTTGGCATTTCCAATTTATGTTTGAGACTTCAGTTTATTTAAGCAGTTTAAATTTAGTTTTATTAATAAAAAATGCTGGATAGGAGCCGCAACACGCCTCCATACGATGCAATTTGCTGGATAGGAGCCGCAACACGCCTCCATACGATGCAATTTGCTGAATAGGAGCCGCAACGCGCCTCCACACGATGCAATTTGCTGAATGGGAGTCACAACACCCCTCCACACGATGCAATTTGCTGGATAGGAGCCGCAACACGCCTCCATACGATGCAATTTGCTGGATAGGAGCCGCAACACGCCTCCATACGATGCAATTTGCTGAATAGGAGCCGCAACGCGCCTCCACACGATGCAATTTGCTGAATGGGAGTCACAACACCCCTCCACACGATGCAATTTGCTGGATAGGAGCCGCAACACGCCTCCATACGATGCAATTTGCTGGATAGGAGCCGCAACACGCCTCCATACGATGCAATTTGCTGAATAGGAGCCGCAACGCGCCTCCACACGATGCAATTTGCTGAATGGGAGTCACAACACCCCTCCACACGATGCAATTTGCTGGATAGGAGCCGCAACACGCCTCCATACGATGCAATTTGCTGGATAGGAGCCGCAACACGCCTCCATACGATGCAATTTGCTGGATAGGAGCCGCAACACGCCTCCATACGATGCAATTTGCTGGATAGGAGCCGCAACGCGCCTCCACACGATGCAATTTGCTGAATGGGAGTCGCAACACCCCTCCACACGATGCAATTTGCTGGATAGGAGCCGCAACACGCCTCCATACGATGCAATTTGCTGGATAGGAGCCGCAACACCCCTCCACACGATGCAATTTGCTGAACGGGAGTCGCGATACGCCTGCATACGATGCAATTTCCTTGATGGGAGCCGCAACACCCCTCCACACGATACAATTTGCTATATGGGAGCTGCAATACGCCTTCACGCGATGCGATTTGAATGATTGAGTTGACCAATCGTGTGGCAGATCGTATGGTGTGTAGAGTACTTAACAATAACAAATCAGTTACCGCTGTGATATTATCGCTGGTAACATTGGATTTGGATCCTAACAACAACAAAGTGGTATTATAGTGGGATGTTCCCTCCCATCCCACAAATGTTCCAAAATAGGGTAAATTACAGAGTTTTAATTATCGTCTAAGCTATAATTACTGTCGAGGACTTCGGCTTTCTATTTGATGTTCAATATTTTGATTTAAACGATTTTATTTGGTAAAACGTGTATTTATTAAATATTTGTAGAACTCGGACCTGTGTCAGGTGTAGGTATATATATATATAGGGGTCAATAAATACATATATATTGAATAGAAAAGCCGCGGCTTCACCTTCAGACTGTCCGTTTTCCCACGAGAATTGATAACTTTAATATGGATAAATAAATACACATGAACATTTCACACAGCGCCATTTAGCTAGCAAAGCTTTATACTATGGGAACCAGATAACTGATACAATACTTAGATACTATTTGTTTGTAAATTTATACATAGTATACAATTAACACCCAGACACAGAACAAACATCGATTATCTCGCAAATGTTTATCCTGGATGGGCATCTGAATTGTTGCTGATTCAATATATTTGATTGCAAATTGACGTGCCAGTGTAACGCGATGCTATAAGGTGAATAAATCTATAAATCCAACCAATAACCGTACAGTTCAGAAGGCAGGGTTACTACCAACTCAGCTATCAAGCCAGTCAAAATATAAAGAGGATGAAATTCCAAATACATAATTATATGTTAATCTCGATGGTAATAAAATTCACACAGATTTGTGTGCAAAATTTTTGCATAATCGGTTCAACGTAAAAACCACTCAAAACAAAAAATATACAGAGAAACTGACGATGTTTAATTTTTGTATACCTACTTGTGTTAGTAGAATAAATAATATGAGTAGTAATAAAACAAACTGTGTGCAAAATTTTAGTCTAATCGGTTCAGCACGAAAGCCACTCAACACATATAATATGGATAATAATAATAGATAGAGAAACAGATGATGTTTAATTTTTGTAGGTACTCGTGTTAGTAGGCAGAGTCAAGATGATACAGGGATTTAAAATTTTATCTTTTTCTTTACCGCAGCTAGGACTTCGTTTGAAAACCAGTTGTGATTCTCGTTAATTTGACCTCGCCATTGTCTTTTTCATTCAGATTGGTTCGGCATTTGCTGAAAAGCTTCGGAAATCTGATCTATTTTGAATGAAACAATAGATAATAATAATAACGCCCAACGATCACATACATAGATCCAGGACCCTAACTAGGATTCCGTGTGTCTAGGGATCCAGGAACTACGAGGACCATGGTCCCACAACACCCAGACTCAGAACAAGTATTTGAGCTTTTATTCTGTTCACAAATACTTGTCCTGCAGCGGGAATCGAACCCGCCGCCTCCGGACTATGAGCTGACGCGCTCAACCACCACATCACAGAGGCTGTCTAGATAATAGTAGAATCATAATTAAAACCTATCCAATTGATCGAAAATCACACATTTTCACTTAGATTAGTCTTTTCGAATAATTTAAAACAAATGCAATTTTATCTAGTTCAAGTTTGTACCTTCAAAAATGTTCTCAAACACAAATGCGCAAGAATTCCAAGTAAAACCAGTAAGTTGTTTGAAGTGCACTGTTATCGCCGTTACAATCTTTCCCTTGGAAGAATTATTATACCTAATATTACGCCTTCGAGGAACCCGCCAGCCTCGTGACGTAATTCAGCTACGGCACAGAATAATAAGATAGACAGTATGGAAGCTTATGTTAAAAGCCAGGTGTTGCTTGCAACTAAAGTTACTGTAATTTTTTTCCCTTTGTAAGCACTCTACTGATATAACGATCTAGTTATCTATGTAGCTTATTACCATTTTATTTACTAATGTTAATCCATTTAAATTAAAGTGACACCCATCTTTTTTTTAAATACGAATCTTTTATTGACTCAAATGATTTAGGATTGGTTATATTTCAAACAATTATTAAAACTTTTAGTTCAATAATAATCTAAAAAATGTGTTTAATTCCATTTTTCTTATGTTTGAAATAAATATTTTACCTTAGTAGTTTTACTAATAAACGTTTGTAAATTTAAACCATGCTTAAATTGCCCGGTTCTGTGACATGTAATGTCAGTAAGATGCTGTTTAAGCTAAGATGAATATTATAGTGGTACCATTAAGATTAAGCTAACATCAGCACTCTAACGTACACCAAAAAGATTATATCCTAAATTAAAATAAACTACCCTGTGGTCTTACCTTTAGTTTACCCGTTTTCTCTGTTTCAGTAATTGCTAATTTTCCAGGATAAATACATCCTAAGTGTATCTTGATAGAGTAAGAAAACTGCAAAATTATATACAAATCGATTTTATTTTATGAAAACTTTAAAGAACACTAATATTATAAAGGCAAAAGTTTGTATGTGTGTGTGTGTATGCTTGTAACTCCTTCACGCTCAAACGGCTCAATGGATTTGGATGAAATTCGGTACCAAGATAGCTTATACACTGGATTAACATATAGGCTACATTTTAACCCGGAAAATTGAAATGCTCCCGTGGGATGAGCAAATAATTAAATAGAGTTTTATTGTAAACTAGTTGTTTACAATAAAACTCTGCACAGTAACCATTCCAAATAATTCATACGTTTACGTGTGCGTATTAAACATTCTGCCGTTTTTCGAAATCTCCCTTACTGATATTACTGTACATTGCAGCCAAGATATTCCAAGAACATATTTTATAGATTGGGGTCTACGATCGTAATTAGATAAAGGTGTGTAATCCGGTGTTAAAGGTTTTTCTCTTTGTAGAAATGGGCAGATACAAACGCAGATACTCGGCTATTAATGTAATTAATTTGACACAATTTTATCTTTGGATGAATCCATATTAATACAATGGAAATATAGAATCCCTAGCGTTATATAAAAAAAAAGGTAAGTAGGTGCAAACAAAGTCAATCAAGTTCGTTTGGTACCATTAAAAGAATGAGTGTTCAATGATTCAAATTAATAACGGTGAAAATTAACTTTAATAATATTTCAAGGTATATTTTTCGACAAAATCAAAAATAGTAGACAAATAGCAAAAAACTAGAACCGTACCTAAAATAAACATACAGGTCTGCAAATAATAATGAAGATTGAAAAACTTAGAATATAAAAACTTTAAACATAAAATTTAACTCAACTTTTGTGTTACAATAAAGCTGAATAAAACTGTTTTTGGCCTTTGTTTGAGTTTATATCCATTATTATTATTACAAAACTATGAGTTTCATAAATCACATTTAAGTCTCTTTAAATAATAACCAGGTTTTTATTTAAATGCTCGTAATACTTATTTAAAAACAATTTATTTTAGTAGCACGTTGTATTGTACTGAATGCGTCCCTTTGTTTGAGTCTGTAAACAGGCCGAGAGTGTGTGATGTGAAACAGACAGGGCTACTACATAGGATAAACCGTTTAATAATATAAAGAATCATCATCAGGTGGGGTAGGTGTCGCGTGGATTCGTCATTATGAATGGATTTTTATGGATACATATCTACAATAGAGAATGCCCTAAGTTCTATCCGATCCAATACCGGGATCGCGTTTCTAAAGCCGCACTTCTCACTGCCGTGAAAACAGTCACATCTTTACGTTACTGAATCGTGAATATCACAAGTGACCCGATTTGTGCGCATATACTTACTGTACACCTGTAAGATGTGAAATTGGGTTCCACCAACGATCTTTCCCCAGAACAACAAAGCTTAAAATGATGATCAAAAGAGTATTACTATCATAGAGTAAGCTGCTCATTATTGGCATTCTTAGAGTTACAGATTCTAAATCATGTGGTGACCTTTTTCCACCAAGAAGACCATATTATATAAATCATACTTGTTTTAAAAAATTGGAATGGCTTTTTGATGTAAAACTTCTTTACGCACGCTTGACTTGGGAAATAAGCTGATGAGGCGAACGGAAGTTGAACAGGAGATATACTAGTATATCTCGCTCTCTACGTGAAGATAGAAAGAGAGAGTTACGATATAACTGTAGGCTGTCATGTGGTCTAAAGCACACTCGTTTTTTTTACTACTCGTAGCCTGCATGTATAACTTCAATCCTCTTTGTGTTAGGATTGCCGTTGTCTGTGGAAGTTTTGTACATACACTTCATTTTTATTTAATTCTCCTTTACCACAGACTCCTGGGTCCGTGCTCTTTTTTTAACATACCACTTGATAATAAATTTTACTGTACTTATGCTAGAATGCCAAATGACAATGTTTCTGTTGTATATCTGAGACAACCCTAGCCTCAGAGGTATGTGTTTGTGTGTGTGAGTCCGTGTATGTATGCAGGTACTAATTTCGCTTTCGGCAACGTTCGTTTAACATTTCGGACGCGCTGCGAGTTTTAATTTGTGATCAATTATGCGAGGGCACTGTTATTTATCGTCTTTTTATTTTATTTGCCTTCTCACAGAGGCTGTGGGTGGTCCGATCACGATTTTTTGGATGTTCGGCCAATGAGTTCCAGTGATTGGAGCGTAGAGCTAGAAATCGGTTTAGTGAGACTTGATGGTGAGTGCTGAGATTAAAAGTTCCTATCGCATGTTTATTTATTTGATACCTCGGAATTTGTTTTTAATAACGTCACGGTACGATCGATACCTTAAAAGGTTACATTTTTCTGTATTGTGTTTTTCTGTATTTGTGTGTCTGTTGATGTTGTGTGTTTCTATTTTAATGTATCTGAACGCTTGATTTATAATGAATTTCTTACACTGATTATTATAGTTAGATGCATTTTTATCGCCACAGTAAACAAATTCTATTCTAACAGCACTTACTAACTTACCAAAAACAATTAGAAAATAATCATTTGTCAAAGATACGATTCTCGTACAATAGGGCTTTTTTCATCGCTCGCATTGTTTTTAGAATGTGAATGAAAAGGACAAAAGATGGCCTAAAATCATGGTCCTTTTCATTTCCGTAATATCATATGTAATATCTATCAGTTACCTACCACCTATACACAGCTACATACCTATTTTAACCGCCTTAAAAAAATGAGGAGGTTCTCAAATCGACTGTTTTTTTAACGTTTGTCACCTCAGAACTTTCGACTGAGTGAACCGATTTCGATTCCTTTTTTTTATTTGAAAGCAGATGCTTCCCGTGTTATTTCAATGTTTCATACAAGTCTGATGACGGTTTTTTACGCATTGTGTTTTATTATTGTCACCAGCATCTTAAAGCCCAGCAATTGTGACAAATGAAAATCAAACAAAATATTTTATGTATCTACATATTCCATTTTATATTTCACCTATATTTATTTTCTACCTGACTGCAAACAGTTGTCCTGCACCTGCTATGAGTCATGCAACGCGACTACTCGGTGCAAATAAAAGTTCACCAACAGTCCAATAAACTTTTACGTCCATTCTACAAGCTCCCATCTACGTATCTCTGGAGCTGGGAGCTTGGAACAAGGGCTTGGGTGTGACGCATTAAGGGAAGTCGCAGCTGGTGGCGGGGGGGCTATAGAGAATCATTTTATTTTTTTCAAGTTTTGTTTACTATACACAATTAATTACACTGAAGGTTGTAAATTGTAATTAGTTACACAAGGTCGCAAGAGATCGTTCTGAGCGATAAGACCGCCCATTATTGCGCTTTGCTTAAGTTTGTTCTGGACTATTTAATTATGGACTATTTTATGATACGTTAATAATAATAATTAATTATGATGATGCTATCTATCAAGGTTGATAGATAAACTCTTTATTGAAACACCAGTTATTGTTAATACACTATTCATTAATTCATCAATATATATAACTCAAAGGTGACTGACTGATTGACTGACTGACATAGTGATCTATCAACGCACAGCCCAAACCACTGGACGGATCGGGCTGAAATTTGGCATGCAGGTAGATGTTATGACGTAGGCATCCGCTAAGAAAGGATTTTTCGAAATTCCATTCTTAAGACGGTGAAATGGGTGGTTGAATTATTTTCCCATAGGCCACGCCGCGGGTGAAGCTGCAGGCAGAAGCTCGTTGATCAATAAAGGAAAAACCTATCTATTTACACTTCACTAAGGATAATATGAATAGCGTAAAAACCATGACTTCAGACCTCATAGCATAGGTATATTTTACCCCCATTACCCCCTTTACCCCCATACGAATATCCCTTACATCCGTCCTGCTTGACCAGCCATTTTGTTATTCCAAGCGCATCGAGCGCCCCACGACCGGTTAGCGGTAAATTGTTCCAAGTAATGTGATTCTAATTGAGCAGCTAATTCGTAACCATACACTTTGTTGATTAACCACGCTGTTACAAGAGATCCTGAAGTGGTGTTATTGTTACACCAAAAATGGTCGTTGACGTCAAAACTAAGACAAACATTTTAAACGCCTATTATATTATAAAAAGCTATAATTAAATAAAAAAAAATTGAAATACACACATACACATATAATTTAAAAATACACACATATTATATATATTTGACACATAATTAAAAACAAACGCTATTTAGCGGTGGCGGCCATCTTAGATTTGAAATTTATTATTATGTATTTAAAACTTTGAGATTAAAAAACAAATAAAAATTGAATTTGGTCGAAATATATTGATATTATTCCATATTCAAATTATTTAATACATATATATATGTGCCCACTGCCTAGGCACAAATTTGAGCATTTTTAGAATAGAAGAAAATTTGTGTTTTATTTATCCACATGTTTTTGATATAAAATCTTCCTCTTATTTTGGAACCAAATTTTCAAAATATTTCGTATTACCAAATCACAAAGATTTCAGAAATCCTATACTTAATTATAAATGTATAACAAAATCAAAAAACTACCCTACTTCGTGAACATTAATGCATATTTATTTAAATGTATTCTGCAAAACGTAAATTTTCCATTCGACGCCGATCGACACGAATGGATATGTCATTATGCTTATTATGGAGGTCAATTAATGAATCATTTTCAGAATCATCGGATATGATAATGACATAATTTACCGCAATTTCAATACTATTGGTTTGTATTTATTTTGATTTGGAAAGGGTATTTTCGAATAATAAAATCTTTTAAAAGTGAAAAATCAAAAAGTTTTCGTCATTTCTTATTAACAATGTAATACAATTAAAGTAAAATTTTACTAAAAAATATAGATACCTACTATTATTGTAATCAACTTCCATTCCTTTCAAAACATTTACAGACTTATTAATAAACACGAACTAGCTTTAGGCTAGTTACACCATCTTTTGTCTCTTTCGATCCAGCTAAATATCCCAGTAGCAAAAAAGGACAAAAGCTGAAGTAACTAATCCGAGACTAATACCCGTTTATTAATAAGGCTGTTAAAGTTGTGCCAATAGACACCTTCGCCCCTGAAAAATAAAATTTGATCTTAATATCATCCCGTTAGGCAAATTAATTTTAAAATAGTTGAGCTGATAGAGGTCATTACTGCGGTTAGTTAGTCTTAGGCCCAAATTAATTACAGTCTTCGTGGGGTGGCATTTATTGAACATATCATCTAATTTAACTCACCAAATTTAGTGTCAATTTGGTTATAGCGGTACTTTATAGTATGCACATAATCGTGCAGTGAACTTCCCTTCAAAGCCTAACAGAGCATCCGTAGCATTAATATAGCAATGAATATTCATGAAAAATAGTCATGGGCAAACAAACCAATCACCATTTCATTAATGGACGGAAGGTCGTCACCGCCTACGCCGATTGTCAATCAACAATCATTTCGCAGACTCTACGTGACACCTAAAACAAATGACTATATTTAACTAGCGTCACTTTTAGAACCACCGCCGCCGCGCTGAAGTGATCAATGCTGATCAACAAATGAATTTATTTGTGTGAACTCTTGTACGTGTCGCCTTTCATTTGTCATTCTGAAGACGCCCACGGTTTCTTGCCTAATTAGTACAGAAATAACGTCGGGGATTTGTCAACTTCCGAGCCTCTATAGCATTCCTTTGAGGTGCGGTCTCGAACGCGAACAAGAAGTCACGTGTAAATAGATCGTTAACTGTCTGTGAAGTATCGTTTCGAACGCCGATGGTGGTTAGACCACCATGACTATAACATGCAAGTAAGCATCGTCGCCATCTTTACATCAAAAATAAATACTAGGCTATTCAACGTAATCAATAAGTTTTTACAAGTTACATAACTTTTCTTATTGTGTAAACGTAGGTTTACCAAATAAAGTTGTTATTATTCAATAACAAATTATAAGTTTTAAACCATAAAATTAAAATTAAAATATTAAATTTTTGGTAAACTAAATAAGATTATCGGATCTGATTTAGATTATACGATCTCCAGTTAATAACTATGAACTTTATCAATGCATATTGATGGTAACAACGTTTGATTTTTAATTTATAAAATGGTAAAGTTAAGTATTATAGTCAGACATAGGGATAAAATATTTCTATTCAAACACAAAACAAAATATTTTTTCAATAAATATTTGAGGTGAGTGGTCGTCTGCAGAGTTTTGTTGTTAAAAATTTTCATGTTTAAATGGGCCCAATGTTTTCTTTAATTTATTTTATTCCCTGAACAATTATAGTCTCACAAACAAATTTAAAAAGTTTCATAAAAATTGTGTCTTTAGGTTATTGCGTGTATTTCGTCTGCGTTACGTCTATCGCGTCTACTACTCGTTACGTACTTTCTTTTACTAATAAGTCTCAAAAAGCAAAAGTTTGTCGGGGAAGTCAGTAATTTAAATCAGTGAACTTTACTAACTGATGATTTCTTTCTTCTTTCTTTCCATCAGAGATAGTAGAGATAAATTATTATTAAGGTGTTTAGCTTACGTAAATAATGTCACCGCAAATAATATCTAATCGTCCGGGCGCCCGCTCGTCTGCGCCCCGCGTTTCTTTCCCACTATTTACTTTATGATAAAGTGGAATCGTGGGAGAGTCATATATTCAACTCGGATATAACGTATCTCCGTGCTTGGCATTCACAATTTTGATAAGGAGAAACATTT
Organism: Ennomos fuscantarius; assembly: GCA_905220475.3. Taxonomy (NCBI): domain Eukaryota; kingdom Metazoa; phylum Arthropoda; class Insecta; order Lepidoptera; family Geometridae; genus Ennomos; species Ennomos fuscantarius. Next base: position 8,308,838 of record HG992037.1, on the reverse strand, counting down.
ATGATTTCACACGAATATAACAAATTTCCTATTTTACATTTCCGCTGTCGACTAATTTGGACCTCTTTGGGAAAATAAGCCAATAAGTAGGTAATAATATTCCTTCTTCGAAAAACTTATTGACATATAAAGTCAGTTATTATTCCTACATATCCATTAAAAAAAATTGTTTAACTTTTTAATTTAAATACCCACTGAACCAAATCCGTTTATGACTGAAATTATAAACATAAAAAAGAAAAATGAAATTAAATTGAGAATCTCATCGAGGTCGGTTGAAAAGAGCATCACACCTTGTCCACAAATTCGATCAAAATCCCCCACATCGTAAGTGGTATTGTAATGCAAAACCACGGCGGCGATGCCCCGATCACAATAAGAGCCAGATAGAGTTGGCCAAATCACGTACCGCTGCGTGGAGTATGAGAAAACTTCGGCAGCGGGACGAGGGATTTATTTGTCAACTTTCCTCTGATAAAACTTTCTTTGACATTTGATTGTGAGGTCATGCTCACGACGCGGCTTCTCGCAGATAACTTTCAAGAGCCGCATTTTTTAGCTTCAGATTAATTTATCCGGTTATATAAGGGAATGTGGTCATTTCTGCGGCAACTATTTATCAAAAATGAAAAGTATACAAAAATATTTTTTTTTAAGTTGGTGAGAGTTTCAGAGAGCTTTAATCTTGTAAAATACAAGGATGCATATCTCTAACATACAAAAAACGAGTGTGCTATTAGACCACACGACTGAAATAAAACTTTTTTGGTTTAGATGTCCATATTTTGGCCGGTATAACTTTGTTTTTACTTTGTTAAATGTTAATGTCGCCATCTTGACTACGACTTGTTAAATCTTGACAAATGTGAATGGTCGTTTTACCTGACATACCAAGTAATAATAAATAAAAAACTTTGTTTTTGACAAAAGAGATTAACGTGAACCAACTTCAGCTTAACTTTGCTTCGCATTCACCAGCTTACTCCCTAAGTCAAACGTGCTTAAAGAAATTTTACTTCAAGAACACTAAAATAAATAGAGATGAAATAGGCAGGTCTAGTTCTTTCTACGTGCAACATGCTCCGTTAAAATAACTTATTAATTCTTATATATACTTTCTTTGTTAACATTTGTCTCCGGTGCTTGGAAAAAATTGAAAAGAAATATTTTAAGCATATAAAACAAACTTTAATAACTTCATTTCAAAAACCTCAAGAATAACTTCGTTTTCTCGCAAAGGAAGGAAGAAATCGTTTTAAGCAATAAGACCGCCTATTGTACTAGTATAATAAATAAATTGAGTTTCTTTGTATATTTAAGCTTATTTGTTGTACAATAAAGAGTTTATCTATCTATCTTCGCCATATGAGACCTATTCATCCGATTATCCAGTGTCGCAAGTTCCTATAAATGCAGCGCTTGGCTTAATCCTGAAGGTACCTCCATAAAATCTGTTAAAGGCACGATCCTCCCAGGAAGTCTGTCGGGAATGAAAGACGACCGGGGCGACGCCTACCAACTCACATTCAATATTTTTTCAATGCGAACTTTATTTTGTTGTCTTACAATTTGTTTTGGCTTGTTACAGGTAAAACATTAAACTAATCGGGTCTAAGTGAATGCTGGAAGTGCTCCATTGCAGTATGTATTTGGATTTACAGAATTGTAATTCTTATTTGGTACCTATAACCTAATATGTATAACAAATATGTATGTTAGCGCGATAAAATTTGATAAAGATTGTCAGCAAAATAAACATTAAAATCAGTTTTCTTTACTTTTAAAATAATAGAAGTATTAAATATTATAAAGGTAAATTTCGATTATTAACTAAAAATGTTAAAGACAATTGATTTGATTCATAGTACCTCGTGACGACACTTGTTTACATCTTGCTATATAAACCAATAGTGGCGGCCGCTTGAGTCATTCTGAGTCGAACCTTTGCTAAATAAGCAGCTTCGAACAATGTTTTCATATAAGTCCTACAAGTTACAAATGAACGCTCCTAAATTCTTATGGATTTGTTATGAATATTAACACTAGTACAAAAAAAATCTAGTAGTTATAATAATTATAAAATGACTGATATTGCAAATAAATAGATAAAGGTACATTGATCAACGAAAGAGGTAGAATCAATCCACGTTGAAACTTCTTACTCCGCTAGCAGAAAATTACCTGTAAAACCAACTAATTGTTTATCTTCTATTACAACCACGGCAACATTATCTCTCGTACTAAGTTACACTAAACATCGAGAAACAAAAAACTAAAAGCCAAAGATCAATTAGCTGCGAGGTAAGACATCTGGCTGACATTGAAACCTCACACTAACTACATTATCCCTACTCTGCAAGTTAAGCAACTCTAATGAACACTCCCGAACAAAGATTCCACTAGTGTAACGTTACATTCAGACTTCATTACGTGTATTGTTAGAATACCACGCCGATGGCCCACAGCTGTTGTTTAAAGACTAGCCAAAAGTGATGGATGGGAGGAACATTTCCGTTCGAATTTTTAAACTGTAGATTTCAGTAATGGCCCAGTATTGTTATTTCAGTCGTCGGAAACGTAAAGGATGGGAATGCTCAAAGTGACGGCAACGTATATTTTATATGCGACCATTTGTCTAGAGACGCATGTGTCCGATGCTAACGCTGAAATATTTACGAGCTATTAGTGCAAGAACAAATATATTTATACTCACAGAGAAGGAAGCAGGGATCACAGGCGTCTGGTAACAAATGCCTGATTTAATACCGGTAAAGGATTAAACCGGTTTAATTAATGTCACATCTCTCCGATATTCACGTGTTTTCGTACCCTTTGATGTTAAACGATACATGAGTTTTGATATGACGCGATGATTATATTTCAGGAAGGAAATGTAATACGATAAATATATTGTCAGTTACAAATAAAATTAATTAAACATTTCATTAGAGATCAAAGCCTTAACTAAACTGAGTAATAGATTCATTAGTACTGAAATTAATGGTCTGAACTTTACAGCTGATTTTGAACTTTAACGTAAAACATAATGCTTCCTATTTTCCTAGTTGTAAACTAGGAAACTTCAGCCTTCGAATTTTGTTTAATGAATTAGACTTAATGACTATCCACCCTAAGCAAATGCGGTACGTTAATAAATTGCTTAATTTTATTAAGTGGTCACCAACTCGCCATGTCAGCTTAGTTTGTTTACAAAAGTACAGCCCGAAAGAAACGTCGGGGGTAGCTAATGGGCTATATGCATCCCGCTTGCATAATCCAACTTTTAAAATGTGAAAGCGAGAGGGGAGAATGAAATTGGATTCTTCAATGAAACTGGTTGTAAATCACTTCCCACTTCGACCCTCGACGTTCCCAGTCCATAATGTGTAAGCTCAGTGAACTGCTATATTAGTCGCGACAAAGAAACGGTAATGGCTCTTCATATAAATGCAAATAAACTTTCCAAATGCGTTTTAAATTAAAATAATGCCGAATTTATATGTAAATTCGTGACCGCACTTTGTCCTTCGCGGCTCCTCGTACCAAAATCGATTACGTTACACGGATTCCGGCTTAGATTCTCGGATAACTTTAATCAACGGTTTCACTAAACTGCTTCTCCTAACAATTAACTTGATTGGTGATTCCTCTGTATCTCCAAACTCAACTGTTACTGGTTACACAACGCGTATACTTCGTATCATAAATAGCTGGATCATTTCGCTTATCGATTTACTTTATGTCGCCGGCGCACGAACTTTAATAAAAGTAGAATTAACGATGGTTTTATTTAGCTTTTCAAATGCCACTGTTATCTTAATTTTTATGTGGGTTACCTTTTAGCTATTATCAAACAATATAAAAGCTTGATAATTTATGGGACCACCCGTACACATTTGTGTTCTTTCACTATTATTGATATTAACTATGTGTGTTCTTCTAATGTCGTCCCAATTAGTAAAGATTAACAGCAATTTATGAGTTCGTTACGTGCTCCATTAAACTCTGTAGCGTGCTGTCTTTTGGAGCAGTACAATTCAATAAAATACATTGAGACCATTAAGTGAATTAAAGTGTCATTGATATTTGATACTGGCCCGTTTTCTGTGTTACGTTTAGTAAAGTGTATCACAAATTTTCTCTACAATCTAAAGACGTTATCTTGTAAATCACCAAAGAGAATGAGAACAAATAGGTTCTGTCTTTATTTTTCTCTTGGAGAAAATGTTACTTACAACTTAATTTTAAAACACGTTAAGGTTTCTTTTGTGTGCGCTCAACGGATGGGGTGGCGTGTTGCTTTGTTGTTAGAGCTGTTTGCAGAAAATGTTTTTGTTGTTTAGATTTAAAACAAAAATGATCTTAAATAAATAAATAAAATACCAAACAGTGCAACACGATGTTATGGGTTATTGAATTAAGATTTAACACCGTAAAACTGAAATTGAAAAAAAAAAAAGGAGCTTAACAAGTTTTACTCATTCATTTTTAAAAGCTAGTATTGAATGAAATTATATTATATATACATATTAAAATAATGATGGGGAAAATGTAAGCATCATTATCACTATCATTTTATGAATAAAACATGAACAGTGTTTATATAAAGATTTTATTAGCAGGCTTTACAATTTGAGACCGTCCTCTGATCTACTTAACCTTAAATATCATGTGATAGTGATAATAAAATGAACGCAGCACTAACTATAATACGCTGTCATGATAATAAATACGAAGTTGCTACGTATTGCATGATAAATTGTATTCAATTTGGATGGTGACAGCCACCGAAGAAGCAGTTGGGTTACAAATTTTTATGCTTAGCATGCACGCGATAAAAATATTACGGGAGAAATATTAAAGCAAGCCCTTCAGCTACCCATATAACTCATACCATACTACTAATATTCTTAGCCTGAAGATGTATTTAAAATATTAATATTCATTAATATTTAATATTAGTTGATGACATAAATATATATATATATATATATATAATTATGTACGCATTTGCAAATTTATTTGGCTGAAATATTATTTACTAGTTGCGCCCCGCGGTTTCACCCGCGGATAAAAAGTATTTTAATTATTTACTCATCCTACGGGAAAAGTTCACTTTTCCGGGATAAAATGTAGCCTATATGTCAATCTAGTGTATAAGCTATCTTGGTTCTGAATGTCATCAAATCCATTCAGCCGTTTTGAGCGTGAAGGAGTAACAAACATACACACATACAAACTTTCGCCTTTATAATATTAGTGTGATAAGAAGATTTAGTAAGGTATATTCTCAACTAAGTTTTATTAATTGTAATTTTATGTCAAATTAAACTACTTGTAAATCATTATTTCTTTATGAAAGCTTTTAATTACCTTCAAAATTTATTAATAATATTGAAGTATCAGTGTTAAAGAAACAATTAAACCTTTGTATGTTTATGTCATTTTGAAGTCTACTTGAACTGAGTTTAATAGCTTTGGTTACTATGATATTATATAAATAAAATATGAGTGCTTATTCTAATTTATTATAGTCGTTATTTGCTTGATTTATGGCAAAACAAACTCCATCACAGCATTCTTATTAATCTGTTTCAACTTTAAATTCAATTAAAAAAATCCCAACATTGGAGATTATTTTAAATGAATATTTTTTTGCATGAAGCCTCGCTAAGTCAACTCGTGTTGGTAACAACCAGGTTATACTCACACACGTAAGGGGTAGGTAGCTAGACACTTAGGGGAATATTTCATTAATCATCACCCCTTAAAGCTGGGGGCTAAACGAATATATTTAACCGAATACGGCTGAGAAGGCAACACTTTTACGTTATGAGCAGGGTTGCCAGATTCCTTTTTATATTTTCAGGAATTTGTTACAGGTCGGAGTAATTTCGACTATGTTCTAAGTATGTAATTTTTTTTATAATAATAACAAAAATAACGCCCAACGATTACATACATGGATTCTGGATCCTAACTAGGATTCCCTGTGTCTAGGGACCCACGAACTACGAGGATCATGGTCCCACAACACCCAGACTCAGAGTCTGGGAAACATTTTCGCTTTTTTTCGTTGCACAAATACTAGTCCGGCCGCAGGAATCGAACCCGCCGCCTCCGGGCTATGAGCCAACCTGCTTACCCACCACACTACAGAGGTTGTCAGGATACTGGCAACCCTGCTTTCCAGAATACTCACGTAATCCTGATTCAGTGAAATGACACGAACGTATAATAAATCTCCGGTGTATGAAACTTACAAATTGCTGGCTATATGCATAAGGGAACTTGAGACGGAAGTAGTGGGGAAAGTTTTAAAGAAAAGAAGGTAATTGAGGTTTGTCGTATGTAGATAGGTACTTGCATATATTGTAAAGAGGTCTATTCGCGTACAAAAATTATTATTGAAAAATAAAAATTATGTTTCAATAATAACCGAATAGACCTGTTTTATCTTTACAATATATGCAAGCATATATATATATATATATATATACGTATAGATGCCCATCCTAAGAGAATACGCGCGGCGGCGTTGGCGGCGTTGGCGGCTCGACGATTTCGAATTTAGTCAAAATAATGTTTGATAATAATTTTTGTACGCGAATAGACCCGTTTTATCTTTGCAACGTGTTCAAATCGCGAAAGCTTAAAAAGAACAGCATTGCTAAAAATCAGGTTATTTCAAAACGATGACCAGGGAAAATTTACTTCCTCTCAAATTTGCTAGAAGTTGTCATAATAAACTCTTACTTGGGGTACATACCCCTAGTAAGAGCGTAGACAGCGAGTACAGTAGTATACATTCGAATATACTCGTACTAACTCGCACTGATTCTCATTATATGGTCTTTCTTTGACATCACCAAAACTGGAGTTTTCAGTTTGGTTTGATTCCTGCAATAGGACAAGTATTTGTGCACAGAAAAAATGTACTAAAATTGATATAAGAAAACAAAAATAAATTTAAAAATATCAAGTGTAGGTATAAGGTAGTAAAACTTACAAAGAGAAGTCCTTCAACAAGATTAATTGGATCTGCAAAAATGACTGATACTTAGTAGTAGAGAGACAGTAGATTAATAAGGCTTAAGAATGGGATTACGTTTGTTATAAAAGCCTACATTCACGAACAAATATAGAGTGATACTTTGTTGCTTCTCGTCTAGCAAAAGAATTTAAACTCGTATTAGTAAGCCCATTTTTTTTTTAACGGGCTTATTCTGTTGGTCTCTACTCTACCTTTACGTTATCGGGCGGGAGGGCAGGCGCTTAAGGCATCCGTCAATAGTAGGAAGCAACTAGCTCAAGGACTCCCCTAAGGTGCGAGCCTCGGCTAAGGCCGTTGCCGGGATAAAAGGATCGAAAAGACTATGACCACTGGAAGAGTGGACCCTATGGAAAGTCACGACCGTTCTAACTAACGGAGATACATCGACCTCGCGGGCGGGATCGGTGTCTGATTGTGTTACGTTACACTATATGTGTGTCGAAAGTGGTATACCGGTGTCGAAAACGATTATTAAGCCACGCACCTGAACCACGGGAAGCCAAAGGCAAGCACAAGGAATCGCTCAAAGTGGCACTCTAAGAGAGGAGGGCCTGTGTTCAGCAGTAGACGTCTTCTAGCTTATGTTAATGACAATGACAATGCACCTGAAGGTGGTAAAGGAAGGTTCTGACTTAGGCCCATATTATGCTCAAGTAGAAATGTCAATTGAAGGGTTGAGAATAAAAATGGTTTAACTGTCAAATTGAAAGTTTCGAGAAAATTGACTTTAAACTTCAACGGCTTCATTTTAATGTAGAGTGCTTATAAGGTAAAGAAAAGGTTTATGTATGTTTCAGTTGCTTGAAAATATATTAATTCTATTTTAAAATACTAAATATAGTACTAATTCATACAATTACTGTAAAGATATAATATAATAAAATAATTATAATAATGTTTTTATGCTAAGCGGACTGTATTCTTCTGACAGATAAACCGTTTTAATATTCAAAATCTCGAGATTTAAGCCTCATTTTGGTATTTTGAGAATGTATTATTGTAGATAATTTCACGTGGAATCTCACGATACCCATAAGTCATTTTGTGAAAAAATCAGTTAAACCCTTTTTGTTCTCACCCCTTCAATTACTGTTTAATTAATTTGTGAATGAAGTCTCTTGAGGAGAGATTCACGATTGAAAGTATTTCTGTAATACTACTAATACTAGATGGTAGGACTTTACTGCAAAGTTCGTCTAGGTAGGTACCACCGCTTTGCCAGTTATTCTGCTGCCAAGTAGTAGTGCGCAAGCACTGCTGTGTTCCGGTTTGAAGGGCACTGTAGCTAGTGAAATTACTGTGGAAATGAGACTTTATGATCTGATCTCAGAGTTTAGTAATCTTATTACTAGATTGTGCTGATGTCTCTGGATGACGTGCGCAGTGCAGTGTCACGCGAACCTCTATACTTTAGAGTTCCGAGTGACACTGCAGCTGATATGGGCAGCTGTGTCGTTCATTCCTTAACATAAAAAAAATAATACACGCTTTAGTTTGGTACACTGTCAATTTTATATGAATTATAGTACCAACTATACTGACCGACATGATACATTAATACGAAACGAAAAGAACCATAGTTAATCATACCCAATCTGCTTTCAATCTATCGGTACTATAACGTAGATCATAGTTAGGGTGTTCACTAACCGTCACTTAAGCTCACAGGAAGTATTTTGTACGTATCTGTGTGTCGATCGTAACGGTGTAAGTGCAACCCTATATTTACCGACAATGCAACTACAATTTTGCTGATGCTACATTTATGATTAGTCATGACACACGGTCATTTGTAAATGGCATCCAAATCGATCAAGGAATAAATTGCAAAGTTAGTAGGTACATATCTTAAATTCGAAGTAACACTCTGTTTGTTACATTTTTATGACTAAACGGCTTAATTGTTATTTATAAAATTTATAAAGACAATTCACCCGTTTTTATAAAGAACATTCAGCCGTTTTTATAAAGAACAGTTCAGTCGTTTTTATTAAGAACAGTTCAACCGTATTTATAAACAACAGTTCAGCCATTTATTCGTCAAAATGTAATGGAGAGAGGAGAGGACGAGAAAAGGTATGAATATATGGAGATAATTTGAACTAGGGAATACAACAGCATCATTATACTTTTCGGGATAAATTACGTTGTGTGCGGACAAAGCTGCGGGCAACAGGTAGTTCAACAATTACTAACTAGTCTAAATTATTTGTGTCTGAATCACTTTACTGGCCTGTTTTGTTTCTTTGAAATAAAGCGTGACTGAACCGTTTCAGAGCTTTTGCATGCATTTAATCATCGTCATATGGTTAGCCGTATATTTAAAAAATACAAAATTTAGCCTGTAAGTATAAACAATTAAACGTAAAAATCTTGCATAGAGTTCAAGTATTTTTCCTTTGCTGACTTGTAAGTGGTATATCTCCCTTAACCACTGCTTGCGAAGATGTGAAATCGCATTTTAGAACATCAAAACAAAACGCTGAGTTTGGCTTTCGCTAAGCCGGTAGTAAAGTCTTGTCTCAGCCCCTTACCTTTTACCACCCCCTTACTTCATGTAGTTGACCCCTAGCTCCCCTTCTTCACCCCCTAACCTGATTTAGATGTCTCGCGGTCAACAGTGGTAACAAATTATAATCTTTTAAGACCAGTAATTTCTTGATAAAAGTTAAACAATTAGTCAGATTTTGTTTGCCAACTCCGGGTCGCGGATTAAAAAGAAAATTGCTTAAAATTATTTTGGGATAAAAACTCTTTTTATAGTCAACAAAGTAAGATTTGATTAGTGGCAATGCTCTCCCCTGAAAGTCGTTAGGTAGTATAAGAATTATTTTATTCCCACTTTAATTGTGTAAAGTTGTTTTTTTTCTTAGATCCTTGCAAACAGGATGTATGACAAAAATCAGCTTGCACGTACACAAGTACATGTTTTATTCAGATTTTGGTACTTGAAGCGTTGTAACCAAACGTGCGTGTGCTTTCAATTCAAAGCACAAAACTCACTAACTTATTCCGTTTGCCAGTCACTCACGAAATCCACACTAATCAAACAACAGGAAAAGATATTTACACAAAAATCTCCCTTTTCTACGAACAGAGACTTCGGTATGTGTGTCAATATAGAAATATGCATGAATCCAAGGCATTACGTAACTCCGCATTCCCCAAATTGTGGGAGACGTGAGATGGAAGACAAATTGGGTCCACATTTTTCCTTGGGAGCCGATATATATCTCATATTGAATATTCTAAAACGGTTTGTTTTGATACTCTTGAATTTCGTTTTTGAGGAAAACTTGTGCACGCACGACCGGTACGACAGGCGGCAGCTTTGTATGCTGAACATTTTCTTGTGAGCTAGGTATTGGATTTCTTTAGAAGCGCGGGCCTATTCTTTTTTTATTGCTTAAGAATACAAAAGATACAAAATGTCCTTACAAATTAGTAAAAAATATCGCACGGTTAAGATAACCAACTGATCTATTTAACAGAATAGATAATAGCACTACGTCTATATTAATTTTAAAACAACTGACAACAAATAAATTTAAGAAAAATGGTTTATTTTACGGCATTCTTTTATATTCATGAGAATTATTTTCTCTTTTTATATGTATTAAATAAACAAGTAAAAACTAATAAATGGACTTTGACGTTATATCAACACTCGGTAGACATCATTGCTGAACACAGGCGTCCCCCACAAAACGCCACTTTAGACGCTTAAGCCCATGACAGGAGATGGGGTGGTCTTACTCGCACACCGCCGGGACTACACTTTGGGACTTTAACGTCGTTTACTGAAATTTACGTATTTTATGGAGTAGTGGCTTGTAATCAATGTATTGTCACTTTACTACTATACTGACCATCTGGATTGCTATCTAAATCAATGTTGGTATTTTCGTTTTGATTTTAGAAGACCTGCTGGGCGATCTCGTAACTCGATTGCAACCGATATATACACAAATTACCCACACATGCGCAGTTTATGTGCATGGTTAGTTTGGAAATTTCTCCTGTTGCATTGCAATCAAAGTTTCGTGGTAACCCAGCTGGTTCGGTCGTAGGCTAAAAATAATATAGGTACTACATCAGGTAAACTACATCATAATTCTGAGGGTCCATATGTGAGCAAAAATATAACATCGTAAAATTTTCTTGATAGAATGTTATTAAAAAAAAAAAAACAATTTCCTCGTATTTTTAATGTACAAGCCATAATAATATGCTGCATAGTACTAGGGCCTTAGAGGAATATTTCTGTGACTAGGACAAAAAAAAACTTTAAATAAATAAATAAATGTGAAACGTCCACACCTATTTATATACGTGTGGAAATTTCATACAGCGCCATCTAGCTCCAAAATAAAATAAATAAAAATAAACTTAGCTATAATTACGTTTACACAAGACTGCTGAGAGATTTTATGTAAAATAAATACCTTTAGTTTTTCATCTATTGATGAAACGCGTTATTTTTGTTCCGAGTAAAAAAATTATCTCTTCTCTAGGGAAGTTCAAGCATATCTTTGTTCATATTCAATCAGTCGTTATCGATTAAAAGTCAAGCGAGCTAGCTTGTCTCGGGTATGTAGAATAAATAATAGTACCTACTTACAAATATACCATTACAATGTATTTAATATAATATTGTCTGAAGATTACTAAAATAATAAAGCATATTTTGTCATAACAGATATCCAAATGGTTTAAAAAAGAAAGCCAATGAGTACTTATAAAAGATAATAAATTCATTATTCAATCTCATAAAACGAAAATTTCGCGGAGGGATTTCAAAAGGTGATTTTTGTAAAGCATTTTGTTTTAGTGACAAAGGGCGTGCCGGGGGCGGTAAAGGTCCCCTCATTGGGAACATGTTTAGTGAGGAATAAAAATAATTCGCTTTCATTTTGTTTCGTCATCAGCGGCACAGGGCTGTTCAAAGACTGAAGGGCCATCGTTGCTCGAGTTGAAGTGCCCCAGACTTTATTATTGGCTCATACTGAATCCGCACTCGCTCTGGGGAATGCAAAAGGAGGTCACGACTTATTGGTGCTGCGTACGTGTATTATAGGAGCCATCGTGCTATAAGTACGTTAATACATCTGCATCTTTCAGTAACGAACTATTGGTAAGCTGTTTGAGTATTGTATGTTCCGGCATATCGATTAAACATCAGATCACTTTTCATTTGTAATATGGTTCAAGATATTTAGCTTGAGTATTCACTGATCGATTCTTAAAAATACTTACCAATAGTATTAAAGTTCTTGACAAATAGATGATAAAGTTTACCGCTCGTAGAGATTAAAAAGATTGTGAGGGAATATTAATAATGTTGGCACCTGTGATGTGATGTGAGCTCTCATGTTCGTCGCAATCTGAAATCAAAGCAAAATAAAAACAGGATTCCTTAAAAAATGTATTCTTATTTTTTCAATATACAAGGTGGAATTTAATTCGTTCTTTTGCTTTAATGTATGTATTCAGTCCATGCTATAGAACGCTCCCATATAACTAAAAAAGTACTAATGAAATAAAACTTAAATCTAGTATCAAATTTAAATTCTAAAGAAAAGCCTTGCGACTTTGAACAAAGCAGGTGTTTTATTGCCTACGACACATTTACAAAGCACTCAGCTGGTGCCATGCACCGCTGTGCGTACCGTTAAATAGACATTTCGGCTGTCATGCAGTTATTTTAGAAGGCACATAATGCTAAGACAAAACCTATTTTTTTATTGGTCCTTGTACAAACATTCTATAGCATGGTCTGAGTACATACATTTAAGGAAAAGAGTGAATTAAATTTCACCTTGTATAACAGGTTTTTGCGGGTATACCAAAGACTAAAAAGACTGAATTTTTTTTCTATAGTTTTTTTACTAAGCAATTTAAACCACGCTCTCGTCTAATCACACGAAAGACAATGTACCCAACAAGAAAAGACAAATAACCGACCATTTCGAAAAAATATGAACCAAATAATAAATTCTCTGCAATTCAAAAATACTTTGGAATTTTTGTTTAATAGTTCAAATTTAAAACGATAAAGCAAGTACAGTCACAAATCTAACATAGTATTTGCGGCGGTGTTTATTGGCACATACTCAGATATTACTCACACTCCGCATGCATAAATAGCGATTCGGTTGCTCAATTACTCATAATGGATGTGCCATACGATTTATGAGCACACTAATGATGTCAAGTTTTATCAGACAGTGTCTGTTTATGTTCATCTTACATAGTTTGTTACAAAGATAATAAAGCCCGGATTTATATATTTGTTAGTGCGGATTGGGTTTTGTTCTAAGAGCAATATCCTAAATTTGCTGAGGGGCTTTCTAAGAAATCTTATGGCTATTCTCAGTAAATAAATAAATATTTGTGGTCATTTCACACAACGCCATCTGGTCCCAAACTAAGCAATGCTTGTACTATGGAAACCAGGTAACTGCTACAATACAAAGATACTTTTTGTTTGTAAATACATACATAGAATACAATATAACACCCAGAACGGAACAAACACCTATGTTGAATGTAGTTGAGTAAGTACGTTTTTTTATGTTAAAGAATGATGTGACGAGCTTCTTTCACCAGAATTTAAGCGACGCCCATAACAGAACAGTGTCACTCGGAACCCTAAAACATAGAGTTGCAAGCGACACTGCACTGCGCAAATCATCCTGAGACATCAGTACAGTAAAGTAACGTAAAGTAACTAGTAATAAGATTACTTGACATAAAATCTCATTTGCCCAGTAATTTCACTAGCTACAGTGCCCTTCAAACCGGAACACACTACTGCACACTACTGCTTAGCGACAGAATAACTGGCAAAGCGGTGGTACCTACCTAGACGAACTTGAGACTAGTAATAAGATCGCTAGACTGAGATCAGAGAGGTATTAATTCTGTTACCTATATAACTTCGTGTAGTCTCGAGTAGGTATTTTATTTTGAATAATATAAAGTTTTTACATAAAACAGTAAAAAGGGAACTTAATCAAACAAACCACTACCAGTAGGCAACGCGCCCAGTAATATAGTAGTAGTATAATGTAATCTCTATATAATCGCATTCTAATATCATTTCAAAATGAACAACATTTTATTTTTGCAATGTACCGAAACTTGAAAACCATTTCGAAATTATCTCGTAAAAAGAGATGATATAAAAAATATCAGATTTTCATATTCAGTATTTCTCAAGTTATTAGTAAAAAACAAAGTGAAGATATATCATGCCGACGTTTGAAGCCTGATTTGTACAATAACAGTATGAGGAGTTAAAAAAATATTACTTCAAGACTAAAAGTTTTTTTCTTTTGGCTTCTCCCTAAAATCTTAATTAAGCCACACTTCACCCAAAGTTTAAATAAACCTAAAATTTTAATCTGTGCATTAAACACAAAACGAAAATATGCATGTCTTTTATTTCTTAACTTAATAAAACCAATAAAAATTTAAAAAAAATTGTCCATTTGACGCTTGTCTGTTCATAGGAAATTTCATGAGACTAAAGTCCGTATTACAGAACGATGCTTAGTCATCGATCGGTGCTCAAGTAGAGATTTCATTAATAAACTGATAAATCTGTGAATTAAATTTCATCTTGAGCACAGATTCACGATTGAGCGTAGTCATGTAACCTTCTTGAGTTATGTCATGTCAAAGTCCTATTTTGTCAAAGTCAAAATGTCATAGTATAATATAAACTTGAGTTTTGGCGGGAACGCGAAAAAGATTGCGTCGCCACATTGTATTATTTTCCAAAACTTGTGTTATTTTCAGTGTTAGTGCATAAAATTGGTGGCATTCTATTCGTTAAGTGCTGGATTACAGGCGTGAGTGTGGGAAAATGGTATAATGATGGTGAAACGTTTCTTTTCGTGTTGTTTCCAAAACTCCATAGAAGCTTCAAGTAAAGTTGCCTCCACTTTAGTAGGAGTATGACTTCGACTAGACTATGACTTGACTTGATGACTTCGACTGTGACTTGACACATATTTGCGTGAAATATCATTAACTTGATAAATTATCAATTACTTGACACTGGCTAAATACACAAAAGTGTGGAGCCAAAACATAAAAAAAATAATAATATAAACTTATAGTTTTGGCGGGAAAACGAGAAAGATTGCTTCACCGCGTTGTACTATTTTCAAAATTTTGAGTTATTTTCAGTGTTAGTGCATGAACTTGGTGGCGTTTTGTTCGTTAAGTGCTGAATTACAGGCATGTGTTTGGAAAGTGGTATAATGATGGTGAAACGTTTCTTTTCGTGTTGTTTCCAAAACTCCAGAGAAGCTTCTAGTAAAGTTGCCACCACTTTACTAGGAGCATGACTTACACTGTGACTTAACACATACTCGTACCTGCGTGAAATATCATTATCTTGAGAAATTATCAATTACTAGACATTGGCTAAATACACAAAAGTGTGGAGCCAAAATAAACAAAAGAAAATTCTAATGAACTTTGTATTCTAATCGGAATAAACAATATAATGTTCTGTATGATTTTAAGTCAATGCGACTAAAGATATAACTTTTACATTAAAAGCCTTGTTTAAAGCCAAAGTTCTATACTGTTTTATAACAACAATATTTGTAAGCTAAATCCCTGAATCCCTTTACACCGCAACATTGTAAATCACAGAGCTCTTACAAAGTTGCTGCACAATGTAACTAAATGACAGAATCTAAAGCTAAAAAACAGGTCTGAAGTAAAACTTCTTTACGCACGCTTGACTTTGGAAGTAAGCTTGTGAATGCGAGGCGCACGGAGGTTGATGTTGGTTCACGTAGATCTCCATTGTCCTGCCATGAGTGTGGGGCGCTGGAGGATATAATGCCCCACACACTAGAAGTGTATGCCGCTTGGGACCCGCAGCGGCACACACTGTCCATGGCAGTAGGCCACGATCTCTCGCTGTCGAGCATGGCTCGTACCCAGATCGTGGCAGGCAGTGGTCTCTTTTTGCGAGTACATGATTCCCTGCCACCACCCTCGTGGTAGCACGGAAGTGCGAGGGCATTTCCCCCCTCAAAAAAAGATCTCAATTGTCAACATTGGTATGTCCGGTAAAATGACAATTTACAATTGTCAAGATGGTGACATTAACATTAAACAAAGCAAAAACTAAGTTATACCGGTCGATAGATGGAGCTAAACTAAAGAAGTTTTACTTCAGTCGTGTGGTCTAAAATACGCTCGTTTTTTTATTGGTTTGAAAACAGTAAAGTTTAGAATATCAAATTAAAAAGGTGCAGATTGAAGTTTAGTCACTGTTCTACATGAACTTTGCGAATGCTGGTCGTTACGTTACGGGCCGACGCGATACATCAGCGGTTCGTGACCGACCCCCGTAATGTCACCTGTTTTATTTCAATTATTGGCTAACTAAAGCACCTAAGGCACAGAATATTAAGGTAGCACGACGAATGCCGCTTGGAGCTGCTTTGGTAAAGAAAGGACTAAATGTAGGGGAATTCTTTTCTTCTTCATATCAATCACTGTTTATTTAAATGGGACCACGTAATATATACATAATAATAATAATAATAACACCCAACGATCACATACCTAAATCCTGGACCCTAAATAAGACTCATTGTGTCTAGGGACCCAGGAACTACGAGGACCGTGGTCTCACAACACCCAGACTCATAACAAGTATTTGCCTTTTTGTTTTTTTACTTTTCAAATAGCTTACCTATGCTCGCGGTCTGAAAATACTTACAACCTTAAAGTTTTTTTTTTTTTAAGTTTTGTCTCCACTATTTTGTGTATTTAGCCAGTGTCAAGTAACTGATAATTTATCAAGTTAATGATATTTCACGCAAATATGTGTCAAATCACAGTCGAAGTGATTCACTTCGACTGTGATTTGACACTATTCAAAGCCATACTCCTAGTAAAGTGGTGGCAACTTTACTTGAAACTTCTATGGAGTTTTGGAAACAACACGAAAAGAAACGTTTCAGCATCATTATACCATTTTCCCACACTCACGTCTGTAATCCAGCACTTAACGAATAAAATGCCACCAATTTTATGCACTAACACTGAAAATAACACAAGTTTTGGAAAATAATACAATGCGGTGACACAATCTTTTCCGCTTTCCCGCCAAAAAAAAACAAAAAACCACCTTAAGGTTTGTTACACAAATTTATATCAGATGGTCTATGATTATTATGTGATTTTATTACGCATAGAGCATAGTTTATTTTTTTTATTACAACGAAAATTGGTCGCTCACGATAGTTGTCTAGTAAAAATCCTTTTTTTGTAAAAATATGATAACATTTTTTTTTTTATCTGGAATAGAGACTAGTATTTTTGATGAATGCCATTATAACAAAACAATTACCTAAATACACAAAAGTGTGTAGCCAAAACAAAAACAAAAAAAATGCAATTATGTTAATGTGTCAACTTTTAAATTAAGAAAAGAGTTTCATCATAAAAAAGTCAAGAATACTTTTTATGTTAGGATCGATGCTACAGTTAAAAAAAAATATGTACCTAGATATAGCATTTTAGACTTTACTGCACAAAGTGTGCTAAGGAATCTAATTTGAAAACTGATAAACATTTTTAAACACCGATTGTACATTGAGCTATCATTTGTCATTCAGACAGTGATCAAACGCGTCGCCTAAAACGAATAAAAAAATGTAAATCCCATATATTACGATATCAAATACTATGTTTATTATAATCGAAAACGTGCAAATGCTATTTAGTAGAATATCAAATCAAATTAGTTATGTAATTATGCCATCAGCACTAATACAATCATATCTACAGGTACAAACGGTTTAACTCAGCTCCGGGCATTAATCAGCGCTATTAGTGCAAATGATTAATATCGATTATATTTGTGTACGCGTACTCGTATAACTATCTATATTATACGAGCTTCTGCCCGCAGCTTCACCCGCGGCGTGGCCTATGGAAAAATAATTCAACCACCCATTTCACTCTCTCAAGGATGGAATTTCGAAAAATCCTTTCTTAGCGGATGCCTACGTCATAACATCTACCTGCATGCCAAATTTCAGCCCGATCCGTCCAGTGGTTTGGGCTGTGCGTTGATAGATCACTATGTCAGTCAGTCAATCAGTCAGTCACCTTTGAGTTATATATATTTAGATTACCTTTGTTATCTTTGTTTTATACTATATTATCTTTGTTCAGGACTATTGTACGCTGAGTTATAAAGTATACAAGTCTCAAATTAAACGAATAATAACGGTGACCGAATACAATTTAACTAAGTAGTTTGGTTTTCCACAATAACATTATGGGATAAACCCCAAAAAAAAACTTTGGTGGTTTAAACATTTCGTCGGTAATTTTATTTTTATTTTATATGCCTATTTCATTCAAGCCTCAAAACCTCGCAAAATTTACCAGTTTCAAGCGCAGACCCACTTTGACATCAGATATTAACTGCGACTTTCAACTTTAAACCAAGACCTCTTAGATATCTCTTATATCTGAAAAACATAAAAGTTGTGCTTGGTCGCCGCTTTGATTAATAATTGTAATTTTAGGATACAGCATAAATTATGTCCTGCTACAGTTTGTTTTGTGGCGACAGAATATAACTGTTCGTGATAAACTGTTTTGTATGACTATTTTAGTTATTTAACTGAAATAATCATACAGAGTGGAGATTGCCTAATATTGATAGTGTTTTTGAAGAGTTGTGTAGCAAGTCAGTATAAATCACATAATCAAACACAGTAGTAAACTAGTAGCACTGTACACGTAATAGTATAGCTAGCAGACTATAATAATACCTATGTGACACATAAAAAGATTACACACTGTCGGTGCTTTGTCAACCCTGCGTGGTAATAGTTAAAGAAAATGATATTTCTTTTAAACGATTATTTTTTGTTATTATTATCATTACAATATTAGGCGTACACTACCTACAAATAAAACATTTGGAGTATATACTGGCTGTGATAACCTATAGACAGTCCAAATGCTGTAAAGTGTACATAAAATAAAAAGTCCATTGTGCTAATATTAGTTTTTAAGACCTGTTTGTACACAGACTCTGCAATAAATAATTCATAATTCAATAATTATGATAGGTACACGTAGGTATTACATTAACTATTTTAGTTTTCTTCCAAAAGGCAAATTTAATTTACAAGTTTAAATTACCTGCACGATGAATATTAATTTTTACGTCCATTCATCAACATTAATATCTCGATTATTTACCCGACAAGGACACGCAACCTTCCAAAAGTAATGGTCTCAATTCATCCTCGTCTCTGAAGAACGGTGAAATTTTAGACCTCTTTGTCAGACCCCTTGCCATTGTGGCTCGTAGGCTTGGTGCTATTGCTGGATTTAATCACTTATGATTTTAAAATTTTAATTTAATATTTAGGTAGATTTAACCAATTAAGTCCATAATTTTATGTGAGTTTTACCTTTTTACGAATGAAGGTTTTAATTTAGCCGATAAAAATAGATATACTAGCAGAGCCCCGCGGTTGCTACCGCGTAGACAACACAACAAGTACTGCACAATTATTTTTAAAGATAAAAATATTATTTGTATTTCCAGGCTTCTAAACACACTGGACTACGAATAAATCAGTCTTGCAGTTTCAGTATTGAGTCACCTACAAATACAAACATTCACTTGTATTTTAAGGTTTGTAGGACTGATTTATATTTACATGGACAATACAAAAACTTTGCCTGAAAGGCATTTTTGTCAAGAAGCCTTCAATATAAAAAACTTTGAAATTTGAAACTCCCAGTTTATAAATCACTGTCGATTTATAGCTCGCGCCAAACTTTATGAGCTCTCGGAAGTTAGGCCCGAGTACCAAACTGCGCATGGTACAGTTGAGTGCATTGTAAAAGCGGCCTTACAGTAATTATAATATGTGTACTGCGCAGCCATCCGCGCTAACTTCCGAGAGCTCATAAAGTTTTGCGCGAGCTATACCACGTTGTAGTAATTTACGCGTACAATACCCCCGCAGCTATAAAAACAAGTTCACATGTTGCGGGACCCATTGTGCCAGAAGTCTGGAAGTGACAACGGCAAGAAGATAAATGGGCTCTATAACAATTATGTAATCGGAATTCTTGGCCATTTGTGTGCTATGCTTCAGAGTGGTAGCCTATTGAGTAGGTATAGAAGGGTGAATGAAAGTAGTTTCTTACTGAATTCTCATCAGAACACCAGCATAGTAAAAAAAATCTTACTTTGTTTTTTTTTTTTTTTGTGAAAATACTGGGTTAGTCTCATAATTTCCTTGTTAATTTCTCCTAATCAACAACGCAAATTGAAAGTACTCTTACCGTTTGTCGTTTAACCACTATCTCACCTAATAGGGCCTTCCCTGCCTACTCATTTGCCTGCTGCTGTTGTTCGCTGGCCTGATAGGTCAGTTCGGGTAGTAGCTCTATCTTATGAACTACCTTATGAATAGTTTGTGAATCCGATTTCCATCCAGGACAAACAATTGTCTGGTGAACATAGGTGCTTTTTCTGTGTTTGGGTGTATTCTCTGTATATATTTACAAACATAAAATAGTTAAGTATTCTGTCAGTTACGTGGTTTTCTTAATACAAGCTATGCTTAGTTTGAGGCTAGATGGCGCTGTGTGAAATGTCTCCACATATTTATTATTATCATTATTATTGTTATTATTATGCGACTTATAAATATAAACAACACTTCAAAGCAAATGTAAAAGTAGTAGGTGAAACTACAGGGTGTAACTGCTTTCTTTATTATTTGCAGATATTTGACTACATTGATTATTTGGCAGTATTGCTACTAAACGGAACATGCAGCGTAGGCTAGCTCCAACAAACTGGCTCGACGACCGAGGGGTGGATTTCGTAAAGTGTTTGCAACCTATAGAAACAAATTTGTATGGATTTGACAGTTTCAATACGCAGCTTATGAGCGTAATTACTATGGACATTTTCAAGTAATGAATGAAATTTATACTGTTGCATTGCAATCAAAGTTCCGTGATTTCCCCCCCTTGTCAAATCCGCGGGGAGCCGATGGAAGCAAGAAGCAACAACCACTGAAAGTGTCATTCTATGGGGAGGCCTATGCTCTGTAGTTATTTTTTTTATTTATTTACTTTATGCTCTATACTTCTTCAGGTGATAATGAGATGTAAAATGTACGCTAGTACTATTTTCTGTACCAAAAAGTAATATACGTCACTTTTCGGTCTTCGGTCTTTATGTAAACACGAGCTTCTGCCCGCAACTTCGCCCGCGGCGTGGCCTATGGGAAAATTCATTCAACCACCCATTTCACCCTCTTAAGGGTGAAATTTCAAAAAATCCTTTCTTAGCGGATGCCTACGTCATAACATCTACCTGCATGCCAAATTTCAGCCCGATCCGTCTAGTGGTTTGGGCTGTGCGTTGATAGATCACTATGTCAGTCACCTTTGAGTTATATATAGTTACATTACATTATTTTGAACCGTTTCACCATTGCTATACGTGAAGAACATACCATTTAGTCATAATGGGAATGTCTCTAACCCTGTCATCTAACCACAGTCAATAACTGGTTACAACAAATTAACAGTCCCCAGATTTACATCGGCTGGCGTCGCTTTATCACCACTTCAATTACGCTGTAGATTCTTTTAACAGATCAAATCAATGGTTGACAGCATTTGCATGTAGGTATATAACGACAGTACGTAAAATCAAATAATGTAATAATCAGTATCTTTTGTTTTTAAGTAAAACGAAACTTGTTCTTTAAAAAAACAAATATCGAAAAATTGTTTTTTTTATTATTTAGACAAGCTTAATTTTTAGCAACGCTTTTACTAGGTGGTAGGACTTTTTTGCAAAGTTCGTCTAGGTAGGTACCACCGCTTTACCAGTTATTCTGCCGCCAAGCAGTAGTGTGAAAGCACTGCTGTGTTCCGGTTTGAAGGGCACTGTAGCTAGTGAAATTACTGGGCAAATGAGACTTTATGATCTGATCTCACAGTCGAGTAATCTTATTACGACTGTGCTGATGTCTCAGGATGATGTGCGCAGTGCAGTGTCACGCGAAACTTTATATTTTGTGGTTCCGAGTAACAGTGTTCTGTAATGGGCAGCCGTGTCGCTTAACATCAAGTGAACGACTGACTCGTCACATAATTCACTAACATAAAAAAAAAAAAACATTTTACCTGCTAGGCGATCATGTAACTTGGTTGCAACCAATAGAAATACATAAATGTATGGATTTGACAGTTTCAACGCAGTTTATATGCATAGTTACGATGGAAATTTGGAAATTAAAAATGTTTTAAATATTTTAACTTAGTTCAAAGAAAGTCTATGTCATTATAATATAATGATGTAGTGAAATGTGTTATTAAAAAATTCTCGTCTTACGCTTTAATACTGCCGTTTACTGACATAATGGTGAATAATCAGAATGAACGATTGAAGAATATCGTGAACATGCGTGGGCAGAGGATTAACCTTCATTCCAAATTCAACGAGTCGCACGCTAGCGTAGATTAAAATAATCAAGTTACCTTTTTTGTGTGAAACTTGTGTTCTGTATGAAAATTACACTGATTATTTAATGTATATTTTAATAAATCATTAAGTTTTTTTTTCTATAGATTTGTAGTCATGTGTAGTGAAAATTTTTGTGATTTCAAGAATCAGATATTTTTTAATATAAAGTAAAATCAAGTATTTATTGTGAATCAAAAAAGTAGCTACTGATTGAGGTATAGTTCATCATAATTTATAGATTCAGTTAAACTATCACCATAGTTTATCACAGATGATCACGATACTTTGAATTCAATGAAACGGGAGAAATTTCATTGCTTATTCAAAATTTTTCATTGTAGCTGCGTATTGAAACTGTACTATATAAATTTGTGTTTCTATTGATTGCAATCAAGTTACGTGATCGCCTAGCTGGTATCACAGAACCAAAGAGTAATAATTTAACGTATAATAAGTACTAGGGAGTTTTGGCGCGAAAGCGAAAAAGATTGCGTCACCGCATTGTATTATTTTCCAAAACTTGTGTTATTTTCAGTGTTAGAGCATAAAATTGGTGGCATTTTATTCGATAAGTGCTGGATTACAGGCGCGAGTGTGGGAAAGTGGTATGATGATGGTGAAACGTTTCTTTTCGTGTTGTTTCCAAAACTCCATAGAAGCTTCAATTAAAGTTGCCACCACTTTACTAGGAGTATGACTTTGACTAGACTGACTAGTCTATGACTTGACTTGATGACTTCGACGGTATCAATTACTTGACACTGGCTAAATACACAAAAATGTGGAGCCAAAACTTAAAAAAAAAGTACTACAGTACCCTAAAAGCTTTATCTGTGTCGGATAGATAATTATAATGCCGCGATTCAAGTGACGGGCCTTTTTACAATGAATTAGACCGCTAAGCAAACAGTTCTATTAGATCTTTATCGTATTAATACTTTGAATAATAAGTAGTCGGTACGCCGGCACCTTTTTTGGCATTAGGCATGAATAGGTTTATAATTCAAAGTGGAATTTTTGGTTTCGAAGTCAAGCTATGTTGAAATATTCCGTACTGGTTGGTACTTAATTAAGTATATAAACGATGGAGTCATGGTCGATAAGTATAATTTGGTAATGAGACCAGTATTATTGCGACAAACTCACGAAATAACACTTGTATAATTTAACCTTCTAGTAAATACCTATAAACGAAATAATTCCTTTAAAAAAGAGTCCAGCCGACTTGGCTGATTGACTTGGGATGGCTTGGGATTGATCCCACCCCATTTGTTTATCACAAAAATTAGAACATCAACTATGTAGTTGAAGTCGAAATACACATTATTTAGAAAAACTGAAAAATTACCCATCAAATCTTAATAAAATTGAAATGGGACCATACGGAAAACACCAGTTTTAAATAAAAAAAGAATCATCAAAATCGATTCACCCAGTCAAAATTCCCCTTACTTAAGTTTCCCGCATGTATTACTTCTCAAAATTCAATCCTCATTAGCGATATACTATAGAATAGTGGTGAGTTTTTTTCAAAACAACGGTTTCGATTCTTGCCTCGGACTATTGGTTTTTCAAAAATCTAATGCTGTAGTTTTTGTCTTTATCAAAGTCAAAGTCAAGGTCAAAAGATTTATTGCAAATAGGCTAATTTTAGCACTTTTACAAGTCAAAATTATATTAGGTATTTAAAATTAAGTTATTTCACTAAGCATATAAAATTACAAAGTGCTTATTGTCTAATAAATATATAGCAAGCCCATTACAATATATGAGTTTGAAAAAAAGCAGTTCTCTTTCTCACTACTGGTGCAAGCAATCCGGCACAATGCAGAATTGAAAACTTTGATCCGAAGCTTCGATTACAACTGTAAAGAAGAAGCTACAAGAAACTTTAGTGATATATATATATATATATATATATATATATATATATATATCACTGTAAAGTATATATATATATAAATAGATGTCAAAATCGGACCCAAGACTAATTTAGTACTTTTCACTATTCCTTATAGCTTCGGTTCGGCTTACCCACTTTACTTGGCCAGCATGCTACACCTTCGATCGCATCGGCACTTTTCATCAGGTGAGAGCGTGGTCAAATGCTAGAAAAGTTTGAAGAAAAAAAAAATTCCCCCTGTCTACCACCGCATCGCATTAAAACGATTACTTGATCTAGAATGCTAATGGAGTGTCGTCTGCTAAGATATGAATAATGAAACGAATTCCAATCTGGCTTCTATTTCTATAATATTATTTAGGAATAAGTTTTGCAGTTTCTTAGTTGCTGTAGCTCTTTCTATGCAACTCTCATAAAGGTGAACACCTTCGTATTTTGTTCGTGGCTTATCCATAATAATACCTATTAGCGTATCTAACAGCCTTTATTAATAAACGGGTAATTGTCTCGGATTAGTTACTTCAGCTTTTGTCCTTTGTTTGCTACTGGAAAATTTAGCTGGATCGAAAGAGACAAAAGATGGTGTAACTACTCTAAAGCTAGTTCGTGTTTATTGATAAGGCTGTTAAGGTTTAGAGAACGTTTGACGGTGGTGAGGTTTTCTTTACAACACCTTTAAATTTGGAGGAATGTTCTGTTTAATGATAAACCGTTGCAGCCTTATTAATAAACACGAACTAGCTTTAGACTAGTTACACCATCTTTTGTCTCTTTCGATCCAGCTAAATATTCCAGTAGCAAAAAAAGGACAAAAGCTGAAGTAACTAACACGAGACTAATACCCGTTTATTAATAAGGCTGTCGGAGTTCGTCGATTTTTAAGGCGGTTAAAATTTTTGACAAAAATTAGACCGGATTGATTTGTAATTTTTTTCTTGGCTGTTGACTTTTTTGGTTTACTACATCATCACATCAGCAGCTAATCACCGGAAGACGTCCACAGCTGAGCACAGGCCTCCCTCATAAAATGCCATTTTGGATGCTTATCATAAGAGGTTTGTCATAATCACCGGGTTTGTCAAGCGGCTCTTTGAAAGCAGAAGATTTTAATGTACCGAGCAGAACTGCCCACTGTCTGAATACTCTCTTAGCCGACTCTTTCAACACCCGCGGGAGTAGATAGGGGGTTTTTTTGATTAGTTTCCAATAAGTTTAACTGCTATATAATTGTAGTTTCCTGTCATTAGTTGCAATAAGCCTGTGTGCCTGCGTAATAATTTGTTATCGCATTATTTCATATCACTACGATAAAATGTACACTAGTGCGTATGTATATTTGAAAGTATAATAATGACCTCTAAAAATTAAATTTAATTAATTAATAAGTTTAACTGCTATTGGTCACCATAGAGTTTCCATTGTTCGGGGTCATTTGGCGGTTAAAGCGTTTTTTTTTTGTTTTGGTTTTGGCTCCTTTTTTGTATTTAGCCAGTGTCAAGTAATTAATTTTTCAAGTTAAATTTTATACATTTGTATGTTGTATGTGTCAAGTCAAGTCACAGTCCAAGTCATCAAGTCATAGCCTAGTCTAGTCAAGTCATACTCCTAGTAAAGTGGTGGCAACTTTACCAGAAGCTTCTATGGAGTTTTGGAAACAACACGAAAAGAAACGTTTCACCATCATTATACCACTTTCCCACACTCATGCCTGTAATCCAGCACTAAACGAATAAAATGCCACCAATTTTATGCACTAACACTGAAAATAACACAAGTTTCGGAAAATAATATAATACGGTGACGCGATCTTTTTCGTTTTCCCGCCAAAACTCGGTTAAAGAGTTAAACAATATTGGAAAAGTGTTACTATCATCGAGTATCGCGTAATAATTTTCCAATGTTACCAATAATACAATTCCCATAATACTATAATATGCCACAGTCAAGAAAACTGCTAATATCGAGTCTAGGAATAACAACTCAAGTAATTTGACGTTCGGGCGTTCGATAATACTTATATAGCGAAACAACTTTACCCACGGGTTTTCCTTTAATGTTAATATTCATGTGAAATTCCGCATGACATTACGGATATTTCAATTGCAAGGGACATTTCCATGAAAATGAAAATTATATTTGTTATGAGCGTTTTAAGGGAAGGTCGCACATTGTTCCCCACTTCTTGTTATTCATTGTGTTCTTTTTAATTTTGTTAATATGTGTTTTTTATGTTTTGGCTCCACACTTTTGTGTATTTAGCCAGTGTCAAGTAATTGATAATTTATCAAGTGAATGATAATTCACGTAATTATGTGTCAAGTCACAGTCGGAGTCATCAAGTCAAGTCAAAGTCATACTCTTAGTAAAGTGGTGGCAACTTTACTTGAAGCTTCTATGGAGTTTTGGAAACAACACGAAAAGAAACGTTCCCCATCATTATACAATTTTCCCACACTCGCGCCTGTAATCCAGCACTTAACGAATAGAATGCCACCAATTTTATGCACTAACACTGAAAATAACACAAGTTTTGGAAAATAATACAATGCGGTGACGCAATCTTTTTCGCTTTCCCGCCAAAACTCTAATATGTGGTTTGTATATTAAAGAGTTTATCTATCTATCTAAAGGAAGTTTATGCGGCTTATGAGCCCATAAATTATACCTACACAAATAAGAGGAACTAACTGAAAGCTACGTGCATGATCATTATAATCATCGTGAATATTCTCATCATCACCATCATTTATTTCCTTTATCAACATGTTACGTTCCTCCCAAAATTTACTACACATGTCCAGTAAAAAATAAATCCAGTTGATACAATTATAGTCTTTGCGATATAGATCTCTATGATGAAATTAAGCTTGAGAAAACCTTGGTTTTCTCGAGCATATTTTTTTTTACCGTTTTTAATCAATTTCGAGCAAATTTTTACTGATGATGTTTACTGCTGCAACACCGTTGGCAAACACAAGCACCATGAATAATCCAGAGACTTAAAGCAAACTAAGTATTCCCAGTTCTTATTAACATGCTTCATTGATTTATATCTAATTATAATAGATATTGATCGGACTTCATTAGAACATAGCTACAACAACCTTAACTTGACAACCTCTGTGGTTTGGTGGTTGAGTAGGTTGGCTCATAGCCCGGAGGTGGCGGGTTCGATTCCCGCGATAGTAGGTACCTACAAGTATTTGTTTACAGAAAAAAACCCACAAATACTTGTTGTGTAGTACCTGGGTCTCTAGACACAGGGAATCCTAGTTAAGGTCCAGGATCTATGTGATCGTTTGGCGTTATTATTATTATTAATATTAACTATTGTATGTTGTCATTCATTACAAAACGTTTAGGTTGCATCTGCTATAATTACAGATCCAATTGTCTTGTCAATTTGTAAAGGTGGTTTGTCCATTAAGAGAAATGCGACATTTATTGTAAGTCAATACACCCGTATGTGGGTGGACCTTTGGTATGGACGGTTGTTTCTCTAGGGTTACCACGAAGGCACAAATCAAATAGAAATTTTAGGTACTCATGTTATCTATTTAAATATATATTGTTATATGCTTAGTGAAATAACTTAATTTTAAGTACCTTATATAATTTTGACTTGTAAAAGTGCTAAAATTAGCCTATTTGCAATAAATCTTTTGACTTTGACTTTGACTTTGACTTAACTTTGTTAAAAACTATTTATACAAATATAGATACAGAAAAAGACTAAGAAACATAATAGTTGTTTGTTTTTTAGGTTTTTTATCTAATAACAATATTTGTAAGTTAAGCAAATAAATATTGCATCAATGATCTTTTTTTTTATGGTATAACGTTTGAAAACAGCTAACTTTACGGTAAGTGACGAAGTTGTCTAAGGTGGAGCATGCTTCCCATGAGATGCCCATTCACTCTTAACTTAAAAAGACCCAGGTTATACCCAGGAGGAAACACTGTTGCTGGAAGAGCATTCCATTCCTTGGCCGTTCGGACTATAAATGACCCAGCAAAATGCTTAGTGCGTACTTGGGGTACACTAACGACGGATTCTTGTTCCTGTACGGACGAGTGTTTAACTTTTTTTTAAATACGGTATTATTATGAACACGAAATTACAACATCGATTGAACTTGGTTTTGTCAAATATTCTTCTTACGGATTTATTTATAGTTGAAAATATACTTTCCAATGATTGTAATGCATTTAACGAAAACTACAAAATAGCATTTATTTATTTAAAACTCAGGAGTGTCAACCCTAGATTGGACCAGTGTTTGGTCAAACTCTCACGGTTGACCGATGACTCAGTCCATAATCACTTGACACATGCCTTCCCTGTTGTATTGACGATATTTTTATTCTATTTTTATCGTCTAGTTATTGAGCTATCATCTATTGTTATCTTCAATTGAGCGGAATTTACCCCTGAACTTATCGAAGAATTTTTTTCAAGCTTGTAGCTTAACTGGCTTGTCTATTTAAAAATGCTTTTTACCTAACATCTGACACTCAGCGCGGTTTCATCAAAATCTTATCTAGACCAGAAACAAGGAATTGTTTTCACCAAATTCAGTATTTAATACCAGCATCGATCGTGCTACCGTGACTACGAGTATTACACGTTTTAATTATGGAATCTACTACTTAATAGAATTTATTTACTAGGTGGTAGTACTTTTCTGCAAAGTTTGTCGTAGGTACCGCCGCTTTGCTAGCAATTTTTACTGGGCAATTGAGACTTGACCTAATCTCACAGTCGAGTAATCTTTTTACCAGACTGTGCTGATGTCTCAAGATGATGTGCGCAGTGCAGTGTCGCGCGAAACTTACTCGTATATGTTAAAGTTCCGAGTGAAACTGTTCTGTTCTGTTATAGGCGGCCGTGTCGCTTAACATCAGGTGAAGAGTTACATCAGTCATAACATAAAAAAAAATGAACTCTTTGAATCTTTTGAAGAACTTTTTCTTTTTTGTAATTATGAAGAACTCTTTCACGCTTATCAATTGTTTTCTTTTTGTTTCAGATCAGAAAAGAATCAATACCTCATCCCCCTGCAGTTTAATTATGTCATAAGGTAATAACATTTGTTTTTTTTTTTTTTTTTTTTTTTTTTTTCTTCAAACTTGTCTAGCATTTGACCACGCTCTCACCTGATGGGAAGTGACGATGCGATCGAAGGTGTAGCATGCTAGCCAAGTAAATACCTATTCACTCTTCTCTTGAACACGCCCGGGTCATATTTCGCCGGAAACACAGACGCTGGCAGGGCATTCCATTCCTTAGCCGTTCTAATTAAGAACGTTGAGTCAAATCGCTTGGTACGAATGGGTGGTATTTCGACCACAAAAGGATGGCGCTTAGCCGAGCGTCTAGTAGTCCGGTAGTGGAATGGTGATGGGAGAATTAGATCATGCAGTTCTTGAGCGCATTCACCGTGGTGTAATCTGTAAAAAACCGACAGACTTGCCACCTTACGTCGATGTGCAAGGCTCTGGAGCCTTTCACCAACCAAAGTGTCGTCGTCAATGAGCCTTTTGGCACGCCGTTCAATCGAGTCCAGAGCCTCAAGCTGGTACTTGGCAGACCCGTCCCACAGGTGGCAGCAGTACTCCATACACGATCGGACTTGTGCTTGATACAGATTTAGAAGCTGTCCAGGTGTGAAGTACCGCCTTACCTTGGACAATATGCCGAGTTTTTTTGAAGCTACTTT
Source organism: Ennomos fuscantarius (assembly GCA_905220475.3). Lineage (NCBI taxonomy): Eukaryota > Metazoa > Arthropoda > Insecta > Lepidoptera > Geometridae > Ennomos > Ennomos fuscantarius. Next base: position 8,278,593 of record HG992037.1, on the reverse strand, counting down.
GGCTTTGGACTCGATGTAGGATCCAAAGTTTAGGTTTGACGTGAGATCAACACCCAAAAGCTCAAGATGGTTTCCTAAACTTACAGATACACCACGGAATGAAGGAGCCAGATGGAGTGGGCTCTTTTTAGCAGTGAATAAACACGCCTGTGTTTTTGCAGCATTGAACCTAACCAAGTTAGCATCGCCCCAATCGGACACGGCTTTCAAAGCCAGGTTCATGCGCTCAACCATAGCCTCTCTCTCAATCCGGACATCGTCACCACTGGCTCGGGCACTGGATGTGTATCTTTCAACAACAGTACTATCATCTGCATACCCAAAGGTACCGGGCTTTAGCAAATCATTGATGTGGAGTAAGAATAGTGTTGCTGAAAGAACTGACCCCTGAGGTACACCAGCATTAATAGCTAATTGATCGGAAGAGCAGCCATCAAGAACTACTCTAAGCGATCGTTCCCTCAAAAAGTCTGATATCCAAGTGCACAAACCAGCAGGTAGTCCGTAAGATGGAAGCTTATTCAGAAGACCGTCGTGCCAGACCCGATCAAATGCCTTAGAGACGTCTAGAGATACAGCAAGTGCCTCTCCATGCATCTCTAAGGCTTCGCTCAATATGTGAGTGGCATACGCGAGAAGATCCCCAGTGGACCGGTTTCGGCGAAATCCGTATTGCCGGTCACTGAGGAGATCATTGTCTTCAAGGTATGCCAAGATTTTGTTGTTAATTATACGCTCCATACTCTTACAGAGAATGGAGGTAATTGAGATGGGTCGATAGTTGGCAGGATCAGCACGACTGCCCTTCTTAGGTACAGGTTGTACGTTGGCTAGCTTCCAACTCATAGGGACTATTCCGGTGTCTAGAGAGAGGCGAAATAGGCGTGTTAGAATGGGAGACAACTCGGGTGCACAGCTCTTAAGTACAATTGCAGGTATACCATCGGGACCACTGGCTTTGTTCACGTCTAGACTGCGTAATGTTTTATTATGAATTATTATATATTTTATTTGTTATGAAGATATAATATATATGTCAGCAGAACGGGTTCTGCGTAGGTTGCAACCTATACAACTATAGGCCTTCAGTCACTTCCGTCACCGCGCCGTGTCTGGAACAAGAATGATCGTAGTACACCGAGCGATCTCTTTATATAGCCAGATGGGTGGGGTGGGGGGGGGACCAGCGACGACAGTTGCCGGTGTTGCTACTGTGATAAATTTAAATGCTGCCACAGGGTAAATTACGGTACTGCCCGCTGCGCATAGAGTTTATGACTGGACGTAGCCGCCGTCATATATAATTTCAAAGATAATATTGACAATTAATCCAACCATTTTGATCGACTAGATTAATGCCTGTCTGTACTAAAAGTTTGACATGTCCTAAGTTCGCAGTTTTCCCTGTGACATATCCAAATTTCAGTAGTTATGTCATAGGACGTAGAGAAATAAGTGGAAACTTAGTTGCTCTTGAACTTTAGTCCAGACAGGCATAAGTATAGTAAGACATTATGTAAGGTCTCAGCTCATTCAAAAGGAACCGTAATTGAATTATTATAATTAATTTATTTGAAATTAGTGTAGGCTCTATGTGAAGGTTTCATAAATAAACGAGTACTTAAATGTTTCAAGGGAGTCTCTCATCGAATCAAAACAGAGAGCTTAAGAACTAAAATAGGTCAACTTAACTAAAAGTTCCTAAGTCAGTCTTACCATTAACTAAGGCGTAGCGCACACTAAACCACGAGCTCGTTGCGGGCGTATGTCACCCCGCAGATTATACTCTAATCCCCTTTCTCTGGTCTAAGCTGCTTTCATTGCTTTGTGCTGGACGCGCTGCCAGTCAAGTGCCGACCAAATCTGTTTTCGTAGGCTGCGGGCTTAAAACTTCAGGCTTTTAGAAAAAAATGGCGTAAGAACTTTGGAAACTTAAACTATGTATGCAGCTGAAAATAACAGACTTATTACACATGAATCCACTTCAATAATAGGTGCGTATTTGCTGATTTTTTAAAATAAAGAATACTAATGTGTTTGCAAGCTCCATTTCACTAGAATATATCTAAAAATAATGAGTTTGCTCTAGACCACACGACTGAAGTAAAACTTCTTTAGCTCTATAATTATAAATAATATCAGTTCAGTAATTTCACTAACTACATTGCCCTTCCAAACCGGAACACAGTAGTGCTTGCACACTACTACTTGGCGGTAGAATAACTGGCAAAGCAGTGGTACCTACCTAGACGAACTTTGCAGAAAAGTCCTATTATATAGTCCTAGTATATTTTACTAGGTAAATATATTACCGGACATACCAACATAATAATACAAATTTTAAGTAATTTTTAACTTTGTTATGTTGACCATGGAGATATACGTTAACCAACAACTTTTCGCTTCGTCACGCATTCATCAGTATACTCCCCAAGCCAAGAGTGCGTAAAGAAGTTTTACTTCAAAACAAGCTATTATACCTAATACTAATCCATTTTGACGCCAAAAAGGCTGAACTGATTTGGATGCAACATAAAACTACAGCAATCAACTATAGGTTACTTTTTTATAAGTGATACTTAACAGTTCCCCGGGAAAAGGGATACAGCGTAGGGCGCAATTTTAGCATAAACTAAATACTGCTAGAAATGTCAATTACACTCAAAATATACTTTTACCATTTCGAAGCCAGCATGTTTATTAAATTCTATCCAATATTAAACGAAAGGGCTTTTATTTGAATAAATGCCTACTCTAAATTCTACCGAACAAGCAATTTCAATTCCAGTGAAGTAGACATTTTGTAAGATAATAGTGAAGATATTGGAACAGGCAAGGTGCCAATCACTAAGATAAACAGCTCTAAGTGAATAGGCAAAGAGTATTGCTGAATACGGGATATTCCAAATTTCATTTTGCAACCGAACTGACCAATTCGGGGAAAGGTATAATATAAACGTTGATCTGAATCTACTTACGTCTCTTTAGTTGGAGCCAAAAGCGTTAGGTAATATTAACTTTCATGCAAAGTTACTGTCATTTTGTTAAAAGATCAAATCAAAAAATGTTGTATTTATTGGTGATTTTAGAAGTTTCAGATGTTGGAGAAGTAATATTTTCAAAATCATCGTCTACAGTTATAGCCAATTAATGTGTTGCCAGAGACTGAAAAGACTTTCACGTTTTTAAAAATGGCATTAAATAATTCATTATAAATAAGTACCATCAGATAAATATAAGTATGTATAAAAATAATTATTCCTGGATAATAGTGCAGCAGCGGACGTCTTCAGGCTGTTTATGATGAAAACTTTTTTATAAAGAAACGAAATGAAACGAAAAAGACAATATTATAAGTGATTCAGATATAACAACTGATGCATTACTAACTTACTCAAACTAAGGTTTATAATCAAATCAATACATCATCTTAACACTAGCTTTCAGTGCGCTCATATTTTCCTGCAATTTCAATAACACATTCCCGTGAAAATCACACAATCTTTTCCCAAAATGTCAAGTTTGTAATCGATGGAGAGCTAATGCGGGTTTAATGTGGGTTCGAGACGCGTGTCTCGGCATAGCCGACCGAGATTACGGAATAATCCTCTTCTTTGTATAAGTCAGTGCTCCCTTAAACCCGGACGTTTTGCTAAAATCGTGATTTGTTGTGTTTACTTAGATTTCTGTAACGTAACACTGTGAGGAATTTTTAATTTTGTTCAAAGGTTAATTTTCAAGTGTATTATATATGCTCGTTGGGCGTTATTATTATTATTAGTATTATTATTATTATACTACCACCTATAATACAACAAAACGACAAGGTACTATTTTATTTCATTTCTAAAGAACTCGGTGCGCCTGTATTCCTTCCACACGTGTAACATTGTAACATGGGAAATTCAAGGAATGTATAATCTATATTTTGTTAAACAACAAACTGTTCATACGATAACAACAGATGCTGTAAAAATAAATAATGTTTGCTTAAGCCTTTTAGGCAGGAAGCCAGTGTCACAATTAATAACACGTGAGTTTATTTTTTTGAATATAAATACCATAAATAATTCGTCCACACACAATTCGTCTTTAGTTACGGCTAGTGTTAGTTGGTTTTATATGTATTTTTATGCTTTTTTAAATCTTTTACAATGTTTTATGTTAATAAATGATGTAGCGAGCTAGTCTTTCACCTGATGTTAAGCAATACGGCCGCCCATAACAGAACAGTCTCACTCAGAACTCTAACATACGAGTATAAAGTTTCGCGCGACACTGCACTGCGCACATCATCCTGAGACATGAGCACAGTATAGTAATAACATTACTCGACTGTGTGATCAGATCATAAAGTCTCAATTGCCCAGTAATTTCACTAGCTACAGTGCCCTTCAAACCGGAACACAGTAGTGCTTGCGCGCTACTGCTTGGCGATAGGATAACTGGCAAAGCGGTGGCAAACCTAGACGAACTTTGCAGAAAAGTCCTACCACCTAGCTTTTCCACTAGTTTTCACATGCAATCATCAATCTTTTCCACCTATAACACAAATCTTGAAATCGAAACCACAACTTTCTTGTGACTGGCCCGATAGCTCAGTTGGTAGTACCCTGCCTTCTGGACTGTGCGTGGTGGGTTCGATCCCCACCCAGGATAAACATTTGTGACATGAACATAGGTATTTGTTCTGTGTCTGGGTGTTATATTGTATTCTATGTATGTATTTACAAACAAAAAAGTATCTAAGTATTGTATCAGTTATCTGGTTCCCATATTACAAGCTTTGCTTAGTCTGGGACTAGATGGCGGTGTGTGAAAATATGTCCACAGATATTTATTTATTTATTTCCTAACAGCCCTTGTGTCCCGGACTATTAAAAATTTTGTTTGTTCTTTCTTACCCCTACGATAACATTCCCTATCGGAAGCAACCGTGACTTGTGTTGTTAGAATTTATTATTCTTCTTGGAACAAATAAAGTTGTTCTGTATTAGCTCTGTGAAGTTAGTATAAACAACCGTCGATTTCACCTCTGTTATTTTAGCAGGAGCATTATTCATGGAATGCTACAGGAATGGGAATGGGTCGAATAACACTGTTACTTTTATATGTAAAAAGTAGGTAAGTAAGTACCCACTACAGAGTTTTTTTGTATAAAAAGAATACAAGCCTGGTGGCTGAGTTAATAGTTAAATGGCATGTACACTGTACACACAGAATTTGCCCAATTTACATATTTTTTTATGTTATTGAATGATGTGACGAGCTAGCCGTTCACCTGATGTTAAGCGCCACGGTCGCCCATAACAGAACAGTGTCACTCGGAACCCTAAAACATAGAGTTACAAGCGACACTGCACTGCGCACATCATCCTGAGACATCAGAACAGTCTGGTAATAAGATTACTCGACTGCGAGATCAGATCATAAAGTCTCAATAAATTAATAATATATAGCACGCAGTCTATGAATAAGGTACTTGTTGATGGACACATTGTAATAGCAAGAACTTTGTTTGTTGTAAAAAAGTTTACAAAAATATTACTAATTTTAAAATCAATTTAGCGAAAAGCTAAAGTATCCTATCGCGTCAATAGAACAATAGATTTGACGTCACTAAACTAATTATTGGATATATTGGAAGCGATAGACATAAGTTGAACGCAAAAAAAGAAAATCGCGTGTAACTGTAATAACTTAAATATTTACGACGAATAATTACTACGAAACTTCGGTGACATCAAAGACATTTACCAAAAAGACCTATAAATTCTAAAAGGAAAAGAGCAAAGGCTAGGAAATTAAAGTTCCGCACCCGGGGCAAGCGCTGGCGCACGCCGGAAGAGCAAGTTACGACCAATCCCATCTCGCAATGAGGTTATTGTAACTAAGTTTATTCCGAAGCGAGATTTTATTATGTAACTCGCAGTCTCCGCTGCGAATATTTCGTGGCCGCGGTTTTATTTGACGTCATAGCAATCGCAATTTGCTATTCTTGTATCGATTCTAAAACACTGGATTTTTTAATAATTTGAGTTCATTATATGGCGTATTTTTAACAAGTTGCGCCCCGCGGTTTCACCCGAGGATAAAGAGTATTTTAATTATTTGATCATCCCACGGAAAAATTTCATTTTTCCGGGATAAAAGGTAGCCTATATCCAGTGTATAAGCTATCTTGGTACCGAATTTCATCCAAATCCATTCAGCCGTTTGAACGTGAAGGAGTAACAAACATACACACATACACACATACAAACTTTCGCCTTTATAATATTAGTGTGATATTTTATCGTTAAGTTAGTCACAAAACTAAGCAATATTGCAAAATTATGAAATAAAATACACTAATGTGCATTGACTTATTTAATAGTTATCTACTGCAATATTTTGAAATAAAATAAGCAAACATTTGTGGACATGTCACACAGCACCAAGTCCCATTCTAAGCAGAGCTTGTATTATGGTAACCAAATAATTGATAGATTACTTGTATACATTTTGTTTTTATAAATACATACATTGAATAGAATATAATACCCAGCACAGAACAATCGATGTTTATCACACAAATCACACAAATGTTTTTCCTGGGTGGGAATCAAACCCAGAACCTACAGTTCAGAAGACAGGGCTTACTACATGAGCTATGTTGTTTGAACGATACATAACAATAATAGTAGGTATAAATAAATATCTGTCAGATACATAGATACTGAAGCTTAACTAGAATTCCCTATATCTAGGGTGATCACGAAACTTTGATTGCAATGCAACAAGAGAAATTTCCATACTAATTATACACATAAACTGCGTTCAAACTGTCAAATCCATACAAATTTGTGTTTCTATTTTATTGGTTGCAATCGAGTTACGTGATCGCCTAGCAGGGTACTAAGAGGTTGCACAATATACTATACCAATACATATCATAAATAAGTACCTACACTTGCGCTTTGTGCTTTTTCCAGTGCACAAATAAACTGTCACGGGAATCGACACGTGTACCTCCGGGTTATGAGCATGTTCAACCACCACATCGCAGAGGTTATAAATAATAATAATAATAATAATAATGTGTGTGGACATCTCACACAACGCCATCTAGCCCCAAACTAAGCAAAGCTTGTACTATGGGAACCAGACAATTGATACAATACTTAGATACTTTTTGTTTGTAAATACATACATAGAATACAATATAACACCCAGACACAGAACAAACATCGATGTTCATCACACAAATGTTTGTCCTGGGTGGGAATCGAACCCACAACCCACAGTTCAGAAGGCAGGGTCACTACCAACTGAGCTATCGGGCCAGTCAAATATTTTGTTTAATATTGGTTGTAATCATTGTAGTGAAAATAATAAACTCCGAAGTATAAAATATTTGTAAAAAAATATCAAACCGCTTATGTCCATTGTCTAATAGCGTTAACGTATTTATTTGTTCAAGACACCGCCACCGGTCACAAACACAAATCTGTCACGAGATCGTGTATTAATCGTCGTATTCGGTGAATAAATTTACTTTTGTTTGAGTTTGCTTTTGCTTCAGCGCTATTTATTCAGAAGGGTGACCTCGGACCAGGGTTGGGAGATACTCTGCTGTTTACACAACATTTTCGTGCCACCGGTAATGTTGCCGTATCGACTTCACGGCGCTTCCACGAACTTGAATTTGTAAACGAGTTATTTATTTAGAAATAATACACTTTTTGTAACTCCTTTTTTCGTTGCTCATTTCCGCTCTAACATTCTATTTTGGTCCAACAAAGAAGCCTCATGTTTGCGAGTTTCCTTAGGCCAGCCAAATATAAGTATTTGTTGGCTCTAACGATATATTTGCCAACTCCTACACGAAGCGTAAGTTACTGGACATTGCACTTTCGTATAAATAACTTCGTGCTCAATGTTTGACAGTATTCCGGAATAGCTGACATCTGTATTCGCGTTCGAACGTTTGCAACTGATAAAAGCTTATTTATTTTATTGCATAGACGCCTGCGCCTTTGTGCACTTTATAAGTTACCAATGATATGTTTACGAGAAAGCTAGCTACCATTCTGATGGTCGAGAAATAAGGGGGGTATTTGTATAGTAGCCTGTTGCGTGGGCGATTGATTTACGCCGATCGTATCTGACAATGGGTGACTTTACCCTACATACACTACACAATCTACAGCAAATACACTTTCATTCTTTTTTTATCAGACTTAAAGCTATACTCAGTTTCACATGATATTTCGTATCGCAGATCTTCATATTATAATTGAAGGGTTGAGAATAAAAAGGGTTTAACTGTCAAATTGACAGTTTCGAGTAAATTGACTTTAAACGTCAACGGCGTCATTTTAATGTAGAGTGCTTATAAGGTAATAGAAAAGGTTTATGTAAGTTTCAGTTGCTTGAAAATGTTTTAATTCTATTTAAAATTACTAAATATAGTACTAATTCATACAATTACTGTAAAAATATAATATAATAAAATAAATATAGTAATGTTTTTATGCTAAGCAAACTGTATTCCTGTGACAGATAAACCATTTTTAGACTCAAAATCTCGAAATTTATACCTCATTTCGGTATTTTGAGAATTTGTTACTGAAGATAATTTCACGCTGAATCCAACGATACCCATAAGTCATTTTGTCAAAAAAATCAGTTAAAACCTTTTTATTCTCACCCCTTCAATTATGTAAGGACCTCTTTACTTATCTTACTTAAAGTCGTACCAACTTAAATAAGGCTAAGACTACTGTTTTGTCTCTGTAACACTTTCGTTTATTCACCTATAGATATACAGGCTTAGAGTATATATAATATACCAATAAAATATGTTTTTAAAAAATCTAAAAATCTATAAGTCTGCCCTATTATCTAAGTAGTAGTAAGAGACACTTAAGTTTTCCCCAGCTTAATAGAGATTAATTTTTGTTAAATAAATATTTTGCAAAATTATTTACAACAGTTTAACTGTTAATTTTATTTTTTTCTAGATCTGAATCGTCCAGCAACATAATCTTTAGTTCTAAACTAGTCAAACACCGATCACTAAACTTGAATAACAGTCACATAATGTTGGTAAATTTCAAAATAAACATTTAATTTTATTGCTCTTAAATTTTCCTCAGTTTTCCTTAAATAGCTTCGGTTGTCAGTTGAGAAAATCCGGTAAAGCTTGTTGACTGCATCATAAACCTGTGCTTCGGCTTTAAAGGATCTCTCGTGTCCTCGTTTTTATTACCTCCTGTACTGGATTTTGAGAAGCAGGCTTCATGTGTCGTTTCTTTTATTTCAAGCTATCAGAAAACCATATTCGGGAGTCTATCTTTGCATAGCTTAACTTTATTTTTTATTTTTAACAAGTCATATTGAAAAAATTCCAAAAACTGAATTAATAAAAAATATCCTGATTATGTGTGAAGGTCATCGTTTGACCGCAACTCATCTGATGTTAAGCGAAGACGCAGTGACGTCGCTGCAGAAGGTGACGTCGAGTCTTTTCACTCTAGTCCTTAAGAGTTAGGAAACAAAGAAGCTGAGAGTCGGTTCCATTCCTTAGTAGACCGCATGATAGAAGAGTCTGCGAAAGGCTCGGTGCTGCATGTTGGCAAATCTACTACATCGGAGTGAAACAAACTCCCGCGTCTTGTCTCTGTCGTAATGGAGATGTCGGTATCATCTTATACAGTTCTTGTGCGGATTCTCCGAAATGCAACGAGTAGAAAATCTATAGACGGGCTACCTTTCATCGGTGATCTAGGCTATACAATTTCATCACAACCAGCGTCGTCGTCATTAATATTTTTTTGGCACGTCGTTCGATATAGTCTAGATCAGTAAACTGATATTTTGTGGAACCAAACCTATATGTGGCTACAATATTCCATAGACATATAACTAATATCAAACCCGCTAATATTGAGATATTTCACGACAACCGGTTGAGCTGTAGAAAAGTGTTTCCGGTCGCTATCACAACCGAATTTCGCAACTAGTTGGATTACTTTCAATTGTATTAAAATTATAAAACATTATTGTAATGATTTTAATATTTACACATATGTGGTTAAATTAAAATATTCTGTGTTATTTTATTCGTAAATATTTATTACAACAAGTTAGATTTTGATCATCATCAATCGATTGCTAGATATGTTTCATCTCATGACATGACAGCCTCTGTGGTGTGGTGGTAGAGCAGGTCGGCTCATAGCCCGGACGGCGGGTTCGATTTCCGTGGCAGGACAAGTATTAGTGCACAGAAAAAAAGCGCAAATACCTGCACCGAGTATGGGTGCTGTAGGACCATGGTCCTTGTAGTTCCGGGGTCCCTAGACACAAGGAATCCTAGTTAGAGTCCAGGATCTATGTATGTGATCGTTGGGGGTTATTATTATCTTAATTGACTAATAGAATAGAATAGAAAGAATAGAAAAACATTTATTCAATACTTGTCTAAAATTAAAATACAAAAACAGGTTAAATTTATACACATAATTTGTACATAATGAATATAAATAAACAAGTATCGAATGGGAATAGAGCCCACGTCCCTCAACCAATAAGCTGCGTCTGCCGAAGTTGTCAGAATGTTGTATTTCATCATTATAACCTAGATATTAATTCAAGATATGTCGAACGCTCACCTTACATCTTGTATTTGTGTATCTATTGCTATGTGCGCTCGTCGTCGTCATCGTCGATATACCGGTAAAAACAAGTACCTACTTACCTGCTAAAAATTATTTACACACGAATTTCTAAGTTAAAAATTCTCTGAATTTTTTTGCTACTGCACGTATGTACGCAATACAAAAGAATGAATATATCATAATGCCAAATAGCTCGAACGCTGCATACACAATATGAAATTGCATTGCATCGCAGCCGGTCGCATTTAAAATTAAGAAACACTCTTATTGTAATGAACGAACGGCGACGCCATTAAAATAGCGGATCATAAATAATTCAAGCTCCGGTTTGGCGTCGTTTCAAGACATTTCCACATTAAATTTCATGAGAAGTTCATTTTTCCAGCAGGCGCGTACGTCCTCCGCACACTCGATACATTTTGTAACAGCGACAACTGATTTTGTAACTGGAAAGTTGATATGTTTGGCATAACGACATTTAGTCGTATAACTTTTTATATATTATACTGTATAACAGTTTTAAATAAAACAGATTTATTCGGGTTACATACAACTTTATAGCTTTTTAAACTTTTATCTTTCATCAGTTGCAATATCATACGCTATCGCATTTTGAAATATTTTATGTTATTTTGGTAGCATTCACAGTTCTCGTGTCAAAATACAAGTAGAACTGTAAAGCAGAAGTTTGTGAGTACGTTTTAATAACTTAATGCTTTCTACTGTATACAAGTCAGCCTATGTAATATTGACTCATCAATGTAAAAGGTTACAATCGTCCGATTCCATTTGCATTGTGTATGCAGAGACCTTTACTGCACCACCACCGCAACCCGCCCGTTACCATAGAACGGCTGCCGCGACCACAATTCCAAACTAATTGACCGCTTTGTTCGATTACTGAAACCATTGACTTGTAAATCTTGTAATCCACAAGCGTAAAACATATTAGCGGGTTCAATGATCATCAGAGATTGTATAGTTGGCTAGACACAAAAAATTAAGCAGAAAATTGAGTATTATGAAACTTAGCTTACGGGCAGAATTTATATCAAATTTTAGAAACAGACTCAGACGTCAAATTTAGTTAAAGGGCATCCTTGGGGAGAAAGCCTGGGCTTGGACCGTTGCTGAGACAAGAGGATCAAGAAGATTTTACCACAGTTTTAAAATCATTACCGGTACGGTCACTGAAAGTGCACTCTATGGAAAGTCATGACCCGTCCGATATATGCCAGCAAAAAGGCCAATTAACAGACAACGTTAAGGAGTTTGATGATTAGATACCCATCCTTATATATGAAATTAAAACGAGTGCAGTCCGTGGTCGTTATAACTGTCAAAATATTGACTCGAATAGTTTTCACTATAAACGCAACGAGTAATTCCTAACGTTTGTGATCATCGAAATTAAATTTATCTATCTGCCTGCAGACAACCATGGATCGGTATTTGAAACTTCTGAAAGGAACGCAGACAAAAGGAACAATATAATGCAGTCACATTTTTGCTCAAAATTGTCGCGAGGGGAGAAAATGCGAGTCACTGATTTAATTTTACATTATTTTTGGTAATTTTGTTCATTAGTTTTCGCTAGACAAACATTCCGTTTTTAAATTATTTTAACGTTTTTTTACTGTACTGGTTATGTTTTTCGTGTTTTTGATGTTTAGCGCTTTTGACCTTATTTGGATTGTCATTACTTTACGGGCGAAGAGAATTTAATTTTTTTATTATTTCGCGCAGACCCTTTCACAAGATTAAAATGCTGTTCTTCTAATACTCATCACTGCAATTCGATATAATATTAGCCTTCTCTTCAAATTATGTATGTTTGTGAATCGTATTTCCAGAGATAAATTAAAAATGTATTAAATTTATGAAAATGGTAGCCATATGGAAAAATTCACAAACATAGATGATATATTACAAGCGTTTTTAAATGTTCAAAGCAAAAGAGTGTGGTGATACTTAAAGCATTATAAATAATGAGTTTCATCCAAATTGGGTACATAGAGCTCTGGGGCATGGGACACGAGGAAATTAGGAATCGACCCGTTGAAATGAAATGGGGCGATTGAAGATGGTTGAAAAAAAAATGAAAATAATTTGATCGTCTAGTAACAGTAACTACGTAACGGTGATCCATCATGTTACCATCAAATTTCTAAGTGACAGAAGGTGGATGAGAAAATGATTGATGTCACGACCGCTCCCTACGCTTGAGGGGCGGCAAGCGGTAACAATCAAGTTAATTCAATTATCATTAATAATAACTATAGATACAGATTAGGATATAGTACAGGTTCAATAGTAATTGTTTAAAAATATTTTTGGAGATTTGTATCTCAGAAAAGATAATAGTATATTGATACATAATGGCAAGTCGTGTGGTCTCAGTGTGAAAATAGAATCGCCCCATTTCTTATCGGTGCACCAAGGAATATCCAAGAAATGGGCAGCGTTATCCTCGAATCTTCTGCGAATTGGTGATAGCAAAGCCCACTATGATAAGCATTCTAAATAGCGTTTTATGGGGAAGCCTATGTTCAGCAGTTGAAGTCTTTTGGCGGATGACGTGCCTAAGTGCTACCACTTAGGCACGTCATCCGCCAAAAGACTTCAACTGCTGAACTGGAACTGTACTGTGCTGGAACTGGTGCCTTTCCTCCTCTCTCTCGGGTATTGTAATACAGATAAATATGAAACATACTTGGATTTTTGTGCAGTATTGCAGGTTAAAGCTTGCTTCAAAAGTCATAATAAATGTACCGAAAAGTAGCCTGGTGGGTTTGACCTTTATTCTGGTTTTAGCTTCGCAGTTGCACTATTCCCGGACAGGTCGCGGTCGTTTCTCTGTCAGTCTCGCCTGTCTGTCTGTCGACAGCTTTATAAAGCTTTGTTGTGGAGAGGCGCTGTCAAAATGATGAAAGAACTTGAGGACGTCTCTGTTCCGATAGATCTGAGGAAATTCTTCAATGTCTGTGATTTTGTATTCATTTTACAAAAGTTAGTCGTTTGGAAATATATTTAGGATGATGAGGATTCAGTGCTTAATCAAATAGACTCTTGGGTAACTTTGTATGACAGAAAGTGGTGTATAAACTAATATAGAATACAGATTTGTTTGTGCTATTGGTTTTGGCATACCTCAACTATGATCTCGAATTGAATGAAATGAATGAATCAATCAATCAATCTATGAGGCATCGAAATCCAGTAAATAATAATAATAGGTCTTTACCTATGAAATTGCCGTATTGCAGTACAGACTTTTTCAAACAAAAAAAAGTTTTGATTGGCTATGAATTCTAAATTCAAATTAATTTTGTTTTAAAAATATGACATTCTTACAATATAAGTATTTTGTTTATTGATTAGCGTTGTATTTTCATTACATTTCAACATTTTTCCTCATAATGGATACTTTGAAATTTCGTGTAATTATGGAATATGAGTTCCGTCGTGGCACCAACGCGGCACAAACGACACGTAACATCAACGACGTTTACGGAGAGAACTGTACAAACGAACGTACAACCCGATATTGGTTTGCTCGGTTCCGTTCTGGGAATTTTGACTTGAAAAATGAACCTCGTGGTCGTCCGGAAACTTTGGTCAACAATGATGAATTAAAGGCGATTGTGGAAGCTGATGAATCTCAATCTACAGCTGAGCTGGCAGCAGCTTTTGATGTTAGCATCAAAACAATATTGGTCCATTTGCGACAGATTGGCAAGATAAAAAAGCTTGATAGATGGGTGCCCCACGAACTTAACGATCGCCAGCGCAACGTACGCGTCGAGACTTGCCTTGCGCTGCTTAACAGGCACAGAAATGAAGGAATTTTGAACCGAATTGTTACGTGCGATGAAAAATGGATTCTTTTTGACAATCGAAAGCGCTAAGCAAGTTGGTTAGATCCTGGTTCGGTACCAAAGAAATGTGCAAAACGAAAAATGACCCCTAGAAAGGTGATGGTCACAGTTTGGTGGTCTAGTGCTGGTGTGATTCATCATAGCTTTTTACAAAACGGCGAGAGCATTACTGCAGATGTGTACATTGAAAAACTGACCACAATGATGGCGAAACTAGCACGTCTGCAACCAGCTTTGGTCAATCGGTCGTCTCCACTGCTACTTCACGACAACGCGCGACCCCATACTGCACAACAGACCGTCTCTAAGCTGCATGAGTTGGGTTTGGAAGCTCTCCCTCATCCGCCATACTCACCAGATCTTGCGCCTACCAGTCGGTATTACTTTTTCCAAAATTTGGACAACTTTTTAGCGGGAAAAAAATTCAATTCCCGAGAGGCAGTACAAAACGCCTTTGAAGAGTTTGTTGTCTCCCGTCCAGCTGATTTTTTCAAGAAGGGCATCCATAAACTGCCACAGCGTTGGCAAAGATGCATTGATTGCAGGGGTGATTACTTTGAATAAAAGAAATAAATAAGTTCGAAAAAAAAATACTTTAACTTTTTTCAAACAAAACGGCAATTTCATAGGTAAAGACCTAATATATAGAATATACATTTATACAAAAATATGCTGCCAAAGTCAATAACTAAATACTTACCACAAAATAAGTATCGGACCACGAATAGCGAATAGTCTTCATCTAAACAGTATCAGTTAGAGAAATAGTTTTGTTGGTATCCTTGAAGGATGAAAGTATTCTTGCTCCTGTTATACATGGATAACTAGATCCTGGGTGCTTAAAAAGTTATAATGACTGTGCTCACACCCGTACTACACTCGTTAAAACAATGTTCTAATTACTACCTAGTAATTAAATAAACCTTAAGTAAGGTACCTACTCTTATCCACTAAAGGGTTTATTTAACACAACCCTCGTAATACAATATATGCAGATTGAAGGTGAAATACGAAAAAATATTCTGAAAAGTTCTTGAATAGTGTTTGTCGCCAGAATTGCGTGTACGAGTCTGCTAATCAACATAAAAATTAGGTTCTTTGATAAGTACTACGATAAGTTTTTACAAGTTCTAGAACCCTAAATTTACATCAGGTGAATCATAATTAACTAGATTTAATACTTAGTGTTCCCAGACTGTTCTGTATAAATCACCATTATTTGGACAAGATCCTAAGGCCGCACCAGGGTTTGCAAAACATTTCTATACGGCCATTAGGTATTTGCCAACTGTTGCAAACTCACGTATTTCAACCCGGAATTCATTACTATGGTGACTTGCAGGGCACTGTCCCTACAATAAGGTTAATGGACCTCTATGGAAAAGAACTGTAGGATAATTAATTTGTGGTGCGAAAACGATTTAGTTGTGAGATAGCTTACATGTTTTATTCAATAGAACAAGTTTAACTAAAAAATTATTAGTCACCAATGTTGTAGAAATTGACTGTTGAAATGCTGAAAAATTGACAGTATTATTAAAAGACAGTGGTCAAATGATTTGTTTATAAAAAATGACTTAATAAGTTCTTAAATTGCTTTTTAGGTAGTTAATCATGTCTCAAATAAATCTTTTATAAAACTTTATTTAGCCTTCGACTTCACACTTGGAAGTAAAATCAACTTGTCAACCCTGCAACACAAGTTCTGTCACATGTTTTGCAAATGTGGCTCTCAAGCCTACCTTTCCTTAATTTGTAACGTGTCAAAGTAAATAGATTGATTAAATTATTTACAAAGTCCCGTGTCCACTTAAAGGTGAGTGGATTCATTAGCACACGTGACTTGCAGGAGGCAAAAGCTAAAAGCGAATGTCACTGGACGCTCCCACAAGCACACTTTATCGGTTAACAGAACATAAACTTGCGTCGTTTTACCATGTCTGTTATAGTTTTCTGTAAATACATTGGCTAATTCAATGTCAGGAAAATAGCAGATTGGTCTTTGTAAAAAATTAATTGCTGTCCTTACCTTCTTTTATAGGAATTCAGCCTCCCCTGTTTAAGGCTGCTTACGAAGATGAGTTGAATTAGGAAATTGTGGAGTGGTTAGATTTATAAAATTCAATTTGACGTCTAAATAGTGACAGGTATGACGTAACAAAGCTAACGTTTCATCGTTATCATCATCATTATTAACATCATTACCAGCTCTATATTATAAATAAGATATACGCAATTTAGTAACGCTGTTTTATGAAATGTACATTTGTTTTGATTTGTATACACGTTGCGGAAAGTTGAATAGATAAGCACGTAGAGAGAAATCATCAGTGAGAATGTTAATTTTTAATGTGATCACGATTTGAAGGGTTTAAATTAAGTGAGTACGAAATGTTTGAAATTAAAATTTTGGAAGTATATTTTGTTTTTGTGATCCTTTGCAAGTTTGAAGCTCTAGCTTTTACAAAACAAAATCACTGTCTTTACATCTACTGAACCTTTACGTCCCCTATTCTACCGACCACATTAAAAACAGCTACCCGAGATTCACTGACTGCATTACTCTAATTACGTTTTTAGACCCATGCTTTTATTTGTTTGTTCTTTCGGCTCTTTATTACCATCATAAACGTTTAAACTGCCCAAATTGACCCATTTCGAGAGTCGAGATATCCATAAAAGGTTGTAAATTGACATAAAAATTCCCCACTAATTAATAACATCGTATAATTTGGTAAAACGATAAAAATATACGCCACCGTCGGGAAGTCTTTAAAAGTTCGGGTCGACGTCAAAGTTGGTTGGTCTCAGCCGTGGCTATGTATTTGCTAACTAACTTAGCAGTCTGGTCCTTTCAAGTAAGATATTTTAGGAGTTATCTTAAACCTAATTGTATTCTATAAGTAGTTTAACCTATTTCACAGTTAATGTCACGGTTTGAGTCCGTAATTTCAAAATCATTATTTAACTTATGAAGAATTCATTACACTATGTTTATATCATAAATAGTTGCTTATCTATGTGTACTACAACAAATTGGATGACGCAAGGCAAGCAACTATATATTTTAGCATATTCGAACCAACATAATTAATGCATATAGGAAATAAACGGAGAGCACCTAACTATTATAAAGCATATAATGCTTTTCCATTCGCAATTACTGAGATTACAATAATGTTTCCTTCTAATTAATTAACAAGATAGCAGGCTCGCTTATTACATTCCGTGTAACAAAACACAGGTGTCTGCGTCCATATACGTGTCTATCTACACCTTGATTGAATGTATCGTCGACGGGTGCAATAAAATTGGCCCCTCATCACACCATTTCGTAATTGGATCATAAAACTCTGTAAAATTATTGTACCCAGCTTTAGTGGTTGGATTCATGACTATTTTATTCACCTACTGGAACCGTCCCTTTGTAATACCACCTTTCATGGGTTCATAATTTGGATACCTACGTTTTATATCCTAGTTAAGGTGTGGTAAAAATTTTAAGGTTTTTTTTTACGTTTTTTGTATGACACAAGTGCATATCATAAATGATTTGGAAGAGTTTTTTGACTACAATATGATGAGATTTAATTGGTCGTAAAATGTTTGCTCCAAGCTGTGGAGCTTGGAGCACCGACATGGTCTTGCATTAGCAACGGTCTGAAATATTTTTTGTAACACACCAAAAAATCATTATCAACTTTAGTTACTCAGTAAATTGAACAGCTTGAGCATTGTAGTTTCACCTTTTACTGTGATAAATTCTATCAGTAGATAATACGGCAACAAACGGAAGTCGTGACTTTAAATTCATCCAAAACATTTTTCAGTGCACGCAATGCATAAAATATAGGTACATTATTGCATGTAGGTATCTGCATTTTGTTGACATGCATACGAGATTATCAATTTGCAGACTGATTGATGTCAAAGGTTATCCGTCGTCATAATGAATCCTTTTATCAGTGAACCGATATCGGAGTTTCACATAATACAAGTACTATATTTGTTGGAACTTTTGTTTTATCAATTGGATTTTGTTGACCGTGTATTAAATGCCACGAGCAGGTGAAATTGAATTTAAGTGTAATTATTGATGTTATAGTATCGAAGATAAAAAGTATATAACAAGACAGTTAGGCAAATTAGAACATGCTGAT
The DNA here is from genome assembly GCA_905220475.3 of Ennomos fuscantarius. Taxonomy (NCBI): domain Eukaryota; kingdom Metazoa; phylum Arthropoda; class Insecta; order Lepidoptera; family Geometridae; genus Ennomos; species Ennomos fuscantarius. Next base: position 8,259,891 of record HG992037.1, on the reverse strand, counting down.
GTAAAAAATATAAGTAATATTTAACTTGTAGTACCTAACAAACGTGTTTTTCTAATAATGGTGGTTAATTGTTGTTTACTAGATTAGTAAACTTATTGCATCTACAGACGGTTTCAGACTGCTATGATCGATCAACACGCAACTTCAGAACCAGAAACATACAAATATGCTGCCTCGTAGATGCGTAAGCATTCTTAACAATATATAAATAAATATTTGTGGGCATTTCACATAGCGTCATCCAGCTCCAAACTAAGCAAAGCTGATACTATGGGAACTAAATAACTGATATAATACACAGATAATTTTTGTTTGTAAATACACACATAGAATACAATATAACACCCAAACTCAGAACAAACTTCTATGTTCATCACACAAATGTTTATCCTGGGCGGGAAGCGAACCCACAACCTGCAGTCCAGAAGTCAGGAGTACTACTAACTGAGCTATCGGGCCAGTTAAATACATGTTGTTTTTTTTAAATATATGGTGTGATCAACGTACAGACCACCCACAATTACAAACAAGAAATATATTCGTTTCCCTGTTCACTAAGGAAACTGACAGCGTTTAATTTGTATTATTTAGAAGGACATGTTTAAAGGCAAGCGTCCGAGTCTGAGTAATCTAAACGCCATGATGGCTTCAGTATCTTGTTATTTCTCAGTTTAATTTAAATATGTAAATTTTATTGGGCATAATACAGGCTGAGGACTCTTGAATTGCAAATGAATGTGACGTTACGTTTTATAGGCTGGTGGCCAATTCGCTGGCTCGTTTCCTTAGAGATGACGGCAAATTTTCACTTAGAAATGTGAACGATTTTAGTGCTATTTTATTGGATAAAACGATACACGCTTAAGTGTAACGTAACACTCGGTTATATGGATGAGTTTTCAACGAATTGCGGCTGAGTCACTTTACTGACATTAATGGAATGAAGTGAGCTATACGGTTACAGGTCTCCCTAAGTTTCTGTCTACCTGCCGTGACATGGCAATATTGTTCCTTGTGTTTTTCTTTTCCCTACACCTTTGTTTGACTAGTAGCTTGATATTTTCAAAAACAAGGTTTAATTAAATGGACATAGCATGTAACCGCAATATAAGCTAAGAACCAATAAACAAATAAATGACTAGTAAAAGATGAAAAAACCTACATTTAACATATTTGCTTCTTATGTTGTTGTTTTTTTTTATATAAATAAATCACACAGGGCCATCGACCCTCAAGAAGGTAGAGTGTGTATCTACAACGAGAACCAGATTTCTGTTAGAATACTTTGATACTTTTTGTTTATCAATACATACATACATTTTTGTTTATTTATTCCAATACAATATAACACCTCCCAGATACAAAACAAATACCTATCACACAAATGTTTGTCCTGCGTGGCAATGGAAGCCACAACCTACAGTTCAGAAGGCAGATCTACTCAACTGAGCTATCAGTACAGACGAAATATATACAAGGTGGAATTTAAATCACTCTTTTCCTTAAAATGTATGTCACCCTCTACTCAGACCATGCTATGGAATATTCGTATAAGGTCCAATTTAAAAAAAAGTTTTGTTTTAGTATTTAGTGCCTCCTAAAATACACACACAGCGCGGGAACCAGCTGAGTTCTTTGTAAATGCTACGTAGGCAATGACACACATATTCGTCAATGTCGCAAGGCTTTTCTTTAGAATTTATTTTTGATAATACCTAGATTTAAATATTATTTCATAAATACTTTTTTTTATTAAGTTATGTGAGAGCGTTCTATAGCATGGACTGAATACATACATTAAATAAAAAGAACGAATTAAATTCCACCTTGTATATTGTGTACGTTGTACATTAAAGGATCGTATACCAACAACGTACCGATAGCGAGCGATCGCGGTGGTCTCATATAACTTTTAATTTTATTAGTTAAGTATATTTGATTAGATTGACCCGATAGCTCAGTTGGTAACCCTGCCTTCTGAACTGTGGGTTGTGGGTTCGATTCCCACCCAGGATAAACATTTGTGTGATGAACTTATAGGTGTTTGTTCTGGTGCCTGGGTAAATTATTGTATTCTATGTATGTATTTACAAACAAAAAGTATCTAAGTATTGTATCAGTTATCTGGTTCCCATAATACAAGGTTTGCTTAGTTTGGGGCTAGATGGCGCTGTGTGAAATGTTCAAACATATAATATTTTATTATTATATTTTTTTAAAATATTTGCGGCTTATGCTTTGCGGAATTATATTGTACCACAGAAACCTTTATAGTACAGGTTCAACCTGTGTGTGTCGTGTCGTTCAACCTGTCAAAAGAAACTTGTTTGTACATTCTATTGTTATCTAATATAATATAATATGTGTGTGGACATCTCACACAACGCCATCTAGCCCCAAACTAAGCAAAGCTTGTACCATGGGAACCAGATAACTGATACAATACATAGATACTTTTTGTTTGTAAATACATACATAGAATACAATATAACACCCAGACACAGAACAAACATCGATGTTCATCACACAAATGTTTGTCTAATCTAATGTTGGTTGAATGATTAAGCGAGTACATCGCCATAAATGAATAAAAACCAGCCATTTATAATACAATATTTTCCTCAAATATTTATACCCGGCTGTACTAAATTCTGTACAAAATACAACTTAGCTAAGCTAGACCCTTCCCCGGGTTCTGATATACGTTTTTTAAAATCGTGTTAACTTGGCAGACCAAATACTGAATGCTCATTGGTTGCTTGTTGATCATCGGCTGTCTCAAGCCGTGGGCTAGGGACATAAGTTTGAACTTAGGAGCTGTCAAACTAGTACAGACAGGATTAAATATTATTATATAAAGTGGTGGCAACTTTACCAGAACTTCTATGGAGTTTTGGAAACAACACGAAATAAACGTTTCACTATCATTATACCACTTTCCCACACTCATGCATGTAATCCAGCACTTAACGAATAAAATTCCACCAATTATATGCACTACCACTGAAAATAACACGAGTTTTTAAAAATAATACAATGCGGTGACGCGATCTTTCATTTTCCCGCCAAAACGAATTTGTAGACTTTGAAAGTTTGAACTTTCATATTGTTGTGTTATTTACTCTATAAACATACATCACGACTCTTTCATAAAGTCTTCAATGAAGCAACCATTTTTTCAGAAAGCAATTTGTCGCTTATGATGAAAAGGGAGATTTCTTAAAGCCTAATTTCGTCGTTCACCTACGAAAATATTTTCCCTTTTGGATAAAACGATCCTGACACAAATCCTTAAAAATGTGTTATTGGAGTCCCAGCCGATATTAAAGTAGGTAAAGCCACGCGTACACCTTCAGAAAATCTCGATCGTAAAGTGAGAGTACTTCATAATATTATAGGTAAAGCTTGTGTTTATATTCTTATTATACTGACGTTATGAGAGGGTTATCATCGTAACGCAATTTTGTTTTTGGTGGAGCGAAGGCCTAAAAGTTTTCGCGTATCGCGATATTAGAAAACTTCTCTGCTCATACGGTTTTATCAATATGTGACGTAATCTCTGGCAATGTGAAGAAACGTTTATTGGATATTTTTGTTGGAATATTATGGGAAAAGTAAATAAAACAAACCATAAATATGTGTCGGCTTTAACGGTACAAAATGTAGTTTCAGAAAAAATGGTTACACAATGTTGTGACGTCATGAAAATAAATGCGAAAAAAGGTTACGTCTACGCAAACCTCAAATTGATCTTAAAATAACAATAGCATGCCGTAATTAACATAAAATCAAAACAATAATGCAAATGACTCATTAAAATGCATATCTACATTTTGACTGCGAAATCTGACACGTAACAAAAGCATCCCATAATCAGCCATGTTCAAAGTTTTAACAGAATTTGACGTCTTCGCCGCGCACTTAATTTGAAATCAAGAGATCCCGTGAACCATGTCGGAGGATCATTAAAATTCAGTAAAGCTAAGTACACATTACAATCGGGACCACGGTTATGTTATGTAAGTTTATGACAGTATGTCAAGCCTCTTTAATCGCGGAATAAATATGTAGATGGAAAAGTAGGTGCTTATTGTTGGCAATTTAACTTCTCATTTTTTTTTTATTTGGTTAACTAACTGTTGATACACAGTTTCTATAACAATTATTTAGTTTAAAAATATTATCCATGTGTACAACTAATTAGAAGCAATCACAGCATGTACGATACTGAGATATTTTTTTTACTAATATTTAAGAAAAAATTAACTAATTAATTAATTTTATTTGGTTATACTTCGTTATGTTAAGTTATTTACGTATCTAGGCATTATTAAGTCAATTAGAAGTACTATTATCAGTAGCAGTAGCTGATCTTTGCAACTTTGTAGCGTAATAACATAGCGTAACTTTATCTAAGACGGACAATAGCTTGGCTACTGGTCAATACATTCCATGTTTCTTTTCTCTCTCTAGGTAATTACGCCCCAGTTTATTTCCGTTTTATTACACAAATTAGAGTTGGCACAATTTGATAACCTCTAGAGTAGTCCTCATTTGCTCTACGAAATTGAGTGTGTAATTGTTGTTATGCCAACAAACTTAATATTTGTCTAGCATTCTTGCTTGAATCAAGTTATTCATATTTGTACTCGTAACTTGGTCGCAGCGGGGTGTTTTACCGGCGCGCTTGAATAGGAAAACGATATTGCCGTAAAGTTACATTAATAACAACTTCTTACGTTCGTCCTATTCTTAAAATAACGTTATAAATTCAATAACTTATGGATAATAATAATAACTTTGGGAAGTCATAAATAGAGAAAATATAAGAAACAATTGCAAATAGAACGAAAAATTTAAAAAAAAATCTATATTTATAATAAGCTCGATCTGGCCCCGGTCGCGTATGGACCAAAATTAATGAAATCGATCGATCTATTTTGGTATTGATAATAATTTAGAAAATGGGATAACTTACTTGACTGGAACGATAGCTCAGTAACTATATTTTATCCCACTTTAGTGGTGAAGTCAGACTTCTCTCTCTCATACTTAGGTACCTAATTTTCTTTCACGTCTCAGGACAAATATCGTCATGTCCATCTTTACCATTCAATTGTCAGATTAAGAGGAAATGGTGCGCATTTTTGTAAGCTTTTATTACGTTCTTTACGAAGACTTTTTCGATTCTTTTTATACGGTGTAGTGGAATATCTCGAGCTAAATATTTAAAAAAAATATTTAAAAATGAACATGAGGCTATAAAATTATATAAATACAGATTACATTTTATACCTGCTCAGTTTTTTGCGACTATTGGCAAAGGTAATGTTATCCTTTACTTAGATTTTATTATGGAGATTCCATCAGAAGCCTTAATGGATTTCCAATACCTTCCTCGTATTGAGGAGGTATAAATACGGAACGATTATGCTCGAATACAAAAATTGGTCGGATTATTTTAGCTGGTTATAAATATACACCAAATTTATTGAAAATTATAAAGGTTATTAAGGATAATCTGCAAATGATAAGCTTTTTACCATAAATACTGTTCATAATCAATTTAAAGCCAACTATGAATTACCTAAATAATAAACATGGATTTCAAAGTAGGCCGACTTCTTTGCTGCTCTTATATTTACTGTACGATACGATCATAGAAATATAAAAACAGAAGCGTACACTGCTTCTGTTTTGTTAGTACGTACGAGGACCGAAAATGAAGCAACCATTACACGTTTTGACGTTTCCGTGTCTCGTCTTCCAAAATTCTGTGGACTTCATAACATAATTGAAGGGGTGAGAACAAAAAGGATTTAACTGTTTTTTTTTCCACAAAATGACTTATGGGTATCGTTGGATTCAGCGTGAAATTATCTTCAATAATATATTCTCAAAATACCGAAATGATGCTTAAATCTCGAGATTTTGAGTCTAAAAACGGTTTATCTGTCACAAGAATACAGCTCGCTTAGCATATAAATATTATTATATTTATTTTATTATATTATATTTTTACAGTAATTGCATGAATTAGTACTATATTTAGTATTTAAATTAGAATTGAAACATTTTCAAGCTACTGAAACTTACATAAACCTTTTCTATTACCTTATAAGCACTCTACATTAAAATGACGCCGTTGACGTTTAAAGTCAATTTTCTCGAAACTGTCAATTTGTCAGTTAAATCCTTTTTATTCTCAACCCTTCAATTGATTTCAATTGTGCCATTTTAAATGTTTAAGTACTACGTGTAAAAACGCTGTTGGACAAAGAAGAAGATACAAAATGAATGAACAAAAGAAGAAGGGTTTTGCATGAAAAAACAGCAGGTGCGGATAGATGTACCTAATCAAAAGAGGAATATGGGGAACGGCTTCACATCGCATAGTCAAAATCTAGTCCTGCGTCCTACTCTACTCGCTCAAAATATGCATTACTATATCTTTCTTTTACACGGCAAATTATGTGCGTTACACCGGACCATTTTCAAAAAGCTCTAGCGCCTTGTATATTGTCTCTTTAATTTACATCTTTAGATGCAGGGTGCTCTAATATCTTTCTTATGATTTCAATGCATTACATGCAGTTACGAACGAATATTTCATCTATTTTGTTTTATCATGGATGGATTATGTGTAACATCTGGGGTCTATTGTAGGTCAGTTAACAATTAAAACGTGACTGGAATCGTTACTGCTATTTAGTAATCCCATCTTGGCCATAGCTTCAATAAAATATTTATTGATTTCCATATAAGTGGTACAGATTTGCACTAAAGTGGTTTATGATGAACTAGCTGCAGCCCGCGGCTTCGTATGTATGGACACAGTACAATTACAGTTATCACGATAAAAATATTGGGTATCGCTTATTTCTAGTAGTAAACCAAGCTTGCTTGTTATCTAATGGGAAGAAAAATTCTAGTCACGTTACTGGTACCTAATGAAGTATTAGGCAGGTTTTCTCTGTAGAATACTAAAAAGTTTATGCCAAACCATATGGTCCAAACTAAGTATATATGTGTATAAAAAATTGTATTACAAACTACCAATATGTAAACTTTTTAACCTTGAAAAGCTAACAAATAAAACTAATTATGAAGATAAAATAACTTTAGAACTAGTGCGACACTAATCTACGTTTAGGGTACCTAATCTTATAATGGAGCAGTTTGTTTTCTTTATTTTCATGACTTGAATTATATGAATTTGTTCGTAAATGTACGCACATTTACGAACAAATTCATTCAAAGATAATAAGAAATATTACAAAGGCGAGATCATTATTCTTCTTTTCCAACATAAAGGTCCTTTTTTCACTTGACCGACTTGCAAAAATACTTTAAGACTTTCAGTTTACACAAGTCACTTTTTCATACGGTAGTACAAAGCCGGTGACCCGAAACACGCGCCACTGTATTAATATTCGGTCCGAAAACATCCTGCATAAATTATATAAAATATTTAGCAATAAATTCGATGGTAAGATAGATATTTTTTCTTAGATTTCAAAAGTTTCATCGCTCATCTTTAATCAATGGCATCCCTTAAATCGCAATTAATTAAAAACAAATGGTTTAGACATCGAAGATAATGCATATATATACGTGATTCATTCTAAGCTAAAAAATAAATAAAATCTATTAAGATGGTTGTTGGTCATTGATTTTACTGTCGATGAAAAAGGAGGGCAAGGTAAACTGAATTTGATAAAACCTATCTATTCAGTCAAACGTTGACATTTGCATAATAATGGATTTACATTGTAATGCACACATGGTTGTTTTTTTTTACATAATTGCTGCAACTACGGCTATTTGTGAAATGATGAGATAGGTTTGACTTTAAAGAATGCTATACAAAAATCAACTAGACTAACATTAATACAAATTTATAAAATATAAATTTTGAATGTTTAAATAATAATAACTTGTTAGGTTAAAATTAGTCTAGCTAGACCACAGAATGAAATAATAATAGTACAAGTAATTATGATACCTATGTAATAGAATAATTATCATCTGATACCTTTAAGAGCTAAAGTACCGACTAACCAAGTCTGCTCAGAGTGGATGTAATCTTATAGTAATGGTTAAATTATTCCTTAAATACATAATTATAAGAAATACCTATCAAAATGCTTATTTTGTTTTTGAACTATGAAAAAGAGTCGTTATTCTCTGAACTATTTACCACAATTATAATATTTCCCGCTAAATTTTACATTAAACACTACTTATCTATCACAAAGTATCTAAGTATTGTATCAGTTATCTGGTTCCCATAGCACAAGCTTTGCTTAGTTTGGGGCTAGATGGCGTTGAGATGTCCACACATATTATTATTATTATTATTACTTATACCAAACTAGCGGCCCGCTCCGGCTTCGCACGGGTATAAAATATATAGCCTATGTCATTCACTGAACCGAAGCGCTATTTATAGGCACGCTCCAGCCGCCCCGGTCTTCCGGAACCGCGGCAAACGCTACGTCCCGCAATTTTTAAATCTGTAATATTTTCGAAAATGTTCATTTAAATATACATATATCCCTTCCTCTTCAATCACTATCTATTTAAAAAAAAACGGAACAAAATCCGTTGCGTAGTTTTAAAGATTTAAGCATACATAGAGACAGAGAAAGCGACTTTGTTTTATACCATGTAGTAATATGCTTGCTGCACAAACTTTTTTAGGTATAGACAGTCTAAATGCTCTATCCCACTACAAAGTTAGTGAAAGATTTGTTCGAATTTTGTTTCAGACAGATATCGAAATTTCTTCACCTCTTAAGTAATATTACATAACATTGTAGATTCATAACGAGAACAATTCAAAGTTATGACTTTAATCACTCACACTTATTAAGTTGATGAGAACTCTTTGAGAAGCGTCAATGTCACAGTTATTCGTCTTTTGTTTTCGCGACGTTTAGTCTCACTTGTAAATTTCACTACATAAATATCACCTGACAAGAGCCATCAAAACAAAAACATACCAAGTTTTATCAATTTAAAATTAATTTCACACCAATTAAAGCCGGCAATTCTTTTCAATTCCACGTCATTAGTATAATCATCATCAATCACGAGGCGATAAAGTAATAAGCGATTTCATTCTCTATGCACCCCACATCGTCGTTCATTATGGATAATAGGGTTTTTGTAGGGCACATGTGCAGTCTGTAAGGAGGATTATTTATTAATCGCATCGGGAAAAGTCTCTTTAATCTTGTCGTTATTTCCCTAGATCATGACGAGATATAAAATTAGTACAAACCAAAAATTCGACGACGTAAAATAAGTTCAAAATTTACTGTAGTTAGGAAGTTTAAAGTGGAATGGTGTTTACGCTTATATGTGTTCGTACCAAAGTACTCGAAAGTATCATTTATGCATTTTCTATTCAATATAATCAGTATCTAACCAGATCTCAGTCGTTTCACTTGTCTCCCAAAACATCCGTCCTTACAATGGGCATGATGCTTGGATAGAAGGGATGACGGCAAGTAAGCCAAGATAGCCATAGAATGGTGACCGCTAAATATATAGATCAATCAATAAGCAGAATAACCGCAATGGTTAAATGACAGTAAAAGTATAACCCAATAGCGATGGTAGAATTCGTACAATACCGAAGCGGTTATGACGTATGGCGCCTAATACATGGAGTCCTGGGTTGTTACGGGCTGAAATAATGATGATTATAATTTTAATAAAAAGTCATTTTGCTGATTTCCGCCTTTCGATAAATAATATCGGCTTTACAAAAACAAGCTGGAATAAAAAAGATTTGGTCCAGCATAACCTACTACCTAGACGAACTTTGCAGAAAAGTCCTACCACCTAATTTAAAGTAATGTTATTAATAACAAAGTATATATAATCAATTTGTTATGTATATATATAAGACAAAACCTAGACACGCGTGTTTGAATCTGATTTTCCGTATCCGTTTTATAAAAACCGAATACGTGCGTGCGGTGCGATAAATTGAAAAATAACCTAACTTTATCTAAAGTCACAAAACCACGCTTCTGTTAGAATTTATTATAACAATTACGATGCTATTAGCACTGTTGCGTGGGTTTTTTTTCACCCTCTATATGCTTAATATATTCCAATCGCGAGCATTATAGGGGACCGAGTGAGGGGAAAAATGTGCTGATATCATGCACCCTGCGAAAACAAGAAAATGCAATCGTCTTCCTTCGGAATGAAATTTAGATAAGTGTATTGGGGCAGTGTTGTGCTATTTTTATATTCGGAATTTAAGATACTAATACTATCTGGTATTTTAGATGTCTAAACAGGCTTGCTCGTCTTTTTGGTGCAATATTTTAATGGGCATACATTTTAAAAACAAGCCAATAAAGAAATCGCCATAATGATAAATTATACTGAATGTCTCATTAAAATGGCAATAAAGTGGACTTAATTACTAATTTAAGAAGATGTGATAATTAAATTATGTTATTGATATTTTGATCTATGTCATCATTTATATACTTGTAATTATAAATAATTAATAAGTGAACGGTAATAAGTGAAAATCAGTACATAATCCGTCGCGCTTTAAAGCCTTTTTTACACATGCAGACATCTGTTTGTGCAAAAACGCATTGTTAAAAAGTATTCCATGCTGATTTTGATAGTAATTCCATGCTGATTTTGATAGTAAATCAGCATGGAATACTTTTTATCCTGACAAAAGCTGATGTAAGCCCCTTCTATTTCACGATATAGAATGTTGGTATACCAATAAAATTGCAGTTTTTTACGAAAAAATTAACTGTTTATTTTTTTTTCTATATTATGTAGATTAAATTAAATGTTTCATGAACGATACTGTGTGTGTGTGTTTGGATATATATTATTTTTAATGTAAAGGAAAATTTTAATAACACGCGGTTTAACCACAAAATATTTAAACAAGCCTTAAGCCAGTGTTTGACTACTGTTTTGTATTGTTAAACACACGTTTCACGTGTATATGCCTTTACGAGCTTCTGCCCGCAGCTTCGCCCGCAGCGTGGCCTATTGGAAAATAATTCAACCACCCATTTCACCCTCTTAAGGGTGGAATTTCGAAAAACCTTTTCTTAACGGACGTCTACGTCATAACATCTACCTGCATGGCGAATTCCAGCCCGATCCGTCCAGTGGTTTGGGCTGTGCGTTGATAAATCATTATGTCAGTTAGTCAGTCAGTCACCTTTGAGTTATATATATTTAGATAGGCTTGCGTTTGACCACTATCACACCTGATAGTAACTGACGATGTGGTATAATGCGCAATTTTTGAAAAGCAATAACCTTTAATATAAGTAAATATTGGTAAAAATTTGTATAGAGAAATGATTCTATTCTTATTTCCATGTCTAGTAGAGACGTATATCTACGACTACACTTAGATAGATACATTCCTACTTATCGCAGTTTACCGCTTCCCTTGCATCTAAATCATCATCAGCTTGGGAACTGGTCGTAAACCGCTGACCGTCCGGGCCCGGACGATGCAATTTGTCGCCCTATGGCCTGGAACGGAGATTGTCACGATCCTTCTGTGGGCCGTAGGGTTTGATGTTTAGGGTCCATCAATAAATAAAAAGACGACAAGGCGTATAAAACAAAAATATGTTTTTATTAGAAGTAAACTAAATCTGTATCAAGCACAAGTCCGATCGTGTATGGAGTACTGCTGCCACCTGTGGGACGGGTCTGACAAGTACCAGCTTGAGGCTCTGGACTCGATTGAACGGCGTGCCAAAAGGCTCATTGACGACGACACTTTGGTTGGTGAAAGGCTCCAGAGCCTTGCACATCGACGTAAGGTGGCAAGTCTGTCGGTTTTTTTACAGATTACACCACGGTGAATGCGCTCAAGAACTGCATGATCTAATTCTCCCATCACCATTCCACTACCGGACTACTAGACGCTCGGCTAAGCGCCATCCTTTTGTGGTCGAAATACCACCCATTCGTACCAAGCGATTTGACTCAACGTTCTTAATTAGAACGGCTAAGGAATGGAATGCCCTGCCAGCGTCTGTGTTTCCGGCGAAATATGACCCGGGCGTGTTCAAGAGAAGAGTGAATAGGTATTTACTTGGCTAGCATGCTACACCTTCGATCGCATCGTCACTTCCCATCAGGTGAGAGCGTGGTCAAATGCTAGACAAGTTTGAAGTAAAAAAAAAAAAAAAAAAAAAAAAAAATAGAAAATATACTTAGTTCTTGTTTACATAGGACTGAATCGCGCTAAATATACTATTTATGACAAATATGATTGTAGCGCGATTAATTCATGGTAAAGAAAACTACGGGTTCAAATCGCAAGAATTCAAAAAAATCTAGTATTAATATACTAGTATTTTTTCCATGTGCCCCACCCATCTAACTGCTTTTAAATTAAAAGAATTTACAATAATATGTAATCCTTTTTAGCTTTTTTTCTAAGATTTCACTGTGTTATAAAAGAGTCTGTTGCCCGTCTGTACAAATTCTCCTGTGACATACCTAAATGAATTGCAGTAGTTTTGTATAGACGGATATGTACGAACTTAGGGGCTATCAAACTTTAGTACAGATGGGCATGTGTGAGTTAGAACAAAGTATATGCGGAATTACTTCTTTATTATTTTTTATTGTAATTTAACCTTTTGCCGCAAACAGATAGTGTTACTACCGTTTGTGTCTATGGCAACACTGCTTACAAACGGATGAACTTATATGTTTCTTTTTTGTTTGTTTGTTTGATGACTTTTTCGAGTGTTTTAAGATATTGCTTACCTAACATAAATTATAAAAAATATTAGGAAAATTGTTGGATAATAAGTAAAGTAGCAAAACATGTCTCAGTAATAATTGAGATATCAAACAAAAATTACTATAAAAGTTTACTAAAAGATCACAAAGTTACTATTTTATATTCTATGAAGCATGTATAGCACAACCATCGCCTTATCGAGCACATGCAAAGTAAATATCATGTGTCGTAGCATCCTGTATGTACTTCAAACGTTGCCTAGCAACGGTTAAGGGCTCACCCTCACGAGCCACGACACTAGTTCACGGACACTTATAGTTATCGTAATAAATTGGTCTGGTATTCTCGCAATAACTTACAGGGAATGCGCAATAAAAATGTTGATGCGGTATCCCTTTGTGATAAAGCGTCAATGAGTTTTGATGTAGTGCTGAGTATTAACATAATCGTTCTCGTCGCCCAACTTGGTCTCTCTTTCTATCCGATCCTCTTTTGTGTATACTATACGGTTATAATAAATATTTGTTGCCGTCTAGACTGAAATCTATACTAAACGACCGTTACTTATCGATTGAGGAATATATGTAGCTTGTAAGAGAAACAATTTTGTTTATTCAACGTGTAAGGTTCCCCAGACATATTTGCGTTTATCTATCGTAATATTGCACCCAAAACCAACAGACCGTCGAAATGTGCCATAATATAAAATGTAAACACGGAGCCGAGTCCCCGATTTATTACCCGGCGACTGATGATGATATATCGACGTCGGCTGCTGTGTTGATCGTCACTTACCCTACCCTTATCACGGAGCATGTAATTTCGGATTCATTGCCCTCAGGCCGACCGCGCCGCCCGCGTCGACCACTTTTATTAAAAGAAAAATATTTCAATTTACACAACATTTTTGCTTAAGTGTTTCTTTTTTTACAGGTATACAAATTGGGCATGAGAGGATGAGCCATGGAATCGCGCAGCGCGCCGCCAAGCCCCGACGAGCCGGGGGAGGCGGTGTTCGACTCTCGTGGACGTTACCCACACCAGCCCTCGTTGCAGCGAGCCTTCGCCAGCTGCCGTGAGACAGCGCGCCCACGGCCGCACCATCGTCACGCGGCATCTGAACCGGCGCGACCGGACGACCGCGTGCTCACCACGGCTGAAGTACATGACTATCCCTCCTCTGAGTCCGGAATAGCCGCTGACTGCCCTCACCCACACAATAGCAATGCCGACGATAGCCCCTCTTACGATCGATCTGATTACGAGGGAACTTCCAGTTATAGCCTTAGGCATACTCCAGATTACCACCACACGATAGACTGCAAGCACCGACCGGTAGATTACAATCGCAGTCGTACTCCAGATTACAATCACGGTCATGGCTCGGACTGCGATCGGGCACATCGCTCGCAAACATCTCGACGGCCGCATAGAAAGCACAGGCGTGAGGAGGACGATGGAGCTCAATCACTCGATGAACGATGCGCTCGAGATTTGGATGAAATTTTACCGGCTAGGTTGGCAGCAGTCAATTTATCTAGAGAGCCACCTCCGCAGATGTGGAACAGAAGCAATATTGCCGCGACTATGGAAAGATTTGAACCAGTAGATTATTCCTATGCTTACTACGATCATCATTTATCCATGCCTTCGTCGTCGAGAAAATCAAATCGTCAACGTGGACGTGGTGGTATACCACGTGAACGAACATCTCGTCACAACTATGTTACGAGGTACGGCACTGAAGAAAATATTTATGAAGAGATAACGGATGGATCTAGAACATGTCCCAAGCATCGATATGTACCGAGGCAGTCACTGGTATCGTTAGACAGGAGTGTCGTAGAAGAAGAAGTCCGCAGAGTAGAATCAAGGCATAAAAGAATTCTTGGAGAGCTGAACCTCAGTGTAGAAGCAATGTTGATGCCGGAATGTGAGTCTCCAGATTCAGAAAGGGCTGAGGATCGAGACAACATTGAAGAGTTATTACGAGTGGGTCCAACGGACGAGTTGCTATCACCGGCGAGTTGTAACCCGCCGGATTTAGATAGTGGATTCAGTGGAAGTAGTAGCGGCGCGAGCTACGTGGGCAGCTTGCGGCGGAAACCCACTGGATCCGTGCCTCACTTGCCCGCAGTAGCCTACGGAACCCGAGGTGCTGGCGTCCGCATCTTAAGTGCTGAAGAGTGTGGCGCTCGGTGCAGGGACGCGACTTCCCCTCGAAGTTCTAGCTGCGGAGATGCCAAAACCAGTGGATTCTGGAACAAAAAAACTTGGAAAAAAATATCTGGATTCTCTAGCTCTAACAGCATCAACAAAGCCGGTCTCACAGGTGAGTTGACTGTTTGCGCCTTCCCTGATGCATGTGTTTTAGTATTCTTAAAATTAAGGAAACAAATGCAAGCTGTGCTTCTAAAAACCAAGCCACTTATAACTTCTGAATTTAGCTCAAGTAAAACGACATACAAAGCAAAACATTCGTTATTTAGGCTACCATTTCCATAACTTCATCACACGCCACAATAAAATAAAATCTAGAGTGAAATGCACGGTATAAAGTCCTATTCTCACATAAAACGTGAATGAATCCGAGCAGTATCAAGTCATGAAAACCCTGAGAGCATCATGTTTTTTTTTTATTTCACCCGCTTTCGTCCGCCCATAGGCGTTTTTCAGATGGACGCGCGCGTAGCTCGGTGTTTGTCGTTTTCGTTTTTGGTTTATTTATTTGTTTTGTTAACGGTGCCGCGTTTTGCATTACAGGTCTGCTCGTTAGGTACACTTTCCGGCGTAAGTCCGGCTCGCAGGGCTCTCAAGGCAAGCGGCGTGCCGAGCCCGTCAAATGCGATGCGTGCCTCTCACAACGGTGCTAGCCGCACTATGGTAAGGGTCCACACACTTCACATATTGCTGGCAGAAAGTACAAACCAATTCAAAGCAATAGGCGTCATGCATTTTCAATAAACTATGTCTTTCTTGCTTTCTACCAGTAAACATATTTTTTTATATCATCAATTATCAAAAGCGCGTCCATTACGAATTTCATCGCTCAGTTTATTTTCTGAGAATTTCCCAGTCATATTTTTCTTTATTTTTTCATCATAAATATTTCATTTATCGACAAATCAACCAAAGTAGCTTTAAAATGTAATAACAAAGTCTTAATATCAACGCGATGCGACATGATCGGGTCAGGTGATTAACAAAGTCGAAACAAAGTTCCCTCATTAAGGTATCTCCGATATTACTTCTGCAACTTCTACTGGAGATAAGTATTGTTCCGCAAGAACCGAGACAATAGCGTGAGCTACTACTTAATTAAACCCGTCGATAGGATATAAATAGGAACGAACAACTAGGAACTTCAGATTAATCCGCCAAGACAAACACTAAGGACAGATATTTATTAGATAGTTTAAATTAAAATGTCTTGGTTACAGATGAGTCCTGTAGGCCAAGCAGAGCTAAATCCAGAACAACTACTATTCCATACAGGTTAATAACATTATCTTTTATGATACTAACTTCCTCGTAAATAACATTATTCATGCTTTAAAATTCACTTTCAAAAGCAAATAAAACTTAATTCATGTTCAAAGCTTAAATTCCTTTCTAATATTATTTTTTCCTTGTTATAGCTACTCCAACGGAAAACTGGTGGTGCCGTTGGATTCCCTAGCACAGAGCTGAGGGGTCGCGGCCCCTCGTGATCTCTACTTCGAACTCTTCAGAGGGTCTTCTTAATGTAAAAGGACTCCGATAAACACGATTGGAAGCTAGCGCTTAGGTAAACAAAGAAAAATTTCGGCAAATGAAAGTGAAGCCTCTGTTTCAAAAAATGTATTTGATGTTGAGATAGATACTTGTCTTCTCTCAAGGACCGCGCAGTTAGTTAATTTCAAGGTTTCACTTTAGATACACATTTATTATGTTACCTGAGACTTTAGTAAAAATGTGTGAAAAAGAAACATTCCATTCAATTTCAATGTCGAATATAAAAGTAACACCAGTCTTAAAGACGACTATTTTTAGTAATGCAGCTGTTGTAAAAAGTGTTGAATTCTTGGATG
The DNA here is from genome assembly GCA_905220475.3 of Ennomos fuscantarius. Taxonomy (NCBI): domain Eukaryota; kingdom Metazoa; phylum Arthropoda; class Insecta; order Lepidoptera; family Geometridae; genus Ennomos; species Ennomos fuscantarius. The sequence goes on along the minus strand of HG992037.1, from coordinate 8,243,046 downwards.
GATTGAGGATAGTATACGTTGAAGTGATAGGAAAGCCTATATAATTATTTGTATCGTTTCATAGAAACGCGATGACTCCATTTATCTGGAAAAAGTATGGCAGATCATTTTTTATTCATCATATACCACCCATCTTCATTGATTTATGAAACATCAATGTGCCATACTTTTTTCTGCGTATTACAATTGTTGTTATTTATCAATTTTTAGTAGTTAATAGGTGATGAAAAGGCTGATATAACAGATGAAACGGATTTCGTATGAGAAAAGAATGCTGCCATTTTAGTCGAATCATTTTGGACTACATTTTTTTGAAACTATTTCTATATATTGTGCATTGTCTATTTGTAAATTTTAATAAGTACATGTTGTAAAGTAATGTTTATTAAATGCTGGTTTAATGGAAATAACTTTGGGTTTTTAATATTACTATTTTGCTTATTGACGTTAATGTTAATAGCTTTTAGAAAACTGTAAAGTGCAAGTTACTGTTCTTGGCTAGATTAACGCCATTTTTTGTCAACTTGAATGTACGTACTCTGTGTGTCCTTAAAACTTTTGTTATCTATTCATGCAGATTTATAAGATTTGCATATGCACAAGTTTTAGAAACTTTTTGATAATTCAGCTGGATATTGGCATCAAAAGATTATAAGGTCCAATTTATTTATTACTTGCTCTATGTATATATTCGTTGCGTAAATCTAGCGTAAAATTTATGAGATGACGTCATTGTTAATAATTGTTAGAGAATAGTTGTATATTTTGTAAATAATATAAAAATGGTGCACTCCTTAGTTACTCATGTACAAAGATACTAAGTTATGTATGTATATGTACAATCACTTTTGCATTTATTTAGTGATATTTTAAGTGAAACAATGATAATCGTCTACGTAATAAAAAGCAAAATAAATTAAATGTAAAAAAAAAAATAGTTCAGCAGCTGTCAACAATTTTAATTAAAAAAAATTTGATAGATTTCTTTTTAATAATATTTACGAATACAATAATTTCATTCAATTTAATTTTGTCACCGTTATTAAGATGTTTTTATAAATAATAACTTTTTTTATATCTTAAAACACGGCATAAAATACTTTGACAGGGTGTTTAGTGAATTACAAAGTTATGTTTTAAATAATAGCCTTTACAATGACGCAAAAATAAACAGTTATTATACTACTCAGCTATACTTATCTATTGACAAATTATTTTTTATGATAACTAGATACTCGTCCTGTTTTATTTTAACCATGTGGCATTTTCATAATAATATAACATGAAATTATTGTTACAAATTATTTTCATGCTGTTTCTTAATGTATGAAATAAAAATATCATCATTAAATAATTTTACATTGTATGATACGATAAAATACGTTATTGGAAGCCAATTATATTCAAGGCAGGATCTATGTATTTATCAAGGTGGCTGGCTATTGTCTGCATAAGACATAGTTTTACACCAACATCTTAGTATATTTATAATGTTGTATAATCGGTTTCTATTTACGATATCGTGTCGTACAGCGTAAAAATGCTCTTATAAGTCTCAAAATTATGTAAATAGTTAAGCATCAATGTAATATTTAGTTTCAGTCAGTCAGTGAGATGCAATGGTCTAACTATTACCGCTCTAAGTGTTTGACTGATACGACATAAATAGTGTCTATATTACATTAAACATTTATTTGTCTGTAATTTAGTGATCGTGTTCAAGTCAAAAGAGATTTTTTATTAAATAAATCGTGAAATACAATTTTGTGATTTTATTTATTTTAGTTTTTTTTGTGTTAAGGTATAACGTGACGAGCTAACCGTTTACCTGATGTTAAGCGACATGGCTGCCCATATCAGTTGCAGTGTTACTCGGAACTCTAAAGTGTAAAGTTTCGCGTGACACTGCACTGCGCACGTCATCCTGAGATATCAACACAGCCTGGTAATAAGATTACTAGACTGTGACATCAGATCATAAAGTCTCATTTACCCAGTGATTTCACTAGCTACAGTGCCCTTCAAACCAGAACACAGTAGAGCTTGCGCACTACTGCTTGGCGGCAGAATAACTGGCAAAGCGGTGGTACCTACCTAGACGAATTTTGCAGAAAGGTCTACCACCAATATTCTATTCGCAAAATATTGACGTCCGGAAAATGATCGAAAATCGGTCTTGTAAAGTGCTTTCCGAGAATATAGTTCACGTTCGCCAGTTAGCAGACTGTAAAAGTTATTACTTCTTTCTTTCTTCATGTGTAGGCAAGTTATTCTGCACTAGTTCCAGAAATTTTAGGCTGCCTGAAGGTTCTGCCTTGGCTAAACAAACTGTTCTTTTACAACAACCTTTTACACGACGGTTTGACGCTCCTTCCGAAACACCGTAGCGCTCAGTTATATATACCAATTTTTGTAGCGGTCACCCATCCAAATGATGACAACATGGAGCATTTCTGTCACAGATACTAATATTACACTGCCGTGCCGTAAGAACATCTACTATTATTGAAATATTAGGTCTCATCCACAATTTACCAGTTTTCTCTGAAGTACTTAATTTTCCGGGATCAAAAACTGGTGCCCATATTAGTTTCGATAGTAACACAATGTGTGATAAACAAACGCTTCATTTAAAATGAAATAGCGTTTCATTTTTATATATTATAACATCAAGTTTAATAAGTTAAATATATATCAATGTAAATTAATATATTGTAAGAACGATAAGCCTTAATGTTAAATGTAATTTTGTATTTCTCATGTCAGTGAATTTTATTCTTAATGAGAAATAAATATCTTTAACCAGACCATCAACAGCCTGAAGACGTCTTATTATTATAGACGTTATATTATTATTAGTTCCGTAATATTTGTCTATTATATCATGTATCATTAAGAGAAACATCACAACCTCAGACCTTTGTATAAATATATCATCAAAGATCACAATACATTAACCTACGCACAAAATAAAAAAGACACTACTTAAGCTGGTATAGGTATTTCTGCGAACAATAATATAATACAGCGATTATAAAATTCTCACAAAAATCTATTGGTATGCCTACCTAATAAATTTAACTCTTTAGTACCCCGTTGCGAGCGTTCCTCAATTTGTTTTACAAATCACTGCTTTCATTCATTAAAAGCTCCTATATTAAACCCTAAAATACCACATCAATGAGTATGAAATTTCACAGAGGGGAGGCCCTTATGTTTACTTCACAATGAGTTAATTGTTTAATTGCCAATAAAATAAAAAACGGAGCATTCGCTCGCGATTCAGCTGCCGTTTGTCAATATTATAAGGGGCTAATATGACTCATTATATACGAGGTAGTTTTACTCCAGAGCTTTAGCGAGGAAGTTTTACTCCAGAGCTTTAGCGAGGAAGTAAATAGAAACCGAGTTATGATGGGTTTTTAGTGCCATGTGTTGCAATCTACTTTTCATTACGATTGCAAAAAAAAACCTATACTTTATCAAACGTATACCTAGTTTATTATATTAGAAATAAATGTACACATCCACCGACAGCCTCTATAGTATGGTGGTTGAGCTGGTCGGCTCATAGCCCGGAGGCAGCGGGTTCGATTCCCGTGGCAGGACAAGTATTTGTGCACAGAAAAAAAGCGTATATACTTGTTCTGAGTCTGGGTGCTGTGGGACCATGGTCCTCGTAGTTCCTGGGTCTCTAGACACAAAGAAACCTAGTTAGGGTCCAGGATCTATTGTGATCGTTGGGCGTTATTATTATTATATCAAAATATTCTGTCTTAAAAAATACTGCATAGAAAGAAAGAAAAGGAATTTATTTATTTTATTTTATACATACACAAAGTAAATATGTAATTTTGTTGTCTCCTTTGAAGTTATAAACTAATAATGGAGAGGAATTTAATTTACTCAAAGTTCTAACGTTCATTTGTATCAAAACAAATACGCGGTACGAATCGTTATAAAACGTATTTATAACTCACGTCTCGAACGCCGCGTCTTAGTACTAACACTCTGACACAGTGACACAATACAATATAAGCACAAGAACTTAGCTTTTGAGAAGCTTGTTATAAATCGGTCCCAAAATCCTTTGTAGGTGAGGAGCGTATCTCCCAAATTCTCTAAGGGAATGAATGAATACCTACAATCGAGATTGGCCTTCTTTTATTAATCTGTTATTCGTTCCCTATAGGGCGGTTTCTGTGTCGTCCAATTAATATCAATATAGCGTGCCGGGATTTGACATTCCATACTGGCTGGTGTAAGGTTGAGGACATTCCCAGAGAATCCGATCCTAATGCAATGTGAACAATTTTAATGTTAATCATATCAGCTCTGGGCTTAAATGAAAACGAGGCATTCCCTAAAGAGTAGGTAGCTAAAGTTTTGCCTTACGAACCATTCATGACATTTTTATCTTCATTGCAGATGTCGCATTAATTTAGTTAAGTTATTTATCCTTTTGTAATATAAACAGTATTAAAAAAAAAAACAAAAAAAAGTATTGTAGTCATTGTTAGTGCAATAGATTGTCAGCATTTAACGCTTTTTATTTCCCTTTTTATCCCTCTAAATAGATAAATTGTATTGGTTCAAAAAATAAATAGCTCTGACCTATAGACAAAAGGACATTTTACACGATATTTCACTCAGTGTACCACACTTTTTTTTTGGCTCCACACTTTTGTGTATTTAGCCTGTGTCAAGTAATTGATAATTTATCAAGTTATCGATATTTCACGCGAATATGTGTCAAATCACAGTCGAAGTCATCAAGTCAAGTCAGCCTAGTCAAAGTCACTCTCCTAGTAAAGTGGTGGCAACTTTACTTGAAGCTATAGAAGCTTCAGAGAAGAGAGAAGAGAACTCCTTCAAGAAGGAGTTTTGGAAACAACACGAAAAGAAACGTTTTACTATCATTATACCATTTTCCCACACGCCTGTAATGCAGCACTTAACGAATAAAATACCACCAATTTTATGCATAAACACTGAAAATAACACAAGTTTTGGAAAATAATACAATGCGGTGACGCAATCTTTTTCGCTTTCCCGCCAAAACTCTGTACCACACTTATATGTCGAATTTTGTTTGTATATAAAACTAATAAACTTCAACGCAGAATTGATACAATCTATAAAACACTATTAGCTGTTATTGTCAGTTATGTACCTGTTTTAATTTTTTAGTATTGTACTGTACTTACAATTAAATGTTTATAGAGACGTCCTTTTCGTCGGTCTGAGTGTCACATGAGTGTACTATTCCGTGGTCCTACTGTCAATTTCACTAGCCAATAAAGAAAATTTTACTTGTATTGTGAAAAATAATTGAACTTTGAGGAATCTTTCTTATGTAGGTACCTTATTGTTATCTATATTGACGTTGTTTGAGGAAACGGAAACGTGAAAATGATCGCGCCGAGCCTATTTTAAAAAGAAAGACATTGTCACGAACAATAAACAGTAATGTTACCAAATAAAAATGATATAGTAAGGAAAAGTTAGAAGATAGCTGAGTAGGTTTGTGATTTTAGGTATCTATTGGTAAAAAGTACGTAGATACTACACTAAAGGTTTGAGATGTTCTGATATACTTAACTTTATGCAGTCGCCATCTCGCTACTTAGCCGTGTGGTCCCGGTACTGTGATAATAGGACCACCCCGTCTCTTCCATGGGTGCCATAAGAGCCAGCTCATTTTTTTTTAAATGGGATGTTGGTCCAGCTGAAAAACGACCAGTGTGAACTTGAAAGTATCTTGCAACCTGTAGAGAATTTAGAGAGTTAGAATTTATTACCTTCATAATCATCGTAACTGTTATAGAAAATATTACCAGAAACTTACGAAGTCATTGGTAAAATCTTTAAAAAATCAGGGGTTTAAATGAAGGGTTAGTTTTTTATATTGTAGTAATTAGCTTAAAGGCTCTTTTGAATGTCCAGATAAATAATAAAAAAAAATGCACCAAGAAATTGTATTTATACTTGTTTTTATTCAGTTTCTTCAAATTAACATAATAATAAACTAGATCTAAAAACTATTAAAACTAAAAAACTTATAATAGCCCGATTGTGGAGGGAAATGTGCCCAGAATACTGGCAGCATTACCACGTTGAATGGCAATGCTTATTTTTTGTGCAAATTAAAAACCAGCATTCTGGTCTTCATCAAACGTTTGGACAAGTCCCTGTATGTTTTTTTACTTGTTTATTTTTTCAGCTTGCTATTTTCCTTTATTTCATAACACCTTCTGCAGAAAAGTTCGCATAGCTGTATCGCATTTGCCTTCAAATCCGTTATACGAAAGTCCACAGAAATGTATACCTTCTCTTCTTTGTTCTTGTCTTGTTTGTTTCCATAATTGCCAGGATATTTTTATTCCTCGTTTGGAATGCCTAATGAGTGAGATAACAGAATTATAATGGCTTGTTGTGATCTCTCCGTTTCGTTCTCTTCATTAGTATCATTGAGACGATTTCTTGGCATTCGTTGTGCAGAATTATTCATCAAAGTTATACGATGCTTTTGTGAAATATTACAAGAACTTAAAAAAGATTTGAATTGTGAATGGACTAGATCAATTTAATGTAGGTATATTAATTTTGCTTTTTAGTCAGTAGTAATGAGTAGTACATATATGTATTTAATTAATAACGTTAAGATAGACATTGTAAGCAAGAGAACTCTTTTCGATATACACTGCCAAATAAGCCGAAATATTAATTGACTGTGCGAACAAAGTAAGCGAAAGTCTCTGCTTCAGCTCGCAAAATTTGCTTTGTATGTTTGGATACAATCGTTGAAAAATGCGACTTGTACATAATCGTGCACAAGTCGCATTCTTCAAGGGATCTTGAAGAAACTTGAGCTACAAGACAAGTTCATGGTTTTATTTGTATTTCCCCCAAAAAAGGAGAATGTTTGCAGCGGTGATATTCCCCAGCCTATTTTGGTAACATTTAGCAATAACATTAGGTTATATGTATCGGTCAAGAGGTTGTCAAGATATAACGCCGTAAGGTTGGAGTTCGGGACGTACATAGTACACATCATATCCCGTGTTTGTAAAAATGTTGCTCGCGAGCTATATTGTTCGGAAATCACAAATGTATTTTGATCAAAGGTTACTTATGAATTAAGGCGCGATTCCATTAGGCATATCGTGCATGCAAGTACACATTGTTTGCATTGGAAAGAGAGATGTTTAACAACTGAGACATGGGTCCATCATGAGTCCATCATGGGTGGAAATCGCGTTTTTATATGGTTGGTGCTGCTTATAAATATAAACTGCAATAAAATGTAAACGATTGAATAAAAAAATAGACTGTACAAGTTTATATGCAAGTTGTTGCTTGCATGCAAGTTTATTCAAGTTGCATGCAATTTGCAACTTGCCTTAAGGAATCACGCCTGTATAAATATCTCACTACTATCTATATAACTATCTAATATAGTAGGTATTTATTCTATATTATAAGCTCTAAAACAAAAGAGAACAGTGGCTAATTTCAATACAAAGTAAACAAACATCAGAATTCAACTTCAGATAAATGGTGTTCAAAATATTTCAAAGCAACTACAGCGTTTTTATGCATCAGTTTATTTTTATAAGCAGGTTGATGGCAGGCCTAAAGCTAGTCTACACCTTTTCAAATACTTCAACATGTTTAACTTTAAACAAACAAGTTAAATACAAATAAATCAAGTGACCCGAATAAAAATATTTAATTAGGTTTAAAACAAGAGGTCTAAAATACCTAAACAAACAAACCCGACAAGCCTAGTGTTTACCTACCATAAATATGATAGACCAAACATCCAACTGAAGCTTACCCCAAAAACCGCGATGGAAAATTAATATGCTCAGTATAACTGGGTATATTATATAATATCTAAAGATAACTATGTATAATAGATGAGTTCGTAACGATAAACGCCGCGGGTTGGCTCTTGTTTTTGTTCAGGAACCTCCCAAACTTATATAAGATAAAGACTTACAGGTTCCGATACGATCCCGTTTTGTTGAACTTAGGATAATACTCTTAATACTGCGGAAAATCATCGTCTTGCTAGAATCATTATATTTATCGACAATCTTGACATCTCATTGCCGCTCCTTACTATGCCATTCAATTTGGTCTAGGCCAATCGAATCCAGTTTTCACAAGCGTTTTTGGCTATGTCGTCGACGCATTTTGCTGCCAGACGACTGACATTGCCTTGGCCAACACAACTTTTTCCACTTGAGCGCCAAGAAAAAGGGGTACTCGAAAACTCACATTAAAAAAATCACAGTTGACGAAAATATCGTTTAACAATAATCAACATACTTTAAAAAATACAGTCAAATAGAAAAGCTCTTGATCTTCTATTGGTCACTTAAAAATGGAATAACTGGTATAATAACCGGTTTAATAACCGGTATAATAGGTATATCTGATCATGATCGCATCGCACAAAGTCAGTAGACCAAATAGGTACTTACTATCACAGTAACTTGGACTTGAGTAAACATTATCTGGCTTGGTATAGTCCGACCTCTATTCCGGCGGCTAAATTAGTTTTTAACACTAACGCAGAGGTAATAATAGTGTTATGAAACCTTCCCGAGCCGTATTTTCCAATTACTTTCAGGGAGGCAGTTCTAATAAGGAACTTGGAGCTTACACTGAATGCGTTCTTACGCGATAATTAAGAGGCCTCTTGACCGTTAAGACTTGAAACTGTTCGATGAAATCTTTTGATGTTTTTTTAATTCTTATACGAATAATTTATAGCAGCATTAGATAGCTATTTATTTATATTACGTAAGTACTGATTATAAAGCAAATATTGAAAGTGAATTTTAGTAATTTACGAGTGGTAAAAAATGAAAAGCATAACTTGTTAGTGGCTGCTATGTACATTACTCCTAGCGGCAGCCAATATAACTTTCAAAGTGACCCTGGTTCAAACACCACTCGGTCCTGTAATAGTAACTATTCAGTTATGAGTGAAATTTTACACTAGCTCTTTCAATTGATGTGAAGGAAAACATGGTTACGATACCGTCATGTAAAAAATCAGGGACATGCGTTGGTAGTGACCAACCCGCATTTGCGCAGCGCATTGAATTATGACTTACATTTGAAGGGGTGAGAACAAAAGGGTGTGGGAGCATCGTGCACGCGCGCGCATGTCTAGCGCGCATTGCGCGCGGTAACTGATTTGTGCGCAGTGCCCGCGCGTATATTTATAGTGTGCGAGTAGGAAGCACGATATGACGTGAGCGAGAGAGAACTATGCGCGAATTTTAATTTTTGTATAAATATAGGCTGTGTTGTCAATAAATTAATTATCCCTCCCGTGATAACAAATCCACTTTGAATTTCTTACAGCGTGCTGTTAAGAAACGCATAAGTGATCTTCGCGCCCAGAACTGGACAGACCTACTTTCAGGGCTCGAGCCAACCCACCAGGCTTACTGGCGGCTGGCTCGAACTCTGAAAAGTGACACACTTAGAACGATGCCCCCTCTTGATAGGCCAAACCAAGTCCCCGCGTTCGATGATGAGGAAAAAGCCGAGTGTTTGGCTGAGAGCCTCGAGGCCCAGTGCAACCTTTCCCCCGATCACGTTGACCCTGCCCACCTCCATACGGTGGTCAGTGAAGTCGAACGTCGCAGCTCCCTACCACCTTCCGACCCCCCGCTCGAGCTTATTAGGGCCGCCGAAGTTGAGTCTGTCATCAAGGGTCTCGCTATCCGTAAAGCCTCCGGCGCTGATGGTATCAGCAACAAAGTGGTCAAACACTTTTCTGTCCCCTTAATCTATCTCCTAGTCAGCATCTTCAATGCGGCCATGAGCAACTGCTCTTTCCCCGTTGCGTGGAAGTCCGCCGACGTCATCGGCATCCACAAGCCAGGCAAGAAGGCTACCGAGCCCTCTAGCTACCGGCCCATCAGTCTCCTCAGTACTCTGGGGAAGATCTACGAGCGTCTCATTCGGAGGCGTCTCTGGTCCCATATCCACGAACATAAACTCCTTCCCGACGAGCAGTTTGGCTTTAGAGCTAGACACTCTTGCGTTCAACAAGTGCACCGCATCACGGAGCACATTCTAGATGGCTTCAACGCGAATCCAAAACCGAAAGGGACTCTCGCAGTCTTCTTAGACGTGGCGAAAGCCTTCGACAAAGTCTGGCACGACGGCTTGATTTTCAAGCTGTACCACATCGGCGTGCCAGATCGTCTTGTGCACATCATACAAGACTTCCTTAGGGATCGAAGCTTTCGCTACCGCGTCGAGGGGGAGCGATCGTCTCCCCATCCTATCAGAGCCGGAGTGCCCCAGGGCTCCGCGCTTTCCCCCTTGCTTTTCTCGCTGTACACCAGCGATATCCCGCGGTCATTTCATCCCAGTGTGCAGCTCGCACTCTTTGCGGATGACACCGCTATCTACTGCTCCGGATGGCAGAGAGTTCACATGCGTGGTCGCCTCCAACGAGCCCTCACCGAGATCGGTGCTTGGTTCAGGAAATGGCGGATCACGGTTAACCCAGATAAAAGTGCAGCGATGTACTTTTCTGACTACAAGCGTGGTCCGCCAGCGAAACCACTGTCCTTGTTCGACAAGCCCATTCCCTGGGCTTCGTCTACCAAATACCTGGGGGTTACCCTTGACACCAAACTCAACTTCAAGGACCATATTAAGCGAGTGCGCGATAGGGCTGCCTTTGTCTTAGGCCGCCTCCACCCTCTCATCTGCAAGCGTAGTAAGCTGTCCCTTAGAAATAAGGTGACGCTTTACAAAACTTGCGTTCGCCCCATTATGACCTACGCATCTGTCGCGTTTGCTCATACTCCCTCAGTACATCTGGATCGACTTCAGGTGATCCAGAACCGCTTTGTCCGCAAGGTGGTCGGGGCTCGCTGGTACCAGCGAAACTCCGACCTCCACTGCGATCTCGAACTCCCATCCATCCGTCAATTTATGAAGGATGCATCCCGCCGCTATTTTGATGCGGCACCTCATCACCCCAACCCTCTCGTAGTCAGAGCTTCAAACTACTGTACAGACACGACAGACTCGCCACCCCGTCGTCGCCGCCCGAGACACGTCTTGAGCGACCCGGATGATCCTATAGCAGCCGTAGTATCGGCTGCGCTAGGATCACCGGACCAGTCTAGCCCTTCTGGCTCAGGTACCGCTTTCGGCACCGGTATAGGATACCAGCGTAACACAATCAGACACCGACCCCGCCGGCGAGGTCGACGTACCCCCCGTAGGTTAGCTAGAACGGTCGCGACTTTCAATAGGGTCCACTCTTCCAGTGGACGTAGCCTTCTCGATCCTCTTATCCCGGCAACGGCCCAAGCCGAGGCTCGCACCCCAGGGGTGCCCTTGAGCTAGTTGCCTCCCACTTTTGACGGCTGGGCGCCCTAAGCGCCCGCCCTCCCGCCCGGTGACGCTGTAAAGGTCGATAGAGACCAACAGCATTAGCTCGTTCAAAAAAAAAAAAAAAAAAAAAAAATTAATTAGTAACTTGACAGTCGTCTTTCATCAACCTTCTGATTCCAAGATAGGTCCCCATAGTGGTGACCCGCAACCAGAACACTAACTACCCGAAACTCGAAGCCAGAACACTGTCAGAACAATGGAACAGAACCACGCAGCCAAAGTTTCCACGGGCGCTACGCAGAACACATCGGCATCGTCTATGCAACTCGAAATTCTATCGAAACTAATAGAAAAGCTGAGTCTCGAGATCGCCGAGCTACGCGGACGTTCTTCTACGCGGCAATATCGACGGCCGTTTCGCTCCCGTTCAAGATCGCGACAAAACAAAATGAAACCTGGAGATCCATCGTGGGAGTGCAAATATCACTATCGTTTTGGTGATAAAGCCAGGCGCTGTGAATCACCGTGCTGTAGAAGGAAGAAACCGTCGGAAAACTAGATGCGACATCGACGGTGGCGGAAGTCGGTGTCCCTTCTCACACAAACCGCCTATGTGTCTACGATCGTGACACTAGAGAACGTTTCCTCGTGGACACAGGCGCCGAAATCTCAGTTTTAGCTGCTGGCAACAAGCGCAATGAGAAGACTGCAAACGCCTACAAATTATTCGCCGCAAATAACACTCCAATCAACACATATGGAGAGAAAACGCTCAGGCTCAACCTTGGACTACGGCGAAGTTTCTTATGGAACTTCATCATCGCAGACGTCAAAACTTCAATCTTGGGAGCTGACTTTTTACGTAATTTCAAGCTGCTGGTCGACCTCCATAACAAGAAGCTTATCGACAAAGTAACAACGTTATCCGTCAACGCCTTCGAAGTTGCCACCCCTGAGGAATCAGTACACATCATCAGCACTGACCAAGCATTCTACGACATCTTAAGAGAATATCCTGATGTCCTTCGACCAATGTCATTGAAGGAGCCGCCGAAGCACGATGTCGTTCATCACATTGAAACGACGGGCCCTCCACTGTTCACCCGCCCCCGCCCGCTTCCACCCGACAAATACAAGGCTGCCAAAGAAGAGTTTGATCACATGCTGGAAATGGGCATCTGCAGACCATCCAAAAGCCCATGGGCGAGTCCGTTACACATAGTCAAGAAGAAAGATGGAGGCTTACGCATTTGTGGGGACTATCGAAGACTCAACGCAGTAACTCAAGTCGATCGCTACCCATTACCAAGACTCGATCACTTCAACTACCAACTGCACAAGAAGACAGTATTTTCGAAGCTCGACATCAAAATGGCATACTACTGGATTCCCATCTCTGAAGAAGACGCACAGAAAACAGCGATCACTACTCCATTTGGGCTGTTTGAATTCAAATGCATGACCTTTGGATTACGCAATGCAAGTCAAACGTTCCAGAGATTCATGCACGAAGTTCTACGAGGCATAGACTGCTTCTGTTTCGTCGATGACATTTTGCTCTATTCTGAAAATGAAGAAAGCCACAAACTTCTCCTGAGGCAAGTCTTAGAGCGCCTTCAGAAGTACGGCGTCACACTGAAAATAGAAAAATGCGAATTCGGAAGAGAGAAAATAAACTTTCTCGGCTATGAAGTTTCGTCAAAAGGCATCAAACCTACGGAAGAACGCATCGAAGCAATAGCGAACTATCCGAAGCCTAAGACAGTCGCTGAGCTACGTCGCTTTCTGGGAATGTTAAACTTCTACCGGAGCTGCCTACCAAACCAAGCTGAACTTCAAAGCGAGCTTAATAAATACCTGCACAACCGGAAACGAAACGATAAGACGGAAATCGAATGGACAACGGAATCAAACACAGCTTTTGAAAACTGCCGACAAAGCATTTTAAAAGCCACAACACTGATGCATCCAGTTCCCAACTGCCCGCTCGCCATCATGTCCGACGCCTCAGATCACAGTCTCGGTGCTGTGCTACAACAAAAAATAAACGGCGAATGGAAACCGCTTGCTTACTTCTCGAAAGCAATGAGTGCTACGCAGCGCCGCTACAGCGTCTACGACCGCGAGTTACTAGCTATCTACACAGCCGTCAAACACTTCCGTCGATTAATAGAAGGATGCGATGTCAACGTATTTACCGACCATAAACCACTCAGCAATGCACTATCAAGAACAGCAAGTAACAGCGACACGCCACGACGAGAACGCCAACTTCATTTTATAAGCCAATTCTGCTCCGACATTAAGTACGTCCATGGAAAAAACAACGTCGTAGCCGACGCGCTATCTCGAATAGAAGACATACAATGCCCTACGACAATCGACTACGCGCAACTCGCTACAGATCAACACACTGGACCCGAGTTAAAACAGCTTATGAACCAGTCCAACTTGAAGTTCACTGACGTCACAATACCTGGACTCGTGCACGCGCGCGCATGTCTAGCGCGCATTGCGCGCGGTAACTGATTTGTGCGCAGTGCCCGCGCGTATATTTATAGTGTGCGAGTAGGAAGCACGATATGACGTGAGCGAGAGAGAACTATGCGCGAATTTTAATTTTTGTATAAATATAGGCTGTGTTGTCAATAAATTAATTAGTAACTTGACAGTCGTCTTTCATCAACCTTCTGATTCCAAGATAGGTCCCCATAGTGGTGACCCCGACGTGATGATGTATCTTCGCGCGTTGACAATCTAAGCACGCTCTTGTCCAGTTGCCGATATCGCGATTCAAGTCGGGCCAGAAGAATTTCGCGCTAACTTGCTTCCTTGTAGATTTCACGCCTGGATGGCACAAATCGTGTTGCGCTTTATATGCAGCGTGACGATATGTGCTTGGTAGGTAAGGACGTGGTGTTCCAGTTGACATCTCGCATTTGATTGGTCGAGTGAGTCCAGGTATTGTGACGTCAGTGAACTTCAAGTTGGACTGGTTCATAAGCTGTTTTAACTCGGGTCCAGTGTGTTGATCTGTAGCGAGTTGCGCGTAGTCGATTGTCGTAGGGCATTGTATGTCTTCTATTCGAGATAGCGCGTCGGCTACGACGTTGTTTTTTCCATGGACGTACTTCCGTCGTATCGCTAGACCGCCTCAAACCAGCCTACATGCAGAACGATACTAGTGAAGATGGAAGCTGCACCGCCCTTCAAGACGTACCCCGCCATCACCAGCCCTATGTGACGAGATCCGGCCGGGTAGTGAAGCCCACCGTACGCTTCGCTTGAGGGGGAGTGATGTGGGAGCATCGTGCACGCGCGCGCATGTCTAGCGCGCATTGCGCGCGGTAACTGATTTGTGCGCAGTGCCCGCGCGTATATTTATAGTGTGCGAGTAGGAAGCACGATATGACGTGAGCGAGAGAGAACTATGCGCGAATTTTAATTTTTGTATAAATATAGGCTGTGTTGTCAATAAATTAATTAGTAACTTGACAGTCGTCTTTCATCAACCTTCTGATTCCAAGATAGGTCCCCATAAGGGCTTAACTGATTTTTTTGACAAAATAACTTATGGGTATCGTTGGATTTAGCGTGAAATTATCTACAATAATACATTCTCAAAATACCGAAATGAGGCATAATTTAAGCTCTAAGCTATCCCTTGTCTCGGCAAGCAGCACACAGCCCTCTCAGGCACCGCCTCCCGTAGTCAACGCCTGGTCCAAGCCCCCGAGCATGGTCCGGGCGCAGGCCGCGCCAGCGACACCTAGCAGCGCTCCAGCTATTGTTGAAGCGCTGCCTGTAGCCCACACTAGCCCTCCCGCCTCTAAGTCTGGTCCCTCTGGCCAGGCTACAACTTCCCTGATGGAAGATCTGGCTCTGATTAAGCAGAGCCTATCAGCCATCGATCTGAAGGAAGTACGTGTGCTAGCACACAAACTTCGTTCAGCCGCCACTCCCGAGGACCGTTTCTGTGCCCTGGTCCAGCACGATGGCATTCTCGACGCTATCATGCGCTGCCCCTTACCTTCTTTTAGTACTATCTAATATGGATAGTACACCAAAAAAGGTTAAACCTCGCTCCGTAGCGTTAGCGTTTTTCAACGCAAACGGCCTCACTCGTCAACGCGACTTGGTTCATAACTTTTGTAAGACCCATCAGGTCGATGTGATGCTTGTACAGGAGACCCTCCTGAAACCTAGTAAGCGGGATCCTAAGATCGCCAATTACGTAGTGGTTCGTAATGATAGGCTTACCAATGCCGGAGGCGGTACGCTTATCTATTACCGAAGGTCTCTTCACTGCATCCCAATTGATACTCCCTCATCTTTAATCAACTTAGAAGCGTCTTGCTGTCGCCTAGCTATGAACGGCCACGAACCGATCATACTAGCGTCTTGCTACCTTCCCCCTGATAAACGTTTGCTCAGTAGTGATATCAACGCGCTACTTTCTCTGGGAAGCTCCGTCATACTGGCGGGAGACTTCAACAGCAAACACGTCATGTGGAACTGTCACACCTCCAACACCAACGGTAGGATACTTGAACAGCTAACTGACCCACGACCAGACACAGACCACCACACCTTTGACATTATCGCACCCATGACTCCGACCAGGTTCCCCGGGAACCTCGACCAACGACCAGACATACTCGACATAGCACTTTTAAAAGGCGTAGCCCTCAGGTTAAGCTCGATAGAAGTGCTCCACGAACTTGACTCTGACCACCGCCCCGTTCTCATGAGACTAGGCTCGGATCCAACTGAACTGATACCCCAGACTAAGACAGTGGTGGACTGGAAGCGATTGGGGGAATCCCTGAAAGCTATCAGTTCACCAGACTTAGACAAGGTACCTGACGACATACAGACACTAGATGACGTCTCCACCGCGATCGATGCTCTCACTAGTCACCTCCGCACTGTGATCGGTGAGTCTTCTAAGCAGGTACCGGTGGTGGACCACCGCTGGGACTTGCCCGAGGACGTGAGGAGACTGCTGACAGCAAAGAACGCCGCCACTAGGGCATATGACGCGGCTCCCTCCCGTGATAACAAATCCACTTTGAATTTCTTACAGCGTGCTGTTAAGAAACGCATAAGTGATCTTCGCGCCCAGAACTGGACAGACCTACTTTCAGGGCTCGAGCCAACCCACCAGGCTTACTGGCGGCTGGCTCGAACTCTGAAAAGTGACACACTTAGAACGATGCCCCCTCTTGATAGGCCAAACCAAGTCCCCGCGTTCGATGATGAGGAAAAAGCCGAGTGTTTGGCTGAGAGCCTCGAGGCCCAGTGCAACCTTTCCCCCGATCACGTTGACCCTGCCCACCTCCATACGGTGGTCAGTGAAGTCGAACGTCGCAGCTCCCTACCACCTTCCGACCCCCCGCTCGAGCTTATTAGGGCCGCCGAAGTTGAGTCTGTCATCAAGGGTCTCGCTATCCGTAAAGCCTCCGGCGCTGATGGTATCAGCAACAAAGTGGTCAAACACTTTTCTGTCCCCTTAATCTATCTCCTAGTCAGCATCTTCAATGCGGCCATGAGCAACTGCTCTTTCCCCGTTGCGTGGAAGTCCGCCGACGTCATCGGCATCCACAAGCCAGGCAAGAAGGCTACCGAGCCCTCTAGCTACCGGCCCATCAGTCTCCTCAGTACTCTGGGGAAGATCTACGAGCGTCTCATTCGGAGGCGTCTCTGGTCCCATATCCACGAACATAAACTCCTTCCCGACGAGCAGTTTGGCTTTAGAGCTAGACACTCTTGCGTTCAACAAGTGCACCGCATCACGGAGCACATTCTAGATGGCTTCAACGCGAATCCAAAACCGAAAGGGACTCTCGCAGTCTTCTTAGACGTGGCGAAAGCCTTCGACAAAGTCTGGCACGACGGCTTGATTTTCAAGCTGTACCACATCGGCGTGCCAGATCGTCTTGTGCACATCATACAAGACTTCCTTAGGGATCGAAGCTTTCGCTACCGCGTCGAGGGGGAGCGATCGTCTCCCCATCCTATCAGAGCCGGAGTGCCCCAGGGCTCCGCGCTTTCCCCCTTGCTTTTCTCGCTGTACACCAGCGATATCCCGCGGTCATTTCATCCCAGTGTGCAGCTCGCACTCTTTGCGGATGACACCGCTATCTACTGCTCCGGATGGCAGAGAGTTCACATGCGTGGTCGCCTCCAACGAGCCCTCACCGAGATCGGTGCTTGGTTCAGGAAATGGCGGATCACGGTTAACCCAGATAAAAGTGCAGCGATGTACTTTTCTGACTACAAGCGTGGTCCGCCAGCGAAACCACTGTCCTTGTTCGACAAGCCCATTCCCTGGGCTTCGTCTACCAAATACCTGGGGGTTACCCTTGACACCAAACTCAACTTCAAGGACCATATTAAGCGAGTGCGCGATAGGGCTGCCTTTGTCTTAGGCCGCCTCCACCCTCTCATCTGCAAGCGTAGTAAGCTGTCCCTTAGAAATAAGGTGACGCTTTACAAAACTTGCGTTCGCCCCATTATGACCTACGCATCTGTCGCGTTTGCTCATACTCCCTCAGTACATCTGGATCGACTTCAGGTGATCCAGAACCGCTTTGTCCGCAAGGTGGTCGGGGCTCGCTGGTACCAGCGAAACTCCGACCTCCACTGCGATCTCGAACTCCCATCCATCCGTCAATTTATGAAGGATGCATCCCGCCGCTATTTTGATGCGGCACCTCATCACCCCAACCCTCTCGTAGTCAGAGCTTCAAACTACTGTACAGACACGACAGACTCGCCACCCCGTCGTCGCCGCCCGAGACACGTCTTGAGCGACCCGGATGATCCTATAGCAGCCGTAGTATCGGCTGCGCTAGGATCACCGGACCAGTCTAGCCCTTCTGGCTCAGGTACCGCTTTCGGCACCGGTATAGGATACCAGCGTAACACAATCAGACACCGACCCCGCCGGCGAGGTCGACGTACCCCCCGTAGGTTAGCTAGAACGGTCGCGACTTTCAATAGGGTCCACTCTTCCAGTGGACGTAGCCTTCTCGATCCTCTTATCCCGGCAACGGCCCAAGCCGAGGCTCGCACCCCAGGGGTGCCCTTGAGCTAGTTGCCTCCCACTTTTGACGGCTGGGCGCCCTAAGCGCCCGCCCTCCCGCCCGGTGACGCTGTAAAGGTCGATAGAGACCAACAGCATTAGCTCGTTCAAAAAAAAAAAAAAAAAAAAAAAAATAAATTAATTAGTAACTTGACAGTCGTCTTTCATCAACCTTCTGATTCCAAGATAGGTCCCCATAAGGGCTTAACTGATTTTTTTGACAAAATAACTTATGGGTATCGTTGGATTTAGCGTGAAATTATCTACAATAATACATTCTCAAAATACCGAAATGAGGCATAAATCTCGAGATTTTGAGTCTAAAAACAGTTTATCACAGGAATACAGTTCGTTTAGCATAAAAACATTATTATATTTATTTTATGATATTCTAGTTTTCCAGTAATTTTATGAATTAGTACTATATATAGTATTTTAAAATAGAATTAAAACATTTTCAAGCAACTAAAACTTACATAAACCTTTTCTATTACCTTATAAGCACTCTACATTAAAATGACGCCGTTGAAGTTTAAAGTAAATTTTCTCGAAACTATCAATTTGACAGTTAAACCCTTTTTTATTTTAACCCTTCATTTATTATGACTTATTTTTACTTTTTATTACTTTTTACTTACACTTATTATTATACTTAAACTCTCTCCCCTGTGAGAAAAACAATTATCCTATTACAAGATACTGTAATAATACTGCATTAAATTGTCTATGGAGTTTTGGCGGGAATACGAAAAAGATCGCGTCGCGGCATTGTATTATTTTCCAAAATTTGTGTTATTTTCAGTGTTAGTGCATAAAATTGGTGGCATTTAATTCGTTAAGTGCTGAATTACAGGCATGAGTGTGGGAAAGTGGTATAATGATGGTGAAACGTTTCTTTTCGTGTTGTTTCCAAAACTCCATAGAAGCTTCTGGTAAAGTTGCCACCACTTTACTAGGAATATGACTTGACTAGACTAGACTGTGACTTAACTTGATGACTTAGACTGTGATTTGACTTGACACATTATATGATATTAATTAACTTGAGATATTATCAATTACTTGACACTGGCTAAATACACAAAAGTGTGGAGCCAAAACCAAACAAAAAAAAATTGTCTATTTCATTACCCGTCTTTGACAAAAATATCCATACCTTAACGATGATACACATACAAAACGAAGTTCTTAATGACATTCCGTTGGAGCCAAATCTACGAAGATCAGAGAGCAATTAAATACGAAAAACGAGATTTCTTATTTGCTCAAACAAATCAAAACGCTGTTATATCCTGAAGAGTGATCTCATTATCCCTGTTGATATCAACGTTAATATACAACAGTATAGCACATTCGTTTGATGTGCCATACACCAAATAAAAAGACAACCGAAATTCAGTCGTCACGGAACAATTTTCATTAGGAACGAATTACGTGACTGAGTTATTAAGAGGCCGAAACAACCCCCTGTTGTGCCTCTTTTAAACTAAAAAACTTTTCCATTATGCTTCCCAGTTTCGTATACGTGTCGAAGAAAAGTAGGATTGTTTGTTGAAAAAAGTATGTGACATTCTGACAAACAGGTGCAGTTTGATGTATTTGAGTGTTTTGGATACTGAATTTTGAAATAATTCCTTTCAACTACAATTTTTTTTAATTAACATTTTTAAATCAAAATTTTTATTAAAAAAAAAAACTTGTGTTCTTGAAGTAAAACTTCTTTACGCACGCTTAACTTGGGGAGTAAGCTGGTGAATGCCAGGCGAACGGAAGTTGAAGTTGGTTCACGTAGATATGCATTGTCAAGAACCAAGTCAAAAATTTTTTTAACACGGCAAATTACCTTTATTTTCTAAATGCTACAATGATTTAATAACTAATACTAAAAACTACCTACTACAAAAAAAAGAAACATTTGGACTATATACTGGCCGCGATGACCTATAGACAGTCCAAATATAGACAGCTCAACCTCACTACTAGAAGGTAGCGTACCCAACATGCTGGCAGCATTGCCCCGTTGAATTGCAATGCTTATTCGTAGTGCCAAATAAAATAGTAAAAATTATTATTATTTAGTTAAAATTGATATTATTATGTTGGTATGTCCGGTAAAAATTTACAATTGTGAAGATGGCAACATTAACATTAAATATAGATGGAGCTAAAGTTTTACTTCAGTCGTGTGGTTTAAAGCACACACTTTTTTTACTTACTGTAAGAGATACGGAAGCTGCAGTTTATGGACATAAGGTTGACAAGGGGAAACTGTGGGTTTAGTTTTCATGTAACTTAAAATAAATATTTAGATTTTGGCCACGTTTCTTGCTTCTTTGATATTACTATTTTCCACGACAGAAACACCTAGTCGTCGGCAACACTTACTTTAATAATTTAACATTATAGGGTCAGAAGAACAAAAAAAAAGAACCATCCAACTTGATATAAAAAGTATCGATTCCATTTTTAAAAATATAGAATCTGTTTCAATACAAATACTCACAATTCAATTTTACATTCATTCTAATTGCGAAGCCTAATATGAAGACCGAAGCTGAGCCGAAAAGCTTTGCCATGAAATTTTAATTGTACCGCAAAGAGCAAGCTTTGCCACCGTGTCGAGCAACAGTGTACAGCAGTGACTAAACTACAAATAATTCTACTACCTTAGGTATTAAGAATATAGAGGGCTACAGGAAAAATTGTGCTAGATCCATTAAGGGCGTGGAGTACCCATAATTTCTTATTTCACTATTAAACACCCTTTTTTTTGAGGGAGGAAATGCCCTCGCACTTCCCTGCCACCACGGGCACGGTTGTGGTGGCAGGAGTATGTGGGACTCGATCCCACTAAAACCTTCCCGTGAGCCCTCGTCGCTCGGTCGCGCGCGACTGCAGTCCAGCCAACTCACCCCCCGGCCAACTCACCCCCAAACAAAATAAACATAATTAAATTTTGCAGCCTAAAAATCGGCATTTTTCAATAAAAAAAATTAAAAGTCAAATATCTCGCGTAAAGGGTTAAGTTTAGGCTAGGGCGGTTATTCGTGAAATAAACCAGAAATGATACTCCACGCCCTTAACGGATCTAGCACGATTTTTCCTGTAACCCTGTATGTATACATAAATATAATTCTAATGGAAAACCTATTCCCAAAATTACTATGGGTTATTTAATATTAATATCAACCTTAAAATAGCTTTTTGGTCACATTACTTGTGTAATATAGGTTTTATGTACTTATGGTAGAAAGACTGCTGTTCAATCTGACGGTACCATGTGTGCCAAGCCGCTGGCAAAAGCTATGCCAGAAATAATCATCTTATTTTTATTTTTACAAGTGCATAAAACTATATATACTATACGAGTATCATTCTCTATTAAGAATGTTTATTCATTAATGAACTTTAAATTGGTACTTTTAATTTATAAAATTATCAGGATTTTTGTAGATAAATAATGCTTATTTGTGAACTGTTTGCTTAGATGTTTTGTTTAGATTTAGACTGTACCAGTCAGAACTCTCCCTTGAATGTTTTGAATATTTCTGGGCAGGGATGCTTCACGATGTGCTTTCCTTTTCCGTCTTTGCTTATTGAAGGTTAATTATAAGTCACATTAAGTCAAAACCGCGAGACTTAAGGTACTGCATATTAGTAACAACTGCACTGTCGAGGCGTCGGACCAGTTTGAATTTCGACAATAAATTAAACAGTGCTCGCAACTCGCGACAGAAATGTGAATTGTTTAACTGTACGTACCCGATGACTTTTTGTTCCAGCCGCTATTCGTTTCAACGTCAGATGTTTTGAAATAACTTTCTGAAATTATTTCCGTAGATGTTTATCGTGTTTAAAATAAATAAAATTGCATGTAGTTTTTCCGTCATATTATTACGTGAGTTACGGAGGCTGCAGGTGGAGGATGCAGAAGAGAAACTAATATGGATTTCTATGGCTTATTTATTCTATAGTTACATTATAATAAAAATCCTACAATCTAGGGAGGTGCTTCCGGCCCCAAGGTCGGGACCGGAGTATCTTATGCCGTTCGAACACACGTGAAATGACATAAGACAGTCTCTGCTGCGTCGGCGCATGCCTGCATGGCACCAGTCGCGGTGTGCTGTGGGCTGACGTCATACGATGACATAACACGTTGGATGAAGTACCAAGTTTTTTTTGTTATTGTTTTGGCTCCACACTTTTGTGTATTTAGCCAGTGTCAAGTATTGATAATTTTCAAGTTAATGATGTTTCATATATCAATATTTACATATACAACACTTGCTATAGAAGTTAAGTCAAAAAACAATTGGCATTTAATATCAGAACTGTATCCATTATGTATTGATAAAAAGGGGTTTGGTGACTTAAATCACACTAATTTCATGCTAACTGGCGCAATAGCTCAATTGGTAGCAATTCTGCCCTCTGAGCGGTAGGTTGTGAGTTCGATTCCCACCCAAGACAAATATTTGTGTGATGCACATCGTTGTTTGTTCTTTGTTTGGGTGTTATACTATGTATATATTTACAAACAAAAAGTATTTAAGTATGTTATTAGTTATCTAGTTCCCATAGTTGAAGCTTTGTTTGATTGATAAAGTCTACAAATATTTATTTATTTACTGAATAGTCATAACGTATCTTCAAATAAAAAAACATGATCTGTGCGACAGACGTATCTTAAGAGTTATTTGATTCAGCTGCGATGCACGAGCTTTTGGTTTTTGAGGAGATCCGAAAGAATTTTATGTTCAAAACCAAGGGTTTGATCAACTGGCGATCACCAACAGTGAGTGCTTGTAACCTTCAACATGGTACCGTAATCATAATACAAGAGCTGTTTGGCGCTGAGGAGTTCCAGTTTCTTTAAAATACATGGTCAGATCAGTTGATAGGTCCTTAAATAACTAATTCCTAGCGATTGGTGAAATATTACACAAAAAATATGATAAAATTGGCACAAAGTTTCTTCAGAAGTTCTTACTTCAACTCAAAAAATAGTTTACACGTGGCATATTTGAGAATAATATAACAATTACATAACACAAATATCTACAAAAGCTGTTATAGGATTTACAAATCCGAGAAAGAGCTTTTATATTCGAACAAAATTGTGATCGAACAGAGTAGCTGGAACATTCCTCGTATCCATCCATAGAGTGGTCGCATTTGTTGGAGAATCTAAAATTTAAGTGTCGTCCCACATACCTTCAGCCTTCCATCCATACTCCGCATATATGATCTGGCACTGAGCCAGCAATACGCCTAGCTGGGAAATAGTACGATATCGAATTTTTAGGTAGATATAAGAGTATTATATCTAGAAATAATAACAAACGTGGTAATACCGCTCTTTGTTATATAATAGACGCTGGTCTTTGTCCAATAATAGACGTGCCTAATAAAATAATAATGAAATCGCCTCAATCGCCTGATTCTAGGGCTTGTCGAATCAGAAAATTATATATCCTCTCACAAAGAAAATTGGATACTAACTAAAAGTTACCTGACTTGTACAACTATTTCAGTGTGAACGGTTGCCAAAAAGGATTTGCCGAGGTAAATGTCGCTTTTATTTGGGTCATGTATCGACGTGACATTTTAACGAAAACATATTTTATTTATTTTTATTTTTACTGTTTACGACGAGTATAAAAGTGAGAATATTACTAAACGATGAAATAATGATATCATGATCATAGTAATATTACAAATTTAACGTTTTTTTAGGATCCAATAAAGATCGAGTTTCACAATGCGACGACACATTTTCAAACTATTCATCAGATTAAATCGGTAAATTTTCTTTTTGTATTAATTGTACGGGTTTTACTCACGTTATAATTGGCCGGACTATCCGACTATAGTTTCGACTGCGTTTGGCAGCCTTCCTCAAGGTGAGTGCGCGCGCGCGACGGCGACTTGCTTAGCAATTAATACAAAATGTGTGAAAACCACGTTAGTTTCCATAATAAAATTTTCTTTTTCTTTTAGTCTGAAACCAACAGTTTATTGGGCTGATACATATAATATAAGACCACATGGGAAAAACAAGTTTGATACTTTTTGTACCTTGTGATATTTAAATAAATTTTTCATATTGAAAACTGACACACCCTTTACAAATAAAATCATTATCAGTATTTGAGAAAGTCAACTGTCCGATTGCGATTGGCAAACTTTTTGGAAAATTCCTGGTTTTAGCCGCGGACTTTGATTTATATCTTCCACAAAAACTGCACAATTTTCCGGGTGTACTCCAGTAAATTCAAATTTAACAAACATTCATACACATATACTTCGCATTTACTGTAGTAATTTTACTAAAAGGAATTGTTTGCATATAATATCAGGGTCCAAAAATGTTTACCAGTTTTCAAATTAGATTCTTTAGCACACTGTGTGCAGTAAAATATGAACTGCTACGTACATTATTACTTTTTAATAGTTGTGGCATCGATTTTAACATACTCGTAAAGAGCATGAATTATTTATAATGAAACTTTTTTATTAATTTAAAAGTTCACTCATTCGCTTGGATAAATTTCTGTATTTTTGTCTCGCCTCTATGCCTAGCTCTATGCCTAGATAAAATTTTATCATATTTTTACAAAAAAAAAAAGGTTTCCTAGACGACAATCGCAAGCGATCGATTTCATTGTAAAAACAAAATTCTGTGCTCTATGCCCGATAAAATTAAATTATATCATCGACTTTGAGACGCAGATTTGTGTATGCAATTATCAACTTTAAGGTGGTAAACATTTTCAGACCACGAGTATACATGATTGTGTCATGAAAAAATTATGTTAAAGCTCCTGGGACAAGATTATTAAGACAAGAAACCTTCGTTTCTAAGTCCACTAAGGAAGCAGATTAACCGTACTTTAGCCAGTTAAAGCGGATTAAGTTATATGCTTTGATGGTGATATAAGCGAGTTATGATTTCAGTGGTTTTGGAGAACATTCCATAAAATCTTTCCTTATTTTAAAAGTAAACTATTATCCAATGTTAGTTTTATAATATGTCGTCTATACAGGTATCACCGCTTTGCCAGTTATTCTGCCGGGCACTGCAGCTAGTGAAATTACTGGTCATTGAAACTTCATGATCTGATCTCAGTCTCAGTCTAATAATAAGATTACTAGACTGTGACGTGTCTCAGGATGACATGCGCAGTGCAGTGTCACGTGGAACTTTACATTAGAGTTCCGAGTGCTCGCTGCAGCTTATAACACCTGCAGTATCAAATGCAGCTATTATGAGCGGCCGTGTCGCTTTACATCATGTGAATGACTAGCTCATCATAGGTTTTCACTCATTTCAAAGTTCTGTCGACTTGCCAAAACAGTAAATTAGTTCTTATAAACGGTACCAGTCGAGTGCTAAAATTTGGGTCAAAAGCTGGCTTGTATCGTTCGGCGTTCAGCGTCCAAATTGTCGCACCTCATTTTCTGTCACTTAGCTTTCTACATCGTGAAAATTTTCACGTAACTGCATTTTGACAGCATACAAAAACCAACCATATCGTTTTGAGATAATGGTTCATGTTTAATATCACAATAGAAGTATATAAGTCATGACAAATAAAGTATTTCTGAACACCCATTTCTGATGAGAAGCTAGAGGACTGTTTTTAAGACTCCTTAATGCCAACGTATGAAAAAAGCTACAAAGGTTTTTAATATTCAAACCGTGTAACACACTTTGTGTAGAGTGTCGTTGTACTGAAGTGAAGGGCGAGAGGATATTTTGGACCTCTGCTTGAGATACTTATTCGCCCAATTGTCACGAGCTAACAATACGGATAAAACTCCCGAAAAATGGGGTCAACTCCTGCTTTTTAGGATCACTTTTGATTGATTTCAAAGCCAATAGTAGACAAAAATATATAATCTAAACTGTTTGTACATGTAATATGTAATAATAATAATATGTGTGGACATCTCACACAACGCCATCTAGCCCCAAACTAAGCAAAGCTTGTGCTATGGGAACCAGATAACTGATACAATACTTAGATATTTTTTTGTTTGTAAATACATACAATATGACATCCAGACACAGAACAAACACCTATGTTCATCACACAAATGTTTGTCCTGAGTGGGAATCGAACCCACAACCCACAGTTCAGAAGGCAGGGCTACTACCAACTGAGCTATCGGGCCAGTCAGTCAAGCACAAGTCAGTCAGTTTGTGCTTTATAAACATAATTTGGTAATATTAAACTCTATCAATATTGGATCATACTCACGATACTTTAAATATAATAAAACTCATGCTTACTTAATTTATCAACAAAGTAAATTATTTTTGAGCGATAGCTATTAAATAAAACTAGTTAATCATTTTAGCATTATTATTATATCACATAAGCTGTAAATTTCAAGTAAATGTCAAACATTCCTTCGCTTCACGGATTGGCTTTTTGAAGAACACATTGGCGGATCCTATAAAAAAAGGGTCTCAAACAGCAGAGACTTGTTAGGGCTTCAAAGAGGCCGGTGGAAAGTTTAATAAAACACATATAGGTACGCTACTTTTCAATTACTAATTATTGAACAATGCTTATTGTGGCAAGTATCAACTTATTACATAATACAATAATTATTATTTTAATTTTAACATAGTTTTGGCTAATAAACTGTACGACATATATACACAAGTGCGCAGTTCATTTACTTCATTTAAATTATTGTAAAATTCTTCGGCCTTTACGCTAATAAAATGCAAGAATCAATATAAAAAGCCGCCACAACGACCACCCCGCTGTCAATCGAAAAAATTCACCGACAGACAGCGTCACTTCCGGTAAGTACCGCCGGCCGACTTCCGGTATCGGCCCCGGGCGGACGCTGTTATTGACCCTTTATTATAGTGGCGGGTGCTATTGCAATGGCAATGTTAATAAGTATAGTGAACCAACAAAATGAAATAAAATGGCTTCATATATTATTAATCTTTGCTAAAATACAAATGTAGCGAGAAAGGTACCTACCCATCTACCAGTCTAGGTCTGCAGTCTGTGTCAATACAATTATGAATAAATAATAATAATATCGCCCACAATCACATACATAGATCCTGGACCCTAACTACAATTCCCTATATCTAGGAACTACGAAAATCATGGTCCTACAACAACCAGGCTCAGAACAAGTATTAGCACTTTTTTTCTATGCATAAATCCTTGCCGCAGAAATCGAACCCGCCTCCTCCCGCTTATGAACCGACCTGCTCTACCACTATACTAAAGAGGCTATCAATATTTATAAATTACTTAGAAAAAAGTGCAGTTTGAATATGAGCCATGAGATGGCCGACCCATCATAGTAACCACGATAACCACGTAAATTCTATAAAATTTTAATAACTCAGGCATCGTAGAAATATGTAATAAATCTACTTGTGGTTAGCAGAGTAGCATTCGTTGCTTACTTTTAGCGAAAACTTAAGTTAAAAGCTTTCAGGCAGTTTTGAAATTCTGGTACCAGGGCTTACCACTTGCCTATAAATGAGAAGGAAGGGCTTTACCATCTCCATCAATATAGATTAGTTTTTAATTTAAACAAAAAAAATGAATCACGAGCGGATTTTGAACCCACGTCCATTCATCTTTAAAGCCTGGGTGTGCTTTACTTACTGCTACCTACCTAGCTACCGTGACAAAACAATATCAAAAAATCAAAACGTGTT
Source organism: Ennomos fuscantarius (assembly GCA_905220475.3). Classification (NCBI taxonomy): domain Eukaryota; kingdom Metazoa; phylum Arthropoda; class Insecta; order Lepidoptera; family Geometridae; genus Ennomos; species Ennomos fuscantarius. The sequence goes on along the minus strand of HG992037.1, from coordinate 8,214,865 downwards.
TACTATCGAAACTTACAAAGAAAAACTTCGTTAATTTTACAAGACATTTATCAAGGAAGTGGGCTCAAAGGAAACAATACTCAAATTACAGGTCAGTAACAATAACGATAACAAGCAAGTGCTGTAACATCTGGCTTGAGCAAGGGCAGCGGAATACAGTTTCTTAGATCCAGACGGCGGAGGAATGGCGGCAATCTTTATGACCGGTGTAAATTGGCACGTTAAACCCTGTAACCCATTAGATGATTTGGTGGTCGTTATGGTGGTCAATACGAGGCCTTATGGGGTGAGGAAAACGTTATTGCGAGAGACTTAGAGGCTTGAGCAAAGGTAGTGGAATACAGCTTCTTAGATCCAAACGGGGAGAATTGTGGGCAATTTTTATAACCGGTGTAAATTGGCACGTTATAAGTCGTAGGTACACAGTAGATTATTTGATGGTAGTTAAGGTGGTGAACACGAAGCCTTATGTCTCTATGGACAGAAGATCTTGTGTCGTCCACTTTTTTAGTGGATAGAATAAGAATAGTAAGACCCTTCTTTTCTTAGTAGTCTTCTCGATCCTCTTATCCCGCCAACGGCCCAAGCCTAAGCTCGCACCCCAGGGGTGCCCTTGAGGTAGGTGCCTCTCATTTTTGACGGATTAAGTACCTGCCCTCTCACCCAGTGACGCTGTAAAGGTCGGTAGAGACGAACAGCATTAGCACGTTATAAATTATGGAACCTTATGTGGTGAGGAAAACGGTATTACGAGAGGGTTCAGCCTAGAACGCAATTATTATGATTATTATATGTAGTATGAGCGTTTAAAATCTCAAACAAACTATGCCAGTTTCGTACCTTTATAAGAGTATAATAATAAGTATAAACTGTTTGAAATATATAGGCACACCAAATAATTAAAGATTACAAAAGTAGAAATACTAAAAGCGATCCCTTGCGGCTACCTAAGGTTTGATATTTAGGACACCTATGTTGGTAATTTATTTCATTTCTTATTTGGGTGCATTAGAACAGTTAATTGGGTGAAACTAACGTACATATTATTACTTGAAGATACCTATAATTAATTAGTAAAAAATTTACCAATTTCAGAAAACTATAAAGTTTTACTACTTCTTACACTGAAATTTCAGTTACGAATATAATGCCTGTAGCGCGGTAAACATATGAGTACAGTTTCCGGCCGGAAACTTCGCTACCCTCAGGCTCTGGAATGTTCCCTGGCCCTTCCTTATTGTTTTTAGTGCCATTGACCTTTTGTGATAAGGTTGTGATACAACATCATCTTGTCTTGAACTGAATATGACCTACATTATAACGAGCACAAAATCATTATCAAAAATAAGCGAGCCAAATTCCAAATTTGTACACAGGTATAATGACTACTATGAAGGTCAAGATAAATGTTACGTCATCCAGGGCACACTAACCAGCTTTTACATATAATATATACATATAATAGTAGTGATTTCTCCAATCTGGCTTAAGCATTTTGGGCTAAAAGTGATTACTAGACTGCTCTATTGTTTTTACTGCTAGCTTTATTGCATAATGTTTTACTATAGCTAATTAGTTTATAACTAATTATTTTAAAGTAATCCCTGTCCCCGCTGATATAATAGGTCTTTACCTATGAAATTGCCGTATTGCAGTACAGACTTTTTCAAACAAAAAAAAGTTTTGATTGGCTATGAATTCTAAATTCAAATTAATTTTGTTTTAAAAATATGACATATTATTTACAATATAAGTCTTTTGTTTATTGATTAGCGTTGTATTTTCATTACATTTCAACATTTTTCCTCATAATGGATACTTTGAAATTTCGTGTAATTATGGAATATGAGTTCCGTCGTGGCACCAACGCGGCACAAACGACACGTAACATCAACGACGTTTACGGAGAGAACTGTACAAACGAACGTACAACCCGTTATTGGTTTGCTCGGTTCCGTTCTGGGAATTTTGACTTGAAAAATGAACCTCGTGGTCGTCCGGAAACTTTGGTCAACAATGATGAATTAAAGGCGATTGTGGAAGCCGATGAATCTCAATCTACAGCTGAGCTGGCAGCAGCTTTTGATGTTAGCATCAAAACAATATTGGTCCATTTTCGACAGATTGGCAAGATAAAAAAGCTTGATAGATGGGTGCCCCACGAACTTAACGATCGCCAGCGCAACGTACGCGTCGAGACTTGCCTTGCGCTGCTTAACAGGCACAGAAATGAAGGAATTTTGAACCGAATTGTTACGTGCGACGAAAAATGGATTCTTTTTGACAATCGAAAGCGCTCAGCAAGTTGGTTAGATCCTGGTTCGGTACCAAAGCAATGTGCAAAACGAAAAATGACCCCTAGAAAGGTGATGGTCACAGTTTGGTGGTCTAGTGCTGGTGTGATTCATCATAGCTTTTTACGAAACGGCGAGAGCATTACTGCAGATGTGTACATTGAAGAACTGACCACAATGATGGCGAAACTCGCACGTCTGCAACCAGCTTTGGTCAATCGGTCGTCTCCACTGCTACTTCACGACATCGCGCGACTCCATACTGCACAACAGACCGTCTCTAAGCTGCATGAGTTGGGTTTGGAAGCTCTCCCTCATCCGCCATACTCACCAGATCTTGCGCCTACCGACTATTACTTTTTCCAAAATTGGGACAACTTTTAAGCGGGAAAAAAATTCAATTCCCAAGAGGCAGTACAAAACGCCTTTGAAGAGTTTGTTGTCTCCCGTCCTGCTGATTTTTTCAAGAAGGGCATCCATAAACTGCCACAGCGTTGGCAAAGATACTTTGATTGCAGGGGTGATTACTTTGAATAAAAGAAATAAATAAGTTCGAAAAAAAAATACTTTAACTTTTTTCAAACAAAACGGCAATTTCATAGGTAAAGACCTAATATATCAGCGGGGACAGGGATTACTTTAAATTAATATGAAAGTAACGGTGAAACGTTGTTTGTTTGTTTACTTATTTTTCTGTTTTTGTGATATTAAGGTAAAACTGTTTATTCGTTTGTGAGACACAATTCAAAATCGCTAAACAGATTTAGATAAAATTTTGCACACATTATAGACCTACAAAGGGTAAAACAACGAAAACTAATAGGTAAACTTACCTTTTTGCCCCCAGATTGCTTAAGATTAAAATTTTGGGTGAGAACGCAGCATCCCTGTTCATGTATAAATATGTACTTTTGGATTTATACTAAGGCCGATCTTGGCGTCTATCCTAGTGTAGATTTTTCGTAAACGTGTGGCGAGGAATAATAGATAATAGAGGATAATAGATTTAAATGATTTTATATTAATACCTGTGATGATGATGTGACCTTTGCCTAACAAACACATATTAAGGATGAATTAAATGGTATAAAATACATAATATTTAGCTCAGAGCGAGTTCACGTCACGGATGTGAACCGAATCGCCGGCATCGTGTCATGCCCTCGCGAGTTTATAAGTAAGTAACAGTAAAAGAACTCCGGTTGGTCATGTAACTCGCAAAAGGGTAGTGAAAATTCAATCTACTAAAATGGCTTTCAACGAGTACCAAATACCTTATGCTTATATCTATGTCTTTTGTCTTAAGATTTAAAGGGTGAAAACCATTTTTCTCCAAAACGCTAAAATGTAAGTTAGCCACGGGCTCTTCTGTCTCTATCACACTTGCAGATAGCAGGGCGATGGCAATAACATTTTCAAATACCAGGGCGATCTGTTTTTAACTGGCGTTAAGCGCCACGGTTACAGCTGCCCATAACAGTTGCAGTAGCACCCCGTCGTCACCACCCGAGACACATCTTGAGCGACCTTTTTTTTAATTATCTTTTTATTTTTGAGGGGGGGAAATGCCCTCACACTTCCCCCCCTCAAAAAACCACATACCCCCTGCCACCACCCCCGTGGTAGCAGGGGGTATGTGGAACTCAAACCCACTAAACCCCCCCCCCCCCGTGAGCCCTCGTCCGCCGTACCGGGGCGAGAAGGGGTCGCGACTGCAGTTTAGCCAACTCGCCCCCATCTTGAGCGACCTAGACTAGGTGGTAGGACTTTACTGCAAAGTTCGTCTAGGTAGGTACCACCGCTTTGCCAGTTATTCTGCCGCCAAGCAGTAGTGCGCAAGCACTGCTGTGTTCCGGTTTGAAGGGCACTGTAGCTAGTGAAATTACTGGGCAAATGAGACTTTATGATCTGATCTCACAGTTTAGTAATCTTATTACTAGATTGTGCTGATGTCTCTGGATGACGTGCGCAGTGCAGTGTCACGCGAACCTCTATACTTTAGAGTTCCGAGTGACACTGCAGCTGATATGGGCAGCCGTGTCGTTTAACATCAGGCGAACGGCTAGCTCGTCACGTCATTCCTTAACATAAAAAAAAAAAAAAAAAAAAAACCTGGACGATTCTTTAGCAAGTATCGGCTGGCTGAGGTACCGCATTTAGCACCGGTATAGGATACCAGCGTAACACAATCAGACACTGACCCCGCCGGTGATGTCGATGTACCCCCTGCCACACGTACCCTTATAGAATGGTCGCGACTTTCAATAGGGTCCGCTCTTCCAGTAGACGTAGTCTTATCGATCCTTTTATCCCGGCACAGCCCAAGCCGAGGTTCGCACCCCGTTTAAAAAAAAGCAGTTGCCTTTGCCTTTATTTCATTTTCGTATTATATGTCGTTAACACTGTTAAAGTCTTAAATCATATTAATTTTGATTCATATACATTACTATGATATCATTGAAGCTGTTACTTCTAAAAATACATTATTGTTATATCACTTCACTATCACTACATAGTATAAAACAAAGTCGCTTTCTCTGTCCCTATGTATGCTTAAATCTTTAAAACTATGCAACACATTTTGATGCGGTTTTTTTTAATAGATAGAGTGATTGAAGAGGATGGTTTATATGTACAGGGAGTAACAAAAACCCTGTTAAATAAATGAAGTATGTGTACAGATCATTACAAGTAGTCATATAAAAATGTCTAACAATACCTAAGTTATACGTATCTGAAGTTACACGCAGTATCTAAACACAAAAAAATAATACCATTTCCCAAAAATGTTTATGACACAAGCCGTGCCTATTTTTAAATAGCTAAGTAACTAAGGGAAGAGCAAACGCGGAACCGACAAACGGGGGCCGCCTTTGTCGGCTCTTTTGTAGGATGCCGCCTTTGTCGGCTCTTTTGTAGGATGCCGCTCCTGCACCTGTGTGCCTACGGGGAAATGGGGTGCGCGGGCGGCGCGGCATCACTCGGCATAGGTGCGGCGCGGCCCGCGGCTTACATTCAGTCGCACGTGCTCTCTCATGCAATTTAGTCGTTTCCAGTTTGATCGTCGCGAATTTAGTGTCGAGTGTTATGTCGTATTCTAACGACGAATACTACAATATGTTAATGTGCCTTGGTAGAAGCATTTGTGTGATGTGTTTTTGAAAGCTCTTTTAAGAGCTAAAAATGATGTACCTATCTTGTTTCTTAACAATACAAAATCACACGTGAATTCGATTGTTTAGCCTTTGCTTGACGTAAAATGATTAGAATATGTCAGTGCGGCAGAACGGCGCGCAGCACTTGTGTGCTTACCACTATTGGTTAAAGAGACCTTTTACGTCATTAAGTTACGGTCTCGCAATCCTACAACGTTGTGGTAGTGGTATAGGGCACATAAACGTATGGAAAATGCATAAGAAGTAATCTGTGGAATGGCCTCTAGTTCCGTCGCAGTAGGTATGCGCGGTGAATAGACTTAGCGTAGCATGGCGGGCGGTGCGGGGTGCGGGCAGCAGGCTGCGTCGGTGGTGCAAGTACCTATGTTGTCAATATCTGAGGTCGTCAACATTTTTAGTAACGGCATAAAAGGTTTTAATAAAAAGCACACGTAAGTTTTGTATGTCTCGTATTGAAATAGAACTAGTATTACAACAACCTTGAGTTGACACTGGATACGCAGCTCGCGGATATAACAGGGTTTTTGTTACTCCCTGTATAATAACATATAAAAATGTAAAAAGTAAATAAGTAAAAATGTAGTGTATGAATTTAGATATTCCAAAGATAGCAGGAAATCTTCATGGTTTAGAGAAAGAAGGATTGCTTTATTCTAAATTTAACGCGTGCGGGCCACGGGCAGTAATGAATAAATCAAAACTTCTGGATCGATTTTAATCATTTTTTCAGTGAATGACATTGGCTATACATTTTATACCCGTGCGAAGCCGGAGCGGGCCGCTAGTTTCATCTATAACATTGTCGCAGTTGAAGTACTTTTATTTATTTACAAATTGAACAAATTTAACAACCGTCTTTACTTTTTTAACACTGTGCCTTAAGCGTAGCGTCGCTTAGCTGGGAAATTAACAAGCCTGCCGACCTCTTTTTTAGCGAAAACTTGGCTAGAAAATATTAGGTACCTACCGTATTTTGATTATATTTCCAGTACTTGTAGTATTGCCGCTTAAGCACTATTTTTTTAAATTTTATTTGATTTTTGAATGCGAGTTTTGGCTCAGTTAGAATTTTTTGAGGACGCCATAATATTGCTTTTTGTCTTCTTATCTTTACAGCAGCTTCTAGATTATATTAATCTTTAATAATACAATTGACAGCCTCTGTGGTGTGGTGATTGAGCAAGTTGGCTCATAACCTCTTGGTGGCGGGTTTGATTCCTGCGACAGGACAAATATTTGTGCACGGGAAAAAAAGCGCAAGTATTCTTGTTCTGAGTCTGGGTGTTGTGGGACCATGTTCTTCATAGTTTCTGGGTCCCTAGATACAAGGAATTAGTGTGCATGATCTACGTATGTGATCGTTGTGCGTTATTATTATTATAAAAACATAAAAATCTTACTTTCTAATCAAATTTTATTACAATAACATTTAGCAAATGATTAGTGTGTTTAATCATTTGACTTTGGAATTTCGCTATCCAACAAAAATATAGGCATTAAAAAAACTCACACAACACAGACAAAGTCTAAGTTTCTCAGATACAGAGCAGATAAACCGCCCATATTTCTCTTTAGCGTGTGCAAAGAAAATATACGCGGAGAGTTCTCTTCAAATATTATCTGTTGAAATAATATCCGTGAATAAATAGACAGACAAAATACTCATTATAATCCGGATCCTTGGACTGGTAAAGAGAGTTTAGTCAAAATCAAAAGATTTTATTGCAAAATAGGCTATTTTTAGCTCTTTCACGAGTCAAATGTTTTAAGTATTAGGTACTTAAAATTAAGTTATTGAACTAAGCGTATAAAATAATCTATGTACATACATACCGCTTTTGACTAGGGTCATCGATATACCTAGTGGGCGTCGGCCTACGCTGTGTAATACAGCTTATCGTCGTCACTCAAAAACCTTTCTTCCCCATCGGTTGTTGGCTCTGCAAGTGACTTAGCATATCCATGGCCACTTAACTTGGTATTTCTAAGAGCTATATCGGTGACTGTAGTTCTCTTGCGAATCGCTCTGTAAATTATCTCACTTAAAACTCCAATCTTAACTCTGAAAATTCTGTACTAAGAAGGCTACTTACTAAGTAACGCTTAGGTACTAATCTGTAGTACATTCAGTATCAGTGCTAAGTATGAATTAAAAATAAATAAATAATAATAATAATAAAAAATATACCTAAAACTATTAAAAAAAAATCCTTTAAAATAAAAGGGTTTTAACATTTTCAACTAAAATCCCAATGAGAACATCATCAATGTAATCGAAATATGCATTATTGAGGATAACTCAAAAACTACTTGTCAGATCTTTATCAAATTTAATTGAGACCACACGGCAAACACTATCATTCAAATAAAAAAGATTCATCAATTTCGGTTTACCCACTCGAAAGTTCTGCAGTAACAAACACATGTTTTTTTAATTCAATCTAATTGAGAACAATCTGAGAGCCACATTTTTTGAAGTCGGTTGAAAATTGAAAAAAATGGAACAAGGCTAAATCACATATAGCACTCTATTTCGAGGATTACATCTGGGTGGTTCGGACCACCAACACTAATTTTCAACATTAATAAGGCGTGAAGCCATCGTCACACACGTGCTCCGGATGCAAGCTACGCAATATATTCAATCCTGTCATGTCATAGCTGTTTTTATCCTTTTTTTATTAGCAAACAAATCGGTGTTAAGCTTCGGACGCAATGAGTGATATTAGTTTTTTCGCATCTCATGTGATGCCATTATTCTTTTTGATTTGGCTGAAAATTACAAAGTGTACAGCTCTCGTAGCTTCTGAAATATAAAAAGTTGTTATCCATACATTGGGGTGGTTACGTGATTATTGACCGAAACAAGACCCGACCTGAAAAAGAAATCACTGAAATCAATAGTACTTAGGTTTAGTAGTAGGTAGGTAGTTATGTTATAACATACAATAAAACCCATAAAACGTAAAAAGTCGTGATATTATAGAACGATAAAATGTTGGTTTATCACAACGGTTTCAAGCTTTATTAAAATTAAATATACAGTCACCTGACTGTTGTCGTGACGCTTTTGTTTCATGAACAATATCACTTGAACAATATTGAATTGAAATTGAGCTGTCTCAGATAACTGATACAATACGTAAATACTTTTTGTTTGTAAATACATACATAGAATACAATATAACACCCAGACACGGAACAAACACCGATGTTCATCACACAAATGTTTGTCCTGGGTGGGAATCGAACCCACAACCCACAGTTCAGAAGACAGGGTAACTACCAACTGAGCTATCGGGCCCGTCGAACAACAATATTAGATATTAGGTTACAAATATAACCTAATATCTAATATTTAGAAGAATAATATTTTATCTAATCAAGCAGTTATTTTATGTTTATCTTCGTTTTTAAATATTATAATAACGCCCAACGATCACATATATAGATCCTGGATCCTAACTAGGATTCCCTGTATCTAGGAACCAAGAAACTACGAGGACCATGGTCCCACAACACCCAGACTCAGAACAAGTATTTATGCTTTTTTTATGTGAACAAATATTTGTCCTGTCGCGGAAATCGAACCCACCGCCTCCGGGTTATGAGCTGACCTGCTCAATCACCACACCACAGAGGCAGTCGACGACTGACGACAGATTGTGTAGCTGTGTGTGTTAAATTGGCAACATTACTCATTCAAAATTCAATTGAATGTGTTTGAAACTAAATTTTACAGTTCAAACAACAAGGCCTAATAAATTACAATTAATAGACATGACAAAGCCTTAAAAATAAACCAACCGGTTGATAATATATCTTTGTTGAGAAAATTGCTTCCCAACTCATTCAATTATTACGGGTGTTTATTTTCTTTGCTACAGTTGAATACAGTAGATTAGTTTTTGCAAACAGGCAGATTAGAATTACGCACACATTGACGCGCGTTCAGATAGTATTATATGTATATTTACATACTCCGATCGGATGACCGTTAAATGAAAATAAAACTCCCTGCCCAATAACACTGTAAAGGTCAGTAGAGACAAACAGCATTCAAAATTAAAAGATATAATTACCTAAAACAAACATGCAGTGGCATGAGTCATACTACAAAAAGCTCCAAATCGATAAATGTTTTACTGACAATAATAATTATCCACGGATAAATTTAGAACTTTCTTGCATTTTTCCCACCACTAACCTGACTAAAACATCATGGCGAGCGAGTTATTCAAAATCGCAAGCGTCTAAATCTTTTTTGTAAATAGCTGTGTTATTTGTTTTTATTACAATAGATGGGGAAAGCGATGATTTTTATTTGAGCAGCAAATGTGTTGCAATTGGTACGAGCATGAAGTCAATCGCATCTTCTTATATACAGAGCAGACAAAAAGGGCGAATTGAGGCAGACGCAGTAGAATGCTCTATTTTGCAAATTTACAGATAAGGGTTACGTTATTTCTCTATTCAAATGAAATTTATTTGAAAACTATCGTGAGTATAACACATTTTGTAAGATAAAAAACGGCTAAACTCACGTCAGTCGAAACCTGGTCGGTGTAAATTTGACTATATAGTCGAATTTACTCCGGCCAGGTTTGAGTCGTAGCCGTTGGTTATCTTACAAAATGTGTCATACTCCATAGAGTTTACTATTAATACAATACTCAATAATAATCCAATATAATATATTCGACTATAATAGTCGAATTTACTCCGACACCGAACGTGTGTTACGACATCAAACATGCCCGAAGCCTTGTCGGTGTAAATTCGACTTTTTCTATTAATAATAATAATAATTAGGTTCAACGATCACATACATAGATCCTGGACCCTAACAAGGATTCTCCGTGTTTAGGGACTCAAAAGCTACGACGACCATAGTCCCACAACACTTAAGACTCAGAACAAGTATTTGAGCTTTTTTTACTTGTCCTGACGTGGGAACCAAACCCGCCGCCTCCAGGTTTTGAGCCGTTCTGCTCAACTATCACACCACAGAGGCTGTCGAATTGACATTTGACAATATAAAGTATTTTTGTCTGTATTTACAATCCGTGGTTGCTACCTATGCTACTGTTCGTTATTTATTCTATGCTTCTAAGGGAGGATAAACTCCTTCCCCTTTATAGTGTAAGATCTGACCTCTCTATGTTTAATCTGCTCTTCGTTACATTAAATGCTCAGTTGTTTCAATATTGACTATGTGAATAACGAAAAGAAAAAATATTTTTATTGTAATGAATGACGTGACGAGTTTGTCGTTCACCTGATGTTAAGCGACACGGCCGCCCATAATAGTTACAGTGTCACTCAGAATTTCACTCCAATGTAAAGTTTCGCGTGACACTACACTACGCACGTCATCCTGAAACATCAGCACAATCTAGTGATAAGATTACTAGATTGAGATCAGATCATATAGTCTCATTGCCAAGTAATTTCACAGTAGTGCTTGCACACTACTGCTTGGCGGCAGAATAATTGGCAAAGTAGTGGTACCTACTTAGATGAACTTTGCGGAAAAGTCCAACCATCTAGTAAATTATCCGTATATTATCATCTATTAATTAATTCTTAAGGCTTGGAAGAAAATTGGTATGTTTAATAAAAGTGTACATGAATGTAGACATCCAGGAACTACGAAGACTATGGCCCCACAATACCCAGACTTAGAACAAGTACCTATTAGTGCACAAATACTTGCCCTGTTGCGGGAATCGAACCCGCCATCTCCAGGCTATGAGCCGACCTGCTCAACCACCACACCACAGGCTGTCAAATTGTTGACAAAGTGTATTAAGCTTCTCACGTACCCAGGTTCTTGTTTCGGAATCCATTTAATCATTTATTAGGTATTAGGTACCTGTATAATAATAGAATAGCCAAGCCTGGTCAACGAAGTTTGGGTAGCGTTTCCGTGCCCTGCATGCACGGGGAGTGGGGCTGCGTTTAAGCACGGCTACGTAGTAGTTATTATTATATATTCAGTGGCACGGCCCATTCCCCAAGGTCATCGGCTCCTTAACTGCCTTAAAATCTAGCAAAATAGACAGCCTTTCTTGTGTGCAATATAGGACCTATATTAGCATCCATACCACAAGTAAATAAGCACCAAAATCTACTTTATATTTTTAATATCGTTACAAAACTACCAACTGTGTAATACAATACAACTTTTATTAAAAGAGACATTCTGTTTGAAGCACCTAACGTTCCACAGTTTCATTATTAACCTAGGACACTGCAGAGTGTCTAGAATCCCTAGTCCACCTGACGATATGCAACGAAATGAACATTTTATTTTCTCTCATCTTGTTCTTGAGATAATAATGTTTCGTAGGCACCTGTTTCTTTATTAAACTGCGTCTGTGAATAAATAGAAAGTCTAAAAATTTTAGAATAACCCAATTTACTTGAAAACTTTTCTTTGAACTGAAAATGTTAATGAATAATCGGATCACTCACTATACTTACTCAATAAACATTATTATATTAGTTACTATTCAATTAAACTACATACTTGATGTGCCTATTGTATCTTTAATGGAGTCGACTATTTTGTCCAAAAAATAAAAAAGCGATCATCGCTCGTGAAAGGATTGTCAAGAATCACTATTAAAACCTTTTCTGTACAGGCCGAAGCCCGCCGAGGGCATTATTTCATCAAACACGGACAAAAAAGTTCATTCATCTCTCCCAGCGATTTTCCCATTTCACCACCGTTCGTCGGCGGATTGGACGCGTACGGCTGATCGAAAAGGCTTGTTGATAATTTACATGTGTTCCAAAATAGATGCGTCACTCGGATAGAGGCAATCAACTCTACGCAAATACTGCACTGTTATTTACATTCATATTTTAAAATAAATATTTTGTAATTGACTGTTTATAAATTGTATATCTTTTTGAGATGTGATATCGTGTTGAACAGGTAACAATAACTAGTATATTTCATAAAAAAATAATAGTATGGATCCAATTACAATAGAGGTAATAAATATTTTCGGAGGGCTAGGAAAATTTTATAAATCAAGTATTCAAATAAACCAGCTATATTGGTTGTTGTAACGACAATTCTATAAATTAAAATTAAATATATATTAAGTTTTGTTTTAAATCAGATTCTATCAATACACGTAGGTAAACAAATCATATTTCCTCGACAACGATTCCTAGTCAAGACATTACTAAAAATTTGGATCTTGATCTCATAGGAAATTTTCCATAAAATCCGGAAACAAAACACGATCTCCCTCTTCGACATTAATTCAACCACGAGCTATTTAGCAATTACAAGAGCGGGCATTCGCTTAAACAACAAAACACGGATTGCTCGAACCCATACATTAGGTAAACGGGTGCGGGGTAAACGCGCCCTTGACTTTAACGATGCGGTCGTACGGAATAAATTCAAATTGGGCGGCAGCGGTCAAGGGTCAGTGCTGCAGCTTAATGCACTGCCAAACAGCTGCCTGCCGTCTAATATACATACATACTGGTAGATTTGCAAAACAAATGAAGTAATATTTTACAAGCGTCCATAAATAAAATATCATGACCAAAAGCTAACCTAACCAATTAATCAACGATCATAAGAATACAAAATATTATAAATAAACTGGATCGCATTTTGGAAAGTTTTTATACTGGCATTGTTTCATATTCACTAATAGACTATCTAAAGTCATTAGTTATATAGGTATATCTAGGAAAGGCCTCACACATTCGTAATTGTAGGGAATAATTAAACTTGGACCAGTTGCAAAAGGCGCCAATGCTACGCACCGTAAAGGGTGAATTTCCTCTGAAACTGATTGATTTATACGCTATACAAAAGTATTAGGTAGTTATGTACTCAAAATATTTGAACATAATATATAATTTAAATACTTATGTTAAAAGTAAATAGCTGTGAGATGAAATTTGTTAATGACACATTCGTTTATTAAACGTCATGTAATTTAAGTTAAATCCTCACATTAATTACCCAAAAATGTGTTTAATTTATCTGCTCTGAGTCTGACCTTTAGGATCCTTTGGTTAAATTCCCTAAGATTTAACAGCTTATTAACTCAACTTTGAAATGAATATTAATTTAGCCGTTTCTAATATCGTGTAGAACATTAATCTTTATAAAGCATTTGTACGTAAAACGTTTTTGTGTGATCGTTATGAGAATTTACATAGACGAGATAAATCTTCTTATGCTCGTTTGTACTAAAGTATATTAATACGACTGAGCTAAACAACGCTTACCCCGGGTTCTTGTATAAGTTTGTTAAATTCATGTCGACTTGGCAGACCAAATACTGGGCGTTCATTGGTTGCCTGTTAATCATCCGCTGTCTCAACCAATCAGCGTACAGTATTTGGCGTGTTGACTTGACACGAGTTCAACAAACATACCAGAATCCGGGGGCTAGGGAGATAAGTGCAAAATTGAGTTTTGGCGGGAAAACGAAAAAGATCGTGTCACCGCATTGTATTATTTTCCAAAGCTTGTATTAGTGCATAAAATTGGTGGCATTTTATTCGTTAAGTGCTGAATTACAGGCATGAGTGTGGGAAAGTAGTATAATGATGGTGAAACGTATCTTTTCGTGTTGTTTCCAAAACTCCATAGAAGCTTCTGGTAAAGTGGCCACCACTTTACTAGGAGTATGACTTGACTAGACTAGACTATGACTTGACTTGATGACTTGGACTGTGACTTGACTTGACATACATATATATTACTTAACTCGAAAAATTATCAATTACTTGACACTGGCTAAATACACAAAACTGTGGAGTGTCGTGATACAAAAAAAAATAATAAAAAAAAATAGTTATGTTCGGCGAAGGAACCGAACCGATTTTGAGTCGACCGGGGAAAGTGGTTCCCACCTACTAAATCACGAACAAGTTATATTAAAAAGGAAAAGTAAGGAGGATGCTCACGGATAGAGCCAACGGCTTCACACCGGACCTTTGGTTTCAAGGACCGTCCTGGTGGTGCACTCACCGTGCCGCCTGCCCTACCTAACTTGGTCAGCCAGTTTGCTTGGGACTGTCAATTGGTGGAGAAAGTGAAACTAAAGCGAATTTAGTACAACTCAATATTTACTCAAAAAACACACAAGTAGAAATATCTTATGCAAAACAAAAGTCTACAAAAATAGTAATAACACTAGGCCGCAGTTAAAGTCCGTAAACCTAATATGATAACGCTAATCCCGGGACGCTCACTGACGACTAACGGGGAGAAATTAAAAAAAACGCACGGGGGGCGCAAAAAGTTCACATCGGAAATTAAGAAAACGACACGCTCACTCAATCACGGCGGAGGAGTCGTTTCGCGGGAGCCAGCCGTCGCTGGACTACCACCGCGAAACAAAAAATAAATCTTCAACACGAAGGAAAATATGTGGCCATCTTGGTTAGGCCACCAGTCGACGTCGTCACGGGCGGATATGGGCGATCCGTCCTGTCGCTCCCCACACCCGGGGCTCTTGACGCGACTTCGTAAAAAATGAGCCAGCAGCTACTCCTGCGCCATGCCGACCGTAGGAACGGCGGCCTCAAAGAAACCCTCAGCGCACATCCATGTGGGTGCGGTTTTTAAAAGGTGCGCAGGAGCGGCGAACGCGTGCACTCCGTGGGCGCGCGCCTCGCTGACTGTCGTGGCGATTGGTTCGCGGCACGATTCTGCTGGGCGCGGTCCGCGCTTATCGCGTCTTCTCGCCTCCACGTAATATGGCTATCTCTCTCATATATACAATCAATAACCTATATTTTTTTAACTATTTTAATCTTATTTAATTACAAGTACATTACAAAACTAAGAGGATTTTTCTGATCATTTACATACAAATACGTCCAAGAATGGTTCAGTAATTGTTGTGATATTTGGTTGGAAAAAACCGACAAGAAGCTAATGATAACAAGTATGTACTTTTGGTAAATTACAAGTCCCACAGACTACTACGAGTATGAAATGTGATTACTGAATCGTTATTAAGCTGTTTCTGATAAATGTTTGTCAGTAGGACCCGTACTTTAAACAAACGAAAACATGACTGTCAGGTTCCTTGTCCAAAATAGTTGCATCAAAATCTTATAGAAATACTTTAAATCATTTTGTAATTCATCAGCCTTGGGAAACCTTAAGGTACCTAGTAAGTATTTATTCTACTATCCAAATGATAGGGCTAATGGTAAAGCTATAATTAAGAATAATTATTTTTCATATCACAAAGTGCCTGGCCTTCTTAATGCGGGGTCAGAGCAGTACGAAAACGTTGCTATTGCGAAAGTGTCAGGAGAAGCCGACTATAATTAATAGAAAAAGTAGCTACACGCTACAGGAGTCATACCAAAAAAAAAAGTGCAATATTACAGGCTGTCAAACTTAAATACAGACGGAGTTTTGGCGGGAAAACGAAAAAGATCGCGTCGCCGAATTGTATTATTTTCCAAAACTTGTGTTATTTTCAGTGTTATTGCATAAATTGGTGGCATTTTATTCGTTAAGTGCTGGATTACAGGCATGAGTGTGGGAAAGTGGTATAATGATGGTGAAATGATTCTTTTCGTGTTGTTTCCAAAACTCCATAGAAGCTTCAAGTAAAGTTGCCACCACTTTACTAGGAGTATGAATTTGACTCGACTATGACTTGACTGGATGACTTCGACTGTGACTTGACACATATTTGCGTAAATATCATTAACTTGAAAAATTATCAATTACTTGACACTGGCTAAATACACAAAAGTGTGGAGCCAAAACATAAAAAAAAAACAGACGGGCTCATTAGTTTTAAATAAAATAACTAATGTATGAGGCGTATGAACTTAACATTTAAGGATTTAACGATATGCAAAATAAACGTAAAACGTAACGTTTATCCTACGTTATGATAGTAAATACAATAATTCAATAAAATTTATAATAGTAAATCCAATCGCCATCACGTAGATTACAGGAGTAAATGCAATTAAAGTCGCTGACGTCGTTACATGAGTGATGAGCCGTAACCAAGTTAGTGCGTGTGATCGATGAGTGACACGCACTGCCTATGTTATTAAACATAAATATCTATTCCAGCTACATTAAAATTTCACAGCTGTTAATTTCGCACTTATCTGTCGAGGACCCCAAGTGTTGCACTAGGTAAGTCATAGAGAAGTAAATGCAAACTTAGGAGCAGTGAAACTTTAGTGCGACGGGCAATACTTAAAAAAAATGTAATTAATGGTTTGACGAGACAGTCGCTCCCCTGACGTTAAGCGACACGGCTGCCTATATATTAACACATAATAAATGCAGTGCCACTCAGAACTCTAAAATATAACGTTTCTCAGAAGACATCAGACAGTTTTAGTAATAAGATTACTCGACTATCAGATCAGATCGTAAAATCTCATTTGTGCAGTAGTTTTACTAGCTACAATGCCCTTAAAACCGGAACATAGTAGTGCGTGCACACTACTGCTTGGCAGCAGAATCACTGGCAAAGTGGTGGTGCCTACCTAGACGAACTTTGCAGATAAGTCCTAAGTAGGAGTTTTGGGACCAGGGCCCTCGTAATTCCCTAGATACAGTGAATCCTATAGTTAGGGTCCAGGATCTATGTATGTGATCGTAGGGCGTTATTATATTTTACGAGCTTCTGCTCGCAGCTTCGCCCGCGGCGTGGCCTATGGGAAAATAATTCAACCACCCATTTCACCTTCTTAAGGGTGGAATTTCGAAAAATCCTGTCTTGATGGATGCCTACGTCATAACATCTACCATGCAAAATTTCAGCCCGATCCGTCCAGTGGTTTGGGCTGTGCGTTGATAGATCACTATGTGAGTCAGTCAATCAGTCAGTCACCTTTGAGTCATATATATTTAGATTACGGTAAACTATGACAAATTAAAATTTTACTGCAATTGCCAAGGTACGAGATGGATGGAAAGTAGTAACCACAAAATGTCAATACCAAAATGACCATTATGGGTACTTTACTCTTTTATCACCTCTTCATATATATATGTGAGAATCAAGATAGAATCTCACATTAGTATGTAATGTAGGTGATTTCGTTCGAAAGCAAGCAATGCAAAGATCCTGTAGCCAATCTCCTATTCGATTCTCTGACGTCCACGAACATGGTCTGACTCGAGATTATTCGATCTTACACAAATGTATTTTTACCGAGAAAATGCAATCTTGCGGCGAGCGTACCGTTATACGAAAAACTTAATTTTCCACGACCTTCTACATAGCAAAATAAACTTTGAAATTTATTTTGTTTTTGTTAGACATGTGATCAAACATAATTGGTGTTTAAATTATGGTGTATTGACCGGTTACCACACAGACCTATTCTAAACTTTCATCACCACCTAATTTTGAAGAGATCTTTACGAACGTCAGATCGAAGAAACGCGTGACCAAAATGCTGGCCTCTACTTCGGGCAAAGATTTAGCATTGCCATTCAACGTGGTTCTGAGTTCACGGAAAGTATCCTGTCAGCCTTATTAATAAACACGAACTAACTTTAGACTAGTTACACCATCTTTTGTCTCTTTCGATCCAGCTAAATATTCCAGTAGAAAAAAAAAGACAAAAGCTGAAGTAACTAATCCGAGACTAATACCCGTTTATTAGTAAGGCTGTGTAGGTTTATATTCACGAGCATCGAAAATTTGCAGCATACACGGCTGTATATTTTGATTGCGTTGGTTTAGAAGTTTGATTTTTTCACAGCTCTAAGGAACAGTAGACCTGAGTATTTGATATGAATTTCAGTTTGATACCTCCACGCGTTCCTGAAAAAAGGGTCTTGACAAACAGACGGACAACAAAATGATCCTATAAGGGTTCCGTTTTTTTTCCTCTGGGGTACGGAACCCCAAAAACTTAAAATACATAATTTATGATATTGTTCTAAAATATCAAAGTGCTTAATGTCAAATATAGCAAGCTTATAATAAATGAGTATAAAAAGGGAGTTCTCTTCCTATTACTGGTGTAAGTAATCCGGCACCAGCTTTTATTATCCGCAACTAGATACAAGGCAATGGAGGCGCAATTAAAATAACCATTGCTGTTTTTATGGCAGCAATTGGCCTTCCCTCATAAACACCTAACTAATTAATAAGCGCGCACGGCAAAAGGACGACATAGACGGGGAATATGAAAAACGCTTACAAAGAGCGCTGGAAAAAATTAAGCACCTTGGCAGAGGCGCGTGGGTCAACAAAGATAATTTTCCCGCAATAAATTGAAGGAACGAAGGCTGGTTAATTACCGCTACCTGGCTTTGTAGATAGCGAACAGGGTCAGAATTAGTAGAAGTGTTTATTTGGTAGGCACCTAATTAGAGTGTAGTGAGTAGGTGAACTCTAATATTCATGATGACATAAATTATTGAGAAGATTCGAAAGATAACTGAACTCACCGCTATTAGGATTAGAATTAGAAAGTCGACATGGCAATGGGCAGGTTACATATATGCATTGGGGAAGAAACCAAAGGTTCTTCAGTGCTGAACTGGAAGATGCAGCGCAGGCCAGCCCGTCATAGGTGAACTGATTATCTGGTCAAAACCGAGGGTAGCCCTTGGATGCAAGAAGCAAGCAGCCACTCAGTAGCGCTCTATGGAAGAATAGAATAGAATAGAAAAACTGTTTATTGCGTATACCTGTTTATTGCGTACATAAAATAAAACTAGACATTTAGAGTACTATAATAGGTAGCACAATTTATCGCTGATTTATCAATAAAATGATCCCTTCTAGGCAACCTCTAGATGGAGTTGAGTTGAACCTTATGAAAAGAATATAAGGAATAGTCTGCGGTGTGCAATATGAACAAAAAAGACTTACAACATTTAACTAAAATTAGAAAAATTTGCAAAGCTTTGCTGGAGAGCCCTATGTTCAGCAGTGGACGTCTTCAGACTGATGATGATTATGATGATGATGATGGTGATGGTAAAACAATTTTTACGCAGGCAGTTTTTTTGCCAAGTCTATTGAAGATATCTTGATGATATGTAACAGTATTATTTATTTAATTTACACAACAATACAAAAAAATGGTTACTTATATAATTGAACTTAGGAGAAAGATAAAACTAAACTATACATAAGAACTTAAAATAAATAATAATTGAAGAAAAAGTAATATTGTAGGTAAAAAGGGGGTCATAAATAAAACAGAATTTAGATCAGCTTCTGCACGAAGTGTTCCCAAAAAGCTGGCAACATTTCCTCGTTGAATAGCTAGTATAATTCGTTGGCGATTATATAATATTTCGATGATATATTAAATACGAACATCTGTATTCAAAAAGCAAGAAATTTATTCATATTAAATATCTTTTCCATGCATTAAATTTTTAAAATGGGCACGGTACCCTAAAACGAATACCGTGAAACTCTTGTTTCTCCAACTGTAATAATGGTAGGTTTCTGTTAGTAAGCCTTTTGATAGTTGTATTTAAATTAAAAATAATTTATGTTCTCTGTCTGCTTTTGATACCTGCCTTTGTATGTCATTTTAATAGAAAACTTTACAGTATATACAAAGATTTTTTACTATTTATATTTAATTCTATACTCCAATATTTAGATGTTATATATTGCCGCCACTTACACACTCTCCTACGCGAGACGTAACCGTAATAGTTTCTGCGTTCATCACTGAACGTTATATTTTGGTAAGATAGTGGTGAATACTCTGGAATATTCTTTCTTGATTTATTACTCCGAAACAGGCGAGCAAAAATCAGTGGAAGCAGGTGGCGTTGCAAGATAAGCAACCGACGCAGCATAATGGAGACTTAAAGGAAATTAGCGTTTGCTCATTAGCACAAGGTTTTTGCTTATTTTCACGAGCTTTTGATGTTTTGTTATAATCGTGATGAAGAGTTTCCGTTGAAGAAGATAATACATAATCCTAAATAAGGCTACGTTCACACTGCACTATGCGCATAGGAATTGGCTAACAATGTCGATAGATGTCGTGCGGAACGTTATAATCAACAGTTAGCTTAATCGCCTTTCCCCGATTTTATTTATCGAAAAGATCATTTGAGTCATTATCAGATGCATATATATATATATATATATTATATCAAAATTAAAACGCAACAAACTTTCCTTTATAGCACTGAAACGCTAATTGAAAAGTAAAAGTTGATTGCTACGCTTTTTGGATGTGTTATATTTCAAACTATACAGAAAGTTACACTCCAACAACAACATGATAAAAGTCAAAGTCAAAGTCAAAAGATTTATTGCAAATAGGCTAATTTTAGCACTTTTACCAGTCAAAATTATATTAGGTACTTAAAATTAAGTTATTTCACTAAGCATATAAAATTACGAAGTGCTTATTGTCAAATAATATATAGCAAGCCCATTACAATATATGAGTTTGAAAAAAAAGTAGTTCTCTTTCTCACTACTGGTGCAAGTAATCCGGCACAATGCAGAACAGAAAACTCCGATCCGAAGTTTAAAGTTCAAAAACACGATTGCTAAACATAAATCCCTGTGCACATGCGATACGCCTGCGAGACGAGTTTCATTTCGCATCTTCGCTGAGGCGACCCTCTATTGGCGCACTAATGCAGCGTGCATTTTTAATTCATGTCAAGTGTCCCCGCCCGGTTAAGTGCGGCCGTGCTGCCGGATCGTGCGGATAGTGTGCATGCTACTAAAACAAGTAAAAGCTACTGTAATGTTGTATTTATGTTATCAGTGTTAAAAAAGTAAACTTTTAAAGTAAAACTTCTTTACGCACGCTTGGCTTGGGGAGTAAGCTAGTGAATGCTAGGCGAACGAAGAGTTGGTTCACGTAGATCTCCAAAGTTAAAAATTTGTATTATTATGTTGGTATGTCTGGTAAAACGGCTGTTTAAAATTGTCAAGATGGCGACATTAATATTAAACAAAGCAAAAACAAAGTTATCTCAGCCCATAGATGAAGCTAAACTAAAGAAGTTTTATTTCAGTTGCGTGGTCTAAAGCACACTCTTTTTTTTTTTAAATATAATATGCTACTATCGTTGATTTGATTATAAATCATAAAACACTTTTAAGGTTTATACATCAAACATATTATAGTTCCTAAAAAATTATGCAATCAGTGTGATTTGCGTCTTTCAACCTACCGGATTAGATGCTTCCAAATAAGCTATGAACCATGATACGAAATGTAGTCCTAAAGATTTTTGCAGCCAATGATCATGCGAATAACTCTGTTGAAAGGGCGTTTAAACTAGGACAAAACTCGCTGGTTGCTAAACTTTTTAGAAACATAATAATTTTGTAGTTATAATATGCATCTGTTAAGCGTCTTTTAATGTCAATAGACTTTGATATAGATTTGCTGTAAGTCTGATAGCAAAATAAAGCTTACCTATGTACACAAGAACAGTTTAACGTCTACAGAATATACAACTGTGTTTTTTGATTTTGAAAATACTAAATTCATTTAATTACCAACTAATTACAATGCGATTTTTTTTTTCTTGATATAAAATGATCTTTGATCTCAAATAATGAATTCTTTGATAGTGAGTATAAGTAGAACAAGAAAATAAAATTTTTGAACAACGTAAATTTTATACCTAAATATTTTTAGCTGCCTATAACATTTTAATATTGTGATGTAAATAAATACTTGGCCCTTGGTTTTATACCCATTTAGTCACTATAAGTGCTGTATACCCAACTATATTGCACGTCCGGAATGTATACTGTTTGTGACGATTTTTATAGCTTAACCTTTGCATGTACACAGTACACAGTTTTTATACAATAAAGTAAATTCTATTTTATATTCTGTTCTAAAACACTTCATTATTTTCATATAAGAAGCCGTAAAACTTGTTAATTAGCCGACATATGAGAGCTTACATAATGAGAGCTCGACTTCGGCAAATACGTAGAAAATACTGATCAGCACTAAGTTTTAATTAAAAAAGTTACAGAAAGTTTTTTCGTGTGTTCAGTGTTGAGACAGTACCGTAAACTAACATCGTTAGATTTGTTAGTCATCCCGTCTCTAAACCAATAGATCTTTACCATTTATATTATCGTCTTTATGGTTTGTTAAATTAGGTTGTTTGTTCCGACCGTGTTGACGACGCCTCAGTCGTCAGCTTGCACTCGATATACTAACATGTATATACCTACTCTAAATAAATAAATTTACTATATACTTAAAATATCTTATATTATTTATGGTCACCACTTGCCTCTCATAACCTATAGGAACACGCATAGGCACATTAGGCAAAGAGGTAAGTTTTCACACTAATATTATAAAGGCGAAAGTTTGTATGTGTATTTGTGTGTATGTGTGTATGTTTGTTACTCTTTCATGCTCAAATGGCTGAATGGATTTGGATAAAATTCGTTACCAAGATAGCTTATATATTGGATTAACATAGGCTACATTTTATCCCGGAAAAGTTAAAAACAAAACGTCGGATGAGCAAATAATTAAAATAGTACCGCGGGTGAATCCACGGGGCGCAACTAGTATTGCATAAATACAAACAGTCCAATCGACCCGTCCCCGTCGTTTCCCCATCACGATGACAAACTCACGCTAACAGTGTTTAGATACTACGATGAAGTATCAGCTGACAAGGTGCACTGCAGTGGAAATGTCAACATCATGCCCGCTACGCTATAATGGAATGTTTGCAGTGAGCACTCGCCTAAATAAACCAGCAGTTACAACGCCCAGCTACAAAGGTCTAATACAATAGTAGTATATACTACTACTTGCGTCCCGCAGTTGCACCCGCGGATAAAAAGTATTTTATTTATTTGCTCATCCCGCGAGAAAATTTCACTTTTCCGAGATAAATGTAGCCTATATGTTAATCCAGTGTATAAGCTATCTTAGTACCGAATCTCATCTAAATCCATTCAGCCGTTTGAGCGTGAAGGAGTAACATACACACAAACACACGTACACACATACAAACTTTCGCTTTTATAATATTAGTGTGATGTGATATAGTCTTTAAATCGAGAGTGAACAGGTATCTTTTATGCAAGCGTGTTACATCCTAGACCGCATCGTTACTTACCTGTGATATAGTGGTCAAACGCAAACCTATCAAACAATAAAGAAAATACAATATCCTTTCTTTTAGGATATCACTTTGATTGAGTTAAAAAATGCTTGAGCTAGATTTTATGGGATGCAATGGTATATGAGAATGTATTTATTGTTTTAGATAGCCCATGCAGCTGTGAAGGTGATTAACATTACCGCCGCTTTGCCAGTTATTCTGCCGCCAAGCAGTAGTGCGCAAGCACTGCTGTGTTCCGGTTTGAAGGGCACTGTAGCTAGTGAAATTACTGGGCAAATGAGACTTTATGATCTGATCTCACAGTTTAGTAATCTTATTACTAGATTGTGCTGATGTCTCTGGATGACGTGCGTAGTGCAGTGTTACGCGAAGCTCTATACTTTAGAGTTCCGAGTGACGCTGCAGCTGATATGGGCAGCCGTGTCGTTTAACATCAGGCGAACGGC
Organism: Ennomos fuscantarius; assembly: GCA_905220475.3. Lineage (NCBI taxonomy): Eukaryota > Metazoa > Arthropoda > Insecta > Lepidoptera > Geometridae > Ennomos > Ennomos fuscantarius. The sequence continues at coordinate 8,190,843 of HG992037.1, read as the reverse complement.
TAGCTCGCCACGTCATACCTTAACATAAAAAAAAAAAAAATTTCAAGGATTCCATATAAAAACTGTCTGTATTAGTCATGTAACCTGCCATCTATCGTTATTTTACACAAATTAAAGGTTAAATCCAGTTTAGGATAAATGGTACAATTGTTTCGTATAAATCCTGCTTAAATTTATAACTCCAGATTGTATACCATTTTGCTAATAGAGTTTAATGGGTCAATTAATTACAAAACAAAGTTTAAAGTCGCTTAGCTGTTCCCAGTGTTTTGCTACATACTTAGGTATCTATAACGTAGGTAGTTATTTTAATGTTAAAGGGAGCAAACAAGCATACGGCCCATCTGATGGGAAGTGGTCACCGTAGCCTATGGACATCTGTAACACCGGAGGAGGCGTCACCAATGCATTGCTTACCCTGTAAAAGTTCAGAAACTAAATTGTACTTGCGACATAATCATGAAGAATGAAATGTTTTTTTATTTATAAATTAGAATATGTAGTATTAAATATAGAAAAATAAAACACATTTTTTTTTAATTTCACTTTCCTAGGTCACTTTTTTTACAAAAGGCTTTTAAAAAAAAACTCAATTAGAATTCGTTTTCACACTACAAAAATGTCCTTTCAATTTGGAATTACCGTAACCTAATAATTACCGTAACCTAATAATTGAAACAAATACTCATATAAATATTATTTTTTACATTTTTTTATCTTAACGTATGACGTGAAGAGCTAACCGTTCGCCTGATGTTAAGCGACACGGCTGCCCATATCAGTTGCAGTATCACTCGGAACTCATTATACAGTTTCGCGTGACACTGCACTGCGCACGTCAACCTGAGACATCAACACAATCTAGTAATAAGATTACTAAACTGTGAGATCAGATCATAAAGTCTAATTTGCCCAATAATTTCACTAGCTACAGTGCCCTTCAAATCGGAACACAGCAGTGCTTGCGCACTACTGCTTGGCGGCATGGCAGAATAACTGGAAAAGAGGTGGTACCTACCTAGACGAACTTTGCAGAAAAGTCCTACCACCCAGTAAAACTTTGAACGTATTAAGAATATATAAAAGTGATATATAATTAAAATACACATACCTATTGTAGACGAGACTTACGACGTTATATAACCCACCTAGTAACGTAGGTACCGTTAACTTCATCAAGCTCGCTATCATAATAGCCATCCAACATTTTCGTGGAAGCACGAAAAATAAACCTAAAAACCTCTATTTTTCCTTCTCTTAACCACATCCTCTTTTATAATACGCTCGTTCCGTAATCCACAACATTAGATATAGAGCAACGAGCCCGTAGCCGAACGAGCGTTGAGCGTGAGACTCAACACAAACGATGAATTATTGCGTGTCATCAATTACTGGACAGACACGACGGTCAGAGACGAAGGGCTACGTGTTCTGGATGAGGCTTGGAATCATCTTAAAATGTTACAAGTTTGAACAAAGACTTTTCAAACTAGTGCATGCATGTAAGCGTTCGGTTTATTTTTGGTGCGGTTTCCGAACGGCTTTTTCTTGCGGTTTTCGAACGCACCTTACTTGACTTTTGACATTAGAGTTCATGCCAACTCAGCTAAAAGCACGACACAGACCACTTAAGAGACTAATTTTTCTTCTCAGCGGCTACTGCAACTATTATTGTGAAACTATACTATTTTACGAATAATTCCTGCAGTGTTAGATAAATGTATGCTTCGACAATCTACACTATCTCTGCTCAACAAACTGTTTGATTGGAACACCTAACTTCAATGTGTGATCAGTGATCATGAAACTTTGATTGCAATGCAACAAGAGAAATAACATTCTTAATTTGAAACTTTCCTATGTACAAAATTCGGCACAACACGATGAGCTTCCCGGTCTGTGGGGGCCGGGAAGCTCATCTTGTTGTCAAAAGTCTATCAGGGCGCCTGATCGATGCTACTGCCCACTACTGGTAGTGGGTTGGAGCATTTGGACTGTCTACAGGTCATCGCTATTTTTTTTTGTAGTATTTAGTTACCAATTTAAAAAAAAAACCTTTACATGCACATTCATTGACTGTTACGCGGAACGAAGTTTGCCGGGTCAGCTACTCCCGTATATATTAAGTTCCGTTTTTATATCGGTTATTAAATGTTAAAGCTAAAACCGTTATCTCGTTAAACTACCTGCATTTCTATATCCACGGTTATTATTGTAAAGCTATATTTACACCACCGCCTTAGACGTGGAACAACAACGGTGCGCCATTGTATTGCCAATACTCGCTGCATTGTCATGCTGTTAATGATAAGGAAGCATTGTTAGCCATAATTAGTACTAAACCTAATAGTACTGATTTTAGCTACGATAATATTTGCTTTCGAATACTCTATAAAGGTAGGCTTTTCATTCAGAATTGACTGACCCGATAGCTGAGTTAGTAGTAACCCTGCCTTTCTGACCTGTAGGTTGTAGGTTCGAATTCCACCCAGGACAAACATTTGTGTTATGAACATCGATGTTTGTTCTGAGTTATATTTGAGTTATATCTGTTATATTGTATTCTATGTATGCATTTACAAACAAAAAGTATACAAGCATTCTTATCAGTTATCTGGTTCCTACAGTTCAAGTTTTCCTTATTTTGGGGATAAATGGCGTTGTGTGAAATGTCTTATTTATTATTCGTATTAAAATGAAATTTACGTACCGTCACTTGTTCTTGGATTAAGACCAATGAAATTAAGATATTTTTTATAGGTCACTAGCTTCTTCCCGCGGCTTCGCCCGCGTAGCCTATAGGAAACTAAGAATTTTTTTCATGGATAATTCAACCACCCGCTTGTGCCGCGTTGCTGCCACGACGTTACTCATATTTCATAAATAGCTTCTGCTCGCAGCTTCACCCGCACGGCTTATAGGAAACGAAGATTTTCTTTAATAGATAATTCAACCACCCATTTCACTCTCTTAGGGGTGGAATTTCGAAAAACCCTTTCTTAGTGGATACCTACACTTTACAAAGAACACACCCTCCAAACTTCAAGTCTCGAGGACCAGCGGTTTAGGCTGTGCGTTGATATATAAGTCAGTCAGTCAGTCAGGACTTTGAATTGTATATGCATAGATTAATTGATTGAAATATAAAAGTTTACATGCATTATGGTGTTATTGAAACTGATAATCTAGTGAGAACACCTTAAAAAAATACATACAGAAGAATATATATAATATAACCTCCTCCTTTTTTAAATCGGTTAAATAGACTGTTATTGGCCTTTTAGAGCCCTCCACATACAAAATCCTAAATGCGCCCTTCAATATGGGTGAATAATTTGTTTACGGGTAATAAATCTAGACTCGTAAAAGCCGTTTAAATGTCGAGTATTTAAATGAAACGATAATTAGATTTTAACGTGAAATTATTCTCTTGAGTCGGAGTCTAAAGGACTTCTCACATTTTCTCTGTGACGTGAAGATCGTAATACAAAATTGCAAAATAAAATAAAGTGAAAACGGACTATAAACTTAAAAGAAATCTAAATATATATAACTCAAAGGTGACTGACTGACATAGTGATCTATCAACGCACAGCCCAAACCACTGGACGGATCGGGCTGAAATTTTGCATGCAGGTAGATTTTATGACGTAGGCATCCGCTACGAAAGGATTTTTCTAAATTCTACCCCTAAGAGAGTGAAATGGGTAGTTGAATTATTTTTTCATAGGCCATGCCGCGGGCGAAGCTGCGGGCAGAAGCTCGTAAGAATATATATCTATAAAAAATCTTATTGTTACTACCTACAAAGTTTTAATGATTCACTCTATACAAATCTAGAATTGAACACTGGTCCCGGTAACACAAGGTAGAGTTACCAATTTGTCTATAAAGTCTGCGTAACTTAATAATTATTTGGAAATATGACTACAGTCTAGTACGAAATTTTTCATTACACTACACTTCGCACATACATCATTACACTTGTAATGATCGACCTAGCACACTAGTTTCATAATATACTATATTGTGCATCACAAAACAGGTAAAAAAAATTACGTGCTGGACTCGATGTAGTTTTATTTCCAAATAATAATAAATGAAAATAATTTCAGAATGATTATCTTACAGAGACTTTACATATTGGTAACTCTACGACGTTTTTCATACTAATTGCGAGGAAAAAACAGACTTGTATTTTTATTAACTTTTGTGAAGGTACCTTGGTTTCCTTTTTTATGCGCTGTATATAGGAAGGTTAGACACTTTGGTGCCCTTTGCTGCTGATGCTTTGGTGTGTAAATAGTTTGATAAAATTACATATTTACTGAAGGAGGTACAATTAATTTATTCGTTAAAATGTGTACTTAGTATTTTACCCGCACAAAAACTCTTTGGTAATATTCATCTGTATTATCCGGGTAAATTAAAATTTATTTTTCCATAACCGTATAAGTTGCAGTGAGATACAAATTTACTGAATCTGGATATTATCATAAAACACTAGTACGGTAATGTAATTGCACGCATGCGTAATTTTTTTTTTTATGTTAAGGAATGACGTGACGAGCTAGCCGTTTGCCTGATGTTAAACAACACGGCTGCCCATATCAGCTGCAGTGTCACTCGGAACTCTAAAGTATAGAATTTCGCGTGACACTGCACTGCGCACGTCAACCTGAGACATCAGCACAATCTAGTAATAAGATTACTAAACTGTGAGATCAGATCATAAAGTCTCATTTGCCCAGTAATTTCACTTGCTACAGTGCCCTTCAAACCGGAACACAACAGTGCTTGCGCACTACTGCTAATATCTTGGATTAAAGATATATCTTAGAGTCTAAAAGCGGTGTAATATGAGCCATTATCGTAGCAAGTGTGATAAGACGTAATTTTTTGCCTATGGACTGTATCTAGGATAGTGTACGAATAAAACGTAACCATTTTTTGTTGTATAGATACGTACGTTATACGTAACGTATACGTTAAATATTTTTTTAAGCGACAAATTCAAATCTATTTTATTACTTTCAATAAGACCTACATACAAGCTGACCTAAAAACTCAGCGGCCCAACTGGCACCAAAAGACTTTTCTACACCCAAATCAAAGATCGCATAAAATATTGATCTACAAACTCGAACGGAATTGCGGGATGGCAATAACGACACATTATTGCCTAAATAAGGAGCCGTACGCCTCATAAAATTCAACTTCCACGAATCTGCGAAATAATCAAAGTATTATTGGATCGTAAATCTTTATCGTCGCTTCGACGGCTACATATCGCTGTGAAAGTGTGAATATTTTGTGAGCTTCCCATCGAGTTTTACGACAACTCGCTCGTTATTGGTGACCTTAAAATATCACCCCGTGTAACGATAGTCGCTGCTATAAATTTAACACTCTATCCAAATACAGTAGCTTCATAATTATTATCCGGCGCAAACTCTGTCGTTACCGATATACTGTTAGAATATTTATCGTTTCGATGTTACAAATATGAGAAAAGTGATTGGAAGTGAGCAACATATTGTAAAATAATTCTTAATAATCATAATAATATTAATAATAATAACGCCCAACGAATACATACATAGATCCTGGACTCTAACTAGGATTTGCTGTGTCTTGAGACCCAGGAACTACGAGGACCATGGTCCCACAACACCCAGTATTTTGCACTTTTTCTGTGCACAAATACTGGTCCTGCCACGGGAATTGAACCCGCCGCTTCCAGACTATGAGTTGACCTGCTCAATCACCACACCACAGAGGCTGTCAAAAATCATTCTTTGAATAAGTACGATTAAGTAATCTAAAATGCTGATCAATTTTGTAAATTAATTATGATATATGAGTTGAAAATATAAATGTATTTCAAGTGTTTGCCCACCATAACAAAATTTCATGGGGGCTTTCTTGTTGCTAATTTAAGTCCTGTTTTTTTATGTTTTTTCATGGTGTGATGGGCTAGTCGTTCACCTGGTTTTAAGCGATACGACCGCCCATAATAGAACGGTGTCACTCGGAACTCCAATATAAAGTTTCGCGTGACACTGCACTGCGCACATCATCCTGAGACATCAGCAAGGTCTAGTAATAAGATTACTCCACTGTGAGATCCCATCATCATAGTCTCAATTGCCCAGTAATTTCACTAGCTACAGTGCCCTTCAAAGCGGAACACAGTAGAGTGCTTGTACACTACTGCTTGGGCATAATATCTGGCAAAACGTTGGTACTACCTAGACGAACTTTGCATGAACTTTCATGTCGTGAAATAACAATTGTAGACCCATCTAGTTGTTTACTTATGATCTCTTTATAATACCTACCGGGTTATAGAAGAGTTAGTCGGGTTAGAGAAAGATAACTATAAATGCACGGCAAAAGGGCCATCAGAAAATTATGCAATACGTAAATACTTTACCCAACTGTAAGCCTCACGAGGCTTTTCAATACATCAATCTTCGCTGGCTACGTATTTCTTTTTAAATGGCCTTCACGGTACTGTTGCCCTAATGAAATTTACGGGCATGCCGTAACGTCTCAATTTCCACAACCCGGTCAGCCCCGGGCCTTTTCATCTCGCAGATTAATTTTAAATTAGATTAGATTAACATTCACTGGGTTTGTGCCGTTGTGCCGCTCTGTCATTTTGTTGTGTCGCGTTTCGACTTTGCGTTGACATTAGCTTGAAGTAATGTAGGTCAACATGTAAACAAATTGTGTAACAACTTTGCAACAGTTATTCGTGTTTGTACTATTAATTTTGTTTTGAGCTCTAACGAACTAACACTGACTCAAACCGAACATGGAAGATTTAAATAAATAAATATTGGTGGACATTTCAAACAGCGCCATCTACCTCCAAATCTAGCAAAGCTTGTATTATGGAAACCAGACAACTGATACAATAAATAGATTCTTTTTTTCTTAAATACATATATAGAATACAATATATCACCCAGACAGAACAAACATCGATGTTGATCACACAAATGTTTGTCCTGGGTGGGCACCGAACCCACAACCTAGAGTACAGAAGGTAGGGGCACTACCAACTTAGCTATCAGGCTAGATACGAGTTACGGTATTGGATTAAATACTAGTGCTCTTGAATGTTTATTTGAGGTTTGCTTATCATCTTGATAGTTAGCCTCTCATACTTTCTTTTTTTCTCGTGTAATAAAGACAGCTGCTACCGTACCGTAAATGAAGTCACTACCAATACCAACTTAAGTCTGTTTGTATCGACTAATGGTCCTTAAAGCCATTAATCATGCAAAAAGTTCTACTATAAATATTGGTCCTTCGAGCCATTGACTCTACAAAAGACTCTGAAACTCACGGCATAACAATTTTGAGCATAAAGAATACCTTAAATTTGCCACAATTCACTGTCAACAACAAATAAGTCGTCGACACGTATCTCCACACTCACGTCTTTCACTTAACCTAGACGGTATTATTACAGCAACATAAACAGCGTGCTAAACACTCGCCTTTAGCCGCGTCGTTTATCCACGTGTTACGCGTGATACGCGCGTATATCTGTAATACGGCGTGTCACCGTACCAAGTTCATACTCACTACTTTCGATTGAAGTTCGATAAGATAATGACAGCCTTTGTGGTGTGGTGGTGGAGCAGGTCGGCTTATAGCCCGGACAGATATTTATGCACAGAAAAAAAAGCGCAATTATTATGTCTCTGGGTGTTGTGGTCTTCGTGGTTCCTGGATCCTTAGATACAGGGAATCCTAGTTAGGATCCAGGATCTATGTATGTGATCGTTCGGCGTTATTATTAGATATTATAATTATATTTATTATTATTAATTTTGTTGTATTAGAAGGCATTTCTGTTCACTTTGATAACATGTACAGTTTAAGATGTAACTTAATAAAAAGGAGTTATTTTATATGAAAATCGAGAAAACAGATTATGTAACGAGTCTGGTGAAATGTTCTTTTCCTTTTACATTCATCCTAATTATGTGGTTTTTTATTTACCACCAAATTGAAATAAAAGTATTCTAATGTCTCGCGTTTTCTTAACAATCTTTACGGGGGAACTCTTTCTTATTTTGTATTTTAAACCGACCCCTGGCACAATATATATTACAAGCAGTACGCAATATGAATAGTTTTATTAAAAGTATAGTAAGTAAACGCTCAATCATGAATTCGATCAAAAGCTCGATCACATAAGACTAGCGAAAATATTCCAGACCAATATTCTATTGTTCCAGCTATCGAATTTGTGATCGAGTTGTGACTGGGATCTCTATGCAGTTCATGAAGTTTTCTTAGGTCATATTACCTATAATCTGATCCAGTGGGTGCCAGCTTTCACTGACGCGTCACTGTACGAAGTGCCGAGCTTACCGTAACCTGTTATCTGTGACGCTGATGAATGCGATAACCGTGTATCCAAGCGTTGATGCTAAGAATTGCCAGTTACCTGACTGATACAGATTGTGTTTATTTAGAATTTTTGCTGACAGCTACCTATTAAATAAAACCTTGCGCTGTATTATATTTCTAAAGGGTAAACGTTAAATCACATAATCAGTGGCACCACATATGATGAAGTCTGGCAAAAAAAAAACCATACCTTCTTTACGCGTAGGTTGAGAACTTATCCTTTTATAATACGAAATAATATTGTTGAAATTATTTAAATCTTTTGTTCTCTACTAAGAAAATGTTACAGCAAAATTTTATACATGTACTATTTATAGCTTTAGAAGTTATGGGACTCACTAAAAGATTCCGGTTTCGGATTTCGGATTCCGGATTCTTGATTAAATAAAATGGGGGTGAAAACGGAACTTTGATTGCAATGCAACAGGAGGAATTTCATATTTAATTTGAAAATTTATAATAGCTCAAGCATATGTAAAGGTATAAAACGGATGAACGAACATGACAAGCTTAGAACGGATCAGTGTAACACGGAACCCTAAACAGAAAAAAAAAATAACACTGTACTTATAACAGTATCTCTACCACTTTTATGTTCACGTCTAATTTTTCAAGCAAATCTAATAAAACCTGAGGTAGTTGTGGAAACTCTGATACACAAGAGGCATTGTCGTGTAACCCGCCGGCAACGCATTTGTTATTCCATTATGGCCCCTTATTTAATACCCCGTGATAAATATTACCTTACCTTGACACACTACGCATAAGTTCAGTATGGCCAATAGAACTTTTTTTTGATCGTGACTTTATGTTTATGTAAAATTAATTAAGCATGTGGTATTCAATAAAGAGTTTGTATTGTATTGTTGACTTAAAAAGGCTACATCTTAAAAGGCTAACTGCAATCACAAAGCGATAACGAACAAAACATTCAAAATGTCAATACCTACTCATAATTTTTTTGTTGTTTAGTGTTTGTTTTAGTGTTTGAGTAATAATTACTTATTATGCCGTTTTAGTCGGTCAAAACCATTTTCTATGCAATGTTCGAAAATAATAAACAAATAATAATAATACTAATAATAACTGTGTACAACGCCATCTAGCCCCAAACTAAGCAAAGCTTGTACTATGGGAAAACCAGATAACTGATAAAATACTTCAATACTTTTTGTTTGTAAATACATACATAGAATATAATATAACACACAGAACAAACACCGCAACCATTCATAAGGCTGGATTACTACCAACTGAGCTATCGGGCCAGTTAATTGCGATAATGGTTTCATACAACGTAATTTACATTTTATAATAGAAACGAACTGCAATCGTTCATTATAATTTCTGTCAATCTTACTTCACATTAGGCTGTGGCGTGCCAAAGCCTAACAATAACTATCCTAATACTCAATTTCGAATTATGAAATTTGGATATTATATGTCAAAGATCAAAATTTATGTAGGTATATATAGGATTCAGGATGCTGGAACAGATACGGTGTGCGGTGAAAGACGATATACTTACTATACTTACTTACTATACCTTTAAGAAACTATTCATGTTTCGTACTGCTTGTAATATGTATTGTGCCAGAGGTCGGATTAAAATACGAAATAAGAAAGAGTTTCCCCGTAGAGATTGTTAAGAAAACGCGAGACATTAGAATACTTTTATTTCAATTTGGTGGTGAATAAATAATCACATAATTAGGATGAATGTAAAAGGAAAAGAACATTTCACCAGACTCGTTACATAATCTGTTTTCTCGATTTTCATATAAAATAACTCCTTTTTTTATTAAGTTACATCTTAAACTGTAGATGTTAGCAAAGTGAACAAAAATGTCTTCGACGGCAAATTTAATAATAACAATAACAACGCCCAACGATCACATACGTAGATCCTGGACGCTAACTAGGATTCCCTGTGTTTAGGGACCCAGGAACTACAAGGACCACGGTTCCGCAACAACCAGACACAGAACAAGTATTCGCGTTTTTTTTTCTGCATAAATACTTGTCCTGCCGCGGGGATCAAACCCGCCACATCCGGGTTATGAGCCGACCTACTCAATCACCACACTACAAAGGATGTCAATTGAATAAATATTTATGAAAAATTCTCACAACCTTAAACTAAGCAAAGTTTTGTACTATGGGAACTGGAGAACTAACTTGTAAAATACTTATTGAAGTATTATTTAAATTACTTATTTACACATTGGTACTTTTTAAAACCGCTGTTTTTCCTACCTCTTCAAAAATTGCAAGATATCATGGCTCAAACGTCAGTTCCAAAGATTAGACGTCGTAGACGGAAGGGTTGCTCTAAAATGTATCAATCGCGAGAAACAAACACCCATTAAGGGTGAATCATGTAGTGGAAGAGATAAAAAAACCCGCCCTGCGTTAGTAGACCTATACGTACTTACATGTATTGCGTGAAAAAATATATTTTGAAAGAATTAATTTCTTTACGCGGCTGTTTTGGCGGCGCGCGGTGGAAATGATGTAGATTTCTAAGAATGAAATTACCATTTAATGTAATAATAATAACGCCCAACGATCACATACATAGATCTTGGACCCTAATTAGTTTTCCCTATGTTTAGGGACCCAGGAACTACGAGGACCATGGTCCCACAACACCCAAAGACAGAACAAGTATTTGCAGTTTTTTTTTTCTATGCACAAATACTTGTGAACTAAATGGGAACCGAACCCACCGCCTCCGGGTTATGAACCAACCTACTCAACCACCACACCACAGTGGCTGTCTAACATGTTATGCAACCGAACCTTGCTTGCGACTGGCAAGTACTGTCAATTCGCTTCGAATGTCACATTACTCCGATAGAGATTTTCACAATGCAATGTTTATTAGTAATTGAAGAAATTTAATTTTCGGCGAAGCACTATCGATCACAATCGTTGGGCGTTACTATTATAACAATTTTCTAATCTTACAACACATGATAAAAATCTGACTATGAATAGTTTATCATTTATAGACAGCCAAGCCAAGAACATGCATCCATTTCCTTCACACTAATTTAAATTAAACTCTAAAGTTATCCTCAAAGAGTTTAAACTCTTTGAGGATAACTTTCAGATTATTCTCTACAATAAAATACAGCATATTAAAAATGCAGACTGCGATCGTCTCCAAACATTCAATACGCGGTCGGTACTTTCGGCCTTTGAAGACCATAACATTATGTACCTAATTTTTTTTTTTTTTTTTGGTCGATTGATTGATTTATTTGCCAAAAACTTAGCCTAATACATTGTGAAAATAGTAAATTTTATACAAATATTACAATATTACTCTACTCTAATTACAATTACAATGAGAAAATATAGTCCAGTTTGATTTCTTCCTATATGTTTTAAGGTTTAATCTTGTTTGTTACCAAATACAACTCAATACAACTCCGAAGATGTAAAATATCAAATGTATACACTGTGTACATTTTTAGTTAATGCAATGAATTTACTTATTTTCCTTATCGAAGTCAAATAAAAGTGTCTACACTTTCACTTTTGAAACACCGAGAATATGGCCCTGGGCTCACTCAAAGAAATGAAATTCATTTTATTGCGGCGACTCCAGCTTTCATTCAAATACAATTTGACTAATGTAATTGCTGAGTGGTGATACAATTACATTCTTGCTTATCATTGGTTACAACTTTAATATTATTTAACAAACATTTAAAAAATGCAGTCCTTGATTACCAATCAAAAGCTAACTACTTGACTAAAGTTGATTTGATTAAACAAGTAGAGATAGAAAAGTATACGGAATAGTTATACGAAATCATTACTTTCCCATATAGCCTCTGTGGTGTGGTGGTTGAGCAGGTCGGCTCATAACCCGGAGGCGGCGGGTTTGATTCCCGCGACAGAAAATGAAATGAAATGAAATAAACTTTATTACTGAAGCATGATATCGCATAGGTAATATAAATACAAAGACAATAGAAACATATATACACAATCACACACAATAATATGCGATACTGCGCGATGTCAGGAATAGGTCCCGGCTCAGCATACAACTGAGGCTGCAAACAACAACCTCGGTTACTGATTTTTAGCCGGCTCCCATTTTATGACATCACGGACGCAAAACATCTTAATATACTACAAAAAACAAAGTTAGAAACATGAAATAAAAACTTAACAAAATCTAAAACAATACAAAAATAGACGAAGAAAAACTTCGTTCTGGTAGCCCAGAGTGGCTGACATGTAGCTGTCAATGCCAAAATTCTGACACATGACAGTCACTATTCATAATTTTTTTTCTTTCTTCCCCTTCCAAGGAATGAAATTCACAATAATTTGTCCACATGTGTATTCTACTGCCACGTTTTCTCACGTAGGCGCGTCCTTATAGCTTATATATATTTCTAATGACTATTCCAATAATTCTTAAATATTTATAATTAATTTAATTTTAAATATTGTAAATACTCAAGTTAAGTAGTTAAAACGTTTTAGTTTAATTTACTTAAAACAGATTGTGCAGGACAAGTATTTGTGCACACAAAAAAAGCATAAATACTTGTTCTGTGTCTGAGTACTGTGGGACCATGGTCCTCGTAGTTTCTGAATCCCTAGACACAGGTAATTCTAATTAGGGTCCAGGATCTAAATATATATATCTCAAAGGTGACTGACTTACTAACTGACATAGTGATCTATCAACGCACAGCCCAAACCACTGGACGGATCGGGCTGGGCACGGGACTTGGCATGCGGGTAGATGTTATGACGTAGGCATCCACTAAGAAAATATTTTTCGAAATTCGAGTGGAAATGGGTGGAAAAATTATGAGGGTGAAATGGGTGGTTGAATTATTTTCCAATAGGCCACGCCGCGGGCGAAGCTGCGGGCAGAAGCTCGTAAAGGCATACACGTGAAACTTGTGTTTAACAATACAAAACAGCAGTCTAACACTAGTTTAAGGCTTGTTTAAATATTTTGTGGTTAAACCGCGTGTCATTAAAATTTATAATAGATAAAAAAAAACGGCAATTTCATTGGTACACCAATATCCGCTAAGAAAGGATTTTTTGAAATTCCACCCTTAGGAGGGTGAAATGGGTGGTTGAATTATTTTGTTGTGGCCACGCCGCCGCGGGCGAAGCTGCGGGCAGAATCTCGTCTATATATGTGATCATTGCGCAACATCTAAGCACTGGATATCCGGGTAGTTTGAATTTAATTTACACTGTATGTATCTAGGTTATACCACAGAATAAATAATAGTACAAGTCATGCCCAGGACTCGCAGTAGGGAACGGCCACATTGGAGATTTGCTAAAGTAATTATTGCATGCATTGTAGTACGGACTTGGCTAACTAACAGGATTCGGACCAAGCACGGATACATAATTTACATTGTACCTAGGTCCGCAGTCTGAATTAACAACTTGGTGCCTACGTGGAGCTCGACAAAATACCTTTGTTTGAAAATGGCTTCCGTAAGATTTCATTGTTCTATTGAATATAACGTACAATAAAATAATAAACAGCTGATTGACCGCCTCTGTGGTGTAATGGTTGAGTAGATCGGCTCATAACCCGAAGGCGGCGGGTTCGATTCCCGCGGCAGGACCAGTAATTGTGCACAGAAAAAAAAGCGCAAATACTTGTTCTGAGTCTGGATGTTGTGGGACCAGGGTCATAGTAATTCCTGGGTCCTTTTAGGTGCAGTGGGGTCCAGAAACAATTGATGGGACCGTTTAATTTTTTTTTATGAAATATCATCTGTATGTTCTGCAGAAACACCCTTGTCTCTATTACCATCCTCACTAATATAATTTAAGGCAAATAAAATGAAAAGCTCTTGTATTGTTCGTTAATTACTTACATAAAAAAACGCTGAATCCAATTTGGTAGAAACGCGCACAAAAATCAACATCACTTACATGTTAATATTACACTAGAATACTTTTTATCCCAAAAAAATTAAAGTTAGTAAAATAACAGTAAAGCTAAATTGACAGCAAAACAAGATAGCAGCGCTTAAAAAAACAGCAAATAACTAGGATTCTGCTAGATAATGCGATTTTCCGCAATCATTAATTTTCTTAGTTTTACCTATATTGATTGGCTGATCAAATTTACAAGCTACTGAGAAGAATCAAGAACCCATTATTCTTGCATAAAAAAACGTTACTCTCCAAATCCAAAAATTGAATTGGAACGTAAAATTTAAACCGCGTTAACAGCAGCAAAGTACGGTAGGCTAATAAAAACGGGCATGGCTAAATCCGTATTACATTGATTTGGGAGACGATCGGCAGATTGTATTGGGGTTGGTCCATATTTAAATTCGTCAATACGCAAGAGTTGTTTTCAACCAACATTATTCTTTGAGTTCAGGGACATAGATTACATATTTGAGCCGTTTGGTGTTGAGACCCTGGGTCCTTGGGGGCCGGGATCTCATCGCGTTTTCAAAAGTTTATCAGAGCGCCTGGTCGACGCGACGCGTGACCAAAATGCTGGCACTTATTTGCACAACGAATAAGCATTGCAAATCAACGGGGCAATGCTACCAGCATGTTGGGTACGCTACCTACTGGTAGTGGGCTGGAGCATTTGGACTGTCTATAGGTCATCGCGGCCAGTATATAGTCCACATGTTTTTTTTTTTGTAGTAGTAGGTAGTTTTTGGTATTAGTTATTAAATCATTGTAGTATTTAGAAAATAAAGGCAATTTGCCGTGTTTAAAAAAAAGGGACATAGGTAATGAAAGAATGTTTCATGCCGTTTTACAGCTGAGTGCTCGTTAAACCGTCCGTCCCGGCTGTAAGACAACTGTCGTTAAATCAAGCCTTCATAAAAGTTCTTACAACACAGACTAACCACTTGCAAACTTGCCTACGCGAAGGAAGGAAAATTTTACGAAATAACTTTACTAGTACCTATAATTTTGATGTTACCTATAACAATGATGATTAAAGTTTCAACGTCAGTAATTAGTATAGAATGTGGCTTAAATAAAAAGTGAGGTGAGTCTTTTAAACTCTCTTTTATAAGCTAATTTTGCTGAGCCAGATCTAAAATTAAGCTATAAAAAGATTTAACGGTCTGCTTCTCGCTTTCAATTTGCTTAATTCATATGGGACAGGTGAAAATTGGAATCCACCGGGCTTGTTGGACGATGCAAAGCAAAATGGTTAACTGGTATTTATGGTGAATTTCTTAAAATATACGTATTATACTTACTGGTGAACATCACAAGGTTTGCTTTTACATTACTATGACTTCAAAAGCAAACCAGGAAAAACTCAATTACTAAGAAATAAGAAATAATTTAATTAAAACAGCCACTTTTTTTGTGATGGTAACATTTTGATAGTGAAAATACTTACCTTCGGAAAACTCGATATTACAACGGAACATTATTTGAAATTCCGAGTAGCGAAACTGGGGTAAAATAATTGTAAAATTAATAAATACAATTTAATTGTGAGACTCAATTGAAATAATTATTTCATACTCATACTCTAATGCCCGTTTGTACTAGAGTTATTCAGCTTCTAAGTTCGCACTTATTCATCTGTGGCATACCCAAATGCGGTGCAGGTGTGTCATAGAGTATTAAGTGCAAACTTAGGAACTGTAATTTTTTTGTACAGATAGGCATAAGACGATCTCAATATTCATTTATAAATTCTCATTGCGTGCTTGAAAAAGTGCTAAACAATGACTTTGTCTTTATGTCCACAGTTTATTTACCTTTGATAGACTTGCATTTGACCACTGTCTCACCTGACGGTAAGTGACGACGCGGTTGACGGTGGGACATGCATGCCTAGAAGATACCGGTTCACTCTTGCCTTAAAAACTCCCAGATTATATTTTTCAGGAAACAGTGACGCTGGTTTGTTGTTCCATTCCTTTGCCGTTTGCGCAACACATGTTGAAGCGAATCGCTTTGTGCGGATAGGAAGAATACTATAATATGCAAGTAGTACAAATATGTCATATAGTCTTTTTTTTCGTTTTGGTTTTGGCTCCACACTTTTGTGTATTTAGCCAGTGTCAAGTAATAAATTTTTCAAGTTAATTTATATTATACATTATGTATGTTGTATGTGTCAAGTCAAGTCACAGTCCAAGTCATCAAGTCAAATCATAGTCTAGTCTAGTCAAGTCATACTCCTAGTAAAGTGGTGGCAACTTTACCAGAAGCTTCTATGGAGTTTTGGAAACAACACGAAAAGAAACGTTTCACCATCATTATACCACTTTCCCACACTCATGCCTGTAATCCATCACTTAACGAATAAAATGCCACCAATTTTATGCACTAACACTGAAAATGACACAAGTTTTGGAAAATAATGCAATGCGGTGACACAATCTTTTTCGTTTTCCCGCCAAAACTCCCGTCATATAGTCTTAACTCATAATTCAACGGGTGCCTTTCAAACTGTTAAATTGATAGTTTCGAGAAAATTTACTTTAAACTCCACCGACTTCATTTCAATGTAGAGTGATTATTAAGTAATAGAAAATGATTATATAAGTTTCAGTTGCTTGAAAATGTATTAATTATATTTTAAAATACAAAATATAGTACTACTTCGTACAATTATTGTAAAAATATAATATTTAATAATATTAAGTATAAAGCCGCCGCGGCTTGCGTTTGTAACTGGCTCCCAGAAGAAGGACATCGAATATGTCCGAAACCTGGTCGGAGCAATTTCGACTTTTAATTGACGTGAGTTTTAGCCGTTATTTATCTCACAAAATGTGTCATACTCACGATAGTTTTCAAACTAAAAATATAATATAACATGATAAACTTAATAATGTTTTTATGCTAAGCGAACTGTATTCCTGTGTCAGATAAACCGTTTTTAGACTGACAATCTCAAGATTTAAGCCTCATTTCGGTATTTCGAGAATTATTTATTGTAGGTAATTTCACGTTGAATCCAACCGATACCCATAAGTCATTTTGTGAAAAAATATCAGTAAAACCCTTCTTGATCGCATCCCTTCAATTGATAGGTAGACATAGTAGGTAAGTAATTAACAATTAGCGATCGAAGGTGTAGCATGCTAGTCAAGTAAAAGCAATTCAACTGAATGGCCCAAAGAACATATATACCAAGAGCATTGGCCTGAAGCCTTCATCGGAATAGTTCCGAATATTTAAACTATATACACTTAAGTTAAAATATTTCCTACTAGTTGACCCGCCCCGGCTTCGCACGGGTGAATAATTACAACGCGGTCGAACGGGATAAAAAGTATCCTATGTCTGCCTCCTGGTTCTAAGCTCCCCATCAATTTCCAGCCAAATCGGTTCAGCCTTAAGTTATAAATAGTGTAACTAACACGACTTCTTTTATATATATAGATTTAAAGCCTTCTTCATCAACAAATATTTTGTGCTATGCTACAAATTAATTACAATAATTAAATGCAAGAAGATAACTAGTGTAGATTTCTAAGAATTTCCGATTGAGTTGAAATATCTCAGCTCAAGGCGTTTATTTCATTAATTTTTTTCGTTATTTTCAGCAAAATTTTCATTTACTTTAGACAGAAAAGTAATTACAAGTGAGCTTACTTATTGTTTAGTTAATGGTTTTCGTGTCAAAGTAAATATGATCAAGGCATAATAAATAATAAACTACCAATCAGGAGCACAAAGAGACCATCAAGCTTGAACTTTCGTAAAATGTCAACAGCATTCCCAAAAGTTTTTTGTTAAATGTTTTGGCTCCACACTTTTGTGTATTCAGCCAGTGTCAAGTAATTGATAATTTCTCAAGTTAATGATATTTCTCGCAGATATGTGTCAAGTCACAGTCCAAGTCATCAAGTCAAGTCAAGTCATAGTCTATTCTAAGTCATACTACTAGTAAAGTGGTGGCAACTTTACTAGAAACTTCTATGGAGTTTTGGAAACAACACGAAAAGAAACGTTTCACCATCATTATAATACCACTTTCCCACACTCATGCCTGTAATCCAGCACTTCACAAATAAAACACCACCAATTTTATGCACTAAGGTCCGTATTACAGAATGATGCTCACTTCACTAATTGATCACTTTATGAATGAAATCTCTGCTTGAGCACCGATCGATGACTGAGCATCGGGCCTAACACTGAAAATAACACAATTTTTGAAAAATAATACAATGCGGTGAAGCTATATTTCTCGTTTTCCCGCCAAAATTCTCTTCGCAAAAGTTATACCAAAGTAACCGTAAAAATACCGGGAAAAAAAAGTTTTTCAACCAGTGTGAGTAGTGATGACTTGTCACTGAGACCTGATCTCTTTTTTTAACGTCCTTTACGGCGTCATAGGGTGAGAGTGAGACACGTGATCTCTTGCTGTTGGCCTCATTGATTACATCAAAGACGCGCGACGAGCTCTGGAAATGATGCATAGAACAGCACAGCACGCTCAAGAACAACAAAAAAAATTGAGCTATATCGTAATATCAACACTAAATCAGATTTTATTTTAATGACTCGATAATAATACATATTAATCGTTAACGCAATCCTTTTGCATATTATTGTATTTATTAAACCTATTAAATTCGTGGTGAATTTATTAAAGATAGCGCCTTAGAATTCGTGATTATTAATCTAGCCTGGCGTACAATCTGGATGAATTCCTTACACAACGAGCGTCTGACATAAAGTCGACGAATCGCGGCGCACCAAACGTTTGCGTGTTTTAAGAGTTTACAACGCCATTTAGTTACTTTTTTTTTTTTTTTTTTTTTTTTTTTTTTCTTCAAACTTGTCTAGCATTTGACCACGCTCTCACCTGATGGGAAGTGACGATGCGATCGAAGGTGTAGCATGCTAGCCAAGTAAATACCTATTCACTCTTCTCTTGAACACGCCCGGGTCATATTTCGCCTGAAACACAGACGCTGGCAGGGCATTCCATTCCTTAGCCGTTCTAATTAAGAACGTTGAGTCAAATCGCTTGGTACGAATGGGTAGTATTTCGACCACAAAAGGATGGCGCTTAGCCGAGCGTCTAGTAGTCCGGTAGTGGAATGGTGATAGGAGAATTAGATCATGCAGTTCTTGAGCGCATTCACCGTGGTGTAATCTGTAAAAAACCGACAGACTTGCCACCTTACGTCGATGTGCAAGGCTCTGGAGCCTTTCACCAACCAAAGTATCGTCGTCAATGAGCCTTTTGGCACGCCGTTCAATCGAGTCCAGAGCCTCAAGCTGGTACTTGGCAGACCCGTCCCACAGGTGGCAGCAGTACTCCATACACGATCGGACTTGTGCTTGATACAGATTTAGAAGCTGTCCAGGTGTGAAGTAGCGCCTTACCTTGGACAATATGCCGAGTTTTTTTGAAGCTACTTTGGCTTTGGACTCGATGTAGGATCCAAAGTTTAGGTTTGACGTGAGATCAACACCCAAAAGCTCAAGATGGTTTCCTAAACTTACAGATACACCACGGAATGAAGGAGCCAGATGGAGTGGGCTCTTTTTAGCAGTGAATAAACACGCCTGTGTTTTTGCAGCATTGAACCTAACCAAGTTAGCATCGCCCCAATCGGACACGGCTTTCAAAGCCAGGTTCATGCGCTCAACCATAGCCTCTCTCTCAATCCGGACGTCGTCACCACTGGCTCGGGCACTGGATGTGTATCTTTCAACAACAGTACTATCATCTGCATACCCAAAGGTACCGGGCTTTAGCAAATCATTGATGTGGAGTAAGAATAGTGTTGCTGAAAGAACTGACCCCTGAGGTACACCAGCATTAATAGCTAATT
The DNA here is from genome assembly GCA_905220475.3 of Ennomos fuscantarius. Lineage (NCBI taxonomy): Eukaryota > Metazoa > Arthropoda > Insecta > Lepidoptera > Geometridae > Ennomos > Ennomos fuscantarius. Next base: position 8,170,600 of record HG992037.1, on the reverse strand, counting down.
GATCGGAAGAGCAGCCATCAAGAACTACTCTAAGCGATCGTTCCCTCAAAAAGTCTGATATCCAAGTGCACAAACCAGCAGGTAGTCCGTAAGATGGAAGCTTATTCAGAAGACCGTCGTGCCAGACCCGATCAAATGCCTTAGAGACGTCTAGAGATACAGCAAGTGCCTCTCCATGCATCTCTAAGGCTTCGCTCAATATGTGAGTGGCATACGCAAGAAGATCCCCAGTGGACCGGTTTCGGCGAAATCCGTATTGCCGGTCACTGAGGAGATCATTGTCTTCAAGGTATGCCAAGAGCTTGTTGTTAATTATACGCTCCATACTCTTACAGAGAATGGAGGTAATTGAGATGGGTCGATAGTTGGCAGGATCAGCACGACTGCCCTTCTTAGGTACAGGTTGTACGTTGGCTAGCTTCCAACTCATAGGGACTATTCCGGTGTCCAGAGAGAGGCGAAATAGGCGTGTTAGAATGGGAGACAACTCAGGTGCACAGTTCTTAAGTACAATTGCAGGTATACCATCGGGACCACTGGCTTTGTTCACGTCTAGACTGCGTAATGTTTTTAGTACTTCCTTATGACGTATGCGTATTTCCGGCATGAAAACACCGCATTGCGGAAGGCAGGGAGGTACCTCATTAGCAGTATCTAAACGCGAAGCTTCTGCAAAGAGAGTGGCAAACAAGTTTGCTTTTTCTTTTGCAGTGTGAGCCAGCGATCCGTCTGGTTTCAATAATGGAGGCAGTGAGGATCGACAGAAGTTCGCTTCAACCGATTTGGCTAGGGACCAAAAAGCCTTACTACCCGCTGTGTAGGAAGCAAGTTTAGTACCTATTCGACCAATATGATTGAAACGAGCCTTCCTTAATTCCTTCTTACAGGCCTTGGCGGCAACGTTAAAGGCTTTCTTCTTAGCTCGAGTGTCCGAGGCCTTGCGTTTTCGAGCGTCAGCCCATGCCAGATATGCCGCATGCTTCTGCGCTTCAGCACGTGCACATTCGGCTCCAAACCATGGGCTGGCTTTGCTGGTCACGGGTTTATCGGAAAATGGAATAAAATATTCCATAGCCCGACATACTACCTCAGTAACCGCATTCGCGCAGACCGTCGGATCTCCAGAAGAAAAACACGTTTGCCGCCAAGGATATGAAGCGAAGAAATGTCGCATCTCGTCCCAGTCTGCTAGGTTGTATCTCCAGACACGCTGATTGCTCTTAGGGCTTGGGTCAGGCGGGGAGTATACTGAAACGGACTTGACCAGACAGTGATCGGAACTACCAATGGGTGAGGATACCGCCACAGAGTATCGGTCTGGTTCAGTCGTGAGCAGAAGGTCGAGGCAGTTAGCAGTGTGGCTATCAATATCAGGCACTCGCGTTGGCTCTTTAACAATCTGCGTTAAATTGAGCGCCAAAGCGAGCTTACGCGTCTCTCTCCCAGCGTGGTCCGTGATCCGGTGTGGGACTAACCACTCCTGGTGGTGAGCATTAAAGTCCCCCAGAACAACAAGCTGAGCCGAAGGATAGCGTTGCTGAGCCACATCTGCCGTTTCACTGAGATACTCCATTAGAAGAGTTGTCTCCCGGTCACCGCTATGTGATCTGTACACACCAGCATAGAGAATTTTCTCAATGCCGGTGTCCACAAGCACCCAAATCACCGAAAAGTGGGGATGTTCAAGGTTTCGGAGACGCAAACAGCAAATGTCATCACGGACGTAAACGCAGATACCAGCGCGTGGAAGGAAGCGGTTTTCCAAGATGAATCCTGGATAGTCCAGATATGCCGTGTCTGATGGACATCCTATTTGCGTCTCAGTCAAGAAGAGCAAGTGCGGTTTGTTGGTCTCCAGATGATGATGGACCGCTTGCAGATTTGAGTGCAGCCCACGAATATTTGTGAGGTGCACTTTAAGAGTGAGGACGTGCATCTGCCGTTTAAACTTGCTCAATTTATTTGACTTTTTCATAGTTGGGTGAGTTAGGTAGACAAGTAGGAAGTGGACGAGATATTGGGATGCTAACCCTCAGTAATAGAGAAGCTCCTACGCCAATGGAGAACTTGCGCGGAGACTGCGGGGACGCCCGAACCCCCCTGAAATTGCCCACAAGTTCCTCACTTCCAGTCGCCAACTGGCCCTGTGGACAACCTCAGGATTTTACACAAGCGGTGGGGCAGCCTTTCGTAGTTGGCTAGACTACTACTTGGGCCCCCTACAACTTGCGGTCGGCCAGCAGAGAGCACCGTGCTTCGGATCCCGCTACCCTCCGAAGCAAGGTCTCCGACGCGAAAGCATCTCCATCACCAATACCGGTCTGCATACTCAACACAACTGTCCACATCTACTTGTCAGAACGGCTTCATTAGACATCACGATGGAACACGACGAGTCGCTTGGCATCGTGGTTTTGTCTAATGGGTGGTAACTAAGCTGGCGGCTAAGGCCTTCCACCAGTTATTTGGTTGCTCTTTTGGCACCACCCAGGGGTCACGTGTAGGGAAACTAGGGTTAAAGCCTACGGACGCGAGCAAACATAAATCCCCAAAACTACTTAACTTATAAATGAAGCTTTTATTTTTTACAACTACATACAATTATTGTATCTAAGACTGCTATAATCTTAATAAATGAATCCCTTGGCTATCACATCACGGGTGAACGGATAGAACATTTACGCTAATTTTTTTTTATTGTTTTTATTATTGTCAGGAGAAGATTCTTATGAAAGAAAAAGTTAAGATTGTGGAAAATTTTCACTACGCTGGTGAAACCGTGGGGCACAGCTAGTAATATATTGGCGCAGTTTGTTGATTTTAATTCACTATTATGTTTAATAATCTTTTTTAGAATATATTTATTTTAACAATAACTGGTATATTTGCAGGGAAGTTAAATGACTCATATGCAGTGTATTTAAAATCATATTCTTTAACACGTCGTTGAAGTAGGCATCAAAACGGTAATTTTTCAAAATGGTAAGTTTGTTATAAAATTTGTTATAATACTCAGTGCAGCAGTATTAGCCTGTTTAAATAAAATGGCGTTAGGCCATGCTCTTGACAAGTTATCTAGACCGTGTGTCAATAATTGATAACTGTTAAATATGTCTGGAAATATGATTTAATCTCAAAAATGTAAAGTGTAATTATTTTGTTAAAAATTCATCAAAGTTTAATAATTTAATTAAAAACTACAAATTAGTAATCAAAGTATACGCAAAGTGAGATGGATAGTAATCAAATCAGAATGGTCGACTTTGAACAAGCAACACGCACGTGAATATCTTTCGTTGCTATGACTCGGCCGCAGGCACCGAAACCAGTTCAACTCTGCGTACTTTATTAAGCACTAGCGGCCCGTCCCGGCTTCGCTCGGGTGGACGCTTATTTATTAAACATTTTATAATATACGAAAAACAATGTATCACGCACCGGCGCCATCTACTTAAAATGGTGGTTTGTCCTGATTTTTTCCTGAATTTTCTTTGCTATAAACCTCACGGAGCCCGAGACCTTTCCAACGAATGCAAAACCGTGGAAATCGGTTCGTGCGTTCTGGAGTTATAGCGTCAGGAAGGAAAACCCGACTTATTTTTATATAGTAGAAGATATACTTGGACTATGGTTTGATACTGGATATTCCCTGAATCGGCTCGTTCAGCATCCACAGGAAAAGATACAGTGATCCTATTCCCACATCGTCAGGCCCAAACGGCTGGCAAATAACAAACCCAAACACCGGTCACGAAACTGTATCATTATTACACACATAACCACGTAATTGAAAGAGCCTTTAGAATAGGTCACCTCCGCAAGAGTGATGTTAATAATTTGCAAAGCAAATACACCCCAGGTACGCCACTCCCGTCCTAAATGAAGATATACGGAGCGTTTTAACACAGATACTGGAACTTCAGTGATATCGTAAATCGTGGGCTCACATGTTTTTCGTGCACTGAAGATGGTTTAACTCATTTTGTCAATTCCACTGGACTTGGCAATTTCTTAAGTTTTACGCTTATAGGTACATGATTAAAGAATTGTGATAGGGACATTGCCATTATATAATTAAAATATAATGTTCTTAAAAATTAACTTAGGAGAGATTAGTTTGGAAAGTAATTAATTATTTCGGTTTAATTATGTACCTTAGTATCTACATAATAAAATATATCATATCCATATTTTTGATCATAGATGATCAATTATCAAAAAATCAACTGAATAGACAAAAACGAAATAAACTATTAGTATGTTGTTCTGCCAACGGTCGACCTCGCGAACACAAACATGTTTGAAATAAATGGTTAGAAGTTGATTTCGGTTTCAACTTCTAACGTAGATATTAAGAAATATTTGGCTGAAATATTGGAGGTTAGGCAAGTCTAAGGTTATCTATTTATAATCTAAACTGAAATTTTAGGAAAATTAAAAATAATCCGGTTTGAATAGCAAACATTTAGTAATATTCTTATCTCATAATAATAAGTACCTTTAGATATATTGCGTTAATGCTGATGGAATGTTTAGTCAAATGCGACGGGAATCGTCAGCGACACAGGAAATTACAATCCTAATCAGATTATTCCGACCGAATACTGACGAGTGACGCGTTTTGAAACGCGGTTTGCTTTCAATTTACGACATTTAGATGAATTTAATTATTAAATTATCGTTGCTCGGTTGGCGTTACGATACAAGGATATACAAGCCAATTAAAAGAGAAAATCGCTATCACGTCATAGGAGTTATACAATAATACCTAAAAGATTACGCTAACGTCGGGCTATTTCAGTCCTCTGTTTTGTTCTCGCCATATTTTTTAATGTTAAGAAATACATGACAACCTAGTCGTTCACCTGATGTTAAGCAACACCGCTGCCCATAGATACCAACCAGTTGTAGTGTCACTCGGGTACTGAAAAGTATAGATTTTCACGTGGCACTGCACTGCGCACGTCATTCTGAGACATTAGCACAGTCTAGTAACTAGATTACTGGACTGTGAGGTCATAAAGTTTCATTTATACAATAATTTTACCAGCTAAATACCCTTCAAACTGTACACTACTGATTGGCGGCAGAATAACTGGCAAAGCGGTGGTACTTACCTAAACGAACTTTGCAGAAAACCACCTAGTATAGATTTATTTGTGTATTATTTGTAGGATTATAGTGATACTTACCTAGTTTTCCGCCAAACTTTTGACTGTGATCCGTGCCTCCTTAGAAACTCGCCAGCGTCAAAACTAGTAGCTACCTGGACTAGGCTGGCTTCCTACTTCTTAGACCGACGACCTGCGAAGCCTATGGATGCATGAGGCAAGTAGCCGATCAAAGTTGCGTGCTAATGAAGAAGCCTATGTTCAGCAGTGGAAGTGTTCAGGCTGTTGATGATAATGATCGCCATAAATGTAGTGTACCTAAATTGTTTACATAATCCATAAAACATTTTTTGACTGGCCCGATAGCTCAGTTGGTAGTGACCCTGCCTTCTGAACTGCGGGTTGTGGGTTCGATTCCCACCCAGGACAAACATTTGTGTGATGAACATCGATGTTTGTTCTGTGTCTGGGTGTTATATTGTATTCTATGTATGTATTTACAAACAAAAAGTATCTAAGTATTGTATCAGTTATCCACACATATTATTATTATTATTTTTGTCAGCGTGAGTGCCATCATCATAATAATGCTAAAACCTTCTTCTATCTTATATTTCCACAAGAAATATTGCAATATAAGTTCAAAATCAGGCCGCTTCACATCGGTGGACGTAAAAAAGGTTCACAATATTTTATCTATAGGGCAAATTATAGGGGCAACATTCGAATAACAAATGACTATCGTTTGGGTGTCGGCGTAAAAATATCTCGAATACATCACAGGCCTTGTGTTGCTACAAATACGTTTCTAAGTCAGCCATTTTATTAAGTATAAGTGTAATTTATAACAAATTTCATTTATATTACTATAAGTACTCATTTTGGTTTCAAAAGTAGATAATTGGCACTTAGTAGGATATGTAGAATTTTAGCAGTTAGCATTCAATAAAGTCATTCATATTAGAAAAAAAATTACATTGTCGCTACTCTTTACGAAAAACAGAATCCAGCTGTACTACGGAGGGCTTATTTCTTCAATCGCGTTCTTCAATGATCAAGGACCATAAAGGAAACTTAAAAAATTTATTCTTTACATAAATAATATCCCAAAACATACGCCACGCCTATGATTCGTCTCAACTCCTAACCTAATTGTTGTTGCGTGTAGAACCTAAGTGTGTAGTTGGATTTTCTGGAAGAGATCGCTTTAAGCGATAAGACCGCCCAATGTGACACTATTTTTTATGTGACAAATATTTAAGTTGGTGCTTGTAAATTTTTCCTATAATGTGGTGTTTCAGAGTTTTATCTATCTATCTAATTTATTGAACCCTGTATAGGATCTTGAAGGGTAATTTTGGCTCGTTTCAGTTTTTTGCTCATGAGCATGACGCTGAAGGATCGGTTAGAGAAGCCAATTTTATATTCTGCTTAGCAGCGTCACTCTAATATAGATAGATAACTCTTAATGTCTCACCAATGAAATTTACATAATACAGGAATTAAATAAAGCTTACGTACTAGTGCAACAATGGGCGGTCTTAACGCTAATAGCGATCTCATCCAGACAATCTTTGGATGAAAAGTACTTATCAAAAGATAAAAATAATACACGGCGGTGTAAAACAATTTAAAATATAAAGAAATACAGATAAATGGAAACTATTACTTATAACTTGGTAAATATAACTGCATTTTAATACTTACATATTATTATTTTATAATAAAATAAACTAATACACAAACCTAAAATCCGCCAAAACTCTCATGCCAATATTAACATTAATACACAAACAAAGTTATACCGGCCGATAGACAGAGCTAAAGAAGTTTTACTTCAGTCGTGTGGACTAAAGAACACTCGTTTAAAAAAAAATTGTATGTTTTTATATACTTAATCTCACAACTCTACAGTCCATCTGGTCGGATAACAAGCTTTTCAGCAGTGTGCCTGTTGGATTAACTTCGTATTTTCCGTATACAACAGAAAGCTTTAAATTCTATAGGATAAAGTCAAAACTCATTTAACTGCTAAGTGGACAGGTAACAAGTTTAACAGTGTACTGGACTCTGCTGGATGCATCCACTGATGGTAATTGATGTAAAGAGATCAAACATTTATAAACAGTGCTATATTCAGTTCCATTAGCCTTTTGGCAATTTTGTTTTAGTGATTGCTAATATAATTCCGTCCTATTTTATACCGTCTATCACATGTATGTTACTAAAATAAGTAGGTATGTATGTATGTATGTACGTATGCATTTTAGGTTCTTTCACACTCATAAAGTTTAATTATGTAAACTGCAAGGCAATGGCAAGACAGCCTCTGTGGTGTGGTACTTGAGCAGGTCGGCTCATAACCCGGAGGTGGCGGGTTCGATTCCCGCGGCAGGACAAGTATTTTTGCACAGAAAAAAAAAAGTGCAAATACTTGTTCTGAGTCTGGGTGTTGTGGGACCATGGTCCTCATAGTTCCTGGGTCCCTAGACACAGGGAATCCTAGTTAGGGTCCAGGATCTATGTATGTGATCGTTGGGCGTTATTATTATTATTATTAATGATAAAAATAATTAAATTGAATAATGTAATTTGGTTTTTAATTATTCACGTCACTAACAAGCTGCACTAATGGATAATGCACGAGTTGAATACGTATTATAAATTTGATTTTAGTTTGAAAACTATCGTGAGTATGACATATTTTGTACAAGATTTTAGATTTTAGAAGTTAATAATTGGCTCCCAGAAGATGGACATCGAATATGTCCGAAACTTGGAGTAATTTCGATGTTTTAATTGATATTATTTTTATTATTTCAATATACAACTTTATGCAATGTTACGTCCATATTATTTGTTGTATTGTGCAAAACATCTGGTGTTTTGCATAAATATTTCAGTAGATAAGGAAATTAATATTCATTAATATTATATTCACGTAGCACTTAATAGCGAAAACCATTAGCAAAATGTTTTTAATATAGTTTTACGTGGAAATAAACCCGATTTTCTGAGTTTCCTATTTTTTGCTTTCGCATTCGGCATTCCAACAAAAGCTTACACAAAGACGAGTAGAGCTGGTGCATGTAACAAATGCGAGCAGTAGATCAGCGGCTTTATTTGATAGGGAATATGCATTTGTCTGCATATATTATGGCAGAAGCTTTTTATTGTTTTAAGCGGTGGTGTTGAATACTTAACTTGTGAGAAATTGAGAAGCAGAATACAGAGTGAATTAAGTCTCTATATTTTTGAACAATAATAAGGAAATTGTGATTCTATATAAACAGTGAAATTGTACATATAATAATAATATTAATAATAGGTCTTTACCTATGAAATTGCCGTATTGCAGTACAGACTTTTTCAAACAAAAAAAGTTTTGATTGGCTATGAATTCTAAATTCAAATTAATTTTGTTTTAAAAATATGACATTCTATTTACAATATAAGTCTTTTGTTTATTGATTAGCGTTGTATTTTCATTACATTTCAACATTTTTCCTCATAATGGATACTTTGAAATTTCGTGTAATTATGGAATATGAGTTCCGTCGTGGCACCAACGCGGCACAAACGACACGTAACATCAACGACGTTTACGGAGAGAACTGTACAAACGAACATACAACCCGTTATTGGTTTGCTCGGTTCCGTTCTGGGAATTTTGACTTGAAAAATGAACCTCGTGGTCGTCCGGAAACTTTGGTCAACAATGATGAATTAAAGGCGATTGCGGAAGCTGATGAATCTCAATCTACAGCTGAGCTGGCAGCAGCTTTTGATGTTAGCATCAAAACAATATTGGTCCATTTGCGACAGATTGGCAAGATAAAAAAGCTTGATAGATGGGTGCCCCACGAACTTAACGATCGCCAGCGCAACGTACGCGTCGAGACTTACCTTGCGCTGCTTAACAGGCACAGAAATGAAGGAATTTTGAACCGAATTGTTACGTGCGACGAAAAATGGATTCTTTTTGACAATCGAAAGCGCTCAGCAAGTTGGTTAGATCCTGGTTCGGTACCAAAGCAATGTGCAAAACGAAAAATGACCCCTAGAAAGGTGATGGTCACAGTTTGGTGGTCTAGTGCTGGTGTGATTCATCATAGCTTTTTACAAAACGGCGAGAGCATTACTGCAGATGTGTACATTGAAGAACTGACCACAATGATGGCGAAACTCGCACGTCTGCAACCAGCTTTGGTCAATCGGTCGTCTCCACTGCTACTTCACGACAACGCGCGACCCCATACTGCACAACAGACCGTCTCTAAGCTGCATGAGTTGGGTTTGGAAGCTCTCCCTCATCCGCCATACTCACCAGATCTTGCGCCTACCGATTATTACTTTTTCCAAAATTTGGACAACTTTTTAGCGGGAAAAAAATTCAATTCCCGAGAGGCAGTACAAAACGCCTTTGAAGAGTTTGTTGTCTCCCGTCCTGCTGATTTTTTCAAGAAGGGCATCCATAAACTGCCACAGCGTTGGTAAAGATGCATTGATTGCAGGGGTGATTACTTTGAATAAAAGAAATAAATAAGTTCGAAATAAAATACTTTAACTTTTTTCAAACAAAATGGCAATTTCATAGGTAAAGACCTAATATTTGTGGATATTTCACACAGCGGCATCTAGCACCAAACTAAGCAAAGCGAGGAGATAACTGATGTAACACTACTACCTTCCTACTCTTTAGCTCCATCTATCGGCTGATATAACTTCGTCTTTGCTTTGTTTGATGTTCAAAAAGTTATACTAGGGTGTAGGATTATTCTGCAAAATTCGTCTAGGTAGGTACCACCGCTTTGCCAGTTATTCTGCCGCCAAGCAATAGTGCGCAAGCGCTACTGTGTTCCGGAAGGGCATTGTAGCTAGTGAAATTACTGGGCAATTGAGACTTTGATCTGATCTCACAGTCGAGTAATCTTATTACCAGACTATGCTGATGTCTCAGGATGATGTGCGCAGTGCAGTGTCACGCGGAACTTTATTATTTTGGAGTTCTGAGTGACACTGTTCTGTTATGGGCGGTCGTGTCGCTTAACACCAGGTGTACGACATAAACAAAAAACACAAATAATGTCGCTATCTTGCCAATTGTAAATTATCACTTTACCGGACATACCAACATAATAATTTTTTTCAACAAATTTTTAACATTGTTATATCGACAATGGAGATCGACGTTAGCAAACTACTTCCTTTCGCCTCGTTACGTATTCACCAGCTTAGGTACTCCCCAAGTCAAGCGTGCGTAAAGAAGATTGACTTCAATAAATAAAGTACACAAAGAATAGTTAGTACCTACCCGTTTATTGGTCCCTACTGCTTTCACGATAGTCCAGTGCGAGGATAACTCGGTAAATTTTTAATCCTGTTCTATATAAATCTGATTGAAAATGCACAGTACCACGGGTCGTTACTTTTGCACAATGCCAGGAGTCAATATTTTTCCAGCGTGTAACGTACGCCCGAAATATTTTCGATCCATGACAATTGTTGTTTCATTCGACATGCACGTTCGAAATGTTTGTATTGTCTATTGCTGTTTGTTCATTGATATTTCAAGTGTAGGCAAAATGTTTTGGTTTGATTACAGAACTTTGTCAAATTGTCCTTTTTTTGCTATTTTACCACAGGTTCCTGGGTTTGTACTCTTTTTTAATATACTACTTCAACAAAATCTGTACGGGACGGACGTATTTTTTTTTCTTTTATCTTACAATTTTAGACAAAATTTGACAAAATCTGATAAATTTTCTAGCAACAAAAATAATCTTATACCGTCCGCCCCACATAGCCAATTGATAAATTGCTGAAGCGCGGATAAAAAGGATTAGCAAATCGAGCGGATTATCGAAGAGGGATGCTTTGTGCTTAATCCCCCTTCAACTATAATTCGTAACAGTCTCTGGAATTTCTGTATATTGGTTTAAGACGGATAATGTTTAGATGACGACATTTTGTGGAATAAACAACGTTATTTTCCGACTTCGAAAACGAGGAGGTTCTCAATTGGACTGTTTAAAAAAAAGTTTTTTACGTCAGTACTTCCGACTGGATGTACAGATTATAATAATGATTTTTTATTTGAAAGCTGGCGCTTCCCATGTATTTCTGACAATGAAAATACCATATAAGTTTGTAGTCGGTTTTTTATGCTTTGCGTTTGTTATTGTTTAATTTATATCTTCTTATATATAAAAACGCGTGAACTGATGGAGCATTTTCACTCATTCTTTTTTTGTTGTGTTTATTTTTTTCAGGAGAAGGTTCTTATTAAAGAAAAAATTAGGAGTGTTTAGATATTAAATTTTACCACGTATCATCGCATAAAAAAAGCTTTTTAGCACCATTGGTTTAATAGTTGAGGTAACAAACAGACAAACATAAAGGCACAGTCAATAGTATTTCTAAAAATTGCCTAGACTATGTTGTTATTGGCGCAACTTAGCGCCGCCACCTAATCTGCTAGGTATGGATGCTTGTATTAAGTCAGTATTTTCACAGATGCAAGCAAGATCTGGGATGCATTTCCGAGTGCTTACCTTAATGGTGCTCATATCGACAAACTGTACAGCTATGCAACAGCTATCATGCTGACGCGGCGCCATCTACCCGTCTGCACAGGAAACTGTCTCGTTCAGACCTCATTGAATAGTATGCGCAATTTGATTGAACCTTTCAGAGGGCTGGTTCCACCAATAAATTTTTGATAGCTGTTTTGAAAACAATTTTATCTGTTTTATCATCAAATGAGTACTTATGTAATGACTCAAAATTATAAATATGTAACTAAACTTTCGTCTACCTGTAACTTAAAAAAATGACTACATAACTTGAGTAATACCTAACCAAAAGAAGAAGTTTTACTAGGTGGCAGGACTTTTCTGCAAAGTTCATCTAGGTAGGTATCACCGTTTTGCCAGTTATTCTGCCGCCAAGCAGTAGTGCGCAAGTACTACTGTGTTCCGGTTCGAAGGGCACTGTAGCTAGTGAAATTACTGGGAAAACGAGACTTTATGACTTAATCTCATAGTCTAGTAATCTTATTGCTAGACTGAGGCTGATGTCTCAGAATGACGTGCGCAGTGCAGTATCACGCGAATCTAGTCACTGCAACCGATATGGGCAGTCGTGTCGCTTAAGGCGAGGCGAGTCACAATCAGGCGAGTGACTAGCTCGTCATGTCATTTCGTAACATAAAAAAAAAGTTGTATCTCTAAAAACATTGGCTTATAAATTAAGCCAGTTTCGTCAAATCAACTAAACTAGTTGGGGACCTTGCCAAATTTTTGTTATAAATGAAATTACCGAAACAGTTTGGTTAAATATTTTTCTCAGTGTAATAGAAATGACATGTGAATGGATATTTTTTGCAGAAGTGACATTTTGGGTATGAGACCTTTACAATAAACAAAATATGAAAGTGTGGAACGGACGTTGTGCGTTGTAACGTTTTTTATAAGAGACACAAAGTGATGTTTTGAGGACAAGACCTTGGGTTAGGTGCCAACACTTTTCAATAGGTACATGATCCATTTATTTTTTGTATAATAAATTTTTTACACCGTAGTCGTTCACCTGATGTTAAGCGACACAGCAGCTCATAAGAGCAGTGCAGTGTCACTTGGAACTGTACTCTAATGCTAAGTTTCGTGTGATACTGCACTGCGCATGCCATTCTGACATATCAGCAAAATCTAGTAATAAGATTACTAGACTGAGATCAAGTACCTAGCCTACCAAGTACCTACCAAGTACTGACCCGATAGCTCCGTTGGTAGTAACCCTGCCTTCTGAACTGTGGGTTGTGGGTTCGATTCCCACCCAGGACAAACATTTATGTGATGAACGTAGGTGTTTGTTCTGTGTCTGGGTGTTATATTATATTCTGTATGTATGTATTTACAAACAAAAAGTATCTAAGTATTTTATTAGTTATCTGGTTCCTATCTAAGCTTTGCTTAGTTTGGGGCTAGATGGCGTTGTCAAAAAAAAAATCTATTGGTGTATAGTGTGTATACAATACAATACATAACAGTTCAGTGACACCAGTAATAAACATGTCGAAATGAGAATTATATAATAATATAGGTACAATGGGCTGTCTTATCGTTAAAAGAGATCTCTTCCAGACAACCTCCGTACAATCATCATCAGCTTATACTAGCAAGTTTACAAAATTTATCATATCAATATCCATCTTAATAAGTACCTAACAACTTAACCCAAAGCACTTGTACAAATCTTTTTACTTCTAACATATTAATCGACTTGTATTTTTGAGAAACAGGGCCCGGTCTGCCCTTTGTGAGGATCGAGACCGTCGGTTATGAAGGTAATGAAATATAATGATATCGTGCATCCCTATCTTGGAAACTGACCTTTCTGAATGGTATGTATTGAAAGAATATAGTATATGTACCTATTGCAAAGGCGAGGAGTGGCTAAATGTAATGGAACTTAAAGGTTGGGTTGGAAGAAGTTTAGTAAGAATGTTTTTAGGGAGGCAGTGTCAAAGTCAAAATAAAAGTCAAAGGATTTTACTGCAAAGTGGCTACTTTTAGTACTTTTACAAGACAAAATTAGATTCGTTGAAAAGAATTCGAAAATGGCGGTTGTGAATTTTGAACTTTTTTCCATTACCCGTGTATTTTTGAATTTTAATGTGCGAGGTGACCGGCAGAACAGAATAGTCCCTACCTCTCTCATACCGAGGTGTCGTAAAAGGCGACTAAGGTAAATATGACGATAACTATCTTACACCCGTTGACCGACAGATGGCGGGATAACCATCTCAGACTACGTAACTAATTAAATGAAACTAACCGGTGATGGGCAGCAGTGTCACCGGTGCAAATAGTTACGTTCTGCGATCGCCAACCCGCATGCCCAGCGTGGCGATTATGGGCAAAACCCTCCTAATGGAAAGTCGCAATATACCACGGCCCCTAGTTCCCGGCCGCCCTGCTATCCCTGACCACGGCGGCGGTCATGGTAACGGCAGGGCAGGGGGTGCTAAGAATCCCCGGGCTACGGTAGGCCGCCAAAACCAACTGACCTTGGCAACGTATAACGGACGCACGCTACGACTGAATGAACACCTTGTGCAGCTAGAAGAAGAGCTAAACAACATAAGATGGCACATTCTGGGGTTATGTGAAGTCCGAAGAGAGGGGGAGGACACCATAACTCTTGAATCGGGCCATCTTATGTATTTCAGGGAAGGAGATCAGCTATCCCAGGGTGGCGTCGGGTTTCTGGTTAATAAAGCTCTTAGTAACAACGTTGTTGAAATCTCCAGTGTGTCGACAAGGGTCGCGTACCTTATAATCAGATTAACCGAGAGGTACAGCCTCAAGGTTATTCAGGTATACGCACCGACTTCGGCACACTCGGACGATGAGGTAGAGGATATGTACGAGGACATATCAAGAGCCTTGCACAGCACCTCTAAGGCTCACTTCAACGTTGTTATGGGGGACTTTAACGCTAAAGTGGGAGTACAGACTTGCAGCGAATCGACAATAGGACAACACGGCTTTGGTAGTAGAAACCATAGGGGCCAATTGCTCGTCAATTTCCTAGAGAAGGAGGGACTCTTTTTGATGAACTCCTTCTACAGGAAACAGCCGCAAAGGAAGTGGACGTGGCAGAGCCCTGATGGTATGACAAAAAATGAGATCGACTTCATCATAGCGGACAAACGGCGTATATTCAGAGATGTTTCAGTGATCACTAGGTTCAATACCGGAAGTGATCACAGGCTTGTAAGAGGCACTCTGAATATCGACTTCAAGCTGGAACGAGCCCGCTTGATGAAGTCCACGCTCCGACCGAACATACTCCAAGCCGTGGTAGGGTCTGAAACATTCCAGCTAAAACTGGAAAATCGATTCGCTGCCTTGGAAACTACAGATGACGTGGATCAGAAACTCGACCAAGTGGTGGATGTCCTAAGGGAAGAAGGTGCGGAGTTTTGTGCAAAGAAGCGTACAGGCAGAAAGTCGAAACTTTCGATGGAGACTCTGCAACTTATGGAGGAGCGACGTCAAAACTCCTCGTCTACTTCGTCACAACACCAACAGGCACTCAACAAGTCTATTAAAAAGCTGGTACGACGTGACCTCCGATCCTCCAATACGGTCGAAATTGAAAGAGCTATAGAGCAGAATCGGGGGTCAAAAGTGTTCGTCCAGCAACTTGGGAGAAGCCATTTGACGAAGCTGACTACATCAACAGGTGAAGTCGTCTCCTCAAAGACAGAGATCCTTTCGGAAGTTGAAAACTTTTATGGCCAGCTCTACGCATTACATGCTTGCCGACCTGATCCCAATACAGAGGACTGCAGAGCCACCCTAACACGCCACTTTACCGAAGAGCTGCCTGAAGTCAGCCAGGACGGGATCGTGATGGCCCTTAAGCAGCTTAAGAACGGAAAAGCCTCAGGTGAGGATGGAGTTACGACTGAGCTCTTAAGAGCTGGGGGTACTCCAGTGCTTAGAGAGCTCCAGGCGCTTTTTAATTCTGTCCTCTTTACTGGGAGAACTCCGAAGGCATGGAACAGAAGCGTGGTCATTTTGTTCTTCAAAAAGGGTGACAAAACCCTTCTGAAGAATTATCGACCAATTTCGCTTCTCAGCCATGTCTATAAGCTGTTCTCAAGGGTGATCACGAATCGTCTAGCGCGAAGGCTCGACGAGTTTCAACCTCCGGAACAGGCCGGGTTTCGTAGCGGATACAGTACCATAGACCACATTCACACAGTGCGGCAGATTGTACAGAAGACCGAGGAGTACAATCGACCCCTGTGCTTAGCTTTTGTGGACTATGAGAAGGCCTTTGACTCTATCGAAACCTGGTCTGTTCTGGACTCCTTACAGCGATGCCAAGTTGACTGGCGATACATCGAAGTGATGAGATGCCTATATGATGCCGCAACGATGACCGTCCAATTGCAAAACCAGCCGTCTGAACATATCCACTTGCGTCGCGGAGTGAGGCAAGGGGATGTGATATCCCCGAAATTGTTCACAAACGCTTTGGAGGATATGTTTAAGACGCTGGACTGGAAGGGTTGTGGCATCAATATAAATGGCGAGTACATCTCTCACTTGCGATTTGCAGACGACATCGTCATAATGGCTGAATCGCTGGAGGATCTGCAACGGATGCTGGACAGCCTAGCTGATTCGTCTTTACGCATCGGTCTACGGATGAACTTGGATAAAACCAAGGTCATGTTCAACGAGCACGTTGTTCCGGGACCGATTGCTATAAATGGAGTAGCTCTTGAGATTGTTAAAAAGTACGTTTACCTAGGGCAGACGCTCCAACTAGGGAAAAACAATTTCGAGAGTGAAGCCAGCAGAAGAATACAGCTAGGCTGGGCAGCATTTGGGAAACTTCGTCATGTCTTTTCATCGTCCATACCGCAATGTCTCAAGACGAAAGTCTTTAACCAGTGCGTCCTACCAGTCATGACCTACGGAGCCGAAACGTGGACACTCACGGTAGGACTGGTCCACAAATTTAAGGTCGCTCAGCGAGCTATGGAGCGAGCTATGCTCGGTGTTTCTCTGCGGGATCAGATCCGAAACGAAGTCATTCGCCAGAGAACTAAAGTTATCGACATAGCTCAGCGAATTAGCAAGCTGAAGTGGCAGTGGGCTGGTCACATCTGCCGAAGAACCGATAACCGTTGGGGTAGACGTGTTCTAGAGTGGAGACCGCGAATCGGCAGACGTAGTGTAGGACGCCCTGCGGCAAGATGGAGCGATGATATACGCAAGGTAGCTGGCAGTAACTGGAAGAGTAGAGCCGAAGACCGGGCTCAGTGGCGTGCTTTGGGAGAGGCCTATGTCCAGCAGTGGACTATTGTAGGCTGATGATGATGATGATGATGATGAATGTGTAAAAGGGTGGATTATTATTCGTTAAGTGTTCGTGAACGTGCACTAGTGTTGACAAATAGTTCCAAGTTTTAAAACCATGCCTTTTCGTTTTCTCTTCAAGGCTTCTTAGGGCCTTCAGTAAAATATCCATCATTTTACTGTGGCATTTCGACTGACAAAATAAGACTTTGACATGACATAACCGTACAAATTTCCTCACTTGACATTGGCAGAATTATCGCTAAAAAGCAATAGCAGCCCATTAAACGAAGAGAAGAAGAAGACAAAAATATAATGGGTGAGCAAAATTGACTTTCCTATATTGGCAGCACGGTAAAAAAAAAAGTTGTAGATAATGGCGCGTATTTGAAACGTCAAATGCTAGTCGTAGTTTAAGATATAGCATTTACGATATGAATAACTTAACTACGGCTCAACGTGTTAAAATTGTTCAG
Source organism: Ennomos fuscantarius (assembly GCA_905220475.3). NCBI lineage: Eukaryota > Metazoa > Arthropoda > Insecta > Lepidoptera > Geometridae > Ennomos > Ennomos fuscantarius. The sequence goes on along the minus strand of HG992037.1, from coordinate 8,153,131 downwards.
TTGTTTTACAGAAATAACAATTCTTTAAAAAAAGTGTATAGGCTTTTACAGGAAGATTATGGTCAAAACAATCATCGTACTGAGCGAACAATACGCAACATTGTGAAAAAATTTGAAGAAACTGGAAGTATTGGATGATCCTGCACCCTAACTAGGATTCCCTGTGGCTAGGGGCCCCGAAACCATGGCACCACAACACCAAGACAGACAAGTATTGACACTTTTTCTGTACACAAATACTTGTCCTGCCGCGGGATTTGAACCCGCCGCCTCCTGGCTATGAGCCGACTTGCTCAACCACCACGCAACATAGGCTGTTAAACACCACAGATAAAATACCGTTAAATTACTTGATTTTGTGCTTTTCATGAAAAGTACCTAACCTAAGTAGAAACCTAATTATTTACTAAAATGGGTAGAACGTATCACTTTATTTTTAATTTGTACCAATTAGTGTTACACGTTACTTATTATCTTGAGATTAACACTAATTAAGACTGCGCAGTCTCAAGGGACCTCAAAGGAAGAGCTTTTCCTTTGAAATCATTACTACGTACCCACTTTCAACTTATGGCGTTAAGTGCTGATAATTATAAATTGTTTGTTACAGGAAAATGTACCAGCAATAGCAGCGTATTTAAATTCTTTGTGAATTTTGTAACTGAAAAGAAATATTAGCTAGAACATTCCATTTTCTCTGGTTTTTCCGGTTTATATGTATAAGTGTTACTAGATTTACTAGAATATATACGTGTTATATAATTATCAGTGAGTATTTCATTTTAATCAATTTTAATCAATCAGTATGTATTTACAAACAAAAAAGTATATAGGTATTCTATCAGTTATCTGGTTCCCATAGTGCAAGCTTTGCTTAGTTTGGGGCTAGATGGCGTTGTGTGAGATGTCCACACATATTTATTATTACTAATGGTAATGCGACAATTTGACTGGCCCGATAGCTCAGTTGGTAGTGTCCCTGCCTTCTGCACTGCAGGTTGTGGGTTCGATTCCCACCCAGGACAAACATATGTGTGATGACCATCGATGTTTGTTCTGTATATTATATTCTATGTATGTATTTACAAACAAAAAGTATATAAGTATTGTATCAGTTATCTGGTTCCCATAGTACAAGCTTTGCTTAGTTTGGGGCTAGGTGGCGAATGAAATGTCCAACACATATAAAAAAAATGCATTTTTAATTAATACTAACACGTCACCCGTTGCATGACTTGGCATGGGTAAGCAGGGAGGATAACTCGTACGAATTCGAAGCGGACCATTGAATGCAATAAACGCAGGTGCATTGACGAGTTCGTAAAAACCTTAACTACGTACTAATTTAATTTAAAGGTTGAATTAGTTACCTACTATAGGTTACTTACGAAATTGCCGATCTCCAGTACCGGCCATTTCATTTCAACATATTTTTTGTTTCACCAAGATTACTAATTTTAAATTAATTTTATTTTGATAACATAGTTTTTTTTTTTTCAAAATATATTGTTTTTTAATTTGCGTCATGTTTTCATTGCACTTAATAACTTTTCGTCATCAGGGATATGTAAAATAATCGAATAATTATGAAATACTAGCTTCTGCTCGTGGCTTCACCCGCGTGGCCTATAAGAAACGAAGAAAAAATTTTTTCATAGATAATTCAACCACCCATTTCACCCTTTTAGGGATGGAATTTTGAAAAACCCTTTCTATAGATATTTACACTTTACAAAAAACACACCTTCCAAATTTCAAGTCTCTAAGACCAGCGGTTTAGGCTGTGTGTTGATATATAAGTCAGTCAGTCAGGACTTTGAATTTTATATGTATAGTATATAATTTTATAGATAGATGAGTACCGTCGTGGCAGCAACACGGCACAAGCGCCACGAAACATCAACGACGTTTACGGAGCCAACAGTACAAACCACCAGAACACACCATATGTTATTGGTTTTCCCTCTACCATTCTGGAAATTTCAACCTAAAAGCTGACGTCGTGGTCCAAAATCTTTGGTGTACAATGACGAATTAAGGATGATTGTGGAAGCTGATGATACTCAATCTTCGGCTGAATTAGCAGCAGTTTTCGACTTAAACAATATTGATCCATTTACTTTTTTCAAGGTGAAAAACCTTGACAAATAGCTCCGCAAACTCAATGAAAAAACTCATCCAACTTATAGAAAATATTAATAAAAATAAATTACGGCGAAATATTTTCTACAGGTTGAATTCCTATGAGTATAAAAAAGTTAAGTTACCTAATGGAAGTCGTAAAATCAGCTTTTTCTACAGAACCCTAGTTACTAATAAATTATGACCCAACCTCTGGCTGTCCCTTCTGATTGAAAAACAGCCGTAGCCAAGGTATTTTTTGTACAAATTAGGTACTTAAAACGATCGTGTTTCTGGAAAAATCTCATTATATAACGGACATTGCTCTCTTTTCACTTTAGGCAGAGTTCACACGGTGCAATTTAATTTGTAAAGTAAGCTCGAGTAAGCGTTTCTCATCATCAGCGCAGGTAAGATGTAGCCAAACGCTAACCATATATAATACTAGTTGCGCTCCGCGGTTTCACCCGCGGATAAAAAGTATTGTAATTATTTTATTTTTTATTTTAATAATTTAATTTTTTATTTTCATTATTTATTTTATTATAATTATTATTTAATTATTTTATTTCTCCCACGAGAATTACACTTTTCCGGGATACAATGTAGCCTATATGTTAATCTAGTGTATGAGTTATCTTGGTACTGAATATTATCCAAATACATTCAGCCATTTGAGCGTAAAGCAGTAAAAAACATACACACATACACACAAACACACACACACACACACACACACACACCCAATTTTTCACCTTTAAAATAATAGTGTGATGTAAAGTGTGATACTGATAAACACCATCACGATAGTTTTTGGAGTAATTTTGGAGTAATCGGAATGAGCCGCTGGTACCAGGTACCTACTTGTCAGTTGGTTGTACCACACGATTTTAAAATAAAAGTTATCATGATGCCACTTAGTAAATAAAACAAAGTAATGAATCATGAGCAATACGATATTGAAGTGAAAACTTGTATACAATGAATGTTATAAAAAAGACTGATACATTATATATATTTTCAAATTTTTTTTATCTTCAAACTTGTCTAGCATTTGACCACGCTCTCACCTGGTCTTAATTATAATCTTAGTTTAACCTCATAAAAAACAAACTTTAAAAAAATACGTGTATAATATATTTTAACTATTAATAAAACCAATAAAAACTGGGGGCTAAAATTTCACCTACTTAAAGGATAACTATTGTAACTGGCCCGATAGCTCAGTTGGTAGTATCCCTGCAGTATAACTGCAGGTTGTGGGTTCGATTCCCACCCAGGACAAACATTTGTGTGATGAGCATCGATGTTTGTTCTGTGTCTGGGTGTTAATATTGTATTCTATGTATGTATTTACAAACAAAAAGTATATAAGAATTGTATCCGTTATCTGGCTCTCATAGTACAAGCTTGGCTTAGTTTGGGGCTAGATGGCGCTGTGTGAAATATCCACACATATTTATTTATTAATCTACGTTTATTTCTTTCTTTCTAATATCATTTGGCTTTGGAGATTCTTGTTAAAAGAAATTGAAAAAGATGTAAAATCGCACCGTATGGAAACACCCTAACCTGAATTTGATAGAAGTTGATAATAATTCCAGAAAAATCCTGCCCTCTTAATTAAATCTCAAAAGGCATGTTTCGCCTTCAGCTTTTGTAGATTGTGGATAAAATGTTAACCAATAAATTTTATTAAAATCTGGTCTATAGATATGAAAACAGCAGTTTCATCGAATTAAGAATGAAGTTTAACAAATAATTGAAGGGGTGAGAACAAAAAGGGCTTAACTGATTTTTTTTTACAAAATGACTTATGGGTATCGTTGGATTTAGCGTGAAATTATCTACAATAATACATTCTCATAATACCGAAATGAAGCTTAAATTTCGAGATTTTGAGTCTAAAAACGATTTATCTGTCACAGGAATACAGTTCGCTTAGCATAAAAACATTATTATATTATATTTTTACAGTAATTGTATGAATTAGTATTATATTTAGTATTTTAAAATAGAATTAAAACATTTTCAAGCAACTGAAACTTACATAAACCTTTTCTATTACCTTATAAGCACTCTACATTAAAATGGCGCCGTTAAAGTTTAAAGTCAATTTACTCGAAACTATCAATTTGACAGTTAAGCCCTTTTTATTCTCAACCCTTCAATTAATAAACGCAAAGTGTAAGAACTGACTTCAGACTTATATGGTTTTCTCGTGGATTTCTTTGTCAGAACCATTAGAATGGGACCACATGGGAAGCACCAGCTTTCAAATAAAAAAGAATCATCAAAATCGGTTTACCCAGCCAAAAGTTTAGAGGAATATTAAAAAAAACATTCGCATTGAGAGCCTCCTCCTTTTTTAATTTGGTTGATTAAATTAATAAATAAAGTGTCCAAACTAAAGATAAATATATTTAATAATTTTTGTACCTAGCTTCGGCATATCTGGAATGTCTAGTGTAAATTTTGAAAAATGGGAATTATAGAACCTAAACAAATAGGTTACTTACGTTTTTTTTTTCTTCAAACTTCTCTAGCATTTGATCGTGCTCTCACCTAAGTGAAGCACCTAAGGGAAGTCACGATGCGATCGAAGTTGTAGCATGCTAGCCAAGTAAATACCTATTCACTCTTCTCTTGAACACGCCCGGGTCATATTTCGCCGGAAACACAGACTCTGGCAGGGCATTCCATTCCTTAGCCGTTCTAATTAAGAACGTTGAGTCAAATCGCTTGGTACGAATGGCTGGTATTTTGACCACGAAAGGATGGCGCTTAGCCGAGCGTCTAGTAATCCGAGAGTGGAATGGTGATGGGAGAATGAGATCATGCAGTTATTGAGCGCATTCACCGTGGTGTAATGTGTGTGTGGTACGTTCTTATTTTTGAAGTAAAACTTCTTTATACACGCGTGACTTGGGGAGTAAGCTAGTGAATTTGCGACAAGAGCGTTACGGAAATTGATCGGGCGAGGCGAACGGAAGTTGAGAGAGAGATATAAGTTAGTGAAGATAGAAAGACAGAGAGAATTACGTTTCGTATAGAAGTTTTGCTTCAGTCGTGTGGTCTAAAGCAAACTCGTTTTTCTTACTCTAAACAAAGCTTTATGTTAACAAGCTTTATGGGCGCTTGCTCCAAAGCAAGTTTCACACAATATCTCGCGCGATCTTCGCAAGTGATCCGTCGTATTGCGCATTTTGTCGTTGTCTCACGGGCGTGCCTGTATTATTCCAGTGCAAATAGTGTAGGGAGCTCGTTCTATCAGTTTCCGGTACATCAAACACGCTGGCGCGATGCTTTGTTTCAGGGTGTCGGCAACTTTCTCAGCGTAGGTACTCTACTACGAAGTGGGGCAGGAGCTATGATGATACGATATTTATATCCGTAATTCATCCGGAAAAAAATGATAAATAAATGTTCAGTTACAAAAAAAGAGATGCAAAGGCATCTAAAAGGTAACAATTTATTAGATTCTATAAGATATTATTGCTATAAGAGCACCGAGCCATATAGTTCCTTTTTATGTTAAAACTTTTGGAGTTCCTTTTTGATTAGGTGGCGAATTTATTTCTTTGATAGATAAAAGATAGGGTATCATCACTTAAGTTTTCTTGCCTATTACATGGCGTTGTATGAAATCTATAGTTACAAATATCTATTTATTCATTTATTAGATGTGATACTTTTCCATGATTCGATGCTGTCACAGCTCACGCATTGCGCATACAAAATTATACAAGGTCTCAATTTTTTTAAGGTTGTAACATACCGGCGCGGTCGCGCGTTAGTCCGCGCGGCCTGGTACATTTTATGACTTAAGCACCTACGTACGTACTAGTTGGTCGTTGCCGCGGGGTCTATCGCGCTGGTCTATTCCAACCTTAAGGTGTTTTATTAATCTTTTCAATCGGTTAAGTAAACCTCTATTGCATTATCCGCATGTATTAAAAAACCCATTTCAGAGCCTAGTATGTGAGTATGTAACAAAGGAAAGATATCGGCAGCTGTTGCAATGAATATTCATAAGATATCGCGGAACATCAAACAGTCATCCACTTGTTTGACATACATAAACTTTTGTTGATCTAAGAACTTAAACGGTCTACTGGCTTCACCATCGCTTCTTTATAGCCTACTAACTGTGCCTCTCGATTTCACCCGCAGATAAAAAGTAGCCTATGTGTTAATCCACTATATAAGCCATCTATATTCCAAATTCGTCCAGCTGTTTGAGCGTGAAAGAGTAACAAACAACCATACATACAAACTTTCGCGTTTATAGTATTAGTAGGATAGGATACTATTACATTTAAATATAGCTAAAAAGCGCTCCAAAATAAATTTAAGTGTATCAATTTAAACAGCCTTCTTTAGCTATTAAATTTTTTTGTACATATTTATGTAAAGAACTTTTACTTTATTTTCCTTCAAATGATTTTGAACAAAAATAAAGTAAACGTTCCTTATTTTATTTATTATTTATTTATTTATTGTAATAAAAACGACAAAATCAATTACAATCACCACACAAAGTATATCATACATTACCAACATTATACATTAACAACAAACAAATCAGGGTTATAAAATAATAAAAAAATCCAATGGGATATTTAAATAATGCCAATTAAAATAAAATAATGTCAGAGTTAATTAGATTGAAAGAAAAATTATTCACTATCATCACTGTCGGGAATACCCGTATTGTTCCATTGGTCAATCATGCTTTTTTTTCAATATGTCAGTACTGCAGCAACAATGTTAGACCACTTGTCAAAAGAAAAATCAAAACCAGCGTTGGCGTCGCGGAGTGCATTGAGGTGGCGTAGAGGGCGAACCAGCGGAGACATCGCTCGTGCCCTTGTATGACCGCTATCCACTGAGAAGAGTTTGTGCTGTCTTCTGTCACCACGCCTACTTGACAGGACCTAAATTGAAGGGGTGAGAATAAAAAGGGTGTAACTGATTTTTTTCACAAAATGACTTATGGGTATCGTTGGATTCAGCGTGAAATTATCTACAATAATACCTTCTCAAAATATCGAAATGAGGCTTAAATCTCGAGATTTTTAGTCTAAAAACGGTTTATCTGTCACAGGAATACAGTTCGCTTAGCATAAAAACATTATTATATTTATTTTATTACATTATATTTTTACAGTAATTGTATGAATTAGTACTATATTTAGTATTTTAAAATAGAATTAAAACATTTTCAAGCAACTGAAACTTACATAAACCTTTTCTATTATCTTATAAGCACTCTACATTAAAAGGATGCCGTTGAAGTTTAAAGTCAATTTTCGCGAAACTGTCAATTTGAGAGTTAAACCCTTTTTATTCTCAGCCCTTCAATTTCATCTGGGACGTACAGCACACACAGTAGATTGTACAAGAGTAAACAATCTACAGAACTCCTCAGCACTTTGAGGCGAATGGTGATCGAACTTCCTTCTCACCTTTATCACCTTATATTCAATCACAGCAATTTTAGTTAATAATAGCAGTTTTAGTTATGAAAGTAGTTAAATAAGGTCTGGGATTGTAACTACTTACAGAAGTAGCTCGCAGATGGCTGATTTCGGGCTAATTCAGTAAATCCAACATACCATAGGAACCATATCAAAGAGAACCAAGTCACCGGTGATCAGTGACCCGATACTAATCCAATTAGCCACCGCTCCCCATACTTATCCAATTAACTTCATTGATTTTAGTATAACTGAGGTTTCGACGAAGTGGACTTGAAACCATAAAACGTTGTAATCCATCAGTAAGTTACCTTTTTTAATACTTTTACAACTAAGTAACAAAAGAAGCAGCTTTAACTGAGGCATACATTGTTACATAGTAACGTTTGTAGATACTTATCCTACTTCCCACATCCTACTATCCTACAAATATTATAAATGCGAAAGTTTGTGAGTATGGATGTAGGGATGTATGGATGAATGTTTGTTACTCTTTCGCGCAATAAGTGCTGAATGGATTTTAATGAAATTGGGAATGCAGATCCCACTTCCTACTCCTACTAATATGATAAATGCGAAAGTTTGTGAGTATGGATGTAGGGATGTATGGATGAATGTTTGTTACTCTTTCGCGCAATAAGTACTGAATGGATTTTAATGAAACTGGGAATGCAGATCCCATTTCCTACTCCTACTAATATGATAAATGCGAAAGTTTGTGAGTATGGATGTAGGGATGTATGGATGAATGTTTGTTACTCTTTCGCGCAATGAGTACTAAATGGATTTTAATGAAACTGGGAATGCAGATCCCACTTCCTACTCCTACTAATATGATAAATGCGAAAAATTGTGAGTATGGATGTAGGGATGTATGGATGAATGTTTGTTACTCTTTCGCGCAATAAGTACTAAATGGGTTTTAATGAAACACGGTATGCAGATAGCTTATACGCTGGATTGACACATAGGATACTTTTTATCCGCGGTTGAAACCGCGGGGTGCATCTAGTATTACCATAAATTAAAATTGTACATACCTGAACCAGTATGGTTGAGACACCTATTATACCAATATACTTTTTAAGTTAGGTGCGTAATTTTCATTTTAATTTTGAGGAGTCGGTGGGTTCGATTCCCGCGACAGGACAAGTATTTGTGCACAGAAAAATAAAGCCCTCTACCTCCAACTTGACGCATAGCTTTAAAATTGAGTATAAATTACATTTGCGAATAAGGAAATTCTCCAGAAAATAATATCTAAATTTTCCTTACATTTTTAAATCTATCAGGCCAAGGCTGCTACGGCTTTAATGGAATTATTTCGTGATTTTACTAACACATTAGGTGCTTTATGCGACTCAAAACGGCATTAAACGCGCCAGACAGTTTAAAAAGCGGAATCCACTTGTTTGCTTTTTTCATTCGCTCGGCCAGATCGTTATTTTACAGGGATTTTAGGATTACACTAGGCTCCGAGCAGCTTACGCTTGTTGAAAACGAACTGTGCCTTTTACTAGGAATTAAATTTGTTGCTGCTAACGTCAGTTTAAGTGCCATGTAACGAGAAATTAAAATAAAGTACTTAGGTGGACTTTTTATCACATCTAGCCCCAAACTAAGTAGGTAAAACTTGTACAATTTATGTATAGGAAAGCTAAGTTATATTTTTTACTTTGTATTATTTATTTAAACATATATAAATATTATGGGACTTATTAATATTAATTCGAAACTGGGGTCATAAGGACTGCACTGACGTCACGCATGGAGTGTTTTGTCCATGTTATTCAAACCAAAAAAAACATACCATAGCGCTTGTGATTACGCTTTATTTTTCTTTGTAAAATGTAACTTACTTCAAACGTGACGGTCATTATTCAGCTATTAAATGAATTGCAAAGTAATATAGGCTCTATTTACTGCTAAGGTCTTCACGGGACCAGGCCGACTGAAACTTGGCTTAACATGCTTCCACAACGTTAACTGACACTTACACCACGATATTTTCTGCATCAACACGTCTTGTCCTTTAGAAAATAGGGGCTATTATCCCGTAACTGTTGCTGTTGGTAAGTGTAAAGTAAGAATGGTAAATGTGAACAAGTGAAGCTAACTGTCATTGTCATGGCTGGCCTTTGTACGGCAACAGGGCTAAGTTAATCCCTGATTCGCTCATGTCACCGCCGCGCAATTCAGTTAGCCAACCCAATTTTGTATTTGAGCCATATTTTAAATGTGGCTCAAATACAAAACTTTAATGATTTCTATATAATTGTCATCAGTTATAAATAATAGTATCCTGTAATAGGGATATTATACTAGTTGACCCGCCCCGGCTTCTCACGAGTGAATTAGTAACACACGCTGTCGAACGGGATAAAAAGTATCCTATGTCCGTCTCCTGGTTCTAAGCTACCTCTCCACCAATTTTCAGCTAAATTGGTTCAGCCGTTCTTGAGTCATAAATAGTGTAATTAACACGACTTTCTTTTATATATATAGATTTATTTATTTAGCTTAGCTAGACCCATCCTTCTCATAACTGCCAACCTCGTCCCTCACAGAACATGCAGAACTACTTTATTACAGTCATTTTCTTTCAATTTTGGTTATCCTTTCAAAACAGCTCGTTATTTGGTTACCTTCAGTTTATTCCGCCACAGATATTATCCAGGCGCGTAACCACCGAACCGACGAGCTAGTAAATAAAACGGATAATGTTAATAAAAGCCTGTTCATAATCACCAGAGACTAAAGACCAGGCTACGTAATAATGGATTAGGAGCCGGTAACGATGGAGCTTATTGTATTTTTGTTATAAAAATAAAATCTTTGATGTTACGTAGTTAATTAAAGTCTCAGATCGGGAGCGTGTAATGGGAAAACGTTTTCTATATTACCTGTTTTATTCATTTTAAACCGGTATTAAGCTCAGGTGCAAATTAAAAACTGGTAATCTGGGACAAAGTGTACCCACACTCGTAAAGCAACTTAAACTAATACCATTTTCGGCGGACGGATCATAGGGTGATTTTAGTGGGTTTGAGTCCCACATACATCCCACATCCCCTGCCATCACCCCCGTTGTGGAGGGAAGTGCGTGGGCAAACATTTTTTTTGGGGGGGTAATCACAAACTTTGATGGCAAAGAAACAGAAGAATTAAAAGATTTATTTTATTATTTTATTTTATTTTATTTTATTTTAAGATTTTAAGAAAACTTACAGCTAGGTACACATATAGACAAGTAAACATATAAAGAAGGCCAATTAAAAGTTTCCATACATACGTAAAAAAAAGAAACAATTAAATACACATAGAAAGACGGATGCACACAAAGAAAAAATATGACTTTTACCACTTTGCTCCCTAATTATTGAAAAATGCATTGGCCATCAGCTTCTTCAGCTGATTAGCGGAAGTATTGAAAAGATCTACATTATGTCTTACAGCTAAGTCGTTGAAATACTTGCCAGCTCTTAATAGATATGAATGCTGCCTGTAATTGGTTCTACCTTCGGCAACATGCAATGTGCAAGGCCTCCTTAGAGATGCATACGGGACACGTAAGCCAATGCTCTCCAACAACTCTGGACAGTCAACCGTGCCATTTGCTATGTTGATTAAGTATACAATATCAGCTATTAGATTATTATACAGATTTAAGTTTCAGTCTGAACATTAAAAAAGGCTTTTTTTCTAAACGAGCTTCTGCCCGCAGCTTCGCCCGCGGCATGGCCTATGGGAAAATAATTCAACCACCCATTTCACCCTCTTAAGGGTGGAGTTTTGAAAAATACTATCTTAGCGGATGCCTACGTCATAACATCTACCTGCATGCCAAATTTCAGCCCGATCCGTCCAGTGGTTTGGGCTGTGCGTTGATAGATCACTATATATGTCAGTCAGTCAGTCACCTTTGAGTTATATACATTTAGACAGCGACAGTATCACGGCTAAATAAGTCCGTCTAAATACTATAAGTCCCAAAGCTTCCAGCTCCTAATCTCCCTTGAAACTAGTTTAGGCACGCTCTCTTTCATGCGGATAATTGGATGGCCGGCAACAAACTAACAAATGATTAATTACTATGCACCAGCATGTGCACTGAAGCAACAATATACTTCATACTGTATTCTGTAATTTTCATCTAGATTTGATACGCTTGAACTAAACTCAAACTAAGCGGATTATTTTGCCACTCTACGATAGCTAAGAATAAATAAATAAATAACTACTCAAATATATTCTACAGTCAGACACTGAAAATTTTAAACGTAGGTTAAAATTATCAATTATTTTGTCAATGGAGTCAATGGAGTGAACACGGAACTTTGCTTGCATCGCAACAGGAAAAATTTCGTTCCTAATTTGAAAACTTCTACAGTAACTATGCACGTAAGCTACTTATTGAAACAGTCAGATCCATAATTAATAATAAGTTTTTCTATTGGTTGCAAATGCAAGTTCCGTGATAACCTTGCTGATCAGATTAAAAGTTTCAACTCCTTTTATAGTTTACTAGGTGGTAGGACTTTGTTGCAATGTTCGTCTAGGTAGGTACCACCGCTTTGCCAGTTATTCTGCCGCCAAGCCGTAGTGTGCAAGCACTACTGTGTTCCAGTTTAAAGGGCACTGTAGCTAGTGAAATTACTGGGCAATTGAGACTTTATGGTCTGATCTCACAGTTGAGTAATCGTATTACTAGACTGTGCTGATGTCTCAGAATGATGTGCGCAGTGCAGTGTCACGCGAAACTCTGTGTTTTAGTTCCGAGTGACACTGTTCTGTTATGGGCGGCCGTGACGTTTAACACCAGGCGAACGACTAGCTCGTCACATCATTCACTAACATAAAAAAAAAATAATAATAATAATCTAAAAGCAATCGATGCTAATTTCTTTTCGGTCTGTTTGTTACCTTTTTGCGATTAAATAGTTTATTTATTTTAAATTATTTGAACACTACCAAACTGGTCCAATTCATTTTACACTTTCCTTCCGCTCCTACCACCCATCCCACTCGATTGGTCCCTTTCCTATAAAACCTATAGGTAATGGCCTAAATAAGAACATATATTCCCGACTTTACTAAAGTCAGATAGCTTCTAAGTTGGTACTTATTCCCCTGTGACATACCTAAATGCATGGCAGTAGGTATGTCATAGAGGGATAAGAGCGAACTCAGGAGCTGTCAAACATTAGTACAGATGGACATTACAGACTTTAGATTTTTAACTTTGTGTTATACCTAGATTATTATTTTTAAGATAAAATGTCTACCCCTCTCCATATCATTATCATCTAGATTCAGAATTCTAGGAATAATAACAAACTTTTGATGTTGATTATTGAAGCAGTAACTATTATTCAGTCTGTGGCTTTTTCAATTCAGCTGTGCTAAAGGTATTTCACAGTCACACATTTGGGAACAATTTTGGTAAATCGTCCTTGTCCAACAATATCTCTAGCTCCGTTTTAGATGAACCGATCTCGTGAAACAAACGTAAGCACCTGCACAAGATCATTTCAGCCACAACATTAAAATTCATCGATGGGTATTTTATTCACTTCTATATGATATCCTGTTCTTTAGACTCACTTCGACAAAAAATCTTCTAGTAATTTAGTAATTTTATTTTTCAAACTAATTGTAAATAGGTCTGTATATAGCTCATCGCGGCCAGTATATAGTCCAAATGTTTTTTTTTTAGTAATAGTAGTAGTAGTAGTTGGTAGTTATTAGTATTAGTCATTAAATGATTGTAGTATTTAGAAAATAAAGGTAATTTGCCGTGCTTAGAGATTGTAAATACATTTCAACACGAGAATTTTTTTAAAATTTGGATTGACATATCAAATTTTACACTTCTTTTCAACTTTAAACGCTTCAATATAGAAAACAAAGATATAAAAAGCATTTATTCGTGACAGATAACAAATAATATAAACTGGCCCTTTACTAAGCCCGGGTCTATAGTTTAACCTGTCAATTTAAATACTAGTACGCCGAAATACATTGCAAGCCTAATGTTTAGCAGCTTAACCGCATCAAGGGCTACCGTCAGTCAGGGCTGGCCGCAATCCAGTGGCTTTGAACGGACTAGCTTCTAATCTATGATTAACCTGTTGTTAGATAGGACATCATCTGTGTTCTGAGATTGTTTGGGGATTTTCAAGTGACGTTAATCGTCTCAGCGGTGACTTGATAAAGTGTAGACGTTAATAGAGTAAATACATGTTTCATTCCCGTCTTCACTAAAATTTTTGCCTAACTAAATTCGTGGTAGTAGGAACGTCATACAGGGAAAAGTGCGAACTTAATAGCTGTCAAAATGTAGTCCAGCCCATTAGAGTACCGAACGCGGCGAGTGACTAAGTGAGTGAGCAAGTAAAGACTAAAGTAGCAGTAATTTAAAATCGGTGCGGTAGGTGAATGTAGACCGCGAATTAGCAAATATGTACATGGACGCCCTGCGACTTAGAAAAGGAGACGAAGGCGGGCTCAATAGAATTTCTTTGACGAAGAATTTTCAGCAATTGACTATTATGAATGGACTATGACGTATAATGACGAAAGCTGTAACAGAAACCTATCAGGCCAAATCTAGACCATCTAATCTATAGACTTGTGGCGTTTGGAACGCGCCTTCTTGCTTGTGCTTTCCGAACGCAGTACTTAGACGTTTTGACAGATCGGTTTGCGCGCCAATTCGGTTTGGAAGATATTTTCCCACGAAGAAAATACTTTATGATTTGTGAATAGCTTTTATTCGTGCAATTGAGATGGTCTCTACTGTGCTGCGCCTGGTCTAAGGGACTTCAATGATTCCTCAAACTCGAAAATGGTCACTTAAGTAAAAGTAAGGAATTATTTTTATACTAGATTGATTAGAGGTCACCAAATGCAGATCACATATGCGAATTTTAAAGTTTGTTATTGACTACAAATTAATAATAGAATAAGACCACATCTGGATATTATCTATTTCGCAAGATAATAAAATTGTTTCACTGTTCAAAAAATATTTCACGAAAGCTGCGACCTTAAATACCATTACAAAAAGGTTTCGTAATATTTTGACTTAGGACTTTATAACTGTAAAAATGGTATCAAAGTGTCTTTTTTCTAAGTTTAAAAGAACCATATACAGTACTTATTATCACACCCTTGGTTTCACGCTTTAATAACGCATATTTGAATAGTACTTGACGGTATTGGTCGCCCATTTGGGTCACGTTGAAAATGAGACAGGTTTTTTGATAATTAAGAAGATAAATGAATATAATATTTCCATAGCCTTTCTTGATTTTTATTTATGAGACCGTGGATCTTAGTAATCAGTATCAATTTCAACTTAGTACTTTAAGCCATCCCTGAGAAAAAAGGTCTTCACAGACAAATGGATAACAAAGTGATCTTATAAGGGAATTGATTGACTATGGCCGGCGTTGTACCAATTGGTAAACCAGTCCTTGACTCTTTGACCGTGACTGTTTTTATACGTACCTTTATAAAACTAGGACTCTCAAATGCATAATATTAGGTCTTTACCTATGAAATTGCCGTTTTATTTGAAAAAAGTTAAAGTATTTTTTTTTCGAACTTATTTATTTCTTTTATTCAAAGTAATCACCCCTGTAATCAATGCATCTTTGCCAACGCTGTGGCAGTTTATGGATGCCCTTCTTGAAAAAATCAGCAGGACGGGAGACAACAAACTCTTCAAAGGCGTTTTGTACTGCCTCTCGGGAATTGAATTTTTTTCCCGCTAAAAAGTTGTCCAAATTTTGGAAAAAGTAATGGTCGGTAGGCGCAAGATCTGGTGAGTATGGCAGATGAGGGAGAGCTTCCAAACCCAACTCATGCAGCTTAGAGACGGTCTGTTGTGCAGTATGGGGTCGCGCGTTGTCGTGAAGTAGCAGTGGAGACGACCGATTGACCAAAGCTGGTTGCAGACGTGCGAGTTTCGCCATCATTGTGGTCAGTTCTTCAATGTACACATCTGCAGTAATGCTCTCGCCGTTTTGTAAAAAGCTATGCACCAGCACTAGACCACCAAACTGTGACCATCACCTTTCTAGGGGTCATTTTTCGTTTTGCACATTGCTTTGGTACCAAACCAGGATCTAACCAACTTGCTGAGCGCTTTCGATTGTCAAAAAGAATCCATTTTTCATCGCACGTAACAATTCGGTTCAAAATTCCTTCATTTCTGTGCCTGTTAAGCAGCGCAAGGCAAGTCTCGACGCGTACGTTGCGCTGGCGATCGTTAAGTTCGTGGGGCACCCATCTATCAAGCTTTTTTATCTTGCCAATCTGTCGCAAATGGGCCAATATTGTTTTGATGCTAACATCAAAAGCTGCTGCCAGCTCAGCTGTAGATTGAGATTCGTCAGCTTCCACAATCGCCTTTAATTCATCATTGTTGACCAATGTTTCCGGACGACCACGAGGTTCATTTTTCAAGTCAAAATTCCCAGAACGGAACCGAGCAAACCAATAACGGGTTATACGTTCGTTTGCACAGTTCTCTCCGTAAACGTCGTTGATGTTACGTGTCGTTTGTGCCGCGTTGGTGCCACGACGGAACTCATATTCCATAATTACACGAAATTTCAAAGTATCCATTATGAGGAAAAATGTTGAAATGTAATGAAAATACAAAGCTAATCAATAAACAAAAGACTTATATTGTAAATAGAATGTCATATTTTAAAAACAAAATTAATTTAAATTTAGAATTCATAGCCAATCAAAACTTTTTATTGTTTGAAAAAGTCTGTACTGCAATACGGCAATTTCATAGGTAAAGACCTATTACCATAACTATAGTTAAATAAAAACAACTTCACAAAACAATAAAAACAATTTCAACCCAATCTAGCATTAATAGCTCAAACATCAAATTTCCCCACATATTTAGTCAGCTCAGTTCATCACTTCTAGTAATGAAGCAAACTTAGTTGGGATTCGGATACACCGAAATACCTAACGCTGCCATTTCAAAACCACATCAAATATTATTCACGTCCGTCGGGCTAGTAACGTGGAAACAGTTACTGAGCTTTGTGAATAACAAATTAAGCAACTGAATATATATTTATATTTATATGTATATTTAAAATACAATTACAATTTTTAGGTGGTAGGACTTTTCTGCTATAGCTATTGAAACAGTACTGTAGGAAAAAGAAAAAAAGAAAAAGACAAAACAAGAGAAAAACTTAATATCTGTGTTTATTTAGAAATAACACCTGCGTGGTAACAGTACCGCTATGGATGCTGCGGTGGCTGCTGCAGCCCATGCATAACTATCTACACGTGCTGTACGAAGATTTGCTCGTCTCTAAGCTGCACAGGCTGCCGAAATGGATCACGTGGGCGCAAGAAAGTTGGCAATGTGAAGTATATTTCCGTGGTGTTATGTGCTAATAAACTGTTATACATAAGCGTAAGCGTAAGATATTATTCTTTATTATGTGGTACCGCAAGAAATCTTAACAATGGTCTAATAGTCTACCGGACTACGCGTGTATGGACGTCCAAGTATAGGTCCTAGATCAAAAATCACAAAGGCATATAAACATATGATCCAGTAATATAAACTATACTAGTGACGTACAATCCTTACTGCAGATTGTATGTTATATGAGAGCACTGGATCAGACTAATAATGTAGAATAGTAATAAGTGTAGAATTCTACAGTTGGGATGCTAGTCTGATCCCCTAACTGTAGAATTCTACTACACTAATACTTCTGTGCTAGTCTTATCCAGTGCTCCTGTGTGCCCCTGTTATCCTATAAGAGCACTGGATCAGAGGAACAATAAGTCTGATCCAGTGCTCTCGCAACCACAGAAGCTGTTGCGTTGAAGTTTACGTACTCCTCCCATCAAAGAGAACACCATGAATTATGGATAGCTACCCGTAGCCGAGCTTAGTGTCAATGAGATCACGCGCATCCGCTTTCATATTGGATTATTGCGAATAAATGACAAAAATGGTTTTCGATATCCCGAACATAGCGTCCGGCGTTTGTAAAATGCGATTTGCTGCACGTACCGCATTGAGTATATTAGGTACCTTTACTGATTGGGGTTTTTTTTATTAAGCCTTTAGTATTTCACGGATTTTCAAGTATTCATTTGTTTTTTTATGTTAATGAATGACGTAATACGCTTCACCTGATGTTAAGCAACACGGCCGATCATAACAGTTTCAGTGTCACTCGGAACTCTAATGTAAAGTTTCGCGTGTAAAACTCTGCGCTTGTCATCCTAAGACATCAGCACAGTCTGGTAATAAGATTACTATACTGAGATCAGATCATAAAGTCTTATTACTCAGTAATTTCACTAGCTACAATGCTCTTCAAACCGAAACACAGTAGTGTTTGCGCACTTACTGCTTGGCGGTAGAATAACTGGCAAAGCGGTGATAGTAGAAACCTAGACGAACTTTCCGGAAAAGTCTTAACATCTAGTACTGGCAAAGTGGTGGTACTTACCTAGACGAAATCTATTTTCAGAACGGACATGATTAAAATTTTACAGAAACAAAAAAATGAGGCTAGTACATATTTTCATGCTCTTTGCATTTTTGTCATGTTTATGTGCTTTATATGGCAACAAACCAGCTAGAGTACCAGGCTATGTTGTCACAAAAAAAGTTACGATTATCAAAGAAATGAAATCACGAAAGTAGATTTCATATATTACAATTTTCATTCACATAAGCGAGTGAAATAGGCTACATATTACCACCCCAGTTTAATCAAAAGGCAGTTGGCAGCGTGCATATTTCGCTTGATTTTCCTGTTTTACTTAAAATGTTATATAGACCAGAAGATTCGGTCGGATGGCCTGCAGCAACGCAGTTACAGTAGAAAACAGTACTTAATAACTGTCCTTATGCAAGTCTGCATAAAAGTTTTCTTTTTTAATGTTTTGGCTCTACACTTTTGTGTATTTAGCCAGTGTCAAGTAATTGATAATTTATCAAGTTATATGTTATTTCACGCAAATATGTGTCACAGTCAAAGTCATCAAGTCAAGTCATAGTCAAGTCATAGTCGAGTCAAAGTCATACTCCTAGTAAAGTGATGGCAACTTTACTTCTATGGAGTTTTGGAACAACACGAAAAGAAACGTTTCACCATCATTATATCACTTTCCCACAATCATGCCTGTAATTCAGCAATTATCGAATAAATGCCACCAGTTTTATGCACTAACACTGAAAATAACACAAGTTTTGGAAAATAAAACAATGCGGTGACGCAATCTTTTTCGCTTTCCCGCCAAATCTCTCAAAAGTTCTCATTTATATCCTTTTCGTACGTCTGTCAAACTCGCGTCAAATAAAGACGCCAAACACTGTACGCTCATTGGTTGAGACAGCCGATGATCAGCACGCAACCAATGAGCGTTAAGTATTTGGTCTGCCAAACTAACACTAATTTATCAAACGTATCCGAGAACCCGGGGGAAATAGTTGTTTAGCTGAGTAGTACTTTAATACAAATGGGCATTAAAGCCAATTTATTTGTTTCTACATTCGAAATATCTCGTATTAATTATGATCTCTTCATTGCGAGAACTGAACGAGGTTCATTTTTGTGAGTTCGGTTAATTTTTGATTGACAATTTTGTAACAATAGTTTTGCAGCATCACCTTAATCTATTTAATGTTATTAACCGTAACTATTTGACCCTATTCCTTTCCTTTTCCAAATTCCGTTTTATTGTAAATACTATAAATAAATATACCGTTTCCCCGTTTTATAAAAAAATTAAATAAAATAAAAATTGTCCGGCCTGTACTTCTCAATTCAGATTTAGTGAAGATGTCTTGAAGAAAATACAAGTCTGAAAAAATGAAAACGAAGACACTTCTATGAATAAAACAGACTCTGGCAAATGCACAAGAAGTGCGACGCCATTTCTCCTCAAAGGAGGAAAAAAAAACCGTGACTAATAGTTTTTAACTAAGTATACTATGACAAAATTTTTCGAAAGGTATTAGAGGCAGTTATCGATTAATTTCCGAAATATTATGTACTGCTTGTACAATACACCACGTGCCAGGTAAACAACGCGTATTTTCCTCCCCTTGTAATTGAATAACGACCCCCGCTGATTCGGCGATGCTCAGAAAAATAATTCTATTATCAAGCTCCTTTCTTTCGTTCTCACTTACCTTGCAATATTTTAAAAGTTCAAATGATAATTTTTGAACCTTTTTTATGAAATATAATTAGGATGATATTATACATTCCCTAGTGGAGTGAGTCTGGCTTTCAATTGAACGCACTGCGTGGTTCAAATCCCGCATGGCCTCCCACTAATAACTTTCCATCTTTTTGTCAGAGAGTTTAGCTTATTTTTTAATAAAGCATTAATTGATTTATTAGCGTGCTATTATTTTTTTAAATAATTAACCACTACAATAATACAACAATTTTTTTTATGTCAGTGAATGATGTGACGAGCTAGTCGTTCACCTGATGTTAAGCGAAACGGCCACCCATAACAGAACAGTGTCACTCGGAACTCCAAAATATAAAGTTTCGTGGGACACGGCACTGCGCACATCATCCTGAGAAATCAGCACAGTCTGATAATAAGATTACTCGACTGTGAGATCAGATCATAAAGTCTCATTTGCCCAGTAATTTCACTAGCACAATTAGTACTAGCTACACTACTTACTGCAAAAAAACATTTGGACTATAATATACTATCCGCGATGACCTATAGACAGTTCAAATGCCCCAGCCCACTACCTGTAGGTAACGTATCCAACATGCTGGCAGCATTGCCCCGTTGAATTGCAATGTCATTCAATGTGATTTGACAGTTGTGCCGAATAAGTGCATAGACCAGGCGCTCTGATAAACTTTGGAAAACGCGATGACCTCATTACTCAATTTAAATATTTTTGAATAATCCAAGTTTGAATTGTAAAAGTGCTAAATAGCTTAGATGAATGAGTTCATTACTAGACCTCTACGCAGCGGCTCATATACGAGATTTTTGTAAAAACCTGAATATTTTCAATAACTTTTTAGACTATTTACACTCGCTCTTAATATAGTAGTAATAGAAATCAGCATTAAAAAAATCACGATATTCCCGAGGTTATGGTTTCGTCCAGCAACCTGCAGCGTGGTGGATTATACCCCTGTGAGACAAGATCCAAGCCTTTGTAATGGAAACGTGTCTAATGATATTATGCAGTTACTACACCTACCACTCAGACGGGTTTTATTATAAAGGTAGTAGGTATATAGAACATGCTCTATGCTACGAACCTCTTCTATTATAGGAGAAGTGGCTGTTGAAATGAGAGGTGGCCTGCATGACATTTTGCATAAATAAAGTTCTGATATTGTAAGCTCAGCAGTACCTAAACTCATGTAATTTTACTATCTAGAGTGCCCTTCAACCTGAAACACAACACAATGCTTGCGCACTATGGCGGCAGAATAATTGGCAAAGCATTGGTACGTAACTAGACGAACTTTGCTGAAAAGTCCTACCACCTAGTAAAATATCTACCAGGAATGTGAAACGTATATTTTATGTGCGTCACTTTGTCACGTCAAAGCGGATAAGCCATTCTGAGATTAACTTAAACACTTTTTATTTCGGGAAATTTAGAGTTTTCGTGCAAGAACGGGTAAATGCTAAATGCCAAACTGCATTTTTATACTGGTCACACCACATAAATGTACGTACAACACAAACGTATATCTGTATTCAAATTTCAAATTCAAATAATTTTTTATTCATTTTGGTTACATGATTTCTTAAGTAGAATAACTTATAATAAAACATATTTTCCATAATTAATTAATACTAGTCTAGACCAACTTAAGTATTGAGTCCGTGTACCCTGTACTAGTATAAATTGTGTTCTGTAATTCTGTTTAACTCAGTCGATCTATACCGTTATTACACTCTGGTTTACTGTCAGTTACTTCCCTTTTATGATCCCTCCCTCCTTAACCGTTAATTAAGAACGTTAATCCGAAGGCACGGCCACCTTGTTTTCCTTAATTGGTCGCAATTTTATTTCAACATGAAGCCAGCGTCAGCTTCCATAATTAAATGTATATATCACGAGTACGGTATGAAATGAGAAATTCTTTGCGTAACACGAGAGAGAATTTATATTAGTCTAAATTATTTAATAGCAACTAACTCGGGTACCAAAATTGTTTGTGAGTTTTTATATATGTAGTATATGTGAACCACTTCAGGAGTTACGCCACAGAATAAACAATTATATCTTTTTTTACATACAGTTAGTCTACGTATCACCGCATTGTCAGTTTTTGCCGCCGAGCAGTAGCGTGCGAGCACCAATTCTTCACTAGACATTCGCAAAATTATAGCTAAAATGCAATAACAAGCAGGAGAAGAATTAACCGAAGAAAAAGAAGAGGTAACGCGAACTTTATATTACTTATAGAAAAGTTCCAAATGGCACATACACTGTTATGCTGTGACGCTTAACATATAGTGAACGACTAGCTCGTCAAGTCATTTATTAACATAAGCCTAATGTACAGCTGGCACGTTAAATAGAATAGAATAGAATATTTATTTATTTGTGCAAAACTAATAAATTCAGTTTACAATCAATGAACTAAGTATATAAATGATTTAAGCTCATTCTCATAATTTCGCTGTTGTGTTGTGCTAACAGTACTCCTCCAATGAAACATAACAATAAACTTATCATAAAAACTATCAAGCATATTAGTTGATTGCTTTGTTTCAATTTTAATAGCAGAGCTTACGAATGTGATATTAATAATTAGGTATTTAATATAAAAATAATAACGCCCAACGATCACATAGATCCTTGTGATCCTTGAGGATTCCATGTAGCTCCTTAAATACCGTGTCCTCGTAGTTCCTGGGTAGTGGTTACACAATACCCAGGCCCAAAACAATTTGATAGCCGTCGGTTGAGCCGGTCGGCTCATAGCCCGGAGGCGGTGGGTTCGATTCCCGCGGCAGGAATCTTATTCTTATTCTTATTCTTATGTGATCGTTGGGCGTTATTATTATTATTATTTGTGCTTTTTTTGTGCACAAATACTTGTCGCGGGAATCGAACTCTTCGCCTCCGGGCCGACCTGCTCAACCACAACCACAGAAGCTGTCTACGTTTTATATTTTTTAAATATAAATAAGATATTAGAGGTAGACCCTACAGTCTATGGGAGCGAAACCGAGCAAAACAGAAATTATCAACACAGAACTTATCAACACAGTTTTTAGACAAGCTTTATATTTGCTTGCAATGTTTGTATGTATGTGTGAACAATATAATACAATACAATACAATAATACTTTATTGACTCCAGCTAATATATAGCACCTTAAAAAATGAAAGAATGGTAGAACAAAGGGCGGCCTTATCGCCTTGTATGTAGTTTCGGGTCAAAACTTAACTTTTAAAGCAGACATTCTTAATTATTTTACTTGATTTTAGCAAAATAACCGACTGTATAATTTTAAATTCAAATCTACGATCTCGTTTACATATTTTCCAATATACTTCAAGTCAACATTACCCAATTATTTTGGAAAACAAAACGTTCCCAATAATACGAAGAAATTTATTTCAGTATGTTCAAGTGGATGTAAATGCTTCTCGAACGAACTTCACGAAGAAACTTTGCGAAGTATTCGTCATACAGTCAGCTTAACTATATCGCGAGTCATAAAAACATTACACTTTCCTTACTAAAACCGATCTGTCAAAGTCAAAGATATATCAAAGTCAGAAATTATTTCTTATTTTAAGGTTAAAAGATTTTATGAGATGCGATCGAAAGATCGATAAGTAAATACACAAGTTACAATAAAACACTGTATACTAACCATACTAATTGAAAACATGTAAATACAGACAGACAATACATTATTACAGATCAAAAATAAATATCCAAAAAAGGGTAAATTTGCTAATGAACCTGTGATGAGACTACGGCCTACGGAACAGTAACCTGAAACTCTCCAATGGAGCACAAACAAGAAAATAGCTACCGTGAACTGGTCCGATAATAAGTTTCTACCAGAAATTCTACGGAACTACTGGGAATGAAGCAATCCAAGGCTTTTATATCACTTCGTTTAATAGGATATTATTATAATGCATCAACAAGAGAAGGTATACAAACCTTAGCTTTACAATGAAATTTTCGCATGGTATCAGTAGTTCGGTTGACCGAACAGGTTCGCAGAGTCTGTCGTACGATCAGCACCCCATATTTTATTTCGGTCAGAGAATTCGGGTTCGTGACTTTCATTTCATTATGAATCTGACCAATGATCTATTGAGAATTAAGATCTATTTCATAGCTTTCGATCTGGACACTTTCCATTGCAGCGGAGTGTACAAATTCACGAGTGGCTCGCAAATAAGAGAACTTTTCGGCAATGACCTCTGAACGAGACCGAAACTTTTACTCGTAAAAGAACGATCGTAGTAAAATATCGGGATTCGAAAGCTTTCGTAGTTATTTGCAATCTTCAAAAAGTGCGGGTACCTCTTTTTGCCTTTATTTTTTCTGATTTAATTTATATTCTGATATCCAGAAGTTTTTCGTCCAACAAGGTTTTGATATGATAAAAACAATCCCATTTTAAGGATAAACACGTGTGTTGGTTTTGGATCATAATATCAGTCGAATATTTATTGATTCAAAACTTATTTATTGTGTGTGTAGTGTATTAATATAATTTGTTTGCTTGAACGTCAGTATATAAGGTTGGACTGCCAGCTACACTTTGCCATCAGCGGCAGCATGCAAATATTGTAAACATGAACATTTACATAATTAAATTTAACAATAATTACTATGTAATATTACTAGAATAAATATGTAAATTAGGCAATGTAAAAAATTAATAAATTGTCAAACCTTTTATCTATATACGTAATTTTCTCGTTTATATTGTGACATAATAAAACTATTAACCTTTACTGCTCAAAGGTCTATGAGCAGTAAAGCTGAATGATCAGTTTTACGTCGACATCTCAATCTTTATGGCGTGGGGTTCCATAGCATAATATTATGCTATCTCTAGATATGTATTTGTAAAAGCTGAGTTAGTTATGATTCATCTATGGAAGTTCATAGAGTGATTGAATTTTTATTACAAAATAAATGATGGTAGGTGCTTATTTGGCAAAAAGAATTGGTATTGCCATTCAACGGAACAATGTCGCCAGCATGTTGGAAACACTATTACTGGCAATGGCATTTGAAATGTCTTATAGGGCCAATATATAAGTTTAAGTGACATGTAGGTGTTTCTTGATAGATTTAAAAAGAGGTTCTCGATTCGGTAGTTATATTTGTTACCTCTATCTTCGTAATTTATAAGCCGTTTTCAGGAAGAGTGCATAACAAAGTCAAAGTTCCCTCTACCTCTAGTGATACCAGTAAGAATTTAAGAAAGGGCTATAAATTTAGCAATTTTTTTGCTTAACAAACTTTTTACTAGAAACTACAAACAACACTACTAAACAAAAGCTGTGGGTAAATAAATGACAAACGGCACAACAAACAGCAAGCTCGTCTTCGCTAGATATTTCGCCTTCCCACACAATGGCATGCGCACATGACACGTTATAAATCGTCTATCCATAATCCCACGGTTGCGGACATGAAAACATTAAAATGACAAATTATGTTTTGCCGTGATTCCATTTTTCACGACGAAGGAGGTACGCCCTGCCATTACAAGGAGATGAAGGTGTATTAATTCGAGCAATTGGATTTTTCGTCGTTCTGTCGTAATATTGCAAAATATTAGGTAATCAGTATTTGATCTCTCGTGGTTGAAATTTTCATAGACATACAATACCAAATGTACCAAATTTAAAAGCTCTAATGAAATATTATAGTCAAAATGTAGGTTTAGCGAAGTAATTTGGAGGAGGAATTTTAATATTTAGTAGTGGCAATACTAGGGGTAGACTTTTTCTTAGATCGCTATTTATTAGTTAGCTTCAATATTTTATCAGTTATCATATATTAGAGTACCTACTCTCCTTTATTGTCGAACCATCATCATCATCATCATCATCAGCCTATATTAGTCCACTGCTGGACATAGGCCTCTCCCAAGGCACGCCACTGAGCCCGGTCTTCGGCTCTATTTTTCCAGTTATTCCCAGCTACCTTGCGTATGTCATCGCTCCATCTCGCCGCAGGTCGTCCTACACTACGTCTGCCGATCCGCGGTCTCCACTCCAGAACACGTCTACCCCAACGGTTGTCGGTTCTTCGGCAGATATGACCAGCCCATTGCCACTTCAGCTTGCTAATTCGCTGAGCTATGTCGGTAACCTTAGTTCTCTGGCGAATAGTTTCGTTTCGGATTCGATCCCGCAGAGATACTCCTAACATAGCTCTTTCCATAGCTCGCTGAGCGACCTTGAATTGATGGACTAGTCCTACCGTGAGTGTCCACGTTTTGGCTCCGTAGGTCATGACTGGTAGGACGCACTGGTTGAAGACTTTCGTCTTAAGACTTTGCGGGATGGGCGATGAGAAGACTTGGCGAAGCTTCCCAAATGCTGCCCAGCCCAGCTGTATCCTTCTTTTGGCTTCACTCTCGAAATTATTTTTCCCTAGTTGGAGCGTCTGCCCTAGGTAAACGTACTTCCTAACAACTTCAAGAGCTACTCCATTTATGGCAATCGGTCTCGGAACAACGTGCTCGTTGAGCATGACCTTGGTTTTATCCAAGTTCATCCGTAGACCGATGCGTAAAGAAGAATCAGCTAAGCCGTTCAGCATCCGTTGTAAGTCCTCCAACGATTCAGCCATTATGACGATGTCGTCTGCGAATCGCAAGTGAGAGATGTACTCGCCATTTATATTGATGCCACAACCCTTCCAGTCCAGTGTCTTAAACATATCCTCCAAAGCGTTTGTGAACAATTTCGGGGATATAACATCCCCTTGTCTCACTCCTCGACGCAGTTGGATATGTTCAGACGGCTGGTTTTGTAATTGGACGGTCATCGTTGCGGCATCATACAGGCATCTCAGCACTTCGATGTATCGCCAATCGACTTGGCATCGCTGTAAGGAGTCCAGAACAGCCCAGGTTTCAATAGAGTCAAAAGCCTTCTCATAGTCCACAAAAGCTAAGCACAGGGGTCGATTGTACTCTTCGGTCTTCTGTACAATCTGCCGCACTGTGTGGATGTGGTCTATGGTGCTATATCCGCTACGAAACCCGGCCTGTTCCGGAGGTTGAAACTCGTCAAGCCTTCGCGCTAGACGATTCGTGATGACCCTAGAGAACAACTTGTAGACATGGCTCAGAAGCGATATGGGTCGGTAATTTTTCAAAAGGGTTTTATCACCCTTTTTGAAAAACAAAACGACCACGCTTCTATTCCATGCCCTCGGAGTTCTCCCAGTAAAGAGGACAGAGTTAAAAAGCTCCTGCAACTCACTAAGTACTGGAGCTCCTCCAGCTTTTAAGAGCTCAGTCGTAACTCCGTCCTCCCCTGAGGCTTTTCCGTTTTTGAGCTGTTTCAGGGCCATCACGATCTCGTCCTGGCTGACTTCAGGCAGCTCTTCGGTGTAGTGGCGTGTTAAAGTGGCTCTATAGTCCTCTGTATTGGGGTCAGGTCGAGAAGCATGTGATGCGTAGAGTTGGCTGTAAAAATCTTTGACTTCCAAAAGGATCTCCGGCTTTGAAGAGACGACTGTCCCCGTTGATGTAGTCAGCTTCGTCAGGTGGCTTCTCCCAAGTTGCTGGACGAACACTTTTGACCCCCGATTCTGCTCTATAGCCTTTTCAATTTCGAGCGTATTGTAAGATCGGAGGTCACGTCGTACCAACTTTTTAATGGACTTGTTGAGTGCCTGCTGGTGTCCTGACGAAGACTGGGGATTTACACGTCGTTCCTCTATAAGCTTCAGAGTATCTCTCGAAAGTTTAGATTTTTTGCCAGTACGCTGCTTTGCACAAAACTTCGCGCCTTCTTCCCTGAGGACATCCACCACTTGGTCGAGTTTCTGGTCTACGTCATCTGTGGTTTCCAAGGCAGCGAATCGATTTTCCAGTTTTAACTGGAATGTCTCAGATCCTACCACGGTTTGGACCATGTTTGGTCGGAGCGTGGACTTCATTAAGCGAGCTCGTTCCAGCTTGAAGTCGATATTCAGAGTGCCTCGTACAAGTCTGTGATCACTACCGGTGTTGAACCTAGTGATCACTGAGACATCTCTGAATATACGCCGTTTATCTGCTATAATGAAGTCGATCTCATTTTTCGTTATGCCATCGGGGCTCTGCCACGTCCACTTCCTTTGAGGCTGTTTCCTGTAGAAGGAGTTCATCAAAAAGAGTCCCTCCTTCTCAAGGAAGTTGACAAGCATTTGGCCCCTTTGGTTTCTACTGCCAAAACCGTGGGGTCCTATTGACGATTCGCTGCAAGTCTGTACTCCCACTTTAGCGTTGAAGTCTCCCATGACAACGTTGAAGTGAGCCTTAGAGGTACTATGTAAGGCTTTGGATATGTCTTCATACATACCTTCTACCTCATCGTCCAAATGTGTCGAAGTCGGCGCGTAAACCTGGATAACCTTGAGGCTATACCTCTCGGTTAACTTTATAACGAGGTACGCAACCCTTGTCGACACACTAGACATTTCCACAACGTTGTCACTGAGAGCTCTATGAACCAGAAACCCGACGCCACCTTGGGAAATATGGTCTCCTTCCCTGAAATACATAAGATGGCCCGATTCAAGAGTTATGGTGTCCTCCCCCTCTCTTCGGACTTCACATAAACCTAGAATGTGCCATCTTATGTTGTTCAGCTCTTCCTCTAGCTGCAGAAGATGTTCGTCAAGTCGAAGCGTGCGTCCGTTGTACGTTGCCAAGATCAGTTGGTTTTGGCGGCCTACCGTAGCCCGGGGATTCTTAGCACCCCCTGCCCTGCCGTTACCATGACCGCCGCCTTGGTCAGGAATAGCCGGGCGGCCGGGAACTAGGGGCCGTGATATTTGTGTGCTTGTCATAGGGAGGATTTGCCCATAATCGCCACGCTGGGCATGCGGGTTGGCGATCGCAGAGCGCAACTGCTTGTACCGGTGACGCTGCTGCCCGTCACCGGCCAGTTGTATTTTGTCAGTTCCGCCTGTCTGGAGATGGTTATACCGCCATCTTTCGGTCGACGGGTGTAAGATTTTTATCGTCATTTACCTTAGTCGCCTTTTACGACACCTCGGTAAGAAAGAGGTAGGGACTATTCTGTTCTGCCGGTCACCTCACGGCCGTCTGTTCTGCCGGTCACCTCACGGCCGTCGAACCATACCACTCTATAATTAAAGTTACGATAAAAATCATTAATAATAGCTAGGCTCATGACTTCACAAATTACTGCTCAGTTGTGTTCACCACATCAGTTTTATTAATGAAGTTGCATTTTTTGGAATCTTCATCACTGTTTTTTACTAACACAATCGTAGAGTTAAACGAACGTAAAAAAATGCTCGAATATTTTCCATAATTTTCTGATTGGACCACGGCTGATTTGCAGTTCAGAGCTATATGGTGCAAAAACTCCAGTGGTGTTTTTTACTCACATAATAATAAATACGATGCAAAATATTTGCGTATAAAAAATTCTATATTTTTGTTAAATGTGGAGAAACAATAGCACCTACATTACGTTCAAAAACTTAGCATAATATGGAGCGAATTCTGTGATTGCTTTGTTGAAAAATTATGGATAGTGTGGATTGATCAAAATCAAAATTTCATTCAAAATTTTACATCAATCATCAAATCATGTAAACATGACGTCCACTACTGAACATAGCCCCTATAAAACGCCATTTTGTTTTTCGCCGTAATATCACCACGCTTGCACAGGCAGGTTGGTGTTCGCAGAACATTTTAATCTACCGAGGAGAATGCCTATCTAGATATTCCTTTAGCTGGCTCTTACGACACCCACGGGAAGAGATGGGGTCCTATTCTCAAACCACTGGGACCACAAAAAAACTAGTCAAACGCCGTTTTTACGGGCATATACTGCGTCAAATTAGTTAAGTACTATTGTGTGGGGGAACGAGAGGGAATGAAAGTCAGTGGGTAATGCAGGTCAGTTAAAAATAAATAAAATACGAGTGACAGAAAGTACTACGTCTCCTCCGCGCTTTTATAAGTTGTTAGTTTTTAATTCAGAGTTTCGACTCTGATTGCCCCAAAAATTGACTCTCATTCCCGCACATATCCCGGGTAATATGACTCAAAAAATACATTTTTCTTTTCTTATTTTTGTAGAGTGCCTTGTGATTGTAGATAAAAATTACCTAAATAACTCGTTACTTAAATAATAATAATAATACTCACCCAGGAACTGCGACGACCATAGTCCCACAACACCCAGGCTCACAACAAGTATTAGGACTACTTTTTTGTTGTGCACAAATACTTGTCCTGTCGATGGAATCGAACCCGCTGCCTCCAGGCTATGAGCTGACCTGCTCAATAACCACACCACAGAGGCTGTCAAATAGTTATAAAAATAATAAATAATAGACGGATTATTTGTGACTAAAACAATGAGTTTCTCACAAGTGACGTTTCATCTCTACGTTCCTTGGTACCACAGATAACGTAATCGCTTAAATTCAAATCGTCGTGTAGGTTCCAGGTCCCAGCGGTCGCGTTACGCGTAGGATTTAAACGCTTAGCGACAATTTCGTTTCGGTTCGCCTCAAATTACTCCAATGGATTTCCATTCCGATATACACACCATTTGACCTCCTTTAAGTTGAATTGAAACTGCCTACGAAATTGGAACTAGCATTTTATTTTAACATATCCTTCTATTCCTTATATATTCTAAAGTTGTAATAAATGAGTATTTGAGTATTTGAGTATTTGAGTTTGTGTGTTATGTTTATTACTACCGAATATATAATAGTACTCTGTTACCACTCAGTGCTGAACGACTGAACAGTTTAATAATTTTTGCTATGTAGATATTTTAGATCTTGTAGAAGATTTTTTTTTATGTTAAGGGATGACGCCACGAGCTAACCGTTCGCCTGATGTTAAGCGACACGGCTGCCCATATCAGTTGCAATGTCACTCGGAACTCTAAACTATAGAGTTTCACGTGACACTGCACTGCGCACGTCATCCTGAGACATCAACACAATCTAGTAGCAAGATTACTAGACTGTGAGATCAGGTCATAAAGTCTCATTTGCCCAGTAACTTCACTAGCTACAGTGCCCTTCAAACTGGAACACAGTAGTGCTTGCGCACTACTGCTTGGTGGCAGAATAACTGGTAAAGCGGTGGTAGCTACCTAGACGAACTTTGCAGAAAAGTCCTCCCACCTAGTAAAAAAGTCCTATTATAGGATATAATTATCCAGATATTTTTTTTATAACGACCTGGTTCCTGCATGATAGTTGGCCATTTTCCACGTACTTAATGCAATTTTTTTTCAAAACACACTTGAGTTTTTCAATCAACGTAGGTTAGTTATTTAAACTATAGGTCATAAATACTTAGTTACATTAAATAATAAACCAAACATACAACCTACTTATAAGAACGCCCTAAAATCCCAGAGATTAAACTCCCGGCAAATCTCAGCAAAACTGTTCAACAAGAAAAAATTAAGGACAAAAGTTTGCTTAACCCCGTCGAACTGTATTAGAACATCGATCATAACAAGAAAAGTTTTATTTAGCTAACTTTAAAAACGCGGAATAAATGAGGTACAATTTCTTGTTGTCTTTCGGTCCTTTTGAAGCTCCGATGGTACGAAAAACTAATATTTTTTTCCCGGAGAAGTTTTTATTGCGTTTGTTATTATTATCCTGTGAGTGGAAGCCAGCGATGAATTTTGGGAGATCCGCCTCGTGATTTCTCTGAAAACACTCCTGAAGTGGTGCTTTGCCATGAAAAATACTTTGTAGAATAATTTCATTCGTGCTTCGACCATTTTCTGACGGCTAGAATTTATTCAATTTATTGTTCACACTTTCTGCATTTTTATGCTTGCTAATGTGACTTGAAAAGAGAGTGAACAAAACTTTTTTCCTTGATTTATTTAATACAGTTTATAAAAATGGTTTTTGTTTACAGGCGTTGTTAAAAATAAAAAATATTATTTTTACCACACTTACAGTACTTAATTTAAAAAAAAAACGTACTACTGTATTGTATATTGTATCAGTTATCTGGTCCTCATAGTACAAGCTTTGCTTAGTTTGGGGCTAGATGGCGTTGTGTGAAATGTCCACAACAATTTTTTTTATTTATCTTATACTAGTTGACCCGCCCGGCTTCGCTCGGATGAATTATTAAAACGCGGTCGAACGGGTTAAAAAGTATCCTAAGTCCGTCTCCTGGTTCTAAGCTACCTTCCCACCAATTTTTCGCAAAATCAGTTCAGCCGTTCTTGAGTTATAAATAGTGTAACTAACACGACTTTCTTTATATATACAAGGTGGAATTTAACTAGTTTTTTTTGTTTTAATGTATGTATTATCAAATTTAAATTCTAAGGAAAAGCCTTGCGACATTGAACAAAGCAGGTGTTTTGTTGCCTACAAAACATTTACAAACCACTCAGCTGGTGCCCGCGCTGTGTGTACCGTTAAATAGACATTTCGGCTGTCATGCGGTTATTTTAGGAGGCACTAAATACTAAAACAAAACCTATTTTTTTTTTAAATTGGATCTTGTATGAATATTCTATAGCATGGTGCAAGTACATATATTTAAAGAAAACAGTGAATTAAATTGCACCTTGTATATATAGATATATTTATTTGTACGGTCAATTTTGCGTGATTCTATTTTTTGTTTTTCTTTTTAGTACACGCAAATAAAAGTCATGCCTAATAATCGTATGTCTGTCACCTACTTACAAGCTGAAATAGTGAGAATGCTCTAAAACGTGCAAAGCCTTGAATTTAAAAAACAGCCCTTAATTCGATCAACGTGATAGCTACCAAGGTATATAAATTTCTCCATTACTGCGCAGCTAGGCACCCATAAAACTTAACGAGTAATAAAACCTCAATAGAAGCTTTATAATATCGATAAAATTGCTTCTGGCAGTACCTTGTATTACAACTCACTGAACTCGCGTTGTAGACCTACAAAATTCCGATATAGTTTGGTAACCTGAAAGTTTTCATCAAAAATCTAATGTATGCCTATAGGCGTCATGAAGCCTGCATGCAACGACGCAAAGGAGACGTTGCTGTCGATGGTTTCATAGTTTTGTATGAAAGCTGCATGCAGAAACACCAAGCGTACGATGACGAACACGCGTCTCTGAAGCTACGTCTCCATGGACAGTTGGTCTACTGTACCAAGCTCTACGGCTATTACTCTCCAGATGCGATCTATTTCTTCGCCTCTAGATAAATATTCGTCCAAGATTTCTTCTAATTTTTTCACTGCAAAATATCTATTTGTAGGCAATGATTCTACGAATAGTTTATGACCTGATTTAGTGCTCATTACAATTTATTTATGTGTCTGCGATTTTATCGAGAATTTAGATGTAACGTGCCTATGTATGAGCTAGATTTCTTTACTTTATTCTAAATATTATGTCAAAATTCTATGCTATTTCAAATGGTTTTCTATAAGCTATTTGATGCTTGTTACTTAAGAAAACATTACTTCTAGGTAGGTACTTAATATCAGTTTTTTTTTTATGTTATTGAATGATGTGACGAGCTAGTCGTTCACCTGATGTTAAGTGACACGGCCGCCCATAACAGAACAATGTCACTCGGAACTCCAAAATGTAAAGTTTCGCATGACTGCTGCACTGCGCACATCATCCTGAGACATCAGCACAGTCTGGTAATAAGATTACTCGACTGTGAGATCAGATCATAAAGTCTCATTTGCCCAGTAATTTCACTAGCTACATTGCCCCTCAAACCGGAACACAGTAGTGCTTGCACACTACTGCTTGGCGGCAGAATAACTGGTAAAGTGGTGGTACCTACCTAGACGAACTTTGCAGAAAAGTCCTACCACCTAGTAAAAGTTCAAAAATTGATATGGCTTATGTGCACTGCAGATTTATTTTAATGTAGTTAAAGGAAGGACATGAGATCACTTGTCATGGTGGCTAAAATTAAAGCATACAAGCAAGCATGCACGCAAACAAGCACGGCTTTAGGGATGGATGGATGGTTCACATCCAATTCATGGTTCAAATACTTTTATTAAAATTAAACTCTTGATTACGCTGTAAGTATATGATATTAATAAATCATAAATCTTTTGTGAACTATCACTGATAGATTAGACCTAATATCAGATTAATAGTTTGCTAGTTTGTTTGTTTTGTTTATTGCTAGTGAAATTACTGGGTTTTGAGAATGATGGGAATTGAGACTTTATTATCTGATCTCACAGTCGAGTAATTTTATTACCTGACTGTGTTGATGTCTCAGGATGATGTGCGCAGTACAGTGTCACGCGAAACTTTATATTTTGGAGTTCTGAGTGACACTGTTCAGTTATGGACGGCCGTGTCGCTTAACATCAGGTGAACGACTAGCTCGTCACATCAATCACTAACATAAAAAAAAATTGTATGGTATCGAGTGGTGATTTTTATTGATACTACTTATAAATCATACATCTTTATATAATAATAATAATGCCCAACGATCATATACATAGATCCTGAACCTTGTATAGGATTCCCTGTATTTAAAGATTCAGCAACGACGAGGACCATGGTCTGACAACACCCAGATTCAGAAAAGGTATTTTATTTCCGGACAAATATTTGTCCAGTCGCGGGTATCGAACCGCCTCCGGGTTATGAGCCGACCTGCTCAACCATAGTGTACGGAGTACTTGTAAGTGATATAAAATTTGTTTAAGTTTAAAACTAATGAGGACATACCTAATTTCTATTACTCTATATAGAAGCCTCTCGTAATCTTAAATTTTTATGACACCCAATGTAACCTCGTCCTTTAAGTACGGACATAGCCGTAACTTGGAGTATAAGGAAGTTGTGTAAGTTGGGACTATAATTGTTATGACAGTGTTATTCTCTCCTTAACTGGTCCTT
Source organism: Ennomos fuscantarius (assembly GCA_905220475.3). Classification (NCBI taxonomy): domain Eukaryota; kingdom Metazoa; phylum Arthropoda; class Insecta; order Lepidoptera; family Geometridae; genus Ennomos; species Ennomos fuscantarius. The sequence continues at coordinate 8,118,382 of HG992037.1, read as the reverse complement.
TACAATTGGGAGTGAATTAATGAAGCAGGATCTTACTTGTAACAAATGTGTTAGTAATTATCATGTTGTATACGCGTAGAATAAAATATTTGACTTTATTTTAAATGAGCTAATACTGTTGGTCTCGCCGACTTTTACAGTGTCATCAGGTGGGGGAGCCGGCGCTTAAGGTCCAGCCGTCAAAAGTGGGAGGAAACTAGCTCAAGGGCACCCCTGGGGTGTGAGCCTCGGCTTAGGCCGTTGCCGGGATAAGAGGATCGAGAATACGTTCACTGGAAGAGGCGACCCTATGAAAAGAAGATACTTGGCTATATTGTAAACTGTATGTTATATAGAGACGTCTCCACAATAAATAAATATAAATATTTTTGGGTATATCACACAACGCCATCTAGTCCCAAACTAAGCAAAGCTTGTACTATGGGAACCAGATAACTGTTAGAATACCTACCTATGTGTTTTTGTTTGCAAATACATACATAGAATACATATATCATAACACCCAGACACAAAACAAACATCACACAAATATTTGTCCTGGGTGGAAATCGACACACAACCTTTTTTGGTTTGAAATACAGAGCTATAGCAACTGAGCTATGGTTAGTCCAGCTATAGGTAGTAATAAAAAGTACACAATGATGATCCCGGTAATAAGCGATTCATGTGAAAATTTCAACCAAATTGGTCCATCCGTTTTGGCGTGAAAGCCATAAAACAAACCGTTAAAGTTTCACTATTATTCGGTAAGCTTCTCTAGTTTAAACCTCTACATTGTCAAATTGGTTTGAAATGTCTAAGATAGTGGATGAAAGTCGTATTTTAGTGGTATTCATAAAACTGCTCTCATCCATAGTATACTTATAGCAAAGCTCGACTATTCGATAATAATGGATGGCTACGGTCAGCACCAGCCTGGACAACCCTTACAAAAAGTGGTCAAAAACAAATGACTATCAAAGGGCTACCTTACTGAGTGCTTCGGTGGGCCCTTTAAGCTGGTGTTGTGCGATTTAAAAATCGGCCAAGTCCGAAGCCTTCCAGCTGCCTAATAATTTTGACGCCATAGCTAACCACTTGCCTTCCCATCCCATCTCCCATCGACGATCGTAATCATAATAAGATGTTGATTCGTATAATTCAAGTAAAACAAGAAACCAATTATGAAATTCCATCTCGAGTAACGCCCAACTTTGAGGTCACGAATGATTGGTCCAATAAATTTGCGCTGCAAACACGCGCAAAACATCAACAATTTCAGATACAGACTTGACAGAGGCAAATTAATGAACACAGGTCAGGGTAGATTTATAGAGGTCCAACTGGAGTTGACTCGGATCGATCCTAGTTGTGCTGTTTGTGTTAATAGTATCATAGTAATAATTATAACGTATTGGTCAGAAACACGGGGAACCGATGCAGGAGGCAAGCAGCTTTTCAAAGTAATGCTACGTCACGTCGGGGGGCTAGATTTAGCAGTAGACGTGTTCAAGCTGAAATATGACGTATTTGGCATGTCAGTGAGATGAAATTTGATTTTATAACTAATTGTTTCTAAGTGATTAAAAGTCAACATGTCGGCTGTTCTCATCAACGTTTCTACTGATAGCGTTAAAACAAATGCGGTTACGGTTACTCGCGTTTCAAATCAAAAACAAACAACAAAGACGCTTACAAACAAATCACATTTTGTGAGACATGGATTTTTTTTATTGTAAAATAAACATTTTCTTTTATTGTAATCTACATTTAGCATCTACTTTCGCCACTGCAAAAGTAGAATGTCTGCAAGTTAAAAGGTTTGATTTGACTTGATCAGTTGAAAGCTTCATGTTTACTTACAAATGACGTCACAAAATAGTAATTTTGGATGTTGCATTTTTTGACGATATTTAAAATCATAATAAAAAAAAATGAAAATAATTAGGCTCAATGACTGTAGTTCCAGGAAATATGTTGTGCGTATATTTATGACTTATAAGTTTAAAAGTAAATACTAAAAGTGAGTAGAAGAGAAGAAAAGAGAAAGATAGAAGAAAGACCCGATCTAAATAATGCTTATCCTTTACAAAGTTCAACGTTTCGATGCATCTCCAATAAATACTAATTTCCTAACCACAGGACTCAGTCTACGTGCTCTATTGATCTACATTTTATGATTATCGCGTACAAATAACAGTTATGGGTATTTATGATACCTTTACCTATACCTAATGCGTATTTCGAACTATCATTACCAGCAATATCTCACTGAAATATAACGCTAAAAGCATTTAGTATTCTGAACATTGGTACTTACTTTACTACTAAAGGCTATTAGAGTAGTAGGTTACTGCTCGTAGAATTTGTCTGTTTTACTAAATCCGCATTGCTATTTACCCGTTTTTTCGCCAAAAATTGTAATTTTCTAAGGAAAATAATCTATAATGATCTCAGCAATCTGTGTGCAAAATTTCATCCAAATCGGTTTCGCCGTTTATTATCACTACATACAGTAGTTACGTGGGGTGATAACGAAACTTTGATTGCAGTTTGAGAAATATCATTCCAAATTTGAAATTTTCCTCAGTAAATACGCACTGAAACTATGTATTAAAACAGTAAATCCATACTAATTTCAGATTCTATAATTTGCAATCAAGTTCTGTGATCGCCGAGCTGGTACTATCTTGAAATTTAAAACAAACTACGTTAAATTTAAATTTCTCGCCGAAAAATGAACTTAACATCTTAATGCAAAAAATTATAGGTAACTTACATAATGCCTCATTCTCAACTTCTACTAAAACCAAAAGCATCTTTCAAGCCATCTATTTAACATTCAAACTAAGTACGAGAGTGCCATTCAAATTGAGAGACATACTGAAAAGGCTGTAGCTCTAAAACGGTATACAGAAACTGAATAAGAACCTCTTCTGGAACCTGAAGCTGTCGGGAATAAATAAGTGGATGCTGGAGCTGTAACGAAAATCTAGTGCAAAGCAGCTCAACTTAAATCGAGTTTGTACTTTAACGTGCTAAAATTTTAAATAATAAGGTATGAATTTTGAGTGCTTTTCAAAGATAAGCAAACTTTGGCACATGGAAAACGAATGGATATTATTAGTTTTGAAACGACTCCAATGACTAGTTAAACCACTATGTCGATCCCATTGGCTCCGTGAATCTGGCGACAAATGACGGGACGCATGCGCACTTCGTGGAGCGGCGCGCGTCAGTCATTTCATTCTGAGATCGGACGCCACCCTGACTACACGTTTAAAGTTTGATTTGTTCACCCCTAAATCACACTTTTTTTATAAAGTGTGCATTATTAATAGCTAGTTATTAGCAATTTCGATTTAGCTAGTTATTAGCAATTCGAATGAGAAGAGAGAGCTTCACCAATATTACTGACATATTATTATTATTGTGTAATATTTATATGTTGCTGTATACCAAATTAGATTGTTTTATTTCTAAAAACCTTTAACACTGAAATAATGTAATAAATAATGATAAAAATACTCAGTTGTTCATACAATTTAATAGGAATATGTGACATACCTAATAACGAAAGCACATACTATTATTATTATAGTACCCGAATTTATCGCCGTGGTTACAACGCGGCCGAATCTTCTTAATATTCTCCATTGTCACGAGGTAGTGGACATTTTTAACTACAGTTTGTCGAACTTCATAGAAGTAGTTCTAAGATATATTGAAAATAATAGTACATCTTAACTATATTCACATATCGTAATAATAATATTTATTATAAATTGTAACATCGCATTGGAAATTTGTCTGTAATGATACTACAATTCTGTTTATGAATAAGTATATAAATAAATAAAGTATGTTTGATTTGATTCATCCTACTATACCAAAAAATCTTACTTTACCACTATAATTTTTCTTCACGCCTAATTAAGCATCTTTTTAAATTATTGTCTACTCCATAACTTGTCGCTTTAAATCTTCAGCCAACGTACAAAAGATCTCTATAATACAATAGTAAAAACGTTCAAGGAAAGCCTTCTAAGCCTACGTGAGTATTGTTGTAATACCTGGCAAACCAAAAAAACTTTTTAAAATCGAAGCTTTGCTCATTATACAGTTATTTATCTCCTTTTGTACATCCTACAAGAAATAAAGCTTTCACTCACCAATTATTCACATCGAAAAATACTCTGAGCATCCATAATAAATTACGATAGATACAATGTCAGGGTCGTACGTAGGGCAAAGCTGTGGTTCAATCCAGAGATGTTACGGATATGATATTTCGGATGTGGATACGGATATAGGAATTAAATTATATCTGTTATTGAATAATGATCGAGGAAAGCAAATTGCCTTTATTTTCTAAATACTACAATGATTTAATAACTAATACTAAAAACTAACTACTACTACTACTATAAAAAAAAAATTTGGACTATACTGGCCGCGATGATCTATAGACAGTATAGGCTCCAGCCCACTACCAGTAGGAAAATATATAAAATATCTGTTTCGGTTACGGTTACGGATATTTTTTTTTTATGTTAAGGAATGACGTGACGAGCTAGCCGTTCGCCTGTTGTTAAACGACACGGCTGCCCATATCAGCTGCATTGTCACTCGGAACTCTAAAGTATAGAGTTTCGCGTGACACTGCATTGCGCACGTCATCCTGAGACATCAGCACAATCTAGTAATAAGATTACTAAACTGTGAGATCAGATTATAAAGTCTCATTTGCCCAGTAATTTCACTAGCTACAGTGCCCTTCAAACCGGAACACAGCAGTGCTTGCGCACTACTGCTTGGCGGCAGAATAACTGGCAAAGCGGTGGTACCTACCTAGACGAACTTTGCAGTAAAGTCCTACCACCTAGTGAAATATATAATTATTTCGGATTATCCGTTAGCTTCGGGTAGTTTCAGTTACGGATATTAGATTGAAGTAAAATATATAAGTAGTATGCAACAATTTGGTCAACCTGTCAATTTGGGAACCTTACCGCGCGGTGGTGAGTTGGATAGCGTATTTATTTTGTAAATAATGTTTTTTTTTTATTAGTTGTAACTTTTTTTTTATATAGTGCCTGTAAATGTTAATGTTTCTGTTGAATAAAAGTTTACAATTTGGTTCTATTTATAAGTTTTATTTTATCTAGTCTAGTTTATCATTTGGTATTTACCCATAGTCATTAAAGTAATAATTTAGTCACTTAAGTAAGTAATTATTACATACCTACTCATTTTAAGTTCAATGTACGATTCACTAATCCGAAACATGTGAAATGGATACGGTTACGGTTACGGGTATATTTTTATTTCGGATATCCGATAGTTTCGGTTACGGTTACTTAGCTCCATAACATCCTAGTGCAAACCACTTGGATGTTAATATTATATAGTGCTATTTTGAACGTGCAAAAAATAGCGTCCATGTTTTTGTCACGTTGAGTTGTAGCGGCTTTTGTTTTTGAACGATTTTGGTTGTGCCAATACTATTATTTTCTACTAGTTGCGCCCCACGGTTTCACCTGCGGATAAAATGTATTTTAATTATTTGCTCATCCCACGAGAAAATTTCACTTTTCCGCGATAAAATGTAGCCTATATGTTAATCCAGTGTATAAGCTATCTTGGTACTGAATTTCATCCAAATCCATTCAGCCGTTGAAGCGTGAAGGAGTAACAAACATACTCACATACACACATACAAACTTTCGCCTTTATAATATAAATATTAAGTAGTATGCAACAATTCGGTTCTATTTATAGGTTTTATTTTATCTAGTCTAGTTTATCATTTGGTATTTACCTATAGTCATTAAATTAATAATTTAGTCACTTAAGTAAGTAATTATTACATACCTACTCAATTTTAAGTCAATGTACGATTCACTAATCCGAAACCTGTGAAGCGGATACGGTTACGGTTACGGGTATATTTTTATTTCGAATATCCGATAGTTTCAGTTGCGGTTACGGAGCTGATATTGTGTGATCAATTTCATTACGCAAAAATTTACTAAATCAAAATTCGGCAAAGTATTTTGAACACGTAGGTCATGACTAGACTGCCAAGTCACAAGACCGAAAATGATGACATGGGCCAAAAACAATGAGAGGCTTATGTCCAGAAATAAACCCAAAAAGTTTATGTAGAACAAGATTTTTTGACTAACTGCTTCATACTAATACGTCACATACGAGGAAATAATATTCCAACCCGCTGACGCTGTAAAGGTCGGTAGAGAACAACAGCATTAACCAGTTCAAAAAAAGAGGAAATAATATTGTCATGTCACTGAAGTTCCAAACTTCAGTTCCATTACATTATGGAAAAAAGAAATTATCTCATTACGATCCGCGTATATTTTACGAGTTCGACATAATTTGACCTATTTATTTTTAACCCGATAGGTCATCGTTGGTCTATATAGTGGGAGGTGGTTTTGAACGCACTTAATTATTCAGGCTACTTAACTTACAGCAACAGCAAACTTAACTTATCCATACCATAATACTAACAAAAAATAGATACATAGATAGATAGACAGAAAATGTTTTATTGCACAAACAACAAATGTAGGTACAAAGGCGAACATAATGCTAGAGGGCATTATCTTCCAGTTAACCTGGGTGTAACATGGAAATTTTTGCAGGGCAGTGCAACTACAAAATACAATTTATTTATCTTCTAAATATATATAACTCAAAGGTGACTGACTGACATAGTAATCTATTAACGGACAGCCCAAACTAATGGACGGATTGAGGTGAAATTTGGCATGCAGGTAGATGTTATGACGTAGGCATCCTAAGAAAGGATTTTTCGAAATTCTACCCTTAAGAGGGTGAAATGGGTGGTTAAATTATTTTCCCATAGGCCACGCCGCGGATGAAGCTGCGGGCAGAAGATCGTTTTTCTATAATTTTAACTGCAATAAACATATCCAAAAAAGAATATTTTAAAATATTATTTTTCAGCCGTTGTTGACCTTTTTGGTGAATCGTTCTTGTGATAAGTTTATCTTCTTAGCGCCTAGCAACGAACCTGGTCAGACGCAAAGGGTTCCGCCATGAAATCTTGACAAAGCCCCCGGCGTCGATCGCTCTCGATCCATTTATGCCGCCTCGCGGGCTCAAATCACGTCCGCCTGGGATTCGCTTACTTACTTTTGTTTATTAGACAAACAGATCTAGTGATGCCAACATTATTTCTAAAGGTTTTTATACTGTTCTTTTTTTTAATGTTAGTGAATGATGTGACGAGCTAGTCGTTGAAGTTATGGGCAGCCGTGTTGCTTAACATTGTGTCATTTGGAACTCCAAATTATAATGATACTGCACTGCACACATCGTCCTGAGACTTCAGCACAGTTAGATAATAACATTATTATACTGTGAGATCAGATCATAAAGTCTCAATTGCGCCGTAATTTTACTAGCTACAGTGTCTTTCAACTGGAACGGAAAGAACCGGAACATAGTAGTGCTTGCGCACTACTGCTTGGTGGCACCTACCTAGACGAACTTTGCAGAAAAGTCCTACCATCTAGTAAAGTTCCACCTAGTTCTAGACTTCAGCATTTTTTTCAATAGATGAAGACCAACAGCAAACAAAAATTCTTTGATGAAACAAAGAATTTTTGTAGTCGTTAAGAATAATCTTAACGTCTATACATGATTTGCTGTGAGGTCCAAACTAGGCGATAGCCTGTCTCTAAGACTGAGATGCGAATTGCTTAAAATGAGGTAAAATAATTACGATGCCATTATGGCATCGTAATTACGATATGGCATTGCCATAGGTACCTTAATTAGTTTAAATACTAGAAAAATTAAAACAATAAAAATATGAGAGCATCTATCAATAATGTATCGATAATTATTGTGGACAAAGAATCAATGAAGCAACATACTTAGGGAAAATTAAAACAGAATTTGAGTAACAATCACAATTTTGAACTAAACAATCCAATTATTTATTATACATGTTTTAAATATACGAAGAAAATAAGATGCCCTACCTAAAATGTTAAAATTATAAGTCATCTTGTAACCAGATGAAATCTTGTTATATTTCATTTCCGTGACACATCAGTGATCCAGCTTTGAAGCATTGTGATCCAGCTCTGAAGTCTCAAAACCCTGTTTTAGCGCACTCTCTAAATCAAATTTAAAAAGTTTCATGCTAAAAATGCTTAACAATTTCCTGTGGAAAAATTACGCTAACTTTCTTGCTTTTACTTTGTTTAGGTAATATTTTTACGCTCAAGTTGCTTGGGGCTGAAGTACCTACAAATGCCGTGGAATGCAGTAAAACAGTGTTACAAAAACGTAACCAAGATATAAGATACAAGATATAAGTCAAAATAGACTGGCCCGATAGCTCAGTTGGTAGTGACCCTGCCTTCTGAACTGCGGGTTGTGGGTTCGATTCCCACCCAGGACAAACAGTTGTGTGATGAACATCTATGTTTGTTCTGTGTCTGGGTGTTATAATGTATTCTATGTATGTATTTACAAACAAAAAGTATCTAAGTATTGTATCAGTTATCTGGTTCCCATAGTACAAGCTTTGCTTAGTTTGGGGCTAGATGGCGTTGTGTGAGATGTCCACACATATTATTATTATTAAAATAACAATACATTTCATATTAATATATCATATTAATTATACATAAATGTAAATAAACAAATTGCGTTCAAGTAAATAAATAAAACTAGATGTAAGTTGTTTAATAGTGTGATTTGGTAAAAATGGCAGTTAATGCTTAGTTGACATCATTACGACATATGCCTATTGGCACGCGTCACCAAACTTTGACAGGAGTTTTGGCGGGAAAGCGAAAAAGATTGCGTCACCGCATTAATTATTTTCAAAAACTTGTGTTATTTTCAGTGTTAGTGCATAAAATTGGTGGCATTTTATTCGCTAAGTGCTGGATTACAGGCGTGAGTGTAGGAAAATGGTATAATGATGGTGAAACGTTTCTTTTCGTGTTGTTTCCAAAACTTCATACAAGCTTCAAGTAAAGTGGCCAGCACTTTACTAGGAGTATGACTTTGACTAGACTGACTTCACTATGACTTGACTTAATGACTTCGACTGTGACTTGACACATATTTGCGTGAAATATCGATAACTTGATGATTAATCAATTACTTGACACTGGCTAAATACACGAAAGTGTGGAGCCAAAACTTAAAAAAAATCTTTGACAGCTCCTAATTAGCACTTTTCCCTGGCTGTTTTGGCTCCACACTATTGTGTATTTAGCCAGTGTCAAGTAATTAATAATTTATCAAGTTAATGATATTTCACGCAAATATGTGTCAAGTCACAGTCAAAGTCATCAAGTTAAGTCATAGTCAAGTCATAGTCTAGTCAAAGTCATACTCCTAGTAAAGTGATGGCAACTTTACCAGAAGCTTCTATGGAGTTTTGGAAACAACACGAAAAGAAACGTTTCACCATCATTATACCATTTTCCCACACTCACGCCTGTAATCCAGCACTTAACGAATATAATGCCACCAATTTTAACACTGAAAGTTACACAAGTTTTGGTAAATAATACAATGCGGCGACGCAATCTTTTTCGCATTCCCGCCAAAACTCTCCGAAACGCATTTGGTTACGTCCTAGGAAGATAAGTGTGAATTTACTTCCTGACAAACTTGGTGCAAACGGGTATTATTGTTGTAGTAAAGTGATGACTCACGACAAACAGTTTTATCCACAAAAATGTGTTTAGTTATCATCACCGAAATCTTTTATCAAAATAAAGTTACTCCCGAAAACGTAATCAAACACAACAAAACAAATCCGATCAGAAAGCTCAAACTTTATCTTTTTAAAAGTCAGTTAACATTAAAGATCAGGTACTGTCTACGTACTATTGTGTACTGTGAAGTTTCCCTATAACTTTTTGTGGTCATTGAATTTGTTTGCCCTCCACTCGCCACTGAGCTATAGAACTTTGATGAAAACTTACATTTTGCCTTCTTTGTGTGACTTATCGGTATTCGTAAGAAGTATGGAAACTTTTAATGTTTGCTCGACAAAGTTTCGAAACACTCTATGGAATCAAGATTTAAAACTTTATTTGTAGATTTTCCAGCTATTAACCAAATACAACCCTTTGTTTATAGGTACTTAGGTAAAAATTAAATACTGTCTTTTTTTTATAATGTGAAAATATTCTTAAAGATTCCACAGCTATTAATAAAATCGCGTTTTTTCATATCAAAAATTCTGAACAAACAAATGTTCTCATAATAATTTTTTTTTGGCTCCACACTTTTGTGTATTTAGCCAGTGTCAAGTATTTAGTAATTACTCAAATGTTATATATATTATATGTGTCAAGTCACAGTCCAAGTCATCAAGTCAAGTCATACTCCTAGTAAATTGGTGGCAACTTTACCAGAAGCTTCTGTGGAGTTTTGGAAACAACACGAAAAGAAACGTTTCACCATCATTATAATAGGTCTTTACCTATGAAATTGCCGTATTGCAGTACAGACTTTTTCAAACAAAAAAAAGTTTTGATTGGCTATGAATTCTAAATTCAAATTAATTTTGTTTTAAAAATATGACATTCTATTTACAATATAAGTCTTTTGTTTATTGATTAGCGTTGTATTTTCATTACATTTCAACATTTTTCCTCATAATGGATACTTTGAAATTTCGTGTAATTATGGAATATGAGTTCCGTCGTGGCACCAACGCGGCACAAACGACACGTAACATCAACGACGTTTACGGAGAGAACTGTACAAATGAACGTACCACCCGTTATTGGTTTGCTCGGTTCCGTTCTGGGAATTTTGACTTGAAAAATGAACCTCGTGGTCGTCCGGAAACTTTGGTCAACAATGATGAATTAAAGGCGATTGTGGAAGCTGATGAATGTCAATCTACAGCTGAGCTGGCAGCAGCTTTTGATGTTAGCATCAAAACAATATTAGTCCATTTGCGACAGATTGGCAAGATAAAAAAGCTTGATAGATGGGTGCCCTACGAACTTAACGATCGCCCGATCGATCGATTAAAAATGACCCCTAGAAAGGTGATGGTCACAGTTTGGTGGTCTAGTGCTGGTGTGATTCATCATAGCTTTTTACAAAACGGCGAGAGCATTACTGCAGATGTGTACATTGAAGAACTGACCACAATGATGGCGAAACTCGCATGTCTGCAACCAGCTTTGGTCAATCGGTCGTCTCCACTGCTACTTCACGACAACGCGCGACCCCATACTGCACAACAGACCGTCTCTAAGCTGCATGAGTTGGGTTTGGAAGCTCTCCCTCATCCGCCATACTCACCAGATCCTGCGCCTACCGACTATTACTTTTCCAAAATTTTGACAAGTTTTTAGCGGGAAAAAAATTCAATTCCCGAGAGGCATTACAAAACGCCTTTGAAGAGTTTGTTGTCTCCCGTCCTGCTGATTTTTTCAAGAAGGGCATCAATAAACTGCCACAGCGTTGGCAAAGATGCATTGATTGCAGGGGTGATTACTTTGAATAAAAGAAATAAATAAGTTCGAAAAAAAAATACTTCAACTTTTTTCAAACAAAACTTTCATAGGTAAAGACCTAAACCACTTTTCCACACTCATGCCTGTAATCCAGCACTTAACGAATAAAATGCCACCAATTTTATACACCAACACTGAAAATAACACAAGTTTTGGAAAATAAACAATGCGGCGACGCGATCTTTTTCGTTTTCCCGCCAAAAAACAATCCATATTATTTATTTATAATTTTTCATTGACATACAAACACAATATAAAAGAGTTCCGCATTTTCTATAATGAGGTTTGATACCTCATTTATACTCTAACATCTTTTTTTTAACCAGATGAAGGCCTTGCATTACAAATGATTTTTAATTAAAAGATGCACAATTGCCGCGTGTTTGACATTCCTTGAATTAAAAAGAAAGAAACTTCAGTCCTCTCTTTTCAAATAAGACGTAAAAAAAATAACACACCTACGTGAAGTGAAAAAAATATTGTCATCAAAAAGAGAGCACGGCCGCCTTTTCAGGTATTAGGTTACGTATAACGCCAGCCGACTAAAGATGAAATCGTAAAGCTTTTGACAACCCACCGTAAAAAAATGACAAAGGGACTCCATATGAAGAATCCTCTTTTTATTTAGGTTTTGAGCCCGCTCGTAAAATGTGAAGCTTACTAATAAAATGTGTGCCCGAAGATTGTATTCGACATTTTTTGAATAACAATAGAATTTAATTCGAGCTTGTGAACAATTTCCGCGTGTTTCCATTATTCGTTTTTCCCTTTTTACGAATGTCAAAATAAGGAGGATATTGGTTGACTCCTCCTTTGTTGTGTAATAACGCGTTAAATTTGATGAAATCGATTTATGCCATCCTCGTCACAAACAGATAAATATACTAAATTGAATAGGGATCACAAGTTTTATGAAATTTCTACCCAGACATTGGGGTCACAAGCATAGAGTAAAGCGGTTGCGAAATCGATTCAAAAGTATTTGTGTATAATATACATATTCAGCAAATAATTCTTTCATTTTCATGCGCGCGACTCAATTGGGCCTACAATACAAATTAATTCTTGAACATCTATAGAATTCCCGGAAACGATCGCACACTGAGTTAATTAATAATGATACAAGCATATTCTTGGTAATCAGTCTAAATATATATAACTCAAAGGTGACTGACTAATTGACTGACTGACATAGTGATCTATCAACGCACAGCCCAAACCACTGGACGGATCGGGCTGAAATTTGCATGCAGGTAGATGTTATGACGTAGGCATCCGCTAAGAAAGGATTTTTCGAAATTCCACCCTTAAGAGGGTGAAATGTGTGGTTGAATTATTTTCCCATAGGCCACGCCGCGGGCGAAGCTGCTGGCAGAAGCTCGTAACAAATAAAACACTTTTACCGGAGGTACTTTAAAGTTTCGAGTGACACTGCAACTGATATGGGCAACCGTGTCGCTTAACATCAGGTGAATGACCAGCTTGTCATGACATTCCGTAACATAAAAATGTAGAGTAAGCGGCTGACTAAAGTGAGTAAAGAAATTCGTTGCATTCAGTGCTGACTAAAGGGAAATTATAATGAAAGTAAGAAGAACTTGAAATTGGACCAAAACAAATTCCTGGAAGACAAGTAGACATACGAATAGCTCACATTGCAGAATAAGCAAAAGTGCTCACATAAAGACGTTTTTCGACGTTACCTATTTTAGTGCCAACGCCGAGGCACGCTTGTCAACTTCCTGATTTTATTTGCTTGCCAGTATTACATCGTAATATGGTTTATATTACCCACGAAATGTACGAAAACAAATCGGCGGTAACAAGGGCAAAGGCAAAACATGAATCAACCAAAAGATTTAGTAAACAGTTGGTGAAATACGAAATGGATTAGAGGTTCTCAGAAAACGTATCTTTCCTATGCGAGTATCTCCGTAGGATGGCGTTTCCTTCGTATAATAAGTGTGGGTAACTTGATATCGTTAAGACGTGGCTTTCGCCAAGGTTATGTAAGCTGAGAATTAGAAATTAGATGTAGGAAACTAAAAATAACTACACGTTTGCTTAACAAAATTATTGAGAATTTAGCAAATATCTAAATAGATGATAGGTAAAAGATGGTAACACTAGGTGGTAGGACTTTTCTGCAAAGTTCGTCTAGGTAGGTACCACCGCTTTATTCTGCCGCCACGTGCAAGCACTGCTGTGTTCCGGTTTAAAGGGCACTGTAGCTAGTGAAATTACTGGGCAAATGAGACTTTATGATCTGATCTCACAGTTTAGTAATCTTATTACTAGATTGCGATGATGCCTCCGGACGACGTGCGCAGTGCAGTGTCACGCGAAATTATACTTTAGAGTTCCAAGTGATACTGCAACTGATATAGGCAGCCGTGTCGCTTAACATCAGGTGAACGCTTAGCTCGTCATGTTATTCCTTACATAAAAAGAACCTAAACACATTTTAATTAGCTTTCCGTACCTATTAATGTGATATTCATGTGTATGTATAACTAGCCGTAAGTTTTCCGTTGAGTTTAAAATAAAAATAAGTAGTAAAATGTAATTCTTGGTATCAAATCCGTTAGATTAAATACATCCTACACTAGTCCTTAGTGTCTTGATGAATACTTGGCCTTAGCAATAATATTAAAGCGATGAAACACCTGGGAGCAATCCTCATCGAGTAATATAACACGCAGACAGAGTCCGGGAATTCGCCAATTACATTACAGTTCACAGAGTTAGGCGAGACGCATACTAAGCTATTGTAGGTACGTTGTATTATTATATACCTACATATTTTCTAGCTATAAGTAAAGGCCTAGAATATTTTTACTCCTCTTACTCAAAAAGCCCGTCATTGTAGCGTACCAGAGCGGGAATAAAATAGCATATTATCCTCTAGGAGATGAAATTTTTATTTTGAACTTTTTTTTGTTACCAGTAACCACAATTTGTAAAAAGTCTTTGTTCGTTAGTTCTTTAATCATAAATAAAGACTCGACTTATTACTGTTTCACAAAAAAGAAGAAAATTTAATTTTTGAAAATGGAACTAAAGTAGCTTTCGAGTTTTGGCGGGAACGCGAAAAAGATTGCCTCACCGCATTGTATTATTTTCCTAAACTTGTGTTATTTTCAGTGTTAGTGCATAAAATTGGTGGCATTCTATTCGTTAAGTGCTGGATTACAGGCGTGAGTGTGGGAAAATGGTATAATGATGGTAAAACGGTTCTTTTCGTGTTGTTTCCAAAACTCCATACAAGCTTCAAGTAAAGTTGCCACCACTTTACTAGGAGTATGACTTTGACTAGACTATGACTTGACTATGACTTGACTTGATGACTTCAACTGTGACTTGACACATATTTGCGTGAAATATCATTAACTTGATAAATTATCAATTACTTGACACTGGCTAAATACACGGAAGTGTGGAGCCAAACATAAAAAAAAAATAAAAAAGTAGCTTTCTGCGCTCTGTGGTAGAATGCGTAAAATGCGTGCGGCTACAAAAGATTATAAAAGAAAAGGCATCGATGCGAAATTATTAAGATTTTTAAAAATTACAAATTGAATTTGGCCCGTAGTTTATTTCGCAATAGTGAAAATGTCATAATCTAGGGAGAATATTGATTTCATATGGAATAGAAAGGAAAAGAAATAATTTTCAATCTATTGTCAAAGTCTCAAATCATTTATTTATTAAATTTTTACGAAAGGTTCATGAAATGGAGGACAAAAAGAAATGACTCCGATCCGAAGCTTCGATTACATCTGTAAAGAAGAAGCTACAAGAAACTTTACAGCGATAATGGAGAACTCGCACAATGATGATATAGTGAATAAATCTCTGTATGTCTGTTTGATTGTTACCTTTTTACGATTAAATGGCTGAACAGATCTAAATGTAATTTAGTAATAACTTAGCTTTAAATAGATATGAAAACTTTTATTACGAAAAACGCGTGCTAAATTGCAGAAAATCTAGTTGAAAACGGATAAACTGCAAAATATACCATATGGTGCTTTTTAGTTTTTAACGAGCCGGGTAAATAAAAAAAACAAACCATAAAGGTTAGTACAAAACAGCACGGCCTACACAGCCTCGGAATTTATGGCAGCTTCCGGAGGTAATTTACATATAAATCATCATATATTATTATGGCGATGTGCGTGTACTCAACAATCTGCGAAACACCAAATGGACGTAAGTTGTTAAACTGAGATGAAATGCGAGCCCAAGGGAAGCTCACGTGGTTTCTGGTTATCAAACTAGCGTGGTACAGCCGAAGTAATGTGCTTTAGCTAGGTACAGTTTAAATGGCTTTGCTAATTTATATGTGAAACTAGTGGCACTCCCTGACATTACCTTCAATTAACCGGATATCTCTTGGGAACATAAAAATTATTCCATAATGAGCACGGTTACAGAATATCACTGGTACGCACTGTTTATATTTCATCTATACTAGATTAACCGTTTAACCGTAAAAACCAAATAAACATATAAGATGATTGTGATAAATGAATGGAATAATGATTGTGATTAAAAAACAGATTTATATAAACTTTATCTTCAATTATGAGAGAATCGTATATACACGGAGAATGACTTCATAATTATAATTTTTTTGAAATAAAACTTCTTTACGCGTTCTTGACTTGGTGAGTAAGCTGGTGAGGCAAACGTAAGTTGAAAGGGAGATACTTAAATCTCTCTCTCTACGTTAAGATAGAAAGAGAGAGTTACATTTTGTATATTACATTTTGTATACTACTTTTGCACTCATTTTCCTCTCAAACAGCCTTATTAATAAACGGGTATTAGTCTCGGATTAGTTACTTCAGCTTTTGTCCTTTTTTTGCTACTGGAATATTTAGCTGGATCGAAAGAGACAAAAGATGGTGTAACTAGTCTAAAGCTAGTTTATGTTTATTAATAAGGCTGTTAGGGTTTTGATTTTTAATACCTACTTGGTAGGTACCTTTAGGCTATAAGATTCCCTTATACCTTCCTACCTGATACCTTCCAAATGTCAAATCACTACGGCCAGTGATTTGGGCTGTACATTATCTATCAGTCATCACTCACGACAAAGCCTTTTTATTATTAAAATATAGAAATCAAAATAACAATTTATGTAACCTTTTATAACTTTTTAAATTACGTCATCGTTCAATATTACGTGAATCCACGACTTATCTTCATCGTAGGTGGAACCGAATTTAAGTATTCGTGGGATCAAAAAGAGGGTAGAAAGTGAGACCGACCAAATTTTATTTTTATTTTTATTGTTTGATAGGCTTGCGTTTGACCACTATCGCACTTGATGGTAAGTGACGATGTGGTCTATAATGTAACACAATTGCCTAGAAAAAAAATATACCTTTAAAATGTAAACAATTTAATTATGTTTTACTTTTTTAATTGTGTTTTAACAATTTAAATGTATTGATCTCAAACTTAAATAGACTAGCAGGTCCGAGTACCCATATAATAATTAATAAATTTTTTTTCATGGCAAATTGCCTTTAATTTCTAAATACTACAATGATATAATAAATAATACTTAAAATGACCTACTACTACTACTACAAAAAAAACATTTGGAGTATATACTGGCCGCGATGACCTATAGACAATCCAAATGCTCCAACCCACTACCAAGGTAGCGTACCCAACATGCTGGCAGCATTGCCCCATTGAATTGCAATGCTTAAAATGATGCTTATTTACTTATTAATAAATTAAATAATAATTTGACTCATTCAGATTTTCCCCATTTAGACATCCATACCTATATAAATCCGGGCGGCTTCAAGGGTTCCATGACAAGTAAGCTCTTAAGACCTGCCTAATTTATAGGAACCCGAGTTTGAGATAAGCCCTCGCCTCAGCACTATCTCGGTTTTTGATTGCACTAATTATTCCTTTATCATGTTGGAATATCAGGAACATATAATAAACCTATATAGTTGGTGAGTTTTAATGAAACTAAAGCCATACTTACATAATAAAAAAATTACAAGAGTTTTAGTAATGTTAAGGAATTACATGATGATCTAGTAATTTGCTTGATATTAAGTAACACGGCTGCCCCCGCCTGGTGACGCTGTAAAGTTCGGCAGACACCAACACCATCAGCACATTAAAAAAACACAGATGCCCATATCACTTGCACTCGGAACTCTAAAGTTACTAGCTACAGTGCCCTTCGAACTGGAACACATGGTTGAGCACTACTACAGTAGTGCTTGGCGGCAGAATAACTACCAAAGAGGTGGTACTTACATAGACGAACTTTACAGAAGTCCTACCACCTAGCAAAAGTTATAATAGAGAGAGAGAGAGAGAGAGAGAGAAAACTTTAGAAAAATTATTACTTATTATAATTCTAGTAAAACTCCAAAAAACAGATGGTGGAAGGTTACAATTTTTTTTAAACAAATCAATTGTTTTTATTTATTTACTTCAATATGAAGATCGACGTATTCTGTTTAGCAAATCCTTTAATTCATGCCAATATTTTAGGTGTGCTCAATAAGTAATTTAAAACTCTAAATTTTTATACTTTTTATAAAGTGTGAACACGGCTTCCCTTCATCTTTATATATTTTCTTGGCATCTTCAGCAGTATTTCTCTCACGAAGGATATTAAAAATATGCATCGCCGCTGCCACCAAGAAACTTCATAAACATTTTTCATAGCAGCAATCAATTTCCTGTAAAATCAGAAGGTAAAGTAAAATTGATAAAGTCGTCCAAAGTATTATTAGGTGGGGCCCATCAACATCTTGACTGAATAATTTATCTTGATAAGCTAAGCTTTGGAAATAAAGAGTGAAACACAGTTGTAAAACTTCAAACAATACCTACAAGAATATATTTTATAACTGTCACTGTTATTTACTAGGTGGTAGGCCTTTGTTGCAAAGTTCGTCTAGGTAGGTACCACCGCTTTGCCAGTTATTCTGCCGCCAAGCAGTAGTGCGCAAGCACTACTATGTTCCGGCTTGAAGGGCACTGTAGCTAGTGAAATTACTGAGCAATTGAGACTTTATGATCTGATCTCACAGTCGAGTAATCTTATTACCAGACTGTGCTGATGTCTCAGGATGATGTGCGCAGTGCAGTGTTGCTCGAAACTCTATTTTGGGGTTCCGATTGACACTGTTCTGTTATGGGCAACTGTGGCGCTTAACATCAGGTGAACGGCTAGCTCGTCAAATCATTCAGTAACTTAAAAAAATATATAAGCTGGGATAGACAAGAGTAATAGTTTTTATAGAAATGAATAGTCTTACTAACTGACCCTTGATAGTTTCTAAAATGCTTAGCGAATAACGTTTGTAATAAGTCGTGACTTAACGCGCATGTAGAAGTTATTCAGTCCTTATACGGACAGCTCAGTTCATAGGTTATTTACAACTACTGACCTGCTAAGGTTTGACGACATAACAGCACAATGGCTTATCCTTACTGCTGTTATACATAACAATTGTAACCTGAACCTTATTAAGCATATTGAATGTGTGCTTGATTTAAATATTATTTATATTATTATTTAATTTTTATAATGTAATCATTATTGAATTTTACTTTGATCAACAATATTTTTCCGCGAACAGTGTGAAAACGATATTTTTGGTTTAATCTAAATATATATAATTTAAAGGTGACTGACTGATTGACTGACTGACATAGTGATCTATCAACGCACAGCCCAAACCACTGGACGAATCGGGCTGAAATTTGGCATGCAGGTAGATGTTATGACGTAGGCATCCGCTACGAAAGGATTTCCCGATATTCCACCCTTAAGAAGGTGAAATGGGTGGTTGAATTATTTTCCCATAGGCCACGCCGCGAGCGAAGCTCCGGGTAGAAGCTCGTGTAGCATATGTATAAACGACGCATAAAAATGTGTATGCACAAAATGCAGCGCATAGCAAAGTCACAGAATAAAAAGTAGTACCTACAAGGTAAAGTACTAAGTAATATGAATCGACTTCGTGCTAAGGTAAGTCACGAGTCACTATTTTATAGTGTAGCTTCTAATATTTATTATAGCACAATTTTTGCGGTTATTAAATGCACAGATAGCTGAATCAACTGCATGGTGCTTAAGTCCTGTATTCCAGCGTGCAGTTCGATGAAAGGCGTTCACAAACGATTATTTACCATGGTTCAAACTTTCGGTCATGTCATCGTGCTGAGTTAGTCAATGATAAACGTAATTTGAAAACCAACTCATTTTGTTTATAATGTAAGGTTTGCAATATATTTTTCTCTAAGTTTGGCTATTTGAGTTCTTTTTTGACTGGCAACTCCGAAGATACTTGGCAGAGCGCGGGCTCGGGCGTTGACTTGGTGTTTGTCCGACGAACGAGACGCACAACTGATTTTATGCAGACAGTGACAGTTTTTCGCAAGAAATATAACGATATTTGTTAGTATCTTGAGTGTTTTCTTTGAATGAACTACTGTTGGCGCAATAGTGTCCAGATTGTTTACAATAATTTGACTGTTCAAGTACCTAAAATAAAAGAGCAATCAACGTGATGTTTTTTAGTTTGTATATTTCAACATGTCCATAAATTTGTCAACAATTTTGTAAAAGTAAAAAATATTGCTTCACTGAAATGACTGCTCAAATGCTGGTACCTCAATAAATTAAGTTAAAAAGTCATCCGGCAAATACCTAGGTTTCGGCGAAAATGTTTCCTAGATATGTTGTATGTACCGTTGTAGAAAAGAGACATACTAGTATATTTACATCACAACGCTTAATAAATAACCCAAACTCGGCGCTAAAAAAAGTTGTACGATTTTAAATTAACATGTCCACTTTGAAGTCGGCGCGTCACTCAATTAAAATTGTTTGAGTTGAGTCCACAAAGCTTTGAAATGAAAATGTCAGCCTGCGATTAGTTCCTACATGAAGCTTTGTCGACTTTTTTTACAGTGAGTTAAAAAAAATTACCTACTAAAGCATTAGCTAAAACTTTATTTCAAATAAAAAACGAAGCATTTACCTGCAAGGCTATTTTTATAAAAGAGATAACATAATGTATACAACTCTAATAATTGGAAATCAGTATGAGTTTATTCGAATGTATATCACCACTCGTTATAAAGTATGGTAGAATATTAATTTATGAAAATCCAGCACAGCGCCACAAGTTCGCTATTTGGTACCGAAATTCGAAAATTCAAATAATATTAGGTCTTTACCTATGAAATTGCCGTTTTGTTTGAAAAAAGTTAAAGTATTTTTTTTTCGAACTTATTTATTTCTTTTATTCAAAGTAATCACCCCTGCAATCAATGCATCTTTGCCAACGCTGTGGCAGTTTATGGATGCCCTTCTTGAAAAAATCAGCAGGACGGGAGACAACAAACTTTTCAAAAGCGTCGGGAATTGAATTTTTGTCTCGCTAAAAAGTTGTCCAAATTTTGGGAAAAGTAATAGTCGGTAGGCGCAAGATCTGGTGAGTATGGCGGATGAGGGAGAGCTTCCAAACCCAACTCATGCAGCTTAGAGACGGTCTGTTGTGCAGTATGGGGTCGCGCGTTGTCGTGAAGTAGCAGTGGAGACGACCGATTGACCAAAGCTGGTTGCAGATGTGCGAGTTTCGCCATCATTGTGGTCAGTTCTTCAATGTACACATCTGCAGTAATGCTCTCGCCGTTTTGTAAAAAGCTATGATGAATCACACCAGCACTAGACCACCAAACTGTGACCATCACCTTTCTAGGGGTCATTTTTCGTTTTGCACATTGCTTTGGTACCGAACCAGGATCTAACCAACTTGCTGAGCGCTTTCGATTGTCAAAAAGAATCCATTTTTCGTCGCACGTAACAATTCGGTTCAAAATTCCTTCATTTCTGTGCCTGTTAAGCAGCGCAAGGCAAGTCTCGACGCGTACGTTGCGCTGGCGATCGTTAAGTTCGTGGGGCACCCATCTATCAAGCTTTTTTATCTTGCCAATCTGTCGCAAATGGACCAATATTGTTTTGATGCTAACATCAAAAGCTGCTGCCAGCTCAGCTGTAGATTGAGATTCATCAGCTTCCACAATCGCCTTTAATTAATCATTGTTGACCAAAGTTTCCGGACGACCACGAGGTTCATTTTTCAAGTCAAAATTCCCAGAACGGAACCGAGCAAACCAATAACGGGTTGTACGTTCGTTTGTACAGTTCTCTCCGTAAACGTCGTTGATGTTACGTGTCGTTTGTGCCGCGTTGGTGCCACGACGGAACTCATATTCCATAATTACACGAAATTTCAAAGTATCCATTATGAGGAAAAATGTTGAAATGTAATGAAAATACAACGCTAATCAATAAACAAAAGACTTATATTGTAAATAGAATGTCATATTTTTAAAACAAAATTAATTTGAATTTAGAATTCATAGCCAATCAAAACTTTTTTTTGTTTGAAAAAGTCTGTACTGCAATACGGCAATTTCATAGGTAAAGACCTATTATATCTTCGAAAGATTAAAGCAACGAAATAATAAAATATTAAAACCACAAATAAGGTATACTATACTACTTTTTTTTTTACTTCAACCTTTCAAGCTTTTGACCACGCTCTCACTTGATGGGAAATGCGATCGAAGGTGTAGCATGCTAGCCAAGTAAATATCATTCACTCTTCTCTTGAACACGCCCGGGTCAAATTTCGCCGGAAACACAGACGCTGGCAGGGCATTCCATTCCTTAGCCGTTCTAATTAAGAACGTGGAATCAAATCGCTTGGTTACGAAAAATTTCACACAAATATTTTATGATACTCGATATCGAGTAAGTATTATACTTTAATATAATAAATGTACTTTTACCTTCTATAGGGATACAACTAGAGCTAGGGGTACCAACGCCAGCGCTTCGTTTCCTCAAAACCACTTCTGTTAGAAACGGATGAAAAATTACCTACGAGCGGAATTATTATCCTCTTCAGTTTTAAACAAGGTCAGTAGACGAAATGATCCCGTCACGTGGGCGCTGGACAACCCACGAACGTTTTTACAAGTATTTTTCCCTCACGTTTCCATTACAGTTTCACGTGGTCGAAAATGGAGATATAAGCTGGCACGTGACGGGGATCCGAATATTTACTTTTGGGTTCCAACACGCCGAGATTGTTGACTTGTTTCTATAGTCTCCAGGTGAAAATAAAGACATTTTTTTCTAAATATTTTCTTTTTTTTTTCAAGTTAACAGTAAAAACAAGAACGAGCTCGTTTAAACATCTTGCTCAGAGCAGATCTACATGTATTCTGGTATCTAATACAAAAATTCGCTTTAGGATAATTGGTAAGCTTTTTAGGATAAAGCAATCTTAGTTTCATCTATCTATACTTATCTAGTGTTGAGCTAACTAAATTTAAAATGAAAAAATCTCATTGAGCAGTGTTTTACTCGCATTTTCTGCTGACAAATTGTGTTGCAACTTTTGTTAAAACCCAAAATTACCTACCTAATCGTCAATGCAAAAAAACATTTAATTTCATTTTACACACAGAACACAAGTCAAATCAGCAGTCGAACCAAGCCACAAACAACATTCACAAATCACAACTAAAAAAATTCAAACATCAATAAAGGTAAACAAATCCACGTCCGTATTTTTGTGATTAAACCCATTCCAGCGTGTAAATCGCGTAAAAACCAATTCAAACTCGTATTTTCGCTCACAGCTTTTTAAAATGATGAAAAGCCTCGTGTAATTATGACATGGACCTTTTTAGGATACAAGTGCTTATAGCGCTGGCGTTTTGCGCGCAGAGAACCAGCGAGAGCTTATAAAAAATTGGATGAGAAATAATGAGTTTTTAATGTTTTTTGTTATAGATAAATAACTTAAAAAAGTGAAATTAAAAGAACTGATGAACTATAAAAAAGAAGATTAATAACATCTCCAAAATCTATATAATAAAACCATCATCATAGCTGCAGAACCAACAGGGAAAATTTATTATTTTTATGTAGAGCAATTACCAATGACTAAAAGATCAAACAAGTGTCAGGAGTCTCTACAGAATAAATAATAGTTCTACTAAAAAGTAGAATCATTCTAAAACGATTTTATTGCAAGTATAATTGGCCTACTGATTCATCGTTTTTTTGTTTTCCCTAATTTGAAACAACAAAACGAGCGTCAGATTTAAGCAACAACCCTATTTCTCTAGTTTGTCCCATTTTAGATACGACTCGTTCCGAACTGTTAAAGGATCAAAAAGCAATTGTATTCAAGCCATTACATCTACTTTTACTCGTATAGCTAAACGGTTACTGTTACCAACACGGCTTAGTCCAGTTTCCGAGTCACCATTTGCGGAACTTTAAAAAACACCCACCAATTAGTCGGTGGGTTCAATTAGGAAATGTAATTAGGAATGCAAGCAGAAATAATCAGTATTTTGGGGCTGGATCGATGGCGGCAGTAGTGCATGTTTTGCGTTTTCTTTTGTTTTTCTGAATGTTTGAAGCAACATTGCTTCATTTGCTTCATTGATTGATAGAAACTAATAATTATTTATCGAGGACCAACATTTGAACAATAGTTCATGTACGCCAGCGATATAATTATTATTATTAATTATTATTATATTCATCTCTTGAAACTGTTGAAATTTCTATCGAACACCATCAATTTTATTTGCAAACTCAATTAAAATCAACTCTAATTCATCATCTATTTAAAGACATTAAAAATAAAGAAACACCAGAAATACTAGCTGTTAATCCAGTTCTATTGAAATGACTACTGTCAAACACGATGACTCGTCTTTCACAAAAGGTCGGTAGGATAGTGTGGTTTATAGGTGTTTCGATACACACTACACTGTTACGCTAGTACATTTTATTCCTGCATACTGTAGTTACGTTTCATTGGTGAGACAATAATAATGATAATTTGTATGGACATCTCACACAACGCCATCTAGCCCCAAACTAAGCAAAGCTCGTATAATGGGAACCAGATAACTGATACAATTACTTAGATACTTTTTGTTTGAGAGTACAATGGTGTTGATTCTGTGTTGCATTCTCTAAAACTAAAGTAAACTTAAAGAATAGCGGTACTCTTCTGATAAAGGGGAAATGAAAAAGACGGACATATGTTAATTTAGTTTAGCTTTAGAGTATACGACACAGAATCGACACCAAATATAGAGTTATCTCTATCTGTATTAAACTTTTATGAATAAATAATAAATAGTAGGAACTAAGAGGACCATGGTTAGGACCATGGGTGTTGTGGGCAAAATCCAGACACAGATCAAGTACTTGTGCTTTTTTTTCTGTGCACCAAATACTTATTCTGTCGCGGGAATCGAACCTGCTACCTCTGGGCTATGGCCAACCTGCTTAACCACCACACCATAGAGGCTGTGTTATAAATAGGCAGAGCAAATTAAGTAGCCAAAACAAAGGTGTGTTGACCTAAAACACCAACTTAACGTACTGTCGGTAAGCATCGTGTGAATTAGTACGAAACGAGGTCGATTCTCTACTAATGAATTACTCGTACCTGTGACTCGCTGCAAATTAATTACAGGCTCGACTGCTCTCTCTCGGGGCACCAGAATCAGACACCAAGTAGGCTTAATAACTGGGGCATGGTTTTTTGCAGCTTAAACTCTTATTATTCTATCAGCTATACACCCTATACTCTACTCTCGATCTTAGTTATACAGCCTGTGGTGTGGTGGTTGAGCAGGTCGGCTCATAGCCCGGAGACGGTGGGTTCGATTCCCGTACATACTTGTCCTATCACAACAAGTATTTGCGCTTTTTTTCTGTGCACAGATAGTATCAATATATATATAGATAGAAAAAAAGCGCAAATACTTGTTCTGAGTCTGGATGTTGTGGGACCATGGTCTTCGTTGTTCCTGGGTCCCTAGATACAGGGAGTCTTAGTTAGGGTTTAGGATCTATGTATGTGATCGTTGGGCGTTTCTTAGTTATCATTAAGATGTATTAAAAATTACAATAAATAAAAAAATACAACTGAAAAAACATTATTTGCAAAACAAATATGCCATCCAACTCACCATCACGTGTTAAGGTTCCCAGAATACTGGCAGCATTACCTCGCTGAATTAGAAACCTTAGCTTCAGAGCGAAGTATGTACCAGCTCAAACAGGTGAGAACCAATCTCATAGAAATTTGTTCTTATTGTATTTATGTAGTTATAAATAAAGTGCACTTCTCTAACAATTAAGTCCTTGTTTGTAATGGATTATTTCTTAATAATCGTTCGTGCATGTGTACAAGAAATTCAAATATGTAATTTATAAATAGGAATATTCAAATCAATTCAGAAATTTCTAATATAATTGAAGAATCACATTATTAGGAAGTATACTTAAGAAATTCTAAAGGTAAAATTAAAGATTTTTTCCTTTATTTCGATATTTTTTTAAATTATAAAATTTGTTGCATTTTTTTTATTGAATGTGGTGACGAGCTAGTCGTTCACCTGATGTTAAGTGACATGGCCGCCCATAATAGAACAGTGTCACTCGGAACTCTAACATGTAAAGTTTCGCATGACTGCTGCATTGCGCACATCATCCTGAGACATCAACACACTCTGGTAATAAGATAACTCGACTGTGAGATCAGATCATAAGTCTCATTTGCCCAGTAATTTCACTAGCTACATTGCCCTTTAAGCCGAAACACAGTAGTGCTTGCACACTACTGCTTGGCGGCAGAATAACTGGCAAAGCGGTGGTACCTACCTAGACGAACTTTGCAGAAAAGTCCTACCACCTAGTAAACATGCATGCAAGCATGCACCTAATTTAATGATGGCCGTACACTCTCTTAGCAAAAAGCCATCAATTATTAAGTTATCTCTGCCCTTTCCTAACTACGTCCAATAACACCAAGTGTGAGTTAATTAAGTTAAAATTATTATTGGATCAGAGTAAGTAATTAAAAGTTAATATCGTTGAGTAATTTACAAATGACTCTGCCAATGAAATTACAACTAATAGTGGTTCTTTTTATATACATAGGTTTGAAAATGGCATCAGTGTACAAGTGCATCGCTATCATCAGAGTTAATTTATTAAAGCATGTTGTGAATTCCTTTAAGTAATTCAGTTGAAATATACGATGACTCTTATAAATCATTCCTAAACAATAGTCATTTTTCTAAACATTCCATTAAACTTTTGCCATTTTTATTAACATATTTTTATTAATCCCCATTACGTTGGTAGACTATATAAATTTCTTTATAAATTCTCTATTCACTACACAATATAGCAGACAATCTAGGAGTTGAAAGTCATGATGAAAGCTTAAATTATTACATAATATCTAATTGAGAATAATACAGCAGATAACACTGATTCCGAAAGTGTCTCAAAAAACGAAAACAAATCGTTTACACGCTCTTTTTCAAACATGCCCCACGCATGTTTTTTACTTTGACTTTTATCTGTACAAATCTCAGAACTGCCATTGACGTAGATTCAACAGAAACCTTGCCATTCCCATGTAGCAACCAATTTATATTCTCTTATCATCAAACATCTCAGGCGGCTTCGGTTTCGAACCACAATACAAGAATTCTCCCTATTCCCTGATGTTATTTGTTCCCCAAGGATCTAGCAGCGTCGACGCTAAGGATAAAACGAGGGTAGATAAAAAATTGCCTTGCGACTGCGACCGAGCGCAGCTGAGCCTGCATGCACCCGTAGCAATTTGATAAATTATTCCAAATTCAGACAGATGAAACTCAAAGTTAGGGGCTGTCTGCGTCTCTGCGTGTCCGCAATGAGCGACCAATTTATTATGTAGAATTTTGAAACTTAAATGTTCCTCAATTGATTTTGAGTTAATTTTACATTTTAATGTTACATTTTATTGATGAGCAGTTTGATCATTAAACTTTAAATAACCAAATAGATGAATATAATGCTAAAAGCGTTATAACATTGCAAACTTTAACCATGTGCTTAATTGTATAATTAACGTAACATATTTCCAAAACATTATTCAAAACGTTCTAAGAAATTCAAATATAACGTTAATAAATTATGTTATGATTCCACAGATCCTCCACTGTGAACTGGGTGTCGAAACGCTTGCGTTATTTCCCCTATAGAATTTGACGAAACTCCCCACCGAGAAAAGTTACTAAAAATGTTTTGATAGAAATGTGCCACAATTTGGGGAGGACGAGTGACGAAACCGACAATTCAATTGTATGAATGCAAATTGGAAAAGTATTGTAATTAATGATTTGTGTGACGTTGCTACTTCAAATATAAGATTGTAAGATTTTGCTTTCAAAAACTGTTTAAACGTATATTTCGATGACAAGTTGCGGAATGAATGAATTAATAAATAAACACGTGACATGTAAAAAAATAATGATTGTAAGTTAAAAAAAAACTGTTTGTATAAAAATAATTGGAAAGTTATTGTGACCTTTTGACATTTTGCGCTGTAGCCGTGTACTACAAACGCGGCTGTGCGTTGATATCACTGGATATCTTAATTTTCATTTACGTGCTGAGTCAGTTTAAGAGACCAATATTTATTTCAGGCATAGTGCCTTATTTAAATATCAATGCCAAAAATGTCATAAAGTAAGGTCAGCTGCTAGTTATAAAGTTTGAATGACACTCGTAAAAGCAGTTCTTAGTTGTCCGTTTTATATTTCCCATAAAATATTCCGTGGGGTCGGCAGTATTCGAGGCAATTTTCTTTTTCAAGAGAGTGCAGGGATCTTAGGTATTCGTGCAATCGCTTTATGAAGTAAAATGGGATCGGAGATTTTCAATCGGTGTTGCTAGTTCTGGTCTTTTGCCACAAAACTGGGACTATGATCATTCTTGATTTTGTTCTTTTTAGAACATACATCAATAAAACTTCATAGTGAAATTCAAGAAATGTAGGCAATTTTTGAGATAATAATTATAATTGATGCCTAAAAGATAAATTTTTATCTATGATAACGTATATGTGATCCCTTTTACATAAGTGTCATCTAAAACTATTATTATCGCATTTATATAAGCCTAGCTTCTGCCCGCGGCTTCGCTTAGGAAACGGAGAAATTTTTTCATAGATAATTCAACCACCCATTTCACCCTCTTAGGGGTGTTCCAAAAATCTCTTTACTAGTGGATACCTACATTTTACAAAAAAGGTGAAGAGGGTGTACCTCCAAATTTCAAGTCTCTAGGACCAGCGGTTTAGGCTGTGCGTTGATATATAAATCAGTCAGTCAGGACTTTGAATTTTGTATGTATAGATTAACTTTCAGAAAAACAGAATAACAGAGGAGATTTGAAATACTACAATGGCAGTACAGTTCACAATTGATTTGCATCTAGGATTCCCGGACAAAGCTCCACGAGACGTTAGGAATCCCGCAATTCACTCCTTAAACTAAATCCTGGGATTAGAACTTGGAATAGAATGAATGTCGGAATGGAATTTCTTTTAATGAAAAGGCTGACATATTACAAAAGATATTAAATTGGTTTTAAAATAATAATAATAATATAATATGTCTGGACATTTCACACAGCGCCATCTAGCCCCAAATTAAGCAAAGCTTGCACTATAGAAACCAAATAACCAGATAAGATTTTTGTTTGTAAATACATACATAGAATACAATATAACACCCAGACACAGAACAAACACTTATGTTCATCACACAAATGTTTGTTCTGGGTGGGAATCGAACCCAGAACCCCCAGTCAGCAGGCAGGGTTACTACCAACAGAACTATCGGGCTAGTCAAATGAAAATGAAATAAAATATGTCGAGAACCATTGATTATTAAATTTTACTTATACCTTGCTTGACTTGACGTGCCTCTATCCCTCGCCCTTAAATATGTATTAACAATAATATAAAATGTGTGACGGCGGCTACGTCCAGTTATAAACTCTATGCACAGCGATCGAGCACCGTAATTTACTCTGTGGTGGCATTAAATTTATTACAGTGGCAGCACCGGCAACTGTCATGGCGCCCCTACCTGTCTGGCTATATAAAGGGATCGATTGGTGTGCTACGGATCATTCTTGTTCCAGACACGGCGCGGTGTGGACATGCTGAAGGCCTATAGTTATATAGGTTGCAACCTACCTACCCACAACCCGTTTCTGCCCACATCAGAAGTGGGATTGCCCATTTCTACATCACTCTTCAAGCAACGCGAAACGTGACGTGACGTGAATGATGTCGTGACGGCGGGTGACACTAATATCAATTTTAGTTGCAGGGTTAACCCAGACCAGTGAAAAAAAAAGATGTTAAAAAAAGTAATGATTCGTTAGAGAAAAAAAAGAGAAAAAAGAGGGTAAGAAAAAGATAAAAAGAAAAAATGATGACAAGAAAAATGTGTCCGAATGCTAAAGGGATAATCTATCCGGACTAGCACTAATGGTCCATAAAAAAAAATGTTGGTTGCTAAAGGGATGTCTATCCGGTCTAGCACTAATTGGTCCATTAAAAAAAAATGTAGGAACGATGATTTTTGGTTGCTAAAGGGATATCTATCCGGCTAGCACTGTTCGGTCCATTTTTTATAAATGAAGGGATAAGGTATTAGTTTGATGATTTTTGGTTGCTAAAGGGATATCTATCCGGTCTAGCACCAGCCAGTCCATTTTTTGTAAATGAATGGATACTGATGGTCCTGAAGGGTTAACCCTTCAATTACAACTCTTTGTAAATGGCCTTTGTGGAGAGGAGACCAGGGTTAACCCTGACGATGACTGGCACCTAACCTTAAAATGCTTTTGTCTAATCAAATTGAAACCTGATCTTTTGACTTTGACTCCAAGTTTAACTAAATTTAATTGTCAGGATGAACGAGCAATAACACTGATGTCCCTCACCAGGTACAAAGTGAAGCTAAGCGTACGAGGACGTACGCACGTCAGTATGGCCGTGACGGCGGCTACGTCCAGTTATAAACTCTATGCACAGCGATCGAGCACCGTAATTAACTCTGTGGTGGCATTAAATTTATTACAGTGGCAGCACCGGCAACTGTCATGGCGCCCCTACCTGTCTGGCTATATAAAGGGATCGATTGGTGTGCTACGGATCATTCTTGTTCCAGACACGGCGCGGTGTGGACATGCTGAAGGCCTATAGTTATATAGGTTGCAACCTATCTACGCAGAAACCCGTTCCTGCTTACATGTGTATTAACAATTAAACATTATTTGTTTATTGGTTTTTTAAGCTAGCTTTACGCCCTGGAGTTAATTAACAGTGAGTGTGATCCACTATTGGTCAGAGCGGATCCTGTAAGACTTCAACTCTATTGAATACGTTAACCTGAACATTATAAATTGGAATGATTGAGCACAACCAAATCATAAAGCTTTTGTCAAATACGATTATGGTGTACACACTGTGCTGACAAACGTTTGAAGTGCCAAAGGGTTTCTCAGTTGACATGATTGCTAGTGATTGTTTCAGTATTTAGTTTGAAATTTTTACGACACGCCTACCTACACTAACGGAGCAGAATAAACACGCTGATAGATGCTTAGCTATAATGATTTTTGAAGCGTCAACTACTCTTGTCTCGTGCTGAATACCTATAATTTAATGTGTTACGTTATAAAATATACCAGTTACAGGTTTTGAGGTTTTTGTACAAAAACAAACAGCTCGGCAACACGTCACCGACAAACAAGCTAATACGACACGGATATCGTCGACACACCATTTTTCACCCTCACATAACGAAACGTCAGCTCCAATGCAGGACCTTTATCATTGTCAATAAACTGCTGTATAAATCAAATGAAAGAAACTATAGCGCTAAACCGTAAACAATTCATTTGTATCAGGTTTGGTCCATTCATGAAGATATTGTTACAACAAAAAGAAGGAATAAAAATTGTATCCCATGAAGACCTTACTATTTTAAATAGATCTCACTTTTTTTAGATAAACTACACTATTATCAGATAATAATAGAAATATTATATAAGCGGCAGACTATGGCACACTTGGAGTCAGAAAGTGAAGCCAAAAGACGATTACTAAATCGCAAAATCATACCATAACCCGCATAATTTTTGGCTCCACTTATAACTTGGAGATGATCCTCTATTTTTCAAAAGAACGCTATGTTTAATAATAATAAATAGTGTCGGTAATTACTTTTACAATACACGGCAGTCCTTAGTAGCTAAAACATCTAATCATTCGGTCTATTTTTTACTGCCTCTGTAGATTCGACGTGAACTGCACTGAATACTCTCTTCTTCTTCTGTGCTTTTTGATTTTCATAAAGCAAAGTGCCGATTACTTATGTGACAATGTGATCTCACAGCATTTATTGAATTATTATGATATTCTAAAAATCTTACTTTTGCTGTATCTGGATTTTGATTTCATCGCACATGATCATGATAAAATCAAAAACCTTCACAGACAATATTTTAATCAAAACATGTAAAAATATTTTTTTTTTTTTTACTTCAAACTTGTCTAGCATTTGACCGCGCTCTCACCTGATGGGAAGTGACGATGAGATCGAAGATGTAGCATGCTAGCCAAGTAAAAAAAAGTAAATATTTTCTTCATGAATACAATCATATTTATTGACAGCTTGTGTGGTTGAACCGGTTGACTCATAGCTCGAACGTGGTGGGTTCGATTCGTGCGCCAGGACAAGTACGAGTACTTGTGCACAGGAAAAAAAGCCTAAATATTTTTCTATGTCTGGGTATTGTGGGGCCATGGTCCTCATAGTACCGGAGTCTCTCGATACAGGGAATCCTAGTTGGGTCAGGATCAGAGTGTGATCGTTGGGTGTTATTTATTTATTATATATTGCAATGGTACTCGTTGACTATAGTATTCATGAAGTACCCCGCGGTTTCACCTGCTATTTAACCAACACACCACACACATTTACACATACCAACAGACATACACACATCCACAAATTAAACGCATACCACGCCTCTGTTTGGTTGAAAGTTAAAAAGAAAAAGAAGGGTCGTATTAAAAAACAAATAAATACAGTTTATTTACCGACCCAATGGTTTTAATATAGCGCGTTGAGATGAAAAATTAAATTAGAATTGTTCACATTTCCCTACTTATTCCTGTTGTCCTCCGGGGTGCTATCGTCGGGTGATATTGCCGAGGTAAAGGCCCTCGTTGAGTCTTCAAAGGAAAAATAGCCCCTGACGCACACTATAAAACTGGGAGATCACGTAACTTCGAAGGAAAAGGAAAAGATGAAATCCTGTTCCAAATTTAAATTAGTCATAGTAATGGCAATCAAAATTCGTATTAAAATTGGGTTACGTGATCGTCTCTTTTTCGATGTGTTCTATTCTGTTCTATTACTGATTGTGACTCTATGTATCCATGGTAACACACAAATATTCTGCTATGAACAGACTGCTTCCCAGCACATGCTCACCAAACCATCGCTCGTTTTTTAATGTTAATAAATAACGTGATGTGCTAGTCAATCACCTGATGTTAAGCTATACAGTCGCCCATAACAGTTGCAGTGTCACTCGGAACTCTAATGTAAAGTTTCGCATGACACTCCACTCCGCACGTCATCCTGAGACATAAGCAAATCATAAAATCTCATTTTCCCAGTAATTTCACCAGCTACAGTGCCTTCCATGCCGAAAACATGGACACAGTAGTGTTTACACACTAATGCTTGGCGGCAGAATAACTCACAAAGTGGTACCTACCTAGAGAAACTGCAGAAAAGTTCTACCTAGTTGTAGTTGTGACGCTGAATACCGTTATGTACATCTGGAACAAGCAAATATTTTTGAGGCCTGAGTACAAAACTGCGACCGGTTGTTGCCATCTCCGACTCCTTTCCAAGTCTCTATGATACCTAAAATATTCGTACTATTCTCAATAACTCAGGGCTTAGTCCAGAGGTGCAAAAATTATCCAGCGAACTCTCTACTCTATACTCTACTACTCATTAGACGACTAATTTTCTAATGTGCGTAGTGGACAAGCAAACTCTCATTTACACCCGCTACTTGCAATTGTCGTTTAATATTATTCTGCAAGAGCATTGCTATTTTAACTGGAACTTTTTCTCGTTAGCTGCATTAAAATATTTAGCTTGGGATTAATGTTGTTTATCTAGGATCAACTTAGTTTGTTATTATAGTTGAAATATAAGATGAAATATTTCATTTCGGCATTTCTTATTTTTATTCATCAATGACTGAATCATCGTCCACGTAATCGACGTCTGTAGATGACGTGCATACTGGAGTTTTCTACATCTAGAAATACGCATCATACATCGTAAATACAAGATCTTTTATTAGAGACTTTTATTAAATTATAGTGTAATGTGACCATCGTATTTCTAGATGTAAATAAATTTAACCTGCGGTCGGAGTTACTCTATTATTAAATAGTTTCTTTTTGACTGTGTCGATGCAGGTGATTCAATTGACCAATTAAAACATATTCTGTTTCTTTAATACACTTACAATATTTGTCAAACGTTGTTCAGCCAAAGACCAAACTTTTTCGCACCAACATTATTACTTACAACTGCTTAGATCTCTAAGGTCAAACATTTTGATGATTTTTTGACATACACTTAAGTGTAAATCAAACCCGCATTTTTAATTTTGTTTTACTAAACATTGCGATAAACTACAAATCCAATCTCCTCGGGGTAAAAGAAAGAAATCAGTGTTAAAATTCAAAAAATATTAGTTTCAGCATACAACGAGCTAAAGCTGTTTTTTACACTCATGTGAATTTTCATAATGACGACCGCATGGGGTAAGCTGTGTTCGCAGGTGCACAAAACTTCGACCACCAGACAAGGGTACAAATAGCATGTTCCAGTTACTGGAACGATTACGCATACGATACGATATCGAGCAAGTAAAAAATCATGATGCTTGCGCTGGTGAGGAGAGAATTATGACATGCCATTCGATGCAAAAGGTCAACATGGTATTGAATTAGAGAGGTTTAATACCGTCAGTAACAAGCAATTCTAAAAATATATATTAAACCGCATCACTTACAAGCAAATTTTTAACTAAATCTTGATGAAATATATTACGGAATTACTTCTATTACGGAATATTTTTATTTTACTCTTACTGACTATAGCTTTAGTTTATTTTAATGTACTTTTTTATATTAAGTATAGGAACATATTTATTAACTCGTCTAATTTCATATTTTCATTGAGTTATAATTGCTATTTTTCTACTA
Source organism: Ennomos fuscantarius (assembly GCA_905220475.3). Classification (NCBI taxonomy): domain Eukaryota; kingdom Metazoa; phylum Arthropoda; class Insecta; order Lepidoptera; family Geometridae; genus Ennomos; species Ennomos fuscantarius. The sequence continues at coordinate 8,083,566 of HG992037.1, read as the reverse complement.
AACATTAATCAGAAATGTAGTAGTATTATTTTATTTAATATAAAGTGGGTAGTAAAATTATATTGACATAATTGTAGGTATATTTAAATAATGTTTATAAGCTACCCTAGAAGAAATAAAGTCAGTGTTCAATTTGCTTGTTTTATTTTTTTACAAGTGGCACCCTATAACTAAGGGCAGTAGATCCAGTCACTATTACAAACCAAACGGGTCATAATGGCCGCATCACACGGATCCAATATGAAATTCTAATGTCAAGAGGGGAGAACCGTTTACAATGATGTTACAAGCCTGATTCCCGTTTACGTTGAAGATTTGATTCCGTTCACCCTATTTTACATGATTTGAAACATATTTGGAATGTTTGCAAGTACTTTAGAAACAGAAGTAGGTAAGCAAAATTTATTAAATTTACAAAGATTTTTTATAACGACTGATCGAGGCAACACGCGACCAAAATTCTGGTCTCTATTAAGCCTGAAAGCTGAGCATTGCCATTCAATACCGCCAGCATTTTGGGCACGTTGTCTACTGGTAGTGGATTCTTATATTAAGTTTTGCTACTGCATTGTTTTTTTTTTATTTTTAATTTTGCAAATCAATCTTAGTAAAATAGAACAATGTAACCATTAAAAAATAAATAAGTAGGAATTCACATGAGTGTACAGTATAATCTTGTTATTACACGAACTAATGGAATGACATAACGTTTAAGGATTCCCTGTGACTAAGAATCCAGGCACTACGAGGACTATGGTCCCACAACACCCAGATTCAGAACAAGTATTAGCGCTTTTTTTTCAGTGCCGACCGTTCAGTGGTTATGAGCCGACCTGCTCAACCACTACGCCACAGAGGCTGTCAACTTAGAATGTTCGGCTGTTTATGGTGTTAGTTTAGAAGTTTGTCTTTTTGCTTATCTAATTGGTTTGCTGGTTTGATTTGCGACTTTGTCTGAACTTATGTGAATTGCTTATTAGACATTCTCCGTGTTACCACAAATACATAAACAAGGCTTAGACAGGCATCAAACGTGTGTTTAAGAATACAAAAAGGTAGATTAACATTTGTCTAAGACTTGTTTAAATTTTTTGTTAAATCTTTTGTGGTTACACCATCTAAGTCTTCGACTTAGTGAATAGCCATTTAGATATTTGTCATTTTGTTTCTTGATCGATTATCTTGTTCGTCTTGCTTAGCAGTCGTTCCGATATCGATAGTTCGTGAGTAAGAGTTAACAATGACTTAATTTAAAATGTATGTAGGTTATTTTGTGATATATACACTAGAAAACACTGTTGATAGGCAAATATAAGCTGAATAAGGGGTGTCTATTAATAGAAGCGTTGGCTAAAAGTACCGCATCACTGAAGCATGACCTCGACGTTAATGTTTTATTGAAACTAAAACTTGAATTTTTTATTTATCTTTACTCAACAAGCTAAAATATACTTATTTTTCCTGTTCCATAAAAAATATTATATGATAACAACTACAGAGTAGCAAGAAGCAGACTCGGAGAAACTCAAAGAAGATACATTAAATATTTTGCTTAGCAAGTATTTCGCCTTTGATTAATTTACTAGAGTAACCTTGTTTACTTATAAGATATTCTTTTTGCATAATGATTCATAAAAAGAAACGAAATGATAACGAAGAATATTTTTCCATAAATCTCATTCAATTTTAATTACTTACATATATGTTATAAGTATTTATAAACGGTTATGTAGCAAGTTATTAATAAAATATAGACAGTAAATGAATGATGCCTACGCAAATGCTACGCCGTAGCTTCGGCTACGCGTGGTAGTACGTAGTACTATTAAATATTAGTAGTACATAGATACGTTACTCTTGTTCATTTTTCGAAGTTCTTTTTCGCCTAAAATACATTTCGTATAAGGCTTGCGTACCAAATATGTATTTAAAAAAAACATTGTTCTCCCACTACACATTTATCAAATGCAAATAACTAGCCAACCACGTTTCGACGATTGCGACGACCGCGACATTATTACGTGACTTGTTCCAAAACGGACAGGCAATCTCTATAAATAGGTATTCGGTACCCTAATTTACACTCCCTTACCGCCCTTACATAATATTCCACGGTTATGAAGGTCCGTAGGCTCGCACAGTCCGTTGGGTTTTACTATTGCGAGTGTGACGTTCGTCTATAATAGTATATGGCATAGATGTAACTAAAAGAAGATTAATAGTAATATAATAGTAATGGCAACTTAACAGAAATAGTAATTTAATAGTAATAGTAATTAAATAGTAATAGTAATTAAATAGTAATGGTAATTTAACAGAAATAGTAATTTAATCGTAATAGTAGTTAAATAGTATTGGTAATTTAACAGAAATAGTAATTGAATAGTAATAGTAATTTGATGGTAATAGTAATTTAATCGTAATAGTAATTAAATAGTAATGGTCATTTAACAGTAGGTAATAGTAATTTAATAGTAATTGCATCGTAATAGTAATTTCATCGTAATAGTAATTTCATCGTAATAGTAATTTAATAGTAATAGTAGATAGTAGATTAGACACAGGCTTCTTGGAAGTGGTCCATTTAAACAAGGTGTAAATCACATAGTTTACTAAGTGGAAAAATATACAGCAATATGCTTCTTGAGCGACAAGAAAGCGTGATGCAATGCAAATTTTTAATTAAGCGATGTGAGGACGATGTTACATTTTAATTCTATATTCAGCACTTAGCTATAGCTATACTACATTTCAAAAGATACAACTGTTTTTCGGTCGAACAGACAGACATATATATGTCTGTCTGTTCGACAGTTGACAGACATATATATATATGTCTATATGTCTGTCTGTCTGTTCGACAGTTGACAGTTGACAGACTTATATGTCTATATGTCTGTCTGTCTGTTCGACAGTTGACAGTTGACAGACTTATATGTCTATATGTCTGTCTGTCTGTTCGACAGTTGACAGACATATATGTATATATGTCTGTCTGTCTGTTCGATATAGACACCGGAGTTTTAACAATAATTTACCAAACTATCTCTTTATTACCACTGCACTACACGACGCACGGAAACACTACATCCATAATTATATGGTGGACATATCTCCAATCCGCCCAAAGCGTTACGCCTTAACATTTATTTCGCGAATGGCAAAGGAATAGAACAACTTACCAGCGTTTTTGCGTCCTGATAAACATAATTTAAAGTTTGTTATTATTATTAAATTAACCCTTTGGGTACGGAACCCTAAACTATACATGTGCTGTTTGTGGATACATCTAGTTCTAGAACGGCAGTTTCGTTGACTACACAGACAGAAGTTGAGAGGGATATTCTTTGAGAGGGTGATATACATACCTCTCTCTGTACGTGAAGATAAAAAGAAAGAATTAGATTTCGAGGTTTTCGTTTAAGAGGTAAGAGAGATGGAGATAAATAAATTTTATTTCAGTCGTGTGAATAAATCACACTCGTTTTTTTTTTATTGTACTCATTATTATATACTAGCTTCTGCCCGCACCTTCGCCTGCGGCGTGGCCTATGGGTAAATAATTCAACCTCCCATTTCACCCTCTTAAGGGTGGAATTTTGAAAAATTCTTCCTTAGCGGATGCCTACGTCATAACATCTACCTGCATGCCAAATTTCAGCCCGATCCGTCCAGTGGTTTGGGCTGTGCATTGATAGATCACTATGATTGTCAGTCAGTCAATGAGTCAGTCACCTTTGAGTTATATATATTTAGAAGAAGTACGTTTGACCACATTTCGTGATAATGCGGTTGACAATACAGCCTCTTGAAAACTTCCAAATTATAGCTATTCAGTAATTGTAATTATAATTGAAATGGTTCATGCGACTGCGACATTTGGAATATAAAGTGTAGACCTACACTTTCTATCCAAATATCACTATAAAGGCCATGGCATTTAGCACCCACGATTCTCCAGCGATTGTTATTGCTCCGTATTTTTAAAGAAGAAAAGCGGTTTGTACGCCTACTAGTTTTCTAGTGTTTTTATATAATGTATACAACATAACTGATGTGTGAAGTAAAACTTCTTTACGCACGCTTGACTTGGGGATATACTGGTGAATGCGAGGCGAACGGAAGTAGAAGTTGGTTCACGTAGATCTCCATTCTCAACATAATAAAGTTAAAAATTTGTATCAATACGTTGGTATGTTTGGTAAAATAACAATTTGTCAAGATGGCGACATTAACATTAAACTAAGCAAAAACAAAGTTATATAGGCCGATAGATGGAGCTAAACTAAAGAAGTTTTACTTCGTTTTTTCATTCAGGCACAAACTTAAATGTATTAACCCTTAGTAATACAATAACCAAAAAAGACGTAATATAAAAAAAAAAAAATAACATTGATAACAATCCAGTAGGATTTTTTGTATAAGAAGCCGCTACCTGTAGGCTACGGGGCCAAAATGCTGTCGGCATTGCCCCGTTGGATGGCAATGCTTAGTCTATGTGTTAATAGGGATCAGCACATCACGGTTTGGTCACGTTGGTGATATGTATGTGGTTTATTTTGTTTTATTTTATCATATAAAGGCTATCATTTTAATTTTACCATAGCCTCACCTGATGGCTTACCATCAGTCGTCACTTATGACAACGTGCTCAACGATGGAGCATGCTTGTTAGATGATACCGGTTCAATCTATCCGGGGGCTAATTTGGGGGCTACTTCAGATTATATTTGTTAGGAAACAATGACGTTGGTATGGTATTCCGTTCCTTTGCTGTCCAAAGTATAAACGAGGAGTCAAAACGCTTCGTACGGATCCGTGGATTTTCTACCATATACTGATGCAGTGTCTCGTTGTACGATGCTAGCAAAATGGGGATGGGAAAAAGTGCAGCTTATTGAAACTGATAAGCTGGCAATCTTATAGATGTAGTGCTTTGAGGTTTTGGAGTTAAGCCTTCATTAATTCTTCGTCACCAATGAAGTTGTGTCAGTATACCAATATGCAGGCCTTATCATTAAGAGTGATCTTTTCCAGATAACTTTGGGATGGAGAGATATAGCTTTTGGAGGATGGATGGCGGAAAATATATGAGATTAGCTACTCCCCGTGCTACCCGTAGATAAAAACACGATCCCGTTGCAAGTTTCATTACCGTTACGGCGTAAAGAAGAAGCTAACTATATTTTTTATGTTACGATATGACATGACGAGCTAGTCGCTCACCTGATGTTAAGCGACACGACTGCCCATATCAGTTGCAGTGACACTTGAAACTCTAAAGTATAGTTTCGCGTGACACTGCACGTCATTCTGAGACATCAGCACAGTCTAGCACTAAGATTACTAGACTATGAGATTAGGTTATAAAGTCTCATTTGCCCAGTAATTCCACTAGCTACAGTGCCCTTCAAACCGGAACACAGTAGTGCTTGCGCACTACTGCTTGGCGGCAGAATAACTGGCAAAGCGGTGGTACCTACCTAGACGAACTTTGCAGAAAAGTCCTACCACCTAGTGTGTATATGTGTATATTGCGTTCCATAGGTATACAAAAACATCGCATTTATAAGGGGAAAATACACCAGATATTGTGAATAACTTTGATAGTCTCGCCAAGTAACCGTTTTCCCACGCTCTATATAAAAACAATAAAACTAGGTAGTTTGCAAGACTTTTCCACCGCATCGTCACCGAAACGAGATGACGGCGTCGAAATGCCGGTACATGCATTTGCTTGACCATTGCACGCTCGTTACGGTGCGGTCACGTGCAGTGAACAGGCAACATAGCCAATATATGTACCGCTAATTTGGCGTCGTCATCTCATTGTCAGGTGACAGCTCGGTGACGGTGCAGTGGACAAGCGGCCTAATACTTCTCAGTAACAAATAAATCTGCCAAAGTATTTGCCAAGCGACGCCTGCTGAAACGAAGATGCTAGCAATATCCGGAGGCCTCGTCTTAATATCCGTTCTCACATCTGTCACAGATTAATGCGTAATTTCTATTTATTTAGTGTCGCATACATAGTTGGCTATATTTTACAATAATTACAAGGAATATATACCTAATCCTAGTACATACAAAGCCTCTCCAAAAAATTGGCTGCATTGTCCGCCTTGTATTAATTATATGTTCATGTTAATTAATAGGCTTAATTAATAAATACAAAAAATAATTTAACAAAAAGCACGGACCCAGGTGTCTGTGAAAATGCAGTATAAAAAAAAGCCTCTAAATATTATAGAGATAATATTTGGAGAGGCTTTGTATGTACTGTAGAGACAGTATCTATTTCTCGTATACTCCTACAACAAAATATGAGCAATTGCTTTATTGTTCGTTGCTAAGATAATTTTTTATGTTACAACATGAACATACAACATGACGAGGTTGTCGTTTACCTGGTGTTTTTTGGTTATAATGTTTGTAAAATGAACAGAAAGAAAAACTGGAAAAAGTAGCTTGGAAATTTTACTTGAATATTAATTACATGCTCTTTTTTCAATTTAATTTAATTAAAAAACTTCTTTTTACCAGTTAGGGGTCACGTACAATTTAAGTATCATTCAACTTTACTTTAAAGTTAATTATATTTAAAACACAATAATACGATCGTCCCTTACGTTAATTATCACTAACATAAGGTGATCCTACTAAACGAAGATTCCGTAATATCCGGTGTCACGTCTTAATATCCGTTCACACATCTGTCACAGACAGACTTATGTCTAATTCCTATTTAATTCATTCTGCGGGTGTCGTTACGCAACGCCGAGCGTAATTTGAAATTAAGACGAGAAATGGAGCAAGGAAGTAGTTGACCCAAACGCTGTCATTATTATTTGATGTATTTTTGAGCCAGTGTCAGAGTACTGTCATAGTAGTTTCACTTGGGAATGAAGACAAATAATATACTTTTAAAATAAAATAAAATATATTAAAAATTCAGTTTTAAAAAGAGGACTTCTTAACTTAATTTCATGGTGAGAAATACTTGGATGAGTCACGAGATGATCATCAAAATATTTTACCAGATATTTTGACTGCACACTTTTGATGAATATTCTATGGGACCAATCTAAAAGCATACTGTCTAAAAAAGAATATTCCGATTCGCTTAGGTTTATAAATGACGGAGATTCATTAAAAAAAAACGTAAATTACTAAAAGGCACTATATACCCAAAGAAAGGCAAAGGCATAATATTTGTGGCCATAAAACTTAACCATAAAAGATTTTAAGCAAATTCAATCATGACCGTGTACTAAAAACAACCACATAACTACTAATTATAAGAAAGTCATAAATAATTAAGCATTAGGTACCTTTATGGCAAATCAACGCATCGTTTTCAACTTGTGCTCATGAAAGCTAGTTATCCTTGTAGATTTTTCATATCCTATATGAGAGTATGGAAACGATAAATAAATATGTTATTTATCTATTATTAAGCTTACATAAACATTATTTAGATACTATTCTCAAAAATAGTTATCGTTGCAATTACTAATTAATTATACACCTAACTCCACAAACATACCCCCATAATCACTCACTCCTTTAAACATGTGTATCTTTCATTATAATCATGTATTTTCCGTCGAGACCTATTATTGGTGTATTTTATATTCTGCTTAATGTTATTAAATAAACACAAAAATAACAATTATAAAATTCTTACTCCTAAAAAATTTGCGTAATAGTCAAAACGTTCCTAAAGACACAACAACAGAATGATAAATCCAATAAATAAAAGTCGACGCTCCTGCCGTTAACGAAGCGAATAAAACCAACGAAAACCCTTTGAATAAACTTGAATAAACCGTTAAAATGGCTCTGGAATAGCCTATTAACACCCAGTGACAATCTTGTAGAGCCTCCTCTAGGACCAAAGATAATATTTTTCTTTTATTTGAAACAGTCGGCGGCCGTTCGCACTTAATTAGATTATACTAATTGAGTCCGTGCCAATTGTTCGTTTTGAAAAATATTGTTGGAAAACAATCTTTTTACTTGGTTAAAGGATTCTTTAAGGTGCTGGAAAAAGAAAAATGATATTGGAAAGCGCTGATTGGTTAGTTTCGATTTATAGAAAGGCAAATATCATTTTTCTGAATGATGAGGTTTTTGATCGTTTAAAATAAAAGAACATAAAATATTATACGATAATCGTTCACTTACAAAACCATAAAAAACCTTAAAAAACTGACACGGTTAAAAGTTTCATATTTAATATGCTTAATCTCGACGTGTTTGAGTTTAATCCAACAAAACGCTTATGTTGAGTTGCAGAGACTTTTTATCATAGAACCAGACTCATTTGTAACTTTCTCATTTTATTCAACGAAATTAAACGTCGAGTGCGTCTTTGTTGCTGTAATTTACTATTTTCCGTCTATCTGTATTTTATTTCGTTCCCTCCTTTATTCAGTTTCTCTCTAGTAAGTCTGCTACAATACAACAAACAGAAGCTAGAGACCTAGTGTAAGTAAGAGCACTCAGTAAAAAACCTACATGTAAAAATATGGACCGAAGGAAAAAAAATAATCTCTCAAAATAATTTTGGTCTACCATCCAACAAAAACAATTTTTCTTCTCTTCATTTAATGGCTTTCTATCGCTTATTTTTTCGATAATTCTGCCAATGTCAAGTAAGGAATTTTGTACTGTTATGTCATGTCAAAGTCTTATTTTGTCAAAGTCAAAACACCACAGTAAAATGGTGGATATTTCACTGAAGGCTCTAGGATGCCATGAAGAGAAAACAAAAAGGCATAGTTTTAAAACTTGGAACCATTTGCCAACCCTCGTGCACGTTCACGAACACTTAAAGGAAAATGTTACTTTATTGCCTTCTAACTAATATTACCCCATTTTGGTTTACGACTTACTATATTACCAACATTAAACAACAGAGCTTTTCGTATTGAGGCTAACATTCTCGACCAAAATCTTTAGCGAAACAGACGTGAAACAGGGAGTTATTTAAAGATTTTCATAATAATAATAGTATTAAGATTTTTTACCTATTTATTTATTTCGGCTATAATTTTGCAAACTTGTAAATACTGTACTTTACAAGATTATATACCTTAAATTATATTATATTTCTAATAAAAATTAAGTTTCAGGTTAAGTTCCTTACTGTATTAAACTTGTATATTGTCCTCAAATTTTCAGAGTTCCGCACTGGGAGGGAAATGAAAATATTTTCCTTTTATTCCGGTCCCCTGTGCCGGCCAATTACAATCGCAATTAACTTAATTTGAGGGTTCCGCAGTCCACGACCTGATGTTTTGGAAGCTTACCTTACTTAAGTGGTCGCTGAATTGTGGTCACCCTGAATATTTTATGCTTGCTTGATTCTTGTGGGCCCTGATAATGGTTTAAAGTGCTTTTGTTCGAGTTTAAACAATGAAATTGTCTAGAATGCTACGTTTACAGTCTGTTGTAACTAAATTATGTCAACGTTACTAACATTTCCCTTAGTTTATTGTTTACGAGCTTCTGCCCGCAGCTTCGCCCGTGGCGTGGCCTATGGGAAAATAATTCGAAAAAAATTATTCGTGGAATTTCGAAAAATCCTTTCTTAGCGGATGCCTACGTCATAACATCTACCTGCATGCCAAATTTCAGCCCGACCCGTCCAGTGGTTTGGGCTGTGCGTTGATAGATCACTATGTCAGTCAGTCAGTCACCTTTGAGTTATATATACTCGTATTTAAAAGAAGATATAAATTAGTAGGTACTCTTCATTTGGAAGGTTTTGAACATTATCAATTAGATCGAGAGCTTAAATCAAAATATTTTCTTATTCTCTCAGATGGGTGTAATCACTAGACTAGTTAATATTAATTTGATGTCTATCTAGTTTCAGCTAACTTCCATGAATATTTAACATCTACAATTCAGTAGGATTATTTTCTTAACTTCAAGCTGACAGAGGGAATATTTAATTTTGGACAAACTCTTAGGTTTCTAGCATTTATTGCTCGTTCTAGCTCCTGTTAGTCAAGTAAGTAACCTATCTACTAAGTGCTAGTGGATTATTCATATATTTTTAAAATGTTGTTTGTTTATTTGTGTTTTTTGTGTTTATTTTATACACTTATTTTAATCTTATCTACAAGTCAAGCTGGATGTGCAAGAAAAAAATGGTAGCTAAAATTGTATATTTGCTTTATGACTATTTTTATTTTATTGGAAGGAATGCTATATAGACTTCCTATTTTATACTATTAATTTTCAGTTAAAATGATTTATACCAGCCCTTTTCTATTCGACTAAAACATGTTTTCTCAGAGCTAAATGAAAATCCTTGATTGCTTTCCCTATGTAAATATGAAAATTATTTTACGAGTAAAAACATGAAACCTTGAGTTTCTGACGCTTTAACGATCTCACTTGTGCGGTGTGGTGGTTTTTAATAGAAGGTACTAGTAAAAACTAGTACCTTCTAATAAAAAGCGGTAGAGTAATAATAAAAATAATGCCCAACGCTCACATACATAGAACGTGGACCCTAACTAGGATATCTCGTATCTAGGGATCCAAGAACTACGAGGTCCAGGACCCACAGCACCCAGAGACAGAACAAGTATTTGCGCATTTTTTCTGTGTACAAATACTTGTCTAATCGCGGGAATCGAACCCGCCACCTCCGGGTTATGATCCAGTCACTATTCAACAGACTCTATAAAATTTGGTATATCTATAAGTACTTAAAGCTGAAACATAAATCTGCGCCCCCAGTATAATCTGCAAAAGGCTAAAACTGCAGCCAAAACAGACAAATGAGAGAGTATGTTTATGAAAGGTTTTGGTATCAAAATCTAACAAAATAAAATGTTACGCAAATAACGGCAATAATTGGAACCCTTCAACACATAAAGCGCATCACTTGAGAACGGCTGGACTTATTTGGCTACTTATGTTTTAAAATATTTAATTATAATACAAATTAGGTTTTTTTATGAAAAACAATAAAATGATTCTCGAATAATTTTATAACTCGGGACGCAAACAGAACGCAAAAAATATAGTACATGCTTCTTCAATAGTTATAAGAGTCAAGAGTCAAGAGTTATAAAATTATACGAGAATCATTTCAATTGTTTTATTATTATATTATATTATATATTGTATAAAAGTCATGTTAGTTACACTATTTATAACTCAAGAACGGCCGAACCGATTTGGCTGAAAATTGGTGGGGAGGTAGCGTTTTACTAATTCGCACCGCACGTGTGAAGCCGGGGCGGGTCATCTAGTTTTTAATATTTTCTCAAAATGTATCATCCTTTCAATGATATCCCATTATTTTGATGAGATTAAAACATCGCACGGGCTGGTTACGTATTCGGTTTGATTTGACACAAATCCTTGGCGCATGTGTCCCACTGCCATTAATTCTGCAGTCATTGATGCAACAACTGGCTGGTACCGTTTTTTACTGCCTTAAAGTCAAAGTCAAAGTCAAAAGATTGATTGCAAATAGGCTAATTTTAGCTCTTTAACAAGTCAAATTTATATTAGGTACTTAAAATTAAGTTATTTCACTAAGCATACAAAATTACAAAGTGCTTATTGTCAAATAATATATAGCAAGCCCATTACAATATATGAGATTGAAAAAAAAGCAGTTCTCTTTCTCACTACTGGTGCAAGCAATCCGGCACAATGCAGAACAGAAAACTCCGATCCGAAACTTCGATTACAACTGTAAAGAAGAAGCTACAAGAAACTTTACAGTGATGTATTTTTTTTCCTCTTTATACTGTCTTTTACAATTTATATAATTTATTACAGTTGAGATAATGAATATGTTACAAAAGTAACCACCGCGTCACACCGGTGCAAGAAAAATATTTATTTATTATTAAATAATTATTTTAAATTATTATTATATAAATATTTATGATTATCTTAACAAACATTACAAATAGAAACTGAAATTATAGATAGGAACAGGCAATAGGGAAAGTACCTAAGATTTCATAGTGTTAAGCTTGGGATATTCAGGCCAAGCTTTTTTGTCCGACACATAAGCATTTATTGTGTAATAGGCTTTTTTAAATAAGTTTGACTTTATAATCTTAATAGTATACATTCACAAATATTTATTTAACTCCTATGAATGGATTAGGTGATGAAGGTATAAATATTCAAATAATTTATTCATGTGTTAAAGCGACATCTGCACTCCATGTCTTAAACTAAATATACAACCAAGAAACGAAAAAGTCTTACAATGAAGTTCCCCAACTTGACTACGGACTGAATAAGTAGAGCTTTCTACCTAGTACCAATAATATAGTACAGATGGCGCTGTTTTTAATATTGTAAAAAGTGGAAGAGTTGTAGTCAAACTATCTGTTTTGAGGTTTTAGAACTTAAAACAGAAGAAAATCTGACCGCTTGTATATTTGTATTATTATTTATTCTGTGCCTCTGGGTCCGGTCAAAGATTTTTGTCAAGCTAAGCAATGGCGGACTCAATCATTTGAAGTCTCACAGGATTGATTCACCCCATGACATAGGTAGTCCATAGGTTATTATAGCCTTAATTAGGTCGTGGGGTTAGGTAAGTCCTGTGATGTGCTTTTTAATTAAGTATAATTAATAAAAATAACGGCCAAAGATCAGATACATAGATCCCGAACCCTAACTAGGATTCCGTGTCTAGGGGACCCAGGAACTACGAGGACCATGGTCCCACAACACCCAGGTTCAGAACAAGTATTCGCGCTTTTTTCTCTGTAATAAATAAATATAAGAATAATAAATAAATATCTGTGGACATTCACACAAATATTTATTAAATACTAGTTGCGCCCCGCGGTTTCACCCGCGCATATAAAGTATTTTAATTACTTGCTCATCCCACGGGAACATTTCACTTTTCCGGGATAAAAGGTAGCCTATATGTTAATCCAGTGTATAAGCTATCTTGGTATCGAATTTCATCCGAATTCATTCAAACTTTCGCCTTTATATAATATTAGTGTGAAGTGTGATTTTCAATTCTGTGCACAAATACTTCGAATACGAAGCAGCGTGTTTGATTCCCGCGGCATGATTGCTGCGGGAATCAAACTCGCTGCTTCGGTTTATGAGCCGACCCACTCAACCACCACATCACGAAGGCTGTCTTCATTATTATTTTCAAACAATTTTACCTCGTAATTTAGTTAAACTAACCACAATATTTACCTAAACCATCAAGGAAATACAAACAATAGGTTATTCACATTACATCATCTTCATATAAACGGCTACAAAGAGGTCGCCGATGACATATAGGAGAAAACGTTGAACATTGACACCAATCGATGAAACCTCCGATTTGACCCGAAGCATTCTTGTATGGTAACTACCCGTTACTTATGCAGTTAGGGCTACCCAATACGCATTTGGTGAGGAATTAGGCTGTAGTGCAAATTCCTAAGAGGTTTTATCTAGATCAATATAACAAAAGTAAATTGGAAACACAGTAAGGAATGGAAATGTGGGACTGTGAGAGACTGCTTGGGAAAATAAGTAGGTACCTAAAATACTCCAAGATTTGATGGCTGAAAATTAGAGTTTACAAACGGAATCGGTAGGTACGCTTCTTGTCGTGAAGATAAGAATGAAGTAATTATTAGGCAGACCATACTTATATATTGAAAAATATTAAAATACTAGCTATTGCCCGCGGCTTCACCCACGTGGGCTATAGGAAATGAAAAAGATTTTTTTTTCATAGATAATTAAAAAACTCTTCATAGTAGACTTACCTACACTTTACAAAGAACACACCCTCCAAATTTCAAGTCTCTAGGACCAGGGGTTTAGGCTGTGCGTTGATATATAAGTCAGTCAGTCGACTGACTGACTGACTAGTCGGGACTTTGAATTTTATATTATACCAACTCGTATAGATGTGAAATTGTAAATGCATAACCAATATATTGTAAATGCATAACCAATATATTGTAAATGCATAACCAATATATTGTAAATGCATCACCAATATATTTTTCTAGGCAACCCTAAAAGTTGGGAGCCTAACCTGTAAGCGGTGGGATCCAAAGGTATCATCAGACATCGCGGAACAAATCACCAGCGGCGTCGGATCTGTAAGATGCATCTAAATGAAGAGAATAGACCGTTTGGATCCAACCAGCTTAAGAAGCAAGTGCTCACCTGCAAACTTCTCTAATGATGCGTGTAAATTGTTAAGTTTTTTTACAATGTTCGTTTTAAGTAGGTACCTATAGTAGTCATACTTCCTACACCTACTAATATTATAAATGCGCAAGTTCGTGAGTATGGATGAAAGTTTGTTACTCTTTCATGCAAATACTACTGAACGGATTGTTTGAAATTTGGAACACAGATAGTTTATGACCTGGATTAACAAATAGGATACTTTTTATCCCGAAAGTATGTTCCCATCGGACAATTATCGAACACCACGAAGGGAAAACCGCGGCAAAAACTACTGAACGGATTTGCATGTAATTTGGAACACAGATAGCTTATAACCTGGATTATAACATAGGATACTTTTGATCCCGATAGCCGTCCGTCAAAAAACCGTCAAAAAACTTAATAGATTAAATCGACCGAATAACGACATTATCCCAATAAATGACATACACTACTACATTAAATCGACTTATGAAAGTATATCCACCCATACCCGGTCTCTCAAAATATTATATGCGAACATACGTAGCATACGTAAGAAAGGGAAATTTGACGAGTTAAAGTGTATTTTAAAGGCCATTAAAAGTACAACACAGTTGATTATATTAACAGAAACCTGGCTTATGTCGGAATCAGAAGCAGTCTATTTTAACCCACCGGATTATTCACATGTTTACAACTACAGAAAGGACAAAAGAGGGGGAGGAATATCTATTTACATACATGAAAGTTTGAAATATGAATTGACAGAAGAGATTTATAGTGACGGAATTCACTACGTATGGATATACTTGTATCGATTTGCTTTAAATATAGGTGCAATTTATAAGCCCGATAAAAAAAATACAAACTCCTTTATAGAAACCTACTCCCGGCAGTTAGAAAAAAGAAAAAGGTGTATCGTAGTAGGCGATTTTAACATCGACTTATTGACAAATGGAACCGATACTACTACTTACCTTACTATGCTGCAGGAAGCTGGCTATGAAATATTGAATAAAATACACGAAGATTATTGTACTCGGGAAACTAGCACATCTAAAACAATAATAGACCACCTCTGCTCAAATGTGCGTAAATTGGCATGTAATTTGACAGTGCTTGACTCGCCTTTATCTGATCACAAGCAACTTTTCCTTGAACTACTGCAACATAAACATTTTGCTAAACAAAAAATGCAATATGAAGCTATCGATTATACAAAACTGTACAAGAGTGTCTCTGATGCCAATTACACTAGCGAAAATAATTCGTATATCGAGTTTCAAGTATTTATTAAAAGGTGTGTAGACCAGAACAAATTAATCAAAACCAAAATATTAAACGCACCTCGAGACGAGTGGATAAACAAAACTGTCATAAAAGAAATCAATAAAAGGAACTTACTATGGCAGCACTTAAAGAAAGACGTTGATAATAAGAAACTCAAGAATGATTTTATCTCGGAACGGAATAAGACTGGTCTATTAATAAAAAATACTAAGGAAGATTTCTACTCTAAAAAATTTGCCCAATGTAAAAATCCGAAAAAAATGTGGAACTTGATAAACTCTTTAGTAACAAATAAAAATAAAACTAATTGTGCTCCTTCAAAACTAGTACATAATTCAAACCAAATAGATAACCCTGTAAAGATTTGTGAGCTATTCAACACATTTTTTTCTTCAGTAGGTATACAGTTAGCTGATAATATACCAAAAACGTACCAAAACAACACTTTCTACACCATGACTTACAGTGATAATAATCCGCCCATCGAAATTAAAGACTTACGTCCAAGTACAGTAAACGAAATTAGCAGAATTATAAAAAATCTTGATCCGAACTCGAGTACTGGTCTTGATGGAATTAGTACTAAAGTTATAAAATGTATAGCTAGTATTATTGCTCCGGAATTAACTAACTGTATTAATACATGTCTTAGGGCCGGAATATTCCCCGACAGCCTGAAAATAGCTAAAGTCACTCCCATATTCAAATCTGGTAGTAGGACCGATCCTGGAAATTACAGACCCATATCAGTCTTGCCCGTGATTTCAAAAGTTTTTGAAAAAGTATTATATAATAGACTTGAGTACCATTTATCAAAATTAAACTTTTTATATGAGCATCAGTACGGTTTTCGGCCAAAATCGAATACCCTATCAGCTGCCACAGATATAATAACTAAAATTAAAACTAATATAGATGAAAAATGCTTTTGTTTAGGCATATTTATTGATTTTAAAAAAGCATTTGACACCGTCTGTCACAAAATTCTAATTAATAAACTAAAAGATTTGGGAATAACAAGCACAGCTCTTGAGATTTTTATATCTTACCTGACAAATAGATTTCAAGTGGTAAAAATTGGAAATCATGAAAGTGGTCATCAAAGGATAGTCTGTGGAATACCCCAAGGATCGGTCTTAGGACCTTTGCTGTTTTTAATATATGTCAATAACATCAGCAAAATAGGACTAACAGGTCATGTAACCTTATATGCTGATGACACCTGCCTCTTCTACTTTGGACGTAACCTACCTGATCTAGTAAACCAAGCACAAATTGATCTACATAAGTTTAACATCTGGTGTCAAAGTAACTTGCTCACAATAAACACTAAAAAAACTACTTACATGATATTTTCGGCCAAAAATAAAAAAACCCCGCCATATGCACCTTTATCTATAAATGGCGCAATAATACACCGTTCTCGTCAAGAAAAATATCTTGGTCTTCAATTAGACGATAAGCTTGACTGGCGAGCTCATATTCAACACGTAAATTCGAAGGTCTCGTCAGTAACAGGGGCATTACGAAGATCTGTAGGTTGTATACCCCGTAAAGTCCGCATGACTATATACAACTCACTAGTCAAATCACACTTGGAATATTTAATACAAATATGGGGGTGTGCTACAAAAACAAATCTTAAACAACTTCAGGTATCGCAAAATAAACTAGTAAAAACCCTTTTCAATTACGACTACCTGACAAACACACGTTCTCTCTATGAACAAACAAAAATATTTAATTTAAAACAACTTTATACATACACAACTTGCATTCTAATTAAAAAAATATTGACTAACCAAATACACACACAAATATCATTCACAAAAAGATCTTTTAAACATAGCTTGCGAAATACAAATAAAATCAAATTAAAACCTCCAAGAACTTCATATGGTAAAAGAAATATTATGTATGAAGGTGCACAATTATTTAATGATCTACCAAACGATACTAAAGATTGTAAAACCATGCCTATGTTCAAAACTAAACTGAAAAAATATATTTATGCCAATGTTTTTTAAACGTATTTACCGCCGGACCATCTGGATAATATTTAGATTAATTATAACTAGGTTATTTAGTTATAATTTATACATACTTAAGCTCATTATAAGTGAATTATGTTCTTTATGAGTAAATAAATTCGTTAAACCTAAACCTAAACCTATGTTCTCGTGGGACAGTTATCAATAATTAAACCAACTTTTTATCCGCGGGTACACAAAACCACGTGGCGCAACTAGTTTGAAATAAACATATAGAAAATATAATCAAAATATCTTAGAATGAAGAGACTATGGGCCACTACCCCGAAATCGTATTTTCTCTATTCGGTCCTTAATGTAGATTCAAGTAGATTGTGTAGAGTTTGATTATTTAGTAGGTTGCCGATTGCAAAAAATCCCGGTATTTTAACTACTAATTGTAAAAATTCGGGATTTTTCGGAATCGGCAACATACATATTGTGTGTACTAAAGCAAGGTATTTTTTGTAAGTTCCAAAGTTGCGAAAAACTTAGCGTAATGAGTTAAAAACCCAAAACTGAAATGATCATAATTTTAGACCTACCTGAGAGATCTGATATATGATAGTTTTAGTTTTAATTCAAGTAACTGGACTGTCAAAACTCATAGAATATTGAGGCATTCCTCACGTGAAACTTGAGGAGTGAGTCATAGGGCTATTCTGTGTCAGCGTAACTGTATCGCTACAGGCCGAGACTTTTTGTTGTGCACTCAAATAATAGATCTGAGATAAACTATAGTGTACAGAATTTATATAATTGTGTATGTAAATTACATAGAGATACCTATTGATGATGGACAATAATGTTATATCTATATTATAACGATTTATTTCGAAAGTAAAATTATTTAGCACTCGCCGCATCTACTTGCCGCAGTGCTTAATCACCCACCAAAGAAGTATAAAAAAGGAGTTTAGAATAAAACCTTTCTGAATACAGCACCCTATTAAGTATCTAAAGGTCAATACTACCCAGAGGTAATAGAGGTACAAGCTCTATTCTATGATTTTTATATGTATAGGTTTTCAATAAATTTAATAAATTATTACGATACCGATACCGCCACCGCTACCAATACCATTACCGCTACCGATACCGATACCGCTTCCGATACCGCTACCGATACCGATACCAATACCGCTACCGATACCAATACCGATACCGATACCAATTACTTACATTACCATTATTCTTTCTCTGGTACGAAATTTCATTTCGGAGTTTTGGCGAGAAAACGAAAAAGATCACGTCGCCGCATTGTATTATTTTCCAAAACTTGTGTTATTTTCAGTGTTAGTGAATAAAATTGGTGGCATTTTATTCGTTAAGTGCTGAATTACAGGCATGAGTGTGGAAAAGTGGTATAATGGTGGTGTAACGTTTCTTTTCGTGTTGTTTCCAAAACTCCATAGAAGCTTCTAGTAAAGTTGCCACCACTTTACTAGGAGTATGACTAGACTAGACTAGACTATGACTTAACTTGATGACATGGACTGTGACTTGACTTGACACATTATATGATATTAATTAACTTGAGATATTATCAATAACTTGACACTGGCTAAATACACAAAAGCGTGGAGCCAAAACCAAACAACAAAAAAAATGAATATTATTGCGATAAAATTTTGATTTGGTTCTACCCTATATTACGCTCAATTCTTATGTTAAACGATAGCTTCTAGAAGCTGGTCTCACTATGAAAGCAAATAACCAAGAAAAAGACAAAATTAAATAATACTGTCGTAACAGTCAATGCCTACAATACATACAACCTATACGAATAGTTCACACTCTAACAGCCTCGATCTTTTGAATTGTAATCGAACTTGATAATACGCCCACACAACGCTTTTATTAAATCATATCACGCAAATTCGTTGAATAAAAAGTCGAATTCAAATCGTTTATTGCTAGCACGTGGCTTTGAACACTTAACGTTCTTGTGTCACGGAATCATGACTGCATAGAAGTGTTAAAATATAAGTGTCAAAAGTCTAACGTTTTCATCGGATATCAATGTCACAGCCCAATCCTTTAAGGTAACGGATTTATTTTTTAATCACTGAATAGTCCCACTTTTGCCACGGTCTCAACTGATGGAAAATGACGACGCGGTCTATGATGGTACATGCTCACGTAGAAGAGATACCTATTCACTCGCGACTTTAAGGTCCGTATTACAGAACGATGCTCAGTCTTTGATCGGCGCTCAAGCAATCATAATGTGATCAATTAGAGAATGAAATCTCTGCTTGAGCACCGATCGATGACTGAGTATCGCTAGGTTTTACTTATCGGATTGTATATTATAACATATGGCTTGTACCTACTTATAATAATTTCGACAAGCATGTTTAGATAGAGAAAAAAAATAGTTGGTATGGGGCGCTACACACCTAATCGGGCTGGTATTAATGGACACACCCGGGTGGCAAAATTGGAATCGGTTGAAGGAAAGAATAGATCGGATAGCGAAGGCAGGCAGGTAGAACAAAGAAAAAACAAGATAGGAGAAATGGATGAATTGATGAAACTTAGCTCTTCTCTATGACAGGGTTAGGGTTTAAAACTAATTAACCCGTGTGAAGCTGGGGTGGACAGGTAGTCTAATATATTTCTTTTTTATAAAATGTCTTATATATATTTTTAAATTAACGAATTCTATTTTCCTTTAGATAAGTACATTATAGATTGATATAAGTTGGCTAAAATCCTTAAGCTCACAAATATCTTATATAAATGATTGTACAATCTTAAGTATTTATCTGTTACATCTGCTTCAAACTGTAATCTAAATATATATAACTTAAAGGTGTCTAACTGACATAGTGATCTATCAACGCACAGCCCAAACCACTGGACGGATCGGGCTGAAATTTGGCATGTAGGTAGGATGTTATGACGTAGGCATCCACTAAGAAAGGATTTTTCGAAATACTATCCTTAAGAGGGTGAAATGGGGGGGTTGAAGTATTTTCCCATAGGCCATGCCGCGGGCGAAGCTGCGGGCAGAAGCTCGTGGACAATAAGACGCCAACAATACAAAAAAAAACTTTAAAAAAAAAAACAATACAATAAAAAACTTTGTATTTATTGGTACTTATTTGCTAATTTTACCAGGTTTCTTACAAATCTGAAAACCAGACAACAATAAAGCAACCATGTGGAGAATCTAGCTTTTGTCTCAATAATGTATCATCACCGATTTCTTTCTAAGACCGTTACCGTTGACCAAGCCTCATAGCACCCGGCCTTCATCAAAAGTTCGCCCACCAGCTCTGAGTCATGTCACTGTCGCCCACAGACAGTATTAGCACAGCCTTTGTGATGGTAACGGCTTCCGTGACCTTCAATTCTAGATTTTGCTAATCGTTTTGATAATAATTTTATGCGTGAACTTAAATTAGCACCCGATGGCGTAGTGACGATATCGGTCGTTCTTTTACTAGACTACCAAGATTTTCATATGAACAAAACAAATCGTTAATAAATAAAAAACAATAATAACGCCCATATGATATGATCACATACATAGATCCTGGACCCTAACTACAGTTCCCTGTCTAGGGACCCATGAACTACGAGGACCATGGTCCCACAACACTCAGACTCAGAACATGTATTTGCGCTTTTTTATCTGGCAACAAATACTAGTCCTGCTGCGGGAATCGAATCCGCCGCCTCCGGGTTATAAACCGACCTGCTCAACCATCACACCACAGAGGCTGTTAATATTATGTCTATAAACAAAGGTGGTTTGAATTTTATTTTAAGTCGATCGAAGCTATATATTTAGAAAGAGATGACACAAAGTACGCGATTTACTCTTGAATGATACTTTCTCAGATATTTTGATGTGTTTATAGGTCGAGAAAAAAGGTTTACATAACCATCCCCAGAGTTAGAAGTTTTCATTACATGCTGCATAGAATAACAAAGAAGCAATTGACTCTGTTGACAATTATCGTAGCTGTTCCATAATCTTCATTCAGTAGGCAAGCGACAGTCAGCCAATTTTCAAATCCGTTTCAATTAAAGCCGATTTTTGTATTGATTAAATAAAAGGCGATAGGTAAAAATAATTCTTATTAATTTTAAACCAAACCACACGTTAAATGATGTCATCGTCACCATTCACGCTGGTTATCAATGAAATGAATTAATTCAAAGACGATATCAATAACCAGAAGTTGTCGTGAAAAAATCGTCTATTGTCCATTCAAGGTCCCTGGTACCAGATTAACTTGATTCTACGAAGCGATTTATGGCTATGTTTGGTAATCTTTGCTTCTGTGGGTTTGGTTCGTGTTGAGCAAGTTGAGTGCTGCCAGATATGTATTTCAAAGACTCCCTAAAAAGTGTGAACCAATAAACTTTACCGAACTCATGACATATACAGGGAAATATACTTTAGATATAGAGATCAGGTATTTACAGGAAAAAAAATTGAACCTGGCTTTAAAATAATACCTTGAAGACAAGTCTTTCTTTTTCGTCCTCATTATAGGTATTTATATGAACTTTAGCTATGTTGGAATATATGTGGAACTATTATAGACTATTGATGGAATAAGGTCTTATAAAAGAAGCGTATTCTTGTTATATTTCAAATTCAATGTGGAGTTAATTTTTCAAAATATTCGAAAGAGTCTCCAGAAATAAAGGGTAATATTGATAATCTGACATCACCATTAAGTTCTAAATCAGGTGAATGCATAACAAAATTGCATTCCGTAAACCAGTTCCGATACAGGAATTCGCCGTCTGACAAGTGAATTTACTTACCTTAGTTTCATTGATAAGATTAGTTGGGTTAATGTGGGACAGTGTGACCACACACAAGTGTAACTTGCCAGGTGCTTACGAGATCTTGATAAGATACACTTGAAAAGGATCAAAGTGTTAGTATCATAAAAAGAGGTGTAGGTATGCGTATGGCTTTCCTGTTACTTTTTTTTTTTTTAAACAAGAATGGTAAAGTCGAACGTTTACATTTGCATAAAAATGGAGGCGTATTGTATATGAGCGTCGGACATTCTTTGAATTAACTCCTTCGTGATCAGCCCAATAAGTTCCCACTGCTAGAAGTGCTGGAACACGGCCCAAGGAGAGTGTCTTGAAAATGTTGGATTCCTTACAATGTTTTCTTTAACCGTTCAAGAGCTAGTACAAGCCCGGACATAACTTTTAAAATCACTGGTGCTGGACCAAGTGGAATCCGAAACTGGGTGCATCGGTTAGAAAACACGGGTTGCCACTTCAGGAACACTGGTTCGATAATCACTACGATCAGCTTTTGTTGTCATGGATTCACAATATTGATCTTACATCAAATGTATTAGAATTTTATGTTGTTTTTACTGCATAGTATTCCTAAATAATATTAAAATAATATTTGTGGACATTTCACACAGCGCTAATTAGCCCCAAACTAAGCAAAGCTTGTACTATGAGAACCAGATAACTAATAGAATAATTATATACTTTTTGTTTGTAAATACATACTTGGAATACAATATAATACCCAGACATAGACCAAACATCGATTTTCATCACACAAATATTTCTACTGTGGGAATTGAGCCCACAATCCACGGTCCAGAAGTCAGGGATACTGCCAACTGAGCTATCAGGCCAGTGCAAAATAAAGGGAAGCCAGTGCAAAAAAAGAAGGAAATAATGCTTTCCCTTAGTAGTTTTATTCAAATTCTTGCAAAATATCAATTTTGATTGACTTTATACTTAGTTTATGTTATGTACGGTGGTACCGCCGTTTATTCTTATCTACTGCTACTGTCGATCCAAAGGTTGTCTGGAAGAGATCGCTGTCAGCGATAAGACCGCCCATTGTTACACTAGCTCGTAAATATTATAGTTATTCCTGATTTTGTACTTCATTGGTGAGACAATAAAGAGTTCTCTATCTATCTATCTATCTATTTCCTACATTTTTCATTTCTTCGTTCCCATTATATTCCCATAGAATGGAACATCTCTCTCACACGCAGGAACATAATGTACTCTCGGTAGAGATTCAATACTTTACTGCTTCGGTAAATCACACTATCACTCTAATATTATAAAGGCGAAAGTTTGTTTGTGTGTATGTGTGTATGTTTGTTACTCCTTCACTCTCAAACGGCTGGATGGATTTGGACGAAATTCAACCAAGATAGTTTATACCCTGGATTAACATATAGGCTACTTTATATCCCGGAAAAGTGAAATTTTCCCGTGGGATGAGCAAATAATTAAAATACTTTTTTGCCGCGGGTGAAACCGCGGGGCGCAACTAGTACTTCATACATATCTCATAAAAGAACATTCAAGCCATATTTTTCTTTTCTTACCATATAACATAAGCATGTGCCTCTCACCTAAACCATCACCATCGGATCAAGCGTTTTATGACGCCCATCCGGCAGTCAACGGACGCGACTAACTCCAAAATTAGCTTCTGCGAATTCCATACACGACACACTGGTACTGTACTGCCAACGAACGGTGATGTCAGAGAAATTAATTATTGCGTAGTAGTTGTGCATTATAGAAGCTGCAGTGGTCTTCAATTTGAGTTTTCATCGGTTTCCCCATAAGTGAACGTAAGAACATCTTAACCTTTTCGTTCATTACATTGACTATAATATAGTTGTATTTATCAGTAAACTATTTGGTATATTGATACCATAAAATCTAGTAAGCATATAAAGGGTTTCTTCACATCGCTAAAGGTCATGGGCTTAATCGATTGACAGTTGAGTCAATTCTGCTCTACGTAGATACTCATGATTTGAAAGGTGAATTGAAGTATCGAGCGATCTGATTCCTGTGTTTGTCTCAAGTATGGAACACGAAACGTCATTGAATTGTACTAGAGTCAGCGTTAAATTTGCTGAAAAAGCTTCAAACTTTCACGCTCAATATTGGACATTTTGGACACTATTATTGGGAATTCAGTTCCGACTCAAAGTTCAGAATAATTATAATCTGAATAATTATGTCTCTTATGGTGTTATCCTAATAAACAACGCGTTAGTGTGTGTAAGTGTATCTCGCTTAGACAGAAGGGCTATGTGCAATTATTGTTGTTGGCTGTCGGCATCCAGATAATTACTAGTGCTAGATCGACGAGTGGTAGAGTGGTGGTTAACATGCTCTACACATTTATTACAGGGCAGTAAATCTGCTTTACTATCTCGGTTTCTTTTTGCATTGAGGAATATGAAGATGGGTCTGGATTGTTGCCCTTTTTGCTGGTGTACTCGGGCTTGAATTTAATAGTAGTGCCTAGTATAATATTCTATAATATTATATAATTGTAGTAGTACTAATTTAATAGTTTTTAAACAATAAAACTAAAATAAAATTAAAAGCTATGCATTAGCAAAACTTAATCTAAGAAGCCGCTGCCAGTAGGCAACATGCCCAAAATGCTGGAGGCATTGCCCCGTAATAATAATATTTAATTATAATTACATTGCAGAATAATTATTTCAGGGGTTGGTAATGGTGGAGGTATTTTATAATGTATTTGTATAGGACATGACGTTTGACGTATTAAGCCAAGGATGTATTAATTTTTAATTAAACCGGTAACCTAATTTTTTTAGACTATTTGCCCATAAATTTCAGTGCATTTTTCTTGGTGGTCTTCCTTTTCACGTAATTGAACATAATAATATTAATCCATTATTCAAATTATCAGGTTCTTGCGCATTGCCAAGATGGCTCGGTGGAAACCTGCTCTGGTGACTCATCGCTGGATTCCATGTCAAAGTAGCGTTGAACCTGCCGCTGTGCCCACAGTATTGAACGCAACCAGTAACTTAGGTTTGGTCATAAAATACAAAGCACCAAGGAACGTAATAACAACGATTCAAAAAAGCTGTCAAACAGCTGTGAGTTTAGAGTCCATAATTTTTCTCTGTCCAGTCTTATTGTTTCTTCTAGATCTGTCGATTTGACATTAGGCCCGAGTAAAAGGGACTTTCCGATTTTTCGAACATTATTTTGTTCTTTATCATATTATACTTATTAAAACTTAAAAGCTACTTATTTTCTACAAACTACGTTTTTCCTAATTTAATAAAAAAATAAAGAAACGTAAACCTAAAATAAAATCAATTGTCAATTGTTTATATAAATGTATTCATAATAAATATTTAATAAAAAAAAATTAATAACCTGAAAACTTATTAATACAATTTATGAAGTAAATAAATAGGCAGTATATTTAGCACGTCTTAAAGTAACAAACTTAACTTTAGTGAGAATTAAAATAAAAAACAAATGAGTATCAATATATCAGTGTTATGGAGTTTGGGTACTGAGTGGCCTTTATTTAGTTGTAACACACTCCGTTGCACATCTTAATTGGACATACGGTTTTTTAATGATTAAGATTAAGACCGTCTCGATTACACAGTAATATAAATAATTTACCGAGACGACAAGGTTATGAGGAGCATTTTCTCGGGAGTTTAGCGTAAGTTACTGTCGGCAAAGAAGCCGATGATATTAAGGTAACTTCCATACGCAAACGTAATAAAACAATCTCAGAAGATTGACTCATTTCTTTACATCGAACTTTAGAGGTGTCGTATTTTCCATCAGTTTTGACCAGTTTGCCTGTAGCCACCGGCCTTTATAATACTTATTGCAATAAAAATAACTGAACAAAATATGTATAGGAAAAATAAAACTAAAATATTATACTATTTTATAACATTAGTCCTCCTTTTTCTTTATATAACGTTAAACTTTTGATAGCTATAGAAGGGTAAAATAGGAGTTTTTGCGGGAAAACGAAAAAGATCGCGTCACCGCATTGTATTATTTTCCAAAACTTGTGTTATTTTCAGTGTTAGTGCATAAAATTGGTGGCATTCTATTCGTTAAGTGCTGGATCACAGGCGTGAGTGTGGGAAAATGGTATAATGATGGTGAAACGTTTTTTTTCGTGTTGTTTCCAAAACTCCATAGAAGCTTCAAATAAAGTGGCCACCACTGTACTAGGAGTATGACTTTGACTAGACTATAACTTGACTATGACTTGACTTGATGACTTCAACTGTAACTTGATAAATTTACAATTACTTGACACTGGCTAAGTACACAAAAGTGTGGAGCCAAAATGTAAAATTAAAAAAAAAAGGGTAAAATATCTAACAACTGTCAAATATAGCATAATATGACATAATCTATAAGTCCTATTTTAAGGGGAGAAGCCATGGAAGCCATCCTGAAATACGGTGATAAACTAGTTCAGGAGTCAATGGAATCTTCAATAAATGTAAATCTTTTATGTCAATAAAATATTATTTGATTTGATTTGAATATAAAAGAATAGAGTGTAGATATAAAAATTGAAAAGACGGAGAGATAGAGGAACTAGGAATATCCATTGCAAACTTATAAAATATACCCACTCGCAAAACACAAAGCTAATTTATTTTCAGGCGATGTTACACTAATCACATCGCAAATAGTCTACATTTGCTTTACCTCAAGCTTTATGGTACTTCTTCGCTCATTTTTCGTGAATAAAGATTTCCAAGAAAATGCGTCATACAAACGCAGATGTTGAATCGTGGAATTTTCTCAAATGTTTGTTTGAAAATATCGATTATTACTTTCCTGCTCGTCGAAGGTTAAACTTTGAGAAATCCCACGCGTATGTATCCAGTGTTTGTAATAAACTGGTACAATTTATATACTACGAACCGATTGGTCCCCGGCTATTTGCACTTTGTTTTCTATTGAAGTTTCGCGAATGCACTACACCTAATTTGCAGAAAAATTTTGAAGCTCAGAGAATATGGTGAATTGTCAATAATATGAAAACAACTTTACCAATCGTTCAATACAATAAAACCAATGTGAACGACATAGTAATGAGACGTCGTTGATAGACTAGTACCTAGATAAGCAGATAGATAAACTCTTTACTATACACACCAAATAATACAATTTACAATACTTAATTTACAATTTAATGAATGATAGCCATCAGGCAGAATTTACGAACTATTTTTTAAATTTTTTTTTTATACTTTATATTCTACGCTAATTCAAAGCCTTATAATATTTATGACAATCTAAAAGACGCGGATGTAACAACGGATGACCTTCATCTCAAAAAGCGATTTCTTCCAAGCAACCTTTAAATGGAGATGATTTATTGAAGTGATAAAAGACACAATCAAGTATGTAATTAAATAAATAAATAAACAATAACGCCCAACTTTCACATACATTCTAGATCCTAGACCGTAACTAGAATTCCCTGTATCTAGGGACCCAGGATCTACGAGGACCATCCCACAACACCCAAACACAGAACAAGTATTGGCCTTTTTTCGTGCACGAATCCTCGTACTGTCGCGGGAATAGAACCCGCTACCTCTGGTTCAAGCCGACTTGTTCACCACTACACCACAGAGGCTGTGAAAATTCGTAAGTAAAATTATAAACTACAAGCAACTAATATGCTATGTCATACTTATGTATATATATTGGATAGATAAGTAAAGTTATACCGAGAATAAAAATCATTTAAAAAGGAAGCATTTTAGTAACGGATGTACTTAATTTATAGTTAAACGTAAAGTCTGCTTAGAGCTATTACATCACACAGTAATTTGAATGCTAAAAGTGTTCAGCATAAGACAAGTGGACATAAATGGGCCTATCGCCACGGCTGTCTCGAAGGTGACGAAGCTTGCACGAACTGTCATAGCCGTGTGCCTAAATTATGTAAGTGCTTTCATTGGATTTGATTTTAAATTAGACGTGATACAATAGGTAGACACGCCACTGAAAAATAATTACTGTAGTGGTATAATATTTTAGTATCATATTTTACTGGGAGATCTAGACAAAATAGTTGATCTTGCTTTCGACTTCATTTCCAGTTGCATCTCGGAATTCTTCTCTGTTAAATCTTTAATCCAGATAAATAAATAAATCATGGAAATTAAAATCTGAATCGGTAAGTTATTATTGATAGAATCTCAAGCGTTTATTATCATTTAGCCTCAAGGTTTACTATAGCTTTATCGAAAAGGGTATTCAAATAAATATTTTAATATTTCCTAACGATAAACCAGTCTATCAACGCACCTTCACCAGCAATATCATAATAACTATCATTATCAAAGAGAAACAAATTGGTTATCTGCAGTCCAGTGTGAACAGCCTCCGGGCAGAGGCGATGTTACGAAACACCAATGATGTTATTCAACAAATTATGCGACAATTCGATAACGTCCATAACCATGACAATTGGTGATTGACACCGCAACCTCGACAGGTTTTTTGACACTGTCTTTAAAAGAACTTGCCTCGTTAAAATTCCTGCGACTCACATACGAATTTTCAATAGAAGTTAGAGTAAAAAAACGGCGAAATTTTATGAAAGCCGCCCACGTACGCCTATCAATCAAAATATCTATAAAATTTACGTGAGAACTCTCCGACTTTGATACTTATTAGGCAATGTCGTTACGTAATGTATATCAAGCTCTGTTTAATTTCTTCGAATTAATTTCTTTTCGATCAGAACGAAAGGTGTTCTCGCATTCAAATTGACTCATCGTCTAGCGTTTACATTTCAATAAAAACAGTAGTCGCTGATCGATCATTTTCTCCGTGCTTCACTTTCATATAGTAGGTACTTTCACAGTGTAATGTGCTGATAAATTAAATTGTTTGCTCTAGTAACTGACCTGCTAGGTTGTCATGGAACTTGATTGCAACCGTTAGAAACACAAAGTATGGATTTGACAGTTTCATTACATAGTTTATGTCCATTAGTTACATTGGAAATTTTGAAAATTTGTTAATTAAATTTCTGTTGTATTGCAATCAAAGTTCCGTGATCAACAGTTATTATTTCTGCTTATGCGGTAGTGTTTTAAGCGCCACACGTGTTATAGTTGTGATAAATTTAAAAAGTTTATTGAGCCTTTGGTGCATGGTTACTTCTCACACATTGTTATACAATTTTCTCTTTCGTGCAAACTTTGAGTGAGAGCGTAGAGTGTATGTACCTACAATAATTTGGTCAGAGTTGCGCAGTGTGACAAAATCTTTTTTACCTATTAAGGATATGAGAAGAGATATAAGAAGGTCAAAGAAACAATTGATCTTCAAAAATAATAGAAAGGGGCCAGCTAGGCAATCATGGAACTGTATAATTGCATTTGATAGAAACACAAACCTGTATGGATTTTGTTTCATGTTACATGGATACATGCAGAACAAAAACAATTATATGTGTATACGAGCTTCTGCCCGCAGCATTGCCCGCGGCGTGGCCTATGGAAAAATAATTCAAACACCCAAACCACCTCTTAAGGGTGGAATTTCGAAAAATCCTTTCTTAGCAGATGCCTACGTCATAACATCTACATGCATGCCAAATTTCAGCCCGATCCGTCCAGTGGCTTGGGCTGTGCGTTGATAGATCACTATGTCAGTCAGTCATCTTTGAGTTATATATATATTTAGATTTTTGTGAAATAAATTACATATTTTTATCTTTTAATTTACCTCGATATGCAACAATTGAAAATGTAACTAACATCAGTGTTATCTCGAACTAACTAACAATACTGTGTGTAAATTCTCTAAAAATACTATGTTTATCAAAATCGCTATGGTAAATGCCTTCTCAAGTACCGCTACGGCAACTGCCTATCTCTTTCGTACTGAATGCTAATCACCGTGAAATATCATAATACGAATTTGATCTAGAAACGCCAATCACCGTCAAGAAGGTGTTAGTTACTTGTACACCTGTTGCATTATTGTTAACGCGGATCGAATGATGCTATAAAGACTTCCCTCGATTTAAATAGCTTAGAAATTTTTCTTGATCATTTCTATTTATACAAGCTATAAAATAAACGCCAATAACGTCCGTTTCTAGTAGTTATGAATGAATAATAAATAAATAAATATTTGTGGACATTCGATGTACCAATTTTATCTTCTGTTTTATATTTTTTTGTCAAATAAATTATTATTATTTCACACAGCGCCATCTAGCCCCAAACTAAGCAAAGCTTGTACTATGGGAACCAGATAACTGATAAAATACTTAGATACTTTTTTGTTTGTAAATACATACTTATTAACAATATAACACCCAGACACAGAATAAACATTAATGTTTACCACACGCTTGTTTGTCCTGAGTGGGAATTGAACCTACAACCTGCAGTTCAGAAGGCAGGGTTGCCACCAACTGAGCTATCTGGCCAATTCATTATTATAGTTCCATCGGGTCTGAAGTATTATCAACCAAAAAATATAACTAAAGAAGTAGAGATATCAACCTTAATGCAGGGCATGTTCATCTTTTTCTACAACACTAATTGTTCTAAAACTGAGGAAGCGACTGAACTTAACCCACATACTTAGTATGAGCGTAAAGATGCGGCTGCAATTTGTAATAAACTTACATTAGCATCATAAAAACTAAGATACAAGTTTGTACAACCAACCATTAGGTGTATCTTCTAAGATACAACCCATCATTACATCCAGTAACATCTAAATTATAAATAGACGCGTATGAAGAAGCCATTAAACTCTCTGATAATAATATAGAAATTTTAAACTTTTTTTTACCAAGGAAGTGTAAAGACCTACATAAATTACATCGCGATTCTTAAATCTCAAGAGTTTTTAAAACGAAGCGAACGCGAATAGATATAATCAAACTGTTCATTATGGGATTCCAAAAATTAGGACGGATGCGTTGAAGGATCGTTGGAATGGAACCTATTTATCTCTTTTCAATATCTCCAAATGCTAAGCAGAAATTAACCCAGAAATAGTTCGGCGTGAGTCGTATACTGAATAACACAATTTTGTGGCGGCCATGACCATACCTACCTATATTATAAACTTAGCCATTGACATAATTACTTCGTAAACTTAGCTATAAAGTTTGTAAGTGAGAACTATTATTTAACAACTAGATTTAGTAAGTTCAATGGAATCGTAATATTACAATAACTTGGCAGAAAATTCAAGGCTTCCTGGAACATTTTAACCTAGAAAGATATTGAACATTTCCAGCGTTAATTTATTTAAGATCTTCCTTGTTCAACTGCCAAAGTTTGCGAAAACAGCATTTTTACGGCTACATTTTATGTGAGTGTTTCGAAGAGTTCGTCCGGCGGATGGGCACGGGAGCTCGCGTTGGTCTCTACCGTCTTCATGCCGATGCGCAGCCGCCGGAAACCGCAGGTTCGCAGAAGCACGCGTGTAAATATTATTGCCAAACCCGATACCCGTTCTTTAATATCGTGGCGAAATACAGAGCGCGAGCTGCGCGTGAAATATTCTTCAGTATACCGCTACTTGATGAGATATATTGGCAGGTTTTTGACCGCAGGCGTGTTCTCAAGGAATTTTCTTTGTCTCGCTATAACTCTGCTAATTGCAAATTAATTGGCATACTTTAACAATAAAAACAAAAAAGTTATAAATAAATTGGCAGTCACCTTGGTGCCTCACGGTTGGTACTCGAATTCGTGCTGATCAAAGCGTATTTTCGGCAAGAAATGAAGTGATGCAATGCAATATACCGAGAGAACGACAGACGCGTTTCCCTCAAAACTGGGGCAAAGCAAATGAATCTCCGAAAAACATGAAGTAGGTACCTACGTTTAACGGTGCAATCCTGTTTGTTGCCCAACGAACGTGAGTTGAGCGACATTTTGTTTGTTCCGGTCACTAAAATGTTTGAGGACAGAAATCTCTTAGGATTATTAACATTAGCCCGAGTTATCTTAGAGGTACTTGTTATCTCAACACTATTATAGATACATCTGAGACGGTATACGTAATTAAGTAATGAGATGGATAAAGAGATTTATCAACATGTTAAAGCAGAACCTAATTTTTTTACCGGTGTGAAGTTAGCGGCCTAAGATAACCCGACCAATATAAAAAGTCACGAATTCTAACATCTTTCAATGAGTATCATTCATGAACTCCCGGTACTTCGGAGACGAGAAAATAATAAAAAAAACTGTGAAAAATCTTAGTGTGCACAACTCAAGCACTTTAGTATGAATGGTTGGCGTGTGCCACCAAATTGAACTACTACTATGATTTGTGAGTTACACACGGTAGATATTTTTCACAAGTAAACAAAGACATTTTGTAAGATAAATAACGGCTAAACTCAAATCAATTAAAGTCAAAAATTACTCGGACACATTCGATGTCATTCTTCTGGGAGCCAGTTACTAAACAAGCCGCGGCGGCTTTCGCGAGCGTCAGCACGTACCCCGTGAACAAAGACAATTTAAAAAATATATTGCAATAGATCCAAAAGCTCGATGTCTACTATATAAACCACTCAATACTGTTTCCCGGAGCACGAGTTCATACACTCACAATGAGGGATGTCTCACCGCCGACAAAGGACGGGCCACGAGGCTATTTGTCAAACCTACCAACACAATCACGAAACCCGTGTCTCGCATACTGATGAGAAGAAAGGTACAGGAATACAGGATACTTGCGTCGAACATGCCTTTTTGTCTAGAACTAGACTAGGTGGTAGGACTTTGTTGCAAAGTTCGTCTAGGTAGGTACCACCGCTTTGCCAGTTATTCTGCCGCCAAGCAGTAGTGCGCAAGCACTACTGTGTTCCGGTTTGAAGGGCACTGTAGCTAGTGATATTCCTGGGCAAATGAGACTTTATGACCTGATCTCACAGTCTAGTAATCTTGTTACTAGATTGTGTTGATGTCTCAGGATGACGTGCGCAGTGCAGTGTCACGCGAACCTCTATACTTTAGTGTTCCGAGTGACACTGCAGCTGATATGGGCAGCCGTGTCGCTTAACACCAGGCGAACGGTTAGTTCGTCGCGTCATACCTTAACATAAAAAAAAAAAAAAAAAAAAAAAAAAAAAAGAAAGTAATTGTGTCGGGAAAATTAATAGGAAGACGCCTTACTGCCTTTCTTTTCTATACATTTTCTATAAAGTCTATATTAGCTTTAGATCAAAAGAAGGACTATTAATTAGCTTTATACTTGCATATAGACGTAATATTTTATAGAAATTGACAAATTATCAAATGATCGGAACATCTCTATAGTTCTGGAACAATATGATTGTCAATATTAAAAGCTATTTGACTATTAAATAACTTCTTCGCTTCGTTTATTGGTATGGTTTATATGGTTATTAATAATTTTGCCAATGTCAAGTAAGGAATTTTTGTACGGTTGTGTCATTTCAAAGTCTTATTTTAGTCACAATGCCACAGGAGTAATATTATATTATATTAGTAATAGTATTCTGTGGCCACGGTAAAATGGTGGATATTTTACTGAAGGCTCTAGGAGCCTTGAAGAGAAAACGAAAAGGCATGGTTTAAAAACTTGGAACCATTCGCTGACAATCGTGCATGTTCACGAACATTTAACATATAATAATCCACCCTTATCACGCATTAAAATTCAAAAATACATGGGTTATGGTAAAAAAATCAAAATTCACAACCACTATTTTGGATCCTTTTCAACGACTCGCCTCTTAAATAACAATGTGCTCTTTACAAGCATTACATTGACAAATATCTTATTAGTGCACAAAATCAAAATACTATTTATAATCACTTAATTATTCCCTATTGACGTTCAAGATGCTTTTATAGCTTAATAGTCTTAACACAAATTAACGCCTAATTGTACTGTGTTATCTCTGATGATTCTACTCGTAAATATATTATTAGTGAAAGTGAAATTTATGAGTGCAGCAGTAAAAATCTATGGAAGCTTAATCGGAGTCGTTTGAGGGAGAGCGCTGATAAGTGCTGGCAGTAAAGTTGATTAAGGGCTTATAAATTAAATAACTTTCGGTGAACTTTCTTTCGTATCTACAAGTCGAATTGGACGAGTTTAGAGTTAGTTTAATGAATGACTGTAATTATTCTGTATATATTAAAACAAGTTGAAAGTAAATAGAAATTGGTTTTCGATTCGTCATTCCTAGTAACGTGTGTTTTAATAGCTTCATAAATCACGTCAAAAGATATTTTAAACATCCTCATTAATAAATAAAAAATTGCGAAGAGCAAAGTCACAGGTATGTATTACGAACAATGTAGACGATCATGCATTTTTTTTCTTACAAAGAATCCGAGTTCCTTCCTATAGATTCCCACATAATGCATCACGGAGGCGCGGCTGTCCATGAGTCACATCGAGTGGGGGTCAAGAGCACGCCTCGTTGGCAGACTACCTGATGAGCTTGGCGCTTGCCACAAAACGTTATATCTATGATAATTGAGGAAACAATGCTATAATCATGTTTGGTAACAACGTTATTTAAGTGCAAGAAACATAAGCTGCTGAAAATATGTATACTTCCTTAAAAATGAAATTGCAACAGCGTCTAAATATCGGCAACGCGAAACAAATATATAGATGGTATTCTGTTAATAAACTATAAGAGATTCAGTATATGAAGAGTGTTATCCTAAAATACTGTTGCCTAAAAATACTTCGTCGGAAATTTTAGATACAAACGACCGATTGTGCGCTCATGCTATATTAATCCTGAAATGCACAGGCCAAGTTGTCTCTACTGCTGAGTATTTCAGCAGTTTTTCAAAACGTCCTCTTGTTTTCTACACCAGCATTTTCAACATGGCTGATACCGGAAATACCCATCAGTTGTGTCACCATGACCATGTCACCTACTGGACAATTTATCTGAAATTTAGGAATCTAGCTGCATTTTATTTTAAGGTTGTATGAAAATGTTTTTAGTTTTTCAACGTAACCACTGAATGATTCAAAGAAATTTTCTAAAATACTTGGTTCTAACGAAGTTACGTTTCGTTGGAAATGTCTAATGTTTTCTGCATCTTCAATCGTTCTAAAAATAACACGCATTCTCAAAAACACGAAGAGCTCTCCACCCTAATTATGAGTGGATAAGCCATGCGCCCACGTCGCTGTAACTAATGATTGGATCCATGGTCACTGCGTTAAATTCAGACTAACCTTGTCCAGCGGTGAACAAGTTCTTGCTCACCAAAATTCAATTATCTGCAATTCTTATTCAAATATCCATTGGTAATTTCAGATGTTCAGTTCCAAGTGGGAATGTGGCGAGTGGAAGGACAGGTCTGTCACGTTCCATTCTCACGATAGTCAAGTGGTCGGTATCAATGGTCGAGCTCGTTACCGCCCACGCTTCCACTTTCATTTCGGGCCTCCGGACACACGTGACTAGCAGACAGGAACGCTATTCTTTACTTATTATTGTAAGCACTCCGAGCATAGAGGAGTCAGTAGAGGACCATCGACATTCGCGTCCGAGCTTCGATCGATGGGTGTAGCATCGCAGTACATTTGCGTTACTGTCATTACCATCTATCTTGTGTACAGGCCCTACAAGTTCAATGGCACACAATTACTGTGAATGAAATTTACCGTCGAAGATACAAAGGTTCCAGCGTAGAATCATTACTCGTAATCATTGGGCGACGTTACGTCAAGGCATCAAGGAAATCACAACACTAAGCGATGATTATAAATTCATCGTAGCCTATCATTAATATAGTGCTTATGTATTTAGCAAGGTCATTTAAAAACTAATCTGAATAATAACATACCGAGTTGATTATACTGAAAGATTAATGATAATGTTTTTAATATTAATAGCAGTTTGATCGTACGAGAGGGTCTGTGGACGAGCAAGTTTCTCAATAGAGAGATTACCATGTTTAGGACTAGAGAAACGAAATGTCGTCATTCCATAATGTTACAAACAGATATAACAAAGTGTTATGACAGTTGAATACGCTTTATCTACACGAGAACATCTGTTCTTAAAGCTACTTGTAACTAAATAAATGTCGTTGCGGATTATTTATGTGATGTTAGAATTGCGACATATAACGTAGCGCGGTGATGGTATCTAAAGACTCCAAGTTACTGTGCTACGGTTAGAAAGATTTGTATAGGAGCTGCAGAGTTCCATCAGTTGTAAACCCGATGTTCGTGCTTGTTAGAGCGCATCGTTAAATTTTGAATGGTTTTTTTTACGGGCGCCTTGCTCGGGCTCTGGCTACAAACCTGTTTCCGCGGGGCCACACACCTCGCTCGTCATACTCGTGGTTACTACAGCTGGAGCTTGGTGAAAACAAAAGGATGCGAGCTTTGTTTTCTGATCACTATACGCGAGAATATACTAAGTTTATTTGCACATTTTTGAACAAGGAGTAATTAGAAATAGAACTTGGAGTAAATACGGAAGTGATGGTGTAGTGGATTATCAGACACTTGGGCATTGGTCACGTGGTATAATTATGGGTCCAACTTGTACTTTGTTCTTCTAGATAGACTTGCATGGAAATCAATTTTGTTTTCAAATTCATCAGCATTGGAATGCAATATGTCGAAATTTCTAATTAGTTCCGTCTATAATATACGGATCAGTGTAAACCTTGCCACTATAGATAAGGGCAGGTAATGTTTTGGCCCAAAAGTAGGGCGGATGAAGATACCGATAAGATATAGGCCTAACGCTGATAAATCGAGACAAACCATTTACACCTTACTTTATTAAAATAGCTAACCTACTTTAGCTACAATTACAATCTCTATTGAAACTTCTCATGCACGAATCTTGTAGGATCTATAGACTACGTTAATCTAATTTTGATGATCTAAATCGATTCAAACGATTCGGTCTTACAAAGTGCATGTTCAGAATGTAAAAGCGTGCCACCCACAGCGATAACATAACAGAATATTTTGATGAATTACGAGAAATTATGCAAAGAACGCCGTCGTACAATTCACACACTTTCGCTGAGACAGTTTGGAGTCATTTGGCCATGCCACGCGGTGTCGCCGTCCACTTCAGCATTGATAGCTCTTATGGTACTGGTCGAGTAACGCGATGTCCGCCGTGACCACCCAAGGAGTTTGTACGTCGTTGCTTTTTTCTATAGATGATGTTATCTCGATCACTATGGGTTGCAATCACAGCAGCATAAGAAACTCGGGTTTATTGCTTCTTTGTGCACCGAATTCAAAACTTAGTTTGGCTTTTATCAGTTTTGTTTGATCACCTGTTTTCTTACACAGGTAATTGATACCTATATTCTCTGATGGTTATCTATGTGCACAACACAAGCGTGACCCAATATTTATACTTACCACAGAAAATACGGAATTGGCTATTCGCTGCTAATGTTGTATTGATCACGGCATGAAAATCTCGTGAACTTGTCAATAACGTTATTGATTCCCTTTTCACCCAAACCCGGAATTAATCCGCAGTCTCGAGAGTTCAAGTGAAAATAAGAACTCTCGAGACAGAAGCATAGGTTATGACGTAGGTGTACTTACACTTGAATATTTATAACGTAGAGCGATAATAAATTAATAAGATTTGGGTAAATTACAATAAAGATCAATTTTACTAATTATTATGTCATAAAGAAATCCGTTTCAAGTACGTTTTACATTTCCTCATAAGCAACGCATCTCCCTTCCTTATTTACAATAATAAACAAAGTATCAGTTTCTACCTCGGTTATATGGAACGATAATATAATTGCACATAGTCATAATCTGAGTTGCAATTATGATTAAGATGTTTGTTTACATTACTTGCAAAACCGCAAACGCCAAGTGAAAATATTTATTTAACGCTCAACAATCTCGTTCCCTATAACATCTGATTATGCAAAGCAACCCTGACCTTTCTTAAATCCACGATGTTTTCTGAATTCGTAAGCTGTTTATTGCTTTTGTGCTTATTGGAACCAGTCGTGATTCTACTTAACAGAAACATAGTTAACGAGGATCTCTAGACAAAGTTATAATTTACTAGCGGCCCGCTCGGGCTTCGCACGGGTGTAAAATATATTACCTAAATCATTCACTAAAAAAATGATTAAAATCGATCCAATAGTTTTGATTTATTCATTACTGCCCGTAACGCGCACGCGTTAAATTTAGAGTAAAACAATCCTTCTTTCTCTAAGCCATGAAGATTTCCTGCTATCTTTGGAATATTTAAATTCATACACTACATTTTTACTTATTTATTTTTTACATTTTTACATGTTATTATATATACATATAAACCTTCCTCTTCAATCACTCTATCTATTAAAAAAACCGCATCAAAATCCGTTGCGTAGTTTTAAAGGTTTAAGCATACATAGGGACAGAGAAAGCGACTTTGGTTTATACTATGTAGTGATGATGGCAACTAACAATCAATTATCATGTGAGATAAAGTGATTCATTAGTTGAAATAATAAAGACACATTATTAAGTTACATCATTCAAGATTATGGTACCGTTATATTATTAATAATTATCATGTTCTGTGTATAGTTTTTCACGCTGTTTGATAAAAAGAAATACTTATGTAACAACGTTTTCGGGAAGTGTGAATATAATTATAAATGCCTGTTTAGTTTGATCTGTGAGACGTCTGCCAATATAACATATGGATGGTTCTCACTCGACGCTCCCACGGAAAATTATTCACAAAAGGTCTGCGTCTAGACACAAGGAGGTACCCGTATTATGCAAGATAATGTGTCTTACTCTATATAATACGCTTCCATTTTTCAAAGCATTGTTAGCTACACGCAGTATGCAACACTTGCGAAGTACTCTCTCACGACGACCCATCATCGGCTTAAACTTTACATGACTCTACCATGTGATATAGACCCTTCGCCATGGTTAAACGCGTAGTTTTACACATAACATAATTGTAAATAAATAAATATTAAAAGAAGCCCTTTATTTCAATCACCATAATTGCATGTTTTGTAGGTGCATACGTTTCTTACGTTATTGTATTGCGACACTTATATTTTTCTTTTCATAACTATTTTCTCAGCAATATTTAATTTACATCATAATTATTGCCTTGTGTCATCTATTGTTACTATAAGAATTTTAATAATTACACACATAGTACATATATTAGTTACGAACATGCACTGTGCATGGAAACTCAACTCACAGAAACAGGTTGACGTAGGTGGTATTTTTAGTTTAAGAAAAGTGCATTGTGGCAGCATTGCATAATTTAATTTTGTTGGAATCATATAATTATACCATACCACCATAATAATAATAATATAATATAATATAATATATAATATAATATAATATAATATATTGGAATGATATAATAATATCATATTTTTTAATCTTTTTGATGACTTTTGAATTTAACCGACTTAAAAAGCTTGTCACAAAATAGTTACCACACTTCACAGCGCGGTGAAAATCTGATAATAATAAAACTAACAAAAAAAATACACAAAGCTCTCAACGGTTTTGAAATTTTCTCAATTTTCTAATTCATGGGGTGCAAAATTGGCAAACCATAACAGAGTCTATTTGCACTATGATATTAACTTGGACCTAAATGGCACTGGTATTATTTACATTTAACATTGACGATTACTCAATTCGTGCAATACAGACTAGAAGATTTGGTTTGCCTTAGTGTTTTTTATAGCTTCACAATATCTTTTAAATAATACAATAACACATAACAACTAAGGTAAATAAATAAATCAATACATTCTTCTTATCTCACTCTTAATATTATGTATCTGACAATAACAATAGCATCTCATGTTTGAAAATTCTTTAGAAGATAAATTCAATTGTATTAATCCGGCCCTGAACCTAACATTTTTAAAACGAGTAAAGTAGATATAATTTTATTAAATCGTGTATATTCCACTAAATCAGTACGTCTATAGTACCTACACCCATTCACAATATGAATTAAGTGAATATTACTTAGGTACCAAAATATTTGGATTGGCTAACCAACAATCGCTAGAGATTGTTTAACAAATTTCACGGGTAAAGGTAAAATTCGTTTGTATGTAGTTACACTGAATATGGATGCATAGTAGGCTCCAAACTATTTTCAATTTTATTATCTAGGGAAAGCTTACAAAACCTCTCTAATATACTTGGAAAAACACAAGGCTCACTCCAATGTCTTCGGTTTCCAGAGTTGAATTCTCTAAACAAGTCTCTTTGCAAAAAGTTTAGTCCATTATCCGTAACCTTTGTGCAACTTGTAACAGAAATTATATCATCATATCGCATATACCATTATTAATATCTTTTAATTCATATTCTAAAATTTAAAATTGTCTAAAATATGTTAAACGTAGACAAACTAGAACCTTGAGCTGGCAAAAGCATGGATCTTCCTCATTTTACATAACAGCCATTAAAATATAATCAGGATGTGGACAGCCATTAATATACAGACGATCCTACTCGTGTAAGGCCGTCCGAAACATTGGTCATACAAACTGCATGTTTTACACTTCCGCAACAATTTGTTACAAAATTTCACCTTGGCGGTAACCATTGAGTGATTTACATTGCCTATTTAAATTATAGAGCACTCCCACTCGGAAATTGGTCTACAATGAGGTCTTTAATCGGTTGTTAAATTCGCATCCTATATACAAAGGAAAGTGAAACTGTTGGTCATTATATGAGGCTGATTGAGCTTCATGATTAATATGCTATCATTCAGCAAAGTGCCTACCTACGTTGGTTTGTAATTTATGATATGATACTAAAATTACTTATATCCTGAGAATTTTTTGAGTGGACTTAAGTAAGTCTGATCTGAAGAGCATTGTAAATGATGCTTTGCTTTGCGTAATTTACTGTCGACCTCAACCTTGCCGCCGCCGTGCTGACTGCTGCCACAGCATCTTATAATATGAAAACAGTATGAGTACCGATTAATTTGTTCATCATCTGTTACGATCACATAATTGTAACTAAATAGTAAAGCGAAGTCAGGCTATTGTAACTGGACTCAAAGATCCAAGTAACAAAGACTCCAGATCACCACAAAGATCTGACGATGTTAGATCTATGATAAATAAATTTAAAAAAAACTATACAAAACTTATGTGGTAAAGTTTGTACATATAAATTGTTCATACTCTTTATACCTTAACTATAACGACGTGAGGAACTACGTGAAATTCACAACAAAAAGGTTATGCACCCACATATGCTCCATGAATTCGCAAATCGGGACAGCTGATGTTAATTTTGATAGCCTTTAACTTTTATAGCCTCAAGATTTAGTTTAAGGCCACCCTGTTTTTTATTATTGCAAAAATGCTGAGCTATTTGCGAATTAATTAACGATCAATAAATACCATAAACGTTTAATAAGATAATCAAAGAGTGATTGCACCCATACTCAAATAATATAATAAGTCCCATATACCTAACGGTTCGAAATCGGCGTTTTCTACTAGAGTGATTCTAAAAGATTTTCAATTGTTAATATTACTTACCTGGCAACTTTGACTATCATAATTATTATTTTAATCACGATGGAAAGTAGTTCAAATCATCTCATGATTTCCATGTATTTTATCTCGCTAGTACTAAATATTTCATACAATATTCTCTAATATATGCTGCCTCATCCATACCTAAGTGATTGTATCCTTCCAAGGATACTTGGCTTGCCTAAACAAATTGGTGTGCTGTAAAATCTACAAAGAACATGTGAGATTGGTAACCTCTCCCAAATAGGAAGCACTGCTTAAAAGTGGAAGTACAATATTTGCCAGTAGACCTTGACCAACTCTCTAACAGTTAAACTGTTTAGCCCACCATCGCAATAGTTCTCATGACATTTCGGCCTAAACCAATCATCGATATCATCTATTTGTTTAACACGATCCATTTGTCAAACACCAATGGCATTATCATTGTATCAGCATCAGCGCAGCTAAATTAATTGCCCAGAATTAAATGTTATGGTGTCAAGGCTAGGACCACTTTTATTCTATTCCCCTATCATGTAGCTTTGACCCATTTTCTAAATAGCTACGATGAAATTAATCTGCCATTGTGTTTAAAGGATTCTGTTTATGGGTCAGCTAAAATTGAACATGATGTTTGCCGCTCACCAAAACCGCATTCTCGTGCTTATATTCGCTTTGCGTCGTAAACACATAAAGTTTTCATTTTATATCCACTCAAAATTATATTATAAGTCTTCAAAATCCCTCATTGTACCAGCAACTACTTACCTATATGTGTTATATCTACTACAATTCAAAAGTACCCTTGAGCTATTGCCTCCCACTATGACAGCATGGGCGCCTTTTTGCGTTCCAGCATCCACTGCACCCTCTTAATGCCTAGTGGTATAGTCAAGATCAGTAGAGAATGACCAACAGCAAGACTGTTAAAAAAAAGTCGTCTAAAAATACAAGCAACTAATTCCAATCTAGACTAGATGTACCTTGCACAACACAATGATAAAATTAAGCGTTTATTGCTACCTTGTGAAATTCCGCAATCTGCCTTCTATCTGTATTCAGATTTGAGTAGGTAGGATATTGATTCTAATCCGACAGTAAACATCGACAAATTCTACTGCAATATGGTAATGTAGAACTTATTCAGCTATCGTGTCATTACATGTTATTGTATCTTGCACCGCAATCAGTGCAGGACAGTAAAACACCTACGCATTAATTAAGGGCCTTTCTTTGACTTATCTTAAACGTTGAAGGCTCATTGGTTACGTAACTATGGAAAGTGGACCTGTCGAAACCAACCACTCATGTTCCATTGATGTTCAGACATTATTCCGATTTGGAAAGGATAAAAAGTGGTTCGGAATATTTACAGAAAGTTGTCACCGTAACGGGAGTCGTAGCATTCGCTTTCGTCGATCGAGCACGAAAGTTGAGGTAATACTATATTGTAATACCATCCGGTTCTCGACCTTGGTACGAAACCGTACCTACTACGGCCAAATAACTACGACGTCGTGACTCTATGTAGAGCACAAAAAGAAATAAATTGCGAACTTTTTGCGCCAACTTAAATAGCTTGAGTAGTGAAAGTAATAACACTTACACTTACGCATCTAAGCATTTCCGAACAAAAAGCTTCACTCCATCATAATAAGCTTCTTAACTAACTTTTATTGAAAAGATCACTAGGCGAACGGCTGAGGCTCACTTGACGCTATTATTCTCAATTCGCTCCAATAGATTTCACAATAAAGATTAATCAGCTCAAACAGTTTCTGCGATACGTGCACATAACGTTTCAAATTAATCGAGTCGCAAAGACTTTTATTAGCAACTCGACTTTAGAGAATGGACAATATCAATTCACCGCTTGTTCCAATTTGTTTTTTCCAACTAGTTGAGAATGTTAAGATTTCTAGCTACTACGGCTCAAAACAAATCAATAGGCCAACCAATTACAGACAAGACAAATAGCTGAGACACAGAGCTGCTCGAAGAGTACCTTTTGATTCTTTGATTATTTATGCTGTGGTTTTTCACACACCAGCTGAGCAGTTTCACAGCGTTTAGACCATTATCGATACAATATATTACTATGGCCATAAAATGGTGAGGTCGATGACCAATTCAAAATATTACGTCGGAAGCGGCCGAATAAAGAAAATCGCCTGAAGCCTTTTAGCGTCTGAAGGCGTACCTTCACAATTTCTCTATGACTTTACTACTTCGAAGTTACGTAAGTAATGAATTCTTTTTCAATTA
The DNA here is from genome assembly GCA_905220475.3 of Ennomos fuscantarius. Lineage (NCBI taxonomy): Eukaryota > Metazoa > Arthropoda > Insecta > Lepidoptera > Geometridae > Ennomos > Ennomos fuscantarius. Next base: position 8,039,435 of record HG992037.1, on the reverse strand, counting down.
CTTTATATCTAACAGTGTATCTTTTAACAAATTGTGCTTAGGTGCGCCGATGTTTGGACAATGTAGACTTTCCTAGAACCTCATCATCATATAATAAGTCTATCAATCAGCGAGATTATTCTATTAAATTCGTGCTTGCATTCAAATTAGCGAAGCGTGACTGCCGTCACACAACAATACCTGTTGTACACAAGGGGTCCTCGTTGGAGCCACTTTCACTGGTCTTATCTTCATGAGGCCTGGAGCATACTGGATGGATGACCACCGGTATCCACAGAGCCTTTGGTTTGCAACATTACGTAACAGCAGGATGAGGTTGAGCCTTTGTTTATTCACCTATAGCCTTAAGCAGATTGTTACTGCTTACGTTAACTCTATTGAAAGGCACTAGAAGACAGTATTACAGTAATAAGTACATTACCTACATCTTCTGAGGTAATACTAAGAAACTGAGAAAGTACTGGTTCATTGCGCTATTATGTTTTCTTAAGCATCACGTTTGCCCTGGTTCTTTTAGGCCTTAAGCAATACCTGCATGATTTGTTTAAGATATTTCTCGATAATAACTTCAGAAAAGGACATGAACAATAACTGGTAAATGTGGTGTCTGTTTTAGTATGATTGAAAATTTGAAGAGAAACAAAGAAGTTTATGTCTAGAGACCTAGGACCTATCTAGTGATAAGCTTTAAACTCAAGTTGGCCATCAACGTCACAGCTTATCTAGCTAAGGAGATACATTGTGTATTTCTTAAGAATGGGAAAAGTGACTTGAGTTTTATATCAAGATGAAATGTCTCAACCTAAAAGCGTTATTTGAAATCAAAACGCATGCATCCTAATCTCGTTGATCCCTTACCAAAACAGCTTGTTATTTTTAAAGCTTTATTGCCTGGCTGTTTAGAAGACGTGCTGTACGATTATTCGTAACAATTTATAATAACTGCTTTGGGATCACTAAAACGTTCAAGGCTTGTACTTACTTTGTTGTTCAGATATTGTTTAAGCTGAAAAATCTGTTGATAGCTTGGTAGTGCTTATAATGTGCTTACATGCTATATACTTATAGTAAGGTAAGCTTCCGCTTTTCGTATTGGTAAAAAATAAGTAAATATTTGTGGAAATTTCACACAGTGCTTCTAGCCCCAAACTAAGCAAAGCTTGTACTGTAGAAACCAGATAACTGATACAATACTTTTTGTTTATTAAAATATACATAGAATACAATATAACACCCAGACACAGAACAAACATTGTTGTTCATCACACAAATGTGGATGGGAATCGAACCCATAACTTTATTTTTATTTTTTATGTTAGTGAATGATGTGGCGAGCCTGATGTAAGCGACACGGCTGCCCATAACAGAACAGTGTCACTCGGAACTCCAAAATGTAAAGTTTCGCGTGACACTGCACTGCCCACATCATCCTGAGACATCAACACAGTCTGGTGATAAGATTACTTGACTGTGAGATCAGATCATAAGTCTCATTTGCCAGTGCTCTTCAAACCGGAACACAGTAGTGCTTGCACACTACTGCTTGGCGGCAGAATAACTGACAAAGCTCAGCTTACAGCTCAGAAGGCAAGATTACCACAAACTTTGAGTTATCGGGACAGTCAAGATGAGACAAATTGTATTGATTTAGTTTACTTCTACCTTCTTTAGTATCTATAATATTACACATAGTAGGAGCATACTGTAACTGTAAGTTGTTGGTCTCCATTAGGTATGCCATAGACGCTCGCTCTGTTAACCTTACTATCTTCATTGCGTGACCAGACATTATGTGGGCTCGACCGTTACGTTGCTCTTATAATCCGTCATGCCATCATCAGGATTTGGTGACTGTGGAGTAAGAAATGAAAGTTGATTCAAGTATCAAACTTAAATAAGTAGCGCTTTCATATTTTACAAACACTTTTAAACAGCTCCCCCACAGTGAATATGGAGATCGATTGTAGCTGAGGGTATATGAGGGTAGGTAGGTATTTTACGTGATGTGTGGGGTGATCACGGAACTTTGAGTGCAATGCGACAGGAGAAAATTCATTCCTAATTTGACTATTTTTATATTAACTATAATCGTATTGAAACTGTCAAATCCATACAAATTTGTGTTTCTATTGGTTGATCACCAATTTTCAAGACTGGCTTTTAATACCTTATTAGGTCTCTCATCCCAAGCTCTCATAGAGAGATTAATATCTTCGTAATAGATTAATTAAAATATGCAGTTTTAGATTCTGTAGACTAAATTGTCTCTAACACCAACCTAAACATCAGCTATACTATTGATACCAACTTAACGGCAATATTTAAGAAAATACAATTCGTAAGTACCCACATAGATTAGAACAGATTACAAACAGACCCATTCATTAGTGCTTCTTTCTTTTCTGACTGCATTCTAAATATTTAACATTCCTATTCGTGTAGAGAAAACAATGAAGATTCTAAATCGTGTATTGCGTTGTATCTCACGGTCCATCGTGATTTATTTACATGTATTCAGTACCAATGGCCGAGATTCCCTTAGAGGAATACCAATAATGAGATAGAAGGCCGTTCTTATAATCGTTCGTTAGTATCCCGTTAGCCTAGCCTAGTTGAGGATAGTGCAGAGCTTTTTCGCAATAGAAATGGTGGTACATGTATGAACTAATTGAAGGGGATTTAACCTAATAATGTTATAATAATTATGCCCGTCTGTACAAAAATTTGACAGCTCCTAAGTCCGTACTAATATCTTCCTAGCGCCCAGTTTCTCGTACGGTTGTGAAGTCATCTTGTCAAATACTGTACGCTAATTGTTTAAGACAGTCGATGATCAACAGGCAACCAATGAACGTTCAGTATTTGGTCTGTTGAATTTTTGTCAAGTTGACAAAACGCATTCGAGAATACGGAGGAATATGTTGCTTAGGTACCTAAGTTGTATTTTTAATATAGTACCTAAGTGTGTATTTTAATAGGTCTTTACCTATGAAATTGCCGTATTGCAGTACAGACTTTTTCAAACAAAAAAAAGTTTTGATTGGCTATGAATTCTAAATTCAAATTAATTTTGTTTTAAAAATATGACATTCTATTTACAATATAAGTCTTTTGTTTATTGATTAGCGTTGTATTTTCATTACATTTCAACATTTTTCCTCATAATGGATACTTTGAAATTTCGTGTAATTATGGAATATGAGTTCCGTCGTGGCACCAACGCGGCACAAACGACACGTAACATCAACGACGTTTACGGAGAGAACTGTACAAACGAACGTACAACCCGTTATTGGTTTGCTCGGTTCCGTTCTGGGAATTTTGACTTGAAAAATGAACCTCGTGGTCGTCCGGAAACTTTGGTCAACAATGATGAATTAAAGGCGATTGTGGAAGCTGATGAATCTCAATCTACAGCTGAGCTGGCAGCAGCTTTTGATGTTAGCATCAAAACAATATTGGTCCATTTGCGACAGATTGGCAAGATAAAAAAGCTTGATAGATGGGTGCCCCACGAACTTAACGATCACCAGCGCAACGTACGCGTCGAGACTTGCCTTGCGCTGCTTAACAGGCACAGAAATGAAGGAATTTTGAACCGAATTGTTACGTGCGACGAAAAATGGATTCTTTTTGACAATCGAAAGCGCTCAGCAAGTTGGTTAGATCCTGGTTCGGTACCAAAGCAATGTGCAAAACGAAAAATGACCCCTAGAAAGGTGATGGTCACAGTTTGGTGGTCTAGTGCTGGTGTGATTCATCATAGCTTTTTACAAAACGGCGAGAGCATTACTGCAGATGTGTACATTGAAGAACTGACCACAATGATGGCGAAACTCGCACGTCTGCAACCAGCTTTGGTCAATCGGTCGTCTCCACTGCTACTTCACGACAACGCGCGACCCCATACTGCACAACAGACCGTCTCTAAGCTGCATGAGTTGGGTTTGGAAGCTCTCTCTCATCCGCCATACTCACCAGATCTTGCGCCTACCGACTATTACTTTTTCCAAAATTTGGACAACTTTTTAGCGGGAAAAAAATTCAATTCCCGAGAGGCAGTACAAAACGCCTTTGAAGAGTTTGTTGTCTCCCGTCCTGCTGATTTTTTCAAGAAGGGCATCCATAAACTGCCACAGCGTTGGCAAAGATGCATTGATTGCAGGGGTGATTACTTTGAATAAAAGAAATAAATAAGTTCGAAAAAAAAATACTTTAACTTTTTTCAAACAAAACGGCAATTTCATAGGTAAAGACCTAATATTTTCTTTCGTCCTTCGTTCGTCCTGTCACAATCACTCAATCCCTTCTGCTTAATATAGGTACTTACCTGTATTATCTTAATGATGTTGGTCTCTTAATAAATAAATAAACAAGAATAATAGAATCAATGGGGCCAAGAACACATATCTATTTAATCAAATCACCATCTAAAAAAATCAATGTGATTCACCCAGAATCTTAGAAGAAAACTGGTATATTTATTGGCTTTGAGAACATAGTAGACTGTGAAGCTGGAATACTGAGAACGGGTAACTGGTTATTAGTCTGTGACGGGGGCAATTACAACCGATAACTTAGAAGTGTTACGACACAATCTATTACACCTATAGCGCTATGTCCACTCTAGAACATCGAATACGCGCGTGATTATCAATCGAGACCACTCCGATTGCCATTTCTCCAATTGATTAGTCATGCAGACGTGTAGCAATGTTATTAACTTATCGCTTGTTAGCATCTGGATATTACATTCAACAAAAACTCCGCGAGTACTTTTTACCGCACTCACTATTCAATAGCTATGCTTCGAACCTTGGAGTTGCAAAGTCTTGCGCAGTTGGGAGACTAATTACAACACATGATTATTCAAATCTACTTCGATCTTAATTAATTGTAGCCGGATCTGAGATAAGAACAAACTGCAGTTGACAATTTGACGCTTCGAAAATAATATATGAGAGGATGTCAGATTCGTCAAAGCTCGTCTAAAGCAATGTCTTACGTGATCTTATGTATTCTCGGTTACGGCACCCACCTGCTCCATTCGTCTAGTAAGAAAGCAAAAGAATATTATAATTTAACAGCCATAATCGAGGCATTGAACTTGCGGCTATAGATCGTCTGATTAATCCAGAATACTTTCACTATGGGTGGCTATTGGATTCAGTGTTACCATATGCGGAGTGTTTTACTCAAAATTTGTGGTTTTTGATTTATGATGAGATTTGCTATGTGTAGCAAATCCTATGCAAATTATCTAGACTAAACTACATAGCTTCACTACGAAGCTTGCGGGAGTGTTACTTTGTTGCATTGCTAATTTTGTTTACTATAATGGTGAAGATATAGACAATTAAATCTATGACAAAAATATTTGTTAGTCCTATCTACATAGGTTTTGTGAAAAGATGTAAGTGTAGTTATATTTAAAATAGTGTTTAGCAGAACAAAAGTCCTTTAAACATAAAGTAAAACTTTAACCAAGAAAAAAATCTGTCACGGAGAATAATAGAATTTTTTTTCCATCGAAGTAGTAGTCTAAAATTTTATTTTTAGAATTCTTGTCTGCCTGTTTGTCAGTTTGAGAATTCATCAAAAATAAATTACAGGATGGTGCCGTTTACTTCATCAAAATTGGTTCATCGAAAAAAACTAGAATAAAATATCCCAACGATCACATACATAGATCCTGGACCCTAACTAGGAGTCCCTGTGTTTAGGGACCCAGGAACTACCTGAACCGTGGTCTCACAACACCCAGACTCAGAACAAGTATATGCGCTCTTTTTTTCTGTGTATATATGTATATATATATGACATATACTTGTCCTGCCCCGGGAATAGAACCCGCCACCTCCGGGTTATGAGCCAAACTGCTCAACCACTGCACCACAGAGGCTGTCAAAATAGAGGTTGGATAGGGATAAAAATACGTAAGGGAAAATAGAAGGGGATAGGAAAAGCTATGGAGAAGAGGTGGAGAAAGAGGGAAAGTGTATAGAGAAAGAACAAATAGAGCGGGGGACTGTGAAAGGAGCAGAGGGAGGGAGACGTCAGTCATAAAATTTATCAAACCGTGAGAAGCCGAGGTCAGCGACTCTACATAAAGTCATAATATATATTATAATATTTATGAAAATGAAAGTTGCTTTTATTATTTTACATGTGGATTTAGGGGGATTATCGAATGCTAATTTGGCAACATAAGGCCAGTTACATAGCAGATGAGTTTGCCCATGGAAATTATAATAATTAACATGAATTGTATGAGGAATGAGTCGGCAAATGATGACTAGATAAGAATAAAGAATGTCATCGCGCAGAGCTATTGTACACTCGGTGAACTTTCGATAGTCATTAATGAAGAAAGAAAGCTAGATATATTTCTTTGTTTGAATAGATTTCAGACTTTAAAAGTCTGAATCCTGGATCTAATTTGGAGGCAACTAGTTAAAAACGTCGTCCAAAATATGTTGAATGGTCTTTTAGTGCATTTTAGTGGAAGGACGGAAGGACGCAAGATTGCAAGCTACTTTAGGTATCTAAATTGCAAATGTAATACATATAAAATTCAAAGTCCTGACTGACTGACTGACTGACTTATATATCAAAGCACAACCAAAACCGCTGGTCCTAGAGACTTGAAATTTGGGGGTTGTGTTCTTTGTAAAGATTAGGTATCCAGTTATCCACTAAGAAACGGTTTTTCGAAATTCCACCCTTAAGAGGGTGAAATGGGTGGTTGAATTATCTATAAAAAAAACCTTCGTTTCCTATAGGCCACGCGGGCGAAGTCGCGGGCAGAAGCTAGTGTAAATTAAGTAACTGTTATTTTACTTAGCTGTTAGACAGTAGCGTTTGCCATGTAATTTATAAAAATAAATTAAAGTGTTTCGTTAACTTGGAAATGAATTGACCTTAACAAAGTACGGAAAAAAAAATTCAACGAAATTATGTAAATAATTTCTTTGAAATTCCTTTTTTCGCGCCTATATCGGACATTTTTTTATTTATTCTCACGACTCTCGTAGAAAGCGATCTGATACTTGTAAAATCTTGGGTATTTTATAAATCACACAGCTTATTTAGGTACTTTTGGGAGTTTTGACAATCTTGCAATCTTCTTTTTAGATGGCTAAAGATAAAAGAAATTGAACCTATTAGTTATATATAGGTAGTAACGTTAGAGGAAACCCCAATTTACGCTCCTTTTATATACCAATACGTATTTATTCATCATTCTCTGAGTGTTCGTAAACAGACACAAACAATATTATACAATATTGTTACCTGCTTATTATTTATGAGTAAAAGTCATAACCACGCCTTTATTTCTAAAACCTTTGGAGCGCGTAATTAAATTAATTAATTATAGTTTATGATTTCTATAGATAAGTAAGGTGAGGAACGAATATTTATAAGTAAAGTTGTTACGTAAGTTAGCCTTTGATGAAAACGAAAAGTAAACTAAAGTATCTACATATTAATATAATGATTTTTAACGGTTACACCATAACCTTATAATAGGTATCAATAATAATCGCTGCTAAAAGAACTTGGCACCCTTCAAATTTCGAATAAATAAGGTACTTACCCTACAAGTTGTCTACAGAGCCTTTCTAAATTTCCACACAGTGATTAATTTTAAATGATTAATTTTTATAATTTTTAAGTATTTCTTCTCATTCTCTATAGCTAAACGAATCGTTCCACCTTTTTCATTTCCCCTGTATCAGAAAAGTACAGACATAGGTCTACTTTAAGTTTAGGTTAGCTTCATAAAATATGAAACAGAATTGACGCCAGTTTATCACAAATGAAACTCCTTCCTAGAGTTAGAGCACCCAGCTTCTCCGTCGACTTCTCAATAATCCATTTCACCCGTCCACTTCCAGGAACTAAAAAGTATCAACATAGCCCCAAGGTTCGTTGACCTACCGGCGGGCGTCACCGTTGATAACACTGGGGACAACTATTGCCTTATCTGTGGCACAGGTTAAATGGGCCGTGGCATGCTGCTGGCCCTTAACAATAGCCCGTATTGACGAGCCATTCAATTCGCTAATGCCCCTTTAATTGGTTCAGTGATTTATCTGAAAGTGGTATTGATTTGGTATTGAATTGATTTTCCAAATGAAATGGAAGTCTGCTGTAGGTCTGACCCACGTAGCAAAGGATAAACGCCCAGATGGCTGATGAAGTTGCTTCCTTAAGACAGAAACAAGGTTGAGTTTTTCCTGAATGCAAACTAATGTGTAAGTATATTACAAAGCTGAAAGAGTATATTTAGAGGAAGGGGAAGAGGAATATCCTGTATACAAAGGATAGTAGAAAATAAAAAATGTTGCACCGACCCCAATAAAAGGAATAAATAAAGTTACATGGATGATAAATGCAAAGGTCGTCACACCACTACAACGTATCATGTTTACCAAGATCTATGGTCTGAATCATAGAATACATAATAGTACTACGTACAGAAGATTCACTCCGTAAAATCATTTAAATAAATAGCAACTCTTTATTCAAAACAATAAAGTACAATTCCAGTCACACAGCGTTAATTATCTAGGTACAGATAAAAGTAGCATCTCATTCTATCGCGCAACCTATCTCTTCTGACGACGTTAGGGTTGTCTTCATTTAAAGAATAATTAGTCTATTTAATTAACAGTTATATGCTTATGAATATATATGCAGTATCAAGAAACATAGGCTATACTTAATGTTACCTACTTAATATGTGTGTTTAGATAGGTTAGAAAACTACTTATTTTTATTAATAATTTTAAGCGATTAGCTTGAATCAGAGCATGTAAATACCTAACTATACTATAGTAATAATAAATAATCTCACTTCGTAATTATGGGAGACATAAATAAGAACACAAAATAAAATAAATATTTAAATAAATTTATAATTATTCTATAAATATTTATACACATTTCTCACAGCATCATTTAGCCCTAAACTAAGTAAAGCTTGTACTATAATATGTGTACCAGATAACTAGTAGTATACTAAGACACTTTTTGTTTGTAAATATATACATAGAATACAGTTTAACACCCAGACACAGAACAAACACTTATGTTCGTCACACAAATTTAATACCAACTGAGCTATCGAGCACGTCAAAAAACAAAATAGTATATACGTGAGTATTCTATCAGTTATCTGGTTCCCACAGTACTAGCTTTGCTTAGTCTGAAGTTAGATAGCGCTGTGTAAAATATCCACAAATAAGTGTTTATTTATCTATGTTTAAAAAGTCAAAGGCTGGCAGGCGCGCGGCAGCAATCTAAATCGACCCGTCCAGACGCCCGGGTAGTCGGGTTAGCTTTATACCTAAAGTACGGACTTTCAAAAATTAAAACTGAATGACTAAAAATTGTACTTACTCTGAAAGATAACTTTTATTGCATTAATCTGCAAATTCTATTGCTGCTCTACCACAACTCAAACATAGAGTTTTAATTACGACAAGTTTCAAATGCATCTGTAGAAGACAAAAAAGTTTAGAACAAAAAAAATAGTGGAGAATCTCTACTGATATTTTGTTCCAAATTTTCTTTCAAATAAATGGGAACGTCTACCTGCGACGTAAGGGAGGATATGTTATTAGTTAATAGCACCCATTAAGTTTCTTAACGCCCCTATCTTTTCTTATCAGCGTTAAAACCCGCAATATTTCAACCATTGCTATGAACAGGTAACAAATATTTCACCATAGACCACGGCCACCAGACTATCTGATATATTGTAGTTTATACTTTCCTATTTTGTAGCTAAGTATATGCCTATTGAAAACTTGACTATTGCCTGGAGTGGAGAGTTTATGAAATAAAGTAATATTTAATATTTTATCAATTATAAATTTTTAATTAATGATGCACTGATATCCATTGTAAATTTTGTTTTATTTTCAACATATTAATTATTACTAATTCTATTTTATTTCTTTTTTCATTTTTCAGAATATTTATATTATTTATGGTTTTTGTGATTGTGATTATTTAAATAATAATTATTTTTTAATTGAAATGCCCTTATAATTAATTTTTTATTATTATTTTCATTTTTACGTAGGTATGTAGTAGTGTAGTATGTAATGTATACACTACAATTAACACTATTATGTAATGTACTCAAACTGACTTTTTTTTTAAATACGATGTGTAAACATAGTTTATCAATAAATGAGTATTTGAGTATTTGGGTTTCATTATTTGTTTATAGTTTTTATAATTACTTATCTATGGTTTTACAAAACAAAACAGTTTTATTATAACATTCGAAATTTAGAAAATCTTTTTAGTTAAGAGTAACCTAAATGCCTTCTTACAGGTAAACCATAAGTGTGACTGTGACGAGTGTTCTGTGCTGTGACGCTTTCCACGTAGAAGCTATTAATATTCCATTCCAATCTAATTTTAAAGCCTTCTAACCCTTGACGGTTTTTAAAATAAGCATCAATTTTAACTTAAACAAAAGGGACCGGCGGCGCCTGCTCTCAAGTATCCAAAGTCTGATAACTCATCGTCTACGGCCAGGGTCGGGACATAAAAACTTAACAGAAAAAATCGGGTAAGCGCATCTCCATTGGAAAATGACGACTAGAAGCTGTCCATCCAAAATCATCTTTATTATAACGTTTTCGTGTTTCTGTGAGTACATATAGCTTGTTTTAGCTTGTATTAAAATTAACATGACGAAGCAACTTCACGGAAACAATCCTGGATGGGTGTTTTAACTCGTAAAATCACAAAACAGGCGTAAAATGTGTTATTTAAGTACGAAAATTGTTTGCTTTGATAAAAGTGACCGTGAATATTTACATGTAATATTCACTGCATGACACAAAACTGCACCTCTTAAAAGTTGATTCACCAAGTTGCACTGATTATTTTGTTAATCGTAATTGGAAATGACATAAGAACTTAAAATATCAAGAACTACGCTCACTTCACGATAATGGCCTAGGACAGGAACAGATACCTGCTTAGGTGAACATGTCCATGAAGTCGATTTATAATATATATAATTTGCAATAAATAATTAAATATATTCATTCAAAAAATAGCTATATTCTTCTGCAACACAATTATTATTAGTAAAAGGGCTAATTTCTAATGTTTGTGTGAATTTTCAAGTTTATAATTGACCAAAACTGTCCCAGATAATTTTTAGTTCTATCAAACTATATCACGCAGGTACCTGAAAATTGCAGAAAAACTAAATTTAAGTTAAGACCTTTAAAAGTAATTGACGATATCGTTGTATGGAAACGAACACTAAACATCGCCTCTGAATCGACGGAAGTGGCGACCGCCGCGATATTTTGAGCAAGGCGCGTTGAGCTTGCGACTTCTTAATGTATAAATAAAATGCAGTACCTAAGTATACCTACGTCTCACATCCCACGGTAGCGACTTGACTCTTGAGCAAGGTACGACAAACTATCTCTTTACCAATATGCACACCCACGCGATAGACATTTTACGTTCTAAAGCACTTGTGTTCGGAATGTTAATAAGTGAGAAACAGATTTAATTGATAGTCATTACTTGAGCTTTGGTACGCTTTGGGTTCTTTAAAGCTACTTGGCATAAGACAAGTTGTTAAGCGTTGTAAATTGACTTAATGGTGGAAGAGATTGTGCTAATGATCGTAAAGACCACAGGAAACCTATTAAAGAATGTAACACAAATTAAAAATAATAATTAGTATAAAATAATGACGTAATTAAACAGCTGTTTATGTGTTAATGGTGATAAGAAGGAATAGGAGAAAAACATTCACGAGGAAGAATAAAAGATGATTATAAAACGAAAGAGAAAGGAAAAAGATAAAAGAATCACAAAAGAGAAAACTACCATGAACTTGTGTATAAATCTATTTTCACCTATAAGGTGTACGTACCTTGTTGTAATAGAAACCAATGGAGCAAAATACACTCAAAGTTTTAATAACATTAAATATCTAAATGGATCAAATTGTGTGAATTAATTGTGAACAGAATTCAATGGCATCAGACAATAGGCATGTTGACAAAGAGGTGAAATATTGAACAACTGCGCAGGTAACCATTAACGTTTATCCTTGGACCGAAATAGAAAGGATATCCGTTTGAACTGCATGAACTTAATATGAACGTTAGACACGCCGTACAAAACATAATGTCCTCTAAATTCAATGATCTATTCGAACTTCATTTATAAATTCTTAGAATTGTGTACTTTCATTTCGAACGATTTATGGTAGAGTCGAATTCTTGTTTTAGTTTTACTGTGGACCAGACCAGAAACCTACCTATATTTTCTTTTGAGTCCTTTTCCAATACAAATACTACAATTACTTTAGGTCTACACCATGAATATAAACTTGTTACCTATACACAAATACCTACAACAGTTTTTGGCAAGTCTTACGCAGATGGGTTTAAAGGATAAAATATGATAAACTATCGTGGAAGATAGATGGTTTTAATTAGCCGGGCTCTTAGGGTAGGTAGACGTAGACCTTGTCCTGAACCTCGAATGAGTAATGATATCATAGATAGCATAGAGTGGCTAGCAGCAGCTAAATCAACATCGTGTACTACCACCAACAGTGGACAAGGTATCAAAAAGGACTGATTATAAATATATTTGTGTTGAGTGGAAAATTTATCAAACAAAACTTACAGAACTCTAGTATGCACGAACTCCAATGAAACATAACAAAACAAACCACAAAACCAAAATGCATTCAATGGAATAGACGACTTCCGGTTTCAATAAGCTCTCAAGGACGCACCCATCATCCCGCCACACCCTACTTCCGTTCATCGAATTGGGGTAAAGTATATCGTTGCAGGCAAAAACTGAAGCAGATGTTCGGCCCGTCTTTGAAAAATTTTGTTGTGGTTAGCCGGTTAATGACAAAACAGGTGTAAATATATGTAATATCCACAATTAAAAACAATAAATATTTCAAAATTAGAATTGCGTACATACAGCACCTTCTACCATATTAAGGGCAAATTTCCACCCACCTATCACATATAAATACTAGATCTCCTTACCATATTAGAGGCAAATTTCCATTCCCTTGTCTATCGTTACTAGATCTCCTTACTATATTAGAGGCAATTTCAAACCACCTATCACATATGGATACTAGGGGAATGATGATGAAATGAAGTAAGACAACTCGGGGAGAGTTGTCTTACTTCCACCAAGTTTTCCACTAAAACAACACAAAAAAGTGGACAAAGCAAAGTCATTTCATTCGTAAAACCATAATACCTAGGTATGTACAACATGCCAATTTAAAATATGTATTTATATTTATCTGTACTATATTGAGGGAGAGGAGTATAGGTACCTATACTTGTATCAATAGATATGTACATCTATTCTATGACCTATAATATCTATGTCACATGCGTTCTGATCGCAAATCCTTTTCCTGCCTGTTTCCGAGAAGAAAGGTACCTAAGTACGTAACACTATAGTCAAGCAGTCGCAAATGTCCCATTAACACTTCACTTTCCCTACAACCCAGAATTTAAGGCATTTACTCATCTGCCGGGTATACCGGTAATTACAGGGCCACGGGGGTGGTTACCCGAGCGTAATGATAAAGGAGAAATCTCTGATAGATAGCCAATGAAGGATTACTTTCTCGAAAATTGCCTGAAAGTATGCCGTGCGAATTTTTATTTATTTATTCGAAAATGTGTGGTTTATGCGCAGATTACTGGTGAAGGCCAACGAACATTGCGGGCCTGCTTTCATCGATTATTTTGGGCTTATTTATTTTTCCATTTACGCAAATTTCATATCGTTCTTCTTTTTTACGTTAGTGAATGGTGTGACGAGCTTGTCGTTCACCTCGTGCCAAGCGACACAGTCACCCATAACAGAACAGTGTCACTCGGAACTCCAAAATATAAAGTTTTGCGTTGCACTGCGGTGCGCACGGAGATGCACGAGGAGGCCTAGTAATGTAATGTTGGCAATGAACTATTTGTAAATAACTAGCTCACCGCCTCGGCTTTGTACGGGTTAATTAGTTTTACGTCTTAACCCTGTCAATTTTTTTTTCTCCCTGCCCCCTTCGCTTTGACTGAATAAGCAGTGCATCCTCGTTAACGTTTTATAATTTTAAAAAAATGGTGATAATAAATACAGAAAAGAAGGAAGAAGCAGAATATATATATTTACATCACTATATTACCTATATACATACATACTACATTCCGTTGTATGCAGATCAATACCTAGGTAGGTACCTACATTTCATTTACAGCGCTAAGTGCAACGTAAATTATAACTAAATCATTCAAAATAACTACGTATAAATTACTCCAGTCTTTATAATTAAATTACTATTCTATTATGAGTTCACGTAGGTATTAGCGAGAGAGACGCTCAAAATAAAATGAACGTAACGTAATAATGAAATGTCTTGCTTGTGAGACGAGGCGGGAAGGATAGGGGGCGCGGTAGGAGCGGTCGCCTGACCCCGCCTCACCCGCCTTCACCCCCGCATACGAGCGAGCGGCGATGGCTAGCCAGCTGCGCGTCTTGTGTTTTTCGGATTTTGCGGTGCGATCGACGTTTCATTCTTTATTTTTCATATTATTAAATTGAAGTAATCAAGTTTGTTTACATAGGTCTCCGCGTTTGGACTACTACTGGTGCTAAACTGATTCAAAACAATATATTACCTGTGAACTAACAGTGGCAGTGATGAACTGTCGGATTCGAATGTGTTCATTGCATGGATTCCAGTGGCTTTTGTTGCAAACAGTGGATTTTACGAGAGGTGGTGGTGTTTGAGTACGTTACTGTGGTTGAATTGAATACCTGCGGAACCAACAGTGTGACCAGTGATTGTTGTCGTGGCCGGTTTCCACTGAGGAAACTTTCCAAACGTGCATAAAACAGTAATGCTTTCCTAGCGAATGCGGGCCCGGCCTGCACGCATTCCGCAGGGACGCAAGTGGCGGCATTAAGCATTTTACGGTGAGTAAAGCGCGTTTCAAGTTCATCGTACTTTGACCTAAAATTGTGACAACGCTGACAACGAGTTTACCAGCCGTGTCAGATGTCAAGACGTCCTATCACTGCAAGTGAAATGATGAGAATTTATAGCGTTAAATAATAGGCCAACACTGATATTGCACCCAGTAAATTGATTGAGACATGCATGAGAGCCAATATGTCTGGGTGGCAAACACAATAAAAGACCAGTATCATTATGTATACTCAATTGCTCCAGATAGGTTTGCCAATTTGTAACAGTCAGTAATAATAACTTCTTATTATCACCACAAAATAGATGAGTACCTTAACATAATGTTGTCACCAGAAAGACTTGTTTGATTCACCATCGAAAAAGACAAGTTAATATACTTGGTTTAGTCTTCTGTATGAAATATGTATTCTTTAGCAATATGTAAAAGTTATTTTCATCTATAGAATAAATTTTCTGTTAGGTAATTATATGAATTGATCAATTCCAGACTTATTTAATTATATGGATTAAATCTAAGGGGCATATGTGACCTTTGTATCTTACACAAGGTCTTTTGAAAGGAAATAACATAATTACATGTAGGTAATTAAAGAGCATTTCATACACTCTTCTTTGTTTATTGTTTCTATAGTGCATTCTGAATCATACCACACTGATGTGCTGCATTGTATTGCTACTCTAATTATTGGTGTCCTAGAAAACTGATCTGCTAAACAACTAGCATTTCCCCTCATTCATATGATTTTATTTATCCAGAATCTAATTTTAAATATGTAGGTAGCTAATAGCTACATATGGGGCTAAATGGCTCTGTGTGAAATGTCCACACATATTTATTTATTTATTATTTATCCTGAATAAAATTGGAGTAAAATTGGGTATTTTGTTGTCCATCCGTTAGTCTGTCTCTAATGATCCTATTTCTCAGAAACATGAAATTCAGAACAAATATTGTCAGAGGCATGATATGTATTCCTGTGAAAAAATCAAGTTTCTAAATATGCAATAAAAAGGAATATATGACAAAACCTTGATTTTTGGACCAATTTGTATGTAATGCCTACATCATTGAATACTATATATATTTCAATATGCCTTGAATCTTGTAATTAGGCATAAACATTGGTTTAATATCACAAACAAAGGAAAAAATATGTCACCCATGAGTTCCCATTCCTAGGTGGAATAATCAGATTACAAAGTTAGCTGGAATAGTTTTCATGCAACTTGTATGGAAAAATCCTGCAAAGATAAGTTTGTTGAGTAATTACCTACTAAACTCTATGGATAGTTTGTTTAGATTGGGTAAGAGTAGCTTGCGAGGTATTTACCTTCAGGAGGTGAATTTCATGTGCATCTGGTTCTCTTATTTTATAACAAAAAAAAATTGCTTTAATATTCACAACAATAACAGGAATTTGAATATGAGGATTTAAATTTGCCTTGCATAATGTATATCTAATTTCTAATAGGTATTGAGTTTCTAAGTTTGTAACATAAAACTCTAATGATAATCAACTTACAGTTTTAGTGCAGAATGTAATATTGCTACATACTCATAATTGAATAACAAAGTGGTTTATGGTTCAAACCTAATATCTTTATGATCATGCCAATAATTTCAGGGCTAAAAATAGAAATCTCTACTGTTTGATTTCAGGTATTGTGCAGTCAGCTCCTATAATATTTGAAAATTTTATGCCTTCTATAGTTATATCTGGACTAAAAAGTATATACCACTGTCAAAATTTTGTGTGTATGTCCTCATTAATCTTGTTCTAATGAAATACAAAATCTATGTTACTTATGATTTCATCTAAACTAATATTATGAATAAGAGAGATTTGATTGTTTGTGTGCATTGAATAGGCTTTGAAACTACTGGATCAATTTGAAAAATTATTTTGTCATTAGAATCCTACATTATCCCTGATGAATATAGGCAATAGAATTTATATATGTATATTACATATAATATAGATAAAATACCCATGTGAAGATGGGGTGGGCTGCTAGTTTAATATCTAGTTTGTTATACTAGCTAAACAAGACCTTTCAGAAAATAGTACTTACTAGTTTTATCTATTTACTTATAAGTATATATAAAAACACTGAAGTACTATTTTCTGTGTAATAGTATGTATGTAACAAAAACATAAAAACCTCAAAGTAAGCAGATGAGTTAAGTTTTATTATCAGCCCATATGTTCACACTTAATGTTCCTTTTCTAGTGCTTTTTTCTATTTTGGGATGGGAAGTGTGGGGAAGTTACAAGCTTATTCTTTAAAAACTTATGTTTCTAGTTTTTCTTTTTATTCAAATGATAATTACTTTCTCACACCTCTGTAGATTGAGGGTATTTTTTATAAATGCTAACCCATAGGCACTCTAGATTTGAACTAAAAGAAAAACATTCCATTATTGTAACAATTTTATTTATTATATTATTATAATAATAATATATGGATGGTAGTTTTCATACAAATAATATGTATATTTGTATAATCATAACGCCTAACGATCACATACATAGATCCTGGACCCTAACTATAACCTATAAGAAAGGATTCCCTGTATCTGTATTTCTTTGCGCTTTTTTTTTGTGCACAAATAAGTACTTGTCCTGTCGCGGGAATCGTACCCGCCGCCTCCGAGTTATGAGCCGACCTGCATAAAACTCGAATTTTCGTTATACTTGAACATGCCGGTTTCTTTGAGATGCTTTTTTTCCCTCGTCTTCTCTCGAGAACAAGTGCAAATACTGCACATAACCACTTTAACATAATTTGAAAAGTCATTGATGCAGGACCGCATGGGATTCAAACCAGTAGAAGGGATTCTAGCCTAGCCTATAACTTTTGAAAAACAAATTAACTTAATTTTTTGTAATATATTACTGATACTGATACCTAAAGCAGTTGTAGAAACCTACAAATAAAATGCTGACATTTTCAAACTGGGTCACTAACCTCTCATCTTTTGACATTCATAATATCTTTAAATCTGTTAAGATGCTGGATCTTTGCAGATATTTCTGTATGAGGAGATGACCTAAATAAATGCAAAAATGTAGAACAATATTCTTATTCAATTTATTATATCTCAATGTTTTGCAAGCTGATTTTTGCTTATATTAGTGTCAGCAATACTAGACCTACAAAATTAAATAGTTACACTATCCAGACATTTTATTTGTAGAACTATATTATAACTGACACAATCCCTATGATAATTAATAATTATTGAATAACTTTAACAAATTAACTGACCCTTTTCTTGTAGCTTCTTCTTTACAGTTGTAATCGAAGCTTCGGATCAAAGTTTTCAATTCTGCATTGTGCTGGACTGCTTGCACCAGTAGTGAGAAAGAGAACTGCTTTTTTTCAAACTCACATATTGTAATGGGCTTGCTATATATTATTTGACAATAAGCACTTTGTAATTTTATATGCTTAGTGAAATAACTTAATATTAAGTACCTAATATAATTTTGACTTGTAAAAGTGCTAATATTAGCCTATTTGCAATAAATCTTTTTACTTTGACTATTAAATAAGCTGTTTTGTTCATGTCTGTGACTGCTTTGTATCTGTATCTACAACCAGAACCAACATAAGTATGATTAAAACTTGCATGATAAACCAAGTAATTATATTTTTTGCTATGTAATTACCAAGCCATTGTTCCAGCTTAATCAATACCATTTCCAACCTACATAGTGCCATTGAATAGAACACATTGCTGTGTTAGTCACACTCATCTCAGCAGCACCTGTTTGCTATTAAATAAAAGTTGCATCACCACCGCACTATAAACTAGCTATTACTTCATTTAGTTCCCATACAAATTATAAGACTTTTATTGAATGTTCATTAGATACAAAATGAAAATACTACAATAATCCTTTATGACTGCCCCAATAATAGATAATCTAAGTACTTGAATTCATCGGAATTACACTAGATATTATTATTTCATTTTGTATCTAAGATGAACTTCCGCGAAGTCACGCCTGATTCTATCAATTATCTGAATGTTCATTATCATTGAGAATTCAAATTTAAGGTCTGTCCTAAAAAATAGTTGAAATTTGTTTATTATGAAATCTAAAAAAAATTGGTAATCTGAACTGAAAAACAATGACTAACCCAAATAAATCAAACCATTTCATGCTGATATAAAATGAATCATAATTTTAAAATAAAGGTTAAAAAAAATCATGAACTCGATTAATCCATTGATCTAAACTAGACCCAAGAAACTAACCTATACCTTATATATATGGAGGTCAAAGTGCCCAATATGCTGGCAGCAATACTATGTTTAATAGCAATGCAAATTTTTTGTGAAAAATAAAATCCAGTATTCTGGTCATCAGATGCCTCCACCAAACACTTGGGCAAGTCTTTGTGTATTTTTATGGCATTTATCCATTCATTAATATATGAAGGCGATAATGCTATTAAATTTATTTTTTAACGTTTTTAATGTAAGTATCTATCCATATCTTTAGTACTGCCTGGCAACCCATAATATTCATCCTGTCAAACAGGGTTCATTCGAAACTAGATAATTAATTACTCATATTAGTGTCTAAAACAACACTATTATACTGAAAACCTAAAATGATATACTCAAAAACATTCAAGGATTTTTCTTTAACACTGCTATGAAGGCTAAAAGTAGCTCATGCATGTCAAGGTGTGTGACCTCCAAGGCTCTCCACACAAAATATCTGCAGGTTATGTATTATGTACATAAATATTATAATAAGTTCGGTAGGTACCACCGCTTTGCCACCTCTGCCATTCTAACTTTACCATTCTGCCGCCAAGTAGTAGTGCGCAAGCAGTACTGTGTTCCGGTTTGAAGGGCACTGTAGCTAGTGAAATTACTGTGCTACTTTATCACCTAATCTCACAGTCTAGTAATCTTGCGTAGTGAAATACTACAACTTATATGAGCAACCGTGTTGCTTAACATACGACGACCAACGACTAGCTCGGCATGTCATTCCTTAACATAAAAAAAATAAAAGAATTCCCATTGTACTAGCTATTATTTCTTAGGTGAATAGCGAAAGGTCTTAAAGACAGCACTGCAATTCAACTCTTCCCATACAAACATCAATAGACAGTTTTAACTCTTCCCGTCTGTCTGCTTGTCTACCTTTTAATGGCTAAACGGCTAAGCCGATCTTGATGAATTTTGATACAGGGAAGTTTGAATTTGAATTATTAAAATAAACGATTACCTAGTGATGTCAACGTTTATTATCAATGATTTTAATATCATCGTTAAAATTAAAGAATAGCACTCCTGAAGTTCTAGAACATGCACTTTTCCACTAAGTTGTTTAAACTTCGAAAACATATTTTGTTAGAATCAAAAACTTAAATGATTTGGTGCTTAATGATAGCCCACGCTATTGTACCCGAAGCGTAGGCATAGAGTCAGCCAATTTTCATGGTGATAAATGTTTGCTAACAAGTAATTTTTAACGAGCAATCTAATAAAAATGACTTGTATCGTAAACGTAATGGTGTTACAGGGAGGCGAACAGCGCGGGTGGCGGGCCGGGCGGTGGGGGGCTGCTGGCCATGAACGCCACCCAGGTGCAGTGTGAGCCCCACGACACAGTGGTACTCATTAAATGTAAGTATTATACCCACTGAACCTTATGTAGGACATAATGCCAGTTATTAACCGTGACATGCTAAATTACTCTTGAGACCTGTGGATTACAGGCCCTTAATTAATAAGCTATTGGGCTATAGGGCTGGTGTATAATAACAGTACGAAGTTTATGCCAAGCATTAAGTATGCCGAAAAGGGGACTTTTTGTAAGTGGGAAGAGCTGTTATTATTTTATTGTACCCACATATTATATATATGGATAAATCAAGTGATAATCTAGATACTGACATTGATAAGATTGATGCCCGTATGGTACCAAAGTCTATTAAAATACAACTTAGCTAAGCAACTATCCCCCCCGGGTTCTCGTATACGTTAGTTGAATTCGTTTCAACTTAGCAGACCAAATACTAGACGCTCATTGGTTGCGTGCTGATCATCGGCTATCTCAACCAATAAGCGTTCAGTATTTGGCATGTTGGCATGACACGAGTTTGATACGCGACAAAGTATACGTCAAAACGGGGGCTGATAAGTGCGAGGAGCTGTCAAACTTTAGTACAGACGGAGATTAGTGTTATACCGGGTTATAAGGAAATACCAATACTTCAAAGAAAGCTTTAATTAAACGAACGTGCTAAAACTCTTAAAAGTGTGGACACAGCCCGGCTTCGCGCATGTACTAGTGGAACTAGGTACGTCCCGAGCCGGCGCGGGCAAACTCCTTCCTAAGCTGTGGCGCGGCCGACGTGTTTCTAATCGCGTGGCGTCAGTGACCACAAATATTGTTTTTACTAGATAATTATGATTCTCTTCTTATTCTCTCACTTACTAAGAACTAAAATCTAGTACTGAGCACCCTCATCAATATGTTCATTGAACAACCAGTCGTATAAAATGTACTTCAGGTTTACAACGAAACGAATAAATCATACATATAATACAAATACAAACTAATTGTCAAAAAATAAACTAGGGCTCCAACTAATCTATTTAAAATCGTTGATTCCGTATTCGTGGTGTTCCGATTTCGATTTACTCCTGATTTGTCGTAATCTAGATTCGACGAGGTTTATTTATATTCCGAATGTGGGAGAAATTTTCACTAGTTCAATTTATAGCTTGTAAGTCAGAGTCCGTGGGGCCCCCTGAGCTTTGGGGCCCTGGGGCACTGCCCTTTCTAGCCCTCCTATCACTTAGTCTCGGTTGAATTGTCTTATTTCTTTAAGAACAGGCATTTATTTTGTATTGTAAGACGGTGCCAAAGCAAATTTTTTTTGGGTATTTTTCACTGTTATCGCTTAAAACTTAAAATACTTCGTTAACAAAATATTTTATATCCCATTTACACTATTATATTATATTTATTTATCTGATTATTTTGATCCGAAACGTCGCACTGGGCTTTCAAAAACAGTACTTTTTGTTGGTATTGTAGTCAGACTCCGCCTTAACATTGTGCACTAGTTAAACCTTGTGTTGTAACTTACAGAACTTTGGTATAGCTCACTGAGCATGCTAAGCAAAGTAAACACTGCATATTTACTAGATTAACAGATAAGAACAGAATGCAAGGCTGCCTTTTCCTCAGTACAAATGTACCTCACTAATCTCTTAAGCTGCACATCTACGATGTAACATTAAGCTTTAATTATCTGTACTTAACATCTTGTAATTCAATTTACACAGCTGTTATGTTAATGTTCTTAGGCACTCTAATATGGACACATCGCCAGCAACATATTATAGTGAGTACTTTTCATGTAATCTCCGTAGCTATTCTAAGATTCGTCAAATTTTTGTAATTAGTACAATATATCATTTAGTTTTTTTATTATTCTACGTTTTATTTCTGTAGCAAGGAGGGTTAAAAGAGTCCTACAGGGTAAGCGATGCATTGGTGACGCCTCCTCCGGTGTTACAGATGTTCATAGGCTACGGTGACCACTTCCCATCAGGTGGGCCGTATGCTTGTTTGCTCCCTTTAACATTAAAAAAAAACATCTACGATTTTACACGCGAACTCGTTTTC
Source organism: Ennomos fuscantarius (assembly GCA_905220475.3). Taxonomy (NCBI): domain Eukaryota; kingdom Metazoa; phylum Arthropoda; class Insecta; order Lepidoptera; family Geometridae; genus Ennomos; species Ennomos fuscantarius. The sequence continues at coordinate 8,016,734 of HG992037.1, read as the reverse complement.
TTCATATTAAAGTCATCGTTAACAAATATTAAACATTCTTCTAAAAACGTGTTATTGATATCGTAAATGATTTTTCCTGGCATAAGTACGTTTTATCTAGCGGCAATTGCTTTCGCTATATATACGCTAATTCTATATACGCGGTATGACATCAGATTCACTTGTATCTATGCAAAAAGCCCACTTTAACATAGACTCTTGAGTGGTAGGTAATAATAGTCACGTTGTATCCAACAATCTTGCATGGTATTTTATTTACGACTGGCCAAGAAGAGACTTGCATCGGAATTATTTTTGGAACGATACCCATTACCACATCCATTAGAGTACGCCGAGATGGCTCTGTTTGCCAGACTCGATTTGCCTTTGTTTGTCTATCGATTTCATGTTTATTCTATTTTGGGTATATCTGATATGAAGTATACCTATTTTGTGTTCGCTTAAATTAGTTAGTTATTTTACGATGCTGTATTTTTAAGCATTTTTAAGCTTGTTTTCAGAAACTCAACATCAATATTATATTGTTGACTAGCTTCTGCCCGCGGCTTTGCCCGCGTGTCCTATAAGCATGGCATATGGCCTTTTTTTTTATTTTTTATGGATTATATAAATACTCTCACACACTCTCTCTCTCTCTCTCTCTCTATATATATATATTATACAAACTGACAATATCCCAAACAGTGCAATAATATGAAACTCTGGGATGAGAGTAGTATGGTTTTAACAGTACTCAAAACGTGTGTGATAATTCAACCTCCCATTTCACCCTCTTAGGGGAGGAAATTCGAAAAACTCTTTCTTAGTGGATACCTACACTTTACAAAGTACACGCCCTCCAAATTTCAAGTCTTTAGTACCGGGGGTTAAGGCTGTGTGTTGACCCCTATATAAGTCAGTCATTCAGTCAGTCAGGACTTTGAATTTTGTATGTATAGATTTGGCATAATAAATGCTTCTTTTGTACTGTTGTTGTAAATGTTTGACGCCAATATTGTCGGTCTTGTATTAGTTCATTTTCATCTGTAACACTTGTTTAACATCAATTTCACTTTCAAGTATCTCCACGAAAAACAACTCATCTGTTTATTTCCATCTAAATCTGAGTCGAAGTCTAAAAGCTCATCGCAGAATGTTTCGCTTCCAGTTGGGTTCTCGCCATTTCTAGAAATAGATCTAATTGTGTTTATATCCGTCACTGAAAGTTCTCCCGTCGCGTCGTGCGTCGCTCCCAATGTACCCAATTGATGCGGGAGCCACGCATATTTACAATTAGCTTTGTTTGTGAGCTTCATAATAATTGTTCGCGTCTGGACATGAGCCAATGCTGGTAGTAAACGCTGTAGGGTCGACAGTTGACATGTGCAGTCGGAAATTATGTTAATCCGGCCTTAGTTTTAAACCGGCATTACGGTTAGCCTGACGCGTAAAACGATGAATTTGTTAATATGTGACGATCATGTGAAAATATTGATTTGTTTTTGCGCGTGTGACGGTGTTACAAGACAATGCAGTTTACTTTGGTAATCGTCGTAAACAAAGTGAAGTTATGTCCGGTGACGGAGGAACCGATAAAACAAATAGGTAACGATCGTGTTGTTCATATAATTCTTGCTTGTGAACTGCCTAATTTAGCGGAACCCTTGCTCTACCATAGCATCGTACTATTTGTTAAGTAATTATAAGCTATATAGTAATTATAAATATATAGATGTAAATCTGCTGAGAAAATGTATGGGTACTTGTAACTTTTGCGATCTTAATTAACACTTGTATATATTTAACGGCTAACATGACCTTAGCTTTGTGAACTGTTGATATATTTCATGACTTTGAAGTATGTCTATCAAAAACCGATCAATGTAATATTTAAACAAGAACGTTGCGATAATACGATAAAAACCGGTGGAGCATTTATTCAAGACCGATTCCAAGTTATCACAGATATTAAAGACCAAATACGGTAGTTCGTTAAAGAATCTCCGAATACGAGAACATCCATAGAACAATTGCTACATCCATTGAATCGTTTTAAGCCTCAAAATCAACACAAATCTACAATTTTATGAATGGTATACCAGCTGTGGAATAGAAAGTACATTTACCAATTGTGTCGCAAGACGGCTACGATATTGTAAGTGACATTCGTAACCATCTGAATAAATGTAATTGGACAATTTCTATCGACCCATTGCCCTCATCTGACGCTGGGTGTTGGTCCGATGCTGCAACTGCCCTCTACTGCTAATCATTGTTTAGATATAATAATTTTAAAAACTATGAAAATACATTAGTTATTTGAATGAAATTATGAGCTGTAAGGCTGAAACTAATATAAGTAATAAATGTTTGATTCGGTTATAGACTGTCGTGCTCCCTTGAGGAAGTCAAAACAATGTTCTATGTTGTATTAACTTTTATTTAGGAACTTTTACTTTTCATAGGTCGTCGAACTAACTAGAATATTTTGTAGAATTATTGTCTTTTCCTTGACAAACACATTATTCATTGTGGTTTTGTTCATCTAATTCAATGTAATTTCTTATAAAGTCCGCTATGGGTTGGCATGACAAGCTTCAGTGACGTTATTTGCCGGTGCAATGCAAACGGTTCAATATTATTCCGTATTACTAATACAATGAACCCATATATATTGTTCCCGCACACAGAGCTAGGAATTGTGTCAAGCGCATAACGCCCAGATCAGGGCGATTGCTCGCTTGCAACGGCCTATTTGCTGCATTCTTATCTTGGACTTGTAATATTATGAATCACAGGCTCTAGGCGAGCGAAACAATGAGTCCGTGAGTGACGGGGCGCGGCGCGGCATCTCAGATCTTGGTGCCTCGACCTACTCCGATACAAAGTTGATACTTACTCTTACAGAGATCTCTCGATAGGTACTGACCGTGCATAAATCGATTCTTGTTACGAACCTGATATTTCGTTATTTACATTTACCAGCAACAGGTTGTACCTACCCATCTAACGAGGCTATCTACAAGCGAATAACTTACAACTTCGATGAATATCGATGTAATTTGTTTTATTAGCATGTGCGATTTCAACAGCCATACATGACCGACTGAGAGGTACATAGATTGTGAAATTCACTAGCAGTAAATTCATTAATGCTATCGGCGCAGACGCGAGGTTGAATATCTATAATTGCTGTACCGAATTCTTGTGTTGATACAAGCTATATGGCAGGGTTAAATGCTGAGTGCTTACCTCTCGATGTATATATTATTGTGAATATTCATACTGGCAACTCTAGGAACTGGTGCTATCTCTCTGGGGCGATATGATTTATGTTAAATACCACAGCGCTATCACGAAAGGGAGGTCAACATTGTTCAGGATGTTATATGTCTTAATTTCATCCATAGTTTGTGTTCAAGCCAGGGTTGACACTGCTGATTAACCACAATCAAAACTTTGATAAAAAGCTTATCAGTTCTAGCAATTACTTCTCACCCCTAAGCGTCTTTAATGATAGGTACTTACTTTGATAAAGATAAAATAACGCATATCTGTATGTTTCTAAAACAATTAGCACTATTTCCAACTAAAATTAGTCAATTTATTAATAAATACCAATTTTTTAAATCTTTTAACGATTTCAAGTACAATTTAGCTTAACAAATTGGTCCAGTACCCAAATTAATTCGTAACACACAATTAACATCTGTGCAAATTGAACTGTGAAAAATTGTATTCTATTCAAAATAAAGTAGGTCGCCAACCCTGGCCAGTACATCTGGTATGTAAATACAAACTAGGTTTATTAAAGTCATCAAACGAATCTCAATCTACAGTGAGAAATTACAAGTTCAGTATAATTATTGTTATTAGTAGTTAGCTCGGTGAGTAATTTTCGGGTTACTACTGGTTAGTGTGTGATCAAACATCGCGACGGCGACACGTGGTAGCTGTCAAGACAATAAAATGTGATACATAAATTAAAATTACAGTGCAAAGTTGCTGCCAAATCTTGTATAAGTGCTTTAAAGTCAATTGAGTAGGTTTTAAATGTTAAAAAGACTAAACCTTGATCTTCAAGTTGAAGGTAGTGTTACATAATAGTGAAGTGAGAAATCGTGATGGACAAACGGTGTGACAATATGAAGCGAAGGAAGGGCGATAAAATAACCAAAATTAAACACAAACTGATTAAGAAATACAGACTAAGTAGGTGATTATTGATACGGTTATGCGGTTTTAGTTGTTAAACTTTGTGGTTAGGTGTTAATTCGCTACGTTAATTCCCACGAGACAACAACATGACAAACTGTTTAAACATTTAAATTTTTTGTTGTTTATATTCTACCGTATTTAGTGATATCAGAAAGCAAATATTTGATGTAGTACTCGAAGCATTACTTAAAAACAACGTGGTTTCAACAGAACGTGGTACAAAACATGACATAATATCAATATGATTGTAATGAATGTCCTACCAGCCTCCTATACGCTTAGCGGCTTCAAGGTCTCATTCTCAGTTAATTGACATTTAGTTTTTGCTGCCATATATAAATATCCAAAATTTTTGACATAGTCGTACTCAAGCATACAAACAAATACATCCTTTGAATTCTTGTGTACGTAAATGATTACTATAAACTGTCTGTCAATGTTTCTTTGCTACTTGTACGACTGTAAAATAATTTTGTATTTACCTTAACCACCTTATTTGTCTGATGAAATATCCTAAAATCTAAATACTTCAATAATTGTCATCACAAATATCACAGTATGCATACTTATGAACAATATAAATACATATATCGATAACCGAAAATGTATCTGCCTATAATTGTCCATCAATTATTATCGTAATTTTTTCTGACATTAGCGTAATTACACCGGAACTGTTGGTATAACAAAAATAGTGGGTTTATAGGTTCTAGCTGTTAACGAAATATTTGCCATTTGATGCCATAACCATTTATTTCTTTAGTAGTTACGAATCATTACTAATCCTCTCGCCATATTGTCCCCCATACATAATACCTACTGCCTACACCAAGATAGCATATTTACTTTCATCCTTTTTGTATTGGTATCCCATGTCTGCTACATCTAAATATTTTAGTGTTAAAATTCTCATGAGTGATTCATTTTAAATTAATATATTCCCGACTGTTACTCACGAATAGTATGTCGATTTCTCGACCCGGTTTCGAGCATATCCAATGGTCTTCCTCAGGAGGTAGTTGGTTAGTTCACGCAGCGAGATCGCGGCGGTGACTCGGACGGTGACGGTCATATATTAATCTAAATAATCTAAATATTTGTTTAGCTTGCATTATTATTGTAAATGTCGTCGTTACAACCGTTTCTTTTTAACAATGATGAACTTGCCATACAAATTTACAAATCTTTTAGTACCAATGTGAAAATATTCACAGAGGTTAGAAGTTAGACCTATTATTTTGTTTGCCTATTATCATTCGCTGGGTCCAAACATCATATTTAATATTTCGTGCTTTCATCATCAACTATAATGCTGTCAAGTATATCAGCGCTTAGCAGCTATACTTCTATTTATATAGCTATAGCTATACTTGAAATATATGAAACTATTTGTAGACAAATTTTGGAAATACGTGCTTTATAAATAACATACGGTAGAAATAACAGCAATGAAATAATGCTATTGTTCTATTGCACGGGTTGACAGTTTTGTTTTCCGCAGATGAGCATCGGTCAGCGGGCGGGAGTTGGGAGGAGCCGGTGAGCGCGGTACGAAACGCGCCCCTTCGACGCTCCCAGAGGCTTAACTCCACCCTGGACTCCAGGTTAGTAATGGTACTAAAGTCCTCACACACCATACAATCTGCCGTACGATTTGTCAACTCAATTAGGAGGCGTATTATCGGCTCCCATACAGAAAATTGCATCGTGTGGAGTGTTGCGGCCATCCACCAGATTCAGTCGACAAACTGAGTGACGGATTGCATGGTGTGGTGTAATAGTAACTCCGTACCATCATTTTACATCAATTAAAATGAAGGCTTTATTATGAATCAATTTATTACATAAACGGGAATAACGGGACGGGAACTTTCCTTTAACTAGGTTTTTGTAACGATAAGTCCCAGTATAATAAATCCAAAGGATACTGTAATCATATTTGGTGAGTTGATCTTGATTTAAAATGAAATAACTCCAAAAGAAAATGTGAACGTCGTCGTAGATTTGACTTTGTCAATATAGATTAAAGACTCTTCTGATACTATTAATAAATAACTTATAACATACCTAGGCCATCATGCAAATCGGTTCAATCACTAGTTTTAAAAAATATTCTAATTCTATTTGGGGGCGGTAAGGCCAGCACTGACGTCCCGCATGGGGTGTATTGTGCATCTCCCCCTGCCAGCATTTACCCAAGCCAGCCCAGCTCCTTCATGTAGCGGAGCATAGCCTTGGGTCGCTGGCACAAAAACATTGAAAATTAATTTATGTCCCCGGAGTGAAACAACCACGCAAAGCTGGAACGACGGCGCACCGTCACAGCTAATAATGATTGATTGTAGCTACGGAATTAGAATCAATTCTCGCCTTTTAGAGGGACGGGCGGTTCTAAAACGGGGCGTTAGTCTCGAATTTCAGTGTAAAGCCCCGGCATCTAACACGGCCGCTGCGATTGCGAAGGAACACCGAAAACTTATAGAATTAGAAAATTGGTTATTGAATAATTATTGGTAGTATGCCGCATTAGTGTGTGCTGATAACAACGATAACGTTATTTAGGTTTTTTTAATGTTAAGGGATGACGTGACGAGCTAACCGTTCGCCTGGTTATAGGGTATATGTATACTGTATTTTGATAGTATTATGTATACATAGACTGAATGTGAATCACTTTCCTTGTAACCACTAACCGCTGTCTGTCAGAAATATCAACTCGGAAACTCTAAACAGCGATTCTGTTTTGGGGGTTTATGTTTGCTCGCGTCCGTAGGCTTTAACCCTAGTTTCCCTACACGTGACCCCTGGGTGGTGCCAAAAGAGCAACCAAATAACTGGTGGAAGGCCTTAGCCGCCGGCTTAGTTACCACCCATTAGACAAAACCACGATGCCAAGCGACTCGTCGTGTTCCATCGTGATGTCTAATGAAGCCGTTCTGACGAGTAGATGTGGACAGTTGTGTTGGGTATGCAGACCGGTATTGGTGATGGAGATGCTTTCGCGTCGGAGACCTTGCTTCGGAGGGTAGCGGGATCCGAAGCACGGTGCTCTCTGCTGGCCGACCGCAAGTTGTAGGGGGCCCAAGTAGTAGTCTAGCCAACTACGAAAGGCTGCCCCACCGCTTGTGTAAAATCCTGAGGTTGTCCACAGGGCCAGTTGGCGACTGGAAGTGAGGAACTTGTGGGCAATTTCAGGGGGGTTCGGGCGTCCCCGCAGTCTCCGCGCAAGTTCTCCATTGGCGTAGGAGCTTCTCTATTACTGAGGGTTAGCATCCCAATATCTCGTCCACTTCCTACTTGTCTACCTAACTCACCCAACAATGAAAAAGTCGAAAAAATTGAGCAAGTTTAAACGGCAGATGCACGTCCTCACTCTTAAAGTGCACCTCACAAATATTCGTGGGCTGCACTCAAATCTGCAAGCGGTCCATCATCATCTGGAGACCAACAAACCGCACTTGCTCTTCTTGACTGAGACGCAAATAGGATGTCCATCAGACACGGCATATCTGGACTATCCAGGATTCATCTTGGAAAACCGCTTCCTTCCACGCGCTGGTATCTGCGTTTACGTCCGTGATGATATTTGCTGTTTGCGTCTCCGAAACCTTGAACATCCCCACTTTTCGGTGATTTGGGTGCTTGTGGACACCGGCATTGAGAAAATTCTCTATGCTGGTGTGTACAGATCACATAGCGGTGACCGGGAGACAACTCTTCTAATGGAGTATCTCAGTGAAACGGCAGATGTGGCTCAGCAACGCTATCCTTCGGCTCAGCTTGTTGTTCTGGGGGACTTTAATGCTCACCACCAGGAGTGGTTAGTCCCACACCGGATCACGGACCACGCTGGGAGAGAGACGCGTAAGCTCGCTTTGGCGCTCAATTTAACGCAGATTGTTAAAGAGCCAACGCGAGTGCCTGATATTGATAGCCACACTGCTAACTGCCTCGACCTTCTGCTCACGACTGAACCAGACCGATACTCTGTGGCGGTATCCTCACCCATTGGTAGTTCCGATCACTGTCTGGTCAAGTCCGTTTCAGTATACTCCCCGCCTGACCCAAGCCCTAAGAGCAATCGGCGTGTCTGGAGATACAACTTAGCAGACTGGGACGAGATGCGACATTTCTTCGCTTCATATCCTTGGCGGCAAACGTGTTCTTCTTCTGGAGATCCGACGGTCTGCGCGAATGCGGTTACTGAGGTAGTATGTCGGGCTATGGAATATTTTATTCCATTTTCCGATAAACCCGTGACCAGCAAAGCCAGCCCATGGTTTGGAGCCGAATGTGCACGTGCTGAAGCGCAGAAGCATGCGGCATATCTGGCATGGGCTGACGCTCGAAAACGCAAGGCCTCGGACACTCGAGCTAAGAAGAAAGCCTTTAACGTTGCCGCCAAGGCCTGTAAGAAGGAATTAAGGAAGGCTCGTTTCAATCATATTGGTCGAATAGGGACTAAACTTGCTTCCTACCCAGCGGGTAGTAAGGCTTTTTGGTCCCTAGCCAAATCGGTTGAAGCGAACTTCTGTCGATCCTCACTGCCTCCATTATTGAAACCAGACGGATCGCTGGCTCACACTGCAAAAGAAAAAGCAAACTTGTTTGCCACTCTCTTTGCAGAAGCTTCGCGTCTAGATTCTGCTAATGAGGTACCTCCCTGCCTTCCACAATGCGGTGTTTTCATGCCGGAAATACGCATACGTCAGAAGGAAGTACTAAAAACATTACGCAGTCTAGACGTGAACAAAGCCAGTGGTCCCGATGGTATACCTGCAATTGTACTTAAGAGCTGTGCACCCGAGTTGTCTCCCATTCTAACACGCCTATTTCGCCTCTCTCTAGACACCGGAATAGTCCCTATGAGTTGGAAGCTAGCTAACGTACAACCTGTACCTAAGAAGGGCAGTCGTGCTGATCCTGCCAACTATCGACCCATCTCAATTACCTCCATTCTCTGTAAGAGTATGGAGCGTATAATTAACAACAAACTCTTGGCATACCTTGAAGACAATGATCTCCTCAGTGACCGGCAATACGGATTTCGCCGAAACCGGTCCACTGGGGATCTTCTCGCGTATGCCACTCACATATTGAGCGAAGCCTTAGAGATGCATGGAGAGGCACTTGCTGTATCTCTAGACGTCTCTAAGGCATTTGATCGGGTCTGGCACGACGGTCTTCTGAATAAGCTTCCATCTTACGGACTACCTGCTGGTTTGTGCACTTGGATATCAGACTTTTTGAGGGAACGATCGCTTAGAGTAGTTCTTGATGGCTGCTCTTCCGATCAATTAGCTATTAATGCTGGTGTACCTCAGGGGTCAGTTCTTTCAGCAACACTATTCTTACTCCACATCAATGATTTGCTAAAGCCCGGTACCTTTGGGTATGCAGATGATAGTACTGTTGTTGAAAGGTACACATCCAGTGCCCGAGCCAGTGGTGACGATGTCCGGATTGAGAGAGAGGCTATGGTTGAGCGCATGAACCTGGCTTTGAAAGCCGTGTCCGATTGGGGCGATGCTAACTTGGTTAGGTTCAATGCTGCAAAAACACAGGCGTGTTTATTCACTGCTAAAAAGAGCCCACTCCATCTGGCTCCTTCATTCCGTGGTGTATCTGTAAGTTTAGGAAACCATCTTGAGCTTTTGGGTGTTGATCTCACGTCAAACCTAAACTTTGGATCCTACATCGAGTCCAAAGCCAAAGTAGCTTCAAAAAAACTCGGCATATTGTCCAAGGTAAGGCGGTACTTCACACCTGGACAGCTTCTAAATCTGTATCAAGCACAAGTCCGATCGTGTATGGAGTACTGCTGCCACCTGTGGGACGGGTCTGCCAAGTACCAGCTTGAGGCTCTGGACTCGATTGAACGGCGTGCCAAAAGGCTCATTGACGACGACACTTTGGCTGGTGAAAGGCTCCAGAGCCTTGCACATCGACGTAAGGTGGCAAGTCTGTCGGTTTTCTACAGATTACACCACGGTGAATGCGCTCAAGAACTGCATGATCTAATTCTCCCATCACCATTCCACTACCGGACTACTAGACGCTCGGCTAAGCGCCATCCTTTTGTGGTTGAAATACCACCCATTCGTACCAAGCGATTTGACTCAACGTTCTTAATTAGAACGGCTAAGGAATGGAATGCCCTGCCAGCGTCTGTGTTTCCGGCGAAATATGACCCGGGCGTGTTCAAGAGAAGAGTGAATAGGTATTTACTTGGCTAGCATGCTACACCTTCGATCGCATCGTCACTTCCCATCAGGTGAGAGCGTGGTCAAATGCTAGACAAGTTTGAAGTAAAAAAAAAAAAAAAAAAAAAAAAAAAATTCTGACTAATTAATACAACAGTTTCTTAAATAAATAACAAATAACGACCATCGATCTCATACATAGATACTGAACCCTAACTAAGATTGTAGGGACCCAAGAACTACGCGGGCCATGATCCCACATCACCCAGATTTAGAACAAGTATGTGTCCTTTTTTTGTTAGTACATACAGATAAGAAAATATAACACCCAGACAGAACAATTACCTATGTTCATCACACAAATTTAACCCACAACTTACAGTTGAGAAGGCAGAGCTACTTTTCTTGCAAGGATATCCTCATCATTAATGAATACGTGATATCCTCATCATTAATGAATACGTGATGAAAACCGAACACGAATTTCTCAGCCCTCAAAGTTCTTAATCATTTAAATTGTTGTTTTGTTACACGGAGGAAATCCTCATCATTAGCACCTCAGCCTAATGAAAGTGAATTCTGTAGCTTCCGCACTGTTATTATTCTTACGTTAAGCAGTCAAAAATATTGAATTGGGTTTCTTTTGTAAACTGAATAGATACTGAATACTTAAATTAATAGGTCAGAGTAAAATTTCTAAGCGCCTTGCATGTCTTATCAATTCTGAGTATTGATTACGACAGGACAAAGTTAAAGTTTCATTTATCTCAACCGATTAAATATGTAATACAATACAATAACACTGATAATTACGACAGGTCGCCTGAATGTTCATTCGTATCTCGAACACTTGCATTATATGTCTGCGACGACAATTTTTACATACTTCATGTATAGACGTCAGTCTAAGTATGCTTGAAGCAACTTGTCCTATTATATTGCAATCAGATCGCATAAAAGCGAGTCCCATGCTTGTATAACGGAGACCACCTTGGAAGATTACATCAGGGAGGATGTAGATAACATCCACATAATTTATTAGCGGTCAGCCGTAATTGAAGCTATTAGGTAATAACATAATACAAGGCAGCAGTTCCGTTCTCTAGTGTGCAGTTGACAGTTGGCGAATGTGATTTCCTGCCGTCATCTCCCGTTCAAGTGGCAGTTTAGCCAGTGATTTAAACGTACAATAAAAAAGTTTCGGCCTATGCACTTTCTGATTCCCCCTACAGGAATTGTGTGATAGCGTCGCGTATTTGAATGAGGAAAGGTAGAACAGTGTATAATGTGTTATTAATCCGCGTTCACTTTGAATACAAATTGAAGGAAACCTTCGAAAAAGTTTTACTAAATCTTTGGATATCAAGTCCATTTATTTCAGTAGGGCAGGCAGCCAATAAAATCGCCATAAAAACAGCATCGGCTCTAGCAATTAGTTTGCTTGGCCGTGTAATCGATAACATATCGATTGAATCAAAATACCGAAGCGGGCAAGCAGCTCGTCTTGGAGAAGTTTTTCTTCTAAATATCGAATGGCAGCGTAAAACCCTCATCAATCAGAATCATTGCGATGCACTACCGTGGCTTCACGTTCGAGCTTCGCTCGCGTGGTCTCCGCCGAACAATTAGCAATGTCGCGCTCGCAATTAATACGAATTTCCTGTGTTCAAACTGGAGGCCAACTCAGGGCACTGCCTCGACAAATGATCGCACACACACTCTATTGTGCTCTGCGTATGAGACTATGTAGGTCTTGTGTTTTCTAAATGCCTTCAAAGTGGCACACTGAACTGGTGTCAAAGAGAGATTATTAATGTCTTTTGTTGATTTGCCTGGCTGTAACTTTGATGTCACGGTTTGCTAACCTGAATAGCTGTGAATAAAACACATGTGAAAGACACTACCATGATTTGTTCCGGAATTAAAATGTGTCACAAATGTCATGTGATGCTAAAGAAGACGACGAAAATTTAATTAATTGGACATATCCCGGACTCGTTTTACTGCAATCTAAGTTATAGAAAAATCCCAACGTTTCGTTCTTTCAGTTATGTATTTCCCAAGGTCAACGCTCCTACTTTCTTAACTCTACTGTATGAACTGTATGAGTTATGAGTTATGTGACCAATGTTGTAAGGAGTGGCCAGAGATTGTATGTAGAGCTTGCCCAACAAACGCTTTTTACGTCCATGTGCAAAGCTATCTGCCAAACCAACTTGTGACATTCTACACCAAACAAGTAGATAGCATTAAAATTAATGTCAAGGTCCGATGAAACCGTTGTCGATTTGCATTTGCGTTGGCGATAAACTCAAATAATACATTTTCTGTTTGCTAAAGGGTAATTATTCACACCCCTATTGTCAATGTTGGCAAAGCGATTCAATTTATTGGTATATTTTCGAGTGTCCTGGTTTAACCTTGGTAACAACAATTTGTGATTACTTTATATCCGTAGAATTAATACTTCCACAAAGATTTTAAAAAGAGAAACAAAATCACAATCCTACATTTTGCTTTTGTGTTTTGTCAAACTATTATTAGAAATACGCAGGTTAAAAAACACCTAATATAGTAAGTCACCGAAATATAATGCTAATAAAATGCCAGTTAAGTAACAGGTTCGCTCGCCCTAAAATTTTAGACTAAACAAAAACAGGCATTTGAGTAACAAACCAATCTGAGACTCAATTCATTAACACTAATTGTTTTGCCATTGACTATAGTTTTTATTTTCTCTAATTGAGGTCAAATGCCTGTTAGCTTTACAACCCATGATGAATTGAGGAAATTACTTTTTACAACGCGTGAATTATTGCATAGATAACTATAACATGAAAATAATCCAGAAAACAGCACAAGATTTAAATTGTAACGGTTTTATATGACCGAGACTGTATCCATTTGCTTTTGGGGTTCCAGTTTCCGTTAGATTTTGCTCCATGTCTCCCATAAATGTTTGATTAAGATTGTTTTATTGATCGGTTAATTTAAATAAACATTCAAGTTATTGCATATTTATGATCATGAGACACTCCCGTCAATAATGTAATAGATAATCTTACTGAGTGCAGACAGACACTGTGTCGTCTCTCGTTTTATTGTTGCATATTACTGAATGATGAATAATAATATTTTTTTATTTTGCAAAGTTTGCCACAATGCTAAATGTTTTTGCTTATTTTACTTCATATATCTCAGCTGACCTTTTATTTCATGACAGTCCAATAGATACTAACTAAAGATTTCTAATTAGCGATACCATAAGCGGATACTTTTTGTTGTATAAACATTACTAAACTGTATTGGTGTACAAAGGTCACTTCGTGTCAAAAGCATAATAGAGTGCAATGAAATATCTGCGTATATGTTGCAATCTGAAGGGACTCTGTTAATTTTATACAATGAGAGGTAATGGTAATGTCTAATTGGCATAATCACAAATGTGATCGTTAACCCGAGAGTCGTCTGGAAAAGTCAAACGAGCGCCGTTTGACCCGAGGATCATATCCCAACCGCCAGTTACATGCTCCAACATCGAGGCAGTAATTTGAAGTAAATTGCTTGTAACGATATTCACGTGTGCATGTATATACCAAATATTTGCGATGGCTTGTAAAGCTAACATCGATTACTTACTTTGATATTTCACGGGTGCAAATGCCAACCTCAGGTTTACATGTTTCGCAAACATATCACTCGACAACCAATATATACTATTGTTATGTTAGTTCCCTTTTTTAATGTTTAGTTTAATTAAATGGTTGAGTGATTGAATGCATTACGTGTCTTTTTTTTTTAAATATGCATAATGTATATAATATAAATACACAATGTATGTGTTATGTAATGTGTAAAATAATTATGTGACGATTGAATAAATCATTTGGGACAAGAAAAGTTTTAGCTTTTATCTATCTGAAAGAAAGTTATTTTCTTCGCATTTCCAACATAATGTTTAGACAGATATGATTTACTAGTGATGTTATGTTGCAACTAAAATATTTATGGTATGTCTTAAAGCATGAAGGTTTGATTGCAATCTGAATTAAGATTATTATGAGAGTTGTAAAAACAGACCTTGAGGCTATTTGTTTGCTTCACATGTAAAGGTAAACAGAATCCAGTAATCGTATACAGTAACACCTTTATATAAACAGAATTCCGTGAGCACCGTAACCGATACCTCGTAATAAAATTGCATTACCAAGATTGCTTTGCCGAATGAAGCAATTTTAAGACAATAATATGCCTTTCATCACATTACCAAATACGATCTAATGTATTGTATGTGTTTTTACGTTCATAAAAATAATAATGTATACAATAATAATAAGGTTTTTTTTTTGTGACAAACCTACAATGGTTATAATGTGTTATTCTCAACTGTGTCCCCGCTCATCATCTTAATGGCTATCTATTGATCTATTGTTTGATATGGTTTTGTGAGTTTGATTGTGTTATTTATGATGCTTGATATATCAATGGCAAATTAATTAATTTTAATTGTGTCTGTATATATCTGCCTTCCTTCAGTCTGCTTTCGAGATTCAATTTGTATTAGTATTAACGTAAATACATATTTATTTTCCCAAGCAGTGACGCTACCAGAATCTTTCTTACGTTAACACTTAACGTATGTAATAAATCTTTGTGATTATTTTATATGTAAATCATTTATATGTTTTTATTTCCCACGATGATGACTAAACATAATTGTTTTATGTTACGAAATACATAGTTACAAAATACTCATTTGTACGGTTAATTGAACCTCTTCCGTATCATCTTAATGAAGCATATCCTGCCAATCATACAGCCAATTAAGTAATTCAGAACCAATAAATCGGCTACATGCTAATCCATCGTTGGTTACACGAAGCGGTATACGCAAAATATATTATTGGCATTACACATACCGGACGTTAACGACAAAATTGAAGGGGTGAGAACAAAAAGGGTTTAAATTATTTTTTTTTCTTTCACAAAATGACTTATGGGTGTCGTTGGATTCAGCGTGAAATTATCTACAATAATACATTCTCAAAATACCGAAATGAGGCTTAAATCTCTAGATTTTGAGTCTAAAAACGGTTTATCTGTCACAGGAATACAGTTCGCTTAGCATAAAAACATTATTATATTTATTTAATTATATTATATTTTTACAGTAATTGTATGAATTAGTACTATATTTAGTATTTTAAAATAGAATTAAAACATTTTCAAGCAACTGAAACTTACATAAACCTTTTCTATTACCTTACAAGCACTCTACATTAAAATAAAGCCGTTGAAGTTTAAAGTCAATTTTCTCGAAACTATCAATTTGACAGTTAAACCCTTTTTATTCTCAACCCTTCAATTTAGTTTGGAATAATCGGTGATAACAGTTTTGAGCATTGAAAGCTTAATTATTAGAGATTATAAAAGCTGCGTATTGAAATATTCAAATCCATATTAATTTGTGTTTTTATTTATTGCAATCAAATTACGTGATCTCCTAGCTGGTGTGCTTACCTAGCGCCAACACGTTAACTTTTTGCACAGATAAGAATAATTATACTTTATTTTTAGCTATCTTCGGTATCACAGGAATAAATTGAAAGATTATCTTAGCTTAAATCCTTTGTGTTTTACACCAAATTATTTACTAGTTTACATTAAATCGCTATAAACAGACATCGCTATAAATAGACTAAAAGAAATATGTAATCTGAGATTAAATAAAGTAATACATTAATTCCCCATATCGCTCCCTTGCGAAACGCCTTTGCTTTGACATTGTTTATTCTACCTTGTAATACAATTCATCAGCGAAATGTTTCATTACCATTATGCGAGCACAAGCGATATTGTTCAAAAACATAAACGCTTCACATCTAAGGAATTTAAGTTATATATACGATAGTGCAAGACTGAGAGACCATTCTGCATGCCATTGAGTAATCCAATAGTTTATGGAATGCCGCTTTATTGGCAATACCATTCCAGTGAATTACCAAGTCGTTCGAAAATTAAATATATATTTGTCACCTGGATATATGTATACTGTTCATAGTTCACGCAATTGTATATGTCGTTATTTTTTTATAACCTCATATATGTATTTAACGAGCTTCTGCCCGCGGTTTCGCCCGCGGCGTGGCCTGTAGGAAAATAATTCAACCACCCATTTCACCCTCTTAAGGGTGGAATTTCGAAAAATCCTTTCTTAGCGGATGCTACGTCATAACATCTACCTGCATGCCAAATTTCAGCCCTATCCGTCCAGTGGTTTCGGCTGTGCGTTAATAGATCACTTAGTCAGTCAGTCAGTCTTTGTCAGTCACCTTTGAGTTATATACATTTAGATGTATAGTATATAATAGGTCTTTACCTATGAAATTGCCGTATTGCAGTACATACTTTTTCAAACAAAAAAAAGTTTTGATTGGCTATGAATTCTAAATTCAAATTAATTTTGTTTTAAAAATATGACATTCTATTTACAATATAAGTCTTTTGTTTATTGATTAGCGTTGTATTTTCATTACATTTCAACATTTTTCCTCATAATGGATACTTTGAAATTTCGTGTAATTATGGAATATGAGTTCCGTCGTGGCACCAACGCGGCACAAACGACACGTAACATCAACGACGTTTACGGAGAGAACTGTACAAACGAACGTACAACCCGTTATTGGTTTGCTCGGTTCCGTTCTGGGAATTTTGACTTGAAAAATGAACCTCGTGGTCGTCCGGAAACTTTGGTCAACAATGATGAATTAAAGGCGATCGTGGAAGCTGATGAATCTCAATCTACAGCTGAGCTGGCAGCAGCTTTTGATGTTAGCATCAAAACAATATTGGTCCATTTGCGACAGATTGGCAAGATAAAAAAGCTTGATAGATGGGTGCCCCACGAACTTAACGATCGCCAGCGCAACGTACGCGTCGAGACTTGCCTTGCGCTGCTTAACAGGCACAGAAATGAAGGAATTTTGAACCGAATTGTTATTAATTGAATTGTTGAAAAATTACCCCTAGAAAGGTGATGGTCACAGTTTGGTGGTCTAGTGCTGGTGTGATTCATCATAGCTTTTTACAAAACGGTGCGAGCATTACTGCAGATGTGTACATTGAAGAACTGACCACAATGATGGCGAAACTCGCACGTCTGCAACCAGCTTTGGTCAATCGGTCGTCTCCACTGCTACTTCACGACAACGCGCGACCCCATACTGCACAACAGACCGTCTCTAAGCTGCATGAGTTGGGTTTGGAAGCTCTCCCTCATCCGCCATACTCACCAGATCTTGCGCCTACCGACTATTACTTTTTCCAAAATTTGGACAACTTTTTAGCGGGAAAAAAATTCAATTCCTGAGAGGCAGTACAAAACGCCTTTGAAGAGTTTGTTGTCTCCCGTCTTGCTGATTTTTTCAAGAAGGGCATCCATAAACTGTCACAGCGTTGGCAAAGATGCATTGATTGCAGGGGTGATTACTTTGAATAAAAGAAATAAATAAGTTCGAAAAAAAAATACTTTAACTTTTTTCAAACAAAACGGCAATTTCATAGGTAAAGACCTAATATTACAAGAATTTACTAACGGAATATTTACCTTACTGATTTATTTATTCATCTTATTGTTATTTTAGATATTAACGTTTGTTTTCGATAATCATAAACATACTGGACATACGATATATTTTTCCTTACTACCACGGCTTAGTGTAGTGACATCAGCCAGCGCCGAACTAGTTACTTTAAAAACACTGCAAGCGTATTCATCCGAACGTTCGGCGCTGTTCCTTCGGTAGGTGTGTTGTTACACTTAAGACTACAAGATAGCGAGGTTGACTGAAGATCTTGCTTAGTAGATTTAGAGGTAGCTTCTATCCTGTAGATATTTGTGATCTAGACCAAATCGATCTCTAAATGGGCTCTATGTATTAGTTAATATTAGATATTTGTTTTGTACGTTTTATACTTCATCCCAATAATTAATCTTTCGTAATCATGGAGCTCTACTTCACTAACGATTTGGTCCGTTTCGAAATATGAGAGAATAAAGCTATTTATCACTTTTGCACCTTCCGGTCAACATGACCACCCAGCTGTCGTATTTAATTCATTTAATTTCCCTTCATTCAGGACCAGCGGGCAGTTGCGCAACACGCTAAGCCGAGCGCGGGAGCTGTGCGAGCGATGGCGAAGCGGCAGTGCCACTCCCGCCCCTCCCGCACCCCCACCAGACGACGAGGGAGGAGGGAGGCTTGCTAGATGGTTCAGCGTGAGGAGAGGATCAACGCATCAATATGATATGCATACGCACGAGAACGACAAAATGCCTAAGCTGCCTGAGGTTAGCATACTGAATTATTGATGATTAACATAATATATCTTATCATCTCTATTGCAACTGGCTACAAAATGGTAGTATGCTGCTGATTTTTTTGGTACACTGGACAAATGGTTCTTAATTTTAAAAATCTCATAAATCTACTTTATCTTATGAGACACTACAAACAAGCAATGATAAAAGCAAAGTATATTAATCATACATATGTTACATAGATAGTAACTTTGTGGAATTCAAGAAAGTTAAAATAAATAAGCATTAAACATATATGAATTAAATTTAAAAGAACCAGATGTCTCTGCATCGATTTCTTTTAAACTGGAAACAATGTTAAATAGTGATAAGGTACCACCTGTTTCAAACAAAGGTGAAATCCAGCTTCGGCATTTATCTAAATTTGTTAGTTCATTCAACTTTTCTACTGACGTTGTCTTAGTATTATTAATGACTATTCTCATCATCCTCCATTCATTACAAACCGTTTTCAATTAATAGAAGCACTTGTACTAAGCACTTCATTGAACCTTTATATTATGTTACGGAGCTATAAAACGGATGTTGTGTGCCTTTAAACAATTTGGTCATTGACTCACGAGTCCCGGCTGGCGGCGATGACATTTATGGAATTATAATGTTCAATTATTACCTTTTATCCTTCATTTATTTAACTCACTGTAAAGTTTATGACGTATATATTGTAACCCACATGATTCACAATTATATTTTAGATGATTCATGATCCGACCATTGAGTAGACATTGAATAACAAACCGCAGTAACGTGTCGATCGCATCGCAGCGTCTCGTCTCCGTGGAGGTCTCAAGTCGCTAAACAAGCAAATCTATTTTAACATGTGATATAATGATGTCAGATTGGTACCCCGTCAGCTACCGTAGCGGAATCATGTATACGATTGTAATTTTCTTCATTCAGTTTATTTTTAGTGAGTCTACGCGTACAACGTGCGATACGTAAATGTCAAAAGTTGATTAGTTTTCGTTGTTTCGCGTCCGGTCAGCCATGTTTTGTCCGTCATGCATGAGGTTGCTTCACGAAAAAGCGGAATATTGTCTGTCTAGTTATGCCGTAAGTCACGTGAAGACTTAGATGTGCTTTTGACGTTTGCGTGCTTATCTGTGTTTCGATGACGCGATTCGCGAAGGCGCTGTTTGGAGACGCTTGTTCGTGGCGCGTCGTCCTTGCAAATCGAGCCGAGCGCGCTATTTCTGAATCGACTCATCGAACGGGTAGCATGTTTAGGAACACGTGTGTTGTGAAGTGCTAAGCATGTGTGCGTGTTGCAGCTGGAAGAGGATCTGTTCTCGTGCGGTGGGGAAGTGCGCGGGGGGAGGGTTCCGCCGCCGTCGCTGGGCGCTCCTCCCGACTCGTTGTCGCCGGTGCAGCTGCGGCGGCGGCATGTCGTCGCAGCTATCATACACAGCGAAAACTCATACGTCGCTACACTACAGCGACTTTGCAATGTAAGTATAGATACAATCTACAAAATTAACTAGTCTTAGTTAAAAGCTTCCAAACAAGGCCGGTAGTGGCAGTAGCGTCGCAGGTTTCATCTCGTGTTCCTAGGACAATATTGTTCTAGGTTCAACAAATAGCTAGGTCAGATCAAGCCAAACCGTTCCCATTAGAAAGCGCTGCGGAACCAACGATTCGCAACGAGAACTTTGCTAATGTTACCGACATTTATCTTTGGCAAATAGCTTGTAATTACCCGTACAGCTAAGCTAAAGTTTATTGCCATGACTTAAGAGAAATATTTACGCTGTTGCTTTGAAGGAATCCTTAGTATTTATTGTGGTGGTTCTAAAGTGTATGTAAATTGTTATAGCACTCGGAAGGCTTGCAGAAATATTTGCCTACAGCTATTACGGCTAAACTAAAGTATACTGTCAACATGAACGAACACTAGTAACGTCATCTGTTTGCGACCGGTTTCTAAGATACACACGCTGACATTTCTCATGACTCCGGAGATAATCGTGATCAAAAAGGAAGTAAGCCTAGATTGATGGCTAAATAACCGGCAATTATAATTCAATCAAAATAACAGTTCCTATTGCATAATGACTTAATAATAGTAAACACGACAGTGTTACCACTTCTGTTCCATAAGAAAATGTGACGGTGTGTTGACGTGATAGTCTATTAAATTATAATTGCAATACCGACCAGACTAGGCGTTAGACTTGACTATCTATAGGTGTTAATTTTAATAAGATCAGAAAGTGGTCAGATCCAGTTGTGCTGTGACTAGATAGCAACTACTGTACCTTATATAACGCCAGCGTGCTTTGAAAACCTGTACCATGTTATCGAGTTTTTATTGCACTCATGAATAATATCTAGCGAACCTGTTGGCAGAATAACAGTTCTACTTTATGTATGTCAACACTTGTTCCACGCCTCTTTTGCATGACGAATGTGAATAAGTCACTTGGTTCGTCGAATGTGCACATGTTTAATTAACTTATTTTCGTGAATATTCATTTTGGTATTTGGACTCCTTTTTTAGAAAGTTTTTCTTTGCATCTTTTAAAGTCCTTATGATGACCGCATCTAATTCAGAAACTTTCTCTTCTGTTTTCTCATGTCTTTTGTTATGAACCCACAAGGTTATTTGTACTCTTGGCGGATTCTGGCACAGCTTTTTCTCTAACATTTCTTCAAGTGTAACAAAGACAGTAGCGCCATCTTGCCGCATTGTAAGTTTGTCGATCTGTGACAAACGAGATGTCGCGACGTGTAAAATCTCAACAAAACATACATTTATGTAAATATTAACCTGTATCTCCCGCATTTCTTTTGTCTGTTGTACAATTCACGTGCACTGATTTGCATATTGGGATGTGGGGCAATTTCAATAGAAGGCATGTGCTGTATGGATCTGTTTGAACCTATTGTATAAACACGAGTATTATTACTACACACCACTATTATAATACATGTGTATATCTAAATAATTGTGTAAATCCTATGACTGAATAAATGAGGGTTCGAGTTGTATAATATCACTTACGCCGGTACTATTCACAAGCTTTTGATAATCTTTGGTTAGAAATTATCGGTTAGCTATCGTGATTAACTGGATCAATAACATGCAATCGATAGATGGAGAATATTTGTTTTGGTTATTCATTAATTAAAAGCATTTTAACGGACAGTCCATCCTCTGATAAATCTCCAATCGGTGTTATTTTCAATAAATAATTTCCAATATAATTATTATTTTCCTATTGACGTTTACAAACCATCACAACAAGCCTTATTGTAAAACCACAATAACCCAAAACCCACAATTTCATAACACAATACAAACAAGTACTAAGCATAAATTATCCTCTATAGTTTAATTGTATTACTACAAAATACAACACGATTACTGTACATAACAGCTAAAACATTATTAGTGCATAATGCATGCTTAATACTCTCTGTCACTCGTAAATTGTAATTATATTCTCCAATTTACTCGTTATAATCTCAGTTTATGATTTAAGTTAAGCTTTAGAATTAAGTTCATGGACTTGTGTTTATTGTTAAATGATTTATAGTACATTAAGATAATGTACCAAAGATGATGCTGATAACGGTGCTGCTTGCTCATAAAGTTCTGGTTTTAATTATAAATTAATAATCAACCTCTGTAATGTGGTGGTGGTCGGCTCATAGCCAGGACGCGGCGGGTTCGATTCCCTCGACTGGACAAGTATTATTGCACAAAAAAGCGCAAATACTTATTTCGAGTCTGGGTTTAGTGACTATGTGCCTCGTAGTGCCTGGGTCCCTATATACAGAATGGAATCCTAGTTAGGTTCCAGGATCTATGTATGTGATCATTGGGTATTATTTATATAATAGGTCTTTACCTATGAAATTGCCGTATTGCAGTACAGACTTTTTCAAACAAAAAAAAGTTTTGATTGGCTATGAATTCTAAATTCAAATTAATTTTGTTTTAAAAATATGACATTCTATTTACAATATAAGTCTTTTGTTTATTGATTAGCGTTGTATTTTCATTACATTTCAACATTTTTCCTCATAATGGATACTTTGAAATTTCGTGTAATTATGGAATATGAGTTCCGTCGTGGCACCAACGCGGCACAAACGACACGTAACATCAACGACGTTTACGGAGAGAACTGTACAAACGAACGTACAACCCGTTATTGGTTTGCTCGGTTCCGTTCTGGGAATTTTGACTTGAAAAATGAACCTCGTGGTCATCCGGATACTTTGGTCAACAATGATGAATTAAAGGCGATTGTGGAAGCTGATCAATCTCAATCTACAGCTGAGCTGGCAGCAGCTTTTGATGTTAGCATCAAAACAATATTGGTCCATTTGCGACAGATTGGCAAGATAAAAAAGCTTGATAGATGGGTGCCCCACGAACTTAACGATCGCCAGCGCAACGTACGCGTCGAGACTTGCCTTGCGCTGCTTAACAGGCACAGAAATGAAGGAATTTTGAACCGAATTGTTACGTGCGACGAAAAATGGATTCTTTTTGACAATCGAAAGCGCTCAGCAAGTTGGTTAGATCCTGGTTCGGTACCAAAGCAATGTGCAAAACGAAAAATGACCCCTAGAAAGGTGATGGTCACAGTTTGGTGGTCTAGTGCTGATGTGATTCATCATAGCTTTTTACAAAACGGCGAGAGCATTACTGCAGATGTGTACATTGAAGAACTGACCATAATGATGGCGAAACTCGCACGTCTGCAACCAGCTTTGGTCAATCGGTCGTCTCCACTGCTACTTCACGACAACGCGCGACCCCATACTGCACAACAGACCGTCTCTAAGCTGCATGAGTTGGGTTTGGAAGCTCTCCCTCATCCGCCATACTCACCAGATCTTGCGCCTACCGACTATTACTTTTTACAAAATTTGGACAACTTTTTAGCGGGAAAAAAATTCGATTCCCGAGAGGCAGTACAAAACGCCTTTGAAGAGTTTGTTGTCTCCCGTCCTGCTGATTTTTACAAGAAGGGCATCCATAAACTGCCACAGCGTTGGCAAAGATGCATTGATTGCAGGGGTGATTACTTTGAATAAAAGAAATAAATAAGTTCGAAAAAAAAATACTTTAACTTTTTTCAAACAAAACGGCAATTTCATAGGTAAAGACCTAATATTAATAAGCGAGATTTACTTAATACATTCTTGTTAATGGAACGGAAAACTACTTTTTTCGAATCCTACTAGATTTACAAGTAGACGCCGATCGAAAGCGAACCGAAGTCTCGCCATAATGAACGACTCTCCTTGCCGAACTTACACATTAAAAGTATGGATCGTACAGAACCTTGAGAATATACAACATTCAAATCTTTTACTATGAGAGCTTATCATAAACAATAAATCCTAGGGTATTGCATACTTTGTTAAAGAACCGGTACATACATACATGGAGAAAATATTTGTACTTCCATAAGAAGCCACATAATATTTACTTCATAATATTCGTAATTTATGTTCATTCATGCTTTCCATATTCTCCCTGCTTGAGCGATTCGACTATTTTCCATTATACATTATGAATGTTCGTTTACCTCATTTCATGCTTCTGTGGTTACCATCACGCTTCATTGTATGCAGACAACATCCATGTAAGTTTTAGTGGTAATTATGTAGTGTTTCACGCTACTTATGCTTATAAAGCTATAATTATGTAGTGCAATTTACTTTATCTAGAGATGGCGCTTGCGTTGTTTGTCAAATATAGCATTGTAAACGCTAAAGCTCAATCAGATCATATCAATTCTAATATAAAATATTTTTAACCATCCAACATCCCACAATCTATCTGAAATGTTCCAATTCTGAATATGAACTCTTCGTTTCTTTCATACTGAATGTTGATGAAGAATGCAGATTCGGAATTAGTTTGAACATCGTAGTTTTGTGCTTTATTGAAATAATCTCAATAGAATGCTTTTAATTGAATTATTAACCACATACCGTGCAATCCATCACTCAATTGGCCTCCTTAATCTGCCAAATGAGAGCCGCAACACCTCCAAACGCAGCAATTTGCTGGATGGACGCCTCCACACGATGCGACTGACTGACTTGACTGATTGAGTTGACAAATCGTGTGGCAGATTGTATGACGTGTACTTTACTATAAGTGGCCAGCAGTAGTCGAACCTTATATACAACACGTCATTTGCTGTATAATTGGTACACCATATATTTGCACTTTTAGCCTACCTTAGTCCCCTCCAGCCTCAGCCCCAGCTAGTCTACGTAATGCATACAAATTACAAAAACTGTTAAAGCATCAAAACTACACCGGTGCGTGACGCTTACATTACAAATCCATACATAGTTGTATTGGTTTTAAATTAACTAAGAATTTCATTTGTTTTATTGTAGTTTTATAATCGGGCTTAAACTCCGACGCAGTGGACTCATTGTGGTGATGGACACGTTACCATTGACTTAACCCAAATTGAACTTGCGGTCAAAGGAAGCTTACCTTAGAATGTCAAGGATAGTCTTATTCTATAGTCACTAATCTATACGTAGCCTAAAGCTTATTACAAAACCCTAACAAAGAGATGTCAAATTGTCAAATGTAGACCGAGGTCGAATTCTGGATTAACCAATCACGAGGGCTCTGTCCAAATCGTTCGCTCTTTGATCGAAATAGCTAACTGCGGGATACGTAGGCGGAAGTATACAAATACTACGTCTAATTTTATTAATCAAATGCAAGTTTTTATTACAATATTTTATTCTAATGTTCCCACGCAATATAAAACTGAGACAAAGATAATATATATTGCAAGGCACTTGCTTTGTCACTTCGATTACTTACATTTTCAATGTATAAATATTGAATGAATGCATTCCGCAATTCCACCTGTCCTTTTACAGCCCATAGTCCTTATTATAAATGTTTATAATGTAAATTCTCATGTCGCCTATGACAACGGAGCTCGAGACGCTTTGTTTGTGAAATATGACGCAACCGCGGAAGCATATTTGCACATTTTGTGTCGCTACACTAAGTGCAAGCTAATTGCTAAGCCATGCTTTGGACATAGACATAGAATATTACGTACCATAACTTTTATCTCGGTTATTTAATGCAAAACTAAACAACAATGCAATCGATTACGAAGGTAGAGCTGAACTAGCTCTGTCAAGCACTGGATAGATGGCCGAAATGCTAAAGGTCACTGACCCCAATTCAGTTGTTTTTCGAGCCTAGGTGTCAGGACTTTTTTTTAAATGTTAGTAAATGATGTGACGACCTAGTCGTTCAACTGATGTTAAGCGCCACGGCTGCCCATAACAGATCAGTGTCACTCGGAACTCTAAAACATAGAGTTTCGCGCGACACTGCACTGCGCACATCATCCTGAGATATCAACACTGTCTGGTAATAAGATTACTCGACTGTGAGATCAGATCATAAAGTCTCAATTGCCCAGTAATTTCACTAGCTACAGTGCCCTTCAAGCCGGAACACCGTAGTGCTTGCACACTACTGTTTGGCGGCAGAATAACTGGCAAAGCGGTGGTACCTACCTAGACCAACTTTGCAACAAAGTCCTACCTACCACTTACTTTTCTGCAAAGTTCGTCTAGGTAGGTACACCGCCGCTTCGCTAGTTATTCTGCCAGTTCTGGTGGTGGTTTCAGGCTTGAAGAGCACTGTAGCTAGTGAAATTACTGGGCAAATGAGACTCTATGACCTGATTTCGGTGTCTCAGGATGATGTGCGCAGTGCAGTGTCAAACGAAACTTTATATTGTAAAGTTGCAGTGCTACTACTGCAATTGTTATGGGCAGCCGTGACGCTTAACATCGGTGAACGACTAGCATGTCACGCCATTCATTAACAAAAAAGTTCACAAGCAAAAGTAATATTCTTACAGTTAGTAACTGATTTTATTTGCAACCGATGCCGTCTTCAATCTTATAGGTACGTAACTCGATCTTGACACTTTAACAAGGTCCAAAGTAGAACCGCGTGTTTACTTTACATTCAATACACGCCAAGTTATTTTAAGCCATGACGTATTGCAGATATGTTACTTCCTATTCTACCTACTAAAATATAGAAAAGTTTTGACTTTGCTAATCATAGCATAATCAAGCGTGAGTAGTGTCTGTGCGAAAAAGTAGTATTAAATTAAGATGTGACTGATGCTTCTGTGGCAATTTTTTATCGTAAACTAATTGCATATGTAATACACCTGTTAAAAAACCTCTGCGATATATCTTTTTGAAGCGTTCATCATTTACTTTAATAATTAGGTAATAAAAAATAATAAGATATATCGAGATATATGTAGTCGTAATATAACGATATTTATGTGCAATCATAATTCGCATTCCACCTTTTACGTCTTGGTCTAACCTTCAAGCGTCTTGAATCCATATTACTGAAGGTCATCTACGATTTCAGCTTTCTTGTCGGGGCCAACATTCAACCATCTAAATAGGATAATAGAAGATCAGGATTATAATATAGCCTGGCCCGATAGCTCTCAGTTGGTAGTAACCCTTCTGAGCTGTGAGTTGTGGGTTCGATTCCCACCCAGCGCAAACATTTGTTAAATGAACATCGATGATTGTTCTGTGTCTGGATGATAGGTTGTATTCTATGTATGTATTTACAAACAAAAAGTATCTAAGTCTTGTATCAGTTATTTGGTTTCCCATAGTACAAGTGTTTCTTAGTATGGGGCTAGATGGCGCTGTGTGAAATGTCCACAATATTTATTTATTTATAATTGTAATATTTTGTTAGAGTATAAAGTCAAATACACAATGTGGCCGTATACGATCCTCACTAAACCTATGTCTGTATTAATTCTAGGACTACAAAAAACCTCTAGAAGAGAGCAGCCCACCGATCCTGAACTGCAGCAAAATCCAGACTCTATTCCATCGGTTGCCAGACATATTGCAATGCCACCTACACTTCCGCACCGCCCTTGCAGATTGCGCGCGCACGTGGGACCGCGATGAAAAAATAGGTATGTGTAGAAACTTCTAGAATAAGCATTCTACTATACTGCGTGATCTGAAGTCCAATCTCTTCTGTTCCTGACATTTTGCTATGTCAATGGATGCTGGATGATAGCAGTCCAAACTAGCCTTCATCCATTACCGGACGTTTTGCAATATACTGTGCTGCTAGATTGTACTATGAAATAATTCAGTTGAAACATTTTCACCATCACAATATCCCATAAACAAAGTGGCAAATTTGCAAAACGGTTTCAGCAGGTTAAATTAATATTCTGTGCCATTGCAGTTTAACTCGACACAAATAAAAGACCGGTCTAACAAAAGATGTCAGGATGTCGACCGCAGCTAATTTCCACCTGTATACTTGACCGCACTGACATGAAAAGAACCTGACGAGCTGTCTCCATAAACATAAGAAAATATCGCGACTTGATATTTGCTTTTCAATCGTTCCTTTTGTTCCAAGTTTCAAGCGTAACGTTTGTGACAGTGACGATTTGATGAGTATTAAAATAATGTTTGCAAAGACATTTCAATCAAATTGGAAAATGGTTCCAGATACCGATAATTGATTAAAAGCCATAAAATAAAAAATGTTTTATTACAGTACCATTTGAATAAATTTTAATAATAATAACGCGCTCGCATCTCAACTAAAACTACTCGACAAAAGTGATTTTCTTATCGATGATACACGTAATTCTAAGCTGACAATTAAGCATAAAGAGCATAAATAACCACTTGATTTTACATATATCATAAAGTGTTGTTTTTTCAGTTATCTCCTAAATATACACGCTGCTTATATCATCTCCAACATCATTAGAAAACACATTTTCCCCAGCGTTTTAAATGAAATTTAATATAGATATTAGTCGTCACCAACATACGTAGTCGAACTGTATGTGATTCATCCAAGCGTATCAAGTGGGTTTACTATGCACAATTTATTTACAGACGCGAATACGGGTCGCGGCACGAAAATTTACGTTAATAGCCAGTCGCTAGCGCCAATATCTATCATTCGAATAGCTTTCGCGGCACATTTTATAACCCGTATGGCCCATTACTCTGTCTGCAAAGCACTAAAGACCTGTGCAAACGGTCAAACTTTTTTCACACGTACGCGTTGTATTAATGTTTTGGTAGTCTAATGTCAAGGTTTTATTGATGGTAAAATAAACGTATATTTTTATTTTTAGGTTAGTCTGTTTTTCGACCTCCGAAAGATCAAGACAGTCTGGGAAGTGTGATTTATGTTATATAATTTTACAAATTATATTAACAAAATATGTCAAATTTTTTTCCATCCAAATAATATCTATGAAAATGTGACTTTTGTATAATTTTACATTTATCACCGAGTCCTATAATTTTTTTTTGCTATTTAAGATATCCCAAATAATATCTGAATAAAGTAAAGATTTAGTAAGTATGTTAGTCTTCAGTAGGTGTAAAAATAAACGTACATATCAGCTTACTTGATCGTTTGTAGCTAGCGTTAGCTAAAATTAAATATACATGATTTAGATTTCCACGCAAAAAGTCGCCTTGACTATTTGGTGCTAGACTAGCTAAAACATCAAACAAACTTGTAAAAACTGACCAAGGGCAACGGAAATTGAGCGCTATTGTTTTGATAAAAACGTTTCACGTTTAATTGGTTATTTGAGCGATATATAAATGTCTCTTTGATGCAAATCGCTTGCTTTAAAATTGTTTTAATACACGTGAATTCATAATTACGGACTTGACACAGATATTTTATTCTAAACTGCTTTAAATAATTCTATATTTGTCGTTCGATGTTGTTTTTAGTTTGTTTACAAGCATATACTACAAGAAGTCATGTGTTTTGCGCAATTAATTTCGTTTTTTTTTTTGGAAAACGTTATTTACGTGTTTTCTCAACTCTCTAAAAGATTGATTGATGGTGATGATGTTGGCTGCCAATTGCGATGTTGGCTAGGCATGGAATAATCTGTATAAAAAATACATTTTTTTTCTTGTGAATATAAATAGTACTAATACTTTTTGCCTATTAGCGAAGCATTGTGATAAGGTTCGTTTAAGAACATGCATATATTTTCCTAATAAGTAATGGAATTAATTGTTATAATTACATAACCCAGTGCCTACCTTATTTCAACATGCGGCCACCTAATGTGCGTTTTACCTTGAACATGTCTTATTAAAAAATATAACTAATAATATTAGTAAAGATTCTGCAACAAAATCATTCGCGCGATGTTTCATCTTCTCTATTTCAGTAACTTGTTTGTTCCAGGCGAGGTCTTCCTTAGCGCGTTCTCAAAGGCAGTGGTGCTGGACGTGTATTCAGATTTCATCAACAACTTCTCCGTGGCGATGGAGCTCGCCAAGATGGAGTCCAAACGGAAATCCGCTCTGGCCGACTTCTTCAAAGTGAAGCAGATCAGCGCTCATGACAGACTGTCCTTTTTTGGACTGATGGTGAAACCCGTGCAGAGGTTTCCGCAGTTTATTATGTTTTTACAGGTATTGTATAAACAAAATGTATTTAAAATCATATCGTATCCACCGTCGAACATCGACTTTCCATGCCATGTGACCACTTTGGGCGGCTTCTTGCCGCTCTCATCCAATGGATCCCCATGGTTGTGACAATCGTTACTCTACCTAGTCGGGCGCCGGCCTGCACTGCGTCTTATGATGCATGGTCAATGAACCTGCAACCCTGAGCATAGCCCTTTTCATAGCTCGTTGCGCGACTCGCTGTTGTCTAATGAGGCATAGCGTTGAAAATAATATATTTCTACTGTGTCTCTATCTAACTCTTTACTTCTTATGGTGCATTATTATGGAATTGTTCGACTCAAACCGTCCCGCTTATGTACTTGTAGTAACTCGGAACTAAAGTTTAGGATTCACAGTGCGTGCGTCACACCATTCATATAATTATATTGTTATTTATAGAATATACGAAGAGGTTTTGTTTGAGTTTGACTTGAATCTTAAAATGTTATAATCATTGCAGGATTTATTAAAACACACGCCTCCCGGTCACGCGGACCGCGTCGCTTTACAACGCGCCCTGACTAGACTGGAGGCGTTAGCTGATGCATTGAACGAGAGGAAACGGGATGCTGAGAGAACTCAGGTAAAGAAACTTTCTCTACACTGGGTACTTCATTATGAGCCTGAGTTAGTCCATTTATGGACATTGGGCTCTCCCAAGGCACGCTACTGAGCCCGGTCTTCGGCGTTTCTCATCCAACTGGTGTCAGGCCACTCGGCGTAATTCGTCACTTTGTTGTTTGCCAAGCACGGTTTCCATTCAAGAAAGTGTAAAAAGTGTGTTTAAGGTGTACTGTGTTGTGTTGGTTGTGTGTTCTGTTGGGTATGTCATTAAATTTAGTTGATTGGCGCATCACTTAATTTTTGAGTCCATTTTTTAGTTACTTTAATTTTTTAAGTCTGTTTTTTTCATAGCGGGCTTTGCATTGAATACATTATTGAAATACATTATGTGATTAATAATCACATAATGTATTAAAAATACACAAATTTTATAATACCAACTCAAAAGAAACAAAGGAGCATTTTTTGCGTTCTCGCCAATACTTAAATGTTTAATTACTGAGTGACCGAAGTCTCTGCTTTAACTCGCGTAATTTGCTTTTTTCTTCCCGGATGTATTTTGATATTCTTGTACAGATCGATTTTCAACTAATCCCAACGAAATTATACAGATTCTACGATTTCATATAAATTTTTACCGTTTGTGATTTTTGTTTAGAGGTTTATTTCCTCCGTGAAGCGAGGAAGTTTGCGCCATTTACTGGTCTATTTGAATAATATTTAGCAGAAACATTCGGTGCTAATATGAACAAAATCATTCAAGAAATTGATTAAGATATATAAGGTAGGCTAAGGAACATAGTTTATGTCAAGTTAATCACTTGGTTCTAAGTTCTCAATCTGTAATTCCATTTCAGTTGTATCGTTATTGTTTGGCAGGCGTTCCGGGCAGCTTTGCGAAGGTTGACGAGAGGTGGCGTGGCAGGCGCGGGCGGGGCTGGAACCGCGGCCCGGTTTGGTTCGGCTCGGCTGCTAGCATCCCGGGCTGACAAGCGACATCTGTTGCGGGAGGACGATGTCTTGCAGTTGGTAAGATTTACTTCCCATTTTCTAAATGACTAACAAAAAGAGACGGTTCATTGTTATCAATATTCAATGCAATCTGTTGTTATTGGTACAGGTTGTTAAAGTGAATGGCGTACGATGTGTTTCAGGCGTATGTTACTTAATTAGTTGATATCTTCGAGATTTGCGAACTGAATCTGATGTTGGTGATTTTTTATAAATCTATATTAGTACCTGATAAGGTGATTTTCATCGCTTAGTTAGCCCACTTTTTTTTAACCTTTTAAATAAAAAAACTGTCTAAGTGACTTATTTGTAGAATCATTGATGAGGGTGACAATCAAGCACAGACAACAGTCGGTGGAAATCAGAGGCGCTACTGATGCATTGTCTACCCGTTCAGAGTTTTCACACATGTGTCTCATAATGTAATAAATGATGCCTATTTCGTACTTTTTTGGGCTATTTACCCGGCTTACATTATTGAAATCCTTTAGACATATGGTTGTCCATCTGACTGTTTGCAAAAGAACTGTGGTCTCAGGAAAAACAGAAGGTATTCAATCAATTCATTATCTTCGCACAACAGGACCACGCGTTATCTACGCCAGTGTATTACCATAAAATAGAAATAAAATAAAATTTTCCTTGCAGGAGTTTAGCCAATCGGGCGGGCTATCGAAATCCAAGCCTCGTCGCCTGCTGCTCCTGAATGACCTGGTGGTGTGCGTATCGGTGGGAACAGGCGGAGAGGATGCGGAACGGATGGGACTTAAATGGGGACTCAAATGGGCGCACCCTGTACAAGATGTCGACGTAGTTGATACTGGGACTTCGCCTACACTAAGCAGAGTGCTGGCACAAGGTGAAATATACGGAAACGTTAACAGTTTAAAGGACAGTTAAATTTTCCATGTAATAAAATAGCCAATGACTTCCCAATCGTGTTTCGTGTGTAATACAGCCAATTTAAAACGACGGCTCACCTGCCGAACATCTTCTTTCTGTAACTGTTACAAATTGTAGTTCATAGCACTTATCCTTTCACTTTATTTGTAAATTGTACTATAGTACATTGTGTTGAACAGTATAAGCAATAAAATCTATGCTCGGCTACATCAAAAGTTACTCATTATAATAGGCATTGTAAACTACACAAACATGAGATCTCGATTGCATAATTGTGCTTTGTATTTTCATAAAATTGTATCTTACTATTATGTAGCAAGTATTCCATCACTATTGGTCTTATACGTTGAATACCTTTTAAAAAAAAGATGTATTTCTACACACCATAACTTATTTTGTGTCCACATACCTACAGGAACGAACCGAAGCGGCAGCCTCCGTTCTAACTCCAGCCACGACATGAGCACATCTACGGGTGATTCCCTTTGCAGCGAGATGTCAGCACTTATGCACGATTTTGAAACTGTGTCGCGGATCGCGGAACTGGCGGCTACTTTACGGACGCCTTACCCTGAACTGTCTCCGGAGATGTTCCGAGCATTGACGCAGAGTATACAGAAAAGTATACAGGTCAGTTTACCTATGCTTTTTATTTCTTTAGCGAGCCAATGGGGACTTTGGTGCTCTTAATGTTGCTTGTTAATGATATGGACAAAATTGGTGCCTCGGTAAAGTAATGTTTGCTGTAAATGTAAAAGATATTTGCAACGTGAGCAACCATATTCACATCCACATAACAAATAGGTCCAAAATAACGAGTGTGCTTTAGACTGACTGACACGACTGAAGTAAAACTTCTTTAACTCCATCTCTCTTGCCTCTACAGTAATATACGAAACGTAAATCTTTCTTTCAATTTTGACTTAGAGGGAGATATATCTCCGTTCGTCTCAACAGCTTACCCCCAAGTCAGGCGTGCGTAAAGAAGTTTTACTTCAAAAATCAAGGTTTATTAGTAATATCTTTTATATTAAATAGAGTTAGAAACGTGATTTGTAACAGTATTATGAGGCAATGGATTTAAATATAAGCCATTTCTGGAGTCTTGTCTTGACAGACAGACTCTGTCTAATCTTATAACCCTTCCGGTTATATTGATGTTTTTTCCTATTACAGGCCCTTAAGCGACGGTTATTTTATATTATTTTTCCGCTCGTCCACAGAAAAAAGACGAAGAGATGGCATGGGTAGATTCATGCTGTCTCCAGTTGAAGATCCGCGGGCGAGATGATCCGATAACGTTCCGCGCCACTGAGCCAGGCGCGCGGCTCGCTTGGGCCACGGAGTTGCGGTTGGCGCAGTTGGCCCAAGCCTCGGCCAACTCGCCCGCTTGGAGACTGCCGGCGCCCCATAACGCTCCACCGCATAAGATGCCGCTGTTCGTCGCTGCTACGTCTGTCTACTCTTCGAAGCAGTTGACTGAGGTGAGGCCACACCCTGCCGATGTAATAATACTTGTTCTCCTTGTGTAGCCAAGTAATCAAAATCCTGGTATGCAGAATAATAATACCTTGTACCAGGACACGTCTTGGGCTACCCAGATTCTCCAAAATGGAGTCTATAGAAAGCCGATGAACTGGTAACTTTACGTCGGTGTTCTAAGCTGTGGAGCTTAGTTTTCACCAACGCATCACTGACCAATAAAATTTTAGGCTCGTCTCTGAATGGCGTGGCTAGTATATTGTCGAAACATGCCATAAATGGTTACGTAATTAATACAGGATCACCGCCGCACCATTCATGCTTTTTCGCAGCTTATCCAGCCATGGACTCGATTAAGAGCTAAACTTGAGACCAGGGAGGTGATCATGGAACTTTGATAACAATGCAATAGAAGAAATTTCATTCCTATTGTAATTTGAAACTTTCCTTGGTAACTATCCACATAAGCTACTGAAACCGTCAAATCTATACAAATTTCTGTTTCCATTTGTTGCAATTAAGTTCCGTGATCGCCTAACAGATGTTACAGTAACATCCCAGTGGTCTGTGACTGGTACTCATCTTGGAAAGACGTGTGTCGTGAGCGAATTTGCATCTTTTAACGTGGAGACAAAGTATAAAATGCTCTGTACGTGTGTTGTGACATATGTCTCCGTCGTCAGGTGCGGTGCGGGTGTTTCTACACGTCGTCGGGCAACCGCGGCGCGGGCACGCGGCGCGCGCGCTCGCTCGTGTGGGTGTGCGCGGGCGGCGCCGACAGCCACGTGGCCGTGCTCACGCACCGCGCCGCGCACCTCAAGACGCTCGTCACGCTGGACCTGCCCGACACCAAGGCATGTATCCAAGATGCACATTCCTTCACTCAAACTCTAAGTTGTTTTTTATTACATTTTTTGCAAATAGGCTATTTAATTTGTCGTGCGTTACGTATCTAACGAGCCACCAAGAAGCATCATTGTACGAGCCATGTACATTATTACTTAAGTAGGTGTAATTATTTAGCTAAGTAAGCGGTATCGGGCGCCGAGCGCAACTATTTATGTAACATTTTATATTTTTAAGTTAGTTGACATTAAACAGTCGCTCAGACAACATCGTTTCACTTTTTAACATAATAACATTTAATTAACAACATTAACAACAACATTGGGTGTATCTCTACACAACAAGAGCTGCACCCTAACATTCATCTTTTCCTTATCCAGGAAGCACATTACTTCAGTAGCGCGTTACGTATCTAACAAGCCACCAAGAAGCATCATCATTTCCGTCGTTTCCTTATCCAGGAAGCACATTCCTTAGTAGCGCGAAGTATCGGATCTAAGTTTTCTTTTCTACATTGTGCCGCATTGCTTGCTCCAGTAGTGGGAAAGGGAAAATCTTTTTTTTGAGACTGCGAGAAACACAAATAAGAAAATAAATTGGGTTTTATTTCTTTAAACTTATATATTACAAAATCACTTATTTATATTTATTTACAATTTGTAATTTTATATGCTTAGATCAATATCGTAATATATAAGGTAATCGTAACGTATTCAAGTTTTTTGAGTTTCTAACTTGTAGTTTAAATTAACCTACATATTTGCAATAAAGTGTTTGTATTTTGAGTCTTGAAGCCGCGCGTTCACCATTAGCCGCGTACTGACTGAGCGAGCTGTCTCGCTCCATAGATGTGCATAAAGCTGCCGCGCGCGGGAAGGCCAGCCTGCGGTGACGCTGAGACACCATCGAGCGCTCAGTTTAACGTGAAGTCGCCATAAGACCGTAGGCACGTGACAACCGTCATGAGTGACCGCGGCAAATGAACTGAGGCGCTTCTTGAGCATCCATAAAACCGACAACGCTCGACTCGAGCGAGTATTTGCCTCATGAGGCTGCTTAGTCAGTCAGTACACGGATACTCACGCAAAACGTAGTATAGTAAGAACAATGCCACTACCGCTGATTCGTGATCTTAAAATAATTGATATATTCATAACCTTATTTGTCTAATGACCCTGCACTCGTATTTTAAAGCCACTCCAATTCTTGGTGCAATTTCTTTCCGCACATCGTAATAGTTTTCCGGCTTGTTTGGTTGAAAAGTTATAACGCAATCTTTATTTCTATGATTTTTTTCCTATTTTCGCAGGTGACGGCGATGGAATACGCTAAAGGAATACGACAAGTGACCACGCTGTGCGGCGACACAGTGTGGCTCGGCACTGAAGACAAGAAGATCATCATATTCTCCGGCGTGGAGCCCGAGAAACAAGAGAAGCTCACCGAAGTGGCGACCGTCGCTGCAGTCACTCAGATCAAATACCACTGCGACGCGATGTTCGTCGGCCTTTCCAACGGACGAGTTTCCGTGTACCGACGGAGCCATGACGACGCTTGGGCGCTACAAGAACCACTCGCAGTTGAACTTGGAGACAAGCCCGTACACTGCGTGCTTCCCGTCGACGGAATAGTGTACGCCACCTGCACAAGACGAGTGTTCGCAATCAACGCCCTAACAGCCGAAATCATGCGCATCCTAGAACTGAAAGGCGAAGTCGACAAATCCGTCAAGTATCTCGCGCATTCCGGCGTCGGACTCTGGACCGCGTTCTCCGACTCGACGTACGTGAGCTTATACCACGCTGAAACGTTCGAACACTTGCAGAACATTGACATCGCCGCTGACGTGGCGAAAACCATCGGAGCGAGGGAAGGAAGCAAGCCCGCACACATATCCGCTTTGTTAGCTGGACAAGGATTGCTGTGGGTCGGGACGACAGCGGGAGTTAGCGTTACAGTCCCGCTACCGAAGCTGGAAGGGCTACCTTTATTAGGCGGACAAATTGGGGTGTCGTACCATGCACATGCAGGCCCTGTCACCTTCCTTCTATCCCTCGTCCCCGAGGCTAGGGACGTCGACGTTAACGTAGTCCGACGAAACTTATCCAACGCGCGAGCTTTAGCCGACACTTCCGTGCTACACGAATTTAAAGAAGAAGAAACCAAGGACGATGACAAACCAAAATTGGAAAGACGAATTTCCGAAGAATCCAGCCCGTATAGACCGCAACGTGTGCAATCCGCCATCGTCAGAAGAAAGAAACCGGGCGATGTTCGCCTCAGCAAAACATTACCGAAATGCGCCAACCTAAACGCGGTTGACGTTTACGGTCTATTCGGAGACTTGATGTTCGTGAAAGACTGC
Organism: Ennomos fuscantarius; assembly: GCA_905220475.3. NCBI lineage: Eukaryota > Metazoa > Arthropoda > Insecta > Lepidoptera > Geometridae > Ennomos > Ennomos fuscantarius. Next base: position 7,979,239 of record HG992037.1, on the reverse strand, counting down.
GTGGGAGAAGGAGACGTGAGCGGTTCTGGCGGAGAATCTTTGCGAAGAAGCGACCCTGAATTAGCTGCTATTCCGTTCCGCGTTAGTACTCTAGATCGGCGGTTGAGAATGCGCGCGGGGCGACCGAGGAGCCTCGATCTATCAAGCTGGTCTGTAGACTCGCGGGCCTCTAGCTTATGCACCTCATCGGGTAGCGAGGAATCGATGGCGCTGCGTGGCGTTTCTCGAACAAGTTCCGGTGCATCAGGCGCTGCTAACTTAGCCCCAATCGCCATATCCACTCCCGATTCCTCGTCCAGTAAATCGACAGCTTCCGAACGGTCCATATCTCGCAGCGACTCTTCAAACGCTGCCGAGACGAGGATCGTCAATAAGAACGCGGCGAGAAGTCTTCGCGGTTCGGATTATATTGTAGGCGAGGGCGCAGCTCGACGATCGGTTGTAACTATAATGGGCGGGCGAGGATATGTCGATTGGCGCCAGACAGCTGACGCGGCAGAAAGGCCGGTCATCGCTGCCGATCCCAACCCTAAAGACGCGCATCTAATTCTATGGGAAATGCGCTTGTGACAAACTAAACGTTCCAGTTACAACGCGCGTATTTTTACGTGAGACTCGGTTCCAAATCTGTTTTTGTGTCATATTAAGTTCAACAATGTAAATATAACGTTGACTGTAAATTCCATATTTCAGGGCTATTAACAGTATGTTACGTTAGGTTTATGTTTGTGCTATTTACTAAATCTTGTTATATTTGTCAGATGAGCAGAAATGGAATAAATTTACATGTGATAAGCTTTAAATTATTTTTCGATGTTTGGGCTTAGCTTTTCAATAGCCCAATGTTTACATTGGTATATTATATCGTATGGTATTTAGGCGTTGGTGCATTATATTTGTGATCGTTTACTAATTGTTCCTAAATTTGGAACAGTGAAGGTAACTAGCTAAAATAGTAATCTACATAATTATTATGAAATAAATATGCTCAGAACATAGTTTTTTAAAATTAAAAATTCAGATCTTTGAACAAAATTCTGCTTGCATTGAAATCAATATCTCCGTTTGTATATTTATAGTTGTATTCACCGCCTTATTAAGGTTACGCCTAGATTTATGATCTGTAATATCAACTAAAATTGTATAGTTTCTTTTTATTCGGTCTTTAGATTCTCGTTTTGGATGTACATTAAAGTAACAGTGTATTAAAGTAACAATAAAATTTAGTGGCCTTGTTTCATGAAAATTTCCAGTGTGATTAACATTTGTTTAAGCTTTATTGTTAGACATTACGTTTAATGTCGCTTTAAGAATTAGACTGATTTAGCTTAAGCATTAAAATATATTATTAGTTGAATTTTAGCAATTAAGATGTTCGAACGAATTATATACAGAATTGTTAAACGTGCGATCCAATGACTTTTTACTTGTTATTTCTCTCTAGAGATTGTTTATCATAAAATGACCTGCCTCTACAAAAAAATCAAATTAAAATGTTCTGGAAACTTATGAGATAAGCAGGTCAGATTATACTAGATAATTCCTCACCCCGTTTTGCCTGTTTCATGTAATAATGTACAGCTGTTGTTCCTTCTCCGGTTATATTTCCTACCAAGTCTATATCTGTTAGTTGTTAAATTGTTGTTTTCGGTCAGTAATAAAAACGGATTGTATGTATAATTGTTTTGCTCAGTCCAAAGATAAAAATATAATTCATTCAGGCATTAAAAATAATTTTATACATCTACCACAGGAAGTTTTCAGTTGTGCCAAATTGTTATGAACCAATTTGTGTAGAAAATTAATTTTAAAATTCTCAAATATTGCACACAAATTTTAATGTATTGAAAAGTTTACTTTTAAAAACGAAACGAAAATATCTCGAATATTCTGTACAATCTCGAATCCTAAGAAAATGAAATGTATTTAAGTTTATTTGTTCAGTTACATTAATTTGATCTTTATTTATGCTGCAAAACGTCACAACATGTATGTAGGTGTAAATAAATTTTAAGTTTATATGTATACACCTGTACAATTTTGTTTTATTCCGAGAAAACATTTCCTTATAATGTGATTATTATTACAGACCATTGGGCATTGGATTAGGCAGCTACTCAGTAAAAAAACAAAGTTCTATTTTTAGACTGTATTTTAAATAAGTTGCATATATTTCTGATTTTTATTTTCTTCTGATGGGAGTTCTCATGGCAGCCCTGAAAATTCAAAAAATTCAAGTAAATGCGTTGATAATTATTCGGGGGCGGGGCGCGGCTAGTATTCGATAAGAAACGCCAAAGGGTTAGATTCAACTAAACTAAAGAAGCTAGTTTGGTCTTTTAGGTTCTTCTAAGCATTGTAATCTATTACAGATTCAGATAATGACTAGCCAAGATTACCAATGATTGAATATAAGTAAATACTAGGTACTATCAAATGACTTAATTCAGAAATAGTATAGAATTGTAGTTAAGCAACATACTGTTACGTCTCTTGCATTCCCTAAGAGCTTCATTGAATTGCTCGCACTCTTGGAGATTTTCCCGGTTGGCGGCGCAGTTGAGGAACTGGGAAATCTCGTAAGCACAGGGCCCGGTTGGCTCTGTGCCTAGTTGATAGTTTCGCGGCAAAGCTTCTTCGACCTGCTGGCGATGCCTCCCGCCTCCGAACAGACTGCTGATAGCCTCTCCCGCTAGATGACCCTGCGAAGACGAAGAATAGGTTATGTGTGCAATTTAATTGTCTGCTTAAATTTCTACTTAATTAGAAAGTGAAAGGTGAAAAATTCAACACTACAAGTATTTAGGAGCTAATAAGAAATGTCAGTTAATCTGGGGCGGTGCAATAGATGACCGTCGCAAATCAATACTTAGGTAATGCACTTAATGCAACTTCTGCAAATTGCTTAAATTACTAACAACTCACCAACTTCAATACTTCCTGGTAAACCAAGTCTACTAACCCTCCACGCTAGTATACACTTATTATGTACTGTACGATTTAACATAAAGCCTTCGACGGCGACGTAGGATTAAAATCCTTCGAATTTTATTCGATATTGGACAGGTTCGTAATACGGCAGATTCTGTATTTACCATAGTCGTGCCCACGGTAACGCCACCAGCTACGGCTGCGGCGTCTCTGAAGATAGACCTCCGTGGCATCGGAGTGACCACGATGTTCGGCGGGTGCGCAGGTGCATGTTGATCGGCTCGACTGTAGCGGGACTGGCTACGGCTACCGCTGCTTACGATCAATGAGTTTGGGTCAACGCATAACGATATACAGAGAATGAGCCATTCTCCTCGGTACATTAAAATCTGCGATCACAGGCCGCCTGCCAAACGTGGTGATCAAACCACCCATCTATATATACAATAAGCGTTCTAACTAACGTTTATAGGGGAAGCCTGTGTTCAGTAGTGTTAGTTAGAAATTTTGTTCCCACAAACCTCTAGCTTTGACCAGTGAGTAGTCAATTAAGAAAAAAAATCTATTATTTATTAGAAAAGTTTTCCTAATTGGTTCTTTAGTTAGTAGTTATGCAGATGGAAACCTGGTTGGTGGTCATGGGGAAACAAATTCCTAAACTTTAAAATAAATAACTTTCGATTTAAAGAACAAGTCGTCATACTATTTATTGCTAAGAACTCGTTAATTAATTCAAGGAATAATATTTGTATGCTTTGTATTGTTGATCTAAACATCCAATGACGATGACAATTCACACAGCCCGAATTTGGCAACTATTACTGATTTATATATGTATAATTAATCAAAACTGTGTACTGAACACTGGCTGCGAGTCCTGCTGCTCATTACCGAATACCATCCAATACAAATGTTCTCAAGGAGGTTCTCTATGACTATAATTATGTTAAAATAAAACAAATAGCTTTTTGGCTGTTAATTTTATTAATTAAATTAAATTACGTAAAATAAAATGGATATTTTTTTTCCTATAGAATTCTACATCACAATTTTATTAACACAAAATGATATTCACTAAAATTTCCAAATGAATTAAAATGTAATATTATTTGGAAATCATATTTCTCTAGAAATAATATCTACTAGGTAGGTGCCTTTTCTGACAGTCAAATAAGAATGTTCTAATGTTGAGGTAGCCTTTGATGGAAAAAACAGTGTGGACAATGTCTTATATATGTTTATTATTGAATTTTGTAAGAAGTAATTCATAATGGCACCACTGTATAATTGAGTCTACATGTGGTTGTTGACTTTGCACTGGCGTAGAGCCTCATTGAATCCCTCACAGAGAGTGAGATCGTGTTGTTGTTGGGCACATTCAATAAACTGTTTGATCTCCCAAGCACATGGGCCTTGGGGTTGTTGTCCCTGAAGCTGGTTGTAGGTCTGTGCAGCTGGTTGAGCTGCCTGCTGCTGCTGTGCTGGCTCGCTATTGCTACCACCACTGAACAATCCAGTTAAAGCACTACCTGCCACGTGACCCTGCAATATCATCCAAACAATAACATTTACTTGTGTTCATTAATCCATTACTTTACACAAGGTCTATTAATAACTTCTCATGTAAATAAGTTTCAGATGATGCAAAAAAAATCTTTATTGTGCAAAACGATAATCATACTGACAAAACACAGCATCATGACAACGTCACGCTATCATGTGACCATCTTCCGACCACTTTGGCTTCTAGCCAATGTCACCACTGAAAAAGAATTTTATGTGTACTATTTCAGCTATATTGCAAAATTTTGTTGGATATGAAATAAGCGATAATTAATTGTGCATGGAATGGCCGATAAGGTCCAAGATCATCAATGTTTATGTTACGTAATGTCAATTTACGCACCACGGCGGATCCGACAGCTACACCACCAGCGGTGGCCGCCATCTGTCCGAACATGGAGGGCTGTTGTGGCTGAGCTGCCATAGCAGGAGCCGGGGCCGAAGGCGGGGCATGTGCAGGAAGATTCCTGCTCGGGGCAGGTGCAGGTGCAGCCCTAGAAAACATTGTGGTTAACCTCACTCACATGATAAAACCGCACGTCTAACATCGATCATTCGTAGCAACTTACCTTCGTTGGGGCGCAGGCGGAGGACTAGCAGAACGGCCTCGTCTCGGCATTTTGCTTTCAACACTTCTCAATAATAGCTCAACAACACTTTAAAAACTCTCTCCAAAAATGAATCGCGTAATGCGTTGTATTCGTTCAGTTATCAAAAATCTACTGTCACACACTGTCAGTGTAATAGTGTCAAGTGTCAGAAAAATTCAAGAAAATTCCACTAACACGTAGACGTATCACAGCAAGGAGAGGATACTACGCAAAGCAAGGTCGTAGTATCATATGGACGGATCGTATTCGAAAAATGCGTGTCGGTTTTGGCGGGAAAGCGAAAAAGATTGCGTCACCGCATTGTATTATTTTCCAAAACTTGTGTTATTTTCAGTGTTAGTGCATAAAATTGGTGGCATTCTATTCGTTAAGTGCTGGATTACAGGCGTGAGTGTGGAAAAATGGTATAAAGATGGTGAAACGTTTATTTTCGTGTAAAGTTGCCACCACTTTACTAGGAGTATGACTTTGACTAGACTATGACTTGACTTGATGACTTCGACTGTGACTTGACACATATTTGCGTGAAATATTATTATGTTATAATTTTATTATATTATATTATATATTATTAACTTAATGAATTATCAATTACTTGACACTGGCTAAATACACAAAAGTGTGGAGCCAAAACATTAAAGAAAAAAGAAGAAAAAAAATGCGTGTCCATTTTCTGTTGGTGTGAGTATCTAGATCTGCATTAGTGTGCGTGAGTAGGGAAGTGACCCCTGTTGAGAATGTATCGATATATATTAAATCTAACCAAACATTGCTGCAGAAAATTATAAAATCCTAACACTGTTTTCTACAAATGCTAACGCATTATACAATGAATTATAATGAATTGTTAGTGTGGAACTAGTTAGTATTTACAATTAGTATACGATACAAAACTTAAATCTACAAATATATACGAATATTTTAAAATTGAATTATTGCACCAATGACCTTTAGTAATCATTTGTTATAAAAAAAAAAATATGGCACTATTTTCTGCAACTGCGTTCTTTATTATATAATGAATTCTTAGTTTGAAACTGGTAAGTGTTTATGATTTGTATATACAAACCTAAATCTACAAATATATACATATATTTTAAAATTGCATTATTGCACCTTCAATTAGTATTTGTTATAAAAATGACAGTTTTCTACAACTGCGCTCTTTATTATAATAATAATGAATTCTTAGTTTGAAGCTAGTAAGCATTTACAACACCATAATCAGATCAGCTCAAAAGTACCAGATGTTACTACACTTACATAATGCAAAATTTCAGCTCAATCGAAAACCTGGACATGGGTCAAAATTGACTACTAAGATTTTATTACATTGTTAGTTAAAATAAACCACATAGTTGAAGTAAATATTATAATATGACAAAACAAATCAAACTGACAATACTCAAACAGAGAGAATAGAAAAGTTTTATACTCTTAGGTTGAGGTTATAACATTCCTCCCCATTTAGATTTAGATCTCATCAATCAAGCGCCGTGGAGGTCGGCCCTGACGCTGACTGCGACGGAGCTGAGGTGCCGCAACAATTGCCGTTGGTGTTGCGAAAACTGGAGATGAAGATGTGGGTGATGTGGATGGTGAAGCTGTAGATGATACGGGAGATGAAGTGGAAGATGAAGGGGATGTAGACGCAGATGAAACTAGCGTAGGTGGCATATGTGGAGATGGTGTGCAAGGTGACAGTATGGGTGGAGCAAAGGATGAGGCCGGTGCCGGTGCAGAGGGTATGGCATTTGTTGCAATACATGTAGGAGTTGTAGCGGCAGTGGCAGTAGCCATTGTGTCTGAAGGAGCAAGTCGCAGTCTCATATGATCAGCGTGTCTTCTTTTATCTACACCATCAGAAGTAGTAACCACGTAGGAATACTTGTGTTTGCGGGTCGCTACTGTTGTAGGTTGTAGGTTGCCACTTTCTTGTGTCTTGATATATACTTTATCGCCTGGCTGGTATGTGGGAGCAGAAGACATAATGTTGGCCTTCACTTGTTGATATTGTAAAGCTCTTCTCTTATCTGGGCGGATATTTGACAACAAACAGTTCAATTGTCTCCCAAACATCATCTGTGCTGGTGATTTACCGGTAGTGGAGTGTGGTGTATTCCGATAAATGAATAAGAACTCCAGTAATCGTTGCTTAAGATGAGTTCCGTTACTCGAAGCCATTCTAGTTTTGAAAGTTCTTACAAAACGTTCAGCTAATCCATTTGACCGAGGGTGATATGGAGATGACGTGATGTGTAGAATGCCTTGGTTTTTGCAATAATCTTTGAATTCTTGTGATACAAGCTGTGGACCGTTGTCTGAAACTATCATTTGAGGTAGGCCAAAGGTACTGAAAATATCATCCAAAGTTAGGCATAGACTTTTTGAAGTTATGTTTTTCATTGGTCTTAACTCACACCATTTGGACAACGCATCGCACAAAACCAACCAGTAAGTGCCTTCAAATGGACCCGCAAAATCAATATGAACTCTCTCCCATACTTGTTCTGGTATCGACCAGGAGAAGACTGGTAGTTCAGTATTAGATGGTCTGTTTTCCTGACACCTCGTGCATCTTTTAACAAAATTTTCAATGTCATCGTCGAGCGATGGCCACCATATATAAAAACGTGATAGTGCCTTCATGGCAGATATGCCAGGATGTCCTCTATGCAAATAGGTTAAGACGGTCTTTCTGAGTACCTCTGGTATGACCATCCTGCCTTGCCACATAACTATTTTGCCTTCTACTGATGATTCGAAACGTTTCCTGTAGTAGTGTTTCATGTCCTGCCTGTACTCAAGTTCTCTCCATCCAGTTTTTAGGTACTGACATACATGTGACAAAATTGGATCTTTGGATGTTTCCTGGCTCAAATTCTTTTCCGTTAAGTGAAGATCAGCTATTCTACTTTCTAGGAGTCGTAAGGTTGTACTGTGTATAGCGTTTTCAGTTAGTGAGGCTTCTGTATCAGGATTTGGTAATCTCGATAAACAGTCAGCCAAAATATTGTTTTCTCCCTTCTGGTAGCAAATGTCGTATTGGTAGCTTCCGATCAAAAGAGCCCATCTTACAAGCCTATTGTTGACTAGTTTCGGCAGGTTACGTTGTGGTCCTAAAATGTGGATGAGAGGCTTATGGTCTGTAACTAACGTAAATTTTGTTCCTCTCAAGTATTGGTCGAATTTTTTTATTCCAAATAATATGGCTAAAGCTTCTCGGTCAATTACAGAATATTTACGTTCAGCTGACCTTAGTTTTCTAGATGCGAATGCTATAGGTTGTTCCACGTTCTTGTTTCTGTGGTAAAGAACAGCTCCAACTCCTTTTTCAGATGCATCGCATGCTAAAAAGAGGGAACGATTTTCATCATATGCTATTAGAGGTTTTGCAGATGCAATGCTTGTCTTAGCGTCCTCGAAGATTTGTTTTTCGTGGTCTGTCCAATGCCATTTATTTTTGCCGCTAGTTAGTTCGTAGAGATCTGCACATAATCCATGAAGGTGTGGAATGAAGCGTTCGTAGTAGTTGATAAGGCCAAGAAAAGATCTCAGTTCTTTCGCGGTGGTTGGTTGTGAGGCCTTGCTGATTGCATCTATCTTTCCCTTTGTTGGACGTATTCCATGTCGGTCAATTGTGTGGCCAAGGTATTCGACTTGTTCTTTTAAAAAGTTGCATTTCTTTAAATTAACCTTTAAACCAGCCTGTTTTAACCGGTCTAAAACAGTAGAGAGTGTACGTAAATGTTCCTCTAAACTCTTTCCTGTCAGTGCAATGTCATCAAAATACACTGCAACGTTAGGGATGTCACCAAGAAGCTGGTCAAGAAAATTTTGAAAAATAGATGGTGCTGTTGAAATCCCAAATGGCATTCTGTTGTACTGGTAGTATCCTTTGTGTGTTGATATTGTCAAGTATTTTTTTGAATCTGGAGCTATTTCAAATTGTAAGTATGCGTCTTTGAGATCAATTTTTGAGTACATTATGCCGTTTGCAAGTTTCTGCCGTAAATGATCAAAGACAGGTACTGGGTGTAAATGTTTTGTTAAAACTGGATTCAGTGTAGTGCTGTAGTCTCCACAAATCCTGACATCGCCTGTAGGTTTCAAAACATTAACGGTAGGTGTAGCCCATTCTAGCGGGGTTATGTTTGGGTCTACTTTGTGTATAATACCTGTATCGACAAGACGGTCCAGCTCGCGTTCAACGTTTTTCTTCATGCTGAATTTGATAGGTCTTGCAGGGAGGTGTACTGGTTCAGCTCCGGGTTTGATATGGATGTTAACCTGGTAGTTTTTTACTTTACCGAGTTTACCATCAAAAAGGTCCTTAAATTTATTAAGTACTTGTTGGAGTGTTGTTGGTGTCACGGTTTTAACGGAGTACACAGGTTTTGAAATCCCAAACATCTCACTCCATCGTAGACCAAAAAGCATCGGATTTGCGTTTTTTATTACTACAACAGGTAAAATTTTGTGTCGACCGTCAACTTTGACATTTACGTCGGTGATCCCTTTTGTCTTTAGTTTATTGTTGCCGTAGGCCTTGAGTTTGGGTCCCTTGTCTAAGGGTGGTGATCCGATTTTCTTCCAAACATCGGTGCTGATAATAGAATAGGTAGAACCAGGGTCCCAATCCATAGTGCAGTTCATTCCATTGATAGTAACATCAATTTGTTTGCAGTCTTTGCTTCGAGTGGTGGTTACGTTACACACAAACTCGTCGTCATCCTCACTACTGCTGTCTACGGAGTCACGTGAAGAATGAGAAGTAGAAGCTTGAACATCTCTTATTTTTTGTAATTTCAGTATTAGATGGTCTGTTTTCCTGACACCTCGTGCATCTTTTAACAAAATTTTCAATGTCATCGTCGAGCGATGGCCACCATATATAAAAACGTGATAGTGCCTTCATGGCAGATATGCCAGGATGTCCTCTATGCAAATAGGTTAAGACGGTCTTTCTGAGTACCTCTGGTATGACCATCCTGCCTTGCCACATAACTATTTTGCCTTCTACTGATAATTCGAAACGTTTCCTGTAGTAGTGTTTCATGTCCTGCCTGTACTGTTTCGATGTATGTTGTTTCCCTTTGGCTGGCATAATATAGGCCCGTCCGGTCTTAATACAGCAGCTCTCAAAATGTCCCTTTATATTACATTCGTCGCATGTGTGGTTCTTTGCAGCGCACTTTGAGATGTCATGTCTGTCGCTTTTGCCACATCTAAAACATTGTTCAGAATATAGCTTTCGTTGTGTGTTATAGTTGGACTTTAAGTCTCTGGACTTCTGGGTACGGTTGTTTTTGATTCTATTAACATTGACAGTTGTACTTGGTGTATCATGCTCTGCTTGTTCCCGAGATTGAGAAACTGAAAAAATTTCTAGAAACGTCACCTCTCTTCCAGACTCCTGTAAATCAGGCCACTTTTGCTTCAGATCGGTTTCTAAATCTGGGTGATTCAACCCAGTAGCAAATCGATCCCGCAGTTGTCGTTCAAGCAGTCCTTCTGTATAGTCGCAATCCCGACTAAGACTTTTAAGTCTGTTCGCATAGTGTTCCATTGATTCATTGTGTTCCCTGGTGCAGTTCCAAAACTCCGTCAATGCGCGGTATCTTGTTTTTTTAATTCGGTATAAGTCTAGAAGTTTGGAGCATATGTCGTTGTACGTACTTGTTTCAAAATTCGGTGTTAATGCTATTTTGACCTCACGGAATATGTCTGGCGTTAATGTGTTTAATAGAATATCTTTCTGCAAATTTTGCTCGGTCACATTGAGAATTTGACATTTATTTGCAAAGAAATCAATGAAATCTTCTATTCTGCAATGTTCTGGGTCAAATTTCTCCATATTGAAATTCTTTATGATCATCATTTTATCGTTAGATGTAGACGGGGCGCTCGTCACGTTCCTTGTGTGTGTGTCATGACCTTTATGTACTGTTTGTATCAACAGTTTTAAAATTTGTGTTATTTGTTCTTGTTGCGCCTGTTGAGCACACAAGAACTGTGCAAATTGTTCATCGTTCATTATAATTAAATAATTTTCACTTCGTCGCCAATAAAATAAACCACATAGTTGAAGTAAATATTATAATATGACAAAACAAATCAAACTGACAATACTCAAACAGAGAGAATAGAAAAGTTTTATACTCTTAGGTTGAGGTTATAACATTAGTTTGTTGGCATATGCTAGATTTCCTTGAGATTCCATCATCAGATCCTGATTTGATATCCTGATGATAATGTGACCACCTCGGGAGTATATCGTTTCGATTTAAGTTTTTTTTTAAATCGGTAAACAATTTACTAAAATATCGATAAACCTACACAAAAAAATACATACAGGCGAACATAGAACCTTTTTCTTTTTGGAAGTAGGTTGAAATTGTTTTATTTGTGAAAATTCTCATTCAGAAAACTTAAAAATTAATAATAATACTTTTATTTAGGCCTAGGACATTTTGCAGTATCTGAATCGCTTTAAGTGAGAATATGTATTTTTTTTAAATTCAGCCCCTTGTCTGTTTAAGTGAAAATAACTTATTTTAAAGTAATGTCACTAATAATTATATTGCTATTTTAGAATCTGCATTTAGCGGATAAGTTTTTAAAGTAATGGGCACTGATCGCGTGGTACATTTTTTACACAATTCTCAGCTGAAATTTGATGTTGGATATGGAAGTTGAAATTTGAATTAAACACTTTTTTCTTTAGTATTATATTGTAATCAAATAAGTAACACAACGTATCGATTTTCGAAAAAATAAGTATTAATTTAATTATTATATGACCCCTCGTTAAAAATTATTTAGATTTCGCTATGTGATAGCTGAATACACAGAGTATCGACACCTTCACATTGGATCAATAATTACGCCACACCCTGTATACCCATATACGTACAACTTGTGAGTGTGATACAAACTTATCTGTATCAAGTTATCTTCATAAAACATTAGTGCAAAAAGTACGCGTGAGAAAAATCTTGGGTTATGACTCTAAGACTATTATGATTTTTTTTATCAACCTTTATAATTTTATTTTTTAGAATGTTCTATGATAAACAATTTTATAAGTTTCAACAGTGAACGCTACAACCATAATTATGTCAGAAATTTTAGAAAATAGGTATAAAGTAGGGAAAGGTTAAGGTTGCACTATGATCTTAATCCATTCAGCCTCTTTTAGTGAAAGTGATATTCTACTGTTACTCTCACTAAAATCAAATTAGTTTTGTGGAATTGTATGAGATTTAAGAATATCGACAAAGTCTAATGGGCAGTGTGGGTACATCACTAATCGAGAGGCGTAAAATAGCCCATCCCAATAATATCAATTAAAGCTTTAAATCTTAAATCAAGTAATTATCACGACATAGTAATTATATGATGCCAAAAATGTATATCCTTAATGTGAAATGCATATTTACTTTGAAACTTCGATATTTAACATAATAATAGCCAGTAAACACTTACGTGTGAAATGATGATTCTGATTTGCTTATTTCTCTTTTTGTTGTTTTTGATGAACAAAACACAGCGCAAAACGACATATTTTCACTATAGGAAACAATATTTTATCCTAATAACAATACATCACTTTTTATATATCACTTTTATTTGCTCTCGCGATTCAATCTTCTCACCTGCTATTCTGTCACAACATTACACGCGGTACGAGGTTGCCGTTCATACTATCGCTTTCTCGCATACTCTATACGACGATTCGTGTATTAGACAGAGATACGAGACAATATGTATGCACGAAAGATGCGGAGCGGCAACGCCGCATGGCGCCGTCCATTATGATCCTACGACCATGCTGTGAACCGTCTCTGTACGTACGTACAAACTGCTTTGTAAGTAAATAGATATCAAAGCGTAGTCATAGTTTTTCCATTATAAACTATGTAGGTAAAAATAACTTACGCAAATAGAGTGAATTCTGTGGTTAAAACAATAATTTGTTACGATACCTGCTACTCCTGCTGCGACCCAACGGCATAATTTTGAAAGCTAAAGAATGTGGTGTATCATTTTTTAAACATTAATGATATTTCACCAATTTTAACGTGAAATGTATTCTCTATTTGGTTTGTGGTGGAATGTAACAGTTTTGACACAAAACGATAAATTGACAAATTTTGACTAATTTTTATTCCAATGTCTTTTATTTTTTTCTGGTTTCATGATTGATCTCTAAAGAGGTAGGCGATCTTTTTTTTTGTTTTGGTATGGCTTCAGAAATTTGTGTATTTAGCCAGTGTCAAGAAATTGATAATTTCTCGAGTAAAGTAATATATATAATTATGTGTCAAGTCAAGTCACAGTCCAAGTCATCAAGTCAAGTCATATTCTAGTCTAGTCAAGTCATACTCCTAGTAAAGCGGTGGCCACTTTACCAGAAGCTTCTATGGAGTTTTGGAAACAACACAAAAATAAACGTTTCACCATCTTTATACCACTTTCCCACACTCATGCATGTAGTCCAGCACTTAACGAATAAAATGCCACCAATTTTATGCACTAACACTGAAAATAACACAAGTTTTGGAAAATAATACAATGCAGCGACGAGATCTTCTTCGTTTTTCCGCCAAAACCGTAGGTACCTAGTAGAAAAAAAAAAAATGAAATCACCCTTTCCCTATCACTAATCGACTTTGTGTGACTATAAAAATTAAGAAATTCCCTACAAATTTTGACAAAACAATTTTTGTATCTCAACCTGTTTTAGATAGAGAGCGGTGAAAGATAAGTACCTAATCACTGACTGATATGCTTGAGTTGTTTCAGTAATGGGGGGTGAACGCGATTTATATACCTATAATACATATCTGACATTATGAGAAAGTCGTCTCTAAGATAGAGCACATGAACGGATCTCGGAAAAACTACAAGTCAAAAGCCAACCATTTCACCTATAAATAAAGTAGACGCTGGGACAATTTAGATGAAATATAAAAGGTGGGCCCCATACAAAAATAGTGGCTGCCATACATACATAACATACATACATATATTTTGAGGCACTTATAAATTGAGAACCGTAAGAGTTAGGTAGGAGGTGTTGGCCAAATTTCCGACCGGTAGCCATGAAAAAAGCAATGCGGTGGATGAAAATGGCCGCTGGTCCAATCTAGATTTTGTATTTCTGGCTTGTATTACAGAACTGCGGTCGAAGTATCTCTACCTAATCTGTGCTGCGCTCAGTCGTCAGTCTCTGCTCAAGACGAGATTTCATTCACAAATTAATCAAATAATGAATTAAATCTCTGCTTGAGCATCAATCGACGATTGAGCATAGTACTGCAAATAAAAATCATTAATAATAGGTCTTTACCTATGAAATTGCCGTATTGCAGTACAGACTTTTTCAAACAAAAAAAAGTTTTGATTGGCTATGAATTCTAAATTCAAATTAATTTTGTTTTAAAAATATGACATTCTATTTACAATATAAGTCTTTTGTTTATTGATTAGCGTTGTATTTTCATTACATTTCAACATTTTTCCTCATAATGGATACTTTGAAATTTCGTGTAATTATGGAATATGAGTTCCGTCGTGGCACCAACGCGGCACAAACGACACGTAACATCAACGGCGTTTACGGAAAGAACTGTACAAACGAACGTACAACCCGTTATTGGTTTGCTCGGTTCCGTTCTGGGAATTTTGACTTGAAAAATGAACCTCGTGGTCGTCCGGAAACTTTGGTCAACAATGATGAATTAAAGGCGATTGTGGAAGCTGATGAATCTCAATCTACAGCTGAGCTGGCAGCAGCTTTTGATGTTAGCATCAAAACAATATTGGTCCATTTGTGACAGATTGGCAAGATAAAAAAGCTTGATAGATGGGTGCCCCACGAACTTAACGATCGCCAGCGCAACGTACGCGTCGAGACTTGCGTTGCGCTGCTTAACAGGCACAGAAATGAAGGAATTTTGAACCGAATTGTTACGTGCGACGAAAAATGGATTCTTTTTGACAATCGAAAGCGCTCAGCAAGTTGGTTAGATCCTGGTTCGGTACCAAAGCAATGTGCAAAACGAAAAATGACCCCTAGAAAGGTGATGGTCACAGTTTGGTGGTCTAGTGCTGGTGTGATTCATCATAGCTTTTTACAAAACGGCGAGAGCATTACTGCAGATGTGTACATTGAAGAACTGACCACAATGATGGCGAAACTCGCACGTCTGCAACCAGCTTTGGTCAATCGGTCGTCTCCACTGCTACTTCACGACAACGCGCGACCCCATACTGCACAACAGACCGTCTCTAAGCTGCATGAGTTGGGTTTGGAAGCGCTCCCTCATCCGCCATACTCACCAGATCTTGCGCCTACCGACTATTACTTTTTCCAAAATTTGGACAACTTTTTAGCGGGAAAAAAATTCAATTCCCGAGAGGCAGTACAAAACGCCTTTGAAGAGTTTGTTGTCTCCCGTCCTGCTGATTTTTTCAAGAAGGGCATCCATAAACTGCCACAGCGTTGGCAAAGATGCATTGATTGCAGGGGTGATTACTTTGAATAAAAGAAATAAATAAGTTCGAAAAAAAAATACTTTAACTTTTTTCAAACAAAACGGCAATTTCATAGGTAAAGACCTAATAATAATAATAATGATAATAATATGTGTGGACATCTCACACAACGCCATCTAGCCCCAAACTAAGCAAAGCTTGTGCTATGGGAACCAGATAACTGATACAATACTTTGATACTTTTTTGTTTGTAAATACATACATAGAATACAATATGACACCCAGACACAGAACAAACACCTATGTTCATCACACAAATGTTTGTCCTGAGTGAGAATCGAACCCACAACGCACAGTTCAGAAGGCAGGGCTACTACCAACTGAGCTATCGGGCCACTGTCGGGCTATCGGATTGTACAGAATTCACCCCATTTATAATAAAATATTAATAATAGAGCGAATCCTATATATGCCGTATTATTTTGTTTGAACCATGGCTTAAATTTAAA
The DNA here is from genome assembly GCA_905220475.3 of Ennomos fuscantarius. Lineage (NCBI taxonomy): Eukaryota > Metazoa > Arthropoda > Insecta > Lepidoptera > Geometridae > Ennomos > Ennomos fuscantarius. The sequence goes on along the minus strand of HG992037.1, from coordinate 7,963,122 downwards.
TTACAATGTTGCCAGAACCCAAAAAGTATTTTTTAACGTAGTTTGCTTAACTCTTTGGTTACGACACCACAGGCCTTAGAATATTTAGGTCTGTATTCCAGCACAATGGTCTGTCATCGATCAGTGCTCAAGCAGAGATTTCATTTACTAATTGATCACTTTATGAATGAAATCTCAGTTTGAGCACTGATTGATGACTGAGCATCGTTCTGTAATACGGACCTTACACACACGTACGCGACAGGCCAAGACCCTGTGCTGCGTAGCGATTAAATAGTTGTTATATACTCTTTGGTCAAACCTACGGTACGAAAAATCTTGAAGCTTCATTCAATAAATCCCGTTCATCCGATCAGCGAAGTATCTCTCCTCAGCCTGTGGTTCACGTTGCTTTGTTTTCTATGTCTGTGGTTTGTGTAGTTTGTCGACCGCGTGATTATTGTTTCCTTGTGTCTAAAATCCGTGATAAATTTAGAAATTTCGTAAATAATTTTGAGTGAAAATGGGCGACATTGAAGCCGGTCAAAACGCTAACGTATTTCTCGTAGTAGGATTTACAGTCTTGTCTTGTGTAATATTACATTTTTTATACAAGACCATCTTCGGTGAGAAGAAAAAAGAAGCGCTAAAGCATGAAGTTGCGAGTAATTTGAGTAAGTTTCGGTTTTTGTTTTATTGTATGTTTAAGTAATGCTAAGGCGGTAAATAAATGGTGCTGAAAAAGAGCCCACGTGTGCAGAGACATCCTAACTACGAAGCGTGCATGTGCTGTATCAATCTGCCGGTAAAATGCTTGCGGTTTCTGCGCTGTCTGAATGGATGGATCTAACTGTATCTGAAGAATGCAGCTGACACACTTCGCATCATATTATCATTACCACAAAACATTTCCATGCTAGTACGATTAATGCCCACAGGTCGTTGAACTTTTTCACCTGCTAATAAGTCAGTTTTTTTTTTTCTAATAGGTATTAAAATATAGCTAAGCTTTAATCGTATACATAAATATGGAAAGTCATTACTTTAGTTACGAAGTTCAATAGGTACATGTTTCAACAAATAATAACTACCTACCTACTTTCATAGTATATAAGTAATAGAGTTTTCTTATAAGTAGTACAACTCTTTTTAACTTAGACTCATTGTAATTAAATCATGAATAATAACGCCCAACGATCACGTGCATAGATCCTGGACCCTAACTAGGATTCCCTGTGTCTAGGGCCCTGGGAACTACAAGGACCATGGTCACACAACACCCAGATTCAGAACAGGTATTTGTGTTTTTTTTTCTGTGCACAAATACTTGTCCTGGCTCGGGAACCGAACCCGCCACCTCTAGTTATGAGCCAACCTGCTCAACCACCACACCACAAAGATGTACAATGTACATAAACCCATATTATAGAATGACATTCAGTCATGAATTGTTCAAGTTGAGATTTCATTCACAAAATGATTATTTTATATATATTATCTGGACTTGAGTATAACTGAGTGTAGATCTCTAATGAGTGCTATTCATTTTGATTATGTTTTTTAGGTAGGTATAGATACATAATTTTTATGAAATTTATTTCAAGATTTTTTTGTTTGCTTAGAAAACTAAAATGCAATGAAACTTTTTATTCCTACTTTATGCAATATTAGCTGTAACTCTCACCAATGCTCACACATGATGTTGTGAAAAAAGGTTTGTAATTCTTATTATAAACCTTTTTTTTTTAAATTGATAAAGTACCAAAGGAAACAATATATACATATAAAATACTGTATCATATCTTTTCAAAGTAATTCAAGATATTTTGGTAACATTAGTATTCATAATTTAAATAGAATACAACATTAACATAAAATATAAATACACACATAATAATATGCTGATTATGGATAGCATTGCAAATTCTTTACTTAATTCAATCTCTAATACAATACCATAAAGTCTATAAACAATAGTTGTTTATTTACATATCTTTTATTCAAATAATAACACTAATAATACCATTATGTAATATAAAATCTTTTTGCCTACAGGCAAAGTGCCTTTATTCACTTAACCATGTTACATTTTAATTCACAGCAATATGACATTATCCAATTGTTCAAATATTATTGAATGTAACTGGTATAACATTGTACTATATCTTCAAAAATAGAACTTTGTATAACAATAACTTTTGGCTATATTTCTTAAAAAGGTGTATAATATATATATGTATATATATTATATTACATTATTGTATATATATATATATATATATTTATTTAGAGAATGTTAGAATTTGTTGTTGGTACCTATCTTGGTCTTTCAATCGGTAGCAAATATATGGTAAATACTTCAAGTAATATCTATTTACCAATTTAAAATTCAATGTGATGTTTCATGTATTATGAAATTTATGAATCACATGGTGTCAGTTTTGATAGTAAGCTAAGTAATGATTTTAAGAAAAAGACATAAGTTCAGTATTATATTCTTATATTATATATATATTCAGTATTACATTCTTATATAATATATATAATAATGTAATACTGAACTTATGTATTTTTCTTCAAATCATTACTATCATTCATATACAACAAATTCTAACATTCTCTATGAAAATGTGTTTCATAACTTAAAAGCAATTCAGCTTACATATACAAGCTCTACTATGAATTGCACCCTATATCCATACTGCAGCTCTACATTGATGATATTTTATAATATGAAAATATGATGCATATCTCTACATTGTTCATAGTAAACATTTAATGCACTTAAGTAAATAAAACCCCAGTTAATACATTGATAATAAACTATGTATTAATAAACACAATATAATCTGGGTTGGCTTTACTTTCACTCAATAAAATCAGATTAAATTAATATATCCCCGACTGTTACTCACGAATATACTCACGACGTTACTCACGTTACTCACGACATATTATTCGTGACACTCATGAGAATTTTAATACTAATAATATCAGATGTTAAGCAATCTCTCTTGCCATTTCCTTTAAAGCATACTTTATTTTATTGATTCAGTTTTTTTTCTTTTTTTCTGTTAAATTTAGCTGAAGCAGTATATGGTTGAGAAAATGGTTGTACTAAACAAAACAAATAGTTGTTGGATGTTAGTGTAATTTTATTTTGTAAATCTACAAAATTTGTTTAAATATTGAATTTATTATTTATTATATATGTGTATAGCTGCTGTATCAGCATGTAGGTACAACACTGCTAGAAAAAGGTTACCTGCATTGCAATACATATATATAATATATATATAGACCTAAGTACATACCCACTTTTTGAACATGGGCCTTCTCTCATAGGAAGAGATAGGCCCAAGCTTGCTGAATCAACTATAAAATTAGGTTTACCAATATTTTACTAAGATACTAATAAGCTCTTCAAATGAGGGGGTCATTTTTCGACATTCAAACAAAACGAAGATCACAGAAAAAATAATATTAATGAAGATATAGGTTCTTGGCATCAAGTTACATTGTACAATGGTATTACAGTTATACAATGTTACAATTCATCACAATAATATGTAAATCATTGGAAACTTTTTGAACGGGTACTGCTTGCTATATTTAATTATCCTCATTCGATACCGCAATTGTGCCATGAACTGGTTTCTACCACATCACTTTAATAATATACAATCAAGACCCAAAAAGTGACTGAGTGTAAGACTTAGTGACACTGCAACTGTCATGGGCAATTGTGACGCTCAACAGTTTATCACGTTATCCGTTAATATAAAAAATGCAGTTATTACCTGGCCTATGTTGACTGCCAGTCTACTTGTCAAATTGATTATTTCTATGATTTTTACCATAGTACCTAAATCGTTAACTAAATAATGTAAGTATACAGATTTCGTTTATTATTGTAATCCCTTCCTAACCGGGCTAGAATTCCACTACTTTCGCGTTCGTTTACATGCAAACTTACATCAATTTTTTTCGTATTATTTGTTTACTGATTTATTATTTTAACTAGTTTTTGAAATTCCTAGATTTAATTATTATTAACCGCGTGCCGCGAGTTTTGATAGTTTTTACAAACATTGGAAGCATTTTTTTGCCATTATTTAAATATTACAAAACTTCAACACAATTTTTCAATCCTATAATAGCCGTGAAAACTCTCGCTTAGTGAAGTTGGGAGTTAAGCTGCTGCAGACAGAACGCAAACTCGAATATTTGCGTTCGCAGTTAAAAACAATAATTAAACAATGAATCGATTGCGCATCATCTCGCTACATAAAAACTTTATTATAACAAAGCGAACTGAAACAATACACCCCGGAATCACAAAACCATCGAGAGGTTCTCGATTACTTATCGATCGAATACGTGCATCAGGAAAAAGATAAAGCACGTGGTTAAAAAATGTATGCGTGTAGGCAGGTTCCTGAGAATCCTTAGTCATAATTATAAAACAGATGTGCACAACGTTACTGATTAAACAATTAGTCAGTAATATGAAATCAAACGTGTCCTCCATGGTGATGATTCCAAGACGCCCACTCGCTTTGTTAATGATGTACAAATTATTTTCGTCGTTTAACAACAAATATACTCGTAAATATGCGAGTTCACACGTTTATGAATGCAAATAAAACTTCGTCAATCAGATCAGAAATTCGGTTTCACAAAGCATTATTTAAATGTTCAGTTTCACAAAGGTTTTATTAGATTACTCAAGCAGGGGGGCATACGATTTATTCTCGGTATGCCGCCGTCCGTACATCTGAATATGTCACAAATTCTCTAATTCCTAATCTGAATAGTTGCATCCCTGAAACCACTTATAATGTGTAAATCGTTATAAGCCCAACACCGAAAAAAATAGTTGCGTTATGTGGTGCGTAACTCTCGGTACGCAAGTCCGGTTCGCACTTTGGCCGGTTTTATTACATTACTTACTGAGTTTCACAGTTATAGTTGGTTCCACGCATCATGCTCATCCGATAAGCATCTAGGAATAACAATTAAGTTTTAAGAAGTTATTGATATTCACATTTAAAAAAAAACACGATAATATGCCTGACCTCAGATAACGATGTATGGGCGACCGTATTAATACGTCACTTATTGGCCAACCGCCCATCTGCCTGGAATAAAGTCACAATCCACACCGATTAAATGAAGTTTCAAATGAAAACACCAGTTCTTAAATTACAGATGCTCCCGTCGAGGAAGCGTCATCCGATACCAACGCCACCGAAGGCCAATCCAAGGGTAAAAGCAAAAAGCGCACGACATGGAAAGGAAAGACCGAATTCAACCATCCTTGGTTGCTGAAGAATCTCAAGGGTCACCCCGGCGAAGTGCTGATGGTGGACTTTTCGTCGAACGGCAAGTTTATGGCCGCTACCTGTGATGGTAAGTCTCTAAAACAATTTTATATACACAATGTATATGTTGCAAACTAAGTCTGCCTGCGCTTCTGGATAAAACAGTTTTTGGTACAGTTTGAAATAGTAAGTTTATGGATACAATTTTTTCTTTTTGTTTTAAACGATATGACCCAAAGATGCAGGCAGGCTACCGTTAAACGTAAGCTTCCGCACGCTATTAGTCTCGTTATTACAGAATTTTTCGTTATTTTGAATTTTCGTGTATAGCCTTTCATATAATTATTTTAAATTTCTAAATTGAAATAGAATGCGGAAGCTTTGTACGTACAAAATAGAATGTTTTCATGCTAATGGCTTTTCATTCTCCATTAATCCTCACAATTTTTATCACACGTGCGTCATTCTCGTTTATTTAATTTTCATCGCTAATGTAAATATAGCCTTTTCCTAATGAGATTTGTTATTTAAATCTAATTAAATACATACGTAACATATTTAAATATGGCTGAAACCCATTATCATGAAAACATTGTGTGGCAGGAATCTTGTGTCCATCTCAGATTGGATTAATCTTTGCATGAAGGAAGTAACTAAAAGGAAGTTACAGAAACTGATAACAGCGATTATAATTTCCTACAATTTTCCTGTTACATATTATATTTTAACCAGAACTAGAAAGATGATAACATGTTTGTAGAAGGTTTAAAAAACATTGCTATTTTTATTGTTAAGCATTAAACATAAATGTTAATCATCTTTCTAGTATTTGTAAATACAGGAAATAGGTAAATAGTCATCATTTTATTACAAGTTATATCGTAATTAAGATGTTGTGGCTGTTAATTCAATGTCACAAAATACAGACGTGAATACACTGCTGGTTAAACATAACTGTTTAGTTAATATTCTTGAAGACATCTGTGCATTCAGTTTCGTAGTCTTTGTCAACATTTCTTGTATTTAATTATGCCGTGTATTCATGTCTTATCACCGCTTATCATACAACCATCGGACAAAATCTGCATAGCTACCGTACTGTGGTTTTCCAATCTTTTTATTTAATTGGGGCTAACATTATGCTAAATCATTTATCAAGTTCCTTTGTCTATAAAGAATATAGCTTATTTTGTCACTATTATAAGTTAAATCTCATAACACAGATAAAAACGTTACAAAGTCTAAAACAATTCAAATAGAATACTATTACAGCCTCTGTGGCACCTGCTAAACCACAACCGGGAGTCGGCAGGTTTGATTCCCGCGGCAGGAACAGTATTTGCACATTGCACAGAAAAAGAATCTCAAATTTTTGTTTTGAGTCTGGGTGTTGTGGGACCATGGTTATCGTAGTTCCTGGGTCTCTAGATACAGGGAATCCTAGTTTGGGTCCAGGATCTATGTAAGTGATCGTTGGGCGTGATATTATTTATATTTATTTTATTTGAGATCAGAATCCGAGAGATAGCATTGAAAACGTCGAAGCAAATGATGAAGACGTAGACCGGTCCAGTAGAATTCAAACCCAAAAAGCCAGTTTTCTTTAGTTTCAACCACAGATAGCTAACAATAGAAGCATCGTCCGATGGTTGCATGTGGAAGCGGTTGCAGGGTACTTCCGCGTGAGGCCTTGCGCTTTTTGTCGCACTTCGCCACGCCACTGTTATGTGTAATTTGGAGGTCCACCGGTCGAAGCCATCAAGGCTGATGCTTAACCTATCAGCAATTATCCAGATATACAACGAAATCATTTATTTCCACCGAATTTGATGTCGTAGTTTTTGAGGTACCTAGATTTTTTCATTATACGTGAGTATTTAAAGCATGCTTTTACATAATTGTATAAGCATTACCCGTTTAGTTGCGCTCAGTTTGGTTTATGAAAGCTTTAGATTCAGCCTGTCATTTTATTAATCATCATTATAGATCATATAAAATGTGTAGCCTTTCCAGCTCTTTTAGATTTTGATTGAACAAAGAAGCGCGAACCGCCTGAACAATTGAAATAAGACTACATTGTCATTATAAGGTTCAAAAGAAGCTTTTTAACCATCACTTACTTTTTTAACAACTCGTCGATTCATACATTCATTATATAGCATGAATTTGCATCCTTAAAATGCACTAAGTTTGAAACGAATTCAATAGACATGGAGAAAAATCTTCCGAGAGCGGTTTGCTGTAATCGTGTTTCTATTGAGTTTGGTTTGTTACATTCCGTTCCCATTCATGCAATATCGTGTTAAATAAAGGTTAGCGGTGACGCGACGGCAACAACTATAGACCTAGAATATTTTCGTTACTCTCGAAAGACTCGCGAAGCGTGGGAGCGAGAAGTTCAAATCATGCACACACTGCCCGCAGGGAAAGAGATAGTGAAAAAATTTCGGATGTGTCATTTATTCTGGAGAGTGATAGCATGTATCGAAATCTGTTTCAGGCTGAAGAGCTTTAAAGAATCTCAATAAATAAAATGCCTATTATTTTATTTTATTAGATATGGGGGCTGGTTTCAAAATTTAGTAAAAACTATAGTTAATTTGTCGCATTGAAGATCATAATCATAATAACAGTTTTTCACATACACAATTTGCTAAATTTCTTGTAATTGTTTCTTCTTTGAACGGTCACTGTTGGTCTTGTACATACTAAGCTGAATTTTATGAATCTGATTATTTATTCATTAAAATATATGCAAACAATACGCTTCCGAAGGCTAATGCACGTATTGTATAGACGAAAACAAATATTCTAAATATATGCAATGTGAAAAACGTAACGTGTGAATGAATGTGGTCCAAATGAACAAACTTTTTTCGTATTTAGTCTATGGTCAATATTTAAGCCATGGACTATCTCTGGTATCAGCTGATCTTCGATTAGTCGGCGTTTTGTATTAAAGTCAAGGTCTAACTACTTAGTACCGTAACAAACTAGGACTAGTTGGTCCAGGTTTAAATGTAAATTTAGTCCACGTTTTGTAATAAGACTGACTAAGTCTACGGGTACACACGATTACGCGAAATGAAAGCATAACCTGCTATACTGATCTCTTCCCGTAGCGTTGATATTATCTACAATCTGAGCCATTACTTGTAAAGCAACCGTTAAGTATAACTACAGTAGTATAGTGTGTCTCTGTCTAGTGAAAGGCGTGGAAAATTATGTAAAATTGATTACGACTTTCAGACGAAGTGCAACTTCCGGCCGGAAAATGTTATTCGCGCCAGACAGACTTTATGTAGGTACCTACTGTTTAGCATAATTCTTATTATTCGTGACTTTGATACTGCTCAGTCCATTTAGAATGAATTGTTTATAACCGTCATTATTCGGAATCTTGAAAAGTTAAACAGTTGTAGCTCTGGTTTGGGGTCAAATTGCTTAAATTCTAAACCCGAACTGCGAACTGCATAAGTAAACGCGAATGTGAATGATTTTCGCGACATAATGAGTAGACGGATTAATCTGCGATTGTGGGGTATTGGTTTTCCAACTAGTAAATTTTGTATGTTTTTCGTCTAAATTTTGATGTTTTTTTTTCCGTCTAAAGTTCCATCGCCGTGTTACTGCCGGGTTGATCACTTTTTGCCGATGTTTCAAACTAATGTGACAAAGAAATCAGATATATTCCAAGTGATTGCGTTGATATTAAAATATCTGTAAGCGTTATCAGATTGCATAGATTGATTTGTCGTGAGTCGTAACCGGTTGGTTAACAGTTATCAATGTTTATGATAAGAATAGTTATAATTATTACTGCCGTCACGCACGTGCAAGGAATATATGTTAGGCTCAGGTTTTAACTAAAATATTTCCTATTTCCGTGGATAATATCGTACTTTTGTAGGACCTTTTAAAACCATAGCTTAAAGTGAATAAATGATAAATTAATATTAAATAAATATATTTTTTATTCGTAGTAACAGAAACGATATTGATTTTGAAGCAAAAGGAAAATATTGAAAAATTGTCTCGATTTAAATCCGCATACGCGTATTCAGAGTTTGCTGTAAATGGAACTGATAAAAAAAAAAAAATAGAGTCGCATATTCCACTAAGTCATCTTACTATAAATTGGTGTGTGTATATAAAATAATACATGAACATTTTGTATTATAACGGGACTAGGGACCCGCCCGTCTTCGTGCGTGTATTTCATAAATATATATCTATTATAAATAGATAATAATAAAAATAATGGAGCATTTGGACTGTCTATAGGTCATCGCGGCCAGTATAGAGTGTAGTAGTAGGTAGTGTTTAGTATTAGTTATTATATCATTGCAGTATTTAGTTTAAGTTTACTTTACTTGGCTAGCATGCTACACCTTCGATCACATCGTCACTTCCCATCAGGTGAGAGCGTGGTCAAATGCTAGATAAGTTTAAAGTAAAAAAAGTTTAATGATAATAAATATTTATAAATTGAGATATAAACTGTCCTATCTTTCAAGTTGCATAAAACTTCACACAATGTGCAAAATTTTATTAAAATCGGTTCAGTAGTTTAGGAGTCCATAGCGGACAAACAATGTGACACGTAATTTATATATTAAGACTAGCGGCCCGCCCCGGCTTCGCACGGGTATTTAATATATATCTATTATAGATTGCGATATAAACTATCCTATCTCTCAAGTTGGATCGAACTGCACATGGTGTGCGAATTTTATTATAATCGGTTAAGTGGTTTAGGAGTCCATTGAGGACAAACATTGTGACACGAGATTTATATATATTAAGATAAGCCCGCATTTGACTGCGGTCTCACATGTTGGAAGTGTCGACGCGGTTTACGATTGTGCATGTTTGCCTAAAAGATACCTATTCACTCGCGACTTGAAGAGCTTCAGATTGCACTTATCGGACGTAACAAAATTAGAAACGTACAGCACTTTGCCCGCGTAATCCAGATAAGATTTAGCCCCTATCATTCATAGTTTGCGACTAATCATTATTCATATAGTAATAAAGAAATTTAATCAAGTAACGTAGCTGTGATAAAAGTGGCTGTCCTTATTAAATAGTGGATTTAAATCTAGTCCATGAACTTCAAGATATCCTGTAATTATCTTTATCGAGGCAATTACGCTTTCTGAGTCTTTTGATATCTGGTCCATTATTGGCCCATACTTAATATATTTACTGTCATACATTATTATTTGATAACCCCCTGAAGAAACTAATTTACCGATCTATGTCAATCGTCCATGAGTCATGTTATATTGCTTTTATTATAAGGCTGTCGAACGTGGTATCAGGCTGTAAAATTTATTTCATGATAAAAGCCGAAAGATTGCTGCTTTCGATTATTTTTAGAGTTCCTTAGTAGTGCAGGAAATTCTTTACTGCAAAATACGTCAGACGTTTTTTTGTTACGGACGTGTATGTTATTTTCACCCCTCTTATTCAAAAGTTCGTCATAGTAGCGTACCGGAGATGGAATAAAATAGCATGTAATCCTACGGTACAAACAAGAAAAATTATTTATTTATAAATAGAATAATCATAAATTAAGACTAGACATATTACTGTGTTAAAAAGACGTGTGGCACTCGGAGACTGCCGCGGTAAAGCTATTGCATAGCATTTTTTATTAACTTATGCAATTATAATTATTTATTTATTTTATTAATGCAGTATTTTCATATTTAAAACACTTTGTATACAAATTATACGAGTAGAGATATTCACTGTTGTACATAGATGATAAATACCTATACACCTATATACTTTCTCACAAACAGCTAATTACGGTAGTTTTCCAATACAACCAATGCCACCTAAAGGCGGGTTGTATACTCCTTGGGTTGTTGTACTCCGACCGGCACAGCGGTTCGGAGTGGGGGGTGTTAGGTTTTTTTCGTTACGGAATTTCTGGATTCGGTCCCCACGCTCAAGGCCCGCGATAAAAGCTATGCAATAGGTTAAAAGATTTTTTTTTTTTCGAAAACGAACCAAAGTATGCGACCTCTGGTAGAATGCGTGCATGCGTTGCGGCTACAGAAGAAATTAAAAAAAGGCATTAACTTGGCGCGAAATCTTCAGAATTATCCTCTAATCACAAATTGAATTGGTCACCGCAATTTATTTACAATAGTGAAAATGTCATCATTTAGTGAGAATGGAGTATTGCAGATGGAAGAGAAAGGAAATGAAATAATTTTTAAACTTTACACTCAACGCCGCAAAACATTCACTTATTTGAATACTAACAAAAGGTTTAAGAAGTGGAGAACAGAAAAGTGAGTGGATTCGCATATGGGACGAAATTTTCTTACTAATTTTGCTAATTCTGTGGTATTTTCATGAACTTTTCAAGAAATATCAAAGTTTAACTCTTTGAAGTACTTAACATTCAATGTTACGGCGCAGGGGTTATATACGCTTTGGTTACGAACAGCTATAAAGACAATACCTTATGTTTTACATTTAATTTTTAATACATTAAAATTTTATTTACTCGCAATCGTAATGAAATGTAGAAAGTAAGACACGACGCTAAAACTCATTATAACTCGGTTTCTCTTTACTCCTTCGCAAAAGCTCGGGAGTAAAACTACCTCGTATATTATGGATCATTTTAGCCTCTCTTTATAACAGTATTTTTTGTAGTTTAAAGTTTTGTTTAGATTATAATTTTACCCGGTTATAGTGACTAGTCGATCGATACAAAGTGATAAAGTCGTAATAATGCTTATCATCGACTTTTTTGTATGTCACCGTAATACGTTAAAATATTTTTCATACCGTTGTCATCTGGCGCCATTTATCATTTATTTTCGGTACGTCGTTCGTTGTATAAGGAAAGCATAAAATCTCAACCGTAGCCATAGAACAAAATAAACCATATTTCTACGTAGCCGTAACTAATGGCTTCTTTAATTACTTTAAGTTTATTAACACGCTAAATTTGTAAACACGTTCGAGTTTGCGAAAATCTATGTGAAAAATAATTTATTTGCGTATCTGATTTATTAGTTCTATCACCAGAGTTATATTATATTGTTATATTATATAGTACTTATACAGAATAAGTAATAGTAACATATGATTGTTTTTTACCTTCTTTTGTCTTAAATCGAAATATATTACTATACTAGTTGACCCGCCCCGGCTGCGCACGGGTGAATTAGTAATCGCGGTCGAACGGGATAAAAAGTCTAAAGTATAAAGGATAAAATCCTATGTCTGTCTCCTGGTTCTAAGCTAGCTCCCCACCAATTTTCAGCCAAATTGGTTCAGCCGTTCTTGAGTTATAAGTAGCGTAGCTAACACGGCTTTCTTTTATATATGTAAGAAAGATGTATAGATGAATAAGAACTACTATGTAGTAAACTTTTAATAGGTTGCAATTTTTGTGAATATTTAGAAAATGATTGTACCCGGTTGTGTCCTCTGTATAGGATCATCACCCTCAATATCTAATCAATTCGTGATGATGTGCATAAAGGAAAGCTTATTTGGATCGCTATTGTTTAGTTATTTATCTCTATCATACAAAGAAAAAAAAAACAAAGTTTACTTTGTGGTATCATATCATATCACTCTCTACACATATTATAGAAAAGAAAGTGATTTTATATCAACCGCTGATTACTTTTTAAAGCTTAGGTCGATTCTTATTATAAAAACTTTGGATATGCGAGTGAGTTGAGAAGTAAGAAAATTAGATGTACCTACATCTAATTTTCTTACTTCTTCTTTCACTCGCTTTCTCGAATTCACAAGTTCATGTTTGTAGAATCTGCATGAAGAATTGATTTCGCGCTCTATTTTTCGTTGGATAGGCAACGTTATAATATTGAAAGAGAAGTTTTAATTTTATTGCTGTTTTGTAGACGAAATTTTTCTTACACTTTTTGTAGACCGTAATTTGGTTTTGATTTGGTTACACCACCAGCATTACCATAGCATCAAAATAATAAGTATTAGAAGCATGAGAGTTTCTTATACGTTTACTCATATAACTTTACGAGCTTCTGCCCGCAACTTCGCCCGCGGCGTGGCCTATGGGAAAATAATTCAATCACCCATTTCACCCTCTTAAGGGTGGAATTTCGAAAAATCCTTTCTTAGCGGATGCCTACATCATAACATCTACCTGCATGCCAAATTTCAGCCCTATCCGTCCAGTGGTTTGGGCTGTGCGTTGATAAATCACTATGTCAGTCAGTCACCTTTGAGTTTTAAATATATAGATTACCGGCTTTACTGTTAGTTCGCGTTTCCTCTGTAGTTCCTCCTATTTTTCTTAATCATTAACAAATTATATTATTAAATCTAATGTAATGTGTACGTTTAAAGACAGTTATTTAAACCAATACAAGTGATATCAGAAACTACACCTAAAAATGTGTGAAAAATTAATTTCCGCTTTATTTGATAGTGCACAGGCATGACGTATCCAATTGACCAGTTACCACTGACCACTGATAAGCTAACAGCCGGAATAGACGAGGTATACCGTTTCGGCCACCTCACATACTGTGACCCTATTTAGACAGGCTTTGTTTATATCTAACCAACCACCAAGTAGGTCGTTGTAATAGATGCGAATTATGACTCGTTGAAATGATTTCAATGATTCCCGATTGCCTTGTCCTCATACTGATGCTCATATAATGTATTCATTATAATCTTGAGAGCATTACATTAGCTTGCTTAGCTTTGAACTTACACTGGAAATAAACAAAACCAAATATACAGCATATGACATTAATTCTTTTACAACGGCGACATTCATACTCCCATCTTTTATTTATTTATTCCCTCAAATTATGATAATGTATGTCAAACGAAACAACCAGGATAACATAACCAAGTCATCATTCAGTCATTCCGGAAGCCAGTGTCTTATTGTAAATTTAATCGTACCGTAAGTTCGTGAGCTACATATTAACGTGCGTTTTTGACATACATAATTCATATTGACTGTGTACGCTATAAAGCTTAGTCGTCCGTACTCACAATGGTATCAAGTTAACGCGAAGAGCGTGAGAGCTCATAAAAGGCAATTTATGCTAATTATAACAGGTTTTCGTATAACAGTTGTGGCCACTAAACTAAATTGTGTCAGCTTCTTGAAAATCTATTTACAGCGGCATTCGATATTCTGCTACTTTGAAAAACTTTTAAGAGTTTACACCGATGATGCTTGTCACATGTAGAGCATACGTCGCAAGATTTTTTTTGTTATACATAAATGAAAAGCTTATTGTTAATTGTGAATATCTTGTAAATGTGCCCCTAAACCAGTCCTAGACTTTCCTTCATTGTTATCTGTATTCACCTGAGCCAAGCCCAACATATCTGAAGTTCGCATGTAAATCTTTATAGGTATTGGTGTCTTATGGTTTTAAACCTTTCAGAATGTTATATGACCACTCATACGTTTAAAGACAGTTATTTAAACCAATACAAGTGATATCAGAAACTACACCTAAAAATGTGTGAAAAATTAATTTCCGCTTTATTTGATAGTGCACAGGCATGACGTATCCAATTGACCAGTTACCACTGACCACTGATTACCAGTGCCCACGCACATCTGAAATAGTTCTACGCCGCATAAAGCCACTTTTTAGAATGCTTGATTAGATTTCAAAATTGTACCGGAACAATATAATGTTTTGTTGCTGTATAAATGTCGTTATGGTCGATCAGTTTGCCGGCGAGGACGCTCGCCCTAGGTCGGCCCATGGCCGTTGGCCAAGCTTCACGCGTCATCGCGCGTTTTATAACCTACACACCCGGAGCGGAGAATGACTCGTGACCATTGTAAACAAACTGCCCTCTAATAGCCTGCACTGTATTCAGTGTCTGTATAGAAAAGAATGGTATCACTAATGACTGGCGTTGCGTTTAGAAGCTCTACTCTAAATTGTAAACCTTGAACGAACGGGAGAACAGACCAAGTATTCAGTACAGAGTACACTCGGCAAATATTGGTTAAACATGTTCAATTATTTGTTATTGTATTTTATAGAACTATAACTATTATAGATTAAACAAAGCAATTAAGCAATACTAACCTATGAACAAAAAAAAATTTATGTGCTTTTAAAAATTTATACTATTGGTTCAGTTTCATTCCTTCTATTACTTCGATTCGATTCAAACAGAAATTGAATTCAGTTATTTTCATGGAATTTTTGTGAAAACGTATTAACTCTTTAGTGCATAAACCCTAAATTAAGATAGAAGATATAACTTTCGGTAACTTTATCGCGTCTTTCTTGTTTACTTTGCGGAGTCATAATTTTATGGTGTGATAATACAATGTTGCGGCACACATTAATTAAAATCTCCAATAGATGACACCCACGAAGTTTACATTTTATGGCAATGATATTATCGGACAGTTTAACAATAGCGTTGTTTTATTGTGTGAATCTTTAAAAATCTAAATAATTATAATCACTGGTCAAGTCAATGATTTTGCAGAATGTTAGTTTTTATCAGTTTTTTTTGTGTAATAGTCATAAGTAATTAAATCCGATTTAAATATGTATGACTACAGATTACTATATTATTTAAATGCACAACACAATTCAAATTTGATTAACATGTCTTAATTTTTTACACGCAGTTTGAACGAAACATCATGATGTTAAATTAAATGATTTTTTATTCTGACATAATTTCTAATCTATATTATGTTTTAATAATAGTTATCATCTCTTTAAATTGGCATACTTTTCATGCGAATTTAAATATTGAGTTGTGATAAGAATTATCTAGCATCTCGGTCGACCTTGGTTTATCGCTTGACTTCCTGGTTAAGATTCGCCAGTTCAACGACGGATGTCACGTCCGTTCACGTACTGTTGTAATGTTTACAAGGCTAACTTTTTTTTAAAATGTTTTGGCTCCACACCTCCGTGTATTGAGCCAGTGTCAAGTAATTGATAATTTATCAAGGTAATGATATTTCACGCAAATATGTGTCAAGTCACAGTCGAAGTCATCAAGTCAAGTCATTGTCAAGTTATAGTCTAGTCAAAGTCATACTCCTAGTAAAGTGGTGGCAACTTTGTTTGAAGCTTCTATGGAGTTTTGGAAACAACACGAAAAGAAACGTTTCACCATCAATATACCATTTTCCCACACTCACGCCTGTAATCCAGCACATAACGAATAGAATGCCACCAATTTTATGTACTAACACTGAAAACTTTTTCGCGTTCCCGCCAAAACTCCAAGGCTAACTTTACTCCTGAATAATTCAAGTTGGAATACTACAATATTAGTCGATTTTTCTTAGCCATAAAATACGGCTACAGCTGCTAATCTTGAATCCAATCTGATGTGAACATTTTTTCTCCAGCTGACATCAAATGGTGGTCGATTTGTTACTCTTAGTGTATCGTTTTATTCTTTGATGTGTTACAGTAAAGAGTTTGTCTATCTAAATTGACAGGTTATTCTATTATCATTGGAAATGTTTGCTTTAGAATAATATTCTTGGTTATCTTTGTGAGGCAACAAGGTTTTACAGTGCGTACTACTCAACATATCGTCCTTTTCAATATGCAGTAAATTTACAAAACAGCGCTGATTTGACAAACCGACATAGGCAGAAAAAGTAATCTTCGAACTGTGTTTTTAAATCATGCCGTAGTCTGATTTTCATGTAAACGCTTCATAAAACTAAACTCTTTTATTGCTTTTAAACCGTGACTGTGTTATGCGTTTGTTATTTAAGTTTCGTAATGTATATGGTACTCGTTTGCGAGTGTTCGTTCTTTCAATTAGCTGTAACACACATCACAAGTAGCGTGGCAAACGGCTGTAAATTATATTTTTATCTCTTTCTTTTAGGTTATTACTACATGTTTCTTTTGTGTCTTTCATTATGTAAAAGTTTTCATTTTATCATTCAAATTCATTTGAACTAATACATTGGAAGTTTCTCGTGTTTGTAATGACGTGATCAAATGTATATATTTATAGGCACAACGGGTTGTGCGTAAGTTGCAACCTATATAACTATAGGCCTTCAGCGTGCGCACCGGGTCGTGTCCGGAGCAAGAATGATCCGTAGTACACCGAGCGGTCCCTTTTTATAGCCAGATGGGTGGGGAAGCGATGACAAATGCCAGTGTTGCCACTGTAATAAATTAAAATGCTGCCACAGAGTAAATTACGGTACAGCCCGCTGCGCATAGAGTTTACAACTGGACGTTGCCGCCGTCATATTCAATTCTCGTGAACTAGAAAGGCATCTAAAATTCGCATGTTCGATTGTAAATTTTAGTTTTCATATGATTCTGTCCGTTAATTCATCCACGTTTTAACTAACCACAAATGAAACGAAAGTGACCCTTCTGTTCAGTTTCAAAGCAAGCTCCATTTTATCAAGCACATCTAGCAAGCAAAGTACTATACAGGCAATTCGTATCGAATACAATGGGACATTAAATTTGTACTACATGGATCGAGTCGTGAGCCATGCTAGCTGAACGTTGCGACCTCCTGAAACTGCTCAACGCTACCATGATTTTAATGTTTTGATTTATTTTGATGGCATAAGAATTCAGCTGATCGGTCTAGTTTATTTAACAGATCTCTAACTTATTCCCCAATATTTTTTTCGTGTGTTGATACTAGCTATACTTTACCAGGAGGAGTTACAAATAGAATACTTTGTCCCGGAAAATTATATGGTTTCTGTTGGATAGGTCATTTACATTCATACAGGTAAAACCGTGGGGCGCAGCTAGTTGTATTCCATGGAAGTCTAAAAGTTTAAAGATCTGTAAATCGGCTGTAAGGTTTAGTGAATAGAACAATCGTATTGTTGGTCATTCTTACAAAAAGAATTAGAGAACATCTTGATTACGCAGTCAATGTTATTTTATAGGTTGTTAAAAGATTAATAGTAAACATCAATAAGAAATTAATTAATGCTAGTTAAATAATGGGAATTTGTTGCAATTAACAGTAGATGGAAGATCGCCTTGGCCCTGTTTAGGAGCATCATCTGTAGACAAACCTGATCTGGTTTCACGGATTAAATCGGCACAGCACTTAGAGGTACCAGTAAAACTAGTAGATACAACAAACGCTTCACAGTTTTTTAGGCCGAGCTTATTTTAGACATGAATTCATTACAATGATCTGAACACGTAGATTATTAAGTACGATAAATAAATTTGTGTCATTGATTTATAGATAATTAACGTATCTTAAATATAGCTGTATTGATAATTTAATTATTGACTTTATAATCGCAAGCTGATTTTGAGCGCAGTTTATTAGCTTCGGACGTTGACTTCACTAATCAAATAACATGATGCACTCATCGAAAAAACCAATTCAGTTTATTTATTTATCATTAATACAAAACCGAACATTAGGAGCGCTTGGTTTTATTATTTTGGGTTTTATTAGATCTTTCACCTTTGCAGTGTTGTTGTTGTAAGGGACATTGGCCTCGCTTTTATTAACGCTGGTGTTTTGATACCTTGACATTGCTTCTAAATTGTAAATGTTCATTATTATCAGAAGCTTACCCGCGAGTCGATAATACTATGAACACACCTCCTAATTTTTTATTGTATTTGTGGAACTTTTATCGGCTTTTTTTTTCAAATACATAATTGTGATACGTTTAGTCGTTGTGAAATAGCGTCATCTCTGTTAATCGCCTTCGAAGATTCGGCTAGTTGCTGATTTCCTAGTCGAACGGATCAAAAAAATATTACTTCACAATTACGTAACTAGAATTCTTATGGAAACTTTGCATGTTAGAATAATTATGTCTCTGTCCATGTTTGGATGTTTCAAGTTTACTCGCTGTATTGAAAATATTATTTCCGCATTTATGATAATTTGTGTAGTAATTTGATGATTTTAAAGTTAAATAAATTGCGCTATTCTTATAATTCAATATCGTTCTTATTTGTATGTATTTGATTTATTAGTCCGAGATTAACATTCTCACTCGGTCAGTCGATTCATGCAATACTTTTTGCATACAGTAATCCGTAATCGTTTGTT
This sequence comes from Ennomos fuscantarius, assembly GCA_905220475.3. Taxonomy (NCBI): domain Eukaryota; kingdom Metazoa; phylum Arthropoda; class Insecta; order Lepidoptera; family Geometridae; genus Ennomos; species Ennomos fuscantarius. The sequence goes on along the minus strand of HG992037.1, from coordinate 7,943,752 downwards.
AATAGCATACTTTTTCTGTTATAATTTGATGTACAGCTTTTACTTACGGTATCATTTTTATCCACTAATTATCGGGTCATTTTTGTTTGATGAAACTTAAGCCTTGCATCGAAATAAATGTTTACGTAAAAATGCTAATATATATGCCATCGAACAGTTAGACGTTTCTAGCAGCTACGGATCGACTTTATAAGGATGCATGATGCTCAGACGAACTATCCCGCATCGCTGTCCGCATTTTTATGTCGGTCCGCTCACTTCTATCTAACTGTTTTTCTTATACATGTTTGACTGCTTTGGCTCTTTAGGTATTAAATATCTTAAGAGCTCTCCTGTCTGTTTGGCACTTTTTCTATTTAATTTAGTCAATATCAAAAATATCGTGTGTTACCTGTTACGCAGAAAATTTTGAAAATCTTAGTTATTTTGTACAAAAATGTTTGAGCGACCATTATTATAATTTACCAAAGCAAGTGTAACTCGATTCTCAAGGTTATTTCCGTCACATGATGTTATACATCTTTAGGTCCGTCGCATTATCATAATGAGTAGGAATAATTTATTTAATTTTTGCACGCCTCATTTATTACAGTTAACATAGACCGATATTTTGTAGTAGGTAATATTAGCGGTAGTTTGACCTGATGAACTCTTGAACATAATGTAACCAGTATTTTTTATCTTTATATAGTTTATACATCAATCGGTATTATTCCATGATTTATAAAGATCACGGAACGTTGTAACATTCAAGTCACAGATACATTTAACATAGATTCAGTGTCTATAAAATATTATACGTAAAATTCACGCCAAAACGGCTAAAACAAATGATATTTTGCACATGTAACATGTAGCTTCCACTGCCGAGATTGACATTGGTTTTTAAGAAATTTTCTTTATTTCTTGCTTTTAGAGTTCTATATATTCACATAATAAGCATATTAAGTTTTTCACTGTTCGAAAAAATTTGTCCACAACAACGACCGTTTTTGCATAAAAATCGAGATGTTTATCAGCGGCTAATTAACCGTACAAAGTAGGTCTATATTTGCACCTGACCTTACCGGCACCGTCGTCATTGCTGATCTCATAATGACAATACGTGTAGGCATTATGTTCTCTGCCCGCGTCTCTGACGTGGATGCGATAGTTACAATACTTGTCCTATAATATTGACTGTGGTGTGGTGGTTGAGCATGACATGGAGGTGGCAGGTTCGATTACAACGACAGGACAAGTACTTGTGCACTGATAAAAGCGCAAACAGACTCAAATCTGACTGTTGTGGGACCATGGTGTTCGTAGTTCTCGGATCCCTATATGTATATCTAAATCGTAGTTAGGGTCCAGGATCTATGTATGTGATCGCTGGTCGTTAATATTATAATAATGATTATTCCACTTCAAAATATTCAGTTCTATAACTTTATTATTTTATTCTATGGTTCTACTATATACCCCTCCGTAAGTTATGTTTTTAAAATTAAATTCTTGAATGAATCGTGTAAGATAGGCTTCCTTATTGACTTCAAGTTCATAAGCGTTGTGTGCGGTCAGTGCCATTTTCTTTTGTTCTTCCTTTTCACAAGTTGATTACGACAGCGTTATTTCTGATGTAATTCAAAGTGTCATATCAATAAATAGGTAATCTATATTTGCGATCGTGTTGTATCACTCTAATCTACTAAATTGCAACTCCCGAGTGATTATAGCATTGTTTACTTTTCCACGTTTAGTTTTTACATTGTAAATTTATAGGAATAAAAACATAACATTTGAATGCTATTATCGTAATTTGTTTTCGTAGTATTGTAACCTTGACATTTGGCGGGGTTGTATAAACTATTATTCCTAACATCATTGACCAAATTCTAAAGTAAAATCGTCATGATCAGCTGTAACACATTTTAACACTGTAAAAGTTACTTCAATTGATTCAAGCTTACCAACATCAAACCTGTCTGGACTAAAGTTTGACAGCTCCTAAGTTCGCACTTATCCCTCTATGACATACCTACTTCAACGCTTTTGGGTACATCTTAGAGATATAGCTGACTGGCATTGCACACATTTACAGATTGCGTCGGGCTCTTCATATCTTCAATCAGACGGAAATTGACATGGAATGTCTACTATCCAAGTATATTTACAATCGGTCATTTGAATATGACTTATCTGATATTCGAGAATAAAAGATAATTTTTAAATCCAACAAAATTCGACTTTGACTCTGTCTGGTAACGTAAACTTAGATAAGTCCTTAACCTGATGCTTATTTATTATAATATCAATGCACTCGACAGCGGACCTTCCAATTCTTCATTCTATTTGTGAACAGCGATGATGTTATCATTGACAAAGCATTGGCATTTTGATACTACATCTGTCACATCGTCCGAATTTTTCGTTATTTTTATAATCTACTTTGTAAGCATTACGAAACTAATTTATACGATATCATAATTATAGCCTCTGTTTTAGTTGCATTTATGAATTCAGGCCTTCTCTTATAGATAAAGTATCTATAAATTGGTAGATGCCGTTGCATTTGTGATTAGACGACATGCGCCGGTTCACGAAATTTTATTTATACCGTTACAGAATTTGAGCGACAGCAAATGCACTTTAGAGTAATTGGTGCAGCACCCCTACTGCGTAACCGTTCTGGGAATCGGTTTCGCCTGCCATCCTGACATTGAACTTAACCTAGAGTTAGTCAGCGTCTCTATTAAAGCCCCAGCGAGCGTTTCCTTTCGGCCAGTGTCGCTTTTAATTTCCTAGTTACAACATCTTTTATTGATGTCTGCCTGACCTGGTCGTCAATCGTCATACGTATAATTATGCGAAACAATCCCTAAAACAGCACTCCCTCATTTGTTCTTACCACCCGATTCTGACCTTCCATTGTTCGTCTCTGTAAATAGATTGTGTTAGTGTGCCTATACGTGCTAATTTGGCGTACACGGTTTCCGCGAATACTTCGCCAACCGGCAATATGAAAGCGAAAGGTGATATTTTTGAACAAAAGATTCGCCTGCTGAAACGGATATGTACTGTATTACTGTACAGTTCCGCTTGGCGACAGTTATACTGTTATCAGAAAGCATTACCGTTTGTAATCTTCAAATGCCCGATAATATATTTAACGATGATAATGATGATGTTATGCACCAAAGGGGTACTCTATGAAGTCAAAATTAAGCTGGTGCGTCGGTAGAGGCTTCGATAGTAACGGTTTAAAATTAAGTGTTTACGTTTACTTCTTTTATTGTTTGATAGGTTTGTGTTTGACCACTATCTCACCTGATTGTAAGTGTCGATGCGGTCTAGTATGTAACACGCTTGCCTAGAAGATACCTGTTCACTCTCGATTTGAAGACTACTTCTTCTTTATTAATTACTTCTGAAATTGTAATGCTGTGGGAAAATATATTACGCGTATTGCTTGTATTTAGTTCAATAAACGATAAATTCGATTCGATACTCAAATGTCAAAATGTTTTCTCTCAAGCTACATGCCTTCCACAACTCGATCAGTTGTTTATATTTATTTGTATTTATAAATATCAGCTGTGATATAATCCTCGAGTCGGATGAGGTGATATAATGTATGCGGCGCTGCGGCCCGGACTACTTTCTCTCGAATTCGGTCGCGAAAGTTGTCTCAGTGCGCACTTTCTATGGTTCAGCGCAAACAATCGCACTGCTTGTGCACGTTTGAGCGTATAATACTGTCTTTTAGGTCTTTATAATTTCAGTGGTTTTGTACTCTTTATTTACTTTCTCTCAAAATAATACACATATATTGCAACTTGAAATAGTGTTATTAATATATATATATATATCTATAATATAGACAATATTACAAAATATATGTATATTTATTCATTTATTTTATTTTATAGTTGCACATAACAGATCATAGAAAATACATTAATGTTAAACAACATGATTTAAAAATTACATAATGAACAATTCTATAATCCAATCACACATGCACTCTGCCTGATTTAAAACAGGATAATAATAAAATATTATTCCTTTAGGATTATCCTAATGCAGCGAACCCTTATAATGCCCTGGGAATCGAGATTTTCAGCCAACCATGTTAACAGCCATGATTTCATAATAATTCAAAGTCTTCAAACCAAAGTACGTAGTTTCAACATGATTTGATACAAACAACATTGCGATAACACCGCGATATTACGTGTGTTACGTTGCCGCGTGACGTCACCCACCGTGTAGCAGCACAGGCATCAGCTGAACAATGCAGCGTCAGCATGTAGGATCTCATGTCATTTTAAAGTAGATATTTGCTTTATATAATCACTCCGGTCCCGGCCTTGGGGCCGGAAGCACCACCTTAGATTGTAGGACTAGTAAGATATGTACATCGTGTAATATTTGAACGTCAAATATAGATTAAATTAGCTATAGAATCAATATTAGTTTCTTTCTGCATCCTCCACCTGCAGCCTCCGTAACTGGCGCAGTCGAGAGAGATATCTGAAAATAGGCTTATCATGATAGGCCATTCGGGTATCAAGAACCTACGAGTGCTACAGGACAGGAGGAGTATCCGGAAATCGATACGGCGGCGAAGGAACTAATATACTATGTGAGTACTATAGATTCATGCTGTGGTTGCTCTCCTTATTTTATAATTTAATTTTTAATATGTGTCAAATTCTCCAAGATTTTCCAATCAAGGCAATCGCGGATCCCTAGGTTTTTATATAGCTTATAGATAGATGCATCATCTTTTAGACATAGGATAAATTCTTCAGAAATGAATTAGGTAGATAATAAACTAAAAGTGTAAATTTAATTTTAGTATTTTAGCTACGCATTTTTAATGACATAAAATCCTCATATCATTATTCTTGCCGATCAGCGTATTCACTTTGTTTCGGCAAGCTCAGGGTCACTAAAGAAATTTTGTGATAACTGGAAAATCTAATTCGAGCATAGCACATTATAAATCATTTCGTTTGAAACGTCGTGATTTTATATGGACCAAAAATTATAATCAGCTATACATATATCCAAACCATTTTTAGACCAATGATGAATAAATGCTAGTTACCTGTGGGGGTATATATATGGATGGTCACTATTGCAATGGTAAGTTTAAAAGGTGGTAAAATGGTAAGTTTAAAGTAAAAGTAAGGTTTGAGTACTATTTCAAATAAAGAAGTACTCCAACCATTTCCTACTTCATGACTTTATTTTATTCTGTGATGGAATTTTTCTTCCTGCAAGGTGCAGAGGAAGCGTTGTATCCTCGTTCGATTTTTGAAAATAACTTCATAAAATAAGGACCCAATCAATAAATGATTACGGATATATTGACAGTTATGGGTAGTATATATTCGAACCTCTATTTAATTTAAATTTTACCTTCGCAGTCAAATCTTAGAACATTTTAAAATTACTTGTATTCTTCATTCCACGATTTTTATCAGGTTAATATTAGACGACAAAATAGTTAATTGTTTGATCGACGTACCAGGTTTCTCAGAAATCCGTCAGGAATGTAACATTACTTTCATTGTTCATTAATTATAATAAGTTTCCTACATTCTTGGACGATTTACTCATATGACGACTTGTAGAAACAGCAAAGTCGAATTTCAACTTTAACATCGTTGAAACACAACTATACATTTTAATTGTTAAAATCTTTCATATGATCAATCTTCATGAATGTAACAATTATTTCAGCTTACCCATCAAAATTAATTAAATAAGAACTAAACTAATGCAACACGAAAGTGCAATTTGTACCAGAACAATAACTAATGGTGTCAGGTTGCATTATTCGTGGGAATCATGGGTACGTTATCAGTATTAGCCGCTGTACTATATTATAGAAGGTTGAAGATGAGTGACTCGACTAGGAACAAAACGTACTATAGTTCATTTCCATTATTATATTTTTAAAATTAAGTACTTTCAAATTTAAATAATAGCAACTGAACAAATCCAAAAGTACATCCATGATTTTTTTTGTGTTAGCTAGGACTGAAGCAGCAGTTAAAAGTAACCAAAATGTAATTGAAATGTAACTTTAAAATTAAGATCTATATTATAAGTAAAAGTTAAATTGCCCTTTTTTTTTTAAATTTATGCTCTAGGATTCCAACGATCACGTACAAATTTAACATCAACCAAATCTCTTCTTTTCTTTCTTTCATATTTTATTAAGACTGCTCAAACTAATTCAACAACATACTTAGTCTGTTCTGTCTCCAAATATGCTAGACCATATTTGCCAAGAGGAAACAGCATTGTGTAGCTCACGCTCTGCTTCAGTTTCTCACTCATCATGCTGTACTTTTGACTAAGTAAAAGGTAAACGTCATGTTATTCATATTTTAATCTCGGGCTAAATTTAATAGTATAAAATATCATAAAATTAATCATTTGCTTAATATTAAGAAAAGGTATATTGAGATTGAGGTATGCCCATTTAGCATGATATGCCATTATTTTAAATTAACTATAGATTACTTTTCTGAACCCGAATTTCCGAATCTCCGCGTTTAGAATTTAGGTTAACTTAGGTTATTTCTATTTTATATTGGTTAGCATTCTGAATCTTGATTGCCTCTCCTTGACTTGTTACTTCTATTATACAATTCAATTTTTCCTCTGAGTCACCCTAATCCTATTACACTTACCCATCCCATCCATAAGTAGCATGTGCAACCAATAGTACGAACTCTATGTTCATAGAGACAGAATGTCCGAAGACCAGCCCCTGCTGCTGGTACTATTAATAAAAGTTCCAGCCACGTCATCCATCAAATATCAGCATTCAGTCCAGACAGCGTGCATCGTATACCTAATCACAAAACAGCCGCTCCACATATACTGCAGAATGGGTTTCACGAAGACGGGACATCTAAGAACAGCTAGAAGATAACAACTACATCCAGCAGCTATGCAATTCAATGAAATACAATACCTGCTAAGAAGACCAAACTATACAACTCTTGAAAGAAGTTCTCCAGCAGCACTTCTTCTAACTTTTATATCATGAAATTTAGAAATCATCAACATGAATATGATCAAAAGCAGACTATCCAACATTAAAACCAGAATTTCAACGGCATATCCACAATATGTTGAAAACTAACTTCAGAAGATGATACCAATCACCAATCTACTCAACATTTCGAAGATGTAGAGATAGCGGAAGACTCGACTGCAGCTCCCGGAAACTTGATGCCAGTATCATCTCGACAACTCTGACAGCTACGGCCTGCCAGTGTTGCCGATCTTCGGGAGGGAGGTGTTACGTTGCCGCGTGACGTCACCCACCGTGTAGCAGCACAGGCATCAGCTGAACAATGCAGCGTCAGCATGTAGGATCTCATGTCATTTTAAAGTAGATATTTGCTTTATATAATCACTCCGGTCCCGGCCTTGGGGCCGGAAGCACCACCTTAGATTGTAGGACTAGTAAGATATGTACATCGTGTAATATTTGAACGTCAAATATAGATTAAATTAGCTATAGAATCAATATTAGTTTCTTTCTGCATCCTCCACCTGCAGCCTCCGTAACTCGTGTCTTATCACTTACGTTTGTAGTATTGATAATATTATCTATGATATAATATACTCTTGGCGGTATAATTGGTGCGTAATTACGTACAATTCAGTCTTCCTGTACTACATTAATTCTAAAATAGGTTGGCACATGTGCGTTGAATAACTTTGCGTGTGGTATACAAGTAGGAATAGTTATTAATGTTACAAAACTGTAACAGCCTTATTAATAAACGGGTATTAGTCTCGTATTAGTTACTTCAGCTTTTGTCCTATTTTTGCTACTGGAATATTTAGCTGGATCGAAAGAAACAAAAGATGGTGTAACTAGTCTAAAGCTAGTTCGTGTTTATTAATAAGGCTGTAAGGCTTTTGGAAAGCTGCGTAAAATGCCTATAGACTGTTAGATACTAAACTCGTCGATCCACTTTCACTGTCGGTGCATCTAGTCTTATACACCAAGTATGCGTTGGATATCAGTATCGTTGTTACCAATATTACTAAATCTACAGATATGATAATATCATATCAAGGAAGCAATTACGAGAGAGCAAGTTAACCAACAGGGAGTTGATAGAAAACGATATGTAATAAAATATATGTCCAAGAAAATGTATACCAATCAAAATAAAGCCGATCATGAGCGTAAATGCTTTCGCAGCCTAGCCCACGTCAGATATAGCAGACTCAAACATCTTAAATCAATGAAAGGCACATGATGGTGCCGGAAAAGTTTATTAAAAATTGACCCATTGTAGCAGTATATATACAAAATCCACAGTATGTTTCGTTTTCAATGTTTAAATTATATTAAATCAATTGCTAGCATAAGTCGAATGATTAGATTATGTTTAGTAATATAACTTAATTTTAAGTACCTAATATAATTTTGACTTTTAAAACTGCTGAAATGGCCTATTTGCAATAAAATCCTTTGATTTTGATTTTACCCACATATGAATGTAGTTTCCCATTTTTTGCGAATCATAACTGTTCTACCGAATAAAGAGTGAATCAAAGATCATCTAATGTGAATGAACTCATCCAATAGCAAAATTAGTCATCTGCGGAGTGAATCATTGGTATTCTCGCATAGAAATTCTTCGGAGATCTTATCCTGTGTCCATAATTCATTTCCTCGTTGTTGCTTAACAAAATTATATTTTTCATATTATGTAAAGTTGATCAAAAACTAACATTATACTAAACTCAACTTTTTTAAACTTTAAGTATTTGTACACATAATAGAAAAAGAAACACACACACAGAAAAAGCGCAAATACTTATTCTGAGTCTGGGTGTTGTGTGACCATGGTTCTCGTAGTTCCTGGGTCCCTAGACACAGGCAATACTAGTTAGGGTCTAGGGTCTATGTATGTGATCGTTAGGTGTCATTATTATTATTATTTTAATAGCTAAATCAGTCAACTAGAAATCTAAAAGAAAGTTTACATTTTGGTAAAAAAAAATTATTAAAGGAATACAAATTTATTCCAGATTTGGTATCAATTTGTATGAAATCTGATTCATTTTTAAAGCAATTTCGTTAATTATGTCAGTAAGGCGATTTGCTTGACTAATATTACCGTACTTACAAGCTGCAAGTTATTAACACGCAACTGCGCATGTGTTAAATACACGACCACGTGTTAATAGTAATACTACAAGCCATAAATTAATAATAATTGTAGGTATAGGTAATAGATAGTGAGTTTTGAAATGTTTTGCCGATAGTGCTATCTACTGGCTAATTTTGACGTAGCATGTTCTCGAGTTCATTGTTCTTATATGTTCTTATTTTTGATAAACTTTTGTTTTACCTTTAAAAATAGTTGACCCGTATATTTTTGATTTGTAGTAAGGTGCACAGAAAATAACAATTGTAGTTCATTTATTGAATGCTAGTGGTGCCATCTACGTAGGAGCAATGAACTAACGCTCGGGCGGGCTTGTGTAAGATCAACGTAGTCTCAGCGTGCTCTAAGAGATGGCGCTACCGTATTCGTGTAGCTGTAACCTAGAATTAAAAATAAAGATTAATCCAAGTTTATCATATTATTTACCATCCGATTGATAAATGATTCACCTAATTTATGCTAAAATGTTTTGTTATCAATAGCTTGTTAAACGTTGTGTATGTAAACAAACTATTGTGAGAACAGACTGATAACGATAGCACAGTACTAAAACGATAGGTTGTGTGCTTTCATTAATGATAAAACTTATCTCTAGAGATACTTTTTTTTGCAACTAATTGTAAAAAAGTATGGCTTAGGTAAATGGCATTCAAGGGCGTATTGATAAAAACTAGGAAAAGAATATCGAGGCTTTTGTCTCCAAACCAAACACCCAAAGTGCGGAAAGTCCTCGGTCCTACTCTGCAACCTTGGCTGTGCGCATTTACTAAATTAACTCAGTTTACCTAGGGATCGTGCATTAATCACGTAAGGTTTGAAGGGGGGTTCGGAAAAAATTACGAAACATCACCAGGCGTGTGTAGGGAAATATCACGTGTATTTATTTTTTCGTTGAACCCGCGATTTATAAACCGAAAGTGGCACGTGATTTTGACTTCAGTAACCAGGCAACGATATCCCCGCCTATATTTTACAGAAATTAAATTAGATTATACCTGTATTTAAACATAATATTCTAATATTATTTTAAATTTTTTTAACAAAAGTATACACGTGACTTTGGATAGTGATTCGGGTGGAGGTGTTAGTCTAAAACCTTACCATGTATCACCAGGGGAAGGGTTAAAAAGTTGCTAAAAACATGTGATTAATAGACGACCCCCTATCTAGTGTTTCCCGAGTCTTTCATCACCAACATCAATATATCTTAATATATCTGTTTTTAGTCTCATATAAAACTAGTTGCATATATTAATGATTGGTCCGTTTATAGGTTTTATTGTGCTTACTGCGTGTTTTATGGTACACCATCGATGATGAAATTTTGGTAATTCCATTGCTATTATTATTTATTATGCCTAATTAGTAGGTTGCAATCCTCTATCAATTTTATACTGAGGTACTATTCTCTAATTTATTTCTTTTAAATTAAATCTAACTTCAAACATTCAAAATACACACTATTAATATATAGGCACATATTATTATGTATAATAACTGACCCGGTAAACGTTGTTTTGCCATATAAATTAAAAAATAGGGGATAGTGGAAGAAGGTAGATAATTTAAGGTATATAGTATGGTAGGTAGGTATAAAAAAATTGGGGTGGGCCACCCTTATCACTTTGGGGGATAAAAAATAGATAACAACCTATTTTCAGACCTACCAAGTGAATAAAAAATTTCACCAAAATCGTTTCAGCCGTTTCGGAGGAGTATTTATATATATGTATATACTTACCGTAAATCTATGATGGTGTTATATTAAAAGTGGTTCTACAATACCAGTTTTCAGACAGACACATATTAAATAATTAACGAGTTGTAAGTAGACGTTAATAAATTATAATTATGTGAATTAATATGATCGTTGAAAATATGGCCACTGCCTTATTAGATTATATTCAAATAAAATATTATATTGCCCGCGGATTCACGTGAATGATAGATAATTAGATATTATCATATCTAATACTAATACTAAATATCATCAAAATCTGTCGGATACGAAGTTTGGTAGTGCCAAACATAAAGTGAGCGTAATTGTAGCTGCAGGCGGAAACATAATAAAACATTAGAGATAACGTAGATATCATATTAAAATATTATTTTAAGGAAAGAACAAATTGACCAAAATATTTTCACAAATCGGTTAATAAATGAAGGATTTAGGTAACAAACATTAGAGATCATTTAGAACCCATTTGAACGATGTGACGAGCTAGTCATTTGCCTGATAAGCGGTCGCCGATAACAGAACAGTGTAACTCTGAACTCTAAAATTTAACGTTTCGCACGACACTGCACTGCGCACATCATCCTGAGACATCAGCAGTCTGGTAATAAGATTACTTGACTGTGAAATCAGATATAGATATATAGATCAGTCTCAATTGCCCAGTAATTCCACTAGCTACAATGCCGGAACACAGTAGTTCTTGTGCACTACTGCTTGGCAGCAGACTAACTAACAAAGCGGTGGTATCTACTAAGACGAACTTTGCAGAAAATTCCTACCACCTAGTTGTTTGAAATGAAAGAGTTTTCAGAATCGTATCGGTGCTTCAAGAGATTAATAATCTCTTTCTTTCTCTCTCTATAATATCTACAATAAAATAATTTGTCTCGAGTTACTGACAGTCGGACAACGTACATCCCAAACTACTGTACTTGGAGACTCGATATTTGGAAAGTATTTTTGGTAGTATGTAATAAGAAAGGGTTATGAAGAATCAACTCCTGAAAAATAGGTCGCATAAGGTGTTAGTTAAAAAGCGCGAGTGAGGTCGCGTGCTGTCTCCAGTTAGATACCTCCACCTACATAATATACAATTATGATTTTATTAAGAAACGCGAGACCGCGGATTGCCTCCAGTAGGTCGCTACATTCGACCATACAATCAATTAATGTACTCTTAATATTATTAGTCCCTAAAGTAGCTACATATAAAATTCCAAAGTCCTGACTGACTGACTGATTGACTTATTTATCAACGCACAGCCTAAACCGCTGGTCCTAGAGACTTGAAATTTAGAGGTTGCGTTCTATGTAAAGTGTAGGTATCCACTAAGAAAGGGTTTTCCGAAATTCTACCCCTAAGAGAGTGAAATGGATGGTTGAATTATCTATAAAAAAATCTTCGTTTCTTATAGGCCACGCGAGCGAAGCTGCGGGCAGAAGCTAGTATAATATAGATAGTATATATGAAGACCAGTTAGTTCTCTATCAGGTTTTGTGATGATCATGTGAAGTAAATGGTATTTGTTTCCTATGGTGGATCTAATTGTAAAAGTCGGAAAAATTTAGTTAAGGGGAAGCATTATGACAGATTTTAGTTTCTAATCTCTAGCATTTCACTATGACATTTGAAACTAGCGCATGTTAACAAGTTTCATAAAGATATTTTATTTTTTTTTACTTCTTACTTGTCTAGCATTTGACCACGCTCTTACCTGATAGGAAGTGACGATGTGATCGAAGGTGTAGCATGCTAGCCAAGTAGTGTTTTATTATTAATACCATCATAGAAAAACAAATGAATTATTCAGATATGACTGATATATCTAATTTATATACGTAAGTATATTTATAATATTCTACTTTGTATATTCTTCACTAATTCCCTTTACAGTTTAAATTTCGAAATCAAATATTTTCTACATTATAATTTCGTGTAAGTATATTTTTATGTATAATTAATGTATTTTATATATTTAACTATATTTGAACGACCGTATGGACCATCGAAAGTGCACATGACAAATATATTCTTTGTGTATTAACAACATACGCTTTTATTAACAAAATTGGTGATGGTATTAAAATAAGATTTAATTTTAAGTACTTATTCCTGAAGGCTTTTTATACATAGAGTCGAGATATTTCAAATGAATTAAATTGCGTGCGCTGCGGTGCTGTAACTGTTAACCAATAATACAGGTATAGTTGGGCGTTTAGGTTCTTAGGCAAACCTCGAGGTCAAAGAAGTATTCAATTTTCAATGTCATTGAAATGTTACTGAAAAAATTTGCAACTTGACCTTCGAACATTCACCGTTTTATATTTTTCTGTTACCACAATCAAATCAGTGTTGTTTAAATTAGAGCGTTAAAGTGAAAGCAAAAAACGAGTAGAAAAAGAAAAAAAATACATATACACTTGATAACATTTTAATCCGCAAATGCATTGTTAACTTTATTTTCTTTCTTATGTTTTGTATCTGAGTTGGATTATATATTATTCATGTCAAACAACTGTAGTTATAAAGAGTTCGTAATTAACCAAACTAGTTCATTCGGTTTTGTACCGTTACTACTAAATATAAAAACTATCGATCGGTCTCTGTTTCCCTGAATGCGCATTTGTTTAAATACATTTGTATTTGCAACCATTCAGTAAACCATTCGAATATTTTTAAATACATTCTAAGACGTCACTGCATGTCGTTTCAGAACAAAGCAATTAGGTATAAGGAAGCAGGAACTCAGTGATGAGACTCGTACTGAATACTATGCTTTGTGCTGATTAAGACATTAGGTATTCGGTCATGAACAACCATTATAACAGCATCATACACGAGTCTTTTCATCTATTCAAACGATTCCCAACAAATCAATGGCACAATTAATTATGAGAGCTCAACATTATGAATACAATATAGAGAACATTGACAGGGTCGACAAAGTCACGAGTCGTCTTTGAGGGCTCGTTAGAGAATAGGACTACAAATAAAGATCATTAAACTATGGGTACGTCCACATTGATCTTACACTACACGAGCTAACTGGCACCAGTGACCCGCTTACGGTAATTTTTATATTAAGTATTGTTCAGTCTTACCTACGTAGAGTTTAATATGTATGAATATATAAATGAAATTATCGCTTATATGCGTAAGAAATAACCAATACATTTTGGATTCTAACGTGTGGATCGCAAATTGCTAATGTTTGCAAAGTTCTCGTCCGCCCAAGCGGTTTGTTTTGTCACTAGCACAAGTTTGCATAAGGCCACGGTCGAAATCGCGTTGCTCGGCCGGTTTCAGTATTAGCCGGTAAAAGGCTGCGTGGCAACGAGGTAGCAACCTTCTTTCCGTGACGGTTTCCACACAAATTGCGTGCGGGTGAATTGAATAGAGTTTACAACGGGTTACTGTTATTCAACCTGCGCTCGGTTCATTTTAGTTGCCGGCGTTACACATTCGCTCGAAGAAACTTTGTTACGTAATGTGATTATGCGGCGCTGTGATGAAGATTCTTTTCACAATACTGCTTTCAGTTGAAGTAAGACTAAGAGAAAACAAGAAAGTGAAACCGTGGATGACCTTTTCAGTATTGCAAACAGAATAATACTACGCAGTCTTGCCATATATTTTCAAAACCATATTTCGGAATAATTTGTATGGATGACATACGACACGTGACTGTGTGAATTGTAAACGCGCTGGGTGCAAATTTGACACTAATCATCATTCATGAGTTCATGACACACAAATTAACAGCTGAGAACAAAAGAGCTGGCTCCCGAGCCGTTATTTCCGCTAACGTCACGCTGGATGCTGAATAAAACAGTGGGTACATCGTGATTCTGTGACCTAAATACTGATTTGTTAATTGAAATTTATATTTGGTAGAGTGCGCCGGCCGGTCACATATTGCTAACGGTTGATAGAATAATACAGATGAAACAGATTCCCTCATCTACATTTTAACATAGAATTCCAAGACGCGGAGAGTTGTAACCCTTATGTGCAACTTGACCAGACTTGCCAAAATTCTGCACCAAGCGTTTCGCTGGCTCGTTTATTATGCAAACTGCTAGGGAATGGAACTCACTCCCGGCTTCGTTCTTTCCTGAAAATATGATTTGGGTCTCTTTAAGATTAGAGTGATTAAGCCCATCAAAAGCCAAGGTTTACCGTACACCTTCGACTGCATCGGCGCTTAGAGTCGGGTAACTTGCAGTCAAACGTCGGCGTATTCGTACATAAAAAAGAATGTGGATACTAATCAGCTTTTTTATGTTAACGAATGATGTGATGAGCTAGTCGTTCACCTGATGGTAAGCAACACGGTTGCCCATAACAGAACAGTGTCACTCGGAAATCCAAATATAAAGTATCGCGTGACACTGCACTGCGCACATCATCCTGAGACAACACAGTCTGGTAATTATTCGACTGTGTGATCAGATCATAAAGTCTCGATTGCCCAGTAATTTCACTAGCTATAGTGCCCTTCAAACCGGAACTCAGTAGTGCTTGCACACTACTGTTTGGCGGCAGAATAACTGGCAAAGCGGTGGTACCTACGTAGACGAACTTTGCAGAAAAGTCCTACCACGTAGTTTATATAGTTTTGTAAATGCTTAAATGAACATACCTTTGGTAACATCTCACCTAATGGGAAGTGAACGTCTTGTCTAAGGTGGATTATGTTTGCCCATGAGATGCCCATTTACTCCTGTATTACGAAGACCTAAATTATACCTTCGTAATATAATATTATATGACAAAAACTGCTTATGTAAATTTGTGGTCTAAATAGAGCGAAAATGATACATGTCAGTGTAGTAGTAAAAAAGCCATGATGACCGTGATTGATTATTTCGACTTTAATAACGATAGAGAAGGACACGTCGTACATAAAAAAACGCTATGGTAAATAACATATAACACTTAGAACTAAGATTTGAAGCACACAATACTCGCATGAAGTATTTGAGGTATCGCTTTGGTGTGCTAGAATAGAAAGGTTGGGCTAGGTATTTATGTGAAGAGCGATTCGTTTCCTTTTCACATCTGTTATTTTATTAGGTAATTTATATTATATTTTTGACTTGAATAAGAATCTACGGGGACTATATTTAAACATGTATGTTTAAATATAGTCTAATACCCTCTAGGTATTTTTCGTACAGTAAAATGGCAGTTGCTAATACCTCTATGAACACGAGAAGTGTACATTGTACACTTCTCGTGTTCACCTTTAAGCCATAAGTCTTCTTCAAAGAATCGTCCTTTATCCTTTAAAGGAAGATTCTTTGAAGAAGTGCAATAGTAAATAAGTTAAATTTTATCCAGATTCAAACTAAATGGAATAATCTTAAAGCGAAAAAGAAAATTGAACGGCTAGCTACTAGCTGGGTGCCCTATTAGTCAGATTGCAGATACTTTGGCGCCGATTTGGCAAAATCTTAATAAGTTAGTGACATATCAATCAAACAGGTTCAAAACAATTGCGTTGGCAGGACGTAGGAACTATTAGGTAATCCATCAGTGTTGTTAGGATACGAGTATTCAAGTGTTAAGCGGCTCGCCCACTGAAGTATAATTAAGAGACCTTCGAACCATTACATGGATGACGAGTTGCCTAACACACGGCGCTCTTACAAACATACATAGGTGTACTGCTTAGGTTTCCGTTTAGAAACCAATTGTTCAAACAGTTAAGCAATAAAAATATACTTCTCAACACGACACTCTCAAGGATAGATGTTGAGGCCAATCAGCAATCAATATATAATAATTGTTAATAAGATTCTCTATTGTCGTCGTATATTGAAAAACATGTTTATTATAAAAGTATACTTTGTATATTTAAGCAATTTAACATTACATTGCTTTTTGGTTATTAAGTACAGAGCGATATGACTCTATAAAACGGCAATTTTAATTATGAGCTGTTTAATTGATTTAGTGACCATTGTTCGTCATTTCAGAAAAGGTGACATTAGAAATAAATAAAAAATACATAAGATGAGAGCGTAGTCAAATAAATCTAACGTTAAAGAAATATAAGTACTTACATTATTTAATACAAATTCATTTTCATTAAGCAAATCTGACTCATCTGTCTTAAAATTCCAAATAAAAGAAAAAACAGGTTTAAACTCTTGTCACATTGATATTTTCCTAGACCCGAGATCCGGTAATCCCTAGCTATAATATATAAACTATGTAGTAAACGGAATGTTCATTTTCCGGAAAATATACGCCGCCGAGATGGCGATGACGTCGTCATGTCTGATGGTAGTATCCTCGTATCTCGGTCACACATCCTTGTCTTACTATAACATGTCATAGCGACGCATTCGAATGAGATTATCAGGCTGCCCCCTTGTGTATAATCTAACTACTGGGTTCCATACTTACCATGCTATTACGTATAACGGTCGGTCCATACGCGTCATACGATGTGCGCGAAGAAGGTTAGCGTCATAAGTGATCGTGAAGGAATATAAATAAGGATACATAAAGATAACAATCAAATATTAATCGGTCAAGGAGTTTGCAATTAAATTAAAAAACGCAATTGACTTAGCACACCGTCGTAAATTTTGGTACACCAAACTGATTTGTTATAGAAGTAAAAAAAAAGATTGTTTGTCCCTTCGAACGCGGATCATTCTGAAACCACTGAACGAATTTTGACGAAACCTTGGTATGATTATAGCAAAAGTTTTCAGTAATACATTTAGGATACTTTGTTTTCAAAAACGTCTTAAGTGCGTGTTGCCAAAGCAATAAAGAAGTAATTTTTATTCAAGATTTTGTTATTTATACAAGTAAGGCTTATAAAACAGCAAAAAGGACTTAACTATGGTCAAATAATGATATCAATATTTCGGTGATCCCTGCGATAAAACACTGCTGGCAATAAAGATGAATCCAACACTTGTCGAAAGGAAGAGACAAGGGTGGAGGATGAATAGATGGGATGGGGTATATATAGTATATGCTTCCTTTCGCCGTCCCATCTATTCACAATTTTCCTGTATCTTTTCCTTATTCGCTTCCATCTTCCCTCGAACAGGGTTAAGGCGTAAGCTAATTAACCTGTTAAGCTGGAGTGAACTAGCTAGTCACAAATAAAATGAAAATGCTACAATAATATGCGTAAAGAGATAAGACAATAAAACTGAAGTGGACGGCATTGTATTCTTCCATAAATTAGCACGAAGCAATTTGCATATAACGACAACATACAGCTGGTCATGAACAAACAAGGCCGATGACCGCGATGTTAAACGGCTACTTCGACGGCCAACTAGCATAAAATCACATACGCAAGATGTATATATATACTTAAATAACCTGTTGCTGTAGACCACGAATCCCAACTAAGTATTCCTAACGGAGGAATGACCATGCCAAGTGACGAAATTGGTCTATCAGTATAATAATAACACCCAACCATCGCATTCATAAATCCTGGACCGTAACTAGGATTGCCTGTGTCTAGGGACCCAGGAACTACGAGGAGCATGGTTCCACAACATCCAGAGTCAGAACAAATATTTGCGCTTTTTTTCTGTGCACAAATAAATGTGTGGCCGCGGGAATCGAACCCGCCGCCTCCGGACTATGAGCCGGCCTGCTCAACCACCACACCACAGAGGCTGCCAAGTATCAGAACAATCTATGAGTACAAAGGAAATTAAAATAGACGTCATAATCTTAGAAGTGTGTAGAATGTGGTTAGTGAGTATAGAATTTAAAAAAAAAACTCCTGCTCAACTTTAGACCAGCTCTACGTATCGCGGGCTAAAAAAGTCATAGCTAATTAAATTCATTCAGTTTTCACATTTGCTAATTACATATGTTTATTATTAAAATCAATTGACGTATGCATTTTGGCGTGAACCCAACGAACAAATTCATACGACTTGGTCAATTGGACGGCGCGTGTCGTTTGCCCTCTACCTTGAAAATTTCTTATTCATCGCTGAAAGAGTGGAAATAGCTATGCACAATATTTATCTTGGGCAACCATCATAGATAACTATGTTGTTAGAAATGATTCATCACCAATGACATCGATTTCATTTATAAAAAAATTAATCATTAAAATAGTAGTAAAAAGTAAGCCAAATATAATTGAAAATGAAATTAAAAATGATAAAATATTTATTTTGACAAAAGGCAAAATTACATAATGGTGGAGATTGTAACACCTGGATCCCACACTAGGCTTGAAACCCGTGCTGTGCTAATCAGGAAAGGAATTCTTCAAGTCAAGAGTGAACAGGTGCACCATTGTGGACTGCGTCATCACTTTTCATCAGGTTAGACAGTGGTAAAATGCTTTGCCTATCAAAAATTAATAAAAAATATTTTCATCAAGTCCTCCTTTTATTACTTATTTTAAATTTTTGCTCATTTAGATTTTCCAAATTTCTATAACAATTATGCATATCATATTATTACAGTTTTATACTTAATTAGCTTTAAGGAAAGTAGATAAATAAGTATAGTTGCAGTACTGCGCAATATTTTGCAGATAAGCGGTCAATGAAGGAAATACTTAATAATATGAATATAGTTGCAGACGGGTCGCTCTCTGTGTGGAAAAGAGGACAGGACATTCATTATTGACATTATAGATTGTGTACTTTTTAATAAAACACAGGTTAAACTAAGAATGACAGTCCTACTAACGTTATAACTCATGTGCTACCTGTAAATCGTATAGGTAATAATTTCCGCATTGCTTGATCTGATGCGTTGTTTATATCAATGTTTATAGTTTTTCGTATTTATTAACTATAATTAAAATTAACTGATTATGGAGTCGTACTGACGAAATATTCTAAAATCTTCTAAGAAATAACATTATAGAAAATTTCAGATTATTTTGTTAGTCGCCTTGAATTAAAACCAATTAGACGACACTTATCTTTTAATTTTGGTGACCATATAAAGTTTTGTACGGTAATTATGAACACCGAGACATGGATCTGTTAAGATTAAGGCAGTGTAAAACACACTTAATACTATTATAATAGTACTTATTTAATTGGGCTGTAATTCTAAGGGTATATCGATTTCATAGGTATTCAAATCATTATACTCACACCGTAAGCGTCTTTAGTTTCAGTTCAAGATCTACTATTAGAATATAGGTTTCTTGTTTTCCTTGTTCATTTTTAAACCTATGTTTAAAGGTGATTTTAATGTGTATTTTTTTTTCATACATATTGATGATTTCCGAGAAATTTGATTTTGACAGATATCATACAACGTTAGTTCATATTAAACCAGTACCAGATACCTGTCTCGTTTCAGGCAGTGTTGTATACATGCACATTGCGAATTTTTGTGCGTGAACGTGCTTCGAAAACGTTATTTTTCCGGTTTGATGAAACTCAACATACTAGTTTTTGTTCGGACGAATGACCGTTACTCAAATAATTCTTGTGTCAACGTTGACAATAATTTGGAAGCTTTATGGCCAATGTCGGAATCACCGTTTACGCAAAATATTGAGGTTTCTTGAATGATCATCTGTTGTGAAAATCGATTTGATTGTTTAATGATCTATGTCGTTAAATATTTCGTAACAAAACATCGCGGTTGCAAGTTTCGTAATAAAATTTCCAAAACAAACTTTCGCTTGAGCGTATTCATTACTTGAAAATCTGTCAACCATTCATACAGAACTTAGTCACTATCTAAGCGGCCTCCTTGACCCACATTCGCTGTGCATCGTGACGGTGGTCAGAACTCCGCTCGCTGAATGCGCCGATGATGGACAACTTTCACCGAAACAATACCGCGTCACACTTACTACGTAGATGCCCTTTAAAAATGAGAACTATGCCGTTGAAGCAATCCGTGACGTGACAAAAGTTAAGTTTCAAGCGTTTGAGTAGTTATAAATACATTTGAAGGCTGCTAAAATAATGATTTGACCGCGACCATGAGATAGAACATCTGGTTTCACAATCTGCGATGAACACGCAAATTATTGAGGTAGACGTAAATTATGATAGAAGTATGTTTTCCAGAATTATTGATAGCTTCAATGTCATATTGTATATATCTACATTATTGGTAAAACGCAGTGGGTTTATTGTCAAGGCCTTTTGAAGTTCTGAAAACGTATGTTCCGGTGGTAATACTCATCGGTTACCGTGGCACACTGACCGCATTCGCGAGTAGAACATTGTAGATGTATGTAGGTGTTAACGTTTATAGTAAAAAAATACAAGCCTATGTTGCCTCTACGTTTGAAACCTGATTGGGCTTTGTTATAAAACCTGTTTTTTTTTTTTTATGTTAGTTGATTTAAGCAACTTGTGACTCCGTATATCTCTTTGTTGTATACCAAATGAGTTGACTTGCTTTAGTATTTTCCACTTCCTAGATTTTTCCGTCTTAGTATAGTGTCGCGCTGTAATGTTTTTCACGGAATCTACGGTGCATTGGTTGTAGCCGCTATGTCGACCCAGTTCAAAACCTTATCCTTATTATTACAGTTATTTCTTCCCGCGATGGTTTCACCACATACGCTGCTTTTTATCTGCAAAATGTATAAGATTCCAAATAATAAAAATACAATTTCCTGAACGTCTTATCGATGTTTGTTTTCGAACTCAGATAATGTAGTTTGATATTTGCTTAATTTTAATAGGCATCATTAGCAATGTTTATCAAAGTAGGTCGTGTGTTCAGATTAGCGTCAGAAATTAATATTTAAGTTGACTTTAAAGATGAAGACCTAGTTTCATTAGTTCTATATTGAAATTTCTCAATCTACGCAGTAAGAATTCACTTATCTGAGGAACTTGTACACAAAGGAAATAGCAAACTTATGAGAGAGATAAACACTATCGTTCGTTTAATATTGTCTACCGCGTCACATGGCACAAGTCAATGAACTATCGTCTAACATGCAGTTAGTCTTCTTAGAATTTTAATTGTTTCCTATAGCTTATACGAGAACAACACTCATTGTAATAATTTAAACCGAGTACACCAATGAAACCTGTTACTTTATTTATTAGCGGAACTATGTTAAAACCGGGATTAATGTTATGGTTTTCATGGTTCGGATGGATAATGATGGACACAAATAGTTCATACTAATAAGTACCTATACTTGCTCTACAGTTTTATCAATTTTAATTAAAATTTAACAAATTAGTTGTAATACTTTGAGTTTAATAATTGTATCTCTACTAATTTTAGATTGAAAATCTTGTTTGATGTTCGAGTTCTTTTGTTCTATTTTATCTTTATGCACGGAGCCAGCTATTCAAAATAACTTCTAATTCATTAATCTGCAGAGTGTATATAGTATAACATTCATTATGTATTGGTTTCCCTGATTATTGGCAAAAGGAAATGATTTAGACCTTGCTCGACTATCGGCTGCAGCTAAAAGCTAGTTTGCTGAAAAGTCCCAAATAATAATAATAATGCTATAATATGTCTGGACATCTCACACAACGCCATCTAGCCCCAAACTAAGCAAAGCTACTATGGGAATAAGATAACTGGTACAATACTTAGATATTTTTTTGTTTGTTAATACATACATAGAATACAATTTGTCACCCAGACACAGAACAAACACGTATGTTCATCACACAAATGTTTGTCCTGTGTAGGAATCGAACCCACAACCCACAGTTCAGAAGGCACGGTTACTACCAATTGAGCTATCGGGCCAAATCTGGTGTCTATTTAGCGTTTATCCCTTAATTAGCAACCAATTCGTGATGTAGCAATATTCGTACTGTTTGGCCGGGCGAGTTCGCCGCCGAACCGAAGGTTATCGCCGGTGTCAGCGACCAGCGCCGCGCGGCGCGCCCACTCGCGCTTCTGTATACAAACAACGCACGCTCACATGGACGTGGCCAGCCGCTTGTGTTGTTGTTGACGTACCGAGATCTTTTAGGAGATTTGCGAAATGTCTAACCTATATAGATAAAAAGAAGTATTTTATAATCTAAAGCTTTTTTTTACAAAACTAAATAATACGAATTAATTATTATCGATAGCCCTACTAATTATTATAAAAGAGAAATTTTGTTGGTATGTTTGGGTATTTGTTTGGTTTTCATTTCACAATAGCTGAACTGATTTAGATTGAGTTATGCACATGGATTATCAGCATCGATATAATAAATCTATTATACTAGATAGTTTAATAAATTTGCTTGTCGAACGCGAGGCGCCTCTCTGGCAATCTTTTAACTACAATAACTATAAGGAAAAGAATAGAATAGAAAAACATTTATTCAATACTTGTCTAAAATTAAAATACAAAAACAGGTTAAATTTATACACATAATATGTACATAATGAATAGAAAAAAAAAAAAAACAAGTATCGAATGGGCGTCGGCTCAGCATATTGCTGGTCATCAGAGACATCCAGCGCTGATTTTCAGCCTAGACCCAGAGGGGGTGGAACCAATGCACAAATTCGAAAAAGATATTTTTATTAATGTTTAAACAAAGGATCAACAAGAATACTTACACATAAAACTAAATATTATACATATTCAATCATACACTAATACTACTACTACTACATAAAATATATATGATAATAAATATATTTAAATATAATACATAAAAAATGGAAAATCAGGAAAAGGAAATGAAATAAGGCATATAAAATTGGAATCAAGATACATTTATACCAGTATTGAGAAAGTTCAGAAGTTTACAAAAGTCAAGGCTTAAAAGATAAAAAAAAAAAAAAAAATAGCTACCTAAGTTTCTATAAGCTAACACATATATAGTTTGTGAACGTGTTGCATCAGATAGTGAATCACATTTTTTTAGGAATTCCTAAAATCACAATAAAATAATTTGTAGTCGCAACCTTATCACGGTCACTATCAAGGATTATAATAATACCCGTAGGTATACCCATAATACTTTAAAACAATTGAAGGGTTGAGAATAAAAAGGATTTAACTGACAAATTGACAGTTTCGAGAAAATTGACTTTAAACGTCAACGGCGTCATTTTAATGTAGAGTGCTTATAAGGTAATAGAAAAGGTTTATGTAAGTTTCAGTTGCTTGAAAATGTTTTAATTCTATTTAAAATTACTAAATATAGTACTAATTCATACAATTACTGTAAAAATATAATATAATAAAATAAATATAGTAATGTTTTTATGCTAAGCAAACTGTATTCCTGTGACAGATAAACCATTTTTAGACTCAAAATCTCGAGATTTAAGCCTCATTTCGGTATTTTGAGAATGTATTATTGAAGATTATTTCACGCTGAATCCAACGATACCCATAAGTAATTTTGTCAAAAAAATCAGTTGAATCCTTTTTATTCTCACCCCTTCAATTCTGTTTTAACATGTCTATGGCGACATATTCTGTCCTATCATATCACTGTCTTTGACGAAATTGTCGAACAGGATCTGTCTGATCCATTTTCTCAGGCAATTAGTGTAGCGGCTTTTTGATAGTTTAAAGACATGTTCACTACTTTTGAAGAATGAACGTTCGGACATTATGAAGGAACTCGTGAGTAGTTGGAACGCAAACCATGATTCGATATTAAGTTCATGTCAGATTATTGATCCTGAATACGTCAACCAATGTGCATATACAGAGCTATTTGAAAAACTAGAGGCGGCTCGCGGTTTACGCGCAAAATTGTTTTTTCGGGATAAAAAGTATCTTATGTTAATAACGGGTAAATAAGAAGACAGTGCAAAATTTATTTAGCTCGGTTCAGCCGTTTCGGCTGAAGGTAAACAAACAAACAAGAAACGGTTGATAACATAATGTTATAAACGAAACTTTTATAACATTATGTTATCAACCTCTTAAGTAAGATCCATTCTTGACCATCATAATATTTATCTTTTTCTACGACTATTAATTTGATAATTCATAATGTATTTCTTATACGCAAAAACAAAATAAATATAATTAAAGAGTAAATCATTGCCTCTCCGATGCGTAGCACGCAGCTACGAATCTCGCGAGGGGCGCGTTTTCGACCATAAGATATTCCATTGGATTTTTTTATTATGTAGTTAGCAGATATTTTGTTATATTGTTAATGTTAAAAAGTACTGGCTACAATAAATGACGTTTATTTAATAACACATACACACCATTATAAAACTTTCTTAACTCAATAATACACTTGAATAACATTTTTGTAACGGATAAATATGAGATATATATTTATTCTTATAGTTCTGCGCAATAGACGAAAATAGTGCGTAATTTTAGTTAACGTTGTTTAATTTTGAGGCGTATTATGGGAGAGGCCTAATTATATTCAACCGCGGGCGTCTTCCAATTGATAATCATAATGTTGTAGAACAAAAGAGTTGTTTGTCCTTTTAACGGTGTATATATAATAGTTGCCTTTGTTTTAAGCAATACATAAATTATAGGTAATATATAATAATGTGAAAATATTAACAGCACAATAAAGTTTCATTATTATTCATGTGGTAACTGGATATCATAAAATTACTGTAAATAGAAAAATAAAACACGTACTCTATAATGAATGATAAAATAATAGGATAAATTATTGATAGGATTGTGCCATTTTGAATTAAAAGGCAGAGGAAACAAAGAGGCTTATACGATCATGCGTAATAATTATAAAAATATTAATAAATTTTCAACAAAACTTAAAGGGGTATGTTTCGATATCCACGCATATTAAAAATTATGCATCTTCAAGGTGAGATACTAAAAATCTTATATAATTTATTATAATTTTCGTAAGCAATTTTAGTAAATTTTCGATAGAATTCGAACAACAGAAACGTGTTTTTTAAGTCACAAAAATGTGGTTATAATCTCCGTCGTTCCGTCTAGAATGGGTTCGTTGGTATTTAAAGAAACGAGCAAGGGATTGTGTTCTAACCTAACTACGAAACTTTCAAGTAATAAAGACTTTTATAAGGCTGCTATAAAATATCTTGCCGTTTTAAGTGACAATAATATTATTGTTCATGCATAGGAAACGCGTCATCTTACATTTATTATAGGTTTAGTGAGCCATAATCTCTCACTTATCGCCTCAGGATGAACTTATCTGTCTTCAGTCACGTCAGCCAACATACGATGACGTTGACCCGACTTAATAACGAACTAAAAGCATGTTCTCTTAATTTGCGTGAATCATCAATATTAGGATATGACCTTATGTTAATGTACAACATAAATTTTGCCTCGTCTGGCTCTCGTGACAGAAAGGAAAAATATAACGACGTCACACCATAACTAATTAGTAAAATACCGTGTCTCAACTCAACATGTCATTGTCATAAGGAAGGGTTTTCTTTAAAAAATATTGCGCGGAACAGGTTATCCTGCATTATTATACGTTATTAATTTTTAATACCTTTGTGGAACGAGTTGCCGCGTGCAATCAATGAAAGTTTATTTTTGAATGATGGCCAGACGTTGTCAGAGCAACGCCCGTCCTTCCTATGCTACCTGCCCCTCACCATGTACGTATTTATTATATGTATTACGATATTCTCTTTCTATATCACTATATTCTTTTTTATATTCACTTTATATATATGATTCTCTTACTCGAAATAAATCTAAAATGTATTTATAGTATTTACATATAATTACAATGCCAATATCATCAAAGACAATGAGCTAATAAATCGTTAACAAATTAGACATCATTAATATAATAATATCCTATATTTATATATTAATATAATAAAATAATATCCTGATATCATTTGAAGCTACGCATCTATAATTTGGCTACAAATATATAACACGCGGACGGCTGGCACATCAGCTGATCAAAGTAAACAAACAAACAGCAGGCGCTGGGGACTTTCTCCGCGGCATTAGGATATCTAAGCTCGGTAGAGGATTAGTTCTAACGGTTAGATCCTAAGAGGCAAAATAATATATATATGTGCGGAGAAGAAAAGTTTTGTTATTATTTAGAAAAATGAGAATAGGCCGGTCGATTGGCGTGTCCCGTTAACAAACGCGCTCTGCCTACGTACGTATAAAGCGTGGGCTGCCCCACCAGCGCGCCATTAGTACAGCGCCCGCGCGCGCGATAGCACGTATCTTTGACGCTCCGCGTTCAATATCTCGACTCTATGTGTACACAAGCCAGCCAGGAAACATGCATTTTTGTATTCAATTGCACGATTGGTTTTATCAAGAGACCCTCGCGACGGTGGACGCTGCCAGCGCTGCAGCACGGCGGCGCAAGCCGCGTGATCGACGCCGCCCCCCGCCCTCGCCGCCGACGCCGTCGACGCCGCCGAGATTCTCAACTGAAGAACTAGTGGAAACCCTCCGCCCGCATCTGCTCTCACCGAAGCGCATGTGGGCGTTGGGGTACCCTCTGGAAATCGAGCCCAATTCATCGAAAGCTGTGGTGTATATAAACCCGCCGCCGCGACCTAGACCACTACCGGCTACTACTTGGGATGTGAACGCTCCGGAGTTCGTGCCCGGCTCGCAAGGCGACAGCGGTCGCGGGTCGTTGGGATCTACCCCGCGATCAGACAGTGACGAAGAAGCGGATGCAGTGGAACACTTGTGCGTACGTTGTGATAAAATGTTTCGAATGACTCGTGAAGGTGAATATGTAAAAGAGGAACCGTGTATTTACCACTGGGGCCGCCTGAGCGGGGATTATTATGCTTGCTGCAAAATGCCCCTGGGCTCCAGAGGATGCAGTACGGCACGTTTTCATGTATGGAGCGGTACTCGTCCCGGTATGAACGGTCCTTTAGAAGGATATGTGCGTGCACGTTCGCCTCGCGGCGGAGTGTACGCCATCGACGCAGAGATGTGCTATACAACAGCAGGACTGGAATTAGCTAGTATCGCGGTCATAGCTGCCGATGGCCGACTAGTTTACAGATCACTAGTAAAACCGAGTTCACCTGTCGTCGATCATAATACCCGTTTCTCGGGCATCAGGCCGCGCGACTTGGCGCGCGCGACTAAGACGCTACGAGATGTGCAAAACGATATACTTGGATTTGTGGGAACTGACACGATTTTAATTGGACACGCGCTGGATAACGATTTGCGGGCTCTGAAGTTATTGCACTTCGCTGTTGTGGACACATGCGCGCTTTATCCGCACGCCAGAGGCTTTCCATTACGGCGATCATTGCGCGCTCTCTCCGAGGAGCTTCTAGGACGCAGCGTCCAGCGCGGCTGCAGTGGCCACTCGCCGTTGGAAGATGCGCGGGCAGCCATGGATCTGGTGCTTCTCAAGGTGCATCAGGAAAGAACAGCCCGCGTACGCATTTCCAATCAACTACCGATGTTGCAACCCTACGATCCATTGATTAGTGCCGCCTAAATGTTGAGTGATTTAAAAATGTTATACAAAGACAATTGTTCTATGGACATGAACTATGTTTACGATGAATGATGAATTGATGATTCAAATTCGACTATTCAAGAGTGACGATTTAGTCACGTTGACGGAGCGCGCGTACTGCATGCGGTATGTGCCTTCGAATTGCAGTAACGGCAATAAACGTGATATTTTTTCCCCCTAAAACTTTGTTTTGTTTTCCTTTCCATTACACGATTAGAGTGAGTAAAATTTTTCTAGCACGCTAACACTGTTACATTTATCAGATTAATCTGCATCAACAGTTATTCAAATATCAAGTCAGAACTTGTGTCTATTTTTGTGTCACAGTAGAGCCATAAAAACTTTCACTGTGCTAGGTTTCTCTACTACGTAACAAGTTGTTGTTAGCTGGGGCACCTAACCTACCTAATGCTGGCTTTAACTTGGATATCGTGTCACAAATCTGTACTGATGCTTACTAAATTTCATTCATAAATTGAATCGAATTCTTAGAGTACGCTCTGACGTAAGGAATTCCCGAATGATGAAACATTATCGTGATTCAATTTTTTAGTTTGTGAAAGTTAACAGTAATATAGTCATTTCCTTCGCTTATAAAATTAAAACGAATTTAACAACAGCACTGATAAATCTGTGGGTGATGCCATAAGATTGTAATGCATTGTAATTTATAATCAATAATAACGTGTTATCTTGATAAACACGACCAGGTGACTAAAGCTCGTTTATTTGTTAGCTTGTTTTTGTGTTATGAAGAACTGAGTCAGGCAAAATATATATTGTTTCCCAGTAAAACCTCGACAGACTGACAGTAGCTCTAATGATTCATGAACTAATCAGTATACCAGTTGCTGCACACCATCACAAAATGTACGCAGATTCGCAATACTTAGGTAATTAAGCCTTAAAACACCAAATTAATATTATAAGTTATTAATATAGAGCTAGTTTTGACCAATCAAACAACAGTTAACGACCGTGCACTCTAAGTTTTAAGTTACATAACCTGCTTACATAAATCGATGATGAAACAGTTTATAAGATGAGCCAACTTGATGAGTTCCACAGCATAGCTCGTCTGCGAAATTGCTGAAAGTTGCATTGAAATTTATTTTCTTAGCTTTTGTAGACGCACCTTCGAACAAATATTTGGAAACTTGTTAGTATGGGAATGTAGGCATGTATGAGACCACAACAAAATACGTAAGTATAAAAGACTCGGTATTTTTGTTGGTATTAGATACGGCGACGGCGCGTATATCGGTTGAAAAGGAGCAACGGCCGTGCGCCCGGTCGTCTGTACCCGCGGTTTGTTTACGTTTGGTGTCGCCAAAATAAGCTCTGTACTCACTGCACTCTTTGCAACATCATAACATACTTTTTTATCTATTCTCGCTTAATTCATACTCTAACGTCGATACAGTCGATTACATACAATCTAATAAGGACACCTTATCACAAAAATAATTGAGGACAAATTATGTAGAGTTCCTCAATTGATATGAGTGTCTCGTCGACCTGAAGTGGCAAGATGCCCCGCTTGATGTTATCTTATCTATTTATAACAGCGTAATAAATATATTTTACAGCTGTATAAATTGCAATCGGTATACACTTACAATGACATAATAAACACTTAAAATATTTACTTGTAATACATTTATGCTTATAACACATAATAACAAACAAAACGTTATTTTGGATAACAGTGGTTGTTATGTTATGTTTATGAATGATTGCATCAAGCATGATGTGACGCTTCTTGGACACTTCACATCCGTTGTTAATGTGAAGATAAACGCTGAGACGTCACACATTACAGTTCTACGAATGAGAGCAGACGACATGACGACAGCCCCTCTCTCCCCACTCTAGTGCAGATTGAAAGCGACGCGACGCCGAAAATAGTACTTTAGAAACGTAAGTACTCATTACTCAACATAAGAATGAAATCATATCTGATAAAAGATAATGTATCACTTCGCCTCGATCAACACTGATCTATACAATGTTGTATGCATCATGCCGAACGACATGAGCATTAATCGTTCACTTGAATTATAAATCAAGAATATTTAGAGCTTTGTTTGTGCGATTTACGAAACATTTTTATAATGTTTGCACGTAAAAGTTTTTGTTAATTGGGATCTGCCACGATCCACTTAAATATTTTGGCTACCTTCAAAAAGAGACGTTTCGACTTTATTTTCATGTATATTTTTGTTTGTTTTAAACTTCATCGGTGGTCTCGGGCATGCTTACAATAATTTAATAGGACGGAGACTACATGGAGAGAATATAATGTAGAGTAGAGAGAATGCATTTTATGGTTTGCTTTTACGAGGTTTGTAATTTAATAATTCTCTTGTTTACCTACTCTAATTATTATGTGCGGATTGTGATTCTGGACGACTGTCTGTAAACCGTTTTCAGACCTTTTTGTTGCACTTTGGGTCACTTATGATGACTAAAATTGAGATCATTACCCGAAGTAGACCGAGTTCATCATTGGCTAATATTGACTATTCATCATTGGCTTTAGTGTCAAGTTCGAAAAATATACCAACTACCAATAGTAATAACAGTCATTGATTATGTTAAGAACAAGATCAATATTATGTTCTGACGTCTAACAAAAGATTTTTGTTTGCTACACAAAACCCCGACGGGTAATTTTAAGCGTGAATTTCAATTTCCACTCATATGTATGTAAACGGAACGCTGCCGAGTCGTCTCGACCTCTATGGCGCCGTCCAGTTTGCCACCGTCAATACCTCTTTCACAATAAGGCTCTTGCACAAAATGAAGCCGTGTTTCGTCATCGACTACACACTTGGACACGCCTACTCGGGTACACGGGTCCCCAGTCCCCACCATGAGCCACGTACCTACTCGGTTATTTGCAGTCGTAATACTGTGTGTTTTTAACTGTCAAATCAAAGCGTTGCTGACATCGTCTGTGCGTGAAGTTCGCAAGGTCTAGAATTGAGTACATGATTTGATTGCGGGGGATGTTTCTGCGGACGCAATTTCGTAGCGTCCGGTTTCTACGGCTCTAGGTGACCTATTTTTAGATTTGAAACAAAAGAGCAGTATCTAGTCAAGTCAAACACTATTTCAACTCAGTGTGGAGTTAGAGACGAGATGTTTTCGAACATAAACTACGTGAATTATTAATAACTTTATTTGTAGTAGAAAAAGCTAAGTTGAAAGTACACTTGAATGCTTATTTAGCACCGAACAAATTTTACAATTTACAACGATATTGAAATGGAATGTCACTGAACTTGTTTCATTCCAATGAACTGAACCAGATGTTTCTGATTTGTTGCTGTTGAAGCGGTGGCGCATGTTATGCTAATGAAAGTAATTATGTTTGCCTTCATTTCGGAGCCGTTGTATCGGAAATCGGAAAGCCAATACGTTTCACACGAAGTATTTCCGTTCCCAATTATTTTGAGAGGAGGTAGATTCAGCGGCTAAAAGTTCAATTTGAGTTGAGGATGTAAAGCTCATACAGTTATTCAAATATCTCAACCAGCTATTTCGCTGTTACATGAAATTCAGGGCAGCGTCTGTACCTTCCACTCGCACGTGCACACCTTGTATCGATTGCTCGCTCAGGACCCGGCAACGTGAGTGTATTTCAGACGGATCAATGCAGCTGCACCTATTAGGAGCTTATTAATGTACTCTACTAATGCAGTGATTTACTCACGATTACATATGCAGTCTTTGTTTGAAATCTGATTCCGATGTTTTAAGGTCATACGACTATTGTGCTGGAAGTTTACCTATTTATCTCTTCTGGAAAGTTCGTAAAATATCTTTTCATTTGGCAGTTCGACGACTTAATAATATGCGTAGGGTCAATACCAAGTTGCGGATGATTGACTGATGGCTAGAATATTAAAGACGATTAATTGCTGACAAAAGGTTGGCCAATTAAGGCTAGAGACTGCCTACTCTCTGCCCACCGCAAAGCCGTGTCTAAACCGGCGATGCTACACGGCCTCCGTACCGACAATGCTGTTAGACCTTGAATCTTTAAATATTATCAACCACGGACGTCTCAATGTTTGTCTGTCAGTAAATTATTTGCAAAATTTTGGGATTTAAATAGATTTTTGTGTTGGCAACAATAATTAGAATCAAACATCGATCAAATAGATTTCTTTTATTATACCTACATACTTTTAACATTTTATTATCTTCTCATTGCAAAATTTACCGTTTTTTGGTAATTTTTGGAAAGATGAGTGTAAATAATCCTTGTATAGAAACATTCAGTGTTTCTCTAAGTGCAGTGAACTGAATTGCAAACGGACCGCAAGTTGAATGTAGTGTAGGCAAGTATCAGAGACAGACGAGTTTTTTGTCTCGCAGAAGCCTCGGATAAGAATCACAGACTTCATTATGTATGTATGAACCGACAGTCGTGATTATTTTAAATAAACGCACGATTTATGTACACACGTAGGTATAGTTGTGATGATGACTTTTGTAATTTTTTTGTTGCCTTATAATAAAGCAGAATGCTTCCTAGTTCCCTTGAATGGGTCTGACGAACGGTTATTGGTAAGTTTTAATTCTTAAATCGTTTAGTGAACTGAGTTAGGTACCTATTTAAAAAATATTTCTTACGCCGTCGAAATAATGTTACCTAATTAAAATTACGTAGACAATGTAAAAAACTGTATGTAACTACTTAATCTATTCCTTTGTTTTAGATCAAAAGACATCAACGCGCTAAAATGGGGATATATTTTATGAGCATTGTAAATTATTTATTTTATAATAATATATTTTTTATTTAAGTATATGGCACGTAAAATTTGGTTTCAAGCATAATTACTATGCATATTATCCAATAGATGTAGCAACGTAAAGTAATTTTACTTTTTAAGTGATATGGTATAAATATTTGAGAAGGAAACGGAAGCCCAAGAGCCTACACTGGAAGGGTACTTACCCACCAATACAGATATTCCTATATAAACTAGGAATAAATAATCAATTATAACAAGTTACAATTTAGAATACTTTCAAGAGCTAAAATATTTATTCAAACGCTGTACCATTGTCATTTATCATCATCATTTTCCTGATTCAGAATCAGGATGATCCATGGGTAAGGGTTTGAGATGTGCGCTTTCCGTCTTTGCATGTACATCCAAGATAAAGGAGATGGAGAGTGTGGATCCGAATGAGCATTTCCGATGGGGTATTAGTCCGTTATTTTTTTTGGAGTCAGCGCCCGTATCCTGTCATATAAGACGTGACTGCAAAAGGTTTTGGAAGTGATGACACTGTCGGCCGCCTGTCCAACCAACCCTCGGAAATACTGAAACGAAAATAAATCATTTACTTATGCAACAAGTTATTAAGTAGGTAAGGCATCGAACGTAATTAGCATAGGATAAAGCCGTTAACAGAGTTAATGTTTCTTGAATAAAATTACACTTAAAACGGCATTGTCTACGAATTAAAGTGCATTTATGCACAATACAAAACTTACAACATATAACAATGATATCCTGAAATTCTAATATTATTATAAGTTTATTAAGATTCAAATGTGTAGAATAGGCTCTAGAAAGGCCCCATCAAAGGCTCTGAAAAATTATATGGAAACAGTACTCAACCCAATGTACCCTATGTTCGTAATTCTTTGATTGTGGCTTTGCCACTAGGTCCTTGGTAGTAAGTAGCAGAGATAATTTAGATTTTCGATGGTGCTACGATAATAGTTATTTTTGCAACAAGAGGGCAAAGTTGATTTTCGCTTCGAGTGTTGATACTGAAGAGCAAGCGAACGATTCTAGTATTTTTGATGGATTCTAATTCTAAGTTAGATTCCTCAGCGTAGCGAGGAATTCAAAGGCACGAGATGCAAAAAACTTAACGCTCGAGTAACAAATTTAACTTTTCACCTCGGCAACGAAAATATTATTATAGGTAAAAGTGTAATATTAAAAAAGAACAAAAAAGGGTTTTAGCGTGTTTCCTTCCGTAAGCGAATCCGCTTGTTTTTCTTCTGTCTTCTAATTTTTGCTTTGTGACTTTGACTGCAACAGCTTGAAAATTACTTTTACTTTTTCTTCCATCTGCAATTTTCCATTCTTAAGAGATGATGACATTTTCACTGTTTCTAAAATAAATTACGGTCACTAATTCAATTTGCAATTACGCTAAAAATTCTGAAGATTTCGCTTCAATGCTTTTTTATTTCTTCTGTAGCCGTAACGCAATGCACGCATTCTATCATAGACATCACCGCTACCAGTACCATTTAAAAAAATGGAACTGCAATAAGTAGTCTTTACTTATGATTATTCTACTTATGAATAAATAATTTTTCTTTACTGAGGCTCGTTGGTAACGGACAAACATTTTATTTAAGAAGCTATCGCCTAGATGATAATATGCTATTTTATCTTATGAGAATGAGATGTGCAAAAAAATTGTCCTAGAACTTCAGACAGGAACACTAAAAATTAAGAAACCTGCCTGGAAACGATGTCGACGGTGCTGCCACTAGAATAAATAATTTATTTTTTCGTACATCAAGCAGCGATAAGGGGGAAAATGTATTGTTGACGCCGTAGCTGAGTTGGATTCCGATATTTTAAAGTACTTACTGCAGACAGTTTTGTATTGCTCCAATTATACACAAATATACAAAAAAGAAAGATTTTTTTTGTATATTAGCAAAATTAAATACTGTAGTTAGTAAACATTTTTTGAGGAGTTATTGTAAGCTATGATATTTAGGTTATATGTACCCCGTAAGTATAATTTGTATTTGTACGACTTCCGTGCACCTTGTACTATATCTTTCTAGGCAGGTGCTATTAATAATGTAACGAAGTGTAAGTACCCAGTTAACGATTAGGCTAGGTACATATCTCATGAAGCGTGACTGGTTTAAAAATACATGGACTTATAAGTACTGTAATGCTTTAACGTGACATTACACGGTATCTAGTTACTGTCTAACGTAGAGCACTAGATTTGTTCTCTGCTCACCTGAAATCCAACGGCCTTGATACAGTGACTCAGTTACGATATCTAAAGTGGTCCGTTGACCTTTTACCGCTCAGCATATTGTTGCATGCTTAATTTACTTTACCCACTTATATTAGTTACGCTGCATTTAACATATTTGTAATTGGACATATATGTGATGTTTGCTTCTGGGTCTACAAAACTAGTCGATATCTAAAACAAATAACTAAAATAGGAGTTTCGTGTCTCACGACCTCTATTCATTGAACAATAATATTAGACGAGTAAATACGACGAATTTGTTTTATAACACCGAAACGTTTCACTCGCACGCAGTTATTTTGTTTGTATTATGGACGGGCTAAATTTGAGTCTTGGTAACGTATACGCTGTTTTGGTTTCTAGAAGTTTATTTCTGCACAAAAGAACAAGGTCCGTGCAAGAGATTGGCTCGCAGTTGATTCTGAAGGTAAATATTTGCAATCCGCCTGTTCCGACATGAATCCCACGGAAACAATAACTTTCCGCTGACAATGTGTATACTTATTATCTCAAGTTTTGTTGTGTGCAAAAAGGAACTGTGTAAATGACAAGGTGAATCATAAAGTTTCAATCAAGGATAATCGCGGGAGTTAACCATCTCTGACATAATGTTAGGGGACTTGTTATCATAAATATCTCGTATGATTAAAAAACGACGAACTACTTAGTTAATGAAAATAATTAGGTATTAATAAAATCAATTAGGTAGATATATATGGCAATCCATTCATAACCAGCATGCAATAAACAAACTAGTAAGACAGTTTCTAGAACAATTATTGAACAATCCTGCCGATATGCTGGTGAATGAGCTCAAGAACTGCATGATCTCATTCTCCCATCACCATTCCACTACCGGACTACTAGACGCTCGGCTAAGCGCCATCCTTTCGTGGTCGAAATACCACCCATTCGTACCAAGCGATTTGACTCAACGTTCTTAATAAGAACGGCTAAGGAATGGAATGCCCTGCCAGCGTCTGTGTTTCCGGCTAAATATGACCCGGGCGTGTTCAAGAGAAGAGTGAATAGGTATTTACTTGGCTAGCATGCTACACCTTCGATCGCATCGTCACTTCCCATTCGGTGAGAGCGTGGTCAAATGCTAGACAAGTTTGAAGTAAAAAAAATGCTTATAACGGCTTTTTATTTGGCAAACAGGCCTCAAAACTCATACGGGCTAGTGTAATACTTTTTATTTTATTTATTAGTTTTCTTATTAGCAGGACCGACTTAGGACACTATTCGTCACACAGAAAAATCCAAGTTTTTTTCTAGACATCTTAATTCTGAACGTTACGTACTTAAAAGCTTTTATCAGTTTTACTTCAACGTTGCCAAGGTTGCCTTGCATCGTGAAATGTCGCTGAAGTGAGACAATACATATCGAGAGGATGTCGTTCACCACTAAGTGCATTGAACTATTTTTTTAAATTATTTTTCTACTCTTAATTGTGTATTCTTTGATTTTTAAATGAGGTTTGCTTTGCTTTTCCTCAAATCAGCCTAATTTACCACAACATAAAAAAATTATATACAGGCCGAATTTTTCAAGTGGACAATACTATGAACAAAAGCGAAAAGTACTCAAAAAGAATCTCGGGCCCGCTTTAGATGAAGAGTTAAACGGCATCATTGAATTTATGAAAAATCAATGTTTCTTAACCATGAGGAATGAGGCCTCGAAATAGTTTCGGATCGACCCATTCCCACCCACTTGAAAAATTCACGTTGTATACCTAAAATACAAATCATATTAGGTATTTAAAATTGCTAGACTGATCAAAAACAGTAATTCTTTCTTATAGTTTTCTTAGTATCTCTAATTAGCTAAATTTTAATTAGGTAGGTACTTAGGTACCTATAGTAATTATTTTATTAGTGCTCGTTAAATTTCTATTAAGAAGGCAATTTATATTATTGCAAGGTAGGTATAATAAGTAGGTACTGATTGTATTACTATGAATTTTACGTTTTACTACATATTATCAGCTTTATTTTAGAATACTTTTAAACAAACTTACCGCTAATACAAAATATATACATATTATATAAGTATTATTTTTTAACGTTGTGAATGACTAAATTCCATCACCATTTGACCACACGTTCTTTGTCATCGTCTCTCCAAAAAACACATAAAAACACAGTCAAGATGCATCTAGATGTGATGAAGTTCATACCAGTAGTGTGCATGACAGGAACTACGAAATTTTCATACTTCAGTAGATTCATATTCCTTAGTGCATCTGAAACGCTCCTCTTCGAAATATGCACTTTTCTCTGCTTTTTTATTATTGTTTATAGCCTTATAGTGTGATATTTTTACGCAGATGGTTCGGTCATTCTCTGGGACATTCGTGACCTGAACCAGAAAGAGCACAAGACACTACGAGTAAACATCGAGTTCGATCACGCGTCGCACGTGGCGTGGAGTCCAGATTCTAAGGCCTTCATCGTCCACACAGTCAGGGATAACCACATCATCGTGTACAAGATAGAGAAGAAAAAAGATGGGACCATCGGATCGGCAACGCCAGTCATCTTTTATGATAAGGTACGTTGGTTATTAAGACAGTACCCCTACCGCGTAACCATTCTGGGAATCGGCTTCGCCTGCATCCTGCACGCGCCAATTAACAAGTCCACGAGTGCGAGCAAGAGAGAACACGATTACGATCTCCACCAGACTTACGCGGTAAGGCGCCAGGTTTAGATTTTTAGTCAACTTTTGTAACACTTGTCTATATACAAATGCAAAAACTTTTCATAGTCTTCTCTTCAAATTCTGTGACACGAATTAAGAATATTTATCTAGTCTGTGATGTTAAAAGGAAGTAGCGGTTGTAGCTGTATTGCATTAATGCGAAAGATATTATGAAACTGGAGCTATATAGATGATTTGGTTTGAAATAAACTTCTCATATTTTTAGCTTTTTCCAGATGCTTAGTATAAATTGATATATCCTACTTTATTAATATCTAAGTATTTTTACAAAAGTGTTGGTATGGAGTTGTTGTTGATGAACATGGACAAGACGAAAATCGTAACTAATTTTTATGTACCACCAATTACTCTACACTATGTGGTGTGGTGCTGCTCAAAGTGACCCTCTATGGAGGCCTATGTTCAGCAGTGGATGTTAATGATGATGCACAAGGAATTTGACTTGGCTAGCATGCTACACCGTCGATCGCATCGTCACTTCCCATCAGGTGAGAGCGTGGTCTAATGCTAGACAAGTGTGAAGTAAAAAAAATAAATTATTGTATTGAAAAGTACACCCAGATCAAGCCATTTCCAATACAAAATTCGAGGCTTTTCTCATGCATAACCGCAAGCGTGACCTATGAAATATATATGAACATTAGATTAAAAAGTCTTAAAGTCTGATACATAAAACAATTATCACTGATCTTATAATCCCTAATTTAAAAAAATCTCATGAAATGGTCACCTTTAGGTTGATGTTACCTATCAAGGGCAACGACCTGTTCTTTATTAAATGATGCGTTTTTAGCTGCATCTGATTATAACTGTTGGGAAATCATAGTTGTTTACTTGCAGAATTATAATGGGGCCACAAAATTAAGATTGAAGTAAAATAACTTTCGTTCGTGCAAGTACATACTAAGTTATTGTATTTCATTTTACACAGCTTTTGTATAATTCGTATACGAAATACGAATTATATGCATTCAATTATGGTTGACATTTGACAAAAAATTAATTTTAGTCGCATTTTAACTTAAAAGCCGGAGCGCGCGAATGTCAAAGTTTTTAAAGTCACTAATGTTGAATCGTTTTTCAACATATATGGCTATAGTTATTTACATTTAAATAAACTTGAACTGATTGGAGTATTTTTTTCTTCCTTGAGTGGTTGGTTCCATATTACTATTACTACCACATTCATGTTGCTCGATTTCCCTTCATGATACTTGATACCACGGCCAATAAATTCCGTTTATTCCCAATTGTCACTACTAGTTTTGTCACCAGTCACTGACACGAGGCCGTCATCGCTGCGCAAATTTTCAGATTTTTATTTTTTATTTTTTTATGGGAAAATGGTCATGCGTTTGACAACAACTCACGTGATGGTAAGTGACGAAGTTATCTAAGATGGAGCACGCTTGCCCATAAGATGCCCATTCACTCTTGACTTAAAAATATTACATTATTATTATATTATTAGATTACCTTACAGCATAGTTTGCTGCTTACATTTGACAGCTCTATTGCTATGAGATGGTGACATGATTGCATGGAATTGTAGACGAGACATGACGAGACGCTGTCACGTCATGATTCGCGATGCGTTGCTAAAAGGAAGTTATGCGTATAGTTGACATCGTTCTTATGAACACATTGCTTCACTTACTATTAGTTACGGTGACTTCTGGGTTTATGCAACCGCTACAAGTCGTGGTGAAGTTTCCAATAATCGCGTTTGAGATTTTTTACATTAATAATTAATCAGTATTCAATGAGTACAAACTGTGTAAACTGATGTCCGCTGGAACGTTGGGAATATACTTTTTTGTATATGAATGAGCTATATTTTATTTAAGGTGGTTTTGTCAAGCAGCGGATTAGTGATACGTCTACATATCCATAGGCTGCGGTGACTGCTTTCCATAATTACATTTGGGCAAAGATTAAATGGAATAGAGTAAAATTAATTGAAACTTTTCCCGTCTGCACTAATGTTTAACAGTTCCTAAGTTTGTGCTTATCCTACTATGACGTACCTAATGCCTTTGGGCACGTCCTAGCTAGAGATATAAGAGTGTAGACGGGCAATAGAGACTAACTTAAAGCTAGAAGATCGCTGTAGGATGTTGATAGGTCCTCTGATTTTTTATGTTTTATTTTATTGCTAGGCTTGAAAACTACGTATTATATGTACCTATTATACCATTCAACTATACATTACAACAAAATCACAGTTATACAAACAATGGCGACCTTTAACGGGATTTCCCAACTGTTAATAGGAAGATAAAAATTGTAATGCTAATCATTATAACAAACTAGATAATAAAAGCAGTTGGTCCATTCTAGCTATCTATAGCATGATTATTACTAACAGGTCACAATATCTTATTTTTGATGGGGAAATACTTTCGCACTTCCGCGTCACCACGGGGGCAATTGCATTGGGGTATGTGGAACTCGAATCCACTAAAACCCCCCGTGATCCGTCCACCGGCGCGGCGCCGCCGGGATGGGACGAGATGAGGTCGCTCTAGCAATCACCATACTGAGCGCAACTCGGCTTCAAGGGGCTCGTTATAAAGCCAGAGCCGATCCTGGTTTACGCCTGCTCAAGTCGACTTTCCGTTCATAAAATTATCATTTTGTAAACAAAATCATTTGCAGCACTCAAAGATTGAAAGTCGTAAAGCACGGGTTACAGGCAGCTTCAATAAGATAAATTACAACAGCATCAAGGATCTTTCGGACTACAATAATTATGCATATAACCTAAGAAGCTAACCATGTCAATTCCTTTTAAGCAAATACATTTCTTGCCATACTTCTACTGCCAGTTAGTTTCACTTAATGTTATTGGCTATTATTGCACTGTTTATCGTCGGGGAACACGCAACCGATGTTTCGTTGTGTTATGTAACAACGTTGTTATCTCTAGTTATCATAACATAATAGTACTGCATGTGGCCGTGTCGTATATACGCACGCAGAATCAATAAGCGTCTACCTACGATGCCTATGGATGCAGTTTCAGGTCAAACTGCCACCTCTAGCCTATATCGCTGGAAACTAGGTCAGCGGGCTACCTAGACGCAACACAAACATATAAAAATAATCACAAACCGCGTTGTATTACGTGCTAACCTTACCTTTCATTATTTATTATTCGTTACCGTGTTAGTCATGTAATTGCTAGTCGCAATGCTAAGGGTCTCATAATTTTTGTATAGGAAGCCAACGGCTGCGCTAGGAACATTAATTATTTTGATTACTGCCCATTTTGCCCTACTTGGCAGCAATAAAAAAAGTTAAGCAACTGTTATACAACTTATGAGGTGCTCTGAATACGTGTGTTTAGATTGGCCATTTTTTGCCACTTATACAAACATAGAATGAAGCGATGTTTTTTTGACTTTATTTCAACATGATATTGAAAGATCGCGCTTGTTTATAAAATTTCAATGTCACATCTACGAGTGTTTTGACCGAGCGAGTTGGAATTATTAGACGCAATAATGTGAAATACACATTATATATTTAACTCGGCCGAAAATAGGTGGGCGTCCGGTACTCTCTCTGAAATGTAGGTACACGAGCACAAGCATTGGCCGCCGCTGAAAATTGAATTGCTTTCAGTATTTAGATTATTGGGATACGTTCCGTGCTGTTCGCGCAATAAAACCTTTAAAAATATTTTAATAAATATTTCTATAATCGTTAGTTTTCAACTGCTGCTTACATTAGTTATGCGAGTGTACCTGTATAATAATAGCGCATGGTTAAAAAAAAGTGTATTCGCAGACTTATTTTCTTTCTTTGTCAGACTCTGTGGTGTGGTGGTTGAGCAGGTCAGCTCATAACCCGGAAGCGGCGGGTTTGATTCCCGCGGCAGGACAAGTATTTGTGCACAGAAAAAAGCGCAAATATTTTGAGTCTGGGTGTTGTAGGACCATGGTCCTCGTAGTTCCTAAGTCCCCAAACAGGGAATCCTAGTTAGGGTCCAGGATCTATGTATGTGATCGTTGGGCGTTAGTATTATTATTATCATTATTATTTTCGTGTATTTCGTCTTATTGATTATTTTGGACTCTAATTTTAATTTGGTACAACGTAGATTATGTTGCGAAGTTTAAATCTCAAGTTTAATTTTGTTCACAAGTCCGGTTTGGGAGACATCCCAAACATGGCAGACATGCCAGATCCTCATAACTTCCGTCCCTCTGGCCGCTACATATACTTTCCAAGTAGAATAAATGCCAACTTACATAAAATTGTAGTACGTATACCTACGTTAAGGTCAAAGACACCGATAAAAATTGTGTTTATTATAGTTTATCACTAGTGTTAAGGTTGTTATTGTTTATTTTCAAAAAGACTTAGTGTGGTTGGATTGAATTGATTTTTAATTCATTGCCTTAAGTACTTTTTATCAATATTATTATTGTGATCGACCTCGTTTTGGTATTGTTTAAAGAAGGTTCGATTCATTACATTACTTAATTATTTTTATATGGTTCATAGGTTTTGTGTTGTTCCTATTATACTTACACGAGAGTTGCACAGGTTTCCTAGATTCAAGAGTAGAATACATCAAATGAAGTCCAGAATTTCTTTGTTTACACGATCCAAATTTCCGACACATTCTAGTCCAGTACAAAGCACACGACGTAGTATTACGACACTAATACCAAAATTGATTTTCAATAGATAATTTAGATTTAGATTGAATCTCGTGCCAAGATGTGGTTTATGCACCAAATGTTTAAAAGGATTAAGAAATCCTCGGATTTTGAAATATTATTGAACTAAAAGCTTTGGCTTTAAAGACCTGCATTTTGAACCTATAGATATATAGAGTAGAAGTATAATTATTGCCATACAATAAACTCCTGTGCAAGATTCAAGCCCATTGCATAACATTGATCGTTAGCCTTAGGTTGAAATAGTATAAATAACCCAAAACACTAGCGTGGATGCAGATGCTGACTTTATCTATCGATGAACTTTATCTATGGGACTGTATGGATATTTTGAAGGAGATAAACAAAGCTCTGGTAATTATGTATTAAGTTGTAGAGGATTTACTCATTATGGTCAATATTGATATTGACACGGGCCAGTACAATAAAGGCTAATTAAACACGTACTTTAGCGCTTTATTATCTTACGATTGCAAACTACAAGGAAATTCTCAATGCAAGGAAGCGTTTACAGCTTATAACTTAAGTGTGAGGCAAATATTACGGGGCTGTTCAAATATTTATTGCTACTTCGCATGATTATACCATTAATAATTTTAATGACAAAACAATACTGCACATAGATAAAATAAAGAGAGCAATATTCTATTAAAATATTTCTGTTGGCGTTTTATCTTGGGAATATAATCTGTTAAGGCCCATTCCGATTACTTTCAAAAACACCTTCATATTTTCATACATTGATTACTAAAACACAGGAATACAGTTCACTTAGCATAAAAACATTATTATAATATATTATATTTTTACAGTAATTGTACGAGTTAGTACTATATTTTGTATTTAAAAATAGAAATAATACATTTTCAAGCAATTGAAACTTACATATACCTTTTCTATTAGGTACCTTATAAGCACTCTATATTAAAACGAAGCCGTTGAAGTTAAAAGTCAATTTTCTCGAAACTATCAATTTGACAGTTAAACCCTTTTTATTCTCACCCCTTCAATTATTCTAGTAAAAAAATGCTTACAAATATGTGAGGAACTATTATCATTAATTTCCAATACTATCAAGAAGTTGATGAATCTCTGCGTATTATCTTATCTCTAGGTTTAATCCATTGCTTTGTTTAACGTAGGAAATTAGTGATTGCGACGTGAACAATGGACTATTGGTCCAATGATGTCTGTGTATAATGATTATTCTAACCTTCTATCCATTTTCCAAGAACGTTAAATTGCACAATAAAAACATTAATAATAATAATAATAGTATGGGCTATAAGTGGTCTATGCTTTTTAAATTATAGTCCTTTTCCGTAACTAGTTACGTAAGTACAAAATAGGTCATGCATCGTAACTGGTTACGTATTAAAATAATAGAAAAATATATATAAAAATGCTATGCGTCGTGTGTTTAAAAGTATAGTAAGTTGAGTATAGTGTTGTTAAGTTTCGTAAGTTGTTAAAGAAGGACCAAAAAAAGTAGTCATCCATCTTCAACGTATACATAAAAGCATAAAATCTACCGTTTTGGTGGCGGCCGAAGGGTTTTGATACGAAACGCGTCGGGTGCGTAGCTTTCATTCATAAATTCTATTCTTATTTATACGCCGACATCCCACCGGTTAATTAAATTGGCATCAACACAGTAAAACTTACCATCTACACGAGAAAACCCTATCTGATGAAAACA
The DNA here is from genome assembly GCA_905220475.3 of Ennomos fuscantarius. Classification (NCBI taxonomy): domain Eukaryota; kingdom Metazoa; phylum Arthropoda; class Insecta; order Lepidoptera; family Geometridae; genus Ennomos; species Ennomos fuscantarius. The sequence goes on along the minus strand of HG992037.1, from coordinate 7,899,261 downwards.
TTTTTCAAGTGTGTATAAGAAAAAAATAGCTGTCTTTGTTGACCGATTTAATTGCCGTCCGCCGGTTACCACGGCCGATAACCTTGGTCCCAGCCTTTGTTGTACGTTTACTGATAGCCAGATACAATCGACAGTGCCTTATCGATTACGAAAACGATGATCGATAATCAATGCAATCGGAGCACCGGACAGTGACTGGTTTACGCAGACGATCGATTGTAATAATCCGTAATGATTTCTTTATCTCTAATGAAATTGGCGTGGCTTAAATTATATCAAAACAGGCTAGCAGTACCGGCGTTGTTTTTAAATAATAGTGCGAATTCCATTTATGGTCAAACCACTGTGGCGTGCTGGCCCACGAAAAAGTTTCAATACCATTCTAATAGAGAACTTTTCCAGCTCGTTGCTAGGGGCAACGAATGTTGTTGATATAGACTTCACATGAGAGAAAATTTTATTTTCCGCATTTGGTTTTTGTAAATATCTTTTTAGTTATTATATCGTATACAAAGTCAATCGGCATATCATTAATTCAGCAAACCCATGGACCTCCTTCTATTACAACAAAAGTGTATCTAACTTCCCTTAACTGGTGACCCCGACGTGATTAACTAGGCTTTACTGGTGACCTGTTTTGAACCGAAAGTCCACGTTTGCAGTAAATGTGTGTGATTTTGATTTTGTTGCTGATTGCGATAATTCTGATACTGATTCACATAAAAATGTCGCTCTCAACCGATAAGAACGAAGATATTTGTCGTGTGGGCGTGCGCATTCCGCCGTTTTGGCCTGAAAAGCCGGCCATTTGGTTCGCGCAGATTGAGGGCCAATTCGCGATATCGAACATTACTACGGACAATACGAAGTTTTTCTACGTTATCGGCCAACTAGACCCGCAGTATGCTTCTGAGGTGGAAGATATAATCATCAACCCGCCCGACACCAACAGGTATGAAAAATTGAAGTCGGAACTTATCAAACGACTGTCCGCGTCACGAGAAAAGAAGGTCAAGCAATTACTTATGCACGCAGAACTTGGAGACCGTAAGCCATCTCAGTTTCTAAGACATTTGCAACATTTGGCTGGACCTGGAGTTCCCGAAGATTTTCTACGTACTATCTGGACCAGTCGCTTACCAAGTAGCACGCAAACGATAATCGCTTCGCAGATGACGTCTTCACTGGAAGCGCTCGCAGATCTGGAAATTTTTAAAAATTTTTAAAAACAAATCTGGGAACATTTCATCGGTAAAAGTTATTTCTGGAAATTCCGTATATCATAACATACTAAGCGAATACCCTGAGATTACTCGACCTTCCGGTGTCCACCGTGTTCCGAAGCATAATACCATGCATCATATACAGACTACTGCAGGACCGCCAATAAGCAGCACACCACGAAGACTAGCACCGGATAAATTAAAAATCGCAAAAGACGAATTTGCAGATATGTTGAGGAACGGAACAGCCAGACCTTCAAAGTCACCATGGTCATCACCACTTCATCTTGCGCCTAAAAAAGATAACGGCTGGCGTCCATGCGGTGACTACAGAATGCTCAACGCTAGAACCGTACCAGACAGCTATCCCATTCGGCACATACATGACTTTGCACATTGTCTCTCCGGCTGTCAAGTATACTCGGTTATCGATCTCGTAAAAGCTTATAATCAAATTCCTGTCTGCCCTGAGGATATTCCGAAGACCGCAATCACGACGCCGTTTGGTTTATACGAATTTCCGTTCATGACGTTCGGACTACGTAATGCCAGCCAAACGTTTCAACGATTTGTGGACGAGATGCTTAGGGGCCTTGAGGAGTTCTGCTTCCCGTTTCTGGACGATTTTTTGATCTTCTCACCTGATCAGGAATCACACAAGAAGCACCTTCATCTGCTCTTCAACAGACTCAAGGAATACGGCATGGTAATCAACACGAACAAGTGCATATTCGGTGTATCAGAGGTAACGTTTTTAGGACACAGCATCTCAGCAGCTGGCACTAAGCCGTTACCATCAAAGGTAGAAGCGGTTGCGAATTACCCACCACCAAAAACCGTCAGAGAACTGCGAAGATTCCTAGGAATGGTGAACTTTTACAGAAGGTTTATTCCTGACGCAGCGCGGCATCAAGCGCCTCTGAATGCACTGCTCACAGGATCAGTTAAAGGTTCACATCCCGTGCATTTATCAGAAGAAGCTACTAAAGCATTCATCACCTGCAAGGAAAGTCTCTGCCAAGCAGCACTACTTGCTCATCCAGACTGCCAAGCGAAGCTCGCTATAGTCACTGATGCTTCAGACACAGCAATGGGCGCAGCTTTACAACAGCATAGAGACGGCCTGTGGGAACCTTTAGCATTTTTCTCTCGAAAACTTTCGCCATGTCAACAGAAATACTCGCCTTACGACAGGGAACTTCTCGCCATCTACGAAGCAATAAAATACTTTCGTCACATGGTGGAGGCGAGAGATTTCATTATTTACACTGACCATAAGCCCATAACTTTCGCATTTCATTCACGAAAAGAAAAGTGCTCACCAAGACAGTTCAGACATCTGGATTTTATTTCACAGTTTTCCACAGATATCAGGCATATTTCAGGAAAGGATAACGTTGTGGCTGACAGTTTATCACGCATCGAAGAGATTACTCAGCCCATCGATCTATCCAAGCTTGCTCAAGCACAAAGCACAGATCCTGAACTAGAACAACTTTTGGATAGCGATACTTCTCTGCGCTTGACAAAAATCAAACTGCCTGGATCTCACACAGAAATCTATTGTGACAAGAGCAGCAATGTGGCCAGACCTTATGTGACCAAAGACATGCGACGGCAAGTGTTCGAAAACTTGCATTCTTTTAGCCACCCTGGCACAAATGCGACGACGAAACTAATATCGGAACGCTATGTATGGCCTAGTATGCGAAAAGATTGTAGAGAGTGGACTCGTTCCTGCCTAGCATGCCAACGATCAAAAATAACACGTCATGTCTCATCTCCATTAGCATCATTCAGCTTACCTCGAGCCAGATTCATGAAAATCCACATAGATTTGATCGGACCTTTACCTCTTTCACAAGGGTATCGTTACTGTCTCACATGTGTAGATCGCTTCACACGATGGCCCGAAGCTATACCATTACAGGAGATAACAGCTGAAACAGTGGCAAAAGCTTTAGTTCACGGATGGATATCCAGATTCGGCTGCCCTGAAGATATCGTCACTGATCGTGGTCGACAGTTTGAATCAGAACTTTTTAAGCATCTGTCCCACATCATCGGATTTCAACGCAGACGAACTACAGCCTACCATCCAGCATGCAATGGACTTGTCGAAAGATTCCACAGACAGCTTAAAGCCGCTATTACATGTCATGCGACCAGCAGCTGGCTTGAAACACTTCCACTTGTACTACTGGGAATCCGGGCGGCATTTAAGGAAGACTTACAAGCGACTCCAGCTGAGCTCGTATATGGAGAGACACTACGACTCCCAGGTGACATTTTTTGTCAATCGGCTGATGGCACAGAGGACTTGACAGTATACACTGAAAGACTGCGCACATTCGCCAAAAATTTGTTGCCATTACCAACTTCTCACCATGGGAATAACCGCTCCATATTCATTTTCAAAGATTTAGCAACAGCATCCCACGTCTTTCTAAGAGATGACACCTCGCACCCATCTTTTCAAGCAGCTTACACAGGCCCGCATGAGGTGATAGAACGAGGGGATAAAGTTTTTTAAGCTCCGCATAAAAGGCAAAGAAGTCACTGTATCAGTCGACCGCATTAAGCCTGCCTACATACTTCGTGAGTTGGACCATTCTCCCGCCGTGGCAGCACCTGAGACCCGAGACGCTCCAGTGACCACCACTCGATCAGGACGAACAGTGCGTTTTCCAGAATATTATCGCCCGTAGGACGGTCTCTGGAGGGGGGTGATGTGGCGTGCTGGCCCACGAAAAAGTTTCAATACCATTCTAATAGAGAACTTTTCCAGCTCGTTGCTAGGGGCAACGAATGTTGTTGATATAGACTTCACATGAGAGAAAATTTTATTTTCCGCATTTGGTTTTTGTAAATATCTTTTTAGTTATTATATCGTATACAAAGTCAATCGGCATATCATTAATTCAGCAAACCCATGGACCTCCTTCTATTACAACAAAAGTGTATCTAACTTCGCTTTACCACCAATCATCTGAGTATTATTTTTGAGTAGCCATTAGGATTAATTTTTAATAGGCATGCTTTATGTGTAGCCTAACGATTAGACGTAAATACATTTCCGATCGTATAGATAAAAAATAAAGAGGACGGGATGGGCTGATTGTTGCGCATATCGCCCATTTAATCACTATCAGTGTAAAACTGTAAACAAATAGCAACAATGTTGCATTGCAGAATAATTTTAAACAATTCAACCTGATTTCGTATTAGGCAATGATCCAACACTCACTAAAACTAAATAAAGGATGTATAGAAAATTATGAATAATAACCTTAAAAAATATAATTTGATTGTTTTCAATGGATATTTGTTTCGGTCAGTTAAAAAGAAAGAAATAACAATTGTATATACATTATTATCCATGATGAGATTAGTGATCAATGTTGCATACAACATTGAAGTATAGCTTTCTATTTGGCAGAGAATACCTTGGCACATGTTCCTACATATCTTTGAATTTTATTTTTACTGTGTTTGTGCAATGGTTCCTTCCGATTCTTGATATGCGTCAACGAGAAAGAATTGGTTATGTGACTATTATCTAATCTGTGGTGGTAAACAGGATTTAAACGGATAATTCTACAGCATCTAATTGAACTTTTGATGACAGTCTTCGCAAAAAAAGGTCCAGCTTCAAGAAAAAAAGGAAATGTAAGGGATCTTACAAAACTGTGTTAATGTCACGTGGAGTCGCTTACATGGTAGAGTGACGGCTGGGTTCACAAAAAACTTCTGACAAGGTTACCCGTGGTATAAATCTACATAGTTGAGATCACCTAGTTTTTTATTACTATGCGTATGAAAATTCGAGAAGGATCATTTCCAAATGAACGTTGAATGCTTTGAATTTACCATGGTAGTTGTATTTATATTATGGGTCTTTTATCATTCTTAACAGCTTAATTACGTAACGCGTATATATTATCGGCGTATCTACTTTATATAATTTTGGTCACATTTTAAGTTTAACTTGCCTTCTGCAAATCTTTATTGATATAACGAAATTTAAAATCGCCTCTTTTTATGGAAACTAAAATATTCATAGCATAAGCAATCGCAAAAAGTGGCACTAACAAAATGTCTCAGCTAATACTGTGCTACATACAAAATTTCCTGGTCTCAATATTATTTTGCGTAGTCAACTTTTGGTCGAAAAGGTCCACGTCAATATATCATCGGTGCCAGCATTTGACCCCGTGACCTCAGCTCGTAAATCTAGCCCTGTTAACCGAGAACAAATAGTCACCGCTTCAAGAGCTGCTTACATATTATATAGTACTTAGATATAAACTAGAGGTGCCCTGCGGTTTCATCTGCGTGCTTCTTCATATAATCTTTAACACCGCACTTTTTAATTATGCCTAAATACTTTATGCACCTCTACGCTATGAAACAAATCGAATGCATTCGAATTTCACGTTTATAGCTCCAGTGGTTTACGGTGCACTTTGTCTGTCAATCATCACTCAGGAGCTGAGGACAAAGCCTCCTATTTGATGATAATGATGAGCATTTTGCCAAGGTGTAATAAAATGGCTAATGCGAACACCCTGAAAAAAAAAATCTGGTATAGGTCGGAAGGTTCATAATACTTCTCGTTGTCCTAGCTTTGACCCTAGATTTACCACAATCGTGACACAATTATTAGAATACTGGTTTTAAGTCGAAATTTTGTTATATAACCTGAACAAGGATATAGTGACTATTTAAGAAGTTATTACTGATCTATTATGATGTTTAGTAAATGTTCAGATGTTTGAGCGGTTCGAAGTTTGATTTTTGCATCATAAATCTCATAATAAGAGATGGGGTGGGTCTATTCTCACACAGCCGGGACCACACGGTGGATTTTATTTACCACTAGCTTCCGCCCGCGGCTTCGCCCGCGTGGTCTTATAAGAAACGAAGACGAAAATTTTTCATACATAATTCAACCACCCATTTCACCCTCTTAGGGGTAGAATTTCGAAAAATTCTTTCTTAGTGAATACCTACACTTTACAAAGAACACACCCTCCAAATTTCAAGTCTCTAGAACCAGTGGTTTAGGCTGTGCGTTGATATATGTCAGTCAGTCAGGACTTTGAATTTTATATGTATAGATTGACTTTATTTACCATTGATAAAATCGACTCTTTCCTATTTGTGGAATCTGGATTCTGACGTAAGAAGACTTGACTAGATGAAAACAATAATGTTTCAAATACGTTTTGTAGATATGTTTAATAGATAACAATGACGTCAGATGATAAATTTATCTCATCTAATTTCCCAGAATAAATAATAGTGAGTATTACGTATTGATATCGCTAAACTGGAGGCATTCAACTGTAATATCAGCGATGCTATAAGATCAACTGATGTAATAACTGCATTTAGCTACAAGTTCAAGATGTTATCGAAATACGTAATATTAGCAGCATTAAAATTGTTTGTGAGTTTTGGCGGGAAAACGAAATAGATCGCGTCGCTGCATTGTATTATTTTCCAAAACTTGTGTTATTTTCAGTGTTAGTGCATAAAATTGGTGGCATTTTATTCGGTAAGTGCTGAATTACAGGTATGAGTGTGGGAAAGTAGTATAATGATGGTGAAACGTTTCTTTTCGTGTTGTTTCAAAGTTAGTATTTATTTATCTTATACTAGTAACGCCCCGCGGTGAAAACGCGCGAATAAAAAGTATTTTAATTATTTGCTCATCCTACGGGAACATTTCACTTTTAAAATGTAGCATATATGTTAATCCAATGTATAAGCTATCCTGGTACTGAATTTCATCCAAATCCATTTAGCTGTTTGAGCGTGAAGAAGTAACAAACATACACACATACACATATACACACATACAAACTTTTGCCTTTATAATATTAGTGTGAAGTGTGATTATTAAAGGCGTTGTCCTCAATGACTAATGCCTGTCTTCAATAAAGTTGTACAGCTCCTAAGTTCGCACTTATCTCTCTAACGCCCCGGTTTCTCGTGTCAAATTAACACATCAAAATACTGTACGCTCATTAGTTGAAGACAGCTGATGATCAACAGGCAACCAATGAGAGCGTTCAGTAATTGGTGTGCCAAGTTGAGACGAATTTAAAAATCGTACGACAATTCAAGGAAAAGTGTTGCATAGCTAAGTGGCATAGCTTTAGCGCAGACAGGCGTACTCTACCAGAGCGTAACTGGTTGATTGACTGGCAGATAACTTACAGCCCAATATTTGGAGTTAGATAAGAAAGGATTTTAAGGTTCTAGTTTTACGGGGGTGATTTGGGGTGTTATTGTACGAAGATAAAGCACGCCTGTGAATCCACGGGGTGCCTCTAATTTAGAATAAGACAGCTCAAAGACTACGGTCTGCGTGCTATTTCAAAACTAACCTTTATAACTCAGTTTATTGTTTTTTAATTACTACTAATTAGTACCAATTAAACGTATGATATTAAGATAACACTAAACACCTGTATTTCTAGAACGTCATACCCATTAACATTTAAATGGAGAATCGTGAAACGTTGATCGACAGAAAAAATTTGGTTGCTCGTGCGAAATATTGAACGATTTTGCTGTAATTTTTATTGTATCGTCCCCACTCCACTGCACAAAGTTATATTTTCCAAAATGTAATCTATTGCGATACTCGAAGGCTGATAATATATGTACGTTATTATTAGAGTCGCCAGTTCGTCGCCCTGAGATATAAGTAAATGATGAATGAAGTTTTATAAGCGTAGCGCTTATAATATAAATACATATGTCATCAAACCTCAGTGCAGACCAAAGCCTAGTCGCCTTGTTTTAATCGCAGGCATTGCACTTACAAATCAACAACCGGACCGATTGTTTCACAATTGAAGGGGTGAGAATAAAAAGGGTTTAACTGATTTTTTTGACAAAATGACTTATGGGTATCGTTGGATTCAGCGTGAAATTATCTTCAATAATATTATCATTCTCAAAATGCCGAAATGAGGCTTAAATCTCGAGATTTTGAGTCTAAAAACAGTTTATCTGTCACAGGAATACAGTTCGCTTAGCATAAAAACATTACTATATTTATTTTATTATATTATATTTTTACAGTAATTGTATGAATTAGTACTATATTTAGTATTTTAAAATAGAATTAAAACATTTTCAAGCAACTGAAACTTACATATACCTTTTCTATTACCTTATAAGCACTCTACATTAAAATGACGCCGTTGACGTTTAAAGTAAATTTTCTCGAAACTGTCAATTTGACAGTTAAACCCTTTTTATTCTCAACCCTTCAATTGAGATTGTACTAAGTACTAGCTTCTGCCCGCGGCTGGCCTATAGGAAACGAAGAACTTTTTTCATAGATAATTCAACCACCCATTTCACCCTCTTAGTATTTCAAAAAATCCTTTCTTAGTGGATATTTACACTTTACAAAGAACACACCTTCCAAATTTCAAATCTCTAGGAACAGCGGCTTAGGCTATGCGTTGATGTATAAGTCAGTCAGTCAGGCAGGACCTTGAATTTTATAATAGGTCTTTACCTATGAAATTGCCGTATTGCAGTACAGACTTTTTCAAACAAAAAAAACTTTTGATTGGCTATGAATTCTAAATTCAAATTAATTTTGTTTTAAAAATATGACATTCTATTTACAATATAAGTCTTTTGTTTATTGATTAGCGTTGTATTTTCATTACATTTCAACATTTTTCCTCATAATGGAATCTTTGAAATTTCGTGTAATTATGGAAAAAGAGTTCCATCGTGGCACCAACGCGGCACAAACGACACGTAACATCAACGACGTTTACGGAGAGAACTGTACAAACGAACGTACAACCCGTTATTGGTTTGCTCGGTTCCGTTCTGGGAATTTTGACTTGAAAAATGAACCTCGTGGTCGTCCGGAAACTTTGGTCAACAATGATGAATTAAAGGCGATTGTGGAAGCTGATGAATCTCAATCTACAGCTGAGCTGGCAGCAGCTTTTGATGTTAGCATCAAAACAATATTGGTCCATTTGCGACAGATTGGCAAGATAAAAAAGCTTGATAGATGGGTGCCCCACGAACTTAACGATCACCAGCGCAACGTACGCGTCGAGACTTGCCTTGCGCTGCTTAACAGGCACAGGAATGAAGGAATTTTGAACCGAATTGTTACGTGTGACGAAAAATGGATTCTTTTTGACAATCGAAAGCGCTCAGCAAGTTGGTTAGATCCTGGATTGGTACCAAAGCAATGTGCAAAACGAAAAATGACCCCTAGAAAGGTGATGGTCACAGTTTGGTGGTCTAGTGCTGGTGTGATTCATCATAGCTTTTTACAAAACGGCGAGAGCATTACTGCAGATGTGTACATTGAAGAACTGACCACAATGATGGCGAAACTCGCACCTCTGCAACCAGCTTTGGTCAATCGGTCGTCTCCACTGCTACTTCACGACAACGCGCGACCCCATACTGCACAACAGACCGTCTCTAAGCTGCATGAGTTGGGTTTGGAAGCTCTCCCTCATCCGCCATACTCACCAGATCTTGCGCCTACCGACTATTACTTTTTCCAAAATTTGGACAACTTTTTAGCGGGAAAAAAATTCAGAGGCAGTACAAAACGCCTTTGAAGAGTTTGTTGTCTCCCGTCCTGCTGATTTTTTCAAGAAGGGCATCCATAAACTGCCACAGCGTTGGCAAAGATGCATTGATTGCAGGGGTGATTACTTTGAATAAAAGAAATAAATAAGTTCGAAAAAAAAATACTTTAACTTTTTTCAAACAAAACGGCAATTTCATAGGTAAAGACCTAATATGTATAGATAATAATTTTTTTTTATGTTATTGAATGATGTGACGAGCTAGTCGTTCACCTGATGTTAAGCGCCACGGCCGCCCATAATAACAGTGTCACTCGGAACCCTGAAACATAGAGTTTCAAGCGACACTGCACTGCGCACATCATCCTGAGACATCAGCACAGGCTGGTAATAAGATTACTCGACTGTGAGATCAGATCATAAAGTCTCAATTGCCCAGTAATTTCACTAGCTAAAATAATAATTTCACTAGCTAAAGTTATCTTATGGGCTTCATTATGTGTCATATTCCATTACTCACAAGTTTAGGTAAATAACTGTAAGGTAGTCCATATCGTGCCGTGTCAACAGTCTGCCCCTGAAACTGTACTGAAACGCGTTAGTCATTGTATTTAACGGCTGTAAGCAACCTATTTGAATGAGTACAGAATAATATGAGTAATACATGTGTGGCGTGCTGGCCCACGAAAAAGTTTCTATACCAATCTCATAGATAAACTTTCCAGCTAGTTGCTAGGGGCAACGAATGTTGTTGATATAGACTTCACATTAGAGAAAATTTTATTTTCCGCATTTTGGTTTTTGTAAATATCTTTTTAATTAATATATCTTATACAAAGTCAATCGGCATATCATTAATTCAGCAAACCTATGGACCTCCTTCTATTACAACAAAAGTGTATCGAACTTCGCTTTACTGGTGACCTGTTTTGAACCGAAAGTCCACGTTTGCAGTAAATGTGTGTGATTTTGATTTTGTTGCTGATTGCGATAATTCTGATACTGATTCACATAAAGATGTCGCTCTCAACCGATAAGAACGAAGATATTTGTCGTGTGGGCGTGCGCATTCCGCCGTTTTGGCCTGAAAAGCCGGCCATTTGGTTCGCGCAGATCGAGGGCCAATTCGCGATATCGAACATTACTACGGACAATACGAAGTTTTTCTACGTTATCGGCCAACTAGACCCGCAGTATGCTTCTGAGGTGGAAGATATAATCATCAACCCGCCCGACACCAACAGGTATGAAAAATTGAAGTCGGAACTTATCAAACGACTGTCCGCGTCACGAGAAAAGAAGGTCAAGCAATTACTTATGCACGCAGAACTTGGAGACCGTAAGCCATCTCAGTTTCTAAGACATTTGCAACATTTGGCTGGACCTGGAGTTCCCGAAGATTTTTTACGTACTATCTGGACTAGTAGCTTACCAAGTAGCACGCAAACGATAATCGCTTCGCAGATGACGTCTTCACTGGAAGCGCTCGCAGATCTCGCTGACCGCATACATGACGTTGTTTCGCCTACAGCGCACGTAGCATCAACATCAAGTGCCATACCAGGAAGCTCTTTAGACGCCATGAACCAACAGATTGCTGAACTTACCAAACAAGTGCAAGCTCTAACTGCGCAGGTGAACCGGCATTCACGTGCACCGAATCGTTCAAACAAGAAAACGCGCGGTCGTTCTAGCTCCACACGATCACAGTCGAACTATAGAAAATTTCCTGTGTGCTGGTATCATAGTAAGTTCGGCAATGAAGCAAGTAAGTGCGTAAAACCATGCGACTACCATGCGGGAAACGCGAACAGCAGTCGGTAATGGCGACGACCGATTGCCAAACTTCCGGTCGCCTATTTGTCACGGACGGCGCTACGAAGATGCAGTTTCTCATCGATACTGGCAGTGACGTATGTGTCTTGCCCCGATCAGCACTCAAGGAACGTCGTGAGAAAACAAATTATGAGCTGTGTGCGGCAAACGGTACACCCATTTCTACTTACGGCTACGCTCATTTAGTGCTGAACCTAGGCTTGCGCCGTGACTTTACTTGGCGATTCATCGTAGCGGACGTTACAAAGGCCATAATAGGTGTGGATTTTTTATCATTTTACAACCTCATCGTGGATTGTCGAAATCAACGTTTAATCGACAACACTACAAGCCTTACGTCCCCAGCTTCACCTGCACAGTCAACTGGGAACATTTCATCGGTAAAAGTTATTTCTGGAAATTCCGTATATCATAACATACTAAGCGAATACCCTGAGATTACTCGACCTTCCGGTGTCCACCGTGTTCCGAAGCATAATACCATGCATCATATACAAACTACTGCAGGGCCGCCAATAAGCAGCACACCACGAAGACTAGCACCGGATAAATTAAAAATCGCAAAAGACGAATTTGCAGATATGTTGAGGAACGGAACAGCCAGACCTTCAAAGTCACCATGGTCATCACCACTTCATCTTGCGCCTAAAAAAGATAACGGCTGGCGTCCATGCGGTGACTACAGAATGCTCAACGCTAGAACCGTACCAGACAGCTATCCCATTCGACACATACATGACTTTGCACATTGTCTCTCCGGCTGTCAAGTATACTCGGTTATCGATCTCGTAAAAGCTTATAATCAAATTCCTGTCTGCCCTGAGGATATTCCGAAGACCGCAATCACGACGCCGCACAGTGGTCCCATTTTGAAAAAAGGTGGACTTAGGACCGAAAGTCGGAATTTCGGGCTGTTTTTTTTTTATAGAATAGGTCTTAACTATCCTAACAACATCTATTCTATAAAGAAAATCCGTAGGATGCATAGTTTTCGAGAAAAAAAATAATCTTTTTTTTCTTGTATGGAGAAAAACATACTTTATTATTTTTCTCAAGTTGGGTGAAATAGTGACGGCTTTTGTTGATATTTTATGAAAGCCCTAGTGGTATTGTATCCAGAAAAAAATAAAACCAATGCGGTCACCTGCGGCCGCGGGAATAATCAGATGTCAAAAATTGATTAATTTTTTTTGCGTATTTTGCAAACATTGTTCGTTTCTGGCCAATTATTTATGTATTTTAGGTTAGCGCTCCATACTTTAATTCGAACTATTATATAACATTTCAAAAAAGTTAATCAAAATCGAGTAATTTTTTTTTATAATTGCTGTTTTACTCATGAAATTGCACGCATACATGGTTAGTTCAAAATGCAAATCCTATATTACTCAGTATAATGTACAAAATAAACATGCACGTACCTAAAACGTAAAAAAAAAAAAAAAAAAATATTTTAGTTTTTCGTTTATGCTTACTAAAAGTCACCGGTAATGGTTACCGACATTACTTACCTACCACTGGCGGGCATTATCTGCATAATCGATTTCTTGCTTTGTATTTTCAAAACTGGTTTTGCGACAGCATTTTCACAACCGCGGTTGTTGAATGCGAGGCAGGATATAAACAAACGAGTCACATCTGATACTAGCTGTGACTGGTCGCTAGCTGGTCGCTTTGTTCCTGACAAATCCTGACAACAGGATAACTCGTATATGCATGCAAGTAACTACCCCCTAAAAATAAAAGTGATATAGCTACATCAATAATAATTGGCGTATGTTATACACCAATAATGTTTGTTATTGGTGTGTTTTAATCTTTCTGTCATCTGTATACGTATGATTTTCTACCAGAAAAAATGACTCATTTGTTTGTGCAGATTCCTGATTACTTATTACACGTTACTTAGCTCCCATTGGCGGACTTTATCTATACAAACAAATGAGTCATTTTTGATAAATGGCTGTGATTGGTCGTTTACTATTACCTTGCTCTTGCACATAGTGACTAATGACCTATCTGTTATGGCGTATTAAATACAGAGCAATGTTAATTTAAATTGATTCATCGCTAACTGTGAAGTACTAAAAATTACTTTTTAGTACTTCACAGTTAGCGATGAATTTTGAATTTGCAATGGCTGGCTTAGGCACATATTTTGATATGTTCTTGATTCTTAAAGATAGTGGAAATCTTAAGGATTACAATAAATTGTGTGAATTTATAGTTTCCAAAATACCATGTGAAATATCTGAAGATGACCATCAAACAATTAAGGAGTTTTGTCGGCTATTCACCAATCTTGTAACTAAGAAGTGGAAAGATGCAAGCAGAAACTTGAAGACATTTATGAATCGGGAAAACAACCGCAAGTGGTTAGAGACCAATATTAATTGGCCTACTTGCAATACGGTTGATCTTGTTACTACAATGAGAATGCCAGAGGACTTAGTTGAAGAGCCGGAATTACTGCCGGTTGCTATTCCATCTGTCTGCACTGCGGAAGCAGGTACCTCTACTGTAAAAGAAGTTAGAGTGCCCTTTGCCGATTTGGGCAACAAACAAAAGAAAAGACGTTCCAGTGTCTTTGTTAACGATAACTCTGAAGAAGAACTACAGTATTATTTTATTTCCAAGTTAAAAGAAAATGGAAAATATGCTTTAGCGAAGATTGTGGAATATCTGTGCGAGACTCCCGAAGTTGTATCAGATGTAACAAAACTCCTTTTCAAGGAAGAAAAAGTAGTCAGTATAGCAGAGGATACATCTTTGGCTTTGTACACAGCCCTTAGCCTATCCAAATGGCAATACTTATCCTTGAGAATGTTTCTGAAGGATGAAAATTGTTCAGCTGCCTTTCCGTCTTATCACAAGTTACTTGACGCTAAAAAGAGATGTTACCCATCTGAAGAACACGTGGAAGTAACGGAAATGGGAGCTCGCATAAGGTATTTATAAAATTATACTATATGTTGTTTTAAAATTTTTAAGCTTCATTAGCTTACTTTTATTAATTTATTTTATTTTTCAGGTTGCAAGGACTTCTTAACCACACAGTGGAAAGAATTTTGCTAGACTTAAGACCAATCACAAGTTCAACCAAAGAAGGACTGAAGTTGATATGGAAATGGGGCCTTGACGGAGCATCGTCACAGAGTAATTACAAACAAGTCTCAGCTCCTGAGTTTGACGATTCCTCTGTTGTATTGATCAGCATCGTCCCACTCCGACTAGTTGATGGGGGAGAAATGATTATTTGGGAAAACCCAAATCCTTGCTCACCACATTACTGTCGGCCAGTGAAATTCACGTTTACTTCAGAGACTGCGGAGTTCATAAAAGGGGAACACTTAGAAATGCAGCGCGAAATTACAAAATTGGTACCAACAAATTGTGGTGATGTGGAGATAGCCCACGAACTGCACATGACTATGATCGATGGGAAAGTGGCGAATATTATTGCAGATGTACCTTCATCAGCAACGTGCCCCATTTGCTTGGCGAAACCAAGTGAAATGAATAACTTGGAGCTTTTGGCCACGAGACCGCTTCGACAGGATTTGTACCAATATGGAATTTCATCGTTACATATGAAGATAAGATGTATGGAGTGTCTACTTCATATATCTTATAATATGGACTTCCAGCGCTGGAGTGCTCGTGGCGATCACAAGGAATTGAAGCAAGCAAAGAAAAATGCCACACAACAAGAGTTTCGGGAACAGACTGGAATACTCATCGATATTGTAAAACAGGTAATTTTTCCTTTAATTTGCTTCCTTTATATTATATACTCGTCTGTTTTTGTATGCCCTACTAACTTAATTTCTTCTTTGCAGGGCTTTGGAACAACTAACGATGGAAACACTGCAAGACGTTTTTTCCGAGATTATAAAAGATCATCGAGAATCACTGGAGTTGATGAAGATTTGTTACTCCGATTTTCTGTCATTCTGCAAGTTATATCTTCAGGAAAGAACGTCAATATTGCGAACTTCAGACGTTATTGCAAAGAAACAGCAGAACTGTATGTGCATCTCTATCCGTGGTACTACATGCCTGTTAGTGTCCACAAACTTCTGATGCACGGAGCAGATATTTGCAGTCATTTTTCAGTTCTGCCTATTGGTAAGTAATAATAGATCAAGACAAATGAAATATAAAGCAGTTAACTAACTGTAAATCTATAAACACTAAAATAATAGTTTCAATGTCAACTTCAACGTATAATTATAGCATATTTTTTATTATTTTTAGGGTCCTTGTCGGAGGAAGCTTCCGAGGCTCGTAATAAAGACTTCCGGAACGTAAGAGAGAAGAACACGAGAAAGACAGGAAGGATCCAAACAAACGAGGACATACTACACGGGCTTTTAATAAGTTCAGACCCCCACATATCATGGCTTAGACCAAAATTTTCAAAGCCTAATCATCTAGAGATGCTTCCTGAGGCAATTCAGTTGCTCGAAATAGACTCGGAGTGCGTATACGTGGAAGAAGAGTAGAAAATGAAAATATACCAGATCCAATGCTATAATTTTTTATTTATTTTATCCTTTAAAAAACTACATATAAAACAGCCCTTTTCAAGGCTACACATTTATCTTATGTTTCTGGTAGAAAATCATACGTACACAACTACATAAGATTAAAACACACACCAATAGCAAACATTATTGGTGTATAACATACGCCAATTATTATTGATGAGCTATATCACTTTTATGTTTAGGGGGTAGTTACTTGCATGCATATACGAGTTATCCTGTTGTCAGGATTTGTCAGGAACAAAGCGACCAGCTAGCGACCAGTCATAGCCAGTATCAGATGTGACTCGTTTGTTTATATCCTGCCTCGCATTCAACAACCGCGGTTGTGAAAATGCTGTCGCAAAACCAGTTTTGAAAATACAAAGCAACAAATCGATTATGCAGATAATGCCCGCCAGTGGTAGGTAAGTAATGTCGGTAACCATTACCGGTGACTTTTAGTAAGCATAAACGAAAAACTAAAATATTTTTTTTTTTTTTTTTTACGTTTTAGGTACGTGCATGTTTATTTTGTACATTATACTGAGTAATATAGGATTTGCATTTTGAATTAACCATGTATGCGTGCATTTTCATGAATGAAACAGCAATTATAAAAAAAAAACTCGATTTTGATTAATTTTTTTGAAATGTTATATAATAGTTCGAATTAAAGTATGGAGCGCTAACCTAAAATACATAAATAATTGGCCAGAAACGAACAATGTTTGCAAAATACGCAAAAAAAATTAATCAATTTTTGACATCTGATTATTCCCGCGGCCGCAGGTGACCGCATTGGTTTTATTTTTTTCTGGATACAATACCACTAGGGCTTTCATAAAATATCAACAAAAGCCGTCACTATTTCACCCAACTTGAGAAAAATAATAAAGTATGTTTTTCTCCATACAAGAAAAAAAAGATTATTTTTTTTCTCGAAAACTATGCATCCTACGGATTTTCTTTATAGAATAGATGTTGTTAGGATAGTTAAGACCTATTCTATAAAAAAAAAACAGCCCGAAATTCCGACTTTCGGTCCTAAGTCCACCTTTTTTCAAAATGGGACCACTGTGCGCCGTTTGGTTTATACGAATTTCCGTTCATGACGTTCGGACTACGTAATGCCAGTCAAACGTTTCAACGATTTGTGGACGAGATGCTTAGGGGCCTTGAGGAGTTCTGCTTCCCGTTTCTGGACGATTTTTTGATCTTCTCACCTGATCAGGAATCACACAAGAAGCACCTTCATCTGCTCTTCAACAGACTCAAGGAATACGGCATGGTAATCAACACGAACAAGTGCATATTCGGTGTATCAGAGGTAACGTTTTTAGGACACAGCATCTCAGCAGCTGGCACTAAGCCGTTACCATCAAAGGTAGAAGCGGTTGCGAATTACCCACCACCAAAAACCGTCAGAGAACTGCGAAGATTCCTAGGAATGGTGAACTTTTACAGAAGGTTTATTCCTGACGCAGCGCGGCATCAAGCGCCTCTGAATGCACTGCTCACAGGATCAGTTAAAGGTTCACAACCCGTGCATTTATCAGAAGAAGCTACTAAAGCATTCATCGCCTGCAAGGAAAGTCTCTGCCAAGCAGCACTACTTGCTCATCCAGACTGCCAAGCGAAGCTCGCTATAGTCACTGATGCTTCAGACACAGCAATGGGCGCAGCTTTACAACAGCATAAAGACGGCATGTGGGAACCTTTAGCATTTTTCTCTCGAAAGTTTTCACCATGTCAACAGAAATACTCGCCTTACGATAGGGAACTTCTCGCCATCTACGAAGCAATAAAATACTTTCGTCACATGGTGGAGGCGAGAGACTTTATTATTTACACTGACCATAAGCCCATAACTTTCGCATTTCATTCACGAAAAGAAAAGTGCTCACCAAGACAGTTCAGACATCTGGATTTTATTTCACAGTTTTCTACAGATATCAGGCATATTTCAGGAAAGGATAACGTTGTGGCTGACAGTTTATCACGCATCGAAGAGATTACTCAGCCCATCGATCTATCCAAGCTTGCTCAAGCACAAAGCACAGATCCTGAACTAGAACAACTTTTGGATAGCGATACTTCTCTGCGCTTGACAAAAATCAAACTGCCTGGATCTCACACAGAAATCTATTGTGACAAGAGCAGCAATGTGGCCAGACCTTATGTGACCAAAGACATGCGACGGCAAGTGTTCGAAAACTTGCATTCTTTTAGCCACCCTGGCATAAATGCGACGACGAAACTGATATCGGAACGCTATGTATGGCCTAGTATGCGAAAAGATTGTAGAGAGTGGACTCGTTCCTGCCTAGCATGCCAACGATCAAAAATAACACGTCATGTCTCATCTCCATTAGCATCATTCAACTTACCTCGAGCCAGATTCATGAAAATCCACATAGATTTGATCGGACCTTTACCTCTTTCACAGGGGTATCGTTACTGTCTCACATGTGTAGATCGCTTCACACGATGGCCCGAGGCTATACCATTACAGGAGATAACAGCTGAAACAGTGGCAAAAGCTTTAGTTCACGGATGGATATCCAGATTCGGCTGCCCTGAAGATATCGTCACTGATCGTGGTCGACAGTTTGAATCAGAACTTTTTAAGCATTTGTCCCACATCATCGGATTTCAACGCAGACGAACTACAGCCTACCATCCAGCATGCAATGGACTCGTCGAAAGATTCCACAGACAGCTTAAAGCCGCCATTACATGTCATGCGACCAGCAGCTGGCTTGAAACACTTCCACTTGTACTACTGGGAATCCGGGCGGCATTTAAGGAAGACTTACAAGCGACTCCAGCTGAACTCGTATATGGAGAGACACTACGACTCCCAGGTGACATTTTTTGTCAATCGGCTGATGGCACAGAGGACTTGACAGTATACACTGAAAGACTGCGCACATTCGCCAAAAATTTGTTGCCATTACCAACTTCTCACCATGGGAATAACCGCTCCATATTCATTTTCAAAGATTTAGCAACAGCATCCCACGTCTTTCTAAGAGATGACACCTCGCACCCATCTTTTCAAGCAGCTTATACAGGCCCAAATGAGGTGATAGAACGAGGGGATAAAGTTTTCAAGCTCCGCATAAAAGGCAAAGAAGTCACTGTATCAGTCGACCGCATTAAACCTGCCTACATACTTCGTGAGTTGGACCATTCTCCCGCCGTGGCAGCACCTGAGACCCGAGACGCTCCAGTGACCACCACTCGATCAGGACGAACAGTGCGTTTTCCAGAATATTATCGCCCGTAGGACGGTCTCTGGAGGGGGGTGATGTGGCGTGCTGGCCCACGAAAAAGTTTCTATACCAATCTCATAGATAAACTTTCCAGCTAGTTGCTAGGGGCAACGAATGTTGTTGATATAGACTTCACATTAGAGAAAATTTTATTTTCCGCATTTTGGTTTTTGTAAATATCTTTTTAATTAATATATCTTATACAAAGTCAATCGGCATATCATTAATTCAGCAAACCTATGGACCTCCTTCTATTACAACAAAAGTGTATCGAACTTCGCTTTACATGCATTGATACTGAAATGAATAAGAATTAAGCTCAAATAGGTCAAACCACCGCGTTAGTGACCTTAAATATTTACAGGGAATTAGCAGAGGATTTTGCCTCTTTACTGTTCTCGAAAATCTACTCTCCTGCTGAAATGGCATATTATAATAACAAACCCTAACTATTTACGTCGCGTTAAAAATGCTACCCAGCTGGTATGAATTCCTCCATTAATTTGTAAGTCTATAATTTTCACATTACCATCAAAAATTGGTGTTATATTTTTTCATGCGAATATCTTTCGCAGAACTCCCAAGAATTGTTTTGAAAGAAATTCCCAACGGAAGTCCAATTAGGATATTGAAGCATTATTAATCTGCGACGTCCACGAAATTGCTAATAATAAATTAATAAAGTTGTTGATTAGAAAAAAAACTATTGTGTACCTATAGGTATAAAAAAATATTTCTAAGAAGCCCTGTCGGCCATAGGTCTGAGAATGCTCAGTATTTTAAACAGCTACAGTGAATACGTTTCATGCAACAATCCAAGTACCTAAACCAAGACCCATTCTAAATATTAAGTTTATCTCAACTAATATGTAACTATGTATTTATTATTAACTGTTACGAAACAATTGTAATACTATAAACGAGTACACGTTATAAAAAAAAAACATTTTGTCTTAGATAGGAATATCGTCTAGCAGTCCTACAACTCACATTGAAAATTTGCGGAATTTAGTAAATATTTCACTGATGTTAAATATCCTTTATTTGATGCTCGTCGTAAAATAGTTTATCTATCTTGTTTAGTTTATCTATTTCTTTTCCTCATCATTGTTTCAATATTATGTTGCACCAAATTCCAAAAGTTTAGGTAATCAGGTAATCATATCGTAATTCATGCATATCTTTCAGCCTTTGTATACATTAACATTTCACTGAACACATTAACATAATGAGATGGAACGAACTCCGGCCTGGACTTTCCGCAGAACCAATTAACGTAATTACATAATAATCAATAAATATGCTGTTAATTGAACTGGTTTATGCAATAATGGTGTGCAAATGGCTATTTTCATAACTTTTACATTAAACATCAATTTCACTTTTGAAAGCGGCCTTGATATTGTGGTTGAGGAACTGGATATATGACTTTAATGGGAAAGGTCGGAGCGATTCCACGTACAATTGGTATAAATGATTATTTTAATTGCCTATCTTGTGGGTGTTACCTACTGTAAGAAGAGACCGTAGCCGTTGTTACGATGGTTAATTGTAACAAAATCATGAATTCACATTCTTAATGCTACTTTTAGGCGACAAGATATGTTTCATTTCAAACAAGTTATCGTTAAACACACTATTTTATGATGTTACAAGCGAAGGAGCTTATACCAGAATATTATTTATTCTGTGCTTATACCACGGAATTGACAATCATATATTCATAAGCAGCAGTGTCTGAGAGTCTTTGAACAATAAACATTTGTATGCAACTAGATCATTTAGAAATGATTTCACATTATGATGTAATATCTAAAAATATAAACCAAGCCGCATTAATTTATCATAATTGCGATGTGGACCTGAGGTCGAAAAGTGTTTACGACCGCTTTATGGATTCACAAGCCACGTAAACTTCCTTATGAAACGCGATCGAATCAACAGGAAAGCCCGGTGAAAGTACAAGTATTACGTGCGGTATAGGAGTATTGCCAATATCACCTTGAGGCGGCAAAATTTCTAAAGGGGCGGGCATCCTAAATAGGTAACCAGACCAGGTACTTCCGAGTAGTTACTTTAAAAAATCTGTCTCGATAGTTCTCTCTAAATTTTGAAATTTGCTGATGCATTTCTGTAACATACACCATGTTACAGAAATGCAGGAAAACAATTAAAAATTGTATAGTCTGTCTTCTCTGAAATCTGTCCTTACTGAAGGAGTGACGGTTTTTACACCACGCCGGGAGATTTCGTTTTTAAATCACTAGAGTAGATGCATTTTAGTTTTAAGTATTCTGTGGTATGGTGTCGTGATCATATGAGTGGCATGACAGTTAGTAATATTGATTAACTAGCTACGCCCCGCGATTTCACCCGCGTGGTAAAAAAATCTGACTTTCTTAATTTTTTTCTTTCATAAGAACCTTCTCCTGACAATAATAAACACAACAAAGAATTAGCGAAAACGTTCCTTCCGTTCACGCGTAATACGATGACCAAGGGAAATAGAGATTAATTTTTATAAATATAGATTGAAATATGATGTACCTACCGTGTAAAAAACGCGAAATTTGCGTGGCTGCTATATAGATCACACTAATATCATAAAGGCGAAAGTTTGTATGTGTGTATGTTTGTTACCCTACACGCTCAAATGGCTGAATGTATATGGATGAAATTCGGTACCAAGATAGCTTATACACTGGATTAACATACAGGCTACATTTCATCCCGGAAAAGTGAAATACTCCCGTGGGATGAGCAAATAATTATAATACTTTTTATCCGCGGGTGAAACCGCGGAGCGCAACTAGTTTTCTATAATGCTCGCCGGGACCTTGCTGTCAATGAAAGAAAGGTACAGCACCTTTTATTCAAGCATCGACCAAAACTTTCATTCGCCTCAAATCTATTTAAACGAGATATGTATCGTTTGATAGCTGCCTTCAGTAGTAAACACAGCGTCGGAGTTACTCAATAGAGCTAAAAGCGTTCCCTGGAAGGAAATTGAAAACTCAATAAACTGGTGGGTCCTCACCTATAAAGTTTCCGCTGAAGGTTCTATAAACATTTTACACGGAAAATTCAAAGATGTTGCGTATTATTATAGGTTAGTAAAACACGTACAAAATAAATGTTGCATAAGTCTAATAGAGTTGTGAACTTTTGCAAAGTTTTCCAAAGGATTATTTACATGGTTTCTTGTTTTCCATGATTGAAAGGAAACTTTCTGCAATACATTTGCACAATTTCAATTTGTACGGCTATGAAATAAAAGTTAAAAGTAAAACAGTGAGTCAACATTTGAATATACGACATAAAAACGAGAAATTTTTGTATAATTAGTTCGTTCTTCCGCAAGAGTTACAGTTGGAAATTTTTGTATGGCCTTTTTTTTTCATGGTTGAAATAAAAACTGCGATACTTTGCGTAAGTAATGTGTTTTCTTATACTTATTTAACTAGCATTTGTCTCTATTTGATGTTTGCATCCTCATCTTATGAGACGTTAAACCACTTTAATCCTCCCATAGACCCATCATAAACACAAGAAAAATCTTTAACAATTAGATTTAGTATTTTTTACTATCAGTTATACTTAATTTGAGAATTTCACCAGCCACTTAAGAAAATTTTACCACAAGCAGGTAACTTAGCCGTAAAAATTAGTCAATTTAGCCGTAAATAGCCATTTAGTACATGATTTATTAATTACACCTTAAAATGAGCGCTCAGTTTACAAAGTGAGTCACATGTTCAGATAAGCGAACCATTGTGTTGTTTCTTAATCATTTCTATAGCGATGTAGTTGGGAATACGTAGCAAGAGTTACTGCAACTGACTACTGAGTGCAATAACACCTGGAAAGTATATCGAAATTTTGTAAAAAAAATTAAACGATTTGAGATACGATTACTGCACTACTGAGTGCAGTAAATCCTGCAACGTATTTCCAATTAAAGTAATAAAATTGCACTATTGAGTGCAGTAAATCCCGCAACGTATTTCCAATTTTTACAAACAGGCGCTAAAACTTATGTCCCTGGATTACGACAGCAAGGCTGAGAAGGACTTGTTTCTAAGTGTAATAAATACTTGTAGGTACGTGTAGTTATACTATGAACACCTAAAAACGGATGAATTTCGGTTGCGGTCGCGGGTCGTCGCTATATATTATAGTGGGAAATGGGAAGCTTATACGAGACATTAGTGCGATTCATTGTACCCATACAGATTCACATTATGGGATACTCGTAGTTCCGAATCGAGGTAACTATTCCGTTATGCATTAACATATCGGCCCACGTATACAAACTGGTGGCGGCAAAAAGAGAATTATTCTTTAAAATCTGTCACACGGCTCTGATGTAAACCACATAACTTATTCTTTGGCATACTTTTGTGACTTTATTCGTTTATTTCATTTATAATAAGATCTATTTTCTAAATTAGCCTCATTCTGGTATCAAGTATACCACTTTTCAACAAATATTTTTTATTATACCTGAGCGAGACTGACGTAGGTATTGGGTGAGTGGGTGTTTTTATAATATCCACCGTTATCCAAGGTAAGTACTATAAATTCCCCTTCATCCGAAGGTTAGGTTCCAAGAAAGGTAGACGAATAGCTTTGAGTGATAATACCGCTCATTTTTACACATGTAAAGTTATTGATGATATTACATGAAAAAGGGTTAATTACTATTATTCGACTTAAGATGATCTCTTTTTTGGCTTCTATTTCGGTGTTCTTAAGCAATTTAGAATGTTAATTACTATCGAAATGACTTGCGATTGTTCCATGGGTATTATTTTGTGTTGCACTTATCCAAGTGCAATACGAAATTGTATCCACAATTTCGTAATTTATAGCTCCATGGGCATATTAGAGCAAGATCCCATATTGCACAAGGAATAGACAAACCCCCGGATCACGTTTATATGGTACGCAATGGGAGAATGAAAGGAAGTTCAGTATGTACTTGAAAATAAATTATAATATTAAGTTAATAATTAGGCCATACCAGACAACATTCAGACACAGAACTAAACTTTTCAGACACAGAACTAAGCGTTTTTGAAGCGAGAATATCCAGTACGGAGATCAGATCCAGAGACAGTAATCACATCTACAAGATGGATGACAGTTTAATGTATACTTATAAAATTCAAAGTCCTGACTGACTGACTGATTGACTTATATATCAACGCACAGCCTATACTGCTGGTCCTAGCGACTTGAAATTTGGAGGGACACATCCCTTGTATAGTGTATGCCACTAAGGTTTTTCGAAATTTAAACCCCTAAGAGGGTAAAATGGGTGGTTGAATTATCTATGAAATTTTTTTCTTCGTTTCCTATAGACCACGCGGGTGAAGTCGCGAGCAAAAGCTAGTACATTAATAAAAGAAAACATTGCTGTTGCTGGCAAATTCATCATCGTAAACATACTTATTGATAGCTCATAAGCCATAATTCACTCTCACAAAGAACCTAACATTAGACCCGACTGTATCCAGTCATACGGTAGAAACCTCGCAAGGAACTTCCTAGTGATATTTACGCATCACGCGTCACTTCCGTACCTAATGCATTTCACTTTTAATACGAGCAGTAAACATCAAAAACGCTAATGCCCTCACACCCAGACAATAGAACAAGGAACTCAGAAATGCAAATACCTAAGTACTACCTATATCGTAAGTTGAACGTCCCCGTTGACTCATCAAGGCTGGTGCGACGGCAACACATTTGTAACGATACGGATGTTTAACAAAGACTTTGTACTGCCGAAATTGTGAACCTTGAGTTGAACTTAGAAGCTCAAGCTTTATATTCAGACGAGCTTCTGCCCGCAGCTTCGCCCGCGGCGTGGCCTATGGGAAAATAATTCAACCACCCATTTCACCCTCTTAAGGGTGGAATTTCGAAGAATCCTTTCTTAGCGGATGCCTACGTCATAACATCTACCTGCATGCTAAATTTCAGCCCGATCCGTCCAGTGGTTTGGGCTGTGCGTTGATAGATCACTATGTCAGTCAGACTGTCACCTTTGCGTAATATATATTTAGAAAGAAATAGAAGAGAAAGATAAATGGTAGTTTGCTAAAATCATCATTATCATATTTAAACATTTAATTTAACACAGACATTAAATATTAAACATAGATATTGCTTTCAGATTAATTTTAACGTAGGTAAAGGCAAAAATTCAAATCCCGCTCGTTATTTAATATTTATTTTTTACATTAAAAATTAATCAGTTGATTACGCTAAGCAGGCGTTACTGTTATATAAATCCTACTCATACTAATATTATGAACGCGAAAGATGGTATGTATGGATGTTTGTTACTCTTTCACGCAAAAACTACTGAACCAATTATGATGAAGTTTGGAATGCAGATACGCCGAATTAACACATAGGATACTTTTTATCCGCGTGTGAAACTGCAAGGCGCAACTAGTAATAATATATATATATATGTATATATATAGATTAATCTTATCTAGGAATCTGTTAGTATTTTTTCTTTTATGTAAGCAATTACTTTTTTGTTTTTATTTATTCAGTTGGCGGTGACGTCGACTTACTAGTTAGTTACTTAACTAAAATGACTATATATAATATCCGTTTCAAAAAGGGGTTAAGCCTTCAATCGCCTTAATTTCATATTGAGAACATACTTGTATGATGATATTATAATACATATGACGGCGGCTACGTCCAGTTATAAACTCTATGCACAGCGATCGAGCACCGTAATTTACCCTGTGGTGGCATTAAATTTATTACAGTGGCAGCACCGGCAACTGTCATGGCGCCCCTACCTGTCTGGCTATATAAAGGGATCGATTGGTGTGCTACGGAGCATTCTTGTTCCAGACACGGCGCGGTGCGGACATGCTGAAGGCCTATAGTTATATAGGTTGCAACCTACCTACCCACAACACGTTCCTGCCCACATCAGAAGTGGGATTGCCCATTTCTACATCACTCTTCAAGCTACGCTAAGCGTGACGTGATGTGAATGATGACGTGACGGCGGGTGACACTAATATCAAATTTAATTGCAGGGTTA
Source organism: Ennomos fuscantarius (assembly GCA_905220475.3). NCBI lineage: Eukaryota > Metazoa > Arthropoda > Insecta > Lepidoptera > Geometridae > Ennomos > Ennomos fuscantarius. The sequence continues at coordinate 7,872,720 of HG992037.1, read as the reverse complement.
ACCCGGACCAGTGAAAAAAAAAAATGGAAAAAGTAATGATTCGTTTTTTTCGAGAAAAAAAAGGAAACGAAAAAAAAAAGTAAAAATGATGACAAGAAAAATGTGTCCGAATGCTAAAGGGATAATCTATCCGGACTAGCACTAATGGTCCATAAAAAAAAGATGTTGGTTGCTAAAGGGATATCTATCCGGTCTAGCACTAATAGGTCCATTAAAAAAAATGTAGGAATGATGATTTTTGGTTGCTAAAGGGATATCTATCCGGTTAGCATTATTCGGGTCATTTTTTTATAAATGAAGGTATATTGATGGTCCTGAACTGGGTTGTCGATGGGTTAACCCTGACGATGACTGGCAGGTTAAAATACTTTTGAGTAATCAAATTGAAAACTGATCTTTTGACTTTGACTCCAAATTTAACTCAATTTAATTGTCAGGATGAACGAGCAATAACACTGATACTTAAGTACCTCACCAGGTACAAAGTGAAGCTAAGCGTACGAGGACGTACGCACGTCAGTATGGCCGTGACGGCGGCTACGTCCAGTTATAAACTCTATGCACAGCGATCGAGCACCGTAATTTACCCTGTGGTGGCATTAAATTTATTACAGTGGCAGCACCGGCAACTGTCATGGCGCCCCTACCTGTCTGGCTATATAAAGGGATCGATTGGTGTGCTACGGAGCATTCTTGTTCCAGACACGGCGCGGTGCGGACATGCTGAAGGCCTATAGTTATATAGGTTGCAACCTACCTACCCACAACACGTTCCTGCCCACACATACTTTTTCCAGTTATCTTGATTTTAATACCAAACTACTGAACCGATTTTCATAAAACATCAATGGGACCGATCTGAAAGTGTATTATTTCAAATAAAAGCGATTTTTCAAAATAATCTGTTTATAAATGACGGAAACATGAGGTAAAGAACATTACATAAAACATACGGTAGAATTGAAATCTCTTTTGAAGTCCGTTGAAAATACATAATTGTATTTGAAGGTTAGTAGTTCTACTCAAAAATTCTAGACTTATTTTATTACCTACCCTAAAAATACCTCTCTATGCCCGCCAAATATATATTATTGAAATTGTTTAACAGGTTTGCGTTTGGCCATTATCTAACCTGATGGTAAATTTCGTCACTTACCATCAGGTCTAGGATGATACTTTTGCGATTACTTTACGTGGTAGAACAAAAGTGCGTGAACTCTCAGACCTTGAAGTGAACTTGCAACTTTTTATAACCGGTCCAATGCTATTGTAAGTCAATGGTTATACACATACTCGTATATTTCAAAATGGTTATGATTCGAAAGTCGGTGCGGTGTTTACGAGGTTTTATCATAGTAGCGATTTCTCCATACATTCACAAACAAAATCGTTTAAAAAAACAATATTATATTGTTAACTATTTGTTGACAGCTTTGCACGGGTAAATTAGTAAAACCCAGCGAACAGGATAAAAAGTATCCTATGTCCGTCTCCTGGTTCTAAGCTACCTCCCCACCAATTTTCAACTAAATCGGTTCAGCCTTTCTTCAGTTATAAATAGTGTAACTAACACGAGTTTCTTTTATATATATAGATGATCTCCATACTCTACATGTGTAATGACAATGTATGTGACAAATGATTTATGAATTCTATTGTATTGATGCTTATTAAAAAACTCACAAAATGTAAAGCTGTGATATATGGACCCTATATATACGTCTTAAATACTGATATAAAAAAACAGTTAATTCACGTATGTGCAATTCAGCTATGAACTATGAGTATGATCAAAATACGCTAAAACGTGCAAACAACCAAAAAATAATACATCATTATCTTGAACCATCTTATTACTAGCGAACCGTGATGAATTAACAATGGACAAATTGTAGAAAGCATATTTATTGAAGTATTCAAAGTAAATCCGTCATTCAGACCGGAACGATAACACAAATCTTCTCCAACTGAGAGAAATGTTTCTGTTTCATGAAATATCCTAAAGAAACATCTTAATAAATAAATTATGCAAACTACAATTGACCCCGTTTTGCTAATATTGGCAGACTTACATTTCATATAGATATTTAGCATAACAAACTTGGGATCTATTAATATGTAAATTTATCGCATATTAAAATGCGTAAGGAAGCGGCGACTTGCAATATGCATGACTTAAATTCATTTATTTTTTTGATATACAACTACTGTCGCACGCACAGTAAGATATAACAATTTAACTCGCTGTATACGAAACAGTGCAAAATTTCAAAGTCATTGTCAAATAGTTTATTTTTAACACTTTTATAAGTCATAAAATTACAAAGTGCTTAATGTATTGTGTTATCCACCAATTAGGATAGAAATGTTAGCCCAATTTTGCTGCCATGATTCAGATAATATTTTCAAAGCGGCATCAGCGGCACGCTATTGCCAGTAGAATTATCTGGCCTAACTAAACATACGCCGGCAACTACGAAATGCGTGATGGAACATTGTGAAATCCCACACTTACATAATACAGTTGATGAACCTGAGATTCAACAGAAATATTCAGAGAACAAAACAATTTATTAACGTGGTGTTAATCACGTTTTTAATATTTGATGTCACTTGTAGGGCAAAGACAATGATCACATCCTTTGTTTGGTAATAAATTGATGATGCATTTGCTTGGGATGTGGTTTCAGTTACCTAATCTTTAGCACGTCAGCTTGATTTGGGAGTCTTTTGTTTTTAAATTGTATTATATCATTTATGAACAATCCACGCGTCCGATTAAATTGTTTTATTTAGTTATATATACATATATTATATTATACATACATGCATTATCTCTCACGTTTTAATTAGTCATCTGTTTCAAAATCAACCTACATAGCTTTTGCAATACGCGTTTATATATCATGATTAGTGCCAATATACTATAACTTAATCTACCAAGAGGCTGATTTGAATTCTTAAATCCTAATCGTGTGCTTATACCGACATGACGCAGTTTTGTTAGATCATTATTGTATTAGAAAAAGGTTGGCCGCTCCAAAGCTTTGCAGTATCTTCCTGCCTACGTCAAAATAATTCAGCAAAGGCGCTATTTCCGCAACGTTACCAAATTTAACCGAAAGTATTAGTCACCGATCATTTAAGGCATCCGTATCCAATGTCGTTCACGCCAGCCTGATGATCGTTTCGTCATATCTCGCGAAGCGAACAACCTTGTACGTTCGGCAATGAACCTTCAACAGAATCATACAAATATTGTATGAAACGATTGTTAACACTTCGCAACATACACATCCAGTCTCTTATTGCGTTTTCTTGAATTGTCTTCTTATATTTTTCTTTATTGTCATTGTTGTAACATCAGATACGATCCCAAGATTTCGCTGTGCGCTTAAACGAGCTCTCCAACAATCTCTGTCTCAACTACAAATTCCCATCATTATAATTATTGAAGAAAACTGCTTGGTATTTCGTTTTCTACCTATAAATAATGGCTGTGTTTTAATAAAGGCGTTTTTGCGTTGAATGATGACAGAACAGGTGTTGTAATTGATATTCTTGTAGCTGGATGGGGCATATTTAATATCACAGTATCAAACATGTGTTTATATTAGAAGCTTTCTTGTGGAGTAAGAGAGAGAGAGGAAAGAAAGACTATAAATGCTTTAATCAAGAACCTGACCTAATCCCGTTTACATTCATGCAACAGCCTTCCTAAGCTGCCTGGGGTTTTTATAAAGGACCAGACGACTGCGACCAAAATAAAATCAATGCGAGGGACTTATGAATGACGTCACTCGCCCACCTTTATCTTTCGGTCGTCCCTCTTTCCGAGCATTGCTAAAAAGTTGTGGGCTTTTAATAGGAGTAACTGCCGACTTACAGAAAGTTAAAAAATAAATGGAGAAATTAGGAATCCATTATAGAATGTAAACTATTTGGTCTAAAACTGATTCAGGCTACTGAGAAAAAGGAAAATAATCAACCTCGTAGTTACGATTTGGCCTATAAAGAGCAAATTCCTGTGAACACTGAGCTTGCTGAAATAAAACCGGTCCTTGCATCATCCAGTCATCCAGGTCGCGACAGTCATTCAAGTTTTACTTCGATAATGTCGCAAAATCTGTATATATCTAGGTCTCTATATCTGCTTGTATCTGATATATTGGCATACAAATGCGGGCAGACGTTTAAAAAAACCTTCCACATTAACAATGGCTCTTTCATGTGGGTACAACTGTACACTCTACCGCAATATTGCGCTATTGCATGGCTCTCTTGACAGGAAAATGGGGTCAGGCCAACGTGTGTGAAGTCTGAAGTAATAAATTCAATGATTGTCACTCAGAAGACACGCAATTAAAAAATGTAATGAGATGAATACTATATTGATGTTAGTCGTATAATAATACAAGATATATGGAAGAACTCGTAAAATAACAAAATCTTCAAAACTTCTTCAAGGTAAAACGTAGTGCGCTAAGAATTACACGTAAACGGTCTAATATTTTTTCCTTATTTTGTGAGATTCCTAGAGATGTTTTTAGCCATGACAATTTATTCGAATTGCTTTATTGTTTTGTTTATAAAGTTTTCTGACTTTAGTTGGATTAAGCAACTACAGAAATCACAAAACCGCACTATTAAATCAATGTTGATACCAAGATATTAAAGTTCATAATTGCGCGTCAATGTCATCCCCGGTCGTTATCCTGGCCCTTGTGTATATCATACAAATCTTAACTACATATAGCATACCGACGGATCGTCGCACGCGCAGCCTCGAAAATAATATTTTTAGCCTCGGGAAGGTTCCTCGGTCGTTTTCCTTGGTACTTCGCATCGATAGTTCGCTTAAATAAAACATGATGCATTTGTTTGCCTGGAATCCGCTGAATATTCAACACTTAATACTTAGTTCCGCATTAGGACTACCTTATGAGGGTACCTTTTTTTTTTTTTTTTTTTTTAACGTGAAGAAATGCATTTACGCACACCCGTGGCTGGGTCGGCCACGGGTAGTGTCGGGCTCGGTGCCAGAGGGGTTATGAGGGTACCTAAGACGTTTGTTTGCCGTGCCGTTTTACCTTTATTTTAAGTGCCTCAGTATATGTAAATTTGATAGATATGCATAAACTTGTCCATTGCGTTTGAAATTAGTTTTTTGTCGCTAGCTATATCGCTGCACTTCATAAAATATACCATGTTAGACTTACAAAAACTCGGCTTTGTAAATGATAGCTGTTTGATATCTTGGCATCTCTTATTCTTAACTCACTTCTCTATTTTTACAGGTACACGAAGAAAACGTAATCGGTTTCGGTATATCGAGCAACGGGAAGTTCATGATGTCCTGCTCCTCCAAGACTGACATGGTCCTCTGGGACTTAAAAGGCGCGCAACTAGATAAGTTAGACACTTGCCTGATGAGCACCCACTCGGCGAAAATATCACCTTGCGGGCGATTCGTTGTCGCCACTGGCTTCTCGCCAGACGTGAAAGTTATGGAAGTAGTCTTCGCGAAGAATGGGGACTTCAAACAAGTGGCAAAAGCGTTCGAGCTATCGGGGCATTCATCGGGCATATACGACGTGGCCTTCGACGTGGACACGTCACACATCGCGACTATATCCAAGGATGGCACGTGGAAGCTCTATCACACAAAGAGTGAGTATTGTATCATTTTATGTCTGATGCGACAGTGTTTACGGATAAGGTATAACGTATGCATCGTCCTTTTTCGCGTCTGGGAGGAAAACATTAAGTTATGGCGCTGCGTAATGTGAATCGAAATGACGTCAGCTTGCACCGATAGTGTGATGTTGGATCGCGAAATCCATATTGAGTCATGACTTGTTTCTCTAGTTTACTTGTATACGTGTATTTATTTCTTAGGGGCCCGCGGTCCACTAAGAGATACTGGTTTAATGCGGAAATATTGAAACTTTCCAGAATTATAATCATTGCTGAAGCGCAAAATAAAATCGCAGGTTGAACTAAGAGACCTTTTAGGTGATAAGCATAAACAGAGTAGTTAAATTATGTGTATATAAAAATAGATGTGCTGTTTCTGGTGCCAGGTACGGTCTAACGGTAGACGTCATCAGCTCACGCTCAATGGCTAATTCCGACTTAATGCCAGCTTATCTACTTTAGCCTATAGCCTTTGTGAGATGATACACGATAATGTCATTACATAATTCTCAATCGTCTTAGTAAAGACGTATTGCTTCCCTTCGTGTTTCAATGAAGAATAAAGTGACTTTATAGATAGATAGATAGATAACTCTTTATTGTCTCACCAATGAACTTCACACAATACAGGAATGAATAAATCTTACGTACTAGTGCAACAATGGGCGGTCTTATCGCTAATAGCGATATCTTCCAGACAACCTTTGGATATAAAGTATCAAAGGATAATACACGGCGGTCTAAAACAATTTAGAATAAAAAGAAATACAGATAAAAAGAAACTATTACCTATAACTAGGTAAATATAAATATCAATACATCCTAATTATTACATATTTTATAATAAAATAAACTAATAAATATTTATTACAAAAGCAAGAAAAAGTTACAGTATAATACTAGATAGCAGCAGTTAATGACAAGCATGAAAGATAATATTTGTGCACCATATTTTTTAATATGTTTCTGACATTAAATTTACACTTGCTTTTTTCAATACCTCTTAGCCTCTTAGCTTTGCTCCTCATGCCTCCCTCTCTATTAATCCTTCTTTAAGTCATCTACGTGGAACAACTACAGTTAGCATGGCATGGCGTGGCATATATCATAATATATACAAGCCGGCAGATAGATATTATGCAAGCGTAATCTTGCCTCTTTAGAAATGCATCTATGTGTAGTTGTAGTTAGGTATACTTCAGTCTGGCGAACTATTTCGCCAGATGTTTCAATGAGGTGTTCAGTTACAATATGAATTGCCTCGATAATTCTGTCACCGGTTCATTAAATGCCTCTAATATACAAGTCAAGTGACGGCGCAAATGAAACCGGCTGAATTGTTTTGATTAACGTCAAAATTGCGGCGCATACAGCAGAGGTCGCAAACATGTTTGCTTTTATTTGTTTACTCACTTAAAACTTGAATGAGCTGTCGCGATGACGCCCAGATGTAAGTATTTGTTATTCGAGTAACCGGTATATTGCAAAAGCTTAGAAAAACACAATATTAAGGCGTTAAGTTGTTTGCGCGCGTTTACGTCACGCGGGGACTAGCCCGCCTGCACTTTTGCTGTGATATATTATCGCTGACTTATTTATCGCTTAATCGTGCTATAAAGTTTTTACTTTTTTATCTATAAAATTTACGTCGTGTTTTCCCAAACCCACAGATTACCGGAAATCTGCATCATTATATATCGCAAATGTAGTGAATTAATTAGTTTTAAAATATTTTTTTTTTTTTATCAAATGTCTTTTAAATGGGTAACTGGCCATTTTGTTTTTATTAGTTGCAGTCTCTAAAACGAAATTTCCGTGTTTGGGGCATTTATCAGCTTACTGAGCAAAAGCTCGATTTTAACACAATGAATAAAAGTACCACTTTTAAATTCAATCGATCTTTAAAAAGTTATATTATAACGAGCTTCTGCCCGCAGCTTCACCCGCGGCGTAGCCCATGGGAAAATAATTCAACCACCCATTTTACCCTCTAAAGGGTGGAATTTAGAAAAATCCTTTCTTAGCGGATGCCTACGTCATAACATCTATCTGCATGCCCATATTTAGCCCGATCCGTCCAGTGGTTTGAACTGTGCGTTGATAGATCACTACGTCAGTCAGTCAATCAGTCAGTCACCTTTGAGTTATATATATTTAAGATATATTTATATTTATCTCGTCTACTACTATAGTTCATGTCATACAAACTACGATTCATGCAAATCAACGCTAGTGACAACATATCAGAGCGTAGGCATTATTTAATCCAGCTAATTTTAGCAATGTATGCAATGCCTAATTAATTATTCATTGACAGCCACTCATTAATGAATTTGTAATACTAAATACATTCGCCACAGCTGATTTTATTGTTCAGGTTTCAAATTTTATTGTTGTTGTATTTTATCTGTGTATTACAGACATATAACTTATTTAATTAAGCTGTCGATAAGTTGTACAGATAATGATTTGTTTATTCTTTTTGAATGGTTTATGATTCATTATATAAGCGGCTTTATAACCGAATCAATTGAGCTATGAATATTGTAATTTTTATTGAAATCTAAATTCACAATCACGGAAGCTTCTAACATCGCGAAGTTATTGGATATTTTTATAAATATCGTATGCACAAGGATCCATAAATTGAAAGAGGCAATATTTAGTTTTGTTTATATTTTATCATGTCATGATTTAACTCGCCACGATCCCGGAAGATCTATGTAGGTCTGGATATAATCGTTTATATAATTATTTTTTTTACTGTGTTTTATTAGACTGTAAATTAAGTCTATACCTAGTGGCGATAAACCTGCGCCTCTAGGACTTGTAAGTCACAGCCAAAGAAAAAGTAATATAATTAGAAGTATAGATAAAACAACTATAGGGATTGGTCCGTTTCGTAGTGTTGTCGAGGGGTACCTACGCAATTACACATAATAAATAGACAATTTTAACAGAGTATTTATATTAAACTCTGAATTTAACGCTTAACATCAGGCGAACGACTAGTTCCTCATGTCATTCATTAACATAAAAACAAAGAAAAAAGTGTTCGACAATTTCAAAGTCACGGGACATGAGACAGACTACAATCAAAGTCCCGGGAATTCCCGAGACATCGAGACTTTTAAGATTTTTTTAAAGATGTATGTATTTTTTTAAAGAATATTAATTAAGTTTAATTTGCTTTAATTTAATGAATAATTACTTGGTCACAAATGAAAAACAGATTGTCGGACAAACCTGTTGACGCTCTGTTTTATTAAATCGGCAAAGAAGCTTAATTGATGTATTAGGTGATTATTTAAAAGACTGATTTATATCATTTATATATTACTTTTTATTAATTATTATTATTGTATACTAGGATTGATAGGTGAATAGTAAAGTTATTAAGAATTAGTAGGATTTTAACTAAGTTCGTTTTATAACTATAAGGTTTAACTGCTGTTAGACAACATAGACAGCGTTCCTACAATTATTTGAAAAAATGATTACATAACAATTTCGACAATATTGTCTTGTCTGGAGTCTCAACCTGAAAGTCCCGGGACTCGAGAAAAGTAAAGTAAAATTACAAAAAGTCCCCGTCCCAGGACCCAAACCTTAGCTTAGATACATTTGTTCAACACGCGTTAATGAAACACCAAGAAAAAGTTGTTTATTTTGTATCGTCTTTTTCCGCTCCACTGCTGGGTTTTTTTTTTCACTTTGCTTAGTTTGGGGCTAGATGGCGCTGTGTGAGATGTCCACACATATTACTATTATTAGTAAGTATATTTTTTTCTTTTCTTCGCGTCCAAGCATCTAGTATACTATGATATGGTATTTCGTATTTCCAGTCGAATATACAAGAGGGGAGTCGCCACACGTCCTAGAGACGGGTCACTACACGCAGACTGCAAACCCGCCGCGCATTGCTCTGTCGCCCAACGCTGAAGTGTTAGCTGTCACCGTCGACTCTTCCATCGAGTTCTACGACACTTACACTGGAATATTGTACGATACAGTGGAAAATATTTATTCAGGTAACTACAATTTTATTTATTCATCTAGGATTGTGTAGTTGAGACACCGCGCAGTGATTTCTGTGAATTTTTGCTACTTTGCAGGTTTTCGATCTATCAGCAAGCACAAAAGTTATTTTCTGCACACTGTTACCTAAGGCTCGATTTATGAATTGCAGGATAAGTAATAACGGTTAAATGTTCTCTTAGTAAAAACTATCTTAGTATAAGTGTTTTATCTGACTATTGAAAGATCAGCCGTAAATTATACTATAATTTTTTTTTTATGTTAAAGGAATGACGTGACGAGCTAGCCGTTCGCCTGATGTTAAACGACACGGCAGCCCATATCAGCTGCAGGGTCACTCGGAACTCTAAAGTATAGAGGTTCGCTGACACTACACTGCGCACGTCATCCAGAGACATCAGCACAATCTAGTAATAAGATTACTAAACTGTGAGATCAGATAATAGTCTCATATTGCCCAGTAATTTCACTAGCTACAATAATATGTATTATAAATGCAAAAGTTTGTGTGTGTTTGTTCCGCCTTCACGCTGCAACGGCTGGACAGATATAAATTAATTTTGGAATGGTAATAGCATATAAGATGAACGAGCTTCCGCCTGCAGCTTCGCCCACGGCGTGGCCTATGGGGAAATAATTCAGCCACCAGTTTCACCCTCTTAAGGGTGGAATTTCGAAAAATCCTTTCTTAGCGGATGCCTACGTCATAACATCTACCTGTATGCCAAATTCCAGCCCGATACGACCAGTGGTTTGGGCTGTGCGTTGATAGATCACTATGTCAGTCAGTCAGTCAGCCAATCACCTTTGAGTTATATATATTTAGATTAACATATAGGTACGATGCTGTTTATATGCGGGTGCAACCGCAGAGCGCAGCTAGTAATTAATAAAGACAAGACATTAAAGACTGACGTCATAAGCATCCGCTGGTAAACAGTACTTACAACCAAACTTCAGTGACTGAAACTGAAATGTTACTTACACTATTAAAGATTTATTAAAAATAACATCACGCAAGGAAATCATGTACATAAATAATTCAGCCATTGTAGAGAACATCTAGTCATACTATACAACAGCGGCTCGTTCAGGGAATGTATTAACCGTACTAATTAAAGAAATAAAATAATTTTTTGTTCGTTAATAAGTTTATAAATTAAAATGAAAATAGCGATTCTACGAAAGAAGTTCTAAATTTCTAAGCACATCCCGTGCTATCTCACATTATCATAAAGTTAAAGCAGTTTCTGTACAGACCTAAAAATATGACGTAGACGGTTGTCTCCATAATATTTTATGCAAATTTGAACTTAACGTACCTTCGTATTCAGTAAATATATCATTCATTATTCCATCATGAATTCCGTGTTCCCCTCAAACCAGATTTTCTTGTACGCAAAAGTACGTATGTTTTAAGTTTTCAAGCCCATTTTAAGTAGCGAGACCTTGACCTAATGAGCCTTCAAACTTTGTCTTTGACATCATCGTCATGACATACAACGCAGTCAATTAAAACTTAAGTACCGTGTCGCAATTAAAGTAACCCACACGCTATGTTATTGTAATGTTTATTGGCGGTAATTGTAACGATGTGTTTATTGTGACAAAGTACTAAATTGTTTACATCAGTACATACAACAATTTAGACTTTATGGGTAAGTAAATAAGGGTGGGACTGTAATTTTCTGTAGCAATTATTTACTTATGTAATATTATGAGTCCACTGTAACTGAATACTGGACGGATGTGTGATTTCAACAAATTAGTCATTCATTTAGTGTTGAGGAATCACACTGCCCTAGTTTACATTACGTATGGATTTGAGAATAATAATTCTATGAATCTGATATTTTATTTTCTCAAATAATAATGAAACACTTTGTAATATGTTGTAGCTACGTGATTTTTGCCATGCGTACAATAAATGACCTAATAATGGAATTCTGCTAAATGCAATAGATATATTTACTTACGAAGTTACCTAACTTGTTACAAATTATTCGATTATTGGTTACAGTGTAAGAGTGCGTCTAAAGCAAAATATAGCGTATGAAACCAATGGTAGATGAATTTGCTAAGAAAGCAATTTTATAGGACAATATTTTTTTATTAACAGTTTTCATTATTTCGCAGAATTGGATCCTTATAATTGACACCACATATTATATGATGCCGCAATATACAGGACGCTTTTTATACATTAATGGCATTTAAAAGAATCTAAGTAGGTACCTATTCAGTATTAGTCTTATCAAAATCGATCCCGAGATACCTTGAAGCATTTTTTGCTATTCCCCAATCTTTCGGATTTACCTATCCACACTCAGTTGAAAAATTCAGTGTATATACCACAAACAAAACATCAAAACATCGAACATCTCTAAGTATTGGATCAACATGCTGTCTATAAACTATAAAGTTAGGCTATAAAGAACCCCATCAAATCGTATCTTACAATGCGTGGGTGGTAAATGCTATCGCACTTTATTCTATTATTGGCGTTTATAATTTTTTTTTGTGGTTCCATAATAAAAGTGTTCAATCAGAACTATGATTTTGTCATTTTCTGTTCAGACTTTATTTCTTGAAAATGTTGTTTTCTCTAGCTCAGTTTTTACAACATGATGATAATAATAATAACGCCCAACGATCACACATAGATCCTGGACCCTAACTAGGATTCCCTGTGTCTAAGGACCCAGTACGATCAGTACAGGGTTTTTTAACCGACTTCAAAAAGAAGGGCTTGTTTGAAATGGTGAGTGTGTGTGTGTGCGTGCGTGCGATCGAGCGTGCGTGCGTCCGTGCGTGCGTGCGTGCCTGCGTGCGTGCGCGCGTATGTGTGTGTGTTTCTCAGGTTATCCCACTTACAGGATGTCTAAGAACATTAGGAAGTCGGTTAAAATACACATTTATTGCTTAATTTTTAGATAAAAATTATTTATTGTATCTGTTGCTTTTCTATTTCACACCACAGATAATTAAGAAGGAGATACGGAACTCGGAGTCATAATTTATTTAATGCCATGATAAATCATCGGCATGCATGGTGCCAATAAAATTGTAACACTTAAACACTGTCGCATTTTATTTGCCCTTAGTGTCAAAACAGTAATAAAGTGTGTCTTGTCACATTTTTATTGTAACCATAAAGCGACACGACTTTGCCGTGTCATTTGTAACACGCCATGACCTTCGTGAAGGCGCCTAACTATACAGCAGTAACTACCTATGTATGTAATATTGTAATTTGTGCGTTATTTATGACGAAAATTTCATCAATATAAATAATATCCCGCTGAGGATTAATAAAATATCGATATTCTCACTTGAGAATATCGATATTTTAATAATCCTCAGTAAAAGAGTAAAAAAAGTAGGTACTTTTCCTAATACAATATTATAACAGTTGTTTTAACTGTTCAATTGTCTATTGTTTATGTGGTATTATTAAGGCGGCGTCCAATCACAGCTTTTATGGTTTTAAGGGAGTCTTATTGTACCTACCTATCAACGCCCAACGTTCACATACACAGATCCTGGACGCTAACTAGGATTCCCTGTGTCTAGAGACCCAGGAACTACGAGGACCATGGTCCCACAACACCCAGACACAGAAAAAGTATTTGCGTTTCTTTTTCGTGGCACAAATACTTGTCGTGCCGCGAGAATCGACCCGCCGCCTCCGGGTTATGAGCCGACCAGCTCAACCAGCCCACCGCAGAAGCTGTCGTATTTTAGATGCATTCTCAATGTAAATCCGTAGTGAATAGTTAAACGCAAGCCATCTTTATCAAAAAAAAGTAAATTACTACTTTTCTATGAAATAAATCATTATTGGATAGAAAAGTAATCTACACTATTTAATTTTATAAATAATAGCGGATTAGCGGTAGCCCGTGCGACATTCAAAAAGACACATACTCTGGTTCGAATCAATGACTTTTCTACGGCCCTTGCACTCGCTCAAGCCAAGCATGTTGTAGAACCACAAATTTCGAGAATATATTCCATCTACCAAAGCACACTTGGCCGGTGTGGATTATGGTCCACAATCTCTCTGACCCCGCAGTAGTGCGGATAGAATAGAAAAAGTCAGTATTGTTAGAGTTCGTCAAAATGGTAGAAGCAGTGTAGAGATGTACAGAGAATCGCCGAAAAAGTGAGTTGATATCGATGTAAGTGTGTTGTCATAACTAAAAAGTAAGCAATGATTTTGTGATATCTGAAATGAGCTTGTCGGGTAACCGGCGCTGCGTGCGTCTCCATATCCATGGCACGGCCTTCACATCAGTTAAATGCACAAAAATAGAAAAGTCCTAGAAATAAAAAAACATTTCAGCAAAACAATGGGTAGGCAATACGAACACGAACGTAATTTTTGAATTTTTAACCACAGCCTAAGGCCGTATTGTTGAGGGTATCTGAATTATTGAACAGCGTTTCAAGGCGTTCGCCATCGATCTAAATTTCTGAACCGCATTCAGCGCATAGCTACTGGACTTTTTTAGAATGACATTGTAAAATTATCTTTATTAGAGTTGAGTGTGATGAGCGATTAGCGAGATAGATAAATAATAATATAAATAATATATATATATATATTATTTATATATATTATATTATATATATATATAATAGCTAAATAGGTGTTCATTTTATTTCATAAAACGCCTGCACGGTCGTACATTGTGTCGGTAACTAGTTACGTACGACGGGGATTTGTGTTGTTTGTATACGTTATTGTTGGCTTAATCTCATTCGTGCCAGTAGTTTGACCACAAAAGATGTATAGTACTCATTTTCCTTACAGGCCTCATCAACGATTTGAAGTTTGACGCAAGCGGGAAGTACTTGTTTGTATGCGGAGAGCGAGCGATAAGAGTCCTCCACAATGTCTGCGGATACTTCACCACCACAGCGAGTTGCAACAGATTGCTCGCCACCAAGCAAACTTCGGCCACTGTGGAACGCCTCAATAAAACTATACAGGAATGCAAGGAAACACTCTCCAAATTCGGCAAATAGATCTTTGTTATCGTCAAACTAGTACCTGATCGATAAACCAGAACGTGTGAACTAAATTTAGTGTTCGGTTTGGTGAAACTACAGTTCATCGCCATAAAAAGTATCACGAGAACTGGGTCATAACAAACTTCATCAAAATCGGGATGTTTATTCGTGAAAAAGTAACAAGATTTTCGAATTTATAATATTAGTATGAAGTATGGATAATCGATTTATTCAATAGTATACTAGGTACATACTTTGTAATATTAAAGAAAACCGGCGCTTGTCTCTGACTCGCGACACCGCCCTCCATTATAATAGGTCTTTACCTATGAAATTGCCGTATTGCTGTACAGACTTTTTCAAACAAAAAAAGTTTTGATTGGCTATGAATTCTAAATTCAAATTAATTTTGTTTTAAAAATATGACATTCTATTTACAATATAAGTCTTTTGTTTATTGATTAGCGTTGTATTTTCATTACATTTCAACATTTTTCCTCATAATGTATACTTTGAAATTTCGTGTAATTATGGAATATGAGTTCCTTCGTGGCACCAACGCGGCACAAACGACACGTAACATCAACGACGTTTACGGAGAGAACTGTACAAACGAACGTACAACCCGTTATTGGTTTGCTCGGTTCCGTTCTGGGAATTTCGACTTGAAAAATGAACCTCGTGGTCGTCCGGAAACTTTGGTCAACAATGATGAATTAAAGGCGATTGTGAAAGCTGATGAATCTCAATCTACAGCTGAGCTGGCAGCAGCTTTTGATGTTAGCATCAAAACAATATTGGTCCATTTGCGACGGATTGGCAAGATAAAAAAGCTTGATAGATGGGTGCCCCACGAACTTAACGATCGCCAGCGCAACGTACGCGTCGAGGCTTGCCTTGCGCTGCTTAACAGGCACAGAAATGAAGGAATTTTGAACCGAATTGTTACGTGCGACGAAAAATGGATTCATTTTGACAATCGAAAGCGCTCAGCAAGTTGGTTAGATCCTGGTTCGGTACCAAAGCAATGTGCAAAACGAAAAATGACCCCTAGAAAGGTGATGGTCACAGTTTGGTGGTCTAGTGCTGGTGTGATTCATCATAGCTTTTTACAAAACGGCGAGAGCATTACTGCAGATGTGTACATTGAAGAACTGACCACAATGATGGCGAAACTCGCACGTCTGCAACCAGCTTTGGTCAATCGGTCGTCTCCACTGCTACTTCACGACAACGTGCGACCCCATACTGCACAACAGACCGTCTCTAAGCTGCATGAGTTGGGTTTGGAAGCTCTCCCTCATCCGCCATACTCACCAGATCTTGCGCCTACCGACTATTACTTTGTCCAAAATTTGGACAACTTTTTAGCGGGAAAAAAAATCAATTCCCGAGAGGCAGTACAAAACGCCTTTGAAGAGTTTGTTGTCTCCCGTCCTGCTGATTTTTTTAAGAAGGGCATCCATAAACTGCCACAGCGTTGGCAAAGATGCATTGATTGCAGGAGTGATTACTTTGAATAAAAGAAATAAATAAGTTCGAAAAAAAAAAAACTTTCTTTTTTCAAACAAAACGGCAATTTCATAGGTAAAGACCTAATATTTGTCAAGTGCTAGATTGACGTGATTCCGGCCTAAGCCCAACTCTCGACTGTCTCGATAACTGCATTTATTTCTTAACCTTATTATAATTATATTTTTATATAATCTATTTTTAAACCCATTTTGGTCTCTAAATTGAGAAGATCTCGGTCCAAATTTCTAAGCTCATAAGTATCTTATAAATATTATTAAGTGAAAGTTAAATATTAGTAGGTAGGTAATATTTAAAACTATTTACGCGAAGGAAAAAATGTTTTTGTGCGTAATAAAAAATGGTAAATATTATTTGCCTGTCAATTATTTTAATCATTAGTCATTTAATATGGGTAACGATTGTAACTAATTGTTTTTAAATAATAGACTGGTTTCTAAACGCCAAATCCTTCTGAGTTCCTATAAGTACCATGTGTATTATTTTCATGATCTATTATTACCTACATCTATCTTCTGTATGGAATTGAATAAAAGTTTAGTTTAATATATTGTATTGATTTTATGAGACATCATCACATTTTATAGTAGATATAAAAGTTCAATTAATATTGATAGTCTTTGTAATGTTAACGGAATTTCATTTTTGATATCGGTGTTAATAATCTTATTGAAAAATGTGAATGGGAAACAAAAAAATGGCGACCCGCTCCATTTCGCAAAACCCGAAAATGTCGAATCGAGGTAATAGACTAAACGAAATTCTATTAATTTTATTACATTATGCATATTAATAGAGATAATAATTATGTAGTATCTTGCATTTAAGTTTAATTTAGTTAAAACACATTTTGAGCATGTGTTTGCATTTTTTAGTAATAAACGTGCAGTTTAATCATAGATGAAGGATACCAATGAATTGTAACTTACCCGTGGACCTTGTGGACATATTTCCAATAAAATGAATTTACAGATAAATATTGTTTTTTTACTACACCTACTTTTATATACTGAAATAATAGAGTACAAGGCCTCCATTATGTGAAGCTTAGAATAAGCTGTGAACAACTGGGGCTGCATTCGGTTCAGCTCAGCCTTCAGTCCATTTATAGCAGACTCATTGGAACTGTAACAGTCTGAAATGTCATGAATTATAAAGCAGATTTCAAGGCAGCAGTGTCGTACCAAACCGCAAATTGAGAAACCTTTATTGATCCATTCTGTGATATGCATTAAGCTACTAAATGTCAGCAACACTAACATGGAAAGGAATAAGACTAGCACCCCTACCGCGTAACCGTTCTGGGAATAGGCTTCGCCTGCCATCCTGCACGCGCCAATTAACAAGTCCACGAGTGCGAGCAAGAGAGAACACGATTACGATCTCCACCAGACTTACGCGGTAAGGCCCCAGGTCAATTGCCATCGAGGAAGAAAAATAATATTTAAGAGACATTCTAATAAAATGTTCTCCATACGTTTTACACCTCTAAAGAAAACGTAGATAACGTTTTACATAACTCCTTTTGATGAAGTTATGCCAACAACTTAGGTTCACTGTATGGGAAAGCCTGGTATTCAGTTTGAGGATATTTATAATAGGTTGAAATCAAACAAAGAACATTCAATATTTTAACTTTATTGTGTTTCGCACAAAAGTGGCTTTCATCGACATTACACTGAGATTAGGTACTCTGGTTTTAATTTATAAGTACAGTTTCACAGCTTTTGTTAAATTAATATACTTTAGCTCCATGAGTATGACAGCATCCGATCAATTCCATACATTTTGTCAAAAATAGATTTGATTTTTTCATGTAGAAACCTTAAACTATTAATTTTTATAATTGCACATTCAATAATGCAAGTAACATACATTAAATACTATTATGTTTTGTACCAATTTGCTGTTGTTATAACTGTATTATAAAAATATCTTTTCTGAATCAATCGGTGAATAATTTAGAAACACTAATATGATTTTGTTACAAGACTATTGTCCCTTTGTACTAGTCAGTATCTAAGTTCACATTTATTTCTCTGTGAGATATCCAAAATATATTGCAGTAAGTACCTATTTCATAGAAGAATAAGTGCGAATTTAGCAGCTGTCTAGTACAGACGGGCAGACTTCTCAGTTGAAAAAATACGCTCTACAGCAACATTATAATTTTCTATAAATGCAAAATAAAAAGTGTAAATATACAACGTCACAAGTTACATAATGATAAATCGCATTTGGATACAACGTCATTTTATTTGAAGACCCACCAAGTTGTGAACATTTACTTACGACGGGCATATATACCTAAATACCTATAGGTACGTATCTGCGCGCATTTTTTAACTTTATTTAGATTGATTTAATAGGTAAATGGGTTATAACTACAAATTGATCATAACTTAATATCAACTGATTTAAAGAAAATAACAAAATTTGGTATCGACAAACCGTTTCAATTCACGCATGAAAAATGCGAGTAACGATCTGCGTTCGTGAGTTTTCGTTACTCTCATTCAGGTGAAGTACCAGTGACTCAGGAACCAATACATAATGGTTTGCTACAAATAATATATTCCATCGTGGAACGGTCATACATTTTTCTATTTCACTTTCTCTCCACTGGTGGGACAAAGCTAGTGGGGAGAAAGGGAACAACCCAGTGGCATAATAATAAATAATAATAATAATATGTGTGGGCATTTCACACAGCGCCATCTACCCCCAAACTAAGCAAAGCTTGTGCTATGGGAACCAGATAACTGATACAATAGTTAGATACTTTTTGTTTGTAAATACATACATAGAATACAATATAACACCCAGACATAGAACAAACACCTATGTTCATTACACAAATATTTGTCCTGGGTGGGAATCGAACCCACAACCCACAGCTCAGAAGGTAGGGTTACCAACTGAGCTACCGGGCCAGTCCTACCTTTTATATGGCATACCTTTTCATCGGAAAAAGTTCAAGAGTGGAAGATATAAACGCCTTATAAATTTGTTTTTTTTTTTTAAGTTGGTGGTCTACAATTATTTTCTGACACTACCCTAAAAATTAATAGGCAGTGGCGCTCCAAAGTTTGTGACATTCTTGGATGTAAACTATTCTATGCACATCAGGAGACAAATATTAATTTTATTAAGTGTATGGAAAATAACTAGTATTATAGAAACAGGAAAATTGTGTAGCATCAACATATAATATCCATAGTCAAAATATATAAAGGTATTTTAGATTCGATTTTTCATATTAAATTTTTAATAAGTAGTACTTACTACTCATTAAAAATTTAATATGAAAAATCGAGGCGTATTCAATTCAATACTGTGTGAAAAGTGTCTCCACTGCTTACAATGGCTTAACGGAACATAGTTTATTATACACTGGTCGACTGACCTTTAATAAGAACTTCAATGATAAAACCGATCTAAAATCTCTTCATCTAACTGGTTACTGTTATAATAATGATTTCAATACGATACAATTGGGTTGGGAACATTTCTTTCGAAGGTGGGCTTACAATGTTACAACTAATCAAATACATAACAATCAGTTTTAGTTTTGCTGTTAAAAGACATAACAAGAACTTAAAAAATACTTCGTTTTTATGCACTTACATAATTTACGTCACAGACGGATGATACGTCCACGCTCTCAAATATTCAGGCGTTATTTTGAGTACAAGACCAAAGTCAGAATAACAGATTATCATCAGTTCATCATCATTAAAATCTAACAGATAAGTTTTGACAGTTCAGTTTACAGCTAGATGTGTACACAATTTGTGCGTCAAACGTGAGCGAGTATTTAAACGAAACCCCATTAGTATGCAATTATGATACTATTGACGTCATATAGCTATAAGTCATGGGTCACGATAGCGAAAACGTAAGCAATGTAACACAATTTATGGTAATAAATAGAGGGAAAATGTAATTAATAATGATTATAATTTAGTCATACACTGGCTTGGATCCAAAAACATTGAATTGGGCTAATGATCGCGTGAAGCCAAGAACGTCACGATGAAGTCAAATATGAAATGACACCCGGATAATTATTTTTATAATACATAAATATCATTAAACTACTGCCGGAGTCGCAAAGCACTGGTATAGAGGCACGGCAGTGCGTTCGCCAAAGTTTTTCGTATTTATTTACGTGATTCTTTGGCATTGAACTTGTAATGTTGGGGTTCAAGGCTACGAAAATGATGTTTATACTCAACTTTACGCTCATTACTGGCATATGCACGATTAATAGCTGATAATACTACAAAGACTTCAGTAAAAAAAAACCATCCAACTTATGGTATTTTTCGCTAGTTTAGACAGCCTCTATGGTCTTGTGGTTGAGCAGGTCGACTCATGACCCGGATCAATTCCCGCGGCAGTACAAGTATTTAGGCACAGAAAAAAAACATAAATACTTGTTCTGTGTCTGGGTGTTGTGGGATCATGGCCCTCGTAGTTCCTGGGTCCCTCTATACAGGGAATCCTAGTTGGGGTACAGGTTCTATGTATGTGATCGTTGGGCGTTACTTATTTATAGTTTTGGAGCCTAGTAATAGAACTCATTATATGCTATGTTTTTAATGTTCATTTAAATATTCCCAATTAAGTACTAAAATATAATAGGTAGTGAATTAATGATTAAGCTTCCGTATTTGTTTTATTGTGACCCATTTTAATAGGTCTTTACCTATGAAATTGCCGTATTGCAGTACAGACTTTTTCAAACAAAAAAAAGTTTTGATTGGCTATGAATTCTAAATTCAAATTAATTTTGTTTTAAAAATATGACATTCTATTTACAATATAAGTCTTTTGTTTATTGATTAGCGTTGTATTTTCATTACATTTCAACATTTTTCCTCATAATGGATACTTTGAAATTTCGTGTAATTATGGAATATGAGTTCCGTCGTGGCACCAACGCGGCACAAACGACACGTAACATCAACGACGTTTACGGAGAGAACTGTACAAACGAACGTACAACCCGTTATTGGTTTGCTCGGTTCCGTTCTGGGAGTTTTGACTTGAAAAATGTACCTCGTGGTCGTCCGGAAACTTTGGTCAACAATGATGAATTAAAGGCGACTGTGGAAGCTGATGAATCTCAATCTACAGCTGAGCTGGCAGCAGCTTTTGATGTTAGCATCAAAACAATATTGGTCCATTTGCGACAGATTGGCAAGATATAAAAGCTTGATAGATGGGTGCCCCACGAACTTAACGATCGCCAGCGCAACGTACGCATCGAGACTTGCCTTGCGCTGCTTAACAGGCACAGAAATGAAGGAATTTTGAACCGAATTGTTACGTGCGACGAAAAATGGATTCTTTTTGACAATCGAAAGCGCTCAGCAAGTTGGTTAGATCCTGGTTCGGTACCAAAGCAATGTGCAAAACGAAAAATGACCCCTAGAAAGGTGATGGTCACAGTTTGGTGGTCTAGTGCTGGTGTGATTCATCATAGCTTTTTACAAAACGGCGAGAGCATTACTGCAGATGTGTACATTGAAGAACTGACCACAATGATGGCGAAACTCGCACGTCTGTAACCAGCTTTGGTCAATCGGTCGTCTCCACTGCTACTTCACGACAACGCGCGACCCCATACTGCACAACAGACCGTCTCTAAGCTGCATGAGTTGGGTTTGGAAGCTCTCCCTCATCCGCCATACTCACCAGATCTTACGCCTACCGACTATTACTTTTTCCAAAATTTGGACAACTTTTTAGCGGGAAAAAAATTCAATTCCCGAGAGGCAGTACAAAACGCCTTTGAAGAGTTTGTTGTCTCCCGTCCTGCTGATTTTTTCAAGAAGGGCATCCATAAACTGCCACAGCGTTGGCAAAGATGCATTGATTGCAGGGGTGATTACTTTGAATAAAAGAAATAAATAAGTTCGAAAAAAAAATACTTTAACTTTTTTCAAACAAAACGGCAATTTCATAGGTAAAGACCTAATATAAACTTTAATGACCGTCTGTACTAAAGTGACAGCTCCTAAATTCGAACTTATCCCGCTATGACATACCTACTGCAACGCATTTGGGTGAGAGTACAAATTGTGTATTGAACTAGCTGTTATAACCAGTAATATACGGAAAACACCTGAAAATACGCCAATTTTATTCATTTCTCAGTCACACTCATAGATTTATATACAGAATATAGTAAGAGAAAATAATAAAAAAGAGGTGATTTTGTGACCGTAATTTTTCAGGTTGCTCTTTCTATACTCTTGTTGATCCCTTCACCAGACTAGCACTTATCTTGATGCATCATTGCCAATACATTCAGTCACTATTGACATGTTTATTATGATACTTAACTTACTATACTATAACATATTTTCAACAGTATACATACAATTAGGTAATTCACAGAAACACGAGTATAGATTTATAGTATCAACTCGAAATTATTCTTAGATCCGAATCAGAATACTCAAGCGGTTGTAACGGGTGCTTGCAATTAGTCAAATTAACAGTAAAGATGGCTTCTTGCAACTAACTGGTACCGAACAATGCACGGCCGAGCCCTGGCCAACGCAAACAGCTGCTTCTGGATAAGCTGAGAGGCTGCAGTCTGCATTAGTCAAACATACGCAAACACGACCAAAAGGGCAACATAATTTACCATACAATTTATAAAACTAGGGTATTTATCAAGTATACTCCGTTTTCAGTCCGATTCGGGATCTGTAAAACTCCGCGATCCTCTATTACCGAAAATACCGACACAGCTTGATGAACAAGAAATGGACAAATTATTAATTACTGTCAAAAAGTAGCATCGTTCATTCAATTTTATTATCTGTGATTTGAAAATAGAATGTTATCATCTGTCAATTTTTTTTTATAATACAATACAGCGCGTTTACTATTATTACAATTCCACAGTGACAGATGTAACAATTAAACCGTTCATTAAAAGATCCCGTAACAGATTACGACGAAGATTTTTATAGATTACTATTGAGCTTCATATCTATATAACATTTGTCTTGTAAACAACAAAAGAAATAGTAATTTCAGTTGTAACAGATAAAACAATAAACAGCATAAATATATAATTGAAACCTTATTTCTATTGCTACTTCTAACAATTGAATCCTGTCAGAACGACTTACATTGTTAAATTCTTTAATAACTACTGAACTCTAGCAAATTCTAACGTGTCTTGTCTACACACGACAGCTATTTAAGCTCTTTTTCGATTGAACAATCTTATATACTACATGTACTTTATGTATGTATGACTGATGTAGATTGTCGATTGCAAAACACAGTACATAGGGATTATTCCAAAATGAAAAACATTATGTTTGTTTATGGTGATTCATGTAAGTTATTATGACAGAGAACTAAAGTATAATGTTTGTTGGGAGGTTTTTTACTCGTCCAATATATTATGACCAGTGGTAACAGCTTTTTTAAACTTCACCGCCATGACGCGGTAGATCGTGCTCACTATTTCCCTCCGAACGAAAACAGTATGCAATATGCAAGAGTAATTAATTACATACAAAAATTTGTATACGCGCGATCAGATACCCCAGACGGGCTAGGGTTACAATCTCAAACAAATGTTGTTACTTGTTAAAAATTACTTTTAGTAGTCATGTGTAATGCTTCATATTTTATGGTTTGTATTTTATATGATACTTCTACTAAAGAAGGACTATTAGTAAATAATGGAGGGATTCTGAATGTATACTAAACCTATTTCATATCATTATCATATTTATGCACCTATAAATAATTACTAATTTAGATTTTGAGGCAATAACTGTAGATGAATTATGGATTCATTATCAGCTACTAACCTGGACACTATGGCTCGGTACAGGTCACAAACTAGGCATAATCGAGATTCAATTTTCATGGAATAAAAATATACTTGAATCTTAAACTAAACAAAATTCGGGTTAATAATAATTTTATGGGAGAAAAATTAAGTTTAGGCGGCTTTAAAAAATGACTTAATTTTTCTTTAAAAATAATTCGGTTTGAAATCATGATATTTGATGAATGACAAATGAAAGTACTTAGTGATGATTTTGAACGACTAAAATACATACATTACAAAAAAAAACAGTGTATTTCCAATAGATTGGGAATCCAGGTACAAATGTCTTTATAGCCAAATGAAGTTAAAATTATTCGATATGTTGTCCAAAATATTTAAGTGTATGGCTCTTTATTGCAGTTTTTTATCGTTTATACTCATATTATTATCTTAACAAACATAATTGTTAAGATTTGTCAGTGTGTGTTGATTCATCTAAGTTCTAACATTTGCTCGAATCATGCGATATGGTGCGAAAGTTCTTGAGCAATTCATATGAAAAGTAAAATAAGTGAGTGACTAAATGTGAGATGGTCATTTGTTCATAGTACTCGCTTCTAAAAAATCTGTATCTATTGTCTTCTCACTCCTACACTTGTGCTGTTCAACAGTGGTGGGAGTGAGAAAGTTATACTTTTCAGCTTTCGTTAGAAGCGTTACTTTAATAGCGAAATATATATAAATGACGCTAAGATAAATAAGAGATTGAGTTTTGCTTACACGATATGGTAAAATTAATATGTTATTAATAGGATAATTTTGATTTGAATTGAAAAACATTTTTATATCATTGACGAAAATTCAATTCATTAAATTGTTTTTTTTTTTTAATATTGTCACAAAGTCTTAAACTGGTTTTCATTTTTCTTATATATACCAAATGTTAAAAGTCGTGATTAATTTACGTAATAAATGCGTTCTTCATAAGACTAGTTCAAGCGTGACCATTTGAGACATAATTTAATAATTTAAAAGCCAATAAAAAAACATAGGCGAAAAAACAACACAACGGTCGGACAACTAGCAAAACGTTTCAAATGGTACTTGAAAAAAAAAGAATCTAAAAGCATTGCAGTTTCTCTTTAGCCATGCCAGTGTGTTTTAGGATACAAAAACTTAATTATAAGCCATTTTCAACCTTATTTATAAAGATTGACGACAAAACAATACTACAAAGCTACACAAAATAAAGTTCAAGGAGCAAAAACACAAAAAAAATCAGTCACGATTGTCAAAGTGTCGAAATAATCGACGCAAAAAAAAATGTTAAAAATAACATAGCCTAATTAAAACTTAACACGAAATAAATACTGTAAGTACTAAGCGATACCTTATAGTTAGGCAGTGGGCCGGGGGCCGACTAAAGACTTTGGTGCAAGTGCTCCCTCGCTCGCGATATGGCCAACGTTTCGTTCTTTCGTTACATATTGGACTAGCATGAAATTCTTTTACGCCGCGGCGTAACTCTTCGTTTATCCCACTCGTTTACTTTCCATCTGGAAAACAAAGTTTTTGACGTTCCATTTAATTGAAATACAAAAACACAACAAGCAAATGTGCTACTAGAAACTAAAAATTTTTTTCCAAAAAGATTAATTGTTTCAACAGTCAGCAATATAATCAACGATTTTGCACTACCTAGCGAAATAAATAGTAGTATGGATACAGAATGTTAGAGAATCAGGCATGTTGGTCAGTTTATTATCCAACCGACTGCCCCAACACCTTTCAAACCTTTTCACCAATGTGAGTGTGTTGTCTCAAGCAATCTTCCGCTAATACTCATAATAATAATGCAATAAGCTTATAAACATGTTTAGTAGGTATACATAACAAATTAAATATTTTTTTCTTCAAAATACTGTTATATCTAATGCCTCAATCCCAAAGCTATTAATAAAATTAGAACCTGATTATAAATAGATTTTATATTCTGAAAGAATACACCATGTTAACTTGAGTAGTGAAATTTCCAAAAATTCAATAGTTGTTATTGACCGATGGCCCAACCAGTATATACAAATACTCACCATTCACCAATACGTGTGTAGTCTCAAGCAATCTCCCGCTAAATCGGCTAGCAAGACCCTATTGTTGGGCAGTAAAGCGACGCCGGCGACCCGCCTCGGCCTCCTGTCCGCGAGCTCGCAGGCCGCGAGGATCCTGCCGCCCGCGCCACACTCCAGCACCACGACGGCGGGCCGCCCGCGGACCGAGCGGGCGCAAACTATGCGGCAACCCGAGTCCGAGTCTTCTAGAGCTATCCCCCCGTATCCACCACGACCTGGAATGTGCCTGTTCTTATAAGTTTTATAGGATTACTTGATATTTAATATACTAACCGGAATAGACTTAAAATTTCAAACGAAGCTATACTCATATGCATAAATATATGGATACAATATTTTTCAATTGGTTCAAATTCTGCGTTGAGTTTCGGACTACGTAAAACATTGCAACGAATCCATGGCAAATGTACATCTCGGTCATTTCTACCCAAACCTTTGGGCCTAGGTCCAAAAAGAAATGACCGAGATGACTCTAGAATGACTCTAAAGAGAACTTTTTTTTCAAGAGAATATTGTAATTAATTTAACAAACTTAATTTCAAGAGTCGTGATTTTTTATTATTCTACGTTGTTAGTTTTTGTTTCTATATTCCAAGATAAATAACTAGCACTTACCTTTAGGCACCGGTGCCAGCGTACTCTGCAGATTTCCTTCTGAGTCGTACACTCTGACGGCCACATCTGCTATGACGATCAAGTCTTCGGAGAGAGCCAACCCACCGACCATACCGAGATCACCATTACCAATCTGTTTAATAATAAATCGACTTAACACTTAATGAAATACTATCGTTGCTAAATAGATAATTATAGTCCAGAAAATACATAGTTTCACGAGAAAACAACTAAATTGTAGGGTCTCTAGTTAATAGATAAATAACTGTTAAGTCAAAGCCAAATGATTGATTGTAAATAGGCTCTCTTTTAGCATTTTTAAATGGCAATTATGGCATTAAATAGTAATATTAAGTATTTAATTTTGTATTAGATATGTAAATAAAATTAAAAGCTTTATCCCCACTATATTAGCGGCTTTGTGAACGGCAGACATCGCGAGTCTCTCTCTGGATAACTCAGAACTGAATGACTATATTCTCATTACCAGTTTTACATAACCAGTTATGTCCTCATACATCATATAAAAGTCAAGTTAAAAAAAATCCACTATGACGTAAAACGTTAAATAATTTATCATAAATAGGCTACTTTTTAGCACTTTTACAAATCAAAATCACAATACATTAAATACTTAATTCAAGATATTGTTCTAAGCTTATGGAATTAGCGTCGCCGCATTGTATTATTTTCCCAAACTTGTGTTATTTTCTGTGTTAGTGCATAAAATTGGTAGCATTTTATTCGTTAACTGCTGGACTACAGGCATGAGTGTGGGAAAGTGGTATAATGATGGTGAAACGTTTCTTTTCGTTTGTTTCCAAAACTCCATAGAAGCTTCTGGTAAAGTTGCCACCGCTTTACTAGGAGTATCACTTGACTAGACTAGACTATGACTTAACTTGATGACTTGGACTGTGACTTGACTTGACACATATATATATTACTTAACTCGAGAAATTATCAATTACTTGACACTGGCTAAATACACGAAAGTGTGGAGCCATAACAAAACAAAAAAAAACCTCCGATCCTGCTACGAAACTAACCTCTCTCTCAATGTTGCCATGCTTGTCGAACACGAATACAGTCCTAGCGCCGTTGTCCGCGACAGCTAGACGATGTCGCGCGGCGTCGGCCGCCACACACACCGGCTCGACCAGACGCTCCGAGCGGATGGTACGTAGGGTCGTGCCATCTACGTTCACCTGACCAATTACATAATCAAAATGTCACCCAATTGAAGGGTTGAGAATAAAAAGGGTTTAATTATAACACTTTTTAAACTTTCGCGACTTAAACTCATATTGTAAAGATAAAACGGTAGACCCGTTTTATCTTTACACGCACAAAAATTATCAAAATATAATTTTGACTAACCTCGACGTTTCGACCAAGTTACATTGGCCGTGGTCACGAGGGGACTCTTTAACTGTCAAATTGACAGTATCGAGAAAATTGACTTTAAACGTCAACGGCGTCATTTTAATGTAGAGTGCTTATAAGGTAATAGAAAAGGTTTATGTAAGTTTCAGTTGCTTGAAAATGTATTAATTCTATTGTTAAATACAAAATATAAGGACTAATTCGTAAAATTACTATAAAAATATAATATAATACAATGAATACAATGTTTGTATGCTAAGCGAACTGTATTCTTGTGACAGATAAATCGTTATTAGACTCAAAATCTCGAAATTTAAGCCTCATTTCGGTATTTTGAGGATATATTATGGTAGATAATTTCACGCTGAATCCAATGACACCAATAAGTCATTTTGTGAAAAAAATCAGTTAAACTCTTTTTGTTCTCAACCCTTCAATTGTCAGGACTGGCGCACTCTGTGCTTTACGTACAAAGCTCTAAGTACATGGTACCGATTGGCAAATCTTATCGGGTACTATAATAACAATAACGAATGATGTGACGAGCTAGTCGTATTGTATTATTATTGTTATCGTGATCATTTGACAAGTAATTTACTTGTCAAATACTATTTATTTGGCGGGCTTATTTATTTTCTGCTTATTGTGAGTTGTATATGTTTGTGATGTGTTTTATTCTAATTGTAATTCTGACGTGATTAATTAGTGTAAATGGTATACGCTTTAAGTACATAAACTAATAAGAGCGAATGTTAATTCCGTACATAAATGGAAGTACAGGCACAGTATACTTAACACAGAAGATTCGCTTTGCGAAGTCACTTAAATAAATAAAGACTTTTGCTACATTTCAATATAGTGTAGTTCAGCTTGTACAGTGTACCTACCCTAAACATTTGCCTCTCGTTCAATTCTATTCACCAAACAAATTATATGGCACATATTATATACCGTTAGATTTCCAAATGATGATATAATAATTTGACGATAAAATAGTTTACCTCTGTGAGAGTTCTGGTCCGCCAATTGACTAGTACAACCCCTTCCGCAGTCACCGCAATCCCCGTGCAACTGCGACCCGCTAAACCTGAAACGTATATTTTGTTATGTATGTACTTTTTTTTTCAAGTGCCTTTATTCTTTCTACTAAAAACTACAATTTTATAAAAACTACCACTAAATATTTTTGTAAGATAAATAACGGCTAAAACTCACGTCCATTAAAAGTCGAAATTACTCCGACCAGGTTTCGGATATATTCGATGTCCTTCTTCTGGGAGCCAGTTACTAACGCAAGCCGCGGCGGCTTTCGCGACGTACGTAACGTTACGTGCTGACGCTCGCGAAAGCCGCCGCGGCTTGCGTTAGTAACTGGCTCCCAGAAGAAGGACATCGAATATGTCCGAAACCTGGTCGGAGAAATTTCGACTTTTAATGGACGTGAGTTTTAGCCGTTATTTATCTTACAAAAATGTGTCATACTCACGATAGTTTTCAAACTAAAATACCACTAAATACTACCTAAAACAAAAAATAATAATTTGGACTATATACTAGCTGCTACTAGTAGTCACAAATACAGTAAATATGGATGTAATTCGATGATTTTATAATGTACTAGTTGACTCGCCCCGGCTTCGCACGGGTGAATTAGTAAGACGCTATCGAACGGGATAAAAAATCCTATGTCCGTCTCCTGGTTCTAAGTTCTACTTCCCCACTAATTTTCAGTCAAATCGGTTCAGCCGTTCTTGAGTTATAAGTAGTGTAACTAACGCGACTTTCTTTTATATATATAGATGTTTTTAATATGAAGTATGAACTTCCATAAGGTCAGTCGGTTTGAATCAACATATGTTTGTATCAACCTTAACAAAGAGTGTATGTAATGTAAATCTGATATAATACACCTTTTGGATCATAATTGAACTGTGTTTTATATTAGCAACTCTACTGGCGAAATCAAAAAGTTTGTTGATCACATGTGCATCAAAATTTCCGGGCATTGCCGGTATCATAATAATGGAATGACATGAGCTTTAGTTTTGAATGAATGGCAATGTAAGCCCACGTGTCGTATTTCCTTACCTTCGTTAACAATATGAGTTTTAAATGCAAAAGTTTCGTCGTCCAGCACCTTGACTCTGGAATTGCCCGCATCCAACACGTATATTTCACGTCGTTTCGGACATCTGTAAATTAACAAAAAAAAACTATTAGAATACGCGAGCTAAGTTCACCTTTTCCTTATTCTACGGTTACAAAACGAACAAAAATTTTTTAATTCAGCAAAGACATACGGCTTAACCACAAAAGATTTAAACAAGCCTCAAACAAGTGTTTAACTATTGTTTTGTATTGTTAAACACGCGTTTGACATCCGTCTAAGCCTTGTTTATGTATTTGTGGTGGATGGATAATTTTTTAAAGTAGTTTGACAGCTCCTAAGTTACACGATACGCTAAGATAGGTACTCGATAGCGAGTACAGAATACATTCAAATAAATTCGTACTAGTTTTCTGATCTGTAACCCATTTTAAACGTTCGCGCCATGAACTCAAGTTAAAAAGTCTCTTCTCGCACAGTTAATTAACAAAACATAATTTCGCGTCTCGGCTTGTGTTCGCGTGAAACAGCCGATACTGTTTGTATGTCGATATATTGATAGTGAAAAATTACAAGACTAAATGCGGGTAGTTTGGTATAACACCCGGCATGAGCGATTCTGACACTACTCCTCTCTTCAGACCACGGCCAATGTCAGTCGAAACGAAAGGTTAGTCAAAATTATGTTTTAATTTTCTGTTCCCGTTATTTTATAATATCTTGGTATGTGACCTGGCGACGGCGACAGGTTGGCTCAGCTGCTCCTTGCCGGTGCCCCGCGCGCCCCACACTAGCAGCGGCGCGTGTTGCTGCGCCGCGCACACTCGCAAGGGGGAATCCCGAACCGCGCGGGAAAATACTAGCACGCGTACCGTGATCGATCCCGCCGTCCATGGACGCATTGAGATTCTGAAACGTAAAAAGTAGTTGATTGTTAGGGTATTATTGAAGTTAGTCTTGTTTTTCTGTCCGCCTTAAACCTTTTCAGCAAACCTTTAAAGTTACAAATGGACATGCATGAAATGCATGAAAAAATAACCATTCGAAATTAAATTTTTGACAATAATAAATATTTAAGTAACACTTAGATGTAGAGAACTTAGATTAGACAGGTGTCTAAAGGTGTACCTTTTCTAATTATTTTCTGAATCAGAACTGTAATTTTTATAACAGCATATTCAATTACAGAGTAACAGTCGGTCACCTGTATAGTCCAGTATCCAGATCAGTAACAGTGCATGGCAAGGGCGAGTCGTCGATAGTCGCAGCAGCTGTAACCGGATCGCCGCCGGTGCTGCGCGCTTCTCCGTGATAATCTACTGTGTGCAGCATTACTACCGTTTCTAAGCCGCAAACGCAAGCCGATTCTGAAATGAGAAAAAATACATATCTTTCTTATTTGCTCATCTCTTTATTAATTCCGGGTTGATTATTATTTTTACGTACATTTAAATGTAACCTTTGTAAGACAAAAAACGTAATGCACCATGTTAACCCAATTCTCCAAAATAAACTGCAAAAATAAAAGCTTCTTTATTTTAGGGAAAGCAAAAATAACTGATAAAACTTCATAAACGCGCGTGTTCAGAGTTTGACGTGACGGCACGGTGATTACTCTGCACCAAAACAGGGTTTGGTCTTAGCTTTTGTATAAATCATACTTGCAAGTTTTATGTACTTTTTATCAATATTTTATAAGGTGCCGAATATTTTCGGACAAGGCTGTAAAAAAACAAACCAAAAGACATTTAAGAGAAATCAAATGTATACCTAAATCATCTGTACAAAATTGTAGTTTTTACAGTCTCACTCACCTAAAGACAATGTGCAAAGCCCCGGGAAGGTTGTACTAGTTCTAACCCGTCCTAAAGCCTCCAGCGCTTCGCTAAACCGTTCCTGAGCGTCGTTGTGTGCGAAATCAACAGCTAAAAAGGCGTTTTCTCGAGGCTCTGCCAGTGCGGCCGCGTCACCCAATCTAGCGCCCAATGCTGCCGCCCGACTGCTCACTTCACGAACTTCCACTTGCTGTTGAAGACCTGAGCATTCTGCTTCCACCTGGAAGTTTTCATAGAAGGGGTAATAGCGTTTTTAACTACTTTGTACTCATTGATATTGAAGACAGCTGAACTGTTTTGGACGGTACAAAATCTTGTCAAATTTCGGTTTCTGGAAAAAGGTTTTAAAAAAAATTCAGTCGCAGCTTGAAGTGTGAATTTATCCAAAAGTTCACTCAATAACGATATGTTAATTGTACAAGATATCATTGCTAAATCGGATATTGAAATTAATATTACTTATAAAATTACAATGAGAAATCGTGCCAAAGCTATCACGGAATCACAAATTACAAGCTATTAGAACGTGAGACGCTTAACTTTCACCGATTGTGGCAACTTGTCACAAAACAACAATTAAACAATTTGCATAAACACTCACTTTGGCTTTTTCGGCGTCAATCAACTTCAGTTGTTCCTCCAGCAACTTTCGCTTATGAGTCGCGGCAGCTGCTGCGGCGGATTTCAACTCGTTATGCCGTTTATCTATTGCCGCTCTCAATTCAGCGAAATGTCGATCGATAGCTTCGTCTGCTGCCGTCGCAGCGTTCTCAAGTCTCCGCAATTCACTAGCCACGGCATCCCTCGCGGATCCCAGCTTGCTAAGGCATTCGTTCGCTCTGTACAGAAGTATTTCCGACATCCTTTTCAAAGCGATCGAGAAAGGTACAACGGTGTGATCACAGGGTGTGTCGCTGTGCGGCCCGTCGGCGCAATGCCGGCAAAATACACAGTCACAAGTTTCGCAAAATAACAGTTCTCGACCGGGATGCGAGCTGCACTGGGGTATGACTTCTCTACGCTGCCTTGCCATTAAATCGAGCAGCTGGTTGACGAGAAACGAGGGAGGTAAAGCAGCGACACCTCCCCGAGGTATGTTGATGAGTTCTCGACAGATCGGACACCGGAAACTGTTAGCGTTTCGGTTTTGCGAGGCAGCTATTCGCGTGAGGCAATGCAAGCAAACTGTGTGTGAACATGGCAGTAGCTTCGGCGTGTGCTCGCCTCCATCGTATGTGCCTGGAAATAGTACAACTTCCTTAATAAAATTTTATAGGTATTTAAGGATGCGAGTTACTGGTCATTCGTATTTTTGGTGTTGTGTTCAGATTCTGGTCACTTGTGTTGTTGAATTTGCAGCACCTCGGCAAAGTCTGTATTGAACAACTTTTTTAAAGGGATGTACACAGATTTGTATTTTGTAAATTCCTATAGGGAGCTAAGTAAATCCGGTATAGGTAGTTCTTAGGTTTTATCTAAAGTGAAAACATGAATTAATGTGTAACCAAATGACGTGCACATGGTTGGTGTATATGTGTAATAATTAGGGTAATCGCGCACTATGTAGATTGTAGACCAAGTTCAAAACCACTGGCTGCATAATCCACTTACAACTTAACATAAACCAATTAATAGGTGTAACTTGCATTTACTACGCAACCGCGTCGCTGTGAAACTGTTAGCGCTTACGAGTAAGTATAATTATGGTTGGTTTTTTAAGGTTTGGTTACAGCACATGTTTGCAAAAGCATTCAGTGCTCCCACGACTTGGTCTACTAATGCGCGTCCACCCCAGAAGTTAAAAGAGCAGTGTACTAACATAAACACGTGCCGCATGTGAGGAAGCTCTCGTTAAAGTCCTCGTAGTTGATGGAGACGGTCTCGACGAGCGTGGAGCTCATGCTCGCCATCCCGACGCCCAGCCGTGAGCTGTTATAATGTCATATACATACATTACACTTGAGTAAAGTACCTACCTGTTTTAAACGCATAACCAGGTAATGGTGTCGATTCTGTATCGCATTCTCTAAAACTAAAGTAAACTTAAAGTATGGCGGTACTCTTCTGATAAAGGGGAAATGTAAAAGACGGAAATATGTTCATTTCGTTTAGCTTTAGAGTATGCGACACGGAATCGACACCAATATGGATGTAAATAAAATATCATGTTAATGCACTACTAGTAGGGTCTCCTTAAATAAGGTGCAACACAAACGTGTTGTCGTGAGTAAGAAAGTGTATATAGTACGCGTCTTGAGCGACAATTTAGTGGTGTAATGAAGGGTCAGTTTTTGACTATAGCAGTGTTAGATTGTTTTTCCCCTTTCATTATTTTAGTTGTGTCTGGGTGTTGTGGGACCATGGTCCTGGTAGTTATTGGGTCCCTAGACACAGGGAATACTAGTTAGGGTCCAGGACCTATGTATATGATCGTTGGGCGTTATTATTATTATCATATATGCTAGAATTGCTAGATAATTTAAATAATTACGTATTTATAGAAATATAGTGCAAATGAATATTTTTCAGTACTTGAAGTATTTGCACTCTGAATTAGTCATTCCATATATTTATTACTAGCTGCTGCCCGCGACTTTCCCCGCTATTGACCTGTTTATCTGCAGACACATGTACCTAATTTACCTATTTTGATCTTGTTAATGTTACTTTGTAGTAATCTGTGTGCAAAACTTGACCTAAACGGGTTCAGTTGTTTTGGAAAGAAATCCACATAAACAAACCAAGACATTTTATTAATATTAGTTATTAATATGCTGGAACTTTTAGTTATTCTGTGTTATTAGTAGGGATGAGTAGTAAACATATTACCACATTTCCTGCTTCATTACACTTAACTACATTGATTCATTTAAAATAAACATTTGATTAAATCATATCTATAAATACTTCAAGACAAGGTGCGTTTGGAGGTCTTTAAATCAAGGAAAACAAGATATCAAAGTACAACAAAGTATTCAGTAAGGAAGAATTAAAAACATTAATCACTATTCATTACAAATAATTTAATATGTACCTAAGTATTACAATTACAAACTTGTTAAGGTTTAACTATGAAATAAAGGTTACTACAAAACAATATAAGTTATAGTTATTTTGTTTTGTATCTCTCTATCAAGCATAAAATAAGCAAAGATAAAACAACAAAAAACTGTAACTGTTATAATGTTAAACATTCAGGTGTTTGGGGAGTGATAATAAGACAAAAAGATAAAATCAAAGCTAGGTTTCTAGGATCAACAAAAGTTCATGTTAAAAATTGAAATATAAAGATAATCAAACAATATGAGGCAACCAAGAATGCAGAAAGTCTGAGCTTGTGCTTATACATTCTGAAAGTATAACAATTATTTTGCTTAGTACACAAGTACCCATACTGTACAATAATAATAATATAATATGTGTGGACATCTCACACAACGCCATCTAGACCCAAACTAAGCAAAGCTTGTATTATGGGAACCAGATAACTGATACAATACTTAGATACTTTTTTTTGTTTGTAAATACATACATATAATACAATATAACACCCAGACACAGAACAAACACCTATGTTCATCACACAAATGTTTGTCCTGGGTGGGAATCGAACCCACAACCCACAGTCCAGAAGGCAGGGCTACTACCAACTGAGCTATCGGGCCAGTCATGACAATGATACAATTGTTTGAAAGTTTGTGATTATTAAGATAAAAGAGAATCTACAACCATACAAGGCATACTCAAAACATAGGTATTTTATGTCTAACAAAAATGAATTGTGTTGAAAATTCTAATAAAATGTAGCTGTGTGTTGTCATCGTCGCCTATTTCTTGCACATTATGAATGTAAACAGAAGTGATAAAACCAGATACAAATGTATAGAGGGCATAATAAAAGATATGCCAATTCAATAAAATTAAACAACTATTGTAACTCGAGATAGGTTACGTTACAAAATCAACATAACTAGGTTAGCAAGTGCGAGATAATGAGCTCAAAACAAGCGACATGTGATTCAACCAATCATTGCAGATTGGTCTTGTTTCATTCCATTGGCTTCAATTGAATGAAGCATGTAATTACTTTAACATTCATCATGCATTACTGATGTTCATTTGTTCAAGATGGGGTTGCCACAACCACACAAAGTAGGCTTTTTTATATTAGATAGATAGGCAGCACATTTCTCCTAATATCAAATAACAATTTAGTTAATGATATAGCTCGCTCACCTTCAAGAAATTACTTTCAGTCTATTCTGTGGCTTGAAATTACCTTGTATATAACTAATACTATCCATATGTATACAACTAATACTATAAGTTTAGGTATTGGCAGTCACTCACTATTAAAAATGGTTTGCAAAATCAAGTGCATAACAATTATATGTATTACGAGCTTCTGCCTGCAAATTTGCCCGCGGTGTGGCCTATGGGAAAATAATTCAACCACCCATTTCAGAAAAATCCTTTTTTAGAGGATGCCTACATCATAACATCTACCTGCATGCCAAATTTCAGTCTGATCCATCCAGTGGTTTGGGCTGTGTGTTGATAGATCACTATGTCAGTCAGTCACCTTTGAGTTTTATATATATGGATGTAGGTAAAGGTACTTGTAGTGTTTATATGAAACATATAATTACTATCAATAATGATCTTTTATTGGCATTTAATAATTAATAATATTTGAATTTATTAATAATCTAGAGTAGTCATCATACTTTGCTAGTAAAGGGCATATATAAGAATGTAAGATAGCATTGTGGGCTGCTCATTTGTGGATTAGGTAGTTACATAAATTTTTAAAGCTGTCATAACGCATTTGCTCCATAAATTTTGTATATCAAAAATTGCTACCTGCAAAGTCACTTGTGTATTTGCAACTCAATGAACCTACTGAACTAAAAAACAACTGATTTCAAAGCAAATACAAAATCTAATTTGAAGTTAATTTAAAACACAAATATATCTGCTGCAGTTTGAAAGATCTAGAGGCACAATTTCACCAGCAATTTTCCGGCTGGAAGTTTAATTTAAGTACCATACCTATATGTTTAGTTCTTGACTACATTTTCATAGTATTAGCAATCTGTGAGCAAAGTAACATCCAAACGGACCTACATTTAATTTTGCTATTAGTAGAGATATCAAGCAGTTTATATAACAATGAAATAATGCCAGAGTTACGAATTATTATGTTCTGTCAATGCAGTTTTGCTTACTACTTACATTATTATTATGGTGACATTTCTGAAAATTTTGAATTTTTCCTTTCCTATCTACTATCAGATCTAAATAGTAATCATATATCATATTATAATGTAAAGAAGCACAATAGCAACCACACTTAGAATTGAATGTCACAATGTTCAAAGCTCCTTACCACAATTCATGCAAACAAACATTCAAAGGTCATTGACCAGACCAATTTGTAGTTGATGATATCTTAAATTTATTTTCTAGTATCAAGCAAGCTTACAAAAATATGGGGTGAGTAAGAGATTTGAAACATCAAACAAGGCATTATGTCCATTAGCACACTCTATTACTTAAGAATAATTATAATAAATGAAGCTATAATTCCAGTTAGGTGTATAAATACCCATTGGTTTAGTGTCATGAAGGAATGGTATAATATGTAATGGATTGAAGCATGCACATTGCACAGTTGTACTAGTTAAGTGTTTACTAAGTACCGACAGTAAATTTACTACTTTTTATTAACAGTACAATATAAATGGAGTGTTATTAGTTATAACAAGAATAAAATTAATACTTACAGGAACGAGCAACAATACATGGACGCAATGTGAGGAACAATTCGTGGTGGACAAGTCGGCAAGTTTATTTCATTTTACGTATGTACAATACAATACACCATACGATTTTGCAGAATGCATTTATAATACGATCATATATGCGAACCTACACAATTGCTAACGTAAACACATTTTATTTTTTACACTTGTAAACTAAAAAAATAACCACGCATATTCTACCAGCGCAAACAGGTTTACTGCGCGAAATAGAACTAGAAAACTACAAAATCCAAAAAAAATTAAACCAAAACGCTATTTCGTAATCGATCAATAGTTCTATCGAAACTATTCTCATGACATGACAAAGAAACTTTATTTCATAAATGGTTAAATGAACTCAGCGAAGGTAAGAATAGCACTGGATTGAGGAATATGCTGTCAATTCGTATTTGCCGTAAGATTTTACATGTTTAATGGCTAAAATTAGCAAATTTTAACTTGAACGCCACTCAGCGTCGACCATTATCTCGCACCAAAACATTTTTCATTTTATTTGAGAATCGGAATAGTTGCCAATGTCATTTATTTGTCAACGTCAAAAGATAACTTACAGCAAGTTCTTTTGGCTTTACACTTTTGTGTATTTAGGCAGGCTCAATAATTCTGTAATACTTTGTTACCCACAAAACTTTTTTTTAAACGGGCTAACGATGTTGGTCTCTACCGACCTTTACAGCGTCACCAAGCGGCACCTAGACGTCAAAAGTCAAAAGTGGGAGGCAATTTTTTTATTATTCTTAGGTCCGTATTGCAGAACGATGCTCAGTCATCGATCGGCGCTCAAGCAGAGATTTCATTCAATAATTGATCACTTTATGAATGAAATCTCTTCTTAAGCACCGATCAATGACTGAGCATCGTTCTGTAATA
Source organism: Ennomos fuscantarius (assembly GCA_905220475.3). Classification (NCBI taxonomy): domain Eukaryota; kingdom Metazoa; phylum Arthropoda; class Insecta; order Lepidoptera; family Geometridae; genus Ennomos; species Ennomos fuscantarius. The sequence continues at coordinate 7,833,856 of HG992037.1, read as the reverse complement.
CGGACCTTAGATAGTCTTGCGTTTGACCATTATCGCATCTGATGGTAAGTGACGACGCGGCATAGGATGTAACACGCTTGCCTAGAAGATACCTGTTCACTCTCGATTTGAAACTACAACTTGGAGTCTTCCAAGCAACTTACCCTAACTTACTAACTTAAAAACCCTTAAATTAAGAAAAAAAGAGAAAACGATAAAATGTAGTTATAAAGAACGGACGTAGACGGCATAACATAACACAACAGCTGAATAAATCTAAATACTTCAGCATTAGTAGTACATACGTGGACGAAGCGATAAATAAAATAAACGCAAGAGTAGAAGATGTCTCAGAGGAAGATAAGAGTATTATTGAGAAATTATTGGCTATTGACAAAACAGTGGCTATAATGATGGCTAACGATGCTTCTAAATGGAATTGACACGGTAAACAATAAGTATATTATGGAATAGGTTCATAGTTCGCAAATTTCCGATGATAGGTAGTACATGTGATAAAATGATTGAATACACGAACTTCTAAGTTACGAGCATTAAAAATAGCTTATTAGTTCTAATAAAATATGCCGAATGCGAAAAACCATTATTTAAAAGAAGTCTCGAGAAGGTAGGAAGAAGGTTGTATTATTGTTAAACCAAATGGCACTTTTTCAGGTAGCGTTTGCTACAATGGGACTCCTATACCATTTGGCAGTGAACCAGAATATTCAAGACAAACTGCGACAAGAAATAAGTTCGGGTAACAGCAATCAATACCTTAGGGCCTGCCTGAAGGAATCTCTGAGGATTTGGCACGTGGTACCGGCTAATCTCAGACGTACCTACGAGCAAGGATCACGTTGTTGGTGGATATCATATACTGATAGAAGTAAGCTATTTACAGATAAAGTAATATGTGGGGAAATGTAAACAATTCTGTTTATCATAATGCATCGTCTTTTCAGGTCGATGTTGTAGCTCCAAACCAGTATCTGTCACACCTTGAAAAATACTACCCACATCCAAAGGATTTTCTGGCAGAAAGATGGTTGGCAGATAAATCCGATCCAATATACCATGGAAATGCGCATCCCATGGTGAACCTAAGATCGGATTCGGCGTTAGGAGTTGTATAGGCAAGAGAATTGCAGAGTTGGAAATCGAAATATGTATGAAAACGTTACTCCAAGAATTTAAAGTGACATGGGAGCGCCGCCCTGCCCAAATTAAAACTAAGATTACGAATTCTATGGAAAACCCATTCCGTATTAAATTTGAACCAGCTAGCAGGGGACTTACCGCGTAAGTCGGGTGGAGATGGTAATCGTGTTCTCTCTTGCTCGCACTCGTGGACTTTTAATTGGCGCGTGCAGCGTGAAACTTGCATAGCACGGTGCTAGGATGCTAAAAATACGTTTCGAAATTTCGCTGTGGTTTTCATTTACTTATTTACTAGGTAGAGCGTGTTTTAATCGTAGCATGAATATGATGACCCTTATTTTGATTGTTTTAAGAGCAGTTATTATTAACCTATATCTATTGAACAGGTTCTAAGTCTACAATAACATATATTATCTAACTTAGGTTTGAACGACAGAGGCATTCGTAACTTTTGTGATGTGTAACATTGTCTGTGTGTACATCTGTACACGACACGCACTCGCATCAAGGTCATACAACTCAATGAATCAAAGTAATCGTATTCCACGGCGCAGTAGGACGTGTTTATTTTTTGAATTAATATTTACGATTCACCATTTACTTAACTTGGGCTAGGTTCCACTATGGGATACAAATATTTGAGTAATTCAAAAACCCTTTTTACGTTGAAAAGCTGGAATCCATATCGGTGAGTACAGTTTAGTTTTTTAAACTGTTTTTAGATGCCCAACTCTATGAGTAATTTTATTTCCTAGATATTTTTTTTGCATTCCACATGTTTGCAACTGGTCACAAACAGGAACTACATATCTAAATCATCTGAATGTAAAAGAAAAATATTATTTTACTCGTTACGTTAATTTATGATAAACATGTCCCGGCTACGGCTGGGCTGCGGCTAGCATCCAATGGCATCCATCCGCGCAGCTGTTTAATTTTTTTCCTTTACATTAATATAATTAATTTGTTATTCGAGTGCTATAAATCATAAATGTATGCATATCTAATTTAAATAACAGCGGCTGTCCCTGCTTGATAAAATTATAACATTTATTTGATTTGAGTCGTACCTATTATAGCCTAATTTAGTACATATTGAACGACTTTTCGAATTAAGCCGTTCAATTTAAATGCAATATTTTGTCGCAATTAATTTCTTGGCTAGCATGCTACACCTTCGATCGCATTGTCACTTCCCATCAGGTGAGAGCGTGTTCAAATGCTAGAAAAGTCTGAAGTAAAAAAAAAAAAATTAAAAAAATCCTGGAGCATCGTTTTTTAAATACCTAAATAATGCTCTTAAATACCTAAATATTTCACAGAATCGCATCTAAACGAACAGCTACATCGCATGCTACATCCGAAGACGTCAAGCCTTTCGAGTCTATTCCAGGATTATCTTCTTTGCCACTCCTTGGACCTTTACACCATATTCTCCCAGTAATAGGTAATGTGGATCAAAATGTTTTCAACTTCTCTTTGGATGGACTGGTTTTTAATGAAACAAACGTAAAAATTAGCCTGCTCAGAATTCCTAAGAATGCATTACAGCAAGCGGCACAAAATCCAGTGGTTTATTTTTGATGAATTCTCAAACAAACGGACAGGCACAAACAGACAATAATAATAAAAATTACATTTTTGTTACCAATAATTCAGGACACTTATTCAAAAAATGTATCATTTTTAGTTATGCACTCAAACTTAATCTATTTACAGGCGAAATAGGACCAAAAGGTCAGATATTCGAGAAGCTTGGCGACTTGAGTGCAAAATATGGGCCGATCTTGAAAATACCTGGATTATTTAACACAAATGATTTTGTGTATTTATTTGAGCCAAAACATTTTGAACAGGTACCCAACATTTTATATATACGTACCAAACTTAATTTTTCTGCGTATTGGCATTATGCAGTAGCAATATGTAATCTGTCATAGGTAACGGTAATTGCTTTAGATCGATTCACGTTTGTAAATAAAATTGACAATTGTTTTTGTTCAAAGATATACAGAGCTGAGGAGACAAATCCTCTGAGACCAGGCTTTCAAACCCTCACATATTACAGGGAGAAATTAAGACGAGAAAATTTTCAAGGCATCTACGGGCTAATGACATCGTAAGGCTATATTTCATACAAGTAAACAATACTGTTATAATAATATAAGAAGTTATTAAGCAAATAAGAACGTAAATAATAATGACGTTAGTATGAAAATTCACTGAGAAATTTATTTTCAGACAAGGAGATCAGTGGCGCGAATTTCGTACAAAAGTTAATCCTGCTATGTTAAGACCAAACAATATAAAACTTTACGCTCCAGGTCTTGAACAAATTGCCGATGATATGGTTTCTAGGTAAGAACTCACGAATTAAAAGCGGAAGGAAATTCATTTCCATTGTATTTGTTGTAGTCCATATTCTTTAGTAAATGCTTTAATACCTATAATTAGAGCCCCAAAAATAGCTGATACCGATTAACAGCTCGCCTTTCGTTAAGTGATAGTCAAAATATGATGCCGCTTATACTAATTGCCTATAAAATAATGTTTATTGCTCTATGAATAAGATATAATTAATAAAATTTTAATTTTAAGGCTATCAAAGTTGAAGGACCAAACGAAATACCTGCAGCAGAACTTTGAGCTGGAAATAACAAAGTGGTCGTTAGAATCAGTAGCTCTGGTCGGTTTAGGAACGAGGCTGGGATGTTTGAGAGACGATCTTGTAGAAGACCATCCAGCTAGGAAGTTAATCTACTGTACCAAAGAGATGATGGACTTAACGTTTAAACTGGAATTTATGCCGAGTCCATGGAGATACATCGCTACGCCCAACTATAATAAAATGATGAAAATTCTCGATACCCAGTGGGAGTAAGTAACTGGCAATAATGAATGTAATAATTTATTGATATCTACTTATACAGGTGTGACAGCATCAGAAAATCATGAAACTGGAAGCTTAAGGGTAATACTTATTATGTGTTTGGAAGTTGTAGAACCATGGTCTTCTGAGAAATGGTCTTCTGGCCTTCTGTAGAATCATGGTGATCTGAGTAATCTGTTGATTAAGCTAAGTAGATACTCTACCGCGTAACAGTTCTGGGAATCGGCTTCGCCTGCCATCCCGCACGCGCCAATTAACAAGTCCACGAGTGCGAGCAAGAGAGAACACGATTACGATCTCCACCAGACTTACGCGGTAAGACCCCAGGCCATACTGCTATATTAACCTTTAAATGGTACCCAGTCTGATATTCATAAAATATATTCACCCTTGTCTGTATCAAAAATATCACAATGCACTTGTTGACTCGAACTGGACTCGGAACGTGCCTTTGGACTTTTGATAACGTAATCGTTTCAAAGCCCGAGTCAAGCATATCATCAGTCCATACTGTGTGAATTAATAATAATCATAACACCCAACGATCACATACATAGATCCTGCACCCTAACTAGGATTCCCTGTGTCTAACCATGGACAACACCCAGACTCAGAACAAGTATTTGCGCTTATTTTTTTCTGTGTATAAATACTTGTCCTGCCGCAGGAATCGAACCCGCCGCCTCCGAGCTGCCTGCCTGCTCAGCTACCACACCACACAGGCTGTCAAAATAATCCAAATATTATTATTAATAATATTATACTTTGACACTGTTGGGACAGTCGGATCAATTTCAGTGGACACGAACCTTCTCACACAGGGAGTATCAACGATAATCCACATCGCTGGCAAAGTGCGGGTTAGTGTATGTGTTACAAGTAAACACATCTATAGTGCTTTATTTGCTGCCAGTAAAATAATTATTGCATTTAGATTATCAATTTGTTTGAGATAATATGTCACTAATGTAGTAGAATATATCTCAACATGCAAGCGAAAGAGATATAAGCCAGTAACAGTTGTACCATTAATGGTAACTACCTTCCGGGACAATATGGTTCCAATTGTACTTCTAAATCTGAGACGGCGGCAACCTGAACAGGTAATAGAACTGCTTGTTGGTACTATTTCAGTATAAGCAGTATCTATATACAAGAAGCGAAGAAAAATTTTGATGCAAGAACGGAAGATGTAGCAGAGGAAGACAAACCTATCATTGAGAAACTGTTGGCTATTGACGAAAAAGTAGCCATCATGATGGCTAACGAAATGCTTCTGGCCGGAATCGACACGGTAAGACGATTAGGTAATATTTATAGGCGCCTACTTAAACTCCCTCTTTACCTCGGTTTAGATGACATGGTGAATTTTTTTTTTTTTTTTTTGAAAAAAAAACACGAAGGCTCGAAATTTAATGGACATAGTCCGGACTCTACTACACTACCGAAATTGAGAAAAAGCATGGCTAGGATCGATAATCGCTGTAACTAATTCCACTCGTACGAAGTGGCGGACGTCATCTAGTTAATCTATGTGATCGTTGGGTGTTATTATTATTATTATAATAAGAACATAATATTAGTCAACATTTAAAAATACACGCATCGACTTTTGAAACCTTCCTTAATTATAATCTGGAACAAATAAATATTTTTTCATGTACCTAGTTAAAAAATGAGGCCATGAGAGCCAAAGTGGCCTAACTGCATTTTTTTCTATTTTCATATTTTTATTGGAGCCTGCTCTAAATGGTAAAAGCTATAGCGCAATAAATAAATCCACCAATAAAAGGCTTCCCATAAATAGGGATTAAAATAGGGTGAAAGAATAAGTGAGAAAATGGATCCTCCGTTTATTATAATGTACATAGAATACAATATAATAAAGGTCTTTAAAAATGCAGTTAGGCCACTTTGGCTCTCATGGCCTCAAATGTACTGGCACGGAGATAGCCAAATAGATAGATAAGCTTTTTTAATTCTAAAAGCATTGATATGATACTTTTATGAAACTGTATAAATCGTGAGTGCAGCAGGACCCTTTCACGAACAGCATCTTGTCACAGGTGGGATTCGCTACCATGACTCTGCTATACCAGTTGGCAGCCAATCAGCAAGTGCAAGAGAAACTACGTGAAGAAATTCTGTCAGAGAACAGCAGTCGGTACTTACGAGCTTGTTTGAAGGAATCACTGAGGATTTGGCACGTGGTGCCAGCTAATCTCAGGCGCACGACCAAGGATCACGTTGTCGGCGGATACCATATACCAAAAGGAGTTAGTATAATTTCTATCACACGGCCGTCAATTGTTTCGTATTCTTTGAAGCTACACTAAATTATACTCTTCTGATACTTTGAAGGATATCAGGATAGGATAGATCCTAAGCCGGATGATTGAGATACAGTAGCTGTACTAGTTGTTTTCACATACAATTTACCTATTATTATATGCTTCTCAATCAGTGTAGGTATAAAAATTACGCTCGTGCACCGAAAGATAAGTCTTTTTGTCAGTTTTATAACAATAAATAATAAATAAAATAAACATGTGTGGACCTTTCACACAGCGCCATCTAGCCCCAAACTAAGTAAAGCTTGTACTATGGGAACCAGATAGCTGATACAATACTTAGATACTTTCTGTTTGTAGATACAATTTATGTATCTTACAATACAATATAACACCCAGACACAGAACGAACATCTATGTTCATCACACAAATGTTTGTCCTGGGTGGGAATTGAAGCCACAACCCACAGTTCAGAAAGCAGGGCTGCTACCAACTGAGCTACCGCGCCAGTCAAAAAACCCAGTCTTGTCATTACTAGTGTTTGCGCTCAGCTTATATTCTTATTATTTTCGCCTCCATCATTGCGGTAGCGTAATTTTTTAGGATTCATGATAACTATAGTTACAAATTATTCTAAGGTGCATGCCTGCAATTTGTGTTAGCCAAAGGTGTGTGATTATGCTACATTGTTTAACTTCAAGCATTGTTCGCTTTCTATCTAGGACTTATTTAGTTGTTTATTATGTGCAAAATTATAATGATGTTATCTCAGATTTTATATTTTTCCACGATGGAAATTTGTTTCGTACATAAATACTTAAATAAAAATTAAAGAAATATTTTAATTTTGTTTAGCAAATATCAACCAAAAAGTATTGTATAAAATGTGTGCTTTTGTTTACTAGATACTCTTTTAGTTGCTAATGCTTAACTTTTTTTTTCAGGTTAATGTCATAGCTCCCAACCAATTCCTATCAAATAATGAGAAATACTACCCACATCCAAAGGAGTTTCTACCAGAAAGATGGCTAGCAGACAAAGATGATCCCATTTATCATGGAAATGCTCACCCCATGGTCAATCTACCTTTTGGTTTCGGAATTAGGAGCTGTATAGGGAGGAGAATTGCTGAGTTAGAAATACAAATATTTTTGAAAAAGTTACTCAAAGAATTTAAAGTGACATGGGAGGGACCACCAGTCAAAGTTAGAAGCACATTTATGAATTCTATTGAGAAGCCATTTTGTATCAAGTTTGAATCTATGTAGTAGTTTTTATACATTAGATAGGTTATTTAATTCAAAGCGTTTGATGATTGACCAAGTCGTATATGGTTGACATCAGTCGTAACACAATTCAAGGGGTGAGATCAAAAAGGATTTAATTGTCAAATTGATAGTTTTGAGAAAATTGACTTTAAACTTCACCGGCTTCATTTTAATGTAGAGTGCTTATTAAGTGATAGAAAAGGTTTATGTAAGTTTCCATTGCTTGAAAATGTATTAATTCTATTTTAAAACACAAAATATACTAATGCATACAATTACTGTAAAAATATGATATAATAAATATAATAATGTTTTATGCTAAGCAAACTGTATTCCTGTGTCAGATAAGCTGTTTTTAGACTGACAATCTCGAGATTAAAGCCTCATTTGGGTATTTTGAGAATGTATTATTGTAGATAATTTCATGATGAGTCCAACAATACCCATAGACATTTTGTGAAAAAATCAATTAAACCCATCTTCATTTTAACCCATTCATTGAATTCTTGGAAATCTATGAACTCAGCAGCCCAGTAGAATAATAAAATTAAGGTAGGTAATGTATGTAAATTGTATTAAGTATGTGACATTGAATATCAGCTTCTTTATTATTTGTTTTTAAGTTTCACTAAAAGAGAAATGTATTCTAAAAATAATATGATCAGTTACTAACCCAGATTAAAAATCACTATTGTTATAATGGTTTTCTATATTTTGCTTGTATCCAAACTCTGTACATAGTTAGCATTCGGCCTCTATTAACCTGCAATCTTCTGTCAATCAAATTTTGCTCTTCTACAAATCCTTGTGTCTTAAACAGCTGAGTAATTTCATCTTGTGTAAAGAAATACACTTGTGTGTTGTCACCTCGTGCATAAAAGTTTTCTGATATACACCTGCCTTTCTTGAATCTCAGCTGTGCTAAGTCATATCGACCATAGTCTCTGAATACCACTAAGCCACCAGGTTTTAGATATTTGTAGATCTGGCTGATCACTGCTGGCATTCTGAAATTAATGACCATATTATTATTGTAGATTGCTTATAGCAGAAGATTTAAGAATGAGTTTATCCAGTAGTCTGATGATGGTCAATAACACAAATTGATTATTGGAAATCAACATTATTTGGTTATACTGCATTGGAAGAGATCGCTTTAAACCACACAAGAACACCATTGTGATCACATTGTGACACTTAGTTTTTTTTCGGATTACTGGTTGTTCTTATGTTTCAATAATGAGTTATATATGCTATCTATCAGTATTCCATAAACTGACTGCTAATAATATTTAATTTATAAACATTTGTTGATAGAAATTGTTTAAATTATTAATTCACACACAAAAATAAAGATATATTGTACCATACTTAACTGATGAAATATGAAAACATTTAATATAAATGGATTATACATATAAAAATGGTTTAGGTACATTGGTTAAAACATTGAAATCCAACCATATTCAACTATCATTCAGTATTTATTAAGTTAAATGTGTTTACTTACTTTGCAGGCTCAATGGCTGACAGTACAAATATTAACACTATGATATCCAAAGAGTTTTCTTCAAATGGTACATCCCATTCTTGAGTTGCATCCAATACAAATACATTGCACCTTTTCGTATCATACAGTTCATTCTGTTTCATGATTTCTATGGCTTTTGATGAGAAATCACACCCATAAATGAATAAATTTGGGTCTTGACTATACTGCAGTATTGGGAATATTGTATTTCCAACACCACACCCTATTTCAAATATGAAACGATTACTATATGATTGTGACACCAGTTCATTGTTTGATATTACTTGGTTGTCACCTTCAGGGTAAACTCGGACTGGAGCTGCTGTGTAGTCAGGGGCCAACTCTGGAAACTCGGTAAAGAGCCAATGTCTGTCTTTGAAGAATCTGAAAAGAAAAATGCATGTCTATTTTTGGTGGAATAATAATAAAAATAGCTTGCTCATAACTTGCTCAGTTTAACATCATTCAACTTGTAATTTTACCTTCCCTTCTTAACTACGTAAGTGTTAATGGTTGTTTGTTCCAAACAATGCTGGATGAATGGACACCTATATATCTTTTCAGTGTTCATCAATTGTTCATATAAATGGTTAATCAGTATGTATGAAAAATAAATACCTGTTTTGGTGGATGTCATAGAAAGCATCCCAATGTTTATCCGCATTTTGTTCCAATGATTTTAATCTCTCTTCTGAGAATGTTATCTGTGAGTTATTAACCACCTTCTCTTTAGCAACCTTTTCTTGCTCTTCATCCCATTGAACATTATCCCTATAAAGTAAAAAACGTAAACTCAGCCAATGATCTATAAAATTCGAGCATGTAGGACCTTTATAAGAAATCATAGATACCAAGAATTAAAAAGAAATAGGTGTTTTTTATCATCCAAAAAACGAGACCCACCCATGGGCTTCTTTCTATGTCGAGTGTTTTCTAAATCGATCAAATGAGCACTATCACTGCTTGTGGAATTCTTATATCGTCTATGAAAAATGCGAAATACGGTACCACGCGTTATGCTTGAAAACTTCATCAACATTTTCCAGAAGTCTGTTGCCAAACTGTGGTCGTTTATCACATGTAGAGTCTGCCATTAGTTTCTTGGAAAAGTTAAGGCAAACCTTGTTTTAATCGTATGATTAATAAAAGAAAGTACTACCAAAAATAACAAACACTTAACACATGTATGTCACTAACTCACAATTATCTTTTTCTCTTCGTTTAATGGCTTTCTATCGCTTTTTAGCGGTAATTCTGCCAATGTCAAGTATGGAACTTTGATATGTCATGTCAAAGTCTTTACTTTTGTATGGCTCCACACTTTTGTGTATTTAGCCAGTGTCAAGTAATTGATAATTTGTAGAGTTACTTAATATATAAGTATATATGTCAAGTCAAGTCCTGTGACTTCACTTGACTTCCACCTGACTCCAAGCTATCAAGTCATAGTCTAGTCTAGTGAAGTTATAAGGCAGTTTTACACAGGGTCAGTAACTGACGTCAGTCGACTGTCGATTCAGTGCTGACCTGACACTGCCATCGTATAAATTGATTTCAAGTCAGTACAGTACTGTCGCGGTCGCATCGTCACGGTCGGTTGGGACAACCTTGCTTGCTTAGAAGATACTGGTTCACTCTTGCCTTGAAAACAGATTATATTTTTTAGGAAACGAGAAACGCTGGTAAGGTGTTTCATTCTTTGACGACCGCGTAATACCTACCGGAAGAGTATTGCTCGTAGTAAGTTTGCCTACATAATTTATTCAACAAATTTTCACGATCTGTGTCTATTCGTACCTACACCTAGATTTTCTTACCTAAGCACCTATAGCAGTTCAGACAACTTCCAATATTCTGTCGAGTTCTACATTATTGCGCCATAAAAGGCGTTTTGATGCTGTTCTCTGATCAAAGTAAACATCATAAAAACGATTCCACGGGTCATTAAAGCCGTCCCGCAGACGGGACGGGACGGCTGTAAGTTGAAAATTTATAACAGCCACGAAATAATGTTAGAAAGCCTAAGGAAATAGAAAGCTTATTGCCTTTGACAGATTCTGTGGTGTAGTGGTTGAGCAGGCCGGCTTATAACTCAGAGTTTGGATGGTTTGTTATTTGTTAATTGTGTTCTTGTGTGCTGAAGATGTCTAAGCCGTTAAGGGACGCCTCCGGGCGCTTCCTGAGGGACCCTTCCCAGGGACAGCTCAGGGGTCCTCCTCAGGGCCCACCGGTTTTGGTGGACCTTGAGAAGGACTCTTGCGCTTCTCAGGGCAGGGTTGTGTTGGAGAGGACGTTGGAGTCCGACGACTCCTCCGTCATATCGGAGAGGTCGGGTGGACGGGAGACCGCTGACGAGAGCGGTGCTGGCCGGAAGCGGCCGTACTCTTCATTTTTCGTGCCTGGGTATTTGGACTCAGACACGGAGACTGAAGAGACGGCGGCCGCCAAGGTCAACTCGGCGAGGAGAGGTAGGAGGAAGACCACCCAGGCGGGTCCGTCCAGGGAGACCTTCCTTAAGCCTGCTCCTGTTGATAAGGAGCTCGAGACGCTTCTGCAGGGCAGAAGATTTAGGAAGGGGCAGGCTGCTGCGGTCAGCGACGTCGAGCCGAGCACTGGAACTGATTCCGATGCTCGTCCGATGGTCGTTGACCTCAGCGTCCTCAACGCCCAGGAGCTGAGGGCACGGGCGGGAGAAGAGCTCACCCGCATTCTCGAGGTTGCCAGGAAATCCGGCAACCTAAAGGGTGAGTTCGTCGGCCGCCTCAAAAAGTCTGCGTCGACTTTAGGCGAGGTGGTCGACACCCTCACGGGAAGGAGCGAGGCGGAGGAGACGCGGCGTCTCAGGGCGGAGAATACCCGCCTGCGGTTGGAGGTGGAAGCGATGAAGGCGGAGGTGAAGGCGCTTCGTCTTGGCTTCAGTGAAGCCAAGACGGAGGCCGCCACTGCCACCGCTGCCGCTGCCACCGCTACCGCTGCCGCTACGCAGGGGTCGGCAGCCCCTTCCGTGCTGGGCGCCGACTTCTTGGAGGAACTCAGGGGGTCCTTGACCACCACGTTCGGGCAGATGCTTAATGCCCGACTCGCGGTGATCGAGGACCGCTTGTTGCCTGCCAAGACGGTGCGTCCACCACTGAGGGCGGATGCCAAGAGGGCAGCGGCTGAGGCCGCAATCGTGGGGAGGGCTGAGGCTGCTCACCAGCAGGCTGGAGTTGTGGGTCCTTCCACCTCCAGAAGGACCCCAAGTGCCCAGGTTCCTGTGGGAAAGGAAACCTGGGCCCAGGTGGTGGGTAAGGGCAAAGGAAAAGGGAAGGGAACGGGGAAGTCCACCGTCCCCACCCTTGTTCCTACAGCTTCCGTGGCCCGTGCCCCCACGGCCCGTACCCCCGCGACTGGTGCCCCCGTGGCCCGTGCCCCCACGGCCCGTGTCCCCGCGGCTCGTGCCGCCACAGCCCGTGCCCCCACGGTTCGTGCCCCCGCGGCCCAAGCCCCCTTGGCCCGTGCCCCCATGGCCCGTACCCCCGCGCCTGCAGCGAGGCTGGCAGCCCCCCCTACAGGTAGGACTACGACGGTCCTGAGGAGTCCCCCAAGATCCGCGGCCGTGGTGCTATCTCTGCGCCCCGAAGCCGTAGAAAAGGGGACGACCTACAGCACCGTCCTCCAGACGGTTCAGGATAAGGTGGACCTGCAGGAGCTGGGGATCGAGGGGATCCGCTTCCGCCAGACAGCCACGGGAGCCAGGATGTTAGTGATCCCTGGCTCCCAAAGCGGGGAGAAAGCGGACCGCCTCGCGGAAAAGCTCCGCGGGGTCGTGACGGAGGTGGCCAGCGTTGCCAGGCCCGTCAAAACCACTGATCTGAGGATCAGTGGTTTGGACGACGCGGCCACCAAAGAAAAGGTGGTGGCAGCGGTCGCACGTGCGGGGGAGTGCGACCCGCAGATGGTAAAGGCCGGGGAGATCCGCCCCGGCTCAAGAAGGACTGGCTCCACTCTCGTCTCCCTCCCGGTTGCAGCAGCTAAAGTGCTGCTGCAGAAAGGGAGGCTGCTGATTGGGTGGAGCTCAGTGCAGGTGGTGGCGCTGGGAGAACGCCCCTTGCGCTGCTACCGGTGCTTGGGGCTGGGGCACACTCGCCCCCTGTGCCCCGCTGTGGCGGACAGGAGTGACCTGTGTTTCCGGTGTGGGGAAGCAGGTCACCGGGCGGCCAGCTGCGGGAGGACCACACCGCGCTGTGCCATATGTGCAGAGTCGGGGAGGACCTCTGGGCACATAATGGGGGGACGTGGCTGCGTTCCCCCTAAGACGAAAGGGAAGGCCACCCGGACCGAGGCCGCCCCAGTCGCCACAAACCAGGCCGCCCCGGAGGGAGTACGCTCAGTGGCGTACGAGGAAGTTGTGATGTCCGATTAATGGATCAAGTCGGACATCACAACTTCCTCCAGACGAATTTAAACCACTGCGCCAGGGCCCAAGATCTGCTTATGCAGTCCCTGGCGCAGTGGCAGATAGACGTGGCGGTCGCCGCGGAGCCGTACTATGTCCCCTCCCAACATACGTGTTGGGCTGGGGACCTGGACGACTCCGTGGCCGTCGTTGGGCGGTCCGGCGGGTCCACCCCCCTCTCGGTTGAAGAGAGGGGGTCGGGGTATGTGGTGGCAAGGTGGGGGGAGTATGCGATTGTCGGCGCATACTTCTCCCCCAATAAAACCGCTGCGGAGCTGGAGGTCTTTGTGGACCTCCTAGCCGCGGCGGTGCGGAGACAGGCCCCCCGTCAGGTCCTCTTTATGGGGGACCTGAACGCCAAGGCCCGGGATTGGGGCAACCCCTCCACTAACCCTCGCGGCGAGATCGTGAGGGAGTGGGCGGTTGCCGCAGGACTGACCCTGCTCAATAGAGGGTCAGCCCATACGTGCGTGCGGCAGCGTGGGGGGTCCGTGGTGGACGTTTCGTTCGCCACCCCCGCTGTCGCAGCACGTGTCCGGGCCTGGAGGGTGTTGTCGGAAGTGGAGACTCTTTCGGACCACAAATACATAAGGTTCGAGATCCCCACCTCCGACAACCGAAGGGGGCCCTTGCGGGTGGCGCAGTCAGTTTTCCCGCGCTGGGCTATCAGTCGCCTCGACGCCGAACTGGCAAAAGAGGCGGCTATAGTCCAGGCTTGGCAGGCTGGCCCCGCGCACCCGGAAGTGGACGCTGCGGCGGGCAACTTCCGTGCGGCGGTGACGGCCGTGTGCGACACGGCCATGCTGAGGGTCCGCCGTCGCCCCGAACGCCGCCAGGTGTACTGGTGGAACCCAGAGATTGCCGATCTCTGGGCCACCAGTTCGGCGGCGAGGCGGGCCTACGTCCACCGCAGGAGGAGGCGCAGGGGCCGGACGGACGAGCAGCTGTCAGCTGAGGAGCTGGCAGCTGAGGGCCGGCTGTACGGTGCCTACCGCGACGCGCGGTGGGACTTGCAGCTGGCCATCGGCCGTGCGAAGGCGGAGGGCTGGAGCGAGACGCTGGAGGGCCTCAACAGGGACCCGTGGGGACGTCCATATAGGGCTGCCCGGAACAAGTTCCGGGGCCAGACGTCCCCAGTCGCGGAGTCCCTGGAGCCGGAGCTCCTGGGCAGGGTGTTGGAGGGGCTCTTCCCCGACAGAGATCCCCTCCACAACCCTCCGACGATGGCGCCGTCCTTCCCCTTCCCCGAGGCAGACTCAGCGGACTCCATCCCGCCTCTGACGGAGGCGGAGATGGAGGTTGCGGTCGCACGCCTACGGGGCAAGAGGACCGCCCCGGGTCCTGATGGGATCCCGGGGCGGGTCCTCAGGATCGCCCTGGCGGAGATGGGCGATCAGCTTCGGGAACTGTTCGACGCGTGCCTCACGTCCGGACGATTCCCGAAGCCGTGGAAGGACGGCCGATTGTGCCTGTTGCGGAAGGAGGGTCGTCCTGCTGACTCCCCTTCCGCATACAGGCCCATCGTCTTGCTGGATGACACGGGTAAGCTGCTGGAGCGTGTGGTAGCTGCTCGTGTCATCCAGCACCTGGAGGGTACTGGGCCTGGGTTGTCGGAGGCCCAGTATGGGTTCAGAGCGGGGCGGTCTACTATAGACGCCCTGCTCTGGCTCAAGGAGTGGACGCAGGATGCGGTCAGCGGGGGGGAAAAGGCGTTGGCTGTCTCGCTCGACATAGCCAACGCCTTCAACAGCCTCCCGCATGGAACAATACAGGAGGCGCTCCGTTATCACGGAGTGCCCCTGTATTTGCGGAGGCTGTTGGCCGACTACCTCCAGGACCGCGAGGTCCTGGTGGAAGGGCGCGACGGTTTGAGGCACCGTCGCGTCTCCTGCGGGGTTCCACAGGGATCGGTACTGGGACCGATCCTGTGGAACATTGGCTACGACTGGGTGCTGCGCGGCACGCTTCCTGCAAACATGCGGGTTGCGTGCTACGCAGACGACACCCTGGTCGTAGTCAAGGGGAGGGACCTCAGGGAGACGGTGCGGCTGGCCACGGTGGGAACAACCCTCGTGGTCGACCGCATCCGCTCTCTGGGACTGGAGGTTGCCCTCTCCAAGACCGAGGCCCTGTTGTTCCACGGGCCTCGGGGGGGACCCCCTCCTGGAACGCGGGTGCTTCTGGATGGGGTCCCGGTCCCGGTTGGGACCCAGATGAAATATCTGGGTCTCATCCTGGACGGGAGGTGGACTTTTGGGGCCCACTTCAATCAACTGGCCCCAAAAGTCCTAGGAGCGGCCGCCGCTCTGGGGAGGCTGCTGCCCAACGTGGGTGGCCCGAACGCCACGTGCCGTCGGCTGTACTCCGGAGTGATCCGGAGTATGGCCATGTACGGGGCACCGGTCTGGGTGGACGCCCTCGGTCGCAATAACAAGGCCCTGCTGCGACGTCCGCAGCGGGTCATTGCGACGAGGGCGATCCGTGGATACCGGACGGTGTCCTGGACGGCGGCATGTGTGCTGGCCAGTGATCCCCCCTGGGAGCTCGAAGCGGAGACCCTCGCCGAAGTTTACCACTTCGTGGCGGCGAGGAGGTCCCGTGGAGAGCCCCCAGCGTGGGGGGAGGTCAAGCGCCTGCGAAAGCAGGCGCGGGCCGCCTTGTTGCGGCGGTGGACGGAGGACCTGGCTCCACCGGTCCCTGGACAGAGGACGGTGGAGGCCATCCGCCCGGTCCTCCGGGAGTGGGTGCGGCGGCCCTTCGGGTCGCTGACGTTTCGTTTGGTGCAGGTGCTTTCCGGACATGGATGTTTCGGAAAGTACCTGCATCAAATCGCGAGACGGGAGGCGACCCCGGCCTGCCACGAATGTGGGGCGCCAGAGGACACGGCGCCCCACACGCTGGAGGTGTGCGCTGCTTGGGACTCCGAGCGGCGCACACTTTCAGCGGTCGTTGGCCGGGACCTCTCGTTACCGAGCGTGGTGAAAGCCATGCTCGGCAGCGAGAGTGCGTGGCAGGCCACGGTCTCCTTCTGCGAGAGGGTGATGACGCAGAAGGAGGCCGCGGAGCGGGTCAGGGAGGATAATGCCAACTCTGACCCCCTCCGGCGCAGACGGGTGGGGAGACGGAGAAGGCGCTTCATTGAGCGCTTTCTCCATCCCCCGTAGTGGGGCCAGTGGCGGAGAGTCGGGGGACTCTCCGCTGCACTTACATGGCCCCACACGTCTGGTGGGCAACTGAGGTGGAAGGTTGCCCACCCACTGGCGCAGAGGCCCGGAAGGGCCTACCGCCGGGGCGAGATGGTTAATGCAGTGCGTCTCCATCTCGCCCCATCCCGGCGGCGGTCGGATCACGGGGGGGTTTTAGTGGGTTCGAGTCCCACATACCCCCTGCCACCACCCCCGTGGTGGCAGGGAAGTGCGAGGGCATTTCCCCCCCTCAAAAAAAAAAAAAAAAAAAAAAAAAAAAAAAGGCCGGCTTATAACTTGGAGGAGGCGGGTTCAATTCCCGGGGCAAGGCTCGTATTTGTACAAAAAAAGCGAAAATACTTGTTGTGTCTGGGTGTTGTGGGACCATGGTCCTCGTAGTTCCTGGGTCCCTAGATACAGTGAATCCTAGTTAAGGTCGCATCGTTGGTCTTTATTGTTATTATTACTATTAATGGTAGATTATGTAACGTTTGAAAGTTGCTGTACTACGGTCCGTATTACAGAACGATGCTCAGTTATCGATCAGTGCTCAAGCAGATATTTCATTCACTACTTGATTACTTTATGAATGAAATATCTGCTAGAGTACCGATCGATGACTGAACATCGTTCTGTAATACAGACCTACGTTTATTTTATTTTTTTGAACGAGCTAATGCTGTTGGTCTCTACCGACCTTTACAGCGTCACCGGGCGGATGCTTATTAAATAATAAATAGCCCAATTATGAGAACCATGCCATAATGCCCAGACCTATTACAAGTAGATACCTCCCTACTTGCATTAGCCCCTTTTTCTATGTATTTCCGCCATAGACAGCGGGAATCAAACTTGCAGCGTTCTATTTATGTGAGCTGATCTGTTCAACCCCACACCAACTCCACAGAGTCTGGTAATAGAGTAGGTAGTTAGCATTATAGGAATACTGAATTACTGACCGCTTGCCTACAGGAGAAGAAGGTTCCTATGATTCCCTAAAGTACTTGCCTAATAAGTGC
Organism: Ennomos fuscantarius; assembly: GCA_905220475.3. Taxonomy (NCBI): domain Eukaryota; kingdom Metazoa; phylum Arthropoda; class Insecta; order Lepidoptera; family Geometridae; genus Ennomos; species Ennomos fuscantarius. The sequence continues at coordinate 7,816,093 of HG992037.1, read as the reverse complement.
TCCATTACAGTCCTATATACAATGAGAACAGCGATAGATATAAAGTTATAGGGTTATCTTTGCCCAAACATTTGAACCGAACGTTAAAAATTTGCCAGTGGCATTGTTTGAAAACTATCGTGAGTATAACACATTTTGTAAGATATATAACGGCGAGCCAGTGGCATGTTTAGGAAATATATATATATATATATATATATATATATATATATATATATATATATATATATATATCACAAGCATAGTTGCAAAAGTAAGTACCAGGTACATAGGTAGAATGTAGGCGGGTATCAGGAGACAGTTCTAAAATCGGCTGAAACTCCCTCGGAGTTCCCGAAGTTAAGTTTGCATTTCAGATACACGCTTTACCGTGTACATATCTGCAATGTCTGACAGTTGTACGGGCTTGTGCTTTGAACTTGCGCTATGACTTTGCGTCTCGTATGAGGCGATGGGACTGAGGGAAATGTTTACGTTTATAAATAACTAAAATACGGCGTACACAAACATAACTTAATGGAGCTGTCAACTAACTCTGTACATCCATAAACTTTGAAAAATAGTGTACAGGTAGTGAAAAGGGAATGATTAGCAGTTTGAAGGACTTCAAAAATTGCCGGTCACCTTTTAGATAATATAAAATAGGGTACGAGCAAACGTTAATGCTATTGCTATAATCAAATTAATTTGAATCAATGTGTATATCATTAATTTCTATATTTTTGGAGTAGCTAGAAAACAACGTGTGTAAAAACAAATGCAGCTGCTTTCATCAAGATATACATACCCTTCCTGGATGTGGGACATTGTGAAGTGAATTTTCCCCCAAACGTCATAAGTTCACACACATTTATCGAGCTCGAAGGATCAAGTTGGTATTGAACATGGTCCTTCTAAACCATAATCAAAACTCAATCACACAGCGTCACAGAGCAGTTGATAGTACAGTAACAGCGTGTTAGTATTATCGCCATGACCTGAGATAGCTATTAAAGCTCTTCCAGCTTAATCCGGTTCGAAAGCTCAAAGCACTGGAGTTCTGAATAATTTCCGATTCCATTCCACATGGTTAGAACGGAGGGTTTGTAACAATTGGCATTGGTTCAAAGACTTTTAAATCAAAAACAAAATGCTGATAGAGGATTAATTACTACTATGTATTCTGTGACTGAACTGGTGGTAGAGATTTACTATAAATTAAGTAGGTACTTATAAGTACATACTTTAGACTTATTAAATTAACGAACACTTAGGAGCGAACCTTAGTAATTGCAGTTAGGTAATTTCTTTATATAAGATAATTTTTCCTTTTTTTTGTTTAATTTAAAAACTAAACCTTTGAACAAATTTGATGATTTGATGGTCAATTCTGAAGGTATATAAGATATAAACCAAAAATAAGTTCCAAATCGTTTTATAATTGCGAGAGTTCTCAAGTAACAGAGATAAAAAACACCTGAATTGAGAACTAGTTGATAACTCTGCAACGTTATTATCTCTTTCAGTACTGAAAGATCACCCTTAATTTTTTCAGACACTTTTTCTATGTGCAATGATAAGAACGAAAGAAAAGTAGATCTTTTCGTAAGTCTATTGAAGTTGTTTCTTTCACATTAACGAACTAAGGACGCGGCCTTTTGAAATTAAACATTCGTTTTAATGTGCCTGGAACTAATTACTCGCAGGATTAACTAACCTATTTAGCTTCTGAAGGTCTCGCTCATTATTATGATTTCCCAATAACGCTTTTGGCATACCTACTTGCCAAAATACTTAGGTACATCACCATTTACTTAAATAATAACAGATAAGTATTTAGATGTTACGTAGGTACATTTTTTTATTCGTTTCTTTTTTGAACGTGTTAATGGCGTACTGTTATATCTGCTCCATGCACCCTTATTGCCTACTCCTGACCTTTTCCTGCCGACTTATCATTTTCCTTGTCATAGAACTCAGTTAGCCTTCAGCTCCCGTCAGTCTCCATCCAGCTTTCCAATCCGACGGTCGTCTTAAAATTAATTTAATAAATTTTATTTCAATTTCCTTTTTTTAAAAAGGCTTCAGTCAGAATCCATATAATTAAGTACGTCACTGGGTGGGTTTCTTATTCGTTTACGTAGGTACATAATAATAAGCACACACTTTGCTCACGTGAGGGCTTGTGCGTGCTATACATCTGATGGACGCCGAGAAGTTCAACTGCAGATTTGCAGTCGTGACTGTATTTGAACAAGTCAATTGCACATATGCAGTCCGTGTGATAGAGCCCTAAGACGGAAAACATTATTATACGAAAGGAATTAAATATGTATTAAATTAAATCAGTACCTAACTAACTACTAAAATAAATCAGTACCTAACTAAGTATAACTAATACCTAACTCAGGTACATCAAGATTGATATAGTGAGGGTAAAGACCCTATAGAGAACTTCCAAGAGTAAAGTTCCAAGTAATAATGTTACATTACAGGATAATCGCCCCTACGCAATGGAAGCCAAATGAGTTCGCTTTCAAGCTTCCTTGAGAATTTCATTTTATCGCAGAGTCTATTCTTAAACTAGACACCCGCGCTCCATTAGAGGCGGTGGGTATTGGCGGGGCTTGTAGGGGGCAGAAGAGGGGGCGAGAGTATTCTGCAAACAATCCTTGCGGATATTGAACGAGCGATGTGTTAGGAAATGCAGTCGCCGGCTGCGTGCTCCACGTCTCATTGCCCTGACACCAACGCGACGTGTGAATATGAACCATATTTGCGTCCCAGCCTAGTTTTACTTTAGTTATTCTTGAAAACTTATTTCATTGGAGTCTAGTTACTGCATAGCCCTTTGTGCTTCTTATGCTTAATACAATTTTGTACATTGGTCTGATCTATTAAATATAAAGCGACCTGTCAACAACTTAATCTAACATTTCGGTATGTTTTTAAAAACTAGAAAAATCACGGTTTTCAAAGAAGAATAAATAAATGTGTGGACATTTGACACAGCACCATCTAGCCGTAGCGCATCTAACTAAGCAAATCTTGAACTATAGGAACCAGATAGCTGATATTGTATCAATTATATGATTTTAGATAGGTAAGTACTTTTTGTTTGTAAATCACACTAATATTATAAAGGCGAAAGTTTGTATGTGTGTTTGTGTGTATTTGTATGTTTGTTACTCCTTCACGCTCAAACGGCTGAATGGATTTGGATGAAATTCAGTATAACCAAGATAGCTTATACACTTGATTAACATATAGGCTACATTTTATCTCGGAAAAGTGAAATGTTCCCGTGGGATGAGCAAATAATTAAAATACTTTTATCCGCGGGTGAAACCGCGGGGCGCAACTAGTACATACATAGAATACAATGTAACATACCCAGATAGAGAACGTCGATGTTCGTCTCACAAATGTTTGTCCTGGATGGGAGTCGAACCAACAAAGCACAGCTCAGAAGGCAGGGTTACTACTAACTGAGCTATCGTGAATGTGCGAGAATTTCTCGAATGTTGTTTTTTTTTTTTCGACGAACTTATGGTATGATAGGTAAGTACTTAGATTCTATTGATTGTGAGTATCTCTACCACAGAGTATTTGCTCCAACTCTGTGATTTTTATCCAATATTCTATACGGTTAATAAATAATAAAATAAACTGTAGGTTTAAATTTCCTTTATAGGCACATAAAAGAGCACCAGCTAAGCACATAAAGGAGTACCTATAGTCAAGTCTGCAATGTAATATTGATCGAAATCTATACTGTCGCCTGGTTTTCCTATTGAACCATAGAAGGCACATTTTATGAGATTAGCTTTGCCGGCTTCGTAATAGAAACAAATATAATACAGAGTCTAAGCACCATAGACAACAAAGCGGCGACGCTGTGTTATACTTATGAGTAAAGGTAGACCAAATGTATAGGTTAGGTACCTATATGATTATAATTAATGGTACGTTTTCTAAGAATTAGCTAGAATGCACCTCCCGGTTCCCCGCAACTTATAGCTCTCCGGAGAAAACTCTAAATTTTCCGGAATATAAACCTGGTATGGCTAGCCCCAGTTAGGCAAGTTAATTAGAGTTTTATAAAACTAGTATATGAAAATTTTCATGGATGTGTTATTTTTTATTTTTCTTGCTTCAAAAGGAGTCAACCAGCATTATAATGTCGATAATCCTGTCGCAAACGCAACGGCAGTGCAACAAATACTTTCACAGAGTGTGATCGATCTTACCGCTCCCGTGTTGGCGTTTATAGTCATCAACAAAAGTGTCTTTCGCAGAACACAGGCATCGCTTAAATCGTCTGTAAAAGTCGGAAAAAATCATATACATGTATGTATAAAACAAGCAAGTGTATAAATGTATTAAAAACATACTTGGTTATTTATAAAGTCATGTTCACACTCATTTTGCTTTAAGTAAAAAACAAAGTTAGGTTTCACGCTAAACTTAATAGGTATCTATCCTACTCCACTGCGCACTATAATATGGAGGTTGTACCTTTTATAATTATTATCATAGTCCTGGGTTTAAAAAAAAGTTGATCGGGAGGGATTGAAAACTTTAATTTAGAGTTTCGAGTGACACTGATATCTGTTATGGGCGGCTGTGATTGTTACGCCAGGCGAACGACGAGCTCGTGACTTCGTTTACATTAAAAAATGTTCGAAAACTATAGCATATACAGTACTTTATTATTATGTAGGTACTTAAGTGTTTTCTTGAGAACAGTTCTTAGCTAAAAAGCTTCACATCACAGCTCGTCTTATCTTTTCAAGGAAGCTCTCTAATGTTTTACGTTCTACTAGTTAGGTATATTAAACTATAGATGGAAGGGTAGCGAAGCCATCTGTTGCGGTCAAGAGTGTGCTCGCGAGAGCCTCCCCTTGATCCAAATAAAACCCGGGAGCAACGTTTTGTTGTGTGAGTGGGTGGATCTTTCAATTGCAGGAAAATAGTAATTATATATCCCTTCAAATATAATTAACAAAAGGAAAATTTTTATTATCAGTGTTATTTTTTTTTTTTTTGCTCATAAACTGCAATATTCCTTTAAAACTAATAACTGTGTCCAATACTGAGTAGTATTTAGTTTCTTCCTGATTCGTCCACTTCTACATTGGCGTTTATCATTATTCCCAAATTTCTCATTTTTACATATGTTTCATTTTCGACAGATAATTCACCACAATTTACTTTCATCGTGGCTATTATATAGTTCAAATAGTTTATTTTGCAGTAAGTAGCGTGGAGTAAATTGCTCTTTTTACTATATCTAGTGAAATAATGTCACGAAAGTTCCCACTTTGGAAATGTATGCGGAAGTGGATAATTTAGGAAGTGGGTGAGATAAGAAAAGAACGAAACAGGAACGAATCAAGAAGTGAACTATTTAGGAAGTGGAAGTTGGAAATTGTAAAGTTAAGATGAAGACAAGTTAGGACCTGGACAACTTTGGAAATGGACAACCTTAGGAATTGGCTCAAGTTGGCAGGTGGAATGGAGTTGTGTGTTCCTATCCAAAATGACAAAAATTATAAAATATGAACCAGTTTGGGTCATATTAGTATGGATGTTAGAAAAAATTAAATTTACTTTCTGACACCAAGGTGCATCCGCCTGTCATAGCTAAAATACACACATTGAACCCTGAACTTTAAGGGTCCTATTCTTGATATTCTAGTAGGATCCTATTTTCGACAGCCATACCCTACAATATTATAAAACTAAAATGTTGTCGATTTGTTCCTATGGCTTTCACGCCTAAATTATTGAGCTATTATAGTTTTGGATAACATTTTGCACATTACTTACATTACCAGATAGTGATGTCAATTCTGTAACTTCGGAAGCGATACAAGGCTAAATAAATTAAAACATTTTCGTCTCTTTCATTTTCCCTTTATCGATTAATTTTACACATAACATGAAAATTTTAATTTTTACGGGAAATCGATAAAGTTGTGGATGAAACCGCCGCCGGGCGCTCCTACCTACACATAGTATTGAATCAAGGTCGAATGATCACTAATTTTATACTGTCGTTGATTGAATCTAGTGATTTTGTTATATTGTGTGTGTTATGTATATGTAGTTTTAGATATTTATTAATCGTTTCTTATTTGATTCTTATTAGCGCTCTAACGTCACGTACGTTGGACCGCTGATATTCTTCATAACATGATCATGGTTGTATATTCAGAGCGACCTGCATGTAGGTCTAGCAAATTTAACACTTACCTATAATATACTAGTGAATAGACCCAAAAAGGTTACTAATGAGTAATAATCATAATGAATATTCTAATGCATGTCGAATGGTCCAGAATTGGTATCCCGACCCCAAGACTTCGTCACAAAACGCTGTGTCGTTCGCTGGGCGGCGTTTTCACATTTTATATTTTCTTGAACTGAAATCGTCATTGTGGAACGGTTAGTTGTACGTTAGATATAATAAAATGAAGATAGAGTTGTCGAATAGTTTTTATGAATTGTTAAGTTGCCAGTTGAGTGGTTGATTAAGTATTATTTTTGCTCGCTGCTCCAATTTTCATGGGATGTATACGATTAGAGAACGACATATAGTCAATAGAAGAACTTATTAAGATATATTGTACAGGTAGTAAGACGCAAACAAATTAGAGCATTGGCGTATTGCCATGGTAAAAATTTATATGACATTTTTGCTACCACGGAAATATCATTTGTGGCCTCGCTAACGGCTTAATTTGTTTTCCCTTTGCTATACGCAGGTATTTTAAGACTAGTGAAAATAATATTTTAGGTCTGTAGTTTTAACGCGTTGAAATTTAATTTATGTATTATTTCGTTGAGCTGCACAGGCACATAAAGAACGTTTTTAATTCTTATGATTTTTTGTCAACTTTGATTAAAATTGATACAAGACTTACAAACAAATTGGTACAAAATAAATGCTCTACTGAATTTCTCACAGACAATTATGTTATGCGTCAAGTCGGTAGATTCGTCGATCTTTTTGGTATATCTATAGCAAAACTGTTATGCATGCAGGACATCTAAGTTTCAGTTTTTCAGTCGCGATTCCTATCTCTCTTTTTCTTTATTCCGAGGAACTCCACAAGAGGCCCAGCGCTCTACGTCGTGGAGTACGTTGGAGACCCGCCAGATGGCACTCGCTAGAAGCGCCCTCTACTGACGCTAATTGCTACCAACTCTTCCATAATTATCTCAATTATGGGGAATTTATTATTGACGATTAATTTGTCTTGTGCGGTGTCTAATTAAAACTATTATGAATGTTGTCTTTTATAATGTATTTCAAATTTTAGGATTCTGAAAGTTATATTTTAGCTTATACTTTACTTGAGTTGAACTGAATAGCAGGTCGTTTAGCACACTAAATGTTAATGACTTAGGTATGTTATATATTTTGTACATGAGGTTAGTGCTATTTATTCTGTGTTTTGTATGCGTGTTTCTGGCACTAGTTTATAGTAAAAATGAACCGATTCCAATGCAGTTTTTGACGCGACTCCTACAAAAGGAACCATTCTACAGTTCACCCATACTTTACTTATGTTTTTTTACTATACTAGTTACACCGATATAATACATACACATTTTTTTTATCCATATAATATTAGAACAGATTAGGTACCTAGAAGATAACATAAAAATCAAGGACCATAAATTGGTTAACCATAAAACTAGTTACCCAGGTTATTCTTAGTAGATAATAATTATTACATTATAAGCAGAACGCAAGCTATAATTTTAACTACGTACGATTTGGTGATGATATTATTCAATCTGGCGTAGCTCCAGCGTAGCTGCTCGTAGCAAATATTGCCAACGCTTCAATAGCGCTTTGCTTTTATATTTTTCACTACGTATTTATTCGTGCGTAGAATTCATGTGTTTTTTTTTCAAATTGCACTTAAGTAGTCTTTATATAGACAAAAATCATCGTATTTCTGCCCCCAATTACTATATTGCATCTCTCTAAAATGATAAAATCTGTCAAAGTTGACGAGTTCTTTTTGATAATCTCTTTCCGATAATTTTCAAGTGGCTTGGCTGGCAAAACGATTTGTGAGTCTTGTCATAATTTTCAACCAACCCCTTACAATAGTGTATCTATCTTCTTCTTCTTCTAAATATATATTACTCAAAGGTGACTGACTAACTGACTGACTGACTGACATAGTGATCTATCAACGCACAGCCCAAACCACTGGACGGATCGGGCTGAAATTTGGCATGCAGGTAGATGTTATGACGTAGGCAACCACTAAGAAAGGATTTTTCGAAATTCCTCCCTTAAGAGGGCGAAATGGGTGGTTGAATGAAATTTCCCATAGGCCACGCCGCGGGCGACGCTGCGGGTAGAAGCTCGTCTACCTATATACTCCGATTACTGTGACTACTGTGGATCGAGCTACTTAAATAGATTTTACAGTCACTCCGAGCAATCTCATTATCCTACTTGTTTAAATAAGGTTGTTCGTAGAGGTTTCAACACACGTTTTAGTGATAATAGAACGTTATTGGTAAACTTTAAACATCGCTGTTAGCCGATCTGTGGTAAAGTTTGCCAACTTAGGTACTATGACCCAACCTGCGTGCACATCGCTAACAAAAAGACCGAGGGTGCTTCAAAAAGAATGAGTGAAGTAAAACTTCTTTAGTTTAGCTCCATCTATCGGCCGGTGTAACTTTGTTCTAAATTTTCATTTTACCGGACATACCAACGTAATAATATTTTTTTATTTACTTTGTTATGTTGATGATAGAGATCTACGTTAACCAACAACTTTCAACTTTTCCCACCTCGCCAGCTTATTCTCCAAGTCAAGCGTGCGTAAAGAAGTTTTGCTTCAAAAATGGAATGGTCATCTCATAAGTTTCTTATTAGTATGCGCCTCTTTAGTTTGAGCCTGTCTATCTAAAATAACACATTTTTATAAGCATCTAAATATACGAATATACAAAAGTAAAATGTGATTGACCGAGCGAGCGCGACGAAGTGTCTCCATTTCAGCTTGGGCAAAAATAATTCCGTATATCCGGCGGATATTCGGCTGTCCGGCTTTTCTCTACAGGTTGCATTTCTCACTATTTTGAAATTTTATGACCAGGTTTAATAATTTTTTGGTATATTCACTTCTTTTTTAAATGGCGTAGCCATTGGTGTTGAAGCTATGCGAAAATGACTCGTGTTACAGAGCCACTATTATATTATGTTTGTTTATTTGTGTGGCCTTTACGCCACATGGCTCAAACGTAATTAGGCTCACAGATTGCTGATATTACTGAGGTAAACATAATATTATTAGATACATTTTACCCCAGAAAATTGGCAAATCTGCGGGGCGCTCGCCTCTATTAATAAACACACCAAAGCTTTTTACTTCGGACTCTATTATGCAGCTGGCGCGACAGCTCAGTTGGTAGCAACTCTGCTTTCTGAACCAGTGGTGGGTTCGATTCCCACTCAGGATAAACATTTGTGAGATGAACATCGATGTTTGTTTTGTGTTTGGGTATTATATTGTATTCTATATATGTATATATACATACTATGGGAACCAGATAACTGATATAATACTTAAATACTTTTTGTTTATAAATACATACTTGTGCTTACAATACAATATAACACCCAGACACATAACAAACATCGATGTTCATCTCACAAATGTTTGTCCTGGGTTGTAATTAAAGCATTGCTCAACTGAGAGTAACCCTGCCTGACTTACACAATTTATTATTTTTCAATATATTTTTGGCATTTTGTCATACTTGCGACCCGTTTCTTTACCTAAAAAGCACACACGTCTATTCCACTAGATTCTATAGAGTAAAGCCTGGACCTGCTGGCGTACTTCCAAGCATTCGGCAGTATTTGTCACGTTTATCGATTCCACTCACTAAAACTGTAATATCTGGTAAAGCTTACACTGAATATAGAATTGACAGTCTCTGTGATGTAGTGGTTGAGAAGGTCGGCTCATAGCCCGGAGGCGGTAGGTTCAATAGCGACGGCTACTTATTTGACGAAGAAGACGTAGATATGGACTTGATGTTTGAAGGTTCGTAAATAATAAACTTAGTAATATAATAAGGTATTCAGTACATGTATAGGGCGAAAAGAACACTACGCTTCCAACGTTAATTTAAACCTTAACGTCAAAGTAAACCGCATACTACGTGAGATACATAAATTATGTTTAAGCTTGTTTTCGGATCCCTTACAAAGCCGGAATGTCGACAATTACCTGTCTATGGGAGTAACAGTGTCTACTGAACACGGTATGAGTCAGCGTTTCTGTTTTGTCATTAAATCTATGTACAATCTCATATTGAAACTAAATCTTTCAAAAACGTTTAGGACGTTATGTATATTGAACGGAGGCTTCATGATGACGACTCAGCGTTTTCATAAATAATTATGTTTGTGGACATTTCACACAGCGTCATCTAGCCCCAAACTAAGCAAAGCTTGTATGAAAAACCAAATAGCTGACAGAATAATATATGTATGTATATTTATAGCATCAATACAAAATGAATAGCAAATACGTAAAAAACGACTACAGACTTATATGGATTTGTCAAGGATGCCATTGTCAAAAATGGGCCATTGAAATGAGACCACACGGGACCAGATTTCAAATAAAAAAAGAATCATTAAAATCATCAAAATAACCCAGTCGAAAGTTCTGAAGTAACAACCATAAAAAAAATAAAGTGAATTGAAAATCTCCTCTTTTTTGAAGTCGGTTGAAAAAACATAGATACGTTATAGATCTACAGAGCAACAGAATAGTCTGTATGCGAGACTCTCCACCGAGCTTGAAACTTGAGTGGCCAACTTCGTCCTACCCGCGCCGCAAAACTTCGTTTTTCATTTAATTTGCCCCAAACGAGTCCAGCTTACAATATTTCCAACGCTTGCAACTTTCGACTCGGTCCTTCGTTATAAATTTCATAGCGGCAACCAACGCTGTTGGCTGTTTCTTAACCACCATTTTATGCTAACACTATTTGCGTGTTCTTTAATGTTTCCCACTAAATTCATTAGATGGCTAAAGAATAATAAATAAATATATACAAATATAATTTTTATTGACATCCCCTGTGGTGTGGTGGTTGAGCAGGTCGGTCAGAGGTGGCAGGTTCAATTCCTATGGCAGGACAAGTATTTCTGTACCGAAAAAAAGTGCTAATACTTGTCCTGTGTCTCCATGGTCCTCGTAGTTCCTGGGTCCCTAGACACTGGGAATCCTAGTTAGGTTCCAGGATCTATGTATGTTATCGTTGGGCATTATCATTATTATTATTATATATATATAAATATCAATAAATATTTGAGGATATTTCACACAGCGCCATCTAGCCCCAAACTAAGTAAAGCTTGTACTATGGGAACCACATAGCTGATAGAAGGAGTTTTGGCGGGAAAACGAAAAAGATCGCGTCACCGCATTGTATTATTTTCCAAAACTTGTGTTATTTTCAGTGTTAGTGCATAAAATTGGTGGCATTTTATTCGTTAAGTGCTGAACTACAGGCATGAGTGTGGGAAAGTGGTATAATGATGGTGAAACGTTTCTTTTCGTGTTATTTCCAAAACTCCATAGAAGCTTATGGTAAAGTTGCCACCGCTTTATTAGGAGTATGACTTGACTAGACTAGACTATGACTTGACTTGATGACTTGGACTGTGACTTGACTTGACTATATATATATTACTTAACTCGAGAAATTATCAATGACTTGACACTCGCTAAATACACAAAAGTGTAGAGCCATACCAAAACAAAAAAAACTGATACAATACTTAGATACTTTTTGTTTGTAAATACATACCTACATCTATGTAGGTATGTATTTACAAACAAAAAGTATATACAATATAACACTCAGCCACAGAACAAACATCGATGTTCATAACACAAGCATTTATCCTGGGTGGGAATTGAACCCACAACCCACAGTTTAGAAGGCAGAGTTACTACCTGAGTTACCGAGGCAGTCAATTTTCAAGGAATTTAGTAGGAAATATCAAAGAACGCGTTCACATCTTCCAATCTTGTTGCGCGTTTTCGCGTTTTCTTGAAGTGACAAGTGGAGACGACTATCAAATTATGTGTAATATTAACTAATCTAATAGAGTTATGGCCAAATGGACATCGTGCGAACCTCAAATTGCTTTTCAAAGCTAAGTATCAGAAAGCAAACTTACTTATAAAAAGTAGGTATCCATAAGATTCATACGTAAATAATTTTTCCTTAATCCGTTTAGATATCGCTCGCATATATTGCAGAAAGAATTTCTAAGCGCCAATAAATCGCTTGTGAATAACAGACAGGTGCAAGAATATCAGTGAATGGATTTCAATAAGCAAGCTTAGCGCCGTGAAGCGTAAGCGCACGCTTTGATACTTATGCCTGCAGTTGGTGCAGCACCGTGCGTGAGTTCCCGTGTTGGATTCCTAAAGCCTTTTTAGTGCTTGGGTGTAGAAGGCTCGTTCCGGCGGACGATAAGGCCTGATCTGCGGAAGACAGCCTTGCAGCCGCTTCAGACGCGATCGATACTGCAGCGGGCGGCCCTCGTGGCCGTGGGGGCGCCCCCTTGCGCCGCCGGCTGAAACTTTCGCGATAAGTACGGAACTAGCGCGTGGCGTACGCAATGCAATATTGTTAGCCGGTTACGAGTCTGAAACAGCGGATATTAAGGCTACAGAGACTCCGCGGTGCCGTTTTTACATTGTGCCTAGAGTTTGAAATGAATACGGAGTTACGTTGCATTGTATTAATTTTTATTAATGTATGTGTGGAGGGAGGTTTATATACGTATGCGGTGTATGCTTCTGTCGGCTATGCCATTATTACTTTGTAATGTGCACACAATTAGAGGTATTTAGAATGAAAATAGAGTTTGCGTAGCACTAATGGGCATGGGGAAAGTTTCTTCATGTGTTGTTATCTCGATGTCGGACAAAATTACTTGGTTTGTGGTTGATAGGTAATTATCTAACCTTAAATATTTGTTTTTCTCTTAAAATATCGCTGAACATTAATTAAAACAAAATAAGTGAACTTTTTTCGAACTTCCAAAACAAGTCAAAGTAGGCAGGATCATGCAAATCGGTCTAAAAGTTTCACAGAGTTACAAAAATTCCGCCTTTGTAAGGTCGGATAAAGACTGTCCATATATTTTATAGATGTTAAGCAGCTTACTCAAGTATTTTGTAATAGGTAGATAGAAAAGGCCATCACCATGGCCTATGATTAAGTTCATTCGTTTTCGGACAAAGCTATTACTTACCGATATTTAATCCGCTTTTCAAATCTGCTTCAGTTTCATTTCTTGCATTTACTTACCTATCGCAATTCTATAATAACTAGCAAAAATTTAACATCATCAACTAAGTTACAAGCCGTTAATTAAAAATTGCGCTATACAACGGTGTTGGACCCATTACCAGGATACCAGGGAGGTAGTTAGTAAAACTTCAAAATTGGCCAACTCAGTGCACATTATCGCCTGTCGTAAACCGGCATATTGAGCCAATAAAGCATTTTAACGGCAAAGAAAACGAGCCGCTCTTACACCTACGAGTTGAAGAAGAAACATATAGGTATATTTAGATCGGGTGTAGATGGACGTTAATAAATTCCACTAAGTCATTACTTACATTTATCAGATTGGGGAAGAATAAAATTTTAGAAAACTTAATTAGTTTAAATTCGTAGTAGTTTTGAATTAAGAAATAACTAAGAGAGTACGCAGAATTATTATGTATTCTGTATCTATTATGTACTGTTAAATGTTAGGTTTAGGAAATTCTGTCGCATGGTTAAGTAAAGAAGCGATGCGGAATATGGTTCGGTTTGTTACCCCTCGGTATTAAGTAAGTCTCGTTTACTCTGTTAAAAATAGGGAAGAATAGAAGCTGTTAATTTTTTTTTATTACTTCAAACTTGTCTAGCATTTGACCACGCTCTTACCTGATGGGAAGTGACGATGTGATCGAAGGTGTAGCATGCTAGCCAAGTAAATACCTATTCACTCTTCTCTTGAACACGCCCGGGTCATATTTCACCGGAAACACTGACGCTGGCAGGGCATTCCATCCCTTAGCCGTTCTAATTAAGAACGTGGAATCAAATCACTGGGTATGAATAGGTGGTATTTCGACCACGAAAGGATGGCGATTAGCCGAGCGTCTAGTAGTCTGGTAGTGGAATGGTAATAAGAACAAAAGAACTGTTTCTACTTCTACGAGTCATAAAACTCTCCAGGAGCTCTCGTTCTAATTCCACAAGAAACTTAGCGGTGGCCGGCGGCGGACAACTTCCCAAGTTCCGGCCACGCCTCTCACACAACACTTCGCTTCAATCGGCCAGATGTGACACAGATTTCTTTTGCTCACTTAAATATCTCAGATAGTTCGTATAATTTAAAAAAAGCTAAATTCTATGTATATGTTGCTGTCAAAAATCTTTTACAGAAAGAGAAACAATAGTTTTAATTGCAATCTATACATATAAAATTCAAAGTCCTGACTGACTGACTGAATGACTGACTTATATATCAACGCACAGCCTTAACCGCTGGTTCTAGAGACTTCAAATTTGGAGGGTGTGTTCTTTGTAAAGTGTGGGTATCAACTCAGAAAGGGTTTTTCGAAATTCCGCCCTTAAGAGGGCAAAATGGGTGGTTGAATTATTTTCCTACCGGCTACTTGGGCGAAGCCGCGGACCGGAGCTTATATATAAAAGCGCAGAAGACGTAGGTTTTTAGGAGCTTTGAATGAGCTTTTTATCAAATGTTTAATCTACATAGGTGAGATAGATTTTGTGATATAATATTTTTTGTGATATGTATATTTAATTTTTAAAAGGTTATAATGCGAATAACATACATTTCATTTACGGTACGTAATATAAATATATCTATACATAAAAATCTCTAATAAATAATAATATTACACTATTCTATTATGTCCCACGATATTGATAACAGTAATTATCACATTTGAAGGTTTTGTGTTCTTCACAAGTTTTCCGGAGCGGTGACAAAAAAAAATTAATTGCACCTTAAAAAAAAATTACAACATGGGAACTTTGGCTATGTACATGAAATGCGATGTTTCCCAATAAAACTGCTTGAACACCGTTTCCTTAAAAAAAGCGTTATTAAAGCCACTTTTTTGTAGCAACGGCAGATGGGCGCAATCACAGGGAGGTACACGCTAATGTTTCTACTAGGTGTATTTTGTAAAACAGTATCTAAGTTCAAGCTACTGCGTTTGTGAAACAAATAATTATAACACTTTTATTACATACTCACTTCAAAGTTCAAACTATACAAATCAAGAATTATATTGTTTTTTTTTTAAATATCTTTATATGTAAATCTGTGTATCGTGTTTTATTTATATTGGATAGATTTTATTATTTTTGTCAGTCCCTTCTTAGACGATCCTAACTTGGTATACAAGCTTGGCAAGGTCGAGTAACAAAAACATGATAATTCTCGCCTTTTATAAAATTATTCAAAAGGCTTTTCATCAAAATAATATATAAATAGTTTTGTTATGATTTGCTCCAAATTAAGAACATTTTCTTCGTGTATTAGGCAAGTCAGAATTTCATAAGGCTGGTTTAAATACCTATATACTTAAATTTGAAAAGCGTAAGTACATCATCGAAATCCATACTCATATATGCAAACTTGCAGTTCGTTTTAAGCTATAGATCTGTCCTATATATTGCGGGAATGCTGCACTTAAAAACGTTTTAGTGTACGCATACTAAAATTTGTTGCAGTTTTGAAAAAGTAAAAAACAACTAGTTTTTACTGTTTGCTACAAAACCTGTATGTAGTGTACTTAGGGTGGATCTTTATTAATAAGATATTCCTTCTTAAATTTAAATAGTTAACTAAAGTAAAACTTATATAATAACCCGTTGGAGGTCCCAATAGTGACCGGAATGTTGGCAGCAATACAATGTTGAAAGGCAATGTTTATGTTTTGTACAAAATAAAAGCCAGCATTAATTCTTCAATGAATTCATTTCACCTCATTAGTTATATCATAAATTTAAGGTTAAAGAGTATTATTGTGAGAACTATTCAAGTTAAGAGTGACCAGGTATTGTCTAGGCAAGCGTGCCTCGTCGTAGACAAATGATGATAATGATAAAGACCACTTTATTGCTATAATATTTTAAGGCAAGGCAGTGGTGAAATTCTATGCCTACAACCAATAAATTTAAAAATTGAACTAATCGTCACACTAATAATTGTTCTTAATTATGTTTCTGTTGTGATGTGTGGTCTTGGCTAAAGAATATAGGATCACACAATTTCTTGGGTGCCGTAACAGTAAGTCGCCTGCCAACCGTGGTGATTAAGACATGATTTCTTTAAAAAAAGGGTCCAACTGGCACCAATCCCACCGCATTTTATCACAAAAATGAGAACATCATCAATTTGGTTTCAAGTCAAAATTCACATTATTAAGCATAACTCAAAAACTTCGTATCGGCTCTTGATTAAACTTATATGGAACCACATGGGATGCACCAGTTTTCAAATAAAAAAGAAACATCAAAATGAAATAAACTAGTTTATTGTTTACATAAATAAAACAGTCTGTACGAAAAATACAAATTAATTTACTCGGTTGGAAAAACATTGATATCCAAACTAGGAAAACCTGTAGAAAATGAGTTCACCTAGGCGAAAGTTCTGAGGTAACGAACATAAAAAATGCAGTGGAATTGAGAACCTCGTCCTTTTTGAAGTCGGTTGAAAACCGTCCAAAAATTGACTCTTAAGGGTGAGGCCTATGCTCAGTAGTGGACTTCTGGTTGTGTTGGTAGTAAAAAAAAACAGGTAAACTCTCCAATAGACCTTAAAAATACCAGATACACACTTACTCGCACTTTTACACACACATACAGACCAAATACATTACAACAATGGTTTAGACATTATTATAAGGTAATAGTGAATTATGCACTGTGAATAGTGTAGCATAAATCACCGATAAAAACCACCGGTCCGTGATTCTTTTGACGAGGTGTTACTAAATGGTACGCTTTACCTCGTAATTGGGAAAAAGTGTCGCGTAGTCTTCTCAGTTACAGGAATAAATCTTTATGTAGACGGGGAGGTTTTAGTAGTGACGTGACACGTAGCGCAGCGACGTGTTTTAATTACAAATACTGAAAATCGTTAATATACGATAACGATCGTTAATGATCGTTAATCGTTAGTATATACATATATATATATATAATATAGTTACTAGGGGTAGGACTTAGGTAGGACACCTGATTGGAAGTGACGATGCGATCGAAGGTGTAGCATGCTAGCCAAGTAAATACCTATTCACTCTTCACTATTATGAGAACTAGAATTACAAGGTGGTAGGACTTTTCTGCAATGTTCGTCTAGTTAGGTACCACCGCTTTGCCAGTTATTCTGCCGCCAAGCAGTAGTTCGCAAGCACTACTGTGTTCCGGTTTGGAGGGCATTGCAGCTAGTGAAATTACTGGGTAATTGATACTTTATGATCTGATCTCACAGTCGAGTATTCTTATTAACAGACTGTGCTGATGTCTCAGGATGATATGCGCAGTGCAGAGTCGCGCGAGCTTTTATATTTTAGAGTTCCGAGTGACACTGTTCAGTTATGGGCGGCCATGTCGCTTAACATATGGTGAACGACTAGTTCGTCACATCATTCATTAACATATCATTCATTATCATTAAAAATCGATTATCTACATAATAGGAGATGTTATTCCAACACCATATATTAAATTATTTAGGTATTATGATTACAATAAGATAACCGATAAAACAGAAAATATAGAATAGAAGAATACTTATTGCGGACTAAATATTCGACATAAAGGTCTCATCGCTTAGGGTGATCTCTTCCTGACAACCTTTGGACGGAAAGAATTTAGTTTATGAATTAGAGAGGTGGTGTAAATAACAATAACAAACGTTACAGAATATGGTACTAATAGCTAAATATTTATAGTTACTTATTTTAAATTGGAACATATACAGGGCTACAGGAGGAAAAAACCGGGGGAAAGACAATTGTCTACATGCCGTGCTAAGCCTGCAGG
Organism: Ennomos fuscantarius; assembly: GCA_905220475.3. Classification (NCBI taxonomy): domain Eukaryota; kingdom Metazoa; phylum Arthropoda; class Insecta; order Lepidoptera; family Geometridae; genus Ennomos; species Ennomos fuscantarius. The sequence goes on along the minus strand of HG992037.1, from coordinate 7,797,952 downwards.
AAAAATTGTACTAGATCCGTTAAGGGCGTGGAGTACCCATCATTTCTGACTTATTTCACTATGAAACACCTTTTTTTTATATTTGAGAAATGCCCTCGCACTTCTCTGCCACTACGGGGAGAGGGGGGGGGGGGGGCAGTGGGTATGTGGGACTCGAACCCTCTAAAGCCCTCCCGTGAGAGCTCGTCCGCCGTACCGTACCTCATACGAGAAGGGGTCGCGACTGCAGTCCAGCCATCTCGCCCCGGCCAACTCGCCCTCGGCCTACACGCCCAGGGTCAACTCGCCCCCAAATAAAAAAAATAAATTAAATTTTGTAGCCTACAAATCGGCAATTTTCAATAAAAAAATTAAAAGTCGAATATCTCGAAAAGGGTTAAGTTTAGGCTAGGGTGTTTCATAGTGAAATAAGTTAGGAATGATGGGTACTCCACGCCCTTAACGGATCTAGCATTATTTTTCCTGTAACCCTGTATATTCAGACATTTATTTATGGCAACTCCTAATAGATTTTGTGGTGTAGTAGAATTCGATGAATTTATTTTAAACTGTCTAAATTTGTTCGTCTCTAGCTCCACCAACTTCTACAGTGTCATCGGAATTCTGTCATAGGGTCTATCTTTTAAAAAGAGCTAGCTCGTGTTGAGTTGCGTGACTCTTCTTGTGTCACATCCCTAGTATTTCCCGGTTTAGACATTCTCGGCACGCGCAGCCTCTGTCCTCTGAATATAAGGAATATAAAGCCCATTTATTGCAGGTCGTGTCGGCTCGCCTCTAAAGATGTTCAAACTACGCTAAATAATTAATGGGCGCCGTAACCTAACGCAAATTTTAATTATGCGCCAGTATCCGATGGTTAACGTGAATTTTGCGCTCAAAAATGTGGTGGCGGGTAAAGATTGTAAAAGGGTGCGTTGAACCCTTTAAATAAATGACGGTCGTCATGGCATGCCACTCCATAGCCCGTTTCTAAAACGATGGTAAAATCGACGGAACATTTATTAAAACTTTACTGCAACATTTTTAACGTAGGTATTTTAGTTGAAAAAGTAATGTTATAGTAAAAGCTCTTGACCAATTCGCAGAAAAACAGTATGTAAAGTTACGGATATGTTCTTTAATAAAACAGGTTTTAATATCCTTAGTTATTACCGCAAACATGGATTGCGGTGCGCTCGACAATGTTCTGCTATTTATTGCTTACTAACTACAGAGCAGTACCTAAACTCCAAAAATAAAAAGGTCTTAGTAGAGCGCTTCTCGTACTACTTTTATTCTCAGGTTATTAATGCTTTTCTGGTACTACTGCAGTAGTAAATTGTTATAAAGGATATTTTTTAAAACCCTGGGTCCTTGGGGGCTGGGAGCTCATCGCGTTTTCAAAAAATTATCAGAGCACCTGGTCGATGCTATGCGTGACCAAAATGCTTGCACTTATTTGGCACCACGAATAAGCATTGCAATTCAACGGGGCAATGCTGCCAGCATGTTGAGTACGCTACCTACTGGTAGTGGGCTGGAGCATTTGGACTGTCTATATGTCATTGCTGCCAGTATAGAGTCCAAACGTTTTTTTAATGGTAGGTAGTGTTTAGTATTAGTTATTATATCATTGTAGTATTTAGCTTTAAAATGCCTGTAGTCAATGTTATGCAGTTATTTTGCCCTCCCTTCGTATTCTGGCCATGAAATACAAATGTGAATAGATGATCTGCCGCAAGTGCTATGCCCGTGTCTATCCACGTTCAACCAATTGCCGCAAGACCAAGTGTGGACACACTAATAACCTCCGAGCCAAGAAGAAGATTAAGGATTAGATTACTTATAAATACCCTTCTAACCATCTGCTTTATTAAAAAATTACATAAGGTATCTAAATTTTGATTTTGGTCCAAACTACTAAATCCATTATGATATTTCCATGGCGTCAAAATTTTCTTTAAATAACAATTATATATTTTTTTTAAATTAAAATATAATGTAACTGTATAAATAAGATTTTCCCAAGAAATCTTGTATACAAAATTTTAAAGAAAAATTACAGCCGATTTGACATCCCCCTTTCAATCTTTGTTTCGAAGTCGGTTGTAAGCAACGCCATTGGTGTTGTGCGGTGGTGAAGACATCAACAGACAGTAGACAAAAACTGGTTTAAAAAAAAAAAACACAAAATAAGACTTTTCAACGAGGCTTTATATCACAACTAGTTGCGCCGCGCGGTTTCACCCGCGGAAAAAAGTATTTTAATTATTTGCTCATCCCCCGGGAGCATTTCACTTTTCCGGGATAAAATGTAGCCTATATGTTAATCCAGTGTATAAGCTATCTTGGTACCGAATTTCATCCAAATCTATTCAGCCGTTTGAGCGTGAAGGAGTAACAAACATACACATATACAAAATTTCGCCTTTATAATATTAGTGTGATACCTGTCATACTTATACAACCTAAAACAAAATAGGAGACAAATCCAAACTCAACTACTGTTCTGCGCAACTAGTTTCGTACTAAATGTGGCAATTATACTGTTCACAAGCAAACAAATCACTTTAAATGCCCTACGTTGCAGTGCAATAAAACTGGAAAGATTGGACGTCTTCGCAAATCCTGTCGAGCTAATGGGGAAATATGGGGCGGTATTGAGTATCGAGCTAGACGAGATCCGCGATAAATGTGCATGGGTGTAAGGTTAGAATTTAGAAACGTTATACATTTAATCTTGGTGCTATAACAGGACCAAGCCGTCTATTCCCGTGGGTGCCGTAAGGGTTGGCTAAGGGAATATCCAAGGAATAGGCAGCAGCATTCACTATGGTACATTTAAATCTTCTGTGATCACCAAACCAAGATTATGGCAAACCTCCCCCCCTCCTAAAAGTGGTCTGAAGTGGCGTTTTATGAAGGAGGTTTCCAGGTTATTTTGTGATACATTTTATACACTTTTTACTGGCCAGATAGCTTAGTTGGTAGTAACCCTGCCTTCTGAACTGCAGGATGTGGGTTCGATTCTCACCCAGGACAAACATGTATGTGATGAACTTATATATGTTTCTTCTGTGTCTGGGTGTTATATTGTAATCTATGTATTTATTTACAAACAAAAAGTATCTATGTATTGTATCAGTTATCTGGTTGCCATGGTGTAAGCTTTGCTTAGTTTGGGACTAGATGGCGCTGTGTGAAATGTCCACCAATATTTATTTATTTATTTGTAGCTACTTATCTACGTAACGGGCGTAGGAAAGTTTTTGGTTGCATTTTGGACAGAGAATAAATAAAATAGCTTTCATGTTCTTCTCGTGTAGGTGAATGGTCAGGTGGTAGATTTTAAAAAGCGGCTATAGGCTCTTGATTTGGTTCGACGATTATTGTCTTCTGACAACAGCCAGGACCGATGGTTTAACATGCTTTCTGAAGCCGCTGTAGTGCCCAGTTGTAAATATACCACTTTTTGTAGCCAAATAGCGAACGTTGCTTAGCTTTACCGATCGACTAAGAACGGTTAGCCAAACTTCGCTTTGAGCGCTGCCTAATGACAAAGTTTTGATGGTGTGTGCTATAGACTTAAGATCATGTAAATAGGGCAAATTCTGTGATGTAGGTATACTCTATCTATCTATAAGTTCTACAGGCTCAATGATGGGTTTGTGTCATGGATGACGTGTGTTGAATTTTTTTAGTTTTATTAAGATGGATTGGCCTGTGGAATAGTCTGGATACGAAGCACAAACACTGTAGAACTATACAATAATTATCTCAGGAAAATGCAAGGTTTCTATGGAAAAATCAAAGTTGTATGCGAAGCCTCAGATGATAAAGGGAAGTTTGTTCTGAAAGTTAGAGGAAGTACCTAAAAGAGTAGCAACCATAATCAACATGAAAACATGCAAGAGCAACATGTACAATGAACAAGATAAACAAATTTTCTTCAACTTTGTGCTATATATATGCAAAACTTCATCTAGGTAGGTACCACCGCTTTGTCAGTTATTCTGCCGCCAAGCAGTAGTGCGCAAGCACTGCTGTGTTCCGGTTTGAAGAGCAATGTAGCTAGTGAAATTACTGGGCAAATGAGACTGATCTCGCAGTCTAGTAATCTTATTAGATTAATTACTAGATTGTGCTGATGTCTCAGGATGACGTGCGCAGTGCAGTGTCATGCAAAACTCTATACCTTAGAGTTCCGAGTGACACTGCAACTGATATGGGCAGCCGTATCGCTTAACTCCCAGAAGAAGACTCCCAGGTTGTAGTTATCGGGAAATACGGACGCCGGTAAAGCGTTCCACTCTTTGGCTGTTCGCATGATAAATGTCGAACCAAATCGCTTTGTCCGCACATGTGGGGTATTAACCATGTAACGGTGGCGTTTTTTTGTACATCTGGTTGTCCGGTGGTGGTGGTTTTAAAGCTTAGCTGTGCTCTATGCTTATTTACATTGGAACTTACCCAATTATGATGTTATTTAGATAAATACAGACAATTAAACAAATGCAAGACAAATAAATAGACACGTACAAACAGAGATAATTTTAATCTCATGATGTTTGTATTTATTTATACATACAACTTTAGAGAAAATGGAACTTCTAATATAATGATGCATGCACTGGCGGTAAAGTATGCGACTAATGGGGCCGACAGAACTCGTCGTAGTACCTTTCAAAGTAGGTATCTTAATAAAAGTATTTGCTGAAAACTGCTGGTATTAAAAATTGTATTAATTTATCATACGACTTTTTAGTAGTTAATTAGTTTACTATAGTTTTACTCTGCTTTAGGATTTTAGGTTGGAGTATAATTTTCGTTACGACCTGTGATGTGATATACGGCAGCCACGTATATCTATACGCGGCTGCCGTTGATCAGGTTACATACGTCATCTGACCGGACGTGCGTCTGGCCTCATGCCAGTATGCTGCAACCTAAGATACGATATGAAAAATCACAAGAAAAATCAAGACAAATAAAAAATCTCAACTGTTTAAAAATCGAAAATATATCACCAGCATTTCGCAGCGTTTATTCTCCCTATAATATTTTATATTCAAAGACTTAATGTCAAATAATAAATAAGGCCGTCTTATTGTTCTCAATATATGTCCCAACATATCAAAAGGATGGGGACGTCTCATCTCGTATTCATTTCGCATAGGCACACTTCGTGAAAACGCGACTGGCAATGGTAGGTATTTTCCGAGGAAAGCTATAACATGTTTAAGTTATAATGAAATATAAATGAAGAAATTTATACCTATAAGAAAATAAATAAAAATAATAATATACCAACCTTACATCAAAATAAGGATTTATCTTTTTCTGTACTCATAAAAAACTTTAACTAGTAAGCCCAGTAGATCCTGTATCGTCCGTGATGTAGGGGTTCGGTAGCAAAATTGTTTGTCGTAAAAGAGGAAAGGAGGACAACTTACACCATTAATTGAATTGACTTATTTAATAACTTAGACGTTTCATTGATTTTCTAAGGGGTGAAAGGATGATGCTGGAAGGGGAGAAAGAAGGAAGAAAGAATTGATTAGGAAAGAAGAAAAAGGGTACAATGAAGAGGAATTGAGGGGAATGGTACTTGAGGACAGCGGAGGTGACTTACTAGTAGTTGACAGCTGGGCCAGGCTATATAGTGACAAATACATTGATGATTCCGATTTCCTTCAAAACCTTTTAACAACTCAAAATATTACAGCCAGTCTATATAAATCTATAATCAATACTGTAAAAATATTTTACTAGTATCTTGGGTTCAGTATATTTTTCAGAAGTACTCTGAGATTGATGAAAATAAGTTTTTAAGCACTATCTAAAAGTTGGATTGACTCAAGCGTGACCTCGCGGAAGTTCATCTTACATACAAAATGACACTAAAGTATTTATTGTAACTCCATTAAATGTCGCGGACACTAGATATGGTTGTATCATTATGTACCTTCTTACTACCTATAAAAGTATCAAAGACACCCAAAAGACTACTGGGCAAATATTACTCTACAATAAAATAACACTGTTTTACAATATAGGTACCTACTTACCATTTCTCGTTTTCTCATTTCTGTACATGCAGAAAGTTTCACTGTAGTTACCTGTACCTGGGTACAAGTGTCGTCCATATTTTAGGTCCACCTGTGTTTGACAAATCCAGGTATGTTATGATAAATCATGAGCCCTGTACGGCCATTAGTTCCCCGGATACAATAAATTACCTTTATAAAATAAAAGTTCAGTTGGTGGAGAACTTTTCAACTAGCTACATATTTTCTAGTTAGAGATGTATTCCGTAAAGTTATATCTATTAAAAGTTTTTGTTTGCCTTTTAACGTGAACGGTATTATTATATTCTACCAATGACATTGACATTGTATGTGACCGGTAGGCATTATTATAATTCACTTATTAATTTTCATCTTAAATGTAAGTTTTTTTAACAAAACATTTTATAAAAGTAATATTACAAAAGTTGAATAAAAACCTAAATCTAGGGTGCAGCCAACAGCAATTAATTAATTATTATTACTATACAATATAATTGTTTCTCTGTAGGTATCCTATCTATGAATGTATTTGGTAATGTTTTTTTGGAAAAGACGTGATGCGAAAGAACTGTGGTGCCAAAATAGCTTTGTGCTAGTTATCATTTATAATGTTTCTGCCCTAATTCGGGTTTTGCGTCGACGCCAAAAGTCCTAAATATGTATATAAAACTATGAGTTTGGAATTACTAGAGTAGACATTTCATACAAAACAAAAGTCTGCGACAACGTAAAACAAAGTAGAAGACATAATAAAACAGATATTTTTATGTGTGGGTGATGTTTCCTATCTCTATGGCGTGGGCAAAGAAAATTGTAAAGAGCACGAGCATGAAACCGTTACCCAAGAAATAAAGAATCATATACTACCTCTAACTTTTATTTTCCCGCAGAATGTAAGCGGCTTCTTTTTGTCGCTTACTTATGCATAGTTTCAGATAAGTTTGCATGGAGACGTTGTATATTCCGGCGTGTGTTCGTCTTCACCAGTTCCATATTTATGACGGGGAAAATAAAATGTTGCTGCTGTCGTCGATGGTTGATAAAAATGCAAACCGTAGCCGCGGGCTCACCGTCTCTGACGCCCACTGAATAAGGCTATCTCTGAAACAAGATTACATTTTAAGCCTTATTCAATTTGTGCGATGGTGAACAGTTTGCCATATAGTCAAAGTAATCAAATCAATCGCATTTCCGCTCCTCAGATACCTTGCAACTTTGGATGCCTGATGCACACTTCTCGATTTTATGACAAGTCTTTCACTGTGGAAGCTATTCGACTCTGGAATGCTCTGCCAGAAGACGCACGACGTGCTAAATCTTTACCAATTTTTAAAAATGTGCTAAAACACACTACCTTTCCTTTATTTAACGCTGGTATATAATCATATATTAGTATATTTGTATCAATATTTATATATTTATGTACTATGTATCTAGTATCTATTCATATAAGGATATATATGTTTTTTTAGTTATTATCCCTACATTTACTTTCTAATGTGTATGTGTTTGTACATTTTATCTAATATCATACTATTAGTATACAAAATAAGTATTTTTTTGTTCATATTGCGCACCGCTGACTTTGTGATACTATCCATCCAAAGGTTGCCTGGAAGAAATCACTTTCAGTGATAAGGCTGCCCATTGTGCTACCTATTCTAGTATTTATCTAGTACTAGAATAGGTAGCACAATGGGCGGTATCTAGTTTTATTTTATGTTGGTATACGCAATAAAGAATTGTTCTATTCTATTCAATCTAATATTCTGGGGAAAGTAGTGAAGCACTCCGTAAAGCCTATTTGGGGAGTCAGCTGACAGTGTGGCGAATCTATAGATAGAAGGTAGTAGCGGATCTCACCTGACCGTCAGGTGGTTGCAGGTAAACATTGTAACGTGACCCGACCACGTGCGAAACATGTGGCTTAGCTTATCCTACCAGCGGCGAAAGATAGCTAACAACTCTGTCAGATAACGTCATTGCTACAATAGATAATGCCGTTTGATTTAAGCACGCAATTTTAATGATATTTAACTGAGTTTTCTTTTATTGAATTTCCAGCGAGGAAGCGCAGTAACGGAGTTGAACCGGTGGGCGTTTCCAGACAGTATTGATTTTGTTTTCTCTTTTCATTCTGGCGTAGGATTTACGCGTTGGTGTGAGCGAGAGCGGCGCGAGTGGTGAGAGGCTGATGCCTAGTGTAGAGTTTCCGCGTAAACTCGTGATCAGTGGTGAAAGGACGTAACTGAGGGATGAATGAAAGCGTGTTGCGATCCTGAAGCGACGGTCGCTGTCGACGCCGCTTCCGGTAAATCCGATCTACAACTCCATGCACTTAGTTTTGCTCAAAACTGTTCCTTGCTTTTAAACGTTGATAATTTCCAATACTGATGAAAACGTAGCTTTAGAGCAATAATTCACAATAATTTCGCAGTAGAGAACAAATTTATCGTGGCATTATAGTACATCGCCATTAAAGTCATAGCTGGTAATGCATGGTCGAGAATGGGCAGAAAAAGAGAAGAATGTAAGAAGCTGGAAGAGGCCTATGTCATAATATAAAACAAATCTATACAAGTATTTAGATGTTAGTATTAAGTAATAATTTAAGTAAATCGGAAATAAAGATAATAATATTATTATTATTTTAGTAACAGACTTTAGTCATATATATTTCTGTCAAATATGATATTATTATTTATTTATTACTAGTTGCGTCTCACGATTTCACCCACGGATAAAAATATGGTAAGTGTTAAAGCAGCGTATAAAATATCTGCATTCCATTTATTAAAATTGGTACAGTAGTTACGGAGATTAATGATAGCAAACTTTGACTTAAATAGCAAACTCTTTTCAACAAAAAAAACTAAATAAACTAAAAAAAAAAATGTTTTTAATTGGTTAATAAATGGTTTTAATTGTGTTTATTACTAATTTTTTTTATTCCTAGATAGGCTTGCGTTTGACCACTATCGCACCTGATGGTAAGTAACGATGCGGTCTAGGATGTAACACTAAAGAAAAGAATAAATAAATAATAATTAATGAATACTAAACAAACTACAAAAACTATGAATACATGTAAAAAAATTAATCAAAATAAAACAAAACTTAACTGGTTTTATAACCGCATTTTACGCGTATACATTTAATATACCAACTCGACAAGTCCTCGACGAAAGTTAGGTGTGAGGAAGCACTCGACAAACATCGGTGAAAGAATCGCCGGAGGCTGTGAACTCCCGTGGTAACCGGCTGTTTTACTGCGAGGAAAATACTCAACTTTATATCTTTAAACAAAATGCTATTTACACACCACAGGTTCTATAGAATACATACTTTTGGTTTAACAATGCTCCATATTTCTTTTTTTTTATGTTAAGGAATGACGTGACGAGCTTGCCGTTCGCCTGGTGTTAAACGACACGGCTGCCCATATCAGCTGCAGTGTCACTCGGAACTCTAAAGTATAGAGGTTCGCGTGACACTGCACTGCGCACGTCATCCAGAGACATCAGCACAATCTAATAATAAGATTATTAAACTGTGAGATCAGTTCATTAAGTCTCATTTGCCCAGTAATGTCACTAGCTACAGTGCCCTTCAAACCGGAACACAGCAGTGCTTGCGCACTACTGCTTGGCGGCAGAATAACTGGCAAAGCGGTGGTACCTACCTAGACGAACTTTGCAGTAAAGTCCTACCACCTAGTATACCATAAAATGTAGGAACTATATAGGTAGAATTTCCCTTCTAAGATTGTTTTTTGTTTTGGCTCCACACTTTTGTGTATTTAGCCAGTGTCAAGTAATTCTTCTAGGATTTTATTCAACAGAAACATTAATATGTACAGGCACTCTATAAATAAAAAGTTACAACTAATAAAACATTAAAACATTTCACTTCTTAATATATTTTTGAGTTCTCACACATTTTTTATAGAAAAAATTAGTTCTGTAAATTACCATAGAAGCGCTCGCGGCTTTACACCAAACTTATTTGTTTTCTGCCTCTTAGTTATTGGGGATAAACGTGTTTTGATGTTCCGGTACAGAAGAGCATATATAACATAATATCACGTTTACTCTTTTGTTTTCTTTTTAATTTTGTTTATGTAACCCTACCCATAAAAATTAACAAGAGGGTTTTGGCGGGAATGCGAAAAAGATTGCGTCGCCGCATTGTATTATTTTCCAAAACTTGTGTAATTTTCAGTGTTAGTGCATAAAATTGGTGGCATTCTATTCGTTAAGTGCTGGATTACAGGCGTGAGTGTGGGAAAATGGTATAATGATGGTGAAACGTTTCTTTCCGTGTTGTTTCCAAAACTCCATAGAAGCTTCTGGTAAAGTTGCCACCACTTTACTAGGAGTATGACTTTGCTAGACTATGACTTGACTTGATGACTTCGACTGTGACTTGACACATATTTGCGTTAAATATCATTAACTTGATAAATTATTAATTACTTGACACTGGCTAAATACACAATAGTGTGGAGCCAAAACATAAAAAAAATACAAAGGACTATTATTATGGATTTATATTTGATTTTTTTTTTTTTAAATTATTTATCGTGCAAGGCCGGGGCGGGCCGTTAGTCTATAATACCTAAATTGTACTAAAGGTACGAAATAATAAATACGAAGACTACCTTTCAGGTAGTTAGGCAGAATAATCGAATGGTTTGTAATAGCTCATTTCATTACAAAAGGACCATTCATGCGGACTCTAATCGGTAAATTGCTCTTACCCACTTAAAAGGAACGATTAATATTGAATGCGGAAGATGATAAAAAGAAATAAATGTCAGGGATTAATTCTATAGAACCGCTTGGCCTTTAATTTATGCAACACACAGTCTTCCCGTTATACTATCAAAAAGTGTGTAAAATCTTCATATTCTAAATTTATATACCTGTGCAAGTATGTGAAATATATCAGTGCTATTACCTATTGTATTATGTTTAAAATAATTCTATCAAATAAGTAAATACTACAGTAATATAGCAACTACTATTTAACATTACCCGCTACAAAAAAAAAACATTTGGACTATATACTAGCCGCGATGACCTATAGATAGTCCAAATGCTCCAGCCCACAACCAAATAATTTTTATACCATGTAAACAACTTCAAAAAAAAAAAAACCAAAATCTGTTAGTGTAGTTATGTTAGGGGCGGCCGTGTCACTAACATCACGTGAATGACTAGCTCTTCATATCATTCACTAACATAAAAAAAAACATAGTAAAATCTCCAAAAGTTGAGGATTGTATTCTAAGAACGTTTCTTTGTAGCTATAAAACAGTTGAGATACCTTCCTTTCCACCCCATTCTAAAAGTATTTATTCTATTTTAAGTAACGCGGAATTTTTTTTTTATTTGTTGCAAAACCTTACGACTTAGTTTGCTGAAATTACTTTGGGAGATTGTTGTTTATCTATGTAGCTGATCAAAGCTTTGGTAGAACTGTCCCGAGTCATGGGTCGATAGAGGCTAACTTGTTTGATTGACAAATTATATTTGATATTTACATTTCCGAAATTAATAAATAACAATTATTAATAATTAATTAATAATAATCAATAATTAATTAATGATAATTAATAATTAATTAATAATATTTAATAATTAATTAATAATTAATAAATTAATTAAGCACTGTAATTTTATATGCTTAGTGAAATAATTTAATTTTAAGTACCTAATATAATTTTGACTTGTAAAAGTGCTAAAATTAGTCTATTTGCAATAAATCTTTTGACTTTGACTTTGAAATAAATTTTTGTGGACATTTCACACAGCGCCTGGCCTGGCGCGCCTTGCCTCAAACTAAGCAAAGCTTGGGATGGACGGACGTCACCAAAAAAAAAAGAAAAGTCTGGGTACGTGAGCTGGGCTGGCTGGTGAGCACGCTACAGCAGTAGTGCGCGAGCACTGTTGTGTTCCGGTTTAAAAGTCACTGCAGCTAGTAAAATTACTGGGCCAATGCGATTTCTGACCTACTGGGCGATCACGTAACTCGATTGGAACAGCTAAAAACACAAATTAGTATGGTTTGGACAGTTTCAATACGCAGTTTATGTGCATAATTAGTATGGAAATTTCTCCTGTTGCATTGCAATGGAAGTTTCGTGATCACCACCCTGATCTCACAGTCTATCACTAGACTTCTGATTACCAGACTGTGCTTAAGTCTCAGGATGACGAGTTCCAAGTGACACTGCAACTGTTATGGGCGGCTGTGTCGCTTGACAGCAGGTGAATGACTACGCCGTCACGCAAATCATTTAGAGAAAAAAAAGATATTATTCATTTAACAACAAACTTTTAATTTTACTTAATTATATCAAACGTTTTTGCATAAAACATTTCGACATATAGTTGAATCAACTTCACAAGCTCTATCTAAAAGTAGGTATATAGGAGATTTAACTTCGAACCAATGCATTCAGATTATTTTGGCACGACTTCTGCTTGTATAGGCGAGGGGAAAATGGTGTATGGAAAACTTATGGTGCCCATATATTTTGGCAATATCGTTCAATTTATTTATGACTGGGTTGGAAGCTATATCTGTTTAGGTATAAGGAATGTCATGGTGCATAAATGCAACAATACCTCTAGACTAATAAGTAATTATTATAAAAAAATATTTATTTTGTGTTATTGCACCTTATTATCTGAGAATGCAGGGTCATGTGCAGGTTCTCTAGATCACAAGCGCTTATGTTTTGACTTTTGACGTGTAAGTTAAATCTGTTAGCACCTCAGACATTTCTAACACTGACTGATCATAACGAGCTTAACCCACTGGTAGTAGAAAATAAAGGATGGAATCTACAATATCTTATAGGCAAGCGTGCTGCATCACTTACCATCAAGTGAGACAGCAGTGGTCAAATGTGAGCCTATCTAAGATTTAAAAAAAAACGAGAGTGTTTAGACCAGGTGACTGAAGTAAAACTTCTTTAGTTTAGCTCTAACTATCGGCTGGTATAACTTTGTTTTTGCTTTATTCAATGTTAATGTCGCCATCTTGACAATTATAAATTGTCATTTTATCGGACACGCCAACATAAAAATACAAACTATTAACTTTTTTATGTTGACAATGGAGATCTACGTTGGCCAACAATTTTCAACTTCCGTTCGCTTCTTACTCTTCAAGTCAAGCATGCGTAAAGAATTTTTACTTCAAAAAACTTACGGATATTTGATGGTTAAAGGATCCTTTTATAGAGAGTATATTAAGTAAGCATTTTTGAAAATATAACCTCTAATAGTGTTCAAAATTCAAAATATAAAAAAATACGCGGGTAAAGCAAGGATTTTTTTTCACCCGCATGTCTGTGACGAACTTATCCACCAAAAGAATAACGTCTAGTCTTCCTACGCTTGGAGAACTTTGTAAACATTCGAGACGAGACGAACCTATGTATTACCTATGTTGATAAAACACCGGCAACTACGTGTATTACGTTGGCAGTGTCGCACCTTGTCGCATTTAGATATATATTTAAGGTTATAAGCTTGCTAAATTTTTCTTGAAAAACATTCTCCGCAACTACCAAGAATTGTATGAAATTATAAAGTAAGGGCTATGGAAAACGGCTTTTAGCTTTTTTAAGTAATAGAGTGATAATATTTCTACGAATGCAATGTTTCAAAAATGGTAAAAATATTCATATTTTATAGAGACAAAGTCCTACAGCCAAGTTAAATTTATTGCAGTAGAGTACGTGCAAAGGTCGACGAAACATTTTGCAACTAAGCTTTGGAACATATTTTTATAGATATGTTTAAGCCTCTGCATTCCGTCTGTATTTACAGTCAGTTTTGAATGTAGTATCGTTTGTGAAAAATCAACTTTTGTAGAGCTGTGTCTATTTTCGAAAGGAACGGAAAGGCAAGGTCTATGAAGTGGTGGAATGCATAGAATAGGAGTCAAATAATGCACATTTTAATAGTCTAGCCGGAGTTTTGGGGCATAATTATGTATGCACATGAAAAAGTTTAAATAATTATTGATATATTTTATTACTACTTTAGCTGCCTTTATGACGTCACTAGTTGCTCCCCACGACTTTCCGTGGATAAAAAGTAGCCTATATGTTAAGCCACCATGTAAGCTATCTATATTCTAAATTTCATCCAAACCCGTTCAGCCATTTGAGCGTGAAAGAGTAACAAAGATTTATACAGATTTTCGCATTTATATATAATATTAGTAATATGCTTACGAGTTAACTAAGAAGGCTTTCATAGAGATAACCGTTCTTAAATCAATGCATAACCCAACACCGTGGTGTGAGATTTTTAAATCGATAAATAAAATAAAATAAAATAACACCCAACGATCACATACATAGATCCTGAACCCTAACTAGAATTCCCTGTGTCTTGGGACCCAGGATAGATCCTCGTAGGAGGACCATGGTCCCATAACACCCAGAATCAGAACAAGTATTGTGTATAGATTAATAAAACGCAACCAAAAATAATTTAGATATGATAATTCAAATCATAAAAAACGGGAATCCAGAGATCCAATCTAATTTGCGAAGACAATAGCACGTGGCCGCAATTAGTGGAATGGCCAACGAACAAACGCGTTCATCACAAAAGACTAGGCCAGACAAGGGTTTTTCATTTCTTCCAAATGAGCAAACTACAGGTACAGTACATTTAGTTAGCAGTAAGAAACGTTTACTGATAATTTAGGTGCATGCAAAAGTAGAGTTTTGTCACCTGTTTGACTCATTATAGTTACAGAACTCAGTGTAAAAGAATATATTCGTCACTTATTAGTATGTGCGATAGAAGTATACGGAAAATCGAGAATCTCATATTCGGCACTAGAATAGCGTAAAAGTCGTCATTTAAAAAAATGAGAGTAGACTGTGACTGTGTCACAGTAGACTGTGAACTTTGACTTGGTTATCCAATTTTGCGTCATCGTTGCAGATCATATATATAAATAAGATAATTGCTGTAGAATAAAATAACTTTTAATGTATAGATGGTAGGGTTGATTATTTGTTGCAATTTTTTTATCCTAAATTAAAATATCCCCGTCTTTTTTTCATTTATCAGAAGAGTACCGTAAGAGTAGTACGAGAGTTTAGCTTTAGATTTTTTTTTATTAGAAATTTTAGAATTTCGAATAGCGAAACAGATATTGAGCCCACTGTTTAAATACTTATTAATATTTTACTATTATTGACATCTAAAGTCAATTCAACATGATAAAGTAATACACATCTCATTACTCATACTGTTAGTAAATTGTAGCGCTGTGTTTCAGTGGCATAGGGAAGATTTGTTGTTAAGAACGAAGGGCCTACGAGTGTGGCTATTGTTCTTTCCCAGTTTGGTGAGCACTTGTGCTCTGTTGTTCTAATCGTGATTACAGGGGAGACTTAACTTATGATTTTTATAGACAATGAACTCGGTAAACAAACAATCACAATAGAAAGAGGAGCGCACTTGTTTGAAGAAGTGAAGAAGTATAAAGAGCTGTTTATTATTATGACTGAAACGATTTCGTATTGTTTTGGTGCTTTGGGATGAAAAATTGTTTTAATTGCTAGATTAACAATAACTCCTCAACTCTTTATCAAATTTTGATAGTAGCTTAATAATAATAATAATAACACCCAACGATCACATACATAGATCCTGGACACCAACTAGGATTCCCTGTATCTAGGGACCCAGAAACCACGAGGACCATGGTGTTGTGGACACCTAGACACAGAAAAAGTATTTGCGCTTTGTTTTTCTGTGCACAAATCCTGGGTTAAAAAATGTTCTTCGTGCAAGTCTTGCTTTGCCTTTCATCTTGTAATGTCATCTAATGAGCTCGAAAATGTTGTAAGAAATATAAAGTTCACAAAGATTAAATTTGTAGAGCCTGACCAATATAAAACAGGGATCTCGTTGTTTAGGAAATCAAGCTACGAGCCTCTATAAAAGCCTCAGTAATCAGCATGATACAGTGTGCACCAAAATGCAGAACTTCACCGAATTATTTGACAGTGAAACGGATTTTGCATTTGTAAAATGTACACAACGATTTGGTACATATCTAATCCCAAAGAAAGCTTGTTAATAAAATCACCTACAATGAAGATTGTCAGGCTTTTAACTTTCACAAAAATCCTTTATTTTTTTTATTTTTTTTTTACTTCAAGCTTGTCTAGCATTTGACCACGCTCTCTAGCTAGTTGTTGCGGGGATTAATCCGTAGGCAAAATAAATAGATAAAGCAAGGTTAGACCGACAGTACGTACAGTAAATAGCTGAACTTTATCTAAAAATGGTATAATGTAATAATAATAATGACGCCCAACGATCACATACATAGATCTTGGACCCTAACTAGGATTCTCTGTATCTAGGGACCCAGCTACTACGAGGACCGAGGTCGTACAGCACCCAGACACAGAACAAGTACCTATTTGCCCTTTTTTTGTTATGCACAAATACTTATCCTGCCGCGGGAATAGAATCCGCCGCCTCTGGGTTAAAAGCCAACCTGCTCAACCACCACACCACAGAAGCTGTCATGTAATATACTTTACATAAAAAAAGAAAACAAAACTTCCGTTCCGGCGCACCTAGGTATAAAGCTCATTGTAAAGCATATCACAATCGACCACCGCAGGAACGTCGGTCGGTGTGGTCGCCCCCTAATAGTTAATGCGTGACTTGTTTAACTGTATAAATAACATTCGTATTTTGTACCACTGTCAGTGTCACAGTTAGACAAGAATACAATGAAGTTTGTTCATTATTAAAAACGTAGTAAGTAGATACTTGTGTATTAATACAATGGGTGTCATTGGCGTTTGTGAAGGGATGTATTTTTTTACTTTTACAATATTTTTGACATTTTTTAGCTGATTTTTACCAAATAGCAAGAACTGTTAATAGCTTAATGAACCTTGATGATGGATGTAAGAGATAAGTATCCTGTAAAAATTTAGTGGTGTTCTATAGGGAAGTATATTTTCAGTGGACGGCTTTCAACTGATAACTTCCAGCTATTGAATTAAATATTTGTATATTATATAGCATTTTGGTAAAGCCTGAAGTACAACTTACGCCAAAAGAAACGATGACGTAACGTAATATTCGCTTAAACTGAAAAAATTACAATTCTACAGTTTATTACAGTTCTTTAGATTTACTAAATCATTGTAACCGTAAGTAAAAGCAATTCCAAAGAGTATAAATCTAGTAAAGTTGGACGTGCATACAATTTAACAAGTCTGTAAGTTAACAACGGTTTATTATTCCCCCCGGCTGCCAACTGCGAATGCAATAGGTACGTACCTATAACTGAGCCCTAGACGAACTTTGCAGAAAAGTCCTATCACCTAGTAACTGTGTATTAAAACACCAAATTATAGGAACTTTCGACAAAATCGATCGATTT
This sequence comes from Ennomos fuscantarius, assembly GCA_905220475.3. NCBI lineage: Eukaryota > Metazoa > Arthropoda > Insecta > Lepidoptera > Geometridae > Ennomos > Ennomos fuscantarius. Next base: position 7,780,451 of record HG992037.1, on the reverse strand, counting down.
TTGTACCTACGATATATTTGAAATTAGTATACATTTTTAAATTATTTGTTTTTCTATTTTGTTGATAGTAGTAATAAGTTTCAAAAAGCAGGTCTTTAAATAGCTAGCAGTGTTAAGTGCATAGGGTACTGAAGCGTGCTTTATTAGAAGCACATTATTCGGCCGGCTGGCCACAGTTGCACAGTACTTTAACCACAGAATATATTATAGTTCTCGGTGCTTTAACTAAGTATTTTGCACCGTGAATGTATATCTGAGGCGGCTTTAGAGATTTCATGTTTTATTCAACTATATTTAACAACGAGCTTCTGCCCGCAGCTACGCCCGCGGCGTGACCTACGGGAAAATAATTCAACCACCCATTTCACCCTCTTAAGGGTGGAATTTCGAAAAATCCTTTCTTAGCGGATGCCTACGTCAAAATATCTACCTGCATGCCAAATTTCAGCCCGATCCGTCCAGTGGTTTGGGCTGTGCGTTGATAGATCACTATGTGAGTCAGTCAATCAGTCAGTCACCTTTGAGTTATATATTTAGATTAGGTTTAGAGCATCAGCACGCGTACTCAGACACTTATTCTCTAGCCTAAATTTCACACAGCGCCATCTAGACCCAAACTAAGCAAATAATAAATCACATCACATACCTAATCATCCGGAAGATGTCCGCTACTGACGGATAGGCTTGGTGATCTTCAGACAGAGAAGAACGCTGCTCTCTATTCCCTAGATATTCCCTAAGCCGGCTTTTACGGTATAAGCGGGAAGAGATGGAGTGGTTCTGTTTGAGCTCCGGGATAAAATATGTAGCGTTTGCGTTGAGAGAATAATAACAATAATAATAACGGCCAACGATCACATACATAGATTCTGTACCCTAACGAGGATTCTCCGTGTCTAGGGACTCAGGAATTACGAGGACTACGGTCCCACAACACCCAGACTCAGAACAAGTATTTGCGCTTTTTTATCTAAATATATATAACTCAAAGGTGACTGACTGACTGACATAGTGATCCATCAACGCACAGCCCAAACCACTGGACGGGTCGGGCTGAAATTTGGCATGCAGGTAGACGTTATGACGTAGGCATCCGCTAAGAAAGGATTTTTAAAAATTCCACATTTAAGAGGGTGAAATGGGTGGTTGAATTATTTTCCCATAGGCCACGCCGCGGGCAAAGCTGCGGGCAGAAGCTCGTAATATAATATAGGTAATGTGAAAGTCTGTGTATGCATAATGTTGTTACCATGCAGCACCTCTGAAACGGCTAAACGGTTTACGAAAGGTATATGTTGTTACTGATCCTGGAATATTGTGTAAGATTTAACACGGTAAATTGACCACGTGGTTGACAGTAGTGACAGGGCGCAGTAGACAGATATAAGCCCCTGAGAACGACACTTTTACTTCGATTCTTGTCAAATACATCAGAAAAGTAAACTTTAGATTGCAACTAGTTAATGGCACACTCAATTTTGTGATTGAATTGTTTACTCAGCGTTGTATATGCCTAACGTGATTCAAGCCGTCAATGTTTCATGGGTGGTGTAAAGTTTCTGCAATTGCGAGGGTTTATTCACATAGTAAAGTTGACAATACATATATGTCTCGCGTGTTTTCTTTACATACTAGGTACTGTAAATCTATAGCTAGGTAATTAAATCCAATACAATTTGATGATGGATTATGCAGTTTTTTTTATTTATAAGTTTGGATACAGTTTAAGATTTAGATACTTAGTCTATATTTGATTTAGTTCAAAATTGTATTTTGTGTATTTATTAGTACTTATTGAAATAAATGTACAGTGTATATTTTATTTGTACAAAAAAGAAGTTGAAATTACCATACCATAGACAAATAGATTTATTTTTAAATTAAATTTCAGTTATTTTAGGACACAGTTGAATTGGAATCTGTACGCTTAAAGTTTGACTGACGTTTTCACACAATTTTTGCATCATAAATGTCACGAGAGTATCAAAAATATTCTAGAGCTCTTGAAAATCTATTTAAAGTAGCGAAATTGCCACTCAATTTAAAAAATTATATAAATAATAAACTAATATATTAGGTCTTTACCTATGAAATTGCCGTTTTGTTTGAAAAAAGTTAAAGTTTTTTTTTTCGAACTTATTTATTTCTTTTATTCAAAGTAATCACCCCTGCAATCAATGCATCTTTGCCAACGCTGTGGCAGTTTATGGATGCCCTTCTTGAAAAAATCAGCAGGACGGGAGACAACAAACTCTTCAAAGGCGTTTTGTACTGCCTCTCAGGAATTGAATTTTTTTCCCGCTAAAAGTTGTCCAAATTTTGGAAAAAGTAATAGTCGGTAGGCGCAAGATCTGGTGAGTATGGCGGATGAGGGAGAGCTTCCAAACCCAACTCATGCAGCTTAGAGACGGTCTGTTGTGCAGTATGGGGTCGCGCGTTGTCGTGAAGTAGCAGTGGAGACGACCGATTGACCAAAGCTGGTTGCAGACGTGCGAGTTTCGCCATCATTGTGGTCAGTTCTTCAATATACACATCTGCAGTACTGCTCTCGCCGTTTTGTAAAAAGCTATGATGAATCACACCAGCACTAGACCACCAAACTGTGACCATCACCTTTCTAGGGGTCATTTTTCGTTTTGCACATTGTTTTGGTACCGAACCAGGATCTAACCAACTTGCTGAGCGCTTTCGATTGTCAAAAAGAATCCATTTTTTGTCGCGCGTAACAATTCGGTTCAAAATTCCTTCATTTCTGTGCCTGTTAAGCAGCGCAAGGCAAGTCTCGACGCGTACGTTGCGCTGGCGATCGTTAAGTTCGTGGGGCACCCATCTATCAAGCTTTTTTATCTTGCCAATCTGTCGCAAATGGACCAATATTGTTTTGATGCTAACATCAAAAGCTGCTGCCAGCTCAGCTGTAGATTGAGATTCATCAGCTTCCACAATCGCCTTTAATTTATCATTGTTGACCAAAGTTTCCGGACGACCACGAGGTTCATTTTTCAAGTCAAAATTCCCAGAACGGAACCGAGCAAACCAATAACGGGTTGTACGTTCGTTTGTACAGTTCTCTCCGTAAACGTCGTTGATGTTACGTGTCGTTTGTGCCGCGTCGTGGCAACGACGGAACTCATATTCCATAATTACACGAAATTTCAAAGTATCCATTATGAGGAAAAATGTTGAAATGTAATGAAAATACAACGCTAATCAATAAACAAAAGACTTATATTGTAAATAGAATGTCATATTTTTAAAACAAAATTAATTTGAATTTAGAATTCATAGCCAATCAAAACTTTTTTTTTGTTTGAAAAAGTCTGTACTGCAATACGGCAATTTCATAGGTAAAGACCTATTATAAAATTATCTTGTCACAGTGTTTACAACGAAACTCTTGACCGATTCTTATGAACTTTTTTGTGTATATTCAGTAGGTATAGAATAGGACGCAAACTATCACCATTACCGTTTTTCATCACAACGCGGGTGAAACCGCGGGGCGCACCTAGTATTTATCTTTTTTTCGTAATATTTATGTAGGCACTTATTCAGAAAAAATAAAACCAAAATAAGCAAGAACCTTATCCTTTTTTAAGCCATTTTATAATGCAACACAAATACAATTCTAAAGATTTTTATTTCTTACTGTTCTCGTCCATCTTCCATAATTTAACTGTAATGTAATTACTAGCGTAACTAAAATAAACGTAGACAAAACGTTTGTTTTTTTTTTTTTTTTTTTTTTTTTTTTTTTATGGTACGAAATGACATGACGAGCAAGCCGCTCGCCTGATGTTAAGCGACACGACTGCCCATATCAGTTGCAGTGACACTTGAAACACTAAATTATAGTTTCGCGTGACACTGCACTGCGCATGTCATTCTGAGACATCACAGTCTGGTAATAAGATTACATAACTGTGAGATTAGGTCATAAAGTCTCATTTGCCCAGTAATTTCACTAGCTACAGTGCCCTTCAAACCGGAACACAGTAGTGCTTGCGCACTACTGCTTGGCGGCAGAATAACTGGCAAAGCGGTGGTACCTACCTAGACGAACTTTGCAGAAAAGTCCTACCACCTAGTAACAAGTTAAAAGAACGTACAATAAATAAATAAGTAATATATGAAAAAAGAGTGGACCAAAGAACGGGTGGCAAAGCAGCATTAAAAAAAACGTAGAAAGAAGAAAATGAATTTCATGATGCTGTTATTTCAGTGGTTCATTTATCGCAATGAAACAAAATTATGTTTTGGATTCATTCTCAGCGTGCAGTTTCGCTTAATTCGTTTCCTCTCAGCTTAGAATATACACTAGCATATTCAGTGCTGTGTCTATAGACATACCAAAAAAGCTTTTAGCGTTCGACCTTTTAGTTTTCGTTGATCGAAAAAATATCATGTTAGAAGGATAGTAGTAAATTTTTTGGGTAACTGAGAGAAGAAGGGTTGGAATCTCTTGAGTAAATATCTAGAGATCCGACTGCAGGATACCTATAAGGCATACATACATTTTTCATCTATCTATCTTCTTTAGCACTTCTCAGTGGTCACCACAAATAACGGTAATTCGTTTTTTACGTCTAACAGTTATATGAGAGTGCTAATCAAAATATATGGCCCAGAACCTTGTTGGCATGACTTTATACTTTGGACTAGTGCGGTGGATAGTTGAGTACAGCTATTTACGTAGTTACTAGGTTAAAATTGCTGCTGTTGAATTCTTTATTTCCCTTTTTTACTACCTAGTAAATACTTGACATGCTAAGGAGGATAAAAAGAAAATATACAAGTGTATATAGTAAGCTCAATTTAAAATTCTTATTATGATACCTGCAAATAAATTTTAAGGCATTTACACTTTTTTACAAAGTAGTTCAACCAAGGTAAGTATCTCTAAGGCAATTTTTCCATGTAAAGCGTTCCCGATATTGATAAAACCGAGCAATATGTCACAAAACCGTAACTCTAAACTCAATTACAAGTTTTACTATAAATCAATTGGCAGTGTCTCGTAACCTGTGGCGATGCAACTCTACATCGCGTAACATAGAATACTAAGCAGTTAGTACGAGAAACGCATGGATGGCTGTTTTGCGCAGTCGTCGGCAGTAGCGCCACGCGGCGGAAATCCGTAACTTTTGACAGGCGGTTAAAATGGCCGCGTGAACACGCGATCTGCCACGCTGAACTACGTACGTCACGCGCGAACCTGTTACTCGAAGCCGGTTTAACGAACTATGTTATAGTGCCTATACGGACTTTGGTTAAACATTGAGTCGTTACTTCGTGAAATCAATATGGCCTTGCATCTGGAGACGGCGTTGCAACGGAAGCTGAGCTACAAGCTGACCACGGTGAGTGCATGCCGCTGCCGCCCGCCTTGCGTATCGATCGCCGCCCTCGTGGTTAGAACATATGGTGTCCGCTACGAGTGTAGCGCCGTAACTACGCAACTACGTTCCGAAACCTTTCAGTTTCCACGTTAAATGTACTTTTCGCTTGTAATTCTGTTATGAAACAAACTTATATAATTTTAGATGGCGTTAATTTGGAGGCTGTAGAGCGAGTAACCATGTAAATAAACACTTGTTAGGGACGCTACGCCGACGTCGGCATTTTTATAGCGTAATTTCATTTGGTATTCACATTGTTAGCATGTTTACCTAGACGTAAACAGACAAAATGTAAACTTTGGAAGGTAAACTGTTTGAGTTTTTTTCATACTAAAATCTACACCTACATATAGGCATAAAAACTATCTAACAAGTACCTAAATAATAGGTGCTATGCATGCACATAGGTCTACGGAACGATCTACGTCATAACATTTCTTCATTTCGTAGGCTGGCATTTATTTTTTACAATGGAAATAACTTCGTAAATCTTCCCAAAACTTTTTCGATACGGTGATAATGCCTTTAGTAAAAAAAACAACCTTGTTGTCCCAAAGATGCTCTTTTGGAGTTGATATTAATTGTTGGAAAATCTTGTATAAGTACGGTTTCTGTTATGGCTGCGGCGTTAGTTTTAAATAATGTATAAACTTCTTGGTAAAACCAAGACTAATTAACAAACACTTCTAAACTCAGCCAAAAGGTTTGGCAAACGTCGTAGGTGTTTGCCAGTACATAGTATTATATAATCTTTGCCAGTACCTAACGCCTACGAACTCCGGAAAGGTCAACGGTTCACAATAGTAGATGGAATGCCTAAAGGAGGTATTTGAGTAGTTAATAGAATCACTGTGATTCTTAAGAACTTTCCTTCTTACTAACCTTTCAGGACGTGTAGTGTATTCTATGAGTGTCGTATCTACAGTGACGTTACCGGTTCTTTTCTGAAACTTCTTCAGCGTTGACTGATATTAACTGACTGACTGATATTAAGAAAATTTTGTGATTTTGTAGCTTCAGAGCGCCCCAAAGGATCACAGTATTATCAGTACTTATCAATGGTACTGCTAAAGGGTACATGATTGTACTTTGTGTATTCTTAAAACTTAAAACATGCTCAGAAAACTTTAGGCAAGTTTTCTCAGCAGGTTTCTTGCATTTGCCACTATATATAATATATTATTATAGAGAAGTTACAACTTAGAAGAACTGTATATGTCGCTAACTTTTTTATAACAAATGACCACAGAGAAAGGGAAAACTATGCTTGCGCCCCGAGAGCATAGTTTTACTTGTTCTGTGGTATAGGCAATATTACTATTTTAGTTGTTTCTATGGAATTTAATTTGGCCGAACAAAACTCGGTCAAACTAACCACTTATTTCTTTACTAAATTAAATGGCAACAGCAAAGGTGACAAAAACAACAAAAAGGTCTTTAGTATTCTGAAAATATTATTGTTATTAATATAACAATAATATTTTCTACTACACTTTCTACTACTATATTTTTTACTCTTAAATTATTATTATTATCAATAGCCTTCAATGACTATGATTATATCATCGATCCGCGATTGTTTTAAATCCGCACAATATAAAAAATGATAAATAATAATATATAATATATACATATATTATATTATATTTATTAATAATATATAATAATATTTTTTTATTATCAATAGCCTTCAACGACTATGATTATGTCGATCCGCGATTGTTTTAAATTCGCACAATATAAAAAATGATAAATAATAATATAAGTATATAACAAAATGAAATCCACTTTAACTTTTGTAACACCTAACTAAAGTTTTTACTTTTATACGAACCACCTTTTTACTTCCGAAACCTTAAGCAAAACGTTTTAAATAAAGCCGTCCACAGCCACGAAGTCTTATTTCTTACGTAAATTTAGACGTACTATTACATAATTAAAGAAGCGCCGAGATAAGTCGGTACTTAGTTAATTAATTTTGTATCTGCTTATCCCTTAAAACTCTACTAACGGTAAAATAATCCGACCCAATTTTATCATGATCCGTTTTGTGTTTAAACGTATATTTGGAGTTGTTATTATTAAAATTCTGCCTAAATTTACTATTAAAAGGATTATGATCTATACATATAAAATTCAAAGTCCTGACTGACTGACTTATATCAACGTATAAACCGCTGGTCCTAGAGACTTGAAATTTATAGGGTGTGTTCTTTGTAAAGTGTGATTAGAAAGGGTTTCTCGAAATTCCACCCCTAAGAGGGTGAAACGGGTAGTTGAATTATCTATGAAAAAATATCTTCTTCGTTTCTTATAGGCCACGCGGGCGAAGCCGCGCGCAGAATCTATATCATATAATTTTCAATTATAAGTAGATAAGATTTATGTTTAACAAAAAGTTCTAAGAATAGGGTAAATAAATTGATCAGAGTTTCAGATGTGACTTACGTAGGTAGATATTTTTTCTCCACCGTAAGTCCAATAAAGTGCCTAACGACATAGAAATTTTGCGATTCATTGTTATTGTTTTTACGTGTCTGAGAATTTAATTATTGTATAAATTTAGGGCGTAAATCACTTTAACACGAAGAAAGCACTAAATATGTGCTTACGTAAATCCAGTAAATTACCTAACGACAAAGAAAGCTTTTTGTGATTCACTGTTATTATGTTTTGAGTTTCTGAATTTAATGAATGTTTGAATTTAGGGCGTAAATCACTTTATTATAAAGAAAGCACTAAATAAAGCCTTAACTGCTTAGGGGAACAAATGAAAAACTAAGATGCGGAAAATATATAGCAAGCTCTCAGTCGAGCTTTTAGCATGGTACATAACTTGCTAGAAGGTCCTAAAAAGAATAGCATCGACCCTACCAATACCCCCGTCACAAAGACAATTTTGATCTTCATATGAAGGTGCGCGCATTCCACAATGCTTGAACTGGGCTTGAATAAAGTAAATCATCAAGCAGTAATCTAATTTAATAGGTTTAGCGATCAGCTGTTGCGGCATGAAGAGGGAACCAACGCACACAAACTTTTATAATAGCATTAGTGTGATAGTGTGTACGTTAACTACACATATATTTTAATCCAGCGTGAGCTTCAACTAAGTAGGTACCTACGTTTTATTGCTTATCTGTAAATCTTGGCAGTCTCGTCGCACATGTAAAGGTGAATCCGTGTGAATCCGCATGGAAGGGTCGCTACAGGCCTCTTATTAAATGATACTTGCGTCAGCTTCCCTGCTGTATCGGAAATATGCTTAGGATCATATAATAATGTTTGGGAATGGATGGATAAGTGTATAAGGAAAATCTTTACTCGGAATTTCGTCACGTTTTTGGACGGCACAGAAATATATGTATTTGATGTATGCCTGCACATTTATTATTACAAAAGTAGAAAGTCTCAAATAAGTGCTAATTGGCTGTATATTCAAATTAAATAAGTAAATAATGTCCAACGATCACATACATAGATAGATGTTGGGGACCCTAACTAGGATTCCCTGTGTCTAGGGATTCAGGAACTACGAGGATCATGGTACCACAACACCCAGACTCAGAACAAGCATTTACGCTTTTTTTTCTATGCACAAATACTTGTTCTGCCGCGGGAATCTAATCTGCCGCCATAATCAACTACAAAAGAATCAACTACATAAAGAAAATTTATTGGGAAAGTTGGCTGCAAAAGAATATAATATTAGTGATCTACTAATATTATAATATGTATTTACATGTGAAAAGATCTATTAACTTTTTACATACCTTTGTTGCCAGCAATCCTGATTAATTTTTAACGTCAACGACAATTGATCCGCCTTTCATCATTATTATTTCGTCGGTGAAATTGAATTTTGAATATCATTTCGACCCCATCGCCAAATTTGTTGAAAATACTTATCATAGTAATGAATACCAGTATTTGACGACGATTATGCCATTGTTCTTAACATTGGTAATAAAAAGCCACATAATGTGGTGTCTGACTAAAATACAGAAGATTCACTCCGCGAAGTCACTTAAATAAATAGCGACTCTTACTGCAACGCAATAAAGTGTAGTACACTTTTCACAGCGTAACCAGCCTAATTTTCAAAAATTAAACTACGCTTAAAGTATGGCGATACTCTTCTGATAAAGATAAAATGAAAAAAACAGATATATTTTAATTTCATTTAGCTTTATATAAGGCGACACAGAATCGAAACCACTGAGTCGTGCAACTATTCATCTAATTATCTAATACTACGAGAGGCAATCATTTATGCAGCATTACGTGAAACCACCACACCCATGCTGGATTCTCTGATAGTGCAGCGTTGCTTTCTTCAAATTCTTGGCCCAGCTGAGACAAATAAGTTGCAGAAGTTTAGCAACGTTTATAGAACCTAAACCTTTCTAATGACGATGACAATACGTCTATAAGTATGTAGGTATATTCCAGAGGGACTAAGTAAGTATAGGTATATTACACAAAAAGAATCCAACATAAGGCTTTCTTTTCTATGTAAATCTACGATTTATATTTCGTATACAAGCAACAATAATAATATTGAAAATAAAATGCGTTTAAAATAACCTCCCAGTTACGCCTCCGTAATCCATAAGACGTGTCAGCAAGAAGTCGATTCTAAGCTCCACAATAACAAGGAAAATTATTGTAACGCCCAGTACAATTGTTATTTTCTCTCCATAAATATTTTGCTAATGTACCCGCGGATTGTAAAATATTTCTTCGATCGCAACAAAAGAAAGCTACATACATAAATCACTTGTGCCTTTCCCTGAAGAAATTGTATACGAGGATTGAAAAGATTTCCGTTCATGAGGGCTGTAAGGGCGTACATCCACCACAGCGGAGATGCATGGAGAGGAGAGAAAATTTGACGTATACCTATTTATTTATTTATTTATTGTGATAAAAACGACAAAATCAATTACAATTATCACATAAAGTATTACATACATTAACAAAAAACAAATCAGGGTTATAAAATAATAAAATAATCCAATTAGGCTATTACAATAATGTCAAATAAAATAAAATAATGTCAGGGTTAATTAAATAAAAAGAAAAATTATTCACTATCGCTACAGTCAGGATTACCCGTATTGCTCCATTGGTCACTCACGCTTTCACAATATGTTAATACTGCAGCAACAATATTGGACCACTTGTCAAAAGAAAAATCTAAATCAGCGTTGGCGTCGCGGAGTGCATTGAGGTGGCGTAGAGGGCGAACCAGCGGAGACATCGCTCGTGCCCTAGTATGACCGCTATCAACTGAGAAGAGTTTATGTTGTCTTCTGTCACCACGCCTACTTGACGGGACCTCAATTTCGTCTGGGACGTACAGCACACACAGTAGATTGTGCAAGAGCAGACAGTCAACAGAACCCCTCAGCACTTTGAGGCAAGTGGTGAGCTGATCAAATATTCTTCTCAACTCTAGAAGAATATTATATCTCTATACAGATATGAATAAGGAAGGCACACATGAAGATGTCGAAATCCTATCGGTTGCCATGGTAGTGAAATGTGATACATAAGGTTTAAATTTTGGATAATAAGGGCTATGTTTTATCATTGCTTTGGTTCCATCAGGAAAATGAGGCCGAGAAACGAAATTATACAACATTTTATACAGCATAATTAGAACTTATAGATAATGAGTCTAATGATAATACTGATCAATTTAGACAGCCTCTGTGGTGTGGTGGTTGAGCAGGTCGGCTCATAGCCCGGAGGCGGCTTGTTTGATTCCCGCGGCAGGACAAGTATTTGTGCACAAAAAAAACCGCAAATGTTTGTTCTGGGTCTGGGCGTTGTGGGACCATGGTCCTCGTAGTTCCAGGGTCTCTAGACACAGAGAATCCTAGTAAGGGTCCTGGATCTATGTATGTGATCGTTGGGCGCTATTATTATTATTATTAATTGATTGACGATTTTTATTTCCACTTGCTTTGAAATTTCTCTACTTCTTATAACTGTGAGTATAAACCCTTATTCGAGGCTCGTAAAGATTTTCGTTCATAACAGTTGTTGGGAACCCACGCAAGTTCCGTAACTTTGAATACCATCGAGAGTGGTGTTTTTTGTTTAGTTCCCTAATGGTGCAAGTTATTTTAATGTTAACCGCTGCCTAACGTTATGTTTCCATATTATTTTCTCATTGGGTATCCAGATTATCTAATAATGAAAAAAATTAAAGGAAAGTCAATGGAAAAAAACCTCCGGCTGGCATGGAGTTATTATATTCATCTCACGCACTCCTCTGCGTCCGTATTTCTCGAAAATACATCTTAGATCGTATCGTAACTTGCCATCAGGTGAGATAATAGTCAAACACAAACACATCAATCAAACAATAATAATAATGGAAACATTCAGGGACTTGGCTAAACGTTTGGTGGAGGCATCAGATAACCAGAATGCTGGCCTTTATTTTGCACAGAACATATGAATTTCCATTAAACGTGGTAATTCTGCCAGTATTCTGGGCACTTTCCTCTCCACCAACGGGCTATTTTAAGTTTTATCTAGTTTTAAATTTTAGTCTAGCTTAAGTTTTTAGGTATTGTTTAGATTTTTAGGTCTAGTTTAGTATTATGTTTACATGAAAAAGAATTCAAATAATCTTGCATACTTTTACAGTTCCCAAGTCCAGTCAAAGCATTCATCGATAAACAAACATTATTGTAATAAATATTATTTACTATAATTTGTAATACTAAGATTGCTATTTAATTCGAAACATGACAGTCGCACAACACGTGTCAATTACGAACAATTTTATATTTAGGGTTGCTAATTGTAAATGAATCCTATTGTAATTTCATTAATTAATATTTGAAACTACAATTTACTTCGCATATGTAGTGATCTATGATATCGGTTTATAATACAAACAATTACGAGAAACGAGAACTATTTATAATACAAATGGGTTATGTTTATTACACTGGAAACTTATGAAAAATGGGAATGAGAGATGGTATGGTGGCATCAAGGGGAATGAATCTGTGGCGGCGGTTGAATTAATAAACGACATCATGAAGAATCTACGTGTAAACAAAATTTTTTTTTATGTTAAGGTATGACGTGACGAGCTAGCCGTTCGCCTGATGTTAAACGACATGGCTGCCCATATCAACAGCAGTGTCACTCGGAACTCTAAAGTATAGAGCTTCGCGTGACACTGCACTGCGCACGTCATCCAGAGACATCAGCATAATCTAGTAATACGATTACTAAACTGTGAGATCAGATCATAAAGTCTTATTTGCCCAGTAATTTCACTAGCTACAGTGCCCTTCAAACCGGAACACAGAAGTGCTTGCGCACTACTGCTTGCAGCTACTAAGCGGTGGTACCTATCTAGACGAACTTTGCAGTAAAGTCCTACCACCTAGTGAAATATAAGTCAGTCAGTCAGTCAGGACTTTGAATTTTATATGTATAGATAGATGTAACCAGATTATGTCTTTAAGGCTCTTACGCATAATTTACCACATACTGAGGTCTTATCAACTATGTAAACGAGCCATAAGAGCAACTCTAAATTACGGGCGACCCGCTCGCTTTTTGCCACATTTCTGTATGTAAATCAATGGAGCCGCGCCTCTGAAATCGTCCTAACATTTTGGGCGTTCCGCTTGTGAAGCCGATTAGTTCGTTTGTGCCTTCCAGCAGTACTTAGCTACTTGTTTGTTGTTCTTAATGAGCAATGCCAGCCAAGTTGGGCCTGTTCTCGCCTCAATTAAGACTAAAAACATGGCCAAGTGTCGTCAGAATGCTTTGCAAGTCTTTGCTACTCTTGTCGTAACAATGTTAAGCTTGCACTTGGTTTTGGGTACCTAACTAGTGAATATTTCAGTTATTTCCGGGTGCTTTTTTTGTTTTTGTTTTGGCTCCACACTTTTGTGTATTTAGCCAGTGTCAAGTCTTAGGTCTTTACCTATGAAATTGCCGTATTGCAGTACAGACTTTTTCGAACAAAAAAAAGTTTTGATTGGCTATGAATTCTAAATTCAAATTAATTTTGTTTTAAAAATATGTGGGCAGGAACGGGTTTTGCGTAGGTTGCAACCTATATAACTATAAGCCTTCAGCATGTCCACACCGCGCCGTGTCTGGAACAAGAATGATCCGTAGCACACCAATCGATCCCTTTATATAGTCAGACAGGTAGGGGCGCCATGACAGTTGCCGGTGCTGCCACTGTAATAAATTTAATGCCACCACAGGGTAAATTACGGTGCTCAATCGCTGTGCATAGAGTTTATAACTGGACGTAGCCGCCGTCACGGCCATACTGACGTGCGTACGTCCTCGTACGCTTAGCTTCACTTTGTACCTGGTGATGAGTATCAGTGTAATTGCTCGTTCATCCTGGCAATTAAATTGTGTTAAACTTGAAGTCAAAGTCAAAAGATTACTTTTCAATTTGATTAGTCAAAAGCATTTAACCTGCCAGTCATTGTCAGGGTTAACCCTGGTCTCCTCTCCACAAAGGCCATTTACAAAGAGTTGTAGTTGAAGGGTTAACCCTTCAGGACCATCAGTATCCATTCATTTACAAAAAGTGGACTGGATGGTGCTAGACCGGATAGATATCCCTTTAGCAACCAAAAATCAACAAACTAATACCTTATCCCTTCATTTATAAAAATGGACCGGATAGTGCTAGACCGGATAGATATCCCTTTAGCAACCAAAAATCATCATTTACCTTATCCCTTCATTTGTAAAAAATGGACCGGATAGTGCTAGACCGAATAGATATCCCTTTAGCAACCAAAAATCATCTTTCCAACTAATACCAATTAGTGCTAGACCGGATAGATTATCCCTTTAGCATTCAGACACATTTTTTTTTCATCATTTTAACATTCTCTTTTCTTACTTTTTTCTCTCTTTTTTTCACTTTTTTTTTTTTTACTTTTTTTTCTTTTGCTTACCCTTTTTTTCTTTTTTTTTTCTCATTGTTTTTTTCTCTAACGAATCATTACTTTTTTACCATAACTTTCATTCTCTTTTTTTTTCACTGGTCTGGGTTAACCCTGCAACTAAAATTGATATTAGTGTCACCCGCCGTCACGTCATCATTCACATCACGTCACGCTTAGCGTTGCTTGAAGGGTGATGTAGAAATGGGCAATCCCACTTCTGATGTAGACAGAAACGGGTTCTGCGTAGGTTGCAACCTATATAACTATAAGCCTTCAGCATGTCCACACCGCGCCGTGTCTGGAACAAGAATGATCCGTAGCACACCAATCGATCCCTTTATATAGTCAGACAGGTAGGGGCGCCATGACAGTTGCCGGTGCTGCCACTGTAATGAATTTAATGCCACCACAGGGTAAATTACGGTGCTCAATTGCTGTGCATAGAGTTTATAACTGGACGTAGCCGCCGTCAAATATGACATTCTATTTACAATATAAGTCTTTTGTTTATTGATTAGCGTTGTATTTTCATTACATTTCAACATTTTTCCTCATAATGGATACTTTGAAATTTCGTGTAATTATGGAATATGAGTTCCGTCGTGGCACCAACGCGGCACAAACGACACATAACATCAACGACGTTTACGGAGAGAACTGTACAAACGAACGTACAACCCGTTATTGGTTTGCTCGGTTCCGTTGTGGGAATTTTGACTTGAAAAATGAACCTCGTGGTCGTCCGGAAACTTTGGTCAACAATGATGAATTGAAGACGATTGTGGAAGCTGATGAATCTCAATCTACAGCTGAGCTGGCAGCAGCTTTTGATGTTAGCATCAAAACAATATTGGTCCATTTGCGACAGATTGGCAAGATAAAAAAGCTTGATAGATAGGTGCCCCACGAACTTAACGATCGCCAGCGCAACGTAAGATTCGAGACTTGCCTTGCGCTGCTTAACAGGCACAGAAATGAAGGAATTTTGAACCGAATTGTTACGTGCGACGAAAAATGGATTCTTTTTGACAATCGAAAGCGCTCAGCAAGTTGGTTAGATCCTGGTTCGGTACCAAAGCAATGTGCAAAACGAAAAATGACCCCTAGAAAGGTGATGGTCACAGTTTGATGGTCTAGTGCTGGTGTGATTCATCATAGCTTTTTACAAAACGGCGAGAGCATTACTGCAGATGTGTATATTGAAGAACTGACCACAATGATGGCGAAACTCGCACGTCTGCAACCAGCTTTGGTCAATCGGTCGTCTCCACTCCCGACAACGCGCGACCCCATACTGCACAACAGACCGTCTCTAAGCTGCATGAGTTGGGTTTGGAAGCTCTCCCTCATCCGCCATACTCACCAGATCTTGCGCCTACCGACTATTACTTTTTCCAAAATTTGGACAACTTTTTAGCGGGAAAAAAATTCATTTCCCGAGAGGCAGTACAAAACGCCTTTGAAGAGTTTGTTGTCTCCCGTCCTGCTGATTTTTTCAAGAAGGGCATCCATAAACTGCCACAGCGTTGGCAAAGATGCATTGATTGCAGGGGTGATTACTTTGAATAAAATAAATAAATAAGTTCGAAAAAAAAAATACTTTAACTTTTTTCAAACAAAACGGCAATTTCATAGGTAAAGACCTATATTATATATATGTGTCAGTCAAGTCACAGTCCAAGTCATAGTCTAGTCTAGTCAAGACATACTCCTAGTAAAGTGGTGGAAACTTTACTAGAAGCTTCTATGTAGTTTTGGAAAGAACACGAAAAGAAATGTTTTACCATCATTATACCACTTTCCCACACTCACGCCTGTAATCCAGCACTTAACGAATAAAATGCCACCAATTTTATACACAACACTGAAAATAACACGTTTTATATAATAATACAATGCGGTGACACGATCTTTTTCGTTTTCCCGCCAAAACTCTCCGGATGCTATTTAAGGCTTTTCAATTATTATTATTTTATGTCAAACTTGTCTAGCATTTCACCACGCTTTCACTTGATGGAAAGTGACGATGCGATCGAAGGTGTAGAATAGTTATTTATAGGAATAATATACATATTATTATTATTATTATTCCATTACAATACTTTATATTAAACAATATAAAGCTTTATGTAGTTACTAGTTGCGCGCCGCGGTTTCACCCGCAGATAAAAGTATTTTAATTATTTGCTCATCCCGCGGAAAAATTTCACTTCTCCGGGATAAAATGTAGCCTATATGTATTTATATTTTTATATAGTAGATTTATGATTAAGTTATCACACTAATCACACTATCTACTATTGTATGTGAGTATGTGTGTATGTTTGTGACCCCTTCACGCGCAAACGGCTGAATGGATTTGAATGAAATTTGGTACTAAGATAGCTTATGCACTAGATTAACATATAGGCTACATTTTATCCCGATAAAGTAAAATATTCCCGTGGGATGAGCAAATAATTAAAATACTTTTTATCCGTGGGTGAAACCGCGGGGCGCAACTAGTTGTGAATATAAATGTACAAAGTGCTTAGTGTTAAAGTATTATATTGCAAGCCTATTGGTACAATACGTGAGTTTGAAAAATGTTCTCTTACTATAGATACGTAATAGATATACGCATAATATTTTATCGAAGAAATGTAAATTCATTTCTAGTAAACGTACGCAGCTAATATCGTCTTCAAACAATCGGATCCAGATAAACAGCTTATCTTCATCTCACTTCATCAGAGTGAACTAAATTCGAGAACGATTTGAGTTCAAGACCATTCGATAAACTGGTTTTCTTTCATTTTAGAAGACGCAGACTCCTAGACGGTTTTGTTTGTATTGGAGAGGTCTTTGCACCTTACACGTGCAATGTTAATGTAGACACCACACCCGTTAACGGTAAGCGGCGATTTAGTATATCGATCCGCGTTTTTTGTGTGCAAAAGAGAATCAAATATTCTATGTATGCCAATGACCTTGAGACGTTTGATGCTAAATTTTTTTACTACTTTCAACTATATACATGTAAGCATATATATATAAAGTATACAATCATCAGAATAGCGTATAATATGACTGAAGACCTTAAAAAATCTAATATTTCGTTTAAACATATCATGAAAAAAAGTACGTTGTTAGAACAATCGTTTCCTCGTTTTACATAATACACCACGCTGGCCTAGTGCGGGATAGTGGAATTTTTTGTCAGCCCCTACGGTGTGGTGGTCTAGCAGGTCGGGTCATAATCCGGAGTTGGTGGGTTCGATTCCCAAGGCAGGACTAGGAGTTGTGCACAGAAAAAAGCTTGTTCTGGGCCTGGTTGGTGTGGGACCATTATTCTTGTAGTTCCTGGGTCCCTAGATGCAGGGAATCCTCGTTAGTGTCCAGGTTCTATGTATGTAACCGCTGGGGTTTTACTATAAAAAATGTTTTAATCTTGAACAGTTCATGTTTTAATGAACTTTTTTTTTGGTTTTGTTTTGGCTCCACACTTTAACTCAACAAAAGTTGATTAATATTATATACATATTTGTGTCGAATTAAGTCATAGCCCAAGCCATCAAATCAAGTCATAGTCTATTCTAGTCAAGTCATACTCATAGTAAAGCGGGGGCAACTTTACCAGAAGCTTCTATGTAGTTTTGGAAACAACACGAAGAGAAACGTTGCACCATCATTATACCAATTTCGCACACTTATGCCTATAATCCAGCGCTTATCGAATAAAATGCCACCAATTTTATGCACTAACACTGAAAATAATATAAATTTTAGAAAATAATACAATACAGTGACGCGATCTTTTTCGTTTTCCCGCCAAAACTTCAAATAAATGAACTTAGTCATAACCACTGCCGATATTTCATATCGGTTATGTTTTTCGTGCTGCATGACTTCACTTATCTTACTAAAGAGACAATTTATAATAGCAAGCTGTAATGCAAACACGATTTTCATTTTCCATTCGGAGTACAAACATACTCTAATGTTTGCTGTTGGAGGCTTCAGCGCGCTTTTCTAATAACGATAGCACTGTATCTATAATGCATAAGTAATGATCCTTTCATACCAACAGTTCACTTTGTATAATAAAGTAAACTGTTTTAAATAATTTTAACTTTTTTTTAAACTTAAACTTTTAACCTTGTCTGCTTGTTTGTTTGTCTCACATTAAAATGTCTGATTTGAATAAAATTTTGCACACCGATTTTGATACTAACGACGATATCAGTACCTAGTATAATATATAATATAAATATATATATACTAGCTGATCCGCCCCGGCTTCGCATGAGCTAATTATATAATGAAATATGACCCGGGCGTGTTCAAGAGAAGGGTGAATAGGTATTTACTTGGCTAGAATGCTACACCTACGATCGCATCGTCACTTCCATCAGGTGAGCGTGGTCAAATGATAGACAAGTTTGAGATAAAAATTAAAAATTTTTTTTTTTTCACGTGAACAGAGACATCAGCACAATCTAGTTATAAGATTACTAAAATGTGAGATCAGATCATAAAGTCTCATTTGCCCAGTAATTTCACTAGCTACAGTGCCCTTCAAACCGTAACACAGCAGTGCTTGCGCACTAATGCTTGGCGGCAGAATAACTGGCAATATATTAAATAAATAATATTTTGTGGTCACACAGCGACATCTATCCTCAAAGCTAACTCCTATATAGGAGTAAGACACATTACACGTTGGTTTACCATACAAAAATTGGATCATCCATCTGGACGATCCAATTTTTGTATGGTAAACCAACGTAAAAACGGTTTAAATCTCCAGAAAATTCATTCAAGCAAAATTAATCATGAGGTTTATTTTTGATTAATTCTGCAACAAAGAGACAGACATGTACACAAGAAAAGAGTTCTAAGCTTGATATTTTTTGGTTTAGAATATGTTTCTTCTGAGTTTAGAGTTCTGAGATGTAAGAATTTTCCTTGGTTAAAGTTAGATTTGATGAGATTGCTTTTATACGTGTGCTTGTTTATTTTAAATACTGACCACAAAATTATATTCAAATAAAAACTGCAATATTTATTAAAAAAAACATTCTAAGTAAACTCTCGGAGTAATTACTGTTTAAAGAAATACTATAGGGCAGCTAAGTAATAAACAAAATATTAAAATTCAGGAAAGCAAGAACTCTTCAAGAAAACTGCAAGCAATAACGAGCGCCTTTGATTTTTTCAGAGCATGAAACTTATAGCTTACTTGCTTTAGAAACGAAAGAGGCTCTATTTTAACTAAAATACAGTTGAAAAGAGATTAATTTTGTAGCATTTTATGTTATTTTATAAGGTCTTCCTAATGAGTCAGTGTGATTATACTTTCGCCAATTGAATGTGTTATTCATGTAAAAGTTATTTACTAGGGGGTAACTGTAATAGCTATTTTCTGCCAAGCAGTAGTGCGCAAGCATACTGTGTTCCGGTTTGAAGGGCATTGTAGCTAGCGAAATTACTGGGCAATTAAGACTAAAATATCTATTTCGAATTTCTGCATTGGTTCCACCCCCTCTGGGTCTAGGCTGAAAATCAGCGCTGGATGTCTCTGATGACCAGCAATATGCTGAGCCGACGCCCATTCGATACTTGTTTATTTCTATTCATTATGTACATTTTATGTGTATAAATTTAACCTGTTTTTGTATTTTAATTTTAGACAAGTATTGAATAAATGTTTTTCTATTCTATTCTATTATATTCTACTTTATGATCTGATCTCACAATTGAGTAATCTTATTAATCTGTGCTGATGTCTCAGATTGATGTGCGCAGTGCAGTGTCGCGCGAAACTTTATATTTTAGAGTTCCAAGTGACACTGTTCTGTTGTGAGCGGGCGTATTGCTTAACATAAGGTGAACGACTAGCTCGTTACATGAAAAAATAACAAATCTGTGAAAGTTGTACCTAAGTTTCTAAACTTAGGCAGGTATTTCTTAATTTATAATAAAACAAACTTGCTTAGGTTCTTTTAAAAAAATGAATGAATGCGCATTTAGCCGAAGATAATATGTTACACAAATTATGTGTGGTTAAAAAAATATATTATAGGCTGCAGTGTAAGCAAAATCAACAAACAGCATAATATCAACACAGTTTTTCTAATAAAAATCGTTCCAATGACCCCAAAGAAATATTTCAGGAACTAGTTTTCCAAATTTTCAGCGATACAACACATATTTTTAAAATTAAATAGTCAGAGTCTATTTCCAAAGGAATAGCCACATTAAATATTAATTCGATAGCTCAGTTGGTAGTAGCCCTGCCTTCTGAACTGTGGGTTGTGGGTTCGATTCCCACTCAGGACAAACATTTGTGTGATGAACATAGGTGTTTGTTCTGTGTCTGGGTGTCATATTGTATTCTATGTATGTATTTACAAACAAAAAAGTATCTAAGTATTGTATCAGTTATCTGGTTCCCATAGCACAAGCTTTGCTTAGTTTGGGGCTAGATGGCGTTGTGTGAGATGTCCACACATATTTATTATTATTATTTATTATTATATTTCACGTAATCCACAAAATTCATGCGCAGACCTAGTTTGATACCAAATTAAGATCTGCGATTTTCAACTTTAGAAAGAACGCTTATTGACTCTGTAAAAATACCTACGTTCTATAACAGAGCCTTAAAGTTTCAGAGAACGTTTACTTTCCAGTACTTGTACTATTATTTAATCTGTGACGTTACTTTAAAAAACCTAAAACTCACAGTACTTGGAAATAAAAGCCATGTTTTTATACTTACAATTATCTCCCATCAAGTATAGCTATTGTACTAATCTGTGTCGGAGTTCTTGTGTCATTTACTTCTACTGGGCGACCACATAACTCGATTGCAACCAATAGAAACGCAAAACTGTATGGATTTGACAGTTTAAAGATGCAGCTTATGTGCACAGTTGTATGGAAATTTCTCCTGTTGCATTGCAATCAAAGTTTCATGATAGTAATGGTCTGTTTACGAAATAAATTAATAATTACCTCATGGGCTAGCTTGTTCTACTTTCAGCTGTATCGTCAGCTACCATCATTTAGAATATTGGCAATACAAACTCGATCGATGATTGGCAGCAACACAATGTTCCGCCAGCCAACACGGTAAATCGTAGAGCGTCATACTTAAATCTAAGTTAGCATGTTCTTTGATCCGGCGAGTCACGGTGACGCCACAAACTAACAAAACTTTAGGAGAGATGTGTGACGTGAACTTTAGAAGTTTCAACAAAGCGTCGCACAATCCGTCACGTGCCCAACACATAATGTGGGACCTGCCGGTATTAAAATTTCGCTTATAAATAGCATGATTAGAATACGATTGACGGGTGTTGAACCGTGACACATTGGCAAGCAGCGCGCTTCACGAGCAGAGCCAATGATAATTGACTGTTACGTGTAATCTCTATAGAATTTCTATAGCATGATCAGCGACTAATAATAATAACGCCCAACGATCACATACATAGATCCAGGACACTAACTATGAATCTCTGTGAGACCTAGGAACTACGAAGACCATGATCCCACAACACCCAGAGTCAGAACAAGTATTTTCGCTTGTTCTGAGTCTGGGTGTTGTGGGACCATGGTCTTCGTATTTCCTAGGTCTCACAGAGATTCATAGTTAGTGTCCTGGATCTATGTATGTGATCGTTGGGCGTTATTATTTTATTATTAGTAAGATGTATGATTTATTTTTGTATTGTGGTACTAATTAATTTTAAAAGCAATCAATTGGAATGTCAAATTTTTTTTTAACAGTTGTGTTCAAACCTTTTTGTTTGATATAAATAATGTATAAGTTACATGAAAAAAGTAATTAGAGCAAGTATTTAATTTTCCATAATTGTGTAATAAAATTTGCTTCGATTATTTTCGAATATAAAATAAGCTTGTAGGGTTACAAGCTTATTTCTAAAGCGAACATCAAATAAATAAAAGGCGCAAAGGTATACAAGTAAATAATAAATTAACTCCACTTAACAAACGTAAATAATAATTTATATTATAATGGTCAATGAATAGCGATGATTACTTACAACATTTTTATAAAAATCCATAATTAGATTTTAAAATTTATACAATATAGGTATCTTATTTATATAATATATTATACCGTTTGTATATCTTGGCCACGTGTTTACATCGTGGAGCAAATCGTTTCGTTGGCTTGATTGAAAGAAATACTAGTTCGTTTGTTGTATCATAATAAACCTACATGAATATAATTAAAGTCAATAAAGTACCTGCGAATATGGATACCAGTAGCAATAGAATAGACAAATATATATAAATGTACCTAAGTAGTTAGTAGATTGATACTACCCTACTAATAAAAAATTTCAACTACCTTCTTCTTGCGTGTCATTGAATAAGAATAAGAATAAGAATATTTTTATTGCTCAGAAAAGACAAACAGAACCTTAAATAGTCAGGGTGTCAGTGGTGTCAGGTACATTACATTACATTCAAGAAGCCATGGCTTCTGTAATATATGTAATGTAAAACTAGTTCAGGAGTCTATGGACTCTTACAACACATGTTAAACTTAAAAATAAAATATTGTTTGATTTGATTTCAATTCAAGTAGAACTTTGCCACCTTTACTCCATCTATACTTATAAAATTTAGTCTTGACTGACTGACTTATATCAACGCACAGCATAAATCGCTGGTCCTAGAGACTTGAAATTTGGCGGGTGTATTCTTTGTGACGTGTATCCATTAAGAAAGGGTTTTCCAAAATTCCACCCCCAAGAGCGTGAAATGGGTGGTTGAATTATCCATGAAAAATTTTTCTTCGTTTCCTATAGGCCACGCGGGCGAAGCTACGAGCAGAAGCTAGTCGTCATATATAGGTCGTTACTTGTACAGGTTGTATTATAAAAGACACACATTTAAAGGGAATTTCATTTCAACCACTATCTGAAATTTGAATATAGCATTATTGACCGGCCTGATATTTGTGGGTTCAATTCCCACCCAGGACATACATTTGTGTGATGGTTCTCATAGTACGAGCTTTGTTTAGTTTGGGGCTAGATGGCATTGTGTGAAATGTCCACAAATATTGAATATTTACTTATTTATTTATTATTATTTAATATAATATCATAGCTGTAGAGTTATACACACACATATAAGCCCTTTTTTATAGAGTATTGAGTTTATTTTTAGTGTTTGTAAAATTCAATAATATTATAATATATAATATAACATTTTATTTCAGAAACTCCTCGTTACTTGCGCGAAGGAACTCATTTGAGGTTTCCACTTAATTCTCAGTTTTACAGCATTAATCATTATTATGACTCATTTTAAACAATACAGCGTTTGAATTCATAACATTTTATACCTGTTATATCTATATGACTGGCCCAATAGCTCAGTTGGTAGTAACCCTGCCTTCTGAACTGTGGGTTGTGGGTTCGATTCCCACCCAGGACAAACATTTGTGTGACGAACATAGGTGTTTGCTCTGTGTCTGGGTGTTATATTGTGTTCTATGTATGTATTTACAAACAAAAAAGTATCTAAGTACTTGAATCAGTTATCTGGTTCCCATAGTAGAAGCTTTGCTTAGTTTGGGGCTAGATGGCGTTGTGTGAGATGTCCACACATATTATTATTATTATATTATTATATCTACAACACAGCAGTAAAGCACCTTTGACGTAATTATATACCTACTTATAAAGTTCTTATTTAATATCACAATGCGACATGGCTTTCGTAGATTCTGCCATTATATACGGTCTATCTGTACGAAGGGCATGGTTATAGCATTGACTTAATTTTCAATGGCAAATGAATCAAGCGTGACCATTTTAATTAATTCGAGGTAACTACTTTGTAATAAAACGACAAAAATTTCAGCTTTATGACCGAAACGGTTCTTGTTTTATGAATAG
Organism: Ennomos fuscantarius; assembly: GCA_905220475.3. Classification (NCBI taxonomy): domain Eukaryota; kingdom Metazoa; phylum Arthropoda; class Insecta; order Lepidoptera; family Geometridae; genus Ennomos; species Ennomos fuscantarius. The sequence goes on along the minus strand of HG992037.1, from coordinate 7,756,166 downwards.
TATAATAATTTCTTGTTGACTGCAAAATATGATGACACTAAAACATGAGTTCTATGTGGAACGTTGTGGACGCCTAATGGCTTAGCGGCTTAGACGTTAGAGTCCACAATATTCAAGCTTAGCTCTTTAACTAAAATAGTAATTTCGTTGTTTTTGAATGACGCTTAATTGTCGATTGGCACTCGAGTCAAGATTTCATTCAAGTGACCACTTTATAAATCAAATTTTTACATGTGCACCAATTTACGACCGGGCGTTGTTTTGTAATACGAGCAACAACCCTGACCACAACATTTAACAACATTTAAAGGCTTTATAAAACCACACTCAACTAAATTTCATACCCATCGTTGTGTAGATGTAAAAGGACTCAGAGACATCAATGTAGATTTTACTATTCACAATACTGTGAAGAATAATGTATCAATAGTTTGCCCTTAACCTTTCAAATGCGTGGGTGGATGAGGGGAAACGGGGGGCAGCGCTTCCCCCTCCCACCCTCGCCTGTGCCAGTGGTTAACGAGATCTCTCTTAATAAAACTGCATGCCATATTCAGTTTTATTGTTTGATTCAGTACTGCATTTATGTTGTTGAGGAATTGTTTGCTTTGCAATCTCTTTTAATCCGTTTCCTTTTATGCATCTATTTTCAGAAGCACATATAAATTTGAAAACATCGTTAATGTTTGTTGAAGTTTTCATTACAAAGGAATAATTTTTTAACTGTCATATAAATATACTTTTAATAATTATTATTATTTTTGGGGCTTGGTACTCAGAAGTATAGAGTTTGGCGTGACAATGCACTGCGCACGTCATCCTGAGACATCAGCACAATCTAGCAATACGATTACTAGACTGCGAGGTCAGATCACAAAGTTTCATTTGCCCAGTAATTTCACTAGCTACAGTGCCCTTCAAACCGGAACACAGCAGTGTACGATAAGGATACGTAACACAGTAGTGCGCAAGCAGTAGCTAGGCGGCAGAATAACTGGCCCAGCGGTGGTACCTACCTAGACGAAGTATGCAGAAAAGTCCTACCATCTAGTAAAATTATTCATTCACGATTTTGCATTAACATCAACTTCTCTCCATCTGCATGACATTTAATTCACATTCCCGAAATAGAATGTATCAACCCGTCAGCGTATCCGTAATTATTTGAACAGACAGCGCGAGCACTGTAACGAACATCCGGACACCATGCAAAACCACAATTATTATTTCAGCAAACCCGATACTGGAAAATGAAACACCTTGTTATCAAAACGTGGCCATTTGCGCCTAATTTATGCTGAATATCGGAAGGAAAAGTCGATAAGCAACACGTCGTTCGGTTGAAGTGGAGAAAATGAGGAGCAAAGTGGTTAGCGAATGTTGATTTTGACGTGCTGGAAAAGAAAGAAAATAGTAAATATATGATGTTTTTTTTTATAAACGTGCAGATTGCCTTTTTTATAATATTTTTTTTTATGTTACCAAATGACATGACGAGGTAGTCGCTCGCCTGATGTTAAGCGACACGACTGCCCATATCAGATGCAGTGACACTTGAAACTATAGAATAGTTTCGCGTGACACTGCACTGCGCACGCCATTCTGAGACATCAGCACAGTCTAGCAATAAGATTACTAGACTGTGAGATTAAGTCATAAAGTCTCATTTGCCCTCTATTTTAACTCGCTACAGTGCCCTACAAATCGGAACACAGTAGTGCTTGCGTACTACTGCTTGGCGGCTGAATAACTGAATACCTAGACGAACTTTGCAGAAAAGTCCTACCACCTAGTAACTGAAACTGTTGGAAACATTAACTTACTGACCTATACGGCTATTTTATGTGTGTTTCATTTTCTACTCAATATAAATGCAGATGTGTTTATTTTATTTCAGGACCCTGTCTTTCTCTCATACAACTACTACAATTTTAGTAACTATCGCTAACTGCCTACAAAATACTTTATTGATTACTTGCGTATAATTGATTATACTAGGTTTGAAGTCTTTTAGGATAACGGACAGGTGATGTATTACAAAAAAGTATTCTCCGTCAATCATTAATATTATTAACTAGTCCGTCTGCCAGCTTGTCTGTCTGATATTTAAGCAGTTGTATCTCTTGAGCCGTGACAGGTAGCAAGTAAAATTTCCATGGAATAATATTACGGCGGATTACTTAGCAAATAATAAAGTTTGCTTTTTGTATGAAATGTATCGGTGCATTCATATTATTTTTTACATATATTCAGCCGCTCTGGTATAGTAGTTGAGTAAGACGGCTCATAGCCCAGAGACAGCGGGTTCGATTCCCGCGATTTGACAACTATTTGTACACAGGAAAAAACCGCAAATACTTGTTCCGTGTTTGGGTGTTCTGGGAGCATGATCCTCGTAGTTTCTGGGTCCCTAGACACAGGGAATCCTAGTTAAGGTCTAGGATCTATGTATGTGATCGTTGGGCGTTATTATTATTATACCTAGTAGACTGTAATCACATTAGAATTGCTACCGTTTTATTTAATATATATTATATATACCCAATTCCTTATTCCGACTTTCGAAATCCCAACTTTTTCTTTCGTCATTGGTCATGTCGACGACTTCTGTAGGGCCTTAAAAGGTTTCTGTAATTTTCTTTGGAGAAAAGAACGTTAATCACGAAAGTTTGCAGGGCTTTACTGGACAAGGCCATGGTGTATTGTTTGCGTTTGCTAATCATTTTGTCTGAGGAAGTTTTGTTTTTTGTTCAGTTGTGGTTTGTCGCTGTCCGTTTTCCAACTTATTTTGGACCTTTTCGTGTTATAACTTTCATGTATAAATAGCGTTAGAAATGGCTATTGAGCGTGAATAACATTTTTAATGTTTTTACATTGGAGTATAAGTTACCAGGGTATTCCTTTCAATAACACTGATAAATAGCAACCAGCGAGATTTGAACACACGCTTTCCAATTCACGGCATCAGATGTTCTACCTAATGTATGGTCTCCCCTAAAAGCTGCAAATATCTTTATTTTACTGTACTATTATTACTTTCGGTATTTTTTAAAGGACCATTATATCTTTAATCAGGAAGTTCTTTCATGAAAAATCAAACAACTTGTGCTCATAAAATTAGATTTTTATATATTTATGAATAGGGAGGTTATTATGTTACTAAATTACAATTTAGTTAGTTGGATAATGATAATATTTTGGTTAAATAGGTAGGTAGGTAGGTAAGGATTATGTTTGTTAATTGGATAGCGTACAGATATGTCGCTATACACCTTGACGTCACCAACAAACTAATTAATTACGAGGAAATTACTAAGTACCCACACATGCTGTTATGATGTAGGTACTTTAGTAATACCTAACACATGTAGATATGTTCCTAACATATCTACATGTGTTAGGGTACAATATTTCTTTTGACTTGACTTAAAAGGTCTTCTGGATTACATAAATGTTTAGTTTTATAGTTGTGAACAACAAAATAGGAAAAGGCGTGAAAAACAACGACGGGTTTCTCGCGTCTGGCATAACATGTTACCACGTATGAAAACAGATTTGTATATACTAAATAATTTTCGTTTGTGTGAAAATTACCTTATTTTACGGTTTATTTTCATCTAGTCAGTAGATTGTAATAGTGCTTTATAATAACTCCAGGTGGTGGTTACCAGACGGTGGAGTTGCCAGATGGCATTGTTACTAGAGAGTGGAATTACCATTGTTGGAGTCACCAGGCGGTAGAGTTGCCAGATGGCATAGTTACTAGAGAGTGTAGTTACCATTGGTGGAGTTACCAGAAGGGGGGGTTACCATACAGTATTGATATCAGACTGTGTAGTTACTATTGGTTGAGTTACCAGATGGTTTTGTTACGAGATAGCAAGAGAGACTGTGGAGTCATCAGATAGTGGAGTTACTAAACGGTATTGTTACAACACTGGAATTATTAGACGACATTGTTATCACGCGTTAATATTATCAAATAGTGGAGTTACCAAACAGCGAAGTTTTCAAGACGGTAGGGTTACAAAACAGCGGAGTTACCAAATGAGTCCTATTATATATTGTGTGTCAAAAGGTAAAGTTATCAATACGATAGAGTCTCTAGACAATGGCGTTATCAACCGGCAGAGTGACTAAGCCGGTTTGTAGAGTTACCAAATAGTAAAGTTATCAAACAATAGAGTTGAAGACTTTGAAGTATGGTAGAGATACTACCATATTGTGTAACTCTAGTGACTAATGTTTATCTACACTGATGATAATGCTTAAAATGACAGTATTATGAAAGTTGAAAAGAAGCAAACTGATAGTTATTATAGTATACATACATCACTCGACCTTTTGAGCGTTTTGTAATGCCATGTTTTTCCAATATTTCCCTGCAAATGTTACGTCCTACTCAAATGACAAAGCTTTGTTATGACAAATGTGTTTACCACCGTCGCACGTCTCAGTTTTGCTGTAAAACACTTTGTCCTTCTCAAGAAATATTTTTGAACATGACTTGTTTGTGGAAAACTTGTAAATGTCTATTTCTGTCTTCGAAGGGAGAGGTAATTCGATATTATCTTTTAATTAAAGCTTCGTTTAGATACGGTTTTATGTTCTAACAAGATCTACGCAGGCTTATTTAAAAAACATGAAACTGCCTACCAGCACGCTGAGTAGAAGTTTAAACAAAATTGATAAAGAGAAAGGACAATGTAACTGCAAGACCATGCACGGCATGAATTTTGTACTGGTTGTGGTTTTAATTAGATGCAATATATACCTATCGCAGAAAAGAAAAGGATGGCCTATATCTAAACCAATATAGTCTCAAACAAATATGTTACCTATCAATAAAGTTAATGAAAAACACGAAGTAATACTACGAGAACGATAATAGACGGTGCGCTTAAAATAAGTATCTAAATATCAAGAGTTTTGCGGAAATAATGGTATGATTTTGTAGTTTTTTTTTCGTTTTCTGTTCATTTTCTTTTAATTTTTTATATTTGCATAGTTTGAATTTATAAATAGTTTAATTGATATGGATCGATGGATAAAAGTTTCTACTCCAACACCTAAGATAATTTGACTCATATAACAGCAAAATAAAAATTAGTCAAAATTCATGACTTGTTGAAAGCATGCGACATATACACGGTATAAAAATACTTTAAATACTATTTAAATAACATACCTAGAATATTCTGTCTATATCTTTAAACTCAAATAATTGTGGCCTACGCATTGCAACATTTTATGTCCATAAAAATACTTGCTACTTTCGCAAGCAGCGCAATAAAAAATTTAATATCCACGCAATCGGAATCTTCACTTAATAGCGTCCAGAAAGAGAAATAAAAAAGGCGCTTAGCCCTCGATCTTTGAGTATTGATTGTACCCCTACCAAGCTTGTAGTTGAATAAAAAGTCCCTTGGTAGAATGCCAGAGCTATGAAAAGAATGGCCGGCGTGTATATCTAGCTATAAAGAAATATTGCTATGACTATGGGGATCGCGAACACTGCTTTACAAAACCTAGGGTATTTTATCATGGTTTATCTATTGTTGTGTTTTCTTTATTCTGCATTGTAGATTTGAATATGTGAATAGTTGAAATATATTTTCTGGGAGCTTGAATAACATGAAAATGGCAGAGACGCTGTAGTTCCAATTTTCCCTACCTATTCTCCAGTAACTAGTCATAGGTCTAGCATGCAAGATTTCACACTTTTGTTTTTGTGCCAATGTTAAATACAAAATGGACCAAGAATATTAGCAATATGTGAACTGTGAAAATGAACTGAGAAGAAAAACCGAGTGTGTTTTAGACCACATGACTGAAGTAAAACTTCTGTAATTTAGCTCCATCTATCGGCCGGTATAACTTTGTTTTTGCTTTGTTTAATGTTAATGTCGCCATCTTGACAATTGTAAATTGTAATTTTACCGGATACACCGACATAACAATACAAATTTGTTGATAGTGGATCTAGCTGAATCAACTTTCGTTCGCTTCGCTACTCATTCACCAGCCCCAAGCCTCCCCAAGTCATTTAACAAAGAAGTTTTACTTCAAATATAATATTTTTTAATTTATTGCTCAAGTACTTATTTAGTATAAAGAAATCTTAGTCATTACCATGAAAATAAGTTTATCGCTGTCAATTTTGTGCCGTGAAATTAAAACACAAAATAGTCATTTTGAAATGATAGAAGTAATTAAGCCTTGTGAATTGTGAGCTCTACAAGTATTACACTGAAGGGATAGTTTGACATCTATGATTTAAATTTAGGGAGAAGCCACCGGATACTGCGAGTCTACTGAATCGTTTACAGAGTAAGGGATTACAGAACCATTACTGTAATTGCAGCTCTTTTATAGATTAGCTTGGCTTAAATAAAATGAGGAAAACTTTAATAGCAACCAATTTTGCATTGCTTTGTACTGTCTTGTTTTAAAAATAGTATATCGTATAGTAAAATAGATTAAAAAAAATAGATTTTTAAGTACTTAATTGGGCTATGCGCAAATAATAATTATCAGACTAAGTGTGCCTTGATGGCCTATAGGCCAATATTATCGAATCTATTATCTTTATGATCTATAACGATAATATTGTCCCGAAGGTCCCACAAATCCTAATTTCTAGCAGTTCAATAAGGTGACGATACTAAGAAGAACACGAAGTAATTAACGAGATAATGCAGGAACAAATGAATAATAAAACTAACTACTTTTCGGGAAGGCAGTGTATTTCTTTACAATTAGTTGGTATTAACAATAATTTAGATTGTAGTTAGCCTGAAAACTGCTGAAAGGTAAAAATAATAAACTTGTTCGAACTGAAGCTTTCACAAATATAAAGATATAGCTGTTATTATTAAATATTGTAAAATTTGCGAGAAGAGAGAACGGCATCTATCAGTGGAATGGCCAAAATCTATGGAAAATGAAAAGAATGCGATGAATATTCTAAACATTAATTTGAATCTAAATTGTGAATAGCCAATGTTTGATACGAAAACTGAGAAAGCTAGAATGATGATGAAGAAAGATAACATCGTCACAGTATCATAGGAAAATAGTAGTAATAACAGGATTTAATGATGAGAATTATAATAATATGCCTTATATCTTTGCGCTTAAAAGAACTTTTGAGTTGACACAACCCAAAAACCTTGCTTCTATTAACCGCAGTAAATTGAAGCAGCAGGAAAATAACGTACTCCTACGTTTATCTCAAATTAAAAATGTCTGCGTCTTGACTCGCAGACCAATATCGTCAATGTAACACAAATTGCTTTCCGATCGGAAGCTAGAATTATTTTATTATTGCTGAAGCGGAATGTGTATTATTGGTCCGAGTCGACAACTCGGCGAGTGTAGTCTTCGGAGGACTACCTATTGGAAGCGTATTACTGTTGCTACAATGTAAATACAGTTTGGGTTTTACTGAAATTTATTGGAGAATGTTATATCTGGATTTATTTTTGACCTCTTGCAATCTGCCCGACTGTAATATCTGACAGCTCCGTATCCAGAACGTTTACAAATGTTGCAGTAGGTGTGTCATAGAAAGAATATTTTATAATATGTATAGTCGTAAAATTGAAAATTATTTACTATGTACCTGTGTACCTTTGTTTATATTTAACGTGTATTTTTTATATGAAGAAATGACTATAACTATGACCATGACCATGACCATGACCATAACTATGACTATGCCTATCACTATGACTATGACTATGACTATAACTGTGACCATGACCATGACTATGACTATGACCATGACCATGACCATGACCATGACCATGACCATGACCATAACCATGACCATGACTATAACGATGACCATGACTATGACTATGACTATCACTAGGACTATGACTATGACTATGACTATGACTATGACTATGACTATCACTATGACTATCACTATGACTATCACTATGACTATCACTATCACTATGAAAGATATAAGTTCGAACTTAAGAACTTTAGGCTTTAGTATACATGCATGTGTTTGTATTGTATGCATGCAAGTAACTTAAAATACTATGTAAATAAAAAATTAAGACTAGGTGGAAAGTATGAAGCAAGCTAACTTGGTATATATTTAAATTCTATGCATAGGTGGCATGTAGTGTAGTTAAGTGTTTAGTAAATCTAAGGTTTACTTATAAAGTAGAGTTCACGAATCACTTCCAAAATCACTCGACCATCCTCGAATCAAATTTCGCTTTCAATTGAATGCGCAGAGTTATAAAAGGATAGATATGTACAACCTATAGATACGAGGTCGTGGGTAGGCACCGTAGGCAGCGTGCGCCTGATATTTATTTGTCCGGGAAGGGCGCCGGCCGACGTCTGGCCTGTCTGTCTCCGACCTAGCTGAGGGTCAAGGATCCATGGCGACTCGTGTAAACGTGCCTCTTAACTCAAATTGTAATTTTCTTATAATTGTATATAGGATTTAACGGGTTTGACAATGTTTCCGTTGTTTTTGGGACGACGATTAAATTGCATCTTTTTTATATTTTTATTTTGTTTTAACGTCTATAGTTTGATCGACAGATTGAGTTAGTCCCATCGTCGGTACCGGTACCTTTTTGCCAAGGCTAATGAAAAAAAGTGCCATCAGCTCCGATGGAATAAAATATGGCACTGACCCAGGGCCGTTGGTACAGAAAAGATGTCATTGGCCCCGGTGTCATTGGGGCAGTTTTAAAAACCTTATTGTGTAATCGCTTTATTTCTTAGGAATTCGTTTGATTCGTTCCTTTTCAGTAAATTTTAAAATTGGTAAAGTTTAGGTAATGCTACAATAAAACATTTATTGTTATAGTAATCCCATATTTTATGCGACCTATAAACACCATTCTATTATTTCACAACTACTGAAAAACATACACATTTACTTAAATGTTTCTTTGTGTCGGCGAAAACGGTGGAATCGATTTGGGTAAAATTTTGCAAACTGATGCATGACCAAGGTCAAATCAAAATCTATTAATTATTTATTTAATGAAAACAAGCAACGTTCCGTAACATAAAAGCAGCTCAGTGAATGAACTGATCGTACTTGTAATTCCTGATTTATCTCGATTATTGGTCCACCGATCATCGGTGAAACATCAGGGCGATAAACATATTGCGATGTTTCTATCTCAAACGTGGGTGCTTCGGCCTCTGAGTAATCTCGACGAATTTTTATATTACTATAATTCTTATTACAACTAGGAGGCTGATTTCAACACGTAAAATTATTTAACCCAACGTCAAATTATGTTATACCGCAGATTTACAAAAATTAATATTTTGTATTTATGATCCAACTGGGCCGTGTACCATCCAACTGTTTGAGTTCAGGCAAAAAATTGGTATACAACTATGTACCTCTTCTCTGGTTCCGATCAAAGTTACGCGTGGCTTGATTCTTACCTACCTACATAAATATATGCATGAGGTGTATATGTAGGCAGAAACGGGTTTATGCTTAGGTTGCAACCTATATAACTATAGGCCTTCAGCATGTCCACACAGCGCCGTGTCCGGAACAAGAATGATCGTAGTACACCGAGCGATCCCTTTATATAGCCAGATGGGTGGGGCAGCGACGACAGTTGCCGGTGTTGCCACTGTAATAAATTTAAATGCTGCCACAGAGTAAATTACAGTACTGCCCGTTGCGCATAGAGTTTATAACTGGACGTAGCCGCCGTCATATACATAAATAAATATTTGTGGATATTTCACACAGCGCCATCTAGCACCAAACCAAGCAAAGCTTGTACTATGGGAACCAGATAACTGATAGAAAACTTATATACTTTATGTTTGGAATAAACACATAGAAAACAATATAACGTCCAGACACAGGACAAATATCGATGTTCATCACACAACCGTATACGAAGCGTTCCAACCTTGTCTACGTAGTTATATACTTGTAAAACGTACAGTGATTTTTCTTTAAGTTTTTTTAAGGTACAATGCACACAGAGCTCAAAATGAGTAAACAAATAGTTTTCAAGAGTTGGCAACACGCAGTAATGCTGATGGTAGTATAAACGTACCTACACTTACATTTATATACTGTAGAAGATAAGAATATTACACGACCACGGAGGGATTAAATGCGGCGCAAGCGCGCGTCCGCTCTTTGACGCTGTAAAGGTCGATAGAGACCAACAGCATTAGCTCGTTCAAAAAAAAAACAAAAGCGGCCGCTCTTTTTCCGCTGCGAACCACCGTAGAGGAAGCATCGTCCCGTCATATTAGTTTGTTTACGAAATACGAATTTTTGTAATTCTTTTAAATTGTGTTTTATAATTAAATTTTGTTTTATAATTAAATTTTGATTTTGATTTTGTATTTTTTAAAATAAATTGCTTAAAATTGTCAAGAATACATATACAAACATATATACTTTTTTTTTAACACGGCAAATTGTCTTTATTTTCTAAATACTACAATGATTTTAACTAATACTAAAAACTATCTACTACTACTATTACAAAAAAAACATTTGGACTATATACTGGCCGAGATGACCTATAGACAGTCCAAATGCTCCATCCCACTACCAGTAGGGAGCGTACCCAACATGCTGGTTGCATTGCCCCGTTGAATTGCAATGCTTAGGTTATATAAGTATATATGTAACAACATATATACTTAGGTTGCTGGTGATCAGCGGCCTGTCTATTGTCGAACAAAATCCTAAGACTTGATGTAAAAGCTATTCAAGGAAAAGCAGTTGTTATAGAGAAAATCTCCCCTGAATAGATCCTGAAGAATATACTAGCGTCCTAAGTGCTAAGTGATGTCTGGAGCTTTAAAGTAGGGCTGTATCTCTTGATATCTTTAGACATTTTCTATTAAAAAATTCCATTGTAATGGGGATAATTTCCGAATAATAGAACATAAGTCGATGTAAATATACTAAATCACACTAATATTATAAAGGCGAAAGTTTGTATGTATGTATGTGTGTATGTTTGTTACTCTTTCACGCTCAAAAGGCTGAAAGGATTTGGATGAAAGTCGGTACCAAGATAGCTTATACACTGGACCAATATATAGGCTACATTTTAACCCGGAAAAGTGAAATTTTCCCGTAGGACGAGTAAATAATTGAAATACTTTTTATCTGCAGGTAAAATCGCGGGGTGCAACTAGTACAAAATGAAACAAGAATGTGTAGTGTAATTCCGCTAAAAACCAAAACAATTTAGTATGTAAAAATGATAAAAAAATGTACTTACCACTTTTACATATACCTACTACAATCCTTTGCAATACCCCGATATAGATAAACTTATTGTTTGTTTTGGTTATTTTTTATTTTGTGATAAAGGTGATTATGCCATACAGACAGATGAAAGCAAATTTTGCTAGCCAAAGCAGCGACTTAGTAAATTACTGTACTAATATATACTCTTTTGCGGAGGATTACTTTTGGGCAGTTCCTGACCTAATCTACTCTCGGGTCAGAATATGTACATCATTTCGAGTCAAGTTAAGAAGTGGGTTAGATTCGTAATGAATAAACCTTTTTTTTCTGTTCTTAACCTAACCCGCACCCAGCTCCGGTTTTCAGTTAGCTTTAATTCGGTACGTCATTTTGGGTCAGATTTAGAAGAAGGTTACGTTCGTAATGAAAATAATCACTTTTTCTGTTCCTAACCTAATCCGTCGTCGTAATAAGTCGGGTTAATAATGAAACATGAAAAAATTCGTATAATCGTATATACTATCTATAATCTTAAGCCAAAGAACTGACAAAAGTACGTAAATTTACGGTTTTTCAAGCTATTGCATAGCTTTTATCGCGGGCCTTGATCGTGGGGACCGAATCCAGAAATTCCGTAACGAAAAAAACCTAACACCCCCCACTCCGGACCGCTGTGCCGGTCGGAGTACAACAACCCAAGGAGTATACAACCCGCCTTTAGGCATTGGTTGTATTGGAAAACTACCGTAATTAGCTGTTTGTGAGAAAGTATATAGGTGTATAGGCATTTATCATCTATGTACAACAGTGAATATCTGTACTCGCATAATTTGTGTACAAAGTGTTTTAAATATAAAAAAGTGCATTTATTAATGAAATTAATAAAATAAATAAATAATTATAATTTCCTAAGTTGATAAAAAATGTTATGCAATAGCTTTACCGCGGCAGTCTCCGAGTGCCACATGTCTTTTTTGTTTTGGTATGGCTCCACACTTTTTTGTATTGAGCCAGTGTCAAGTAGTTGATAATTTCTCGAGTTAATTCATGTATATACATTAATTAACAACTCGAGAAAAGTCAAGTCAAGTCATAGGCTAGTCTAGTCAAGTCATACTCCTAGTAAAAAGTGGTAGCAACTTTACAAGAAGCTTCTATGGAGTTTTGGAAACAACACGAAAAGAAACGTTTTACCATCATTATACCACTTTCCCACACTCATGCCTGTAATCCAGCACTGAACGAATAAAATGCCACCATTTTTATGCACTAACACTGAAAATAACACAAGTTTTGTAATACAATGCGGTGACGCGATTTTTTTCGTTTTTCCGCCAAAATTCGGTTTTCACGGTTTTCATTCGGATTTTCACAATGTCATTGTAGATGTCAAAAGCATTCTGCACCTGGACTGTAGTTCCTTTATATCTACAGTTCTCTTACTGCTCTCAATGACATTATTTCCGTGAGGATGACAATAGAGCTGCAAAATGGTAGCAAAAATGAAGCAACGCTTTTATCGCCCACTTGTGGAACTAAAGGTGTTGAGCCGAGCTTTGCACCTACTTATGCCACTTATTCGAGTATCAGGAAAATATTTGATAGAAGGAAATTTTTACCTGTTTATTATTGTATATTACGAGTTTTTATTAAAAAGTAGAAACGAAATTCTCAACGGTTTCACTCCCACTTTTTCCGTGGGAACAGTTTAATTTTTGTGAATAATAATGTCTTTCTTTGATCTTTGTAGTATAAGGTTTGAAAAGGAAAGTCTTTTTCAAACCAGTTCAGTCGTGAAACCAATAAAGTAACCAAATAAGTAAATCTTCTTCTATCTTCTAAATATATATAACTCAAAGGTAACTGACTGATTAACTGACTGACATAGTGATCTATCAACGCACAGCCCAAACCACTGGACGGATCGGGCTGAAATTTTGCATGCAGGTAGATGCTATAACGTAGACATCCGCTAAGAAAGGATTTTTCGAAATTCCACCCTTAAGAGGGTGAAATGGGTGGTTGAATTATTTTCCCATAGGCCACGCCGCAGGCGAAGCTGCGGGCAGAAGCTCGTTCATTATAAGTACACTTTAAAATGTAAAGTCAAATTGAATTCATCAAATCAAAAAAATCTAAAAGTATAAAAAACCGATGTAACGCGTGATCTAAATGCGTGTTATATTTGGCACAACGAATCAGCACTGCAATACAGTGAAGCAATGTTCCGGCATGGTGCATGGGTATGCGCTACCTGTAATTGTTCTCTATCTCCGAAGATCTTCACGAAATTTACACGGGACCACAGCGTAAAGATATTTTGCCAAACAAAAAATTACGTAAATTGGTCCACATATCACAAAAAAATACATACGCTCAAACATAGAACCTCCTCCTTTTTTATAATGGGCTAAAAATCGGAACGTTATTTCAAGTTTTGGCGGCTTTTTACAGTTGAGTGCGTTTGAATGTCTGGCTTTATTGCTAAACATAAATAACTACAATTTCAAAATGTCTCCTAAATCTGTTGTTGTTTTCTACGAGTCATAAAATAAAGCTAAATGTATCTACAGACGGTCCTTTGTAGTTCGTAAGGAGTTATCGAATAAAGTTTAATTACCTAAGTCGTCTGTCTCGCCGGGTTTCGAACCATAACTTATTCGTTGGTAGTTTGCCTATAAGAAGGGGAAAGTTGTCAAAGCGGAGCTTTTAACGAAGGATTTAGTTAGTTATCTGATATTAATGTTTTAATGGCTGTTTATTGACTTTATCTATAAATCATCTATAATCTATATAGTTTTTTGTAAGATAAATAACGGCTGAAACTCACGTCAAATTAAAAGTCGGCTTTTAATTTGGCCGCCCCGCGGCTTGCGTTAGTAACTGGCTCCCAGAAAAACGACATCGAATATGTCAGAAACCTGGTCGGAGTAATTTCGACTTTTAATTTGACATGAGTTTTAGCCGTTATTTATCTTACAAAATGTGTCATACTCACGATAGTTTTCAAACTAAATAGTTTTTTTTTTAGATTTGGCGATGACGACCGACATTTTCTCATACTTTCGGCTTTATCAAGCTGTATATAAATATAATAATAAGTATATTGTACAGCATCCTATGTGTAATCTAGAATTCTTAGTGAGTAATGAATGCCTCTGATATGAATAATGAAGGCGCTATGACATGGAATAAGAAGGATGTATTACTTTTATATTAGACGTGGTTAATGTTCATGATTATTATTACATTTCTGGTGAACTGTTGATTAGATAAATGATAGCTGAGAAATGAGAAACAGAGAATTACGGCTTAACCTCAAAAGATTTAAACAAGCCTTAATGTTAAACTTCTGTTTTGTAGTGTTAAGGGCATGTTTGACGTCTGTTTAAGCCTTGTTTATGTATTTGTGGTAACATGGTTTTTGTTTATAAAGCGGTTTTTTTTTTTGTTCATATAGCAGCCACGATTATCGCATTATAAAAAGGTGTCCGTATACCATGCAATAGTCATACCAGTTATAACCACTTTAACTATAGATAAATGATAAAAAATAATAGTTACAATCATTATACTCGTAACTGTGTGGACATTTCACACAGCGCCATTTAGCCCCAAACTAAGCAAAGCTACAACTGGCAATCATATGGTTAAAACACACTTTAACGCAAACTTTATTTAAAAATAAATAAATCATTCATTCATTTATGAATGCATTCATTCTTTTTTTTAATAAATTAAAAAAATTAGAAGTTACACCTTTTTTAATTCTTATATTACTTAGATACCATTATTTTGAAACGGGAAAAAGACAAGTCTTAATAGACCGCGACCGATTCTCTCACAGTTAAACGGTATCCATTCCATTAACATTTTGTTCTTTGGTCGTCGACTAAGCTTTAGTACGGAGGGGTAGCTATCAAATGACGATTTATTTTTCGCGTCCAGGAGAAGGGTGGCTGGGGGTGGTTATCGCTGCAATCGAGACCGCTGATGGATTCCCGCTGTCACTACAGAGATACGACTATTTAATTCGAGTTTGCACACAGTTTTTACGAAATCCCCCTTTTACCAGACAGTTTTTACCGATGCCAAGGGGTTTGTAATATTTCAGCTAGACGACAGCAAAAAACCATTTTAAATGTATCTAGGTTTAAATATGAGCCGCGAACGTTGTTTTGTCTACATCGTATAAATATTTAACGTTAAAAGACCTTTCTCCGGACTTTATTAAAGCCTTGAGTTTTCCATAATGTTGCCTTGTAGCGTGCTAGATCAGCCTTCCGGTTCAATCTCCCTATATACACGCCGTTTTGCATTCCCTGCGGTATATTGACCTCCATTTATAATTAGTTGTACACGCGGTGGGTACACCGTGATGTGGCATTTTGCTTACGTCCCACGCGTCCTGTCAACAACACGATTACACATCTATAATGTATTCAAAAATATGTATTAGTGCCTTTACATAACGGTGACTTTAGCACCATCAAAAAGGGTAGCATCAGACACAACAAGTTATGTTGTTTTTCTACTTTGTTTCCCCCTTGTCGGTCGTAAGTAATTCCCTTATCCTTTAAGAAAAGTTACAGCAGAGGGATCCCTACTTTACACGATGTTGTAGTTTTTTCGGAACGTATAATTCTCACTTAAAGAATACCCGCTTTCCGTTTTCGGGTCTTATTGAATTCCGTGCTCGCGGTATCTAAGGAAGTTTGTAGTGCCTGCCCTAACAACATTCTACAAATTCCTCTTTACCTAATGTGATTACAGAAACACGCTGTCACGTCCATTTCGGGTCGCTTCGGTTTGCGGACAGGATCCTACACTCTAATATTCATCCGTCCATTGAAGAAGTGTCAACATACAAAAGCTCCAATTTGGTTACATAAATATTGCCCGAAAACTGTGTGGAAAATTTGCTCTATTTTCGACATGGCATGAACTGCATTAAGTAGAAGAAAAATAAAGTCCCGTAAAAGGTAGACTGTACAACAACCGTTAAGTTGACATTGGCAAAAACTGGCGAACTCATAAGGTACAAACTTCCGCAAAATCTAAGTGGTTTCTTGGTAACGTCTTACTTAGCGCCCGAACAAAATTTAGGACTTGAAACCTTTGGTAACGTTTGATATAACATTATGAAAGTTATGATGGATCTTGGTAAGTTATGGCCGAACTTATATTTAAAGGGCGATTGGCCTTCGCTTAGAATATTGTTCAAGGTTTTGAAATTCGATCAAGTGGCGGTCCCATACACAATTGTTTTTTAAAAATAAATAAATACCGCTGTTTATTCTTCACTACTGTTACTGTCCATCCAAAGGTTCTCTGGAAGAGATCGCTGTCAGAGATAAGACCGCCCGTTGTTACACTTGTTCGTAAATATTATATTCATTCCTGTTTATTTACTTCATTATTGAGACAATAAAGAGTTCTCTATCCATCTATCTATCTAAATACATTTATATACCATAATACATTTATATACCTACTACCACCACCCTTTTACCACAGTCTAAATGTACCTACTAACTATTTATGAGTTTTATAGCCTAAAAATGTTGTTATAATAACTCTTAAATGTCTTTTTCTCTTTTTTAATATACTACTTACATATTGTTAGTTGTGTTATTATTATTATTATTTATGAACAAAATACAGGAGAGACTTATTTACACTGTTTTTTTTAAAACCATCAAGATCTGGATCATCATTATTATTTAGTCAGTATCAGTATTTTTTAAATTCTCGCGATTGTAACACATAGTTTTATATTACGCAGGTCTAAGGTCCGTATTACAGAACAATGCTCAGTCATCGATCGGTGCTCAAGCAGAGATTTCATTCATAAAGTGATCAATTAGTGAATGAAATCTCTAAACTGAGCATCGTTCTGTAATACAGACCTCAATCACGCTATAAACATATTATTTATGACAGCCTATGTAGTGTGGTGGTTGAGCAGATCGGCTCATAACCCGGAAGGGACGGGTTCGATTCCCGTGGCAGGAAAAAATAGCACAAAAAACGCGCAAATACTTGTTCTGAATCTGGGTGTTGTGGGACCATGGTCTTCATTGTTCCTGTGTCTCTAGACACAGGGAATCCTAGTCCAGGATGTATGAGATCGTTTAGCTTTATTATTATACTATTCTATTTTTATAAGACTTCTGTATTGGTCTCAGGTTTATATATGCTCGTTCTTTTCTCAAAATAGAAATAGGTTTACAAATTCCCTTTAGGTGCTGTGGTTCTGAGAAAAATAAAGTATCCCGAGAATACTGTATCCGCTTGTAAGTGACGTGTTCTTTGTATCACATCCGAAGGGAAGGAGTCACTCGCAAGCTCGCAACGCGCGCTTTGTTCTTGTTTTCGAATGAAACCAACTACGATGAAGTGTGAAACGTTGGGTAGATATCCGAGACGTGCTATTAATATAGAAAATCATTTTTATATTATGATAGTTTTATTTATGTAGTATGCGTAGAACTTGTAATTGAAGCTGCTGAACGCTCCCTCAAGTTTAGATAGATGAACTCTTTATTGTACATACCAAATAATAAAACTTACAAAACAATTATTTATATAAAGTTCTTTTTATGGTAAAATGGTCATGCGTTTGACAACAACTCACCTGGTAAGTGACTAAGTTGTCTAAGGTGGAGCACGCTTGCCCAAGAGATGCCCAGTAACTCTTGACTTAAAAAGATCCAGGTTATACCCAGGAACAGTGTTTTCTCTTGGGTATAACCTGGGTCTAAGAGGAAACACTGTTGTTGTAAGAGCATTCCATTCCTTGTTATCGTTCCATTATTTGAAACAATGGGCGACCTTATCGCTAAAAGCGATCTCTTCCAGGCATGGCTCAGATCATTAAACAAGCGTGAGTGAAGAGAGATTCATATTTTCCCCGTCTTCACTAAAGTTTGACAGCAAATTCTGTGGTTTCCAAGGACACCACGGAGAGTCACTTATTTGTACAATAAGATAAGCCTAATGCTCTCCATACTCTACCTTATTAACTAACAAATATAAGTACATGTAAAAGAACGTAGAAGAAATAAAAAAGAAAATCCATTTAACATCGGCTATAAGACTTAAACCGTAGGCAATTTGGGGATCGCAAACAGAATCGCGGGATCTAAAAGCGATTTGTTATCCATCACGCGAGCGCGCCCGCCAAGTGCACTACCATGTCGACTGTGACTCATTAGCGGTGCGGCCACACGTCACGTTTTCTGCAGGATTGAACCAGATTTTTTAAGAAAAACTTCTTTACGCACTCTTGACTTGGGGAGTAAGCTGGTGCCTGCGATGCGAACAGAATTTGAAGTTGATTGACGTAGATCTCTATTGTCAACATAACAAAGTTAAAAATTTGTATTACTATGTTGGTATATTGTACAGATAAAACGGGTCTATTGGCGCACAAAAATTATCAAAACATAATTTTTGTTAAACATTATTTTGAGTAAAATAATGTTTTGATAATTTTTGTTCGCGAATAGACCTGTTTTATCTTTACAATATGAGTTCAAGTCGCGAAAGTTTAAAAAGTGTTATTATGTTGGCATGTCCGGTAAAACGTCAATTTACAATGGTCAAGATAGCGGTTTGGAAATGTTAATATGAAACAAAGCAAAAACAAAGTTACACCGGCCGATAGATGGAGCTAAACTTAAAAAGTTTTACTTCAGTCGTGTGGTCTAAATTGTATTTTTTTAAAGAAATCTATTCATAAGTTGATATTTTAATACATGAGTGCTTTATTATTTTATAGACGGGACGTGGAAAAGTCCTGGTTTTATTAATAAAAACGGATGCCAACTACCATTGCGTTGCTATTTTAAGATAGGAGTGGTTTAATGTCAAATTCAAATAAATGATTGCTATTTTTAACACTTTTATTTGTTTTATCCCAAGTATAACTATGAACTACATATTCCGTAGAACGATGCTGAAAATAGACTGTTCCGTAAATGGACCGTTCGGTATATTAACTGTCCCGTTTAATTACAAATGGCTGGTCGTTTTACTCATTAGACAATCGATCGTGGTAAACGACAATGCTGCTATTTCTAACGTCCTACAATACCCGACAGAAATAGTTTATTGTGTACGGCCGAAGAATAAGCTTGATGCCAATTTTTATTCTGATTGTTTCATACACTGGATGTTGTTTACAGATTTCCTATTATATAATGAAAAAATTATAAAAATAAAGACTAAAACAAGGATAGAAGGATGATAAAACAAGGATAAGGTAAAGGAAGAAGAAAGAGAAGATAAAAAGTTAAATTTAATTGATGTTTAACATGTATTTCCCACAAATTAGTATGTGAAAAACAGTTATTTCTCTATAGAAAATGCTGCGCGCCGTCGGCGGTGCTTATGCTTATACCGAAAGAGTATGTAACGCCACGCTATATACCCACGGCTTGTGTCTCAATCGGGTTCATCAGGCTCATTAAGCCTGTGAACTTTTTTAATACTTTGTCTTATGTATTTTTTCCAAGTCAATCAGTGTTTGTCCAAAATAATAGGTAGTTATTATATTTACAAGATTTTGCAAACAAATTGCTTATTTTACGAAGATAAACATACGATAATTTTTATACCCTATAAAATAAAAAGCCTGGAAAATTAAAAAAATTGTGGGTGAATCCGCTGAGCATCTTTAGCTGCAAATTAATCTTTCCTTGAACTCAAAAAGTGGACAAAAGTGGAATTCATGAATGTGATGAAGGGCAAATTAGTGGATCCGACAAGATTAAGCATTTTGACCCCAAAATTGAGAACAATATCATGATGTATGATGTTGATGACTCAGAGCAAAGTTCAACGTTCCGGCAGCAGATGGGTGCAAACGCAGATTTAGTAGGTACCTTTATGGGAATCAACCTACGCCGTGTCGATAGTGGATTTTCCTTTTGTTACGGAATAATAATGTTGGAGAAAGTAAACCTACCTCGTGGGTACGTAGTTACATGATTTTTTCCTGAATCGAATACAAGAGTCTAGATTTGTTTCATATTATATTTATGTGATTCAATATGATTGATAAATATGTATCCTATGAAACTAATATAAAATTAAGACAAATATTTTTTTTATGGGTACACGTTTTTGTGGGACTCGTTTGGATCTACCCTTTTATTTATGATTATTTAGAAAATTTTAATTTAATTTTAATATAACTTTACGGGGCAACTTAAATTATTATATTATGAAAGTTTAGCCTTAAAATAAATTTAAATTATTAAAGATTTCTATTCGATCGTAGTGAAAACAGACATTTTGTGGGAAACAAACAGTTGCCTATTCCATGGTCATTAGACCAAGTTTGAAATACCATAGAAACTCCAAGTCAGACAGGTTTACAAGACATGTGAAATTTGTAAACAAGCCAAACCCACCTTGCAGGCAGAAGTTATCATAAAATCGATTTTAAAATAAGTCACTGTGAAGTAAAACTGTTTTTTTTTTTTAAATATATATAAGTAGTCTCTACTTGTTAGGTTAAATGTCTTTGACCTCTTGTAATAAGAGGTAATATAAAACACAATAATGCTAGTCATTCTGAAGCTGTAGATGACAAAAACAGAAGCACCACACAGAAGTTACTTAATAATTAAGTAATCAATAGTTCTTAAGTGCCGCTTCGAGACCAATGACCCAAGAGTTTTCCCACATGTAAAATGATCTGATGAACTAGTACTGCGCTACTTACTTGGGTTATTGACCTTAAGTACGACTGTGTAACTTAAGGTTTCATTCATTTGGTGTAGCAAAAAATATAACAGTTAATTTTGTAATGGAATAAAACCAATCGCGTTGGTTTCAAATATGAGTGATTAAAACATCGTAGCTCAGGTCAGATATATAATAAATATAATCCATCAATACGATGGTATTTTATTGAATTTTAACCTTTTCACACGATGTCAAGTTAATTTCTCTCTTTTTTGTGCCTTAATCGTTTCGTTAATTATTTTCTTTATTAAATTTAATTATCGTTACAACGGATGAATGGATCTTATAATGACTCGTGTGACCGTTGGGCGTTATTTTTTATGTATAACAACTAAATAAATAATCAGTAAACTCTGCTTTAGAATCTTTGAGTCATATGGATTGTGGATGAAATAGAAACTGCATAGCAAAGCGCGTAATTGCAACCGACCAATAGAAACTTTTATATTGCTCAAGAAAATGCGGACGGAAGACTTCCATTCAAGTTTTTTAAGTTCTCTCGAAGTTCTCAGCTCTCCTCATAGTGTCATGCGGCTCTTTGTTCGGTGGACAATGGCGGGCATGTGTTGAATTGCAGTGGCCGAGTCATTGCATGAGGGATGCGAGCGCCTACTTGCGAATCACTGAGCGAATTGCATACGTGGTCTCGTGTTTGGATAGAGCTCACGAATGTGGATTAAGCGGAGAATCTCTTGAGACTTTAGCTTAATATTTCTTGCAAGTAAATATAACCATACAAATGTGGACGTAGCCAGTTGTGTTTAGCGGTACCTACATAAGTTTTATTCGATAGCTAAACCTTGTGGCCAGTCTGCTGCGATGTCTTGTGCATAAAAAAACCAGCAAAGCGGACCCTGATTAAAGCCGGGAAATCGTTAGGTAGAAAAAGAAATTATTTATAATATTATATATATATATATATACCTAAATATATATATTTTATAAGAAAAATTGCATTATTGTTATAGCTATTTCAAATGTGCCCATCTTCTGAACTTTAAATTTTTTGGTTTAAAACTTTAAACTCCATGTTGATCTCGGGAGTGCAAGTAATTTGTGTGCATAAATTTTTATATATTAGTTGCATTCGTTTTAGCATGAAAGCAACAACAACCAACAGACATAGTTTTACGTTTCTATGCTAGTAGAAGTATAGATGTTCTGTAAGGGTTTTTTTTATATTTGAGAATGATGTGACGAGCTAGTCGTTAACTTGATGTTAAGCGACACGGCTGCCTATAACAGAACAGTGTCACTCGGAACTCCAAAATACACTGCACTGCGCACATCATCCTGAGACATCAGCACAGTCTGGTAATAAGATTACTCGACTGTGAGATCAGATCATAGTCTTATTTGCCCAGTAAGTTTCACTAGCTACAGTGTCCTTCAAACCGGAACACAGTAGTGCTTGCACACTACTGCTTGGCGGCAGAATAACTGACAAAGCGGTGGTACCGGCCCAGACGAACTTTGCAGAAAAGTCCTACAACCTAGTAAAACCTGGTACTTGTATTATGATACTACGAGTACTTGTGGCACACTCGTTCTTTATTTTTTTTTTCACACGACATCATCTACCCCCAAACTAAGCAAAACTTGTACTATGGGAACCAGATAACTGATAGAATACTTAGATACTTTTTGTTTGTAAATACATACATAGAATACAATATAACACCCAGACACAGAACAAACACCTATGTTCATCACACAAATGTATGTCCTGGGTGGGAATGGAACTGGGCGTTCAATAGCCATAAAAGTATTTAATAAATTACCTCTCCATCTAAAAGAAATAGAAGAAGAAAAAAATTTTACCGTAGCCCTAAAAATGTACTACTGACTAAAAGTTATTATACGTTAGACGAATTCTTTCAGGACAAGTTAACTATTACAGACTAGATCGATTCGCTCCGCACAATATTGCTATACCCAAGCTGGGTCATTATATAACATACTTAAATATGCTATTATTAACACCTGCATGTAACCAATAATATTTGCAATAAATGATTGAGTATTGAGTATTGAATCGAACCCACAACTCATAGTTCAGAAGGCAGGGTTACTACCAACTGAGCTATCAGGCCAGTCGTTTTTTACTACTTATTTGCACCCAGCTCAGTCAGACTTGCGGTTTCTCGTACAATAGGCTATTTGACTACTATATTTTTATTACATACGTAAATAATATACCTCAAAAAATAGATAACTGTGAAAACAAAACTTGAATATCTCTAAAAATGACTAAGTTACAGGCATTTTAAAATACAGAAATAGAAAGAGACAACTCAAACACGCAGTGACGTCAGTTACCAGTCCTCACAGTAACTCATTTCTAAGCTGTGGTAGCTCTACATACAATCTTTTTGGCGTGTGACGTCACAAGCTATGCCTTCATAGTAGCTGTGAGGAAGCTCAACACGATCTCTGTTTTGCGAGAAAGGGACAGGCGATGACACTTTAAAAGCGTACTACTCCGTGATTAATTTACCGATTTTACTTATTTTTACAATTATTACATTCATTTTTAACCTACTTTATGAAAATAATATTTACTTGTTCATTTTTAATAGTAGTCAAATAGCCTATTATGCAAGCATGTCTGCTCGTAAAGCGATTACCGAGCGGTCAATGGTCACTTTTTATTCAATGCACTGGTATGCGAAATGTATTTGTTCTCGTCGAGATTAAAACCACATTCTTTGGTATTTAAATATTCTTAGTGGAATGTTTATGAAAAAATTTCGATGCTATATAATGTATAGGTAATAACAATAATAATAAAAACGCCCAACGATCACATACATAGATCCTGGACTCTAGAATTCCCTGTGTCTAGGGACCCAGGAACTACGAGGACTATGGTTCCACAACACCCAGACTCGGAACAAATATTTGCGCTTTTTTTTCTATGTACAAATACTTGTCCTGCCGCGGGAATCAAACCTGCCGCCTCCGGGTTATGAGGCGACCTGCTCAACCACCACACCACAGAGGCTGTCATAAAGGTTATATTATATTATTATATATATGTATAATATAGACGAATGTTGGAATATGAGGGTGAGGAGCGAGTTAAAATAATAATGATTTGAAATATCAGGAAAGAGGTTATTTGTATATTGCGTGAAAGCTATAGAATGTACGAATTACGGAACAATAATACCAATTATTTCAATAATGTGAAATCAGTCATTTTCAAAGACGATATCACACTAATATTATAAAGGCGAAAGTTTGTATGTGTGTATGTTTGTTACTCCTTCACGCTTAAACGGCTGCATGGAATTGGATGAAATTCGGTACCAAGATAGCTTATACACTGGATTAACATATAGGCTACATTTTATCCCGGAAAAGTGAAATGTTCCCATGGGATGAGCAAATAATTAAAATACATTTTATCCGCGGGTAAAACCGCGGGGCGCAACTAGTAAATGGATAAATGGAAAGAGTGGATAATATTTTCTACTTTTTAACCGATTTCCAAAAAGGAGGAGATTCAATGTTCGTCTGTATGTTTTTTTTTGTGTATATTCATCGATATTATAACCGATAGTGAACTGATTTTTAAAAAAATTGAAGTCATATCGCATTATTTTTCTATTAAACTACTGAACCGATTTGAAAAATTCTTTCATCGTTAGAATCCTACATTATCATTGATGATAGAATATTTCAAAAAGTTAGGGATCCGTATGAAATTTCGATAATGTAACAGGTGTGAAAAAAAACCCAGAAAATTACTGTGAAAATGTTTGACAACAAAGCAGTGATGTACCAAATTTTTATAGAGGATATCAATATCTACAAAAAAGTACACCATATATCTATTGCAGTTATGTCACAATAACCACTTTTTTATCTTAAAACATGCAATAGTAATTCCGGTTCAAACTAGGTCACATTATTTGTACCTGGGTATTAAATAGTAATCCTTATCCAATAATAATATTTCCACTAGTATAATATATAAATAAACCAATTAGTATTTCGGAAAAGGGGCCGCTAGTACTTAATAATATATATACGCCTGGTGAAACTTACACAACAATAAACTCATCATATTTCATCTATTCATATTTACGCGCCAATCTTGACGGTTTTAATATAGTGTAGAAAGATATCTTTGAAATCTGCATCGCGGTTTTATTCACAAGTAGACAATGGTGATGCGGCGCTCGCGGACCCATCGAGTGTTGGTCCTTCAGACGAGCGCCCTGCAGTCGAGACTACTGTACTTATGCTCATGGCTGGAACGAATATTGTAGGATACATAGACTTCTAGTCCCGGTCTATACCGTCTAAGGGAGTAGTAGTACTACTCCCTTACTCCCTAGTACCCTATTAGTCCTTATCTATACATATAAAATGCTTAGCCGCTGATCTAAAGATGAAACTTGGAGGGTGTGTTCCTTGTATGACGTAGGCATTTATTATTTATTAAGAATAGATTTTCGGAAATTCTGCCCCTAAGAAGGTGCAAAACGGGGGCAAGTTTTTCACAGTTTGTATGGGGACAACGTGATTCCTTGGACCAATCTACTTCAAATTTTGCATAGACTTTTTTTTAACAAAATTGATGGAAGACTTGTTTCGTATTTTATTGAAATTCATCCCTCAATAGGATTAAAAAGGGGTAGAAAGTTATTTTGGCGGTGATTTGCTTCGAAGTTGATATCAATACTCCTTAGTGATTTTGATTTAAATTACATTTTATAATATATAAAGAAAGAAAGGAAATACATTTATTCAAGAACTATAAACACCCCGAAGACGTCCATTACTAAGATGAGGCCTCTCCCGAGATCTCCACTTTGAACCGCTATGCTTGCCTCTAGCATCGAATTCATTGGTCCTCGCGGCTTTTATCAGATCTTCGGTTCACCTAGTACTTAGTACTTTTTTATTTTTTTATTATTCTGCATTTCCACAGACACCTGGGTCCGTGCTTTTTGTTAAATCACACCAATCATCACACTAATATTATAAAAGCGAAAGTTTGTATGTGTGTTTGTGTGCATGTGTGTATGTTTGTAACTACTTCACGCTCAAACGGCCGAATGGATTTGGATGAAATTCGGTACCAAGATAGCTTATACACTGGATCAACATATAGGCTACATTTTATTTCGGAAAGGTGAAATTTTCCCGTGGGATGAGCCAATAATTAAAATGCTTGCGGGTGAAACCGCGGGGCGCAACTAGTTATTTTTATATTTATGAATTAGGCCTATTATTAACATGAACATATATACAATACAGGAAGGACAATACAGCCATAACAAAAATATACATAAATATGAGTATGTCGGCAGGAAACGTGTTTGTGCGTAGATAGGTTGCAACCTATATAAGTATAGGCCTTCAGCATGTCCGCACCGCGCCGTGTCTGGAACAAGAATGATTCGTAGTACACCGAGCGCTCCTTTTTTATAGCCAGACAGGTAGGGGCGCCATGACAGTTGCCGGTGCTGCCACTGTAATAGATTTAATGCCACCACAGGGTAAATTACGGTGCTCGATCCCTGTGCATAGAGTTTATAACTGGATGTTGCCGCCGTCACGGCCATACTGACGTGCGTACGTCCTCGTACGCTTAGCTTCACTTTGTACCTGGTGAGGGACATAAGTATCAGTGTTATTGCTTGTTCATCCTGACAATTAA
This sequence comes from Ennomos fuscantarius, assembly GCA_905220475.3. Classification (NCBI taxonomy): domain Eukaryota; kingdom Metazoa; phylum Arthropoda; class Insecta; order Lepidoptera; family Geometridae; genus Ennomos; species Ennomos fuscantarius. Next base: position 7,729,503 of record HG992037.1, on the reverse strand, counting down.
ATTGAGTTAAACTTGGAGTCTAAGTCAAAGTCAAAACATTAGTTTTCAATTTGATTAGTCAAAAGTATTTTAACCTTCCAGTCATCGTCAGGGTTAACCCTTCATGACCAACAGTATACCTTCATTTATAAAAAAAATGGACCGAACAGTGCTAGCCGGATAGATAATCCCTTTAGCAACCAAAAATCATCATTCCTACATTTTTTTAATGGACCAATTAGTGCTAGACCGGATAGAATATCCCTTTAGCAACATACATTTTTTTTATGGACCATTACTGCTAGACCAGATAGATTATCCCTTTAGCATTCGGACACATTTTTCTTGTCATCATTTTTTTTTTAAATTCTTTTTTCTCTTTTTTTCTCGATAAAACGAATCATTACTTTTTTCCATAACTTTTTTATCATTATTTTTTCACTGATCTGGGTTAACCCTGCAACTAAATTTGATATTAGTATCACCCGCCGTCACGTCATAATTCACGTCACGTTTCGCGTTGCTTGAAGAATGATGTAGAAATGAGCATTGGGCAATCCCACTTCTGATGTCGGCAGGAAACGTGTTTGTGCGTAGATAGGTTGCAACCTATATAAGTATAGGCCTTCAGCATGTCCGCACCGCGCCGTGCCTGGAACAAGAATGATTCGTAGTACACCGAGCGCTCCTTTTTTATAGCCAGACAGGTAGGGGCGCCATGACAGTTGCCGGTGCTGCCACTGTAATAGATTTAATGCCACCACAGGGTAAATTACGGTGCTCGATCCCTGTGCATAGAGTTTATAACTGGATGTTGCCACCGTCAAGTACTTATTTCTAATTGTGCATACACCACGAGCAAACCAGCTTCCGCGAGCAGCACCCGTTCACGAGCTTGACGCATGTTCACGTACACAGTACTTAGTACTGATATAGGTCTACTATAATCGCTTGAAACAGCAATGCCACTTTTACAATGACGAAGTGGAATACACAATTTTGTTAAACGTTATAATATATGGGTATTTGTTACCCAGTAAGGTTCAAAATTCTTCCGCTATTGTTACACACATCGTTTTGTTTGATTTTTCTACCTTGTTTGAACAAAACTGTGAAGTTTAAGAGTTCGTCGGTACACCGGTCCGCTAACAAATCTTCCGATATTTATTCGGTGCTTTGAATTATGTAGTGCATTATGTGTGTAATACAGATAGCTATATTGATTAGCCACTAATTTAAAAACATAATGAAATTTCATACAAATAACATTGAGATGCATTAATCACACTAATATTATAAAGGCGAAAGTTTGTATGTGTGTATGTGTTTATGTTTGTTACTTCTATACGCTCAAACGGCTAAATGGATTTGGATGAAATTCAGTACCAAAATAGCTTATACACTGGATTAACATATAGGCTACATTTTATTCCGAAAAAGTGAATGTTCCCGTGGGATGTGCAAATAATTAATACTTTTTATTCGCGGGTAAAACCGCGGGGCGCAACTAGTACATCAATATGAAAATGTTTAAATTTCATTCCAAAAATATTTCTATAGACCTCATAGAATTGCAGCATTTAGATTGCGTTTAATTTTTTTTTATGTTATTGAATGATTTGACGAGCTAGTCGTACACCTGATGTTAAGTGACACGGCCGCCCATAACAGAACAGTGTCACTCGGAACTCCAACATGTAGTTTCGGATGACTGCTGTACTGCGCACATCATCTTGAGACATCAGCACAGTCTGGTAATAAGATTACTCGACTGTGAGATCGGATCATAAAGTCTCAATTGCCCAGTAATTTCACTAGCTACATTGCCCTTTAGACCGGAACACAGTAGTGCTTGCACACTACTGCTTGGCGGCAGAATAACTGGCAAAGCGGTGGTACCTACCTAGACGAACTTTGCAGAAAAGTCCTACCACCTAGTGAAGTTCATTAGTTTAAACTTAAACCTTAAAGTTCAAGTTTACCTAAAAATTAAGTTAGTATTGTTATAATTTGGGGAGTTCTTCGAAGACAAGCTGCATGTCTTTCAAAAATTCGCATCCAACTCTGCATTTACGATCTCCAAATATCACTGCGCAATATTCTGCGTAGTTATTGAATATTAATGGCAGTCAGCCCTGCTGCGGTGCTTGGCATAGCATTCTATAAATACCGGCTTTGAAGAAAAGCCATTGTTAAATTAGGCATCGCAAACTATCAGAGCTATTACAAAATCTTAATAGGGCCGCGCTAGGAGTGAATACCGATTTGTGTCTTTATCTATATAAATGTACCAAAGTCGTATTAAATAAATTAATAAACAAATATTTGTGGACATTTCACACATAATTGAAGGGTTGAGAATAAAAAGGGTTTAACTGTCAAATTGATAGTTTCTAGAAAATTTACTTTAAACTTAAACGCGTCATTTTAATAGAGTACTTATAAGGTAATAGAAAAGGTTTATGTAAGTTTTAGTTACCTAAAAATGTTTTAATTATATATATAATTTTAAAATACTAAAATTCATACAATTACTGTCAAAATATAATATAATAAAATAAATATAAAAATGTTTTTATGCTAAGCGAACTGTATTTCTGTGACATTGCCTCATTTCGGTATTTTGAGGATGTATTGTTGTAGATCATTTCACGCTGAATCCAACGATACCCATAAGTCGTTTTGTGAAAAAAAATCAGTTAAACCCTTTTTGTTCTCACCCTTTCAATTGTTAGTTAACAAACGTTGAAGGACATTCCCTAGCGTCTATCGAATCTAATGAAAAATTTCAAGAGGAACTCTATATCTGTGGAAACAAGCAATTTAAATGCTTTTTTTTTACAATGGTCAGGTAAACTCAGGATAGAGACTTTAGTTCTAGACAATTGAACCGCTCACTATAGAAATATAGCTTTGGCGTACTCAGAGATGATTTATTATACGACACGGATGATTCCGTTTCTATAATATTTTAAATTGTAGAGTGTCTTTTATCTATGCTGTAAATTTAAATAAGTAAGTTGAGATGTATACTCCTTGATTCTGTGTGGTAAAAAAAAATTGACTTAAATCCTTTTAATTTATTTTTATCCAGTTTTATTCTCCTTATCACCCGAACTTTTACAAAATCGAATTAACAAACTAAATAATTAATAGATGGTTTAATTTTATTTGTCCTATAGATAAGCACTGCTGTGTTCCGGTTCGAAGGGCACTGTAGCTAGCGAAATTACTGGGCAAATGAGACTTTATGATCTGATCTCACAGTTTAGTAATCTTATTACTAGATTGTGCTGATGTCTCTGGATGACGTGCGCAGTGCAGTGTCACGCGAACCTCTATACTTTAGAGTTCCGAGTGACACTGCAGCTGATATGGGCAGCCGTGTCGTTTAACATCAGGCGAACGGCTAGCTCGTCACGTCATTCCTTAACATAAAAAAAAAGATAAGTATAAGTTTGATTATTAGAAGTAGACAAAAGCTGTATTGGCAACATCTTGCGTTAATCCATTCGAGTGTTCAATCGTTTTTGCAAATTGTCTGGCCGAATCTCGTATATCTTATAGTTATTATTATCGCCACAGTAGGCAAAGTTTATCGTTCCTTTTTTGTGCTGAAAGCCAGCGATTTGTAACAATCTTGTCGAAGTGGGTCATCCATCTTGCTGTCTTTACATTATCTTTAGCTTTTTGTTTATTCAGATTAGTTGACCAAAGTTCCATTTTTTACATCATTCTAGTTGTGTAACTGGAATCTGATATCTTATACTTTTGCGGACTTATAGCAGATGATTCATAATTATTCTTCATATTGGTCCCTCTCTCTTATATATCATCATGATTGGCCGTAGAGAAATAGTAATGTATAATACATATAATCTAACGATCATGTTGTGGTCCTTGTTGAAAACCATAAAAATAAAACTGAATCTAGCAAACCACTACCAGCAGTCAGCGTGCCCATATACTGACTGCGTCGCCACATCGAATGGCAATGCTCAATCAAATTGGCCAAAGTAGAGGCCATAATTTTTTTTTATTTCTTGTAGTACTTACTAATATATGAATTACATTCAGATGTTTCAGTATAATTTTATGGGTCCATTCACACACACCATGTAATATAGTTGAATAGATTATAACTCCATCCAAAATATGCCAAAATATATCGCAAGATATAACTCTTAAAATCAATCCACTCTTCGGGTCAAGTTATTTTCGACCGTCTTAAAAATCTTAATTTAATTTATAGTCTGCATCCTTTATTAAATTCTCGAACAATTTAATAAACCCGCACCGCCAATTACGATGTTACCTAAACGATCGACCAGGATGTGACGTCACGCCGACATACCCAGACGCCCTATCGGGGCGCAATCAATTACTGCTTACTGCAATGCCTAGTCTATAACTAGTCTATGCAGCTGAGACCTGTTCGATTGTATTTGATTAGGGTTCTTGGTTTGGCTGTGTGAGCTCACGAGTGCTGTGGTGTGTATTCATGAGGTTGTAGAGTCGGGTCTGTCAGGCAATGCTCTATAATTTGATCTTCACTAATAATAACTCATTACTGACTATGTTGCCATTAACTCATATCACGTATTTATCAGCTTGCTTTGTTATATGTGGTTTATAATTAGAAATATGCAACAATCGAAAAGTATTTCACCAATTAAACTGTCAATCCATAGATTTAGTCGCATAAAGAGTCGTGAATGATTTTTGACATATTGAGAGATAGTAATTTAGTTTTTATGTACGTAACACAATATCCTTTTTGACCTCCAGCAGCTGTAAATGTACTGTAAAAAAAATGTAGTCCACCATTGTGCGATATACATTAATCCAATTTGTCCAAAATTTGTCTCAATTACGACAAATAGCTACTAAAATATATTCTGAAGCCATTTAAATGTGTAGCCAATTATCTGCGACTTTGCGAATGTTTCACAAAGAAGGAGAAACTTAGACTAACCACGAACAACTATATGCCAACTCACCAAAGGGAATGTAAACCAACTTGTTTGTAGTTAAACTTTAAATTGCATTTTAAATTTTTCTCGTTAACATTACAGTCATTCAAACGATTTAAATTATTCACTGAGTTGTACGAGACTGCCTTGAGGTTTCAGTCCGAACACGTTATATATAATAATAAAAGCTGAAGAGGAAAAAAACGGTCAATGATTTTTCGTATACTTTGTCATCTTTGTATATTAAAAGACAGAATCACTTAAGATTAAGAGAGGTAGGCAGAGTTTTACATTCATTGTATTTAATATAAATAAACTAGTTTTTGCTATTCATTATTCTACCGTTTGATGGTATGTTTACGAAAAAAGACGCCTCCGAGCTGACGGAATGCCGCCTCTACACGCTGCGTGGCAATGCAAAAGCCAGTTCTAACGGTACTAAAAAATATCGACGATTGGTGTCTGGTCTAGCCGTTGCAGTCTAGTATGTGATCTAATTGCGGCCTGCCGCTGACGTAACGGGCATCCGAGTCAGTTGAGTGACCGCATCGCACGGTGCCACTGTATTTATCTTGCTATACTGTCAGTACCAAAGTCTCGAGATTTCGCGATGTCTCTGGACTATCTATCGGGATTGTCAGTCTATCATTTCAATTCGAACTTGCGATTGACAATCGCTTTAACCGATTGTGAACTACAAACTACCAACTGTCGCGTCAGTCAGTTTAACAATTACGAGATGCCATCAATTATTGAATATCACTTATGTCTAGACCACGATTGCTCTACGACCGATCTACAGTAAGGACAAATCTCAAAGAAAACTTTTACAGTATTATTATAATAATCAACTAGTTTCTCGTAAGTTTATGTACCGTGTAGGTATTCTGTAACGAACATCGCGAACAATTCGAAATAGCCCCAATGCTGCACTAGCTACGGTTTTAGCATATGCTACTCAATTTAGCATCATAGTACTAGATGGTTGACCGCTGCAAGCTCAAAAATAGATCTACGAGGCTTGATAGCGATATCGCAGTGATATAATGCGACCTTGACATGGTGTTTCTTTTTTCAGTTTTTGATGCGTATGTTTCGTGTTTGGGACTAGTGTACATTAAGTGGATGATAACTGTTCATTTTGTATGACGTGAGCAGTTTGAATCATGTGGTGTTGCGTGACTTCATTTGTAGTTAATTGCAACGAGCTGTATTGAAGTACTAAAATAATTTAAAAATATGTTACTGGTTTCAGTATAGTTGAGTTTGGAAATTCTGGCTTAAAAGATAACTCACTTTATAGTATTTTAGTAGACATTTTCTTTAGAAGTTTTAATTTTACCATTACAAAAAATAAGTTGAAGTTGTTATCATCAAAAGCTGTTATTGTGAACTTAGTTCTAAAAGAGCTTGTTTATATAAAATTTAGGCATTATTTTTCTTGAACGATTGAACTACTTACTAAGTTTTAAAACCAAATGTTCATTTTATAACTGCACTAAAAAGTGGATGTACATTTGATAGAGTGCGATGTTCGCGTCGTTTGTACCTACATATCGCTGCACAGCGGGATGTGGCCTCGTCCTAGAATCATTTTCTCATTTACTCCCTTCCGCCACGCGGCACGTAACGTGGATACTTTTGCTTTGTTACTATTGTACAATATGTTTATTACAATGTTGGCATGCGTACTCTATGCTCCATTGAAAACATCATCATCTTTTGCTGTAGCCACGTTGCTTTCCTTCTGTTATTCTTTACTTTTTGAAGTTAAACTTCTTTATGCACGCTTGACTTGGGGAGTAAGCTGGTGAATACATAACAAGAGCGTCACGGAACGGGCGAGGCGAACGGGAGTTGAGAGGGAGATATAAATTAGTGGAAATAGAAAGAGAGAGAGAGTGACGTGTCGTATAGAAGTTTTACTTACTTCAGTCTGAAGCTCATTTTTTTTTATTTGAAAGGTCAAAAACGACAGAAGACTATTTACATAATATACCTAAGTGCATATGCTTAAAAATTAACATATAGTAATATTTGAATATTCTACTAATATTATAAATGCAAAAGTTTGTGAGTTGTCATCGAATAATTATCTTACAGGATTTAGCCTCTGGTTACTTTTATTTCAGACGAGCTTCTGCCCGCAGCTTCGCCCGCGGCGTGGCCTATGGGAAAATAATTCAACCATCCATTTCACCCTCTTAAAGGAGGAATTTCGAAAAATCCTTTCTTAGCGGATGCCTACGTCATAACATCTACCTGCATGCCAAATTTCAGCCCGATCCGTCAGTGGTTTGGGCTGTGCGTTAATAGATCACTATGTCAGTCAGTCACCTTTGAGTTTTATATATATAGATAGATGCTTCCATAAATGTAGCCTGCCCCAGGTTAACGTATAGAAATAACTTTATTGAAAATATTAACACAATATGGATTTCAATGTTTTAATACGTAGTTCATAATGCATAGTTACTTTGGAAAAATTTAATACATGAAGATGAATTCGCTTGTTGTCATTGTTACATTATAACCCCTCTAGGTTTATAAATTCATATCAAAGCCTGTGATGCAGCACAATCAATGATGGTACGGCGCGACGCGGCGAGGCGTCTGAGTTTCCAGATGGATAGTCTTTAAGAACTGAGTGAAGGCTTTGCTATTTATCTAATAGTTTCGCGAATAAACCACTAGTAATAATTTTACAAACATAGAATGCTATCCTTCTCATTTGACAGCCTCTGTGGTATGGTGGTTGAGCAGGTCGGCTCATAACCTGGAGGCGGTGGGTTAGATTGCCGTGACAGGACCATTATTTGTGCACAGGAAAAAATCGTAAATACTTATTCTGTATGTTGTGGGACCAAGGTCATCGTAGTTTTTGGGTATCTATAAGATACAAGGAATCCTAGTTAAGGCCCAGGATCTATGTGTGTGATTTCCTGAAATTTCCCCGTTTCCCCACTGGAACTCTTATTTCCTGGGAAAAAAGTATTCTGTTTGTTTCGGTAATGTAACCAATCCATATTACTAATATATAATACTTATACTCATCCATAATACTTTGTGTGATAATTATTGTAATGGAAATTTGTCGTTTTTATCACAATAAATAAATAAATAAATATTATCCATCTATCTTGTACTAACGCACTAGACTTGTAATAACGCAAAATACTGACTTCATTACCGGGAGGTACGCAGATACACAGGTACAATCATTACGGCAATACACATAGTAGGGGAAATACTATTAATTCCTAATGCACCTAGCGGAGTCGTAATGCGTCCAAGATCGAGGCAAGTCGTAGTTCCCAGAATCACGACTCTATCAGCCTTTTTAATAAACACGAACTAGCTTTAGACTAGTTACACCATCTTTTGTCTCTTTCGATCCAGCTAAATATTCCAGTAGCAAGAAAGGATAAAAGCTGAAGTAACTAATCTGAGACTAATACCCGTTTATTAATAAGGCTGTATATGCGCATCGTTTACAACGCTTGCTTCGTACTGTTGTTACTTTAAAAACACATTAAAATGTCAATAGGGACATAGAGAAAATTGCTGTATTAGTTTTAATGGAGATTTATTGTGTAAATAAAGGAGTTTGCATATGGAAGACTTTATCGTGCAATATTTTTCATAACAACGCCTATGTGGCGGACAATATATATATATGTAGTACAGTAAGGGAAATTTTAGTCTCTGGGATTGATGCTTAATGGGGGTTTAGGCTCAAAAACGCCCACATTGTTGGTATGACGTCATTGGGCGTCATTTGTTTAGTCAACCAATGATGCCTGTCTATTTGTTTGACACTCAATCTTTTTTTAACCGGCTTAGAAATGAGAGGCAATTTTTATTATTAAATCCAAATCGAGACCCTAACTAACTATATAATTATCTAATAACTACTTGGTTTTTTAGTTAACGTGCAAAATTATCGTTATTATAATTAATTTTCATCCATTTATCGTACATACTTCTTTAATCTTGAGTGTTTCTTGTTCAGTATTTTCAAGAACCTTCAGCATTATCAGTGTGATCGATCAACCACCATCCATTTTGGTATTCAATGCCTTATTTATGTATAGACACAGATTAAACTACTTAGGTAATTTCTTAGACTTATATTTAGTCGTCTCTCTCTCTCTCTCTAGTCATTCCCTCATTAATAAGGATCATGCAGTTCACTTTTTTGGTTGAACATGTTGGCGATCGAGCTTCTTGATCAATATGACTGACCCGATAGCTCAGTTGCTAGTAACCCTGCCTGCTGAACTGTGGGTTGTGGCTTCGATTCCTACCCAGGACAAATATTTGTGTGATGAACATGGGTGTTTGTTCTGTGTCTGGGTGTTATATTGTATTTTATGTATGTATTTACAAACCAAAAGTATCTAAGTATTATATTAGTTACCTGTTCCCATAATACAAGGTATGCTTAGTTTGGGGCTAGGTGGCGTTGTGTTGGCACACATATTATTATTATTATATTATTTTTGTTAATATTGCCAACAATGATCAGTTTTCCAAATTGTCATTACTTTCATATATTTAATCATAGACTTTCACAATTGATTGTGATTTGGCTATCTGTGGCATTTCGTAAAGAATAACCAAAGGGACACAAGAACACCATATTCTCCTAAATGTAACAAAAAGGGTAAGGGTCAGCCATGATTGAAGTATTTTCCAGAACGGGAAACCGAAAATGAAAAGGATATAAGAGCGTGTAATCAGAAAACATGACCACCTAGGGTGGAATGAACTTACGAGGTGCCGGAAAATGCCTAAATATTTTTTCTGCTTTTATTGAGCTGCGTACTCACTGGAGAGATATTTTTAATGGTATATTTTAATGTTTTTCTTCTATAGAACTTTTCTGGAAGAGCTTGTTTAAGTACATATAGGTACCACCCCTTTGCCAGGTATTCTGTCGCAAAGCAAAATAGTTTGAAGGGCACTGGGCAAGTGAGACTTTATGACCTGATCTCAGAGTCTAGAAAACTTATTATTTATAAGATATTATTGTATTGGTGTTACTGCAAAATGACGTGCGCAGTGCAGTATCATGCGAATGGCACTGCTAATGTTGTGAGCGGCCGTAGGGCTTAACGTTAGGCGAACGAAATGCTCGTCTTTAGAGTACTTTGTTTTTTATTGTTTTTCTTGTTATTTTGTGGTATAGCAACGAAGATTTGACTAGACTATCGATGAGTATGATCATCTGCGATGGTGTTTATTACTTGGCGTGCCACTAGACGCCCGCCGGTCTATTTGTCTGAATGCGGTCTCCCGAGAATCCTTGGTGAATACCTGCCTTTATTTCCTAAGGCGCTGAAGCCGGTTCATTCTAATTTTATATTCTTTAGATGTAGAGCTTAATGCTACACCGTATGTGTCACATTAAAGAGATTTAAGGTGCCGTCTACATAAAACGTTGGATGTTTACATAATGATTACTTTTTTCCCGGTTCTGTCTAAACGTTTCATTTAAAATTGTATTACATATTTTTCAGACTTCGATAGAGACTATTCAGTGGAGGCTATTCATTTCGAGTTGGTATTTGCCTTTTTGTGAATCTTTTAGACTGGAACATTTTTTTTGAATACCTTAAAGTTATATCGTGAAAAGTGCTGTCCTAAAATTGGAGATTTAATTTCTCTTTTTATGTATAAGTAGATAGAACCACTATAAATAAGCTTAACTTCTTCGGTTCAATTCAGACTAACATACCACAACCCAACAGCGGGTTCAATCAGCTAAAAGAAAGGCAGCACAAAAGAATCAAGATTTGATCCTGAATGCAACATTGTAGTTACATAAATAGAAAGCCCGTATATCTCGTCCTTCATCACCTCCGATAACTTATACAGTCAGTTACTTGTTTCATTTACGATGCCCCTACCTAAAGTAACCTATAGGTTTTCTTTGGCGAGACTGACATAATCCGTGATCAAGCTACTGAGGCCGAATCTGTGTGTATACCGCAAATGCGAAGGCCGGCGGTGAATGCTTTCCTAGAAAAACGCAGCCCATCTTCCGGCCTCACTTCTTGGATGAGTTGCGGCTCGATACGAAATTACTGCCGTGATTGCTGATTTAGATTAGCGCTTGTGGTCGGAACGGACCGGATTCTATGCTTGCAATTTTTGCCTTAATTGTTTGTTTATGTATAGGAACCGGGGTTAAAGTGTTTGCTAAATCTACTGTTCTAAAGTATAACGATTATAATCCTTACTCACTCTGACGTCATTTAGATCATCTATGTATATAATTCTAGATTCGATTTTTTTATGTAACGAAATGATATGACGAGCTAGTCGCTCTCATAACAAAATATCAAGATCCATATTTAATTTTCCATGGGTAATTTAATCATTTTAGTTTTTAATAAACTGTCTGATACACTCTATCATAAAATATACACGCACACAATTTAAGTTTTATTAAAACATTTGGTTGTGGCTGAATATTTCTACAGCTTTATACAAAGTTTCATCTAAAATCACGCACGCTGTTGGACTTTACAAGTAGGCTTTAAATATATAAAGATATTGAAGTTAGGCATGAAAAGAATCTTATTAATCTTACGTTAGCATGCCTATTAAGTTTCTCAGGTAAGACTTTCATAAGGCTACGAGTTATCGATATCAAAAGTTAGGTAAGACTTTACTCATCGGAAAAGGGTTTTGTATTTACATCACAGTTTATAGGACTACATAGTATATTATTTCTTTTTATTGCATATATTTTCACATAAAATTTACACTTACAGCCAAGCATTTACCGATCTGGATTTTAAAGTAAGGCAAATCAGTTTTGAAACGTTGAATTTCTAAATACTTATTAATAAAAACATATTTCAACTAGAAACAAGAGCAACCGCTCCTCGCCTACATAGATGTGAATTTAATCTCTTATCCCTAGTTAATCTGAAAGTTGGCAAACTTCTGAAGACTGCAAACTATTTCCCCGGGACGGAATGTTGTCACAGAGCGTTAAAATAATAGACCCGAGTGTACAGAGAGTACGTTGAAGTTATAGGGTAGTTTATAATTAATGAAGAGATCCTTGCGAGAGAAAGTGTTTGCTTGATTTCTGTTTGTAACTCACTCTTTCCCGTTTTTTTTTAATCTTGATCTTTTACTGCTGACCTACCAAAATTGAATAATAACTTGGCAGAAAATCTAAAAATTCATAGTCCTTGAACGACCAACTGACTCAATAACTGACAGACGTACAGCCCAAAAAACCTGTCGTAGAGATTTAATATATTATATGGAGAATGTCTTCCTTCTAGGGCGTAGTATGTAAGGAAGGGATTTTTGAAAACTCAACCTCTACGAGGGTCAACTATTAAATGTGAAGAATCGAGGGAGAAACCGCAGACTGCCCCACTCATAATATATTTGTAAATATGGCATAAAATATCTAGGATTGGCATTGCGTTATTGTTTCATAAAGGTCAAAGGTGATACTGCAACGTAAATAGACCTAATCAAGCTGAACAATTAATGCATTATAAATGTATGTTTTTTGATGTCTGTAAAGTCCACACTATTATTTTTACATAAAAAAAACCATGTACAAAATGTACGTATTGATTTTCATGATGTAAAGCCTGTCAGACACAATTCAGCTGTGGCAGTCTGAACGATCGACCCAACGTTTGCATTTCAATACTATAAAAATAGACCTAGTTTGTACGCCAACTGTATGCGAACTGCATTCGCGATTCGTCCCAACAGAATGTACAGATCGCGACTTAAAACTAAGCTCGACGCTTGTACAGTTTCAAATCAGACATGGAAGCTTAACTTAATAATTCAAAGCTATTTAGCTAGCTTCTGAATAAGGCAGGCACTTAACTATTTCGTAATTTTATGGTAGGCACTTAGAAACTCGGCGTTTTGCAGAAAATAATGTGTTGGCAAAGGAAATGTTTCTTATTCTTTTTATTCAAGCACAATACTCTGCTTATCTGGCTCATGCTCGAGTTCACGGTCGTTCAGGGACTCCTCCAACTTTGAGCCATTATGTTTTCATTACGTACTTACTTTGATTTTATTTGGGAACTGTTTACAGGGATTGGGGTATGGCAAATTGAGGGTCTTGAGACCTCGGTGGGTGTAAACAGGAAATGACTTCGTCGGTTCATTAATTAAGTGCTGGTGGGCTTATAATTTTATGATGGTATTGCTACGTTAGTTGTTGTCGTTCGACTTAAAGGAACTTTGTAATAAACAGCAAAGGTAGAAGCGCAAATTAAAGCACGATTAATAGTTTAGCAAATTTAAGTACAAATACCTACTATCTTATGATTAAACAGTATAAACGGTAGTTACTTTTTATTACTCAATATTCAACGATATATTACAATCCTTATAGTTTTACATTTTGGTCTTAATTGGCATGCTTAAATGTATTACATAGTGCTCCTTCTTGGGTATGGCAATGTTGTGCAGAGCGGACCGATCTATTCCATAATCAATTTGTCCGAAAGGAGATTAAATGTACTTCCTCGTAAACTCCTCCATCTATGTAATCTATGTGCAGCTTACTAGGTACTGAAATAGTAAAGATTTACGGTAAGTATACAATAAAGAAAGGTTGGCACACATACATGGCCAGCGAATAAATCTATTTTCTGTTTCCTTATCCCATATTGTGGATATATATTCAGGAACAATGAAATCCTTTGTATTCTTGGGAAAGATTATAATCGGGGAGATTAGTATGAGTAATATTAAAAGCTACTCCATATCTTCAAGCATAGGTATAAATAAGCCACCAATAAAAAATAAAATAAAAAGATTTATTAGGAACCAAAACAATTAAACATTCCAGTAAATGAGACTCAATGTCATTATTTGAGTCTTTATAAAATTATTATTTAATTATTCTTTATTTTGACTGCCTCTGTGGTATGGTGGTAGAGCCGGTCAGCTCATAATTTCGAGGCGGCGGGTTCAATTCCCACGGCAGGACAAGTATTTGTGCACAGAAAGAAAGCGCAAATACTTAGTCTGAGTCTGGGTGTTGTGGGACCATGGTCCTCGTAGTTACTGGGTCCCTAGACACAGGGAATCCCAGATAGGGTCCAGGATCTATGTATGTGGTCGTTGGGCGTTATTATTATAATTTATAACATAAATAATAGCTATGCCATGTGAATGTAAAAAGCTTATAATTATAATAGTATATTAGACTCGAAATAGCCTTACAAAATTAATTCCGATCAGTTTATAAATTGGTTGTAAATTAAAAACCCCTTAAGTACCTAATATGTACCATTCGTTGTTTAAATATAGTAATAATTTTATTATAATTTCACCTATTAAGTTATCGCAAGTACGGTTCTTATGTACATACATGCACATTGCTCAAGTTGATTATTTCGCTAAGCAGATAATGTTTATCTGTTTAACTAACATTTTAGAGATCCTGTTTGTCCTTCTCGTGGTAGTAGTCATATTTATACATAGATTAAGTTTTCCTACTGCATTATTTTTGGTTAAATTTCATTTTTGTTGTTCACTAGGTGGTAGAACTTTACTGCAAAGTTCGTCTAGGTAGGTACCACCGCTTTGCCAGTTATTCTGCCGCCAAGCAGTAGTGCGCAAGCACTGCTGTGTTCCGGTTTGAAGGGCACTGTAGCTAGTGAAATTACTGGGCAAATGAGACTTTATGATCTGATCTCACAGTTTAGTAATCTTATTACTAGATTGTGCTGATGTCTCTGGATGACGTGCGCAGTGCAGTGTCACGCGAACCTCTATACTTTAGAGTTCTGAGTGACACTGCAGCTGATATGGGCACCCGTGTCGTTTAACATCAGGCGAACGGCTAGCGTCACGTCATTCCTTAACATAAAATATATATATATATATATATATATTACAATAATTTTATTTATACAATGGTTGCTAGGTTAAGCGGATTTCAATTTTCTGTAAATTTATAATTTAAGTTCATAGCATTTGGGAAATCTACAATCAATACCAAAATGTAATCCCTGTAACCGCATCAAAATAACAGAGAAAGAGTATCATAGTATATATCTATCTGCCATGGCAAAACATGTCTAGATGTTTCATTCTTTATAAGTAGTGTATATAAATTTAGTTTTCTTTTTTCGCCTATTCTTTAGACTTCAAGCTCTTTATTCTTTAGCCTCAAAGTTAGGCATGAGAAGAATTTTAATAATATTACGTTAGCATGCCTATTAAGTTTCTCAGGTAAGACTTTCATAAGCTAGTATAATAGTATAGAATAATGTTTGTTTATTTAGGAAATGGAAAACTAAATCAATATTCTAGTATTTCGTTTGGCACTTCGAATCTGAGAAATATTTATTGGGCCGAATTGATGAGATTGCGATTGTGCTATCAAAAATATCAGATTTCACGCATGGTATCGTCTCAATAAGTTATGTTAAGTAAGAAGATAAGGTACGAGTATGTTTGAAAAGGTTCAAATAAAAAAGAGGTATGTAAATAATACAGTATTAGTGTAAAGGTTGCTAATGGACTGTTCCTTTCTTTGATACATTTTTACTATTATACATCTATTTTATTTATGTTTATAATGATACTTGTATTGGTACAAACCAAACAATGTATCTGGTGTGCAGGAGCAGTCATAAAGCAAATAAGTAACGACATTGTGCAAAAGCAATGTATTTGCTTGCATTCAATGATAAAATGCTTATGATTTCACCGTTACTCGATAACAAATCATTGCTGTACCCTCTATCTGTTTATTGAATGTTAGTACGACAATAATCGGTAATCAAGATAGTATGGAATTGAAAAGTCGACGAACTATATGTCATTGAAAGAGTGATGTCATTATTAGGGTTAAAAAATATAAAAGGTATCTTTCGTGTATTGTTTCTACGTTCCATTGTTTATTTGTACGTTTTAAAACCAGTTTTGTGATTATAAAAATTTTACACAACATTTTCATTGTAAGGTCGTAGTTAATCTTTTTTAAACAAGTACCTAGTATTTGGTCCACCTGTCAAAATTCGCGCCAAATTACGATATTTCCTAGACTAACCCACAATTTCTCACAAACTTCAATTTTCATTGGTCTGTCAGTAATAATTACATACACAAGTACTATTTAATACGTCTGTAAATAATAATATATGTCAAATCAACTTCTCACGCGAAAGTCGATCATTATTATATGAATAGCTCCATTCGCGCGAATCTACCCGTATGATCAAAGTACCTGGTATAATTACCTAATCATACCTATTTCTAAATTACCTCTAAAAAAGCAAAAAAATCGCAATGAATTAGAGGATTGATGGAACCCACTGGAAAAAATTATAACTCGCACTTGACAGCTTTTTTTATCGCATTTATCATCTTAATAAAGAAACCAAAGATATTTTCTAAGAATCCTCGCTGGGACGTGAATATTGGTTCTTAGTAGGTACTCTAAGTTTGGGCCCAACAATCCTTATAATTTTCATAAGTATTATTGTTGCCTCCAAATATATTATAGGTATTTCACGTTCCTCAAGATTTGATACTTATATTATTTTTTTGAAATCGGATTTAAATACAAATAAAATTTTCTCCATGAAATAAAATAAAAAACAATTTGTAAGTATTTTTTTATTTTCCAAATAACCTATTTTTCGGTATCAATCAGTAAGTTACCATTAGTTTATTGGCTCGACGTGACAATAAAGTGTCGTTATCTTATACAGTTGTCAATGATAAGAAAAACACGTTGCACTTAGGACCATTTGTTACATTTTAAGAACTGTTTCACAATACTCTATTTACAATAGTCGAAAAATTAAAAAATAACATATCGTTAAATCAGTCTAATGAATTACATCAGAACATCTAATTCTATCAAACCATGTAATCTCACTTACGACTTACTTTATAGGCCGGTAAAAGTTAACAAATGTCATTTATTGATGTTTTTGGTAGTTACCAAAAAATAAAATGCATTTAAACTACTTTTACAAAATAATATAATAAAAAAATATTTGTTCGCATAAAATAAAGCACACAGAATATATTTAAGCATATTATGTACGTTAGAAGCTAATTTATTTTTCTATCATTCCATAATAAAACAAATTATAGAATGATAGAATCATTCCTGGATTTAAAAAATTTGTGTGCTTTAGACCACACGACTGAAGTAAAACTTCTTTAGTTGAGTTCTATCGGCCGGTATAACTTTATTTTTGGTTTGTTTAAGTTAATGTCGCCATCTTGACAATTGTAATTTTTTTAATGATAGTGAATGATGTGACGATCTCGTCATTCACCTGATAATAAGCGAAATGGCACCCCATAACAGAACAATGTCAAAAAAATTTCAAAGCCAGATAGCTAGGCAGATAAGTAATCTTACCTTACATCTCGATGTAAAATCTCTTATTCTTTCGATACCGCAAAAGGGCATCGCTGCTAATTCCAAGACACGAAAAGATTTGCGCGGAAAACCTCGGTGCTATAATAGCATGGCCCCGACTCCGGCCGTCTCGGCTCTGTCACTAGCAGACTCAGATTATATCGGGAAATCCAATTTCGTGGTTTTGTTATCGCTCTCGCAGGAAATTCACTAGATTTTCTTCTAGTAATTTAAGTTTTGGATGTTGTGAGCGAGCGGAGTTGAAGTTTGATGGTAATGTATAATGTTTCCTGCAGAAACGTGTAAATATTTAGTGCCGTGAAAGCGACTATTCGTTTTTGTAGATTTCACGTTAAAACTGTTTAATGGATTTGGATGTTTTTTTTTTTGCATATACTTAATAATAACACTTCCAAAAAATAGTTTTCGTGGAAAATATATCATAAGAGTTCCGCGAAACGCGAGTAACGGGTTCAATAAAATTACTTGTTCCTGAAAAAAAAAACATTTCTATGTGTTTGGCGAATTTTTAATCAAACGATGTTTTTAAATGTGTTTTCCTAGACAAAAAACGAGGCATTGGTGTAATTTTTAACCTAACAATCCTATCGCTAATACTGCAGGAAATATTATCTCGGTCTCATAAAGTACAAACCTTGAAACTTTCGGTATTTCACAAAATATATTTTTATTTGTCATTTTCTTAGTCTAAAGTTCACGTTGACAATGCAGTGTTACAAAAATTTGGCATTATGTGAAATCTTATGGTATGGTAAATGGTGCTTTATGACTAAGTATTAAAAATATAAACAAGAAATTCAAATCAGATACATACAAACTACGAAATAAAACAGATACCTAATTTAGTAAAATCCTACCCGCTTAGTACAGCTGGTTGGTTTCAAAAAATCAGTCATGCAAGCTTACTCCGCCGGAGGAATAAAAAAAACAAACTGTTCCCTAAGTAGATTTATGATTGGATAAAGTTGTAAAGTCGGTAATAAGATTTGAGAAATGAACGTAATGTCAACAACGGCATGCTACCCCGGTATAAGGAAAGATAAATGAACGAATGTAATGCAACGGATGATAAGCTTTTATAAAAATTTGACCAATAATTCCATAAAAAAAAGGGTTTCAAACCGAATTCAATCCCAATGAGAACATCAATGAATAGCTCTAAGATATATAGAAATTACTAGTTTATCATAACTATAAATACATATCGTAATAATTATACATTTTTTAAGTTGTAACATTGCATTGGATATTTGTTGATGCTACATTCTGTTTATGAATAAATAAAAATCATCATCACATTGTGGTCGAAATGCACATTATACTACTACTTGTCAAATATTGATCAAATTGAAATGGAACCACACGGGAAGTACTAGCTTTTAAATAAATAAGAATCATCACAATCGGATCACCCAATCAAAAATTTTGAGGTAACAAACATTAAAAAACAATATACAATCGAATTGAAAACCTCCTCATTTTTTAAATCGGCTAAAAATACAATATTACTGCATGAATGTACTAAGCGGCTGTTTCGTAAATACCAAAGTTTCAAATAACACTGTTATAGCCGATGTTGACTGCGCCGCTCAACCGATATTATTTTTATTTTAAAATTGTACTCTTTTTTAATACACCTATATCTTACAAACTATTCGATTTTTTATTTCATTCAAAGCACTGACGTTGACATGTTTTTGATATAATATTTTAATATTCACAATTACAATGTCGAAATGAAAATTCATTTAGATTGTTGAAAAGAATCCGAAAATGGCGGTTATGAATTTTGAACTTCTTTCCATTACCCATGTATTTTTTAATTTTAATGTGTAATAAGGGTGGATTATTATCCGTTAAGTGTTCGTGAACGTGTACGAGTGTTGGCAAATGGTTCCAAGTTTTAAAACCATGCCTTTCCGTTTTTTCATCAAGGCTTCTTAGAGCCTTCAGTAAAATATCCACCAATTTACTGTGGCATTTTGACTGGCAAAATAAGTTTTTGACATGACATAACCGTACAAAATTCCTTACTTGACATTGGCAGAATTATCGCTAAAAAGCGATAGCAAGCCATTAAACGAAGAGAAGAAGAAGAAAATTCAATGATTTTTTTATTTTCATCTTCCACTGATAGACACACTAGAGCTTATAAAAGCTCCCCATGAGTTCACAACGCAACACATCTAATAAATCAATAATTACAGACTTAATCTCATTCTATAGAGCCCTTATCGACTATGATCGCTCAGCGCGCGTATTAATGCATTATTTTAACCTGGGGCCATACGTTGTAGGATCACAAAGCAAGCGCCATTCTTGTGTGGATTAAAATGAATTACTATGTTGCTTGCCTGCGCATACTGTCGCACGACCTGCGGTGCAGTATGCCGGCTCCTTTACAGTCTCCAGGGAATTTTGTCAGGATTTATGCTCTTGGTATTAATTTAATATCTTGGGAGCTGCGCGGGATTAAACCAGAATCTAGTTTAAGTCTAATTATGGGGGAACTATAATCTTTTCCCGCAGCTCAACTATAGGTAGGTTATAACTACTTCTTCATGTCACACAGATGATTTTCTCCAGCTACTCTGTATACTGAATTAATATCCTAAATAAAACAGACTTTTATAGGATTTCAGATAATAAGATTATGTCCAAACAGTAAAGTAGGTTAAAGCACTATCCATATTTTTATATTGGTTCCATAACCAATTTCAGAAAGTTGTTAGTTATTAGTGAAAAATATTTTACAAAAATTAAACCTGCTTCAAAACTAATTCAATTTTTGTTTAAATCCTTTTTAGTTATTGTTATAGAGTATGCAAAATTTCAGCTCAATCGGAAAACGGGAAGTGGGTCAAAATTGACTTCTTTTTGACTCAAAATTTCATTGTGAGTTAGTTTTTCCTCGATTTCCTCGAGATTCCATCAACAGATCCTGACTTGATGATAATTGGACCACCACGGGAGTGTACCCTTTGTCCTAAAAAGATTTTTTGAAATCGGTTCACAATTGGTGAAGATATCGAAGAACATACCAAAAAATTCATACAGACGAACATAGCACTCCTTCTTTTTGGAAGTCGGTTAAAAAGGGCAAGTATATAGAATTATTATTTGATATCGTAAAATAAAAGCACAAGTTGGTCATGGTACAACAAAATCATTAAATGTTAAACAACAATGTCGCTAATATGATTGATTCATGACCTTATACAATGTACATAACACATTCGTGTTATGAATTTTGGCATTCGACGCTTCAGTTACCATTACAAACTTTTGAAAATCATGACTTTATTATCATAACATTACTTGGCTTACAGAGGAAACGGCCCGGTCCCTAATGATGTCACTTTATGATAACATTATGACTAGACAACAAACAGATACGTGCTATCGCATTGACGTAAATATATGATTTCTAAAACAATGTATCCGCGATAGTTATTAAGTAAACACGTTCACATTGCGTCTAGATTTACTGAGCTATTGAACAGCTATGAAATATTCGCATCTGAAACGCAATCAGCGGAATGTGAATAATTCTCGCCTGCCAACTAATAACTAACATTCACAGTTGGATGCAATCTAATAAAGGTCGATAGTTTACCGATGAATAGTTACTCGAAATGAGAGGCAGAATGGTCAGCGTAGTGCTCTACACAGGATCACTTCAAATGCGGCTTTATGCGATGTAACGCTTCACTATTAACGCGATGGAGAGACCAATATCTCAGAGTATTGCAAAACGATAAAAAGGGAAATAAAGTAACTTGTATGGCGAGTCGGTTGCAAGATGCAGAAATCTGTGCGAGTGTGGGCGTACGAACCGGTCTAGACGAGATGAACTTTAAGGATCAGACAAAACAAAATAAAAATATTCGCTTGCTTATATCGCGACACCGAACCGGGGTCGGTCCTCTTAATGTCTGATTTTAGACGTGGGCTGATTTAGTAGAATATAAGAGGAATTTTAAACAATTTGAGGCCTCCCTTTTTTGTCGACATCAAAGACAATTTAAGGGAGCGACGGTGAGTGTACAATATTTTTGAATTCGTCAATCCTCCGACTTTTAGGAAGGTTTTAAATGATTTTATTCAATCATTTTTACTTTTTGTGACTGAATTACTGAGTTCAGTACAAGTAGTTTAGGCTACCTCTTCACAATATATATTTACCTATTCCAAATCAAAACCGCATGTACAGTGCGTGACGTAGATTGGATCGCCTAATTTTCCTTCCTTATTTCATGATTCTTATCCTGAACATGACGAATGTGTGTGACATGTGATTGAATGTACTCTCAGACTGTTGCACAGCTTAAAACTTGTTTTATTTCTCAACAACTCCAACTGAAAGTAACAGCAAAGCGTCAGTAATGTTATCAAGATCGCACTATCAACATGTCTGCTGTAGAATCACTTGCATTGAGAGAATAGATTTAAAACAAAAGTGGTTGAAATGAGATTTTACTAAAAGAACAATGAACCCCGTCAGAGTTTATTGTGAACTCCCGAGAGAAAACCTCTAATTTACCTCGAGTGGACACAATTGGAAGAAAACACAAGAGAGGGCGTCGCGCCGGATTAGATTAGTGCAGATAAGATTAGTGGCGTCACAAGAGCGCCTCGGCCGTCTGCCATGTGAACCGCTAATTGCAAACTCCACCCATTGCACCGCGCCATCGGCCAAGCCACTGCACGCGGTGCCGCCGCCGCCGACGTCACCGCGCTGGCACACTACCCGTATGACACAGCGGCCACAAAATACCGGACGAAACCTACATCAGCCTTATTCAAATCGCAGCTATCAAGGGTATCCCGCAAACGTGTCGAACGTTTCCCGAAGCCGATACCGTTCCGTACGCACATTACAGGAGCTTTTCCTGGCCCTTCATGAATATTTATCGCGACAATGCGCGGACTCGAGTTTCGCGGGCCGGACTCGGGCGGGGCTGCACCCTAATGCAATGATTCATATTATTCGGTTTGCGGGCGAGTTGAACGTCTTCCATTATTGTCATTCATCGGAGGAAGTGGGCGGCGAGGGGCGGCGCGGGTGCTGGCGGAGCCCCCCGCGCGGTTCTCAGTCACTCACCGACACTCTCGCCGCCAGCACGCGAGAGCTGCGATGCACGTCGCCTACGCTTGACGCATTCGCTCGCGGTCCGTGTGTGTGTGCCCTCTCGTTGTCGAGATTGGAGCTCGTTGAGCCGCTTGCAGTGCCCCGCATTCAGTGCAGCTTGTCGGACCGCGCGTCTGGCAGCTCGGAGCCACAGCGCCAGCACAGCGTGATACCGGCGTCTCGCGCTCCCCAGCTGACGGCTCAGCTGATCGCCGGCGCGCCTGCTGCCTTCGAGCGCACGGTGAGTGCGATCGATCACTGCATGCACGCGCTCGACTTCGTTTTACGTGTCTATTTCGAGTCGCTCGCGAAACGGCTCACGATGGATGGATCGTATGCACGCGTGTCATACATCACCAGCCGCGACACTCGCCAAGGGTGTGATGTCGCAAAGATATTGCGTCGATATTTTCCAAGTGTCGTGTGATCGGCCGTGTTGATAAACAGTGTCGGCTTACTGAATGACGGCGGTAACGAGCGTGGTCCGTGGAAACGATGGATGGATTCAGGAAGTTTGGGTTCGATTATGATTGTGAATGTATTGTAATGCTAACATGCATGGAATGTGCATAAGTGTTGATTTCTCTTTACGGACGGTACCTACTCCAACGCCACCAGGTGACTTTCCGTTGGGCGATGGCGACCGAGGGATTGTACTGTTGCGCAAAATGTACGGCCTCGCGGTCGCGACTACCCACGACTGGGCACCGGCATTCTGTCTAGACAACTTTACGACCCATTGTATTGTTGTCATGTTGTCACTTCTAAAATTGCTAATTGAAATTCTTTACAAAACTCGGCGGATAACAACAAAACACTTTCTTTGAGCTTTTAAGTTGCAGATTGGATAAGTGACTTACCGCAGCTGATCAATATATCTATCAAAACGGCTATGTTTAAAAATTTTACTTATTTCAGTTGAAGTCTAATACAAAAGTATTAGAAACCTTCGTTTTGTAATACACATTGTAAAAACTGTTATCTCTTATCAAACTGCTCTTGTGAAGGTCGAGCTGATAAAACGGTTCCAGTAGAAAATCTGATAAACGTTTGGAAAGCCTTTTTCGTACAAGCATTTTTGTATAGCTTTGACATGCAGAGTAGTAAATTATAGGCCTCTTTGACATCGATATAATCATAATAAGATGCTAAATTTTACTCCAATTAATCAAATTAAAATAAGTAAAAAACAGTGACATTTTACGAACGAACTGAAAGTTAATTAGTTAATTTAATAAAGTACCTAATAATATGCTATAGAATCAAATATGATGAAGTCAAATTAAGTTGTACAATTAAAATAGCGATATAACCAACGCATGTTGAACGCCTAAAAAGTTTTACCAATAACTTATTTTAAGACAAAACATTCGCGGGAAGTCAGGACAAACTGATAACCAATTATGGTAGGAGTAAACCAGTTCAATTGAATACAAATTAGATAATTCCACAACTTCTATAAAACAGTACCAACATGCCGTATAAAATAACCATTTCACTTGAGAACTTGATGTCGATAACGACTACCTACTGAGGCAACTAGCACGAGGAGTTTGTGGCAACTTGGCTACTGATTTCCATATATCTTTATGAAACTCACAAGAGAGAGGGAATAGGTACATAGGACTAGGTATTGTGCTTAAAGTATCAAATACTTTAAAGTTCTTCACCATAATTCTGAAAATATTAGCATGTTTTCTAACATCGTAAAGGTTTTAACTTTATTTGCTGTCATAATGTTGTGGTAATGAAACAAGGAATAGAGATTGTGTTTGAAACACAGATGATAAGCGCATTTTTGATTTTTGATTGAGCTGGGTGTAGTTCCAAACAAATTGATGAATGATGTCATGAAATTTAACATGTCCTACATAGAAAAACCGCTTTAGGTCTTTTTGTTTTCGTTTGATGAGTTTGAACTAAAAAGTGAAAAAATGTTTGTTCAATAATTACATAAGTGGAAATACAATATAAATCTTACGAATTACAGAAGTCTTACAAAGTTAGTTATACATCTACTTATGCATTATACATTTATTACATGCATATTTTATATAATTATCAATAAGCATAATGAGGTTTTAATATTTAAAATACCTTGAAAAATATGTTATCTTGTCAATTTTTCATTCATTTCATTCATGAATTCTTTTAAACTCGTTTATAATATTGAGTAGTTATTTTGACAAAAGTTAGTGACATTTTCTGATAAAATATAAACGTAATGTTATTAATCAATAAAAATTAGTAGCGTCAGAGGGTCAGTCATCCGATGTCATCAACATTCAAACAGAGCGGTTATTATATAACATGGAATCAAAGGTCAGATGTTGTTCATTATTTGATTTTCATTAACATCGTTACATTACTGTTATCATAACCGCCGTCAGAATAGATAACAAACTAATTTATTGTGAAAACAGCGGTCACTCGTCGCGCACTGGTATCACTTCGTATTGACTTAGTCTTTGGATACTTTCGTGCGATAATTTAGAATATAACCTCCTTACTAATAAACACTGTATAACAGTGGAATAGCTACTTAGCCTTTTCTTCAGCTTCATCTTTTTTTTTCTTTTTTTTTAACAAAACACAAAATTGCTAGTCTACCGCTACACAACGTTTGTTAGAATGAGCGTTATGCTCCTCTGTACTCAAGTTTGACGGCTGTTAAGTTCGCACATATATCCTTTTTTTTTTGTTTAGTTTTGGCTCCACACTTTTTTGTATTTAGCCAGTGTCAAGTAATTGATAATATCTCAAATTAATTAATATCATATAATGTGTCAAGTCAAGTCACAGTCCAAGTCATCAATTTAAGTCATAGTCTAGTCTAGTCAAGTCATACTCCTAGTAAAGTGGAGGCAACTTTACCAGAAGCTTCTATGGAGTTTTGGAAACAACACGAAAAGAAACGTTTCACCATCATTATACCACTTTCCCACACTCACGCCTGTAATCCAGCACTTAAAGAATAGAATGCCACCAATTTTATGCACTAACACTGAAAATAACACAAGTTTTGGAAAATAATACAATGCGGTGACGCGAATCTTTTTCGCATTCCCGCCACAAACGTTCACTTATATCCTGAGCCCCCGATTTCTCGCCCGCTTGTCAAACTCGTGTTAAGCGAATATGCCAAATACTGTACGCTCATTGGTTGAGACAGCCGATGATCAACAGGCAACCAATGAGCGTTCAGTATTTGGGCTGCTAAGTTGACACGAATCACACTAATATTATAAAGGCGAAAGTTTGTATATGTGTATATGTTTGTTACTTGTTCACGGTCAAACGGCTGAATGGATTTGGATGAAATTCGGTACCAAGATAGCTTATACACTGGATTAACACATATGCTACATTTTATCCCGGAAAAGTGAATTTTTCCTGTGGGATGAGCCAATATAATACTTTTTATCCGCGGGTGAAACTGCGGGGCGCAGCTAGTTTAACATACGTATACGAGAACCGGGGGAAAGTGTTGCTTAAGTGTTGTCGGGGAAATTTGTGTTTTAACAGTATGTACAGACAGGCAGTTTTAGATCAGAGACAATCTCATCGTTTGTGTTTGCTAAAAAATCAAACTTAAATACAAGTATGTACCGTTATTTGGATTTTACGTTTCTTACGCTCAAACCAGAGGTACTTAACATATCCGAGTCATCAAGTCATCACCACACCGCCTCACGAGCAACCGGTCTGTAAACGTTTTAAAATCCATCAAAACAAACGCGTCCGACTTTTAACGAAATTCACCGAGGACTGCGAGGCCGCTTTATTTATGTAACATGCCCGATAACGCTAAACACGTCTAACTACAGATAATACAGCACATTTTACATTTATTTTTATAGATAAACTCTTAAAAAATATATCCAAATTGTCTACTAATGGGTCAGTCCATTGTCAGCGGGTTATTCAACGTCGAAGAATGCGCCCAAAGGCATTAAGGGCAAATAGACTCCCGTATCTTCGGTACAAAAGAGTATTGACATAGCGAGATAAGCGTATCTGTGAGTATGCACTAATGTAGGTATCCATACGACTGGTTTACACTCATTGTTCCGTTATCATGTACGGTTAGCGCATTATAATGGCCGATAAGCAAATAAATGCCTGTTCTGATGTCGTCAGACTTGTCGCCCGATGCTTGTCCGCTTTTTTATAGGCCATAAAGACCGTTTTGTATGAAACGTGGTGGTAAGATTGTGGTTTGGAATCGGTGGGTTTGCTCATTGAAAATAATTTATTTGCGGATATTGGTTATTATAATATTTTACCTGTAGTGTTGTTTAGGTTCCATCTGATTTATGTTGCACATATGACCTTTTTGCCTTCTCGTCAGTGATAATGATCTGTAATTTAAAATTTACATTAACGATACATTGTCATTATCTACAAATTCGTATCCATTAGTTTAGTAATGTTTTTAAAAGCCCCGACTGATAATTGTTATGATAACGGTGGTGAGTTAAAAACCATCCATGTTTAATGCAGCTCTGATACAATAACCCGCGTTGAAATCGGTTAATAATTTGATAATTTACGTTGTTACATGACACAGACAGAAAGACACACAGGCACAGACTCTGTATGAATAGACTCCTTGTCTGTGTTTACAGACATAAACAGAAATAGGCTTTTAAATTAATAAAACATTCCTCATTTTCTGTCGCTGGGTGTTAAAAAGGTTAATAAGACATGGGGCAGGAAAATAGCTCTTCTTACAATATAATACAAAAATAGACAAATGTTAAGTCTAAAAGAAGATTGGGCAAAAATTTTATGTTTTTTTTTCAATTGTAAATTTTAGTGGTTTTAGTTTTTGTAGACTGTCTACGTCTACGCTACGGCGCCACGTGCTACGAGAGTTGCCGAAATCCTGTCATGTGTCATAAACAGTTTCAATTTGTCTTCAATATTTGCCAACTGTGTCTGAACTCCAACAAAGTTTGACTTTGACGTTGCAATAATGGTTAAAGTTAGATTGCCATTTACTGTTCCTATATATGCAAGTGTTCAGGAACGTGCATTTCACATTTTTTTGCTGGTTGCTTATTGAACTTGGCTTTGGTTTAGAATCAACTGTATAAATTTTATTTGATACATCATAATTAGAGATTCGGAAATATAACCATTTAGATTACTAATTGTTATTACTAAATAGAACTTCTAGCTACAGCCTTAAATAAAATATTATAATTAAATGCGTGGCATGTGGCAGTTTGCGGGTAGTAGTAAAAACATGCTAAATTAAGGCGTCGCTGTCACATGCGTCTTATCTTTTTTTCATGGTCACAAGCACATAATATTACAATATTTTTACTAGGCTGCTGATGTCTCAGGATGACGTGAAACTTTACATTAGAGTTTTGATAAAAGTACCTTTGTATGGCCATATTGAAAAATGGCAAAAGTCAAAATTTGATTTTAGAATGTTGACCAGCGTTCTTGGGGACCTCAATATATCGATTTTCATCTGGATCGGATCATGTTTTTTTCCGCCATGACCAAAATTTCCGCCATTTTGAAAAAGAGTTCCGAGTGACACTGCAACTGTTATGGGCGACCGTGTCGCTTAACATCACGTAAACGACTAGTTCGTCATGTAATTTATTAATATAAAAAACCTTAATTTCATACTAAGACGTACTTGGATGCTGAAAAGGCGCAAATATAACATTGGTATATGCGCCTTTCGGTATCGAACCAAACTGTGGCACATAAAATTTAAAACAAATATCTTTCGGAACGACTGATCAAGTTAAAACGTGATCAAAATGCTGACATCTATTTAGCCCAAAGACTAAGCATTGCCATTCAACGGGACAATGCCGCCAGCATTTTGGGCACTTTGCCTACTGGTAGCGGCTTCTTAGATTAAGTATTTTATTAATGCATTATTTTTAGATTTATTTTTTTACCTTTATAAATAACATCAAATATAGACCAATTTGTTTTTACAGTTATTTTTACTTAAAACTCAACTAATAAACTGATGTAGTTCCTATAGGACCAATACGAAAGTATAACGTATCATAAAATAATTTTAAAATCAAGAGCGCTGAGGTGAAAAACAAAAAAAATACAACCTAATAGAAGAGCTTTTTGAAGCTATTTTGAAGTCGATTAAAAACAAATGACTTTCAGTTGAAATCATAAAGCACACATTGGAACTGTTTACAATTCAACCAACTCGTTACTTAAATAAAAGGCAGTTTTAGCAAAGAATCGCAGCGGCGTATCGGCTGCGTCGCGTTCGTTCACCGCCGGCTATATTTAGTGAGAGAGGCGCGGGCGTGGCGGGGCTGCAGGAATGCAGTCCGCGCCTGACCTACACCAACACGACGCTGTCACAGTTTCGGCCTGCAGCCTTCACACCCTGAACACTTAGGTTCCTGTAACGCGTAATTAAAGTAGCTGGGAGTTCTACCCCTAGTACGTATTTATTCGAAGGACATTATTTTGAATGCCATAAATTGCATGTATATATAGATGAATAATTCAAAGTGTATAACTGTCGTACGATAAAACATTCGAGAGCTTAATAACCAAAACAAGTAACAAAGGCAAGTCGTAAAAACCGACTTTAACTTATATGTTAGTTTAATTTTAAAGTTAGTTTAAGTTAATTTTAAAAACAGTTTCCAATTAGTTCTATTAATAAATGTACTAAATTCTTTGGAATTTTTTTTTTTAAATTATGAAGCAATCGTTGCTCTCAAAAATTGATATAAAAATCCTGAAATCAATCGTTTTTAAGATTAAAAAAAAATCAATTATCTTTTTTATGTTATGAATATATCAAGTACATACTTACGGGGATTACATTTAATATTTATAACCACAAGCAACAAACGCAAAGATTTAAAAAAACAGATTTCAGACTTATATAGTTTTCTCATGGAAGCCACGGTCAGAATTAGACCAAATTGAAATGGGATCACACGGGAAGCACCAGCTTTCAAATAAATAAAAAGGTCATCACAATCAGTTCACCCAGTCGAAGGTTGTGAGGTAAAATGTACAGTTGAATGTAGAGCCTTCTCCTTTTTTTAAGTCGGTTAAAATTTGTAGGTACTTTGGATATTTCTTCCGAGAGTAGATATACTAATTCAGCATTTTATTTATGCAAATGACGAAAAACATGAAAAGTCGGTGAGTATACCACACATGATTTGCCGCAAAGCAATGTTAATTGAAGGGGTGAGAACAAAAAGGGTTTAACTGTTTTTTTTCACAAAATGACTTATAGGTATCGTTGGATTCAGCGTGAAATTATCTACAATAATACATTCTCAAAATACCGAAATAAGGCTTAAATCTCGAGATTTTGAGTCTAAAAACGGTTTATCTGTCACAGGAATACAGTTCGCTTAGCATAAAAACATTGTAATATTTATTTTATTATATTTTTACAGTAATTGTATGAATTAGTACTATATTTAGTATTTTAAAATGGAATTATAACATTTTCAAGCAACTGAAACTTACATAAACCTTTTCTATTACCTTATAAGCACTCAACATTAAAATGACGCCGTTGAAGTTTAAAGTCAATTTTCTCGAAACTATCACTAGGTGGTAGGACTTTTCTGCAAAGTTCGTCTAGGTAGGTACCACCGCTTTGCCAGTTATTCTGCCGCCAAGCAGTAGTGCGCAAGCACTACTGTGTTCCGGTTTGAAGGGCACTGTAGCTAGTGAAATTACTGGGCAAATGAGACTTTATGACCTAATCTCACAGTTTTGTAATCTTATTACCAGACTGTGATGTCTCAGAATGACATGCGCAGTGCAGTGTCACGCGAAACTATAATTTAGTGTTTCAAGTGTCACTGCAACTGATATGGGCAGTCGTGTCGCTTAACATCAGGTGAGCGGCTTGCTCGCCTGAAAAAAAAAAAAAAAAAAAAAAAAAACTATCAATTTGACAGTTAAACCCTTTTTATTCTCAACTCTTCAATTATGTTTCAGTTTTAAAGGCTAGCTTAGTGTAGCCTACATTAGCTGGTCTCTAATATTATCGTGCTTTGTAATTTTTTTTGTGTTTTATTTTTTATATTTTGGCTCCACACTTTTGTGTATTTAGCCAGTGTCAAGTAATTGATAATTTATCAAGTTAATGATATTTCACGCAAATATGTGTCAAGTAACAGTCGAAGTCATCAAGTCAAGTCATAGTCTAGTCAAAGTCATACTCCTAGTAAAGTTTTGGAAAATAATACAATGCGGCGACGCGATCTTTTTCGTTTTCCCGCCAAAACCCCGTTTGTAATTAATTGTAGTAAATCATTAAGCTACTAAACATCATTTGCTTAAAACAGTTGTCAGACATGTATATAACTGTATACCGAGAATACAGTTAGATACATAGTGTAATGCCTAAATTAGGATAGGGAAATGCCTAATTTACGTTGCTGCAACAAAAAGCTCGATAAAGTCCGTTCCTAAATGCAAATATGCAGTTTCATGGAGACATTATACACATATTGCACTCGTTCTGTATAACAAACTTAATTCGTTAGAAAAAAAAAAACTCGTCGTTTAAACTAAAAACGTATTTTTTTAATTGTTGGCTAACTTAGATTACAGTGACGTGGAAAAAGACTGCATATGTTTAAAAAATCGTTAATCTAAATATATATAACACAAAGGTGAGTGACTGACTGACTGACTGAACGGGCTGTGCGTTGATAGATCACTATGTACACACTGGACGGATCGGGCTGAAATTTGGCATGCAGGTAGATGTTATGACGTAGGCATCCACTAAGAAAGGATTTTTCGAAATTGCAACCTTAAGAGGACGAAATGGATGGTTGAATTATTTTCTTATAGGCTACGCCGCGGGCGAAGCTGCGGGCAGAAGCTCGTAAATCAATATTATTTGTAATAAATTCACTAATATCTTAGTCGGCTGGAGCATTTATCATAGGACTCACAGGTTAACGCGGCTAGTATGCAGTCCAATTTATTTTATTACTTAGGGTAGATAGTAGTATTTAGTATTAGTTGTTAAATTTTTTGTAGTATTTAGTTAGTTAATAGAATAACGGCAATTTGCTCGTTAAAAAACCTTAAAATTTACATAGCACAACTAAACAAAGAGAAAACTCCGGTAAGTACCAATACACATCATCGAAACACGGTCCGGCACGTACCCCGCCGCAAGTGGGTCCATACCAGATTCCTACTTTACCACTAGATCCACAAACAGAAAATTTACTTGACACTAATAATTAAGGCCAGTCTCACGTTAGCCATAATTTACCAGCTGGTTGTATCACCTAAGCTGTGGGGACAAACCTTCTCGTGTAGGCTTGTGTAGTAGTTAAACTGATCAGACGGCGTTAGCGTAGAATAAGTAGCAGTGAGTTGGCTAGAAGGATTTTTCCCAAAAGACTCTTTGTTTATACGCTGCAGTGAAGTTGATTGCAGACATTTTTCTTGCAGAGGTTTATCGGCCCGATGGGAAGAATAGGGAAGTTGGGATATGTTCAATGTATGCATACCACAAGTTAATAGGAAATTCTCGGTTCGGTGTGTCGCGTTAAAAAGGTCTAACATAGCACAGAAACTATTGTTTCCATAATTTATTTACTGGCATTTCTTATACGAAAAAAACAGCCTATGTTTTTTTAGAAATCTTACTGGATTTGGGTTCTCTTTCAAAGCGGGACAGCGAGTCATATAATACATCAAAAAGACATTGTCCAGTTATGAAAAGAAATCTTTAGCAGGTTACCTGTCACCCTAAATTAGCCGTATATCATCCAATCTGTACACAATTACATATAGATACGCTTTTTTACAATAAGTTCAACGCGTCAAAAACATTAATTAGTACAGGCATTGTAATGAGTATATAAAATAAAAAAAATATAATATAAATACACAGCATCAGTGAAAAAATCCTAAGTCTATACGTCAGATTATAGTCAGATTAGATCAATTTCTTTGTGTCACATAGATAAAAATCCAATATTGTTAATTTAATACGAGAAACGGATGTGAAATAGGTCAATCGATGCGGTGTCCGTACTTTTTGCCAACAAGATTATTATCATAATAATTTATATGTCATGTCATGCTCATGGAAAACCATATCAGATGTGAAGGCAAGCCGGCACAGGGACGGACGAAGGAGAGTTAAGGATGCGCCCTGATTAGCACCAAGTATAACAGCTAACTGTATATAGCTTATAGCTATAAGTACTCACAATATTTGCCAGTTATTCTGCCGCCAAGCAGTAGTGCGCAGGCACTGCTGTGTTCCGGTCTGTAGCTAGTGATATTACTGGGCAAATGTGACTTTATGATCTGATCTCACAGTTTAGTAATCTTATTACTAGATTGTGCTGATGTCTCTGGATGACGTGCGCAGTGCAGTGTCACGCGAACCTCTATACTTTAGAGTTCCGAGTGACACTGCAGCTGATATGGGCAGCCGTGTCGTTTAACATCAGGCGAACGGCTAGCCCGTCACGTCATTCCTTAACATAAAAAAAAATATTCATCAATAAACAAATGAATAATTTTGAAAAAAATCCATATTTTAAAATAATATTTATTTGAAATTAGAATTCTTAGCCAAACAAAAAATATTTTGATTTGAAACGGCCTGTACTGCCAAACCACAATTACATAATAACAAATAAACATAATACTAAACTAACATATGCCTAAAAAGAGAAATAGCTAACTATGGTGTAAGAATTTTTCAACCCCTTGAAGTTTTCATATATGTCATAACGACCACGATTATTATTTGGTTTCAAAAACGTTGTATGTATTTTTTTCTGTATGTATTTTTTTTACAACTATTTTAACTTTCGCAGTTTTTAACATCACTCAATTGGGTGAGGTTTTAAGCAATGGTATTCGATGGGTAATTATGCAGATGGATGTATTATGCATTAACCAAGTGGAACAGTAAATAATAAATAAATATGTGTGGACATTTCACACAGCGCCATCTAGCCCCAAACTAAGCAAAGCTTGTACTATGTGAACCAGATAACCGATACAATAATAAAATACTTTTTGTTGTAAATACATACATAGAATACAATATAACACCCAGACACGGAACAAACATCGATGTTCATCAAATGTTTTTTCTTGGTGGGAATCGAACCCACAGACCCACAACCCACAGACCCACAACCCACAGTTCAGAAAGCAGGGTTACTACCAACTGAGCTATAACTACCAATAGCGTTTATTGCTTAGCCAAACTTCGCCCCATTTGCGTATTGCAAATCCGTCACTGGGTCCGGATAACCGCTGACTCCTACGTAGTTAGTCTGGAGCCGGGGTGCGTCGGCCGCGGCGGCGCCGGCTAGGTCAGACGCTATTACATCCGCAGACTCATCGCGTCTCTGTCACGCTGTTTTATTTCTGTGACGTCACTCGGATATATACAACTTTTTATGTGATGACAAAGTAAGACTTGCGTCTGATGGTAACCGTTTTTTTTTACTTCATACTTGTCTAGCATTTGACTACGCTCTCGATGGGAAGTGACGATGTGATCGAATGCGTAGCATGTGTGTAGCATGCTAGCCAAGTAAATACCTATTCACTCTTCTCTTGAACACGCCCGGGTCATATTTCACTGGAAACACAGACGCTGGCAGGGCATTCCATTCCTTAGCCGTTCTAATTAAGAACGTGGAATCAAATCGCTTGGTACGAATAGGTGGTATTTCGACCACGAAAGGATGGCGCTTATCCGAGCGTCTACGTATAAACGTATCGTTTATTATAACAATTAAAAAGATAATTCTATATGGCAAAATCTATAATCGTTTTCCTGGCAGTCTTTGTGGTGTGGTGGTTAAGCAGGTCGGCTCATAACCCGCAGGCGGTGGGTTCGATTACCACGGCAGGATACGAATTTGTGAACAGAAAAAAAAGCGCATATACTTGTTCTGAGTCTGGGTGTTGTGGGACCCAGAAAATCTTAGTTAGGGTCTAGAATCTATGTATGTGATCATTGGGCGTTTATTAGGTTTATTATTATTATTATATAGCAAAATCTATGTTCGTTTTACTGAATTATGTAGTTTTATTGAGCAATGATTACTCAGGTGAAATTATGGATTCTAAGTTTGTTGTACACTACTGCTGGGCAGCAGATAATCGGGTAATAAAGTAGCAAAATGGAGATCCCAACCACCTGGGTGGCAAACAGCCATAATATCTCAGTAGACTGAAGAAATTAACTTTAAGTATTTATAAAAAAAAACATTGTTTATCGTTGGCGAATCGTTTCTGTTTTATAGCCACGCTAATTGCAGAAAAATATGGTACGGGCCTGGCAGAATACGACAAGCTTACTCACATACCGAGCGAGGTACTCACATGCAATTGTGCTTTATAACTTCAAAAAAGGATGTTCTCAATTCGACTGTTTTTTTATGTTTGTTACCTCAGAACTTTCGATTGGGTGAACTGATTTTGATTAAATTTGTTTTATTTGAATGATGGTGCTTCCCATGTGGTTCGATTTAGTCCAGATCTGATAATGGTATCCATGAAAAAACCATTTAAGTCGGTTATAATTGTAACTACAGTAACAAACGCAATGCGTAAATATTTATATTAAATAAAATCCCCGTAAGTATTGTACTTGATATATTCATAGCATAAAAATATAAATGATATCTGTTTGTTTTTATACATAAAAACGATTCCAAGATGATTATATCAATTCTTGAGAGGTTTAACCAAATGTGATGATGGACTGTCAGCGACAGTACTTTCATAGTTGTAAAATTAACTTCATTTGTCGTGGCAGCCAAGTTCAGTTGGGTTATTATTAGATTATAATAACTAAATTCAATATATGGTCTATCATTTTTTCATGAGTTTTATTGAGTAGCGGCAAACAATTTTTTTGAACGCCCAACGATCTAATACATAGGCCCTGTACCCTAACTAGGATTCCCTGTGTCTAGGGACCCAGGAGCTACGAGGACCATGGTCCCACAACACCCAGACTCAGAACAAGTATTTGCGCTTTTTTCTGTTCACAAATGCTTGTCCTACCACGGAAATCGAACCCGCCGCCTCCAGGTTATGAGCCGACCTGCTCAACCACCACACCACAGAGGCTGTCAAACATTCTCTGTATAAATTATCCGTGGCTCTAATATTTCGTTGTTAAGTTTTTCGTTGCATTTATATTTCGGCATATACTATTCGAATTTTTGAATTTCAGTAGCAAGTAGCGTACTATAGAAGATATTGATTTATGAACCATAAATACCTATAAATGTGGTAGGTAAGAACCTCGTAAGAACTTTTGATTCGCGGTAAAGGTCAACCACGCGTATCATTTATTTTTATAGACCTCCCGTCGAGTAGTTATTACAATAGCTTAATGCGACCCAAGGCTGATGATGGCGATAGTCTATCCATTAGGCATTTCATATCAAGTTTACGTAAGGTGCATGCCATATTTTTAACTCATTCGTCAAATTATTTCGAAAATTATAAAGATACTAGTTACGCCCCGCGGTTTCACCCGCGGATAAAAAGTATTTTGATTAAACCCTTTTTATTCTCAACCCTTCAATTGATATATGTAGATACATTTCAATATGACAATATCAATAGTTTTGTTATTAGAAGCATCGTGTCATAGCAACTAACATAAATATGCTATCGCTGCGGCCCTCGAACCACCTCTTACTTTATCGCGAATCGCAACAAAATATTTCCTGATAACGGCATAATAAAATCGCTGAGTACCTACTTTATTTAATGACGTCAGGGTTCCGATGATGGCTTAACATAGACGTTTTCAAAGTTGGTGGTATATGTTCAGGAAATTACGGCACATTTTTGTTACCATTACATATGATTGGCGACAATTAGCTGAAATAAGTTCAGTGAACATGTTCAAAGTAGCAATATGCCTATTATTTTCCAATTGTTTCATTATTTTTTTTTTTATGCTATTGAATGCCTTGACGAGCTAACCGTTCGCCTGATGTTAAGCGACACGGCTGCCCATATCAGTGGCAGGTTCACTCGAAACTCTAAATGTTTCGCGTGACCCCGCACTGCGCACGTCATCCTGAGACATCATCACAATCTAATAATAAGATTACTAGACTGTGAGATCAGGTCATAAAGTCTCATTTGCCCAGTAATTTCACTAGCTACAGTGCCCTTCAGACCGGAACACAGCAGTGCTTGCACACTACTGCTTGGCGGCAGAATAAATGGCAAAGCGGTGGTACCTACCTAGACGAACTTTGCAGAAAAGTCCTACCACCTAGTAAAACACACACATTTCCACATTTTGACGGGTAGGTAGATAAATCAAGTACAGAAAATCTATGATTTGGGGGCTGATCATTGAACTCTGATTGTAAAGCAACAAGAGAAAATTCATTCCTAATTTAAAAAATTCCTTAGTAACTATGCATATAAACTACGTGTTGAAACAGTCAAATCCATACAAATTTTTGTTTCTATTCGTGACAATCAAGTTCCGTGATCGACTAACTGATATTATTTTTAAGTCATGAGTAAATATTTACCGAAATTTAAATAACGTTTGTTTAAAATAGTTTTTGCTAACACGTTCCAAGAACTATTAATTACTTAGTTTCACTTTGGCAGACTAACTAGCTCATAAGCTAATTGCCATTGACTTCTACTCTAGAGCATCAAAACATCCAGTGACATCATTTATAACATCAAAAAAATTAGTAAAATATTTTTCGTTTTAATATACTGTTTATACTCTAGTCTAGACACTATAGACTCGTACAGCCTTACTAATAAACACGAACTAGTTTTGAACTAGTTACACCATCTTTTGTCTCTTTCGATCTAGCTAAATATTCGAGTAGCAAAAAAAGGACAAAAGCTGAAGTAACTAATCCGAGACTAATACCCGTTTATTAGTAAGGCTGGTAAAGTTTTGTCCAATAGTAAATGGTCGAACAGTTTAAACCTCGAAACCGATCCAAAGACCCCATAACGCACAATATCATCTTTCTTCGACGATATTAATCGTCTTTATTTTTTATATAAATCGAGAGTGAACAGGTATCTTCTAGGTAAGCGTGTTAAATCCTACACTGCATCGTTACTTACCATCAGGTGCGATAGTATAGGGAAAAAATGTGTTTATGCTAAGCGAACTGTATTCCTTTGTCAGATAAACCGATTTTAGACTGACAATATCGAGATTTAAGCCTCATTTCGGTATTTTGAGAATGTATTATTTTAGATAATTTTACGCTGACTCCAACGATATACATAAGTCATTTTGTGAAAAAAAAAAAACAGTTAAACCCTTTTTGTTCTCACCCCTTCAATTGTTGTAATTTCTACTATATATAATTATACGACCTCAGGAAATCAACTTTAAGAACTGTCTAAACATAGCTATACGTATCTCTACGTAGGTACATAATAATTAGGAAAATCTGCTACAGGTTCTACGTGAAAAATACACTTTATAATTCTTATTTTGTAGGACCGGCTGTGTCAAAATGAGTCTTTGTTTTATTTTATCTGAAAGTCTTTGAACGGACCAAAAAATTTATTTTAGAACTGCAGTACAGTCATTTCTATGTATTTCATTTTACTATGTCTATTATCATTTTCCTTATCAGAAAAAGTCTATAATCTATATATATGCTTTAAAAATCCCGTAGAGCTTAAAAATTATTTTAATTATGTCATAAACGGATTAGGCGATATGGTCGCACAGCGAAATAGTTAATCATGTTGCGAAATAGTTTTTCACGTCGATTTAACAAGTAAATTAAAAATTCTATATAAATAATCGTTACATTTTATATGAAGAAACAATTGTATGTCTTTGAGATTTTTTTGCTGCGATGTATCAACGCTTGCAAGAATTATGACAGAATTGAAGGGGTGCGAATAAAAACGGTTTAACTGATTTTTTTCACCAAATGACTTATGGGTATCGTTGGATTCAGCGTGAAATTATCTACTATAATACATTCTCAAAATACCGAAATGAGGCTTAAATCTCGAGATTTTGAGTCTAAAAATGGTTTATCTGTCACAGGAATACAGTTCGCTTGGCATAAAAACATTATTATACTTATTACATTATATTATATTTTTACAATAATTATATGAATTAGTGCTATATATAGTATTTTAAAATATAATTAAAACATTTTCAAGCAACTGAAACTTACATAAACCTTTTCTATTACCTTATAAGCACTCAACATTAAAATGACGGCGTTGAAGTTTAAAGTAAATTTTCTCGAAACTGTCAATTTGACAGTTAAACCCTTCTTATTCTCAACCCTTCAATTGCAAATGACGTCAGTGTGTGAATAGATTGCGCTAAGCCAGATTAATCATTACTCAGATCCAAAGAATACACAGATATGCGCCATTGTTGGTTCTACAGTAGGTAATGTTTAGTTTGTATCTTAAGGATTAGCTATAACCAGATACGATAATTTTCGATTAAAACATTTACATTAAGAAAACGGACTGGGCAATTATTTGTATGTCAATTGTTGCTTAAACGATACCAAAGGGGTTTTCGAGGACTCATTAATCAATAACATCATACAAAATATCAGTTTCCGACACCAAATGTTGGACTCGATTTATATATATATTCATTCTATTGTCTACAGATATGTTCGAATTTAAATAAAGCATCAATGTATGAGCAAAAACAACAACAGGAAAACAATGCATAAATATAAATAAGTAGGGTACCTCAAAAATTATACTAAAAATAAAGTGCTGTATAGCTGAGC
Source organism: Ennomos fuscantarius (assembly GCA_905220475.3). Classification (NCBI taxonomy): domain Eukaryota; kingdom Metazoa; phylum Arthropoda; class Insecta; order Lepidoptera; family Geometridae; genus Ennomos; species Ennomos fuscantarius. The sequence goes on along the minus strand of HG992037.1, from coordinate 7,690,212 downwards.
ACAGAATACTTATATGCCTAAGGTTTCATTTTGAAACTGTTGTAAGACTAGACTTGAAAGCGATGTGAATCACCATGTGTACGGTCCCCCTTCGCAGCTCATGCATTAAATCACAGAGGTTTTAGAATTAGAATGTGTACAATAGTTGATTGTTTTAGTATTGACTATGAAGGAACCGTATTTATATGTTTGTTTGATATTTATAATTTGTGGATGGAATAGTTTCATAATTTATTCAATGCGAGTTGAGTCGTATTCTGAAAGCACGTAGGTGTTAATCCATAGCCAAGCCCAAACAGGGCTCATTCCTTTATTTTTCAAAGAATTGAATAAACTATAACACATCACATCAACAGTTTGAAGACGCCCACTGCTGAAACACGCTTCCCCATAAAACGCCCTTTTCAATGATTATCATAGGATTGGCCATAATCAGCACGCTTGAAAGGTGCCTTGACGATTCGCAGTAGATTTTAATTATGCGAGAAGAATGCTGCTGCCCATTTTCTGGATATTCCCTTAGTCAGCTCTTATTGCACACACGGGAAGAGTGGTGAAGTCCTATTCTTAGATCGCCGAGACTACACTGCCACCATAATTAAAACTAAAACAACTACTACTAACTAAACTAAAATAAATTGCAAATAAGTACAACTACTGCACGGCTAACACTCAAGAGATACAGTCGAATAACTCGACCGGTGTTCGGGCAATATACTCGTAGATGCCCATCCTCAAGGAGTACGCGCGGCGACGGTGGCGGCTCGGCGCTGTCGAGTTATTCGACTGTATCTCGTGAGTGTTAGCCGTGTAATAGTTGTAGTTATGAGTACTACTCACGTCAGTTTCTATAATATTATAAATTGCAAATAATTAAATTAATTGTATGTTTTTACATACAAACTTTTACTGTAGTTAAGTGCACTCCGTCTATGCGACTTTGTATAAATCTTCTCCGTCCAAAGGTTGTCTGGAAGAGATCGCTTTTAGCGATAAGGTCGCCTATTGTTTCCCACTACATGTGATTCAATGTATTATTTGATTTTTTTGTCATTATGTGGTGTGTATAATAAAGAGTTTATCTATCTGCTTTAGCACGTCAGTTTACCTTTCATTGTACACCTCGACATTTAATTAAAGACACCCCTCCAAACAGGTTTCTAGGTCCAATGGTTTTACTAGGTGGTAGGACTTTTCTGCAAAGTTCGTCTAGATAGGTACCACCGCTTCCACCGCACCGCCAAGCAGTAGTGTACAAGCACTACTGTGTTCCGGTTTGAAGGGTACTGTAGCTAGTTAAATTACTGGACAAATGAGACTTTATGACCTAATCTCACAGTCTAGTAATCTTATTTCTAAATTGTGCTGGTGTCTCAGAATAGCGTGCGCAGTGCAGTGTCACGCGAAACTATTCTTTTGAGTTTTAAGTGTCACTTGTTCATGTCATTTCGTAAAATAAAAATACGTTGATCCTCACCTGTCAGCCAGCCGAGACTTACTACTTTTACTTTACTTTTACTTTTTAGGCATATATAAAGTATAGATCATAACTCTGGTTTACGAATCAAACCTTGGACCTCGTTAGGGTTGTCATCCGTCACAAAATAGAAAACAAGTTTCCCTCGTCACGCGGGCCTCGGATGCGAGCGATAAAGCCGTCATATGCGACATTGTTACCTAACTCAACCGATAGATAATGTTAGATTACATCTTGTATTCTCGTAAATGTAATAATATACCCTTATTATCACACTAGTTCACGTGAGAACAGAGCGTCGAAATATTTACGAAAACCATACATTTTAATGATTTTTGTAACATCACACTATCACACTAATCACACTAATATTATAAAGGCGAAAGTTTGTATGTGTGTTTGTGTGTATGTTTGTTACTCTTTCACGCTCTAACGGCTGAATGGATTGGGATTAAATTCGGTACCAAGATAGCTTATACACTGGATTAACATATAGGCTACATATTATCCCGGAAAAGTGAAATGTTCCCGTGGGATGAGCAAATATATAAAATACTTTTTGTCCGCGGGTGAAACCGCGGGGCGCGACTAGGTGACTTATATATGAACTTTTATGGCTGATATTGCCAAAAAGTGCTTTAAAATAAACTCGTATTTATAACTTTCAGTAATCTGCTTCATGCGTAATTTTTTTTGTTATATGACTTGAAGATATCATTCTCGGAATAAACAAAGATTGCCATCATCATTAACCCTGCGTTGCCTACGCGTATTATTATTTCCCGTCCTTAGATAGATAGATAGATAAACACTTTATTGTACACCGTAAAAAAGAAAACAATTTACAAATGAAAAACTTACATAATAAACTAGTACTAGTACAACAGGCGGTCTTATCGCTTAGAGCGATCTCTTCCAGACAACCTTTGAATCGGAGGAATCTGTAGCTTAGAATTTTGGGCTTTGGTGTACAGGTAAAAACAAAATGAACTAAAACTATTTCAATAAGTTGTCCTACATTGTTAACTAAAATAAGTATATATACAAATAATATCTAAACATACAAACAAATATACATACTATATAATATTAATATATATAATTAAATATGTACATATATATATATATATATACCGATTGATTAACATATTTATATATAGGTACCTTCTTTAACAAAAAGTAAATAAAAAAACAAAATAAAAAAAAGAAGATTGGAGTTGTACCAACTACCAGTAAAATTACTTTACACCGACTTGCGACAAATAAAAGTTTTTAACTTTATCTTTAAAAATTTGCAGAGACTTAGAGTGCCGAATCGACACCGGCAAATTGTTCCAAAGGCGAACAGATTCTATGGTGAAAGAGGCATCATAAAAAGAAGATGTATGCAAAGGCATATGTAAAATAAGGGTTTTGGTCGACCTCAAAGTGCGGGAGTGCTGAGAGTGAGCAAACCCGAATCTTTCTTTAAGATAGCGCGGGGACATAGGGTTGAAAAGTATATTGTACAGCAGTGAGAGAATATGAGTATTCCGGCGAAGGCGTATAGGAAGCCACTTGAGCTTGTGACGAAATTTGGAAACATGGTCATATTTGCGCAGACCAAATATGAACCGGATGCAGAAGTTTTGAAGGCGCTCAAGCTTATTTAGCTGGTCCTCTGTAAGGTCAGGATAGCAGACGTCAGCATAATCTAAGATAGGGAGCAACAGGGATTGTGCGAGCGTAACTTTGGTAGCAGTTGGAAGGAAATTCCGGAGTCGTTTGATAGAGCCTGCAGAAGCAAACACTTTACGACTGACAGCCTGCAATTGGGGTCCCCATGACATAGTTTGATCGATGATCAACCCCAAGTTTCGTACCTCTTTACTATAAGGTATTATTACACCGTTAAAAATTATTGGAGGTAAATTAGACCAGTCTACCTTAGGTATCATACGGGAACTACCTATCACAATAACCTGAGTTTTAACTGGGTTAACACTCAGGCCGAACGCCTTGCTCCACTCGGATATACATTCTAAATCACGAATGGTGGTTTCAACACATTCATGTAGCCGATGTGGTGGCGCGTGGGAATAAATTTGAAGGTCGTCTGCATAGAGGTGGTATGACGAAGTAAGTTTGTTGGAGATGGAGTTAATAAAAGTAGTGAAAAGCAAAGGAGAGAGTACGCCGCCTTGTGGGACGCCGGCAGATGTGGTGCACCACGAAGAGAACGTATCTTCAAGGCGAACCCTCTGTCGACGTCCAAACAAGTAGTTATGAAACCAATCAATCACGGTAGGAGATATGTTAATAGAGCGTAACAGTTCCAAGAGAATATCAAAATCAACGGTATTAAACGCGTTGCTAAAGTCAAGAAGAGTTAGCACAGTTAACTGACCCTTTTCCATACCAGATCGAATATCATCTGTAATCTTGACCAAGGCAGTAACTGTGCTGTGAGCTGGACGAAAACCAGACTGAAGTGGATTGAGGAGATCATTTCTATTAAGAAATCTGCTTAGCTGGTTGTGAATTAGTCGTTCAAGGACTTTTGATAGAAAGGGGAGAATGGATATTGGCCGGTATTCAGAAAAAGATTTAGGATTCAATTTTTTAGGTAGTGGAATAATTTGTGCATCTTTCCATATTGAAGGAAAGGCACTATGAGTTATGGAAAAATTAAGGATATAAGAAATAATAGGAAGAATAATATCAAGGATGGGAACTATCATATTGCGGCTAATACCGTCAATACCGACAGCATTAGAGACAATGGATAGTACGCTCTTTTTAACATCACAGTCCGAGAATTGACTAAAACCAAAAGAAGTGAAGTTAGGAGTTGGTGTTCGTGAAAGTAGTCTAAGTGTACCAGATTTATCAGACCTGTCAATACAGGATGATGACGAAAAATGATTATTAAGAGCATTGATGTCTAAATCATGAGGAATAGAATTTTGTCTTGCTTTGCCAACTCCTAAAGATCTAAGAAATTTCCAGACCTTGGCTGGATCTTCGTTATCGACTGATTCATGAATATGGCGACGTTGAGCATCTCTGCACACTCTATTGCAGCGATTTCGACATTCAAAATATTTTGTTTTATTTCGGTCAGTAGGACAAGACTTGTATTTGGCTTTTGCAGCAGCTTTTTTATTCATAATCGCCTTGATATATTTTGTAAGCCAAGGAGCAGGCAAGTGCTTCAGCTTGATAGGCTTTAGTGGGGCGTGAACATCATACAATTGTAGTAATGTGGTGTTGAAAATATTAATTTGGTCATCGATTGAATCGGAGTTAAGTAGCGGAGCCCAATCGATGTTCTCAGCATCATAACGAAGGTTATCAAGACTCATATTACCAAAGTTACGCAGCAGAAGAGTTTTTGGCTTAGCTTTTGGAGGACGAACCTTGTAGGAAAGGAAAACTAAGTCGTGGTACGAAAAAGCATCAGCCGTACACTGTCCGTGAAGTGCAACATGATTAGGAGAAGAGACAATAATTAAATCAAGAAGAGAAGGAGTTGAATTTGGAAAATGATGCGTCGCATTGGATGGAAGAATATGCATGTTACTAGATTTAATGATGGATTCCAATTTGGACGATCTAAAATCTTTTTTAAGAAGACAGGTATTAAAGTCACCCATAATAATGGAATGACTATATGAAGGGATGAGGTCTTCAAGTACCTTTTCGAAAGAAGAAAAGAAGTTGACACGTAAGGAAGGGCTATAGTAGACCCCGAGTAGCACTTTTGAGTGTGATAGAAGAACCTCTATAAACAAGTGTTCGCCAGCATAAGAAGGGGGTGGTTGTGCAGACATATTAATAATAGAAAAAGGAATGTGAGCGCGAAGATATATAGCCACACCACCACCACCACCACCTGTGCGATCATTCCGGATTAGATGGAAACCAGGTAAAGGATACGAAATAGAAGGTAGACATGGCTTAAGCCACGACTCGGAGACCAATATAGCGTGAATATTTTTCTGCTGTTCAAAAGACGCCAGCATATCTGGATAATGAGCCGGAATACTCTGCGCATTAATATGGACCACATTGAGGTTTTTAGGCACACTAGAAAAATGAGAAATTAATGAGTCGGAAAGAGAAGGAATGCTAACAAAGCTGTCATCAGTATAAGTCGATGAAGAGAGAGAAACAAAATCATCGTTATCGCTTTCAATATCGAAATCGGTATCAAACAAATTTAACATAATAATCAATACAATATGCTTGATAATTTATATGCTAAATATTAATAGTTATATATAAAATAAAATAAAATAAAATTATAACTTTAACCTAAAATATATATACCATATAATCTACAGTATTTTGTCTGTAAATCTAATAATAATTCTCCACCTGCCAATTATGGTGTTTATAAAATCAAATAAAAATATAAAATAACCACTACAAAATTCACGCAAAACTTCCAATAAAATTAAAAGCAACCCGTTAATGCGTGTAACAAAACGTTGAAAAAAAAAAAACACTATTATTTTGGGTACATTGAAAAAAGGAAAGTAACAGTAAAACAGAGACAAAACAGTTAATTACCATCCTATACGTAATCTGTGCAAAAGTCAGCTCCCAACTGTCAAGTGTGAGCTATTGTTGACAGCTGACAATCTTGAGCAATTGAATTGACTCCTGTCACCTGTCAAAAAACAAGTATTGTTTACGCTTTTACAAATGTGAAAAAGAAACGTATATAAAATATAACAAAAAACATAAAAAACGGGTAGTAAACTTAAGTGATTACAACGCATAGATAATTCTGCAGTAGATATCCGTAAATACTATATAAAAGTTTACGTTAAGTGAATGAAATAGGCGTACGGATGCATAATAGGGAGACTATTTCTTGGATGCAGCGGCGATGGCGGCGGCCCTTTTTACTTTAGGAGCCGCAGGGGGTGACACGATCACCGCCTTCTTTTTGACAACAGGAGCCTTCGCTATTGTGGCAACAGGCCGTGCAATGCTGTCCAGTTCTTTCATACAGTTAACTCTAGTGTTTGTTGTGCGACTACCCGCCCAAAAAAAAAAAAAAAAAAAAAAAAAAAAAAAAAAAAAAAAAAAAAAAAAAAAAAAAAAAAGTTTAGTCCTTAGTTTATTACAAACGCCCCCAGCATTCCGAGTGACTCACACGTCATTGCATTGCCGTTTATTGCTTTCCATAAATCATTGCAATAGGTGTTACTGAAGTAATTTTAAAAGTTTGACAACTTCACGGTTTTGGAAAGTTCGCCGATTTGTCTCCCGGATTGCAGACATTTCGTGTTCAAACCGTTATTTTTAGGGTTGGAATCTAACAAACAGCAACTTTGTTGCAGAGATTTAGTTTAACCCAAGATTCTTTGTAAAATTGAAAAATTTTGAAAGTGTTTGTTGAGGAAGTAGGTAACTATATATACATTCTATAAATGTGAATACTGATACAAAATCAGTTACATTAATATACCATTAAGCAGCATTAAAGAATTATTTAGGTAAAATATTTTATATTGAAAATCTGAAATACCTCAGAAAACTCCGTAATAAGACATTTGGCGGCCTAGATTTTAATGAAATGAAATGAAATGAAATGAAATAGTTTATTAAAATGAAATAGTTTATTAAATGTTTACAAACATCGGTTTAAACATAAAACAGTCTACGAAAAATACACATAGTTTACTCCTGGTTGGAAAACTTTGGTACCCAAACTAGGAAAACCTGTGTTTTGGCATACCAATGCCCTCCGCCGGACAAAATTTTCGAGTACTTACTTATTGAACATTTTGTTTTCATTTTATTTTATTTAATATGCAAACGTTTGTACATTATGTAAAATTGTAAGTAACACGTAGTAAGTATTAAATAAGATAGATTAATAATACAATAAAATAAGAGAAATGATGAATGCATGCCTGAGTGATTTTGAGGTGTAACTGGGTTTGTATGAGTGTATGAGAGTGTGTGTCGTGTGTGAAGGTGTGATTGAGTGTGTATGTGATAGGAGAGGGGATGAAATGCCGCTGAACAAATATTTATTTTATTTATGATAATTATGACATAATAGACAGTATTGATTCTGTTGATAGGTAGTTTTGCTGTAGTAGCCATTCTTTAATCGTAATTTTACAAGAGTGTCTAGTCATTGGATAAATCTTTAGTATTTTATTTAACTTATTATAAATGTAACCTCCGAGAAAGTATGGCTGTCTTCTTGCAAAAGTCGTAGAACAACGGATGGATTTGAATATCATGCTTTTTGCGGAACGCGAGAGAGACTGGTTAGGATCAAAAACTGTAGTTTTGTGGTATAGAAGTGTGAGATCAAGGATGAAGAGTTGGCGCACTGATAAAACCTGACAATCCGTATATAAACTTTGGGTAGAATACCGGAAAGGTTTAAAAGTCATAACTTTGAGGACGGAACGTTGTGCTCTTTCAAGTTGAATCAGTTTCGTTTTGCATGCACCTCCCCACACCGAGATGCAGTAGCTAAGAACTGATTGGCATATTGCAAAATAAACCGATTTAAGCAAATCAAAAGAGATCACATGTCTAAGGTTTTTAAATATCCAAATGAGCTTTCTGATGCGACTAGAAGCAGCTTCAATTTGTGGTGTCCAAGTGAGTTGCTCATCTAAGATGATCCCAAGATATTTTATGAACTCCACTTGATCTAAAAATGTACAGTCGCAGTTGCTATTGCTAGCCAAATTACAAGTATGTGCCTGGATTTTGAAAAAGTTATTTCGAGGGATGCTCCGCTTAGAGATTCCAAACGCTACAAATTTACTTTTGCTAAAGTTTAGGGTAAGTAAATTACATTGTAACCATGCGATTACATTATGTAAGCCTCTCTCAGCAGAAACACGTACTTGTTCCCAAGTCTCTCCCTCAAATATTAATGCTGTATCGTCAGCGAAAGTAAAGATTTTTCCATGAGGTGGATTGTATCTACATAGATCATTTATAAATATCAAGAAGAGGCTTGGGCCCAAAATTGAACCTTGGGGGACTCCAAACGTCACATTTTCGTCATCACTAAGTTCATTGTCAATCCTCACACGCTGAGTTCTATTGCTAAGATAATCTTGGAAGAGTTTTAATGGAGTACCTCGTATACCCACGTTTTCAAGTTTATTCAAAAGTAGCTGTGAGGAGACGGTGTCAAAGGCTTTTGCCATATCTAGAAAAATCCCGACACATTTTTTCTTCTTATCCAGACTACTGACAACGTAGTTATAATTTATGTAATGATTTCCATTGGCTCACAGTGGCAGTCAAAAGCTCCCGGCTCCAGGAAGCTGCCAGGGTGGGGTAATGGCACCCTCAGCGTGGCCGATAATTGGGCCCATTAGCTAGCAGGGTTGCCAGGTAGTTGATAATAAGGGAGAAGAAAATCAGTATTCCAACGATATGGTACCACGATGATACATTTTGAGTACGATGTGTTCCAAAACCGAGAGATTTCTTTTTTAATCGTGCAGTTATTGGTCACAATGAAAACTATAATTAAAAATAAAAGGAGATTTTTAAAGGTTTAAAGGTGGCAACATTTTTTTCGACAACCCTGCGATCACAGGTGAGTCGACGTTAAGCTGTTTAGGAAGCTTGTAGACTCTAAGTAGCTTTAAACTATTACGGACGAAGCATAGAGGACTTAATAGTGTCCAGGGTGTGTTTATCAAGTTTTATTCCTATAACCCGCGATGAAAGCTCCTTATTGCAGTAACACTTCATCGGTTTTGTTGTGGAAAACAAATGTATGAATTCCTTATACATTTTTTAGGGTTCCTTATCGGTTTTAATTAAAGCCCTAAAGGATCACTTTGTAGTCCATCTGTCTGTATGCTTGTTTGTTTGGTAAGAACCCCTTTTCTGAAGAACGGCTAAAAGCTCGTTCATGAAAGTAGGTACATAAAATTTTGTGAATTAAAAAACTTAACTGTAAAGATAATTTTTTTTAATTTAAAAAATACATTAGTTATTTTGTATGAAAAGATTTAAAATATGTAACAATGTATGTAACAATATGTTTAATGTATGTAAATACACTAAACATATTTATAGTCATAATGTTACAAAAGTTTAATATGCTAATTTTATTTTATTTCTGTTTCAGGTATGTATATACAATACAACACAGTTCACAAACGAAAAGTATCCTGACTGTCAACTGTAAGTTTACACAATACCATAGATAACCACGTTATTTCGTCAAGTGCAAAATCACTCATCACCCAATTTACTCGCTGGAAGAACTTATTTGCAAATTTCGTTTAGGTAGCTACCAGCACCGCTTTGCCAGTTATTCTGCCACCAAGCAGTAGTGTACAAGCACTAGTGTGTTGTGGTTTGAAGGGCACTGTAGCTAGCAAAATTACTGGGCAAGAGAGACTTTATAATCTGATCTCAGTAGAGTAATCTAATAAGATTACTCACGAGCTCAAGAGCACGTCATCCTGAGAGTTATTACTCGACGTGCGCAGTGCAGTGTCACGCAAAACTTTGTATTATAGAGTTCCGAGTGACACTGTGTCTGTTATGGGCGGTCATAACGCTTAACATCAGGCATACAACGAGCTCGTCACATCATTCATTAACATAAAAAATATCGCTACCAACGTCTTATCTGTAAAATGTTTCACTATAACTCGGTTTGCTTTCTAATGCTTTCAAAATTAACAGGACGTGTAAAAGAACTGCTTTTGAATTCCGTCACATTCAAAAACTAAAGCGTCGCCAATCTTGTGATGCCCCAACTAAAAACAAGACAAAGTGGGATCATGCCCTCGTGAATATGAATCTCCAAAGCCAAAGCCATGTGAATGAGTTATTTTTAAATGGACGTTTGGAACTAGTGGAACTGCAAAGTAGGAGCATCAAGAAATTCTCCTTTCGGGACAAATGCATTGAATATTTGAAACACAAAATATACTAAACATTAATCCCGATCTTCATGTGTCGGAATAAAGTTCATAGCTTATAAGTAAAATCAAATAATTATCATTAAAACCAACAATAAATATTTTGAGTGATCCTGAACCAATGTGAGCGTCAGCCAACGAGCACAAGCTCAGTGCTATTTCCACAGGTTTTCCAATTTTTACATTTGGACTAGCGTTATCTCAAACTCAAGTAACTTAGGGTATCTGCGTTCACATCATTATTAACAACATACTCGTACGTGAACGGCAATTGGACTAGACAAATTAATCATTTACTTACGCTAGCACTCATCTTTACTAGATAGCAAAATTGTAGAGTTACATTAACACATCGATTGATATTCAATTTCTCCTGAGCCGGCGCATATAATAGATGGACTGTGGGGCTGTTAGAGCTTCAATCAAATCAGGGGTTCATAACCTCTATCTAATGGAGCCCGCATCATCCCAGTCGAGAGCCAATCACGATCGGGCTTAACGCACACAGTGTCCACACGGAGGGAATTTACGAATACACGGTTACATTAATATGTTAGAAGAATCAAAATCTATTAGTATTTTGATCAAGAATAGACAAAATATACAAGCTTATTTACTACATAGTTATAAGCGGCTGAAATATTAGACTTAAATGAGTAAACCAAAATAGCGATAAAATGTATTTAAATAAGGTTTTCTTTGGAATATGAACATTTTCTTACATTACTTTAATGGTATTTGAGATTTGCTAACCTCCTTTAAATGAATGACACATACCAGCGCTATATGAATTGCTTTTTAAATTGCGCGTTTTATTGTTTTGACCCGAAGGTCGACATTCCTTAAATCGGTTTTTACTATCGTCCATTAAGGTGAAAAATTTCAAGCGTAAGTAATGCTGAAAATAATCAAGATATTTCTGTAAGAATTACTCTGTCCGTTTTAGGGTTTCTTTTAGTTAACTGAGGCTTAAGCTAATTAGCAAACTAGACATTTTACTCCCGAAGGCTAAACTAAATCCTATTTCACCAAATTAAGGATTTAAAACAATATGTAATTTAATAATCACTTATACTTTTCAAAACTAGAGTTAAAATAGTCATAAATCAGCTTAAAACGTAATGTAAACGTTAAACGATATACTTACAATTTTGCGTACCGATTTCAATGTCCCGGATTTTCTGTGGTCCATGTTTCCATGCAAGCCAGCAGATATGGAGCCCGTTTTATCATCCCAAGTACGTGGAAGTGTATTGGAACCGAGGTGACCGTCGCGACAGACTGGCATTACCCGATACCGTATTTGCTAACCGCAACCGTGGTACACGGGAAAATTACCCTTGTCACATGGGGTTAAGGTGTGTGGTTGCACCGAGCTTTGTTCGATCTTATAGGGCAAATATTTGTAAAGTAACCGATCGACCTTATTGACAGCCATATGATAGCCTTTGCAAAACACTACGTGGTACTTTCTTATTGGAAGCGAGTTTAAGTTTACACGCGGGGGTGTTGTGCATATTTGTTCGAAGAAAATAAAGGATATGAAAATTGGATATAGAGTATGGGCACAGTAGAAACACCCTGTTTCTACTGTGATTACGGGAGAAATAAATGTTTACGTGGTGCTTAGCTAGGTCCATTTTATAGATTGGTATGAATGTAGTACTCGTGATTCATTTGAAAAAGTTCACACTCAATTTTCAGGAAAGTAACCTATAAGTTTCATCCACATTTGTTCAGCCGATTTGGCGTGGAAGTCAAATAAACAGAAAACGTTTTGCTTAGTTAGTTAGGAATAATTAACTAAGTCTACAAATAAACAGTTTACATAAGTGTTGCACCGGAAAAGCGACAAAAACCGCGGCGACTGGGTGGGCAATCCCTCCTCCCATTCCCGCCACTAATTAAAACTTTACCGACTGATGTAAATTAATGTTTATACACTTACTTCCAACATAAATTCTTATTACAACAAATAATAACAGCAGTATTATAAAACCTTGTACCAATATTTATTGAAAGTAGATTTTTTTTTGTAGTTCAGGTTCATGAAACTAATTAATGTTAAATAGGTTTGAATTATGAGATCATTAAAAAAATAGCGCCCAACAATCACATACATAGATCCTGGATCCTAACTAGGATTTCCCGTATCTAGGGGCCTAGGAACTACGAGAACCATGGTCCCACAACACCCAGACACAGAACAAGTATATGCGCCTTTTTCGGGTTTTGCGGGTTCGTTTCCTGCGGCAGAAAAAGAATTTGTGTGCACAAATACTTTTTCTGCCGCAAGAATCGAACCCGCCGCCTCAGGGAATCCTTAAGATCCCAGTTTATTTATGTATGTGATTGTCTGGCGTTATTACTATTATTATTATTATTACTTTAATAAATTCTTAGTATATTGCCGCAACAGTCATGCAGCGCATTAATCAACAACAAAATGTTAATGAAAAACAAAATTAATTAGTAACTGTTTATTTACATGAGGAATAATAGCTACTTTGCCGGCAATCACGGTTAGCCTATAACATAGTTTAATTAATTTTAATTGCCTACTTCATAATGCATTATCATCGGATTCATGGTTGTATGATTTCTCTAATTCTAAGAAACGGTACATGATCAGTTTTATGTAGGGTTGCCATGTTTCCAAATATTTCGCTACTTTGCCGGCAATCACGGTTAGCCTATAACAGGGTTTATTTAATTTTAATTGCCCACTTCATAATGCATTATCATTGGATTCATGGTTGAAAGATTTCTCTAATTCTAAGTTAAGTTCGCCTAGGTTATTCTGCCACCAAACAGCAATGTGCAAGCACCACTGTGTTCCCGTTTGAAGGGCACTGTAGCTAGTGAAATTACTGGGTCAATGAGACTTAATGATCTGATCTCACAGACGAGTAATCTTATTACTAGACTATGAGATATCTCAGGATGATAGTGCGTAGTACAGCGTCACGTGAAATTTTATATTTTAGAGTACCGAATGACACTGTTGTAGGTGGCCGTGCCGCTTAACATCAGGCGAAAGACCACCTCGTCACAGCAATCATTAAAATAAAATAAAAATCAAAAAGTAATAAATTTGCTACTCCGGCACGCCACGGTTGTAGGAACTGCAAGAACTTTTTGGAGTACGAGAGAAAATTATTACAATTCTCTTTAAATGGAAAAATAGTAACCCTATATCCATTACAAATATATTACACGTCACGTAACCAACACGTTTGCGAAAGTTGCGCGCGCGCAAGTCGGTTCGTACAACGAAATGCTTCATGAAATCATGCCGCAGATTAGCAATAAGTAGTAGATTGCAGACTGAAGTGAGGAATGATGATAAATACGACGGTACTTAAGAGAGCCGATTAGTAAACGGGTACCTAGATACCTAGTGCCTAAGTAGGGTTTGACAGAAATGATAATAATTATTATTATCTACATATTAAGTATTCGTTGATTACTACTTACTTAGGTTAGGTTAGGTACCTATAGTAATTTATTTCTCAGATTCACTTATTTTATGTTAAGTGCTTATTATTGTTTTCGCTCCAGGCGATTTGTAACTAACCAGTTTTTTTATCTTCTTCCTTTTATTTAGACGGTATGTTGTTTAGGAAACATTATCCTTATGATTAACAATTTTCCTAGAAAAAAAACAAGTCGTTTAATTATACAATTGGCGGGTTCAATTACCGGTTCAGACAGACGATAGTAAAAATATTTGAAAGCGGTTCACATATTTTTTTGGCTCTGAAAATGGAGTCTTTTTCAGTAAAATTTCATCAAAAGAACTTTCCTTCCCTAGGATAGCCGTGGGATGCCCTATACCTATATTCGCAAATGTAATCAATTTTATTACAGTTGTACATGAGTGTTTCTACAACATATAAAATGATTCGATAAGATTTTATCAATTGAAGGGTTGAGAATAAAAAGGATTTAACTGACAAATTGACAGTTTCGAGAAAATTGACTTTAAACGTCAACGGCGTCATTTTTATGTAGAGTGCTTATAAGGTAATAGAAAAGGTTTATGTAAGTTTCAGTTGCTTGAAAATGTTTTATTTCTATTTAAAATTACTATATATAGTACTAATTTATACAATTACTGTAAAAATATAATATAATAAAAGAAATAAAGTAATGTTTTTATGCTAAGCGTACTGTATTCCTGTGACAGATAAACCATTTTTAGACTCAAAATCTCGAGATTTAAGCCTCATTTCGGTATTTTGAGAATGTATTATTGAAGATAATTTCACGCTGAATCCAACGATACCCATAAGTCATTTGGTCAAAAAAATCAGTTAAATCCTTTTTATTCTCACCCCTTCAATTACTATATCAGCAACATAAAGTGCTATTAAAATTCTTCATGTTCATATAAGTATCAAAATAATAAAATAACGTCGCTTTATAAAATTTAAATGAGTTTATGTGGTAAGAACCTAAGAAAAAGTTAAAAATGCGTTGATAGTAGATTGCAGTTGAATTATCACCATAGTTTTCGCAAATTTATTATGGTGGATATTCATCCAACCGTTATTTTTGATTTTCTATAAACGCACTTGTAACGGTCTTTTTCCTATCCCTTACTCCTTTCCGCATGCACGCCCGCATATAGCCGTCCTGCTCGGATGGCCAATTATTGCCGAGCTACTCCGAAGAGCGCTCGGCTCACCCCGCCAAATCTCCAGTCGTTGGGCAAAAATGGACGCCGCGATCTACAACGTGCGCGTGTGGCCTAATTAATTCAAATTTGGTGAACTATCTTTATATTTGTAATACTTTTCCGCTACTTATTGAACTATGAACGTGTGAACTCAAATTATTGTGATTACTGTGAAAATACGTAAGACGTTTCGTGTGTGAGCATATACTCGCAACGAGGTGCCAGGTCTTGTCTTTGAGACCTAGGCACGGAGACAAGGAGTCCCAAGGACAGCTGATTCTGGAATCATCAGGTACGTGCATGCTTCCATTCCTTAGAACTGCTGTTTTGTACTCCTGTGACATATCCTCTAGCAGCAGTCTGGTCTCCTTATAATTAGAAGGTCGTTACAAGTGCTATTAGATTTTGTGTAGGAATATCTACTGTCTAGGCATATGTACAAGCTTTTAATTCGCACAAATACAGTCCACTTAAACCCATAAAAATCAACCCTGTTTTGCTACCGTTGGGAAACCTCCCCGTAAGATTTTACACCCCCTTGTTGGTGAAGAGAAAGAGAACTGAACCATCTCATAATATTTCCCACCACAAAATGTTCCTACGAGCCGGATATTTTGGCTATTTCTGTCTATTTATTTCACTAAATTACCGCCAAGATAAATCTCATTCTTAAAATATCCGTATATTCGCAATCACATAATTATAATTTGTTTAATTATTCTCGCTATTTATCATATTCGCATACCGCTATCACACGTTTCATACTTGAGCATTTATATAAACCGCACGGCAAATTATTTTACTGTACGAGTCAAATTATCGAAGTATTCGATCGCATAATTTAAACTAAAACTACCCGCTATTGCTCGTTATTTCAACGCCCGAGTCGGTCTGTTGTCCGTTCTCCGCCCGCTCGCTCGAATCGTAGGGAATCTACGCTCCGCCGCGCGCCGCACGCCACACTAACTGTTGCACACACTGTGTCATACAGATAACGTTGTAGGTTGTATCCAACCGCAAAACTCACAACTACTATTTACTAATCTGTGTCAACTTATTTTTACTCGCAATTTAATTATTCCGCACCTACTTTGCTATTTAAGTTACTTAATATTCGCACGTAAACATGACTGACAAAAGAAAGGAAGGGTCTCCAGCGTTCGAGGAAAGTTATGATGAGGACAAATGTCAGCAAGTTATGCTCGAATCTAAACGCGAAATGTTATTTGCTCGCATGCAAGGCATTTATGATATCGCTAAGAAAGTAGATACGGGTTCTGCCGCCATAAAGTTGTTGCTACGCAGCGCGTTTAATATCGATAACTTGCGCAATGACTTCGAAAAGGTATTAGATTCTTATAACACCATTTCGCTTAAGCTTAATCCTAAGCACGTCATTAAGTACCAAGAATGGACTAATTTTGATATTATGTACTGCTTGACTAAGGAGGTTATAGAAACTTATGCTACCTCAAATAAACAGTCTGAATCGCCCCCGCAATTAGAAAAATCTAAACCTAAACTTCCTCCAATTGAATTAATGTCATTTAACGGAGACGTCCGTACCTGGCCGCTATTTTACCAACAGTTTAAAAGCACTATTCACGAAAATACTTCGCTGTCAAATAGTGATAAGGTGTACTATTTAGTAGGTAAACTGTCTGGCACCGCAGCCTCAGTTTGCGCCCGCTTACCCGCTACCGCTGAGAATTACCCTATTATTTGGGAGGCTCTAATACAAAAATATGATGACCCCAGATTACTCGCTAGCTCTTATCTTAATCAGTTGTTGAGTTTTAAACCGCTATCCGCTACTACCGCTACTGGCCTTGAATCATTTTTAAATACATTTGACACGTCTGTAGAAGCCCTTAGGCAACTGAGCCTTGAGGACTTGTCAGATTTTATTATGCTTCATCTCGCTCTCCAGCGTCTTGATTCTGAGACTGTAAAGTTATTCGAAATTACATACCGCAAAGATAAAATTCCTAGCTATTCAAACCTTGTTGAATTTGTAAAGGAACAAAGTAAAGTTTTATCTAGATCAGCTGGCCCTACCATGCTACCGCAAACGCAGCACAAGACTCGCAATACGCACATCCCTGCACCTAGCAATAGACAAGGTCAGACTAAGTCATTTGTAAACACTGACCGGGTGTATGGTACAAGTTATGAAAACAAATGCGTTTTGTGCCATCGCGAAAAACATAATCATTTATACCGCTGTCCTACTTTTATGAAAATGTCACCATTAGATAGATACAAATTCATAAAAACTAATTCATTTTGCAATAACTGTCTAAGTGTGAAGCATAAAATAATCGATTGTATTTCCAGGAACACTTGTTCCCATTGTTCCGCCAGACATCATTCGTTACTCCATTTTCATTCACCCGCTAATAATAACAAAAATTTTGAATTGAAACCCGCCGATAAATATTTACCCGCTATCGCGCCCGCTTCCTCTCATGACCAACGCCATATTGCGTCTGGGCATGTAACTCGTTCCGAGTCGTATACTCGCGCTCCCGCCAAGGACCTTGCGCCCCATGCGCATAAGGTCGATTCTTATTCGCCCGCACCCGCTATTGATCCGAACCGCAACACATCAGTCTGTACTGTGTCCTATGATCACGATTCGCACACAATAACAACTGCGTTATTGGCTACCGCTAAAATAAAGGTTTATGATAACTTGAACCGCCCTCACTTTTTGAGATGTCTAGTCGACCCTGGCTCTCAGAGTGAGTACATTTCCGCTGCATGTAGTAAGCGTCTATCGCTTCCTATTTCTACACAAAGCCGCTATTCTAAAGTACAAGGTATAGGAGGGTCTACTCAGAAAATTCTGGGCGTGACCAAACTTAAGTTTACTTCTCGCTTTGAGGACGGACATGAGTACAACATCCAGCCCATGGTAGTGGATAGTATTACGTCGCAATTACCTGACTCGCGCGTCGATATCGGCGCTCTTGGTCACTTACGTAATCTACCTATGGCGGACGATGACTTTTCCGAACCCGGTCCTATTGACCTACTTCTGGGAGTAAACATATATTGTCAGATTCTCCTATTTAATAAAATTAGTGTTGATAATAATTTACCCGCTGCCTTGGAAACAACCTTAGGTTATATTGTTATGGGAAATGCACCTGTTGTTTCCCCCCGCTCCTCCTCGCACACCTTTTGTGCTTTCACTAGTGATCCGCTACACCAACTTGTGGAAAGGTTCTGGTCCACTGAGGAACCACCTTCCCAGTTGTTTCTAAGCCCCGATGAACAGCGCTGCGAAGAAATATATACTTCGACTACTACGCGAAACACAGATGGTAGTTATGTAGTACAGCTTCCATTTAAGGATGACCCGCAAAAACTAGGTAACTCTTACATAACCGCGAAGAAAAGATTTTTATCACTCGAAAGGAAGTTTTTACGTTCACCTGACTTGCATCAAAAATATAATGATATTGTTTTTGATTATCTCGACAAAGGTATTATATCTCGCACTTCCCCTGACGAGTGTATGTCGCCTGGTTATTACCTACCGCACCATCCTGTTATTCGCGACGACAAATCCACGACAAAGGTTCGCATTGTTTTGGACGGCAGTGCAGCGACTGATTCAGGGCTGTCACTGAATGATATTTTGTACAAGGGCTGCAACTTGCAGGCAGATATATTTAACATTTTATTAAATGTTCGCATACATCGCATTGCATTTTTTGCTGATGTTAAAATGATGTACTTATGTATACATATGCATCCGTCGCACCGCTGTTATCAACGGATCTTGTATCGGTTCTCGCCGACCGATCCATTGGAAACTTATCAGTTTGAGCGTGTCACTTTTGGGCTTCGGTCTTCCCCAATGTTGGCTCTTCGCACATTACGCCAACTGGCACAAGACGAAAGACAAAAGTGGCCAACTGCGGCTGACGTCATCGAAAGGGATGTCTACATGGATGACCTTGCTTCTTCTGCTCCATCGGTAGATGGGGCAGTCAAGACTGCGCAGGAGTTGATTCAGATGTTTAAAGCTGGTGGGTTTGATCTAGTCAAGTGGACTAGTAACTCGGCCGAGTTGCTAGAACACATACCCGTTTCACATAGACAATCTGAGTCAATTTCATTCGATGACGATGACGCGTTCAAAATATTAGGGCTACGCTGGCTCCCCGCATCTGATAATTTTACATTTTTAATTGATATTCCGCCATCCACCGCTATCACTAAACGCGCTATTTTATCTATGACCGCACGTCTTTATGACGTGTTAGGGCTTGTTGGTCCCGTTATACTGTACGCAAAACTGATAATCAGGGAACTGTGGCTTTTACATATCGATTGGGATGATAAGCCGCCCTGTGATATCACGAGTTTATGGCAAAGATATTTATCTGAGCTACCGCTTATCTCGCACCTCAAGTTTCCCCGCCACGTAGGAATTGAGGAAGATGATTCAATCATCTCGCTCGTCGCATTTTCGGATGCAAGCGAAAAGGCTTATGGCTGTGTTATATACCTACACGTGTGTAACGGTGACCAGCCACCGCGCATCTCGCTTTTATGTTCGAAGTCTCGCGTCGCATCCGCGAAGCCAACAATTACGCTGGCGCGCCTGGAACTGAACGGCCTAGTGCTTCTCGCTAAGTTATTACGCGTCGTTCATGATTCACTAACGGCGCGGTGTCACATTGATAACGTTTTTATATTTTCTGATTCTACAGTCGCCCTATGTTGGGTAACTTGCTCCCCGCATAAGTTTCATACATACGTCGCGAACCGCATTTCTGACTTCCAGTCTACTTCGCCAACGCCGAACGTATATCACGTCGCAGGAGTTGACAACCCTGCCGACATAGTTTCCCGCGGGCTTTTGCCCTCGCAGATTTTAAATAATGACCTGTGGTTCTACGGACCCCCTTGGATGTCCACTTCGATCGTAGATTGGCCAGTTAAAATATTCTCTCCTAATCAGAATAAATTGCCAGAAGAGAAGACTGTTTCTCTTGTCACTGTGACAAAGGAGGAGAATCCTCTTCTCGCTTTAGGTGATAAATTCTCGTCTTATCTGAAGTTTCTGAGAGCCACAGTTATCGTGCTTCGTTTTCTGAAAATAGTTCCTCGCAATAACGTAATTACCGCAGGGGACCTAGAAACAGCCGAGAATAAAATAATTCAGGCTGTTCAGCAAAATAGTTTCGCTAATGATATACGTAATATTCAAAAGAACACTTCTTGTTCTACCGCTTTAAGAAAATTATCTCCTTTCATTTCTGATGAAATTATACGAGTCGGAGGGCGACTGTCATATTCTAGTCTGGATTATAATCAGAAACACCCCGCTTTAATGCCTAAAAATGGGCACATCGCTGAACTAATAGTAGATTGGTACCACCGTGAAAATAGTCACGCTGGACCCCAACTACTCATGTCAATACTGCGACAAAAATATTGGTTTTTATCCGCTAGGCGCTTAGTGCGCAGCCGCATTCACAAATGTGTTCGTTGTTTTAGGCTTAATCCTAAACCTACCTTTCCCGCTATGTCAGACTTACCCAGTTGTCGTGTGGAACCCTGCAAGGCTTTTACCCATACAGGTGTCGATCATGCTGGGCCCCTGTACATTACAATGACTAGAAAACGCGGTCAGCGAAGTCAAAAGGCATATCTGTGCGTTTTTGTGTGCCTAGTCACCAAAGCCGTGCACATAGAACTAGCGTCAGATCTTAGCTGCGCTACCTTCTTGGATTGCTTCAAGCGCTTTTTATCCAGACGTGGTCCATGTAGTTTTTTATACAGCGACAACGGTAGGAATTTTATTGCTTCGCAATTTTATCTAAAGGAATTGTTTGAATTTTTAAAATCTGACCAATATTATATTACTTTTAACAACGAACTCGCCAAACACAACATTATTTGGAAGAACTCGCCGCCCCTAGGAAGCCATTTTGGTGGCATTTGGGAGGCGAATATAAAAAGTATTAAGTCGCTACTTTTCCGCGTGATTGGGAAGCAGATCCTCACCTACGAGGAAATGCTTACTGTCCTCAATCAGGTCGAAGCTGTATTGAACAGCCGACCCCTATACGTTTTGAGCTCTGATCCTTCAGAGCCAACCGCTCTAACGCCATCGCATTTTTTATCGACTAAACCGCTAGCTTTCCTACCCGCCGCTGACGTGAGTGGAGAACGAGCAAACCTTTTGTCTCGTCATGCTTTAATGGACTCTCTAGTCCAAACATTCTGGAAGCGATTTAAAAATGAATACCTCCATAATTTGCAAATGCGCGAAAAGTGGAACACCGCTAGTAACCCACTCACTGTAGGCACTATTGTTCTTTTGAACAACCAAAACGCACCTCCATTGTCTTGGAAAATCGGTCGAATTTCCGAAGTTTTCCCAGGCAAGGACGGTAGGGTGCGTTGCGCGCGAGTGGAAACCTGTGATAGCTCGTATGTTAGGCCGACAACAAAGTTGTCGCCGCTCCCTATTGAGTAGGGTGACCACAACATTTTATTTTCGTGGATTTTTTTATCCAACTCCGCTATTAATTTTGATTGTTTTGTATATTTACGCAACTATACTCGCTACGCTCTTTTGTTTTTCTTATTTACCGCAACGCTATTTTTTATTCTTTGTTTGAAGGAGGTTCCTTCAAGGAGGGGGAGATGGTGGATATTCATCCAACCGTTATTTTTGATTTTCTATAAACGCACTTGTAACGGTCTTTTTCCTATCCCTTACTCCTTTCCGCATGCACGCCCGCATATAGCCGTCCTGCTCGGATGGCCAATTATTGCCGAGCTACTCCGAAGAGCGCTCGGCTCACCCCGCCAAATCTCCAGTCGTTGGGCAAAAATGGACGCCGCGATCTACAACGTGCGCGTGTGGCCTAATTAATTCAAATTTGGTGAACTATCTTTATATTTGTAATACTTTTCCGCTACTTATTGAACTATGAACGTGTGAACTCAAATTATTGTGATTACTGTGAAAATACGTAAGACGTTTCGTGTGTGAGCATATACTCGCAACGAGGTGCCAGGTCTTGTCTTTGAGACCTAGGCACGGAGACAAGGAGTCCCAAGGACAGCTGATTCTGGAATCATCAGGTACGTGCATGCTTCCATTCCTTAGAACTGCTGTTTTGTACTCCTGTGACATATCCTCTAGCAGCAGTCTGGTCTCCGCAGAAGGTCGTTACAAGTGCTATTAGATTTTGTGTAGGAATATCTACTGTCTAGGCATATGTACAAGCTTTTAATTCGCACAAATACAGTCCACTTAAACCCATAAAAATCAACCCTGTTTTGCTACCGTTGGGAAACCTCCCCGTAAGATTTTACACCCCCTTGTTGGTGAAGAGAAAGAGAACTGAACCATCTCATAATATTTCCCACCATATTACGATATGGCATTTCCTATTACCTTACCTATGCAACCGAGGAAGGAATGCGAGACGCCCGACCAAGCCGGCCATGATTCACGACTAAATATTATCAGCATTAGCTCAGGGATAATAGACTTTATTCTATACGCGGTAAGCTGAAAACAGGCGTAGGATTTGCGGTTGGTTTTAATACGGGTTGCGGTCCTAAGGTCACGTGGCGTTACGATGCCGTCATACCGCATTACGTTGTGGAAGCCTATGTCGAATGGCTACGTAGAACTACTGCTCACGCTATTCTTCTCGCTTCTATTTATGCGTTTTTTATTGAACGTTAAATGAGCTTTCTTTGTGCGATGGACCACGGGTATGGACACAGTTATATTTGTTTTTCACTTAGGTACACCGTTCAGCTTTTATCGTAGCTTTGATCGTGTTTTTCATTTGATACGCATTAATTTGATAAATCATTACGTGCTACTATTTTCGGTACTGTAATTGAAAGCGGTTTGACGAAGCTGTTCAGACCGCAGCAAATTGAACCTAAAATAACGGAAAAACCACAGGTGGTGCAGTCCGGCAAACCGCATGTTTTTGTTTACAAATAACAGCAACATGTCGAAACCTGCGATAACTATCTACAGGGCTATTATTTTCGCAAAATTGCTTGTGCGTGAAAACAGCTGGTTGGCGTTGTTTGCCCAGCTAATGGAAGCGATGTATTTTTCTCCGAAGGTTTTATGCGAACACTCAAACATTTTCCCCGCACAGAATTTATCTTTAACGAAATTGCCAATGAATAAGCAATGAACGAGACGTGATCACGTGTGCAAAAGGCATTTATAGAGGCTCACATCTCGTTCTAAATCGTACATCCATTATTGAATGGTTCCGCCATCAGTCAATCGTCTATGTGTAAGCGCGTGGAATCCCTGGCATGCGCGCGAGAGAACACGCTGGTCAATTCAGAGGCTATCTGTCATGGAAAGCGATAACCGGCAGATATAATAAGCGAATGCCACCTTTATATTGTAAAATATAGAGGTTCTGATCGCTCAACAAACGACTGTGCGTTGAGGTCGATATATATGGAGGGCGTTTATTGGCGAGAATTGGGCGCATCCCGGTTGTTCGACGAAATCGCTATCCTTCCTACGCTTAGTTATTATCTGATGGGACTTCGGACAAACCAGGCTAGATGTGACATTAATGTAATAACAGATAAAACTTCCGCCCTCGAGACTTCGGAATACGCTTTTGTGTTCAGCATAAAAGAGATTTATTTATTCCGAACACTCAATGCTAGAAAATGTTGCTATATTTTACGCTAAGTTTTGTAGTAATACCTCCAATCATTGTTAGAGAAACTAGACTATAACTATCTAGTTAATAAATCAAAGACTGAGAATAAATCAATCCAAAGACTTTTTTTTCCTATTTTTGAAGAAAAAAGTCATCAATTACAGCTTCGGTTGATTTAAATTATAAATGAGTCCCATTCATTACCAGCGTCCATCGCTTCAATTCGTTAACCGTCCTTGCTCGCCTTTAATATAACCGTGCATGTTCGTATCTCGTTAACACTTCATTCATCGCAAGCCATCTGGCCGCTCACGCCCTCGCCCCATCTCTACCTTTCCTGCCCTATATCATACAACTATTTATAGATAAATGCCATCAAATCAAACTATGTTTACAGCAAAGAATCGACGTTAAACTGAGAGTCTCTCAGTTCTCGTAAAATAAGTTATTATGTCAGTTATAAATACACAAATCGTCTATCGTTCCGTAAAATATCGTTCCATAAAAGCCTGTTATGAAAAACAAAGACACTTTTTCAACTTCCATTGGAATAATAATCCGATTGAACTAACACGACGTAGTTGTCTGTCATATTGGCACAGTAAAAACGTAACATTAGAATAATTTATGGATTTATTGATTAGTAAAAATTAATAGTGTAATTTTTTCATATTTGTGATTTTAGTATCTATATTTTGTGATTGGCGCTATTTTAAAATCAATTTGTTTAATTTTTAAAATCACACACGTATATAAAACCTATAGATTCTTTAGACCATTAGACGCAAGTGAAGTACAGAAATGGGGAGTTTTGGCGGGAAAACGAAAAAATCGCGTCCCGCATTGTATTCTTTTCCAAAACTTGTGTTATTTTCAGTGTTAGTGCATAAAATTGTTGGCATTTTATTCGTTAAGTGCTGAATTAAAGCCATGAGTGTGGGAAAGTGGTATAATGATGGTGAAACGTTTCTATTCGTGTTGTTTCCAACACTCCATAGAAGCTTCTGGTAAAGTTGCCTTCACTTTACTAGGAGTATGACTTGACTAGACTAGACTATGACTTAACTTGATGACTTGGACTGTGACTTGACTTGACACAATATATGATATTAATTAACTTGAGATATCAATTCCTTGATACTGGCTAAATACACAGAAGTGTGGAGCCAAAACAAAAAAAAAATCTGAATTGTAATAACACACGATGGCATAATGCATAAGCATATTTTAATTTTTTCTCTAGCGTGCTTGGGTGTCAATGTGTAAGGCCTTAGGCCTTATACCGAGAAAATCGGCGCGCATGAAGTGCTTTAAATCTAATTTCTGCTTCATCTATCCAGAGGTATTATTAATTCATCACTTCACACAATATTTAAATTGGAATTTTGAAAGGCAATGTAAGACCATTTTGAAAAATTAATGTTTTATTACAATTGATAATGTCACGCCCCGTCACGCCGCTCTATACAGGCATATCTGACAATTGGTCGAGCAATTGGTCCTTTGTAGCGAGCGTCTCTTCACTTCCCTACAGGTTTATAAATAGGTCTAAATTGGTCAATTCACCGTATAAATTGATTGTTAATAACGTTTTAAATTCCCACATAATTTGAATACCTAAATATCGCTGGGGTTTTCCGAGGTTACTTACCAATGCTATTTATTTAAAGGTATTACTCATAGATGTAAATAAAAGAGGGTATTATTTAAATATAGGTATGTATGAATACATAAAAGTATAGTGCATATTGTTTCGACCTCATTTATTAGTCATAGACCTGCTGGGATGTAGAAATGAGTCAGTCTAACTAATGACATTGGTCAAAGGTTATTTCATAAATGGATAAAGCACTTTCATACATATCTTACGCATTATTATGTATTTCAAAACTTAATTATCTATGTAGATATACACGACTGATTTGTCTTTTAATCTATGTATCTCGGCATCGCTTCCAGATATTAAAAATGTTTACAAAAGGCTATAATGCTCTGACTATGCAACTAGTCAAGCTTTAATGTAATTTTTTTATACTATACTATATATAAAGTTATGAAGAAATATGCAGCTCATAGAATAACTGCTTAGAAAATGAAAAGGAGATGGATAGATATTTAAACTATTTTAATTCTATCACGAGACTGTCACGTTTTCTAAAACTAAACGTATAGTATGGTGGCACTCTTCTAATGAAGAGGAAATGAAAGAGACGGGATAGTACAATTTAGTTTACCTTTAGAGAATATCGAAAGATTATTTTTGAAAATAAATTACCGTTGAATCTTTTGACTTATTGTGAATGAGTTTCAAACAATATCTTTGTATATTAATAAAATACAAACATTAACTAGTTAACGGCTGGCACTCGCGTAATTCAGTCAAAACACTCATTACTATGAATAGTTGTAATTATGAATACTAATCACGTTAATTCAATAAACAAAATAAACACATAACGCCAACCGATCACATCCATAGATAGTTGACCTTAAATAGGATCGATCTATCTAAGGACCCAGGAACTGAGAGGACCATGGTCTTAGAACGCCCAGACTCAGAACAAATATTTGCGTTTTTTGTTCTGTGTATAAATACTTGTCCTGCTGCGGGAATCGAATTCGCCGCCTCCAGGCTTTGAGCCGACCTGCTCACCCACCACACCACAGAGGCTGACTCAATATGTATATTATTTGTAATTATACTGTTATCCTGATACCAAATATTCAAATTTCTCAGAACTGCCATGCTGTAAAAACCGCTCAGAGTTGTATATATTTATAATTTGTGTAGATAGCTTCTTAATCATCTTTAAGTTTAGCTGGAGACGGATTTGTTATTTATAAATTTTCCTTAATCATCATTTTAATGTTTTCCTTTACGTGAAAACCATTTTTGTCAGGATTTTAATATAGTGGTAATTACCACTAAATACTTTTACGGTACTTTAGTACCTATCCATCTACGTACCGCTTTATTTTAAACATCAGGAAGGAAATATGTTTGTTGAATTGTTGAATGGCGCAGCGTTCCTAACAGACTACACTGACACATTCGCCTCACTAAACCTACATCTTTTACGATGCGCACGCCCTCGTTAAAAACATCTAGTGTTTTACACTACATAATGTACAATGAATATAGTGACATCACAAAAACATGCCTAAAATGCGAGCAAGAAAGCTGAGACAGATGCCAAGGTTATATTCATAAAGATTGTTTAAAATTTATTTTTAATTAGTTTCCGTAAAGATTAAAAAGTATTAATACATTTTTTTTATAACATAGATAGACAAACAAGCAGACGGCCCGCCTGATGGTAAGCAGTTACCGTCGCCTATAGACATCGGCAACACCGGAGGCGCTCCCAATGCGTTGCCTACCTTAAAATAATAATATTGTGATGTTGTATTTTATGATGAAATAAATGAAGGAATTGGAATAGAATAGAAATAATAGAAAGACATTTATTCAATACTTGCCTAACATTAAAGTACAAAATAGGTTATATTAATATCTAAATTCTGTGTTTTATTTATGACCACTTTTTACTACAATCACTTTTTTTCAAATAATTAAATATAGTTTAGTTTTTATAGGAATGAATGTTTAAATAAATAAATATTAATAAAATCTATATACTCGAATTATGAATAAAGAATAAACAAAAAACGAGTATAATTGAAGAGCTGCTATCGGCTCAGCATATTGCTGGTTGTCGGCGACATCCAGTGCTGCTTTTCAGCCTACACCTAGATTTCATTCGCTACATGAATACGCCCAGAAGTGTTAAATGTTTGTAATTTAAAAGCTAAATAGACGTACTTTAGGATTAAATTTTAGAACTGTGAATTTAAATTTACATACTGTGAAATTATAGCTACGTTATACAGCATCTCCCTATATATGTAGATATTAAGTACTATATCGATCGGACATATCGTCTCCCTGTGATTAATGGAATCGGATGCGGCAGCGGGCAGATGTGACGACCCGACATACAACCCGAGACGGCCCTTTTGGACCACGAAACAGTTTGAACATCGCTGCATATCGCAAATATTACCCTCTGCCACATATTAGCAATCAGAAAATATAACGAAAACGTATCAAACGATTTCTTACCACAAATCTAAGAGCATACAATCTATTATAGAAAATATTATTGGGAATTTTAATGCCATAAAATTGTTTTTGTAGGTATGTAAAAATCTCATTAAGAAACAACATGCGCAGCGAATAATCTATGATGTATTTGTATCATATTTCATAAACATTAAAAGCGTCCAACTCCTCTCGGAATAATCCCGGAATCCGTAATATTTTGCAAACAGTAAAGGAAACGACGAATTACATTACATAAAAGCCTTTAAAGCGGGCTCGGTATTCCCTGTAATACACCGAGAGACAAATCTGTCCCGTTTTTAAAGTCTCTCAAAGCAGGAAGATCCGAGAGCGTTATGATTGGGAGGGACAATTTCCCGAAGGGCAAAGACACTCATTTCCTGATAACTCCCGCTCGACGAGCGATGCTCTCGAAAATATTATTTTAAGCTTCCGCGAACATCTTTCAACGCACGCTTCGCCTTTATTGCCATCCAAATTAAAGCACTCTGAAACTTGAACGGGTTAAACAGATTTTCAAGTTTTAATAAGTTTTGCAGACGGTAAATAATTCAATCATAACAAAATAGCCAGCTTTACTATACGCCCAGACCATAGCAGACGTTTCATGTTACCCCGAGACGACTAGACGAAATATTGCAGTAAAACGTCGAGAGAACGTATGAAAAAGTGCAATATACTCTAGTTGATTTATAACGTCATTAGTTAGCTGAAACTAAGCTGTTCAACGTAAGTACTACAAGGAATTTATGGCTTTGTTTCGGCTTCCGTATGCGTGCGTCGGCTCTACGAGAGCCAAAACACGATACTGCGATTTAGTTCTTGCTCCACTCTTTTATGTTCCGGAAGATTTAAAATGTTGGCTACATTCAAATACGATATGCATTGCAGTATCAATGGAGCATTTAGAAATGTGAGATTTTTGAACTGAAATAATATGCTCAAACAACTTCTGTCCGTAAGCACCTTACACAAAGGTGTATATAATATGTCTAGAGTGGAATACCTTGCTGGGAAATACTTCCGTAGAATGTATTTATGTAGTCGGCGAGCAAGTAAAGCCGGAAGGAGTTCAATTAAGTCTGGTATTTAAGGTTGCCATCCACCGGCGTACTCTGATTGCTTGCACCGTCGCCGCCGCCTCCCTGCTTCAGGGGAATTGCTATCCTCCTTTTAATATTCGAATACAATAAATACTCGTGAACCGAAAAGTTTTTTATTCTATCAAACCGTAAACTGAATTCATAAATCTGAATGCCGTAGCCAGCTAGTACCCACCATATTTGCTCAGCTTTCAAACATTTCCTCTTTATGAAATGTTTATCATTTTTAACCAACAGTTCCTCGCATCTCTGTCCTAAACAAATATCAACAACTGAATTACAGCTTTGCTGAAAAAATTGGCTGCAAATTCAAAATATTATACACGAAAATTATTCTCAGGTTATGAAAACGAGCTTTGTCAGCAACATTTAGAAAATACTGCTTTTTAAATTCACGATGCGCAAAATGCAAGCTCGCTTGCGGAGGTTTAGCCGAGATAAGATGTAGATAAAAGAATAGTTATTTCCCAGAGGTTAGATTAGAACCCGCTACCAGGCTGATAACCGCGGTGTAACTCAGACTAACGTGCATGCAGGTAGCTTAGAATATCTGAAGTACTACGAGTAGAAACTCTACGGGCTTATTTGAAATAACCTTTGATAATAAGAAACCTTCGCTGTACTTTCTGATTATAAGCATTATGGTTATAGAAACGTTTGAAAATGTCAGTGGCTAAATCAATAATTCCTATCAATTTTTGAAGCAAAACTTCTTTACGCACGCTTGACTTGGGGAGTAAACTACTGAATACGAGGCAAACGGAAGTTGAAGTTGGCTTACGTAGATCTCCATTGTCAATATAACAAAGTTATTTTTTTTAATTATTATGTTAGTAGGTCCGGTAAAATGTCAATTTCAAGGTAACGACATTAAACAAAGCAAAAACAAAATTACACCTGCCGATAGATGGAGCTAAACTAAAGAAATGTTACTTCAGTCGTGTGGTCTAAAACACACTCGTTTTTTTATGCAAGGTCATTTTCCTCAACTTTTTAATTCATTCAATCTCAATCCAAAATTTATCTAGAAACCAAACTTATTGACTCGCGTCGGGTGTATCTCAGATACGGATGTAGAAATTGAGATCGATCTTTCACGCCTACGCCCCTTCAAATGATGATGAGTTTGAAATTCGGGATGAAATGCGATCGCGCTTGGCTCTCATCTCCGGTGGCACTCCACCCGGACATCCAATCGCAGTTGAATACATTAGACAGCTCACTCTGGAGGCGCGTACTTTAAAAACATTACAAAGAAAGCAAGCAACAAAAAGACAATGTCTCAATAAAATATTTCAATAACATGATTTTAAAAAAATTGTTTTAACCCAGTCAAAAGTTCCGAAGTAACAAACATTACCTCAGAACTTTCGAATGGGTGCACCGATTTTGATGGTTATTTTTATTTGAAAGCTGGTGCTTCTCGTGTGGTCCCATTTCAATTTAGTCCAGTTCCATCCATGAGAAAACCATTAAAGTCTAAAGTCAGTTTTTTACGCTTTGCGTTTGTTATATTATTCAAGGTGTTGCTTATTACAATATTGTTTTGGTAAACTGGCAAGATATCAACGTTTTCGGATTTACCTATAACTTTTAAAATATTTCCGACAACTGCAAAAATGTTCAGCGTGTTTTAAACGAGTCGCAAGAGACACGATGGCTTCAACAGGCCAAAGCCTGCTTTTGTTAGACTAGCCTAGACAAATATTAGGCTAGTCTAACAAAAGCTATGTAATTTATAAACAGTGTTACCACTCGACGTTTTCAATCAGCTCTGCGTGTACGTAGATGCATAGGATGTGGTGCTGAAATGACAGAAGCCTCACTCCGTCCCTCTATGCACGTCCGGGCTCCAATCGTACAATGTTGCTGGAAATGAGTTGACAACTTGATATCTTTGAACGTGCATGAATATTCATTATTATTAGCAACGTTACGAACATATTTGTTGGGTTCCTCTTTCTTAATATCTACAGGCATATTACAGTGTATTTAATAAATTAGCATAAAATTAAAGTTAGACAATACAATAGCATTTTTATTTAATATTTAGGAATAAAAAACGTTCTTATTCAATCATCGTTTTTACTAGGTGGTAGGACTTTTCTGCGAAGTTCATCTAGGTAGGAACCACCGCTTTGCCAGTTATTCTGCCGCCAAGCAGTAGTGTAATGGAACTAGTACACGGCTAACACTCACGAGATACAGTCGAATAACTCGACCGGTGTTCGGGCAATATAGATGGCCATCCTCATTGTCGAGTTATTCGACTGTATCTCGTGAGCCGTGTACTAGTTGTAGTTATGAATACTACTCACGTCAGTTTCTATATGAATTAATTGCAATGCGCACGTAACTTACGAATCCTTAGGTGCTTTAAATTTATTTTAAGTTATATTATTACAAACGATTGAATACATTTAAAATTATAATCATGCTTATTGTTTTGCCACCCTATCTTCATTACCCGTTATGGCAACAGATAAATATATATTTAATGGAATTGTTCATTTACGACACGTTATCTATAATAGGCATTTGCCTTTTAGATTAATTCATAATTAAACATTACATGAAATTAAGTAGATAAATATTCTACATTTTATGTTCATAGTTTCTAATTAGAATAATGAGACACTAATTGCCAAACAATGATAAAATATGATGTCACTTATCACACTAGCCTGACCGATATGACACAAGTTCTTTATCTTTATTTTAAGACAATGTTCTAATCAAACGAATGTCCGTCTGTATATAGTTTCATAGCTCCTAAGTTCGCACTTATATAAGTGTATAAGTATAAGTAAACGTACGAAAAACTATAAGATATCCTTAGCCCCCAGTTTCTCGTACGTTTGTCTTCTTCTCTTAGTTTAATGGCTTTCTATCGCTTTTTTTAGTGTATTTAGCCAGTGTCAAGTAATTGGTAATTTTTCAAGTTAATTAATAATTTATGTCAAGTCAAGTCAAGTTACAGTCCAAGTTATCAAGTCAAGTCATAGTCTAGTCTAGTCAAGTCATACTCTGGTAAAGTGGTGGCAACTTTACCAGAAGCTTTTATGGATTTTTGGAAACAACACGAAAAGAAACGTTTCACCATCATTATACCACTTTCCCACACTCATGCCTGTAGTCCTGCACTTAACGAATAAAATGCCACCAATTTTATGCACTAACACTGAAAATAACACAAGTTTTGGAAAATAATGCAATGCGGTGACGCGATCTTTTTCGTTTTTCCGCCAAAACTCCCCTATCGCTTTTTAGTGATAATTCTGTCAAGTAAGGAATTTTTGTACGGTTATGTCATGTCAAAGTCTTATTTTGTCAGTCAAAATGCCACAGTAAAATGGTGGATATTTTACTGAAGGCTCTAGGAAGCCTTGGAGAAAACGAAAAGGTATGGTTTAAAAACTTGGAACCATTCGCCAACACTCGTGCACGTTCACGAACACTTAACGGATAAGAATCGTCCCTTATCACACATTAAAATTTAAAAAATACTCGGAGAATGAAAAAAAAATACAAAATTCACAACCACCATTTTTGTTTTCTTTTCAACAACCTCCCGTACGTTTGTCAAACTCGTACCAAGTCAACATGCTAAATACTGCACGCTTATTGGTTGAGACAGCCGATGATCAACAGGCAACCAATGAGCGTCCAGCAGTTGGTCATCCAAGTTAACACGATTTAACAAACGTATACAAGAACCCGGAGGAAAGTGTTGCCTTAGCTAAGTGTATTTTATTAGATTTTAGTACTGCACTCAAAGTTACAGCGCTCCCAGTTTCAATGTGAATCGGGTATTGTTTCTTACACAAGAAACGTTTCATCCGCTGAGCCACCGCTAAATACTAAGCTCACATCGTGATAACTGCGTTTAGCGAACCGGCCTCGAAGTTATTTCTCGTCGAGACAGTTGCTCTATTACCAGATAAGACTCTTCTGTTTCTTCGCTTGAATTTATTGCGCTGTAAATACAGCGCGAGCCGGCCCCGAGGCAATGACTTGCACTCTACGCCCTCGAAGAATCGACGCGTTTAAAACATTTCCAACCACTGGGGGACATTAATTAATTTCGTTCACCCGCGTCCGATGCGACTCTCCTTTGCCACTTTTTGTTATACTTCATCCATGTTAGGTCTCAGACCTTTTTTTCGTCGTAATAGGATTTGGCAGCAAAATTGAAATTACTTTTTTTATTACCTGTAATGAGACTCTTGATCGAAAATCCATTACGTTAAAAAGAGTTCGCCGCTTACCATTTGCATTTTAAAAATATTCGTCGGCAGACAATGCTGCATCAGTTTGTTCACCCTCGAACGCTCCGAATGACCTACGAGCTCGTAAATAACTCAACAATATATCTCTATATCGTGCTAAGTATAAACATATATACATGAAGCTAATGAACTTCGAGCGGGTGTTTTTCTACTCTTTTGTCGATCACATTAGTGGCGTAGCGTAGCTCGTAGCTATGTAGGTCCGGGCCCCTAATTCACGTCGCCATCCCTCTTTGTGCTGAAATCCGAGCGTCTCCGATTGCCGATGACTTGCACTTCACCGTACCGAGTTAATTGTGTCCGCGCTATACACATCATACCCGCATTATAATCCTCGTAGCGGAGGCTACGAAACTTAAATGTACCAAAACCGACGCTAATGCACTACCCGCTACGCACTGACATATATTAATAGCCAGCTTTATGACATGTTATACCGTACCTCGCTAAGTAGGCAGCCGTGTTATACAAATAAAAGAGATTTAACTTTATTGACTATAAGAGCCGTTACTGACATAGCGTACGAAAAGCAGCCAACAAATTCTAAATTATGAAATTAATTTTTTCCATACGGTTTCCGTTGGACGCAACATAACTGCAACCACATGTAATTGCAGAGTTGTTAATGATACGCAGAAAAAGTTGTAGGAAAATGTGGGGGCATGTTTTATTAATTCCCCGTACAGACGGTGCTGTGCGGCCGCGGAATGGAGTCGACCGCCATTTTTCTGCGGACGAGATTTAAATATGGAATTCCGGTGTGCGAGCGGGAGAGGCGCGTGCCATTGACCTTGCCCGCGCCATGGCCGCGCACGCGCCGCCGCCCGCCCGCGCTACTCCATGCGCATGCACACGACATTGCACTCCTATCTGCATTTTATTGCTGTGATAAATATATTGGCATAAACAACTTTGTTAGTACCTACCATCATACATTTTAATACTGTATCTCATTTTACAAAGTATTTCAATTACCTATTTCTACTGTACTATATTTTACATTTTTTTTTAATCTGCATTTCCACAGACACCTGTGTCCGTGCTTTTTGTTAGATAATTTTTTATATTTATGAATTAAGCCTATTATTAACATGAACTTATATATAATACAGGAAGGATAATACAGCCAATAACAAAAAGATACATAAACATTTAAGTTCTTATTTCTAATTTTTAATTGTGCGTACACCACCGAGAAAACCAGCTTCCGCAAGCAGCACCATTTTTTTACATTTTTATACTACTTATTGTGTATAAATATTCATATAATGTATATGTGCTAGTAAGTGGTCAAATAATTTTTTTCTTCCTTTCTATATTTTAAGGCTCTACGTGTGAATATAAATCTCTCGGAGGAGCTTCTATTCCTTGGTTCCATTAAATGGCTTTTGCAGATAAGGTAGTGTCGCCGAAGATGGCCCGGCTCCTAAGATAGCCCACTTTAAAAAAAATACAGTTATGATTAAACGAAACATTTTAAATTTCGCGGGTTTATGCTACTAGTACCATAGACAATAATGCAAGTGTGTTTTAATTATTATTATTACAACTTCCATTATGTTTTTTCTATACTTTATTTATCTGCAAGATTTCACGAGGTTTTGAAATTAAGTGGGCCTTCATTGGCTCCTGTACCTTATAAAAAACGACTTAATTTTCTCTCTTTGAGATGTTAAAAATATACATTTCCTTCCCTACTTATTATTGCTACTCAATACTTGTTTTGTTGGTAAACATAATCGAGCTTCAATGTTGTGAAGTAATATGTAATATAACCTTCTATTAATAGATACACGAATAGTCTCGTTTGGCTACTCTACTGGGTACGCAGTACACGTGTAAAGACCACGTTAATGATATTTAGGTACTACGCACTTGTACATAGATTAATAATAATGGCATTAATTAAAATTGCTCATTATATTTTTGTATTGAGCAGTACTTAAGCAGAGTTTAAAGTAACGCTGTGTGAAATGTTATCAATTTGAAAAAAATGTAAAGTCGAGTATGTTTTCGCTTCTGTTTGTCCATTTGTCCTTTATTAAGTCAACTTGAAGATTGATAACATATAAATAGATATAGTTTACGTGTCAATGGTTTTGTTTTGTAATGATAACCGTTACATTGACACAAAGTAAGCTAATTGGATGATTATTCAACAACGCTATTGTTAACTGCAATTAAACAGCACTAAAATATTCGCAGTGACGTGTAGCTCATTTACGAAAGCGCCCACCACCGTGCGCATCGCAAACTAATGTACTCCCTACTCTTAGCTACAGAACATCATAGAGTATGGGACTGGCCAGTGGCAATACTGTACGGCTTCTTATTATATTGTCCAGTTGATTGATTGTGGATGCATGTATTGGAAATCACTGTAAATTTATTAAAAGTATTTTTCTTTGTATAATTTCGGCGTTCGCTGATCGCTTACAAGCTCATGTTGGTTATTGTGTGAGTGAATGGCATCTAAGCTACACGTTGTCCTTACTGTTTATATATTCTATCGGTACTTAATTAGGGAAATTGGCGGCTGTTTACCCGCGTACACGGGAAACTTGCCTAACTCAACGCACTCAGTCACCGTTAGTCAATGGCTGTCATTAGGGACAAAGGCTAACGCACGACGGGAAGTTAAAATGCATGAATCGAGCCCGTGGGGAGATAGACTCGGGGACGCAACTCTAGCACAATGCGCTAGGACTAAACTACTGCGAGTGTGTATAGATTTAGGTACATGCAACAAAGATACCACATTTCATATTTATCACACTAATATCACATCACATCACACTAATATTATAAAGGCGAAAGTTTGTATGTGTGTATGTTTGTTACTCCTTCACGCTCAAACGGCTGAATGGATTTGGATGAAATTCGATACCAAGATAGCTCATACACTGGATTAACATATAGGCTACATTTTAACCCGGAAAAGTGAAATTTTCCCGTGGGATGAGCAAGTAATTAAAATACTTTTATCCGCAGGTGAAACCGCGGGGCGCAACTAGTATAGATATAGTTATGCTTAAAGTTTTAGGATCATAATTTAAATTAATGAATTAATGGCATGTATACGTACGTACGTACGTAATAATTTGTTCCAATTAAAAATGATGCATGCTGTTGCTGTTAATACTGTTGCACAAAATACCGCCGACCAACAGTGCTATTTTATCGCAATGGTCTGGCGAATGTACGCTTTATGCTCATATTGATAGAGTATAGTACAAACGATCTAAAAATAATAAATAGCCTAAGGACATTTTAAATAAGACTGAACATTTAGTTTTCATTAGGAAATCCGTCCTACGTCACCAAATTGCTTTTAGAACATGACTGTTATCTGCGATCGAACTAACAAGATACCATCTTGATACTATGATAATTATAATATGGATTAATATTTGCTTCAAGTGATAATTTTGTTCAAACAACCCCAAAAATGTATGTACCCACCCTTTCTTTCAAATGAGGGCAAACTAACTTTTTCATCATAAATTATAAGAATTATATAGTTCCTTCCATTTTTATAGGTTATGTATTAGGAAATATAGACTGTGAAGCTTTTTGTAGATTGAGATTTACTAATGCTTACAAAAGTCATCAAGGTGGGGTTTGCCTTGTCAGCTAATTCTTTCAAATAAATGCTTTGAAATTCAGTCCAAATATTAGGTCTTTACCTATGAAATTGCCGTTTTGTTTGAAAAAAGTTAAAGTATTTTTTTTTCGAACTTATTTATTTCTTTTATTCAAATTAATCACCCCTGCAATCAGTGCGTTTTGTACTGCCTCTCGGGAATTGAATTTTTTTCCCGCTAAAAAGTTGTCCAAATTTTGGAAAAAGTAATAATCGGTAGGCGCAAGATCTGGTGAGTATGGCGGATGAGGGAAAGCTTCCAAACCCAACTCATGCAGCTTAGAGACGGTCTGTTGTGCAGTATGGGGTCGCGCGTTGTCGTGAAGTAGCAGTGGAGACGACCGATTGACCAAAGCTGGTTGCAGACGTGCGAGTTTCGCCATCATTGTGGTCAGTTCTTCAATGTACACATCTGCAGTAATGCTCTCGCCGTTTTGTAAAAAGCTATGATGAATCACACCAGCACTAGACCACCAAACTGTGACCATCACCTTTCTAGGGGTCATTTTTCGTTTTGCACATTGCTTTGGTACCGAACCAGGATCTAACCAACTTGCTGAGCGCTTTCGATTGTCAAAAAGAATCCATTTTTCGTCGCACGTAACAATTCGGTTCAAAATTCCTTCATTTAAGCTTCTGTTAAGCAGCGCAAGGCAAGTCTCGACGCGTACGTTGCGCTGGCGATCGTTAAGTTCGTGGGGCACCCATCTATCAAGCTTTTTTATCTTGCCAATCTGTCGCAAATGGACCAATATTGTTTTGATGCTAACATCAAAAGCTGCTGCCAGCTCAGCTGTAGATTGAGATTCATCAGCTTCCACAATCGCCTTTAATTCATCATTGTTGACCAAAGTTTCCGGACGACCACGAGGTTCATTTTTCAAGTCAAAATTCCCAGAACGGAACCGAGCAAACCAATAACGGGTTGTACGTTCGTTTGTACAGTTCTCTCCGTAAACGTCGTTGATGTTACGTGTCGTTTGTGCCGCGTTGGTGCCACGACGGAACTCATATTCCATAATTACACGAAATTTCAAAGTATCCATTATGAGGAAAAATGTTGAAATGTAATGAAAATACAACGCTAATCAATAAACAAAAGACTTATATTGTAAATAGAATGTCGTATTTTTAAAACAAAATTAATTTGAATTTAGAATTCATAGCCAATCAAAACTTTTTTTTGTTTGAAAAAGTCTGTACTGCAATACGGCAATTTCATAGGTAAAGACCTATTATCATATTCATCATTTTTTTTACTTTACTGCAAGTAATATTTTTATCAAATTATTATTATTAATCACACTAATATTATAAATGCGAAAGTTTGTATGTGTGTATGTGTGTGTTTGTTACTCCTTCACGCTCAAACGGCTGAATGGATTTGGATGAAATTCGGTACCAAGATAGTTTATACACTGGATTAACATATAAGCTACATTTTATCCCGGAAAAGTGAAATGTTCAAGTGGGATGAGCAAATAATTAAAATATTTTATCTGTGGGTGAAACCGCGGGGCTCAAGTAGTAAGTGATAAAAAAATATTCTTCAGTATGTGTAAAATAGTCTTCCGTTTTATTTTAACTTCGTATGAACCAACCGCGCCAAGAATTCTCTCCGGCCTTCATATCTAGTTACAGAGGCAGTCCATAAGATAGAACGCTATCATCATGAAATCTGCACAAATATGCGCGTCTTAAGCACATAAATTCTAGAAACGGGCAGACCACCTCGAAGTCGCAATGTATTTAACCAGTCAGTGACTTGGCACATTTTTTTTGTGTCGTAGCAGAAGTTATAGGTTCATTATTCATAAATAATTATATTATCACATCACACTAATATTGTAAAGGCGAAATTTTGTATGTGTGTATGTTTGTTACTCCTACACGCTCAAACGGCTGAATGGATTTGGATGAAATTCGGTACCAAGATAGCTTATACACTTGATTAACATATAGGCTACATTTTATCCCGGAAAAGTAAAACTTTGTGCAATGAGCAAGTAATTAAAATACTTTTTATCCGCGAGTGAAACCGCGGGGCGCAACTAGTAAAAAATAAATAATATAATGCAAATGAAAGATATGGGTATGTATACTTGTTCTGAGTCTGGATGTCGTGGGATGTGATACAAAGAAATGTGTATGTGTGTGTGCAAGAAAGTAGATACAAAGATACATACAGTGTATGTAATTTTAGTTTGAAAACTATCGTATGACACATTTTTGTAAGATAAATAACGGCTAAAACAGTGTATGTAGTTACAAAGAATCCTAGTTAGGGTCAAGGATCTATATTTAATCATTGGGCGTTATTATTATTCAGCAACAATACTCTAACCCCCAATAATAGTTGTTATTTTATATGCGTCTATTGAGACGGCAACATTTAACAGTTTTAAAAAAAGAATACTTGTGGACTTAATATTTTCATCCTGCCTTAATATATTTATTGATTTGTGATGCTCTTATACCACGACTTTCAATATATGTTATATTTACGCCAGACAGATCGTACTTCGAGACGTACTTCGTTTGCACGTTGTAGTGCAAACACGTGTTGGTGTGTGTATCATTGTTTGTACAAAAGCTCAATCTCTGCGGTACAGTGCTAAAGTAGTCCTATTATAGTCGTACGAGGAACCTGGCGACATCTGAGATGGCGTCCGCGGTTGCGCTCCGGTTACAATGAAAGATTTGCTTGATAAATTGCAGCAGAATTACATAGTTGTAGTAGATGAGGTTGAGAGTTTGGTTGTTTTGTCTTTAATATTTAAGAGATCAAAAGGTGCACAGATAGCCAATTTATTATATAATATATATATAAACCCAGACTTATGTTACTTAAAGGCAATAAATCTAATAATAAAAGCCGTAAAAATCAAATCAAAAGTAACACGATTGAAATAATGAATAAAAAAATGTTGGATACACAAAACAAACAAACGTAATAGAATTTTATTGACCCAGTCCAAATTAAACATTTTGTCTGAAAGGAAAAATAGGTATATTCAACAAACGCGCAAAAAATAACAAAATCAATTTATGTTCCTATGGGACCTTCGTTACTCCAAATGGATGGATGAAAAGGGCAAGAAGTCTCGCTAAAGCGAAATTAATGAAAGAGTCGCGGTGAAACCGCAATAGTCTCGAAATTCTATAGAAAAAATACTGTGCTGGTTAACCAGCACAGTATTTTTTCTATTTTTTTTAAACAATGACGTTAAGTCATTGCATCACAGGGTAAGGATCTCTGTTGAAATTTTAAAGAAATGAAAACAAATCATTGGGAAAAAAGCGTTTCACATCATAGAAGGCAGGAAAATGCTTAGAAATAGTTTTCATGCATACAAAATTTTAATCCTTGATATCAAAGTCCAGACATGGAATATTAAGCGAAAATGTAATGCTTATTTTACCAAAGTTTCAACAGCTGCTACATCGAGCAATAAATTGGTTAAATACCTGTAGAAACCAACAAAAAATATATTTCCTCATTCCACCGTAAGTTTTGCTCGAACCCCTCTCAACCTAAAAGGCTACAATGAAACCTGATTGTAAATACCTTTGTTGTGGAGGAAAACCTTAATTTAAATTCCCAAATATATTTGTTCCTGCGGTTAGGCAGTTTCCTTTGACCCTCGTAATTGTTACACCTCTTAATTTTGACAGATAATCTTTTCAGTATACAGCTTGCGGACCTACCCCTCATTCATTGAGGTCCTTTAGTAGGGTCCGTAAAGACCTTCAATGAAGGGACCCTTCTTAGTTTAATTGAAAATACTCAGGGTAAATCTGTAAGTGTTGCCATAAGGTCGTGTGAGACCTCTTCGCTTTTATTGTTATGTGCTCTAAATGCTCTCACTTAGTGTGGTTTAACTTGAAGAATTGGACATCAATTACTTTTACATGTTTCTTCAATAGTTACAGTTACGTAGAAGAGTTCGAATATTGAATTAAGTGTGTAATTAATATTTATAATTTTTTTATGTAAGAAATGACATGACGAACTAGCCGTTCGCCTGATGCTAAGCGAATGGCTGCCAATATCAGTTGTAGTGTCACTTGAAACAAAGTATAGAGTTTCGCGTGACACTGCACTGCGCACGTTACCCATCAGCACAGCCTAGCAATAAGATGGCTAGACTGAGATTAGGTCATCATGATATATCTGCCCAGTAATTTCACGAGCCGCAGTGAAATTACTGGGAAGGTATAACCCTTTCAAACCGGAAGTGCTTGTACACTACTATTTGGCGGCAGAATAGCTGGCAAAGGGCCACCTAGACGAACTTTGCAGAAAAGTCCTGCCACCTAATAGTAACCTAGTATTTATAAAATAAACGATTTAAACAAATACTAAACAGTAGATTTAAATTCACAAAATTTAAAATGCATGTCTTGCTCACATCTGTTTACTGTATTTTCTTTCACTGTAGCAACAAATTCAGATTTTTTTATAATATACTTTTTTAAATCGATTTAATATAATCTGTTAAATCTGTATTAGTATTTATATCAAGCACTGAAAGTAATTTATCAATTTTGATAGCTCCTATTAAGATCAATGGATTGTGAAAGAAGTACTGTGATGAATATTCAGCATCGGTTTTCATCACTCTAATAAACGCACGCACATAAAAAGCGATACTGCTTGAACGTGCACGCGCTGCATTCCTATCTATAATTTTTAACGTTTAATTATTTTTATAGCCTTTTTGTATAACAAAGTGATATACGAAATTACACAGTAAAACAACTTATATTACTTTCTCTCTGCCTTTTGAACGGTTGTGGGTTCGATTCCCACCCAGGACAAACGTTCGTGTGATAAACAGATATTTGTTCCGTGTCTGGGTGCTGTATTGTATTCTAATATTTATAAACAAAAAGTTTCTAAGTATTCTATCCTTCGAGCAATATTGCTCGAAGATTCAATCAGTTATCTGGTCCTCATAGCTTTGCTTAGTTTGAAGCTAGATGGCTCTGTGTAAATTTTCCACAAATATTTATATACTCATTTATAGTAAAAGCACATTTTGACAGCAGAGTATAAGAAAAGCAATTAGTATAGATTGTAATTGTAGTGTAGTTTCTACAATATGATTAATATGTGATATTAAAAAACGTTATACACGGATAAGACTGTCCTGTAATAATCGTGAAATTAAGTTACATTCTTCTTAAGAATTTCACGTTTTAAGGAACCTTATGCAGGATTTAAAAAATACTACATTTTCTTAGAAAACGTAATGTATCGTGAATTCCGTGTAAAAGTGTCACCATGTTTAGGTGCACATAGAAACTATACAACAATAATAAAATATGAACACACAAGTAGAGTATTTGTTACTTTCACACCTAAAACTAGATACTGATCACGATACTGTTAATTTTGCACCGTTTCGCCCTCCTCTATCCCTTTTTTTGCCATCAATAGCTGTATTGCGCACACGCAGCAAACGGGCACAGATTATGTGATAGTCTTCATACGGGCACTGGACATAGTCCATAGGACATAGACGGAGTCAGACAGTTGGGCATTAAAAACGATCGGTCTCATAAGCCCGTATTAAAGAATCATTCTGTGTCCTGAATCTCTGCTTAAGACAAGATTTTATTCACAATATAATCAAATTGTGAATCAAATCTCTACTTGAGCATCAATCAACGACTTAGCATAGTTTCATAATACAGGCCGTAGTCTTTGGTTTGGCAGCTGTAAAAACCGATGTGTATACTCTTTTCTCCGAAAACGTTTGACCAATAAACGATCACGCGAATCACGCCATAAACCTTATATTGCGTTTTCATTGGTCAAAATTTTTCTCGAGGGATATGTCAATATCTATTTGTCGATATGTCGCTCGTTCTACCCGTGCAGTAAGATGCTACGGTATATATTGAAAAACTAAGTATAAATAGTCACTAATCATCTCGTCAGTATTAAGCTTATACAACATTTATAAACTGATTTAACAAACTTTCATGGGTGCCTATAATAGGCTATTTGACTACTATATTTTTATTACATACACAAATAATATACCTCAAAAAATAGAGAACTGTGAAAACAAAACTTGAATATCTCAAAAAATGATTAAGTTACAGGCATTTTAAAATACAGAAATAGAAAGAGACAACTCAAACACGCAGTGACGTCAGTTACCAGTCCTCATAGTAACTCATTACTAAGCTGTGGTAGCTCTATATACAATCTTTTTGGCATGTGACGTCACAAGCCATGCCTTCATAGTAGCTGTGAGGAAGCTCAACACGATCTCTGTTTTGCGAGAAAGGGACAGGCGATAAAACTTTAAAAGCGTACTACTCCGTGATTAATTTACCGATTTCACTAATTTTTACAATGATTACATTAATTTTTAACCTACTTTATGAAAATAATATTTACTTGTTCATTTTTAACTACAGGCTATTTGACTACTAAGTCAAATAGCCTGTATGACTTTCACGCCAAACTGGCTGAAAACTACCGAGACCAATTTAACTTAAGTACTTTTATCCCGGAAAATTATGAGACTGCCAAAAACTGAGTAAATTGTAAATGGAACCTTAAGCCTTCTAGTCAAAATAAATGCCAAAACAAACTATTTACATATTTCTCAGACAGCCGATTAATAAAAACAAGTTTATTACCTGTTGTAATAAATAACAATATCGCTACACGTGTCGAGATCACTGAACGAATCGGCGTAAATTACGATAACTTGAAAGTAAAGTCATTAAAGTCAACAAGCGCTCGTCAATGCACGTCAGGCGGTGAGGCGAGGAGCGTGCGTGCCGTGGCCGTGCCGTATACGACAGTTCCGGCGCTGGCCCGGTCCGTAAGACTGATGACCGCAAGATAACGGACCCCCGCCCTGGGGCACAGAATAAATAACAGTACCTCCTACGTGCCTAAGGTGCCTCGACCGCGCTTGGGAACCACCTTACTACGTAGATTGAGTATCATTACAAAGGGCCACACGAAAAGCGGTAGTTTGGCCCGTACAGTGAAACAGATTACATAGCAGTT
Source organism: Ennomos fuscantarius (assembly GCA_905220475.3). NCBI lineage: Eukaryota > Metazoa > Arthropoda > Insecta > Lepidoptera > Geometridae > Ennomos > Ennomos fuscantarius. Next base: position 7,646,243 of record HG992037.1, on the reverse strand, counting down.
ACTACCAAAGAGTGGCAGATTGACTAGCAGTCACTAAAGGCCGTTGAACAAACGCTTCATTACGGCCAGTGATTGCGGATTTAGGATGGAAGTGGAACCGGTTTCTTTAATATCTGTCTGGTGAGACTGCAGCAGCTGTTCCGAACAATGAATCAATGATAGCTCTATATTACGGAGTATATACTATCTATACAGGTAGATAGATAATTTCTATGAGAAAGGTATAATCTAATAATAACATGCATAAAAATAGCTACAGATATACAAAACAATGCTTTAATGTTTAAAGAAAAATGTATTCTAATTTTTTATTTTCGCATAGCTTTAAAAGATTAAACCAATTTAGGTGCTAATTTAACTTTTCTTTTATATTTAACTTTCATACAAATCATCAGAAGTGTGCGGATATTAGTATGCGCAGACTAATAATTTGGAAGGCAGAGTAGGTCTGGTAATCGTTTATTTAGATCTGATTTAGTCCCATTTCATCACGCTTTCACCTGATGGGAAGTGACGAAGCAGTCGAACCTTAGCTTGTTTCTTAAAAGTAGTAATGAAGTTCTCTATATATAAAAACTTTCAAGTATTTTAAAATTATGTAGCTATTCAATTGTTTTTTTATCGATCCCAATATACATGTACTTACCATCCTTATTCAACATTAGACTTATCGATAAGTGGCTAAAATAAACTCTTTATTCGCCGAATGACTTATTTTTAAAAAGGCGTATTCACAGTCCATACCAAATATCGAAATACATACACATAAACGAACGCATTTTGCACAATGCTACCACGAAAAAACATGTTGATCCTAAATCCGCGTATGCAATCGTACGTCAGGAGCTCAGGAGGCGACGAGGCGAAAAAACGATCAAAACAAACATTGAATCTGCCGCGGGTCGAAGGCTATAGAGAAAAAAATTAAGTGTCGAATCCCGGCATTCGACTACCTTACCTTCAACGAGCCACCTGCGCGCCAGACGAACAAAAAACTCGAGCAAAGCACACGACGGATACAGCCGACCACAACGTATTACCACTGAACAGGCCAAACTCACTTTTATTGACTTAGCTTACAGCACATTACTAAATGCGGGTAGTTTGTTCAAAGCCTCCCAAATCGTACAGGGAAAGAATTGCACACTTTCATTCCAGCTGTAATTTGGTCTCACTGCGCCGCACGCGACTTGCTGCTTGCTATTGTAATGTTTTGTATCATTTTGTAACGTTAATGAAAAAGACAATTGGAGTTACTCGTAGCTTCGTATGAATGGAACTTGATAGTTTTTTCAGTCGTTTATTTGAAACTTGTTATGAGCTTACTATAACAATCAAAAAATTCAAAAGTATACTTAAAAATATGAGTCTTTCGTGATTGTTTTCTTTTGAAATTGTATGTGTCCTGTAGGTACACTGTCCGTTTGAAAAATTGTGAGTGAAAAGTTGTGAAAAAGTGTGAATTGGACTTGTTCTGAAAAATTCTAAAATTGTTATAAAATAATTGCTTTTTATTATACTCTCGCGATATTATATTATTGCTCAATCCATCGTCGCTCACTCGTAGTCGTTTATTATGAGTGTATTACATTCAACAAGTACATAGTTTGATTTTAATTATTATGTCTACTATGCTTTAGGTGACATTTTATTTGCAAGTACATTAGGTATGTACCTACATTGTATAAAAACACATGTTCGTGTCAATGACCTTTAAGACATTCTTGTCAAGCCCCAGACACCGTACTTGTTATTGCAAAACTAATGTATTTTAGAAGATCAAGGGCTTACCTACGAATTTTCATCTCATCCCCTTACAAAGCTCACCAGACGTGCATTGTTAAATCCACAAGATCTGAACGCACCTGCCGTGTTCGACGCAGACATAACAAAGGTTCGATTCTTTTGTATCGTGAATCAAACGGTGTTTATGCGACGCGAATACGTACAAATAGCATTTTGTATTGAGCAAAGTGCTCATGTATTTACTGCACTAAGCAGATTTGCAGTTTGTTTGTGTCGCGCACATATACAAGTGGAAGTAATAGATAACAACAAGACGTATATAAATACGTAAATATATTGGTTCGATTAAAATATAAGTATGCATATTGTATATATTAATAGATAGATAGAAAATTCTTTATTGCACAAACAACAACAATTGAAGGTACATAGGCGAACTTAATGCCATCGAGCATTATCTTCCAGTTAACCCTGGTGTATTGTGGAAGGCTTAATGCGGTAGTGCAACAATATAAATGAGATATAAATAAAAAAAAAAAAAAAGAAAACAACAACTTAACTATACGTCTAAACTAGTGATAATACAAGTAACACCATAATAAATATACAAAATTAAATACACACAATAATATAAATATAATACATATTATAATATACATACATATACAAATACTTAGATGGATTGCTTTCAGTTCGCGATTTGATTTTGAAGAGTAAGGTAGTGGTTATAGACTTTAGATTTAAATACTTCAATTGATGATGCCTGACGAATGTGGGTAGGTAGGCTATTCCAAAGGCGAATTGCCGAGACAGTATAAGAATCGGAGTAAAGTGCCGTTCTATGTTGAGGGGTCACAAGTTGTAAGTGATAACAGGAACGTTGCGGACGGCCAAAAGAAGAACTAGCGATAAAACGGTCTTTGAGATAGGTGGGAGCACGTGAGTCCATGAGTATGTTATATAGAAGAGAAACAGTGTGTGCATTCCTGCGATGACGGATATCTAGCCATTTTAATTGACGGCGGAACTGTGAGACGTGGTCGTATTTACGCAGACCATAGATGTAACGAATACATAAATTGAGAAGGCGTTCTAACTTATTGAGTTGCGCTTCAGTGGCATCGGGGTAGCATACATCGGCATAGTCTAGGATGGGTAGCAATAAGGAGTTAACTAAAGTAACTCTTGCATGATGTCGTAAAAAGTTTTTCAACCTTTTCAAACTATGCAGAGAACCATACATTCGTTTACTTATCTCCGTAACCTGTTTGTCCCAAGACAAAGTGTGAGATATATGAAGACCAAGGTTTTTCACTTCTTTACAGTATTTGAGAGTAGTGCCATTATAGACAGCTGGAGGAATTGCTGAGAGGTCTAACTTAGACAAGAGCTTACTACTGCCAGCTATCATTACCTGAGTTTTATTCGTGTTGATAAGGAGACCAAAACTCTGCGCCCATTCGTACACAGAATTGAGGTCTTCATTGAGCTGATCGATAGCTGTAGTTACTTCTTCAGGTTTGAAGGCAAGATATAGCTGAACGTCATCAGCATAAAGATGATAAGAGGAGAATCGAAGTTTAGAGACAAGAGTGTTAATAAAAATAGAGAAAAGAAGAGGAGAGAGGACACCGCCTTGTGGTACACCAGTATCGACGTTACACCAGTCAGAAAAGACGTCATCGATTCGTATACGCTGCTGGCGTCCACTGAGATAAGAAGAAAACCAGTCAATGGCAGAATGGGATAGATTGAGAGAGTGCATAATAGCAAGAAGGATTTCGTGATCGACACAGTTGAACGCATTACTAAAATCTAACAAAGTAAGGAGTGTCAGTTTGCGATCATCAATGGAAGACCTAATGTCATCCGTTATTTTTACGAGAGCAGTACAGGTACTGTGAGCAGGACGAAAGCCAGATTGAAACGGAGAGAGAAGATTATAAGATTGAAGATAATTAGTAAGCTGGTGATGAATGACTCGTTCTAACACTTTTGAGAAAAAGGGGAGAATCGAGATAGGGCGATAATCTTTTAAAACAGAGGACGCAGATTTTTTGGGTATGGGGATTATGTAGGCATATTTCCACGCATTGGGAAAACTGTTTGATGTTATTGAATAATTTATGATATGGGTGATGTATGGTACAATAATATGGAGAATGGGAGTAACTAATTCACGCCCAATGCCATCATGCCCCACTGCTTTACTCGAAATACTAGTTATAATACGCTGCACTACTTTGTCATTTACTGCATTAAATTGGAGACTTTCCAAGTGCATGCTGGCCGTCATATTAAGGTTTGCAGTAGTAAGTGCCTTAACTGCAGCATCTATACTACAAGGAACCTGCGCGAAATGCCGATTTAAGGCATTTACGTCTACTGAGGGGACAGTGAAAGTGTTTCTTTTGCCAAAGCCCAACTCACGGAGCACTTTCCATATGTTGTTAGGGGTGCTATTGTTTATGGCAGTGAATATATGCCGCCGCTTCGCATTTCTGACAGCTTGGTTACAGCGGTTTCTGGCCTTTTTATATTTGGCAAAATTGTTCTCAGTTTTGTCCTTCCTATACTTTCTATACAAGTAGTCACGCCTTGCCATCAGCTTACGAATTTCTTCAGTAAGCCATGGAGCTGCGGGCCGTTTCATTCTACATGGTTTGATAGGCGCATGAGTATCGTAAAGAGTAGTTAATAAAGTGTTTAGGATTTGGACTTTCTCATTAATGTCAGTAGCATTTAGTAGCTGGGCCCAGTCTAGGGCACTAGCATCGATACATAGACTCTCCCTGTTTATGGCTGCCAGATTTCTTTGGAGGATAATCTTAGGTTTGATCTTGGGGACTTTGATTTTATATGATGCAAATATGAGGTCATGGTGCGAAAACCCAGGTGCTGGAAACTGACCACATACAGCAACTCTATTAGTATCCCGTGTGAGTATAAGATCTAGTTTGGAATGATTATCTGTCGTGTGATAGGTAGGGTTTAGGTCCAACAATGTCAAGTCTAGCGAGGAGATAATGTTTAAAAGTTTTTTAGACCTGCTATCATTGCGTAGCAAACAAGTGTTAAAATCACCCATGATTGCAAAATTGTCATACTGTGGTAAATGCAAATCAAGGAGACGCTCCAATGTATCAAAGTAGTTGACAGTGGGAGGAGAGTAAATAACACCAAGTAGAAATTTCACAGTTGTTTTCAAGGTAACTTCAATAAATAGATGCTCCATTGAGCTAGAGTAGTGAGAAGGTGATTTGGAAATTACCCTGAACTTTAACTCTGAGCGCAGGTATATCGCTACTCCACCACCACCCTTGCCGGTGCGATCATTTCTTATGAGCACAAAGCCAGGAAGGACAAAAGATTTAGAAGGAAGTGAGGGTTTCAAGAAACTTTCAGAGATTAAACATGCGTGAACATTTTTACTGGTAAAAGTCGCAAGAAGTTCTGTAAAGTGTGCTGGAAGGCTTTGAGCATTGATATGACAAATGTTAAAATTCTTTTTATGACCAGAAAAAGATTGATGTAAAAGATCATTTAACGGAGTGTCATCAAGGCTATCATCAAGGGCATCAGAAAAGTTGTCGGAATCCACTGATAGAAATAAATCAGACGAAATTGAACAATCCATAAAATATTATATATAAGAATAGCTAATAATTAAATATATATTTATAAGACTCAAATCAATGTATAATATAAATAATAAAATAAAATTAAAAAAATAGTTTTCATGTATAGCCACAAACACAATCGATAGGGTATAATCCTTAGATAGATACTAAGATCCACAAATAAAATAACAATGATTACAAAATCAATTTAAAAAAGGGCCACACATGCACACTTGCCAAAAGAAAAAGATAGATAGTAGGAAATAAAAAAAGATAAGAGGAATAGATAGCCATGTAATCTCGAATATCTTTTGATCTTCTCCTTCCGCAAATGTGCAAGTATGGCATGGAAAATCAAAACTATCCCGTCGCACATACTTAAAGAAATACTGTAAACATAAAGAATAACAAATAAAGTAGGTATATAGAAATAACACTGTGTTTAAAAACCATTTTCTCTAGGGCTTAGGGCTACTGCAATACATGTAATCATTTTTGGAGGTTCAGTAACATGGGTTATTTTAATTAAAGGCAATTTTCCCTCCTCTCCATGTTCAAATTATCTATGTGTAATAATATCAGAATATAAAAAAAAGAAATAAGAATAGTTAGTTATATTAATATATAAATTATATACATTATTAATATTTATGTTATAAATAATGTGTAGTGTATACATATATACTAATTTTTTTAATTAATCTAACAGTTTTATATGTATACATATATTTACATATAAAACTGTTAAGATTATTAAAAAAGTATATTAAATTATTTTTTATATGTTATCTAGACATATAAAAAATACATATCTAGACTACGTTGCACTGCCCTGCAAAAATTTCCTTGTTACACCCAGGTTAACTGGACGATAATGCTCTCTAGCATTAAGTTAGCCTTTGTACCTACATTTGTTGTTTGTGCAATAAAGCATTTTCTATCTATCTACGTATTTATTTTTATTAGCAAATGTATGTAGTATATGTATTATAGATATGTATTATGTTTATGTAGGTTTCTTTATATGTATGTACTGTATATTTATACGTATATTATGTACGTATATCCAGTGTTTTTTTTTTTTTTTTAATATATGAAAACCACCGTCCATATATTCGTTATGCGTTATTCCTTTCCGTGCAAGGTTGTCTGGAAGAGATCGCTCTGAGCGATAAGACCGCCCATTGTTACACTTTGGTTAAGTTTGTTCACTTTTTTTAATTATTTAAGATGTGGTGTTTCAATAAAGAGTTTATCTATCTATCTATAGATTATAATAATAGGTCTTTACCTATGAAATTGCCGTATTGCAGTACAGACTTTTTCAAACAAAAAAAAGTTTTGATTGGCTATGAATTCTAAATTCAAATTAATTTTGTTTTAAAAATATGACATTCTATTTACAATATAAGTCTTTTGTTTATTGATTAGCGTTGTATTTTCATTAAATTTCAACATTTTTCCTCATAATGGATACTTTGAAATTTCGTGTAATTATGGAATATGAGTTCCGTCATGGCACCAACGCGGCACAAACGACACGTAACATCAACGACGTTTACGGAGAGAACTGTACAAACGAACGTACAACCCGTTATTGGTTTGCTCGGTTCCGTTCTGGGAATTTTGACTTGAAAAATGAACCTCGTGGTCGTCCGGAAACTTTGGTCAACAATGATGAATTAAAGGCGATTGTGGAAGCTGATGAATCTCAATCTACAGCTGAGCTGGCAGCAGCTTTTGATGTTAGCATCAAAACAATATTGGTCCATTTGCGACAGATTGGCAAGATAAAAAAGCTTGATAAATGGGTTCCCCACGAACTTAACGATCGCCAGCGCAACGTACGCGACGAGACTTGCCTTGCGCTGCTTAATAGGCACAGAAATGAAGGAATTTTGAACCGAATTGTTACGTGCGACGAAAAATCGATTCTTTTTGACAATCGAAAACGCTCAGCAAGTTGGTTAGATCCTGGTTCGGTACCAAAGCAATGTGCAAAACGAAAAATGACCCCTAGAAAGGTGATGGTCACAGTTTGGTGGTCTAGTGCTGGTGTGATTCATCATAGCTTTTTACAAAACGGCGAGAGCATTACTGCAGATGTGTACATTGAAGAACTGACATCAATAATGGCGAAACTCGCACGTCTGCAACCAGCTTTGGTCAATCGGTCGTCTCCACTGCTACTTCACGACAACGCGCGACCCCATACTGCACAACAGACCGTCTCTAAGCTGCATGAGTTGGGTTTGGAAGCTCTCCCTCATCCGCCATACTCACCAGACCTTGCGCCTACCGACTATTACTTTTTCCAAAATTTGGACAACTTTTTAGCGGGAAAAAAATTCAATTCCCGAGAGGCAGTACAAAACGCCTTTGAAGAGTTTGTTGTCTCCCGTCCTGCTGATTTTTTCAAGAAGGGCATCCATAAACTGCCACAGCGTTGGCAGAGATGCATTGATTGCACGGGTGATTACTTTGAATAAAATAAATAAATAAGTTCGAAAAAAAAATACTTTAACTTTTTTCAAACAAAACGGCAATTTCATAGGTAAAGACCTAATATTTACTTTATTAAAATCCCTTTTCACACATTATTAAAGAGTACATTCAAAATTGTCGTGTTCATTTATATCAGCCCTACTTAAAATATTTCATGTTAATCAATTCGTAATAAAATGATTTATATTTTTTAATCGATTCTGTCACGAGCTCAGTAAATGCTTTTCTATTAATAGATATTCATATTAAGAAGGAAGTTACGTCTGCAGTTCATTGAACTTTGTACTAATAAGGCTGTATTAACGGATATGTCATGGACTGAGGATATTCAAATTACATTAGAATTGATTCATGGCAGACGGCTACATGGTGGTTAGGCACGGAGTAAGTACTTGTCACTTTAAAAAGTACGGTACGTAATAATATACTGGTCAAACTCTTTTAATCTGTTTAGCGGAGTTTTGGCGGGAAAGCGAAAAAGATTGCGTCACCGCATTGTATTATTTTCCAAAACTTGTGTTATTTTCAGTGTTAGTGCATAAAATTGGTGGCATTCTATTCGTTAAGTGCTGGATTACAGGCGTGAGTGTGGGAAAATGGTATAATGATGGTGAAACGTTTATTTTCGTGTTGTTTCCAAAACTCCATAGAAGCTTCAAGTAAAGTTGCCACCACTTTACTAGGGGTATTACTTTGACTAGACTATGACTTGACTGACTTGACTGGTTCACTTCGACTGTGACTTGACACATATTTGCGTGAAATATCGATAACTTAATTAATTATCAATTACTTGACACTGGCTAAATACACAAAAGTGTGGAGCCAAAACATTAAATAAAAATAACAAAAAAATCTGTTTAGCACCTTTAAACTATGATGGTGTCGATTCTGTGTCGCATTCTCTAAAACTAAAGTAAACTTAAAGTATGGCGGTACTCTTCTGATAAAGGGGATATGAAGTTAAATATGTTAATTTCGTTTAGCTTTAGAGTATTCGACACAGAGTCGACACCTTTGTAAAATTAAAGTTAAAAAAATCTTATCTGAATTTTAGTTTAAAAAATACAGTCTGGTAAAAAGATACAAATATTTCTTTGTAACTATAACTTTATAAGTTATAAGTTACATACTACAAAGAAATATTTTATTCATATCAACTAAAACAAAACGATATTTATTGCACTTGTTAGTATCAAGTTGATAGTGCAGACTGAACCTTCAAAACTGCTCGAGGCTGTTGAACTTTCCGGAGTATGCCGTCGCGACACAACTTCATTAATATTACATTGACATTTATCACCTAAATCATGCTGATAGCATCTAGTCGTGACTGATGTTACGCGACGCTATCATGCTCTGCGCTCACTACCGTGATTCTAACTAGACTTATGCCTAAAGTTTAACCACTTCTAAGTTCGCACTTTTTTTTTATCATGTTTTGGCTCCACACCTCCGTGTATTTAGCCAGTGTCAAGTAATTGATAATTTGTCAAGTTAATGATATTCCACGCAAATATGTGTCAAGTCACAGTCGAAATCATCAAGTCAAGTCATAGTCTAGTCAAAGTCACACTCGTAAAGTGGTGGCAACTTTACTTGAAGCTTCTATGGAGTTTTGGAAACAACACGAAAAGAAACGTTTCACTATTATTATACCATTTTCCCACACTCACGCCTGTAATCCAGCACTTAACTAATAGAATGCCACCAATTTTATGCACTAACACTGAAAATAACACATGTTTTGGAAAATAATACAATGCGGTGACGCAAACTTTTTCGCGTTCCCGCCAAAACTCAAGTTCGCACTTATATCTCTAGCCCCTGGTTTCTCGTACGTTTATCAAACTCATTTCAAGTCAACATGCCAAATACTGAACGCTCATTGGTTGAGACAGCCGATAATCAAGCAACTTAAGCAACAGTATTTGGTCTGCAAAGTTAACACTAATTTAATAAACGTATACGAGAACCCGGAGTTTTGTGTTAAGTGTTGCTTAGCTAAGCTAAATTTTAACAGAATTTTTAATTTATTAAAATATAACTTACGTTACTTATAAGTTACGTGCTAGCGCTCGCGAAAGCCACCGCTTGCGTAAGTATATAACTGGAATATATAACCCAGAAGAAGGACATCGAATATGTCCGAAACCTGGTCGGAGTAATTTCGACTTTTAATTGACGCGAGTTTAGCCGTTTTTTATCTTACAAAAAAACAACTTTTATTAATTGATTTTTTTAAGTACCTAAATAGGGGTAGAATTTAACGTTCCGAATGTTAGCTATCATGAATAATTTCATTACATTGTACGCTTGCCACGCTTTCCAAAGTTAGTTCCCATAAAAGGATATGGGCTATAGATATGCTACGAGAATACGTATTTTAATTGAAGTCAATTGAAATAAGTACTCTTTCTATCGGAAAGTTTCAATATGTACACAGTGTATCAGACAGATTCAATAGGTCCAACGTATTGGGCTGACATCAAATTTTGATTACAATGCAAAAGGTGAAATCCTTTACTTATTTATTTTTAGTGTCTATGCGCTGTATTTCCGTAAGCTGCGTATTAAAACTGTAAAATCCATACAAAGTTGTGCTTGTATCTCTTTCAATCAAGTTACGTAATCCCAGGGTTGGAAATGCAATGCAACAGGAGAAATCCTGTTCTTACCTTAAATTTTTCCACACTAGCTGCACGCAATGTTCCATAAGGAGTTTTGGCGGGAAAACGAAAATAATCGCGTCACCGCATTGTATTATTTTCCAAAACTTGTGTTATTTTCAGTGTTAGTGCATAAAATTGGTGGCATTTTATTCGTTCAGTGCTGGACTACAAGCATGAGTGTGGGAAAGTGGTATAATGATGGTGAAACGTTTCTTTTCATTTTGTTTCTGAAACTCCATAGAAACTTCTGGTAAAGTGGCCACCACTTAACTAGGAGTATGACTTGCCTAGACTGACTTGGAAAGTGACTTGACTTGACATATATATTAATTAACTCAAGAAATAACCAATTACTTGACACTGGCTAAATACACAAAAGTGTGGAGCCAAACCAAAACAAAAAAAAATGTTCCATAAGCTACATTTTGAAACTGTCAAATCCGTACAAAGTTGTGATTTTTGTTGTAGTTCTATGCGTAAGCGGTTTGAGTACGAAAATTTGCATCTACTATAAAGACTAGGAAGAAAAAATTTCATTGAAGTTTTTCGCAGCCGGATACGTTACTTTCAAGTGAAAGGAATGCGGCCAGTGACCAGCATTGGCCCGATGCCGCCGCGCCTGCAGACGCCCCCCACTATACCACTATTACTGTTGATGTCGTACAAGCACTAAACAAGGCAGGCTAAGAAAGAACGATGTGACATCATCATGATAAAAAGTGAAGCTGGCTTTACAGGTTTTAGTATATATTTTCTTTCCAGAACATACCAAGTTTAGGTTATACCTATTATATCTAAACCAATATTATAAAGTGGAAAGATTTGAATGTTTGTTTTCATTAAATAGGCTCTGAAACTAATATACCGATTTGAAAAATTTTTTCACTATTAGAACCTACATTATTCCTGGTGAACATAGTGCGAAGCCAGGTCAGGCCGCTAGTATTACTTTTATAGTTAAAACAAATGGAAACTGCATAATTGCATACAATATAAGTAAATAACATTGTATTAACAAAACCTCAATTCTCTTGGTTTAGATAACGCCTGTTGACCCATTTAGCCTAGTTTATTGAAAACAAGTGAATTTTCCCAAAAAGCTAATGCCTGCCCATTTCCAAAAAGGAATGATAAATTTTTTTTTTCCACTGTGAAGAAAGTAACATTTACACATTATATAATCAATCATACAATTTTATCTTTTTTAATGTTAAAGGGAGCAAACAAGCATACGGCCCACCTGATGGGAAGTAGTCACCGTAGCCTATGGACATCTGTAACACCGGAGGAGGCGTCACCAATGCTTACCCTGTAGAAATGCTAAAATGCTTTTTAATGCTAAAATGGGCATACGTTTGACAACAACTCACCTGATGATAAGTGAAGAAGTTGTCTAAGGTGGAGCATGCTTCAGATGCCCATTCACTCTTGACTTTAAAAAACCCAGGTTATAAGAGGAAACAATGTTGCTTGAAGAGTGTTCCATTCCTTGGCCGTTCGGACTATGAATGAACCAGCAAATCGTTTACGAACATACAGAGTATGGACTTTGGATGCGGCGCGGCGACGCAATATACTATATTGACTATGTAGGTACTTGTATACGTTCACAATGAGGTGATGACCGATAAATCTCGTGCCATTGTTTCTTGGATGACCGCAAGATGTGTGCGACTGACGGCTGGGGCCTCTCGAGATCTACGATTTTATTTCCCTATGTACGAGTATAATGATAATAATAATATGTGTGGACATCTCACACAACGCCATCTAGCCCCAAACTAAGCAAAGCTTGTACTATGGGAACTAGATAACTGATACAATACTTATATACTTTTTGTTTGTAAATACATACATAGAATACAATATGACACCCAGACACAGAACAAACACCTATGTTCATCACACAAATGTTTGTCCTGGGTGGGCTATTAATGCTTAAAATCATATCTTAGAGAATTTACCTTATAACTCCTTCGCAAATAAATATTATAAAATTATAACGCAAATGTAAAATAACATTTAAACAGCTGGATGTCGATCACAGATTGGATTGATACATTGTAGTTTTTGCCAGTTTCTTGGAGAAAAATTAAATTTTATATTGATAAGATGTTGATTAACAACACTAATATATACAATTAGTTATTGGGTATATGCCATGGCAAGGCATGCAAATGTTTGATTACTTTAACAAGTTTCGTTATTCTGAAACGGTATTTTTTTACTAAATGAATGAACGTTCAAATTGTATTTTCTCAACCCGCGTCAAAAGTTCCAACGAAGCTTCAAAATCACCGCACACTGCGCTCCGAATATAGAAAAGAAAATGAAATGAAGTGAAAAGTGAAACGGGAAGAAGGAAATCATTAAGCGAGAACTAAACTTGACTGAATCTAGAGCTCAGCATTACTTACCGCTGAAAAGAAATATATTTGACACCATTTTCAATTTGCATGTCATTCGGAAAATTTCTGCTCTCGGAACTGAAACAAAATTCTAATCCTATTTAGTGAGAGCTCCATTATTCAAATTTCGAACAGCATCTCTGTATAGATTGCCGAGAGTATGCTAAAACTTTCATCACCGTCTATACCTAAGCTTGGAGCATGAATCAGTGTATATTTAAAGAGTTTACACTCCGCCGCCGTCTGGCCTCGGGTCGCTGCAGCGTGACGTCACACACGTGATAGATTAGGTCAACAATCAACATCACTTCGGACACGTCTCTGCATCGGTCGTCGCCGTTATTTAGGCCGTCCTTTCAGTTTTTATACGTACATCATGGACAAGGCCGCCACTTAGTTATCTCTCCGGCCGTCCCGCGTGCCATTATGATGTCCGCTTTGCAAACATAATAACATGGAGCGTATTCCACATATAGGGGATTAAGTCGGAAAATCTACGAAGTGCTTTATTACTTGCCTGTTAGTGTTTAGGATCGAGGGATCTCGATCGGGAGTGATAAAGTAGAATAACAGTACTCCGATGACGTGGCGGCGCCAGCATAATATGTAGAGGTCACACCTAACAAACCATGTAAATGTCGTCCCGCAAGACAACAGTGATTTGCATATCGCCCGTTTGTATTTGCGAATGGCGTCTAGCACTGAGCGCTTGTCGAAATTCGCAATGCTAATAATACAATGGCCAGACGCACCTTGTGTGCCACCGCATGTGTCCGATGCAGGGTGGACGCTATCTAACTAGAGGCTCTATACCCTTGTGTCAAGGCCTGATTCGGCTTGTTCATGTTTCGAAGAACTAGACCATAATTCAATGCTCTCGTTCGGCCTTGCCAAGTTGCCGCAGAGTAAGTTAGATTTATTTGTACGAGGTTTAGACGCTATAATAGCGTGGTAGAGCTTTCTATGGGAGTGCAAACGGCATTATTCACGGATAACTTTCGACAGTCATTGAATGGAGGGTTCGATGACCCGGCGTCGATGTGGTTCGATTTGCATGTGTCAATGACTTGGCGGGCGTGCAGTGTTGCGGCCTATACTTTTCCTTTCGGACGTCGCGGCGTCATTCACTGCGAAACACTTTTTGGACGACCTCGTGACACAGCCGCGCCCCGCCGCACCGCCGCGCGCCTGGGAGCCTACGCACTTTTGCAGAGTCGCATTTGAAATGCATTTATGATACTAATGAGTTTTTGGAACTGCTCTTTAGATAGGAACTTTGGATTTTTTTTTTACAATAATAATATTATTGTATTTAAGTTTGAAACTTTTATGCATTGAAAAACGTTGGTTATCTTTTTTTTATTTTATATACTTATTTATTTAGATAGGTGTTAATTGCGCTATAAATATTTTTATTTACTCCGACTTTAAACGTAATGAAATCTGGATAGGTTTATTAAATAATATTATTTTTACAATCAAAGTTTTACCATTATTGACAAAAGGTAGATCTTATTCTAACAAACTTTGCTTCAATATCCTAACTTTCCCGAGAGGTCCCATTCATTGTAAGAAGCATACCAAACGAAGGTAATTGGTACCGCAAAAAGGCACCCTTTTCACTTGACCCAGTTCGGACACCGGGAAGACATCCCAAAGATCATTTGGGGAGAAATTAATAGGTGCCTACAAAGAGTTTTGCAAGAATCTTCTGGCCATCAAACACGTCGGCGGGGAACGCGCAAAATCCAATAAAGAAGTCGCGGCACCTGCGCCTTATTACATTCTTTCGGTGATGCTTACCGCTTGGCTCCTCTGAAATTCACCTTAACTTTCCATGTCAGGAGATTGCTGTACAACTTTTACTTTGAAAATGCTTTCGAATAGTATCACACGAAACTTTGTTTGAAATGTTTTCATAATCCAAGTATTAAATTCCAAATCGTTTCTCAGTTGAATGTATATTTATAGTTTTACTAGTAGCGCCCCGCGGTTTCACTCGCGGATAAAAATTATTTTTATTATTTGCACATCCTACGGGAAAATTTCACTTTTTCGGGATTAAATGTAGCCTATATGTTAAACCAGTGTATACACTATCTTGGTACCGAATTTCATCCAAATCTATTCAGCCGTTTGAGCGTGAAGTAGTAACAAACATATACACAAACACATATACAAACATTCGTCTTTATAATATTAGTGTGATTTCTGGTAAACACAGAATTTGGAGCATTTTCTTGAGATATAAGAACTCTTTTTATGTGTTAGACCGCAAACATACTATGTAACATATAGGAAAGCTTCTGTGATGTGGAGGTCGAGCAGGTCGAGTCATAACCCGGAGGTGGCGGGTTCGATTCTCGCGGCAGTACAAGTATTTGCGCACAAAAAAAGCGCAAATACTTGTTCTGAGTCTGGATATTGTAGGACCATGGTCCTCGTAGTGCCTGGGTCCCTAGACACGAAATCCTAGTTTGGGTTCAAGATCTATGTATGTGATCGTTGGGCGTTATTATTATTATTATTAAAAGGTTTTAATTACCTATTTTAAATACAGTATGCAACGCTACACGCTCTAGCGTGTTTGAAATGTTTTCATAATCCAAGTATTAAATTCCAAATCGTTTCGCAGTTGAATGTATATTTATAGTTTTACTAGTAGCGCCCCGCGGTTTCACCCGCGGATAAAAATTATTTTAATTATTTGCACATCCTACGGGAAATTTTCACTTTTTCGGGATTAAATGTAGCCTATATGTTAAACCTTTAACATATAGGCTTAACCTTTTTGTTACTTAGTCTACTACGCTAGAGCGTGTAGCGTTGCCAGACTAACTAAATATAATTTAAACCTATCCGCTAGTCAATTAAAATTTTCTTACCTACTTATAATTTGAAACGGGAACGAGAAAGCGGAAGTCTAGACTTGAACGAGAGAGAATAAGTCTTCAATACTCTTTCCTATAACTCATTCTATCTAACCGAATAGCCCCGTTCCACACTAATCAATTCGCTGGAGTGTAAAATCAAATAGCCGCATTATTAAGTACTTAATGACGTTTCGCATGTGTGAAACAATAGCGTCCCTTAGTGGGCGTCCGGATCTTAATTGCAAATTTGCTATTAGCATATTCTGCTTTGTCAGTTCTTGAATGGCGAAGCCCAAGGCAATGCGTGTCCTTACCGGCGCGGCGACACATGACAAACCGCAGCCTGGCTAGTACATCATTATATTTATCTAGTAATTACTAGGTGCTAGCACTTTTTTGCAAAGTTCGTTTAGGTAGAGACTACCGCTTTGCCAGTTATTCTGCCGCCAAGCAGAAGTGCGCAAGCAAAGAACTGCCAAGTTTCGGTATGGAGGGATCTATAGCTAGTGAAATTACTGGGCAAATTAGACAATACTCAGGTATTGTCTAATCTCGCAATCTCGCAGACTAGTAATTTTATTACTAGATTGTCATGATGTCTAAGGATTACTTGCGCAGTGCAGTGCCACTGATAGCAGCCGTGTCTCTTAAAATCAGGCGTAACGGTTAGCCCGTCACGTCATTCCTTAACAAAAAAATAATATTAGGTCTCAGAGATCGTGTCAAAGAAATTGGTATTTATATTATTATATATTTAATAGAAGTTGTTATACTGTTTTAGTAATTACTTTAGTCAGTTATGTATAGATTATATTTAAAGAAATTGTTTTGTACGTATATATATTGTACATATCGAAGATTATTTAATTCCACTTTTTTGCTTTAAACATTTTGCATGTATTAAATATGCTTTACTCCACCTATGATGTGTAATTTATTATAGGTAATCCAGGTTAAAGAGAGTCTAATATAGTTTACTTTTATTACATGGGCGTTATATATAAACGTTAGTTAAATTTAATCAAATGAAATGTCACGAGCGAGAGCAAGCATTTTAAGTATTGATTAAATTTAACAAACGCTTAATATGCAAGGCTCTAATAGGCTATTTGACTACTATTAAAAATGAACAAGTAAATATTATTTTCATAAAGTAGGTAAAAAATGAATGTAATCATTGTAAACATAAGTAAAATCGGTAAATTAATCACGGAGTAGTACGCTTTTAAAGTTTCATCGCCTGTCCCTTTCTCGCAAAACAGAGATCGTGTTGAGCTTCCTCACAGCTACTATGAAGGCATGGCTTGTGACGTCACATGCCAAAAAGATTGTATGTAGAGCTACCACAGCATAGTAATGAGTTACTGTGAGAACTGGTAACTGACGTCACTGCGTGTTTGAGTTGTCTCTTTCTATTTCTGTATTTTAAAGTGCCTGTAACTTAGTCATTTTTTGAGATATTCAACTTTTGTTTTCACAGTTATCTATTTTTTGAGGTATATTATTTATGTATGTAATAAAAATATAGTAGTCAAATAGCCTATTGAGTAGTTAACTAAAATTTAGTTTCAACGTTTGTCAATGTCACGCTTTATTTATCAAATAAATATGCTGTGAAAATTGCCATGAAATTGGTTTTAACGGTGTGCGCATTACGCATTGTTTTTAGGTTACAGATTTGTACGGAAGTTACGTTTTAAAAATAGGAAGACAAGCTACAGACGTTCGGATCCTCTTCTATACTTAACGAGCTTCTGGGAAAATAATTCAACCACCCATTTCACCCTCTTAAGGGTGGAATTTCGAAAAATCCTTTCTTAGCGGATGCCCACGTCATAACATCTACATGATGCCAAATTTCAGCCCGATCCGTGCAGTGGTTTGGTCTGTGCGTTGATAGATCACTATGTCAGTCAGTCAGTCAGTCAATCACCTTTGAGTTATATATATTTAGATTGCTAAAATACAAAGTCCAATTAGTATCTGCAGTTACTTTTTAACTGCCTTACTATATTCTATCGCTTAAAAATATATTTAAATAAATTCCATACATTCTAAGAAATCCCGTTGATTTCTTATTTTTTTTTTTTTTTTTTTTTTTTACTTCAAACTTGTCTAGCATTTGACCGCGCTCTCACCTGATGGGAAGTGACGATGCGATCGAAGATGTAGCATGCTAGCCAAGTAAATACCTATTCACTCTTCTCTTGAACACGCCCGGGTCATATTTCGCCGGAAACACAGACGCTGGCAGGGCATTCCATTCCTTAGCCGTTCTAATTAAAAACGTTGAGTCAAATCGCTTGGTACGAATGGGTGGTATTTCGACCACGAAAGGATGGCGCTTAGCCGAGCGTCTAGTAGTCCGGTAGTGGAATGGTGATGGGAGAATGAGATCATGCAGTTCTTGAGCGCATTCACCGTGGTGTAATCTGTAGAAGACCGACAGACTTGCCACCTTACGTCGATGTGCAAGGCTCTGGAGCCTTTCACCAACCAAAGTGTCGTCGTCAATGAGCCTTTTGGCACGCCGTTCAATCGAGTCCAGAGCCTCAAGCTGGTACTTGGCAGACCCGTCCCACAGGTGGCAGCAGTACTCCATACACGATCGGACCTGTGCTTGATACAGATTTAGAAGCTGTCCAGGTGTGAAGTACCGCCGTACCTTGGACAATATGCCGAGTTTTTTTGAAGCTACTTTGGCTTTGGACTCAATGTAGGATCCAAAGTTTAGGTTTGACGTGAGATCAACACCCAAAAGCTCAAGATGGTTTCCTAAACTTACAGATACACCACGGAATGAAGGAGCCAGATGGAGTGGGCTCTTTTTAGCAGTGAATAAACACGCCTGTGTTTTTGCAGCATTGAACCTAACCAAGTTAGCATCGCCCCAATCGGACACGGCTTTCAAAGCCAGGTTCATGCGCTCAACCATAGCCTCTCTCTCAATCCGGACGTCGTCACCACTGGCTCGGGCACTGGATGTGTATCTTTCAACAACAGTACTATCATCTGCATACCCAAAGGTACCGGGCTTTAGCAAATCATTGATGTGGAGTAAGAATAGTGTTGCTGAAAGAACTGACCCCTGAGGTACACCAGCATTAATAGCTAATTGATCGGAAGAGCAGCCATCAAGAACTACTCTAAGCGATCGTTCCCTCAAAAAGTCTGATATCCAAGTGCACAAACCAGCAGGTAGTCCGTAAGATGGAAGCTTATTCAGAAGACCGTCGTGCCAGACCCGATCAAATGCCTTAGAGACGTCTAGAGATACAGCAAGTGCCTCTCCATGCATCTCTAAGGCTTCGCTCAATATGTGAGTGGCGTATGCGAGAAGATCCCCAGTTGACCGGTTTCGGCGAAATCCGTATTGCCGGTCACTGAGGAGATCATTGACTTCAAGGTGTGCCAAGAGCTTGTTGTTGATTATACGCTCCATACTCTTACAGAGTATGGAGGTAATTGAGATGGGTCGGTAGTTGGCAGGATCAGCACGACTGCCCTTCTTAGGTACAGGTTGTACATTGGCTAGCTTCCAACTCTTAGGGACTATTCCGGTGTCTAGAGAGAGGCGAAATAGGCGTGTTAAAATGGGAGACAACTCAGGTGCACAGCTCTTAAGTAAAATTGCTGGTATACCATCGGGACCACTGGCTTTGTTCACGTCTAGACTGCATAATGTTTTTAGTACCTCCTTCTGACGTATGCGTATTTCCGGCATGAAAGCACCGCAATGTGGAAGGCAGGAAGGTACCTCATTAGCAGTATCTAAACGCGAAGCTTCTGCAAAGAGAGTGGCAAACAAGTTTGCTTTTTCTTTTGCAGTGTGAGCCAGCGATCCGTCAGGTTTTAATAATGGAGGCAGTGAAGATCGACAGAAGTTCGCTTCAACCGATTTGGCTAGGGACCAAAAAGCCTTACTACCAGCTGGATAGGAAGCAAGTTTAGTCCCTATTCGACCAATATGATTGAAACGAGCCTTCCTTAATTCCTTCTTACAGGCCTTGGCGGCAACATTAAAGGCTTTCTTCTTAGCTCGAGTGTCCGAGGCCTTGCGTTTTCGAGCGTCAGCCCATGCCAGATATGCCGCATGTTTCTGCGCTTCAGCGTGTGCACAGTCGGCTCCAAACCATGGGCTGGCTTTGCTGGTCTTGGGTTTATCGGAAAATGGAATAAAATATTCCATAGCCCGACATACTACCTCAGTAACCGCATTCGCGCAAACCGTCGGATCTCCAGAAGAAAAACACGTTTGCCGCCAAGGATATGAGGCGAAGAAATGTCGCATCTCGTCCCAGTCTGCTAAATTGTATCTCCAGACACGCCGAATGCTCTTAGGGCTTGGGTCAGGCGGGGAGTATACTGAAACGGACTTAACCAGACAGTGATCGGAGCTACCAATGGGTGAGGATACCGCCACAGAGTATCGGTCTGGTTCAGTCGTGAGCAGAAGGTCGAGGCAGTTAGCAGTGTGGCTATCAATGTCAGGCACTCGCGTTGGCTCTTGAACAATCTGCGTTAAATTGAGCGCCAAAGCGAGCTTACGCGTCTCTCTCCCAGCGTGGTCCGTGATCTGGTGTGGGACTAACCACTCCTGGTGGTGAGCATTGAAGTCCCCTAGAACAACAAGCTGAGCCGAAGGATAGCGTTGCTGAGCCACATCTGCCGTTTCACTGAGATACTCCATTAGAAGAGTTGTCTCCCGGTCACCGCTATGTGATCTGTACACACCAGCATAGAGAATTTTCTCAATGCCGGTGTCCACTAGCACCCAAATCACCGAAAAGTGGGGATGTTCAAGGTTCCGGAGACGCAAACAACAAATGTCATCACGGACGAAAACGCAGATACCAGCGCGTGGAAGGAAGCGGTTTTCCAAGATGAATCCTGGATAGTCCAGATATGCCGTGTCTGATGGACATCCTATTTGCGTCTCAGTCAAGAAGAACAAGTGTGGTTTATTGGTCTCCAGATGATGATGGACCGCTTGCAGATTTGAGTGCAGCCCACGAATATTTGTGAGGTGCACTTTAAGAGTGAGGACGTGCATCTGCCGTTTAAACTTGTTCACTTTATGAGACTTTTTCATGGTTGGGTGAGTTAGGTAGACAAGTTAGAAGTGGACGAGATATTGGGATGCTAACCCTCAGTAATAGAGAAGCTTCCGCGCCAATGGAGAACTTGCGCGGAGACTGCGGGGACGCCCGAACCCCCCTGAAATTACCCACAAGTTCCTCACTTCCAGTCGCCAACTGGCCCTGTGGGCAACCTCAGGATTTTACACAAGCGGTGGGGCAGCCTTTCGTAGTTGGCTAGACTACTACTTGGGCCCCCTACAACTTGCGGTCGGCCAGCAGAGAGCACCGTGCTTCGGATCCCGCTACCCTCCGAAGCAAGGTCTCCGACGCGAAAGTCTCTCCATCACCAATACCGGTCTGCATACCCAACACAACTATCCACATCTACTCGTCAGAACGGCTTCATTGGACATCACGATGGAACACGACGAGTCGCTTGGCATCGTGGTTTTGTCCAATGGGTGGTAACTAAGCCGGCGGCTAAGGCCTTCCACCAGTTATTTGGTTGCTCTTTTGGCACCACCCAGGGGTCACGTGTAGGGAAACTAGGGTTAAAGCCTACGGACGCGAGCAAACACAAACCCCCAAAATTTATTTTCTATCTTTATCTTATCTATATTTATCTTATTAGTGTATATACGAAAAGGTCTTTGAGAGCTTAATATACCTACTAGACATTCTCTGATAATTCCCCAGCAGTGTTACTACCAGTATACACAAAAATAATACTAAAACTATTTATGTTATACATCACGTCGTACTAATTAATAAATGGAACATACTAAACAGGTAGCTTAGGAATGGTGGAGCCGAGGAAATGATAATTAGTAACTGTGTGTGAAACATAATTGGTTTGCACTCATTACATTACGGCGCGTATGATTCATGCTAGAAATGTAATGGACGAGTTTGGTTATAAGCAAGCTTGTTTTAGAAAAATAATTACTAATGATTAAATACATTTGAAGCATGCAGCCGATAAATGCGGTTCAATCACCAAATTATCTCTAGTCGTTGCCTGATTCAATTTAAAATGGAATTTTTATAACGACCAGAATAAAGTTGTACTAAGTTGTGCCTGTGTTGTATGAACCACACCTTCGTTGATGACCATATATGCCAAGACGAGAACAGGAAACTCCATCACGCTCTGTCTTGATACATACAACAAATACATAAATTACAAAGTCTGACAAAAAAAGTCTGGGCTGGAGCATTTGGACTGTCTATAGGTCATCGCGGCCAGTATATAATCCAAATGTTTTTTTTGTAGTAGTAGTAGGTAGTTTTTAGTATTAGTTATTAAATCATTGTAGTATTTAGAAAATAAAGGCAATTTGCCGTGTTAAAAAAATCAAAGTCTTGATTTTTACCTTCATCTATTTATTTTTCAGGTACGTTCCTCATTAGTATTCTGGAAGCACGCCAACCATACAGTTGGGATCCAGTGAAGTGAGTACGAACAGCTCATTTATATGATACGATAATGATTACATTTACACGGCTTTTGAATTTGACTGTGACGGAAATTCTATAGGTGTATCAATTTTCACCCAGTGGAATAAAAGTATCGGTTAGTTCACAAATCCTTTAAACTTTAGTAGTAAGATAATGTTTTTTGGAAATATGTATGTAAAAGGCTTACAGTATCATTGCGAGAGAATTCAAATTATGCGCATGCTTACTTAACATCTTACTCGTTGGTTTTATTTCTGTTTTAACAACTTTGTTTGCTAATACACCTACGTAAAAAAGTCACGGTACCAAGTTCAATGCATCTTGAATGAAATGATACATGATCTCTTTCATGTTTGCTTGTAATATAAGAAAATTACTTTCGAAGTCTCTTAAAAGGAAGACTACTTTGTGAATTTTACGCTCTTATCCTTTTTGATTTTATTTTTTGTGAAAATCCATTAGCTCTTAAATCTACGGGTAAGCAACCACCCTCCAGAGCTAGTGTATAGAAAAAGCGTCATCTAGGTACAGATTTGCGTACAGTAAAGCGCTGATAGGTAATAGAAGATAGACGACCCGACGGAAGCACTAATTGAAAAGGGTTTCAGCTAGATTAAGTTCGAACAAAAAGGCTATTCATAGGTTCTCTCGGAACAAATCTATGGGCTTTGCTCCTGAATTGATGGTTGCATTACAGAATTGCGTGCATTTTCCACTTTATTCGTTGTGTGATCAGTTTTGGCATGTTAGCATTTATATAGAAGACTTTACATTGAGACGAGGGATAGATGATTCGCAAACTTGGTACAATTATGGAATGGTGTGTGTAATTTTCATAATATGTATTTCTGGGAAACATAATTTTGCCTTAACTTTTTTCTATGTAATTTAACTCATAAATGAAATTTTACACAACTCCATTGTTTCATAAATTTAAGTGACATCTTAAAATAACGAGACTTACTGTAGTAAATTTCAAATTGAGCCTTTTAGTGCGGTCGTTCTATAATTTATTATGTTTTTATTTATCATAGTTAAATATTTATAGGTGCACTAGTTGCGCCTTGCGGTTTCGCGGATAAAAAATCCTATATGTTAATCCAACGTATAGGCGATCTCCATTCCAAATTTCATTGAAATCTGTTCAGTTATTGCGGTGTGACAGGAAACAAACACATACAAACTTTCGCATTTATAATATTACAGTTTGGAACCTAAACATTTTTAAACCATTTTCAAAAATGATTAATTAGGTATGATTTTGGGCATATTGACTATTATGGTTGGTTTTACTCTTTCCAAAGATCTGTCTACCAGCTATTTGAGACTAAACGTAATATCTATAGGTTAGCTCGATGCGTAATACAGTATATTACAGTATCTACAAAGTCATAATGATCTCAAAATTTTATTATAATATGACATACCGTGCCTTGAGAGTTGTAACGCGCCTAACAGACCAGTACCCCTACCGCGTAACCGTTCTGGGAATCGGCTTCGCCTGCCATCCTGCACGCGCCAATCAACAAGTCCACAAGTGCGAGCAAGAGAGAACACGATTACGATCTCCACCAGACTTACGCGGTAAGGCCCCAGATCCTGTTAGTTTCTTGTACAAAGTAGCTGTGTTACTTTACTTACAACAGTATTTACGCACATTGACTCTGTTAATGTAATAACATTTCTATAAAAGAGATGTAGATAAAAACTACATTGTTTATTTGTAATTTTAACGCGATGAGATGTCAGTTTTCCAAGAAAGCGCGTTAATGTAGAGATTTTTAGATAAGTAATTTTTCAAATGTAGGCCATACTAGTTCCTTAACTTATGAACGGAATTTATTTAGTTTTTTTTCTACCAAATGAGTATAATTATTGATATAGGTAATAAAAATGTTTCAAGTAGATAAAGATGTAAACGATTTCGTTCATAAAAAAACGAGAGTGTTTTAGACCACACGACGGAAGTAAAACTCCTTTAGTTTAGCTCCATCTATCGGCCGGTATAACTTTGAGTTTTTTAGTTTAATGTTAATATCGCCATCTTGACAATTGTAAATTGTCATTTTACCGGACATACCAACATAATAATACAAATTTTTTACTTTGTTATGTTGGAAATGGAGATCCACGTAAACCAACTTCCGCCTCGCTAGCTTACTCCCCAAGTCAAACGTGCATAAAGAAGTTTTGCTTCAAAAATATTTCAAACCTAATAACACATGGATTTAAAAAAAATATGACAATTCGGTCGTTTCAACGTATTATAATAATCTCCTCGTGTTGCCTAGCGTTCAGTCGCGTTTCAGACTTTTTAGGAGGCCTAAAGGCTTCTGAATTGGCTTTACAACTGTTGTCTTACGATAACAGCTAGGGCCGATGACTTAATGTGCCTTCAGACGCACGGTCGCACTCAATTGAAGAGATGAGATCAAAAGGGTTTAAATGATTTTTTTTACAAATGACTTATGGGTATTTTGGATTCAGCGTGAAATTATCTACAAAAATAATACCGATATGAGGTTTAAATCTCGAGATTGTTAGTCTAAAAACGGTTTATCTGACACAGGAATACAGTTCGCTTAGCATAAAAACTTTATTATATTATACATTTAATACAGTAATTGTACGAATATGTACTATAGTTTGTATTTTAAAATAGAATTAATACATTTTCAAGCAACTGAAACTTACATAAACCTTTTCTACTTAATAAGCCTTCTCATTAAAATGAAGACGATGAAGTTTGAAGTCAATTTTCTCGAAACTATCAATTTGACAGTTAAACCCTTTTTGTTTTCACCCCTTGAATTGTAAATACTACTTTTTGTAGCGTCGCCTATCCATAATGTACATTACACACGTATTATGCGTAGTGAACACGCATAAATTCTCTGAAAACTATTCCCACAAATTTTGGCTACAATACAAGATTTGTAGAGGTATATATAGCTAAGTTTAGGCAATTAGCCATATCCGCTTGTGTCCCCTTTTCAGCAGAATCAGTCAATAACACGTTACACGATTTGCTCCATTACATCTCACATGAGACGTGTTTCCTTTCATTTGGCAAATACCTACGATGTTATTAGTAATTATTGTATATCTGAATATGTATCAGGAAATTATGTTATATAATTAATTATGTGTAGGAATAAAGCGTGCGTTGAGCTGATATTAAAGCTTCTATTAAAGAGATTATTGTACCTATTATTATGAATATAATCAATGATTATATATTGTGAATTCTGTTACAAGGAAGGATATTTGCATGTCGTAATTGAAGGGGTGAGAATAAAAAGGGTTTAATTGATTTTTTCACAAAATGACTTATGGATATGGTTGGATTCAGGGTGAAATTATCTACAATAATACATTCTCAAAATACCGAAATGAGGCTTAAATCTCTAGATTTTGAGTCTAAAAACGGTGTATCTGTCACAAGAATACAGTTCGCTTAGCATAAAAACATTATTATATTTATTTTATTATATTATATTTTTACGGTAATTTTATGAATTAGTACTATATTTAGTATTTTAAAATAGAATTAAAACATTTTCAAGCAACTGAAACTTACATAAACCTTTTCTATTATAGTAAGCACTTTACATTAAAATGAGGCTGTTGAAGTTTAAAGTCAATTTTCTCGAAACTATCAATTTGACAGTTAAACCCTTTTTATTCTCAACCCTTCAAATGAAAGTAGGTATAATATGAAATATATTATATACGTACTTAATATAGTAGGATACTATTTCATACTTTTTTTTAAAGTTTGTCATTTTCCTTTAATGATTTAATGATTAGTACTAAAGATCAATGAAAAAATATTTTAAAGCATTTTGGGCCAATAAAGATACATGATTATTTTATGTTTTTTGTTAGTAAACACCGTTGGAAAGAATGATGATATAATATTAATAATAATAATATGTGTGGACATCTCACACAACGCCATCTAGCCCCAAACTAAGGAAAGCTTGTATTATGGGAACCAGATAACTGGTACAATACTTAGATACTTTTTGTTTGTAATACATATAATACAATATAACACCCAGACACAGAATAAACACCTATGTTCATCACACAAATGTTTGTCTTGGGTGGGAATCGAACCCACAACCGCACAGTTCAGAAGGCAGGGTTACTACCAACTGAGCTATCGGGCCAGTCAATATTATCCATGTATAATGCATTTAATCTGATCAGGATAAACTCAAGTATCCAAAGCTTGTTCCGGTGTGGGCGCACGATGTTAGCACCCCACATCCGGAAGGAAATTGGAATCGACAGTATTCATAAGCGCGCAGCCACTCGGCTCGGCACTCGCTTCGCTTCACGCAGCCGCCAAAGAAAAGCAATAGGCTATTTGACTACTATATTTTTATTACATACTTAAATAATATACCTCAAAAAATTGATAACTGAAAACAAAACTTGAATATCTCAAAAAATGACTAAGTTACAGGCATTTTAAAATACAGAAATAGAAAGAGACAACTCAAACGCGCAGTGACGTCAGTTACCAGTCCTCACAGTAACTCATTACTAAGCTGTGGTAGCTCTACATACAATATTTTTGGCATGTGACGTCACAGGCCATGCCTTCATAGTAGCTGTGCGGAAGCTCAACACGATCTCTGTTTTGCGAGAAAGGGTCAGGCGATGAAACTTTATAAGCGTACTACTCCGTGATTAATTTACCGATTTTACTTATTTTTATAATGATTACATTCATTTTTAACCTACTTTATGAAAGTAATATTTACTTGTTCATTTTTAATAGTAGGCAAATAGCCTATTCCTGCAGACCGAATTACATTTTTCTCTTAAATCCAAAGAAAAACAACGGGGTTTACCGGTATTGCACTTTTTACCGCGGCATAGGCGTTAAAGTGTCTAAGGCAGGCAATAAACAGTTAGTCCAGCGAGCGCCGCGGGACTTTTTTATATTTCCTCTCGGAGTAGGGAGTGCTTGTAAGCGCCGCGGACGCATCAGTCCGCAATTAAGGGCCAGACAAAACGTCGTCAGCGGCACGCGGCTTTATCAAATATTAAACACGGCCCGTGCCCGGTGCGCGAACAAATCCAACGGCGCATTTAATATTTTACTTAAAACGGTCTGCGGCTTCCGCCGGCGGAGTTTTCTTGTGGCTTTGTGAGGCGATTTAAGTTTTGTTTTAGTGCTTGTGAAGGTAAGCGCCTCTGTGCGCCTTCTACCGCCTAAATACTTGATGTGATACGTACTATTACGCGTATAAACTTTACAGCTTAAAATAAGCGTTCAGGATTTCCTTCCTCGTCCTCGTCATTACGTATTTAACTGGTGGGAATGTACACTTATTTAATATACACGAGGTTTTTCCCTCGTTTTAGGTAATTGTTATCAAAAATTGACATGTTTTGTTCTGCGCTCACGGGGAAAACCTAAAATAATTTATGTAAGTACCTAGCAACACAAAAATGATCAACTAATGTGATGTAAACCTTAATAACAAATGCAAAGCGTAAAAATCCAACTTCAGACTTATATGGTTTTCTCATGGAGTCATCATAATTGGTTCACACAGTCGAAAGTTCTGAGGCAACAAACATCTAATTGAAAACCTCCTCCTTTTTTTAAGTAGGTTATAAAATAATGTGCTTACCAAAATTAATTAACTAGATCTCTAATCATTTTATAATGCCCTCAATGATAATGTACGAGATGTACTTGCACAAAAGACAATTATTATAATATTTCATAAAAATAAACTCGATAATACAACGCTCAGTCCATTCGAATTGTATTGTGAACCGTTTTCAGTAAAATAACAGATTAATACTCTGGGCGAGTAACATCAGCTATAATCGGATGTGGTATTAACTCCCATTGCCCCGATCATAGTGTAGTAACAAGCAGCAGGACAATTCACACAGCCGATACAACCGCCGCATTTATTCATAAACCGTAACAAACACGATCTTCATTCGTTTCAAATAACGATACATACATAATATCCCACAAATATGTAATATCTATTATATTAAAAGTGCAATCTGATTAGCATAAATTTAGCTCTAAGACTTGGCTAATAAATAAATACCTATATCTACAGTGTATCTTAGTAGAACACCTTTTAAACGAAAATAAATTAAAAATCACCATGTGTCAATGTGCCTAACGGAATGTTACAGAATGACCCTTTATAGTTTCCCTACTACTTGTTTCTGTGTAGCTCAGAGCTGATGAATATTCAGACCAACTGACACCGGTTGTCTCGTATTTGCAAGGAATAATCCCGTCATTCGGATGGTTATAAATCTTTTAGGATCAAATTGTTTCCATCTTTTGTTTCCATCTTTGTGAGTGTCAGGCTTCAGTCGTATAATAAATACTTATATACATACGGTCTCATATCTGAATGTACAATTATGTATTAGAGTTTAATGCATTGATTTCTGTGTAAATTTTTTTGAATAGTTTCAAATTTTTTATGACTTACAAAGACAAACAAGCTGACGGCCCGCCTCGCTTATCTGCAACACCAAGGGCGCTGTCGATGCGTTGCCTACCTTTTAAGACTATTTACCCATCGTTTGAAGTGCCCCATGTTGTAGCTCAGCGAAAATACCTCAGAAAGTAGCTCATTCCATATCTCAAACGACATGTCTCTGTTAGGTTTTCTTGTAACAGAGATAATGTCCTTCTTCTGGGAGCCAGTTACTAACGCAAGCCGCGGCAGCTTTTGCGAGCGTCTGCACGTAACTGCTCGATTCCCAGAAGAAGGATATCGAATGTGTCCGAAACCTGGTCGGAGTAATTTCAAATTTTTATTGACGTGAGTTTAACCACACACATTTTCCAATATTGAAAATAATTCATTCATTTCATACCATGTCTGACACCTACATATCCAATTAAAGCAAGAAGGGTACAACATCAAAAATAAAAGTGAACCACGTACCTAGCCCGCCGTGCCTGTTACAAACATTGTATCCTCAGTACACGGATTATTCTCCTCAGTGAATAATGCATGGTGTAGGTGCCAGAGACATAAAGAGCTTTATAAACTCAGAATTTACTTTGTCATGTTGTCCTTTTACTTCTTTTACCATTCCGCGTACCGTGTCTTATATTTTTACATACACAAAGCTTAAATATTTCAACCTCTTTGTGTTTGAAGTTAGGTGCGTTTACCTCTACGTAAATTCGTAACGGAAGTCATGATGTTTTGTTTTCCAACCTCTTTTTAAATACACGTATAAGTGTAATAAGCTGTTTTATGTTGATTCACATTCTAAATCATGCTGTAAATAAGTAATGAACATGCAGTTATCTATGTTGTTCAATGATAACAATCTCCAGACATGACCGCAGCTGTAGCCCAGACCTCTACAATATCGCGACCACCCCTTTAACAATTGTTTCATTTTAATCTTTCACGAGATCGCTACGAATAATTACCGCTAGCGTTTATTAAATTACATATTTTACCAAGTTAGCCAATTAGGTACTTTCTCTGTTACAATTTCTCTTGCAAAGTTGTGGGTGTCCACAAGCCGGTGGATGTAAAAGGCGAGGGTGTCGTGTTTTCCTTCAACGATCGCGGTGTTTGAAATTCCTGTGTCAATTAAATGCATATTTGTAAACATGGCAGACACCGAGAACTGTTTACGATCATTTTCGCGGAACGCACCTTTCTGCGACCCCGCCGTGTTGCGTTGTTCTTTGAAATTCAACTCCTTTGAAACGAACGTATATAGATACGGCTGCTGATTTGTGGGTTAATCGAGCTTGCACAAAGACCTGAAAGTTAATTGGATACCCAGTTTCTCCTTTGTAACGGGTTAAAAATATTGAATCTGACTCTACAGAAGAATTCGCAGTATTCCAATCTTTGAGGTTCGCGCAAGGCCCGTTATCAACTTGTTTCTCGTTTTAATTGAAGTTTCTTTACAACGGCGCGTGTAATCTGGCTTGTTTTACGAGAACAATAAATATCCCGTCTGGAAATCAAAAACAATTTGTTTTAATAGCCGTCATTCCCCTTTTCTCCGCTTTTTAGCCTTCAGAGTTACAATTACGCACAGCAACAATGATTAGAAAAGAAAACAAAACAATGAACTGTCAAAAATGCAGAAGAATGTCGTTTGTTTAAAGCAGCAGAATTTACCGAAAGCAGTTTATTGTTGTTAGAAGTTACAAAGAGCGGGCGGAAGCGTGGCGTCGGCAATCGCGCGATTGGCACGGGGAAAGTCGGCTTCCGCTAACCAGAGTCGGCAATACGGGCCATGGATACCCTCCCATATTAATCTTAGCAGTATCATGAATATTAAGTAAATGCAAGCGATTTAACATTTTTAAAACGCTGAAATTGGTGTTTGGGTTGTACTTGAGTTACCTATACACACCAGGTAGCAAAAATCACGAAATATCACTAGGGAGTAGGGGAGTGTAGTAAGATATCACGTGTATTTATTTTTTCGTCAAACGCGCGGTAGTGTGAACTTGACTCGCCATTGTCAGACAACGAACGAAGTCCCCGCACTTTATACATGTATTTAATGACAATATTCTAAAAATTTTTAAGATTTTTTGTAGGTACTAAAAAATTCACGTGATTTTAGGTGGGTAGAGGTTTTTTATTCTTAAACATCACCACGTATCACCGGGGTAAAAATTCTAAAAACACATCACATGATTAATGGACGGCCCCTAGGTAGCAGTATGCAGTAGGAGCTGTTATGTGATAGTAGTAGTTAAGGAGAGACTGATGACGCCGAGCACGAGCGTGGAGTCCCCGAGCGCGAGTAGCGAGTAGTCCATGACGTGTTTACCTTAGCGTTACCTACGTCATATCTCACCGCCACGTAAAGTCATAAATAAGTAATGGTACGTTTTCAAACCTTATAATGTCTCATTACATCACCACATCACACTAATATTATAAAGGCGAAATTTTGTATGTGTGTATGTTTGTTACTCCTTCACGCTCAAACGGCTGAATGGATTTAGATGAAATTCGGTATCAGGATAGCTTATACATTGGATTAACATATAGGCTACATTTTATACCGGAAAAGTGAAATTTTCCCGTGGGATGAGTAAATAATTAAAATACCTTCTATCCGCGGGTGAAACCGCGGGGCGCAACTAGTAATATATAGTTTGAATGTTTTGAGATCAATTTTGATAGTTGACAATACAGATTAATAATAAGGCTTGCAGTGGATTAAGACATTACAAATTCTTATAACCTTTTAGAACCTGTAGCCACATTTCTCATCACAATTTTATGGCATTGTTTTGCAGCACGATGGAAGCTTAGACACTGTTTTATACGGACCAACGCCCGATAGCCCAGAGATGCTTAAGTAATTTCGTGTCCGTCCCCGGCTAATTGCGGGAAATGAGTTAATTAATTGTTTTCCTTTTACTCTAGATTTGCGGCGTGTAACGTCGATTTACACGTAATCGGCGCCGGTGCTGGCCGGTTTCAAGTCGGGGTAATGGATTGCTTTGCGGCTTTGCTTTCCCAATCAAAGAGCTTGAATATTTAAAGGCATTATGAGATTGATTAATTATATCTAATCATCCACTAGATCAAAGTGCTTTTGTAATCCAAACATGGATTTGGCAACAACAACTAATAACGTGATAATACTTAATTTGTCTTAATAAGGTATTAAATACCAAAACATATAACTAAATCAAATAGCTTTCAATAACTATAAAATGACAAACCATAACATATAGGCAGAAAACAATGATAAGATAAAGACCTTGTGTATTTTAAAAACCCGAGTAAAGTTGTGTAAAATGAAATTTGTTAAAGTCATTAAAATTAAAATGTTTGTGTGCATTTCGTCGATGTATTTATAGGGACGGGTGGCGGGCGAACGACCGGCGAAAGCGAGCCAAAACGCAAGCCGTGAGCATATTGTTTGTGTTATATACGAGAGAACGGCACATTGTAATTACGAACACTTTGAATCTGAAAAGGTATTGCAATAATTAATAAAACGTAGCCGATATTGATATGGGAATGTGAAATAAGGATGTCCAACAAATGACATCACTATCCTGTCTTTAATACCAACGTTTTAAAATTTTATTTTCCGAGTTAAATTTTACTTCAAGTTAAATATTTTGATGATTCAAGAAACATAAATCATTGGAAAAGTGAAGTGGATTAAACAATAACAATATTTAAAGCATTTCATCTAACTAACAGTTTTATCATCGAAATTAATAGGTACTTACATAAAATTTACCTCTCTTGAAATAATTATGGCTCAATCATGCTTCCAAAAAGTTAGTTTTCTTATTCTATCAACAGTGAGTATAACAAATGATTAAATAAAAAAATGTTTGTATAATTTAGTAGGTTAGCACTTCCCAACCAACGTTATGTTATCGATAACCCGTTAAGTACCAGTTTTAAATTAATTAACCTTAATTTTATAATTACACGAGTGTTATCACGTACACAACAAATTTTTCCATGTCTTGCGAGAGTGTCGGCACGCGCTTTACATTTAATTGACCGTAAATTGTTGTTATTTATGGGTATTATAAAAAAGTTTTTTTTTTTTAATAATTGCTCACAGATATTCTGTGAGCAATTTTTTTATCATAACAATTAATCTATACATATAAAATTCATAGTCCTGACTGACTGACTGACTTATATATCAACGTACAGCCTAAACCGCTGGTCCTGGAGACTTGAAATTTGGAGGGTGTGTTTTTCGTAAAGTGTGGGTATCCGATAAGAAAGGGTTTTTCGAAATTCTCCCCTAAGAGGGTAAAATGAGTGGTTCAATTATGTATGAAAAATGTTTTTCTTCGTTTCCTATAGGCCACGCGGGCAGTAGCTAGTCTAATATAATTAAGGCAAATTTTATTTTAAATTTAATTTATTTTTATTTTAAATTATTTAAGGTTTTTGAGTAGAATTACTTCAGTGGTACTGGTTTTAAACAAAAGTAAGGTAACAATAAGGGATGAAAAATGATATTTAGAGCATGTTATTAAAATTTGTGCAAACAGTTAATTTATAGAATGTAGTATAGCAAGTGTAGTCGTAACGAAAATATTTTTTTATCAAATTTATTATACTATGGTGCTGTCAATGGCTAGA
Organism: Ennomos fuscantarius; assembly: GCA_905220475.3. Lineage (NCBI taxonomy): Eukaryota > Metazoa > Arthropoda > Insecta > Lepidoptera > Geometridae > Ennomos > Ennomos fuscantarius. Next base: position 7,612,748 of record HG992037.1, on the reverse strand, counting down.
TACATGTTTTTCAACTACTTAACATATTATAAGCTCACAATTTTTTTTATTTTAGTGAGCTTATAATATGTTAGTACCATTACAGTGTTCACCATACAAAATTATTCTTTTATTTTCACTGTGTTACCTTGTGTTGAGGCTAGTCCAATATCTCCGGCATCTACTCCTTCAGCGGCTACTCGTTCAAGAAGATCTAAAGCTATCTAGATAAAGCGAAAAGTAATGCTAAAAGATTAGTACCTACCTACTAGCGTTGCTCTAAGTTCACCGGCTACGGTAGAAAATAAATCATTTGAGCTCCATAAAGAGAAAAGTGTTCTTGAATACTTGAAACTGTTTTTCTCAGATAACATCATCTTCCAATGAATAGCTTTTATCTGGTTATTGAAAAACCGCACCATAATTTAATCCACTTTACTCTTGATCTAAATACAAGCCAGCTACTAAATTAGAAATACAATATTGAGGTTTAATTGCCATCCGTCAGCCTCTTGAACACAGAGCGGGGTATTGCGACCTAAACATCCGTATGATTGGAACTGCTTCCCATCTCTATTTGCAATTCATATCTTCAAACGTCTCGATGCTATGTAAGTCTCGCTATTATTTGAATAAAGGACTATCTAGACAATTCTGTGATATGAGAGTCCTTTGCATATCATGAGGCCAGGATACATTTGTGAATAACTTGCGTTGTGATGAAATGTATTCCATAAAGATAATTGAGAAAACTTATTATCTAAGTTAAAGGAAATAGTAATCTTTGGGAAATACCAAACCAAATACCAAACTTAGCTAGAAATCGTTCTGTCTTTATTTATATCTTGAAAAGTATTCCGTTTGATTAAGGGTTTAAAAAAAAAAAGCTGATTACTTCGACAAATTCAAAAGAGGTACTGAAACAGTATATCTGGCCCGATAGTTCAGTTTGTAGTAACCCTGCCTTCTGAATTGTGGATTGTAGGTTCGATTCCCACCCAGAACAAACATTTGTGTGCTGAACATAGGTGTTTGTTCTGTGTCTGAGTGTTATATTGTATTCTATATATGTATTTACAAACAAAAAAAAATTAAGTATTGTATCAGTTATCTGCTTCCCATAGTACAAGCTTTGCTAAGTTTAGGGCTAGATGGCGTTGTGTGAGATGTCCACAAATTATTATTTAAAAAAAAAAAAAAAAAAAAAACATACTATTCAAAAAATAATACCTGATAATATGTTTTTTAATTGAAATATTGGTAAGGAGGTGTATCAGTATAACTGGTAGATGGATAGTAAACACAAGAGATTCGTAGATGCACAATTCGTAGAACTCAAGCTAATCGGATAAACTGAAACGGAGCGGGTTTCCCGTCGCACGATGTTTAATTGACTATGCGGGGAACCAACAAACGCATTAGCTCCAAACCGTAAACCAATCCACTTCACTATGGCGGTTCTTGCTGTCGCAGTCGACAAACGAACTCCAAAATTCTGGGAGTGAGTTGATTGAATCCAAGCCGCCTCGGGGAATGAAGTTATTTTCCAACCTATTTGGTGGCACGACTCCGGAGCCGACACTCGCGCGTCTCATATTTGTACGTCTACCCTCTCGAGAAATTTCTCACAGTTCATTTATTTGTTTGTAGACCTTGTTGTGTTCACAACACCCTTATTTGACTCAAACATCGTTATTTTTATGATTACAGAAAGATTTTCGCGCTATGTGTGAGAGTTGATACGCTAGATACAAAAATTTAAAAACATAACTATATATTCCAGTAGTTATTTTATATCTGTATCTATCTAAATTTAAAGTTGTATTAACTAGCTTTAATATAAATAAACGTTACGCATTAATGTTTGCGCAAAATTTTCCTGTTTCTGCCCCTGACCTTTGAAGGTAAAAATTATGAATGGTTTCATGAATTTAATATAAACCTTTAAAGGTTTACCGGCTAACATTGTTTACGTTATGAGATACGCTAAAAATTTAATAACATTGCTACGTGAACTATTTAAATGATAATCACGTCAATATATTAACAAATGCAACTAGTATTGCTCCTTCCAATAAATTAAATAAAAGTACGATCTTTATGAGGTAGATAGTTGCAACTAAGTAACGGATGACAAAATTTGTTAAAACAAATTCGGGACGGACTTCAATGTAAATTAAGGGTATAATTATAGCATAATTATTAACATATTAGTATCCGCTTAACTTTTTTTATGATAAGGAATGACGTGGCGAGCTGACCGTTCGCCTGATGTTAAGCGACACGGCTGCCCATATCAGTTATAGTGTCACTTGGAAAAAAGTATAGAGTTTCATGTGTCACTGCACTGCGCACGTCATCCCTGAGACATCCACACAGTCTAGTAATATTTATATATATTACTAGACAGTGAGTTATATTTGACCGTGACTGATATTGACTTTATGACCTGTCATAAAGTCTCTTTTGCCCAGTAAATTCACTAGCTACACTGCTCTTCAAAACGGAACACATCAGTGCCTGCGCACTACTGCTTGGAAGCAGAATAACTGGCAAAGCGATGGTAACTACCTAGAAGAACTTTGCAGAAAAGTTCTACTAGGTACGTAATAGTACTTTGACGTGAACTCTTTAGTTATTTCCTTAGTTTTTTATTCTAGATGGCCCAAGGAACAGCCATAAACTATATAAATGATATATTACCAGTTATTCTGCCCCCAAGCAGTAGGGTGCAAGCACTGCTGAGTTCCGGTTTGAAGAGCACTGTAGCTAGTAAAATTACTGGGAAAATGAGACTTTATGATCTGATCTTACAGTCGAGTAATCTTATTAACAGATCAGGATGATGTGCGCAGTGCAGTGTCGCGCGAATCTTTATGTTTTTGAGTTCAGAGTTACTCTGTTCTATTATGGGCGGTTGTGTCGCTTAAGATCAGGTGAACAACTAGCTCGTCGCATCATTGAATAACATAAAAAAAAATATAGGTAGATTTTATATGTGGTACAATGAAGAACCATTCATTCTATGTTGTTTTATGAAGAATTCGTGGTTTATTTTAGATTTCATTGCAATCTTGAGCAGCTCACTTAGCAAAAGCAAAGTCCATTGCTTTTGCTAAGTGAGTTAAGTAGAGCTCAGCTAACCCACGTCACAAATGGCGTCGATCAGTCCGCGGGGGCGTTTGATTAAAAATCGATAACTTATGCGTCACATATCAACTACACCACGCATTGTTGTGTGTATACTGCTCTGCTCAGATATCTGTTATGGTTACATTGGCCACGCTATCAGAAAAAGGAGATATAAATATTAAACAGCGATCAATTTCTGAAGCTAATATGCTTCACTAGTTATTGAATCGTATCAAAGATTTGCAATTACTCATAACTGTAATGGAGAAAAGTTGCGTAATTGCATAATCTTAAGTTCCTCGTAAGATCTCTAGACTCACGCTCACGAGCCTTCTCGGACTTGGATATGGTATTGTAAATTACCCGAATTAATTTTCCTCTGCGTAATTTAATATAACGAGGTTTTGCCATATTCAGACTAAAATTGCGTACTAGTGGAAAAAAAATGCAAACCTTATTTCTATCATTTTGGTAGCCCCACTCGCAGTTTTACAATAAATTATAAGCTGTTCGTGTGGCCACATTAACTTTAATGCTTTTAGTTCGCCAGTAATCCCAATCAGCAGGGATTTTAACATTTCCTTTCTACGCCCTTATCTAGCAGGCATTTTTTGTTCCGCCCACACAATAGCAGAGACAGCTTTGATAAATAAACATCTGTCGCGGGAATAATCACTTTTAGGACTAAAATAGAACCGTGAAAGGACAATGATATATTTTTCAATCTGTGGCTCTAACAATAGATAGTCATATCGTTTAAATTTGGTTGTTCTGTCAGGTTTTTGTCTAAAAATTCAGACATTTGTTGATATGGCATAATGGCACGGTATAATTAATAAATAATATTTTTGGACATAACACACAGCGCCATCTAGCTCCAAACTTGTACTATGGGATTCGAAAGCTGATAGAATACTTAGAAACTTGTTACACCCAGACACAGAACAAACATCGATGTTAATCAAAATGTTGGTCCTGCGTGGGAATCGAACCCACAACTGTTGAGAAGGCATGGTTACAACCAAGTAAGCTATCGGACCAGCCAGCCATTAAAATTGTGTTTTTATATTTTAACAATAATAATAATCATTTATAAAAACCAGAAATTTAAAATATTATCAGTGCGTTTTGAACGAAATAATAATTAGCTAAGCTAAAAAATTTAGTTACTCACTCAACTTTAGTTCTGTACAAAGAAGTCAAATAAGCAACTCTTGTGACTTATAATCTTGCAAAAGGCGGGATGGCAAAATTTAATTCAGCTATAAAGAAAATAGATAATCTATATTTAACCCTGTTTCATTTACAACTGTACAAAACTGAATGCGAAGTGAATTATCCTCTTCTTTAACTGCTTTTGTAATCTGAGCAGCAATAAACTTAAAGTTACTGCTCCCGTTGTTTATAAAACCATTATGTTGGCCATAAAAATGGTAAACAAATCTGACTAATGGGCAACGATTACTGTTTATGAATCATGTTGAATACTTGCGCTGAACAATGGTATTATTATCTACAAATGACGGATTAAGAGAGGACGTAAGTGTGACCACAGAAAGCATTAATTTGATTACGTTGAATTACATTTGTATAAAATTTGGGCCTTTGTATTCCAAATTTAAATGATATGATTGATTTTTAACTAGACCATTGTGAAACCTATGATCTGACTATCTACTAATGAAGAAACTAATTTTAAACTCAAAATATGTAATGCGATTCTGGTATGTACATACATAGATATGACAGCATTTGTAAGTATACACTTGGTTCATATAACATTGATTGAACCAAGCGTATACCTAGAAACACTTCTTCAGTTTAACAAAATAATTTTACAATTAAACGCAGCAGCGAAACCAATGTCAATAGATCTACGAATTCAATTTCTAATTCACTTTGAAGGAGCCATGTAAATTTTATTCACCAAATCTGATGCAATCAAGTCATATGTATTTTTATTCAAATAATAAACATTTGTTTTACATAATTATGTTGGTTATACGACTATAGATGTTTTCGGATATTTTACTAATGAAGAAGGTCTCTATAATTTTACAAACCTAAAATTTTACGTACACCTATCTTCTTCATTTTATCAAAAAATATTCTAAAAAGTTACATTGGTGTTTTTGTAGATGTTAGTGCTGTTTTAGTATGCAGTATTTACTATTATTTATTCTATGGGGTTAAAGTAGACTATACCTACATACACTCACCTGGACAGGACCAAAGAGGGTGGCGGGAACCGCGGGGGCTTTGATTGATGATGTCGAGCCACAAGCCCTGTATATGCAACCGGCTAAAGCATTCTACACACCATACAATTTGCCATACGATTTCGATTCGATTTGCGATTTGACTCATTGAGTATGAGTCAAATCGCATCATGTGGAGGCGTGTTATCCCATCCAGCAGATTGAGGCAACAAATTGAGTGACGGATTGCACGGTGTGTGCAGGCCTTAAGCGGTCTCGGCATACACGGAATCGGACCCACCGGTCTTTAATCGTACAAGCTACGTGGATCGAAACCCGACGGACACAAATGAGCGCCTTTATTCCCACCGATTAGCCCCCGCATATGCTCGTGTTTGCTTTCTGGAGATTTTATCCTGATTGAGGTTTTCGCTTGATTAAGTTTCCGTGTTTGATATGTGGATGGAGTTTATTTAATTTACGTAATAGTTTTCAACAAATTATACTGTATTTATACCTGCATATAATTTAACGAGTAGATAATAAGTATGATCGCTGATCAACATATTAATTTAGGTTTTATTTTTGTTTCAAAATGGATATCGGATTAAATGACAGTAGTTTATACATGTTGATTTAATAAATTATTGACAAGCAGTCAAATCAGTTATTTTGCCATAAAATATGATAGAATTGAAATAAAAATGATACGAGGATGTCGTTATGTCAAGACAAAACAAGTTATAATTACCAAATTTGCCTCTCTGATCCGATGTCTCGCTCAAAATACTAATCTAAATATATATTACTCAAAGGTGACTGTAACTGACTGACTGACATAGTGATCGATCAACGCACAGCCCAAACCACTGGACGGATCGGGCTGAAATTTGGCATGCAGGCAGATGTTATGACGTAGGCATCCGCTAAGAAAGAATTTTTCGAAATTCCACCCTTAAGAGGGTGAATGAATTATTACTTAGATACTTTTTGTTTGTAAATACATACAACATGGAGGACATACATGGAGGAGGATATACATGGAGGGTGGTTGAATTATTTTCCCATAGGCCCCGCCGCGGGCGAAGCTGCGGGCAGAAGCTAGGTTCGTATAAGGATGAAAAAGTCTTCGATCGCCACTGGTTATAATATGAAACTCCAGTTTGTTGGCCGAAGTGAACAATTTTTTGCGATGAAACCTACTTCATCAGTTGACGTCATACTGATAAGTACTTAATAACATATTATACAGACAGAATGCCTTTAAATAGGTAAAGGTTAAACATTGTGCGAAAGCAATTACGTCGGCCGTAGCCCCAACATAATCTATACCTACATGTGACTCAGTAATATAGCTAAACTGGATAAAAGGAAAACGCTTGTTTCTTTGTTACCGGGCAGCATTGTAAAACACCTTTAAAGCATCAATATTAACAAGCCTAGAACCACAGCAAAACCAAAATGCACGATATTTAATGAAACTAAATTAATACTATAAAATTTTACAGCTCCAGGGGTTTTCTAGGCAAGCTTTTGGCATCGTCAATCAAAGGTATAAAAAGAAGCGTTCCCGAGGTGCAGAAAATTATTTAATCCATTTAAGAAAATTATTTAAGACAGCCTCTGTAGTGTGGTGGTTGAGCAGGTTGGCTCATAACCCGGAGGTGGCGGGTTTGATTCCCGCGGCAGGACAAGTATTTGTGCACAGAAAAAAAGCACAAATACTTGTTCTGAGTCTGAGTGTTGTGAGACCATGGTCCATAGACACAGGGAATCCTAGTTAGGGTCCAGGATTTATGTATGTGTTCGTTGGGCGCTATTATCATTTAATTGGAAACAGTGAACGCCTGCTTCAGCCGTTCTGATTTCCAAAGATTATCACAAACACATATCGCGATACACACAGACACACGTACCACGCATTTGCGAGCTCATTTCCATGTGGTCTGGTGTCCAAACAAGGGGCTGCACGGCGGGCCTCGCGTGACCGTCTGGTGGTACCTACCCAACTACCCCATGCCACTTCAAACGATATTACGTATGCCGAGTGTTTTATTATTAGCTTTGGAAATCTAATTTTGTAATCTTGATTCAGTTGATTTGACCATTCGTTTAGATTAAGCGGGGTAATTGTTTTTCATGACATTATTGGGACTGTTCACGCACAAATGATTAAAATAAGCGGATATTTTTAGTGGCATTTATGACATGGGGTTGCATTAATCCAACAAGGCATATAAAGCAAAAGCTAGTATCCATTTCCATTATTCTGTGTTGTGTAACATGAAGATCAGAACTTCGTAACAAGCGTATTTATAAGCTTGGCCCGTATCTAGCCTACACGACAATACAACGTAACCTGATTTTTTCAAAATTATTTTTAGACGAAACATTTAACCACTGTCGCAACAGATGGAAAGTGACGACGCAGTCTACGATTATACACGGTGGCATTTAATTCACTCTTTTCCTTAAATGTATGTACTCAGACTATGCTGTAGAATATTCGTACAAGGTCCAATTTAAAAAAAGCTGTTTTATAGTATTTATTGCCAACTAAAATAACTGCATGACAGCCGAAATGTCTATTTAACGCTACACACAGCGCGGGCAACAGCTGAGTGCTTTGTAAATGTTTTGTAGGCAATAAAACACCTGCTTTGTTAAATATCACAAGGCTTTTCTTTAGAATTTAAATTTGATAATACCTAGATTTAAGTTTTACTTCATAAGTACTTTTTTTTTATTAAATTCTATGGGAGCGTTCTATAGCATGGACCGAATACATACAATAAAGGAAAAGAACGAATTAAATTCCACCTTGTATATATGGTATCGTCTAGATACCTGTTCACTCTTGAGTTGAAGACTCTCAGACTGTAGTTAGGTGGGAAGGACGCCGGACAACGCAAGTTGTTCCACCTTGCCATAAAGCGCGCAACAAAACGTTTAGTGCGGGTTGATGGAATTTCAACCACATATGTGGTTGAAATTTGACTTTGATTTCAAGGCTTATAAGCCTTGAAAATGCAGTAGAAAAGTCGAAATCAAATGATTTATTGCAAACTAGGTTATTTCAGAAATTTTACATGTCAAAGTAATAATAAACGCCTACCAAAATCAAATACTTATATAAAGTATAGGTAGACTCCGTTGCGAAAATTTTAATACACGTGTAAAAAATAAGTAATAAGAAACTTTACCCAATTAGAAAACGTCTCAAATAAAATAATGAACAACGAAAACTTTATAATAAGTACCAATGTCAGTGACGATTTTTGCGAACAAGCTGTGTTGTGTTACATTAAATTACGTTGCGAACTTTAGCCGCTAATAGCGTCGTGGAAATACAATTAATTTTCATTGTCGACAGTGATAAATTATCATCAACACACATTCGGCAATAATTTCAATTTGACAATAGCACCCGATTGCCTATAATGCATCCACAAATCATCCACAGTTTGATTTATGTAGACGTTACATATCTATATGTATAGATACGCATATTGATAGCCTCTGTGGTGTGGTGGTTGAGCAGGTCGGCTCATAACCCGAAGGTGGCGGGATCGATTCCTGCGGCAGGACAAGTATTTGTGCACAGAAAAAAAAAGCGCAAATACTTGTTCTGAGTCTGGGTGTTGTGGGACCATGGTCCTCGTATTCCCTGGGTCGCTAAACACAGGGAATCCTAATTAGGGTCCAGGATTTATGCATGTGATCGTTATTGGGCGCTATTATTATTATTATATAAAAAGGTGTTCTTCCTAAAAGTGCCTATTTTCTCAAACCTTTACATAGCAAAGATTGAAATAATTCATTCGATTACCCTTTCTATTCGTTTTGGAATTTCATTATTTGAAGAGAAATTGATATTTGGGATTATAGGTGTAGATTACAAGAATCCTCGGTAAAAACGAGCGGATTTTTAAATCCGTCATCATGTCCTGATTCGAATAAGAGTTGAATTACTTTGGCAGGAATTTTCAAAGCTTCGGAAACGATCTGAAACTTCACAGTCTTCGCGATTTGATAACTTTTAAATTTCAGTCAACATTTTAAATACAAATTGTTTTATTTAATCCAACTTACAAAATTTCAATTAAGTTTGCATCTTTACGCTAAATAAAATCCTGCTATTGCTAAAAAATTGGCAAAATCTATTTAGTAAAGCGACCTATCTCCAAGCCTAAGAACATTTTTCGTTCGGCATAGCACATTATTTATACACTTTCTGCTCGATAAGCGCACACTTGTTTTTCTTTAAAAGTCCATGAAAAATAAATCTGCAACTAAGCCAACGTCTTAAGAACCATTTGCGCGGTCAAATTATAGAACGTAAAGCTCAGACAAAGAATTTTTATGGCCATAGAGAGGCGACATTCATATTTGGGCAGTCGGCAGACTTGCACTTTGGCTGCGGCACTACGGCATTCCGGCCGCGAACCTGTAATAAATTGTGCTTTTACCGCAACGTAGCCTGCATTCGGCCGACGAGCTACCTATTCACAATTACTTCTTTTCGTAGACAGTGCAAAATTCACAGATTTAGTAACTTTACTTCGCTGCACAGCTAATGAAGATTCTTTATAGAGGAAAACGTAGGTAGTGTCACGAATTGGAAAGAAAAAACGAATTTGCATTTTCTGCTTAACCTACTCACAAAAAAATATTAGCAAATAAGATTTTATAAGTAGGTATATAAGTACGTACTTATAGTTGGTATCTGCAGTGAGTGTTTATTTATAGTAATCAGTATACGCAATACTAAAATTCGCACGTCATTTATTTGCAAGATTAATGATTATTAAATTTTAGTAATCACGTTCGCGGAACTTTGCTCACTGTAAAAGAAAAGCAAGAAATAACTTATGTTAATCGTGTAAAAACTTGCCGTCGAGTTGACGGGTGCTACAAGCAAACAATTGCATTCGAAGACATAATTCATTATGTTATGTCCTCACGAGGATTGACGACGACACTTCCAAGTAACAATCTGCGAAGGTTCCACGAAATCATAAAAAACAATATAGGTACCCGCTGTTATCTAAATGATAATTGGGAAGTAATAAAATGTATGCCTGGATTGGTAGAGCCGTGGTTCGGTTGCCTGTGTGCAAATGAACCGGCGTATACGGCGAAGGACGCGGCCGCATTCCGCTCCGCACCACTACACTCGAGATGGCACACATACCGACACGTACTGACTCTGTGTGTGTGCAACAACACATTAATACTCGACTACGTAAGGCACTTTTGCTGCTCGCCTTAGTGGGGGTGTCGGTATACCGCTAGCTAACGCTGGAATTTCTTATTACGATGCAACACGTTGCATTCACAAAATAGCTTCACAGCAGTTACGAAGAAACCCACAGACTGTGGCCCGCTATCGCTTCTAATCACAAATATCTGAGCATTAGCCGGATCGATATGTTGGACGTTACGTCGATGGCGGGTAAAGTACTGAAGTAGAGTCTGAAGCGGAAACTGTTTAATCACGCACCATTTTATAACGCTGGCAGGCGCTAATCTCTCAGCGACCACCGCCGAAGCGAATCGCATACAAATGCGCCGCCAGCCGCGGCAAAAACTGCTGAATAATATCCTCACTACTCTCGTACGAGCTTTATGCCGCACGTAATGATGCAGTCACGGCACGCTCTATGCATTTTACAACATCATCTTGCGTATTACTCCCAGAGCTCTATATTATAAATGGCAAGTATTATTTATTCAAAGAGAGATTTAATGTGTCTAAGGCTGCGACGCTCGATACGGCTACGGCTGGCAGACGGATCAGTATTCCAGATCAAGTTGCTGGCATGTGCCAACTGCGTCACTTGGCCACAGCTCGGGTGACATCACTTTACGGCTTAAGAAATACACGACAACTTGTTCATACTTTGAAAATACTGAAGAGCTTAAATGCCTGTTCTTTTGTTTGAAAGAGAGGCATGTCTGTAAAGTCCTTGAAAGCTCTGCGTTTGTTCAGAGCAAATGCAATGTGTTTTGCGTCGCAGCTGATTTTGCCATCGTTTTATTGCTGATACGGTCGCCGTACACATGTCATGACTGTTGTTTATGTAAGCCTGTCGACACATTTGCAGTTGTAAACCGTGCATGGTGCACTATATACACGCCTGGCAACTGACCTGGGGAAACCGATTTTCAATAATGATACTTTTACATGAATGTTTTCTATTCAGCGAAATGTTCTGCGTCATGCTCGGTGAGTAATGTTCGCCGCGTCTAGACACTGTTTATTTAATTGCGTTACGAACTTAGCAAACACTTTAGTACTTGATGTAAGTACATAGTACGTCTGATTTATAATACCTACACGAGCCTTAAGAAACTTGCGTACTTAGTGAATTATGAACTAATAATATAATATATTTGCACAGCTATTATGGGATTCTCGGATTATAGAACTGTCTGATAAATTTTAAATGAGCAGGTGTTTATTTGTGATTCGTTTTGTATAGCTGTCTGAATACTTTCCAGACATAACTCAGACTGCATCCCTAATTGGCGCACCAGAGATTATAGAGGGAGAGCAGAGAGTTATTTACATCGCTCACCGGTTTAGCATCCGGAATCCAGAGACAGCGCGCTCATGGCTCGTCACCAAGGCTTTGTTTGCGACCACTACCGAGACTACCGACTAGTAATCAGACGAGGGGGCAAACGGAGGCATGAAGGGGGCGGCTAGTTGAAATGTCTAGCTTCTAATTTGCGGAGAATACAATTGACCTTGCTTTACTATCGCCCTCTTCGGCAGGATTTTCACTTAACTCTCTTAGCTTTTATAAGACAGACGCCTCTCGTATTATCTTTAGGACATCTGCCTAAAGAAAATACTTTATCGGTTCGTAGTTGAGGGTTAGGGAAATTTTTATTCTTTTGTATGAGCCAAGCAGAATGCAATCTTTCTGGTGATCTCATAATATTCTGACTATGAATTCTTTAACCACTAAGAATACCGAATGAAATAAAGCTTTTAGCTGTAAAAGCTAAAGCGCTGAGTGTAAAATACGCGGCATGTTCCTCTCATAGTAAATCTTCACTTTATTTAAGCTAACTCGCTCTTGCGGCGAGTCCACGAGTGCTAAAGCTGCGGAGACCAATTTTATTACCTCTTATTGGCTAGCCTTTAAAGTGACAACATTAAACCTTTCCTCTACACGAGCCTCAATGAAAATAAAACGTCTAGAGTCCAGTCAAGTACGATATCCACTAGTAATGCCGTTAACCAACCAGCGAAATCTCGATAATATACTACGACGGACTTTCGTTTTAAATAAATAACATATTTAATAAAATCCAAGAATAAGACACTTGTGAAGCGTGCTCCGTTTCGAATCAAATTTGATTTTGATTCGTTCTCGAATCGAGTTTTGTGCCCATCACTTTGAATGGACAATAACTTTGTTAGTTCAGCGCGAGTAGTCTTTCAGAAAAATTATACATAAATATAGCGGGCCATACGAAAGTTTCTACTTAATAAACTCCTCGTATTAAGTTTGCGAAGGAAAAGTTGGACGACTCTTGAATCATATCACAGTCACTAATATCTATGCTCTACTATTCTTAGAAGTGTATAGGACTCTGGCGAGCTCTCGGAAATCACATCTTTTATGATCTGCCTTCAGAATAATTTATTACATTTTCCCTGAGCCTTTTTCCTTTTATTACCCGTCTCTTCGTTGAGATCTGTTTAAATGTTCCAAAGTTGTTTACGTTCTCGATGTGATTCGTAATGATGTATTAATTCAAGGCGGGTCACGCTTTGGCACGGCTTCAGTGGTCGGCTGTCTAGTCCAGATTGGTTTCATCTGGGTTTAGTCAATGTCCCCTCTATGAGGGTGGTCTGTGGGAGTGGGAGGTTAAAGGGGAGGCAGCAACAAGCTAGGGCGTCGAGTCGGAAGCGGCGCGCCCCGACGACGCCAACAATCCCACTCAACATAAAACTAAATCTCCCAAGACTGGAGACAAGATAGCACTCGAGGAGACGACGCGAACATTGTCTCTAGTAGCAATTCTGTGCTTTCTGGTGGTCCCGTTTATTTGTCTTGCTGTAAGTGCGCTGACTCGAGGTAATTTGAATTATTTTTTTTGCCTTACCGTGTTCTGTGAGCTCTTGTTTTGCTTTGATCTCATGCTCCATGATCTTCTGGTTAATAAGCTATATGTTCCAAAATTAGTGGTATTTAAATAATGAATTGTTATCTATCTGATCTCGTTTTATTGTGATAATACTTACTTACTAATTTTTAGACGTTTTTAATTTTAAATAGTTCTAAAAGAAGTACCTACATGTTTTTTCCGAACTGCTCAACAGCACTTTTTAAAAATATGTGTGATCATTTCACACAGCGCCATCTAGCCTCAAACTAAGCAAAGCTTGTACTATGGGAACCAGTTAACTGGTATAATACTAATATACTTTTTGTTTATCAATACATACAACTTAATACAATATTATATCGATGTTCATCATTTGTGTGAAGAAACAGCGATGTTTGTCCTAGGTGGGAATCGAACCCATAACCAACAGTTCAGAAGGCAAGGCCAACTGTCCACAGCATTGTCCACAAATTAATAACCATGACTGTATATAGCCTTGAAGGCTCCATCGACACTCATCTGTATTTACCCTAATTCCTTGGCCAGCCCTTACTCCCACGCTGTATAAGCGGATTGTCGGCTTATCGCCTTACGGGCATACTCACCTATTTTTTACAGTAGCAAAAAATTGTTCCTACTTACTTTTTACGACAAAGCCCGGATCCCTCAAACTTTCCTCGTGGTTTTTTCGAATTCCGTGACAATAATAATTAAGTACAGAAATGAGGGTTGACGTGAAATTATACATTGCTCTATTGCCCCTATAAATCTCATTTTTGGTGGACGCGTTGTTCAGAATAACAAATATGGGCTGTAGAAATGTTAAGAGATTATACGTAACGTGTAAGATGTGTATGTTTTTATTAATATCATAAGAGTTTTTGTATTCTTGTCGTCGACGTGCGTACGGCCTTTTGTATTCTTATTTCAAGGTCGCACAAAGTATTATTTTATTTTAAATCTGTATCCATGACCCTACTACGTGCAGCGACAGTACTATTTTTCTATGTATCTATAAATTTCATTTCATTTCTTCCCAAGGTCGCTTCATAAATAATAATAATAACGCCCAACGATCCTGGACCATAACTAGGATTCTCTGTGTCTAGGGACCCAGGAACTACGAGGACCATGGTCCCACAACACCCTGACTCAGAAGAAGTTTACCTATGAAATTGCCGTTTTGTTTGAAAAAAGTTAAAGTATTTTTTTTTCGAACTTATTTATTTCTTTTATTCAAAGTAATCACCCCTGCAATCAATGCATCTTTGCCAACGCTGTGGCAGTTTATGGATGCCTTTCTTGAAAAAATCAGCAGGCCGGGAGACAACAAACTCTTCAAAGGCGTTTTGTACTGCCTCTCGGGAATTGAATTTTTTTCCCGCTAAAAAGTTGTCCAAATTTTGGAAAAAGTAATAGTCGGTAGGCGCAAGATCTGGTGAGTATGGCGGATGAGGGAGAGCTTCCAAACCCAACTCATGCAGCTTAGAGACGGTCTGTTGTGCAGTATGGGGTCGCGCGTTGTCGTGAAGTAGCAGTGGAGACGACCGATTGACCAAAGCTGGTTGCAGACGTGCGAGTTTCGCCATCATTGTGGTCAGTTCTTCAATGTACACATCTGCAGTAATGCTCTCGCCGTTTTGTAAAATGCTATGATGAATCACATCAGCACTAGACCACCAAACTGTGACCATCACCTTTCTAGGGGTCATTTTTCGTTTTGCACATTGCTTTGGTAGCGAACCAGGATCTAACCAACTTGCTGAGCGCTTTCGATTGTCAAAATGAATCCATTTTTCGTCGCACGTAACAATTCGGTTCAAAATTCCTTCATTTCTGTGCCTGTTAAGCAGCGCAAGGCAAGTCTCGACGCGTACGTTGCGCTGGCGATCGTTAAGTTCGTGGGGCACCCATCTATCAAGCTTTTTTATCTTGCCAATCTGTCACAAATGGACCAATATTGTTTTGATGCTAACATCAAAAGCTGCTGCCAGCTCAGCTGTAGATTGAGATTCATCAGCTTCCACAATCGCCTTTAATTCATCATTGTTGACCAAAGTTTCCGGACGACCACGAGGTTCATTTTTCAAGTCAAAATTCCCAGAACGGAACCGAGCAAACCAATAACGGGTTGTACGTTCGTTTGTACAGTTCTCTCCGTAAACGTCGTTGATGTTACGTGTCGTTTGTGCCGCGTTGGTGCCACGACGGAACTCATATTCCATAATTACACGAAATTTCAAAGTATCCATTATGAGGAAAAATGTTGAAATGTAATGAAAATACAACGCTAATCAATAAACAAAAGACTTATATTGTAAATAGAATGTCATATTTTTAAAACAAAATTAATTTGAATTTAGAATTCATAGCCAATCAAAACTTTTTTTTGTTTGTAAAAGTCTGTACTGCAATACGGCAATTTCATAGGTAAAGACCTATTATTTGCACTTTTTTTTCTTTGCACAAATACTTGTCCTGCCGCGGGAATTGAACTCGCCGCCTCCGGGTTATGAGTCGACCTGACCACCACACAACAGAGGCTGTCAAAAATAAATTTAAGTAGTCTCAAAGCAAACTGGACTAGTTATGATAATTGTAGATTTCTCTTAGAACTAACATTAAGATATCAGAATAAAAATAGTATTTAATCTATACATATAAAATTCAAAGTCTTGACAGACTGACTGACATATATATCAACGCACAGCCTAAACCACTGGTCCTAAGGACTTGTAATTGGGAGGGTGTGTTGTTAGTAAAGTGTAGGTATCCACTAAGAAAGGGTTTTTCGAAATTCCACCCCTAAGAAATGGGTGTTGAATTATCTATGAAAAGAAATGAAGAAAAAATATCTTTGAATTATCTACTTATTTTAGAATTGATGTAATTACGTTATTTATACTTTATATTCCTATTTTTTGTTCATAATATTGCATTACCGCAATCTACTTTTTACTTGCTGGTAGCAGAGTAGGTCCTCTTTCAATACATCGTGAATTTCTCGGCATCTATAATTTACAAATAAATATGCAGCACATGCACTATTTAGTCAAGAGTTCATTATTACTTTTGTTATTATAAATAATATAATTGAAGGGGTGAGAACAAAAAGGGTTTAACTGATTTTTTTCACAAAATGACTTATGGGTATCGTTAGATTCAGCGTGAAATTATCTACAGTAATACATTCTCAAAATACCGAAATAGGGCTTAAATATCGAGATTTTGAGTCTAAAAACGGTTTATCTGTCACAGGAATACAGTTCGCTTAGCATGAAAACGTTATTATATTTATTTTATTATATTATATTTTTACAGTAATTGTATGAATTGATACTACTTTAGTATTTTAAAATTGAATTAATACATTTTCAAACAACAGAAACTTACATAAACCTTTTCTATTACCTTATAAGCACTCTACATTAAAATGACGCGGTTGAAGTTTAAAGTCAATTTTCTCGACACTATCAATTTGACAGTTAAACCTCTCAACCAGTTATTCTCAACCCTTCAATTGTTATATAGTTTTCTTCTTCGTTTCTTATAGGTCACGCGGGCAGCTAATGTTCTATAAGTGCTTAAATATAAACATGCTTTTCCTTTCCCGACTCAATCTATTGTCCATTAATAGCACATCAGTAGTTCTCACATGCGACTATAAGATCCGCACCTACATCCGCTACATAAGGTATGCCAGACGGTTGCGAAAGTGCAGTCGGCCAACACGGATTCTACGCTCAACGCAGACACCAATCCGTTCTAGTCATACCTCTAATGACGCATCCTCGTCAAGATGCACCAGGTGCTTTATAAACTCTGATGAGAGTGACTTTTAGTTTTAACTAATTGCGCCCCGCGGTTTCACCCGCGATAAAAAAGTATTAAGATACTTTTTATTCGCGGATGAAACCGCAGGATGCAATAGGCTATTTGACTACTATATTTTTATTACATACATAAATAATATACCTAAAAAAATAGATAACTGTGAAAACAAAACTTGAATATCTCAAAAAATGACTAAGTTACAGGCATTTTAAAATACAGAAATAGAAAGAGACAACTCAAACACGCAGTGACGTCAGTTACCAGTCCTCACAGTAACTCATTACTAAGCTGTGGTAGCTCTACATACAATCTTTTTGGCATGTGACGTCACAAGCCATGCCTTCATGGTAGCTGTGAGGAAGCTCAACACGATCTCTGTTTTGCGAGAAAGGGACAGGCGATGAAACTTTAAAAGCGTACTACTCCGTGATTAATTTACCGATTTTACTTATTTTTACAATGATTACATTCATTTTTAACCTACTTTATGAAAATAATATTTACTTGTTCATTTTTAATAGTAGTCAAATAGCCTATTAGTTATAAATACTTTTACAATAACTGCTTTGTTAGCTTGTCTTTATGTTCTCTTGTAAAGTGTGAAAGTGAAGTGAAGCGTTCGACAGTATGATGGATAATAAAAAAATATTTTTGAGATAATAATCGTGTTTATGTATCACGCTAATCACACTAATATTATAAAAGCAAAAGTTTGTATATATGTGTGTTTGTTTGTATGTGTGTATGTTTGTTACTCCTTCACGCTCAAACGGCTGAATGGATTTAGATTCGGTACCACGATAGCTTATACACTGGATTAACATATAAGCTATATTTTATCCCGGAAAAGTGAAATTTTCCCGTGGGATGAACCAATAATTAAAATACTTTTTGTCCGTGGATGAAACCGTGGGGCGCAGCTTGTAATATATAAAAAGGTAGGTCGCACTTTTCCCGAAAATCATCAATACCCACTTACATGTTTGATATTACATGTACAACAATTTTCAAGATACAAAATGGGTTGCTTTTACTTTGATATTTTGATTTAGTCAATAATTAGTTTAATTATATAATATAAAACAATAAGTATTAACCAGTCTCTTCCTTCAAGGCATTTAACAAAAAAGTGACACTTTAGTATCGATACCGATCAGTAAATAGTATAGTCATATTAAGTATTGTAAAAGTGCTAAAAATAGCCTATTTGCAATAAATCTTTTGACTTTGACTTACTATTATTATACCTTATCCTTTTTTAAGACTAGCTCAGTGTTATTCTAATTTATCAAATAAATGAGCACTTTATAGTGAAAGCGAACACGAACATGGAGCAAGAGCACGAAGCTTTAATTTGTCAAACGATTCTTGTGCTTATAGAGCTTTTCCTGTACCTATACTTCATTAATAATACCAAGCACATCTATTTTACAAATAAATGTAGCTATTTAATCTGTGACCATAGGAGAACGTAACTTAACTTTTTTTAGAATGTTATTGGTTCTGTTGTGAGAATTCCCGGGATTTAGATTTGGTCCCTCATTTTGATGTCCCTAAGGAGTTTCGTCGAGGATTTTTTGGTTGTCGGCTAAATTGGATATTGTGACAGAATCAGGTCAAAATGTGCTTGATGCCTGATGTAATGAATGGTGTTGGTCAAATGAGAAAATAAAATGTTTGAAGTGAGGAAATCTGATATTCTTTAGAAGTGATATTCAATTCAACCGGATTAATGATTAGAAGAATAAGAATAAGATTTATTTCAGCAAACAACAGCAACGATTACAATATCATCCTTACTTAAGTAGGTATGTGGATTAATAAAAAACAAAGTCATAATTTTAGTAGACAGTGTACCGAAATAGCGAACTAAAATAGATTATACCTATTTGGAAACATATAAGTTATTATTATTTTCTGACATAGATTAAATGAAAATTAAAAACTATGCATTAGCAAAACTTAATCTAAGTAGACAGTAGATATTATTATTTGAGCCCTGGGCTCACTAAAATTCCCTGTGTTGTGGAGGCCAGTTTTACAAACATTTGTTTTTCTAATTTTTGAGACGTTAGAAAAGATTTCGCTATTATAGGTATAACTTTTTTGTGCTTTATTTCTCATCGGCGATGATACGGTCTGCGATCTACGATGGAGCACGTTTACCCCTAGGTACCTGGCAATCAAAATCAGAGCATCCAAAACAAAAGCTTACAAGATACCTTCTATTCTGCAGTCTACCCACGTGAGATTTTATGACTCGTAATCGTATAAATGCCGCCAACACGACCGTTTTTAACCGTTCCGACTTGACCTTATGTTGGACGTGGCTCTACGTCCAACATAAGTCGGAAAACCTTCAGGACTTTTGGTTTAAGATAAGATGAATATTATTATTTATTTTTTTATTTCAAACTTGTCTAGCATTTGACCACGCTCTCACTTGATGGGAACTGACGACAGTCTTCTCTTGAACACGCCCGGGTCATATTTCGCCGGAAACACAGACGCTGGCAGGGCATTCCATTCCTTAGCCGTTCTAATTAAGCACGTGGAATCAAATCGCTTGGTACGATAGGTGGTATTTCGACCACGAAAGGATGGCGCTTAGCCGAGCGTCTAGTAGTCCGTTAGTGGAATGGTGATGGGAGAATGAGATCATGCAGTTCTTGTGCGCATTCACCGTGGTGTAATCTGTAAAAGACCGACAGACTTGCCACCTTTTTTTTATGTTAAAGGTAGCAAACAAGCATACGGCCCACCTGATGGGAAGTGGTCACCGTAGCCTATGGACACCTTACGTCGGTTTGTATTAGTGGTAATTCACTTTATTCTCTCTTTTTCAGAAAATGTTCATAAAGCAGTATCAAATATAATATGAGTTTTTTTATTTTTGTATGATCTTATTGCAAAATACTTAATAATAGGTCCTTAAGCGGTGAGAAAAATTAACTCCGAGACATTTCTAAAATCGCAAGTTTCTACAATGGGATAAAGTTCAATTCAGCGTACATATAAAATGCAAAGTGGCTACTTTGATTGGAAAAGAATTAATATCTTCTAAAACTGGATAATGCTCTCATAATAAGGATATAGGCTCCTAAATGGCATTTTCAAATGACTGCGCGTAATTGACATCCCGTTCCGCCCTTCCGTGGCTACAAGAAAGAGATAGCGGTTTGAAAATATTCCTCCTACCATAATCATTGAACCCTAAATCAGTCTCGACACGAATGACGCAAGCACCCGGTTGGGGCACGTGGATTTGATAAGATAGTAACATACTTCCACTCCCGTGATTTACTACGTGCCAATATTTGCTTCCTGCTTTTCCCCATTGCTAGTAGTAGGTATTTATAAAAGACGAAATAACCAAAGTAAATTTCTAAAGAACGAAGAATAAAGGGTTGGGGCTCTTACGGTAATATTAAGTACATTCAATCTTTTTTATAGTACCTATAGGTATATACTGATGAGTAGCTTACCAATCTGGCGAAGCCAAATTACTTTTACGCTTTGTCCAAAAATATCTCAACTCCTTTTCGGATGAACCGTAATTAATGAAACACACATAAAAACTTGCTCAGCTAAAGCCTCTCTACAAAGAATACATTACCTATTGCAAACGACGTATAATTTTTTAGCGATAAATAAATAAACAAACAAATAATTTAAAAATTGTATTTTGCGGTTATACAACTTAAAAATATGAAGATGTGGGCAGAACGGGTTTCTGCGTAGGTTGCAACCTATATAACTATAGGCCTTCAGCATATCCACACCGCGCCGTGTCTGAAACAAGAATGATCCGTAGCACACCAATCGATCCCTTTATATAGCCAGATAGGTAGGCCGCCATGACAGTTGCCGGTGCTGCCCCTGTAATACATTTAATGCCACCACAGGGTAAATTACGGTGCTCGATCGCTGTGCATAGAGTTTATAACTGGACGTAGCCGCCGTCACGGCCATACTGACGTGCGTACGTCCTCGTACGCTTAGCTTCACTATGTACCTGGTGAGGGACATCAGTGTTATTGCTCGTTCATCCTGACAATTAAATTAAGTTAAACTTGGAGTCTAAGTCAAAGTCAAAACATTAGTTTTCAATTTGATTAGTCAAAAGTATTTTAACCTTCCAGTCATCGTCAGGGTTAACCCTTCAGGACCATTAGTATACCTTCATTTATAAAAAATGGACCGAATAATGCTAACCGGATAGATATCCCTATAGCAACCAAAAATCATCATTCCTACATTTTTTTAATGGACCAATTAGTGCTAGACCGGATAGATATCCCTTTAGCAACCAACATTTTTTTTATGGACCATTAGTGCTAGTCCGGATAGATTATCCCTTTAGCATTCAGACACATTTTTCTTGTCATCATTTTTACATTCTCTTTTTTTCTCGAAAAAAACGAATCGTTACTTTTTTCCATTTTTTTTTTTCACTGGTTTGGGTTAACCCTGCAACTAAATTTGATATTAGTGTCACCCGCCGTCACGTCATCATTCACATCACGTCTCGTCACGTTTCGCGTTGCTTGAAGAGTGATGTAGAAATGGGCAATCCCACTTCTGATGTGGGCAGAACGGGTTTCTGCGTAGGTTGCAACCTATATAACTATAGGCCTTCAGCATATCCACACCGCGCCGTGTCTGAAACAAGAATGATCCGTAGCACACCAATCGATCCCTTTATATAGCCAGACAGGTAGGCCGCCATGACAGTTGCCGGTGCTGCCCCTGTAATACATTTAATGCCACCACAGGGTAAATTACGGTGCTCGATCGCTGTGCATAGAGTTTATAACTGGACGTAGCCGCCGTCAAAGATATACTCCGAAAATTCTTCTTTATTTTCTTCTGAGTACCTACAACTGTCAACCGTTACAGTTTTATTATAAGTAAGTATAAGACAGTTTCACTCGCGGTAATTTAAAGTTGAATTTTTCGAAACCCTTTTTAATACGGCACAAAACAACTTTAGGGTCTGCTTCGTCAGTCAGCCAGTCAGTTACTTAGGGTAGGTTTTTTTAATGTTAGTGAATGATGTGACGAGCTAGTCGTTAACGCATAACAGAACAGTGTCACTCGGAACTCCAAAATATAAAGTTTCGCGCAACACTGCACTGCGCACACCATCTTGAGACATCAGCACAGTCTGGTAATAAGATTACTCGACCGTGAGATCAGATCATTAAGTCTTACTTGTCCAGTAATTTTATTAATATAGATATTTAATTTTAATTAATTTGTTCCAGAATACCGGCGGTTGTCGTTCCGCAAGCGGCGCGACTGTGGGCGCGGTGACGGTCGCAGGCGCAGGCGCGGGCGCGGGCGCGTGCGCGGCTCGCATGGCGAGCGCGGGCGCGCAGTTCCGCGGCGGGCAGCAGTGGGCGGCGGCGTACGCGCCGCAGCCGTGTCGCTACCCGCCACCGCAGCCGCAGCAGTACGCGGCTGCTCCTAGCCCTTATACGCCACATCAGGTAATTTAATGTTACCCTTACACCAAATTTACTTACAACGAAATGTTTCGCAAATTGTATAAGAAAATTATTTAAATGAACTTATGCAGTAAAAAACCTTTGCAAGGCAGTTTTGAATTTATTGTTAGCAAAATAAACATCAATTATTAAAAGCATATTCCAGCAAACAACACAAATTCTTTCACAGCACTCTTTATTAGTCAACATTAATTTTATTTACGCACTGACTTATTCAGAACGTGGTTTGCAAATAAAGATTAATAACACCACCGCGCAGCACCATCGTAAAAACTGAGTCATCGATGATCTCGCATTGCTCTCTGAAATGGATCGTATAAGTTACAAGTCAGCGTTTCAGCGTTCCGAGTCGTTTACTTCATTTACAAAGGAGCATAAAATATGCGCGGCGAAACGTGCCCGAAACACATGCCTTGCCCAATAATCACGGGTTGTTTTTCATCCCGCATTACGCGGCCCTCCGCGGAGTAAGGATACTTTACTGCGTCGCAAGAATACCGTAAATAAACTGATGTTTAACTGGCGCCGTCTTCTGCATGTTCTAATGAGGTATGTTTAAGTTTACGACCGAGTTTACGAGCAAGGATATCAAGCTTTGGCGCTTTTCGGTATCGACTATTCGGAAATGTTGCTTGGCGATCCATCCATCTATTAGCGCCATATAAATCGGATTTGTTACCCATATTCACTGTATATTTAATATATATTATATTAGAGATGGTTAACAACGACTTATAACTACATAGATCTCATTTTCTCGGATTTAGCTTGAAATTCCTTAACTGGGTGTAATTCCCAAATATTTGCTTAGAAAACGGCGAACCGATTCTCGAAGACGCGAACGCTTGGAGTCAGATAATTAACCACAAAGTCCGCTAGTTGACATCTCTCCATCAATTTCTGCTCCCTCGTTATGCATTAACAAACAATATTACAATATCTAATGATTAATGTCTCGTTGGGGCACTTAAAACAACACCACGCAGTGATTTGCATAAAACTAGTTAATGTAGAAGTTATAGCAAGTTGCTCCACACGGTTGCAAATTGAATACGTTAAGATTAGCGAATTTCAGAAGCAGATTAAACACTCACGATGTTTACTGAACCATGATAAAGCTTTATGGAGTCAATACAAACGTTACGAACGTGACTCTACAAATCTACTGAGCACGCGCCACTATACTGCCTTGTCGGCGCACAATTATAGAGGTCATTAACACCGATAGCGTCCCTCGTTTTTGTTCCATATTTTCTGCTACCCATAGAAGCCAATCATCGCATTTCTCGGCTTCACCACTCGGTTTACCAGACATAAAACAGATGTTTCACAAAGGCGCCTGCACTCCACACTGCATCCACACGCCAGAGGCGTAGCCAGAACTTCCGAAGAAAGGGGGAAATACCGAGGCTTTTTAACACCATCGTTTATTTGTTGCCTCTATCTAATATTTGATTAGAAAAGTTTTGTATTGATGACGCGTGAAGATTTTTTGAAAAAGTCTTTGAATTCTATGGTGTGTTTAAGTTTGAGCCCCTATAACACCCGAGCGAACCATTCGAACTCCACAAGTATCGTAAAAGGAATTTCTCGCCCCTTATCGCTTTCTGAAATAAAATGTAGCGTCCGCGTCGTACGTGTTTTATTACGAAACTCCTTCAGGATTTATCTCATGGTCGCCGACGCTCGCTGAACTCGTTTTTTTTTTATAGGATTTGAAAAGGATTCCGACTAGCGATTTTGCTTTTTACTTTGTGTATTCGTGCTTACGCGGTGTCGATGTTATTCTCCAGTTTCGTTTAAATATGTAATAAACTATTGGAATAGGACAAGGTTGTTGAATTAATGAAATATAAATTGTACTAATTATACGGTATATTTTAAAATATGGCGATTTTATTACAGAAATGCTCTACCGTTATTTAACGATTTGGTGGCTTTAAGACGATAACAAAGTTATTAGAAAGTCGATAAGCAATTAAATTCTCAACTAAATCAAATGGAAACCGTAAAAAGACTTAATACATACAGATCTTAATTGCTTTTACATACAAGAGGACTTACCTACGATTGTGTATTAGTAGGTACCTACTTTGGCTTTTATAAGAACAAGAATTTACATTTTATTATTCTGTGACTAAAATATACCTTAAAAATACTATATGCCAACTTATCTTAACTCGGCAAGTCGGAGGCAAAATTTTAATGACGTCAAAAACTTAATTGTTCAGTTTTAGGACTACGAATCCGTTTCATTACGA
This sequence comes from Ennomos fuscantarius, assembly GCA_905220475.3. NCBI lineage: Eukaryota > Metazoa > Arthropoda > Insecta > Lepidoptera > Geometridae > Ennomos > Ennomos fuscantarius. The sequence continues at coordinate 7,587,707 of HG992037.1, read as the reverse complement.
AACTCATCCGTCCCGCGTTCGAGTCGTACGTAACATACATCTATGACCGTTTGATTAACGACCCAAATACGTCAGCTGTCACTGGTGTCGCAACTGGGAGCTTGTTAGATTCGTCGCGCCCCGTGTGTGGCGACCCTAGATAGAGAATCTTTTCTGTGTGGAACTTGAGTTTTTTATCGTACCGTGAGTGTCATCCTAATTCTTTAATGCGTCGTGCGTAGATTGCATAATCCGACCACAGTGGTATGTAGTATAGTGTGTAGGTTCATACGATTAGTCGGTCTTCATAAAATTATTAGTTTTAAGCTTAATTACTATTGTAGACACTGTGTATCAACTGTGGGTCAACCAAATAAATAAAATAGATCATAGATTGAAGATGAGTGTGGCATTGATTTGCATTTTTGCGAGAAATATTTAAATCTAGTTTTTTTTTTTATACTGCATTTCCTTAGACACCTGGGGTCCGTGCTTTTTGTTACATTATTTTTTATATTTATTAATTAAGCCTATTATTAACATGAACATAATATAATACAGGGAGGACAATACAGCCAATAACACGTAAACATAAGTACTTATTTCTAATTGTGCGTGCACCACCGAGCAAACCAGCTTCATTTAAATTTAGTTTTAATCCTATTCTTTTCCCCGCAGTAATTTTCTAATCCGTTTAGCATCTCTTTCGTAACATTTTGAATTATTTTTCAATATATACATCCTGATAGCTCTGCGTCTGTAGGTAAAGGTACATAAAATTCATAAACCTCTTTCCCGTATTGTATATATGTTCATGTTAATAATAACTAAATTCATAAATATAAAATAATTTAACAAAAAAATAATGGACGCAGGTGTTTGTTGAAATGCAGATTGGAAAAAAACTATTCATGTTAATAATTTAATCTAAACCACCACTGAAATTACCTCTTGTTCTTGTCAGACATGCCTGGATAGTCTATGCCACTCAAACGCGTGGTTTCTCACGCACTCAAAGATTATGCTGATGTATTAAAATGAATGCGGTACGGAATAAAATTTTTGTAAATGAAATTATTCGCGGGGTTTCGCTTTGCCCGAATAAATTTTTATTTGGGAGTACCTTTTTCATGTCAAGAGCTTTGAGTTATACGAGTACCTGGTTTATTTTACAACGCTAGATAGAGGTCGGGTCGTGTATCTGTGACTGAAATACTCGTCTTCGGTAGACCTATTTTTGGGACGAAATACTACACTGTTTGGGCAGGTTTAGTGCTCTAGTTCTGAAATACACGTTGGAGACCATTGATTTCAACATCTTTTCTAGACTACGTTGCAAGCTGGTCTACTGACACAAAATTTATATTAATTAAAAAGTATACTTCAACATAGCCTTATCAGCACAATATCCAATATATTTTAATTGAAATTAAATTCCCGGTGGAAGCTATATGGCTGGTGTAAATTAACCGCAACATGGGATCGTTACCTGGTTTCCGAAAAAAAATTTTTTATCCCATACGTGATATTCATCCATCTTTCGTTCACAAACCGGTGACCCCATCCATACGTTTACACCGTAAGCATAATAGTTTATTTCTGTACAATGAGATAGGGCGGCCCACATGTGCGACCCTCAACTTGGGGTGAAAGTATAAATAAACAAGGCTTGCTGATATCTGTCATCCGAGGAATTAGATTTATTTCAGCCACACCGGAAGTCTTGGGGTCCTTCACCCCCGAGCGTCTTAAAAACATATCTGAAATAAGCAGTGTTTTTTTCGCGCCATTAGTGATGAGCCACTCGGGGTATTATTTTCAGGGTACTTTCTCAACGGATCAAAGAGAAAAGATGGGCTTCTGAGAATGTATATGATCTCCTTTTATGATAGCTCGCGGCTGGATATCTACTGAGTTCCACATGCTTAAATTACAGTGGTATATTTTGGTTCTATTAGCTGACCGATTGCTCATTAAAGTCGCAAGTTTGACAACTGATTGCAAACCAATCTGTTGCTCTTCTAATAATACGTGAATAACTCAATCGTGGCGCCGCTTATAGTTGACAGTTTTTTCTCCCATCATATTTATTATTTGACATGGGTAAGGCCCTGATTTTTAGCTAACCTAGGAATAACGTTGGTAAAACAATTTCATCAGAACTTGTCCAATATTGTGAACTAAAGGCCCAAGGGGTGTTCGGGTCAAGTCGGGTCCCTGTGAAAAAGGAGCATTTTCCCCTAGGGGTGTTTTTTTTTTTGTTGAATTATGTTAATCTTGGAGTGACGCGGGCTAGGTTCGCTGCCGATATTTAAATTCGAACTGCGAGCGATTTTTTTCTCAGCGCTTGACCCTGCCTATTTATTACGCAGACGGGAAACAAGGGTGGGTAATATTTCAACTCGCTACTTCATTTTTCTTCGTTTAATTTCTTTAGTTGAACGGGCTACGGACGAGCTCGGCACAAATGTGCCTGTGAATCATTGCTTGAGAGTGTACGTAATTAGCTTGAAACCTTTTAGTTTTAACTGTTATATAAAAGAAATAGCATCAAATGCAAAGGTTTTACAGTGTTTATAAAGATAAATAAGATTAGATATAAATAGCTATCGTACATGACAATCCAATTAGGTACTTATTACGTCTCTCTAAGAACAAACTAAGTTTCGATCAGTAATCGCATTTAATAAATCAATAATCGTGTCCTAACTGTCGTAGATAAAGGTCTATTTAGACGTATACTTTGAATAAGCGAAACTCCATGAATACAATATCAGTTACATAAACAGACAGCTAACAGAATTAACACTAGATAATTGAAGAGATTCTTAGCTCCGCTACTGATGGACGGCCAAATTGAATTACCTTGCATTCAGGCGCTTCCCCGCGCTGATTGCTAATTGTTGCTGCGAACGAAACCCTTGAGACGGCTGCCTTCAATATTCTTTGAATTGAAAGCTTATTCTTTGCTTCTAAGGAAATGTCACTTGAGTAATCTATCATTCTATGATCTTTTTTTTTTTCAATAATTTGTAGGCGTAACATTTGACCAGTGTCACACCTGATTATAATTGATGACGCGGCTTACGATGGTACATGCTTGCCTTGAACTCCAGAAGATACCTGTTCACTTTTGACTTTACTCATTTTATGATGGGCACATGCATTTAACCACTGAAAGCGTTTTCTGTATACTGCTATTCAAACATCTACGCACATATAAACTTAAACATGTAAATTGCTAAGTCATTAATTATTACGTCCTATATTAAATTAGAGATGCCCGCGTTTTAACCCGTAACTTACCTGCGATTTATCAGTTTTGGCGTGAAAACAACACAAACACGAAATTTGTAGGAACAGTAAAGTTTCAGTTTCAGTTCTATTCAACAGTTTTATTTTATGTGATTGACTAGACAAAACTAGTGGTCATGACAAGTATGTATAATAATTATAAATAAGTACCTATTTACTTGTGTAAAATTCATGATCACCAATTTCGTGTGTTCTATTATAAGTCCCTAGGTACACGAACCAGAGTCAATGACATCTTCTCGAGCGATTAATTAGTTCGATAAGGCAGCGGTACCTAGTCAAGAAAGACAATTGGCAGTTACATAATACATTGTTCCTTTAACAAATAATTCCACCATTTAACATAGCCTATATATACCACCATAAAACCCTTTGCAGAGTTACCAGTACCATCTGTCAATTTCACCTGCCTGATTGCTAGCTTAATTTAAAATTAATGAACGTGCCAAATTCTTTGGTATAGTTATTGGTACGAAGCAAATATACTTACATTTAGTTTAAATCCATCAATTAGAAAGACTTTACAAACCACAAATAGAAAAGAACTAATATAACTATTTCAACAGACGTTCTAACAAGTGTACTGTCTCAGCGTAGACCGAATGAATTTATCAATTCCCTGATTGAAACGGCGATAAAACAAATGGAGTGCTCAATTTAAATAGATTGAATGGATTTATGTTTCATTTCGTGAGCCACGGTGCGGATCGCTCCGATTCAATGGTGTTTGCTAGTCATTTGTAAGTTGTTCCTAGCCTTGGCTGCTTGCAGAAAGAATCAGTGCATCCACATTATCATAACTTTTCTCGAGTCTACTGTTTCGTCAATGTATCACCAAGTGAAAAATTATATCACTTAATTAATTGCTTGAGGTTCAATAATAGTGTTATCAGCAATTTCGTTAACAAGCTCATATTTCTTATCTTCTTTATAAATTAACACAACTTTTTTAGTACATATATAGTTCAGTAGATATGTACCAGATAAAAGCTTCTCAATCCTCGCTTCCTCATCCTTAGAGTCTGCAAACAATATCTTATTTAATTATATAATGGTAGTATAAGAAGCCTTAAGATAACCCCATTGACGAACCCATAGCTTATGTGAGTCTAAGATCACTGAGCAATCTACCTTGAGAATACTACATATGGTACGTGATTGCATTAATATGAAGCTCTTCTTCTATGATGGTAACAAATTTGCCTTGCACTTCGTCAAGCGACTAAAAACGAATGAATTCCGCAAATCAGCTGCAGTGATGTGCAGTGTTTTATTTTTTTGACTGTATTTGTTTTAGTCGCTCAACGGTGATGCTTCATGTAAAGGGAATTCAGCATGGATGCTCGCGTGGGCCTTGCATTATACCTTCCTAGTGAACTAAATAAACAAAACAGTTAGGTATACGGGCATACGTGGTAATATTTCATCATTATTTTCTATAATTTTATCATTAAATTTCTCCATGCTTTTGTCAATTTTTTTAAACCATTTTCCGAGCTTTTGCAATTCTTTCATTGCGTGCAACCAGTTCTACTGATCAAACTTTGTAATATTATGTTGTGCTTTCCTTTTTTCGCTGCTTTACGCTTGGAAGAAGAGGGATGGACTGGGATTCCGAGGACCTTCAAGGACGGTAAATGAACATCTTTTTATCTTTATTCGTTACTATATTGGGTATATTTGTTTACAAATTGTCATAATAAATCAGAATAAACTGCATTAACATTTTGATCTTAGATATTTATAGTTACCGACTTCTAAAGCATGAACATTAGCAGCCTTATTAATAAACACGAACTAGCTTTATACTAGTTACACCATCTTTTGTCTCTTTCGATGCAGCTAAATATTCCAGTAGCAAAAAAAGGACAAAAGCTGAAGTAACTAATCCGAGACTAATACCCGTTTATTAATAAGGCGGTTAGAGACTTATTTGTACGCAAGTAAACCCAATATTTCGCAATGCGAAAAAAACTTGTTTTAGTCAGCATCGCAAAATTTCAACCGCATAGCTTATTTCGTTATTACGTACTTTCAGCGCTTGGAACGTTACAATAGGGCCTAACGGCGTAGTCAAATTATTACCTAATTCTATGTTATAAATAAAGGTTTCGACATTTAATAAAAAATTAATGTTTTTAATAATATAAATAATGTTTAAATTTTTATCTGCATATTACATGACTCGTAAACGCCTACGCACAGCGCGTGACGTCATTCGAAAGTACACATTGCCGTCGGTTTCGATGTGAATTAATTGTCAAAGTCAACATACCGGCTGTTCTAAGCAACGTTACCCACAGATAAACGAAAAACGAAACGGCGCCCGGACTCACGTTTCTAATCAACATCCAATAACAAAGTAACAAACAAACAAATCACATTCCGTTACGCGTCCATCACTTATAATAAAATTGATATTTTTATTTTATTTACGTTAACATTAAGCATCTACACTATAAAAGTGGAATGATGCAAGCTAAAAACTTTGATTTGACTTGACGAGCAGAAAGCATTCTGCATACTTACGAATGACGTCACAAAATGGCCGTCTTGAATTACGCGCTTTTTTAACGATATTTAAAATCTTAATAAATAAAACGATAATACTGAGGAAAATAGTTATTTCCTGAAATGACAGTCGTTAAGACTGTCATAAATATAATATATGCAAAATAGTTATTATTTAAGAAATCTTATCAGTTTAAAAGCTATTTTTCAAAACCTTTTAGTGTCGTTTACTCAATTTGAAAAATAGTTCATAACATCGTATGCTAAGCTGACATGAACATAAATCCCGCCTCCTATTCACACATGGTACTAATTAGCGTTGATTGGGACTTGAATAACTATTGATGTGGAATGTACTGACGGGATCGCGTGTCCATACTGCGATAGGGCGGTAGTAACTGATGGCAGAACTGTGTACGTGACGTGACACGCACGCGCTTGACGGAACAACTGTTGAACAGGGTTACCATGTGTGTGTGTTTCCTTTAAAACTAGGTGACAAGTATTTTATAGCAAGCTGAACGACTATAAATAATTTGCTAATATGTATAACTTTACTTGACCTATTTTATAATAATAATAAAATAATATGTGTGGATATTTCACACAGCGCCATCTAGCCGCAAACTAAGCAAAGCTTGTACTATAGGAACCAGATAAGTGATACAATACTGAAATAATTTTCGTTTGTAAATACATACGTAAAATATAATATAACACCCAGACACAGATCAAACACCTATGTTCATCACACAAAATGTTTGTTCTGGGTGGGTATCGAACCCACAACCTACAGTTCAGAAGGCAGGATTACCACCAACTGAACTATCGGGCCAGTCAATTCTTATTATAGTTATTTCACAAAATGCACGTTAAGCTATAAGTCTCGAAGGTTTCTTGCAGGTTAGATAAGCAAGACTTAAACCATTTTGCATTGAATAAGACAGCATCGCATTATCAAATCAAGTTCTGGATTGTTATATTATATGTAGTAAAACCAGAATATATGGTAGAGAAAAACATATTTTCCGCATGACTTCATCCCACGCGCGTATTTAATAAGTATCTTTATCACACATAAAACCTTCTCAGCCAATAACAGTCGTCTCTACTTAACTGCCACCCCTAGCTATCCGAGATACGCCTCCCCTCTGCGCGTGACGTCATCAACATCATTACGTCATTTCCTACAGCTACACGTGTATGTGTGCGTGCGTGCCCGTTATCGTATCGTTAAATTCGGCTGTGTAACAAAACTCGGAAAATGGTACGCTATCAATTTTCAATGTAACGTTACAACCAGAAATTATGAGGATGTGTTTTATTTGGCGAAATTTCCTTTTGTGTTTTTATGGAGTCATTCATACCAAGTTTTCGATTTTTGGAAGTTGAATAGCGGTAGGGTATGTATATTTAAATTAAAGTAACTACGTGTTTTCATTGCCCATGTTAATCTGGGAAAACTCTTTGGCGAAATAAAAAACAAATGTCTGTTAATGTATCATATCAAATATTTAACGCAGAACATCCATAGACAATGTCATGGTATTCACATGCCGGCTAACCATGCTTGCGTTTTTCATTCACGTATATAATATACTAGCTTCTGCCCGTGGCTTCGCCCGCGAAACGAAGAAGATTTTTTTTCATAGACAATTCAACCACCCACTTCATACCTCTTAAGGGTGGAATTTCGAAAAACCCTTTCTTATTAGATACCTACACTTTACAAAGAACACGCCTTCTAAATTTCAAGTCTTTAGGACCAGCGGTTTAGGCTGTGCGTTGATATATAAGTCAGTCAGGACTTTGAATGTAAATTTATAGATATACATACTACTGTGGTACGAGATTCTGATTTAACAAAATGTAGGTCAACGTCAACCCTGTTACAACTTACAGCCAGCTCTCTCGAAACGATCATCCTACTTCCTCGCAGTTAACTTGCACTTTTCCACAAAAAAAGAATCCTATTTCCTCTTAACACCAAATCGCTCTCAATTTATTGGACCCATAATCGGAATCAATCTTAGTCAGTCCGCATTTTACGCCATTACTCTTTCTTTGCAGGTCACTTATCTTCGATTCGAAAATAATTAATAGTACTGACAGATCGGCGTGTTACACGTATTTATATATCTATCTGGAGATAATTGAAATAGGGCAATGATTTAATTAGAAGAAATGTTTGTTTTGTCTATTTTTTTTTGTGCGTAAGTTTCTGTATTTCCAGTCGCAATCTCAGAAAAAATATCAAAATTGTTTACATTATTACTTCCAATAATAATTTAAGCTGATGCTTATGATCTAATTAAAATAGCTTTGTGAAATTAGCGATAAAAACCATGCGTTTAGTTAACTTTACTCACAGTTTTAACAGCTTTCTTCACTTGAACAATAAACAATTTGAATAGATAGTAGATGTGTAGCGATAAATTGAAACTGCAAATGTGCCTATACGATAATATAGATAGACGAGCTTCTGCCCGCAGCTTCGCCCGCGGCGTGGCCTATGGGAAAATAATTGAACCACCCATTTCACCCTCCTAAGGGTGGACTTTCGAAAAATTCTTTCTTAGCGGATGCCTACGTTATAACATCTATCTGCATGCCAAATTTCAGCCCGATAGATCACTATGTCAGTCAGTCACCATTGAGTTTTATGTATATATATAGATAGATAAACTCTTTATTGACACCAAGATAACATATAACAAAACAGGTCGTAGACTAGATCGTTTCGGTCTTATCGCTAAAAAGCGTATAGAATTTGGTGTTTAATGTTTAAATACTTCTATACCAACGTGGAGATACTATGAGACGTTATTTGTAAAGTACAAAAGCTACCTATTAAGATGTATATACCTATGATATTTTGTAACTCTTCGACCAGTGTAGAACGTTGAACTTGGATAAATTGTTGTTGCAAGCTTTAATAACAAAAAATACTTCCCTAAATACGTTTCTAACGGAACGCAATAATGAATAGTAATCATTGTTCTGAACCAAAACACAAGCAACGACCAACCATAGACAAACCACGTCCTACTTATATTTAAAAAACTTTTTTCTTGTAATGAATACCGGGAAAGTTTGTGTATATTCCAAATCTAAATACATATAACTCAAAGGTGACTGACTGGACTGACTGACATAGTGATCAATCAACGCACAGCCCAAACCACTAGACTGATCGGGCTGAAATTTGGCATACAGGTAGATGTAGTGACGTATTTTTCGAAAGTCTACCCTTAAGAAGGTGAAATGGGTGGTTGAATTATTTTCCCATAGGCCACGCCGCGGGCGAAGCTGCGGGCAGAAACTCGTAGTAAATAAATATCCCCTAAATTATAGGAGGTAATTTTAAATTTAAGAGTTTAGGAATTTGTTTAATACCTATTAACGTAAAGTCTTTAAAAGAACGATAAAAACAGAGCATCAAGAAATAAAAAACACAAGCTGCCAGTTCGATTATCTGAAGTTATTTATATAGTACCTACCTACAACATCAGGGAGGGACACGGCGTAATCTTTTCCCAACTTCTCAACACCGATATCGGAATATCAAAACGCGTTCTGTGGTTTTACAAAAAAACCGCTTTATTCACGAACTTGTTAAGTCGACGTCGAAGTTTCGGTAAGTTTTCATGATTACTTTCGTCGGTTGTCACCCTGCTGAGGAGAAATGTGGGAGGTGTAGGTGACTACTCCACCTCCGAGCATCTTCGAAGTCTTGACGTGACACCTGTCGAAGCCAGAGCCAGACTGATTTGATGTCTCTATTCGTCAGGATTGAAACGTCTGAAACGCGTAGGTAGGTACTTATATTTCAACTTGTGTGCTGATGAATTGCAATGCAAATAGAAAAAATCAAATCGAAATTTTAAAACAGCAATATACTGAAACTTTTACTTAGTACAGCCTGACATAAAACATTTTCAAGAAATCCCAAGCAATCATCACCAAAACGCAATAAATCTTTTGTTACCTTAAATTCTCTGACAGTTCACAACTTCATCCCACAATACGGCATTTAATTTCGCTAAAGCATTACGTTTAATTTCAGTGGGCTGTCTCTACGGAGCGTCGAAGTGGCTCTAAATCTCGCCAAAACACTGGAATTTCCTGCAACAATGTAACTAAACTTGCGTAGTATTGCTGGGGTGGCAACACTCCTGTTTTCGTGGACTTGAAATGCTTTTGCTGGTAGATAGATTTCACACATTTGCTATAGCCACCAGGCCCAGCCATATCTACTATTGTAAGAAAAACTTGAATTCGACTCGAGGCTATCAAAACGGACTTGGGTTCGTTCTAGTAGTGATTGAAAAATATCTAACACATTTTTATATTAGTAATTTACAAGGATTTTTTTTTTATGATATAGCGATAACTGTTAAGTCTTGTTTAATAACATGACTGTTATCCTTAAAGTTGAAGTTTTTAAGGTGTTTGTTTTCCAAGCAATAAGTAAATAGATCAATACTTAAGTAAAAATAGTCTATAAAATGCAAACAATAACCATTTACCTACGTTCAGCAAATCTATTACAATAAATACGAGTAGACAGACCAAAAAGGTCGGCTACCACTATCAAACATATATTTGAACTGGTAACCCTGTTAGCTGGTAACCCTAACCGTCCCGCGAGGATCGCTCTGACTCACTTAATTACCCTTCCGAAATGCCCAGCAGATAATAAAGTTAAATTGACTAAATTACAGGTGGCCGACATGATGTCGACCAGTCGCGACGTAGTTTAATAGCTATGTTTGTGCTGCGACTATCCGATCGTATCACAAAAAGGATAAATAAAGCGATGAGGGAATTCGATGGGAGGGCTGCCCTGTCTAGCCATATTAAACCACCCCATTTAAAAATCAGCCAAAGGACATTCAGCTGAAAGCGGTGCGCATGCGCGGCTGCGTTAATTTAATTTCACGTCTACCTACGTCTGTCAACTAAAAACACCCAGATCAAAATGAACTTGACCAAACCAATTATATTCGCAGACATTAGGTGGCAAAGTAATGCACGAAAAGCAAAACGGCTCTACGCACAGCTTTGCTTAACAGAACTATAATCAGTGATTACAATGAACTTAGTGCAATTTTTTAAAGTACCTACCAAATAATAACTAAAACCGGAATAAGTACCAACAACGTAGGCTATTAACATACTATAACTACTTTTTTATATCAGACAGAGTACCGTTTTTTAACACTTTTCACCTAATGTTCATTTACATTCTACTACATACAGCGACATACTACATATTGCCGAAAGTGGCTCTACGCTAGACCTGAATCGGCAAGATACTTAGCTTAGGGCTAAGGCCTATCTATATAAATTATTTAAAAAAGAGGTAGGTAGACAAACAAAACTTTACTAAGGTTAAAAATGATCGACTAATAGTTTACTGATGAAGGTACTAAAAACGATAACCAAGCGGCAATTTCAAATTGAAATATTTTCTATTTTAACCTTAGTATATATTGACCCTACAACTTCAATTAGATTACGAATCTAAATTCGTACACGGGACATCCTACATCCTAAATTCGTTCGCGGAATAAGTACCATACCTATCCTCAAATATGTTCTGGAAACATCGAATTCAGGAGTTAGAAGCCGGGTTAAATTGAGTTAAGTAAAGTTTGGCTTCAACTTAAGTCAGTAGCGTAACATGTGATTTATTTATCTTGAATCTGAGGCATTTAATTCTGAGGTTTAAGGCTAGACGTTGTTATTAAACTTTTGAAACTTGAATGGATGTAGAGCAAGGAACAAAGATGAACGACTCTGTTAACACCCCGAATACTCTACGTAGGGTCCTATTTCCACATACAACTTCTAATCTCTTAATAATTGAAGGTAGGTATGTACAAATTATTAATTTTTTTTATTACTTGGTTTATTAGTAATGCGTAATACACATAACTAGTAAAAAAATCTAGCTCACAAATGTTTCAAACGAACTGTTTGGTAAAACAATTTTTAAAAATCGTGAATCAAGAACTAGGTCCTTGATCTATTCGATTCTTATACTGTGCATGTAGTGAAATAATAATCAGCCATCGTGGCTACTAATTGATTTTAAAAAAGTTTACTTACGTAAATATCTCCAAAATTCTAAGCTTCAGATTTCCTCCAATACAAAAGTTGTCTGGAAGTTGGATTAATTTAATATCTGAGGGAGTGGACATTTTCAACTACAGCCTGTCGAACTTCACAGAAGTAGCTCTAAGATATATAGAAATTAATAGTATATCTTAACTATATACATATATATATATACATATTGTAATAATAATATTAGGTCTTTACCTATGAAATTGCCGTATTGTTTGAAAAAAGTTAAAGTACTTTTTTTTTCAAACTTATTTATTTCTTTTATTCAAAGTAATCACCCCTGCAATCAATGCATCTTTGCCAACGCTGTGGCAGTTTATGGATGCCCTTCTTGAAAAAATCAGCAGGACGGGAGACAACAAACTCATCAAAGGCGTTTTGTACTGCCTCTCGGGAATTGAATTTTTTTCCCGCTAAAAAGTTGTCCAAATTTTGGAAAAAGTAATAGTCGGAAGGCGCAAGATCTGGTGAGTATGGCGGATGAGGGAGAGCTTCCAAACCCAACTCATACAGCTTAGAGACGGTCTGTTGTGCAGTATGGGGTCGCGCGTTGTCGTGAAGTAGCAGTGGAGACGACCGATTGACCAAAGCTGGTTGCAGACGTGCGAGTTTCGCCATCATTGTGGTCAGTTCTTCAATGTACACATCTGCAGTAATGCTCTCGCCGTTTTGTAAAAAGCTATGATGAATCACACCAGCACTAGACCACCAAACTGTGACCATCACCTTTCTAGGGGTCATTTTTCGTTTTGCACATTGCTTTGGTACCGAACCAGGATCTAACCAACTTGCTGAGCGCTTTCGATTGTCAAAAAGAATCCATTTTTCGTCGCACGTAACAATTCGGTTCAAAATTCCTTCATTTCTGTGCCTGTTAAGCAGCGCAAGGCAAGTCTTGACGCGTACGTTGCGCTGGCGATCGTTAAGTTCGTGGGGCACCCATCTATCAAGCTTTTTTATCTTGCCAATCTGTCGCAAATGGACCAATATTGTTTTGATGCTGACATCAAAAGCTGCTGCCAGCTCAGCTGTAGATTGAGATTCATCAGCTTCCACAATCGCCTTTAATTCATCATTGTTGACCAAAGTTTCCGGACGACCACGAGGTTCATTTTTCAAGTCAAAATTCCCAGAACGGAACCGAGCAAACCAATAACGGGTTGTACGTTCGTTTGTACAGTTCTCTCCGTAAACGTCGTTGATGTTACGTGTCGTTTGTGCCGCGTTGGTGCCACGACGGAACTCATATTCCATAATTACACGAAATTTCAAAGTATCCATTATGAGGAAAAATGTTCAAATGTAATGAAAATACAACGCTAATCAATAAACAAAAGACTTATATTGTAAATAGAATGTCATATTTTTAAAACAAAATTAATTTGAATTTAGAATTCATAGCCAATCAAAACTTTTTTTTGTTTGAAAAAGTCTGTACTGCAATACGGCAATTTCATAGGTAAAGACCTATTATTTATTATAAGTTGTAACATCGCATTGGATATTTGTCTGTAATGATGCTACAATTCTGTTGATGAATAAATAAATAAATAAATAAATAAATAAAATAAAAATCTATTTATCTTCATAAATTCTAAAACTAAAACAGTGCTCACTATAACTACAATTAATACACGGCTAACACTCACGAGATACGGTCGAATAACTCGACCGGTGTTCACTATGTCAAAATCCTAGCGTACATTTATCATTACGAAAACTCCAACAGGACAACTAATATGCTAAACAAATGCAAACAATTACAGACACATGTATAATTGAAACATAACGTACCTGTTACACACGTAATAAAGTTTTATTATTTAATGTAAATTATGTAAATGTTAATGTAGGTAAACATGCGTACTTAGCAGACTAGTCAAATAGGTTAACTTATAAGAAAGTTCTGAGTCAGATTATTACTATAATCTATTACTGTATCATTCATTTTATTTCGGGGTTAACAGAAAGGCAGGTAGACAAAAAGACAGGCAGGTAATGCCCTTTATGTCTCGCCACCTTTTGCTTACCCTTCATAAACATATCAATCTTCTTAAACCTAGGTATACGTTAAATCTTCGTTTAGGTTAGGTTCGTGTATTGTTTATCTTACCCTAAAGTATTGTATTAGAGTATAAATGATGTTATTATTAGCCATTGCCTACGACTTTACTCGTGAGCACTAATACAGTTTGTGATGTACACCATCCAATAGGTACCAAAGTCTTTCCCCAGGGATCCACCCTTTCTCCGTGTCCATACCTTTTATCACGGTTCAGTTCAGCCGTTTAGTCGTAAAAACGTCACAAACACGCACAGAGACAGGCTGACAGCTTTACTTTCGAATATACTTAATTTTAGCAAAATAGGATTTACTTTGTAACGACAACTATTGCCATTTAAAAAGCCCGACTCAATAGAGCTTACAATTTTCCTATAAAAAGTCAGTCGCAAAAAGGCAACCAATTACCCTGAAAGCTAAAACTTTCACGAAGTAAATAAATACCTATATACGCATCGCCACAAAAACAAGGTCTTAAAACAACGCCGGATATTATTCTGAAACTTTCTACTTTCATTTTTGCTAAAGCTCTCTTATTTCGTTAGATATAGAGTAGATCTGTTACATTAGATAAATGCTACGGTTACCAAATATTAATTAAGTTCTTGTCGGATCATGTACAAACGAATATACCCTATCCAATAGTATATCACAAAGTCCTTTCCCAGCGATCATATTCAAATATCGATTGTATACCAATTCTATTACATATCACGCACAGATAGGTATAAATTACTATTAACAAGACAAACTATGCTCCAACTAATCACCATACAGATAAGTCGTATAATTAAACTATTCAAACATACACCAACCAATATAGGAACGTAAGTCATTAGTTTCTCGTTAAATACTTGTATATCGAACCGAATTGCTATTTCTAGTTCGCCACGAGCCTCTTCGTTAATTTAAACTAACTGTTCACGAATATACAAGGCGTAGCGATGCTTGAAACACGTGCCATTGTACAGCCTTCCCCTCAAGCTATAAAAAACCCGAAATGGACCTTGTGTCTAAACGAATAAAGGTTGGTAATGTTCGTGGCTGTGTCGAGGACTGTACGTACAAGAGCTACCATCGGTTTTATTCGCTCTCATTGTAGTGCGAGTCGATTAATGCCAGTTGTTCGTATAGTCGTGTAGGTATGAGTTGGACTGCGTCGGTTACAAAAACTACGCACGCAATCACACTCGTACACATTTCTAGGTATTGCACTTCAGAGAGAAAATTCTGCTTCACTGACTAGTGGAAAATGTGGCACGTAATTCGTGCTTCATGATGGCTATTCGCGAGAAATATTCAAGTATAAATTGGTTGCGTTTGTCATGGTTGTAAAACAAGTGTTACAATTAGGAAGTGTACTGCTATGTACTATAAGCATGTTGGGAAAAGTTTTTTTGCAAACTACCTGATGGCCTCAGCGCCGCGCGCCTATTGCGTTTATACGTCTATATAATTAAGATTATTTGTAAAGGTTTCCTTCAGGTTTCAACATATCTTCCACAGATAAGAAAACTAGTTTTTCGCGTATATATCAAAATTTCCACTAAACTACGTCAGCACATCGTGTGTGTTGGTACTTGTCTGTGCTGTCTCCGTACCAAACACTTTTTTTAGGTTTACTAGCTATGTCCGCTTGGAATTTCCGTGCTGTATATTCCACAGGAATTATATATTGAATTAAAATGTAGGAATATATGTTATTCCAAGACCTATAAAGTATATATAAAGTATCTATACACACCAAGTTTCATCAAAATCCGTTCAAACGTTTGAACAAACATATCTACTAACGCAAACTTTTGCAGTCGGATAGGATTTATCCCTTTGGGGGTATCTATTTTTGTATTTGTAGTGTATTTTGCCATAAAATACCTACATGCATATACTAGGTTCTATTTTTTTCGGTTGATGTGTATTTTGATTATTCAATGAACCCAATATGAGCAATGCAAACGTAGCAGATACCTACATAACATGAACTTTGAAAATAATAAGAGACGTTTAACATAGCCCAGGATGAGATACTGTTTAAGAGATATACTCGTAGCTAAGATTTATTTACCTCGTCCTTTGCCAAGTTCATGTGACAATTACAAGTTTGTCAGGCGGGACGGAATAGGTGCTTTCTCTAGAACTACGCGTGGTGAATCGGCATGCGTTCATTACCACACTCATTACTCGGCTAAATAACTAATAGCCTCCAGTCGGGAACATTACAGTTATTTCCAATGTAAATGTAGAGTCAACGACAACATAAAGGTAATGTACAAAATTAAGGATTCGATTTAGAAAACGAGATTTCAACTATGTTTTATCTATGAAGATCGTTTTAATCGATTGCGGGCGAGCCTTAGGTAACCCGCAGAATTACAGAATAACTAATACAATACAGAATGCAGTAGTAGGTACTCATATCAATCAACACTTGACCGAACGCTATTTAATGGTTTTGTAAAATAAATAACGGATAAACTCACGTCAATTAAAAGTCGAAATTACTTCGACCAGGTTTCGGACATACTCGATATCCTTCTTCTGAGAGCCAATTACTAACGCAAGTGGGAGTCAGTTACGTGCTGACGCTCGCGAAAGCCGCCGCGGCTTGCTTTAGTAACTGGCTCCTTACAAAATGTATCATACTCACGATCGTTTTCAAACTAAAAATGGATAAATGCACAAATCTTTTTTGCCCTTTTTTTAAGCCTGTTTACAAAGGTCTCCCATTTTCTTTAATCAATATAATAATCTGCCATAGTGTGGGATCAATTTCACTTGGAATTTGTAGATCGTCACGCTATCTACCTTTATCAGGGTTATGACGTCGCTGTATATTTTCTTTTTATTGACATTTTTAGAACATTTAGTCACTATCTCGTCACGTTATTTGTTTTGTGGCGTGCCGTACTGCAGAACCTGAAACAGAAAAACAAAAATCAAAAATCAATTGAAATAATAAAATGTACAAAATAATATTCGAACGCCATGTAAACTTACCGCGCCTTCGAAGACAATATATACTCTACGGAAGCGATCGCTTTGCCGCTGCTACGGAACGAGCTCGGGAGTAGTGAGAAACACGGCATACCCACACAAAACAAGATATCATTCGTCGTAACAATTGTAGTTCTCATTTCGTGCTAAAAATATTATAATTTATGATTTTTGAACTTTCTGTTTGTTAAATCGTTGTTGTGAACAGTGAATAAAAGTGAATCGAACATTATTGAGTGTATTCCTGATAATCCGGAAGTCCATATCTGCATTTGATTGCAATATATAAATGTGGGACAGTTTCTCCCACAGTTTCAATAAAAAAAATATGCGGGGCAGTCTTTGGAGAATGCCGAGAGAAGTGAAAACTAAGTAACTTGTGACACACAGATCATAAGAAGCGTGCGGTGACGATGACGCGAGTTCCATGTTTTTGTTCACCCAAAAAGTGCTCAAAGCGCCTAAAGAAGTTTTCACTTCAAAAAAATGATTTTGGTAAGCTATTTTCGCCGCAGATTGTACGCAGGGACATAGTACATAATATTATACTAACTATTATTATACGAGCGCCGGCACTCCTCCCGCTCCGTTTCTCTAAGTCGAGAATCACTTACTACTTGGGATAAAAGTTTCAGACGTGTTATAAACAATATTATTGCCGCCATAAAACGTTGATGTACTTAGTAAACGATGAAACTAAAAGACTTTTCTGCCTCAACATGAAGTAATAAACTTTGCAGTCCATTATGCGGTTAGTACTTTAAGTGTGTTATTTCGAATTCAGATAGCAAGTGCTAGGTATTTATACATATGATAGGTATATACATATAATAGGTCTTTACCTATGAAATTGCCGTATTGCAGTACAGACTTTTTCAAACAAAAAAAAGTTTTGATTGGCTATGAATTCTAAATTCAAATTAATTTTGTTTTAAAAATATGACATTCTATTTACAATATAAGTCTTTTTGTTTATTGATTAGCGTTGTATTTTCATTACATTTCAACATTTTTCCTCATAATGGATACTTTGAAATTTCGTGTAATTATGGAATATGAGTTCCGTCGTGGCACCAACGCGGCACAAACGACACGTAACATCAACGACGTTTACGGAGAGAACTGTACAAACGAACGTATAACCCGTTATTGGTTTGCTCGGTTCCGTTCTGGGAATTTTGACTTGAAAAACGAACCTCGTGGTCGTCCGGAAACTTTGGTCAACAATGATGAATTAAAGGCGATTGTGGAAGCTGATGAATCTCAATCTACAGCTGAGCTGGCAGCAGCTTTTGATGTTAGCATCAAAACAATATTGGTCCATTTGCGACAGATTGGCAAGATAAAAAAGCTTGATAGATGGGTGCCCCACGAACTTAACGATCGCCAGCGCAACGTACGCGTCGAGACTTGTCTTGCGCTGCTTAACAGGCACAGAAATGAAGGAATTTTGAACCGAATTGTTACGTGCGACGAAAAATGGATTCTTTTTGACAATCGAAAGCGCTCAGCAAGTTGGTTAGATCCTGGTTCGGTACCAAAGCAATGTGCAAAACGAAAAATGACCCCTAGAAAGGTGATGGTCACAGTTTGGTGGTCTAGTGCTGGTGTGATTCATCATAGCTTTTTACAAAACGGCGAGAGCATTACTGCAGATGTGTACATTGAAGAACTGACCACAATGATGGCGAAACTCGCACGTCTGCAACCAGATTTGGTCAATCGGTCGTCTCCACTGCTACTTCACGACAACGCGCGACCTCATACTGCACAACAGACCGTCTCTAAGCTGCATGAGTTGGGTTTGGAAGCTCTCCCTCATCCGCCATACTCACCAGATCTTGCGCCTACCGACTATTACTTTTTCCAAAATTTGGACAACTTTTTAGCGGGAAAAAAATTCAATTCCCGAGAGGCAGTACAAAACGCCTTTGAAGAGTTTGTTGTCTCCCGTCCTGCGGATTTTTTCAAGAAGGGCATCCATAAACTGCCACAGCGTTGGCAAAGATGCATTGATTGCAGGGGTGATTACTTTGAATAAAAGAAATAAATAAGTTCGAAAAAAAAAAACTTTAACTTTTTTCAAACAAAACGGCAATTTCATAGGTAAAGACCTAATATAATAAGTATTTATACATAACTAGTTGCGCCCCTCGGTTTTACCCGCGGATAAAAAGTATTTTAATTATTTGCTCATCCCACGGCAAAATTTCGCTTTTCCGGGATAAAATGTAGCCTATATGTTAAAAACAAGATAAGGTACTCCAAATCAAGTTATTGTACACAAGTATATAAAATTACAATGTGCTTATGTCAAATATTAGAACAGAAAACTGCGATACGAAGCTTCGATTACATCTGTAAAGAAGAAGAACAAGAAACTTTACAGTGATGTATTTTTATTTATTTTGTTCTACTAAGTTTTAAATTAATAAACACATTTACTCTCTCTCTCTCTCTCTCTCTCTCTCTCTCTCTCTCTGAACATCAACTTTTAGGTACCTACTTAATCTAAATCATGTAGTCCCAATTAATGAGATCTATACTCTCAAAGCATAACTTTAAAGTTAGTACTCCTAGTAGGTAGATAACTACGTTAAACATTATGTAGGTAGTGCTTATTTTGCACGAGCCTAAATAGGTACAGACTATGAGTAAATTACTACATGCCTGTGTAAGATAAGATCGGTGTTAAGGAGAGCGAGTGTTACAATAACGAGGTATAACAAAGCTGTCTACTCTAGCGGAATGAAGAACTATTCTCCAGCGGATTCTAGGAGTTCTATAACATATTCCTTGAGTAAGTTAGAAATTCCGACATACTTATTTGAAAGTAACAGTGTTTTAGTATAGTATACAAGCCAGAGTATATAAATATTCGTGAACAATTCACACAGCGCCATCTAGCCCCAAACTAAGCATATACGGTTACTAGCTTGTACTATGGGAACCAGATGACTGATACAGTACTTATATACTTTTTGTTTGTAAATACATACATAGAATACAATACAACACCCAGAAACAGAACAAACATCGATGCTCAATACACAAATGTTTTTTCTGAATGGGTATCGAACCCACAATCTAGTTCGCAAGGCAGGGTTACTGCTAACTGAGCTACCGGGTCAGTCAAAATATATAAAATAAAAACTGATGCTTTAGTACAGCGATACTTTAAAACATGATATTTATATAACGTTCGATGGAAAAAATATAGATATAACCAGAGGATGCGTTTATTGCGTAGGTATAAAACCTAATCGCTACCAACGTTTCTTAATTCGATGTATCAATTTTCCACCGCAAAATCGGAAGGTAAATCTGTAAAAGCAACCAAAAGCAAAGTTTAAAACGGAATGGAACACGGCCAAAAGGGAACTTCTAAAACTGTTATCGCACCAATTAGAATTGAAACTGTTATACGCTTCTCAAGATTTGTAGCCTTTGTAGGCTCAATTTAGTAGCGAAATCTCTTCATTTTACGGCGCCTCTGAAAGCTCAGGTTGTTACTTAGTTTGATTTTAGACTGTTGAGGAGGACTAAGTTTTCAAACAGATAAATCTGGTATATCTGTTGTTGTTGCTCGCCATTTTGACTTTATGAGTTTAAAAAGTTACTTTGAAATGTCATGATCACTAAGCTTCAGTTTTTTTTATTCTATAGGTACTTACGTATTTACCTGAACGTGGGTAATTTTAAGGATCACTTAATAAAATAAAACCTACCAATGTACTTATATAATACTAGTGGCCCGCCCCGGCTTCGCACGGGTATTTAATATATATCTATTATAGATTGAGATATAAACTATCCTATCTCTCAAGTTGGATCGAACTGCACATGGTGTGCGAATTTTATTATAATCGGTTAAGTGGTTTAGGAGTCCATTGAGGACAAACATTGTGACACGAGATTTATATATATATTAAGATAGGGATTTTTTGTCTGTGTAAGTTATAATATTTATATAATTAATATAATATTAATACAAGTGAATTTCTACTAGAGTTACAGTTTGAAATACAGTGTAGACATGAATGTCTTTACACGCATCCATACCTACATTAAACAAATGTTCAAATTAAATAACATTCCAACAAGCATCCAGCCACATCAATAAACATAATTTTCCTAAAACAACGTTCCAACCAAGGAAACTGGTTTTAACTGATAAAAGACATGACGCATAGCGTAATATAGGACTTGTTATTGCAGTACTCCGGCGGAACTATGGGTGGTGGATGCGCGACGACAGGGACGAGGGTGCCTACAGCCGCGTCGCCGGCTAACACGGCCTCGTCGTCTTCTTCAAACACGGGGTCAGCAGGAGGGACCCGCTCGACCAGCCTGAGTACCGCGCCGCCTCCGCCCGCCTCCTCGGCCTCAACAACCGGCCTGGGCGGCGAACAACTGAGCCGCACCAACCTCTACATCCGAGGACTTAACCAGAACACCACTGATAAGGACCTCGTCCAAATGTGCCAGATGTAAGTTATCTAAGTGTCCGTTTACAACGATTGCGATTTGTGTTAGCGGGTTTTTGTTGATATTCATCTGTTTTTTTTTTTCAGGTATGGCAACATAATTTCAACAAAAGCAATATTGGATAAAAATACGAATAAATGTAAAGGTAAAGAAAATTCATAAAAGTACGTCCTTTAACACTATCATAGCTGATAAAACTTAAGTTATCTATACCTACTTCCAGTATTAAATCTGTGCATAGTATTTTCACGTATGTATAAAAGTTGATTTTCAATTATATTCTTATCCAAATAGAACTTTTGCATCTATGACAATTGATTGATTAAAAATACATTAATATTTTCTAGAATACCATATACCTACCTTCATTAAACTAATCCATCTATGGTGAGACTTTTTCCAATATATGCACGAACACTAGATATATATACATTCAATTTTATTCATATTTATGATTATTATTCTTGTTCTTCTTGTTTATAATATTTGTTTTATATGAATAATCTTCTTTTCGGTAGATACCATTTTCACTATATTACTGCACCATAGCACAGATGATAACTAAATATATGTCTTTAAAAATACTGCACAGTAAGTTGATGTTTGTCACAGTTTTCAACTCGTGTCACATTTTCCATCACGCTACTCTCGAGTAGGCATTATTCGTGCTCATTAGAAACATATTTCTGACGTTCTCTAGTTGTTACTTATTCTAGAAGTCCAGTGTAACGAAGCATGAATCATCCAAGTAATAAGCGAAGTTTTACCATAATCGAGCGGCTGAAGCAGGCTCATTATTTCATGTTCTATTTCACTTTGTTTTTACAGGTTACGGTTTTGTAGATTTTGAAACGATCGCGTCAGCGGAAGCAGCTGTAAAAGGATTACAAGCCAAAGGTGTTCAGGCCCAGATGGCTAAAGTGGGTATCTGGTTCCTGCGTAGACTGAACCGTGTACGTTGTGCATGCAAGTAATACTATTATGACTAACCGCCTGCTCCTAATCCGCTGTCTTTCTCCTAAGATAACATTCCACCTTTACGAACACTGGGGGACCCGAAGTATAAAGCTCCTGAACTCCATTATTCCCCACAAACATACAAATTAAACAAAACCATTAAGCGAAAGGGGAAGGCAAGTGTGAAATTAAAGCAAGAAACATTACACGAAAGATAATACCTCTTTAAAGGGATAAAACACAAATACAGTACTCCAGCCACGTCTTATAACTGTTACGAGGCAGCTGAAAGCATAACGATGCTTTAGCGCCTCTCACAATTTATTTAGATTACCCGAACATTTTGCCCTCTGCCGTCAGTCCCATCCTTTATTCCCTTCTACCTTTACTTATAGCTTTAGTACTTTACCCTGTTATCTCTTGAAAAATGCTATAATACTTTATTAAGCATTAAAACTTAAAGCCGTGTTCTCTATCTGTAACACTTGCTAGATTTGAAGTTATATATTTATATGCATACTTGTAGCAAGATCCTGTCCCGAGGTAAATAGACTAACAGCAAGATAATGCCTATGTTTGTTTGATTCAATAGATGTTTTAAAGTGTCTAGATGAAGTAGGTCCTGTGTTTAGATCATCGACATAATGGGCGGTTCATGTTTTGCAATGTCACGGTGAAACTTTCATCGTCACCGGAATTTCCGATCATTCATTTGTCAGTCCATTTGTGGGAACATCACGAGTGGTTATTCGGTCCGACGAGATATTGAACAAAAGGTCTAACACTAATGTGTTGTAAGTATTCACTCCCTCAATGGTGCGCATTTTGGACGCAAATAACGCTTACTTAATTATATACTTCAGACATTTCATCCTGTTAATTCTATCTATTGTCGTTGCTTCAGCGTTATAACAATGTATTCGCTACTGGGCTCGGGTACTTCTATGCTTTCGATATTAAATTAGTGTGTATGCAAGTTTTAACTAGCTTCATAATCTCTATGCTGATGTATACTATGCCCATGTCGTTGATAACACCTACATACGTAATATTATTTAGTATATTTAGATCGATATGCTGATTTACGTCAGTGCTGACGCTTCAGTGTCTAGATAATCTTGCGGGCTTCAAGCTAATTTTTACATTATCAGAAACAGCCTTTACGTTGTTAACAATTAACGCTTAATAATAACAATATTGCCAAAGTTAAAATGTCGCCTAAGTTTATTTAAATGTACCTGAACTCCTAAATGTAAATAGAAGAAAAGGCGCATCCACTTGACCAAAAGTTTGTCAAAGTCTCTAAACTCAAAGGTTTTGTACTTGCAAAGTTATTGTGAGAACTGCTACAAAATGTTTACAGTAATTTTATGATCTTGTCAAAGTTTATTTCAAGTCCAGATAAAGTCATGATAATATTCGAGTCTCAAAATTTCATATATATGTTTAGTGAGCTACAGGGCGATTGCTACACATATTTAAATGGGTGTTTACAGCAACAAGAGCAGGATCCGACAAACCTGTACATGGCTAACCTGCCACCGCATTTCAAGGAGAATGATGTGGACCAACTGTTGGCCAAGTTCGGCCAGGTTGTGTCCACGAGGATCTTGCGCGACACCCACGGTCAAAGCAAGGGGGTCGGCTTCGCCAGGATGGAATCTAGGGAGAAATGCGAGCAGATTATCCAGGTAAGTATCTATAAAAGAACTGAAATATCTTCTACCAATTTCCATATCCCCATTTTAGTAATCTTTACCTTAAGCATCAAGATCAAAACATAAGCATTAAGCGAGTTAGAACGCATGCCTTTGAAACTAACTTGTTACATTGATTCGTTTTAAATACTGAGCTCACAGGCTCTTATGTATTCTGGAAGCCGTAAAAGTGCCACGCAAATAATCAGTTATTACTTACTTAAACCAACTCGCCCGCTCAACTGGGTATTTACCGGATGAACAGCGAGCTATTTACTACTTCTGTGTCATGGTTTCAAGGACAGGGAAGCCTGTGAAATCGTGTTTATTGTCTTAGAAGTCTAAGTTCGAGACATACGAGTATATTCTTCAATTTCTTCAGTTCCGAGACTGAGGATACTTATTTGCGAAGATTTTTTCAAGACATATTTAAAGTAATTATAGGGCTTTATAATGGCCTAAAATCATGTAAGCTTATCTCAATATGTACTATTTAGAAAGTGACCTATATCGAAAACTAATAAAGGAACCAGAAATATAATTTTGTTCTTTGAAATAAACTTCATTATGTACCTATCTATATAATTCGTTTCATGCCCAATCAAAAACAAATAAGTGTTTTCTGCCCATCATTAGTTTAGAATTTGTAGTTACCTCTCAGATTAAAGACCAGCTTGAATCCCTGCCTTCCAACGTCTCTGCTTATCGAGACTTCCAACTGCGAGCGCATTGGACAATCGGATGTTTTAGCTGTCGCAGTTTCAAGCCTCGGGAGCGGTACCAAATTTAGGCCCAAAAATTTTAATTTACGATGTTAGCATTTTCAGATGTTCAACGGCAACCCGATCCCGGGTGCCAAAGAGCCGTTGCTAGTGAAGTTTGCCGATGGCGGCAATAAGAAGAAGTCGCTGTACAAGAACAACGATGGGACTGGACGCATTTGGCGAGACAACAATGACTCCATCACGCAAGTAAGTACCATACACTTCTTAGAGCTTTTTCTTGCTAACTCTTCATTGTTACCTTTAATAGTCTAATCTATAACATTTTATAAACTTTTGCGACTTATACTCATATTATAAAATGGCTCTATTTGCGCACAGAAAGTAATTCTGTCGAAACATCGATATTAGTCAAAATTATGTTTTAATAAATTTCTTTGCACGAATAGACCCGTTTTATTTTTATAATATACTTATTATATTTAAGAAGCATGGTTAATGAATTCAAGCCAGACTTTAGCATAAAGATAAAACATTTATTTTAATCTAGGTATATCCTTGATTTATATGCGTAGATAAAGCCTGACTGTTGTGATCAGTATCAATAAGACGGAAAAATTAAAAGAAGTTCTCGATAACGATTTTCTCCCGTACCATCTTCTCATAGAATGGCATATTCAAATATTTCAAATTAAGAATATTTTATGCGCTAAATCGTTAAGAGCAACACTAGAATTTTATAGCCACCAGAACGCGTACTATAAAAGTGTAGTATTGCATCATAATATTTGGTTTATAATCAAATCATCTTTCCTAACATTTCCCTGAGAACCAGTCCCATAATAACACGTAACGATAATGTACAAGTACATACGCTTACAATGCAATGTCTTCATTAGCAATAAAATTTGCATAAAACGCCTTCCGGCTGCGTTACACGGAGCCAGTTTATGGGCTTGCTGCAAGTCTGCATGCATTTTGAAACATTCCTTCGGCTGCGGGACCATTTTGTTATTAATATTAACGTTTACTGTAATTAATATATACAGGTATTAATAAATGATGAATTTATTGTAGGTCTACAACCTAGGCATACTGCAATCTTTTTTTTTGAAGATATATTATTTTTGGGATTTCACTCTTGCTTAAATTTTGGTACACTACCTAATACTGTATATGTATCTTGTTATAAAAGTATGTACTTATCTGAACCCTTGTTATGTTTAATGTAGGAAAAATCTTATAATATATTTTAGTCCCTATCGTTCACCTAAGAATGCCTATAGTCCCACTTCGATTTAAAAATTAAATTATGGAGTACCTAATTCTCAAAAAGATGCCACATATAGCATATCTGGGATCCGCAAAAACATATCTATTTTATTCAAAATTTGTTTAAGGACTTTTCCCACATGGTATGCAGCGAAACCATTTCTATAAAAAAATAATTTACATTGCGTCCTTACATCTACATAAAAAGTTGTTCAGAAACCTCCATCCAATCTAATACCAGCTCAATGCACGACATATTGAACTCTGACACTGGAATTCCAATTGATAGAACACCGAAGATTGAAACTAATAGGTGACAGTACAAGTGCCCCCATATAGACCGTGGCAATGCATACTCATTAAAGATTAGCCTTATTCTCTGGCTCTGCAGGCGATGGCCGTCAGCTCCGTGTACGCTGGAGGGGTAGGCGGGGGCGCGGCTGGCGCAGACTGCGCGGGGGTGTACCGCGGCGGTGCAGGAGTGTACGGCGTGACTGCGTTCCACCACCACCCGCAGTTACATCATCATCATCACGCCGCGCATCCCGCCACGTGGCTGGCGCCGTACGCGGCTCTCATCCCACCGGCGCATCCCACGCACCATGCGGCGCATCAGGCGCATCCGACCCACATACCCATCGACTCGGTGCCTAGCCAATATGTAAGTATACATTCACTGTTACATAGTCTAGTGATGACGCAGTATAAAGAGGATATAGTTTTACTTTGAGTCGCGTCCTTTACGATATTCAAAACCGATTATTACAATATACATTAGTTTAATTTGTTTCAATAATACTTTTCATTACTTCGGATACGAGCCTAAAACTGTTTGATAAAAGCAAAGAAAACGCAAACACAAATATAAACTGTTCCTCTTTAGACTGTGTAGATGAGAAGCGGCCGAAATGGTAAATATGCCAGATTAAAAACTCGTAACAATGAAATGAGAGTACAAAAGCGCGGTGGTTAGCACAAAATATCTCAATTAAAACGGCCTGAATCAACGCAGCGGCACAAAGAGGGGCATCCAGTCAAACAAAAAAACAATGCAAACGACTGACGGCGAATCTCTGTTTTCCAGGTAAACTGGGACAGCTTAAGGCCGGATAGCGAATTATACGTGAGTGCATAAAGTTATCGAAGCTGTGCTAACCTTTCAAACCCTGCTTATAATATAATCCATTGATAAGCGCTCCTTACGCTTTCTGTTACACGCGCCGCCATTGTGTACCCCGCCTGACATATATCATATACTCATAGATATAATAAATAACTGATGACAGAATGATAATGCATATTTAATAGGATGTGCTTTGGTGTATCGCTCTTTGTTTTGTCACACATCGCATATTGCGACGCTACTGACACGAGCACTGTGCGATATGTGCCGTAACACTTCGACCAAACCCGCGACTGCACGTTTAGAATAATCTATGTTTAAAGTTGACATAAAATTTTAATTCAAATGATTCGGTCCCGAGTTTGGTGGTTGGTTCAGCGGAGGCCGCGACTAAGCGAGCATATGTTCCGCAGTACTTCGCGTCGCACCCGTACCAGTACTTCGCGGGTCCGAGCGCGCCGATCATCCAGATGCCGATGGAGAGCGAGCACGCGTCGACCGCGGCATCGCCGGACGAGGCGTACCAACCCTACCCGCCTCCCAAGTAAACAACCCACGCTGCAACTAAACGTGCTGTACACGAGCCAAAAATTCAAAGCAACTGTGACTTTTTACAATGTTAATTTGTTTTAGTTTTAATTTGCGGCCGTTCTAGACTTCATCGAAAGCTCCGCGTTCAAAAACGCGCCTTCTATTTATTTGATTCGCTTGAACTGTTTTACTCGACGCGATGCTTCGTCCCCTGACGGCCAACGCTGTGATGTTTTGATGAGGTCTTTTGACGGTACGACGGGAGGATTTGATTGTATAGATATAGCTGCAATTTTTAAATGTGTTTTTACATCATAATTTTATTATTGTTTTACGAAGAAATAAATTTAAGATTTTTAGGCGCAGGTTTTGAATATGTTGACAAGATTTATTTAAGATAGTTAGGTATTTATTTTTAGCATAGTATAATTTCGGTCGAGATGGTATCATATGGTTTGCCTCGGGGCATTCTTTTTATTGTTTTTATTTTTTCAGTGTCATATAAAATGTAAGTGATGTTTACAATTATTGGAGA
This sequence comes from Ennomos fuscantarius, assembly GCA_905220475.3. NCBI lineage: Eukaryota > Metazoa > Arthropoda > Insecta > Lepidoptera > Geometridae > Ennomos > Ennomos fuscantarius. The sequence goes on along the minus strand of HG992037.1, from coordinate 7,559,389 downwards.
ATCGACAAAAATTAAACTGAAAATTCGTGCAATCGGAGCATACATATTAATGTATCAAAGATTATTTGAAATTATTAGATACCATTTTATTATTTTATATTTATTCTAAAAATTTATTTTTACACACAAAATTTACTATTTATTTTATTATATACCTACAACGGGCATAAGTGAGGGTCAGCAATATCTGGAATGAGGAGAATAGTGGGATAAATTGAAATGGTCATATCATGTGGAATCAAAGAATCAAAGATATTTACTAACGAATATAGTATGAGGTTATTGAGATGGCTTTATGTGTGTAATGGTTAAGGGTGGCAACACCGAGTAGGATCGTTATGCCGAAGATTTAGAATCTTCAATGGAGAATAAGTATTTCTAAAATACAATAGAAGTAAAATTTTGTTACGTTTTGTTGGAAAATTGAGGCAGCTTCTAGAAGCGTATTAGAAATTTACAGTTAACGTTTTGAAGAGTTCTTTGACCGCCACCATGTGGAGGGTCGTAAGAAGTGTATTGCATAGGAACATGTTCAGTAAATTAAGCGTGGTGCTTTCCCTTCGTTTCGAAAAATTGTACTCGTAATACAGTATTAAACACACAAGTCATGATTCATACTGGCGCAGTCTTCCAAAAGCAGTTGATTTCTATTTAAATAAGTGGTGAAGCGCAAAAATTAATGCGGCTTTCCCCGTCGTGTAAGCTTGATGTTTTCAATGCGTATTACCTTGATACGGTTTGTCAGGCGTGTAAGCTTGATACGATATTTCAAGCGGTTCTAGCTTGATACGTCATTCTCGTATCTACAAAATGTACCAAATCTGTTGCAATATTTAATTTACGCATAATTTCCAACATCACATAGGTTTAATATATAATCTAAAACTGTACAATAACAATAAAGTCGTTGCCAAACCCGAACACAGACTGAATTTATGTATACCTACTGTTGACTTCCAAATTATTTCCGTTTTATAGTAACTGTACGTAGCTCTCGGTATTCGACATGGCAATAACTAAAGTAACACTACTGGTTCGCAACTTCAGGCGGGATACATCCAAGGCACGAGCGGTAGCGGGGTAAGGGAAGACACATCTGTTTTGTATTGTTATGGTACCAAGCAAGAGTCGCAAACGTTGCCTAAATAAAATGTTATATGCTAACTTTGTACTAACTTTTTACGGTTTACGTAGAATTCTATCTAATTATAAGCTACTTGCTACAACCCCCGCACGAGCCATGGTCGTATACCGTCAAGTTGGGTACCTTTATAACCCTGCCTAGGGTAAGTGACTTCCAAATGTAACTTCTGCGCTTATGTGGCACAACCGTGCCAATAACACGGCAACATTTAGCAATAAGCAGTTGTATGTAAATTCTATTTATACATTTTACGAGTCTATACAATTTTGTACGTTAACTCATGTTCGGACACATGATTATTGAAGTGATCCTTTTTTGAGAATCGTGTATTGAAACAACTGTAGTCGTTATTTTGTAGGCGGTCGGCACATTCCACTAGAAAACTTCAAACAAAATTCCACGATTGATTTCCAGACGACGAAATGTAAATGGATTTCAAATCCGAGTGCGAGAGCGCCGTATTGGCGCAAACGAGCACTTTTGTACCATCACGTAGGTTTTGGGTACACTTTATGACTTTATATGAAATTTGATATTTTTATAATGAATATATATAAATTATACATGGATATGTATACATGTATATACATTGTTGATGGGTACGAGTAAAGCCTACTATATCGCAACTGTTTAATTCTATTTTGGCACGTCAAGAGTTTCATCAGAACCAAAGTATACAAATCATTAAAGTCGAGTAAGAAGTAGGGAAATATTTATACAATCAGGGACTGAAGACTAGTTAAATGTTTGATATATTAACTGTATTTTAACTGACGATTAAGCGGTAACCTCTTTGTTCAAAACCTGTGAACCGACTTACGAATACAGGAACTGACACTAGTAACAACAGGTTTTGAATGAACTACGTAGATTTTCGACAAATATGTAGATCTGTACTCGTTTTATTTTATTCATTTTGTTTGATTCAGGAAAAGGCTGAAATTGTACTGTTGTTCCGTAAACGAGATACTTTTGGGGTTGTAATATAAAGTAGGACGTGATTATTCCGCTACCAACTGTAGATGCACAATATCCCGAGTCACCCGGCAAATCGACAATATGAAACCACTTGGACCCGCGTAGCTAGCTGACTGCCTGATCATACTTCAAACAGACTTGACAGCACGTTTGTAAGCTCACGTCTCGAAAGGCTATAATGAAAGTGAGATTTTTATTAGTAAAATCATTCGATAATGACATAATCGATTCACAATCCTCCGCAGATCAGTATTATCTTCGTATAGTTTCTGATCAAGCCAAATTATTTGTACTGATTTAAATACCGCCTCTTTACTTCTTGTGAAAAATAATATTATACCATGAAGTGCAATGTAGTACCGAGTGTCGTGGTACTTAGTTAAGTGATCGTATGTTGTCTCACGTACACTGTGGCTTCCTGTAAATGCAGTCTTCCGATAGGTATTTCCGCTAAAGTTGCATTTAAATTGATGTCGAGATGGTATACATTTCGTATAAGAGAGCATCGTATCTTTGTCGGGACATTAGCGTCCTGGTTACACCTTCGTCCCGAAGACATCCCCGACTATTTCCATTCCACAATGTAGATCGTTGTTCCCTGATATATGTGAAATAAATATGTAACATTAATTAGAGTAGAGCCAGACACCGTGTAAGTGACTTGTAGTTAATTAGAGTGGCACGGTCCCGCGTAGAATTACCGTCAAAAGCAAACGTGTTTTAGCACTAAATTATTTTTCTAATGCTTCCTTCCATTTAAGCAATAAAATTAATTTGATGGTAGTGCCTTCAGCTTCCTTTTAAATAAATGGATACAATATAGAAGTTTGCATGTGCTTGGAAACAATATTTTTACAGGTAATAGAGAACACGCCGTATTTCATAAACGTAGTGGTAATGTAAAAACTATGTTTAAAGATATTTGTATTAACAACTAATAACGAAGTTAAATGTGGCTGTCTAAATGTTGCATTTCTCACACATGATGGCGACTCGAGATCGTTGGTGTTCCTAGTGACTCGCCGCGCTCCACGCATGTGTCATAACGTTCACTTTGAGATTAGATCGTTGTAGTGAGAGCTACACAAATCTTAAGAGCACAAAACATATTTGGATACACCAATCCACGAAAACCAAAACGATTCAACTACATGTCGATGAATAAGGTGAAGCGTTAAGTAAATGTTTTAAATATAAGTCTGTAATTTTAAGTGGATGTTTGACAAGTTTTTAAACTGTGAAGTGAAGCTATGGGAACGACGAATACAAGACGGCTAGTTCTTAGAGTGTAAGCTTAACTATAGATAGGATAGAATAGTAAAAAAAATGTTTCGACGGTAAGATAGATAGAATAGAGCCCTAGATTAATATATTTCCTTGCGCTGCGGGCGCGTGCGCGCGGAGGGGCACTCTAGGGTAGTTTCCTTTGTTAGTTTATTAATAATTTAATTAATTTGAACGGACTGAAGTGGCCTCGCGCGGACGCCCCGCGCCCTCTAGCCAGTAAGCAACTAGTTGAACACGTTCTTCAGGTAAGTTTCAGTTGAACAACGTTTTGCTTTCACCTCTTTTGTTATGTAGTTGACTAAGCGTAAACAAATGGAAAAACTAAAAAAATCAGTCGGAGTGTGGATACGAACGTATTTGTCCATGTGTATTAATTTAGTGTGGTGTTCTACCCAGCAAACTAGTCTAGATCGTAGAATAGTTTAGTTAAAAATTTAGTTAGGTAGCCTAGAAATACGAAAATGCAAAAATAAAAAATTCATAAAATGTAAAAAAAAAGTGAAATGAAATTGTTGGTAAGAAAGAATATTTTTAAGGAACATGTTGCTTCGTTGCGTTGTGGTGTGTTGTGGCAGTTTGGCATAACTATGACTAATAGTGTAAAAGCATTTCTCGCAGAGAAAGGGACAGATGAAGTTATGTGTCTATTTTGTTACAAAGTGTTTGCAAGTGTCTAGATAGTGCTATGAGCATTTTACGCGACCGCATTATTTATAGTTATGCTGAATGGACTAAAGTAATATATAAATAAATCAAAATGGTACTAAGAAGCATGTTTTATTGTGACGAGTCATGTTCCTTTGCATTGAACATATTTTGTAAGAGCAAATGATTGAATAAAACAAGCGAAACCAAATTTAGTTCGTTCTTTCATTTCATTCACTCCCAATCTTCTACGCTTTAGCCTAACTCAATCTGGACCGGTTTAAATGAACATTCTTTTCCGCAGTTTTTCATATCTTGTAAAACTCATCCAAATAGTTACATTTTAAATTGTTCATTCAAACATTCCACTTTAGCAAAAGTATAGCCCAACGGCTCTGCCTATAAGAGATCTGATAATCTCGTAAGTTTTACTAGTTGGTAAAACTTTTCTTCAAAAGTTCATCTAAGTAGGATATCTAGCAACGGTTGTAACGTTGCTAGATATTCTGCTGTCACGCAATAGCGTGCAGGGCAGACGCTACTATGTTCCGGTTTACAGGGCACAATTTGTGAAATTACTGGGTAAATTAAACTTTATCACCTGATCTTACAGTCTATAAATCTTATTAGTAGATTGTGCTGTCATAATTCCTTTAAAAAAAGCGTTTTAACCGACCAATTAGAACATCATCAATGTTGTCGGAACCGAAATACGCATTATTTAGGATAACTCAAAAACTACTAGTCAGATCATGATTAATTTAAACGGGAACACGCGAGAAGCACCAACTTTCAAATAAAAAAAGAATCATCAATATTGGTTCACCCAGTCCAAAGTTCGTCCACCTTTTTTGAAGTTGGTTAAAAATTACGTAAGCTGTTCACCGTCACGCAATACTATAATTTAGATTCATGTTCCTAGAGGCACCGCAACTGTTATGGGCCAAGCGATAATCGCATCATTCTTTAATAAGTTATAGCAAATTTTAGTAAAAAAAAACAGCAACGGAATTTGTTGGCGATAGAAAATCTTTTATTAATAATCGTAACTATTTTAAAGTCTTCTTAGGCTTATACTAAAACATGTATATTTTACGAAATTGTACTTAGATATAGACATATTTTTAAATTTTGTTACATCTACTATTGTCTCAGCAACTAAACAATAGCTATGAGCAATTCACAGTATTGTAGATTTATTAATATTTATATAAAAATTTAGGTAAGTAAATAATTATGCACTGTAGGTTTTCCAAATAACTTATTTGTGTAACAAATGTATGGTAATAGTGTCCGCACCGTTAAAGTTATGAAAACAGCAGACATCTGTATTGTGTTGTCACTCCCACAACACATTTTACATGGTGGTCAGAATGAGATAGCCAATAACTATCTACTTATCTTAAATTGAACACGTTTATTATCAAATATAATATTGCTGCAATGACTAAAAAACATGATAGTCATTTTCAGTCTTATTACAAAACGTGGACTAAATAGAGGTTTAAGCGTGGACCAACTAGTCCTAGTTTGTTACGGTACTAAGTAGTTAGACCTTGACTTTATTACAAAGCGCCGACTAATCGAAGACCAGCTGATACCAGAGATAGTCCATGGTTTGAATATTGACCATAGACTAAATAAGAAAAAAGTTTGTTCATTTGGACTAGATTTATTCACACGATCCTTTTTTCACGTTTCATATATTTAGAATTTTTGTTTTCGTCTATAATATACGTGCATTGGCCTTGGAAAGCTTATTGTTTGCCTATTTTTTAATGAATAAATAATCAGATTCATAAAAGGCAGCTTTGCTACAATGATTTTCAACTAATAAAACTATTAAGTTTTAATAGTTACCAACGAGGCTTACGAGGATTAGAACGTAAATATGGCATTGCTTAATACACGAAAATTGATATTTCTGTTTATTGTTGTTATAACTAACTGTAACTATATTAAAAATCTTAAAAATAGAGCAAATATAAAAACTGAACCAAGTAGATATATTTTATCAAAGACCAAGACAACCTCAAAATCGTGTAACAAAGAAGGTTGATAACCCATCATTGGCGTTTAGCGCGTAAATAGTTTTTAATCTTAAAAGTTTAATTTTTCGACCACCGTGGCGCTAGTTTCTTTCGTTTAGCGAGTTAGTACCATAGTTAAACTAGGGTCATCGGAGGACTAACTTTAGACCATGGACGATCCCCGAATCGGCGATAAACTTGTTTTTGTAATAAGGTTTTTAACTAGTCTAAGTTTAAACCTAGTACTGACTTTGGTCCACGCTTAGTCTACGTTTTGTAATAAGACGGTTTTTGTATATATTTAAAAATATATTAATTCTGAGGTTGATTTTGAGAACAAAGACATAATTATAAAAGTTTTTGGACTGCCATAAACTACAATTAAAATTTTTAACGAAAAAAAGGAGCGCCACTTGTTGGAAATAAACGTGTTTAAAACAAAGGAAAGGTCAATCTCACGCGTTTCCGACAGAGTGTTTCGATTTGAATATCCTAAGGGTGTTGTCACATGAACCACTGATGAGCAGGGCTGGGTTTGACCAATCACAGCACAGCACCTTGTCCTCGTGACCAGTTAGGTCGTACAACGGCGTTCGCGGACTGTAAGAAGAAAATTCTCTTAAAACCAGTAAAAGAATAAAGAGGGGTACGTAAAATGTATAGTAAGAGTACAGAACACTCGCAAATACATTTAGGTAAATAGCGACTTTAATGCAATGCAATAAAGTACAATTTAACCAGCAGTGCTGGAAGCCAAGCATAAAAATTATATTCGACTATTAGCTTTCTCTTTCATTCTCTATAGCGCGTCATCTCTCTTTAAAAAAGCGACGATTTGAAACCGAGAAAAAAGCCCTACAACAGATTAACAGCTTATGGAGCGTTTATAAATAAGAGAATTGGTAGTTTAAAAAGTCTATGACTGTGTCATAAACTTTGTGTCTTATCATATGATAGACACAAAACCATATAGATTCAAATATCAGTTTCGCTCGCTTCACTTTCGCACATGTGGGATATTAACCATGTAAAGGTGGCGTTTTTTCGTACATCTGGTTGTCCGATGGTGGAAAGGTGATGGCGGAAACAGTACTTAAAGGAAACAATGTTTGAATACAGCCTCTGTGGTATGGTGGTTGAGCAGCTCGGCTCACAGCCCGGAGGCAGCGGGTTCGATTCCCGAGGCAGGATAAGTATTTGTGCACAGAAAAAAACTCAAATACTTGTTCTGGGTCTAAGTGTTGTGGGACCATGGTCCCTGTAGTTGCTGGGTCCCTAGACACAGCGAATCCTAGTTAGGGTCCTGGGTTTACGTATGTGATCGTTGGGCGTTATTATTATTATTATTATTAATGTTTACCTTCTAGTCTCCCACAGCTTGACTTGTCCATCGTAACCGGCAGATAGGAATAAAGTATCCCTGGTCTTTGACCAACGCACTGACTGCACCCAGCCGGTGTGAGATGTGTATGTAGTTTTCACAATGCTCTCTGAAATATAATGAATAAAAATGTAAAATTGTCCATACAATGGCCCTTTTGGTGTGATGTGTCAAATATGTGTTGAGCATATCTGTACTATACAATAAAATAGATTAACACAGATTCTATATATGTTGCCACAGTGCTTAGTTGGTACAAAACATAGTTCTTAAGATTTTCGCAGCCACTGAACATGAGCATAGCTCAGTTGAAAGAGCATATAATCCAATGAATTAGAAGGTACTGGAGAATTTAATGAATAATGTAATGGTAAAATGGATCACAAAATTACCTGTGGATCTAGGATCATACAATCGAATATGTCTGTCAGCTGATGCTGTGAGGATACTATTGTTCAATGGTGACCAGTCCAAATCGAAGAATGCCTTGTTACCTGGAAGTTAAACGGAATATTTACCAAAGGTTTTGTATAAAGATTTATTTGCAGAAACTAATACACTTACACTTACAGAAGCTAGTCTATAAGGTGGCATTTTATGAGGGAGGCATGTGTTCAGCAGTGAACGGCTATGGATGCGATGTGTATCTAGCAATATGAAATTATTTATTGACTTTGTAACTCCAAAAGTAGTATCTCCAAAATACTAAGAAATTTTTACAAATAATATTTGAACACCGGCCAGATATTAATTAAAACACATTTTAATAACGAATCGTGTATTAGGCTATGTTGCCAGTGCCGCGTGCTAAGAATTTTAATTAATTTTTCCCCGCTGTAAATTTTTCGGTAGGGTTTCCAGGTCATATGTTTATTTAATTATTTTAGTACAAATATGGTTCAAGAGTCACTAAACGTTAATTGTGAAATAGTGAGTCACACCATCATACCAATTGTATGTGATGGGGTTTGCCTCTTTCGATCCCTGTCCTATTTAATGTATGGGACTCAGGAACGGGCACTGGACGTCCATAAAGAAATTGTCAGTCATGTAGTAGCTAATTGGCAAGAACTTGCGATATTGTCATATAATGCTAAGTCTAACAATGCCGCTATGAGAGATCAATGCACGTACGAGATTCCAGCCATTTATTAATTTAAGAGGGTTAAGTTAATTTTATCCCGAAAACTTAATGGTTTCTGAAGGATGGCCCACGCGGGCGAAGCCGCGGGCAGAAGCTAGTATATACATATGACTAAAACACAAAAAAGGTCAATAAAACTTAATGCCTACCAGCAATTTCCTGTTTAATGCCACCAAGTTCGCAGTCCCACAGTTTCAGAAGATGATCCCAGCTACTTGATATCACAGTGTTGAAGTCCATCCATTGTACCCCGGATATAGCCTCCCTGTGTCCTTTTAATGTGGTCAATGGTTCCTTAATGAAAAATAATCAAAATCAGTCAAATATGAACTTAATTATATATGCAATTTGACTACTATTAAAACTAACATGTAATTATTCTTTTGAAGTGAGTTAAAAAGGAATGTATTAACTCAAACAATAAGTAAAAGAGGTAAATAAATGATGGAGTAATACACTTTTAAATGTGAACTTTTTTTTGACGGGAGGCATCGCCTGTTCATTTCTTTCAAAAAAATATTGTGTGAACCTTCCTCACAGCAGACACAGGAATGAACGTCACTCATAATTTGTGACATAACTTTATATTTTTTGTTTAAAATAATAGTCAGTATAAAAATTTTTTTGAAACATTTTTTTTAAGAATCTAGCTATTTCTTTTAGGAATGTAATTTATATATACGAAAAAAAATATCAGTTAAATACCATATAGTTTTTAGATACTTTAATTACTTTATAATTTTGAAAAGAGAATGAATACTGTAACTATTTCATATGTAATACGGAGAAAATGAAATGCTTACCCTTGCATTGCCATGTTCTGGTTTGCTTCTCTTTTTAGCTGGTACATTGTCTTCATCTGATAAACCTGAACCCATAATTAAAAGTTAAATTATCAGAACATAATTAGAAATTTATTTTAAACTAGCTGACCCGCCCTGGCTACGCACTAGTTTAACACCTTCTTTTTTCAGGTTTCAAACCTTCCCTAGACTAGGACAATCATTTTTTTTAAAAAATCAGCTAAATTGGCCCAGCCGTTCTCGAGTTTTAGCGAGACAAACGAACAGCAGTTTATTTTGATATACATAGATGTATCACAATTTCTATGTATCTCTACTAACATATAATTATTTTTTCTATTCGTGTTTGTGGCTGTCACACTAAAAAATTCGAATGGATTTGGAAAAAAGAATTAAATCATGTACATTGAAAATACGAGATCCAGTTTTTCGGACACCTCTTATATTTGAAAATATACAACGTGTTATAAAATACCCTGTAAAAATATAATCAATTATCAAAGCCAAAAAAGTAGTTCTTTTAAAATTTTTGTTGTTCTGCCAACATCAGTGAAAATAATAGTATTTACTATTTTTTCGTGGTATGTTATACAGAGTTACAACAGTTCTTAAATATTGTGAATGGATTAAGGCCCCATTTAACCTCCTTTCGGATTTACGGGTAGTTTTGTACACACACCCGGTGTTTAATAAATTTTTATTTTAATAAGCAAGGAAACATTTAAAATAAATTTAAATAATTAAAGTGAATCATATTCTTACTCGCGCTCCACAAGCAGATATTGTTGTCCCAACTGCCAGTAGCAAAACGTGCAGCATCAGCTGACACACCAAGGCATTCAATACCCTTGTCATGTCCTCGACAAGTCACCACACAATCTACCGAGTTATTAGCCACATTCCACACCCAAAGCATCGCTGATTGATCATGTGACCCACTGCAGGATAATAGAAATATTAGCATTAGTTACAGAATAAATATTACCTAGTTATTAAACACAAAGACAATATTTGCGCAAAATATGACATGTCTTTTTTAACTTGGCAGAAACATTGAGGTTAGTCAAAATAATGTTTTGATAATTTTTGTATGGAGACCCGTTTTATCATTACAATATGTCCTTTTTATTGAAGGAAAACTTCTTTATGCACACTTGATTTGGGGAGTAAGCTGGTGAATGCATGACAAGAGTCATGAGTGTTACGGGAATTGATTGGGTGAGGCGAACGGAAGTTGAGAGGGAGATATAAGTTAGCAAAGATAGAAAGAGAGAGTTATGTTTCCTACATTACTGTAGAGGCAAGAGAGAGAGCAGTGTGCACACACATTTTCTTTTCTTTCTTATAGCCAGTGCATATTTTGTTTACTAAGTTTTACTTCAGCCGTGTGGTCTATAGCACACTCGTTTTTTTTAATCATTCTTATACAGAGGTAACTTGAAAAGATATCCTACAATCTGTGTACACTTTGTTGATGGGTACTATCATCTGCCTTGATGGTCATTTTATAATTTCATTTTTCTATGTACACATAGTCTTAAGTTACAATCCAGATCATAATTTATAACAATGATTGCAATTTGTTTATTGTACCTATATAAAAAATAAAACAATGGACAGTAAATAGGAGTGCATGTTAGGGTTCATTTAAGACATGTCAGGTGCAGCTTTTTTTAATAAATACATTTTTGGCCATACATCAATCATCTACCAGTTAATACAAGGGCATACAATGCCAGCATAAATAAATTTGTTCATAATCTAAACTGGCAGCAGATACCAATTGGAAAAAAGTACCTGGCAAACACAGCCTGATCTCCATGGAAAGACACCCATGACACAGCTTTTACTGGAGATGTGTGGCCAGGAATAGCTAGCTTATGTTGTCCTTTTGTGCTCCAGATATGTATACTATTATCATAGCTGCCTGAGAGTATCCTGAAATAATAACATTATCTTAATTCCATTTTGAATAGTTATACCTTACAGGCAAGGGGAATATTAAATGCAAAGCAAGTCCCATTAAAACTACTTAGTACCTGTGTTAGTTGTACCTTAATAGATAATTTTTGACAGCCTCTGTGGTGTAGTGGTTGAGCAGGTCGGCTCATAACCTGGAGGTGGTGAGTTCGATTCCCGCAACAGGGCAAGTATTTGTGCACAAGAAAAAAAAGGCCAAATATTTGTTCTGTGTCTGGGTGTTGTGGGACCATGGTCCTCATAGTTCTGGGTTCCCAGACGCAGGGAAACTTAGTTAGGGTCCAGCATCTATGTATGTGATTGTTGGGCGTTTATTATTATTATAGTCTTACCAGTTGCCATGTGTATGAACCGCTGACACCCAGTCATCATGCATCAAACAATCCTGTGGTGAAGGTGCAGGAAACCTCTCCAAGTACTCTATATCTAAAGTGTCTTCCGTAGACACTCCCTTCTCTTGTAAATGCTCGGAAAGCGGTGTACAAAGCAGTTCCCCACATACCAAGAAGTCAAATTCAACAGCTTTTTCAAACGAAGGAACTGTTTCCTTGAGCAGTGCATTCACTAAGTTGCTCAATTCCAACGACTGTACATTACTTTGGATAGCGTAAGGGCTATCAGGAACTGCATATCTAAAAAAACAAACATTTCAATTATGGGGTATTTAACCAGTGTTTAATCGAGACACCACGCCGCCAAATTGTGTGCCACTTACTGCTCTTGTTTAGTGACAAACCGCACTTGTACTTGGGCTTCTATAGGTTCATTAGACATAATTAACACGTAATAAATTACTATTCAGGATATTTTAGTGCTATCTAGATTTAATTTTAGAAAAATAGTTGTGAATTGCAAGAATAAAAACAAAAAGCAAGCATGGAAGGAAACACGAGCACTGCAGATTAATGAATGACAATAGCATTGACAGTTATAACAAGGTTGACTTTGGCATTTATAGTAAGAGAAATAGATGAAATACCTTGGCATAGGCATATATACAGTAGAGAGAATCACGAATACTGATGCTCCCTAGCTCCATACGAGAATGAATTGGTGTGATCCTAAGTCCTAACCCATCTATTTAATATTCAACCATTAATCTAGGTCAGACTACAATCATTCACCGGAAATCGGCAGTCAAGATAATAGAAAATAAATTACAATCAATTTATTGATGACAAAAATCTCGCGAAAGATTTGATTTTTTTTTTTGTGGACATCTCTCACACCGCCATCTAGCCCCAAACTAAGCAAAGCTCGTATTATGGGAACCAGATAACTGATACAATTACTTAGATACTTTTTGTTTGTTAATACATACATAGAATACAATATAACACCCAGACACAGAACAAACACCTATGTTCATCACACAAATTTTTGTCTTGGGTGGGAATCGAACCCACAACCCACAGTTCAGAAAGCAGGGTTACTACCAACTGAGCTATCGGGCCATGATTGTCTGCCTAATGATATGAGCTTGGAGACAAACTACTAATAACATAAATTACTTTGCCTGATGGCAGGGTGCAATTTATTGATAACAAAAATCTCGCGAAAGATTTGATTGCTTGCCTAGTGATAGTTGAGACAAACTACTAATAACATAAATTATTTTGCCTGATGGCAGGGTGCAACGTCCGTCACTTCAAATATTAGTAAGCGTACTTCATATATCCGGTGAACGGTAGATGAAATCTTATTTTCATGCGATGAAATAAATGTTAGGAAAAATAGCAACTGCTTTGAAGTTTGAAGAAGAAGAGCCAATGATAAAATTAATGAGGGTATGCAATCCATTGAACAAGTTGCAGAAATCGAAATAAATTTTCCATAATTTGTAATTACAAGTTAATTGATCGTTACAGTTGTTTAAATGATTATTAAATTATGTCTTCTATATTTTTTTACTTCCTTTAACGTATTTTTGGGGTGATTGTGATATTTTCAGTGTTAATGCATTAAATTGGTGGCATTTTGTCGATAAGTGCTGGATTACAGGCATGAGTGTGGCAAAGTGGTATTATGATGTGTGAAACATTTCTTTTCGTATTGTTTCCAAAACTCCATAGAAGCTTCTGGTAAAGTTTGCCACCACTTTACAAGGAGTATGACTTGACTAGATTAGACTATGACTTGACTTGATGACTAAGTCATCAAGTCAAGTATTACAGAATGAAGCACAGTCATCGATCGCTGCTCAAGCAGAGATTTCATTCATTAATTTACAACTTTATGAATGAAATCTCTGCTTGAGCACCGATAGATGACTGAGCATCGTTCTGTAATACGGACCTTAGACTGTGACTTGACTTGAAGCATATATAATATACATACAATATTAATAATTAACTTGAGAAACTATCAATTACTTGATACTGGCTAAATACACAAAAGTGTCGAGCCAAAACTAAAACAAAGCCTGTTTGAGAATTTTAGGTTATGTTATCATGCTTCTTAGGTTACTGTGATTGTTTTGGTTTTATTTCATGAAAGAAAAATATATATGTTGAATATTTATCATTCCAAAATTAGTTCAAAATTTTACTAAAATGGTCATTAAAGCACCAGAAGATAGCGAAACGAAGTATAATTTTAATAGGAAAGGTGGCAAAAGTATTATTGACCACAGGCCAGTGTTTTCCCCTGATGGAGAGTAAGTACTTAGTAATAAAGAGCTAAAGAACAAGCATAGCGAAGGGGACCACATTTGAAAAGCTAAACTTAAAGTGTTTCTATCTTCTTCTCTCTTTTATTTATATCTATGTCAGCATATCTTTGATTACACCTTAATAAGGCTCATTGAAATTAAATTTCTAGATTATTGGCCGCAATATCAGAAAATACTGTTCGAGCTTACAATATTCAGACTGGAGACTGCGTACGCATACTTGAAACTGAACGTCACACTGAAGCTCTCATTGCTATAGAGTTTCCAAAAGATGAACCTCATTCTCTTTATGGATGCTCTGTTGGGGGCATCATCACACAATGGACATGGGAAAATGGAGCTGTGGTTAGAGAAAAGGTATTTATCTATATCCTATCACAATCACAAATTATTCATATATGGCATATTCAGCATAGTTTTGTAATTTTTGGTATTTAGCTGAATATTTGGTTGAAGTGCCAATGTTATTAGATCTGATGTTCAAGCTAAGGTATGCTGTGTAGTCCCAGTGTGTGAATGGGACCCCTCCATCTCCTCATGCGGGTCCCTGCTGCTGTTGAGCTGGCTAATGCAATATCCAGGCCATAGGAAGAAGCATTCTCAGTATTTTAAAATTTTCTGCAAACACCAGAGGCCTGCCAATAAATAACTGTCCAAAGTGTGCATTTTATGGGGAGGCCAATGTTCAGCGTTAGATGGTCTTCGGAACTGATGATTAATATTTATATATTATTATTTATATTCATTTATTGATAACAATAATAAGCTAAAAGTAATTCTGATACAAAATAGATTTAAACAATGTGTATTTTTTTAAATTAATTTAAAAAAGTATTGTGAATTAGTAATTTATTGAATTTATTTAAAAAATTAAAATATTTGAAAAATCAATATAGATTTTGTTACATCACAGAATTTACAAATCTTAAGATTATTTCTCATAACAACTGTTATAAGATGACAATGAAGTTTTACCTTATATTTCATATCTTTCAGCAACTAATTAAAACAGCAGGCACGAAGTTTCTTACATTCAATATTATAACCACCGATCTCTGTCTAGTGACACTGGTTAACCCTTCAGACGCTTACATCTCTCTTGTCTCATATTCAATGAAAACAGGCTTCGCACAAATAACCTATAAAGGGACACAGCCACTATATTATGATATGATCTGTGTATCACTGGGATGTTTTGAAGGAGACAGGTTTGCTGCAATAACAAATGGAACAAAAATACTGTTTATACAAAATTTGACAAAACCACATTCAAGAGAGCAGTAAGTATATTTAATATCATTATTGTGTAATGTGACTCTCTATTCTAACAATGATACTGGGCAAAGTGTTGTTTAGTTTTTGTTCATTCGAGGTTTTGAAAATGAAACATTTGTCTTTTTATCACTTTTGTTAGTGCATTCACTACATAAAACATTTGGATAATACATTACCTGTTGGTGATCTATTACACTCCATGTTTACTATTTGATAAATGTGTTTCTTTACATAAACAGTTGTATTTGCCTAATCCAACTGTTATAGACAGATTTCCATTAATAAGGCAAACATTGCTCATTGCACTAAGAAATTAAACACATTTATGCATGTGTTTATTAAGGTCACTTATTTTAAACTTTAAGTTAAATTAAATTTCCTTATTAGCCAAATGGATGGCTTGATCGTAATATAAGTATGTAGAGTGCTCAACTAGGTATTCCAAGTAAATAAAAAACAAATTTTATATTACATATTGACAACACATTGCACTGTTTCAGGATAATGAATCATTCATATATTCGAATACTGTCAGTCACGGTTCACAACAGCATGGTTGCCATCACGGATGCCCTTGGTCGAGTAAGCATACTGCGGGGCTACTTATTTGATAACAGAATGAATTTGGGAAGAGAGGTGCTGCATTGGCACTTTCTTCCTCTCATGTGTTCTGCATTCTCCTTGCAGGGTATGTAATAATTTATATTTCTTTATTAGTCACTAGCGGCCCACTCCGGCTTCGCATGGTTATAAAATATATAGCCTATGTCATTCACTGAAAAACTGATTGACAGACAATATACAGCTCAAACAGCTGGATCTTCGGGAATTTGGAGAGGTTGTCCATCCTTTTGTGACATAGGGGACTAAGAAAGTGTTTTTGAAAATCAACCCCTAATCATGTCAAATAAGGTGTTTAATTTTATATGAAAAAACAGGGTGAAATAGCAGGCTGCCTGTGGTAGTATATATGTAATTACCCTTAAGGTAAATATACACACATTAGTGAGGTCACAACTCTGTACTTATAATGTCATTTCACCTTAAATGTTCTGTGAAATATTTTTAAGGAAATTACCTCTATACTGGTGGACTGGAAAAAGTACTTGTAAAATGGACCATTGGTGATACTAGTTACAAAGCACAGGAGAAAAGCTTCATCACTCGCCTTCCAGGAACCATTCGATTCATTGCCACAAATAACTGTCATGTGGCAATCACATTGAGTAACAACTGTAAGTTATATTTTTTGATTTTAGGACCTAAAATTTCGATATTAACCCTAGGGGCGTCCAATAATTACGTGAGGCGTTTAGGGAGAAGGGTCGAGCCGAATGCCCAATCTCAGGTTGGGAATAAAACTACGTCATATTTACTGAAAGCCGAAAGCTTTTATTTCCGCGAGGCTCAGTTCAGTTGAGTAAAATTGCGAGATAACTGGGTTAAATTACTTAAATCTTGTTTCTCCACTAAAATGTGTTTAACCCTTATAATAATATTTATTACTATAATAATATACAATGATATTTGTGGCGGGTTATGTGAACGCGACAAAGTAGCACACGTCCTTTCTCATGACGGCTCACTAACGGAGAAGAGGGATTCAAAAATCTTTAATTTAATGGATGCCTCCCCGACCACCAAGAGTTGGAAATATTGACTGCGTGTGTGGTGTGGTGGTTGTGCAAGTTAGCTGGGCGAAGTGGATAATGTAGTCGCGACTCAATCTCGCCCCATCCCGGCGGCGGTCGGATCACGGGGGGGTTTTTAGTGGGTCGAGTCCCACACACCCCCTATCACCACGGGGTTGGTGGAGAAGTGCGAGAGCATTTCCCCACTCAAAAAAAGGTTCGCTCATAACCCACAGGTGGCGGCTTCGGTTCCCGTGACAGGACAAGTATTTGTGCACAGAAAAAAAAGCTCAAATACTTGTTCTGTGTCTGGGTGTTGTGGGACCATGGTCCTCGTAGTTCCTGGGTCCCTAGACACAGGAAATCCTAGTTAGTGTCCACGACCTATGTATGTGATCGTTGGGCGTTATTATTATTATTAATATGTAAAAATCAAAAGTTCTCATTAAATCATAATCGAGGGTAGTTACATTTTCTTTTAACATAATAATTGTTTTTATGAACGAGTGAATGAGTAGTTCAGAAGTAACTCAGTAGAGTTATTTCATTTATATCCTGAGAACTAATTGGATTATCGTAAAATGATATTTACACAGCTTAAATGCATACATAATTGTATAGGTATACCTACACAGTTTATATTTTAATTAATCAAGTTTATAGATATATAATTTCCATACTAATATTAAGAAGGTACCTAATTTTTATTTTATTGTTTTAATTTTAACCCAGTACAGAATATATAATCCTAGCAGTTATCTATCCATTATATAAATACTACAAAACAATACTGGTAGTTAAAATCAGCTGGTAATGATTCCCTTACTGCTTGTTTGCCTGATACTTAATTAAGACTTGACTTCATTCATTTTCAGCAATCATCATAGCCAATCCGCAAATGAAAACAACCTGCACCATACTAGAATGCGGGGGTCTTTCACCATTGATGCGGTCACTTGGCGGGACTCTAATCTACCATGCACGATTGGGAGGCCTTCTGATGGCAGGCCGCGCTGGACATTTACAGCTGTATTCTACCGCTACAGACAAAGTGCTTTATAATGTATGTTACCCCACCATTGTTGAACCTTTGTTAGGTTCCTTCTCTTGCGGCCAATTTAGTTCTATTAAGTGTGATCTGTAAATAAGGGTAATAAAGGCTATTTTAAGTAAATACTTTTCAGTATGTAATTAAGGCGATTGAAGTCGCTAACTTGTTTTTGAAGTGAAAACTTCTTTAGGCGCGTTAATCACTTTTTGGGTGAAGAAAATATGGAACTCGCGTCATGGTCACTGAACGCTTTCCATGAGCTATATGTATGCTGTGTACTTTTTGGGTGAACAAAAAGCGTTAAACTCGCGTCATCGTCACCGAACGCTTTCCATGAGCTATAAGTATACTGTGTATAAATGTTTACTTTTTGGGTGAACAATAAGCGTGAGACTCCCGTCATCGTCACCGAACGCTTTCCATGAGCTATAAGTTTGCAAGTTACTTAGTTTTCACTTTCATCGACAGTTCCCAAAGACGTACATTAAAAAAAGCATATTTACTTTATTTGTTATTTTAGACAGTTAAAAAGATGTTAAGGAAAGCTTTTCATGTATATATTGATTTCAGATTGACATAACAGAAATGAACGATCTACCGGCAGAGAGATACAACCTCCTGCCGATAGACACAGAAGTGACATGTGCCGCAATCAGCGCTAACGGAGTATGGCTTGCCACGTCTGAATACCGAAACGATGGCGTCAACTACCCAGAAGAAAAACTAAAATTCTGGTACGCTTCACCGAAGAAAACCACACCGTTTAAATTAAACACATGTGTTAATTTATCTCACGGCGGGTGTAACGTCGTAGCATTGGCTTTCGACAACCAAGGCGAATACTGCATTTCAGCCGGCGCCGATCAGAAATTCCGCATATGGAAACAAGAAAATGAATCGCTAACTGATAAACAATTTCGGTATTTCAAATGCTTGACCGCATGCTACTATTCATCTGGCATTGGACAGTACCTCTCGCATGATATATTGAACAACATAAAACAGCACGAAGTAAAAACGTATGCGGTAGATAGGTATCCTTACATGAGATTTATTGAGGAGGATGATGTCATAATAAAGCTGGCGAACATTCACAAAGAACACAATTTTGTTGATTCCAAAGTGTTGAGTAGCGGTATGAAGAAAAATGATGATACTGATATGGGAGGGATAGCGATATCGCAGGATGGATCGTTGATAGCGGCGTGGTTTGGTTGTAAGCTGACGTTGTGGGACTCGCATTTGTGCAATATCAGGACGACGTTGTCTCATCCCGCATTGAGGCCTAAAGGTATTCAAGTGAAGTTCGGCAGTAAGGATGCAGAGCATTATGTAAGTTGACAAACACATACTAAAAGTTAGTTAATCTCATTTTTGACCGATAGATGGCAGTCTAAACAATATTCTTATTCTCATTTTGAACAATAGATGGATGTCTAAACAATATTCTTATTCTCATTTTGAACAATAGATGGATGTCTAAACAATATACTTATTCTCATTTTGACCAATAGATGGCTGTCTAAACAATATACTTATTCTCATTTTGACCAATAGATGGCTGTCTAAACAATATACTTATTCTCATTTTGACCAATAGATGGCAGTCTAAACAATATACTTATTCTCATTTTGACAAATAGATGGATGTCTAAACAATATACTTATTCTCATTTTGACCAATAGATGGCAGTCTAAACAATATACTTATTCTCATTTTGACAAATAGATGGATGTCTAAACAATATACTTATTCTCATTTTGACCAATAGAAGACAGTCTAAACCATATACTTATTCTCATTTTGACCAATAGATGACAGTCTAAACCATATACTTATTCTCATTTTGACCAAAAGATGGCTGTCTAAACAATATACTTATTCTCAATTTGAACTATACGACAATGTTCCATCCGTTCACGCGTGATGTGATGAGCAAGGGAAATGGAAATTCATTTTTATACATTAAGATTATCGTAAAATATTTATGTAAACCTATAACTAAGGATTTCATACAAATATAATTTACAATACTCGATAGTGACTACAATTTACATTCAAACAAACTCGTACTATGGGTACTATATAGCTGCTCTTTTTGATCACTTAGTTATTAATATGAAACTGGGTAACATCATTAAACTGGTGCAATTTTTTCGTTTTAGTTAGTGTGTACGACAGAGAATTGCCTGGCTGTGTGGAGTCTCCTATCATTGTCGATAAAATGGATGGTTCAAATCAAACCCACCTGCCTGGCAGCCGACAGGCATTCAAATAGAATGGCTGTGGTCACCCAGGAAAATGATGGTGAGTCTTTACGCTAAAACGGGCATTAAACCCATGAGCTAATTTCAGAAAACCGAAGTACTAAAAACTGGACGTCATTATATTATAATACATAATATACTAGTTGCGCCCCGCGGTTTCACCAGCGGATAAAAAGTATTTTAATTATTTGCTCATCCCACAGGTAAATTTAACTTTTCCGGGATAAAATTTTGAGCCTATATGTTAATCCAGTGTATAAGCCATCTTGGTACCGAATTTCATCCAAATCCATGGAGCCGTTTGAGCGTGAAGGAGTAACATACATACACACACACAAACTTTCGCCTTTATAATATTAGTGTGATTACATGAGTTCGTCATTGTTTCTAACATTCTTGTGTGTTTTCTTTTGGTTTCAGTGTTTGTGTTCACGCCACACAGCTCAGAGCCGATTTTAACCCGAAAGCGACTCTTGGCCCCTGAAACCGGAGTATTCAAACAAATCACGTTCGGACCGTCTTCCGGCAACGATATGAGACTTTTCCTGATGAGAAATAATTCTGTGAGTCATTTTACGAACTTCACTTTCGTACGTCATTTATTTATTTACGCTTTGTCATAGAAAACCAGTCTTTATGTCATTTACATCAAAGTCGTTTTGATTTTGTTTGTACACTACAGCCGTTTTATTTTAAATGAAAAATGCTTCCTTGAGCACAATAATGTTAGGACAACGGTTATTCAGCCAAGTCGGAAACCATCGCGTGGTTAACTGCCTAACTGATGAATACCTAACTGATGGCGGGAGGCATGGCAAGCGAAATGAGCGTGTTTCCGTTTATCATCATTATTATTGTTTTTTTTTTATGACATCGGGGCTAAATTTTTCGCACTGAGCAGGAAAAAAACGCGTGTGCTTTTTAGACCACACGACTGAAGTAAAACTTTTTTAGCTGCTGTCGGCCGTTATGACTTTTTTTGCTTTGTTTGATGTTAATTTCGCCATCTTGACAATCGTAAATTGTCACTTAACCCGACATACCAACGGAATAATAAAAATTTTTAAGTAATTTTAACTTTGTTATGTTGACGATGGAAATCTACGTTGACCAACAACTTTCAACTTCCGTTCTCCTCGTAACGCATTCACCAACTCACTCGCCATGTTAAGCGTGCATAAAGAAGTTCTCCTTCAAAATATAATTACGCTAGTATAAAACCTTATTGTAGCGGAATGGTAGCTGCACAGATGACACAAAATGTATCCAATCTTGTCATCTATGTTTGCGCTCGGCGCCTATATTGCTCCGCACTATCTATATAGTACAGCTTCTATCAAAGCGCGAGCGCAATATTCTTGTTTCTTTTTGTTTTGTGATTTTGCGTAAGCGACGCTTTACGTGAAAACTACAGATTAGTGGATGGATACGGATTATTACTACGGATACTCAGAAAAATGAGAGGTGTTTGTCTCCCAAATGGATGCATCAAGTTCAATGCAGTTTTTAAAGGCTGGTTCAATCAGAATTTTCATCATTCGTTGGGGATTTTAAAACTATAATTAAACTTTGACAGCCTTATTAATAAACGGGTATTAGTCTCGGAAGTTACTTCAGCTTTTGTCCTTTTTTTGCTACTGGAATATTTAGCTGGATCGAAAGAGACAAAAGATGGTGTAACTACTCTGAAGCTAGTTCGTGTTTATTAATAAGGCTGTGAGATTTTAACTAAGGTTTTTAAACTAAACTATCGCCACTAAAGCCTATTGATACACTGAACTGTTATACTGGATTGATCAACCGGATTTTCAACCGAACATTTGTACATAACGGTAGATAAATAAATGACTATGCGGAACTGGGGTTCTTGGTTCTTTGTTCTAATTTAGTAGTTCTACTAATTAGTAGGTCGTAGGTCAGCGAGGAAACACCCCGTGAGAACACACCATATGAATGATTTCCTAAATGTTCCAGGAACTCTACACGATAGAGCCAGA
This sequence comes from Ennomos fuscantarius, assembly GCA_905220475.3. Lineage (NCBI taxonomy): Eukaryota > Metazoa > Arthropoda > Insecta > Lepidoptera > Geometridae > Ennomos > Ennomos fuscantarius. Next base: position 7,537,104 of record HG992037.1, on the reverse strand, counting down.
GAAACCTGACGAGGCCAACCTTGAAGTGATGTCATGGCAACACAAGCCAGTCTCAAAATTCAGTCAGATAGTCGCACTGCAATCCCAGTCGGACGTAAAGAGCCTCGCGCCAGGTGAAGTTGATGCCATGGACATGGACAAAGCAACGAGCAGCGCCATATCACAGGTCAGTTATAGGAAGTTTCTTTTTTGTAATGAGCTACCTTAATTAGTACATCATTAAAATTACAATCTAGCCATTACTACGGCTAATAAGTAATTTAAATTTGATTAACTGCTAAAGAAATCATAAAAAATTGTCCATGAACACTTTTCTTAATTTCTCTATTAAGAGGAAGACACTTTGTTCATGAGTCTTTTTGAGTAACACTCACTACACTATGGTTCAATATCACTATCACTAAACTAAAAAGGTTTTTCCTTTTAGTCTTCTCACTATATCCGTTTTAACGAGGAGCTGGATAGCCTCGACATTCACATGGTGGTGAAGCCTTCGCTCATGAGCCTCAGAGAATTTCTTTATCACGTTAACAACAAGGTCTACCTTTAGGTCCCGGTCTAGGTACTCGTTTCTAATATACCAAGGTGCGTTTACAGCGCAACGCAGTATTTTGTTTTGAAAACGTTGCGATGATATGTAACATCATCCACGTTTTCGAAACAAGTTAGTTATAGGAAGTATAAATGTGTTTTTTTTAATCGTAGACAAATTAGTGTTTGACCACATATATACGACTGAACGATCGCAACACGGGGGTGTTAATAATAATAATAATACGTGTGGACATCTCACACAACGCCATCTAGCCCCAAACTAAGCAAAGCTAGTGCTATGGGAACCAGATAACTGATACAGTACTTAGATACTTTTTTGTTTGTAAATATAAACATAGAATACAATATGACACCCAGACACAGAACAAACACCTATGTTCATCACAAAAATGTTTGTCCTGAGTGGGAATCGAACCCACAACTCACAGTTCAGAAGGCAGGGCTACTACCAACTGAGCTATCGGGCCAGCCACCCGTTATGTTATAGGAACATATTAAGGAGCTCTATAATAAGCGTTCAAAATGGATGGGTGAGGTCTATGTTCAGTAGCGGACTGGTGATATGATTATCAGGATCCTTATGTCCTCTCTTTCTGATACATACCTTTTGAAGCGCTAAGTTTAACGAGGATGAACCGTTTACCGGCGGTGAATATTGCACATCGAGCTAAAGAGAACGCTCTACGAAGGCTACTATTCCCTTGTGAGTGACAGAGATGACACTATACCAAGCCGATCATCTCGATGTGCATTATTTACCGCTGGCAGCTGAAATAGTAGTACCGACGTTATTGTATCTCGGAGTGCGGCAGATATTCATTTTTGTCAGTCTATCACAACACGTCTCAATGTGGACGCTCTGATCCCATTATATAGACGTCAGTGTAAAAGCTTTTGTGCAGCAGTGTAAAAACTTGTAAAAGTGCTTAAAATAGCCTATTTGAAATAAAATCTTTTGACTTTGAGTGCTCTGGCACACTGGTTCTAAGAGCTGCGTCGTGTCACTGTCGCCATGAAGTGCTGTGACTTCGAGCCGAGTTAGAAACATTGTTGATTGAAGCTTTTTGTTGTTATAGATCACATCAGCCGCAGCATCCATGATACCACCGGTTAGCCTTTTGGTCACATCATTCTTAGAACAAATATCTGGGACGCGAGAACCCGATGTAATTGAGGAACCAGCTGAAGAGAAAATGGAATTAGACGAGCAGTCCAGTGACGAAGAAGAGAACAATGAAAAGCCATTGAATGGACCTTCCCCGAAAGCTATGGAGCTTTGGGCCCCTAACTATGAAGCGGTTAAACAAAAAAAGCTAGCCAAAATCATGAAAGAATCCTTATTAGATTCAAATTCGACTAGCTGCTTATTCGGTATTTAAATGTTGGGAGATTATTTTTAATAAAATGTTGACAGTATGCTATTAGTATTTTCAATATTGCACTTTTTACCTACGACACTAATAGAAAATAGGAAGTAAGCCAGTTTAGAACTTTTGAAAATTTGAACCATACATATGCGTAACACGAACTTAACGAACGGTTAGCTCGTCTAAGGCATTTCTTAACATAAAAAAAAATTAAAATGTCAAATTAAACAGTCTACAAATTGTTTATAGCGTTGTGTATTCTATTTATCATGAACAGTGTATTTGTTAACAGTGTTAAGAAAACAAAGTTAAGATATCCATATTCAAACGTTTCTAGTTGTTTTTCTCCTGTCTTATCAAATAAGCTACGATAAAATTATCAAAGGGACTGTGTGTGAGAGCCGCTTACACAAAAACATTAACGAAAGGTTAACGTCTTAATCCTCTTAAGTATTTCTGCTACTACGTCAGAGAACACGATTACTTTAAGTAACTAACCACATATTGAACAATAAACGGAATTTTAAAAGGCTTACAAAGTTTAAAATTTAAAAGTATGTCTTCACTCCCACCACTGTAGAAAGTGTAAAGAGAGTCCGGGAATAAAAACGCAGTAAAAAATTCCACTTTTTTCGGAACACTGGCAGCGCGAACACTAGCACTAAACTACTGTTTATACTAACCATTGTAGAAATGGATCTGCTGTACGTAACTATTGGTTAAAGTTGTATTGCGCGCCATTTCTTAGTGCGGTCGTATAATGGAGCTGATAAATGAACACGAAATAAACTTAATAATAAAACAATTCGGCTTAACAAAACCATTAGAATGGCATACGGAAGAGTTTTCTGAAAAAGTTATTGGGTATTTAGGAGACCATTTGAAGTTAATAGTACAGGCGGAAAACGAAGGAGAAAAGTCTGAGTTGAAGCTATTTGTGAAGTGCATGCCGAGATTTGATAAATGGAAGTCGGAGTACGTTAAAGATTTGAAATTTTTCTACAAGGAATTTATAATGCTGAGCCAGCTGTTTCCACAGTTCCAGAACGGTGATGGTAAGTTTAGTTTATATGACGAAATAACCTTTTTTTGATTTTTCCCCTTTACCTATAACATATTTATTTCATACATGAATATTGATTCAAGTAGTTATGCTTTTTTATCATTGAATAAATTCATTGAGCAAACCGATCGGCTAATAAAAATATAGCGTGTGTATTTTTTCACGTTTCATCGTGTTAATACGGTTGAAGTATAAGGTACCTGCGTGTATTAAGGCCTGTCGGCTAATAAGGCCTAAAGAACAGAAATCGTACTTTAAATGAGCGTCTCCACTCAAACGGCACACAGACGCATGCAATACGAGCGTACAAGTTGCTACAAGCTCGAAGTCACGCGTTCCCCTGCTCCCCGTCGCCAGTGTTGTGCCATACTTTATGAAGGCAGGTCGCGCCGCACCAATAATAAAATTCACAGTAAGCAACCGTAAGTATTTTTACAAATATAATAGATAAAACTATGTACATTTGTGTAATATATATCTATCACTTCACGCTGTTTATGATACTTGATCTTTATATTAGATATCCCAATCAAAATATTTATTATTATTATTTTCTTACGTACATTGACGGAGGTTATTAAGGCCTATCAAAATGAGCCATAGGCCTTGTTTGCCTCCAACTATTTATTTCCTTGGTATGCTTGCGTTTTAACTTCCTTTCAAGATTTTAAATAGAGTATAACGAGGGAACTAAATTATTGATGCATCACTTCTGACACCATTCAGGCCTACTGGAAGAAACTTTTATAAAATGGTTTATTCTTCTGATTCGGATGATGAAGATAATGTACCACTCTGTCAGCTGAATAAAAGAACTCCTTTTTACCAACTTAAGCCAACACCAGCGAAGATTGCAGAAAAAAACCGACGACGATACGAAGAAAAGCTATAAATTACAGAGGAACACCTGTCACTAAAGATCTTTTTGAGAAGAATAAAAAGGAAATTAATAAAAAAAAAAATCTGAAAAAATCTGACCCCAAAAAAATACTGGTGCCTCGCAGACGGCAACGGGGTGGTATTGTTATGGTTGTGAGGAAGACAGGATGGCCGACATGAGACAATGCGGAAAATGTGGAAAATGGTACCACGAGGAGTGCGTCAGTTTGTCGGTAGAAGATGCTGATGCCTTTGAGTGCCCTGATGGCTGTTAGACTGACGACTTAATGGTTGATTCTTGATCTCAAGTGCCTTCGAGTGCCCTGATGGGTGCTAGACCAGGAAATTATAAGCATTTATTATAGAATTTACTTAATTTGGTTGATTGTTGATCTCAAATGCCAAATAATTGTTTGTTATTTTTATATTATGGCTGTTAAAGTAATAGGCCTTTTTACCCTACCATAGTAAATTAAGGCCTACTGGCATGGTTTTAAAAAAGTTTTAATTTTGTGTTCGTTTAGAGTAGAAGTTACCATTTTATGTTTAAATTTTGTAGTCTATAAGAGAAATGACTGATTATAAATAAAATCTGTTGATTAACTACGATATTTTTCATTTTATTTAAAATCTCTCTTAGCTAGGCCTTAATACCCGCAGGTACCTTAAGCTATAAAGAAATCTTTAGGAATATATATTGCAGATAGCTAAACACTATTTGTTAATATTGAATACCTATCTGGAATATTTTCCCTGCAGGTGGCGTTTTAAACTTTCCATTTTTATTATCTTTCCTTTGTACATATAAAAACGAGAAATCAAACATACAAACAAGGTAAGTAAAATATTAGCATGTAGGTAATGATAGTCAAGTTAATGTACTTTTACAGGTTCAGAAATCTGGCGCCCAAAGCTGCTTTTCATACGAGAAGACTTGTTCGTTTTTGAAGATGTCTCTCAACTTGGGTACAAAATGCCGTATTCTAGAGAAACCATGACGTTTTCGACATTAAAAGCAACTGTAAAATCTGTAGCCAGATTCCACGCGCAGTCACTTATTTACGAAGAAAATAAAAGTAAAGAACTCGGGACACCGTATAGGATTTGGGATGATTACAGTGAATATCTACAAGAACCAGTAAAGGGACAGGTTTGGCGTAATATAGGAAGAAATGCTGTGATAGATTATATTAAGGAGTTTTCCAATGCTAAATCGAACCCAGGCTTCATTGAGAAAGTTGAGAATATTATACCAGTTTTGTATGACAGGGCTATGGCTCTAACGAGACCGAGTACCAAGTACCGCAACGTAGTAACCCATAGAGATCTTTGGTCAAACAATATATTAATTAAAGAAAAAGAGAATGATGATCCTCATGTGCTGTTAATTGATTTTCAAACCGTTTTATTTTCTTCACCAATGCTGGATTTGTCTTCTCTTATTTATTTTAACACAACGAGGGAAGACAGAGACAGGTTTAGTTCTGAGCTCATTAATATATACCATGACACTCTTTCTCTGATACTTCATGAAGCGGGTGTGAATGTTAATACAGTTTTCCCAAAAGATACTGTTACGCAAGCTTATGATGATAGCAGAATTTTCGGTATCATACAAGCATCGATAATAGTACCCATAGTTTGTATGAGCAGAGAAAAAAGAGAAGAAATATTCTGGGACCCTATTAAATCTGAAAAAGCTAATGTAGTATCACGAAGCGAAGAGTTTATAGAAATAGCAAAAGAGGATCCAATCTACCACAATAGATTCAACGATTTGTTGGAAGAAATTGTTGAAAGATACATCAAATAATTTTGTTCTTTGCATACACACTCGACGTCAAAAAAATCGCACCTTTGAAAATTTTTACTTTAACCCTATACTTGGCAAGTTTTTTTATTAGAAATGTTTATAAATTTGATAATATAGTGTTCTTAGGATTTAATTGAAGGTATAAAAAATAAATAAAAAAATATTAGTTTATTAATTAACGATTTATGGTATGTATCACATAAGGCACATTGCCAGACTCTTAACAATCAACCTTATAAAATCTATGTATCATATTTGCCGCACTGCCAGGTTTTAAATGAGATTCGCATAATTTTTCAGCATGAAAAATAATAAATATTTGATACATTTTCATGTGAATAATAATATAATACATTAGTTCTTGTACTTATTTCAATGCATACTTAAAAATAAACAATAATATAACAGTTTCTTGACTTTAAAAATCCTTACTATCATTAGAATGCGAAAAATCAGGAATATCTGCAACTCTTACTTACCTATATTATTACTATCAGTCATAGAATAATTTATTTGTAATCAGAAATAACTTATTCTATATACCTATACCTACCAATTCATATTTTTTAGAATTTTTAGTATGGTATTTTAGGAAATACTAACGTTCCGATAATAAGCAAAACCTATATATGCATTTTTGACATAAGAATTTGATCTGTCCTTTTGTGTAATACATACTCTTCTCTCTGATGGATGCTATTGTTGAATAAAGATCCACTTGATCATACCGAACAGCATCAGAAGGTCGTTGAGCTGCAGGTTTCTGTATGGTCTTGGTTGAGCTGAGACTTGTGCTGCTGATGATGCTCGTGTTAGTCCTCTAGCTCTATCTCTTTTTAAAGGGTTTTACCAGTGAGTAGCTTCTTCTCTTCTCCTTGGAGCCTTTTTGCTCGGATTGTACTCAGTACAAAAACTCTGCTTTCGTTGCGTAAGTACTGTAATGTCGATCGATGTAAAAATTGTCAAAGCTCATAATATTTTCTTCAACTAAGAATGTAAAAAACCTAAATGTGTCGTCTCCTCTGTAGATCAGAAAGTCATAAAAGTTTCTAAAGACACCAGAACGTACCTACATATATTTTATACCCTCATTTTTGTTTGAGTGAGATAATATTATCTGAGAAAAACAGTTTCAAGTATTTAAGAACACTTTTCTCTTCATGGAGCTCAAACGATTTCTTTTCCACCGGAGCCGGTGAACTTAAAGCAACGCTAGTAGGTAGGTACTAATCTTTCAGCATTACTTTTCGTTTTATGTAGAAAGCTTTAGATCTTTTTGAACGAGTAGCCGCTGAAGGAGTAGATGCCGGAGATATTGGACTAGCCTCAACACAAGGTAACTGCCAAATTGCAGATGGTTTGGGTGATAAAATTGATGGAGAAAGAGCGTTGATTGTACAGACAAGAGACACTAGTTCACGGGCTGAACTTTTTGTTGCAGACTAAGCTCATAAACCACCTGTGACCGTAAATATAAAAAAAAATGTAGCTACATAAATCAAGCAATGTCGCGTATTTGATACGGTGTACAAAATATCTAAAATGTTGGCTAACTGGCAGTGTGGCATATCTGATACATTAAAAAAAAACAGTTGTTTGAATACGTTTATAGGCCGATGTGGTGCACAAAAGTAAGTAAAGTAAAGTAATATTAGGTCTTTACCTATGAAATTGCCGTTTTGTTTGAAAAAAGTTAAAGTATTTGTTTTTCGAACTTATTTATTTCTTTTATTCAAAGTAATCACCCCTGCAATCAATGCATCTTTGCCAACGCTGTGGCAGTTTATGGATGCCCTTCTTGAAAAAATCAGCAGGACGGGAGACAACAAACTCTTCAAAGGCGTTTTGTACTGCCTCTCGGGAATTGAATTTTTTTCCCGCTAAAAAGTTGTCCAAATTTTGGAAAAAGTAATAGTCGGTAGGCGCAAGATCTGGTGAGTGTGGCGGATGAGGGAGAGCTTCCAAACCCAACACATGCAGCTAAGAGACGGTCTGTTGTGCAGTATGGGGTCGCGCGTTGTCGTGAAGTAGCAGTGGAGACGACCGATTGACCAAAGCTGGTTGCAGACGTGCGAGTTTCGCCATCATTGTGGTCAGTTCTTCAATGTACACATCTTCAGTAATGCTCTCGCCGTTTTGTAAAAAGCTATGATGAATCCCACCAGCACTAGACCACCAAACTGTGACCATCACCTTTCTAGGGGTCATTTTTCGTTTTGCACATTGCTTTGGTACCGAACCAGGATCTAACCAACTTGCTGAGCGCTTTCGATTGTCAAAAAGAATCCATTTTTCGTCGCACGTAACAATTCGGTTCAAAATTCCTTCATTTCTGTGCCTGTTAAGCAGCGCAAGGCAAGTCTCGACGCGTACGTTGCGCTGGCGATCGTTAAGTTCGTGGGGCACCCATCTATCAAGCTTTTTTATCTTGCCAATCTGTCGCAAATGGACCAATATTGTTTTGATGCTAACATCAAAAGCTGCTGCCAGCTCAGCTGTAGATTGAGATTCATCAGCTTCCACAATCGCCTTTAATTCATCATTGTTGACCAAAATTTCCGGACGACCACGAGGTTCATTTTTCAAGTCAAAATTCCCAGAACGGAACCGAGCAAACCAATAACGGGTTGTACGTTCGTTTGTACAGTTCTCTCCGTAAACGTCGTTGATGTTACGTGTCGTTTGTGCCGCGTTGGTGCCACAACGGAACTCATATTCCATAATTACACGAAATTTCAAAGTATCCATTATGAGGAAAAATGTTGAAATGTAATGAAAATACAACGCTAATCAATAAACAAAAGACTTATATTGTAAATAGAATGTCATATTTTTAAAACAAAATTAATTTGAATTTAGAATTCATAGCCAATCAAAACTTTTTTTGTTTGAAAAAGTCTGCACTGCAATACGGCAATTTCATAGGTAAAGACCTATTATAAACATTTCAATATTTTTACCTTACGATGCGCAGACGCCTTCGACCTGTCCGTCATCTCGCGTTGTACTGATTTTTTTGTGTTATAAATAGTGAAATAGTATTTTTTTGGGGAATTATGATAATATTATGTAGCATATAAAATTATAAAATTGTAAAAAGTATGTCTCAGGACTTATCCAGATTTTTGGGAAGTTCAACGTATCAAATTATCCACTGTGCCAAGAATAGGGTTAAAGACTATTTTTTTTTATAATCAATGATAATGGTAATTATGGGTATAATTTAATAGTTATTAAATAAGAGTATCCAAAAACAATGCAATACATATTTAAAATCGTTTTATTCAATAAAAATATTAAGTTAACAAAACAATAAAAAATCACTAATTAAGCCTTTATTAAAACAGATAACATAAGCAAAAAAACATACAGCATGTTACTTAAATCTAACCTAAAACCTAGTGTTACCCCTCCTTGCCCTGATGACCTCCTCCATACGGTCCTTCATAGACCTTACCAATTTCAGGACCTCTTCTTGGGGGATACTAGCCCATTCTTCAATTACCGCCTCTTCAAGCTCAGGGAGAGTCGTGGGAGCGGGATCATGAGCTTGAACCTTCCGTTTTAATTTTATCGGGTTCAGGTCTGGACTTCTCGCTGGCCACTGCATTACAGAGATCCCAACCTCTTGAAGGTAGTCGCGCACAATACCTGCAGTGTGAGCGCGAGCGTTATCGTGCATTAATGTGAACCCCTCGCCTACAAAACCGGCATAGGGGACCACATGCTCTTCCAGGATCTCTGTGTCGTACCGGTGAGCAGTCAATCAATCAATCAATCAATCAAGTTTTTATTTCAGAAAAATATTACATATTTATAGGCAGGGCCAACGCACTAGTGGGCAATAATACATACAGCAGGTATAATTGAGCAAGAGAACAAGAGACTGCAGACAGACGCACTTCCGCGCACATCCGCTTCCCGAAAGTGAGGTCACCGTCCCCGAACTAAGAATTAACTTGTATCTCAGGGCGCGGGACCCCACTCCGAGTCGCAGGTTTGGATGGATGCCCCTGTCTGCAGTCACCCGTTACGTCTTCATGACAACGCCGCATACATTTTTAGACAATAACTACTAATATGATAAATGCCTGTTATAGTAATTTACACTAGTACCCTGCATGTGTAATGATGCCCATTACAAGGTTATAATACCTGAATTATGGGCACAATTAGGTGTTCATTGGGTGAATATATAAACAAATATAGAAAAAATTGTAGCATGGACGGTTTATTTGATTGTTTGAGCGTGGATGAGAGTGTGGCTTTTAGTATGTAGGCAAATTTCATAAATAATATAATGCAATAATCTAAATGAAAAATGAAGGATGTAATAGTGTGTGTAATGTGTATTATGTGTGTGAGTGAGCTTAGTATTGTGGAATTGATGCATACAAGATCTCATCAGCAAGTGAAAGAACAGAAGTTTTTTTATTTTTTTTTTTTTTTAGTCAATGACCCTTGCCCGCGAGCACCTCCAGCCTGTGACACACAAACAAGTTCAGTTTTGCCGTCGGCTGACAAGCCGCCCCAGAACATACAGGACCCACCCCCATATTCTACCGTTTCCTGAATGCAAGCTTGTGCAAACCGCTCCCCCTGCCTTCTGTACACTCTTCTACGCCTATCGTTGCAGAAAAGAGTACAGCTCTCCATTGGTAAAGTGTCCAAATAAGATGTTCGCGAGCAAACTGTAAGCGGACTTTTCGATGCGCTGCAGTCAATTTTGGACCCGTAGCAGCTCTACGAGCTGCTATCTTTTTCTCATCAAAAGTCTTCCTGTGTGTCCTCTTCAATAGTTGGAGAGCGAATGACCTCCTGAAAACCTGCGTTGATCCTTTATACCCTTAAAAGATAGCGCAAGTAGCTTTTAAACGACACCAATATAAGTAGGGTACATGTGCGTTTTTAAGGGTTAATAACACTTTTAATGTTGTTTTCCTGGAGGTGCGATTTTTTTGACGCCGAGTGTATATTATATATTTTTAATAAAAGCAACTAAGTAATATACACTAAACAATAAACCCTAGATAATTTAAGGTCACCCATTAATCATCAACTTCCTAATCAGCTAGCGCTTGTCCATTGCTGGCCATAAGCTCTATACTCTTCTTTTCTGTCAGCTTAATTATTTTCCGTCACTCCATCTAATGCCAGTAATACCTCCAAGATGAAGGATCTTACACGCAATCTTGCTATTCGCTAAGCTACCTAAATGACAAAAACTCTTGGAGGACTCTCGCATTCGTCCAAGCTAAAATTTCATACAGTATTTAGGTTTTCATGGATGATTTGGATTAATTACAACAGTTTTACACTCTTCCTTTACATGTTTATTTAATGCTCATATCTTAGTTAATAGGTCTTTACCTATGAAATTGCCGTATTGCAGTACAGACTTTTTCAAACAAAAAAAAGTTTTGATTGGCTATGAATTCTAAATTCAAATTAATTTTGTTTTAAAAATATGACATTCTATTTACAATATAAGTCTTTTGTTTATTGATTAGCGTTGTATTTTCATTACATTTCAACATTTTTCCTCATAATGGATACTTTGAAATTTCGTGTAATTATGGAATATGAGTTCCGTCGTGGCACCAACGCGGCACAAACGACACGTAACATCAACGACGTTTACGGAGAGAACTGTACAAACGAACGTACAACCCGTTATTGGTTTGCTCGGTTCCGTTCTGGGAATTTTGACTTGAAAAATGAACCTCGTGGTCGTCCGGAAACTTTGGTCAACAATGATGAATTAAAGGCGATTGTGGAAGCTGATGAATCTCAATCTACAGCTGAGCTGGCAGCAGCTTTTGATGTTAGCATCAAAACAATATTGGTCCATTTGCGACAGATTGGCAAGATAAAAAAGCTTGATAGATGGGTGCCCCACGAACTTAACGATCGCCAGCTCAACGTACGCGTCGAGACTTGCCTTGCGCTGCTTAACAGGCACAGAAATGAAGGAATTTTGAACCGAATTGTTACGTGCGACGAAAAATGGATTCTTTTTGACAATCGAAAGCGCTCAGCAAGTTGGTTAGATCCTGGTTCGGTACCAAAGCAATGTGCAAAACGAAAAATGACCCCTAGAAAGGTGATGGTCACAGTTTGGTGGTCTAGTGCTGGTGTGATTCATCATAGCTTTTTACAAAACGGCGAGAGCATTACTGCAGATGTGTACATTGAAGAACTGACCACAATGATGGCGAAACTCGCACGTCTGCAACCAGCTTTGGTCAATCGGTCGTCTCCACTGCTACTTCACGACAACGCGCGACCCCATACTGCACAACAGACCGTCTCTAAGCTGCATGAGTTGGGTTTGGAAGCTCTCCCTCATCCGCCATACTCACCAGATCTTGCGCCTACCGACTATTACTTTTTCCAAAATTTGGACAACTTTTTAGCGGGAAAAAAATTCAATTCCCGAGAGGCAGTACAAAACGCCTTTGAAGAGTTTGTTGTCTCCCGTCCTGCTGATTTTTTCAAGAAGGGCATCCATAAACTGCCACAGCGTTGGCAAAGATGCATTGATTGCAGGGGTGATTACTTTGAATAAAAGAAATAAATAAGTTCGAAAAAAAAAATACTTTAACTTTTTTCAAACAAAACGGCAATTTCATAGGTAAAGACCTAATATATAGGTATGTACATTATATAATTACCAACCTACTCCATCATAATGCTTGTTATCATCGACTGTAATTTTATTAAATATTTGATCGCTTACCTGTTTATCAAAATGGTAATGTTTGTGCTGTACCAAGATTCAATATTGTAGGTACGCCGACTGGAACAGTTTGTTTGTCTAGTTTTAGAAATGATAAAATAGTATCTACTGCAAGCAAGCAGACTGGAGATAAATATAAGCTTTTAACTATAAGGCTACACCATAATACTGAAACATACGAGCAGTGTTCTACAATATACGGTGGCATTTAGATACCTAAGTACTTACATATTATAAAATGGAAAATCAAACGGACCAGCTTGATGATTTGAACAATAAATACTTATCAGAAGAAGATATTAAATTGATCGTATTTAAACACGGAGAGACGAATAAGGATATTTTTATTGAAAATTACATTATTAACAATGCCAGTGATAAAATGCTGGGTTTTCTGTGTGATTATTGGAAGCTTAAAGTGCATTTAGGTCCACACAAGAAAATTTTGCATTATTTTTTAAAAGTTATGTCTGTGACAAATGTAGCAAAAGCAGAAATGGTTAAAGAATTAAAACTGTTCGAAAAGGAATTATACTTTTACTCAGTTATTCAACAAAGAATTGTAATCTCAGGTAAGTTGATCATTGTGCTAGTAGCTATAAGAAACAGTAGATCTCACGATGACGAGCCCAAACTTTTAGTAGGTATTCCCAAGAGGTCATCACCAGTGTCGGTGACAGACAGTGAATGTAATGCCACGTCACTCCGGAATGAACGGACGAGATGTTCCGGTCTCCTCGAGGCACGACCTTATAAATAGACCTTTTGAGCGATTTTGCTCATACCTATTCAAAATTCTTGTTGAGACTTGAGTGACTCTACCCTACCGAATGTTTCTGCCAAATATTAATATCGCCCGGTAATGGCACCGCAGCAAATTTCTCCCGTTTTTTGGGTGAAGTATCGTGACTTCTCACTACATGAGTTGTCAGTCGATCAATGTTAGGTACAAGCTATTTTATAGCACATGTTATTTTTAATCAGTAAATTGTAACATTATGATTTTCAGAATTAAAACCATGGAGTGCAAGATTCGTAACAGATTTAAGAAACGCAATGGTTTTTCAAGACCTGAACGCCCTTCAATACAAACTACAAGACAAGTTTAAGAGGTTTGACATGGCACACACTTTAGAAGCTTTAAGAACTCTAACCAGATTCCATGCGTCTTCTATCATCTACGAAGAAAAAAAGAGCAAAGAATTAGGGCGTAAATATTCCTTAAATGAAGATCACTGCCACCAATTACACGAATCTGGGTATGTTGTTACTGATAGCTGGTTTCTCCAATGCATGAATGCGGCTTTTGAAGCAATCAAACTGTATTCAAATTATACCCAAGAACGTTTAAAACGAATTGAGAAACGTTGGTTTAACGTTTGGTCTTCCGGGCTAGCTCTTTCTAACACTTCAGCTAAGTGCAGAAATGTGATATGTCATCGAGACCTATGGAACAATAACTTGTTGTTTCATTACAAAAAAGTAGGTGATATTATGATTCCTGATGATTGCGTTCTCGTTGATTTTCAAGCTGCGAGATACCAACCTCCTGCTGGAGATATTATGGTTCTCCTTTACTGTAACTTACATCCAAAGTTTAGAGAAGAAAATATGGAAAAGTTTATAAATTTCTATCTCGAAGAGCTCGAAATAATCTTAAAGGATAATGGAATCAATGCTGGTATAATGGACAGAGATGGCTTCCTAGAATCAGTTGAAGAACAAAGACTATGGGGCATAGTGATATGTGCTTGTCTAATGCCACAGTTTTGGATAGACGATGATCTAACGACAACGATTTTCAGCGACGCTGTTCAATTTGATGAAATACTTTCAAAGAATAAATCGGCGTTTGTTATAAAAATGATGCAGTCAAACCCTGATTACAAACAAAAATTAATGGACATTTTTGAAGAGATTGTGGAGAGATATTGTTTGTAATAAATACTATTGACTTTATCATATTTAAAAATGTAGTAATAGTACCTACATTTTACATTATTTAGTAATAAATCTCTAACCCGAGGTAAACACTGCTTTTCATAACGAATACCTACAAGGAAAATAAAAATATAACTTAGCTAAAGAAAACATTAGTGAATACAAATCTCCAATATACCTATATACGGAATGTTATACGGAAGTATAAACAAAACCCTACAACTCGAAAAAACAAATGAAGATTGGAAAATGTATGAATGAAAGCGATGTAGGAGGATTTTTGTTTTGCATTGCGTTGCGGTGGGCCCGCCCTAATGTGCACGAGCTTTTAATGTGATTTTTAACATTAGGTCTTATATTAAAAAGGTACTACGAGGGCAGAACGATTAAAATGCAGAAAGACAAGTGTAAATTTTTGTAAACTGAATATAAGGTATAAGGGCCTATGGAAAAATTAAGTTTTTTGGTTTAGTCAATTTATAATTTTTATTATTCGTATAACTTTATTTTAGATCCATTAAAAATGGCCCTTTATAGTTAAACTCTCTGGCTCTTGAAACATTGGCCCTAAATATTTCAAATTATATGTACTTAAAAGTTACCTTAGAAGTTAGAATAGGTACTCGTAGGTAAGTTATATAGTAGTAGTATAACCAACTTATAAAGGCATATAGATACCAACATAGGCAACATAGTTGTATTTTACATTTTAAAGTTTATGGGGTTGTTCTTGCGATCTAGATTTCTTAAGCTGCCCGGCTGAGTCTTAATAAAAGTCCAATCCCAGTTCCTAATGAACTTGTTGTCAGCAAGACGGCGGGCACCGAATTTTCTGTGCCACGGATCGTCGTCCTTTTGACTGTAGATGTCGCAGAAAGGACGGATAAGAAGTATGTAGAACAGTTCCACGAAGCTTAGAATGCTCGCTCCCAGGAAGAGTCCACCTGTTCCTCCAGTGGACACTGAAAGTAAATTCTATATAAAATTTTGAGATAGGAACTTAAAGGGTGACTAACAAATTGTTGATTTGTCTTTTCATCATCGTTAAACGAGTTCGTCTGCTCTTCCGAATGTTTTATATGTTGGTAACGACTGATTATTGCCTAGGTACCAGCTAATCAGCCTTGCAGATACTTTACTGTGTGAATAGTATATAGATTCACTTAAAACTTAAGAATTTTTCATATTCGAGTAAGAATACCTACTAGCGAAAATATTACGTTTTGTTAAAATCCACTTTCGTCAAAAAAGAAATCCTATATAACGCAAACAGAAGAAGACAAAAAAGAAGAATGCAAAACAGTTAAAAAATATGTACTCAAGTAGGTACTTATTTTTTGTATGTATACTATTTCACATCGTGAAAACAAATGATGCTAATAAAAAATAAATAAACTCTGTATTGACACTAAGGTAACAAAATTATCGCTAAAAACGATGCTTTCGACCGACGATCTCTCCGACAACCTTCGGGTAGAGATGCAGTAACGGAGGTGCTATAAAAATCACTATACAGTATTGTACCTATATAAAAAAAAATATAGAGATAATGTCATCCACCTATTCTTACTCTGACGTTATTCGCTTTCTATTGTATTTGTAGTATTGTATGTCTTTCCCGTATTTGACCCCCGACACCGATTTTGTAAAATTTTGTTCCAATTAGTTTTTAATGCTTCGTTGTGATATGTTTCGACAGAGTTTATTTTCTATCTATCTATTGATATAATTTCACTACCAATCGTCAACCTTTAAAGTTACGAAGCTATATGTATAAGTAGGTACCTACGCATGCTCTAGTAAAGTCCACGTACCCACTAAATCCAGAACACCTCGTACGACATTCCTCCTGTACCGCTCGCTAGGTAGCATAGCCAACTCTATTTCGACAGTGGCAAAAGATTCTGTGGTTACTGCTTTGAAGTCTTTCACAATGGATATTTCAGCTTCAGTGCAAGATGGCAGACAGTTGCAGTATAACCCTGCACGGGATGACCATGGAGCTCTTAAAACCTGTTGAAATAAATTGTTAAGTACATATTTATTATCTAGTGATGTGAATACCAGATTTAGGTACCTACCATTTATTCGCGGCTCACAGGTGATTCAATAGTGCTTCATTTCTTTACGTCGAGTTATTGTAAAATGTTGTTTAGGGCTGCAAAGTACCTAGAGGTGTGTTTCTGATATAAACTTACGGACAAAATATTGACATTATTATTCAGGCATATAATACCGCTGACATTGCACTTAATTTCCTCCGGAACATTTGGCATGAAGTAGTTTGTGCAATTACAATATTTCAGCTGGGCGTCTTTCCTGCATTGCACTGTGCAAGCAGTGTAAGAATAATGACGGTAGACTTGCAGAAAATTTTCGTCGGTGTACCGGCATTTTCGTTTCTTGGGAGAGATCATCCGCGCACCTGCATCATTCTCAATATTGCGAATCGTAATGTAACGTCTGCAATCGAGGTAAAACGGATCACATATTTTGTTTGCCAAGAGTTAAATATGAAATATGAATTTAGTTTTCTATGGGTCTTTCAAGATCGTAAGGACTATGGTACTTTTTACAGCAATCTAAACAAACTATTCAGTCCATCAGTTATTGTCACTTAATTCAAACCTTATTATACTACCTTTTTGACTGTTACCGTTGAATAAATGTCTTTTCTTTCTTTACCTGTAATACAACTCCGGACCAACATTTAACACATCAGATCCGATGGTCGTAAGTGCTGGTACTTCTTCTTCATTAAGCACATAGACATTGCTAGCAACCTTGACGTTGAATTTTATGAGACCTGGTCCTGTTGTGCTGTTACTAAGCATAGGTAATTTTGGAGGGTTCTTTTCCCTGAAATACGGATGTAAATCGTCAAGTAATGACATGCTAAATTAGAAAAAAAAATGGATTTCATATTGAAAAGTTAAATCCATCCGCGCTGACAGGCGCGTAAACCGCCTCACCGCGCGACGCACCGCTACAAAATCCGCTCAACCGCCTTCGCCAACGGCGGCGGCGTGTGATAACCGCCAAGTAAGACATACAAACGAGAGGTAATGTGGATTTTATGTTATGATGATGTAGACTAGAAAATGATCAATGCACGATAAACTAAGCTAGACTCCACTACTAGATAAGATGTCAACAAATGAAGAAAGTTCTTACTCCCAAATATAGCGTTATACCTAGGAAGATTGATAAGTATTATTAGCTGTTCATGGCTCTACTCTACCTTCCTTGTATCGTATTGATAGCGTAGCAAATGCCGAGTTCAGAATCCATAGGCCTGAAGTAAGTACAGCAATCAAATTCTATACCGTTCCAAGAGCAATCCGATAAGGTTTCATCACAGGTACTTCGCACCTAGAAGTTCAATTTTAAAACAAATCATACTTAGCTTTATAATGATCATTTGAATAGCCGTACGATACCTACCCAAGATCGTACGGAACATTAAATAGGTAAACTATGTAAATAAAGTGGTGAAGCTACTAGTATGATGTTGATACCCGTCAGACACTTACCAGGTTTGCGTAATGAGTAAAATTAGTTTTGATGCACTCTGGCAAAGGATCGCTCGGATCACAAAATTCGGATATGTAATACGTGATGCCTTTAAAAAAAGCAATTTCTTTTAGTACTTCTTCCATATTGAAATCGTGTTCTTCTCCCCACAAACTACAAAAATTATAAATTTGATAACATTAGGTATTAATAAGCTTGGTGACTGACTTCTTGGCACCTAAAGCTCAAATTCATTTACCTAATACTTTGGATCCACAAAATACTGCCTGTGGGTTTTTTGATAGGTTTAAGTTTGACCACTATCGCACCTGACTCACCGCCCGTGTGTCACACGTGTGTCGTAGACCGTAAGAAGGTCGTAGGACACAAGGATTGACGGGCTTGTAACACGCTTGCTAGATGAAGATAGCCTGTTCACTCTCAATTAGAAGGCTCCTAGATTGTACTTTTCGGGAAATAGGTACAGGCGGCCGACAAAGTGTTCCAGTCTTTGGCTGTTCGCATGATGAACGTCCATAGGAAGAGTTATGTGCACAACATACCTACATTCATACATACCGGTACCATAATATCCTATTGGAGTCATCAAGGTCTCACAAATGTAGCTACTTACTTGTCTGATATCTCTTCAATACGGTTCGTGTTATCATTCTCACAGATGACTACAGAAGGAAACATAGTGTCCCAATCTTTGTAAGTGGTTTCCACCACGAAGGATATTGGATTATTCTGGAACGCATCGTATTGTGCTGCGATGAGAAGGGATGAGCCATACCAGGATAGTGCGACGAATATTAACCAGAATATCCTATAAAATAACGACAATTGAGCAAATTTCTGAAATCGAAGCTGAAAAAATGTAATAAAATGTCAAAAAATCTCTGACCAACCTTTCTGTCCAATGTCTGCTGGAATCCGCAATAAACCTAAATCCATGAATAGACGTTGTTTCTGGCAGACTCTTAATGCCATTCCACCATATTTCTAAATATCTTTTCATAGATTCATTGCTATCCATTTTCCTGTTTCTTATGGAAGTTTAAAGGATATAATGAAACTCAATTTTGGGAATAACAGTTTTATAGAGTTCTCTTCGTGCGTACAAACAAAACATTTTCGTTAAATATTTTACTGAGTAAACTACAATAACACCCTAACCATCAAAAAGATCACAATCACGGTGTGAAAAATACACGTGTTTTATTACCTTGTGGTGGTTTGATTTATAACAATTATCCTAATAACTACTGACAACCATCTATACTCTACAGCTCCAGATATCTTACCATCTAAATAACTTTGGAATAGAATAGAACAATAAACATTTGCAAACTCTTTACGTGCACGTAGGTATTACGGACTTTATAGTCTCATTACTAGGTAGGTACGGGTATAACAAGTATACTGCAAACAAATATAGTACCTAGGTGTAATGATAACTTATTTTATTTTGGTATACAATCTTAGAGATCAATACCTCTACAAAATAATGTGTTCCATATAGTTAAACATTCAATTCCAAAAAATATTTTCCAAAGCCGTGGGGCTGAGTAAGCCGACAATTTCTACTGAACTGAAAAATTATTCTCGAAATTTGTTGACCTAGTTCGTTCGTTCGTTCGTTCTATTGGTCGGTATCTAGATATAGAATCTGCGGCGGTAAGTCGAGCTTCAATAGTGGATGCTGTAACGATTTTGGTGCATCTCCTTGCTGAGACCTCTCGGACCAGCTTCACAGTGAAGAAGTAGATGAACTCGAGGACAGACACGAAACTGAACCCGGTGACGAAGCCGCAGGTTGAGCCAATGTTGCCTGTTTGATAATTATTTATCTTTAAAATCTTCGTACGGGTTTATCAATACCACGCTGTACTATTCGTAGGTAAGTACTAGAGTTTGGTATAGGTATTGTAAAGTATTCAAAATGTTCATACATAGTTTTATACAGTGTGTATTAAGGAATTAGTGCTAAACAGAACCTCAAAAGTAGAGTAAGCACTGTATACGGAGCTAACTACCCACATTTACCGTGATTTTTATATTGAAGTAAAACTTGGGGAGTAAGCTGGCGAGGCGAAAGGAAGTTGAAAGATTTTTGCTAAAATAGATTTCCATTGTCATCATAACAAAGTTAAAAATTTGTATTATTATGTTGGTATGACCGGTAAAATGAAAATGTACATTACAATTGTCAAGATGGTGACATTAACATTAAACAAAGCAAAAACAAAGTTATACCGGCTGATAGATGAAGCTAAACTAAAGAAGTTTTACTTCAGTTGTGTGATCTAAAGCAGTTTTTTTTAGGTTACGGGTGCTTTAATAATTTTCAGACACTAGAAAGAATGCACGTTTTATAACTGTTCAAATTAAATTTACGAAATTAGTTAAATCTAAGACTGCCACTTAGAATTAGGTTCGTACCTAGGTTTATTTATTATTGGTGCTTGATATTTCATTGTATTGATGGATGAATGAATTTCTTAGGAAGATCTAAACCTATGCTCGTAAGTATATCACAACTGATACTATCTTAAAATTACGTGATACCTATAGAATGGTTATAATAAATAACGCCCAACGATCACATACATAGATCCCGAAACCTAACTAGGATTCCCTAAATCTAGGGACCCAGGAACTACGTAGGCTGGTCCCACAACACTCAGACTTGGAACACGTATTTGCGCTTTTTTTCTGTGCACGAATACTTGTTCTGCCGCGGGAATCGAACCCGCCGCCTCCGGGTTATAAGCCGACCTGCTCAACTACCGCACCACAGAGGATGAACAATGTAATTTGAAATTTAGGTCTGGGGGGTGGTCACGAAGCTTTGATTGCAATGCAACAGGAGAAATTTCATTTCGAATTCTAAAATGTCCATAGTAACTTTGCACATAAATTGCGAAGGTATTGAAACTATAAAACCCATTCATTTATGTGTTTCTATTTGTTGTAATCAAGTTACATGATCGCTGGTACTATTTATGAAAGGTTGTCTGTAAGAGATTTCATTTTATTCAGATACACAAAAAGCTTACAGTAAAAACCAAACGCTTTTTGGTCGTGTGAGATGGGTGTCAGCGATAAAACCACTTATTACACCTATATTATTATGTAATTATCATTTCTACATTTTTATAATCTGGTATCAATAGGAAGTTTTTGTATTTTAGTTTGAAAACTCTCGTTAATAATTTTTGTATTGTATTGTATTCTAATGTATATTTAGAGAATGTTTTTTTTTGTATTAGTATTTAGTTGCAGTTATTATATCATTGTATTATTTAGTTTAAGAATAAAAGCACTTTCGTGGTTTAATAAAAAGTAGAGTGTATAGGTAACATTCTTATAAACATTTTTATTTCTACACAACCCGTACTTTGATCACATGCTTGGGTTTGTTTACGTAAGGTAAGCGATCGGTGAAGGCAAACAGGTAGTTTCCTTGGACCTGTTAGATATGGCTCAGTTATGTAATATTACGTATGATATGAGGGCTCACCCGAGATAGACGAGTTGGCGTTATATAACTAACTGGTCATAATTTAATATTGCGGAATTACTTATTAGATAGGTTTGTACGCCTTAATAATTTTATAACCAGAAAAATGTATCGGGTTCAGCAGAAATATATACAGAAGTGATAGGTACTGGAGACCTATAGTTTACGTAGTAGTTAACGTTTAGTAGTTAAGTTATTAGAAATGATAGCAGTAGTTATTACGACCTCTTTATAATTAACCCGCCTGGTGACGCTGTCGCGGTCGGTAGAGACTAAAAACATTAGCCCGTTAATAAAAGTCTTTATATTATTACTATTATCATTATTATTATTATATGTACCTAAATATATTATTATTAACTTACTATAATCTTTATCAATTACAAAATATTTAGATACAAATTTTTCGTTCATAATTCAATTGCCTCAATTGATCTATACGTAGGTACTCGTGGAAGTCTTTTTTAAACTTCAAACTTGTCTAGCATTTGACCACGCTCTCACCTGATGGGAAGTGACGATGCGATCGAAGGTGTAGCTTGCTAGCCAAGTAAATACCTATTCACTCTTCTCTTGAACACGCCCGGGTCATATTTTGCCGGAAACACAGACGCTGGCAGGGCATTCCATTCCTTAGCCGTTCTAATTAAGAACGTTGAGTCAAATCGCTTGGTACGAATAGGTGGTATTTCGACCACGTCTAGTAGTCCAGAAGTGAATGATAAGCGATCACTATCGTATGAAATAAATTTATTTTAAAACAAGTGTGTACTAAACTCTGGACTTGAACTATAATGGCACTATTTATTAATGGTAGGTATTCATTTAAATATTTAACAAAAATAACTTACTAATTAAATCGAACCATTTCATAATAACATTTTGTCCGTAACAGTCAGCAACTTCCCTCCCATACTTCACGTGGACAAACGAAGTTCCTGTAAAATTTACTCCTTTCCTACAACAAGTTTAAATATTAGTTTAGTATACCTAACCTGTATAACAACTAATAAACTTTACCTACTACAAAAAAAAAACCATTTGGACTATATAGGTACTGGCCGCGATGACCTCTAGGTCAGTGATATACATTCAATAGCTATTCGCAGAAAAACAATTTTTGTGACAAAATATGAGCACTGATCTAAGATTTTTTTATGTCAAACTATTTAAGTATAATAATTTATCTTAGTTTTGGTTTCGGCCGTGGCGTTGCTCCGTTGAATTGCAATGCTAAGTAAATACAATAATATTGTAGGTAGTAGGTTTTTATTACTTACTATTACTGTTTAAGGTAGGTAGTTAGGTCGTATGAAAGCAAGTACTTAAATAGATAATCAAGATACTTTCAAGCACTTATTTTAGTAGTGCTTTCAGTGACTACCTCTATTTATTAC
This sequence comes from Ennomos fuscantarius, assembly GCA_905220475.3. Classification (NCBI taxonomy): domain Eukaryota; kingdom Metazoa; phylum Arthropoda; class Insecta; order Lepidoptera; family Geometridae; genus Ennomos; species Ennomos fuscantarius. The sequence continues at coordinate 7,514,311 of HG992037.1, read as the reverse complement.
CGTCATCGACGACTGCATCAAGCGCATAAAATAAATAATGTAGGCGAACCGTTCATTAACGTACGCATCAGTTTCCAAAACAAAATAATTAATTACATGTATGTATAAAGTCCACACTTTTAATTACTTTTTTTAAACACTGACTATAAGGCTCTTGAACTTTTGATACTTTGATTAGGACTTTATTTCTTGGGCTAAGTAGGGCCGTGAGCTAAGCACTAGCACTTGACTATCACCCATGGATATAGGCATATAATATATCTGTATATAATAAAGTATCTGTGTGTTTAGAATCTACCAAAGAGTTTTTATCACAAAAATCATCCTATTTACATAGTTATATAAATTCCTACTACTTCATGAAAATTTCATGAATTCATTTAATGGCCAATATCTCTTGGTAGCGAATACTTATGTTCCTTGCCCACTTTAAAGAATCTTGTTGAATTGAATCTTAGTTAGTGACTTTTGCGGCAATTTCACCACAAATTTGCCAAAGAATCTTGTTATTTCCATAACAAAAGTTTGAGTGATCCATAGTGACATAAAAAAAATGTTACATCCGTTTCCCCAACAACCGGAAACAAACAAACCTATCAAACACAAACCAATGACATTGTATTGTCTTCATATCACTACAATTTTATCATAAGATGTGAATTTTCTATAGTTATCATTTATTAAAACAAGTCATAATGTCCGATTTGAATAGAAAAGCCGGTCTGGTAACAGCTGATTTTGAAGTGTTCGGCAAAGTACAAGGGGTTTATTTCAGGAAACACACTCAGAAAAAAGCTACAGATTTGGGTTTGAAAGGATGGGTCATGAACACTGCTCAAGGTACCGTAGTTGGTCAACTACAAGGCCCCGTTGCTGCGATTGAGGATATGAAGATTTGGCTGCAAAAGGTTGGGAGTCCAAAATCGAAAATCGAGAAAGCTACCTTTAAAAACGAAGGGCACATTAATAGCTGCGCCTTTAGGACCTTTGAAATACGTCGATAATAAGAAGGTTTCAATATATGACTTTTTAAAACTGAATTCAAGACTATGTGTCTAAATATTTCCAAATAATTATACAGATTGTATAAACTGAAACTTATTATTTAATTTTATTTTAATAGTGGTAGTGCTTACACAAATATACTTGAATCGTGCAGGCTCGAGCTGGTTTTAATGCCTAAAACAGGAATATTTTAGTCTCCCAACCCCATCCGTTTTCCTGTCCTGAGTCCTGAATCTTTGTTAATTTATTCAATTTATTGTACTTATGGTTATACTAGTTATAGTAGTATAATTACAATCAGAGGTTTCATCCCTGAGACTGGCCTGATAGCTCAGTTGGTAGTAACACTGCCTTCTGAACTGTTGTTTGCAGGTTCAATTTCCTCCCAGGACAAACATTTTTGTAATGAACATCGAGGTTTGTTTTGCGTTTAGGTGCTATATTGTATTCTAAGTATATATTTACTAACAAAAAGTATATAAGTCTTCTATCAGTATGTGGTTTCCATAGTACAAGCTTTGCTTAGTTTGGGGCTAAATAGCACTGTGCAAAATGTGAACATATATAATTGCCATACTAGCGACAAATTGTATGTCTATGTTCAGTTATTTATCCATTTTAAACTTTCTTACTAACAGCCAGTCATCTCTAATTTCATCGGGCACATCGTTCAGGTACTCTGGGTAAATGATGACGTTGTTGAAATCGTAGCTGTAGGCAGTCTTAGAGCAAGTTGGGACACACATCGGGCAGAAGATGCCGCCTTCCACCATGTCCAGTTCCAACTCTGGGGGGACAAGGTCTACGTCTGGACGGACAGATATTGTTTGAGCTGAAAGAGAAGTGTATATAGCCAGATTATTTATTATAGACTTGGGGTCAGAGTACCAAAATATTCCTTATATACGTGTTACGTTATTATTTAATATAATAATTTTATGCAATGTATTGTACCTATATAAAATTATGTTTGTATAATTGGCCAATTCACATACATAGATCCTGGACCCTAACTAGGATTCCCTGTATCTAGGGACCACAGGAACTACGAGGACCATGCTCCCACAACACCACGTGTTTGCACTTTTTTCTGTGCACAAATATTTGAGGATGGGTGCGATTCCCGCGACAGGACAAATATTTGTGCACAGAAAAATAGCGCCCCGCATCCCTAGATATAAGGAATTTTAGTTAGGGTCCAGGATGTATGTATGTGATCGTTGGGCGTTATTATTACCATAGATGACACGCTAAAAAGATAAATTATCTCATGACTCTCACCATTATATTGCCTTAAACAAGCGACATCCTCCATATTGCACGTCCTTGCATTTTCCATTTTGAGCATAGTGAACGGTGTGCACTTACATTTATCAAGCAGAAAGTGCATTCTACATTTCAACATACAGTCACTGTACGTATAGAATGGAAGGTAGGACGATTCATCGTAAAAACGACACTTTCTCAATTTTACAGGCACATGTTGGATATCTCGAGAGGCCTCTGTAAAAGTGGCCGATACCATTACCGTCATCTATAAAAAACACACACACATAAAATAAGTATAACTTTCCCTCGTCCTGTCCCATTTAAGTGTCTCCTCTCCTTGGTTTTTTTCTCCTTTTGTAAGGAAAAAAAATAGTGTAGATATATTATTAGAGTAAATAAAATTAAGTTGTAAATATGTGTAGATAGATGCTGATATTGTTAAATTAATAATGTTGGTAGATATGATTTATTTTATTTTTGTATTGGTTTCAGATTAGTTTCAGTGTAAAATTACTCATTTTCACCGTCCTGATTTTTTTAAATTACCGAACAATCTATTCGTTTGATGGTCTATCTTAGTTGACATTGGCGAAATTGTGGTGAAACTGTCGCAGAAGCCACTAAGAAGACCACTCAATTCAAGTATAACTTAATACACGGATGATCAGTTCAAGTAGGTACTTACTTATTACCTACATATTGTTTAGCCATGCGTGATAAACGACCTTGTGTTCTTTCTACTGGAAAGTGGTATTTTCGTCCCAAAGGACTTAATCTGTTTTGAAACATACTGGAGTCGGCTATATATAGGTACTTACCTATACCTATACTTACTTGCACACCCGGGCTTATTATCTGCATTGAAAAACTACCGCTCGGTGCGTCTGGGAAATCGTAGGCATCTGAGAATTGCAGCTGAAATATTAAGGTATGTGAATTAAATTCCTTTTCTAATCTCGTATATAGGTAATAAATAAATTTACTGTATAGGTCTGTATCTAATGACTACCTAATTTAAAATGTTTTACTATTTTATAGTGTGCGTAGTGGTTGAATGTGATCAGCTTTTGTAAGCAATTACCTGAGCTCCCTGCAAAGGAATATTGTAAAAGAAGTCATCACTCTCATTCAAGCGTAACAGTACTTTCAGCCCTTGGTCAAAGTCAAAGGTAGATTTATTGCCGACACTGTACATATCCTTGTTGATGACTTTTTTACTAAAAGACAAAATCTAGTTAATACTTCAGTAATGATAGCATTGTGTACATTGAATTTCATCTTCATCATTGACTACAGAAACCATCATTCTCTTTATCATCTCATTTTATGGGCGTGGGTAGGCTCCGAGTTTGTTTACAATTTCCACATCTCTACATATTATTGTCAGTGTATATATTGTAAGTAAAAACAATGTTTAAACCGTCGAGCAACTTACTCGTTAAACTTTACGTCTGAAGAGCGCAGATAGTTAAAAGTACAGCAGTAGCCGTTAGCAGTTAACCGAAAATCAAACAGTTCTAAACAATTTTTTGGCTCGTTATTCCATAGACATCTAATGAGAATGTCATCACATCTTGGTGTCAACTGCAAATATTTAAACATACTTAAGCACACGGTGACGATATATAATGGGCTCAAATATTTGTTGAATTCTCACGCAAACATATCTACTTACTTAGAAATGCGAGACTAGGAGGAAGCTTACTAGATGAGTAGGTGACAGAACAAAGACCAAACAGAACTACCAGTTCTAAATAATATTTACGCACTATGTTGAAATCTAACCATATCTTTGGGCCAACTTAGGGAGGTATATATTTTAAGCAATGAATGTAAAATCTATGGCTAGCGTAGCTAACCATTTACAGTAAGATTAAGAAGGTGCCTTTATACTACTACAATAATATAACAATTACTACTAAATATTACTAGCTACACTACTTGCTTTAAAAAAAACATTTGGACAATATATAACCGCGATGACCTATGGATAGACCAAATGTCAAAAAAGTGCCAGCATTATGGTCGCGCACGCGTCGCATCGAGCAGGCGCTTTGATAAACTTTGGAAAACGCGATGATCTCCTGGCCCCACGGACCCAGGGCCTCTACACCAAACGGCCCAAATATGTTACCATTTACATATTATTACAACCTTATATAAAGAAGGCTACTTATATTAAATGGTGTCAAATTGTCGCTGTCACACTATATAGTTTAATGATGACTGGTGTAACCAGCTAACCACTAAGCGTGACCTGAAACTACCTTTGTCTGTGTCCACTCATTTCCGGTATACCCAATACCAATGGTCACACCTGGCTTAAATACTCTTATCTAAGCCAGGCTCAGGCCTAGAAACTTACTTACATAATATTACGTATAAGTAAGTTTTCTGGGTGAGCGTGCGCCACCTTCGACCTCATCATCTTACCATCAGGTGAGATGTAGTCAAACGACAACCCATCGATAGTAAAAAAAAGATACCATGCTCAAGTTTCACAGAATTCTTTAGGGTAGGGGGACAGAAGAAACTTTCTATCCTTTCAACTTACTACTAATATACAGTCATTTATTGTCATAATAATGTTATCGTACATTTCTCATCAGGTCATGAACATCGTACTCTCCTAATGCTGCGTGGACCTTCAGTGGTGAAACAGCGTCTTCTTCCATTGGTTGCAAAACGTATAATTGCCCCAATCCAAATAGTAAGGCCAACATTTCTTCTTCCGTATAATTACTGTTGCGTTCAGCTGTTAACCTGTTATATTCAGACATCATTAACTATTTAGCTCTTGAACTGCTCAAGCCAGCCTCATTTAACTCACAATCTTTTAGCTAATTCTGAGACAGCTCGTTTACTAATCCTGTTGTTTGTGCATATACCCACGGCTGGAAATATGATTTTACTAACAGAAACACCTTCTGGCATTTGAGTGGTCACCAATGGAGCTCTGTAGTACTTTTGAAACGTTATCCAAACGAGCGAAACAGAACAGAACAGTCCAATAAGCAGTATCACCACCCACAACATCCTGTAAAATGTTTAATGGTTAATTTATGTCAATAAAGTTACCTACTTCACAATGGCTGTTGATAAAACTGCTAAAAATATGGTAAATAGCTGAAGAATGGTGATACAAGAGAGTGAGTGCGATGGAATTTCACAACTTTATTCCCCAATGTCCATTTTACTACCGCTCAACACGACGCACGGAAACACGACATTCGTATGTGGTGGGCATTCTTCCAGTCCGCACAAAGCGATTCGCTTCAACATTTATTGAGCGGACGGCAAAGGAATGGAACAATTAACCAGTGCCTCCGTTCCTGAAAACTATAATCTAGGAGTTTTTAAGGCAAAAGTGAACCGGTATCTTCTAGGCAAGCATGTTCCATAGTCGACCACGTCGATACTTACCATAAGGTGAGACAGTGGTCAAATGCAAGCGTATCAAAGGTTAAAAAAAATACAAGTACTTATAAGGGGACAAGCAGTGAATAAACCTCGCACTTTGAGGGTTTCGAACCTCATAAAACCTCCTGTTGCCTAATACTTATCGGGTCTTTTTTAATTTTTATCTTGGGATTTAGATGGAATTTATTTATTAGAATTAAAAATAAATTATCCAATTACTGTAATAATCAAATCAAATTAAATTGAAAATTAACAAACAAATCAAATCAAATTGAAAATTAACAAACAAATCAAATCAATAACCCAAACCAACCCCAATCAGACAGATAAAAAGTGATCCTATAAGATCAACGAGATATGGGGTTATTTTTTCAAAAACCAGTAGGTATCTACTACGATACTATGAGAACCTAGAACGCAAAATAGTATTGATTATACTCGTATGTAATACATTGTATGAAACTAAATTAGGTGTATCATAATTCATGACATAATCACTTTGGTTCACGGATAACGCAAGATATACCGCTTCAAAATAATCGTTGCGGCAAGCCAGCCATCGGTGAACTAAACGAGTCCACAAAAGTTAGCAATAGTTTACCAATAGTGATAGTGACCTAAAGTAATGTAATAAATTAGTGTGGTGTACAATAAAGACCGTCAGCATCAGCTCTTTATGCTTACGAATGCTGCGGATGTAAAGTAGGTAACTGCATACCTATCTCCGTAACTTGTCGGAGTTAGACACTGGATTTGTTTTTATAAGGATGTGTAGTTATCGCCATTATTCGGTACGACAGCTCATATTAATTCACTTGTTTAAATCCACAGTGATCTTTCTTCGTGCTTTTATAGAACAGTCAATTGAAGGAGTGAGAACAAAAAGGGTTTATTTGATTTTTTTTCACAAAATGACTTATGGGTATCGTTGGATTCAGCGTAAACTTATCTACAATAATACATCCTCAAAACACCGAAATGAGGCTTAAATCTCGAGATTTTGAGTCTAAAAACGGCTTATCTGTCACAGGAATACAGTTCGCTTAGCATAAAAAATTATTATATTTATTTACTTATATTATATTTTTACAGTAAATGTATGAATTAGTTACTATATTTAGTATTTTAAAATAGAATTAATACATTTTCAAGGAACTGAAACTCACATAAACCTTTTATATTACCTTATAAGCACTCTACATTAAAATAAAGCCGTTGAAGTTTAAAGTCAATTTTCTCGAAACTATTAATTTGACAGTTAAACCCTTTTTATTCTCAACCCCTCAATTATGATATTAGAACCATGAGATGGGTTTGTTGAAAACTGTAGAGTGTTATATTTTTCATAAAAGTTGCAGTGAATTAAGTAGTGATCTACTACTGACTGATCTGACTACATAAACTGTTGAAAAATATTGATGTCAATAAATGATGTTGTATTTGTATTTGTAAGTATTTGATCGTAATGGTGTTAGATGCTTAAATAAACCATGGATAAATTAAATGCAATTATTCCAAACGTTTGGTGGAAGCATCAAGTGACCAGAATGCTGATTTTTATTTTGCACAAAAATTAATAATAATAATAATAACGCCCAACGATCACATACATAGATCCTGGACCCTAACTAGGATTCCCTGTGTCTAAGGACCCAGGAACTATGGCCAGACACCGAACAAGTATTTGCGCTTTTTTCTTCGTGGTACAAATACTTGTCGTGGCGCGGAATCGAACCCGCCGCCTCCGGATTATGAGCCGACCTGCTCAACCACCAAACCACAGAAGCTGTCAAAAAATATAGCATTGCTACTCAACGTGGTAATGCTTCCAGCTTTCTGGACACTTTCCCCTCCACCAACAGGTTATTTTAAATTTTTAGTTTTTATTTTTATTATAAGTTCTTAGGTATAGTTTAGTTTTTTAGGTCTAGTTTAGTTTTGTATTAACGATTATAAAATATAGGACCTTAGATGTTGCAAGATAAGCATAAAGAAGCTTTTAAACTGTTTTGACCTGACCTGAGTTTTAGCAATAACATTTAGCATAATAATTTACTAATCAAAATGGTATAGTTATCTGTAGGTACGTAACTATCTACTAGTACCTACTACTATTGAGTAGTTATTAGGTGATTTTGTCAGACATTAATTAGATTCAGGTTTCTGGCTTACCTTTCAAGCATCGGAGTATCGTCATCGACAAGGTGTTTTAGTCCACCAATAGATGACTCAGCACAATATTCTCTGGCAACAGTTTTAAAACTTTCCTTTATGATCTTCAATTTTGACGGCTCAGTTTTTTTACGGTATCGATATGAGAACCTATAACGCATATTGATTTTATCATCCATAATATTGAAGTAGATTTACTTTTAAAAATAAAATTGTTAAAACATGCCAACGGCGTTGGTAGCAATAGATAAACTCTAACTAGACCTACTTCAAAATAAAAGTTCTTTACGAGCAAGTAAATAATAAAATATGTTTAAATACCTATTTCATACCACGATAGCATCGTATTGATGTGAGGTTAATTGCATAGGCGGATCTAGGATCGGTTTCTGGGGGGAAAATTCATATCTTTTTTTATATTTTCCTTTACTCATACATACTTTCCTTTACTCTACATACTGATTTTCAAAGGATACAAAAAACAAAGTGATATTTAATTTGGGGAATTTTTGTATTATTACGCAATCTCTGGTTGTGCTATTTGTATTATATATTTATTAGCTTCGGACGGAATAGATAATAGTAAGTACTACGCGTTGGTTTAGATTATCTGGGAAGGCGTGCCCCCGTGACCCCCCCTCCCCCCCTGGATCTGCCCGAGTACTTAATTGCTATGATTGATTGTGTCTTCTCGTGATATTGGGATTGGATATATCGATGAGGAAGATAAAATTTAAATACTTATACGTTTTACCTATTTGTTTTATGTTGACTTATTTTTTATATAGGCACCTAGCAACTTTTCAAGGTAAATTGAGTAATAGCTTCTCAAAATTAAGTTTTCTGTGCTAATAGTTACATGTCGCATGGCTCTCATCCTTTCCAAGTTTCCTCACACCGTGCGAATGCGAAGGCGCCCGTCCGCTTCTCGCGATCAATTGCATACATGGTCTTGTGTATGCAATCTAATCTGCATAAAAAGACAATAAATTTGTTTTGATAGCCCAATATTGCATAAAATTATTTCGGTTCTTGATAACATTACCTAATGTGTCGAGACTGACGAGTAGCGGTATTTATAGCAACGTTTAGTATTTGTATAAATAAATGCCTTTAAATCTAAAGCTCCATTAGACAGTAACAATATTTAACTACTTACAAACGTCTGTTTTGGCATTACGTAATTGTTTCTAATAACAAAGTATGAAGAACTGAAAAATATATAGGTACCACAATATGGGTGGACCTAAAGGTGGGTCATGAACCATCGGCTTTATTGTTTGTTATTTATTTCATATAAAATCCTTCATCACTAATTATGCATAGAATCTCCCTATTAACATTTATGTTTGTGTATTATTTCTGAGCTAGGAGGCTTGTCTTGTAGTTATTACGTTACTTTTATTTATTGACTAAATAATCTTAAAACATAGCCTTAAGCTTGTTACCTACTGCATTATATACATAGGTAGCTCCGTGATATAATAAGAGCCTGCAACACCACCTAGTAACCTATGGAAATATTGAATGCATTGCAAGAATTTTCATGATTTGGTAATCTAACAAGACATGCTTATACCATGGACTTTGTACTCAAAATTTGCGAAACATTATTAGACATTTTAGATATGAGATATGGAAGCAAAGTCCAATCAAAGGTCTGTACTTGGCCTGTACTGTCTGACGTGACTTTATAAGGTTAAAGGTACAAACAAGCATACAGTCCACCATGGGAAGCGGTCACGCGTAGCCCATGGATATCTGTAACACAAGAGGCGTCTCCGATGCGTTGCTTACCCTGAAAAGATAGGTCATTAAGTCCTCCAATCAATGCCACAACCACAGAATATATAATAGTCTAGTGGTGCTTTGAATTTGACTCACTGGAACTAAACGGAATTTAAGGAATCCATTTCTTTTTACGTGGCAGGTAACATGGCTCACCCAGGATTAAAAAAACCTTTAAGTGTGGTCAATGAGTCTTCAAATTGAGAGTGAACAGGTATCTTCTAGGCAAGCGTGTTACATCCTAGACCGCATCGTTACTTACCATCAGGTGCGATAGTGGTCAAACGCAAGCCTATCCAACAATAATAAAAAAAATTAGATGTTATAAATTATGTTTAAAAAAAATCTCGAGAATGGAACTCTGGACCGTTGTCTGATATCGTAAAGACCCAAAATTATCCGATAATTGTTTAATATTGTATATTATACAGCAACGATATTGGTACAAACCAACTACAGTAACTATGCCACTAATATACCCTTTGTACTCGTAATTACCTTTGCATTATTAATTAAATTTGCATTCTTGGATTTACTGAATTATGAGCTTTGATTTAGAAATATGCCAACAATCACAATGTTTTTATACAAAGTATTCTGTTATAAAATAATCGAATTGTATTGAAACGAAAAAAGGATTTATTATTATCAGACTATCACATCACACTAATATTATAAAGGCGAAAGTTTGTATGTGTGTATTTTTGTTACTCCTTCACGCTCAAACGGCTGAATGGATTTGGATGAAATTCGGTATCAAGCTAACTTATACACTAGATTAACATATAGGCAACATAATACATTTTATCCCGGAAAAGTGAAATTTTCCCGTCGGATGAGCAAATAATAAAAATACTTTATATCCGCGGCTGAAACCGCGGGCGCAACTAGTATCAAAATATATATTCATCTACGATTTAGAGCCGAATTTTTTAGCCTTGAACAGACCTAGTTCTCTCTGCACTATACATCAGATGTTAGGTAAGTATGCGATCAAAACAAAGCAACATATACATATGATAAATAATTAGAGTGTTGTTCGAGAAGACGTTACGACAACCCAGTGGTGGTGGTCGCTACTGGCCGCTCTCTTGAACCGATCTGCTCACCAAATGCTGACCAACCTCCCTCCGATGTACCAGCCAATAATATTGGAAAAGACTGTGAAAGTGCGTGACCACATCAACTAACAATACATTAATCTGCGATGGACTCTTTGATATTTGCTCGTTGGTAATCTATGTGATTCGTTTACGCTTAATAACTGTGCGAATACAACAGAGACTTGGTGTACATCTGTGTGCGTGGGTACGATATAATCGGTCGTCAATCACTGTGCGATTGGAGTATCAGGTGCTGGGAATCGATTAGGTACGTTGTCGTTGTTCCTGGAAACTGTTTTTGAATACATTCAAATTTACATAAATATTTGCAAATCTATCAATCAAGCCCTCAGTCTCAGGGAACATCCATATTATTATGAGTAAGTGTGATTGATTCGAATTCAGTCAGAAATAGACATTTAAATGCTATTTTCAAGCAATTTATGACAAAGCTATACAACCATTCACTTTTAAAACTTTTTTGAATTTAAAAGATTTATGTTCGTAGTTATATTGGCTTTAATACTTAGTGGTACCTAAATTAACGAAAACAAAAGAATTATGACAGAGAGAAGCTAGCGCTCTAAAACTTTTTTATTTCGTTTGTTCTCGTAACAACTTTGGCAGTTCCTTTGAAGCAACTACTGAGACTTAGGTCCGTATTATAGAACGATGCTCAGTCATCGATCGGTGCTCAAGCAGATATTTCATTCATAAAGTGATAAATTAGTGAATGAAATCTCTGCTTGAGCAACGATCGATGACTGAGCATCGTTCTGTAATACGGACCTTAGGCCTGTATGAACAGAACTATGCTCAAGCATCGATTGATGATCAGATCAGGACACTATTTAATCATTTAAACATGAAATCTTGTCTTGAGAAAAGATTCACGACTGACTATAGTATGCATAATACAAATAGCACGGGCCTTAATTCTTAATAGCTCCTTCAGCAGTTCATTTCGAAACCAACCTACTGAGCTATATCTTCAGATTGCCGCCCTATATTTAAATTTACATGTTAAGGCTGCTATAATGGCATATTAAATTGAGCCAATCTATTTAAATACAAATACGGCTCTATCATTTGGGATTACTAACACTCAATTTGACATTTTATAGCCTGAAACTTTCCTCAACAAGCTTATCCAAATGGCTTTTAAGTAAAAAAGAAATTACACACAAAATAAACTTGTAGAACTGTAATATATTTTCGAGGATGGTGATGACTACCGACTATCTTAGGTAATATATAGAGTATATATACATCAATAAGTACTTATAACAAGTAGGTACCTGTTTTTATGCGACTTCAAAATGGAGGAGGTTCTCAATTCGGTTGTAATTTGTTTGTTACCTCAGAACTCCGTCAAATATAAATAGATTTGAATTTTATATAAAACTATATTATTACAACTAGAAAAAAACCCATAAAACTTACATCAAAATCAAAGTTCAGTAGTTTAGTTTTGAATCAAAATATATAACTGGAAATAATATGTCATCAAAATATTTTTCATTATGAAATAAAGGCGATTGTTGCTTATATATGATTACACTGATTGGAAGAAGTACCAAAATACCAAGAAGAAATACCAAAGTGTAATAGAGAAAAATTCTACGTCTACGTACGGCATGGGTTGGGTAATGGGTCCAAATAAGCCACACAATGAGGTTATCCATCTACTTGCTAATAAGTATTTGAAGTCATAGAGATGATTATATAAAATAGACTGTATTTACCATAAAAGACTGTAAGCTGAGCTATATTGCAAAGGCAGTTTCCTAAATGGTACCACAGAAGTCTATCCATAAAAGATACATGAAACAAATGAAATGTACCCCCATTAGCTACTTAGCACACGCCAGTTGCAAAAGAACAAAGTTACAGACAATGCCAGTCCATTTAACTTGCAGAACGTAAAGGAATGAATGGTGTCGTATTGTCCTAGTTTGGTCACTACATGCACCGAAGCTCTTTGTTAGAACAGAGGTTTATTATATAGAAGTGTCTATTTTGTAGAAGTTGGACAACAAGAGTCATTGAACATTTGGACAATGGACATGTCCACGCGTTTATTGTGATTGTGAACACTTAGTACGAGAGTAGGTTTAAGCATCATTAATTATACTTACTGGATGATTGATTCATGTAGGTTAGTCAAAATGATGAGGATTATAAATGAAATCTTGATTTGGACACCGATCAAGACAGACAAGCGTATACGATTCTAAAATCTTAGTGTATTGGAGAGTTGTTGCGCTTGTAGATAGATCAAAAGGATGTCCTACAAAAATATAATTTGAAAAAATATATTTTCTTTTTTTTTATTCAGATGATATAATTGTGAGTTAGGTGAGTTATGTTAAGGGTAATGCGCGTTATTAGAGTGAAGGTTTAAATAAGTAGGCAATGTACTAAGTACTATGTTTGACAGATTTAAAACAAAAATTTACGCCTTATTTTTTTATGAAGTTGCTCTGTATCGGTTTATTCTTTAGGTAATACTTGACCAAAGTTACGAAGCCGATAGGTTTTGTTTACATTACTCTTCTACAACTAACTGCTGAATCACTAGTGACCGCGAGTGCTGTTACATTCTAGAACGTTGACCAACGCTGATGGTTCGAGAGGTCGAAAGTTTGTATATGCGATGCGAGCGACCTTGACTTGAAGACGTTGCACGCGAGATGATAATAAATAGGTATACATACATATAATAGCGCTACAATATTTATATATGTTATAAGAACTTAAAATATAAAAAAATAAAACTAAAAATTTAAAATAGCCGGTTGGTGGAGGGGAATGTGCCCAGAATGCTGGCATGAATAGTTTTATTTTTTTATATTTTAACTTCTTAGGTATAATTTAGTTTTTTAGGTCTAGTTTTGTATTATCGATTATAAAATACTTATGTTTAAAAAAAAATAAAAAATATATATATGTGTTATATCACATATTATTAGTCGACTAGCCTGACAGTTGGTAGTAGCTCTGAGCATAGGTGTTTTTTCTGTGTCTTGGTGTTACATTAATTATTGTAGGAGGAGTTTTGGCGGGAATGCGAAAAAGATTGCGTCACCGCATTGTATTATTTTCCAAAACTTGTCTTATGTTCAGTGTTAGTGCATAAAATTGGTGGCATTCTATTCGTTAAGTGCTGGATTACAGGCGTGAGTGTGGGAAAATGGTATAATGATGGTGAAACGTTTCTTTTCGTATTGTTTCCAAAACTCCATAGAAGCTTCAAGTAAAGTTGCCACCACTTTACTAGGAGTATGACTTTGACTAGACTATTACTTGACTTGATGACTTCGACTGTGACTTGACACATATTTGCGTGAAATATCATTACATGATAAATTATTAATTACTTGACACAGGCTAGTGTCAAGTAATTAATAATTTAGCAACGTAGCAATTTTTTTTTATGTATTGGCTTTAAAAAAATTGTAGGTATTCTTTGTATGTATTTACAGCAATAAGTATTCAGTTATCAGGTGCCCATAGTACAAGCTATGCTAGTTTGTGGCTAGATGGCGCTGTGTGAAATATCCAAACATTTATTTATATAGGTAAGTATCAGCAGTCAATGAACTTCAAACTTGTTTGACGCGATGTGTTTAACTAAGGCACTGCATGACTGCAATGTAGCTGGCAATTCAAACGATTGAGTATCTAAACACTAATCAAAATAAATTTCATTTTGGTTGCGAAAAATAATCTTTAAGGTCATGGGTAAGTATGTAAGTATTTGTATAAAAAATATAAGTAATATGGTTGAAACGAACCCATACGCAAGGCACCATAAGTGAGTACCTTATTGGTAAATATTACCTAATCCTCGCGTGGTGAAAGTTCAGTTATAGTCCCACTAGATAAAAAGGCAATAGAAGGCTTTAGGTAAGTAAAAAAACTGAAATAGGAAAAATGTAGAGTCCCTCGGTGTGTTTTAATATAAAAATATAAAAATGTTGATTCGAATATATCCACACTTTGCGGAAAGAGAAGAGTAACGAAAATAAAATAATATCTTGAACATATCCATCATATTTCCAATCCTATCACAAGGTACCCACAATGAGGTTCGCACTGGCACTGCTAGTCTGCACGTATCTGGTGGCTGCTCTTCCACCACCACACCCTGACGTGCTGGCTGTAAGGCGAGAAGAATCTCTCCTCCCACCTCACCAGTGGAGTCAAGCACTGCACAACCCACACTTGCAGGAAGTTCTGCCACTGTCCAGCTTGCTACATCATGGCGAGAAACTGGTAAGATTCCTGTGCCATAAATATGTAGGACCACATCCATTACCCTAAAGTTGATTAGCTCTGATATCAGAAGACTTCATAGTTCCTTTCCTTGCATTGTGGAACCCATGCACAGAATATGGAATAGGTAGAAAATCTAACCACGTCGTCGCCGCGAGACACACTTATCCCGGCAACGGCCCAAGCCGAGGCTGGTGCCCAAGGGGTGCCCTTGAGCTAGTTGCTTCCCACTTTTGATGGCTAGGTGATTTAAGCGCCTGCCAACGCTGTAAAGGTCGGTAGAGACCAAAGGCGTTAGGTCTTTAAAAAAAAAGTAGAAAATTCCTATTCCTTTTCCTATTCCGTGGCGCAACCTCTTCTAAATTAACCATAGAGAATGAAGAGATATCATGATGCACCGCTGCTTCTAACTTACCAAGTATTCCCTGTGAGTTTACTTCCTTTAAAACTAACTTTTTTCTTCCTAGGTATTTGATCGTGCAGCTCATGACGTCTCTCGCAAGGAAATCTACAACATCCTCACGCACGCCGGCTTCATTCCCAGAAGAAGCCCGAAGACTCATGGAGACCTGCACCAACCAGCCGTACATAAGCCTTCAGATCCTGATATCTGGAATCCACCTTTCTTACAGACGCAGGATCTTTTGCAATATTTATAAGTATACCTACTTAGAATAAATACCTAATAATGATAGGATAGTAATAATACTGCCGTTACCATTTCATATGTACCTAAGCACATCAATGTGTAAAATAAAAATTATAGAGGCTATGTATAAGTAACCTATAATGTTTTTAAATTGTTTGAATAAGCAGGTACCTACCTCACTGGGTATATAGTGTACAGTATTTGTAAATTTAAAAAAACTATTCGAACAAACGAATTATATCCAATTTATTTTTTTAAATAAACAAACAAATGATAAAACACCAACACCGGTGTATTTATTTCAAAATATTTGAACCTTGAATGTGTTAGCTCGCCGTTGCCCGCCATTATCACGACATTGCACAATTCTGTGCAATTATAACATAAATTATTCACAACAGTTGCCTAACATAATACATCAAAAGATCAATTATCAAATTAAACATAAACACTGACCATGATGCTGTGGCGTGCTAGCCCACGAAAAAGTTTACATATCAGTTTAATAGAGAACTTTTCCAGCTAGTTGCTAGGGGCAACGAATGTTGTTGATATAGACTACACATTAGAGAAAATTTTATTTTCCGCATTTTGGTTTTTGTAAATATCTTTTTAATTAATATATCTTATACAAAGTCAATCGGCATATCATTAATTCAGCAAACCTATGGACCTCCTTCTATTACAACAAAAGTGTATCTAACTTCGCTTTACTGGTGACCTGTTTTGAACCGAAAGTCCACGTTTGCAGTAAATGTGTGTGATTTTGATTTTGTTGCTGATTGCGATAATTCTGATACTGATTCACATAAAAATGTCGCTCTCAACCGATAAGAACGAAGATGTTTGTCGTGTGGGCGTGCGAATTCCGCCGTTTTGGCCTGAAAAGCCGGCCATTTGGTTCGCGCAGATTGAGGGCCAATTCGCGATATCGAACATTACTACGGACAATACGAAGTTTTTCTACGTTATCGGCCAACTAGACCCGCAGTATGCTTCTGAGGTGGAAGATATAATCATCAACCCGCCCGACACCAACAGGTATGAAAAATTGAAGTCGGAACTTATCAAACGACTGTCCGCGTCACGAGAAAAGAAGGTCAAGCAATTACTTATGCACGCAGAACTTGGAGACCGTAAGCCATCTCAGTTTCTAAGACATTTGCAACATTTGGCTGGACCTGGAGTTCCCGAAGATTTTCTACGTACTATATGGACCAGTCGCCTACCAAGTAGCACGCAAACGATAATCGCTTCGCAGATGATGTCTTCACTGGAAGCGCTCGCAGATCTCGCTGACCGCATCCATGACGTTGTTTCGCCTACAGCGCACGTAGCATCAACATCAAGTGTCATGCCAGGAAGCTCTTTAGACGCCATGAACCAACAGATTGCTGAACTTACCAAACAAGTGCAAGCTCTAACTGCGCAGGTGAACCGGCATTCACGTGCACCGAATCGTTCAAACAAGAAAACGCGCGGTCGTTCTAGCTCCACACGATCACAGTCGAACTATAGAAAATTTCCTGTGTGCTGGTATCATAGTAAGTTCGGCAATGAAGCAAGTAAGTGCGTAAAACCATGCGACTACCATGCGGGAAACGCGAACAGCAGTCGGTAATGGCGACGACCGATTGCCAAACTTCCGGTCGCCTATTTGTCACGGACGGCGCTACGAAGATGCAGTTTCTCATCGATACTGGCAGTGACGTATGTGTCTTCCCCCGATCGGCACTCAAGGAACGTCGTGAGAAAACAAATTATGAGCTGTGTGCGGCAAACGGTACACCCATTTCTACTTACGGCTACGCTCATTTAGTGCTGAACCTAGGCTTGCGCCGCGACTTCACTTGGCGATTCATTGTAGCGGACGTTACAAAGGCCATAATAGGTGTGGATTTTTTATCATTTTACAACCTCATCGTGGATTGTCGAAATCAACGTTTAATCGACAACACTACAAGCCTTAGGTCCCCAGCTTCACCTGCACAGTCAACTGGGAACATTTCATCGGTAAAAGTTATTTCTGGAAATTCCGTATATCACAACATACTAAGCGAATACCCTGAAATTACTCGACCTTCCGGTGTCCACCGTGTTCCGAAGCATAATACCATGCATCATATACAGACTACTGCAGGACCGCCAATTAGCAGCACACCACGAAGACTAGCACCGGATAAATTAAAAATCGCAAAAGACGAATTTGCAGATATGTTGAGGAACGGAACAGCCAGACCTTCAAAGTCACCATGGTCATCACCACTTCATCTTGCGCCTAAAAAAGATAACGGCTGGCGTCCATGCGGTGACTACAGAATGCTCAACGCTAGAACCGTACCAGATAGCTATCCCATTCGGCACATACATGACTTTGCACATTGTCTCTCCGGCTGTCAAGTATACTCGGTTATCGATCTCGTAAAAGCTTATAATCAAATTCCTGTCTGCCCTGAGGATATTCCGAAGACCGCAATCACGACGCCGTTTGGTTTATACGAATTTCCGTTCATGACGTTCGGACTACGTAATGCCAGCCAAACGTTTCAACGATTTGTGGACGAGATGCTTAGGGGCCTTGAAGAGTTCTGCTTCCCGTTTCTGGACGATTTTTTGATCTTCTCACCTGATCAGGAATCACACAAGAAGCACCTTCATCTACTCTTCAACAGACTAAAGGAATACGGCATGGTAATCAACACAAACAAGTGCATATTCGGTGTATCAGAGGTAACGTTTTTAGGACACAGCATCTCAGCAGCTGGCACTAAGCCGTTACCATCGAAGGTAGAAGCAGTTGCGAATTACCCACCACCGAAAACCGTTAGAGAACTGCGAAGATTCCTAGGAATGGTGAACTTTTACAGAAGGTTTATTCCTGACGCAGCACGGCATCAAGCGCCTCTGAATGCACTGCTCACAGGATCAGTTAAAGGTTCACATCCCGTGCATTTTTCAGAAGAAGCTACTAAAGCATTCATCGCCTGCAAGGAAAGTCTCTGCCAAGCAGCACTACTCGCTCATCCAGACTGCCAAGCGAAGCTCGCTATAGTCACCGATGCTTCAGACACAGCAATGGGCGCGGCTTTACAACAGAATAGAAACGGCCTGTGGGAACCTTTGGCATTTTTCTCTCGAAAGTTTTCACCATGTCAACAGAAATACTCGCCTTACGACAGGGAACTTCTTGCCATCTACGAAGCAATAAAATACTTTCGTCACATGGTGGAGGCGAGAGATTTCATTATTTACACTGACCATAAGCCCATAACTTTCGCATTTCATTCACGAAAAGAAAAGTGCTCACCAAGACAGTTCAGACATCTGGATTTTATTTCACAGTTTTCCACAGATATCAGGCATATTTCAGGATCGGATAACGTTGTGGCTGACAGTTTATCACGCATCGAAGAGATTACTCAGCCCATCGATCTATCCAAGCTTGCTCAAGCACAAAGCACGGATCCTGAACTAGAACAACTTTTGGATAGCGATACTTCTCTGCGCTTGACAAAAATCAAACTGCCTGGATCTCACATAGAAATCTATTGTGACAAGAGCGGCAATGTGGCCAGACCTTATGTGACCAAAGACATGCGACGGCAAGTATTCAAAAACTTGCATTCTATTAGCCACCCTGGCACAAATGCGACGACGAAACTGATATCGGAACGCTATGTATGGCCTAGTATGCGAAAAGATTGCAGAGAGTGGACTCGCTCCTGCCTAGCATGCCAACGATCAAAAATAACACGTCATGTCTCATCTCCATTAGCATCATTCAGCTTACCTCGAGCCAGATTCATGAAAATCCACATAGATTTGATCGGACCTTTACCTCTCTCACAAGGGTATCGTTACTGTCTCACTTGTGTAGATCGCTTCACACGATGGCCCGAAGCTATACCATTACAGGAGATAACAGCTGAAGCAGTGGCAAAAGCTTTAATCCACGGATGGATATCCAGATTCGGCTGCCCTGAAGATATCGTCACTGATCGTGGTCGACAGTTTGAATCAGAACTTTTTAAGCATTTGTCCCACATCATCGGATTTCAACGCAGACGAACTACAGCCTACCATCCAGCATGCAATGGACTCGTCGAAAGATTCCACAGACAGCTTAAAGCCGCCATTACATGTCATGCGACCAGCAGCTGGCTTGAAACACTTCCACTTGTACTACTGGGAATCCGGGCGGCATTTAAGGAAGACTTACAAGCGACTCCAGCTGAACTCGTATATGGAGAGACACTACGACTCCCAGGTGACATTTTTTGTCAATCGGCTGATGGCACAGAGGACTTGACAGTATACACTGAAAGACTGCGCACATTCGCCAAAAATTTGTTGCCATTACCAACTTCTCACCATGGGAATAACCGCTCCATATTCATTTTCAAAGATTTAGCAACAGCATCCCACGTCTTTCTAAGAGATGACACCTCGCATCCATCTTTTCAAGCAGCTTACACAGGCCCGCATGAGGTGATAGAACGAGGGGATAAAGTTTTTAAGCTCCGCATAAAAGGCAAAGAAGTCACTGTCTCAGTGGACCGCATTAAACCTGCCTACATACTTCGTGAGTTGGACCATTCTCCCGTCGTGGCAGCACCCGAGACCCGAGACGCTCCAGTGACCACCACTCGATCAGGACGAACAGTGCGTTTTCCAGAATATTATCGCCCGTAGGACGGTCTCTGGAGGGGGGTGATGTGGCGTGCTAGCCCACGAAAAAGTTTACATATCAGTTTAATAGAGAACTTTTCCAGCTAGTTGCTAGGGGCAACGAATGTTGTTGATATAGACTACACATTAGAGAAAATTTTATTTTCCGCATTTTGGTTTTTGTAAATATCTTTTTAATTAATATATCTTATACAAAGTCAATCGGCATATCATTAATTCAGCAAACCTATGGACCTCCTTCTATTACAACAAAAGTGTATCTAACTTCGCTTTAATGCTATAATACGGGACAAACAAGTTGAGCCCTGGCGAGGGGTACGCACTCGTCCTGGGTAGGAAGAACGCTTATTCAATCCTATAAGTACCTACTACTTACGTAATCCTTGCTAGTAGGTACTCAACTTGTTTACTCCTAAGATTTAATAGACAAATAATTTTAAAAGTGAACAAAATTAGGTAAAATTTGTCATTAACTGAATCATTATTTCAATGTTTCTATAATGACTTCTAAAAGGAGTAGCTGTAAAGCCTTGATCAAAGATTATTGTGCGAACTGTACATTTGCTGGGTTTCATTTCATTGCTGACGAAACGAAACATTGGATTGAAAGGTAAGCCGAAAATGGCCAAAATATCTATTAGAATTGTATTTATTTTCATATGTAGCTATCTATGTTAGCAAACGTTGCCTAAGGACGCTCTGTGCAATGTCTTGGCTAACGGAATTTCGGAGTATGAAGCTACTCTGCTGGCCCATACAGAAAAAATGTTTGCAAAGAAAACACCGTGTCTCTAATTTTATGGAAGTCAAATCATTAGCAGACTAATAAACCAATGGCCAGCTATATGGCCAGCAAAACACAATCTCTGTTGAACCTTCAGATCCTATCTGGTATCTGGATATTTCAGACTCCTTTGGCTAGTACTAGTCATCTTATCCTGGTACGGTTCAGCATTACTAATCATCGCAGCATGGGACGCCTTCGTCACAAGTCCCATCAGCTTTGGCGTAGAGACTACATACCTGAATTGGGACACCAAAATGCCAGCCGTAGCGGTTTGCGAAATATCCAATGATGAAAAAGTGTATGCTGTATCGGACGAGTAAGTTTCTGTACACATTTGACTCAGGTTTTAAAACAGGTAAGAACCTGCAGTATGTAGGAACAATACTAATACGTCTAGGTCTAGACCAGACGCAAGCTAAATGATTTTAATGTAAAAAAGTGCGTTTTGTTTCTGAACATGAGTTTAGTCACGTACTTTATCTTTTAAACGTAAACTTTAGCGTAAGTTATTAAACGCACAATTGTGGTTTTTAGGATTTGGCCTCCGGGTCACCTTCTCGACTTGGAAGATGCTCTTAAAGATATTGCCTATTTCCGAGGAGTAAGCTACAGCCTCATAGATGTGTGTTTCGAGACCAAGAACCCTGATCCTCTGTGTCCTACTTCAAACTTCAGCTACTACGTCAACCTCATCCGCAGTAATTGTAAAGAGACATTAAGGAACTGTTCTTACAACGATAAGGAGTTTCCATGTTGTGAATTCTTCCAGCCGATCGACACTGATACTGGCACCTGTTACATCATTAACTCTATACAAACCAAGTAAGCGTTGTGGACACCAAAATATAATTTTTATCTTATATTATGTTCATAGGTATATTGTTTCAGGAACCTAAAACCTTACCCGATGGTATGCAACTTGAAACAGAAACGAGGAATTTTAAAGTTTGAGGTCTTGATATCGTCGTTGGTAAGATATTAATGTAGATGTAGGTACCTGTATCAAATTCAGTTTTTGATTATTAAATAAAAGTAGGCACTTAAGTACCCATAAAAAGCTAATTACTTACATAAACTTGCGATTGCAACTTAATGAAAACGATATTCCCTAAGTCACAACACACAAAAACAAATGCCGCAATCCATTTGCGCACATTGATTACTTAACCATTTGATTCAGATGTATACATTGGGAGAAGACGAAGTACCGAGCATTACATCACTGCAATCATCCACTTTGAAAATCCAGCTTGGACATTACCACCGGTGAGTAAATATGTTGACATGCTTCTATGTCTGTAAATTCACTCACCTAGACCTAAATCTATAAAGACGCTACAGTCTTTGATGCTGCTGATAATCTTAATACAATGAGATGTGAGCACGCGATTTTGAAGTGACGAATTGGGTCAAGTAGCGGATGTCAGTTTATGATTCCTGTTGCATCATTTAGGGCAAGATCTTGCCCTAAATCTTGAGTGGATAGATGCAATGTTAACGTTACATTATCCATATGGTACTTTGTAGATTAAATAGAGAATTAGATTTATTAATAAGGACCTACTTACCTACCTATAGTACGTACAGTCGGTGAATAATAAAATGAAACCTATAGTACTTAGGTAGGTATCATAGAAAAATTAAAAATGAAACAATGACAACAATTTCTTATCTAGTAATATTAAAGAATATTTCAACTATTTTCATATAGGTACTTAAATGATATATGCTTATAACTATAGTGTTATATTTTTGGAGATCTGCTTACTGATATATTTTTTTTGCCTTTGGCAACATAGGGTAAAAAGTTTAACCCAAAAAGACTACCTATATGACGAAGAAGAATAACTATTTTATTTTCATTGATTTAGTCGGCAAGTAACGTTACGAAATATAGAAAACGACCCTCTTATTGTGGACAACACAGCAGAACAACGAGCATGTAGGTTTCACTATGAGAATGACAATGGAGTATATCCACACTATTCCTATAGTGCCTGCAATGTTCAATGTAGGAAGAAGCAACAGATAGAAAAGTGTGGCTGTAACGACCATCTAATGATTGGAACAAGTAAGGCATTGCATGATTTATTAGACTGACAACCGACTAGCATTGATGACTTGAATAATAGATCTTCTAACGACTTACATAAAGATGCTGGAAGCTTCTTGCTGTACTGTCCTAATTACTTTGATCCAATATTATATACAGAAAGGAGGATCTCAAGTAGACAACAAACTGGATGACGCAGCGGAGATCGGGCTCCCACTGGGCGAACCGATGCAAGAGGAGGCCCATGTTCAGCAGTGTACGTCTTCAGGTTAATGATGAAGATGATGATGAACATTTAATGTTATCATCCCATCCAATTGGCAGCCTCTGTGATGTGGTGGTTGAGCAGGTCGGCTCATAACCTGGAAGTAGCGGGTTCGATTCCCGCGGCAGGACAAGGATTGTACACAGAAAAATAACGCAAATACTTGTTCTATGTCTGGGTGTGTGGGACGATGGTCCTCGTAGTTCCTGGGTCCCTAGACACAGGGGATTCTAGTTAGGGTCTAAGATCTGTGTATGTGATTGTTGGGCGTTATTATTATTATTAGTTATTATTATTAACTTATTCGTTTAGGAAATGTATCGCAGTGCTACGTTGTCTTTACATTTTCAGCTGATTCAGAACACTGCAACATATCGGGGATGGCATGCCTTCACATGCACTCGATGGATTTGACCACGCTCAAGCCTCACTGGGGAACGCGTCCAGGCCTCGCGTGCAACTGCATGCCCTCTTGTGATGAAACCGAGATCACTGTCATCCAGGACGTGGACTATACGTAAGTAAACTTATTAGACCAATGAGAGGATAAGATTAGAGATAGTTTCTTTTTTGTTTTTGTTTTGGCTCCACACTTTTGTGTATTTAGCCAGTGTCAAGTAATTGATAATTATTAAAGTTAAAAGGTATTAGATATGTGTCAAGTCAAATCACAGTCCAAGTCATCAAGTCAAGTCTAGTCTAGTCAAGTCATACTCCTAGTAAAGTGGTGGCAACTTTACCAGAAGCTTCTATGGAGTTTAGGAAACAACACGATCTTTTTCGTTTTCCCGCCAAAATTCCTTAGAGATAGTTATGCCCGTCTGCACATTAAAATGCAACACATTCCCTCGGGTTCTCGTACATTTATTAAATTCGTATCAACTTAGCCACACCAAATACTGAACTCTCATTGAGCACTCTACATTAAAATGAAGCTGTTGAAGTTTAAAGTCAATTTTCTCGAAACTATCAATTTGACAGTTAAACCCTTTTTATTCTCAACCCTATTGATGATGTACATTTCAACTCCATGAGACAATAAGGTTTAAACAACTTTGCACGTTGTCATTTCAGAGTCAAGGGCAAAGCAAATAAAAAGAAAGCACGCGTTGAAGTGATGCTAGCTTATCTATCTACAGAGCAGTTCAAGAGGAAAGTTGTTAGAAGCCGTATGGATTTGGTTGGTAGGTATCATTAACATTAAAAGTAAACCTTCGCCTGTCTATAGATGTGTGGATCAAGTGATTAAGTGGATGTACTATACTTTGGCATCGGGAAGGCGTTTGATAAGGTAAACAATCACATACTGCTGGAGAAGCTAAGTGCTCTAGGTCTTGCACCAGGTCTCCTCCGTTTAATCACAGATTACTTTCGCGACCGCCAGCAGTAGGTACCTATGTACGACTGGGCTTGTATGAGTCTAAACCCTATCACACGCGTTCCGAAAGGCAAAGTTTATACTTTGCCTTTCGGCGTCAGCGATCGGTGCTCAAGCAGATATTTCATTCATAAAGTGATCAATTAGTGATTATTATTATTACTAGTGGCGCCCCGCGGTTTCACCCACGGATAAAAAGTATTTTAATTATTTGCTCATTCCACGGAAAAATTACACTTTTCCGGGATAAAATGTAGCCTATATGTTAATCCAGTGTATAAGCTATCTTTGTACCGAATTTCATCCAAATCCATTCAGCCGTTTGAGCGTGAAGGAGTACCAAACCAAACATACACACATACTAACTTTCGCCTTTATAATACCCAACCTAATACCTAAAACCATATTAGTGTGATAGCTCCTAATGACGATGATGGCTTAAATATAGCGTAGGTAATAGTGATTACTTCATTTATGGTGCTTAATACAAATTTATTTTATCTTATTTTGCAGTATCCATAGGAGGAACCACCGGTCTGTTTGTTGGAGCTAGCCTTCTCAGCTTCGTTGAACTGATCTTCTACTTCACAGTGCGCTACATCAGCAACATCTTAATGGATCGCCGCAAACAACAGAGAAAGGTCATGCAAAGAACTGATGCGTTTCAAAAGGAGCCAACCTACATAGACGTAGAAGCGGTGACGGAAAATCAAACGGTTTTCCAAACAATGAAAGCACCTCGCTTGAACAGCAGGCTAATTTTGGCTAATAATAATTTTGGCGATGAGAAAGTTTATCTAAAGTAACTAATTTCGGAATCTTTTAGATACCTAGTTATAATTACTTATATATAATAATTGTTGTTATTCACGGGACATTTACCATGTAATTAATGTTACTAGTTTTTTAAGGCAGTATAGAGACTCGTTAGCTCATTACGGAAGCCTTGCGAAACGAGAGTTCTTAAGAAATTTTACGTTTACTTGTACTTACATAAATTGAAATAATTTTTGTCCCTGCTTTACGTTCAGATAGCAGCTGCGTAACAATTAGTGTGGCGACTTCACATTTCTAATAACACAGTGACGTAAGCTGGACAAGAGTCAATGCATTACGTCATGGGACATTCACCGATACCAGCTGGTTAGTCTGGAGCCCAGTTATGAGTACCTAGTGCAAGCAGGAAGACAACGATTACGACGACACGACACACGACATGTCTTGATGGGCCATAGTACGGTGGACATAAGGTCGTTCATCGTTCTCTTGATAGATAGCCTTAGTGGTATATATTTCAGATTGTAAGTATGTATAAGCTATCTACCTAACTTTATACTACCTATGTCTCTTATGACTAAGAATAAGGTTAATAAAGGACAAATTTTACTTAAATAAAACCACACATTACAATTCATTAAATTTATTTAACCATTATAGATAAAACTCTAGATTTAATGCTAATAATACTGAAATTCAATTATATAAGTACAAAGTTATTAATCAAGATATCAATCATTCATTTGAACCAATTGTACAGGTTACCTACAAAAAAAAATAAGTACCCATTAAATAAATAGTTTTTTTTTCAGACCAATAAAATAAGTAATTTCGTGACATAACATCGTCAAATATAAGTAATAAATATAGTTATTTTTAGGTCTATATATTAACGCGAAGTAATAAATTATAAATTAATATACACTCAGTGAGAAATGTAACCATAAAAGCATATTTTTTGTATTATCCCCTAAAAGTGTAGCTCTAGAATTATCTAAATTAATAATGAATAATAATAATTATTCCTTTCCCATATTTTTTGCAAATATTTATCGTTTCTAGATATGTTTAATGATTATAATGATTATAAGAAAGATTTGGTTTCTATTATAAAATCGTGCCAATTTGCTGTAACACTGACGTAATTGGTGACATGGTAATTTAATACTAAAGCGGTAGTCACTCGGCCTTTCCCATTTCACGGCCATCACTCATTTTACAGACATATTTATGATTAAACTTAATAACTGAACAGTAAATCAAATCTTACAAAACAATAATACATTCTCTATTAAACACATACCTAACATATTCTTACGTAAGAATGTTACAAACGAGCCATAACATCGTGATCGCGAACTAAAAATCTAAAATAATTAATATTATCCGCCTTGAAATATTTTACTTGTTGGTGATTTAACACATTAAAATATCCTTTAAAAGTTAAACCAGCATCAATCACCTAACCTTTTGTATAGTAAGATCTTTTCTAGTTATCTTGGTTTAATGATTGAGGAGTTCTATTGTCTATCTTCAAAAGTTTTCATTAGATCTCCGATAAAATTACATGCCTGGGAACACCGCGCAAGGTTCTTCTGCCAAACAAAAACACGCAAATCGGTCCAGGAATCGCGGAGAAACATGGGTGAACATACATTTAAAATATCACACATTCGAATATTAAACCGCCTTTTCTTTGAAGTCTGTTATAAAACAAAAGTTTTAAAATATTATTAAAAGTAAAAATCGAAGACGGCACACATTTCAACATTAAACCTCCTTTTCTTTGGAGTCGGTTATAAAACAAAGGTTTCAAAATATTATTAAATGTAAAAATCGAAGACGGTTTATTACATAAAAAAGCATTGATGTACTGTGAGTAGATAATAATATTAACAATCATATAATAGTGTAAACGTTATATGTCGCAAAAAAACAGTAAGTAAAACTATAAAATTAGTTTTCAGTAAAACCAATATTATTGAAATAAAATAACAGAAAATTTTTAGTAAAATGCGTTTGAAGGCGGTCGCAGGAACATCAGCTATTAAATCAGTTATAGTTTTCCTATTTCACTTCAGTACTACATAACTAGACACGGCAAAATTTAATAGTGTCTCGCCACCTAGACTCACCCACTATTTTTGTACTTATGGACTATAGACATATTTGTAACCTATGCCACGATGAGCCATGATTTTAGGACATAAAAATATAAAAATTTCATGATTCAAAACTAAACTAAGAATAACAATTCCAAAAAAAACAATAATCTGCCATTATAATTAAAACCTGTATGAGGAATCCTCCATTAACCTATCTGACGACAGTCCAAATCAGTGTTTAATATCTCCACGAAGGTTTCCCTGTGTATCAGGTCCTCCTCATCAGCATCCAGCGGTTGCAGTGTCCGTGGAGCTGGAACTTGCGGTATCTCATGCAGTGCCATTGAGGGATCTGCTTCATGCGACGTAAGGCTTCCAGCTGGGAAGGAAAGATTTTGTCAAACATGACTGTTTAAAGTGTCAAGAGGAAAGAACTTTGTTCACAAGAGGCGTATCATATATTTAAGTGTGTGGACTTATATAGTCCGACATAAGGTAAGCAAACTGTCAGCCCGTTAGATTGTAAGTGGGCAATGTGGATATTTGCAACACAAAAAGGGATCGCCAATGCATTGGCGACACTTCGCGTATCCATGCAAAACCTTTGGTGCGCATTGCAGACTTTTTTCTAAAGGTGACGATGCGACTGAATTTAACACCACATGCGCTGAAAACGGCCCATGTCTTATGCGTAATTGATAGCAGCATATTTGTTTATCTCAGATAGGTATAGCTAGGTTAGTGTATGCACAGATAACAATACTATAGGTATAATAGGTAGGTAACCGTGCGTTTCCACCAAAACTCTTAGTAAGTAAAGGTTGCAAGATCTTTACAATATATATTTACATATGTAAACGGTTTTGTTGACATTTCGTTTCATATTAGAGCTAACATGTACGTGTGTACCTACGGGTATGAATTGTAATTTTTGAATTAAAACTTCGCACGCTTAACTTGGGGAGTAAGCTGGTAATGCGAAGCGAACTGATCAACGGAGATATCCACAGAACAAAATATTAAATAAATAAATATTATATTTTTTTTATTATTATGTTGGTATGTCCGGTAAATGGATGGATGGATGGAGCTAAACTAAAGAAGATTTACTTCAGTCGTGTAATCTAAAGCACAGTCGTTTTTTATGTATAAATCCAAAAACATAACTATGCAAAAGGAAAATTTCAATTATGTCATTATCGTATAATAGATCGCACGTCAGTGGGGACGCTAACCTTAAACATCTACCTGCAACGTGTAGATGTTTTTTGTCAGCGTTTAGTCGGTGAAACCTTGTGGAAGCTCTCGGTACGACATTTATATCAAAATTTTATTGCAGGTTTCTTAATGCTTTGAATAGTAAATCTATCGCGTGAGAGTCCTTAAGCGGCAGTTTTAAAATGTTAATCTTCCTTTTAACTTCAACTTCTAAGTTATAAAAGTTAAAGTGCCCTAAAACACTGTAATTAATTAGTTCCACTGCAGGCTAGCGTGATGCCATTCTCGACTATATAGGCGCTTAGCACGTGAGGTTATGGTTATGTTACTCGAAAGGCTATAAAAAGTCGCACGGAAATTTTAATTATAGCCACATACAGTATTGCTTGAAAGTATATCCATGGGCAATATACTGTAGAATACATAGCGCTGGTTTGTGAAGCTTTTATAAACAAAGTCGCAGTCGCTAATTCGAATGCATTCTAGAATTTTAACCCTGTTTTTAAATAACATCCACTTTCCTATTGCCTATTATTTATTAATCGACGTCTTATTAGACGTCGATTAATCATTTGTTGAATTTAGACTTTTTTATTTACTACTACTTTTTATTTACAATGAATACGGTAGTACCGGAATAAGATGAAAGTTACTAATTTAGTAACAGATCATCCATAGTATTAAATGTGTAGGTACTTGAACCAGTCAAAATTTAAAGAGTTCAAATTGTTTACGCGCCTTCAAACCTCCGAAAAACTGCTTTATAGCCCGACCAATATTTATTTATTATTATTATTTATAATTAACAGATAATAGAGGTTTATATGTGACAGCACTAAATGCATACCTATATAGGCTTCCAATATACTCACATAATCTATGTATCCACCCCGAACCGGCTTGGCTTCGCTCACAATCACCAAACACAAAATGAGTCCTAGCAACAAACAAACTTGACAGAACTTCATTGTCGCGAGCACTGAAAGAAACTGAAACGCAAACTTGCACGTTTCAAATGCCGTATATTAAAAATGTAGTGACGTGTTTACGTGGTGCGGGTGCGAGTAATTCCCGTGCTATGACGGGATAGAGAAGCCATCCGGTGGTTTATAAAGGAATACGAACGCCTACGCACTTTCTTCCCGACTTGCATTCAAACTGAAGCACGGTGCCATGAGGGTACAGATAGAAGCGCAGCGGAGCGGATGATAGATTTTGAACTTAAAATTATACAAACTGAATTTAAGTAAACTCAACTTAAGGCATATTCTCAAAAGGCCATGATATCAATTTACATAGCAGTTTTGGAAACAGAATATGAAGGGTAGTCTATGATTTCATGTGAAACTTATTCTGGTGTACGCCGTTATGATCAATACTTGTTTCCATGGTCACATAGACTTAATAGAACTTCTTCTTCTTCTTAACTCTATTTAAGTTCAGATTGTCATCATTTGCCTGTAATTTTCCACCCTGTCCTCTCTTTTGTTTTGTCATTCTTCTCGGTCTCACCACTCTTGTCCAGTTATTTCCTATTCTTTTATGTTATCGGGCCAACGTATCATGGGACGACCTATATACCCTTCTTCGACATAATCCAGACTATCACCACAGACGTAGAGATCCTACCTACGTAAGTACGTTCAGCGGCACTCCACCTGCCATCACCGCGCCTGGCTGTCCAGCTCAACTCTACCTTACCGCTCCATCAACTTTTGTACATTGGATTTCGATATTGCGAACTCGTTCTTGAAGCTTGATGCCGAAAAGATATAATATTATTGTATATATTATGATGTTTATTTATTTTTCTGACTACCTACGCCCCCCGGTTTCACCCGCGGATAAAAAGTAGCCTATGTGTTAATCCACTATATATATAAACACCCTGATAATACTATAGTAGATTGGCCTGCTTTATTAATACCGATACAGAAAATTGCAATGCATTTCTTTTATTTAATTCGTTTTGTTTAGCTGCTCTACATAACTCTATGATATATATTTAAACTTTTATTATAATTAGTGAAAATTCTTAAGGGATTGTAGAAATTCTCCTTAATGAAAAGTAAGACAATTGTCTAACCCAAAAACACTGGACGTAAAGATTTCTCAAAATATGTAGGTATTTTTAACAATTTGTTTTTTCCGTTTCCTACTTAAATTAGAAGAAAACAAGACCACAGATTCGTTAAGCACCGCTGTTTTTGACAGAGACGAATAGCTTAAACAACAAACAACAGCCTGATATTGAAAATGGTATCTCAATTTTCCGAGCAAAGAGAAAACCAACGCAGAATTCGATTATAAAAATTGAGTTTACTCCGATAAATATTGAATGTTCTTCAATAAAGATTGAATTTTCTTGTTTGCGCTTTGTTTGAATAAGTCTGTTGAGATGAGAACAAAGATCCGGTCTAGGCCCGAGATAGGGACGGACAGCCTTTGTGGTCCAACTTTACAAAGATGTAAAGATTAGTCTATACGATGTTGTCACCGCCGCTAGAAATAACAGAGAAAAGTAGAATCCTAGACATTTCTTTTATAAATGCCTATTAATTAAATTAAAATTAAAAAAATATAATTATATTGAAATTGGTTTTAGAATAAAACATTATCAGACTATATTGAAAATGGGAAATTTTACACGTTTTATTATTTTTTTAAATATATTTATATTAGGTCTTTACCTATGAAATTGCCGTTTTGTTTGAAAAAAGTTAAAGTATTTTTTTTTCGAACTTATTTATTTCTTTTATTCAAAGTAATCACCCCTGCAATCAATGCATCTTTGCCAATGCTATGGCAGTTTATGGATGCCCTTCTTGAAAAAATCAGCAGGACGGGAGACAACAAACTCTTCAAAGGCGTTTTGTACTGCCTCTCGGAATTGAATTTTTTTCCCGCTAAAAAGTTGTCCAAATTTTGGAAAAAGTAATAGTCGGTAGGCGCAAGATCTGGTGAGTATGGCGGATGAGGGAGAGCTTCCAAACCCAACTCATGCAGCTTAGAGACGGTCTGTTGTGCAGTATGAGGTCGCGCGTTGTCGTGAAGTAGCAGTGGAGACGACCGATTGACCAAATCTGGTTGCAGACGTGCGAGTTTCGCCATCATTGTGGTCAGTTCTTCAATGTACACATCTGCAGTAATGCTCTCGCCGTTTTGTAAAAAGCTATGATGAATCACACCAGCACTAGACCACCAAACTGTGACCATCACCTTTCTAGGGGTCATTTTTCGTTTTGCACATTGCTTTGGTACCGAACCAGGATCTAACCAACTTGCTGAGCGCTTTCGATTGTCAAAAAGAATCCATTTTTCGTCGCACGTAACAATTCGGTTCAAAATTTCTTCATTTCTGTGCCTATTAAGCAGCGCAAGGCAAGTCTCGACGCGTACGTTGCGCTGGCGATCGTTAAGTTCGTGGGGCACCCATCTATCAAGCTTTTTTATCTTGCCAATCTGTCGCAAATGGACCAATATTGTTTTGATGCTAACATCAAAAGCTGCTGCCAGCTCAGCTGTAGATTGAGATTCATCAGCTTCCACAATCGCCTTTAATTCATCATTGTTGACCAAAGTTTCCGGACGACCACGAGGTTCATTTTTCAAGTCAAAATTCCCAGAACGGAACCGAGCAAACCAATAACGGGTTGTACGTTCGTTTGTACAGTTCTCTCCGTAAACGTCGTTGATGTTACGTGTCGTTTGTGCCGCGTTGGTGCCACGACGGAACTCATATTCCATAATTACACGAAATTTCAAAGTATCCATCATGAGGAAAAATGTTGAAATGTAATGAAAATACAAGGCTAATCAATAAACAAAAGACTTATATTGTAAATAGAATGTCATATTTTTAAAACAAAATTAATTTGAATTTAAAATTCATAGCCAATCAAAACTTTTTTTTGTTTGAAAAAGTCTGTACTGCAATACGGCAATTTCATAGGTAAAGACCTATTATAAATTAATTAATTTTACTTAAATTTTTTTAAAATGTAAATAAAATATGTATGTATTAATTAATTAAATAAAATTTTTAAATTAAATTTAATAATAATTTATTATAATTTAAACTTAATTTTTTTAAATTTTTTTTTTTTACAATTGGTTTTTGATTGGATTGGATACTTCATTATTAATTCATATATGACTAGTGCGCCCCACAGTTTAAACCGCGAATAAAAAGTATAAATGAATATATAATTATAATTATTTCATATATTTAATTGTATACAGTACAATACAATACAATAATACTTTATAATAATAATAAAATAATAACGCCCAACGATCACATACATAGATCCTGGACCCTAACTAGGATTCTCTGGCACCCAGGAACTATGAAGACCATGGTCCCACAACACCCAGACCCAGAACAAGTACTTGCCCTTTTTTTTCTATGCACAAATACTTGTCCTGCCGCGGAAATCGAACCCGCCGCCTCCGGGTTATGAGCCGACCTGCTCAACCACCACACCACAGAGGCTTTATTGAACATCAACTAATACATAACAATGCACCTTAAAAAATACTTGCAAACAATGGGCGGCCTTATCGCATTAAGCGATTTCTTCCAGCTACTTTAGGATGGAAGAAAGTGTATAATGTATAATCTGCGAATGTAATAGTCAAAGCCGGGGCAGGTCAACTAGTGGTAAATAATTTTGGGTTTTATGAAATCACAGACTTATTTCTGACCACCTGAATTAAATAAACGATGAAAGTTAAAAGATACCTAGATTAACTGGCCCGACTGGCCTGGATTGACTGGCCCGATAGCTCAGTTTTTAGTGGCCCTGCCTTCTGAACTGTGGGTTGTAGGTTCGATTCCCACTCAGGACAAACATTTGTGTGATGTACATAGGTGTTTGTTCTGTGTCTGGGTGTCATATTGTATTCTATGTATATATTTACAAACAAAAAAGTATCTAAGTATTGTATCAGTTATCTGGTTCCCATAGCACAAGCTTTGCTTAGTTTGGGGCTAGATGGCGTTGTGTGAGATGTCCGCACATATTATTATTATTAAATGAAAGATCCATCGCATACTTACTACTATAGAGAATCCAAGACACTGTAGACACTAAACAACAGTCTAGGACTCTAGGGTATTGTTTACTTCCGCATCTGTAAATTACTTCAATTAAACTGTTTGTCTGAAACTCAATATTGAACAGTGACTTCACAATCCCGTGCCAGTTCGTGTAATTCTTCCGCGAACTGCAAAGATGTAGTTCATTGAGTCAGATAATAATTGAATTTAGCCGTTTAATGCCGTAATTTCCTAAACGCGTCATACGAGACCAGCAGTCCTTTAACACCGTTTCTAAAATCATCTCCGTTATCCTGTAGTGTGGAAAGCCTCTGTGGTGTGGTGGTTGAGCAGGTCGGCTCATAGCCTGGAGGCGGCGGGTTCGATTCACGCGGCAGCGCAAGTATTTGTTCACAGAAAAGCGCAAATACTTGTTCTGAGTCTAAGTGTTGTGGGACCATGGTCCTCGTAGTTCCTGGGTCCCTAGACACAGGGAATCCTAGTTAGGGTCCAGGATCTAAATATGTGATCGTAAGGCGTTATTATTATTATTATTATCATCCTAGTCCATGTTAGTTCATAAGTTAAAAAATCTTGGTAAATTAGTGAATTACTTCTATTTGGTTTTAGTTGTTTCTTATAACTGACGGCTACTATAATATTTCATGTATGTGACCACTGGGTCAGTAGGTAGGACTGAAAAGTTGCGAGAAGCAGCTTTTAAAATTGCATACGCGTGCCGCTCTTAAAATTAGATACAAAAAATTCATTACATATAGTATACTTACCTACTATTATTTATTCTATTATACTACTTACGTATTAGTTAGCGATTAAATTTGATAAACCATAACTTACATTATTATAGAGTCAATTTTCTAATACTAATATTTGGGAGCAATAACAGGTGGTGAACTGTCTAAGTTTTTCATTCCCTCTATAGCTAGTCGAGCGATAGAACAATAGAAGATAGATAGGTAATAAATTAAATTAGTTATTAAGTACAACACAGTCTAAAACGAACTGCCTGCATTTTAAACGTCTCTCAAAGTTACAGAGTATAAAATTAAGCGTATTTATAAGAACAAAAATTAACATCTAACTTAATCTGTCAGATAGAACCCATAACCATGTTTGACCTACGATTTTGGCCAGCGTAGAATTTGGACCGATACATTCTCTGGCATACATTACGCTCAATAAGCATCGATGACGAACTTTCTTTCGCAAGTAACCTATCACGACCAACTAAAACAATCCAAACAGATTATAAAATCAATAGTGACCTCTCAACCGGTTATGTCAGCCAGTTTACATAACACATTGAAACTATGAATTTAAAACTATTAGATTAGGAAGAGAAGAATTGCACGAGCAAGGTAAGACAAACAAGAAAACCGTTTAGTGAGAAACCTTAGCAAATTAGTACCTACATGAGTGTGGTTACCACATTAAACTAGGATATTCAGGAACTACCTGAACACGTCCGTAAAGAATAATAGTGAAGTTCAACGTGTCTATTTGTGTCTATGTAGTAACAGAAGAAACGACGTTCTTTTTTTTGTAAGGTGAATTGATCGAGAATGTTCTTAAACCGAGAAGTGTCGAGTGCACAGTTTTCATTCATATATCTACTAAAATTATAAAGGCGCTTCGACGTTCAAATGGCCAAGAGTATTTTTTGTGTTGGGAGTACGTAAACTCTTTTTAGTTCTTTCAAATGCATTAGAATATCGCACAGTTAAAAGATTAGCTGTGGAAAATTTTGACGGTGTTTCTTCGTAGGGCTACTTTTGTTCCAAAAATGATGTTAAAGTTAAGAAAAAACTGGCAAACCGCAACAAGAGAGGACCACGTTTTAAAACATTTTACTACATTGAGTCATGCGCTGGCACCCAGATTTGGCAACAGCCCTCGTTTAAAAAATAAAACGTGTCTCTTTCATGAAAACTCATCGAATTTCCACTTGAGAGGTGGTCACCCCAACGACCGGCGGGTATCGATCGGGAGAGTACAAGAGAGACGTAGCTATATGTCCACACCGCTCCTTTGCCGCATGAAACATGAAAAGACGACCTTATTTACCAGCGATCAGTAGGCGACCCCACCGATACACTGATCATACCGAATTTTGCCAATAATTTGGTCTAAAAGTGCCGAGCTGATGGTGTTGTGCAAAAAATAAGTGAAAAATGTGAATGGAAGAAAATTTCGCAATAGATGCCATTTAATCCAAAAACAAAGAATATGGTAAGTTATCTAATTCAGTTCTTGCTTTTATCGATTCATAATAACACATAATGTTATTGCATTTTATCTAATGTAGGCAATCCTAGCCCTGATTTACAAAACACCTGAATACTTGTTTTTTTTAAATAAATAAACGAACAATGACCTTGACAAACTTAACTATGATCGAAAACAATAGGTTTTCTTATTCATCGTAAGCCCGATTACTCATTTACGTAGCCCAAATTTCAAAGCTGTGGGTAAATAGATAAAGCTTATGTAAACATTTATCAGATGAGATATAGTGCGTAAATTTATGCACGTTGAGAATGGTTAATAACTGTAATTTTCTCGCTTTTCCACACTCTTTACCTATCTATTTACGTATAGAATACAGTAATCTTCCTTGACTGATGTGTTTCATGTATTATTAGGTAAGTGAAAGAAGCGGGTGAATAAAATATGGGATCCTTTTCAGGGGCATAAATAGCAGTCTACGAAAATAACTAAAGAGTCTATTCACGGCTAACTTTAGGTCGAAAGGGTATTAAAAAGATTAGTACTTAGTAATATTACTGCGGCCTGACTGGCCTGGTAGCTCAGTTGGTAGTAGCTCTGCATTCTGAACAGGAGGTTGTGGGTTCGATTCCCATCCAGGACAAACATTTTTGTGATGAACATGGGTGTTTGTTCTTTGTTCAGTGTTATATTGTATCCTATGTATATATTTACAATCAAAAACTTTATAAGTATTCTATCAGTTATATTGTTTGCAAGTACACTTTGCTTATGTTTAGGACTAGATGGCGTTGTGTGAAATATCCACAAATATTTATTTATTTTATACCAAATACCAAACTAGATGATCTTTTGTGGTTTTCAGAGTTAGAATGTCTGAGCAACGGGACCGTGGCAAGATGAGCAGCACGCTGAGCGCGTTCGGCGGCAGCGAGGCTTGTGGCGCGCGGTGGACCCTGGGAGCGCTACTCCTGGCTCCACTCACCGCTGCCAACTCCAGCTACTGCGCCGTGCCAGCTGTAATGCTACTCGCTGCCTTTATCACCATTGCCAGTCAGTTCCACACTATCTTCATAGACTGTATAAATAACTCGTGAGCTTCATCACATCATTCGGAGTGACAATGTTATTTACGCCACTCTGATATAACTTCCTTATTCCAAGCTCATTTCTTTTACAGCATTCACATGTAAAGACCTCAAGAAATTAGCCGAGATAGTTCCACCCCCAAAAACACCAAGAGGGCGACGAGAGAGAAACTTGCGATCTTTCGCCGATTTCATGGCCATGTGGATGACCTTCCTCTCCCATCTTGTGGCCGTAGCAATATGTGCAAGGATTCTAAGCGCCACAGCTGATCATGTCACAGAGGGAAGGACCAGGAAGTGGCTGTTCGGATATGAGACTCGAGCTCTAGGGGAACCATGGCCTGATGTTTTGGGAGTTACGGTGGTTATGGTAGTCTGTGCCATGTTCATGTGCGGATTAGAGGTAAATTTCCTTCTTTTGAAACACGCGGTTTATATTTAAACGTTTCACGTGTATACAAAGATTTCGGTTGTGACTAACAGACGGCGTGATCTGATTAATAGTCTGCGAATGCCACCATTTAAAATGATTAGGTAATGGAAGCTCACGCAGAGCAAAAAATCATGACCACATCACGTGCCTGACTGTCTTAACGTCTTATATAGATGAACAATTATTGTCATAATAATTGTATAATTGTTTTTGACTCATGTTGTGTTTCCATTTTTCCAGGAAAGTATGATGTTTACGTTCCTGCTTTTAATTCTGCTGTACATTTTTAGTCAATTTTTCGCTATCATTGGTCTTATTAATCTGGATATTGCCAATATTAAGATGCCAATACCTGTTACAATTTATGAGGTAATTGATTTAAGAGTTTAGTTTAACTAGATTTTGACCCTAACATTATCTTAATGCTATTTTATTTTGACAGCTTTTTGCAGCTGGTGCACCGATTTCTTATGCATTTAGTGTTATAATGCCACCAAAAGAGAGTGGTTCATTAAAAAAGAATCTATTCCTAATGATCGGATTACCTACAATCATTCTATCCGGATTGTGTTTTCTTTACTCAAATATGCTGAAAGGGTAAGTCAAAAATATGTTACATGGACTCCTTGTGTTTAAAACTATGCCTGCTGCTGGTATATACCTAATCAAAATTATGTTTTATCCCAAACTCCACAGGAGTAGAATAGATGCAGCATTACCGGTGACAAGTCTGCTAGAAGCCAGGGATGCCGGTTGGATCTGTCCATTGCTGGCTGCAGTGACCGTTGCAGGGGTCTGCCTAGCTCTGACAGAGCTATGCCCGTTGCTGTTCACTGTATTGGTGGCATTAGCGTCGCCAGAATGGAAGGTCCTGACGAGATCGATGACTTACGAAAGCACTACTACTGGAAGTCCAGTGCTAGCAGTATTCACTGCAGGTTTGTAGATCAGGACTATGGGTCTTATTCAAATCTAACCACAATCAAACATACAAATGATCGCTGCATTGTGCGTTGCAAAAAAATTGGGAAACATACCTTGGGAAAGTATCTATAAAATTGTGATTAAAAGCTTTCAATTGAACATTTCTTGAAAATTATGTTTTTGTTTAAAATCTAATTGGGCACCTATTTTTCCTATTTCAGGAAGTTTAGCTGCAATACTTGCGTTCGCTTGTCCACTATCCCACATGATAACATTGATGAACGCAAGCCACCTCCTTGGAATATCCATCCAAGCATTCCATTTCACTGTAATGAGATGCGTGCCAACGCCCGAGCAGAAAGAGGCTGGCGGTTAGTAAATAAAGTACATTTATGTCCACCGTATGTAGGTATTTACGTCCATTGATCTTTGCCAAGAATGTCCCAAAGGTAATTTGGATCGTGCAATTATTCCGGTACGACCTTGTTAATATTCTACTTTACAAAACACATTATTTGTGTCAATTATTCGTTTTATTTCAGACGTGGAATACAAACGTTTGGGTAAGGATGCAACGGCAAGGGGTTCTAAATCTTCTGGAGGCAAAACCAAGAAGGGACTTTGGTTTATACCGTCCGCAATACGTCATACTAAAACCCTTGAGAGTATAAAATCAAAGGTTATACCCAAAGGTAAAACATTATTTTACTTGCTTACAAACCGTTTAGGTAAACGACAACAAAGAAAATAATTAATAGTATTTTTTCAGAAACAGAAGAACGTGAATGCCTTCTTCTTGACGAATATGGAGGATGTGCAACAGAAGAGATCGACCCAAGCTGCAGCAGTGGCGCCAGGGAAGTGACGACTGCAGAAGTCGGCGATGTAGTATCTGATGTAGAAGCAAGTGAAGGAGAGCTGTCTTCAGGAGACGATTCAACTGATATCGATGCCGTGGTCAAAGAGTATAGGGACAGAATACAGGTAAATGATGTTTATCTAAAACCCTATAGAGGAATTAAACTCGGATACGGTTTAATCCAAGCACAGTAAGGTTAATCCAAAAACCAAGGTCACAATGAAGATTATCCAATTAAATAAAGCCAATAAACTAATAATTAACTAAGGTTTAGCGGCACCATTTTTGCTAATGTTCGCGTAGATTTTTTCATGTAAAATGTAATGTATTTATTTACTAGGTGATAGGACTTTACTGCAAAGTTCGTCTAGGTAGGTACCACCGCTTTGCCAGTTATTCTGCCGCCAAGTAGTAGTGCGCAAGCACTGCTGTGTTCCGGTTTGAAGGGCACTGTAGCTAGCGAAATTACTGGGCAAATGAGACTTTATGATCTGATCTCACAGTTTAGTAATCTTATTACTAGATAGATGTCTCAGGATGATGTGCGCAGTGCAGTGTCACGCGAAACTCTATACTTTAGAGTTCCGAGTGACACTGCAGCTGATATGGGCAGCCGTGTCGTTTAACATCTGGCGAACGGCTAGCTCGTCACGTCATTCGTTAACATTAAAAAAAAAAAATTGTGAAAAGCCTCTCGAGTCCGCTTAGTCGCAAAATGAAACAATGCAGTTTTTTCTATTATTAAGTTTTTCGTAGGTAACTGTCCCCTTTCTCCAGCTATTAATCAAATCTGCTGATAATCTATAAATGATTTTCACCCGTATCTTCTTTGAGAGTCAACATACAACACTCTTGACTTTTTTAGTACAATAAACTTTCAAACTATGTTCTACTCCCAATAATTACGTGAAATTTTTTAGGTGGTAACGTCAATTCCTGAAGCGAGTGCTCCAGCACCACCGAGCATTCGAGGGTCCCGATGGGCAGCAGCAGGTGCGGCTATACAAGTGGTAGCGGGTGGTCTGATTGCTGCTGCCTTTTGCAACGAAAATATCAGAGTAGCTATGTTTGCTACGGGGGTCCCTTGTAAGTTATCCTGAATATTTACAACATCTCGAGTGATTTAAAACATGCTTAAGTTTAGTACTAGTAGGTAAGAAGTAATACAGCGGAAGTACGTATAGAATTATAAGGTTTCTCGTGGTTTTCCATACTAATGAAGTATGAATAAACATAACATAACGTAACATAACTATTTTGTATTTCAGTATGGGTAGCTGCCACATTCACAAGCTCGTGGCAACCAGCACACAGCCTCGCTATGAGAAAGACGCAAGTAGTCGAAGGTCCTATTGTGATGCTCGCAGCGTTGCTGTTCCTGACTCCTCTGATGTTGGACTCTTGGCCTGCTATTACTCTTTTTGCCGGTGCTGGTACGTCACGACCACATTGACATTTTTGGATCTATTAACTGAGAGCGTAAATAGCTGTAACGAACCTTGCGTGAAGTAAATCACGCAAAAACTTTAAAGTAGCTGTGAATACGTTAAGGCTTAGTCAAAGTTCCAGGTGCTACATAATAAATGACTGTATTCAACTTAAAATTACTTAAATTAATTTAATTAGCAGGAACTGAAATCTTGGTCCTTCGAGCTTATTCTTCTACACTAATTGATCACTACTTTTTTCTCAGATTAGGTATAACAAAGTTTTGTAAATTTCTTAAGGTGTGGTGATCTACGCTCGTTGCGAACGCTGGTGCGGTGACTTGGCCGTGCAACAAGCTCGCAGCGCGCTGGAGAAACGCAAGCTGAGACCCGTGTCTGCTGCCGTACCCTTGACTGGAGCGCGTCTGGCTCACATAGACACTGTGTATATCACCAGGTGAGATATGAAGTTTATATATATACATACTTTATTCAAGGAAATTCATTCGTTTTTGAATTCGGGTAGAAAAGGATATTCCTGGCTATAGAACTTACGTGCCTAGTTGGTATTCTTATCAATAAACGATATGGAATATGAAAATAAAATCGCGTATTGATTTCATTAAGTATTAGCAGCGCCTCGCGGTTTCACTCACAATTTACTTATTTTCCCGCAGGAAAACATTTATTCCAGAATACAAAGTACCCTATGCCGATCTCGATATTGTCAGCAATCTGTGCGTAAAACAGATTTGAGAACAGAAGGGCAGACAAACAAACAAACTTCACTTTTAAATATCTTTAGGATACCTTTACTTATTAATTAATATTTAATAATGTTGTAATGCTAATTCTAGATGACAGGAGGATGACTCGGATTCGAGTCTGGATAATCTTCTTGATGATGAAGAGCAAGACCCCGACGAAGAATGACAGCAGGCGGAAGCCATCGTTATCATCACCCCTCAGAATCCTTAACCACTTTAAATCAATGTCAGCATTTTGAAACCATTTACTTATGGCAACCATAACAGGTAAATTACAAAACGAGGCATAGAGCCGTTGGAAAATATAGCGGTCGGCATAATTTCGTTCAGAAGCAATAAATCACAAGAGGAACAGTGGTAACGTTGGACAAAAATTTATGTGCATTGGTGATAGAGACTAAAAGTTATTAGTGTTAAATTAAGTCGTTACGGAAATAGTAAAAGAATCTCAATTATAAAAAAGAATTGTTAATTTGTTGAATCCAAAATTAAAAATTGTAATGTAGCGTGCTTTAGAAATCCCGATTTGTAATTTTGTAATATTTACTATGATGTGGTAGAACTTAAGCTAGAATTGCTCAAATTTTCAAACAATTAACGCT
Organism: Ennomos fuscantarius; assembly: GCA_905220475.3. Lineage (NCBI taxonomy): Eukaryota > Metazoa > Arthropoda > Insecta > Lepidoptera > Geometridae > Ennomos > Ennomos fuscantarius. The sequence goes on along the minus strand of HG992037.1, from coordinate 7,471,967 downwards.
AACTTTGTAACTTGCAGAAATTGTACGCCAATTTGCTATTTTATTACAATAAAAATTAGGGATATTATTATATAATTAATGTCAAATAGTAATATTTTTAATGAAATGCTAGCTTAACGCCTTCATCAAATTTTAGGATTCGTATTATTAAAATTATCAAGATCATGGAATGGTTCTATGGACGTGGATATTGGATACTTTTGGAATTAATACCGATGATGGTATGAAGATCGTATTTCTAAGGGGGTGTTTGATAAAACTGGTAATAATACTCTAAGAGTGCGTTTTTTCCTCATTGTGGTCATACATGGCTCACATGATTATTTGCTACTATGAGTGATCAGTCTGAATGACCGGTCGGATAAGCGGTCACGTAATTTGTATGCAACCGATAAAAACAAAAAAATTATTGGAATTGCCAGTTTCAATACCCAGTTTTATGGGCATAGTTACAGAGTAAATTTACAAATTGAAAATAAAATTTATTCTGTTGGAATGCAATCACAGTTACACGATTACCACTTAATATAGATCACATCTCTGACATTTTAACTAAATGAAGTAAAATTACAGATCTAAATATTTTATATAACTAAAAAAAAAACAAAATTATATCATATTATTAAATTTAACCTGAGGTTTGCAGCAAGCATGTGTTGACCCATCACGTCGTTAATATATACTAGTATAATTATCTATGCTATGATAATTTCAGTTAATGTACGACAGGATCTTAACCATGACCGTGGTCTTGCGCAGTTAAAATAACCGTTATAGTATGACATCATTTTAATGATAATGTACAATGATTAAATCGTGCACCGTATTTTTGCCTAATTAGTTTTAACTACAGGTTAACTGTGGATGGTGCAACTCAGCCTAAGTAACATTTAGAAGAACATAGTAGCTCAGGTACAGTTAACTAATATGAAGCTGTTAAATAACTTTAAAAAAAATTACTTCAAATCTAGTGAATATTCCATGGGCATATAACCATTCTATGAATTATATATATTTAAATTTAATTAATGAATACATCCGTCCATTCTGTCATTGCCATTAGGCACGCTTTGCCTTATAAAATGCTTAAAATAGTAAATATTGTATCACATAAAATTAAGAAAAAAATATTTTCTTATTATATTTGCCAGTTGCCAGACATATTTGTTACTTTCTTTTTCTATTAATTATGTTTTCTGGATCATATTTTTACTAAAGTAATTTACTCTATACATAATATAACAACTAAAAAAACCCGCTCTCTTCATGCGACTTTAATAGTAAAAATATCTCGGAACACCTATGTGAAAATGCACCGTAACTAATAAATCTAGGCCTACATCAATATAAACGCTATGCTATAGTCTCAAGGATCTATTTGCAATTAAAAAGTTGCTGAATTAAATTTGTTTATTTAATAAATTAATCCCACACCTCATTTTTCTAACAAATACATTCTGTACACACTCTCAGCTTCTTTATCGCCGAAACATGGATTGAACTTCACTTCAATGACTTCCTTGAAACCCTCAGATGGTGTTGGTTCAGTGAATTTATTTCTGTAACAAATAATTATATTATTATCATGAATGAAAAACTAAAGTAATAGGTCTTTACCTATGAAATTGCCGTATTGCAGTACAGACTTTTTCAAACAAAAAAAAAGTTTTGATTGGCTATGAATTCTAAATTCAAATTAATTTTGTTTTAAAAATATGACATTCTATTTACAATATAAGTCTTTTGTTTATTGATTAGCGTTGTATTTTCATTACATTTCAACATTTATCCTCATAATGGATACTTTGAAATTTCGTGTAATTATGGAATATGAGTTCCGTCGTGGCACCAACGCGGCACAAACGACACGTAACATCAACGACGTTTACGGAGAGAACTATACAAACGAACTTACAACCCGTTATTGGTTTGCTCGGTTCCGTTCTGGGAATTTTGACTTGAAAAATGAACCTCGTGGTCGTCCGGAAACTTTGGTCAACAATGATGAATTAAAGGCGATTGTGGAAGCTGATGAATCTCAATCTACAGCTGAGCTGGCAGCAGCTTTTGATGTTAGCATCAAAACAATATTGGTCCATTTGCGACAGATTGGCAAGATAAAAAAGCTTGATAGATGGGTGCGCCACAAACTTAGCGATCGCCAGCGCAACGTACGCGTCGAGACTTGCCTTGCGCTGCTTAACAGGCACAGAAATGAAGGAATTTTGAACCGAATTGTTACGTGCGACGAAAAATGGATTCTTTTTGACAATCGAAAGCGCTCAGCAAGTTGGTCAGATCCTGGTTCGGTACCAAAGCAATGTGCAAAACGAAAAATGACCCCTAGAAAGGTGATAGTCACAGTTTGGTGGTCTAGTGCTGGTGTGATTCATCATAGCTTTTTACAAAACGGCGAGAGCATTACTGCAGATGTGTACATTGAAGAACTGACCACAATGATGGCGAAACTCGCACGTCTGCAACCAGCTTTGGTCAATCGGTCGTCTCCACTGCTACTTCACGACAACGCGCGACCCCATACTGCACAACAGACCGTCTCTAAGCTGCATGAGTTGGGTTTGGAAGCTCTCCCTCATCCGCCATACTCACCAGATCTTGCGCCTACCGACTATTACTTTTTCCAAAATTTGGACAAATTTTTAGCGGGAAAAAAATTCAATTCCCGAGAGGCAGTACAAAACGCCTTTGAAGAGTTTGTTGTCTCCCGTCCTGCTGATTTTTTCAAGAAGGGCATCCATAAACTGCCACAGCGTTGGCAAAGATGCATTGATTGCAGGGGTGATTACTTTGAATAAAAGAAATAAATAAGTTCGAAAAAAAAATACTTTAACTTTTTTCAAACAAAACGGCAATTTCATAGGTAAAGACCTAATATCTACTGATACTGAAATAGAAGAGTTTCTACTCAATAGTTTATGTGTAAGTAGGTACAATATATTATATTATAATATATATAAATTATATAGTGTTATATAAAACTCAGCAGTGGGTAAACAATTTCTGTGGTGTAGTGGTTGAGCAGGTCGGCTCATAACCCGCAGGCAGCGGGTTCAATTTCCGAGTCAGGTATTACAAGTATTTTTGCAAAAAAAAAAGTGGAAATACTTGTTCTGAGTCTGGGTGTTGTGGGTCCTCGTAGTTCCTGGGTCCTAGACACAGGGAACCCTAGTTAGGGTCCAGGATCTAAGTATATGATCGTTGGGCGTTGTTATTATTATTATTATAGTGTGCCTTAAATGAAAAAGATTCTCACTTGTAAGTATGAAAGACGATCTCGTTGACGGGTACATGGTTGATTTTCATCAGCTCTCTGAACTTGTTATTATGCAGAGCATGCGCTTTAGTTGTGGCCATCTTGGCGCAGCGACATTCCACCTTCATCTCTTTGGCTAGTGACGTCCAGCGTCCACGCGATTCTACGTCGGGGTTAGTGCTGTCCACTATCACGCTTTTACCTTTCTGTGGAAAATCTATATCTCTAAATAAATATATATAACTCAAAGGTGACTGACTGACTGACTGACTGACATAGTGATCTATCAACGCACAGCCCAAACCACTGGACGGATCGAGCTGAAATTTGGCATGCAGGTAGATGTTATGACGTAGGCATCCGCTAAGAAAAGATTTTTCGAAATTCCACCCTTAAGAGGGTGAAATGGGTGGTTGAATTATTTTCACATAGGGGGCGGAAGCTCGTCTATTATAATACTGTCACGGAGCCAGTGTACATTGAAAGATATATTAGAAAAACTGGGGTTGACAATTTCGAGTAGTTTACTTTAGTAACTGGCTTCCAGAAAAGGGACATGGAATATGTCCGAGATATTTTCGACTTTTTAATTGACGTGAGTTATGCCGTTTTTTATTTTTAAAAATATTATGAACATATTACAAACCTGCAGATACTTTTTGGCTTCAGCATCACATTTTTGCCAAGAACCCAAAATATCTCTACACACAACCACATACTGGTTTCCTGATTTCTTTTCGATTTGTTTTGCTACAAATGATTTACCACTGCCTGGAAAACCTACAAGCACAAGAAGCTGCAAAAAATATTTTTGTACATTGAGTTGACTTATTACCAAATAATCAAACATGTAGCGCCATCTCTTGATTGTTTTTTTGTCAATTTCACTATATTTCTATTGGCACTTACCTCTTGTTCTGTACCAATAAGCTTCTCATTAAATGGCTCCACCTTAACATCCATTGGTATGAACTCTGGTTTATTCATTGGTACATTAGCAATGGAATGTCCTAAGAAGAACTGTTCTGGAGTATAAAACTTAAGTTTTAGATTCTCTGCCATCAGTTTATCTGACATGGAATGGTCTTTTTTCTTTCCCGGAGCCCAATTAGCAACCCTGCCTGCAGCATCTCCACAATAGAAGCTTTCATTTATGTCTATTTGAATGCCATCATTCTTCTGCAAAGAAGTTTGCAGTGAAAAAATATACACTTGATTTCAGTAAAAATTCACTATCATGATCTTGTCTTTTGTACATATTGGGAATATGATGCAGACTAATTCCTTACTGGAATTCTAATGAAACCCTACTAATATTATAAACACAAAAGTTTGTATGTATGGATGTATGTTACTCTATCATGCAAAACTATTGAATGGATTTTAATGAAACTTGGAATGCAGATAGCTTATACGCTGGATTAACATATAGGATACTCTTAATTTGCAGGTGGAACCGAGGGGCACATCTAGATCAATACTTTAGATTTATTACCTTTAACATACACAACAACAATACTCAAGTATATTTATAGCTATCATCTTAATTGATTGATTTACGATGATGAAATTTTTACTAACTTAATCCTACAATACAGATAAATAGAGTAGATAAAATACATTTTAACCAATTGGGTGCCATAACACATGACTAGGCAATCATGGTAATTTAAGTTAAAAAATCCAGCAGTTACTGTTACCTGCTCTGACAAAGTTTTCCACATTCCAGTAGTTGGTTTTCTATAAAAGCTTTTTCCGGTAGCAATATAAGCTTGGATTGGTACATCCAGCTTCTTTACAATGTTTTCAATTTTCTTTTTAAAGTCTTCTATTTTAATTCTGCCATTACCTATAGAAGCTTGATTACTTAGAATAACAAGTTTAAATCCTTTATCCAAATACTCCTTAAGTTTAGTAGAGACTTGAGGGAAGATAATTTGCCAGTCATATGTATCAACTGGATGCACTTTCCCTGATTTTGTTTTGATCAGGGTTCCATCCATATCAAAAGCTGCTATTTTGCTACTTGATTTGACTCCCTTCGAAGTGAATATGTACAGTTCACCTCTGTCTATATTTTCCCAATAATCTTCACTTGCTTCTAGTATATTACTAATGGACACTTCTTCTATGTCTGTTTTTAAGGTTTTTCTTTTTTTAGGTGATGTGTCATCTTCCTCAAATTTCCTCTTAACACCGGGTTTATTAGTTAACTTTTCACAGCCCTCAGGTGGTGGATCAAACTCAATTATATGAAAATAATTGTTTAACAAAACTTCAATTCTGGAACCATGCTTCACTTTATATACATCATCCTTCTTCAATGAGAACCCATTTAGACCAGAGGGGTTTACACCTAACTGCTTAATTTCTACCAGACATTCTTCGCAATCAGCTTTTAGACTAACTGAAAAAAGATTAAGTACTGATAACTAGACTATTAAATAACATTGATTTATACAGTGTGGCATAGTTGCGTAGGTACTTACTTTGCTGGCGCGAGCATGACTGATCTTTTATCTTGGTAATTCTATTGCGCCCTACAATAGTTTCTACATTATGGAGTAATTTTATTGGTTCATGCGAATCCAAAAGACATTTAAAAAAACACTGGCGGGTCATCATTTCTACATTTCACAGCTGAAAATATTTATACTCTAATATTTATTCATAGAAATAGAAATAGAAAACCCATGGAAAACACAGACTAAGTCTTAGAGAATAGCACAGTGCATGAGTGCACACCCGATTCACTCCCATACAAAATGTTTTTTTTTTTATGGTTTTACACTTTTGTGTATTTAGCCAGTGTCAAGTATCAATTATTGATAATTCATCAAGTTAATAATAATTCACGCAAATATGTGTCAAGTCACAGTCGAAGTCATCAAGTCAAGTCATAGGCAAGTCATAGTCTAGTCAAAGTCATACTCCTAGTAAAGTGATGGCAACTTGACTTGACTTTCTATGACTTGACTATGACTTGACTACGACTCGACTACGACTCGACTGCGACTCGACTGTGACTCGACTGCGCTCGACTGCGACTCGACTGCGACTCGACTGCGACTCGACTGCGACTCGACTGCGACTCGACTGCGACTCGACTGCGACTCGACTGCGACTCGACTGCGACTCGACTGCGACTCGACTGCGACTCGACTGCGACTCGACTGCGACTCGACTGTGACTCGACTGCTACTATGACTCGACTATGACTTGACTATGTCTTGACTATGACTTGACTATGACTTGACTATGACTTGACTATGACTTGACTATGACTTGACTTGATGAGTTCGACTGTGACTTGACACATATTTGCGTGAAATATCATTAACTTGATAAATTATCAATTACTTGACACTGGCTAAATACACAAACGTGTGGAGCCAAAACATTTTAAAAAATGTCAAAATATATCAGTGTCGAAGCGATATTACAAAGGTATATATTAGGTCTTTACCTATGAAATTGCCGTTTTGTTTGAAAAAAGTTAAAGTATTTTTTTTTCGAACTTATTTATTTCTTTTATTCAAAGTAATCACCCCTGCAATCAATGCATCTTTGCCAACGCTGTGGCAGTTTATGGATGCCCTTCTTGAAAAAATCGGCAGGACGGTAGACAACAAACTCTTCAAAGGCGTTTTGTACTGCCTCTCGGGAATTGAATTTTTTTCCCGCTAAAAAGTTGTCCAAATTTTGGAAAAAGTAATAGTCGGTAGGCGCAAGATCTGGTGAGTATGGCGGATGAGGGAGAGCTTCCAAACCCAACTCATGCAGCTTAGAGACGGTCTGTTGTGCAGTATAGGGTCGCGCGTTGTCGTGAAGTAGCGGTGGAGACGACCGATTGACCAAAGCTGGTTGCAGACGTGCGAGTTTCGCCATCATTGTGGTTAGTTCTTCAATGTACACATCTGCAGTAATGCTCTCGCCGTTTTGTAAAAAGCTATGATGAATCACACCAGCACTAGACCACCAAACTGTGACCATCACCTTTCTAGGGGTCATTTTTCGTTTTGCACATTGCTTTGGTACCGAACCAGGATCTAACCAACTTGCTGAGCGCTTTCGATTGTCAAAAAGAATCAATTTTTCGTCGCACGTAACAATTCGGTTCATAATTCCTTCATTTCTGTGCCTGTTAAGCAGCGCAAGGCAAGTCTCGACGCGTACGTTGCGCTGGCGATCGTTAAGTTCGTGGGGCACCCATCTATCAAGCTTTTTTATCTTGCCAATCTGTCGCAAATGGACCAATATTGTTTTGATGCTAACATCAAAAGCTGCTGCCAGCTCAGCTGTAGATTGAGATTCATCAGCTTCCACAATCGCCTTTAATTCATCATTGTTGACCAAAGTTTACGGACGACCACGAGGTTCATTTTTCAAGTCAAAATTCCCAGAACGGAACCGAGCAAACCAATAACGGGTTGTACGTTCGTTTGTACAGTTCTCTCCGTAAACGTCGTTGATGTTACGTGTCGTTTGTGCCGCGTTGGTGCCACGACGGAACTCATATTCCATAATTACACGAAATTTCAAAGTATCCATTATGAGGAAAAATGTTGAAATGTAATGAAAATACAACGCTAATCAATAAACAAAAGACTTATATTGTAAATAGAATGTCATATTTTTAAAACAAAATTAATTTGAATTTAGAATTCATAGCCAATCAAAACTTTTTTTTGTTTGAAAAAGTCTGTACTGCAATACGGCAATTTCATAGGTAAAGACCTATTATTTCACATTATTTCACCCGAAAAAATTCAAAACTTTCTTAAGTACTTTAATAAGTAGGTATTGGCACAGATTATATAATAATTACTATAGCGGTGACTGCATGAAATGTTTTGAACCTCGGCAGTGTTCCCAATACAAGAAAAATAGCAGCACGAAAAAAACTTTTTGGTTGGTTTATATTTGTTTAAAATAATAACCATGTATAACTAAAAGCTTTAAAATAATTTAATAATTCAATTGTATCATATTATGCTCTAAAAATAAGTAAATCTAATTTATATGTTCAAATTGTAGACTGCACAATTGTGAAAATTTTATATAATTTTTTTGTGCTGTTATCCCCTTTGTTTACCTTTTTGATCTCGAATTCTGAACACTAGTATAGACTAGACTAGACTTTGACTTAACTTCATGACTTGGACTGTGACTTGACTTGACTTGACACGTAATAAATACTTGACGCTGGCTAAATACATAAAAGCGTAGAGCCAAAAAAAATATTTTTTGATCTGCGCCACCTCTACGCCTTTAAAAGATATTTGAAATTGAAATCACTTGCACAGACCAAGTAGAGGATACTATGTATGATCACTTGGTCTGTGGTGTGTTTGAAATGAGCTACGCATACATTGAATAATACGACAGAGCTTATACAAATGAATAAGATTCTTTACTTTGATATAATTAATCCTGTGGGTTATTAGTGCTGATTAATAAAACACATTTGTTTTTATTGCAAATTCTACAATAATTTTCATCAATAAACTACAAAACAGCAGTAAAAATTAAGGTGGCTAATACTATACAAAACTGAATTCACTGACGTGTACCCATAGCGTGTACCTTTTGTTAGATTGGATTGGAATCTGGTAATTATTTATATGGTAATTTTATGTTTTAGTCGCTACATGCACTTATCATGACTTTGACGAAACGCAAACAGTCTGCTGAGCAGGAAGAATTGATAGAGAATGGGGAAACGGCCACCGAAGGTGGACGTAGCAACATCAAAGGAGACGAGCTGAATATTACTGTTTTACTGTTTCTTTATACGCTACAGGGCATTCCGTTGGGTTTAGCTGGAGCCGTTCCTATGTTGCTTCAAAACCGCGGAATTACATACACACAACAGGTAAATTGAAATAATGTGGCACCAATATGTACATTCATTCTCTTTGAGTAACATTGCTATTACTGAGCAGGTACTTGCACTTTGATAAATCGTTAGCATCACTAATTTATCTAATAGATCTTATCTGCATCTGCATTTATTTATACATATAGATTTTAATTCATGAAATATAAAAACCATTGGTTCAGTCATGCTTGTTAATTTGTAATTATGTATCTAAAATAGCAATCTATCTATTGCGGTTGATGTTGAGATTAATAAATATACAGATGGAATATTATTTTTTCACCCTTTCAAGTTCATGTTGTTGGCTAGAGTTTAGTAACTTAATATTGTAGGTATCACAGAGCAGAAAAACAAATCACGCTGGCACCCTGATAGAGGCGAAAATAATAACAATACTTGTTTATACTATTGTAAAAAAACTTGAAATAAGAGAGGTGTAGAATTTGTACAATGAATTCTTTCCTTTTCAGGCAGAGTTCAGCTTTGTTAACTGGCCGTTTAGTGTGAAGTTACTTTGGGCACCAATAGTAGATGCACTCTTCTGGCCTGAATTTGGTCGGAGGAAGACATGGCTAGTACCAGTTCAGTATTTAATTGGAGTGGTCATGATCATCATGTCCACCAGTATAACAGAGTGGTTGGGATCAGATGATAAAGCTCCATCCATGATGATACTTACAATATCATTTTTGTTTTTAAACTTTTTGGCAGCAACTCAGGACATTGCTGTTGATGGTTGGGCACTGACAATGTTGAAGAGGTAAACTTAAGGTTCTTGATTATTTATCAGACTAACTGTACAAAAATATCAAGTAGCCGTAGCATAATTAGAAAAGTACTTTAAATAAATGATTGCTGAATAAATAAATAACACCCAACAATCACATACATGATTGATGTGATGCGTGACCATAATGCTGGCACTTATTGGGTACAACAAATCAGCATTGTGATTCAACAGGGTAGTGCTGCCAGCATGTTGGATATGCTACCTACTAGTAAGGGAGCATTTGGATTGTCCATAGGTCATCATGGCCAGTATAATTGTCCAAATGTGTTTTTTGTAGTAGTTAGTTATTTACAAGAATAAAGGCAATTTGCCTTTCAAAACAGAAATCATATACATAGATCCTGCAGGGCTTGCATGAGCTATAAAAATCAACATATATTTTCTCTCGAGAAAGTGTTTGATCAATGAATAGAAACTGCAGCTTCCAGGTTACAAGCCTCAATAGTTAGGATGAATTAGACTGGATTGAAGCTCAACCATTACTCAACAAAGAATGTTGTGTTACTTTTCAATTTAGTAGGTCCTGCCAAGTAAAAATAATAATAATATGTGTGGACATCTCACACAACGCCATCTAGCCCCAAACTAAGCAAAGCTTGTGCTATGGGAACCAGATAACTGATACAATACTTAGATACTTTTTTGTTTGTAAATACATACATAGAATACAATATGACACCCAGACACAGAACAAACACCTATGTTCATCACACAAATGTTTGTCCTGAGTGGGAATCGAACCCACAACCCACAGTTCAGAAGGCAGGGCTACTACCAACTGAGCTATCGTGCCAGTCCAGCCAAAATAAATTTTAATCAGATATATCACATGGAAGCACTTACTAATTGAAAATATTATGCCTACAACTGATAATGGCTGCTTATTATCTTTCTTTTGAACTTAAATCAATGATATGATACGTTCAATTATGTTATGTTTTACCTACTTTTTATTGATAAAGTTAATATTAATTTTACTTATCATTATGGTTTTCAAATGCTATGTTACAAGTTAATATAAAAATGTCTCCGTGACATGCAGGACAGTATTAACTTACAGATTGATCCTATACATAATATTTAAGTGATTGATTTGACTTTGCTGTATTGACATAATAATACATTTTATTTTATAGGATGTAATTGATGCATTATAGTGTCCAAGTTACAAAATATTCATTCTTTGAATATAAAATATAAATAGTGTTTTAGACTGAAAGCACCTCTTAAAACGAATAATACTTAACAAAGTTTATAGCTCTTGTTAAATGATAAATTTTAGGGTACATGGAAAAAAAATACTCTTGAATTTCATGCGGTTTTGGCATGAATAATATCTTAGTCAACAATGCTTTATCATTAACTTTTGATTTACCACAGACTAAAAATTAAATAAAATATTAAAATAGAAATATTTTAAATTTCAGATGCAATGTTGGCCATGCATCTACCTGCAACAGTGTCGGTCAAACAGCTGGTTTTTTCCTGGGATATGTCTTATTCCTCGCACTAGAATCTCCATATTTCTGCAACAAGTATCTGCGCTCTGAGCCAGAGGAAACCGGCCTCGTAACCCTCGCCAGCTTTTTACTGTTCTGGGGATGGATTTTCATTATTTCAACTACTTTAATAGCATTTTTCAAACATGAGACTAATGAAAGTCTAGCCAATTCAAGAGAAAGCAATGTCAAAGGAATGAAAGACATTGTTAATGCATATAAACAATTGTATACAATTGTGAAGTTACCATCTGTTAGGACTTTAACATTGGTGTTATTTACTGCTAAGGTATGTTTTATAGAAATACATGCTGCATAACATACCTGTTAATTTTAATAAGAATAAAAAAATATTTTTTTTCAGCTTGGTTTTTGTGCCAGTGATGCAGTGTCTGGATTGAAGCTAGTGGAAGCTGGAGTTCCAAGGGAAGATTTAGCATTACTTGCAATACCTTTAGTCCCAGTGCAAATTATTATGCCGTTGGTAAGTTTAAATTAAAAAAAAATTCATAGTAACTCATGGTCATTGGTTTTGATTTACATTACAAATGAGACTTTAATTTGGTATGTACAGCTACCTATATACTGCTGCACTCAGATGATAGTTTTTCGAGGCTACGTTGCTATTATTTTAGTATCCTACAGAGCTGAGAACATATAAATGTGCCTCAGAAATATCAGAACAGCGCACTACTGCTTGGCGGTAGAATAACTGGCAAAGCGGCGGTACCTACCTAAACGAACTTTGCAGAAAAGTCCTACCACCTAGTAAATAATTGAACTAAAGATTATGTCGTTTTTGTCTCAGATACTAGCTAAGCACACGACCGGGCCCGCTCCATTGTCGCTATGGCTGCGTGCGTTCCCACTACGACTCCTTGTAGGCCCGCTGGCTGCTTCCTTAGTAGCCATCACACCGCACCTTCTAGGAGACTCTGGACCTTCTTACTCGTACTTGTTTGTTCTGATGATGCTCTACGTGTTCCACCAGGTATGTTAAATGTCTTACACATTCCATCATACTGTACTGTAAACTTCTTTTTTTTTTCAAACTCAAATATTGTACCTTATCTTGTAATTGTATCTGTGGCTTGCTATATAATATTTGACCTAATCACTTAGCAAGTAATTTTATATGCTTAGGTATATTAGGTAGAACTTCAAATTAAGTTATTGTAAAATTATTATTATGTTGGTATATCAAGATGGCGACATTATTTTAAAGTTTAATATTAATTTCGCCATCTTGACATACCAACGTAATAATATTTTTTTAAACTTTGTTATGTTGACAATGGAGATCTACGTAAACCAGCAACTTTCAACTTCCTTTCGCCTCGCTTATTCCTCAAGTCAAGCGTGCGTAAAGTTTTACTTCAACAAAAACTGATTTTGTCATTTCCAGACCTGCCTCTACTGCATGTTTGTTGCCGTGATGGCATTCTTCGCCAAAGTTTCGGACCCGGCCGTGGGCGGGACCTACATGACGCTGTTGAACACCGTCTCCAACTTGGGAACGAACTGGCCTAGTACATTAGCGCTGTGGGCTATAGACCATTTAACTTATAAAACCTGCTCGGCGCCAGAACTAGCTGATAACACTTGCTCCTCGTCATTGGAAACTGAGGTGAGTTAACCGAAAATAGTGTACGAAATCTGGGCGGGTGATCACGAAACTTAAATTACAATGGATCTGGTGAAATTTCATTCCGAATTTGAAATTTTCCGAAGTAACCATGCACATAAACTGCGTATTGAAACTGTCAAATCCATACTTTTATTTGTTTCAATCAAGTTACATGATCGCCTAGCTGTTCAAAAATGTTATTTATAAAACTATGCCCGCAGCTTCGCACGCGCGTCGTTCGTCGTACACTCGCGAGCAAAGAATCGTAGGACCGAGTCGGTAGCGAAATTCTCCCAAACTAAAACTTGCACTTATCCCTCTATGACATCATTTCGAATCGATTAAAAATTCAATTTCTACAGTTCTTTCAACTTTTGTCGGATTTTTTTTGTTATAAAGGGGCTTGCAGCCCATATTTGTAGCTGTTTATTGACACTTCGTTTCTCTCTACCAGCTGTACAACCTGTAAACTGTAAACAAGTTTAAATCTCAATAAAATAAATAGTTAAATAAACACAATACAATGAAAATGTCAATAAAGTTAAAATTTGTTGGTACACTACATAAATCTTTTAGTTGAGACATGATTAAAGTATTTTTTTATGTGATATTTTTCTCGCATTATTTGGGTACCTACCGTTTTCGCATGCTATAGTGATTCAGGTCCCCTGGAGATGCTTCCTATTTTCTTTGAAATCCTGTAGAGGCTTTACATCAAATTCATGTTTGTCCACAGCTCTGCAAATCAAAGAACGGGACGTGTCTAACCCGAATAGACGGGTTCTACATAGAAACAATGATATGCTTGGTTCTCGGATTCCTTTGGCTCCAGTGGGGCCGACCTACCATCAACCGGCTACAGCGACTACCAGCATCGGCCTGGCAAATAGGAAGACATAACAGATAAGACTGAATCTCTTTTCTACCACTTAGCTAATTTGTTACGGTAGTATCTTAAGATCGGGACTATTTCCTAAATAAATACACATTTAGAAAAATGTCTCGTTTTTGCTGTAAACTAAAAGTTTTGTTTTAGTAAGTGACACATCGTTTATGATATTTGACGGGTCACAATTACTATATTGTGTAATATATTTTTTGTTATAAGCTATATTACACCTAAACGTCCCTTGAATTCGAGCTTTAATCGCTTGAGCCCCAATACTCTTATTCCATTCGATTACTACTTCACTTGATCTATTTTCATCATATCTAATAAATTATGCTCAATAGATTTTTAATAAAAGCATCTAGAAAACTGTGCATCTCGCTCGCACCACGCATATTATAATTAAGGTTTTTGAATTCGCGAGGAAGCGAGAATAATTATATGTATATTTTGGTAACTTATTCCACTTTGGAAAAATTATATATAGAAACTACATAATTAAATCATTAGCACTTCAATTTTGTGACACACCCTTGTTAACCGATTTAAAAGTTGATTAGGACAAAATGAGAAATGGTAAACCAGTTCAAAAAACCTATTTAATTATTTAATACTTTAAACAAAACTTCGTAATAACCCTATGCACAAAACTGATACTAATTAACACCTTGACCAAATCATTCCAATACCAATTTAGTATTACAAAGGAAGACTTTGACACACACCAATATTCAGAAACGCAACAAACTGCATTGACGCTCAATTTTTTGGTACAATAACCGCGCCGTAAATAGTGCCGAAAAGTGCATACTTACAAGTGTTCAATTTTTTTAATTTTTCAATTTTTTTTTAATTTCAATTCAATTCACACAAATATTAATATTTGTGTGAATATCAAAGTAGACAACAGAAATATTTTTGAAAAATCCTTCAAACATTGTTTTGAGGTGACGTCACAGACTTACCGTGTGGCACAGCGTTATGAAAACTTTTCACGTGTTATAGAATAAGCTAATTGTTGTGATAGATGTATCGATGTAAGTGGTAGGTACTTTAAGTACCCATAAATGTAGAAATGAATTCATGTGTTTTCTTACGATCGGATAGTTAGATGTGTGATTTAAGTAATTATGTGCGATTTTTTGGTGTCAATCACACAACTTAGTATTCGGCACAAATAACGTTCAGCGATAGCTAGATTCGTTTTTCAGAAAATAGCCCAGTCGTTTTAAAGTTTTTTTTACTTCCTAATGTATCCTAATAAGCCGAATTTTTGTGAAAACGTTTATGTTAATAACTAAAATTCAAGGTCAAGGTCACAAAGGTCAGTATTTAAAATTTTACCCTTTCTGTACTTCTAAACGATTTTGTATGACGATGAAATTTCCCTACAAATTTTGTCTGAGGTAATTTTTATTTGTCAAATCGTTTATAAGGTTTATTATTATTCATTGAGAGGTTGTCCCATATTTTTGCTTATTTGACTGGGCTAAAAGTACTAGATATATTATATCCTTTTTTTAATGGTACTTGTTTATCATTTTCTATATATCAAACGAACATTATGTTCACAAAGTCTATAAACATTATCTGAAATAATTATATTTTTTCTTTTTTGTTTACATGACTTAAAATTTGTTTAAAAACATTATATCAAAGAGAAGTAACTTCTTAACTGTTATTTATTTTTTAATTTAAGTGTACCTAAAATGTACAAAAATATTATTTCAAAATTGACATGGGACGGATAAATGCAGCCTGAGAGAAAATTTCGTGTGCTTGATGTCGTCAGTTGAAGTACATGTGAGTTTTATTTTGTTAGAGATTTGTCATAATATCTACCCGAGATTTAGTGCGCTTCAATAGTTCGCTGCTAACTTTTGGTAGGTTGACTCTTTGCTTAAGACTATAATACCCGTTTGCACTAAAGTAAAAAAAGTAAAAAGTAAAGTATACTAGAGAATTAACTCTCTAGTATACTACAGAGTAAACTTGGTTTTCTAACGATCTGTAGGTGCCTGTCTGAACTAAAATTTGACATCTCTTACACTTATCCCTCTGACGTACCTACTACAACGCATTTGGGTACGTCTTACAGAGATAAGTGCCAACTTAAAGGCTGTCAAACTTTAGTGCAAACGGGTATTATAGTCTTAGGCAAAGAGTCAACCTACCAAAAGTTAGCAGCGAACTATTGAAGCGCACTAAATCTCGGGTAGATTTATGACAAATCTGTAACAATATAAAACTTTCATATGTACTTCAACTGACGACATCAAGCACACGAAATTTTCTCTCAAAATCTTGCACTATAGTGCATCTAAAAATCTTGTATATAACATGTGTTTCATCTAAGATTTTTGAGTTCGTGTCACAGAGTCCCAGACCACTAGCAAAGTTTTAACACAATATACCGTAATCGTGTGTATTATTTAAAATGTATGTTTACATCATGCGACTCATTAATCAGATCTTCAAAACGACATCAAATCCGTCCCGGCAGTGAATACGTATTCTATAATTATTTAACTTATTAGTAGAATTTAGTTTATTTAAGTTTGTTTATTAAATTTGTATTATTAAGTTAATATTATTTATCTATTTATGTAGCCACTAAGATATTTTATCCGAGTATAAAATACAGGGAAACTAAAATTGTATACTTATTTTCTTCTTTCTAATTTATTTTATTTACACTTCAACAGTTATAAATAATTAAATATACATATTATATGTATTTTAACAACAATGCTCCAATATTAACTATTATTCTGTAAACAAATGACATAAATAAATTTATTCAATGGAAACGTTTCTTTTATTTTTAGTTAACATGGTGCTGTCTTTTAATATCTCTGGTATAATAACAATAATTATAATGCATTAAGTTTTATACTTAAATCTAATTTATAAACGAATACAAAACATTATATTTATCAAACTAAGGATTAATATAAATAGGTAAACATTGATTTTTGTTACATTATTTAATAACAGTACATAGTAATTGTGCATTTAATAATTTTTCAAGCGTTCTATTTGACACAATATGTAATCACACTAATATTATAAATGCGAAAGTTTGAGTGTGTATGTGTGTGTGTATTTGTTCACATACGTTTCTAAGTATGTGAACAATACACACCTTATCCGTGTAGGATTTTATCCGTGATTTATATATAATAAATCACGCAAAAGCTACAACACCTCTATAATAAAAAAACACACCTATAATATTATATTACATTCGATATTATCTATTATCTCTATATATAAAAGAAAGTCGTTTTAGTTACACTATTTATAACTCGAGAACGGCTGAACCGATTTGGCTGAAAATTGGTGGGTTGGGGAGTTTAGAACCAGGAGACGGACATAGGATACTTTTTATCCCGTTCGACCGCGATTTTTTTAAAATGTGAAATCAAAACGGTTACTTTAGTGTGATAGGCCGTCAAAACGTCCTCATTACCAATAAATTCATTACAATTATGTATGTGATCTTTGGGCGTTATTATTATTATTATTACCGTCTATAACTGGTATATACGAACTGTTTTAGGTTAGACAGCCTCTGTGGTGTGGTAGGTTAGCAGGTCGGCTGATAACCTGGAGACGGAGGGTTCGATTGCCACGACATGACAAGTATTTGTGCACAGGAATTAAAGCGTATTTTTGTTCTGTGTCTAGGCGTTGTGGGACCATGGTCGTCTTATTTCCTGGGTCTCTAATAAAGAGACTCCTAGTTAGGGTCCAGGACCTATGTACTCAATGTTTTCATTTATTTTATTTTTGCCAATTTCAAAGTGTATGGAGATAAACCAAATAACAATAAATAATTACAACTTGCAAATAGCTATCAAAGATCGAAACGTGGCGGTAATGGAAGCCCTGGGTCGGGAGGAAAAAGTGGACTAAGGGAAAAAAAAGCAAGTACGAGCGGGATCATTGATGAGCTCAAAGGAGCCTGTCAATTATCCCGCTCGTATGAATAAAATAGTAATAGGGGTATTTTAATTAAATTGTAAATTGTGCGTACACCCGGAGCACTCACGCTCAATAAAAAGCTTCTTCTTGCGGCGGCGTCGTGTGTCGGGTCGTCCTCTTCCCTCAAATATGGTCGAGGAGGGCGATGGCTGGAACATGCGTCAAGCTCGTGAACGGGTGCTGCTTGCGGAAGCTGGTTTGCTCGGTGGTGTACGCACAATTAGAAATATGTACTTATGTTTATGTGTTATTGGCTGTATTGTCCTCCCTGTATTATATATATGTTCATGTTAATAATAGGCTTAATTAATAAATATAAAAAATAATCTAACAAAAAGCACGGACCCAGGTGTCTATGGAAATGCAGTATAAAAAAAAAACAAATAACGAATTATTCTGCAACACAATGCTTATAAGTAAGAAGGTTATTGTTTTTCTCCTGCTCGTGGTTTGTGGTTGCGGTTTCTACGACCGCAAATATGAGGTAATCAGCTGTTTTATCTTGCCGCTATGGTCATGAATAGCACAATGCAATTGATACTCAATAGGACACGTTACTTAGCTACCTTACACGTTTACATCAGAGCCAGAGAATATATAATAGGCGCTGGCCCCGATTTTCGACTATTCGACACATTAATTTTAAAGCAAGTCACGATATAAAGTAGATATATAAGTATCGACTTAATTAGAATATACGTTTTCATTTCTTATCAAATGCCTAAACATAGGTCCTCGTGCGTGACACGTAAATCGTAATGCAGATAATGCCCGTCAATTTTTCTAAGTAGCACGTATTGGAGCCACCAATTGGAGAGATTAACATTGTTGTAAATTAAATCTGCTGGTCGCTTCAATTACTTGCTTTTAATCTACTTGAGCGTTAATCCATATAGTGCTACATGCATCTTGATTTATCATGGTTCAATCGTTGGCTCCAATGAGTGAACGAAAGAGGTGTAGAGTCACTGTTCCCGTCTCGAAAGCTCGTCGTCGCATATGATCGGTTTGCGATCGTCGCTTTTGCTGCCGCGTGCGAACCTGCCTACCCTCCTGGCTAGGGCGCTGGTTTTCTCAACCGCGCCCCAGCCGCCGCTGCCGCCGCCGCCGCTTGCTGACCGAGATAGTAGACCGGTCACGCCTTCACCGAGCTTGCTGTGGTGGATGCCATAGAGGAAATAGAGGAGTAGGCCTGGAAATATAGGACCTTGGTTGTAAATGTTTTACCTATTTTCTATTTTTTACATATTCATCAAATTATATATATAACTCAAAGGTGACTGACTAATATAGTGAACAACGCACAGCCCAAATCACTGGACGGATCGGGCTGAAATTTGGAATGCAGTTAGATGTTATGACGTAGGCATCCGCTAAGAAAGGATTTTTCGAAATTCCACCTTTAAGAGGGTGAAGTGGGTGGTTCAATTGTTTTCCCATAGGCCACGCCGCGGGCGAAGCTGCGGGCAGAAGCTCGTCAAATTATATAAAACATTCAAAGACTATATTGGGTTACCGAATTACCTCTGATTGCAATGCTACGCACAATAAGTGCAAGGTATACCTAAAGATATCTTTATACAAATTATAACAAAGAAACATAACCCAAACAAAAACTGAAAGAAATCCTAACTTTAATAAATTTAAAAAAAAATCTAAATTTTAACCGTGATATATATATACTTAATTTGGATGAAGTTTTTGAAGGTAACATCACTAACCAATGGTCATCCAAATAGCGAAGCGAGCCCAAGTCAGAGCACCCAAGTTAGCCATCAACTCGACGTTCATCATGACACTGCAGGCTGGCAGCAACGGTACCATCGGTACTCGGAACGGCAGGCGAGCGGGACTTTGCTGGTGCGCAGAGATTATGAAGATACCTGGGAAATACGATGTTCGGTAATGTAGTTCAAACCGTCTTTCCCCACATTGTAATTATTTTTGTTGATGTCACAGCACTTTGGATTAATCTTTGTTTTCCAATGTACTGTGACATTGTTTTTTGTTTCATTGATTATAAATTTTAATGAAAAAGATTTTTACAACTTTGTATGATATAAGTACTTACTAGCAGCCATTGTCAAAGCAAGTAATGAAACAGGTAGCAGTCCCCAAAGTCCGGTTGGAACTACAAAGAAGTTGCCATGAACGCAAAGTGCAGCTGCGCATATTATGAAAATATACACGCAGGTTGTCACCACTGCCCCAGGTGCTCTACCACCGACCAGAGGTTCAAGCCATGCATATTTGGCACGCAAACGACCCACCGTGAGGGCTTCAAACATCTGAAACACACCAGTAAGTGACTTACATTACAGAAATTGCAGAATCTGGTGATAATATAATATTAAAGTTCTCCGATATCTACCTCAGAAGACGAAGATCCTCCGTCAGTACCGGGTGTGCCAGTTGCAGAGCTGTCTTCGCGATCTCCAGGAGAGTCAAGCTGTGGTGTAAAGCTCTTGTCATCCATCGGAGGCACGGGCCGATAGCGCAATATGATCACAGCAGCGCTCACAATGGTGTATGCCAATAACGTTCCGATTGACATAAATTCAACCAATTTTTCCAGATCAAACAACAGAGCTATTATAGCCGAATAAAATCCAGAAACTATGAGGTTAGCGATTGGAAGAGACTTGTTATTTACGTCACTGAGGAACCCAAACAAAAGACCATCCGCGGACATAGCATACAAGCAACGCGGCAATGAGAATAAAGAGCCCAATAAAGTAGTTGTCATGCCACACACGGCCCCAACGGCGACGGCGTACTTTGCCCAGCCCGCATGAACCGCACCCAATGCTGCAGGCAAAGCTGCGTCCGGGTTGATACTTTTGTATGGAACCATCAGGGTCAAGGCCAAAGCCACGAGAATATATATAACAGCAACTAGCGCCATAGATAAGATCGTAGCCAATGGTATGGATCGCGATGGATCTTTAGCTTCCTCGCTTGATGCTGATATGCTGTCAAACCCAACGAAAGCGTAAAAACATGTTGCAGCTCCAGCAATGATTCCCTGATAACCGAACGGCGCAAAACCTCCGTTCTTTTCAGACCAGTTGTTAATATCTGCGTAATAAAAACCTAGAAAAATGACGAGAGAAATAACCAAAAGGTTTAGAACCGTGAGACCGTTATTGATGTAAGCAGAAGTTTTGACTCCAACTGCAAGGATCAAGGATGCAACGATACAGATGAGAAACGCGAGAACATCTGGATATGTGCTTAAAAGGGTTTCGTGTACTTCTCCTGTGATAGAGATAGTGGCGTTACTAATAGCTCCATCCAGCATTGCATCTAAATATCCTGACCAGGCTCTTGCTACTGAAGCAGCACCTGAAAAACAAACGGCATATGTGTGTTAAAGCTGTACTTATAATACAAGTCAATAACATAAAATATCGATTGGAAGAAATATTCTTACCTATCATGTACTCCAAGATAATGTTCCATCCAATTATGAATGCCCAGAATTCGCCAATACTGACGTACGTGTACGCATAAGCGCTTCCAGCTCGTGGTATCCTAGTGCCAAACTCGGCGTAACAAAGTGCTGCTAAGGTGGAAGCTACACCGGCCAGGAGGAAGCTCAAAGCCGTTGCTGGACCTGCCATGTGACGAGCAACGGTGCCCGTAAGGACATAGATGCCTGCTCCAACCATATGACCTACGCCTAAAAATAAGTGTACCTAAGTCATAAAAGTACATTAAACTATTTACTTATATGGATGTTATATTTGATAATATCCTTTTAAAAAATAGGGATTAAACTGAATTCAATCGGATTTTCATACTGACAAATACTTTGAAGATATCATAAAATAAAATTGATTGATTTGATTTCAAAACCAAACTACTGAACCATTTTAATATTACTATGAAACGACTTTGAAAATATAAGCTCTCAAACAAAAAAAAATAATTTTCGGAATTGGTTTATAAAGTGACGGAGATATGAGATAAGAAACATAAAAAAGAAAGAAAAAAACACAAACGAATTGAGGACCTCCTCCTTTCTTGAATTCGGTTGAAAACACCACTAATTAAGCTTTTATTGGTGATACCGGAAAAAACTGGCTTATAAATGATTAATGTGAATTCGAGATAATTTCATTTACTTACCGAGTAAAGTGATGTCCAATGTGGTGAGGCATCGGTTTAAGGAGCCGTCCATCACATCACCATAAAGTCCTTTACGACGATTCATCTTATGGCAAAATCCCGAAAGGACGTGCCCCAATATCTTGTGCCTAGCTCCAGGCATGGTTAGCTTTGAAGTAAAATCAGAAAATGTATCATGACCATTGTTTCTACTAGCTCATATTGTCGACACAATTACATTTATAGCGTGGTTAAACAATCTCGTAAATTATTTCGGTTTTATTGGCAAATAATAGGGGGAAGGGTTTAACGTGTACTAAAAATATTTTTCTAGATATACAAATAAAAAGTTCAATTAGCAATAGGTATTGCATATTGTATCCCTCCGGTCGATTTGGGCCAGTAGGACACGGTAAAGCTTTGCAAAGTTAACAAAGACGTTTATACATGGGTAATCTATTTTTGGATTGCACTGACTGACGACTGGCCTAAAATACTCCGTTTTTAAATATATTAGTTTATGAACTTACGGTTGTTACACTTCAGTGAACTACACTATAAATTTCACTCACTATACTTTTGGATAACGCGAGATTTAATGTTTTTTTATATCTGATAGTTACATTCAGATGTAAGGCTCAGCTGACGGTGTTTGAGATGGCCCAGACCCCGTGGTTACGACAGTTTTGACTGAAAGGCTACGGCGCGCGCATCTAATCGATTTCTTGATACTTGATAGACCCACAGATGAGTTAATAGTTACAAATGCCCTTGTTTACAATTGCATCTGTTTCGTATTGTTTTACGCTGAAATTAACTCACGGAAAGAGAAAACCCGTTAAATATAAATAAGTTTGTAAGGTCTACTTAAAATTTATTTAACTAATTAATAAAGAAAATAACTAAAATTAGGCATTTATGCAAGTTTTAAGTAGTTAGCTGGTAGCATGGCAACACGTACCTATTATTTTTTAACTTTATATTATATAGTTTCTGCCTTCCCACTTTGTCTTATGAGTTCGAGATCGGTTAAAATTGTGCTTGTTATAAAATAAAATAATATAAATAGTACAAAATATTTTATTTCAAAATTTAATATAAGTTTTAGTATCAAGACAACAATGGGTCTAGTATTCATTTCTTTTTTGAAAATCATAATAAGTACAATTACAATGTCATAATTTATAATATTTTATAATGTCTTATTAATTAATAATAATGGCAGTATACCTGTAATGGTCACAATTATGTAAAAACAACGTCAAAGTAGGTACAGTACAATCTATAATTTTATTAGAAACAAGAGGATGAAAGAGATTGAAAGATATTCTAAACCCAAATGACCCTACACTTGGGTTTAGAATATCTTTCAAAAATAGTATTACCAACGGACTATGCAATAGTTGTTATAATGTACAGAAGAAGTTCATAGTATGCATTGTATCATTTTTATAAAATGTAGTATAAAATACTTGATTTAAGTAGGCACCTACTCTACTTGCCTCTAACATTATTAAAACTTATGTGTGAAGCTGTTGGTGTACATTAGTTTCTAGACATAGGGTAAAAATTAAAAGCCAATTAATTCATACGCGGACAAGATTCACGTAGCCAAATTGTCTAAAATTAAACAATCAGTTTATATTAACATACTGGGGGACTGGTTGAACAGTGGAAATATGATATACTAGTTGCGCCCCGCGGATGAAGTGTTTTAATTATTTGCTCATCCCACGGTAAAATTTCACTTTTCTGGGAGAAAATGTAGCCTATATGTTAATCCAGTGCATAAGCTATCATGGTACCGAATTTCATCGAAATCCATTCAGCCGTTTGAGCGTGAAGGAGTAACTAACATACACACAAACACAAATACAAACTTTAGCCTTTATAATATTAGTGTGATGTGATTTGTTTTATTACGTAGCATTTTTTTGTATTTAACATCGTATTATAGGTATAATAGGTAAGTACCTCGTATCTCACGCAATATACGCACAACATACACACATACAAACTTTCGCCTTTATAATATTAGTGTGATATATGATGGGTGCCCGATACGTTTTCTAAATGAAAGAAAAAATAGATGTTTCATATTTGACCTAATTATGTAGTAAAACTAAAAAGAAGTGTGGTCACTCGCCCGGTATAAGTGCTTACGCCACTGCTTAGCAGAGTGCTCGTTCCGTAGTCACGTGTGCGACGCCGCTGGGTATACAATTTCAGAGTCTACGCTCATTTATTTACTTAAGGTTTTCTTTATAGTTTATTGGTATTTTCTTAATTTGTTTTTATATATGTGACATGTGACAATGAATTATCATGTCCTTAAGTATTTTAACTGTTCAACCAGTCACCTAGTATATTTAATTACCTACTTTTAAAACTGTTGTGTCAACTATAATTTACTTTAGACATTTTAATAATTAACCATTTAGTGGCTGTTTCACTTACCGAATAAATAAATAAATTCTTGTTTTTAAGTACCGATGTAATAAACCTAATAGTTTTACTATCTGCCTGATAATAAACAAATGAACAACGCCTATGATTTATAAGTTACAAATATTTTGTGCAGCTTATTAGTGATATTTCAACATGATGTAACCAATTATTTCTAGTGCATTGTGCGCGCGAATAAATAATTTCTTAACTAGCCTCAACCATCAAATCTTTTTAATCAAACAATTGTGTTTACAAGTGTACTTCTACTGTCAACCATTAAAGCACGAAAACACCAAGGTATGTACGCAGTGCATTAGGTAATAAATAGAGACCGGATTATATGCAACTTAAAATAGTTGAAATATACAACAAAATTAATATTAATAGTCAGTGTTGTTGCTTAAAACTTTTTCAAAAATTTTCTAGTTAGATATACACTGAAATTATACCAAATATTCACGATCTGTAGGTTTAATATAAAATATGCAATAACCTGAAAAATATTCAAAAATATGCATTTGCAAAAAATCCTGTCTCTATTAATAAATATGTATTCTAAGAAATGCTTCTTATAAGAAACATCCTTTCAATTGTGACAAAGAACTATAACGATTATATATTTATGTAACTGACTACACATTTATGTACTTGATATATTTATATTTTATGTTACAATTTCGTCTAACTATTTTAACTACAATATTTAAACTGTAGGTACAGAGAGCATTGGCGGTGTAGGTACTAATTAATAATAATAACTACCAACAGGGAATTAATCTAAATACTAAATTTTTTACTTTAAATAAATTAAAATTAACTTAATTAAAGACTCAATATTTTATGACGAAATGCATTTTATTGCAAAATGACAATGATTGGGATATATTCACCAAAACTATAATGGCAATAATCGAAGCCCTGTTTTCAATGTAGGTATTAGTTTTGTAATGTATCAGTCAGCATCTGTTAGAACGAAGTGTCTAAAACAGCCAAAAATATCTTATAATTACTTCATGTACGCAGTCAAAGTATGCGTATTGTTTTATCCAGCGTAGTCAATATTTTTGTTGGCAACACAGTATTCAATTTTATATCTGTCAAGATGATCAAGATATAGCGACCACCAGAGGATTTTGACTATTTTACGTTTCGTTCCTTCTTATGCTGACTATACATGTGATTAAATTAGCACCATGTATTTTAAATTGTGGTATTTATAATTTATTTAAAGCAGCATTGGCGCATGTTGTTCTTTACTAAGGAAAAACATGCATTATAATACAACTTATTTAGCAACCAAAATGGGCAAATATCGATAAATGCTGAAAGGAGTCTCGCCATCAAAAAGCCATCATTACATATATATTTTAAATGAATTAAAAAAAACGAACCTAAATACATTTTAAGGATTCGTTTCCAGAACATCTAAGACATTTTCTGATGGTACAATAATACGAGTCAGTTTTTAAAAATCATTGTGTTGTTTCATTTAGTTTGTATAAAAATATCCTTTTATAATAATGGCGTTAAACTGACTTCAAACGCCTTAATGTGATATTGGAAATTATTTGGATGATACCATCATACATAATTATATTTCCAAATTACTGAACCGATTTCGATTAAATTAGCTTTTATGATAAAACTTTTTTAAAAATCGGACATATATAGTATCTGTTTCGCTATTCCCTATTGTTTAATTTTGGATTTGGTCATCCACCACATGTACTAGAAAAAATCTAAAAATAAAAGTTGTAAATTTACTAATAATACATATTTGTCCTACTTCATGGCCAAGATTCTAACTTACTTCATCAGTATGATGTAATTTGAATGATATACATTTTTGTTTCAAGAAATTTAACTTTGATGCTTAGAACAAAACACAAGTCTCTTTAGCTAAAATTAGTATTAAAACATCATAGAAAAATATGTGCAGTTAGTATTGTTTAATTAAGTAAATCGCTTTATAAGTAAATTTTAAAAATAAATGCACTGTTTTGTGCTATAAATAATTATTCAAGAATGTAGATTGGGGTAATATTTGTGATGTATCACCATCAGCATAAATCTAATATTCTAGATCAGCATCGGATTAAAGTTTATCACAAACATTTCATATCTATATTAAAATTATTATAAGTTTGTATAGATAGATAATGCACAAAATTACGTACATAGTATCACATAGATAGGAGAGTTTTATTATAGAAAATGATGGAGGAATTCATCCATGTAGAAAATATAGAAATTGCAAGCCATTTTTATAAAAATAAATAAGTAAGATTTTATGTCTCTGATAACTAGCTAACAACTAATATGTATATATTATAATCTGACATGTTCCATGTCTCAGATGTAGATTTTCATGTTTTAATTCCATTTTGTAATTTTTTTTTACTAATGAAAATTATTTTTTATAACATGGGGCTATAGTTCTTTAAAACTTAGGTTTTGAAATAAATTGTGATGTTACTTTACAACAGGGTTGGGCTAAAAACGGCTTAATTAAATTTAAATAAAGACCTACATACATACACATTTTAAGTCTAAGATTCCTGTACAAATTCGGATAACATATGCAGTACTTATGTACATAATGACAGTCAGTCATCTTATA
Source organism: Ennomos fuscantarius (assembly GCA_905220475.3). Taxonomy (NCBI): domain Eukaryota; kingdom Metazoa; phylum Arthropoda; class Insecta; order Lepidoptera; family Geometridae; genus Ennomos; species Ennomos fuscantarius. Next base: position 7,444,842 of record HG992037.1, on the reverse strand, counting down.
ACAATCTATTATTATTTATATCTCCACATTATTACACTATATATTTTATTAATTAATTTTTTGTTCTTGTTTCCCTAAATTATACATTTATGTCTGTCTGTTCTAAAGTTAGACCACTCCTAAGTTCACACTTATTCTTCTGTACATACCCAAATGCATTGCAGTAGGTATGTCATAGAAGGATGAATGCAAACTTAGGAGCTATCAAACTTAAGTACAGATTGGCATTAATGTTGTTTTTGAAACAACACAGTTGTTACATGGTGTACTAAATAAGTACTACTTGCTACACATTCTGTGCCAAATTACATTTTTAAATAATGAAATACATCATGTAGGTAAGCTTTTAAATACTTTTGGCCTCACTTAAATAATAAAAAGTTCCAACAACATTATTATTCTCCTCTTAAAATTAGCACCTTAGCAATTTTAAGTTCGAAGTCACGTAGCTATCTAGACATAGTTGCCACTTTATCACATTTAAATTGCATATCCAGAATCAACTGGATTGATCATTACAGCAAATCACTTTTGATTTTATAAAAATACTAATAATGTTCATGTGAATGCAGAAAACACTGTGGCTTTCTATGTATATGGCAACACTATCCACCTGTCCCATTGAAATATTGAGCATGTTTTGTGTAAGGGGCTGCAATGTGGTATGGCGGAGGCTGGCCCCGGGAGTACACAGGTTCTGGTAAGCCATTAGGACTATTACGATGGCTGATCACACTGGGTGGATTTGATGATGCAGGAATGGCTTCATATAAATCATACATATTTTGACTAGTTGGTGAGTGGACATGTATGTGACTATAGCTGCCGTCATCTGATATGAGAGGAGTGTTTGTCATACGATATGGGTTTGTGGTATTAGTATGGCCAGTTGGAGAATATAAGTCAGGCGACTGGTTAGCTACATATGTTGGACTCGATGCAGAGGCAGACATACCATAAATGTTGGAATTAGGCACACCTGCTTGATGAATTGGTCCATGATAATCATGATCATGTCCTTCAGAACTTGATCCATACATGTTATTATAATTACTTAAGTTGGGCATTGTAATTGAACTGACCACCTGACTTACAGTTTGCAATCGTGGACTCACAACATCTCTGCCAACATGTGTATTGTAGGCATATGCATCATAGTTACGTTGGCCATAAATCTTGTCTTTAGCTCTGGCATATGTTTCACTTCCATATCCACTTTCGTGATAACTGGTGTCTGATACTGAATGGCACACATGATCTTTTCTTGGGTACATTGGCTCAAACAAAGGAACATTATCCATTGCTGGTCGAACACTATAAGAATTTTCATTGTAATGAGGAGATGAAATAGTCTCATTGTTGATGTGTCTATCTTGAGAATTCAAACTCAGCCTTTGTAGTCGATTCCTGGTTTCCTCTAGGCTACTTCTGAAGTTGCTTTCAACAGCTGTGTAAGTTTTGGATTCCATGTGACTACCATACAGAGTTTGGGGCATCTGTTGTATTGGTGTTGTCATTTTATCAACATCCTGTCTTGATGAATATATTTTATCATTTGGTTTCATACTGATAGGCCTTTGGGGAGGACTGTAGTCATCCCCATTTTCTTCTTCCGTGACTCCATTACTTTCGGTATACAGAGCATGATCTACACTTCTGTATGTCTTATTTGGCTCATAAGTAAGGTCTAAAGGCTTATCATAAGTATTTTCTGTGGGGAGATTATCATAAATAGATACTTTCATTGGATCCTGGTTTGCTTCTTCAGCTGCATCTTTGCTTGTGGCTTCAACATCCTTTTTGTTATCAGATGCAAACCTTTGTTGTAATGTGGGTGTTATTTTAGCTGCTTTTATATGTACAGTGTTTTGCATTGGTGTAACATCTTGGGCACCATCTTTGTGTATATTCCTTGCATGTTTAGCCAAGGCTCTTAATTCTTTTGGATAAGGTGTAGGTGCTCTTCGTAATTGTCCACCTTTCTCAGGTACTTTTGGAGCAGCTTTCATATCAACAAAACTGATATGGCGAGATGTAGGTAAGCTCTCAATATTTTCAGGTTTATTATTATTCTCCATTTTCAACTCTATTGGGTTCAAAGGCACTTGGGGGAAGAGGAAACAAGTAAGGACTTGTTCATAAGTATGAGGATCAACCTCAGAATGCATAGGTACTAGAGGCTTACTTTGATTTTCTGATAACCACAATGCTACCAAATTTTCACAATTCAACAAGGATTGTGGAAGACTGCTCAATGAGTTCCGTACTAAATTTAATACTTTTAATGAACATAAATGACCAACTTCTGGAGGGATCTTAATGAGTTTATTTGCTCTTAGAGACAGCACAGACAATTTAGTACAGCTACCAATCTCTGGAGGAACAGATCTCAGCATATTTTCATCTACATTAAAATATTGCAGTTTTCGAAGAAGACCTATGGATGATGGTATTTTATCCAGATAATTACTCATAAGCATCAGCTCTTCGAGGTTTGTAAGTTGGCCTATGCTCTCAGGTAGGGAATATAATTTATTATTATCTAATTTTAGTGTTGTAAGGTTAGTCAATTGACCAATGGAGTCAGGAAGTTGAGTGAGATTATTTAGTGATAAACTTATAGCTTCAAGCTGTGTACAATACCCAATTTCTGGTGCAAGTTCTTCAATCATATTATTGCTGGCTTCTAGATGTATTAGACATTCTAACGGCTTTATAACACCAGTTATGCTAGTCAAACTATTGCTGTCAACCCACAGTTCTTTCAACTTTGTAAATCTTCCAATAACTTCAGGAAATTGTTGAAAGTCATTTTGGCCAATATCCAATCTCACTAACTCAGTTGACCGTGACAACGATTTTGGCAAAATCATTAAATAATTGTCTCTCAGTTCCAGTATACGTAAATTAGCCAATCTCCCAAAGTTTCCTGGGAGGTACTCAAGATAGGTGTCATTCAGGTAAAGATCTTGCATGGCAATGAGGTTAGTGATGGCATCTGGAAGTTTTTCTAATGGATTTACACTCAAATCCAAGAACATCAGGTATTTTAATGCTTTCATAGTTTCTGGTATGGATGTGAGCGTATTTCTGCTGATGTTGAGATGTTGAAGATTCGAGAGAGAAGAAATAGCAGCCGGTATTGCCGCCACCTCATTGTCACTAAGGTCTAGGTATTTCAGACCATGGCACATAAATAATTGTCTTGGCAGCTCAGTGATGCGATTGCTTTGGGAATGTAGCACTTCGAGCGTCCGTTCGTAAACAAATACTTCAGTGGGAAAGTCTACAAGCGACTGGTGCGAATAATCTAATTCCACTATATCCTCCACCCCGGGCCTCACGCAGCACAAGAAGTCGAATGGCATAGTGTTGAAAGACACTTCCAAGCTTCCAACTACACACGAGAAATCACAGATTTTTTTGTATCAAACCCATCAATCATGCCCATATTATTCTAACGATGTGTCTGTCACGATATGATTTTTGTACTGTTACGGTTATTAATGACAAAATAATTCACAAAATTAAACTAAATAGTATAAAATTACTGATTAATGAATCACTCAAATAAATAATTATTAAAACTTCCCCACCCAATTCCCGTCATTTTGATTTTTTTTCTAACTTTTTGACATCTTCAATTTAAGTCGAAACAGATGATTTTAATGTTCAAGTAAAATATAATCTTATACCGTTGACTTAAAACTTCATTTACATCATAAAAATTGCTTTGTAATAAAAGAGATAGAATGATGATTGATATGACAAATGACAGTAATGACTCTTCTAAGTGACAATGACACTTGCTTGCTTTTGACGTTTGACTGGCTTTACCATAGGTAATTTATTTGGTATTTTTGTTTGGCTCCACAATTTTGTGCATTTAGCCAGTGTCAAGTATTTAATCAAAAGTCAAGTCATCAAGATAAGTCATAGTCTAGTCAAGTCACACTCCTAGTAAAATGGTGACAATTTTACTAGAAGCTTCTATGGAGTTTTGAGTATAACACGAAAAGAATCGTTTCACCATCATTATACCACTTTCCCACATTCATGCCTGTAATTTAGCACTTTGGGAATAAAACGCCACTAATTTTATGCACATACACTGAAAATAACACCAGTGTTGGAAAATAATACAATGCAGTGACACGATCTTTTTCGTTTTCCCGCCAAAAACTCCATAGTTAAAATAGAAATTAACAACGATCCCCAAGAAAATTACATCTTCGATTCTTGAGAATAATAGTAATAACACCCAACAATCACATACATAGACCCTGAACCCTAACTAAGATTCCCTGTGTCTAGGGACCTAGGAACTACGAGGAGCGTGGCCCCACAACACCCAGACTCAGAACAAGTATTTGCGCTTTTTTTTTTGCCGTGCACAAATACTTATCCTGTCGCGGGAATCGAACCCGCCAACTCTGGGTTATGAGCCAACCTACTCAACCACCACAACACAGAGGCTGTTCAATTTTACCTCTCCTTTGGCAGGATAAGGAGTGGCTTCACTTCGTTTTCAGCAATGTTTTATCGTGGTGCTTTAAATATCTTTGAGTGCACGTATAGATCACGCACGTCACGTCACGTCACGTATATGTATAATTATGTATCTCTGCACTATGCAGCCCTCGGGAGAAGTAAAGTCTGTGGTGCAGCCGTACCGTACCCGACTACCCATACTATCCACAGATTAGGTAGAGATACTTCGTATCAGATGATAATGTGTCATACATCAGCAATGTATCGTTGCAAACTTAGAAGATGACAGCTGTGTCTACTATAGCTATACGTATATATATGTACCTAGTATAGTATGAAACTATAGATACCTACTTCTATATATTATACTAATATTCATACGTATAGGTATATGCTAGCTATAGATGCGTACATTTTGCATGATACAGATATAGACCTACAGGGAATCGGAACTGAAACTAGAAAATGATATTATGTTTGCGTTTAATATTTCAAATAACCATATAAATAGTCTTCCTTTGCATTTTCAGCAGCGACAATTTTTTCAGATGTGGTTTTAAGTCTCAGGCATATTGGCTCCCCATTTTATTGGATATAAATAAAGCTGAAAAAGAAAATGGTATTAGAATTCGAGATAGCACCACAGATAAAAACGGACAAAGCTGTGTAATTTAAGAACCTTGCCTATTCTATGATAAAAAATAATAATACCGCCCAACGATCACATACATTTCCTGGATCCTAACCAGGATTCCCTATGTTTAGGGACCCAGGAACTACGAGGACCACGGTCCCACAACACCCAGACTCATAACACATATTTGCGCTTTTTTTTCTGTGCACAAATACTTATCCTGTCGCGGGAATCGAGCCCGCCGTCTCCGGGTTATGAGCCGACCTGTTCAACCACCATACCACAGAGGCTGTTAATGTAATATAACATTAGAAAATGTGCTAGTAATAGTAGTAGGTAGTAGTGTACGTAACACACTGTAATCATTTTAATAAGGTTAACATTTTGTCTTCTACAAAGAAAATTGGTGGTACAATTATTTTTGTGATCAGTTTTTTTCAGTAACTAAGTAGAATATGTAAGATATCAGAGACAAGGTTGGCTAAGATTCTTAATGTAATAAACATTCAAATTACACATTAGAATACTGAACAGTTTCTTGTTTCTCTCCAGATCAGATTATGTTCTGTGCCGGGTTGCTCGCACCATAGTTGTAAAGAAGAAAGAACTTCTATTTTATCAAACTTATTTATCATATTAGGCTAAGTAGAATCACATTTTCACCCTACTTGACTGTTGACACCCTCTTGGGTTGAATAAATAAATAAATAAGCATCTGTGGACATTTCACACAGCGCCATCTAGCTCCAAACTAAGCAAAGCTTGTATTATGGTAACCAGATAACTGATACAATACTTAGATACTTTTATATACTTTACAATATAACACCCAGACACAGAACAAACATTGATGCTCATCACACAAATGTTTGTCTTGGGTGGGAATCGAACCCACAACCTGCAGTTCAGAAGGCAGGGATACTACCAACTGAGCTAACGGGCCAGTCAAAATAATGTACTGTAATACCCTTTCTTAGTACAACACTGCACCATAAAACATAGGAACGCACACTTCAAACATGTTTCCAGCCAGCATTGTGATCTAGGCTATCTGCATTGATTGTAACCAGTCAGTCATGACTTACATAAATGTAGATAGATGTAGAGCCAGAATGAAAGAGCTCCTAACACGCCTGGTGTTCCTAGACAAAAATATTGTATGTAAGCACTTAAAATTTCTACTTACAAATATATGAAGTCAAGTAGCGCATGATAGCAGCAGTAGGTAGGTAGTATTTGCTGAAGACATGCATTTCTTAGCCTGAAAATATTAAAATACCATGTTAGGTAGGTATCTAGATAACCTATTAACTTCTCCTAAAATTATTATCTTGGGTAAAAATAGGCCAAGTTTTAAAACTAGAATAATGCCTATCATACCCACAAGTACCTTGCCTTCTTCTTTTTTATTATATTTAGTGACTGATTACATAAATAGCATCTACAGTGGTATGCACTTGATCGAACTTGTTAGACTAGGGACTTACCTTAACCATTAATATTCTTCTAGAAGTAATTTATCCATGTATTCAGCGGTCAATTTGTGATTTCTACAATACTATGAATGGATTCGACGCAAATATTGGTCACATTTATTATTTATTTCATGTAAACATAAACAATGAAAAATAAAACGAAATGGCGATTGGAAGATTATCACAGACACCGAAGACACAGACTACAGACCTTAGAGTACTACCCTACAGACAGAGGAAATACTACCACAGACCAAGTAGAGAATAATACTACAACCTCACAGACTAAGGAGACGATAGAGGATACCACGTATCTTCCTTGGGGACCAAAGGGGGTGAAGAAATGGAGTGAGGGGGACAATCCCCCCGGATTGCAAATTGGCATTACAGACTGAACATCATTTCGTACGGTACATGGATTTGTTAGGCACATTGCCGGGCGTGATACTATCTTACACCATGAAATCACAGCGAGCTTTAATTTAAATGTTTATAATTTTTAAGATAATAAAGAAATTGTTTTACCATTGCTATTTTTTATTGTTTACTAGCTGACTCGCCCGGCTACGCACGAGTTGATAGTTTTACACCCTAACCCTGTCCAAGAGATTTCTTCTCTCATTTCACCGTTTGAACCTTCCCTAGACTACGACAAACATTTTAAAACTCAAAATAAAAATCAGCTAAATCGGCCCAGCCGTTCTCGAGTTTTAGCGAGACTAACGAACAGCAATTGATTTTTATATACATAGATAAATCACATGCAAATAAAAAACCTAGCATAAAATGTATTTCCTTATTATTTCGTGCACACGGCTGTTTTGGAAAACATAAAATAGGTAGGTACCTATTTTATGTTTTCCAAAACAGCCGTGTGCAGATTATGTCATTCAAGATAGGTAGGTACCTATCTTGAATGACATAATCTGAAAAATATGCAATTTTTCATCGAAATCCGGTCAGTAGTTTCAGCGTGACGCGGATTCAAGGGTATAAACTGACAACTCAAGTAATAAAATCTATAGGTACATCATAATGTATAACAAGTAATATTATAATAATAATATAATATATATGTATATGTAGTATAGTAAAACTGTAACAGGGCTTGTACTTCTCAATAAGAAATTACGGTGAATAAAGTTGTTTTAACACCTTTATGTATTACCTCCTACAAAAATCTCGTTTTAATTTCTCATTATTTAATCGTAATCAGTTTTTTTGTTTTTGTTTTGGCTTTACACTTTTGTTTAATTAGACAGTGTCAAGTAATTGATAATTTCTCAAGTTAATTAATATTATGAATATTTGTGTCAAGTCACAGTCTAGTCTAGTCATGTCATACTCCTAGTAAAGTGGTGTCAAATTTACTAGAAGCTTCTATGGAGTTTTGGAAACAACACGAAAATAAACATTTCACCATCATTATACCACTTTCCCACACTCATGCCTCTAGTCCAGCACTTAACGAATAAAATGCCATCAATTTTATGCACTAACAATGAAATAACACGTGTTTTGGAAAATGATATAATGCGGTGACGTGATGCTTTTTCGTTTTCCCGCCATAACTCCCGTAATCAGTTTAAATCTCTGAACAAGGAATTCAGAGGTTTAAATTTATTTTATCTAATTAAATATTGACAAATGCATGACACAACAAATAAAACTCATTTTCATTAAATAAAGGCTGTAGTCAGATATACTATGTTAATTATTTTATAAATAAATAAAAAGTGGACGCGTTGCATTAAAAACGATTCTGATGAAAGTAAGAAAATATTGATTTTCACTTCCCCCATTGTGTCTAAGTACAGTAGGAGTGTGACAGTAATAGAAATATCAAATATCTGCTTTCTTCAATGAATAGAAACGCGATATACAAAGATCAGTGGCAAAATATGAAAATAATAGTACTATATAAATATTGCACAGTTTATTTTACAATAAAATGTATAGACGTTCATCACTTAGCAAACATATTAAAATAAAATTAATTTAACAAATTGTTTTCATATAAAAATCATTAATCTACGGAAAATATGCAGAAATCGGCGTCGCTCTGTATGTAGGAGCGCGAGCAGACTTCTTCTCCCTATAATTTACTTTGGGAAGGTTTACATTCGCGTTTTCCTTTCCCTTTTGATTTTCAACTAGTTTCTCCTTTATAACTGAAAAATAAAATGACAATAATAATTTTAGAAACATTCTTAGCCACTTTCACAACACTATGATAATAACTAGACCAGACTGAACCCAACCAAACGAATTCAACTGATTTAATACTAAGCGTCATTATTACACAGGCAGGACTAAAACGGCCTACACACAACCCTAAAATCAGTAGCGATATCGGGGAAGCGGTGGGGAGGACCCTAGATCGTATCATAAATCGCCTCGTGTATAGGCAAATAGTAATCCGAATTTTATTGTTTACCCAACTCTAAAATCACTTCGGGCGAGCTCACGATTTAGGGACGATTATCGTCTCGGGAGCGTTATCGACACGTGTGTAGCGAAATCTGGACTAATTTCTACGCAATATGCGCGCGAGTATCTTCCTTTTACGTCTCTGGTTAGCACCGTAGAAGTTCCAAGATAATGGCTATTTTTTGCCGTTTTGAGTGTCGGCGGCATCTCGGATCAACGAGCAGTCTTTTGCACGGTCGGTTATACGTACTCACTGGCAGGGACGTGTGTAGAGTAGTAGCCGATTTTATCCCTACCACTACTATCCCAATATCGCCACTGATTTTAGGGCCATGTGTAGACCGTTTACCTTGATCTCGGACATGTAAGTAAGCAGTGAGCAAAAATGTATACAAATCAGTTCAGCCGTTTTAGCACACAGAGTTTTTGCTTTCACCACACAACAAAACATACAAACAACATTCCACATTTATACTATTAATAGTAGGCAAGTATATTGACAACCTCTGTGGTGTGGTGGTTGAGCAGGTCGGCTCATAACCCGGAGGCGGCTGGTTCGATTCCCGCGGCAGATGAAGTATTTGTGGACAGAAAAAAAGCTCAAATAATAGTTCTGAGTCTGGGTGTCATGGGACCATGGTACTCGTAGTTCTTGGGTGCCTAGACACGGAATCTTAGTTAGGGTCCAGGATCTATGTATGTGATCGATGGGCGTTATAATTATTATTAGTAGGGAATTAGGGATAGGCATAACAATGAAATATCTACATTATTAAATTACTAGTTACTCATCATCATCAACAGCATTTTCGGGTCCACTGCTGAGCATAGGTCTCCCCTATTAGGGGGAGGGGGTCATAATTCACAATAACCATGCTTGGCAAGCTTATACCCATTCCCTGTATAATGATATAGCCGACTCTTATAAGAGATGGGTTGATCATAATCTTATGCTGGGACCACATGGCTAACTCACTCAGTAGTAACTGAGATTAACGGGCCTTGAGAGATCGCAAATAACCTATGGTGTATTCTGCGATCTCTCAAAGGCGTTTGATTGTGTTTCACATGATATTCTGATTGCCAAATTGCAACATTATGGCATTAGATCTAAAGAGTCTGAAATACTAAAATCATATCTTAGTAACAGAATACAAGTAACAGAGCTAAATGGGTGCAGATCCAATATCGATCACTTCATATGGGAGTCCCACAAGGATCTATTTTGGGACCCTTATTATTCTTAATATACGTAAACGACATATCTGTAGTAACTAGGGATATAGATGTAGTATTGTTTGCAGATGACACTAGTTTAGTGATAAAAGACAAGACCGAGGATGGTGTGGGTCATAAAGTTAAAGGTACCATGGATCTAATCAAAAAGTGGTTTTCAGCTAACAATATGTTGCTAAATATTGAAAAAACTCATATTGTTAACTTCGCTTTAGGATCGAAACATAATAAACAACCTGGTGGATGTCTTGGAGAAACGCTCAGGGGTCTAAATGTATCTACAACAAATAGAGTTAAGTTCTTAGGCTTATGGTTAGATAATAAGTTGACATGGTCAACTCAAATAGAAGAGTTGTGTAAAAAACTAAGCTCAGCAACATATGCTATTAAAAAAATTAAAGAGCTGGCAGGCATGAAAGCAGCTCGTGATGTTTATTTTGCTTATTTCCATTCCTTAATGACATATGGAATTCTATTCTGGGGGACAGCTGCTGATTCTAACCGGGTATTTATATTACAAAAACGATCAGTACGGTACATATTGGGACTTAAACGCTTAGATTCATGCAGAAATAAATTTAAAGAATTGAATATAATGACTATGACGGGTGAATTTATATATCAAAGTATATTATATGTAATAGAAAATTTGGAAGATATGACTAAGACTAAAGATATACATAATTATAACACTAGATACAAACATCAAATAATTGTTCCTTATACTAGATTGACCAAGATAGCTAAAAGCTTTTACTGTTTAGGTATTAAGTTTTATAATAAGATCCCTGACTGTGTTACAAATAATGAGAATGCTGACACTTTATGCCATGTAAAAAAGTGTCTTATAGAAAAAAGTTATTATAGCATTACAGAGGCTATTGCCGATAGAAATATATTTCAATCATTTGACTGTACATCTTAATTTATTATTTAATTATTTACCAAATCGTATATATACCCACATTCTATTGTTAAAAACGTTATTTTAATGTATTACATTAATAACATAATTTGCAACTGTTTTGACGATGCTATTGCAGATACCTACTGTCATTATATTGTCTCTTTTGTTGTATTTTTAGTATGCATTACTATGTGTAACTAATCCTTTACAGTAAAATAATGTTATGACTGACTTATCTAAGTACATGTAATATGTCTAAAGATGAATAAATAATTGAATTGAATTGAGATATCAATATTTAAATACCTCTATTGCTTGCGGTTTGGTTGTCACTAGTTGCGGGCCTTAGATATTTCGGGTCCAATCCAACTTTGCCTCTATTTTCTTGCATGTCTGGCCCTGGGCTGTCTTCTACATTAGACCTGAAACACAATGAATCATATAAAGTGGTAAATACAACATTTTTTTTTAATCTGCATTTCCACATACACCTAGGTCCATGCTTTTTGTTAGATTATTTTTTATATTTATGAACTAAGCCTATTATTAACATGAACATATATATAATATACATAATACAACAATTTGTACCAAATCTACTGTGCTGCAATAAATTACTATAGCTTTAAAAAGCGTAAAAACTTTATCACACTCAAAGAATGACAAATGACACGAATCTTACAATTTGGAAGTCATATAAAAATCTACTGAGTCATCTGACACGACATGCGATGAGGCTGTGTGGTTCTTCGATAGGAAATACGGAGTGGAGCTCGCCGCAGATGGCAGGCCGGTTTTACTTCTAGCGGGCAACATGCCACTGGGGCCGCAGTTATCTTCGAGTTTCTTGTGTAGCCATTGAATAACTGAAAAATAAAACCCAATTATGTATCATACAACGCATTCGTAGATCTTTGGCATCGATTAATTACGTGAGGCAGTTTTGGCGATATTTCGATACCCCCTCCTTGGTGAGATGTTGTGAGATTTGACTATTCTAATCTGGTGACATTAGAGTAGTCAAATCTCACGATATCACTATTGGGTCACCTAGTCGCTTTCAGAAAAATAGAATAGAATGAAATCGAAAGACATTTATTAAAAATAGGTACCTACTTGCCAAAAATTAAAATACAAAACAGGTTATGTAAATTGATATTTATACTGTATATGAATTACAAATAAAGAATTAAAAAAACGAGTATTGTATGGGCGTCTCGGCTCGCTGGTTTTCAGCCTAGATCCCGAGGGGGTGGAACCAATGAATAATTCGAAAAAGAAAAAAATATTGAAGTTTACAGATATACAATAATAGGAAAAGGAAGAGACCATCTCTGCAATGGACGCCTAAGCTAAACGACTGACTCTGGGGCCATCCAAAAAAGGCTCTCAGGGAAGTTAAATACTTTTTTATTATATGCCACACAAAACCTAAAAAAAAAAATTATTTGTTATTGATATTCTTACCCATATTATTATTTTTTATCGTTTCGTCTCGCTCTTTAAGAACCATTTCATTTGATGCAAATTTTTCTTTAATACTATTCAATTCTTGCGTAAGGTTTTCCATTTGATGCTTTGTTGCACTTATTTGCATTTTGAGGTCTTCCATTTCGTTTCCATTCCTTTCAATGACTTTTTCTTGCTCTAAAGCTATTGCGGTTCTACATAAAAGCTGAAACAAAAACATGTATTAGCTTGAAAACCTAATTTTTTTCTTTTCTCTATTCAAAAAGAGTATATACCCACCAAAGGCTAACTAGAATCTATGTTACATACGCTTTCCTTACCTTCTCTTTCATTTCAATAAGGTCAGCATTCTGTTTGGATATGATTTGATTTGCTTTCAGTAGCTGTTCTGATGTGGAATGAACTGCCTCGTTATTTTTGTTTGACAGAGATTCACTTAGTGCAAGCCTTTCTTCTAAATTTGTCTAAAATTAAAAATATATTGACTATAAATATTGTAAACTATACCTGTAAGCTTTACCTATCCAATTTAATTATTATGTAAGGTAATAAATACTCGCGCCATTGTAGTTCCGACAAAGCGGTATTTCTTTTGTTGTTTCACTCCCGCTACGATTTCCACATAATATAATAATAATAATATGTGTGGACATCTCACAAACGCCATCTAGCCCCAAACTAAGCAAAGTTTGTGCTATGGGAACCAGATAACTGATACAATACTTAAATACATTTTTTTTGGTTGTAAATACATACATAGAATACAATATAACACCCAGACACAGAACAAACACCTATGTTCACCACACAAATGTTTGTCCTGGGTGGGAATCGAACCCACAACCCATAGATCAGAAGGCAGGGCTACTACCAACTGAGCTATCGGGCCAGTCAAATAGTAATGGTAGTGGTAAGATAAGAATATTCTGTAGCTTTCATCCCGCTTTTTTGAATGGGAAAATTTATGGAAATAAAAAGTACAAACAATAGTGCAATATATGACTGTACTCACTTTCTCCTTTCGAAGTATCGTCATATTGTTATTTAATTCTTTAATTGTGTCTGAATTATCTTTCACAACCTGTATAACAAAAAAAATAACGGAATATGGTTAGCCTGCGCTATTTTAAACACGGATGTTATCATGTTACGGAGCTTCGGTTCCGATTCCGAAAAGTCGGAACTTTGATTGATATTACACTTCCAACTTCGACTTCGGTCCGATACTTACGAACCGGAGATTCGGAGATTATATGACAGGTTGAAGCACGGCGATGGAAATGATTTACTAAGAAATTAGAAATTAAAGAGGTTGATTAATGTAATGAAATAAATGTCTTTATTTCAATTCAGGTGCATTGTTATGTATTAGTTGGTGTTCAATAAAGTATTATTGTATTGTAATCATTGTATGTAAAGCGAAGTTCGATACACTTTTGTTGTAATAGAAGGAGGTCCATAGGTTTGCTGAATTAATGATATGCCGATTGACTTTGTATAAGATATATTAATTAAAAAGATATTTACAAAAACCAAAATGCGGAAAATAAAATTTTCTCTAATGTGTAGTCTCTATCAACAACATTCGTTGCCCCTAGCAACTAGCTGGAAAGTTTATCTATGAGATTGGTATAGAAACTTTTTCGTGGGCCAGCACGCCACATCACCCCCCTCCAGAGACCGTCCTACGGGCGATAATATTCTGGAAAACGCACTGTTCGTCCTGATCGAGTGGTGGTCACTGGAGCGTCTCGGGTCTCAGGTGCTGCCACGGCGGGAGAATGGTCCAACTCACGAAGTATGTAGGCAGGTTTAATGCGGTCGACTGATACAGTGACTTCTTTGCCTTTTATGCGGAGCTTGAAAACTTTATCCCCTCGTTTTATCACCTCATGTGGGCCTGTATAAGCTGCTTGAAAAGATGGGTGCGAGGTGTCATCTCTTAGAAAGACGTGGGATGCTGTTGCTAAATCTTTGAAAATGAATATGGAGCGGTTATTCCCATGGTGAGAAGTTGGTAATGGCAACAAATTTTTGGCGAATGTGCGCAGTCTTTCAGTGTATACTGTCAAGTCCTCTGTACCATCAGCCGATTGACAAAAAATGTCACCTGGGAGTCGTAGTGTCTCTCCATATACGAGTTCAGCTGGAGTCGCTTGTAAGTCTTCCTTAAATGCCGCCCGGATTCCCAGTAGTACAAGTGGAAGTGTTTCAAGCCAGCTGCTGGTCGCATGACATGTAATAGCGGCTTTAAGCTGTCTGTGGAATCTTTCGACAAGTCCATTGCATGCTGGATGGTAGGCTGTAGTTCGTCTGCGTTGAAATCCGATGATGTGGGACAGATGCTTAAAAAGTTCTGATTCAAACTGTCGACCACGATCAGTGACGATATCTTCAGGGCAGCCGAATCTGGATATCCATCCGTGAACTAAAGCTTTTGCCACTGTTTCAGCTGTTATCTCCTGTAATGGTATAGCTTCGGGCCATCGTGTGAAGCGATCTACACATGTGAGACAGTAACGATACCCTTGTGAAAGAGGTAAAGGTCCGATCAAATCTATGTGGATTTTCATGAATCTGGCTCGAGGTAAGCTGAATGATGCTAATGGAGATGAGACATGACGTGTTATTTTTGATCGTTGGCATGCTAGGCAGGAACGAGTCCACTCTCTACAATCTTTTCGCATACTAGGCCATACATAGCGTTCCGATATCAGTTTCGTCGTCGCATTTATGCCAGGGTGGCTAAAAGAATGCAAGTTTTCGAACACTTGCCGTCGCATGTCTTTGGTCACATAAGGTCTGGCCACATTGCTGCTCTTGTCACAATAGATTTCTGTGTGAGATCCAGGCAGTTTGATTTTTGTCAAGCGCAGAGAAGTATCGCTATCCAAAAGTTGTTCTAGTTCAGGATCTGTGCTTTGTGCTTGAGCAAGCTTGGATAGATCGATGGGCTGAGTAATATCTTCGATGCGTGATAAACTGTCAGCCACAACGTTATCCTTTCCTGAAATATGCCTGATATCTGTGGAAAACTGTGAAATAAAATCCAGATGTCTGAACTGTCTTGGTGAGCACTTTTCTTTTCGTGAATGAAATGCGAAAGTTATGGGCTTATGGTCAGTGTAAATAATGAAATCTCTCGCCTCCACCATGTGACGAAAGTATTTTATTGCTTCGTAGATGGCGAGAAGTTCCCTGTCGTAAGGCGAGTATTTCTGTTGACATGGCGAAAGTTTTCGAGAGAAAAATGCTAAAGGTTCCCACAGGCCGTCTCTATGCTGTTGTAAAGCTGCGCCCATTGCTGTGTCTGAAGCATCAGTGACTATAGCGAGCTTCGCTTGGCAGTCTGGATGAGCAAGTAGTGCTGCTTGGCAGAGACTTTCCTTGCAGGTGATGAATGCTTTAGTAGCTTCTTCTGATAAATGCACGGGATGTGAACCTTTAACTGATCCTGTGAGCAGTGCATTCAGAGGCGCTTGATGCCGCGCTGCATCAGGAATAAACCTTCTGTAAAAGTTCACCATTCCTAGGAATCTTCGCAGTTCTCTGACGGTTTTCGGTGGTGGGTAATTCGCAACCGCTTCTACCTTCGATGGTAATGGTTTAGTCCCAGCTGCTGAGATGCTGTGTCCTAAAAACGTTACCTCTGATACACCGAATATGCACTTGTTCGTGTTGATTACCATGCCGTATTCCTTGAGTCTGTTGAAGAGCAGATGAAGGTGCTTCTTGTGTGATTCCTGATCAGGTGAGAAGATCAAAAAATCGTCCAGAAACGGGAAGCAGAACTCCTCAAGGCCCCTAAGCATCTCGTCCACAAATCGTTGAAACGTTTGACTGGCATTACGTAGTCCGAACGTCATGAACGGAAATTCGTATAAACCAAACGGCGTCGTGATTGCGGTCTTCGGAATATCCTCAGGGCAGACAGGAATTTGATTATAAGCTTTTACGAGATCGATAACCGAGTATACTTGACAGCCGGAGAGACAATGTGCAAAGTCATGTATGTGTCGAATGGGATAGCTGTCTGGTACGGTTCTAGCGTTGAGCATTCTGTAGTCACCGCATGGACGCCAGCCGTTATCTTTTTTAGGCGCAAGATGAAGTGGTGATGACCATGGTGACTTTGAAGGTCTGGCTGTTCCGTTCCTCAACATATCTGCAAACTCGTCTTTTGCAATTTTTAATTTATCCGGTGCTAGTCTTCGTGGTGTGCTGCTTATTGGCGGTCCTGCAGTAGTCTGTATATGATGCATGGTATTATGCTTCGGAACACGGTGGACACCGGAAGGTCGAGTAATCTCAGGGTATTCGCTTAGTATGTTATGATATACGGAATTTCCAGAAATAACTTTTACCGATGAAATGTTCCCAGTTGACTGTGCAGGTGAAGCTGGGGACGTAAGGCTTGTGGTGTTGTCGATTAAACGTTGATTTCGACAATCCACGATGAGGTTGTAAAATGATAAAAAATCTACACCTATTATGGCCTTTGTAACGTCCGCTACGATGAATCGCCAAGTGAAGTCACGGCGCAAGCCTAGGTTCAGCACTAAATGAGCGTAGCCGTAAGTAGAAATGGGTGTACCGTTTGCCGCACACAGCTCATAATTTGTTTTCTCACGACGTTCCTTGAGTGCCGATCGGGGGAAGACACATACGTCACTGCCAGTATCGATGAGAAACTGCATCTTCGTA
Source organism: Ennomos fuscantarius (assembly GCA_905220475.3). Classification (NCBI taxonomy): domain Eukaryota; kingdom Metazoa; phylum Arthropoda; class Insecta; order Lepidoptera; family Geometridae; genus Ennomos; species Ennomos fuscantarius. The sequence goes on along the minus strand of HG992037.1, from coordinate 7,427,495 downwards.
GCGCCGTCCGTGACAAATAGGCGACCGGAAGTTTGGCAATCGGTCGTCGCCATTACCGACTGCTGTTCGCGTTTCCCGCATGGTAGTCGCACGGTTTTACGCACTTACTTGCTTCATTGCCGAACTTATTATGATACCAGCACACAGGAAATTTTCTATAGTTCGACTGTGATCGTGTGGAGCTAGAACGACCGCGCGTTTTCTTGTTTGAACGATTCGGTGCACGTGAATGCCGGTTCACCTGCGCAGTTAGAGCTTGCACTTGTTTGGTAAGTTCAGCAATCTGTTGGTTCATGGCTTCTAAAGAGCTTCCTGGTATGACACTTGATGTTGATGCTACGTGCGCTGTAGGCGAAACAACGTCATGGATGCGGTCAGCGAGATCTGCGAGCGCTTCCAGTGAAGACGTCATCTGCGAAGCGATTATCGTTTGCGTGCTACTTGGTAAGCGACTGGTCCAGATAGTACGTAGAAAATCTTCGGGAACTCCAGGTCCAGCCAAATGTTGCAAATGTCTTAGAAACTGAGATGGCTTACGGTCTCCAAGTTCTGCGTGCATAAGTAATTGCTTGACCTTCTTTTCTCGTGACGCGGACAGTCGTTTGATAAGTTCCGACTTCAATTTTTCATACCTGTTGGTGTCGGGCGGGTTGATGATTATATCTTCCACCTCAGAAGCATACTGCGGGTCTAGTTGGCCGATAACGTAGAAAAACTTCGTATTGTCCGTAGTAATGTTCGATATCGCGAATTGGCCCTCAATCTGCGCGAACCAAATGGCCGGCTTTTCAGGCCAAAACGGCGGAATGCGCACGCCCACACGACAAATATCTTCGTTCTTATCGGTTGAGAGCGACATCTTTATGTGAATCAGTATCAGAATTATCGCAATCAGCAACAAAATCAAAATCACACACATTTACTGCAAACGTGGACTTTCGGTTCAAAACAGGTCACCAGTAAAGCGAAGTTCGATACACTTTTGTTGTAATAGAAGGAGGTCCATAGGTTTGCTGAATTAATGATATGCCGATTGACTTTGTATAAGATATATTAATTAAAAAGATATTTACAAAAACCAAAATGCGGAAAATAAAATTTTCTCTAATGTGTAGTCTCTATCAACAACATTCGTTGCCCCTAGCAACTAGCTGGAAAGTTTATCTATGAGATTGGTATAGAAACTTTTTCGTGGGCCAGCACGCCACATATGTAATATTTTATATTATTAGACCTGCCCTTAAATACGACGTCTCCGCCTCCGACTACGATTCCGATTCCAACACCGACAAACCAAATTTGAAATCTCCGAATCCGACTACGGTTCCGATAAAACCACCTCCGTTACATCCCTGGTTTTAAATCTTGGCACGCGTGGACTACAATATATCGCGGTAAAAAGAATCTAGGCTTCAATATACCGTTAAGATCGGCTCAGCTATTTAGTTGCGTCGCTAGCCTATAAGAAATAGTCGTAGAGAATAGAATAGAATAGAAAACATTTATTTAGACATGAGACACATTTAGAAACACTATTAGATACATACATTAATTATTAATGGACATACCTTTTCTAGGTAATTACATCTTGATGTCTGCTGGCTGCATTGTTTATCCTTCTCTGCAAGATCTCGTTCGAGTGTGGTGTTCTTAGCTTTTAGCGTCGCTACTTCGATATGTGATTTTTGAACTTCTTTCTCTAAACAAGTTAGACGTTGAGATTTTTCACTAAAACAAATACACTGGATTTTAATCCCCCCTGACAGACGGAATTATTCCTTTACATTTTTCTCGTAGACACTATAGAAATGGTTTTTTTTTTAATATCAATGTTTTGCTATACTAAACGAAAGGAACCGAAGCAAGCTCACTTGTAGTGGCAAAGAATAACTCTTAAGTGCCTCTGTACCAAAGCCTCCACTACTATAAATGCATTTACCACTACAGAGATCGTGGAATGAAGTTTGACGCCTGTCTAGTAGCCCCGCAAAAGATGGTTTTTATTGTTATGCGAGGTGAATTGCACTTTATTGCATTGTAGCAAGAATCGCTATTAATTTAAACGTCTTTGCAGAGTGAATCTTCTGTACTACTATTAAGTCTTCCATGCTTGTACTGCTTGTACACATTACATCATAGAAGTCCAACATAACAAAAAAATGTTGCTCAAGCTTAAATACCAAAATAAATGGATAAATAAACACCCAAGAATACCTTATTTGATTTTCTAGTTGCATTATATTTTCTCTCAACTGTTTACAGGCTGTGTTCATTTCGTCAATTTGTCTATCTTTTCTGTGGAGGTTCTCTTGGAAATCAGTCATTTGTGTTTTCATGTTTACCTCAGCACTTTTTTTCCATTGCTGTCTTTCCTAGAAACATAGAAATAGTGTTATTAGTTAATTAAGCCTAGAAAATTAAAATTGTGTACATTGTTGCAATGTAATAACCTCTATCGCTACTAAAATTTGTTTCTTTGTTTGCTTGTATGGCTTTCGCGCCAAAACGGTTAACCCCATTTGTCATCTTTTGCACACCATGCCAAAAAATTTAGTTTTACATGACAATACAAGCAATAGTGGCGCTAAGTGGTTCTATGTATTTCACTTCCTTAACAAAAAATATATAAACACTGAATAGGTATAGCACGCGTCATTAAAAGGAAAGCTTTGAGCAAATAATAGGTCTTTACCTATGAAATTGCCGTATTGCAGTACAGACTTTTTCAAACAAAAAAAAGTTTTGATTGGCTATGAATTCTAAATTCAAATTAATTTTGTTTTAAAAATATGACATTCTATTTACAATATAAGTCTTTTGTTTATTGATTAGCGTTGTATTTTCATTACATTTCAACATTTTTCCTCATAATGGATACTTTGAAATTTCGTGTAATTATGGAATATGAGTTCCGTCGTGGCACCAACGCGGCACAAACGATACGTAACATCAACGACGTTTACGGAGAGAACTGTACAAACGAACGTACAACCCGTTATTGGTTTGCTCGGTTCAGTTCTGGGAATTTTGACTTGAAAAATGAACCTCGTGGTCGTCCGGAAACTTTGGTCAACAATGATGAATTAAAGGCGATTGTGGAAGCTGATGAATCTCAATCTACAGCTGAGCTGGCAGCAGCTTTTGATGTTAGCATCAAAATAATATTGGTCTATTTGCGACAGATTGGCAAGATAAAAAAGCTTGATAGATTGGTGCCCCACGAACTTAACGATCGCCAGCGCAACGTACGCGTCGAGACTTGCCTTGCGCTGCTTAACAGGCACAGAAATGAAGAGGAAGGATTCTTTTTGACAATCGAAAGCGCTCAGCAAGTTGGTTAGATCCTGGTTCGGTACCAAAGCAATGTGCAAAACGAAAAATGACCCCTAGAAAGGTGATGGTCACAGTTTGGTGGTCTAGTGCTGGTGTGATTCATCATAGCTTTTTACAAAACGGCGAGAGCATTACTGCAGATGTGTACATTGAAGAACTGACCACAATGATGGTGAAACTCGCGCGTCTGCAACCAGCTTTGGTCAATCGGTCGTCTCCACTGCTACTTCACGACAACGCGCGACCCCATACTGCACAACAGACCGTCTCTAAGCTGCACGAGTTGGGTTTGGAAGCTCTCCATCATCCGCCATACTCACCAGATCTTGCGACTACCGACTATTACTTTTTCCAAAATTTGGACAACTTTTTAGCGGGAAAAAAATTCAATTCCCGAGAGGCAGTACAAAACGCCTTTGAAGAGTTTGTTGTCTCCCGTCCTGCTGATTTTTTCAAGAAGGGCATCCATAAACTGCCACAGCGTTGGCAAAGATGCATTGATTGCAGGGGTGATTACTTTGAATAAAAGAAATAAATAAGTTCGAAAAAAAAATACGTTAAATTTTTTCAAACAAAACGGCAATTTCATAGGTAAAGACCTAATATTTTTATTACTGTCTCACTCTTACTACACTTATGGTGGAAGTAGGAAATCAGTATTTTCTTTCATCACAATCGCTTTTCCAATGGCGCACATAATATTGTCGTGTTTTCCATACCATATCCAATCTTTCTTTTTCTTGTTTTAATGATTCTTGATAGTCCATTTCTTTTCTCATCTTGTCTTCTTCCATTTTGTTTATCACATGTGATAAGTCATGTACTTTTCTCTCCAAATTGATGCACTTATCATTGAGATGAGCTTCAGTGCTTGATGTCAAACTTTTTAGTGATGACAATGTTTTCTGTGAATAAGACAATGGTGCCAAATTCTTTAAAGCAGCTAAACAAAATTAAAATATCTCCATCTTTTTGATTTCCCCTTTATCAGAAGATTACCACCACAGTTGATAGTCTTCTAAAACCTAATAAATAAATATTTCAAGTTAAGTTTAGTGTAACTTTTAATACTGTGACACAGAATCTTTGTAATTTGTATAGCAATTACTATTATTAATAATATATTTGGTGTGGTGCATTTATAAGAAGACTGATCCACAACAATGGACTATACTTTAAATTTTTGACTGAAAGTTTTTTGGTTTTACTAAAACTTTTTTGATTTCTTTTTAATGCAATTATTAGAAATATAATTAAAACATGCATATTGTGACATTTTCAAAGGTAATAAAATACAGAATTAATTTTCTTACTTACGCAAAATTTATCTAATAAAACCCTCAGAAACAAAATTACTTTCAACAAATATACTATCATACTAATCATAACAAGTTGTCATAAAATTAAATCTGTTTGATACTTACATCAAATTTGGGGAGTTGTGTGTTGATTTTATTATTGCTATAAATGCTTTCTTTGGTTTAAATCAGTTTACTTACTTTTAAGGTATTGATAGTGTCAGCCATGTGCTGTTTGATATCAGCATCAGTAGCCGGTCCAGTTCTCAGTGACAGATGTACAAGTCTTTTGAATTCATTATGCTCCACTACTTCAAAGTAGTACTGTATTGGGTTTGTCTGCTGCAATATTAGGAACCTAAGATATTTACGATATTATTAAATTTTTGAAGCTATCATGGAAACTTTGATTGCGAGAATGAGACCTTTCATTGGTTGTTGCCCAAAAATTGATCTTTATAATCAATTTTATTTATGACAATAAGAAGGTGTTTTTTTTAATAATCTACAGGTTCTATTCCGAGTTTCTTAAAAATACCATCTTAGTTTTTATTAAATTCAGCCTCAAGACTTTGAGCATATTTGACTATTCACCATAATTTCTGATCTAGCCATCCTCATCCTGTTGATAAATTCACTTACATATACCCTAACTAAAAACTACCAACAAGCCTTGTGATAAGTTGACAAGCTTATGGGTTGTTTACATTTAGGTTTGATGATTCAATTGAAAACATGTAACTTTTTTTTCTGCAGGTATGCGCCAGGGATACATAAAATACACTGAAATTCCATAACAGGTACTTTAAAAAAACTCACATGTTGTTTGAAGCACATTGTTGCAACAGCCTCACAAGCTGGGAAGGAAAGTTATCAAAGTCTACTAGAAGACCCTGCTGTTTTTTGAGGTCTTCATAGTCTATACGGGTTATAATCAGCACACACAAAAACTGTGGGTTGTCTTCATCAGATAGAGAAATTTTCTGAAAATATTAGTGCTCAAGTATTAACAAGAAAATAATTATCATCGGAAGTGCCGCGCTAGTGATTTAAGGAGTAAATTTATGCTAAATTTTATGATATACTAACCAAACTATCACTTTCAAAGACTTTATCTACTATTACAGTAATGTCTTTCTTGGAGTCTTCAAAGCCACGTTTGAAGGTCACGTAATATTTTCCTTTGTGAAAAATTTTGCAAGCCATTTGTATTATCGACGGTTTAATGGTTTTGTTTCCCAGTAAGAGCATAAAAAATAAAAATACGTTTGTTTCACTGCTTTGAATCTTCATAGAGAAGATCTAGCCCGTTCTTTTGTCCATAGACAAGGCCTAACAAATAGAAAGTGAACAACTAGAACGAGATAGATGAACAATAAACAAACATGAAATATTGTGCTCTGACATTAGTTCATTCACTATGACTGGTTCATCAAAGAGCATATAACCACTACGTTTTGATTCATAACAAAGTAGTCTGTGAGTATCCTCTACTTGGTCTGTGGTTTGTTTCAAATCAAGAGCGAGATCGTCAAAAACAAAAACAAAAATACAAATGTTAATTATCTTTATTGTCTATGGGTTGCGATGATTTATGACAATGACAGTACTACTAACCACGAAGCTAGAGTTTTGGCGGGAAAACGAAAGAGATCGCGTCACCGCATTGTATTATTCTCCAAAACTTGTGTTATTTTCTGTGTTAGTGCATAAAATTGGTGGCATTTTATTCGTTGTGCTGGACTACAGACATGAGTGTGGTAAAGTGTTATAATGATAGTGAAACGTTTCTTTTCGTGTTGTTTCCAAAACTCCCTAGCTTCTGGTAAAGTTTCCACCACTTTCCTAGGAGTATGACTTTTGACTAGACTATGACTTGGGTTAGGTCCGTATTACAGAACGATGCTCAATCACCGATCGGTGCTCAAGCAGAGATTTCATTCACTAATTGATCACTTTATGAATAAGATCTCTGCTTGAGCATCGTTTTGTGTGTGCTTCTTTTTGTTTGGCTCCACACTTTTGTGTATTTAGCCAGTGTCAAGTAATTGATAATTTTTCAAGTGAAAAGGTATTAGATATATGTGTCAAATCAAGTCACAGTCCAAGTCAAGTCAAGTCATAATCTAGTCTAGTCAAGTCAGACTCCTTGTAAAGTGGTGGCAACTTTACCAGAAGCTTCTATGGAGTTTTGGAAACAACACGAAAAGTAACATTTCACCATCATTATACCACTTTCCCACACTCACACACTGTAATCCAGCACTTAACGAATAAAATGCCACCAATTTTATGCACTAACACTGAAAATAACACTTTGGAAATTAATATAATGCGGTGACGCGATATTATCCGTTTTCCCGCCAAAACTCCCTTTGTGTGTGCTATTTATTGCTCGAAGGTGTTCTGCGAAATTTAACCTGAATGTTGGTAGAACTGCGTAAAATCAGAAGATTCCCGCGCTTCTAATGTCAATGTTTGTCAAAAAAATCAAATTACAATTAAAGAATAATTCCCGCTGTTTACAATTTTACATACGTAAGATAACAAATCATACTTTTTGGGTCTTTGTACAATACAGAGAGGAACTTTACATCAAAACAAAGCAATTTTGTGACGAAAGATGTGGAACGGTAAGTTATATCCCGCATGTCTACAGCGATTTCAACAAAAGTTGAAATAACTGTTTACAATAATTTTCAGATCAGTCGGCAAGCGGTGGAGGACTTTTCAATTCCGTAAACCAATTTGGCAATGTTAATACGCCTAATCAACAACAAAAAACCGTGAGTATAATCTTTCAACGATTCACAAAAAGCTTTAATTTCTTGATAAGTTTACAACTCAACTTAACCTTTCTATTTACAGGGACGTAGGGCATCTCGAACTGCGCCCATAGTGATAAAGCAAGCTGTACACAGCGGTGATGATGGTGTCAAAATATGGGGCACAGAAATTCAGATAGTGTGCGTTGTTGCCCGCGTGCGGAACATTAGAATGCAAAGTACGAAGATCACTTACACCATACAAGATATCACTGGAAGGATGCGAGCTGTACTGTGGCTTGATCAAGATGCCATGGATGAAGATGTAAGTCTCTTCACAGGTTAAAATTATAGGTATGCTATTGGCATTGTATTTGCATTGCTTCAACATTTATTGCATGAATGGCGCAACTTATCAGCGTCTCCGTTTTCTGAAAAATATAACCTGGTAGTCTTCAAGCCTTTGCAGTACTAGCAAAGGCTCTGTTCTTTATGCAGATGCTGTTTTACATATTATTTTAAATATATAACATTGATACATATTGACAGCCTCTGTGGTGTTGGTGCAGGTCAACTCATAACCCAGATGCGGCGGGTATGATTCCCGCGGCAGGACAAGTATTTGTGCATAGAAAAAAGCGTAAATACTTGTTCTGATTCTGGGTGTTATGGGACCATGATCCTCATAGTTCCTGGGTCCCTAGTTAGGGTCCAGGATCTATGCCTGCAATTGTTGGGCATTATTATTATTATATTTCAGGATAAATCTGCTCCAAAAGTTCAAGTGAATGACTTTATTCAGATCTATGGAAATGTGAAAGCCAACAAAGGAAAGAAAGTCCTTATGGCATTCAAAATAATGCCTGTAACAGATGTAAATGCTATAACATTCCATTACTTACAATGCATAAATAACAAAGTTAAAATGGAAGCAGAATCTAAGAAGGTAATAACTTTTAGATATACCATAACTATTAACCATTAGAAAAGTTGAGATTCATTTTGAGACTGCGTGAGACACATTTTTCTGACTTGTGCCAGCATTCATATTCTAAAGATAATCTTTATTTAATTTTAGGAGAAAGTAGCTGATGGCAATCCCACATTCAACAATTGCGCAATGCCTGCTAATTCAATGGTGGGCATGAATGACACAGGCTCTGTAAATGGTCTCAACAATCGGCAGATGCTAGTTTTCAACCTTATCAGAGCTTCAACACTGGAACAGGGAATAAGCAAACAAGACATGTATGCTACTCTGAAGGAAAAGATGTCACTAGCGGAATTCGAGTTAGTAGCTACTTTAGTGTTTTTGGATTGAACAAGATAAATGTTTTGGCCCATTGTTTCTTGACAAGTATAATCTGGGAGTTTCATAATGAAACTCCCTTTAATTTATATATTGGACACTGTAATACAATACTTGTTATTTAAACATGATACTATTCTTCCAGGGACACACTAGAATGGATGTGCGGGGAAGGCCATATTTACTCTACTATTGATGAAGAACATTTCCGCGCAACTGATGCATTCTAATTGTATAAGGACCTACTTATGCTCAACATAATATTAAGATTGTGCATTTTATGCCGTGAGATAATACTAGCAGACCTGGCAGTCTGGTATGTTTCACATCAAAGCAGTTCTGTTTTTTTTTTTTTTAAATTAAAAGTTGATTACAGAATATAAGTTATTTATTTCATTTACACATTACATTGAGAGTAAACTACACTTATAGATTATAAATAGTTCATACAAGCATGCTTGAGATGAAATAGCTATTTAGTGTTGTATTTTAGTACTCAAACTTATATTGCAGTATGAGATGAGTCGGTGCTCAAGTCAAATTAATAAGTTGATAGATTTTAATGAAACAAGTTCCAAGTCACGACAATGTAGTTCTGTAATATGGGTTTTATGGACTCATTGCAGCATAATAAGACCAATATCGTATGGAATGGATTCTATAAATATATTATAAAGGAAAAATTTCAATCCATCCCTAAAGCCTAGACATGCTTTACTTAACCTTCCGTTACAAGTGATCTCATGTCCAAATTTATCCTTCAGTTTTTTACAACCATCTTACGAGGTTGGTAGTATCATCTTGAGAGACCCCAACCATTGAGAATCATCCCAAACAGCATAACCAAATTACATCAACACATTTTCTGTAAAGAGAATGCTTTCGCAAATCAATATTTACACAAGCAACACTGCTACAAAAATCATAAATATTGTATGGAATGATTATGAAATAGATGTACTGAATTTATTGGGAAAAGTTATATTCTATTGCTTTACTAATGTTATAATGTGGATTAAATTTCGCAACAATGTTGTTTACTGATGTTTTTTATCTTAAATAGTTGTAAACCACTCAAAATTAAAAGAAAATTACAGATCTATATCACTAACAAATAAATAAGTAAGTAACAAATGCAAGTTTTAAAGTGCAATAATAAAGTTGCTTCTTAACTACACAAATTGAGCAGAAAACCACCATACCATTTTTTTGTATAGTTCTATGTATATGCTATTGTTTTATAATTCATCCCTAATAGCTTTGTTTTTAACATCAGGGTTCTTTCCTGGATATATCTGACTTTCTAGTTGCACTTCTTTAAGTTCATCTTGTTCTAAAAGGTACTCCTTAGCAGCCCAAGCTTGAGATCCATCTTTGAACATAAATATAGCTCGATCATCATCAACAAGGTACCTGTAAAATAGTAAAAAAGCAATAGAATAATAAACATAATAAAATCAGCTTTTCAAATTAAATTATTATGTATAGTTTTCTTGAATATTGTATACTGATAGTATTCACACATTTGCCAACAAGAATAGTACAGTTGATACTGGTTGTAGTAGATCCGCTTGCCCCATATGTTGTTAGTTCGATTCATACTCAGAACACACATTAATTTTTGTTCTATAATTAATGCACATCGACGTAAGGTGGCAAGTCTGTCGGTCTTTTACAGATTACACCACGGTAAATGCGCTCAAGAACTGCATGATCTCATTCTCCCATCACCATTCCACTACCGGACTACTAGACGCTCGGCTAAGCGCCATCCTTTCGTGGTCGAAATACCACCCATTCGTACCAAGCGATTTGACTCAACGTTCTTAATTAGAACAGCTAAGGATTGGAATGCCCTGCCAGCGTCTGTGTTTCCGGCGAAATATGACTCGGGCGTGTTCAAGAGAAGAGTGAATAGGTATTTACTTGGCTAGCATGCTACACCTTCGATCGCATCATCACTTCCCATCAGGTGAGAGCGTGATCAAATGCTAGACAAGTTTAAAGTAAAAAAAAGAGTGTTTACAGAAAAAAATATATATAAGGCATTTATGGACATCAATATTTTTTACAACAGTTAATGTAGTGAATCCAAAGACTACTGAACTAGTGTTTCGTTGTTTCAGGAGTCAGTAAGATGTAGTATTATTTTTACCAGCCTTATAGAATACTGTACTGTGTTCTATCAATGTTCTCAATCTTATACTACAAACTTTGCTTAGTTTGGGGCTAGATGGTGCTGTGTGAAATGTTTACTATCAATATTAAACTTATTATTATTTATTAATGACTATAGTCACTTTTCAAATTTCTTCTCGAGTTGAGGTAGAGAAATTTTTATCCCTGAAGTATATTTTATCATGACATTGTCAGATCAAAGACAATTTTTTTACACTAGCTACACCCCGCAGTTTCACCCGCATGCAGAAAATGTTCTAACTTCATTAATTTTTTTTCATAAGAACTTGCAAAAATGTTTTATGAGTTCATGAGTGATGCGATGACCAAGGGTAATAGTAATATGTGTGGACATTTCACACAGCGCCATCTAGCCCCAAACTAAGCAAAGCTTGTACTATGGGAACTAGATAACTGATACAATACTTAGATACTTTTTGTTTTTTTTTTTAAATACATAGAATAGAATATAACACCCAGACACAGAACAAACACCTATGTTCATCACAAAAATGTTTGTCCTGGGTGGGAATCGAACCCACAACCTCGAGGCATATATATACTGTAGGTCAGAGGCAGGGTTACTACCAACTGAGCTAACAAGCCAGTCAAATAAAGGTTCATAGAGGAAATAGAGGTCCATTTTTATGTATGTAGATTAGATAGCATACCTTTCTGCTTGAATATGGTTACTCCACAGCCCAGTTTGCCATATTTTGGTCAGTTCTTCTGCCCTGGCCTTAGAAGGTTTGTTTGCAACAGAGACAAACATCATCAGTGTTTGTCCCTTTTTTGTTGCTTGTAGCACTGACTCTGGGTTTGACATGTCCAGTTTAGTAACATCTATTGAAGGAGGTTTTCTGAGGTGTTCAGGTAATTCATCTTCTGGTAGAGGTTCCTCATCCTCCTCCCACTGGTCAAATAACCTAAGATATAAAGAAACATGAGCTGAATATAGTACAGAATTAATAAAAACATATTATAACATTCTTCCTCTAAATTACTGTAAAAATATCTTAGCGCTTGATTGATAACTGGTTATCAAGCTTATAAGTTATTGTAATTTTAATATGGTGTTTTGTCAAATAATTTATTGCAAATAGGCTATTCTTAGCATACACAGGATAGAATACTGCCACTGCCAAGTGTTTGTTGGTGACACTAACTCTTGTTAAAATATGGTATGTAAATATATTAGATTCAATTAAAATGTTCCAGGAATATTAGCTTTTAGATAAAGTATGGAATAGATATTCTATAACTCGAAGAGAATTGTTTGTAGGTTGCAAGAGATCTGTACCTTCTACTGAATTGATTTATTAATTGAGAAATAATTATTTCACGGTTTATTGTGGTTTCATTGAAGACATTTCAATGTCACTTTTTACAATGTTTTCTTTTTTTTATAGTTTATTTAACACTTTACAATGCCACAAGGAAGGACAGCATAAAGAGCACAATAATAAATAGTGGCAGGCAACTAGCTCAAGGGTGCTCAGGAAATGGATCCTATGAAAAATCGTAACCCGTCTACAAGAGTATAGCTACAAGAGTATGTCGAACTCGTCGGCGAGGGCGGTGTCTCTATTATGATACGACAGTATCCGATACCGGTTCCGAAAACAGTATAAACGAGTCAGTAGAACTAAGACTGTTAGCGTAGCGCGGCCGATACTAATACTACGGCCTCGACGCTTAAGGCGTGCGAAGCTGAGCTGCCTGCGTATTAAAGTTTAATAATATGTATATTTTTAATTACAACCTTTCCATATCTGCATCAGAGTAATCGCGAATGTCTTTCTTAGCCCAAGTCGGCTTTTCTTCGTCCTTAAGTTTTTTCGTCAATGTTACAGAACAGCATATCAACATAATGCACACAATTTTATTCATTTTTCACGAAATAGTTTCGACTTAACAGTAATAACTATAATTAATGTAGTAATAATAATAATAAATGCCCACACTGAACCACAGACCAGGGCATTCAATCTTAGTTCAAAGTAGGTAGAACCACTTAAAATAAACCCTGCTAAGAAAAGTGCAGGACCTGATGTGGAGGACTCAAAGAAAACATGACGATATTTAATTTAGTAGCGTTTTATTGATGTAGCTCCATCTGACCTCCATAGATGACACTAGTAGCGTGGCTAGTGTGCAAAATTGAAATACACTTATTTATTAGAAAGTTGTTCTAGCTTTCGAATTTTTAATTCGATCGCTTTAATTGATTACCCGCATAGAGTTCATTCAACATTATGGTAGGTTTCTTTTTCGAGAAAACGGTATAGATAAGTCGTATTTTTTTAAATTCCTGTTTACTATGAAGTTTTTCTTAATTGAATATTGTTTTTTGCATCACTGGAACAATCATAATTGTGATCTTGTTCGTAAGGACATTTTTTAAGTTGAGTAAATCAAATTATGATAGTACGTATTTCACTCTGCATAGTGGCAACCTAGCATAAGTGTTTTGTTTTAGAATAGAGATGTTCCAATACTACCAAAATATCAATACCTATTCATACCCAATAGCCTCTCTCGTATAGTGGTTTAGTAGATCAGTTCATAACTCGGACGCGGTCAGTAGGTTCGTATCCTGCGCTAGGACAAGTTATTTGTGAATATGAAAAAAAGCTCAAATACACGTTCTGTATCTAAGATCCGTATTACAGAATGATGCTCAGTCATCGATCGGTGCTATATATATATAAAGGGATATATATATATAAAGGGATATATATATATAAAGGGATCAAATGATGAATGAAATCTCTGCTTGAGCACCGATCGATAACTGAGCATCGTTCTGTAATACGGACCTAAGTGATCAATAATTATTGAATGAAATCTCTGCTTGACCAGCGATCAATGACAGCCTCGTTCTGTTCGGACCTTAGTGTTGTATTGTGGAATCACGGTCCTCATAGTTTCTGGGTCTCCAGATACAGAGAAACCTAGTTAGGATGCTGGATCTATGTACGTTATTGTTGGGCGTTAGTAGTTTAGTACTCAAATCCTTATTCGATGATACTCATATTATGAACACCGTAAACGTATCAATATATAAAGTACTCATATCCGTTTTTAAATAAAGTAGTATCACTAGCACTAATTAGTAGGCTGTTTAACGCTATGAATCATGCTATATAGGCTATCGAGTCGAGTGCCGCTCATGTTTTGAAATAATTTCGATCGAAATCTATATCTATCTATCCATCTACAATCTACACGTGTCTATCTATCTATCTATAAATCAAAATGTTTATTTTTAGCCATTTTCGATGTAGGAAAAATGTAATAATATATAGTTAATCCCGTATTTTTTTATTGTCTGTGTTGGCATACTTATGAAAAACTAACGTTTGTCTTATCTATTTTTCGATGCTGAAATAGAAGTATCGAGTATTTATAGTAATATTGGAATGGATCAACCCTATTGTGGAATTGAAAAATTGATAATTACTGTTCGGTCGGTATATTGTTAAAGTATTTCTTTTTTAATATTTTACAGTCCCATGTGTTTACGATCGTGTTTTACGGTTACCCCTAGGTCTGTTGAGTCAAGTTGAGCATCCTTGGTTGCTCCTCCTCTAGCCAGTTCCTCAAGTTGCATGTAACGTAAGTTTACGTGAGCATAATGTCGCTTTCAAGTAAAAAGTGTTGTGTTCCTTTGTGTATGGATTCAGGAGGTAAGCTCTTTTTCTTACTGTTTTGCTGCCTACTGTCAATACGGTATGGCAAATAAACTTATTTGGTGACATACTGCATGATCCTGCTTGTGCGCATGCAGGTCAGAAATATGGTACAGTTCCAATCCAGAAGTTATATTAGTCTGCATAACAGTATATTTGTATTATGTACGCAACCTTTGCCATAGCCTAAGCACAAACTTAAAATTTGAGTCAACTCGAAACTAAAAACACTGACTTTGCACTAGATAAATATTGGTTTATCTTAACGAGTTCTCATTTATTTGTTTCTAGATATGCGGAAGCCACTGCATCTATTTCCGAATCCAGAAAAAGAAAAACCACGCTTGATTGAATGGATTTGCTCCATTGGAGAGGATATAGTCGGGTTGGATAATGATGATATCTATAAACATTGCCGTGTCTGCCATGCTCATTTTGAAGAAAAGTATTGATATCGCTACAAAAAATTGAGTCCAATAGCTATTCCAACTCTTAACCTAGGTCAGTAGCAGTGATTGATTTGATTAGGGATCGTTTTTTTTTTAGATACATCTGTTATCTAGCTGAAATAAAATATTAAAAAAGGAAAATACTTGTAATAAGTGATATCTAAATCTATGTACAAAAATGTAATAATATTTTGTGAATGGTTGAGGAATAATAATAGGCTATTTTAATTTTATTTTATTACAGGTAAGAGAGACGCAAACAACGATGAGGATATATTTCAAATGAAAGCAATGACGATCAATAAATTAGGTATAATTTCTAGTCTGGTAAATTAGTAAATAATTACTTAATTGTACATATGTCAATCGATCCTAGGTTACTGTGTTGTGGCATGGGGTGGAGCCTATAAAACATATCTGCTGAAACTAGAAAGGGCATAACATGCTGTTCTCAAGGTCACCTTTGAAAGTTATTATCTGTCCCCGTCATATCCAATGGAAAGTACCAACTAGACACACTGAATCCTATCGTAGATTATATAACCGGACTGCACCCTATCTATATACAAAAATTAATAGACAGCTAAACATAGTTTCGCTAGCGAAAAGGAAATGTAAGAGTACCTTGCAGAAATGGCTACTAGATATGACCTACGAAGAAAGTGAACAAATTTTGCAGATAGACAAATAGATTAATGTTATTGTTATTGTATATTATATTATATTATGCTATATATTTATGTATTATATATCTAGATTACATTTTAAAAAATATGTACATTATTATTAGATACACTTATGCTTTGGGTTATTTTACTATAATTGTTAATTCTTCTTAACTCAAAAACAATACATGCCTATCATTGTTCTTATCGTTTAAGTATTCGGTTCCTTTCATTAATTTTATATAGTTCTTTACAATCATTCATACACCATTTACATTCATCTATACCTAGTCCTTACAATCACTAATACAGCTCTTATAATCATTCACACTTACAGCTTTTACAATCACTCATATAGTCCCTTATGTTAACAAATGTTTGTAAAACTGGCCTCCACAACACAGGGAATCCTAGTGTGGAGCCCAGGGCTCGAATAATAATATTTACTGTCAACTAAAATCATGACTTTGTACTTGATTAATTCACATACCTACTTAAGTAAGATGATATTGTTATTGTTGCTATTGTTTGCTGAAATAGATCTTTATTTCAGTATTAGTTGCTGCATTTCTACTATAACCTGTGATAATTACTTTTTTTTATTGTATCAAATGAAGAGTAAGACTAAGTAATGTACGTGTTAAGATATTATGCGTTTAAATCCTTAAATTATTACATAGTTGTTTTTAATAATAATAATAATATATATTTAATTCAACTTGATTTTTATTGTGTTCTAATCCCTATTTCCATAAGTGAAAGCATTGTAAGGTAGGACAATATACAGGGAACCCTAATAGTGTACTATGGATTATAGATTGTTATAGATATATATTCAATGAAAATAGTTCTATCTAAGCCAGGCAGTGGCAGCACAAGTGCGATGCCGTATTCTGACGGCAAGAGCGGCCTCTATTACTATATGTAGAAAAGTACTCTGTGCCACAGACCAAGTAGAGGATACTATGTATGATGCCCATAAATCACAACTTTTTTTTTGTTTTGTTTTGGCTCCACACTTTTGTGTATTAAGCCAGTGTCAAGTAATTAATAATTTTTCATGTTAATTTATATTATATAACGTGTCAAGTCTCAGTCCAAGTCATCAAGTTAAGTCATAGTCTAGTTTAGTCAAGTCATACTACTAATAAAGTGGTGGCAACTTTACCAGAAGCTTCTATCGAGTTATGGAAACACACCATCGTTATACAACTTTCCACTACCACACACTCGTACATGTAATCCAGCACTTATGAAAAAAATTTATGCACCAACACTGAAAATTACACAAGTTTTGGAAAATAATACAATGCGGTGACGCTTGAATCTTTTTCATTTTCCCGCCAAAACTCTCACAACTTTTATTTAGTTAAGCAGCGTTACATACTCTTTGTTAGTTAAGTTTTACTCGTTTTTTTTTTTGGTTGTAGCTCCACACGCTTGTGTATTTAGCCAGTGTAAAGAAATATTTTTGACTCGATCTCGATTCCGGCTACGACGACTAGGTATGATGTTAGGTAAACATCGATGTTCAATGACCGATACATCGGTGAAAAAACGCATAAGCATCGTCACCGTTCCTCTACAGAGAGGCACGCAGAGTTAGAAGAGAGCAGGATTGATAATTATTTATTTGGTCAACATAACATGCATTTGAAAATATTATAATGTACATTACAATATAATATAAAAATACTTTGTTCACTTGTTGCCCAAGACCACGTCATCACTTAAAATCAGGCGAAGAAGTCATTAAATTATTTGCCTAACACCAATTTTTTTTAAATCTTCATGCTTAAATCTAAAATTATGTCAATAGTTATTATTTTAGCAGTATTACGAATTGTATATATCGTCATCATTACACAACTGCTCACAACTGAAATATTGTACATTTTGAGACTTCTTGTATCCATATTATAAAAATGTTTTATTTTCAACCGACTTCATAAAAGAATGAGGTTCTCAATTCGACTGTATTATTAATATTCAGAATTTTGGACTGGGTGAACCGATTTTGATGATTCTTTTATTATTGAGTCTGGGTGTTGTGGGTGTGTGGACACAGGGAATCTTAGTTAGGATCCAGGATCTATGTATGTGATCGTTGGGCGTAATTTTTATTATTATTTGAAATATATTATAAACTATAAATATATTTAATTTACTAGGTGGTAGGACTTTTCTGTAAAGCTCGTCTAGGTAGGTACCACCACTATTCCAGTTATTCTGCCGCCAAGCAGTAGTAAGCACTACCTGTGTTCCGGTTTGAAGGGCACTGTAGCTAGTGAAATCACTGGGCAAATGAGACTTTATGACCTAATCTCACAGTCTAGTAATTTTATTGCTGGATTGTGCTGATGTCTCAGAATGACGTGCGTAGTGCAGTGTCACGCGAAACTATACTTTTTAGTTTCAAGTGTCACTGCAACTGATATCGGCAGTCGTGAAGCTTAACATCAGGCGAGCGACTAGCTCGTCATGTCATATCGTAACATTAAAAAAAAAATTTGAAACCTGGAGCTTCCCGTGTCCATTTCAATTTGATCAAGATCTAATGGGTAGTTTTAGACTTTGCTTAATAATGTATATTTTGTTTTGACTACAGTCTACAGTCTACATTGATGATGTTCTCATTTTTGTGATAAGCAAGTGCGGCGGGATTGTCACCCAATCATCCGATCCGGCCGATCTACCTGTTGTGCTATCGTGTGGCCTGCATACATTATTTTCGCCGCCAGAGAGCAATCCTCGGAACACCATTGAATTAACAAGTGCTGGGAAAGAGGAGGCCGGCCTGCCTAATGAAACCAGCGCATTCCTTTTCGAGGAATTCTGGTGAGTCGGCCCGTCAGTCGTTTTAATTTCCATTTTTTCCCTTTTCCCCAGCAAATTCGCAAGGACTTCTTTTTTTTTTAAAGAAATATTTTAAAATGAAGTTAAAATATTAAACTGAATTTGCTGCCCCCTAAAATTTGTTGCCCTAGGCTCCAGCACACACAGCCTGCTAGTAAATCCATCACTGCATTACTCACAGTGTGTATTTTAAAATATCGATGTATCGTTCATATCACCGATGTTTTTTTAAATGAATGGAACATCGATGTTTTAAGGACGATGTTGCATCCCTATTTACGTACGACTGTTGACTTGACAGTAAATCATAAAAAACTAAATGTCAAGGTCTTATTCTTCATTTTTTGTCTATGCCTAGACCAAAAAGCATAGTAATGTCAAGGGAGCACAAAATAATGTTGCCACACCTAGACCAATAGCTTACAATAGGGTTGGCTTCACACTATTCAGTCCAGATTAAGTGTAAACGCAAAAAATTACAATTGATGATATAACCTTCTTGAGTAAACGTTTCCCCACACAAACCTGGTCAAATGTGTATCATTCACTTAAAATGCGTCTATCAATTTATTGATTACACTAGTGAAGCTGTAATACCCGTAAGGTTTTCCAATATTGCAATGATATTAAAGGATGGGATCAAAGTTTCTTAAAAACATGCTACATCTCATTGAGTGTTTTATCAGCTCACTCATTTGAATGAACTGTTATCATTGTTTCATATTTTTTTCTGTTGCCATTATATGAATTAAGAAAAGTCGTAGTATGTTGTAGCAGGTTAAAAATAATTTAGGGGGCGAGTTGGCTGGACTGCTATCGCGACCCCTTCTCGCCCCCCCCCCCTACGGCGGATGAGGGCTTACGGGGGAGTTTTCACATACCCCCAGCCACCACCCCCGCGGTGGCAAGGAAGAGTGAGGGCATTTCCCCCTCAAAAAAAAAAGATTAAATTTGCAAAATTTAGGGTTGGCAGCCCTACTAGAGTCTGGCCAACGAAAGCTGTACACGTATTATTTTCAGAAGTTTTGATATGGCAATAATTTAAGACTGTCAAAATTGACACTTTGACGTTTCGTACTTGAGTCATCTTCTATTTACGTTGGTTTATGTGCATCATAATTTCATTGATTTTGTTTAAAATAATGCCGAGAACAATTAAAAGTTCGACGAGGAAGCTTCTATTTACAATGATTGACAAATATAAAGACATAAAAAGTGATTTAAATCAGAAATCTGCAGAGAAAATACTACGACTGGATTCAATCCTTTCACTTTCAGGTTAGCTTATTGAATTTCTAATGAAACATTTTGATACTTTTAGACTATTTAAGACAAATCGCAATATTTTTCATGGTGTATCTACTTTTCAGGAAGTATTAACAACGAGGAGACAAAACTTAAAATAGTGGAAGCAGTAAAGAAATTGAAAACTCTCGAAAAAAATGAAATGGCGACTTCTGAAACACATTATTTATAAAAGATATCTTCAATGACAGGTATTACTTTAGAAATTATGGATTTTAACAGTTACTTCGAAGAGTTATATTAATTTGTGACAATGTATGGATGGCTAAATTAAATAATATAATATTATGGTTTTGTAATAATATCTTTGTATATTATTATGGTTGTTGACTTTAATGATTGATAATTAATAATATGCTGTTACATACATAATTTATTGTATTTGTTATCTTCAGATGTCAGTGTGAAGACTCTAAGAAGAATTAAAATTGAAGGGTCTAAAAATCAAGGACAGTGGAATACTCGGGGGAAAAATCATCCACATTCAGCAACAGTTTCCAATTTGGATAATTTTGATATTTCAGCTATAAGAAACAAAATAAACGAATTTTATGGAGTTAGAAAACAAGTCTTAACACTGAGAAGCCTGCACAATGAGCTGAGGGAAGCAATTTAATTTAAGGGATGCCGTGAAACCCTTAGAAAAATTTTACACAAGAACGGGTTTGAGTTTCAAAACAATAAAAATGAACGGGCTTTACTTACAGAAAAATATGAAATTGCGGCATGGAGACATAGATTCTTGAGGACAATACATAATAAGAGGCTAGAAGGTAAACAGATTATTTACCTTGATGAGACATATGTACATCAGAATTATAAAGCTAAAAAATCATGGCAAGGACCTTCAACAAGCGGTGTCACTACTAATATATCATCAGGAAAAAGACATATTATTGTGCATGCCGGATCGAAGGAAGGGTTTGTGCCAGGTGCATTATTGGTATTCAGCACAAAATCCAAATCAGCTGACGACTATGATGATATGATTGCTACCAACTTTATGAAATGGTTTGAGGAAATGTTGATACCTAATCTCACTAAACCTAGTGTAATCGTGATGGACAATGCAAAAACAAACCCCCTACTATGTCTGATTCTAAAACTAATCTCCGAATATGGCTTCAATAAAATAATATTCATTTTGAAGAATATCACACCAAAGCTGAATTAATGTGTTTGGTGAAAGATAATAAACCTGCCGTTGTTTACGAAGCAGAAGTGCTTAAAAAAAACACAGTCATATCTACAATCACGAAATTTTGTTGCTGCCACCGTATCATTGCGACCTCAATGCTATTGAGCTTGTATGGAGTCAAGCGAAGAGAAAAGTAGCAAGCAAAAATATAGGAATACCAGGGTCTGAAATGCAAAATTTAATAAAAGAATGTTTTGTATCCATAACTGCTGATGACTGGAAGAAGTACACTGATCATGTACTAAATGTGGAAAATCAGTACAATTTAAGGGACCGTATTACTGAAAACGAACTTGAACCATTCATAATACATGTTGGGGACAGTAGCAGTAGCAGCGAAGAAAGCAATGAAGCTGATTCAATATCAGGTGTAGAGTTTTTGGAATCCGATTTTAAATATGACTCATAGCTCCTATATTTTTACGGCTCCTCGGAGTCCTCGACTGTACATAAATAATGGATTATTTGAAAATAATATAAAGACAGAATTAAAAGTAATCTTTTATTTGATATTCTTCATAATACATTCGAAAATTTCAACAACAGTTGCTAACAAAACAAAGTTTTTACAACTCGAAAAAAATGTACTTGCTGAAAAATAAATAGTATCAACTCCGTTTATGCAGTGTATAGCCAAGGTTAACAGCTCTTGATTTTTTAAAATTCCCGCCTTTTTTCTTGGACAGCTTTCGTTGGCCAGACTCTTCTGTGTTAGGTCCAAGGAAGTTCCATAGCATATTTTGATAATAAAGTTTTTTTTCCAAATAAATACACATTTGTACACATTTTACGCAGCGCCATCTAGCCCCAAACTAAGCAAAGCTTGTATTATGGGAACCAGATAACTGATACAATACTTAAATACTTTTTGTTTGTAAATATATACATAGAATACAATATAACACTCAGACACAGAACAAAAATGTTCATCACACAAATGTTTATTCTGGGTGGGAATCGAACCCACGACCTACAGCTCAGAAGGCAGGGCTACTGCCAACTGAGCTATATATATATATTATTACTAAAAACAAGAAAACAGTCAACTATTAAGCAAAGCTAAAATAAAGTTATACCGGCTGATAAATGAAACTAAAGAAGTTTTACTTTAGTCGTGTAGTCTAAAGCACACTCGTTTTTTAATATCTTCTTTCCTATACCCCTAAACGATTTTGAATGAATATGAATATGAACATTTTGTCTGAAGCGATTTTTTATTTGAAAACCCGTTTATGACCTAGTGGGCGGTGTACGTATAAGCAAAGACCATAATAATAAAAGCTAGTACAATGATTGATTTTGTTGATAGGATCAGAAGGTGTAGATATGTGGATTATTTTGAAAAAAGGTGTACTCATTATCTCATATTTTTATCTATTAGCGCATGTTGGAGACTTTTTTTTTATAAAATCATCATTTATGTATATCTGTTGCGCTTAATGGCTATTTTTATCTGGCACTCCGTGGACACTGACATTCTGGCAGCACTGAGCCTTGCACTGTCATCCGCCCACCACTATAGTACTATTATTTATTCTGTGCCACCAGTCAGTGATCACATATCAGTCAGTCGGTCAGTCATTGTGTCTGTCAGTGTCGGTCCTCATCGGTTACTGTTTTTTGCGTCAAATGTATTCAGATTTTAGATTTTTTTGTTTTTATAGGTGTTTGTGTGTATTTAGTTTGTAATCATTCGAAACCACCTTCAACTCGATCCAAATCCTTATAATCTGTCTCAAATAAGTAAAATAATTTAAATTAGAATCGACTTCGAAGTTTTGAAAGTGGCTGCTGGTGATAATCACCTATTGAAATACTTATTGAAAATACTACGACTGGATTCAATCCTTTCACTTTCAGGTTAGCTTATTGAATTTCTAATGAAACATTTTGATACTTTTAGACTATTTAAGACAAATCGCAATATTTTTCATGGTGTATCTACTTTTCAGGAAGTATTAACAACGAGGAGACAAAACTTAAAATAGTGGAAGCAGTAAAGAAATTGAAAACTCTCGAAAAAAATGAAATGGCGACTTCTGAAACACATTATTTATAAAAGATATCTTCAATGACAGGTATTACTTTAGAAATTATGGATTTTAACAGTTACTTCGAAGAGTTATATTAATTTGTGACAATGTATGGATGGCTAAATTAAATAATATAATATTATGGTTTTGTAATAATATCTTTGTATATTATTATGGTTGTTGACTTTAATGATTGATAATTAATAATATGCTGTTACATACATAATTTATTGTATTTGTTATCTTCAGATGTCAGTGTGAAGACTCTAAGAAGAATTAAAATTGAAGGGTCTAAAAATCAAGGACAGTGGAATACTCGGGGGAAAAATCATCCACATTCAGCAACAGTTTCCAATTTGGATAATTTTGATATTTCAGCTATAAGAAACAAAATAAACGAATTTTATGGAGTTAGAAAACAAGTCTTAACACTGAGAAGCCTGCACAATGAGCTGAGGGAAGCAATTTAATTTAAGGGATGCCGTGAAACCCTTAGAAAAATTTTACACAAGAACGGGTTTGAGTTTCAAAACAATAAAAATGAACGGGCTTTACTTACAGAAAAATATGAAATTGCGGCATGGAGACATAGATTCTTGAGGACAATACATAATAAGAGGCTAGAAGGTAAACAGATTATTTACCTTGATGAGACATATGTACATCAGAATTATAAAGCTAAAAAATCATGGCAAGGACCTTCAACAAGCGGTGTCACTACTAATATATCATCAGGAAAAAGACATATTATTGTGCATGCCGGATCGAAGGAAGGGTTTGTGCCAGGTGCATTATTGGTATTCAGCACAAAATCCAAATCAGCTGACGACTATGATGATATGATTGCTACCAACTTTATGAAATGGTTTGAGGAAATGTTGATACCTAATCTCACTAAACCTAGTGTAATCGTGATGGACAATGCAAAAACAAACCCCCTACTATGTCTGATTCTAAAACTAATCTCCGAATATGGCTTCAATAAAATAATATTCATTTTGAAGAATATCACACCAAAGCTGAATTAATGTGTTTGGTGAAAGATAATAAACCTGCCGTTGTTTACGAAGCAGAAGTGCTTAAAAAAAACACAGTCATATCTACAATCACGAAATTTTGTTGCTGCCACCGTATCATTGCGACCTCAATGCTATTGAGCTTGTATGGAGTCAAGCGAAGAGAAAAGTAGCAAGCAAAAATATAGGAATACCAGGGTCTGAAATGCAAAATTTAATAAAAGAATGTTTTGTATCCATAACTGCTGATGACTGGAAGAAGTACACTGATCATGTACTAAATGTGGAAAATCAGTACAATTTAAGGGACCGTATTACTGAAAACGAACTTGAACCATTCATAATACATGTTGGGGACAGTAGCAGTAGCAGCGAAGAAAGCAATGAAGCTGATTCAATATCAGGTGTAGAGTTTTTGGAATCCGATTTTAAATATGACTCATAGCTCCTATATTTTTACGGCTCCTCGGAGTCCTCGACTGTACATAAATAATGGATTATTTGAAAATAATATAAAGACAGAATTAAAAGTAATCTTTTATTTGATATTCTTCATAATACATTCGAAAATTTCAACAACAGTTGCTAACAAAACAAAGTTTTTACAACTCGAAAAAAATGTACTTGCTGAAAAATAAATAGTATCAACTCCGTTTATGCAGTGTATAGCCAAGGTTAACAGCTCTTGATTTTTTAAAATTCCCGCCTTTTTTCTTGGACAGCTTTCGTTGGCCAGACTCTTCTGTGTTAGGTCCAAGGAAGTTCCATAGCATATTTTGATAATAAAGTTTTTTTCCAAATAAATACACATTTGTACACATTTTACGCAGCGCCATCTAGCCCCAAACTAAGCAAAGCTTGTATTATGGGAACCAGATAACTGATACAATACTTAAATACTTTTTGTTTGTAAATATATACATAGAATACAATATAACACTCAGACACAGAACAAAAATGTTCATCACACAAATGTTTATTCTGGGTGGGAATCGAACCCACGACCTACAGCTCAGAAGGCAGGGCTACTGCCAACTGAGCTATATATATATATTATTACTAAAAACAAGAAAACAGTCAACTATTAAGCAAAGCTAAAATAAAGTTATACCGGCTGATAAATGAAACTAAAGAAGTTTTACTTTAGTCGTGTAGTCTAAAGCACACTCGTTTTTTAATATCTTCTTTCCTATACCCCTAAACGATTTTGAATGAATATGAATATGAACATTTTGTCTGAAGCGATTTTTTATTTGAAAACCCGTTTATGACCTAGTGGGCGGTGTACGTATAAGCAAAGACCATAATAATAAAAGCTAGTACAATGATTGATTTTGTTGATAGGATCAGAAGGTGTAGATATGTGGATTATTTTGAAAAAAGGTGTACTCATTATCTCATATTTTTATCTATTAGCGCATGTTGGAGACTTTTTTTTTATAAAATCATCATTTATGTATATCTGTTGCGCTTAATGGCTATTTTTATCTGGCACTCCGTGGACACTGACATTCTGGCAGCACTGAGCCTTGCACTGTCATCCGCCCACCACTATAGTACTATTATTTATTCTGTGCCACCAGTCAGTGATCACATATCAGTCAGTCGGTCAGTCATTGTGTCTGTCAGTGTCGGTCCTCATCGGTTACTGTTTTTTGCGTCAAATGTATTCAGATTTTAGATTTTTTTGTTTTTATAGGTGTTTGTGTGTATTTAGTTTGTAATCATTCGAAACCACCTTCAACTCGATCCAAATCCTTATAATCTGTCTCAAATAAGTAAAATAATTTAAATTAGAATCGACTTCGAAGTTTTGAAAGTGGCTGCTGGTGATAATCACCTATTGAAATACTTATTGCTCGTGTGTTGTCACGATGGACCAGAGTGGTATAACTCCGAATACCTCAAATCAGCAGCTTGTGGTAAACAGTGACAATGACTCTGCGACTGCGTTACTGCAGGAGAAGCAGGCGAGGAGACGGGAAACTTTGAGAGATGTAACTGTCCGCGAATTCATGACCGTGGGTATACTGTGCTACGTCAACCTCATCAATTATATGGACAGATTCACCATAGCAGGTCAGTGACTAGTAAATTTTGAGTAAATTTAATTAACTTACTTGTAGGTTTCTAATATGTTGCAGCTCTAAAGTTAACTTTAATAAGGGGAATGTAATCCTGAACAGATTAATCTATCCAATTTTATGGTATTGCATGTAATATCCTACCCGAAAAATTACTTGCCAACTTTTTGTAACACATATTGATATCACTGTATTGTTTTTTTAATTTGTTATTTATGTACCTATGTCAAGTTTCTTGTCTATCTCAATAAGTTAACACATCATCAACATGGTTTTGATGCAAAGAAATAAAAATACATACTACAATTTTCTTCTTAAGTATAGGTTGAAATGTAGAATTGTTTGATATGAAAAATGGGGTTTGATCCCCACCACTTTTATTACAAGGTAATGTATGGTTCCTACTTTAATGTAGCTTTTAATACTTTGATATTGAGGTTAAGTAGGTACTGATAATATATATATCATACCATTAGCAATATTAACATTAATTTTTAAAATTCTTGAAAAGCGTTTGTTTCTGTAACTTAATACTTACTTCATGTGAAGATATATTAAGACCTATTTTGTAAAAAAATGTGTCCCTCCAAGTCGATTTATGCTAACATAAAATAAGCCATATAGATCTTTTTACATTGTTTTCTTGTAAAAGATGTATTGCCTTGTATTAAGAGTGGTAATAATTGTGTAATAAACAGGGATAAAAACACTACCTATAATTGATATCAGAATTGTGCTAAAGGATTCTTAACCAACCTAACAATACTTCCAACCCTAATCTTTAACTTCAGAAACAGCTTTCAGGTAATGCAATCTCAAGATTTTTTAACAACTAAGAATTAATATAAACACTAACAGTCATAAAAAATATACAATAAAAAAGTTATTTAAAGATGTAAAAAATATTTACCACACAAGTAAAGTGATTTAAATTATTAACAGCTTTTTAACTGAAATAAAGTGAAATGTAATAGTTTATTAAATGTTTACAAACATCGGTTTAACATAAAAACAGTCTGTATGAAAAATCAAAATTAGTTTACTCGTGGTTGGAAAACATTGGTACCCAAACTAGAAAAGCCTGTGTTTTGGCATACCAATGCCCTCCGCTGGACAAAATGTTTAAGTAGGTACCTACCTATTGACAATTTAGTTTTTTAAAATTTATTACATAAAAATTTGTACTTATGTAAAAATGTTAATAACATGAGTAGGTAAGTATATTAAAAAAGAACATAAATTAATAATAATAATAATAATATGTGTGGAAATCTCACCCAATGCCATCTAGCCCCAAACTAAGCAAAGCTTGTACTATGGGAACCAAATAACTGATACAATACTTAGATACTTTTTTGTTTGTAAATACATACATAGAATACAATATAACACCCAGACACAGAACAAACACCTATGTTCATCACACAAATGTTTGTCCTGGGTGGGAATCGAACCCACGACCCACAGTTCAGAAGGCAGGTTTACTACCAACTGAGCTATTGGGCCAGTCAATTTATAATATTTTTAATTAATCATAAAGTAAACTAAGAGAGACTATTCTGAGAGGATAAATGCATGCCTGAGTGATTTTGAGGTGTAACTGAGTGTAAGGGTGTGTGTGAGTGTATGAGGGTATGTGTGTCGTGTCATACAACTTTACATACATATAATACAATATAACACCTAACACAGAAAGCACAGAACGCGGGTGGACGCGCGGGCGTAAACGCGTACCCCCCGTAGATTAGCTAGAACGGTCGCGACTTTCAATAGGGTCCACTCTTCCAGTGGACGTAGTCTTCTCGATCCTCTTATTATGGCATCGGCCCAAGCCGAGACCCGAGACCCCAGGGATGCTCTTGAGCTAGTTGCCTCCCACTTTTGACGGCTGCCCTCCCGCCGTTGACGCGGCGGTAGAGTAGAGACTAACAGCATTAGACCGTTCAAGAACAAAAAAGCGGGCGTAAGTGGGCTTGTACAGGCGTGTCAATTGAATGCAGCATTTAATATTATTACTTATCAAAGTGACTTAAAAGCTGACCCGCCCCAGCCTCGTATTGGTTAATTTATTTTAACCCCTTAAACTTGTCCAAGGCAAAAGAAAAGGGAGAAGGATAAATAGATGAACATGTTTTTTACCTTTCAATTCGCCGTCCCAACCATTTCTTCTTTCCCCTATCTTTTTCTACCTCCCTTCTCTCTTTTCTTCGACAGAATAAGGAGTGCCTTAAATTATTATTTGCAAATTTCGAGATAAGCTACTTTCGGTGCAACTCCCAAACGAGATATTCGTTTGGGAGTTGGGCTAGAATATTTTTCAGCCATTTTTCGAGATGCAAATTAAAAATAAATAAATTCTACGTATAATACACCCCAGTTTCAATGTCATCTTAAGCAACGTTAATCGTAATTTTAATACCAAAATTACCATCATAAGTTCCATTTTACCCCAAAATTCCCTAAGTATTCCCTCTATTTATAAAAATGTCCCTACCCACACAAAATATTAGTTATTGTATTATTAATAACTCTAGCTGACCCGCCCCGGCTACGCACGGGTTACTAGTTTTACACCCTAACCCTATCCAAGAGAATAGTCCTTCTTTTCTCACCTTTTAAACTTTCCTTAGACTACAACAAATATTACAAATCCAAAATCAACTTAATCGGCCCAGCCGTTCTCAAGTTTTAGCGAAACAAACGCACGGTAATTAATTCTTATATTATACTAGTAGCGCCCCGCGGTTGAACCCGCGGATAAAAAGTATTTTAATTATTTGCTCATCCCACGGGAACATTTCACTTTTCTGGGATAAAATGTAGCCTATATGTTAATCCAGCGTATAAGCTGTCTTGGTACCGAATTTCATCCAAATCCATTCCGCCGTTTGAGCGTGAAAGAGTAACAAACATACATACATGTAAGCAGGAGCGGGTTGTGGGTAGGTTGCAACCTATATAACTATAGGCCTTCAGCATGTCCACACCGCGCCGTGTCTGAAACAAGAATGATCCGTAGCACACCAATCGATCCCTTTATATAGTCAGACAGGTAGGGGCGCCATGACAGTTGCCGGTGCTGCCACTGTAATAAATTTAATGCCACCACAGGGTAAATTACGGTGCTCAATCGCTGTGCATAGAGTTTATAACTGGACGTAGCCGCCGTCATACACAATAAAACAGACTTTCACTTTATAATATTAGTGTGATAGATTGCGAAATATCTGAAAATAATATAATTGTAATGTTAAAAAATAAAAATACGCGAGGTTTACTTATAAAAATGTTGTACTTGGTTCAACCTATCCTCCCTTACCCTATGCCACACGTTCTGCTAAACATCCTACTAATATTATAAATGCGAAAATTTGTGAGTATGGATTTATGGATGTATGTTTGTTACTGTTTCACGCAAAAACTAATGAACGGATTTGGATGAAATTTGAAACACATCATATAGTTTATAACCTGGATTAACACAGGATACTTTTTATCGCGGGTGAAACCGCGGGGCGCAACTAGTCCTGTATAATACGACAAATAAAATGTAAAATTATGCATGTTGCAACGGAGTCCTCGAGTCAGTGCTATTTACTATACCCGCTTAATAATTTACCGGGCTTAAGCATAGGATTACCTTGTAATATGCCTGTAACCCTGTAATCAGCTTTATCTCCGGGTGAGGTGGCTTATAATAAACCTATTAAAGGAAGCAAGTTACGAAATTCTGTCTCAAAGTTTCTACGTGCAACGTAATGTTTACAATTCATATACCATGGTTCAAGTTAAGCCTTAGACCGTGTCGTTGACTTTAAAAGTTCTCAGGACTTTAAAATGTAAATAAAGAAAGGTATTCGTATGGTCAGACCAGTTTACCTTTTACCACAATTCGTGATGGCGTGTACCCATACTATTTAGTTCCTGTCTCGTATTTTAAACATCAATGGAATGAGTTCTTCGTCATGCATTAAAATAAGGCGATGAGAACTTGAATGGGTAAGTGTAGTAAAATCTACATTTAATTTTATTCGGGTTGCCGCTTATCCTTAGTCAGTATGGGTTCGTGTCAATGTTCGGCATCTGATAATAACTTGTATGAACGTCTATCAATTTATATTAATGGATGGTGAACGCCCAGGGTGTGACCGCGTCACGTAATCGGAGAACTAATCTCCAGTGTCTGCCCACGTTCTCCTCGTTCAATGAACACAATGTCACCCTCTAAATATGGAAGAGGTTCATTTGCATTACATAATAAAATGGAGCAAAATTTTGAATGCTCCTAAGACGCTCCAAGCATCTCACTCGGCAACTGAACTACCCGTTGTTGGTTGTTCTTGACACGTTCGTGAGAGCTGTTAGAGAAAGTACAATATAGCATTTACTAGTTATAATGTTCCTTCACGCTTAATAAAGGTAGGTACACAAAAGATGTAATATTTACTGATGAAAGTTTGCTGTGAAGTGTGAGCATAATGAGTTTCCGTTGTGACTTGTGTGTTAGGGACTAGGGTTGATTTCCCCAGGGCGCGATCGTCGGATTGCTACCACCTCAATATGAGACCCTCGATAGCCGTTATCGTGGTTAAAATCTCAAAGCAATCAGATACAGTTTGCTCAAAGCAGCTGCCGGTGCGGTGTAATATAATTTGGAAATGCGGATATCTAAAGCAGGTGTATTTTAAACGATTACAGAACAACTGCTAATTTCTTTTTATGAAAGGTTTCATCTTTTATTACTTACATCATTTCATTTTATATTCTGCCCGCAGCTTCGCCCGCGGCGTGGCCTATGGGAAAATAATTCAACCACCCATTTCACCCTCTTAAGGGTGGAATTTCGAACATCCTTCCTTAGCGGATGTCTACGTAATAACATCTACCTGCATGCCAAATTTCAGCCCGATCCGTCCAGTGGTTTGGGCTGTGCGTTGATAGATCACTATGTCAGTCGGTCAATCAGTTAGTCACCTTTGAGTTATATATATTTAAAGATTTGAGGCTGTAATAATACTTCGTAATAACCTTGTAACCAGTTTTTGTATATGTCGAAATACTTATTGTGTTCAGTCGCAAACAACTTGTGTTTTAATAATGCTTTTGTCAGTCAGTTAACTAAACTTTTATGGAAGTTATAGAAATAAGATGAGCAATAAAAATTCATTTGTTTATTTTCAACACACATTAGAACGATACGTAACGAGTAACAAAATAAACTTAATGAAGTGGTGTTAAAAGCCCGGTTCAGCTTAGCATTGTTTGCCGAGTGTTAATAATAGTTAAAACCTAGAAAACAATACATTACGGGGTAGACAGCTTGCTTAAAAGCGTGTCTGGAACGTTGCATTTAGAGCTAATTGTTTTAAAAAGTCACGTATAATCACACAATAGAATATGAGGTGGTCGTAATTTGCATTTTAATTTTTAAGTAGGCACTGCTGCCTAATGATTATTCACTTAAAAATTTACTCATAAAATGGAGCTAACTAAGATAATAGATAATTATAGTTATAAATAATCTGGCTTTCTGTCTATTGTTAGCGAATGACTGTTCATTATCTTGTTCCTTATCGCGTTATGTTATTCGTCTTGGATTTTTGTAGTTACAGTCATCTACCTACCTATCTGTTACGTTTGTTTGACATAGGTCATGCATGCGGCATGCGTAGTCACGGAATAACTTATTGTAGTGTGATGTCGTAGATTACAAATAGTTTCCTTTATTTACGCCTACTGTCGTCATGCACTAGTTTTTATGATATGAATGTCAATATTTGAACTGTATGATGTAAAGTAGGTAGCCATGGTTATGCGTATCAAGTATGCGCATGCACCTGTATTCGTCATATTTATTTAGAAGTAGATGGTAATAATACAATGGTGTCGATTCTGTGTCGAATTCTCTAAAGCTAAACGAAATTAACATATTTCCGTATTTTTCATTTCCCTTTTATCAGAAGAGTACCGCCATACTTTAAGTTAACTTTAATTTTTGAGAATGAGAATCGACACCAATCTACCTCTAAATAAATATGACGAAGCACGCGCTTCTGTGCACTTAATATACTCGTACATTGTTCTCATGCTTATTTCATAACATACCCCTACTAATTGTGCTACTAATGCATAAAAGTGAAACGTCGCATGTTTGTTTGTTTAAAGTGTAGCTTTTACGCTAAACGGTTTTAGTTATTAAATGCCATAAAAACCAGAAAGCACATCTCGGTAATGTCAGAAATGTGTGTGTACCTTTATGCCAATACGTAAAAGGTACCTATTTTTAATTCTGGAAAATTGCGAGTGAAACCGATGGCGCGGGCGTATCGTCTCTGGTGTTATACATTCTATAAATACTACCTACGTGTGCGCATCTATTATTTTAAAGACAAAAAAACGATACTGACGTCACTTCGGTTCCTTTTTTTGTTGCACAAAAATGCCAGTCATTCTCTAGACTCTACAAACATTATAAAGAACAATGGACCACTAAAAGCCCTTTGTATTTATAAACATTCGATAATGTTTTTGGGGTTTTATACATACTCGTTTCTCTCTCGCATAGTAGTGACCTAAAAGGCTTTAGGTGAATTAAAACTAAGCCTTTATTATTTTCATGGTGAGCCATATTTTATATTCTAGTCAGATAATCAATTATGAATAAATACGCAACAGGGGTACTTTTCTGTTGGTACAGTTTAATAGACCAGTAGGGTGATCACGGAACTTTGATTGCAATGAACAGGAGAAATTTTATTTCTAATTTGAATATTTCCTTAGTAACTATGCACATAACGTATTGAAACTGTCAAATATAATAATAATATAATAATATGTGTGGACATCTCACACAACACCATCTAGCCCCAAACTAAGCAAAGCTTGTACAATGGGAATCAGATAACTGATACAATACTTAGATACTTTTTGTTTGTAAATACATACATAGAATACAATATAACACCCAGACACAGAACAAACATCGATGTTCATCACACAAATGTTTGTCCTGGGTGGGAATCGAACCCACAACCCGCAGTTCAGAAGGCAGGGTCACGACTGAGCTATCGGGCCTGTCAATAATTTATGTTTGTGTCGGTTGCAATGAAGTTCTATGATCGCCTAACTGGGCGCAGTTGCACGTCCACAATATGTAGTTTAATGAATAAAATATGGGAAAGCTTGTGAGTACTGTGACAACGGCTTAGCGCAGTGAGGGGCTAAAAATGCGGTTGGGTTGGATGTATAGAAGGGTGCCTGTGGTTATTATTACTATCGACCCAACTTTTTACTACTTTTGTGTAACATTTTATGAGCATTATTTCACCTTTGCTCAAAATTAAAACCTCTTTAACTGCCTTCGGCGTAAAGTTGTAGTAAACCTTTGTTTTAAAGACTAAGCTGAAATATCTAGTCAAAGCGTACCGTAAACGATCAACTTTGTAGTTTTAGTTAAATGGCTATTTACGTGTAATCGTAAAAGCGGCGACGTCTAAGGATTAAACTATTTTCTACAAAATGGTTTAGTTTACGATTTCTAGATATAACTGCATTTTTGTTTGTAAGTTGTACTTTTATTTATTCTATGACTTAACGTTATCTGAAAACACAGTCAGAAAGTGAAGTTCTACTCTCATAAATAATGATCATTTTTTGTAGCCATAAATGACGCACCCTTGCAGCGAGTTAAGCTCATGAACCCCTATGATACGCTCTTTCAATTTGTTACATTAATCGAAAGGATTAAACGAATATGACATATATTGTAATGGGTGGGGAAAAAAATAACATTTCAAACTGTCGTTTAAAGCCAGGATTATATATTTCACTTATGCCTTTGTATCAGGTGTCCCACGGCTCTTAGAATTGACGCAAATACAAACTCACTAACAGTAATGAATTAAAAATTTGAATGAAACGCGTCGGTGTTGGGCTTCGAATAAGAAATCAACCAAATAAGTCGGAATAATAAATCAACAATGTATTTTTGACGTAAGTAAATTTAAATTGTTTAATTCATAATCTTGACAAGATCGTGTCAACTGACACGGAGTCAATAAAATTCCCAGTGCACACGGTTGAATTTGAATAATGAAGACTGTAGAGGTGTCCCAAGTTCCAAACCGGTTGTTTATTCCTACCTAATATCCTTACTGACTCTAAAAATACTCTTATATTGATTTCTCAGAGCACTTGAAAACGTTATCTTTTCGGATAATGCCACCATGACTGGCTCGGCTCTGTTTATACGCTCTCTCAAGTTTAATGATGTAAGTTTGGAGATAAATAACGCTTTTCGTGCGGGTGGCCTACGGGTTAGATATTTACCAACCGGAGAAATTCCTAACATCATGTTAGAAATATTTTCTGAACCTAGCGTGGCTCCTTTTTCATTTGGTCGTACTGCCTTTGGTAATTAAATTTATTGGACTTACAAGTTTTTAAGGTTCTTAAACCCCCGAACACAAAGATAAAGTTGATAGAGGCGCCTGTTCATACTTCCGCTTGCTTATAGAATGCGTATTACAATGGCAAGCGTTTTGCTGACTCATTTATAGTCCGAACGGCTAAGGAATGCTCTCCCAAAAACAGTGTTTCCTTCAAGGTATAACCTAAGTCTTTTTAAGTCAAGAGTGAATGGGCATCTCATGGGCAAGCGTGCTCCACCTTAGACAACTTCGTCACTTACTATCAGGTGAGTTGTTGACAAACGCATGCCCATTTTACCATAAAAATAAAGCTCAGGGGAATGCAAACAGAACTATTCAACGATATGAACTGAGTTGAACAGATTACAACCCAAGTTTTGTAGACAGTGGTGCTTGTAGACGTTGATGTGATGCAGCTGCGTAATCGCGGTATCTGACTGAAGCGCTTCAGACCGCGCACCGGTGCTCTCGAGTACCCATCGATACTGCACTTGGTATCAATTAGTTCGGCTCTCAGCATTTTATCGAAGAGTAATGCGGCTTTGTATAGTTCTAATAGGATTATTATGGTAACAGATAATATAAATAACGCCCAACGATCACATACATAGATCCTGGACCCTAACTAGGATTCCCCGTGTCTTGGACCCTGGATCCTGTCCCTGACCCAGGAACAAGTCTTTGCCCTTCTTTTTTTTGTCTGTGCACAAATACTTGTCCTACCGCGGGAATCGAACCCACAGACTCTTTTGAGCCGACCTGCTCAACCACCACACTACAGAGGTTCTCCATAGTATGGGTTTGGGTATTGGTATAAATAAATTTGAAATCTTAAGAAATAATAATGTTCTATAATAGTAATAATAATAAGAGCCTGAATACGTGTACATGTAAAGACAAAATTTGACGTCGTGGTTGTGGGTCGTAAAAAAAGATAACGGTGTATTATAAATATAAACGGATAGCTAGACTTATGGCGATAGGCAGGACACTTCAGCAAGGCGATCACGTAACACGATTGCGACGTATAGAAGCACAAATTTGTATGGATTTGACAATGTTATGTTTCATACGAAGCTTATGGAAATTTTCAAGTTTGGAATGAAATTTCTCCTGCTGCGTTGCAATCAAAGTTCCGTGATTTCCATTGTCGCTACATGTTCAAAATTACCGGTACAAAACGGAAACGATTTTTTGACACGAGGTCGAAACGAATTTTGTGACAGAGAGGAGGTCTAATATCTAAGACATAGACTGAGACATAGATATGGAATAGGTAGGATAGGTGGGTATTTTTTGATGTTGGAACAAAAACTAGCAGAAAATTTTAATGATAAGTTTGTAGGTAGTTCTATAGTAAAATGTACCATAAGAAATACCTGTTTTCATGTTTATTGTTTATCAGTTTGTGTAACTTTTATATGAAAATCGTGGTGACATCAATCATAAA
Organism: Ennomos fuscantarius; assembly: GCA_905220475.3. Lineage (NCBI taxonomy): Eukaryota > Metazoa > Arthropoda > Insecta > Lepidoptera > Geometridae > Ennomos > Ennomos fuscantarius. Next base: position 7,391,435 of record HG992037.1, on the reverse strand, counting down.
TTCTGATAGTAAAATTTATATGTTGCAAATGAGGTGTACTGGAGAGCTTATCAGTGAAGTCGTCTAGTGGAGTACAAGTAATTAAAATATCACATCAACATAAGTAACAGTTAATCTGTTAATGTTGTCACGAAAATTCGTGGGACTATATATTAATTCAATATGGTTTAGTTCTCGACAGTAAAATGTTTGATGATAAGTAATTAGAAACAAAGACAAAGAACATAATTATGTGTAAGTTTACTTTCAAAATGTACGTTTTACCATGAACAGCTCTGAATCCGTGTTAGCTATTTAAAATCCTATAGGACAAGAGATAGTAACCAGCCCCCGCCCCGCGCACAGGCGGTAGACAAAATGGTCTTTCCTATGTTTTAACACAAAATGATAGTTTTTACTCCACTTGACTAGCAAAGCAAATATACCTACAAGAAATACGAAGGCAAAAAAGCAGTGTCTTGTTTCATAAATTATAACTATAAAGCAAGTGGCGTAAAACGAGGAAAGACAATTTTCACCTCAGCAGCTCGAACAGGCACCCTTTGCTGCGAGAACAGTATGCAAAATCGCATTTCGTAGTAAAGAAATAATCTCATTGGGAATTAGGATGTTGGTTTAGTTATGAGAACAATTATTATATCACCGGAATGAAATGCTCGAAGAAAGTTCACCAACGCTCTTGGTTTGGGTATTTTCTGCGCTCATTGCAAACATTCCTTACATTCCATTCCATTCATTCGAGTTATTCTCGTGTAACAATGTCTTGTCGTGCAAAAGATGTGATGTCATGTTAAAGATTCCTATCAAAATAAATGGCTTGTATTTGCACAAGACTGCTCCCATGTTTATTTTGCTTTGAGATTATACTGGAGATCCGCATCTCTGTTACTTGATTTTATAGAAAATGCGTTTGGAAATTTAGCATGTCCACTGATCCGTCCACAGCTAAGTACCTACACTTGGATCTACGATGCCTACAATAGGTGAGAAGAGCAAAAAATTGTGTCAATATTTCCACGGAAACCAACGTAAACAAAAATGTACATTTACAACCGGGGTATTTTTTCCCAAATTCCCCTTTAGAGCACATTTTCCAGTTGTAAATCCGAGGTTTGCTTAATGCCCACAAGTACTATTCTTACCGTATAGGTACGTAAACGCTGTCATTGCCATTATTTAAAATACCTAGCTTTCAGTTAATGAAGTTAAAATGTAATTATCACCAATACATTTTGGCGTAGTTGTAAATTGTGACTGGAATACAATTTAATTATGGAATGTTCAATGTAGTTGGTATACACAAAAGTGTAGTATAATGTAACCTCATACCTTTTTAGAAATAATATTTCATGTTTGTATAGTGTTATGTGGGTGCAACCACAAGAAATACAAAAGCAAAATAAAAACAGTGCGTTGTTTCATACATTATGACTGTTCTTATTTGTATAGTCCTTTATGTAAATCAAAACTATCACCCTTTGCCGGTCGGCAGGCAGATTGTTTGTTTTCTCTTGGTCTTTATGATAACCTTAATATTTATTTTATACTACATCATTTGCTTACTACGATAATTTATTTATGTGTTTGTTGAACTTAGTGGAGGAAACACGGAAACAAATATTGAGTGATTTATCATGATTTGTATGACGGGAAAGGCAATGTACTCTTCAATTCATCTATGTATCTGATTTTAAATTGAATAAAATGCCCGTAGGATAGAATGCGAGTGTAATATACTTGATTGTATCAAACGTTGCAGCCATTGTATAACCGTATCATAGAAACATTGAATGAGAAAAGTTCTAGCGCTGTTGGCAGAACTGTGGGAACTATCGGAGAATGTTGCGTTGACGCTGTTGATGCTCGACACACAGTCGCCCTTTCAGTTAGGGTTCTTTTGCTTTGGGGGCATTTTTTGCATGAACTGGCGTCGACTGCTTGATAAACAAGTCGGATAGACGACGCTATTACTCTTGCCGCCGCCGTATCTTTAAAAGTGGCACCGGTGACCGGATCCACCGAAATAGATTAAAGATGTCTGTATGTATATTCATCTTAACTGCCGACTACTTTTTATAACGTCTTAAATATTTAGCCTCCGGAAGCACTTTGTTAAGGGGTCATAAAAATTGTACACCGGCTTTCTTGCTATGTTCAAGTTTTATCATTTTGTTGGTTGTCAAATATGTACTTTTTTCTTCTAATAGTTGCTTCTTGTTAGTTCTTTTTTCATTAAGTTTAAAGATGTTAATTGTAGTGTCTAACTTTTTACATATTGGGAAGTGTTATTAAATAAAATAAATATGTAATGCTAGATCATTCTCGCACGTAGATGATTAACAAATTAAAGCTGTTACGTCATTCTAATCAAATGATAAAATGAACGGTGAACAATTATAGTCCCCTATCTCTCGCCAAACCCCTTATTTAAACAAGTTGCAGCTGCTGGGTGCCAGCCTATGCTTTTAACCATAATTATAGTTGAGTAACAGTATAGAGCAATTATACTTCCTACTTTTTATTACATTAACGCTTAAGCTTTTGACTACTAATCAAGACGTGGTCGTGGCTCGTCATACTTATTCGAGTAACGTAACACGGAGCCTTGAACTCTTTGACTTCCTCAGTTTTATTGCATTAATTTACAACCTCATTTAATGCTTCAATTTTTGGGTCTTTTGGTATACTATCGATTCGTCAGTGTAACTTGTAGCCGTGGAAAAGGTTCCAGGAAAAGTCCAAAGTACTCGTTGTTCCGTGAAATCTATAAGGCTAGATTACCTTACGCCGCGTTCCAGGTATAGGAAGTTTACTTACTCGGTGCATCGAGCTGCACATGCACTCTGCATGATTGAATAACATACCTACACAATATCATTCATGTTGTAATTACTTTTAACTATGTATGGTTGTTCTCCTTACGTTGGCAATTGTCTTATATGAACTCTGCCCTACAGTCTGCTTAAATAAGTAGTCTATCATCGAACAATACCTTATTGTCAGCATTGCCTTCACCTGAATTTTATTTGTCCCTGGTTTCACAATTTCCTAATAGAAATTGTATGTGTACATTATTATCTACCTACCGAAACATTTAGATATCTTTATCGCTTACGATCATGAATGATAAGTATGATAAAACTCCTAAACATTAATGTAAAAATTATTCCATGTGCTATCTTACCTAAGCAAATGTTTGCTTCATTTTGAAATCGATAATCTAAGATAATTCCATAATTATATACAAAAACACACGCAGTTGTCCAGTATTCTATCCTCCCGTAAGATGAATCGATAGACTATTGACTAATTATATACGTACTACATACACATTTACTTTCTAACTTCTAGTACAATCATCGTTACTCCCGTAGATTCATTTTGTCCAGTAAAGGTTAGCGCGGCTAGTATACAGCTCAAATCATTTTTGTGATAGGCAGTGTAACTAGTAGCATTAATAAATAAAGGTGTTTAAATCATCGTGTGGTCATACATCTCTTAGGTACTACCTGCCTCATACCTGACTTAAACATAATCATGCAGTTTGCGTAATAAAGTATTTCGTCAGGCATACCGGGGCATACTCTATTTACAAGCTTGGCAGACGATCTGGCACTGAAAACACCAACGTGCTATTAATACATTGTCGTCTTACTAACAATTTTTTCCATATAATTTATGCTACTGGTCCGAACCAACAACTGATGCCTCTGCAGTCAGACTGTATGCTACCTTTGTTACTGGCTTTGATTCTATTTTATGTATTATAATAGCTTGTATTTTATTCTACCAGTATGAGTTAGATCCAATTATCATTTTAAACACTCAGCCACTGGGTTCTGCCTTTTTTAGGCCATCGTCGGTGTGACCTGTTGAGTTCCAATAAAATCCGACCAACCAACTGCAGCTAGCTAACGCTTTGAGCCAGCTTTGAGCTATGTTGGTGGATCTTGTTTGCTCTCTCAACTAAGATACTGAACGTTATTATTTTACGTAATATCGATATTCGTTTGTCATGTGTTTGTTCTTTTAGTCAAATCTGAATTTAGGTGATTAACTTTATTTGACTAAAATTTACGCATGCGACCACGGCTGCATAATGTATAGCAATAGATTCAATATTACATTCAATTTAATTATATTCTAACACAATTCCCTACATAATTTGCAAAAGAAACCATAAAAAATCTAATTTAAGCAGGGTCAGAAGTATAGATGTCACCGATGACTTCCTACGTGCATACTTACTTACCCATTACTTATACTTTGTGATTTGCCACACATACATCCCATATCATATTGTTGCATAATATAATTTACTAGCTGTACCCCGCGGTTTCACCCGCGTGGTGAAAACATTCTTAACTTTTTCTTACGAACCTTCTCCTGAAAATAATAAACACAATAAAAAAGAATTAGCGAAAATGTTCACCCGTGATGCGATGACCAAGGGAAATAGAGATTCATTTTTACGTATTGAGATTTTTTACTATTCCTTATTTCTGTAGAATAATATTTTTTAAGACTGGCCACGTTTCATCAAGGTCAAATTTGTATTTACAAAATTTGAAAACTAAATAAGCGTAATGTAAGCTTAACTACTTTCCTTTTCCTAAACATAACTAACTAATCAAGCATCCCCTAACCTTGCCCTAACCCCTTAGAACGTCAACTGCAGTTACGGCAAGCAGACCCCTGTAGATTCCGGAAATTAAAGCAGACGTGTTTGTCCGATTTTCTGTTATGACGATGTGATGTGAGATTAGACGATAGTGGAGCGAAAAACTCGTTAACCACCCGCGTAGCACGTTGATTGGGAATGTTATTTCCATTTCTCCTGTCTCCACTTTCAGTTTTATTTATGTTACTTGACAAATAGTTCTACTTTATGTACATTAGACAGAACATTTCACTCATGTTAGGTCAGGTGTAGTTATCTAGCTCAATGGTCGCAGGTGTCAACGTGAATTGTGTAGGTATACAGAAGATTTTTGTTAGTTAGCGAAAGTTGAATAATAAAACATCATACGTGTCATGACCGAGAAGATAGTCTAATAACTACTGACTGGAGTGACTGGTCAGCTCGACGTCACGAGTTGCCGGCGCGCCCGCCCGCGCCGTGCCTTTCGCGCGCCGCTGGCGATGTCGTGATTGCATGTTGATTTCGCGCCACGGTTACCTCGTCGCCGATTGGTCTACGAGCCTGGCGTGATGTTACGATACGGAGGCGCGTGCGCGCAGTGTAACCTTCCCGGCGACGACGGTGCTGCCACTACCAGACTATCAACTCGTCTGCACTACGCTACACCGCGCCGCTGGTTGCCGATGACGTCGCCGAACGGTTCTTTTCAGTCACGCCACTCACTTTGAAGGTCACCGCACTAGTCTTGATGATGGAGACAAAGTTGATAACAGCTGTAAACAATATGGATGTGATTGACATCAGACTCATGAGACAACTTTTAAACATTCAGTTACGAACGAATTGAAGCGTTTATATTTTATTGTATAAACTTTAATACCTTTAGCTTACTTCATAAGTTACTGTTTGCCTTAACAAATTGCAACACTCTTGTCAGAGTATATATTTTAGGTTACTTTAAGTGTATACTTAAGCACCAAATATATTTAAGCAATAAATAAATAAATATCACTCAACATTTTGGCAGATGTAATTAATACCTTCGTAGTAGGTAGGATATAACTGTGTATCGAAATACACAGTTATATCCTACCTACTACCATAATAAGATTAGGCGATTCGTTAGTTTTATATAGTACTTAGAATGCCATGAAAACTTATCTGGTATAGGTTTTTTATGTTATTGAATGATGCGTCGAGCTAGTCGTTCACCTGCTGTTAAGCGACACGGCCGCCCATAACAGAACAGTGTCACTCGGAACTCTAAAATGAGATTGTGATGAGATGTCGTTAAGATTAAATGTCGTAATTTGTATGATTCATAAAGGATAATAACTAACGAGGTTGGCAAGATTCACGAGCAAGTTGAATACTACAATCCACTGTATCCAATATTTAAAGAAATGTAATAGATTATGTAATGTGAAAGTCATACATCATCACATCAGTGTATTCAAGAATGAGTAAATAATACCGTATTTGCACACAAAGATAAATAATAAATATTCACCTAACCAAAAGTGTCATGCGTTCCATGGTTCCATCGCCACATATGTAACATAATGTGAAAATAAGACTAAGAAGTATGAAGACTATTTGGTGGCTACTATCACTATTCTCTTTTTAGAAATTATCACTTTCACCAGTAGACGGTTCCAATATTCCTCTTATACTCGTACGTATATGAACGAGATAAAAATATTCTTACCTCATGAAACTAAAGAGATTTGATCTAAATCGTATCTTAAAAAAATCTCTAACCAATTCAAAATTAGTTTCTTGTATAATTTTCAATTATACAAGAAACTAAACATAATCCAAACCCAAACCAAAAATTCATTAAAAATCCTCAAGTTGCATCTGGTAGGTTTAAAAAATTTCATTTCGAATATATTCTCTGATTCCGATTTCGATCAATCAACCGTCCGTGAACTGACCGTGAACAAAAGTTTGCGTCATTATGACCTCACATCACGCCACTTTGTACAAATTAGTTATTTCTTGATAGGTAAGTTTATAATGATGGTTATCCGTATGGAGTTTTTAACAAAATCTAGTGCTGCATTGTAGTATTTAATTTTTATAACTTATAACTGCAAACATTTCATTTCGAACGTTGGGATTGCCTCCAACGTTGTTTCTTTTTATATTTCCACTATTTTAGTCACTGAATCATAACAGTTTAAATTGTACTTATAATTGCCCAACTATATTACATTTCTACGGCTTTCTAAATACGATTCATGAATGGTTGATGTCTTTTATTTTTGGAATCAGCTGAGCTGTTCATCGGTAAATATGGTAGGCGATGGCGGGCGAGGTAGCAAATTACGAATATTGGTGCAAGTTGCATTCGAACATGTCTGCATACATAGAAATATAAGGTTATTCCTCTAAGACTGTCTAAAAGAAGTAAGTGGTTTAAAATGAAATAAAAAAGTAATGATTCTACTAAGGTAAACTGATACATCCGTTCATGGATTATTGCAACATCTAATTGCCAATACGTAATCTGAGCAACTTTGAAGGTGAAAAATTATTGCTAAATTGCAAGCAGGTAAGCACGTGCGCCAAATCATACTAATACTACACCTTTCAATAGCGTGATGAAACGTGATAGCGTTATCAAACATGATCATTATTAGTACCTGCCATTAATCTGAAATTATTTTTAATACGCATCATTCATGAAAGTATCTGCAGCCGTCGCATTTAGAATCCCTCTCATATATACAACTTTATGAAAAAGAACCAGACGTCAAAAAATTTACATAAATTAGAAAGAATAAAAGAAGGAAAAACAACAAATAAACTGACACAAACAATAGGGTACCAGTAAAAAAAGGAATGATTTATTACCGTGTCAAAGTGGTAGGAAGAATTAAGTAGTAGAGGGAAGATATTTTAGAACAAAACTGTTGGTTTCATAAAAAATCGTGTTTGCTTATATTTCGTTTATGTGCAATCATTTTCACTGTTTTCTTGAGGGAAATTGTCATATTTCAACCTTAGAGAATTTAGAGAGCTCGAAGTCTAACTCATCTACTGTAGTGAACCCAAAGCGGTCGAAAATATCAAGATTTTATTGGAACTTTTGATAACATTTTATGCTTAGCCTACAGACAGTAGCTGTGGGTCAGTCGTAGGTTCATACATTTTTGGAAGATTGCCATCCGGCGATCAATAGCGGATGTGACCATGGAAACATAACTATTTCTCCCAACATATATGCGGCCCTGTTTGTTTAGTTTTATCGGGCAGTGCCAAGTGGCGTGATGCTTGCAAACCGCACCCTTCTTCCAACGTTCCCAATATAGTATGTTAGATAGGTGTTATGTTATCTGAGCAAATATCAAACATAGCTGTATTGACAGTTTGAGGGCGAACAACCCGTACATATGTGTTTTAGACATATAGTTTCTTCTTAAGTGTTTGTAATGCAACCATGAGTCTTTTAGTGATGCAAGTAAAATTTTGTGTGTGGGCACCGGTTACACTTCGTCGCGCTGGTAGCAAAATGTGGGGCCACTCACCTTCACAAGGCCAATTTAAATTCGAGTTGTCTGCATGATCACGACTTTTATACTTACCAGAAAGTAGTTTTACATCATCCAACTTCATTTAGAGAATCATAGTCCCTCTGAATTTTAAGATTAAAATTATAGTAAAAAAAATATGCTACAACTTATTTAGCAAGGCACAAGTTTGCTACATTTTTTTTACATTTTTTAAAATCAAGAATGTTTTTTAAAATATAATATATCAAGGCTATTTTAATAGCACTTACTGTTAAAGAAGGCAAGAAATAATAATAATTCGGAATCATTTATATACTAACCTTTAAAACCTTTCTAGCGAATTCGAATTTCTCACACCGTAAATGTACGTGTGAAATAAGTTACGTATTTGATTTTCTAAGATTAGACTCATCTCTCTTTCTCTTCTACACTTTGTAAAGATTATGATATGAAAATTATATAATAGGTCTTTACCTATGAAATTGCCGTATTGCAGTACAGACTTTTTCAAACAAAAAAAAGTTTTGATGGGCTATGAATTCCAAATTCAAATTAATTTTGTTTTAAAAATATGACATTCTATTTACAATATAAGTCTTTTGTTTATTGATTAGCGTTGTTTTTTCATTACATTTCAACATTTTTCCACATAATGGATACTATGAAATTTCGTTTAATTATGGAATATGAGTTCCGTCGTGGCACCAACGCGGCACAAACGACACGTAACATCAACGACGTTTACGGAGAGAACTGTACAAACGAACGTACAACCCGTTATTGGTTTGCTCGGTTCCGTTCTGGGAATTTTGACTTGAAAAATGAACCTCGTGGTCGTCCGGAAACTTTGGTCAACAATGATGAATTAAAGGCGATTGTGGAAGCTGATGAATCTCAATCTACAGCTGAGCTGGCAGCAGCTTTTGATGTTAGCATCAAAACAATATTGGTCCATTTGCGACAGATTGGCAAGATAAAAAAGCTTGATAGATGGGTGCCCCACGAACTTAACGATCGCCAGCGCAACGTGCGCGTCGAGACTTGCCTTGCGCTGCTTAACAGGCACAGAAATGAAGGAATTTTGAACCGAATTGTTACGTGCGACAAAAAATGGATTCTTTTTGACAATCGAAAGCGCTCAGCAAGTTGGTTAGATCCTGGTTCGGTACCAAAGCAATGTGCAAAACGAAAAATGACCCCTAGAAAGGTGGTGGTCACAGTTTGGTGGTCTAGCGCTGGTGTGATTCATCATAGCTTTTTACAAAACGGCGAGAGCATTACTGCAGATGTGTACATTGAAGAACTGACCACAATGATGGCGAAACTCGCACGTCTGCAACCAGCTTTGGTCAATCGGTCGTCTCCACTGCTACTTCACGACAACGCGCGACCCCATACTGCACAACAGACTGTCTCTAAGCTGCATGAGTTGGGTTTGGAAGCTCTCTCTCATCCGCCATACTCACCAGATCTTGCGCCTACCAACTATTACTTTTTCCAAAATTTGGACAACTTTTTAGCGGGAAAAAAATTCAATTCCCGAGAGGCAGTACAAAACTCCTTTGAAGAGTTAGTTGTCTCCCGTCCTGCTGATTTTTTCAAGAAGGGCATCCATAAACTGCCAAAGCGTTGGCAAAGATGCATTGATTGCAGGGGTGATTACTTTGAATAAAAGAAATAAATAAGTTCGAAAAAAAATACTTTAACTTTTTTCAAACAAAACGGCAATTTCATAGGTAAAGACCTAATATTATTCTTGTTACAGGTGTTCTTGGAGATGTCAAAACGGAATTCAATATCGGCGATGATGGAGCTGGCTTCCTTCAAACGGCGTTTGTGGTCTCATACATGGTGTTTGCTCCTATGTTTGGGTATCTGGGAGATAGATACTCGAGGCGTCATATTATGGCCTTTGGCGTCGCTCTGTGGAGTATCACCACCTTCGGCGGATCCTATTTGAAAGTAAGCGTTATAATTGGTGTAACAAAATATCTGAGGGATCATTTATCGGCTTCTTGGTAGTTGCCAAGATTAAATTGCCATTGATTGGTATTGCAACATTTTATTACGCCCGTAATTAAAAGATCGTGAACGTGATTGGCCTGTGTACGTCAAAAGGTTACAAACAAGTTAAAGTGGTAAATTCCGTGCTCACGTTTCCCACAGTGATATATCCAATTTTTAACAAGCCAGCTCGTTCAAACTCAGCAATCTACCTACGTGAGTTAGCAGAACATAATTTGTTTCCAGGATTTTCACTGGTTCACGCTCTTTCGTGGGCTTGTAGGCATCGGTGAAGCTTCATACTCCACGATAGCGCCGACCATCATCAGTGACCTGTTCGTCGGCAACGTGCGCTCTAAAATGCTCGCATTCTTCTACTTCGCTATACCAGTGGGAAGGTGAATAATATTATAACGAACAGTCACATAATTCGCCCTATTTACACAGGTCAAACTATTTTTGTTGCAAATTTAAAATTGTAAAATGTTATTAATCTGAAAATGGGTTATTAATCTATACATATAAGATTCAACGTCCCGACTGACTGACTGACTGACTTATATATCTACGCACAGCCTAAACCGCTGGTTCTAGAGACTTGAAATTTGGAGGGTGTATTCTTTGTAAAGCGTGGGTATCCACTAAGAAAGGGTTTTTCGTAATTCCACCCCTAAGAGGGTGAAATGGGTGGTTGAATTATCAATGAAAAAGGTTCTTCTTCGTTTCCTATAGGACACGCCGGTGAAGCCGCGGGCAGAATTAGTTGTATCATAAAATATTATTAAGTGTCTTCATCCAAAATAAAACCATTAATTTATATTGAAAAAATATTTGAAGTTTGAAACGGATATTGTATTATAAAATATTAGCAAAGTGTCTTCACCCAAAATAAAACCATCCTGGCGTTGCTTATAAAAATCGCTAGCAACTTATGCAATTGATGGGTTTCAGTAATTATTTCATCGTCTTTGCCAAACACTGTATTACTTGACCTTCGGAATTACAGATTATATTATGACTGTGTAGACTGGCATTGCATGTATACCGTAGCGAGAGGGGAATTAAGTACATACATACATAGACTTTCGCTGCGATTGGCTTGGAATGCCCAAAATACCGCTATTCACAATGGTTAAACTCTTCACTAACATCCACGTTCATAAACGCCTATAGTTAGGGAAACACTTGGAAACTATAAAATAACAAAAAGATTGTTTGCCCTAATTATCTACACACTCAAAAACGAATTCGTATATGATTTTGAATTTTATTACATATATGTATAGATGATTTATATATATTTATTTGAACGTCTTGTCCTACCGAAGGAGTTCAGTTTTTACTAAAACTTTTTTCTTCCAGCGGTATGGGTTACATAGTAGGCTCGGTCGCAGGAGCGATTGGTGATGATTGGCGCTGGGGTCTGCGGGTGACCCCACTTCTTGGTGCTGTAGCCGTCATGCTCATCGCATTGGTCATGGAAGACCCTCCGCGGGGTCACGCGGAGGATAGCCAAATGAGACCTACTTCTTACATGGAAGATATACGGGCTTTGATTAGAAAGTAAGTATATTTAATTAAAGCTATTTAAACAGAGTCTAAAAGGGAATTATCGATTCCGTTCTGTTCCTTTGAACTTGACTTATCGAAGTAGAAAACTTTATAGAATAAAAAAATCTACTAATCTAGTCATTGATTTAAAAAAAAAGACCTTAATTTTTTCCAATTTTTACTTCGTTTTTGAAACACATTTTACGTGCTAGGCCAACTCTTAACTACTATGACATCATTTTTATTTTTATTAAAGGACATTATGGTACTTTGATTTAATGCTAAGTCCGCGTGCAAAGCGCAGGAGACATGCGATTGCAATACTCTCATATACTTTATAAGTTAATGTAATTCCAGTTAGGGCACGAAAGCATGCTGATAAATACAGTTTACTGAAGAATATTTATACGATAAATATTTGAAGACACAGTTATTGGTTTCGTAACTATAAGACCGTCGTATTTATATTTTATATGAAAACAAGTATTTGTAAACGTGAAGGCTCCATGACCGGTCGCGTGATGTCTGATGACGTTGCTTATAATTCTAACTAAATTTCCGTCACTAACTAACACATAATAGTTAGTTAGATGCGAGAGTTAAATAATACTAATGGTTATTATATTTTTTAGTTTATAAAAATATACATATTGTGTATAAAAAAATGTCTGAATATTTTTTTTTACCTTGACGGATAATATAGGACAAAGCATGATTCAGATGAATACTGATGATGATGATGATGTATTTACAATTATTTTTTCAACATAATTCAACAAATCTGACGTAATTTACTCCTTTCAAAAATATACGCAAATGATTTCGTTTTTATAGATGTAAGGTGTAGGAGCTGACTTCATTATCAGACTTTTACATATAATACTACTTATGCTTTTTTTGAAGGGTAGAAATGCCCTCGCACTTCCTCATACCCCCCATATAGTCCCACATACCCACCACCCCTTGGTGGCAGGGGGTATGTGGGACTCGAACCCACTAACAATATTTTGTATTTTTCTTTACGTAAGTGATGTTTTTTCAAGTTTGTGTCAATATTCATTAGTACAAATTGGTAATTTCAGTCCGTCGTTCATGCTGTCGACGCTAGCGTTTACATGCGTCGCGTTCGTAACGGGTGCACTCGCGTGGTGGGGCCCGCTGTTCATATACCAGGGACTGAAGATGCAACCCGGCGTCGACGTCACTCTTGAGAGGTGAGCATTGTGAAATAAGTTATACTATAAACAAATAACAAAAAAAAAGAGTGTGCTTCAAATCACACGACTGAAGTAAAACTTCTTTAGCTCCATCTCTCTTGCCCCTACATTAATAAACGAAACGTACTTAACTCTTTTTTTCTATCTTCCGTTCCGTTTTCTATCCTCACCAGCTTACCCCTAAGCGTGCCTAAAGAAGTTTTACTGCAATAACGTCCAACGATCACAAACATAGATCCTAGACCATAACTAGGATTCCCTGTCGGGACCCAGAAACTACGAGGACCATGGTCCCACAATACCCAGACACAGAACAAACGCAAACGTAAACCTGCTGCCTTCAGGCTATGAGCCGACCTGCCCATCCACCACACCATAGAAGCTGAAAGTAAACAACGAAAAATTTATAGATAAGGCGCCCAAATAAAACAGATATTCTGATATATTGGTTTATGAAGATCCTAATTGCAGTCGTCATTAGGACATGATGGAATATTAATTTTTAATGTAAAGTTAAGATTTGAACCCGCATCTATCCGTCTGTAGAGCTGTAAGTTACCGTGACTAAGGTCAAGTGAGCTCATACCATTTGACTTTTGACGTTTCTCCGCCGGGAGACGCTGTAACTCGTCCGGTGACGCTGTAAAGGTCGTTAGAGACCACCAGCATCACCGCGTTCAAAAAAAATCTTTCTCGTTTTACACCTAACTTTAAAAAAAATCTGTTGATAACGCTCAGCAGGCGATAATTCATAAATCTTTATAATCGACGATATTTTTTTAATTGTGCTTTTTTTTATTCTTCTCGTCTTTCACCGTCTTCTCGTGTCATATTACGACGCCTTTTTAGAACATATTACTATTCTCTATCAAATTAGTTTTATTTTAATTAGTAAAAAAATATACTTACGACTTTGCACTTTGGAAAATAACTCAACATTTGTATTCATATATGGTATTAAAACAAAATTGTTCTATTATATCATTCCCTGAGAATGCGATTCTTTCGATAAATAGTAAATTAGTTGGTAATTAAAATACAATTAAACAGTCGGAGTTGTTAACTATTAGCTATATTAGTAAGGCAATAAAAATGCTATTTTGAGATTGGAAAACAAAAAGATATTGAATAAACTCTAGAATTAAAGTGAATGGAAAATAATTATAGAAATATTTATATTTCAGCATTAATATTTTAATATTTAACATTTAAATTTCTATAAAGACTAATCACCCTTTTCCAAAAGTAAATACATGCAATTAAGTTGTTATGTTTAAATGATTCATAGCCACTTAAGTTGATATCTTTTGTGACAATTTTTTTTGTATATGTATGTCAAACTTAATTTAAATAAATTGTGTTCTTGATATGAAAGTACATATATAAATGTGGCAGCGTCTCGTACAAGTTTGGCATCGTGGGGATGTTCGCGGGGGTGTTGGGAGTCCCGCTGGGGTCCGCCCTGGCGCAGCGTCTCCGCCCCCGCATAGAAGACTGCGACCCGCTCGTCTGCGGATTCGCACTTCTCGTCTCCTCTCCGCTCATCTACTTCGCCCTCATTGCGGTCGAGACATTCGTCGGCTTCTCTTATCTACTCATCTTCTTGGGCATGATGACTCTCAACCTTACATGGTCGATTGTCGCCGATATGACACTGGTGAGCGCTTTCTGACTTGTTTCACGGCTTTGCTTTATTTATGCAGTTCCATAATAATAAATATTAGGGATTTTACCGACTTCAATCCCAATGAGAACATCATTGTAGTAGAAATTGAGATACGCATTATTAAGGATAACTCAAATAGTACTTGTCAGAACTTGATCAAATTGGGATCACGCGGGAAGCACCGGCTTTCAAATAAATAAAAAATCATCAAAATCGGTTCACCTCTATACTTTAGAGTTGCGAGTGACACTGCAGCTGATATGGGCAGCCGTGTCGTTTAACATCAGGCGAACCGCTAGTTCGTTACGTCATTCCTTAACATAAAAAAAACCCAGTCGAAAGCATTGAGGTAACAAACATAAAAAAATATAGTCTAATTTAAAACCTCCTCCTTTTTTAAGTCGGTTCAAAAAACGTTCATATAATTTTGCTTTAAAAATTACACGTGTTCGTTATATTATAAGCTTACTATAACGTGATTTATGGAACTGCATACATTAGCCACTATGTAAATGTCAGTCACTTTCCCGACGTTTGTAAGTTTCCGCTATAAAATGCTGATGAGTCATAAACAAATGAAAACGGAAGTGACGAATAGTTCGTAAAGCCCTTGCTTGCTTTTAAGCAAGTTATAAAGCAGAAATCGTCCACCAGTCCGAACGTTTTAAAAATATTCCAATGAGACGTCACATACAATTCCCCGTCATACTATCCAACCCCCCAATATATCATTCATTATGCTATTACACGAATGACGCTTACACATAAAATACAATTAAGTATAAAAATGCTTCCAAATATTTAATTTGTCATTATTAATTTGATTATGGCACAATATAAGCATGAGCAATCTTGTAACCATATTTATAGCTAGGTTATGTAAACGACCCTGCACCCTGATTCACAATTCATCGGAAACTACATTCTTTGTCTCTTTCGTCCTGAAGTAAATAAAGGAGACGGATAGTGTAGGTTTCCAATCGGTACATTTTCGATTTATTGTGAAACGGGTTGGTTGTATAACCTATTACATGTAACCAAGTGTAACCATCCCCATATACATATTATGAATATAGGCATAATTATAATGATTGACGCTGCCATCGCGCATTTGTGCCTGTCTATTTCTACGGGAATAGCATGGAATGTCCAATGGCGCCTAAACGTTGAAACAAAATTTCAGTAAATAATTGGTGTGTCTCACATCTCTACTTGAAATCATTTGTGTTTAGGATTGACAGCTGAAGAAATTTTGCAAGAAAATTTAAAAAAAGGCCTTTCGATGCCACGACACGATGTAGCCATCGGCTATCCATCGGAAATCCACTATTTTTGTTAAGAATTTTTAGGCTAGGATTAGCGCTCAGCTCATATTTTTGTACGTAATTTATATTACCATATCATAGGCTGCAAGCTAGAACTATTAGCTCTCCAACTTTGTAAGGGGTGAACTAATAGAGCCCTGACGAGACACTGCATGGAAATTTTATCATTTATTATAAACCTACGCAGGTCAGTGCTTCTTCACCGGGGTTCAACTTATTTGCACTTTATTACAAGATATTAAGTTAACTGAAATTAAAAAAAGTTCTTTCACAACATTCCGTATCGAGTTCTCAATTCTTTCCTGGAAACTAGCTCTTCAAGGCTAGAGCGAATAGGTACCTTTTAAGTTTGCTACATTTTCGGCCACACCTTCGCTTACCATAGCCGAATTGGCGCCCAAAGGTTATAAAAAAACGTGTGTGCTTTAGACCACACGACTGAAGTAAAACTTCTTTAGATTAGCTCCATCAATCGGCCGGTACAACTTTGTTATGTTGACAATGGAGATCTACGTTAATCAACAACTTTCAACTTCGTTTGCCTCGCCAGCTTACTCCCCTAGTCAAGCGTGCGTAAAGAAGTTTTACTTTAAAGAAGCATTCTAAACACAAATGGTTTCAAGTAGCGCAGATACTCCGTACATTGGCAATGAACGCATGTATTGACGGCAAATTGCACTCGTACGAAGGGTGTCGTTCGCATTCGGCGCGATCACGATGGCTTCCGGCGTCCTGGGGGTCCCGGCAGGCGCGTGGCTCGGGGCCGCGCTCGTGAAGCGGTACCCAAGGGCTCACCCCGCGCTCTGCGGCGCCGGCCTTCTCGTCTCCGCGCCCGCCATGGCGCTAGCCATCACACTCGCGCACTGCTCCTTCTACGCGCCCTTCCTACTCATGTTCATCGCAGAACTAGCATTGAATCTCAACTGGGCAATCGTGGCCGACATGTCGCTGGTAAGACCGCCTTCCGCGATCGCTCATCGTACCGCCATGCTCAATAGGGTTATTTGACTAAATTTTCTTTGAAACCAAAATCATATTCCTCAAAACAGGGAAACCTGAAAACAGAAATTAAATATCTCAAAAGGCATGTTACAATACAGATGAGTCAAACTCGCTGTGACGTCCACCAAAGTAACTTTATAGTTGAATCTCTGCGAACAACATAAAAGACAACTGTTATGTTATAAATAAAATACGCATACGTTTTTAGAGTTTCGGGAGAAGGCTCCAAAAACTTTAAAAACCATCCCTATTAATATATTCGCAGTTTATTTTATTCTTTAAATTAAGTACATATTGTAACTTTTTAGTTTTAACCCAGTTTAAGGAATACAATAGTCAAAACCTATTGCATGCGGGGGCGATTCGACGATTTTTTTGGTTTTGTTGCGTAGTTTTGTTGGTAGTTATAATTTTGGTCGATTGACACGGTTTTGGTGCATGCAATTGGAATGGTATTTTTGTTGCGTAGCTTTTTAATTAGCTTTGTATCGCTTGCAAGTTGTTATCAGTCACTCATTATAATGTACATGAGGTTCACCGTTGCCTGGTTGATGAGGTTTTACTCCCGACAGTTGTGTTGTCTCATTGGAATATTTTAAAACGTTCAGACTGAGTGGGCTGGTTTCAGTTTGTTTGTGAAAAGCGCCATCTATTGAAGTTCGGTGGTAGCACGTTGCCTCTTTGCTATGTAAGCAGTAAACTTGATCTCATAGTACGCAATTATTTGAATAGATGGCGCTAAGGTAAAACCTTTTCTTTTAGTAGCTAAATTGTAGTAGTGTAGTGTGGTGTGTGATATTGAATTTCTTGTTTTGGCTGTAGATTATAGTTTGGTAGCTTGTAACTAGCATATTATTTTTCTTTATCTTGCACTGTAACTCATTTCTTAAACCATTACAGCCTTATTAATAAACACGAAGAAGCTTTAGACTAGTTACACCATCTTTTGTCTCTTTCGATCCAGCTAAATATTCAAGTAGCAAAAAAAGGACAAAAGCTGAAGTAATTAATCCGAGACTAATACCCGTTTATTAATAAGGCTGTTAAAATCTTTCGCATTAATTCATGTGTTTGTGTTTTATAGTACGTGGTGGTGCCACCGCGAAGGTCTACAGCTGCAGCTTTCCAGATATTAGTATCACATATGTTTGGAGATGCTGGTAGTCCCTACTTAGTTGGATCGGTATGTATTTACTGTATGTTTACTTTATATATACTTTATATTATTATGTTGTAATCGAAACATCATTGACGTATATTAATACACTTTATTTTCCATCAAACTTTTTAGGACATTATTCAATCAAGATCTATATTGTCTTCTTTCTTATAAAACAGAAATCAGAACAACTATCCCCATAATTTAATCATGTGAAAATTAACTAAACAGTTTTTTTTCAGATATCGGAAAACTTAAAAAAAACCCTGTCGTCGCCGTCGTTGCCACCCACCAGTGATTACGTGCAGTTCAAGTCATTACAATATGCACTGTTTGTCACGTGCTTCGTGGAGGTCATCGGAGGCATATTCTTCCTGCTCACAGCTTTCTACATCGTCCGGGATAAACTGAGAGTCGATCGAGCTATTGCCGGTAAGAACGCACTATTATAAAATAAACCTATAGTAACACAAAAGCAAGAGAAAAGAGCGTACATTTATATTTCACTCTTTACATAGTAGTGGGAGTGAGAAAATATTTCAAAAGCGCGCGTATTTATATAAAGCTCATGCATGACGATTCAAATCTTTATTTTGTTGTACTTTTTAATACCTGATTATTGTTTTTCTTTGATCCCAACTTATGATTTAATTTTCTTCTTTCGTACTCCAATTGAACTTTATTTCCATACAAAACTTCACATTGTTTCAGTTGCTTCAAAAGTAGTTTAGTCTGCTAGTTTGCGTTTAGGTGAGTTCAACATAACGAGCTTGCTGTGCATGGGTGTAGCTATGTGCCATTATCATGGGGCTTGCAAACTCACAAGTTATTGATATCGAGACTTTAGAAAACGAAAACGATCGCGTCTCCGCATCGTATTATTTTCCAAAACTTGTGTCATTTTCAGTGTTAGCGCATAAAATTGGTGGCATTTTATTCGTTAAGTGCTGAATTACAGGCATGAGTGTGGGAAAGTGGTATAATGGTGGTGAAACGTTTCTTTACTAGGAGTATGGCTTGACTAGACTAGACTATGACTTAACTTGACGACTTGGACTGTGACGACTTGACGTGACACATTATATAATATTATTTAACTTGAGAAATTATCAATTACTTGACACTGGCTAAATATACAAAAGTGTAGAGCCAAAACAAAACAAAAAAACATAATACAATTTTTAACTTTGTTATGTTGACAATGGAGATCTTCGTGAACCAACTTCAACTTCCGTTCGCTTCGCATTTACTAGCTTATGTACTCCCCAAACTAAAAAAAATTGTATTATTGTAATGTGCAAGATAAAATAGAAAATGACTCTGAAATGAAAAAAACTCTGGATTAGTTAGTTATTCAGCTAATCCGGTGAAATGGATGAATGAATGCAAGTAGGCCTAGGTGGCTTGTCTCTACGTTTCTCGTTCCTTGTTCTCTGTAATCCATGCGAATCCATACAAAAGTATTGAAAACAATTAAAGGGGTGAGATTAAAAGGGTTTAACTGATTTTTTTCATAAAATGACTTATAGGTATCGTGGGATTCAGCGTGAAATTATCTTCAATAATACATTCTCAAAATACCAAAATATGGCTTAAATCTCGAGATTTTTAGTCTAAAAACGGTTTATCTGTCACAGGAATACAGTTCGCTTAGCATAAAAACATTATTATATTTATGTTATTTTATCGTATTTTTACAGTAATTGTATGAATTAGTACTATATTTAGAATTTTAAAATAGAATTAAAACATTTTTAAGCAACTAAAACTTACATAAACCTTTTCTATTACCTTATAAGCACTCTACATTAAAATGAAGCCGTTGAAGTTTAAAGTCAATTTTCTCGAAACTATTTGTCAGTTAAACCCTTTTTATTCTTAACCCTTCAATTGACATTCATTACACAAAATTATGTATTATAATTGTTTTATTCATTACTCAATGAATTCTGTTCGCAGAAGCGGAAGCTCAAAGCAGGGAACCATCACACAGTTCAGCCCAAGAATAAATCGTTGTAGCGAATAAATTTGTGAGGACATTTTAATTCTGGTATTACCTCGGTCTAGATCTGTGTAGCCAAGAGAGCTAACACTAGACGCCTAGACCAATGACTTTAATATAAGGAACCAGTTACATAAAGCATTTGAAAGACACTCAACCATGTTGTAGTTGATTTGAGTGTGATGTGTTATAGCTACTTCTACGTAGATATACTATGAAAATTAAATATAGTTTACATGGTAACACTAATTGTAGAAGACTGAATAGTGAAAGCATTGTGTTGAAAGTGTGTTGTTAAAAAATGGTGTGAAAATTTTATGTTAGAGTATTTAGGCAACATAATATATTTACTGTTAGTAAGAAATTGTGCCTATGAATGAGCCAGTCAAGCAATACCTAAATCTTATTTTTTAAAAGTAAGCAGACACCATTGTAAAACGAAATCTGTTGTCGTCTATGTACATTTTGTTATTTACTCAAAATATATTATTTTACAAACCAATTTAATATTATATTTCACTGTTTGTATATTATTTTGGAATTGCGATCACATTATGATGTTAAATAATAACCACTTAAATAATTGTTTTAAATATTCGTACAGTTTAACTATAAATGTGTAATTTAACAAAACTTAATAATTGTATCTAACTGCTGTACAAGAAGGCGTCTAAGTAAAAGTTAGCTCCCATGTAATATGTATACTTCCTATATCAGGTTCGTTTTTAAGTAGGGTGTACTATCTCATAGAAGCATGTTAAACTGTACTGAATATTCAACAAGACTGATTTAATTTAATATTTGTCTAAATTAATTTCTAACATTGTTTGTACATAATTGTGTACAGAGCATGGAATTGAAATAAAAGATAATTTATTTTCGATAACATCAGTTTTATTGATAGTATAATAACACATAGTATCATTTAAAAATAATCAGGTAACCATCCTAGCCAACACTTCACAGGTATGGTGGGTCAAAATAGTTCTATTCATAATCAAAGTTTTCGATTGATTACCACACGGGCAATCCAAATCAATATAATTTAGCTAGGATGGGTAGTACATAGTATGTTCAGTAGTGTAGCTACCCGAGGGCTAGACGGGACAGTGCCCCGGGGCTCTCAAGCTCAGGGGGCCCCCTCGGACTCTGACTCACAAACTATAAATAGAACTGGTGAACATTTCTCCCACATTTAGAATATAAATAATATGGAAGACGGTGAATCTGGAGCACGTTGAATTCGGAACACGACGAAAACAAAACGAACCATTTTAAAGTTGGCGCCCTAGTTTATTTTTTGCCCCAGGGCCTTTGGTTACTTAGCTACGCCACTGAGAATGTTACTAAGATCAACAATATTATACTTATGTAATAATCAAAATCAACAATAAAATACCTCACACTATGAGGTAGATATATTCTTAAATCACAGATTGTGACATAATCACTCGTCCACTTAATTTTCTCAACATATAGAATGATGTGAACGTATCGACGCTGAAAATGTTACGAGGTTTGATGCAAAGTAGACAAACTCGAAAACTCGGCTTTAAATTATTTAAAAAAAAAACTTTGGGTAGTGATTGTCAGAACTACTTTAGACGTACATCAAGTGCGGTGGGTAATGTATGAAATCTAAGTGGATACCTACAATCTACAATGGCACATTATTAGCACTTTTATTTTTGAACATAGTTAAAATCGTACGTCGAAATTAAAATGATGCCCTATTTAACAAATTCTAAATTATTTTTACGACACAACAAATAAAACATTCAAAACAGATTGTGCTCAGCTCAGTTATGTACTGAGTTTTGGCACTATTCACGACTACACTCATAATCCTATCTAGCGAGACTAAAAAATTAAAAATAGCATTCATTATCATACATTTTTTTTAAACACACAACAAATAAAAAATCTACATTACACAAAACAGTTGCGCTCAGTGCTCTCACCAAGGCAGTTTTTGACGACCACATTCATAATCTTAAAACAAAATAATAATCAAGTATGTTTACACCTATGCAACTAGGAACTCAGATTTGAGTGTGTAACTCAAAGTTACATAGAATTGGAAATCCTTAATATAAATCTGAAACTATATCTATATACTGGTTTAAGGCGGATTATTCATAAGTGTACTTATTCTTCTGCTTTGGTTGAAGCATATAAGTCAAGTCAATATGTTAAGCTTACAAATTCAATCAAAGTGATTTATATAAGTTGACTTAGTCCTCCGAGCAGTAGCTGTTCGTGGAGTTTGTGTCATCCTTGTCACATAGTGCAATCCTCAACCTCTTAGGGTCAGGTTCACCAGAGTTAAAGCTATCACTGAGAGCTCGCTTCCCTGTAGCTACCAGTCTTATCACAGTGATGCTGTGAGGATTGCTGGAGCTGTCAGTATTGTTGCTGATGATGTCAACATTGCTGCTGCTTTCTTCTGTACAACTTGAAGAAATCGTTTGGTGAGACAGTGCCAGCTGAATTTTGTATGACAGAAGTTTTTCAACTCTTATGATGGTGTTAGAGTCCTGCAGCAGAAAAATTGGTTAGAGACTAAATATATCATTGTTAACATAATAAAAAAAAAAGACTTGGAATAAGTATCCCAACTCATCTCAAGCTGTGCATATGGTATCTATTTCCTTTAAATTGCTAGCTAATCTAATAGATAGTATAAGATAATGTGTAAAATATGCAGAATTTAACAGACAGAATTAAAAGGTTACAAACCTGCATCCATGCATGGTTCAATATTTGGTTGAGAGTGATTCTTCTGTTGACTTGCACTGTGAGCATTCTCTTCATGAGCAGTTTGGCCTGCAAACTGATTCCCTTCCAGTGCTCATGTGAGAACCTGTACCTTCCAATGAGGATCTGTTCGGTCAGTGATAAATCTTTATATTCAGGGGAGAACGGTAGGTATCCCACCAGACTGGAATTAAAGTAAACCAGTATTTATTACCATTATTTAAAGAAATTACTTTTTTTTAAATTAATTAGGTAATGTTAAATATCTTTCAGACTGATTATGAAGAAAAATATTTTAATTAGGAAAACATATATACATTAAAACAAATAACTAAACAAAATATATCATTTGAATGATTTGACTGAATTGCTAAGGCATGCTTTTTTATCTATTTTTTTTACGTTTGATAGTTTTGCTTTTGAACATTGTCTCGCCTGGTAAGTGAAGACGCGGTCGACGATGGAACGTGCTTGCCGAGAAGACACCGTTCACTCTTGCCTTGAAATCTCCCAGATTTATTTTTCAGGAAACAGATAAGTTGTTCCATTCTTTTGCCATCCACGCAATCAATGTTGAACGCTTTGTGCGGATTGGGGGAATGCCCACGATATACGGATGTTGCGTTTCCGTGCGTCATGTTGTGCGATGGTAAAAAGGCTTAATTTTTTTACAAGCTACACTCTGAAGTGTAGCTAGTAAAAGACCGATAGGCTGGCCACTTTGGGTCGATGCTCATATTACCTGAGTAGTCTATCTCGTTCGCGCATTTCAATATTTTTGAAGATAAAATGTTTGTTGAACATGATATTATTGTTGTGCATTCATAATGTTATTATCGAAAGACGATGTTGGCCAGATCTAAATATATATAACTCAAAGGTGACTGACTGACATAGTGATCTATCAACGCACAGCCCAATCCAATCGACGGATCGGGCTGAAATTTGGCATGCAGGTAGATGTTATGACGTAGGCATCCACTAAGAAAGGATTTTTCGAAATTCCACCCTTAAGAGGGTGAAATGAAATAGAGGACTCAATCAGTATGGACCCTTAAATAATGTACAAACAAGATCGAATATTACAATAAGATAAATAAATTTGAACTGGATGGTTACCAAACAAAAAATATGACTCCCAGACTCCACACATCAACTTCCGGTCCATAGCACTTGACGCCGTTAGCACGGATCACTTCCGGAGCTAAATATAAGGGAGTCCCACAAACGGTCTTCATGAAACTGTCCTCGCCAACAAACTTGCTCAAGCCGAAGTCGGTGATCTTCACTAACGTTTCTTCATCCTTACTCTCAAGTAGCACATTCTCAGGCTACAAAATATAATTAGTTTAAATATAATAAGTTTTGCGCGAGCTATACATAACATTTATTTTTCTATCTGCATTGGCACAGACACCCTGGGTCCGTGGTTTTTGTTAAATTATTTTTAATTTATTACTTTAGCTTATTATTAATCATGAGTACTTATTTCTAATTGTGCAAACACCAAAAGCAAATCAGCTTCCGCAAGCAGTACAATTACATAATATTACTAACTTTGAGGTCTCTGTGAGTGATGCCCTGAGAGTGAAGGTAACTGACGGCCAGCACCATTTGCCTGAACAAGAATCTTGTCATTGCCTCAGACAGGTGTCCATGCTTGGAAATGCGGTCGAACAGCTCTCCGCCTTGCATCAGCTCCAAGATTATGTACACAGCATCAGGAGAGTCAAACACTTCTTCTGTAGATATTATACATGGCTGCAAACAAAAGATTTGTCTTTTATCCATCTCAAGGTCATTTCTTGCCCTATGTTTTCAAGGTCATTTCTTTCCCTATGTTTCATTCAGTGATTCTATTAAAGAAAATGTGATATGATAATAAATGTAATAAAGTGTTGTTTTTATAAATTTAGGTAATACTAAAAATAAATATTGAAGTCAATAGTAGTTAGTCATTATGAAGATTTAAGTTAGGTACCTATTATATCGGCAATGTAATGAAGTATGGCTTTACAAAGTCATTTACTTACATGCTGAAGAGATTTCATAATGTTGATTTCGTTCAATATTTTCTCTGGGTCAGTCAAATGATTGAACTGACCATTAGTCAGTCTGCTCTTCTTAATTATTTTCATTGCATGCTTTGTGCATTTTGTCTAAAATCAATGAACAATCAAAATAAAACAATAATAATAGGATAGATATCATACAGAATAAGTGATAGAATAATTGAATAAGAACATGCATTTACATAGTACATTTGTAAAATCATACTTTGTCATAAACTAATCTGACGAGACCACAGGCTCCTTGCCCGAGTACCCTAGATATGTAATATTTTTGTGAGATCTCTTTGGGTGCTTGATCCTGCTCGTTTTTAAGCAAGTCTTTGAATACAAAAACTGAAAAAATAGATAACATTTTATCAAAATATAAACAATACAAAAAAAGCGGGTCAGTTCTAAACAGTTTGACAGCTCCTAAGATCACAATTATCTCTGTAGTATTTTCCAATTCCTTGGAAACAACCTCCCGTTACACCTACACTATCCCAAGCAAAGAAATCTCGAATTTGAATGTAAATAAATGTTGTAGGGTTTCTTGAAGACCCAAGTTCTAGAATCTATAAGAACCATGGATGTTTGAATGAAAACTTGAATGAAAAATGAAAACTGAAAACCCAACAAATCTCTTTTTAATAGTGATATAACTGCATTTTTTTTGCAAAAAGTTAACAAACTACTTTCATGTTTGAAGAAATCAGCTGATCTTCCTCTTTTCTAGTTCAATCATAACATAGTGTTTATATACTTTTGGGTGAAATACTTTTTTATCGCAACAAATATAGAGAATAATCGAATTTTATTGTCGTTTCATTCACTTAGTCAATAAACATCACTTTTAGGAGTGCCAACTTAGTTAGTGCATAGGTCAAACTTTATTTAGGTATTGATTAGTTGTATTTTAATAGAATTTAGTACAGATGGGCATAAGGTTTTTAGTAACAAGTTCAGTTACACTTTTTGACACTTTCAACTTACTTTTTACAATTGGATGTGTGACAGAAATCTCATCATTGTCATCTAAAACTCTGCTATGATCTTTCCCTACTTTTTGTCCATTGACAAATGTGCCATTGTAAGACAAGTCAGTTATGATAGCTGGACACTGTGCTTCTCTGTAAAAAAGTATAAGTAAATCTATTTAAAAAATTCAAACTAAACACTGCCTGCCACTACCAAATACAATAACTTACGATAAGTCCCTTTTTATAGTGAAGTGTAGTTTGCTAACATTCTTGATGATGTTGTCTTTTACCATATCTTTTTTCATAGCATATGTGCAGCTTAAAGCTCTGCCAAGGCTGAATTCTGTTTGAATGAGATCTAAAACATATAAAAACAAAGGTAATACACATGCCTGCTGATTCTAAACAACCAGTAGACATGGCAAAGTTTTTAAAATTATAATTTAATAATGTGTCTCCCAACAGAAATAATAAACCACATGAGAATTTTCTATCCATTTGTCATCTCATGTTATTAATTTTGCAGAAGATTGTAGTTACATATAATATCCAAATACGGAGACATAACAGGACTGTTTAGATATACTAAGTAACCATGAACATTAAAATAATGATGATGTCCTAAAAAAGTTGATCAGTAATTCAGCTATTTGAATTTTTTTTAGATTGTTTGAAGGTAGGCAGTTCTACAGTTTTAATAATTAACCGGCAATTTAAATCAACGTACGAACCAAAGTACTCAGGATTGTTAGCATTTTTCCAGCAGTGTTTTCCGTTCAAGGATGCTTTTGTTGAATATAGTCTTCCCCAAATATTGGGGATGCAAGATGGAGCATTTTGACTCCAATCGACTTGCGACGACTGGGTCTGAGTCTGAGTCTGAGTATTTTCGTATTCATCTCCCATGTTTTTAGTAACTCATCAACGGATAATAAATATAAACTTTCTTTACGTTGTTAAATACACGGAACATTAATTTTTTTCTTAAGTTTCATTTAGTTTCAAGTTCAACTGGCGAATGGCGCCACTAGCCATAGATAATGTAATACCTATACCTACGGAGATAGCACAGACTAGTCTCTCCTAAGTGGTCTGTGGATAGCACTAGAAGACCACAAACAAATAATATAACCACAGACAATATAATATGTAGAATATAACCGACAAAGAGTACTTAACCAACATTCTTGATATAACCCATGAGCCTAGTATTCTGATACTAGATAATTTTAGTGGATGTCGTACCACAATATAGAAAATTATAAGACAACCAGGATTTCGATTTAAAAATGTAAATCTAAATGAAAACTTCTCATAGAAAAAATCAATATGATTGGTGATTTAGTTAGTATTAAACTCAAGGAATATTTTTAGGTTTAAGCTCAGATTTTGATATAATCAATCACAAAATACTTTTAGAGAAATGGAATACTATGGCATTAGAAAGTCAACACTAAAATTCTTTGATTCCTATTTATGTGCTCGAAGTTAGTAAGTCGAAATTAAAACTGTTGAAGAGGAAGTTGATATTACACATAGATATAAAATGTCTGAAGTAGGTGTTCCACAAGGATCCATTTTAGGATCATTACTCTTTATACTTTATACAAATGACAATAATTTCAATACAATAAATTACCGCTTATAAAATTGGCAGTTATGCCTATAAAACTCCCAAGTAAAACTCCCAAAACAAAGCAACAAAAATATAACAATGTAAAGACGTGTTTTTGTAATGAAGCCGCTTTACCTACCCTTTTGTTTGTATCAAACTTTGACTATTCAACCTAAAGGTATCAAAGGACCTCGTGCCGTATTCCGCAGAACATGTGACTGCTTGAAATCGCTGGAAATCTGGATGGTTCATCAAAAGTTTGAAATGAGCGCCATAAAGTTGACGTCGAACCTGTTATTATACGAGCGAACGTAACAAGCTTTTTTTCAATTTCGTTTCCTATTTAGTTTTATAATCGTCTGAATTTAGGCTCTGCGGTATTTTGGACGAAAACATGAGTTGAACATCAGCTCTAAATAGTAAGTACCTACTTTAGCATTTTAATTGTTATTTATTAATCGTTGGATATTCGACGCTGGGGTGCCTTTCAGCGTGCCAAATAAGCATCTAATATATTAAAAGAATGCCTTTTGATTTTAAAAGTTCCACCCTAATGTAGTAATTACGCCATACTTTGTGTCTTGCTGGTATTCACGCCTTAGCTCAAGAAAGTTTAACATTTTCGTATCAAAGTATTATAAACCAGCATGTCATTGTGGGTAATGATTTTGAGATTAGCGACTTGCAAAGTAATTTCCTCTGCTTATAACGCTGTAAGTAATGTTATGACACATTCTTTCCTTCCTTGAACAACTTTGGTGTAAAGTTGAGATTTATACATTTACGAGCTTCTGCCCGCAGCTTCGCCCACGGCGTGGCCTATGGGAAAATAATTCAACCACCCGATACGATGTACACACAGACAGTATGACACAAGATACAATGTAAGAGAAACTGTTTGCCTTTCTAATAATAGATAAATAGTCAATAGTAATTTATTCATAAATGCAATTTATACATGTCAAAAATATAGGCTGTTAAACGGTTCTAGGTTAGGAGCGCTGTGGTGATCTCGTTTGGCAGTCTGTTATAGACCGACGGGCCCTTTGCATGGGTCAATATGCTTGCCTTGACCATAGTGTGCGATACTCCAAAAACTTACTCGCACTGCGTGTATGGTGTATTGTAGACTACAAGCGCAGGTTTAGTGAGGATATGAAGTAAATAAGCAGCAGCAATATGGAATCGAAGGCGCTGGGAAGATACGTTCAAATATGTGCGGGTAGGTATGTATGTAGCTGCGTACCGAACGGTGCTGGCTTAGCGACTGACTCGTTGGTCGTCTTATCTGTGTGCGACACTCACGCACACATACATGCATATATGTACGTGCCGTGCCTGCATGGTTTATTTAAGATAATTACATTTTTGGCAATTACATAAAATTATTAATCTTATATATATTTAAAATCTAATATTCTTATAATTATATCTTATTTACATTTTTTATTGAATTCTATATTTTATCTGTTTCAGGTGCAAAGCTTCTCGTCGTCTACAGTATAATAATAATATATAATAATGCTAACGCCCCATGATCACATACATACGAGTAGATCCTGGACCCTAACTAGGATCCCCAGTGTCGAGGGACCCGGGAACTACGAGGACCATGGTCCCACAACACCCAGACTCAGAACAAGTATTTGCGCTTTTTTTTCTGTGCACAAGTACTTGTCCTGCCGCGAGAATCGAACACGCCACCTCCGGATTATGAGTCAACCTGCTCAACCACCACACCACAGAGGCTTTAATGTATGCACTGTGTTTTTTATACATTTTAATGTTATTCCTCACGAACACGTTAAATAAGTAATATGTAGGTAGGTACAAATAGTAGGCGGTACAAAACGAATCTTTTAATTTGGTATTTCCACCCTTAGAGTAATAAGCGTTATATTTATATGTTTCCACCTACGTTTGGGAAGAGCGAGACCCTTGAAAAGCATTACTTTTGATACAACCACAAACGAGCTAAAGTTAAAGATAGCTAATGAGTCGCATTGTCATCTAAATCGATATCTTGTTAGAAACCTATTCACCTTTACTACATGGTAATCTACAAAACTTGTTAACAAATCTACAGAATGTTAAAAAAGTGGTTTCGATGAAAAGATCTATATGTATAAAAATGAATCTCTACTTCCCTTCGTCATTGCATCACGCCTGAACGGATGGAACATTTTCGATGATTATTTTTTTGTTGTTTATTACTGTCAGGAGAAGGTTCTTATGAAAGAAAAATTAAGAGGAAAATCAGAAAATATTCACTACTCAGGTAAAACCGCATGGCGCATCTAGTAAATTAATAAATATGAATGAAGCATGGATATAATACATAAAAAATTAAACTTGCAAATAATAAATAAGAATAACTAATGATGGTATAGTTTATAATTGAAGGGGTGAGAATAAAAAGGATTTAACTGATTTTTTTGACAAAATGACTTATGGGTATCGTTGGATTCAGCGTGAAATTATCTACAATAATACATTCTCAAAATACCGAAATGAGGTATAAATCTCGAGATTTTGAGTCTAAAAATGGTTTATCTGTCACAGGAATACAGTTTGCTTAGCATAAAAACATTACTATATTTATTATATTACATTATATTTTTACAGTAATTGTATGAATTAGTACTATATTTAGTAATTTTAAATAGAATTAAAACATTTTCAAGCAACTGAAACTTACATAAACCTTTTCTATTACCTTATAAGCACTCTACATTAAAATGACGCCGTTGACGTTTAAAGTCAATTTTCTCGAAACTGTCAATTTGACAGTTAAATCCTTTTTATTCTCAACCCTTTAATTATTCTGTACGAAAACTCTATAAATATCCGCTAGTCGGGATCCTGGGTGAGGATTTTAGATTACGTACCTAAAATCTTCCTCTTATATAATAAAAATGAATCCATTTCCCTTGGTCATCGCATCACGCATGAACGGATGGAACATTTTCTCTTATGAAAGAAAAAAACTAAGAAAGTTAGAAAATTTTCACCCGCGGCTATTTATAATATAAATATAATTATATATTTAACTTAAAATTTAATTTAAAAAAAGAGCTTCTAATAATGTAGTAGTGTATTTGTATTACATAATTCACCCTTACTATCCCGGTTGGAAAAAAAATGTAAGTTAAATTGAAAACCAGGATACAACATTAAAAAAAATCAAAATCAAATTCGATGATTCGATTATAGATATCATATTATTCTTTTTATTCCATATTTTCACATCAACCCCTATAAAATCGTTCATAATAAAAATACTGTCGTTATCTTGTTTGTTGCTGGATATCTAAACCAGTATGTTCCTTAATTGTCTGATTAAACCGTATTGAGGTGGATAGCCGTCATTAGGTCCCGCTGAGTAATTGACATGAATTTCAATACACCGTCGTTAGTGCTTAATCATCTCGTTTATAAACCTTGGAATAACATTATCTTATACAAACATAAAAATACCAATATGTTTCTTTACTTACGCGTATCGTGAAAGTAATACTGTCCACATTTGAGCGAATTTAAAATGTTTCCTTCCAAATCGATACAGACATTTTGACGTGATAGCCACACAACAATAAAAACATAGTTCATAAGTAGCATGGCTAAGTTTTCGGCCATATTTAATAACATCTTTTTAAATAAGCCTATTTTATGCAATATTATATTGTATTTTCTTAAAATGCAATACAATAATGGTAAAATCGTACGTTCGTGAGCAAATCCAGTATTTTCTCTGTAAATTCATGCAAATCTTTCCTAGTCTTTACTTCGAAGGATCGTCTAATCGAGGTCTTGCGGGGATAACATTAGCAACACAAATACCTTCGAGATAGCTTAATACAAAACCGCAAAATTCTAATGATGCCGAGTATTTCAAAACGATTTGTTATTTAAGCCTTCGGGAGATAAGATTCGGGAATTTTCATTTAAAATTACCTATTAACCAATGTTTATTGATTCGCAGAATTACAAGCTGCCTGCTACATTGCAAATAATATGGGCACGTTTAACAAAATCTCGTAGCACATAGCGTAGATAGAGACGTAGCTTGAACGTAGCATTTTGTAGCTGCCTACGCCACGTTGTGAAAACACAGAAACAAGCGGCGCCGCCAAGCGCCATAGATATGTTAACTATAACATATAATGTTAATGTAAAATAAATTGAGCTTTAAAGCTTTAGAGTATAATAGACTATCCGGATATTCGGACTCATATTCGGATATATATTATTTATCGAATATATGTATATTCGGACTGATTGGAGGCTAAAGTGTAGTCATACTTCTACTACTAGTAGTACTAGGTGGTAGGACTTTTCTGCAAAGTTTGTCTAGGTAGGTATCACCGCTTTGCCCGTTCTGCCGCCAAGCAGTAGTGTGCTCCTGTGTTCCAGTTTGAGGGCACTATAGATAGTAAAATTACTGGGCAAATGAGACATTATGTCTACACATCATGCACTAACATTTAAAAAAAACATTTAACCGTTAACCAGTCGAATGCTGACGTTTCCAAAACAAACAAAAAACCTTATAAATCATAAGATATAGACAAATAATCTCACTGATTATAGAAGAAACAAAATAGAACCACTCTATTTATTTCACACCACACACGGGTTCTTCTACACTGAATAAACACGCTACGTTAAATTAATCTATGTTGTTTTTGTCAATAAAAAAAATTAGTGTAAATATGCTAAAGTAATGCACTGACTATCTATATTTGGCTGATCGATAACTATCGGCAAAATATTAGATAACGAGCTTCTGCCCGCAGCTTTGTCCGCGGCGTGGCCTATGGGAAAATAATTCAACCACCCATTTCACCCTCTTAAGGGTAGAATGTCGAAAAATCCTTTCTTAGTGAATGCCTGCGTCATGACATCTACCTGCATGCCAAATTTCAGCCCGATCCGTCCAGTGGTTTGGGCTGTGCGTTGATAGATCACTATGTCAGACTTTTTTACTTAGATTTAGCGGAGTTACAGTAGACACTCTCGTATCAGATGAATCTCCTTGAGGTCACGCTCAATTCAGTCAAATGTTGTAATTTTAATTTCTATGAAATATGTAAATAAGAAAAATTATCACTACTTCAGTTACGGAACCAACAACTCATTTTCATAATTTAGTGCCTCGTGCGGTAAAAAGCAAAAGAGCAAACATTTTACTTTCCAACTCAGATTCATTTTAATTTGAAAAGTAACCCGACGGATCCTAATTTAGAAAGTGAAGGAAAGGGACTTTATGGTAAATGTAAAAATACGAAATTTCTTCTACTTGTGTATTTCTTCTACTATTATATGTATATATTTACAAACAAAAAGTATTTAAGTATTGTATCAGTTATCTGGTTTCCATAATACGAGCTTTGCTTAGTTTGGGGCTAGATGGCGTTGTGTGAGATGTCCGCACAAAAAAAAAAAAATTATTAAAAAATAAACTTAGGTAATGTCAAAATTTTGTACAGCCGGGCATTAGCCACATTCAAGTAGTCGTAAATAAAAAAAACATTGTTTAGACAAACATTAGTTTTATTTCATTGACTAGATTCATTACCTTAATAGAAGTAAGTATTATAGTATAACATAACATATA
This sequence comes from Ennomos fuscantarius, assembly GCA_905220475.3. Lineage (NCBI taxonomy): Eukaryota > Metazoa > Arthropoda > Insecta > Lepidoptera > Geometridae > Ennomos > Ennomos fuscantarius. Next base: position 7,358,329 of record HG992037.1, on the reverse strand, counting down.
TCTAAAGCTACATTCAATTGTTATCATAGGTTGACAATTTGGCAACTGCGCATAGAAAATTCTTTTTGGACACAATATGTTAGGCTCTCATACACCATTTTTGTGAACATTCATGTCTATGAGAAAGCCTGTCAAAAATATATTACTTATAAGACTGAAATAAAAAGCATTTAAAGGGGCCACACTTCTATAAACGCGTTTATTTAACATAAAATACATTATAAGTTTTAAACCACGACCTAGAGGTTATCGTCTTCGACAACGTTCAAACATTTTTCTTCACTAGAAAATGCCCAATATTTATACGTAAAAACCACCGAAGAATTGACGGCAACAAGAGTGGTGGCAGCTGCGCCCTATTTAGTAAAGGTATCAAAGCCTACTCTACACTAATAGTGGCTCTTAAAAACCTATCCTTTCAACAAATAGGTACTCGCTGTTTCTCCACTCATTTGCACAGTTCAAAAGTTATTAAAAGTGCATTTAACTATAATAGTTAAGTGATATATTTAAAAACACCAACAAATTTAGAGGTCGATTGACAAAAAAATTAATACACATTTGTTGTGAAACAGTACTTAGATTTTTAATCTATTTACACTAAGTTATCAATATCTGTCTAATCGTAGTGCTTATTCAAAATTTTAACAATACTTTAATTGAACATCAGTAAGAGCTTAACATGTGGTATAAAGAGTAGGTTAGTTATGGCACTAAAATGTAATCTGATTAAATAATATGATCTTCAGTACTGTGGTAATAAGGTACGTTTATAAACCATTTGTTTTAAGCAGATACATAGATAATCGTCGCAGGTAGTCATTTTTGTTTACTGTCGTAGGATACTAGGCCATGGCGCCCTCGGGTCATCTTTTACTTCCGGAAGCAGGAGATGGGGTTGAAGTAGCATTGCCGGAAACGCACCTGGCGTTTGTCAGCCCGCCATTGCCTAGCGATACGTCCGTCGATGTTCCGCAGCCCCCAGCCACGGGGCTCCGCTTGCGGCCACGAGCGCGAAACACGACCATACCTATGAAAAATACCATACTTTAAAATCGTAAAAATCTAAAAGTAACATAATAAAAAACAAGAGATATTGGTTTCTAGACAAAAATTCCAAGTACCCACCACTGGTGATTTTTGTTGAGGATTTCTGGTGTATAAGTATCAAAAATGAAGATACTGGGTAGGCATATTTATACTTCAAAAATGACCATCGGTGGAGATCCTGGGTGAAGATTTTCAGAAAAATTACGTTAGTAAAATTGCGTATGGTTTTGGATTTATAATAGGTAGCAGGAGACCTAAAGTGACCGATATAGCTCATAGAATTATCAAGTTAAAATGGCAAGGGCCAGAGCACGTCACTCGTAGAACTGACAACCTATGGGGAAGATAGATTCTCAAGTGGCGATCATAAACCAGAAGACGTAGCTTAAGCCGGCCTCCCCACCGAGGATCTGGGACCCGATGGACACAAGACACAAGCAGCCTCTAAAAGTGGTGCTCTATGGAGGAGGCCTATATTCAGTAGTACCTAGACATATTTATTTCAGTATTAAATATGATAATACAGACAATATTCCTTGTAATCTGTTTTTTTTTTTTGTTTCAGAGGTGCGAACTCCGTAATTTATTTATAACAATTCAGCTTATAAATGAAAATTAAAAACTATGCATTAGCAAAACTTAATCTAAGAAGCCGCTACCAGTAGGCAACGAGCCCAAAATGCTGGCGGCATTGCCCCGTTGAATGGCAATGCTTAGTCTTTGGGCTAAATAAAAACCAGCATTTTGGTCACGTGTTGCCTCGATCAGTCGTTCTGAAAGATCTTTATAAATATTAAAATTAATCTTTATAAAATTGTAATCTGTTATGTTTAACGTAAAACTAAAAATATATTTTACAAATAACTTTTTGTTTACAATTTAATTCTAATTTACACGGACCATGAATATATTATCCTATTTAATGAGTAAACGAATAAGTAAATTAAGTACACAGCTATTGTTATTATTGCCTGTCAAAGTTTGTGTTTGTATGGAGGTTAAATTTTCAGGCTTGTTATTATAACTGAGGGCCTTAGGACAGTTGGCTGGATTTTGATATATAATTATGAAAATTTTCATTAGAGAAATAGCCCTACCAAACTTAAGGCCTAAAGGTAGAGCGGAGTTATGATAAATTTAATATTGAAGTTTCTGGCTTAATTCGCGTACCTACTATAGACCGTTGTTAAACAGGTCTCACAATAGTTTACTTAGGATATAAATTCAACTAGAGTAGAAAATCTATTCGCAAAAGTTTTAAAGGTAATAATCAATTACACAAAACTTCATGTTAATATGAGTTACAGAAAAGCAAGTGATTCGAAACTATCATTTTTGTAGAGTACCTTCACTCTATATATATCTGTAATTAGACAGTCAAGATAAATAGAAAAATTGTAGTGTGATAATTTATTTAAAAAAATAAAACTAACTATAGATTTTATTTTTAAACTTAATATATTTACGTATTATACTTCGGTCTGTTTCGTCGTTTAGATATATAGATCGAAAATATTTTATTGTACAAGAATAAAACAAATATAAAACAATACAACAAGTATGAGAATAAAACGTAGTGAACTTGTGAATTTTTATAGTGACATGATGAGCTAGTCGTTCACCTGATGTTAAGCGACACGGCTGCCCAAATCAGTTGCAGTGTCACTTGGAACTATAGTATAGTTTCGCGAAACTGCACCGCGCACGTCATCCTGAGACATCAGCACAGTCTAGTAATAAGACTACTAGAGTGTGAGATTAGGTGATAAAGTCTCATTTGCCCAGTAATTTTACTAGCCACACTGCCCTTCAAACCGAAACACGGTAGCTTGCACACTGCTGCTTGACGTCAGAATAATTGGCAAAGCAGTGGTACCTACTTAGACGAACTTTGCAGAAATGTTTAAGCGAAGTTAGATACACTTTTGTTGTAATAGAAGGAGGTCCATAGGTTTGCTGAATTAATGATATGCCGATTGACTTTGTATAAGATATATTAATTAAAAAGATATTTACAAAAACCAAAATGCGGAAAATAAAATTTTCTCTCATGTGAAGTCTATATCAACAACATTCGTTGCCCCTAGCAACTAGCTGGAAAAGTTCTCTATTAGACTGGTATTGAAACTTTTTCGTGGGCTAGCACGCCACATCACTCCCCTCCAGAGACCGTCCTACGGGCGATAATATTCTGGAAAACGCACTGTTCGTCCTGATCGAGTGGTGGTCACTGGAGCGTCTCGGGTCTCGGGTGCTGCCACGGCGGGAGAATGGTCCAACTCACGAAGTATGTAGGCAGGTTTAATGCGGTCGACTGATACAGTGACTTCTTTGCCTTTTATGCGGAGCTTGAAAACTTTATCCCCTCGTTCTATCACCTCATGCGGGCCTGTGTAAGCTGCTTGAAAAGATGGGTGCGAGGTGTCATCTCTTAGAAAGACGTGGGATGCTGTTGCTAAATCTTTGAAAATGAATATGGAGCGGTTATTCCCATGGTGAGAAGTTGGTAATGGCAACAAATTTTTGGCGAATGTGCGCAGTCTTTCAGTGTATACTGTCAAGTCCTCTGTGCCATCAGCCGATTGACAAAAAATGTCACCTGGGAGTCGTAGTGTCTCTCCATATACGAGTTCAGCTGGAGTCGCTTGTAAGTCTTCCTTAAATGCCGCCCGGATTCCCAGTAGTACAAGTGGAAGTGTTTCAAGCCAGCTGCTGGTCGCATGACATGTAATGGCGGCTTTAAGCTGTCTGTGGAATCTTTCGACGAGTCCATTGCATGCTGGATGGTAGGCTGTAGTTCGTCTGCGTTGAAATCCGATGATGTGGGACAAATGCTTAAAAAGTTCTGATTCAAACTGTCGACCACGATCAGTGACGATATCTTCAGGGCAGCCGAATCTGGATATCCATCCGTGAACTAAAGCTTTTGCCACTGTTTCAGCTGTTATCTCCTGTAATGGTATAGCTTCGGGCCATCGTGTGAAGCGATCTACACATGTGAGACAGTAACGATACCCTTGTGAAAGAGGTAAAGGTCCGATCAAATCTATGTGGATTTTCATGAATCTGGCTCGAGGTAAGCTGAATGATGCTAATGGAGATGAGACATGACGTGTTATTTTTGATCGTTGGCATGCTAGGCAGGAACGAGTCCACTCTCTACAATCTTTTCGCATACTAGGCCATACATAGCGTTCCGATATCAGTTTCGTCGTCGCATTTATGCCAGGGTGGCTAAAAGAATGCAAGTTTTCGAACACTTGCCGTCGCATGTCTTTGGTCACATAAGGTCTGGCCACATTGCTGCTCTTGTCACAATAGATTTCTGTGTGAGATCCAGGCAGTTTGATTTTTGTCAAGCGCAGAGAAGTATCGCTATCCAAAAGTTGTTCTAGTTCAGGATCTGTGCTTTGTGCTTGAGCAAGCTTGGATAGATCGATGGGCTGAGTAATCTCTTCGATGCGTGATAAACTGTCAGCCACAACGTTATCCTTTCCTGAAATATGCCTGATATCTGTAGAAAACTGTGAAATAAAATCCAGATGTCTGAACTGTCTTGGTGAGCACTTTTCTTTTCGTGAATGAAATGCGAAAGTTATGGGCTTATGGTCAGTGTAAATAATAAAGTCTCTCGCCTCCACCATGTGACGAAAGTATTTTATTGCTTCGTAGATGGCGAGAAGTTCCCTATCGTAAGGCGAGTATTTCTGTTGACATGGTGAAAACTTTCGAGAGAAAAATGCTAAAGGTTCCCACATGCCGTCTTTATGCTGTTGTAAAGCTGCGCCCATTGCTGTGTCTGAAGCATCGGTGACTATAGCGAGCTTCGCTTGGCAGTCTGGATGAGCGAGTAGTGCTGCTTGGCAGAGACTTTCCTTGCAGGTGATGAATGCTTTAGTAGCTTCTTCTGATAAATGCACGGGATGTGAACCTTTAACTGATCCTGTGAGCAGTGCATTCAGAGGCGCTTGATGCCGCGCTGCATCAGGAATAAACCTTCTGTAAAAGTTCACCATTCCTAGGAATCTTCGCAGTTCTCTGACGGTTTTCGGTGGTGGGTAATTCGCAACCGCTTCTACCTTCGATGGTAATGGTTTAGTCCCAGCTGCTGAGATGCTGTGTCCTAAAAACGTTACCTCTGATACACCGAATATGCACTTGTTCGTGTTGATTACCATGCCGTATTCCTTGAGTCTGTTGAAGAGCAGATGAAGGTGCTTCTTGTGTGATTCCTGATCAGGTGAGAAGATCAAAAAATCGTCCAGAAACGGGAAGCAGAACTCTTCAAGGCCCCTAAGCATCTCGTCCACAAATCGTTGAAACGTTTGGCTGGCATTACGTAGTCCGAACGTCATGAACGGAAATTCGTATAAACCAAACGGCGTCGTGATTGCGGTCTTCGGAATATCCTCAGGGCAGACAGGAATTTGATTATAAGCTTTTACGAGATCGATAACCGAGTATACTTGACAGCCGGAGAGACAATGTGCAAAGTCATGTATGTGCCGAATGGGATAGCTGTCTGGTACGGTTCTAGCGTTGAGCATTCTGTAGTCACCGCATGGACGCCAGCCGTTATCTTTTTTAGGCGCAAGATGAAGTGGTGATGACCATGGTGACTTTGAAGGTCTGGCTGTTCCGTTCCTCAACATATCTGCAAACTCGTCTTTTGCAATTTTTAATTTATCCGGTGCTAGTCTTCGTGGTGTGCTGCTTATTGGCGGTCCTGCAGTAGTCTGTATATGATGCATGGTATTATGCTTCGGAACACGGTGGACACCGGAAGGTCGAGTAATCTCAGGGTATTCGCTTAGTATGTTATGATATACGGAATTTCCAGAAATAACTTTTACCGATGAAATGTTCCCAGTTGACTGTGCAGGTGAAGCTGGGGACGTAAGGCTTGTGGTGTTGTCGATTAAACGTTGATTTCGACAATCCACGATGAGGTTGTAAAATGATAAAAAATCTACACCTATTATGGCCTTTGTAACGTCCGCTACGATGAATCGCCAAGTAAAGTCGCGGCGCAAGCCTAGGTTCAGCACTAAATGAGCGTAGCCGTAAGTAGAAATGGGTGTACCGTTTGCCGCACACAGCTCATAATTTGTTTTCTCACGACGTTCCTTGAGTGCCGATCGGGGGAAGACACATACGTCACTGCCAGTATCGATGAGAAACTGCATCTTCGTAGCGCCGTCCGTGACAAATAGGCGACCGGAAGTTTGGCAATCGGTCGTCGCCATTACCGACTGCTGTTCGCGTTTCCCGCATGGTAGTCGCATGGTTTTACGCACTTACTTGCTTCATTGCCGAACTTACTATGATACCAGCACACAGGAAATTTTCTATAGTTCGACTGTGATCGTGTGGAGCTAGAACGACCGCGCGTTTTCTTGTTTGAACGATTCGGTGCACGTGAATGCCGGTTCACCTGCGCAATTAGAGCTTGCACTTGTTTGGTAAGTTCAGCAATCTGTTGGTTCATGGCGTCTAAAGAGCTTCCTGGTATGGCACTTGATGTTGATGCTACGTGCGCTGTAGGCGAAACAACGTCATGGATGCGGTCAGCGAGATCTGCGAGCGCTTCCAGTGAAGACGTCATCTGCGAAGCGATTATCGTTTGCGTGCTACTTGGTAAGCGACTGGTCCAGATAGTACGTAGAAAATCTTCGGGAACTCCAGGTCCAGCCAAATGTTGCAAATGTCTTAGAAACTGAGATGGCTTACGGTCTCCAAGTTCTGCGTGCATAAGTAATTGCTTGACCTTCTTTTCTCGTGACGCGGACAGTCGTTTGATAAGTTCCGACTTCAATTTTTCATACCTGTTGGTGTCGGGCGGGTTGATGATTATATCTTCCACCTCAGAAGCATACTGCGGGTCTAGTTGGCCGATAACGTAGAAAAACTTCGTATTGTCCGTAGTAATGTTCGATATCGCGAATTGGCCCTCGATCTGCGCGAACCAAATGGCCGGCTTTTCAGGCCAAAACGGCGGAATGCGCACGCCCACACGACAAATATCTTCGTTCTTATCGGTTGAGAGCGACATCTTTATGTGAATCAGTATCAGAATTATCGCAATCAGCAACAAAATCAAAATCACACACATTTACTGCAAACGCGGACTTTCGGTTCAAAACAGGTCACCAGTTAAGCGAAATTAGATACACTTTTGTTGTAATAGAAGGAGGTCCATAGGTTTGCTGAATTAATGATATGCCGATTGACTTTGTATAAGATATATTAATTAAAAAGATATTTACAAAAACCAAAATGCGGAAAATAAAATTTTCTCTCATGTGAAGTCTATATCAACAACATTCGTTGCCCCTAGCAACTAGCTGGAAAAGTTCTCTATTAGACTGGTATTGAAACTTTTTCGTGGGCTAGCACGCCACAATGTCTTACCACCTAGTTCAATTTTTTTCCTATTTGTGCAGACTTTGCAAATTGCCTCAGTTTTAAAGTGTTAATAACGGCACAGCACAATATTAATTCATGTTCTGAGCTAGGTTTAAAAGGTGGTCATGTTAGTGTACCTTCTCTGTTACCGCAGGATATTGAACGCGGTCTCAATAAACTGAAGTTAAGTAGTTCTTCAGGACCTGACAATGTCCCTAGCTTTGTCTTAAAATCATGTAAAAAACATCTAATTCTTCCTCTTTACCACATTCTAAATCTTTCTCTTAGAAATGCCGAGTATCCTCCCCAGTGGAAACTGTCTAGGGTAACACCGATCCCTAAAAATAATAACCGTATGCTTGTAGAAGAACACCGTCCTATTGCCATTCTATGTGCGCCTGCCAAAATTTTTGAGTACATTCTGCACCAGGCAATATATAGACAGGTAAAACAACTAATAGGCGATGAGCAACATGGTTTCAGACCAGGTCGTTCTGTGAATACGAACCTGTTATTCCTTGTTGACTATGTATCGAATGCTATGGATCGTGGGCTGCAGGTAGACGTTATTTATTTTGATTTTCAAAAGGCTTTTGACAGAATTGATAACGATCTATTGTTAAACAAGCTTTCTGTAATCGGTTTCACTCCCGGTCTCTTAGATTTTTTCTCGGACTATATGAAGGACCGGCGCCAGTATGTAAGGCATGGCACACACGTATCTGGATCATATCACACTCGATCTGGTGTGAGTCAAGGTTCAGTACTCGGCCCACTCCTTTTTCTGATTATGATCCATGATCTACCAAAAGTACTGTCTACCGCCAAATGTCTCTTGTATGCTGACGACCTAAAGCTTTTTCTCGAAATACAATCTCTCAGTGACTGCCTTATTTTACAAAATGATATGGACCAAATTTATGAATGGAGTTTGACAAATAAAATGCTATTTAATGATAATAAATGTAATGTAATGACCTTTGACCGTAGAAAAAATCCAATTAATTTTAATTATTATTTGAACACCACATGTATTAATAGGAAAAACAGTGTTATAGACCTTGGAGTTACTTTCGATCGCTCTTTGACCTTTCATGATCATATAGCTAGACTCGCCAAAGAGTCCTATCAACGGTTGGGTTTTGTCTTACGAAACGCCAAAGACTTCAACAATCCGCAAGTTTTAACAACCTTGTATAACGCCTTAGTCAGAAGCAAACTTGAATCGGGCGCGTGTGTCTGAAATCCGCATCATGTCACATATGCACGGATGCTTGAAAAGGTCCAAAAAGCCTTTTTAAGATGCCTTTACAAAAAAGTCTATGGTTACTACCCATTCCGGTACCCGACCAAGTTTCTCCTCGGGCACTTAGGCTATAACTCTCTGGAGGTGAGAAGAATATTTGATCAGCTCTCCACTTGCCTCAAAGTGCTGAGGGGTTCTGTTGACTGTTTGCTCTTGCACAATCTACTGTGTGTGCTGTACGTCCCAGACGAAATTGAGGTCCCGTCAAGTAGGCGTGGTGACAGAAGACAACATAAACTCTTCTCAGTTGATAGCGGTCACACAAGGGCACGAGCGATGTCTCCGCTGGTTCGCCCTCTACGCCACCTCAATGCACTCCGCGACGCCAACGCTGATTTTGATTTTTCTTTTGACAAGTGGTCTAATATTGTTGCTGCAGTATTAACATATTGTGAAAGCGTGAGTGACCAATGGAGCAATACGGGTAATCCTGACTGTAGCGATAGTGAATAATTTTTCTTTTTATTTAATTAACTCTGACATTATTTAATTTTATTTGACATTATTGTAATAGCCTAATTGGATTATTTTATTATTTTATAACCCTGATTTGTTTTTTTGTTAATGTATGTAATACTTTATGTGATAATTGTAATTGATTTTGTCGTTTTTATCACAATAAATAAATAAATAAATTACTACCTACTAAAGTATACTAATACGGATACAACTATATTATAATGATCAAGTTATTTTCTTCTTCCAGATTTGAGAATCTGATGTTGTCTGTACATTCGAAATATTATTACATGTATCCAATTCGCACGCTGTGAACGAAATGTCCAGTTTACAAGATTCGATGTAACAATATGTAACAAATGCGCATTTCGTCAGTCTGTCTGTTATTTCTGTTAGGAATACAGCAATATCAAATTCAGATAAATGTGTGGACATAAATCGCGTGTTTCATTTCGACTCGGATCTTATTGTAGGCACCTGTCTCTCTGAGTGAAACTAACATCTAGCTTTTTGTAGAGAAATTTGATGTCATATTAAAATTTTTATCTAAAGAATCAGACAATAGCTTGGCGATCATGTAAGTTTATTGCAATTAGAATTAGAATTAGAAACACATATTAGTATAGATTTGCCGGTTCAAATACGCAGTTTATACGCAGTTACTTTTGAAATTTTCAAATTATAGGAATTTAATTACTCCTGTTGCATTACAATCAAAGTTCCGTGATCATCAGACCTTGATATCACTCTTTTTCAAACCATTAAATTGATAGGTAATATGCAATATTAATTTCTCGCATCATTAGGTACCCAATAATGTTATCAAATTGTTTGCGAATGAATTTAAACCCCACGTCTCTTGGTAAAACCTACAATATTCAAGGCATAAACAGCTTTAAGATTTGATAAATGGAACGATAGGTAAAGATGAAAACATGTAGGTGGCGAATTATTAGTGGGCGTCATTATTATTAAGCCTTTAAAACTATAACTACGCAAAAATTGTGATTATCGTTATAAATGTGTAAATAGAAAAGGTTCCTGTCATGCTGTGAACTCATGCTTAACAAATTAGAACTACGTGGAAGTTAGCAGACATAATGTACATTTAGCCAACAAGCTCAATTAAATTTGTTAATTTGTTTTTTTTTTATACCCAGTGTTTTTATATTATGATGTTTTTAGATTATGACTTAACATAGTATTTTTGTTTGTTTGTCCACTATAATTTCATACGTCGAACATTTCATTTATTATACGATGAATAAAAAAATGTTTGACCGATTATAAGAATTCCTTTTTTTTTTTAATTTTCAGACTTTCACAAAAGAAAATATTAAGGGTTTTTAGCAATTTTAATAATAAAGTCTAAATCCAGGACAATGACGAGAAAAGAGAAATACTTATTATTTTAAAATATTAAAACAAATTTTATTAAGTATACTCACAAACACAGTTATATTATTTTTTGTTACTATTGTTATTCAGTACAATTTGTACTGCATGTAGTAAGTACCGTATGTTAAATTTCAATAGTTAATTTATCATCTAATAAGCTCCTACAAAACTGTGTATTCCACACAAACTGCATGCTAATAAAACTTATTTATAGTTTGCACACTGTTCGCTCACAGAAGTCATAGATTTCACCAGCCATTCGATTACGAAACGTTTTCAATTATGTTCACGTTGGTGTAATTTGAACCGCACCATTAAACCGTATAAATGAGCATTATATTTCAAAAGCAAATTTTCATATAATTCAAGCATTCGTAACGTGATGGAACAAAAAAATGCTGTATTTTACACTACAGAGTGGCTACCGAGAGAATGCGATTCTGAAGTCTGTCATGTTATGCATAGCGATGGGAAATCATTACCTAACTAGCATTATGTACTGTGAACCAACGCTCACTGTGAGCCAACGCTCTTGACACCTGAATATTTATCTCAAATATACGCTCAGCTGTGTTCCATGTTGTAATCAAAGTGGCCGAAGTACTGGTTTGAGTACTCCTTGTCAAGTACTCCTTGACTCAGTACTGCTATTTAAGGAGAAACTAGCTTTATAAGTAAATCTTTTAATTATGATTCCACTGCATTTTAACTTGCTAAGTGACACAACAAAAGAGTAGGTAGTAATTATAGGTGCCAACAGCATTCGGTAAAGTATCTAAAGCCTTTTGCGATAGATTTCTTTACGAATCTTTGTACAGGTCTAAAGTTTATGAAGTTTGTTTGAAAGCTTACTTGTCAAGTTTGTTTCTTCCAGCTTAAAACAAAATAATACCCTACTTACCCGTAAGTTGATAGCGATTCCATAAAACTAGGTAAAAGTTTTGTCTAACTAAAGAATAGGTTAGCAGTCATAGCGAAGCTTTGTTTACTGTTTTTGACCGATCGGTAAAGACAAGCATGGTTTCCGCTGCTTGGATGTGTGAGCGCTACCACAAAGTGGTATTTAGAACCCCGCGCTACCATGCTTTAATGAACATATTGACCCTTTCCGTTCCAGTTATTCTCGTAAAACAAGAACCGTTAAGTCAAGTCCGAATCCATGGGGAGTTAAAGAAAGAAGAAAGAGAAACATTCTGTCACTTTACTTGCAATGAACTTTCTGAAATTTAATTGCAATGCAATAGGAATAATTTCATTCCTAATTTGAAAATTTACATAGTAACTATGCACACTGTCAAATCCATACAAATTTGTGTTTCTATCTGTTGCTATCAAGTTACGCAATCGCCTAGTAGGATAAACCACTGTCATACTCGAGAAAGGGATGAAAACACGATTTATTCTGCTAGAGTGGTCAAAAACTTCCAGAGTGGAAGATTTTAAACATATTTGGAATTTTAAAAGAGCCAAAACGTGCTAGGTAACCGTATTTATCTTACACCTGTGTGTGTACATAGCGCTGAAGTTGTGACATAACCATCATCATGTTAAAAACATGGAAGTAAGAGGATGTTTTGTTCATAAAAGCTTTTAGTAACATCTACGAACACAATGAGTTTATACGCAAAAAAAATTACTCCTCTTTTGAAATGTGTAATATGCGCTCTTTTATCTCGACGTTATATATTTATAGTAAGTTTTAAGTAATTGTATCCATTATAAAGATGTAAGTTGATATATTATATTATTTTTATAATTAAGTTATCCTACAATCTACTATCCTATTTCCTATACTACTGTTACTAACTGTTATAGAAACTGTGTATCAACTGTTGATGTAGCAAATAAAATATAAAATAAATAAATATTAATTATATATATAAATTATAATACTTCTCTACCTACGAATGACTTAAGAGCCCACCAAGGAATAAAAATGGATTATGCACTAAGTATCCGTCAAGAAGCTTGGAAGTAGGTAGCACTGGTGTGAGCGAAAATGTCTAGAAATATCGGCGGTCATTCCATCGATAAAAATTCCCGAGGACAGTTCTATCAAACATCTAATAATACACTACTACAATCAGTATGTTTTTTCAAAAAGACATTTTATATCCACCCTTCCACTTGTTTCTCGAAGGTGAGTGAGATCTTTCATTCATAGACGAGCTAATATTAGCTAAGTTTACATTAAACACATTTAAATCTAACCCGGGGCACCTTGTTAGCTAACGCCGTCTCATGCCATTACAAACAGGTAGTTGCGCTAATCACAAGGCAATTTAAGCCCTCGGGACGCTCTATGATTACAGCTCTCAGCGTGCTTATAATTATAATTAACTAGTACGCTAGTTCAGTGCAACAGTAAACTGTACTTACACGTGCGCTGACATAACCGGGGGTGGGATTCTTCACAACCGACTTTCAAAAAAGGAGGAGGTTCTCAATTCGACTGTATTTTTTTAAACCGACTTCAAAAATGTATGAGGTTCTCATTAACCAACTTCAAAAAAGGCGGTTCTCAATTCGACTGTTCGAATGTTTGTTATATCAGTACTTTTGACTGGATGTACCAACTATGATGATTCTTTTTTTATTTGCGCTTCCGTGTGGTCTCATTTAAATTTTATCAAGAATTGACAAGTAATTTTTGAATTATCCTTAATTTTTGTTTTTTTTTTCTTTATGTTATTGAATGATATGACGAGCTTGTCGTCTGATCTTAAGCGACACGGCCGCCCATAACAGAACAGTATCACTCGAAACTCCAAAATATAAAGTTTCGCGTGACACTGCACTGCGCACATCATCCTGAGACATCAAAACAATTTGGTAATAAGATTACTCGACTGTCAGATCAGATCATAAAGTCTCGATTGCCCAGTAATTTCACTAGCTACAGTGCTCTTCAAACCGGAACACAGTAGTGCTTGCACACTACTGCTTGGCGGCAGAATAACTGGCAAAGCGGTGGTACCTACCTAGACGAACTTTGCAGAAAAGTCCTACCACCTAGTAGAATAATAATAATGTAATAATAGTAATAATGCGTATTTCGATTTCGACTACATTGATGACGTTCTCATTGGGATTGAAGTCGTTAAAACTTTTTTAAACCTTTTTTTAAAGGATTTATGTAAGTGTCTATTTGTGTGAGTTCCATACAATTGATTTAACGTTCTGCCTAGAGTAGGCACTGTGCTCATGCATCGTGTTGGTGAAATATTGGTAATAATAGTCTTATGTTGTGTGGAATTTTGTCGTCACAATTCATTGCCTACCTATATTACATAAAAAACGACGTTACTAAACTAAAAATATACCATAACTAGATGAACGTGCGTATAGATTGTACTACGTTTTCGTTTTTATCAAAGCTAAGAGCAGCATCAAACAATTTTTCTCCATTTTGCACAAAGGATGTAATACAGTTAGATAATGTGCGATGTTGCTCCTTTGATCCTGTTCAAGTGATACAACAATAGGTCTTAAAAGTTATAAATATAGTAAGGGATATGATTTGGCAGAGGTTGCAACTTTCATGGGCATTTCTAACAAAAATTTTTAGTATCGTTTTTCCCCTTTTTACGTAAAAAAACGAGTGTGCTTTAGACTACACGACTGAAGTTAAACTTCCTTTAGTTCTATCTATCGGCTGGTATAACTTTGTTTTTGCTTCGTTTAATGTTAGTGTCGCAATTTTGACAATTGTAAATTGTCATTTTATCGGACATACTAACATAATAATACAAATTTAAAGTAATTTTTAACTTTGTTATGTTGACAATGGAGATCTACGTTAACTAACAACTTTCAACCTCCGTTCGCCTCGTCACGCATTCACCAGCATACACCCCAAGTCAAGAGTGCGTAAAGAAGTTTTACTTCAAAAGTATTAATATTCGAAATTGCTTATGGTAAGTAATAACAGCAAGCCGTTCATGTTCCCGTCAAAGCTCTGCTCGAATAGTTCATGCTGCTTGAAGGTTAGTACTTAGCACCAGGCGCAGATTACATAATAGTTACTACGTAAATACAGGGCTAATACGAGCGTCGACGCTATAGCCACCACCAAACGTCCTCGCCACAGTTTCACCAGTAGCTAAACTTTGACGGATATTTAATTCAAAGCATCCCTCGGCGTGACTTGGTTAGGGAAACTATTGCACTGTCATGCTACTGAAATTTTGTTCGTGACCAAAATTCTACTGAAAGTTTCGTAATATGTATTGAACGTTCTATTAACTCGAATTACATTTACGTTTGTGTTATACTGTAGCTTAGAGAATTCTGCCACTGTTTAACTTGTCTTAAACTTAAGTAATAAAACTTGGATGCAATAAAGGTTTTAGAGATACGCAAATACTTTTAAATAGTAATACGAAATAAATAATAACACCCAATGATCACATACAAAGATCCTTGACCCTAAGTAGGATTCCTTGTGTCTAGAGACCCAGAAGCTATGAGGACCATGGTCCCACAACACCCAGACGCAGAACAATTGTTTGCGCTTTTTTTTCTGTGCACAAATACTTGTCCTGTCGCGGGAATCGAACCAGCCGCCTCCAGATTATGAGCCGACCTGCTCAACCACCACACCACAAAGGCTGTCAAAAAACCAGTAAGCATATTGAAACAGACCTGTCTTCATCGAGTTGCATCAGCAGCTTGCGTAGAGCTTCAGTATTGATGGCGTCCCACTGTCCCGGCACAATGTCTCCCATGTTGTCTGGATGCACCCCGAGCCCATTTTCCACTGGCTCATCTTCAGGATCCTAAATAGAAAACTATTTTTAAACCATGTCCCGTTATTTTAACCGACTTAAAAAAGGAGGAAGTTCATAATATGGTTGTTTGTTGTGGTACAGTAGCTTGGTTTTTAAATCGATGTAACCGGAAGAAATATGTACACTGAGTAACTTCTCATTATGATATTAAGCGTTCGGATGTTACTAAGCTGCATAATAATAGATAAGCGATTGAAGTCAGTATAACCCATACAGTTAGGTTGAAACAAGCGAAAATATTCTAGGTCTGTGGTTTAAGCCTCTTTTAAAAAAAGATATTAAATATTAAATGCTGCCTAGAAAAAAACAATACCTTCCTTCACCGAAAGTTGGTACAAATTTCCTGATTGCCCAAAAACAGTATCCTAATCATCTTGATGACACTACATTTTCTTTTTAAGATGCTATAATATTTTACAGCGCATTCAAATCTGTTACGACTACAGTATAATTTTATACCGTTTTATTTTATCACTGTTACCATTTGATGTAAATTTGAATTTACGTTTGTATCTAATACACTTAAAATTGTAGAGTGGATACATTCTCAAACTTCGTTAGGTAAATAGACGTTAATGGTCCTGTGAGTTACCCAATTATCATATAGGTAATGGTACCCTCGTTATATGCCAAGAAAAGTCTAATCAAAATGCATATTACCCTTGAGGGTAGGCAAACAGTGCTACAAAGTTTCAGTTGTTACGCACAATTACGTTCATTCATTATTATTTATTTACAACGACTTTATGTATTACGAGCTTCTGTCCGCAGCTTCGCCCGCGGAGTGGCCCATGGGAAAATAATTAAACCACCCTCTTTAGGGTGGAATTTCGAAAAATCCTTTCTTAGCGGATGCCTACGTCATATAATCTACCTGCATGCAAAATTTCAGCCTGATCCGTTCAGTGGTTTGGGCTGTGTGTTGATAGATCACTGTCAGTCAGTCAATCAGTCAGTCACCTTTGAGTTATATATATTAAATTTAAATGATTGAAATACAACTCTAAAAGGTTTTTCTTTATGAGATTTTCTTAATTCTCTTTGTCTCTATGATGTTGTGTATAAAACAAATACATACAACTTAATCGAGCCTGCTACAATATAATAATTATGTAAAATCAAAACAGATCATCGCATGCGATGGTGGTGGATCCGACAAACAGCGCAGGGGTGGCGCGTAGGTATCCGAGAGGGATTAAAAAAATAAAACTCTACCACGTGTATCTCTACTTTGCCTTGAATATTTTTTTTCACATACAAAAATATAACTTATGTCCATGTTAGTAGGTGTATTATTTTCAATTTAGTATGATGTAACTTACCAAAGGAGCTGCGCGCACTGTCATGAGCAGTAAAGCGAATGTGCACACCAGCGCTGCCACGGTTACGTTACTTGCGGATGCTTTCATTGTGATGCTTTCGACTGTGAACAAACAGATAGTAAAGCCATATATTTGCAACTATTCAATGACGTGAAATATTTGGTTTCTCTTTATCGTATCCTTTTATTTTGACGGAAGTGGACAGAAATTTGCTTTGACCACCGCTTTGCCAGTTATTCTGCCGCCAAGCAGTAGTGCGCAAGCACTGCTGTGTTTCGGTTTGAAGGGCACTGTAGCTAGTGAAATTACCGGGCAAATGAGACTTTATGATCTGATCTCACAGTTTAGTAATCTTATTACTAGATTGTGCTGATGTCTCAGGATGACGTGCGCAGTGCAGTGTCACGCGAACCTCTATACTTTAGAGTTCTGAGTGACATTGCAGCTGATATGGGCAGCCGTGTCGTTTAACATCAGGCGAACGGCTACCTCGTCACGTCATTCCTTAACATAAAAAAAATAATTACGGAATCGAAACTATACTGAGTTTTTTCTACTTTCTTATTTATATACTGACTTCAGAAACAACGGAGGTAAGTATACGATTAAAAGCTTACTTATTGTAATTATGTAACTAACTTTTTGTTTTTTATTTATTTATTATACTCGCCGAGTCACATGTTAATATAAACATAGTTAGAAATATTTACTTTAGTATTGTAGACTTTGAATGTTTTTTTTAGATATTCGCAAGAAATGCGGCTTTAAGACCTTCAGGATGATAGTAGTATCAGATCCAAATAATATAATAAACGAGGAAAAATAGATTACGTCGCGTCACGAATTGGCTTTCTCATAAAAATCACAGATGAGTGTGAATGAAATTAGCAGAATTTGGAGCCAACGAAAACGTAACTTCGGGAAAAGAATCCATTTTCTAACAAATCCATTTTACACGTTAACCAATATTTTTCCTTTTTATTAATTTTCTCTCTGCGTCTTGTTTTATTTTCAGAGAAAATATTTATCTAAACACGAAAACATATTTGTAAGATAAACTCATCTCTAAGTTTTGGTGTGGCAACAAAAATTGATCATGTGGAATATGCATTCAAATGGAAATATTATATTTATGAAACGCATTTAATTAACAGAACAAAAGACTCGATGGCAAACTGGTGTGTGTGATCATTGAATCCGAACCGAGTTTGCTACGTTACCTAATTGAAATTGGCATTGTTTTGAAGTGACCTTTTTAGTGAAAAGTTTTCATTTCCTTTCGCCGTTATTTCACGATGTATATGATGAAAAAACGAGTGTGCTTACCACACGACTCTAGTAAAACTTCTTTAGTTTAGCTCCATCTATCGGCCGGTATAACTTAGTTTATACTTTGTTTAATGTTAATGTCACTTTCTTGAAAATTATAAATTGTCATTTTACCAGACACACTAACGTAATAATACAAATTTGTAACTTTGTTATGTTGATAATAGAGATCTACGTGAACCAACTTCAACTCCGTTCGCCAGCTTACTCCTCAAATCAAGCGTGCGTGATCATTACATCAAAAAGGTATAGTTAAACGATAGCAGCAAAGCCTAAAGCTTAGACAGATCTCATTCCCCCATCACCATTCCACTACCGAACTACTAGACGTTCGGCTAAGCGCCACCCTTTCGTGGTCGAAATACCATCCATTGGTACCAAACGATTTCATTCA
Source organism: Ennomos fuscantarius (assembly GCA_905220475.3). NCBI lineage: Eukaryota > Metazoa > Arthropoda > Insecta > Lepidoptera > Geometridae > Ennomos > Ennomos fuscantarius. The sequence goes on along the minus strand of HG992037.1, from coordinate 7,339,876 downwards.
ACGTTCTTAACACGTTCACTGACAGTAACCACTTACTCGGACATCACAATACGGCACTTAAATTCTCTATACTCTGTCTACGGACGTAGTTACGGATTCAGAGTTATTCTTTAGTGCTTATTTGACACTACGCCGACAGACGTAAACGTCTCTCGACGTAGCATCTGTTTGGACCCAGTTTTAACTGCCTGAATGAGAGACTACGTCGACAGGCGTGAACGTCTCTCGACGTAGTATCTGGTTTGAACCATATTTGAATGCATAAATGAGAGACTACGTCGACAGGCGTGAACGTCTCTCGACGTAGTATCTGGTTTGAACCATATTTGAATGCATAAATGAGAGACTACGTCGACAGGCGTGAACGTCTCTCGACGTAGTGACTTGTTCGACTACGTTTACTCACCTAAATCAAGTACTACGTCGAATATCCTACCAAGAGAATTTAGTAAAAGGCTTAGTCGTCATCATTTAAACGATTTTAATTATATTCTAAAAGATTAATCTCCACAGTACTGTCTAATATAATTTACTTAGGAATAAACTGAACTTACTTTAATCAAATCAGCAATATTTTAGTGCAATCAGAAACAAAACAAAAAGATAAAACTTTCTACTACAATTCACTTACGAATAAAATAACCTTAGTTTATGTTTTGTGACATAAAACTATAGATATAGACTTATTCTTGCTGTTCAAGGAGTTGGTGATAGTCCTCGAAACATTCAGGACATAACGGAGGAAGTCCCGGACAACCAATGCACCTGTAGCTTGTTTCGACTCGCTTCTTATTTTTTGAACACACTTTGCACATCAAAAATGAGTATTTTTTCTTCGAATTTTCGGGTGCAAGCTGGCGTTTAGGCCAGTGACCCCAAAACATTCGTTCTTCTCCTGGATCTAAGAGTTTTTTTTGTGGGTTGTTGTGTTTTCTGTTGCTGTGTTTATTCATGCCTAATACTAAGTCCTTACCCTTGCAGTTTTCTTTTAACCCAATCATCTTTTTTATCAGTTCCTCCCTGTACGCAGCTAGTTCAAATTTTGGGTTTCTCAATACAAATTTTTTGTACAGGTAATGAGCGTTCCATACGGCAGTATCCAATAGATGAAAAAACACTTTTTTATACCAACGTATTGTTTTTCTCGGGGAAGAATAGTAGCTTACCATCTGATCAGATCTGTCAACACCAGACATGTATTTATTATATGTCGCCACTTCTACAGGTTTTTTAACCATTTTACCGTATCTGTTTGTTGTTTCAGTCATATGAGGATGCTCTATTGTGGTCAACATAACGACTGGACGCTTATCAACCCATTTGCTTACGTACACTTTATTTTTTCTTACCCAGACATGATCACCTTTTTTTAATTTTCTTTCCACCACCTCCTTTGGATTATCTTTTCTGTTAACACGAAGAGTACCATTCGTATGCGTTTTGAAATCAATGAGATTCTGTGAAAGAGTGACCGAGTTATAGTAATTATCCATGAAGAGGTGATGACCTTTCAACAAGTACGGTCTCATCAATCTCATTACTAGTCGTTCAAGTTTTTTGCCAATCGCACCCGACAATTGGGTATCTTCGTCTTTTCCACTATACATTATCATATTTAGAACATAGCCATCTGCCGTTGCTAAAATATAAAATTTAATACCATATCGTGCTTTTTTGGATTTTATATATTGCCGAAAGTGAAGTCGACCTCGGTACAATAGCAGGGACTCATCCAAACTGAGTTCTTTTCCAGGTTTGTATATTTTTCTGAAATTCAGTGTCAACATATCAGCAAATTTATTAATCTTTTCAGCACCTTTTGCTCCCAGCTCTGAACAACATATGCATCGAAGTATCTGCTCATAGCGCCGCGATGACATTGTGTAGGAAAAAACCGGGTGGTAATAGAGTGGGTCATCATGAGTGAACAGTTTCTGTTGTTTGGGAATGCGGATGTGTCCATGTAATAATGAAAGTCCCAAGAACTGTATCATCTCTTCAAAGGTAGTATGGCGAAAACTCTGAGATCGAGAGTAGCGGGTGGATGGTTTGTTTGAATTGCACAAAGCTGTTCCATAATTATTGGTGCACTGGACGAGATATTCGATCAACTCTTTTGGAAAAACTTGGTCAAAAACTTGCTCAACTGTAGTCTGACAGCTAACATCAAATTGTATACCTTGAGAATTGACATCGAATTCAAAATCAGGAATTTCATCTGTTGTATGTGACCACAGTTGCTCCTCTGGTCCTGGGGATCTTGGCCGGGCTTGCATAGGTACTGGATCTATATTATTAGAGTCATCATGTTGAGATGTTAGATGGGATGGCGAGTGATCATTTGATGCTGATTCTGGAACTGGTTCAGCATGGTCTGTAGATCTATCGTCTTGCTCAGAGTCTAAACATTCATTTGAAATATTAGACTTACTTGAATCTGATGAAGCAACAGGGCCTCGATACGGTCTGGTTGAAAATATTTCCTCTGATGAGCTTGAGGTGTTAGCTTGGTCTGACTGCTGGGGCTCATAATTGACGTCAGAGCCATAGTCACCTTCGTTATCTTGGAATGGATCCTGATCAGCGTCCGAATCTGATGAAGGACCGAGGAACAAGTTTAGGCGTTTCTTGGGTTTCTTTGCTGACATCTGTAATTATAAATCGGTAAGAATTATATTTTACCTATCAAACAAAGTAGTTACAATATAATAACAAAACTACAAAGGAATTCAAACTACTTGATTTTCTAACAACCAAGTTTTTTAGCAAGTCGCAAATTACACACTAAACACCCATATATACGTACATGCTATCATTATTCATCTAAATCATAATGCAATTGCACCAAAATCAAGGTATTATGTTAAAATCACGACACATCATCGGTTTTGTAAAATTTACTTACGATTTTAGCAAACTCCGCACGTGGTTGTTCACAAAATGGCACCGGGACACTGTTTGTTCGAAAATTCAAGCGCGAGCTCACGCCGGTCGACGTAGTACTTGGGTGCGAGCCATTCATGTGTGTGCGTGAGCGAACGAGACAGCAATATTAAACTATCTTTAAAATATTCGTAATACGACAGTAAGATGCATAAGATTGCTTACAATACGACAGTAGATGTTATTGTTCATGATACTTGTATGGAAAATCATCGTCGGCTGACGTAGTGAACGTATTTGTTAAAATAATAAGCACGTCCTTCGACGTACTGTCATAACCCAACATTTTAAATTTCCCGCCTATCGACGGACTGTCAAAGGACGTGTTAATTAGAACGGATAAGGAATGGAATGCCCTGCCAGCGTCTGTGTTTCCGGCGAAATATGACCCGGGCGTGTTCAAGAGAAGAGTGAATAGGTATTTACTTGACTAGAATGCTTCATTTTCGATTGCATCGTCACTTCCCATCAGGTGAGAGCGTGGTCAAATACTAGACAAATTTGAAGTAAAAAAAAAGACAGCAAAGCATTGATAATTGAGCCAGATAAAGAGGGTACCCCACATGTATATCATAGCTTGCGTACAAAGCAGAGGTAAGGTTTGCTGGTGCAGACAGTCGCCCACTGTCCCCTACATGGTTTCATTTTATTGCCAACCTCCTTCGGGGTGTCAATATGTCTGTTACAAACAGTCACGTATATCATGTTTCAGACATAAATATCGTAGTATAATATTTGTAATATTGTCATGTGTAATATTTCCTTTTATAAATCCAATATCCTATGTAAGTACCTACTTATTATTATGCATCATCGTGCAGTTGGAATGGATCTAATGGAATAAGAGTAACCCATATTTAAGGAATATAATCTATGTAGATAAAGATATATAAAAAATTGAGAAGGTTAATTGGAATTGAAGTTGAAATTAATTGATATTATATTGCTAATCGCTGATACAACGGATTTGCGATTTCTAAAAATGTTTTCACTGATATAAAGCTACATTCTGTATCCTACATGCCCTGAGTGATATAGGTCATGTTATATTTATGATTTAAATTTCCTCAGCTACGTTCTCTTAACCTTAATTACCCCGTGCGAAGTCTACTATGAAAATATTTGATCATTAAAAATTTTTTGTTTCAGAAATAATGTTAAAATTCAATTAATATTTTTTTATGGGCTTATTGATTTTATTCTTTCAACTAAATACAACACAATACCACATAAATACAATTAATAAACAAATACAATTATATAACAATTACTACTAAATTACAAAAACTACACTACCATTACAAAAAAAAACTTGGGCTATATACTAGCCGCGATGACTTATAGACAGTCCAAATGCCCCAGTACATCAAATTTAAATTCATTTTTCCATTTCTGCTTCTTTAATCTAGAAAGCACCTACTGAAATACACTACCTTGATGAATAAGAATAATACTATGACGGACAAAAAGTATGTCAATTAACAAACAAGTAAAATTGTCATTTGCTTCACAATAAAAAACCCAAGAATCATCTGCGGCTCTTTGCTTTTCAACAAATCCGTTTTTGTTTACATTTTTAGAGACCTTTGTTTCATAGGAAAACATATCTTCATAAAAGCTCCCGAAGAACAATGACAAAAAGCAAATGCAGCCTTAATATTATTTTTAATAAACTAATAGGTTGTAGTGCTAGTAAGACCGAAGTTACTTTAAAGGTTGTTCCCTAATTTTTTAAAATTAAAACTTAACTAGCAAATTCAGTATTCAGTAGGTACAAAATAAATTAAATATAACGACTCTTGGTATATAATTAAATGTTATGAGTCAGTTCTTCATAATGGAAAAGATTGATAATGTATTAAAATCACCTTCAGCAGTAGTCAATTATGATAATAATAATAATAACGCCTAACGATCACATAAATAGATCCTGGACCCTAACTAGGATTCCCTGTGTCTAGGGACCCAGGAGCTATGAGGACCAGTGTTGTGGGACCATGGTCCTCCACCACTGTGTCTGGACACAGAATAAGTTTTTTGCGCTTATTTTTCTGTGCACTAATACTTGTCCTGTCACGGGAATCGAACCCGCCACCTCCGGGTTATGAGCCCATCTGCTCAAACTCCACACCACAGAGGCTGTCTCAAAAACTCAATATTAATTTATTCATCTTTTTTATTTTTTTAAATTTTATGTTATGGTATGACGTGACGAACTAACCGCTCGCCTAGATTTTAAGCGCCACGGCTGTTCATATCAGTTGCAGTGTCACTGGGAACTCTAAAGTATAGAGTTTCGCGTGACACTGCACTGCGCACGTCATCCTGAGACATCAGTACAATCTAGTAATAAGATTACTAGACTGTGAGATCAGGTCATAAAGTCTCATTTGCCCAGTAATTTCACTAGCTACAGTGCCCTTCAAACCAGAACACAGCAGCACTATGTACTAAGTACTTATGTTTTTGTATTGGCTGTATTGTCCTTTCCTATATTATAATAGGTCTTTACCTATGAAATTGCCGTATTGCAGTACAGACTTTTTCAAACAAAAAAAAGTTTTGATTGGCTATGAATTCTAAATTCAAATTAATTTTGTTTTAAAAATATGACATTCTATTTACAATATAAGTCTTTTGTTTATTGATTAGCGTTGTATTTTCATTACATTTCAACATTTTTCCTCATAATGGATACTTTGAAATTTCGTGTAATTATGGAATATGAGTTCTGTCGTGGCACCAACGCGGCACAAACAACACGTAACATCAACGACGTTTACGGAGAGAACTGTACAAACGAACGTACAACCCGTTATTGGTTTGCTCGGTTCCGTTCTGGGAATTTTGACTTGAAAAATGAACCTCGTGGTCGTCCGGAAACTTTGGTCAACAATGATGAATTAAAGGCGATTGTGGAAGCTGATGAATCTCAATCTACAGCTGAGCTGGCAGCAGATTTTGATGTTAGCATCAAAACAATATTGGTCCATTTGCGACAGATTGGCAAGATAAAAAAGCTTGATAGATGGGTGCCCCACGAACTTAACGATCGCCAGCGCAACGTACGCGTCGAGACTTGCCTTGCGCTGCTTAACAGGCACAGAAATGAAGTAATTTTGAACCGAATTGTTACGTACGACGAAAAATGGATTCTTTTTGACAATCGAAAGCGCTCAGCAAGTTGGTTAGATCCTGGTTCGGTACCAAAGCAATGTGCAAAACGAAATATGACCCCTAGAAAGGTGATGGTCACAGTTTGGTGGTCTAGTGCTGGTGTGATTCATCATAGCTTTTTACAAAACGGCGAGAGCATTACTGCAGATGTGTACATTGAAGAACTGACCACAATGATGGCGAAACTCGCACGTCTGCAACCAGCTTTGGTCAATCGGTCGTCTCCACTGCTACTTCACGACAACGCGCGACGCCATACTGCACAACAGACCGTCTCTAAGCTGCATGAGTTGGGTTTGGAAGCTTTCCCTCATCCGCCATACTCACCAGATCTTGCGCCTACCGACTATTACTTTTTGCAAAATTTGGACAACTTTTTAGCGGGAAAAAAATTCAATTCCCGAGAGGCAGTACAAAACGCCTTTGAAGAGTTTGTTGTCTCCCGTCCTGCTGATTTTTTCAAGAAGGGCATCCATAAACTGCCACAGCGTTGGCAAAGATGCATTGATTGCAGGGGTGATTACTTTGAATAAAAGAAATAAATAAGTTCGAAAAAAAAATACTTTAACTTTTTTCAAACAAAACGGCAATTTCATAGGTAAAGACCTAATATATATGTTCATGTTAATAATAGGCTAAATTTATAATAATAAAAATAATTTAACAAAAATCTCGGACCCCGGTGTCTGTGGAAATGCTGATTATAAAAAAAATCTGTTCATTTGTATCTAGTTACAGAGTTTAGACGTACTCTGTTTTAAAACTAGCTACGAAAAATGAAACCGACAAATTATATTTATATTTTTCCATTTTTTTTTAATGGTCGAGGAGGGCGATGGCTGTCACATGCGTCAAGTTCTAGAACGGGTGCTGCTTGCGGGAGCCGATCTGCTCGTGGTGTATACGCAAATAGACATAAAGTAATTGATATTCCCGATATTTAAGAAAAACGTAAAAAATATTGATAAGTCCCTCTTGTGTTGATTTCGTTTAAAAATAATAATAATAACACAACTAACAAATATAGAATAAAAAAAAGCAAGATAAAGCGGAATAATAAAAAAATCTTGTCCCATAATTTGCTACGCGAAGGAGAATGAAAATCCATTAGATTGTTTCAGTAGTCTCTTGTATAATTCCCTAAATACCCTAATATCCTTCTCATACAAATTCATAATAAAAAGCTAGGTTATAGTACCGAGCTGAAAACCATGGGTTCTTCATAATATTTATTCTTGTGCAAACCTTTGTTACTGATTTATTGTCGCTCTACTGTCACCCATGGGGTTCGCTATCACAAAAAGGTGATGCCCGCCGAAAGGATTGGGAAACGAAGCCTTGACATATAATTGGATTTACGGGATGTTATTTATCGATACAACTAATCATACATCTAATATTATTACATTATTAATATAACACATCGCGAATGTAAGAAATATGTACAATCTCGTGTTGCAAAAATAGTTTCCTGCTTCATTTTCACATAGGTACTTCTATATAATTATAATATCTGTGCCTAAACTATAAATTTAAACAAAATTATTACCGTTAGATTTGACAGGAAAAAAAATGGGTAGCTGCGTTATAATTCAAAGATTTCAATTTATAAAATAATCACAAAGTAGACTTTTCATTATTAGGACAAAAAACGGTAATCAATTATGTTTATACATATGACCGAGGGAGCTTAAGTAAATAATTTTACATTTTATCTACCTCTATATGATATAGCCTTTTAATCTATACCCATAAAACGATTATGGCGCTTTGCACATTTTGATGTCTTGAAAGAATGTTGTCATGAGGAACATCAACCATACGTACTATTTTTATTTCTTATATCAGTCACTGTCATTTCGTTACATTATGCTGGCTTTATGCTCACTCAACCTCGTGCACATATTCAGTGTCATGGAAATGCTGTTCTTGGAATTACAAACAATGCCAATTGTATTTCCATTTTACATGTGCATTCGTAAAGAACGAAAAATTTACATGAAAAGGGGTAGGTTTTTTTTTACGAACGTTTGATTTAAAAATCAACACGATTGTTTCAACAAGCCTATTGTCCATATTTGCAACCGTATGAATGCCAACCGAAAAATGGTTGTACTTGTATTAAAAGACTTTATTTTAAATTATTATTTTCCTCTGTAGATACAGTTTTAGTTATTTGGAAATATAATGTTTATTAGCTGTAAAGTATATCAGCTGATTTAAAAATCATAGATTAATGTAACATTGGTACTAAACTTAATTTAATGTGAAATTGATTGTTAAAAAATACAGTTATTACATATAAAGAACTCCACACTTTCCACTACTTCCTACAACTGCAACTCTATAGCTGTAGATTTAGGTATTGTTTTATAAAATGCAAAGTATGAGTATATAAATTAGTAGGTTAGTATTAATTAGTAAATCCTCTCCTCTTTTCTCTCATAAATATGTAAAATGGGTAAGTGTTTTACTTACAAATTTAAAAACCAGAAAGCTTTGGTGAATGGCTAAAGTTAATTTAAAAAGTATGAGTATATAAATTAGTAGGTTAGTATTAATAAGTAAATCCTCTCCTCTTTTCTCTCATAAATATGTAAAATGGGTAAGTGTTTTACTTACAAATTTAAAAACCAGAAAGCTTTGGTGAATGGCTAAAGTTAATTTAAAAAGTATGAGTATATAAATTAGTAGGTTAGTATTAATAAGTAAATCCTCTCCTCTTTTCTCTCATAAATATGTAAAATGGGTAAGTGTTTTACTTACAAATTTAAAAACCAGAAAGCTTTGGTGAATGGCTAAAGTTAATTTAAAAAGTATGAGTATATAAATTAGTAGGTTAGTATTAATAAGTAAATCCTCTCCTCTTTTCTCTCATAAATATGTAAAATGGGTAAGTGTTTTACTTACAAATTTAAAAACCAGAAAGCTTTGGTGAATGGCTAAAGTTAAACAAGCGAATTTTTAAATTAATTTTTTTGGGGTCTTATATGTTAAAGTAAACTTTGACCTTTGGCTTAGTGACCGAAAAGTCTGATGGTGGTTAGAGTAGAAAAAATGAGCTAAAATCTCTTTGATGAACATGAAACACGATATTAAAATAATTTACTTTCGCGGACACTTTGATGAAGTATTTTTAGAATAAAAAGATTGTTTCGCTGTCTTATTTATTTGAATTTAATATTATGAATGGCATTACTCAAGTTGTCACCAGGTAATTTCTTAATAATGATTGAGTGTAAAAAATATCATAAAAAAATAAATTTCGTTAAAACTGTTACTATCTTCCTATCTAGGAAGATAGTAACAGTTCTAGTTTACTAGTGTTTCTAGTGTTCTAGGTTCTAGTAACTAGTTTTCTATCTAGTCTAGGTCTTAGTAAAATGAAAACTCCAAATAAACCTCAACGTTATAAATACTCGCTAAAGAACAACCCTTTGGGTTCGATTCCCACTCAGGACAAACACTAGTGTGATGAACATGGGTGTTTGTTCTGTGTCTGTGTTGTTATATTGTATTCTATGTATGTATTTACAAACAAAAAGTATCTAAGTATTGTATCAGTTATCTGGTCCCCATAGAACAAGCTTTGCTTAGTTTGGGGCTAGATGGCGCTGTGTGAAATATCCACAATACACGGTGGCATTTAATTCGTTCTTTTCCTTTAATGTATGTACTCAGTCTATGCTATAGAACGCTCCCATATAACCAAATAAAAAAATTACTCATGAAATAAAACTTAAACCTAGGTATTAAAAAATTACTGCGAATTTAAATTCTAAAGAAAAGCCTTGCGACATTGAAGAAAGAAGGTGTTTTATTGCCTACGAAACATTTACAAAGCACTCAGCCAGTGCCCGCGCTGTGTGTAGCATTAAATAGACATTTCGGCTGTCATGCAGTTATTTTAGGAGGCACTAAATACTAAAACAAAACCTATTTTTTTATTGGACTTTGTACGAATATTCTATAGAATGGTCTGAGTACATACATTTAAGGAAAAGAGCGAATTAAATACCACCGTGTATATTTATTGTTAACTATGATTCAAGAAATTCTGTTCAACCGATTAAAGATTACAGATCTTTTCAATTTGAAAGAGGGAAAGTCAGTGGTTATTTAAAATTTGAACTCAATCACTTTGTTTATATTTGCGTTGTAATCAGTTTGCTCCCGTTTTCTAATCCCTTTGAACAATAAATGGATTGCAATATTCTCAAAAGCAATCATACTTTCCATAAAACGTTTCCATCCAAAGCTCAATCATGGTAACGACGGATTGAAGCCTGCGACATTTTAATATGCAGAAGCGATCAAGCCAAACGAAAACGATGCATAAAGTGAACGCTCCTCCTTGCAATTAATTTTAAATTACTATGACGACGCAGTTCTCTCTTACGTCCTTTAACGGGTTGCCGTTATTTTCTATTCCAATTAATTGTTGATATGTTTCTGATTTGTCTCTTTACATATATCGTATAGGTTAACATTACATGTAAAAGAAAATTTTTAATCACGAACAGAAGTTGACCTTTCCGCATCGATTAAATTAAGCAGGTCGTACTGATAAATGATATTTTAATACATATAAAAATTTGGTGTCACAGTGTTTGTTACCATACTCCTCCGAAACGGCTGAACCGATTTTGATGAAATTTATTGTTTGTAATTTGACCCTGATAAACTAAAATAGTACATATTATAATCCCTCTGGTTCGTAAACGTATCTAGGCAGTAAAATTATCTTTTATCTCTTTTTGCTGACGTGTTGCGTTGTTAAAAGCGAGACTAAAATATTTTTACAACAGCTTTGCTTATTGAGCGTTTATAAATTAGGGAGTTACAGTATTAGTATCAACGAAAAAAGAAAAATAAACACTGTTCATCAGTTTTGAATAAAGTCAAGGCATTCTCAAATATCATTTTAAATTAATTAAATTGGAAAGTTAAAATTTGGCTAAAAATAAAAAGCTTGCATAACGATTGCAAAAAAGATATGTATAACACTTTAGAACCGGTAAAAGCGTAAAGTCGAAGGAGGCACCCACGATTATTGTTGCTTCGCCTACCTCCACTAACGAGCAACTTTTTGTGCTATTGGAGGCAACTACTGTGAAGTCTGTGCAATTCAATTACACTAATGTATTTTAAACTAGCTGTGCTCTTTGACTTCGCTTGCGTAAACACGATTTTCTAGAGGAAAAAGAAGCCATTCAGTTTTCCGGCCAATGTTACGTCAAAATACGTTGAATGAATGGCTGCGCGACAGAAAGGCATAAAATTCAAATAATGAGAAGGGCAATCCAATGAACACACATTAATATTTAAAAAATTTCACCAAAAATTTTTGTTAATATCGCCGTATTTTGTCCTGGTGATAAGAAAATCGTATTATCATCCCATTTCTTCCCGCTAGTGCCGTTAAGGGATTATTCTGGCTATGGGCAGCAGCATTTTCTTCGGTACATTTAAATCTTTTGAAATCACCAAAATGCCTGCAAAGTTTGGTGATTATGGCAACGCTGCTATGATAAGCTCCAAAGTGTCGTTTTCTGAGCGAGGCCAATGCCGTAGGACGTTTTCAGGCTGGTGAGGTGTGTGTTTATTTTGTACGCTCTTCATTTTGACGTTAATATTACACCCTCATCGAAGCATGCATTTTTTTTATAAAGATTACATCCTCACCTTACGTGAGCTGTGAGTAGGTCTTAATAAACCACAAATTAATCCGCCGACGTCGGAACTTTAGTATACGTTTATTAACTTCAAATTAACAAGTCAGGTCGGAAATTAGTATATAACTTGCATCTGGGAGCCGCTACTTAGGACAAATAGGTATGGTCTATTCATTAGATTTATCTCCAATAAATCCCTTTTCCATTAGACCACTAATGGAATATGGATTTAGGTAACCACACATGATATTTTATAGGAGAGAAACATGTAATCGGTTGCATAAAGTTACATCATTATTTTTCATGATAATATACATTTATGAGACCTTGTTCGTCAGAAAGAGCGCGAAATTTTGAATTTGACTGTATGATTAGGTCAAAAACCGTATTTTTTGAGATAATACTCTATTCATCCAGACAAGCGATATATCAAACAGAAAAAATCCATAATATTATACTATAATTTTATTGGTGAGTCTATCTAACTTTGGTTAATCTATTATAAACGAAGTGTGCCTATTTTGATAAATGTCAGAACTAGAACTTTTAATATAGTTGCTATTATGCTTAAACACCTTTGACACTGTTTCCGAGACTCACTTCCTAATTCTAACTTCAGGAGTTGGACAGTTGTTATACAACCGCCATAAATCTTTTAAAGGATTGCTTTAGTTAAAATTTATTATTTTAAAATCATTTCTTTTTTATATAACTAATTTAATTAGGACGTATATTTATTATGAATAAGTTTATGGGACGAAACTATATTTTTATTAAAACACATAGATAAAAAATAAATATAAAATTACATTTATCCATTTTCTTTCTTTGTCATAATTATTAAAGAAGCAAAAGTACGTGAATGCGACATTAAATAACGTTCATTTTGATGACTAACGATAGTTTTTTGATGTTGCAAATCATGGGTGACCTTTGCTGGGCTGCGGCAAATCTGCAAATGGAATAAAATATTCCATCGCTAGCAATACCACATCCGTCAGCAGCCGCGCACGTTGAAGGATAAAATTATTACAGGTGGATAATTTTCCTGGCACACTGGGTATACGCTGATTATCCAGTGTGCCAGGAAAATTATTATTATTATTACTAATCAGGCCTTCAGTACATTATTTATTGTTTGTAACTTTATGTAAAATACTTTTATTGTACACACGTACCATTCTGCATTCAATGCAAAGCTTAAACTTTATTTCATCAAGACCCAAGCCCATAAATCCTTCATAACCCTAAACTTTTTGTATCGTAATTACTCACCCATGTTAATATATGTATATGTTATACTATTTTAGAGAACATAGATCGTCGAACATTCATCGCTGTAGAAGTACAAGACATTTTGTATCAGAACATTGTTTATATTCACAAGCAAATTACAAGTAAATTATTTGTATTATTACTTTACACGGCACGATTTATTTATTAGTCGTACATAAATAATTAATTAATTCTACAGCCTCTGTGTTGTGGTGGTTGAGCAGGTCGGCTTACAACCCGGAGGCGGCGGGTTCGATTCCCGCGGCAGGACAAGTATTTGCGCACAGAAAAAAAGCGCAAATACTTGTTCTGAGTCTGGGTGTTGTGAAACCATGGTCCTCGTAGTTCCTTGGTCCCTAGATACAGGGAATCCTAGTTAGGCTCCAGGCTCTACTCGTATGTATGTGATCGTTGGGCGTTTATTATTATTATTATTATTATTGTTTACTACTATTTTTAAAATAGTTTTTTGTCAACAATGTGAAAATGATAAAAATATATCGGCAGAAACGTGTTGTGGGTAGGTAGTAACCTATATAACTATAGGCCTTCAGCATGTCCGCACCGCGCCGTGTCTGGAACAAGAATGATCCGTAGCACACCAATCGATCCCTTTATATTGCCAGACAGGTAGGGGCGCCATGACAGTTGCCGGTGCTGCCACTGTAATAAATTTAATGCCACCACAGGGTAAATTACGGTGCTCGATCGCTGTGCATAGAGTTTATAACTGGACGTAGCCGCCGTCACGGCCATACTGACGTGCGTACGTCCTCGTACGCTTAGCTCCACTTTGTACCTGGTGAGGGACATAAGTATCAGTGTAATTGCTCGTTTATCCTGACAATTAAATGGAGTTAAACTTGGAGTCTAAGTCAAAGTCAAAACATTAGTTTTCAATTTGATTAGTCAAAAGTATTTTAACCTTCCAGTCATCGTCAGGGTTAACCCTTCAGAACCATCAGTATCCATTCATTTACAAAAAGTGGACTGGATGGTGCTAGACCGGATAGATATCCCTTTAGCAACCAAAAATCAACAAACTAATACCTTATCCCTTCATTTATAAAAATGGACCGGATAGTGCTAGACCGGATAGATATCCCTTTAGCAACCAAAAATCATCATTCCTACATTTTTTTAATGGACCAATTAGTGCTAGACCGGACCGAATATCCCTTTAGCAACATACATTTTTTTTATGGACCATTACTGCTAGACCGGATAGATTATCCCTTTAGCATTCGGACACATTTTTCTTGTCATCATTTTTTTTTTATTCTTTTTCTCTTTTTTTTTCTCGATAAAACGAATCATTACTTTTTTCCATAACTTTTTTATCATTATTTTTTCACTGATCTGGGTTAACCCTGCAAATAAATTTGATATTAGTGTCACCCGCCGTCACGTCACCATTCACATCACGCCACACGTCACGTTATGCGTTGCTTGATGTGGAAATGGGTATCCCACTTCTGATGTCGGCAGAACGGTTTGTGGGTAGGTTGCAACCTATATAACTATAGGCCTTCAGCATGTCCGCACCGCGCCGTGTCTGGAACAAGAATGATCCGTAGCACACCAATCGATCCCTTTATATTGCCAGACAGGTAGGGGCGCCATGACAGTTGCCGGTGCTGCCACTGTAATAAATTTAATGCCACCACAGGGTAAATTACGGTGCTCGATCGCTGTGCATAGAGTTTATAACTGGACGTAGCCGCCGTCAAATACAACAAGGTTGGCAAGGCAAATGTTGAGAATACAATTAACAAGAAATAGCGTATTCTAATAAACCACATTTGCTTTCTAACGAAAACTATGTTTAACTTTTCGAAATTGATAAAGTTTGTTGATTCTTCCCGTTCATATAACAATGTTCCATCCATGATATCTCTGCATATTACAATTATGTACTACAATGATTTAATAACTACAAAAAAACATTTGAACTATATACTGGCCGCGATGACCTTATATACAGGCCAAATGCTCCTGCCCACTACCAGTAAGTAGCGTACCCAACAAGCTGGCAGCATTGCCCCGTTGAATTGCAAATGATGTACTAATTTTCCTGATCTTTAGTTTAAACTTCAAGAGTATATATATATATATATATATATATATATATATATATATATATATATATATATATATATATATACAGTATATCCGTGGTCTGAATATAAAGGACATAAATGTTTTATGGGTACTTTTTTCATTTTCTCTTTTTTTGTTACCTATTTATTTATGTTTTGTTTGTTCTGGTGTTCGTGATGTCATGATGATAGGTCCCGACTGAAAAACTGTTATTAAGGTTTTATGACCTTGATTACATGCTGACCTATGCTATGACGTCACGCAACATTACATTTTGTACGATGTATTATTTGTTCTATTTTCGGGTGTGTGATGCCCTGAATAAATGTATTTTGTTTATTTCTTTCCAGTACTATTTTGTATTGAAGACGTTCTATTGATAGAACTTTGCTATTGTTTGGTGGTTAGATGCTGATAGCCACTTGCGTGTTAGGGCGTGAGTTTTCAGTGGCTTTTGTGGTACGACCAATAGATAGGCTGCCTTGTGCGTGTCTCCATTCAGACTAGGCTGAAGATTCAATAGACATATTGAACTGACTCTATGTAGTTACGTGTGACCAACAGAGATAAAAAATGTAAGTTGTAAAAAAATTGTGAAAAAACATTTTTTTGTTTATCTGAAAGTAACTATAAATCAATATCAAAGTTACAGTGTACATAATTCTTGCAGTTCCAACAAAAAAAGAGTTATATTTGAAGATTTATCATATCAGTCAAATTCATGGCCTTATCAATGAATGATAAAGGAGTTGTAAATGATCTCATGCAATCACAATCCTTTTTTACATCACATAATTTTATAAGTATTATTGCTATGTAATTAGTGTGTGTTTTGATATAAATAAACAAATAATAATTAACACTCAACCATCACATACATAGACTTTAAACCCTAACCAGAATTCTGTATATCTAGGGATCTAAGAACCGCAAAGACCATGGTCCCACAACACCCAGACTCAGAACAAGTATTTACGCTTTTTGTTCAGCCCACAAATACTTGTTCTGCCACAGGAATCGAACCCACCTCTTCTGGACTATGAGCTGACCTGCTCAACCATCATACCACAGAAGTTGTCAAGATATGGTTTCTATTTATACAAACTACGTGATAAATCCTCTTTGTAAAACATACTAGCTAGGCACTTCTAGGGCTCCAATCTAGTGCCTCTCAAACAGTCATTTTTATTAGTGCTATACTCATACCTACCACTTTGACTGGTAAGACCGTCGATTGACTGTTTGGTCAGAAAGTCGATAGTTATTTATGAACTGAAGTTATTATGAACGATGTAATTAGGTTACTAAAGTATTCTAAAATTCAATATCTATGAGCTATTTCAGCACTTGTTTTACGCGTGTTTGAAAGTCTTAGTACATATAAAGCTCTGCAAGCCACGTTAACTTGATATTAGTAAAGTTATGTTCATATTAAAAACAGCTATAACGATGTTTATTGTCGCATACATTAAAATTTGATATTTATTTGTAATTTCGTAAAAGGTTCGCGACCAAGGCCGTATCAGAATCCATTATCGTCAGTATCATCTTACGATAATTTTAAGAATTGCTTTAATTGGGAGGTTATTGAACAATTTTGAAAAAATTAAAGCCTAAAATGTAATTAGTTTTTAAATTATAAAAGATTCTTTAACAAAAAAGGATAATTAGGTGATTTTAAATGACTAATAATTCTAAAAGTATGACTGATGTCTAGTAGAAAATTAGCACACATAAAATTTTATATAACCATAAATAATTTATTAAAGGAATATCGAAGCGCACGATTTGGACCTAGAACAGTAGTAGTATATGATAGACAAAACAAAACTCCATACAACAAAAACACTTAAAAAATCATCTCTTTAAAACATAATAACATAAAACTAAACATATTAAACGGTTGGTCAATGGGCAACAATTACTATTATTAAGAAATATTCAACCCAATTTATTTTTAATGGTTTGGTATTTTTTAAAGTCCATAACGCAGTTCAATACAAATCAGAACAGAAACTCGTTCAAAAACATTTGTGTAGTAGTAATATAATAAAAGCTGCTATACATCTCTTTCCAGAAGGATTATTAACACAAGAAGATGTCAGTAACTCTTCTATTGCAATTTTTTTTTTGTTGTTCTGTAGAATTTTTTACAAGTTATCACTTAGTTAAACAGTCAATCAAAAAAAATTGGTTTAAGCCGACATTTTAAGAAAAAGCAGTTTATCGATTTTACGTACGAATCTCGAAGGGTTTTACTATTATTATTTAAATTTATGAAACTAACTTTTCTGATTAATATTTTGAAAGTATGTTCGCATAAGAAAAGGTAAATTAATTACCATTTATAAAACCCGATTCAACGGGAATAACACCTGTTGCTAAAAAAATATTATTTTACTCGACGCGCACTGAAGAAATCATAGCAATGAACCAGTGAATTTATATCTTTGATTATGATTTTAACACATGGAAAATAAAACTAAAAATATAAAAATAAAATAAAATTTAAACTAACATTTATTTTTACGAAAAATACTCACTTTATTTAACTTCACTTCAGCAGCCGAATCAGGTAGTGTAAACGTCGTAAGCACTACTTGCTAGTAAAGGCTTGTTCTTCCTGTGTCACCTCGGGAGGCGCCAAGCAAATGAGCTTCGAGAGGTGTAGACGGGCGCTTATATACAGATGCGATGCTGTTTGTGGCCTCGCGTGGGTTACGGCGTACTGCGTAGGGCTGCTACGTATCCACAGCTACGGTGCTACGGAGTTACGGCGTAGGAAAATGTTGTAGCATTATAATTGAAGGGGTGAGAACAAAAAGGGTTTAACTGATTTTTTTTACAAAATGACTTATAGGTATCGTTGAATTCAGCGTGAAATTATCTACAATAACACATTCTCAAAATACCGAAATGAGGCTTAAATCTCGAGATTTTGAGTCTAAAACAGTTTATCTGTCACAGGAATACAGTTCACTTAGGATAAAAACATCATTATATTTATTTTATTATATTATATTTTTACAGCAATTGTATGAATTAGTACTATATTTAGTATTTTAAAATAGAATTATTACATTTTCAAGCAACTGAAACTTACATAAACCTTTTCTATTACCTTATAAGCACTCTACATTAAAATGACGCCGTTGAAGTTTAAAGTCAATTTTCTCGAAACTATCAATTTGACAGTTAAACCCTTTTTATTCTCAACCCTTCAATTTATACGATGTTATTGCAGGATGGTATATAATTTTATTTATATTTCTTAGTGAATTTTATTTAGTGTTGATTGTAGTTAATAAGCAGTGACAGAAGGCCGTGTGTGCCTTTAAAATTCTTACACCAATGGCTAGTCTGTACGAGAGAGAAGAAGTTAGCATTTAGTTGATATTGCTTAAAGTATTTTAGTATTTTCTATTATTTATGTTGAAGATAATGAACTTATGAGTTTTCATTACACTTATTTAAACATATATGGTAATTCAGCAGATTACAATAATTCCCATAACGCCAACAATTACATACATAGATCCTGGACCCTAACTAGGATTCCCTGTGCTTAGGGACCCAGGACGAGTACCATGGTCCCACAACACCCAGACTTAGAACAAGTAATTGCGTTTTTTTTCTGTGCGCAGATACTTGTCCTGCCGCGGGAATCGAATCCACCACATCTGGGTTATGAGCCGACCTTAAGCAGGTCCTGCTTAATCACCACACCACAGAGATGTCGATTAATTAGTAAAGTTAAAAAATTAAAAAGTTAAAAAAATTTAAAATCATGATTTGGATTTGAATCTGTATCCATAGGTCCCTAAAGTCATAAGTACAGTGATAAGTAATCTCATGTCCCGTAAGTTGGTTGTAAAAGGTGAAGGATAGATTTGGACATGAGATCACTTCAGATCCGTCAAATCCCGTTCGTGACTAAAAAAATCCATTCATCACATACATACTGTCATTCTAACTTGTAAAACACATAGAAATATGACAACCAAAATGCATTTAGTCCATTAAAAAAGCAAATCAATTCACAATTCCTATGTAATAGCATGGCTAACAATCCATCAAAACTTATGTCCAAATTATCTTTTCGATGATATGACCACACTTTATTAACAATCTGGAATATGAATGACTGGCACCGATTATGCTTGTACAAACAGAATCCTGATAAGAATGACAATTATTCTTTGGTGGGATTGCGTGGAGTTAAGCTCTAATCTCTTTAACTGAGTCACATATGATAAAATAGTAAAGGCTTCGGTTCTCTGCCCATTGATTTCTTTGTTCAAATTTCAAAACAAAACATGGACAAAAAGAAGTAAAATTGACTTTTATGACGTGTAGTGGATGAACTTTAGAAAAATGCATCATGCATCTACTCAATACTCAATTATTTATTGCCAACATATGTACTTATTTGGCACAACAAATCAGCATTGCAATTCAACGGGGCAATGCTGCCAGCATGTTGGGTACGCTAGGCACTGGTAGTGGGCTGGAACATTTGGACTGTCTATAGGTCATCGCGGCCAGTATATGGTCCATTTTTTTCATTTTGTAGTAGGTAGTGTCTAGTATTAGTTGTCATTGTAGTATGTATTTGATAATAAAGGAAATTTTCCGGAAAAAAAACTTATTTTGTAATACAGGTGTTATTGATGTGTTTGCAAAACATATGACCCCATTAGGGTATATCTACAGGTTAGGTGAAGACCAGGTCCATTAAATAAAACAAATACCTAGGAATACTATTGGGCAAAGTTAATACTAAAGTAGCTTAGTTTTGTCATTAAAAAGTCTGTCAAATCATAGTAACATTTCTTTATCAGATCTATCTCGATCTATCTCTGTATATATGTTGTATTATTTCAATATAATAATGAAGCTATATAATTATTCAATATAATTCTAATTTCAATATTAGTTTACATTTAACGTGGCTTGGGCGCATTACCTCCTGGTAGTGACCACAAAATAAGCCACGGCTTATTTTATAAATGCTTTACAGAGTTAAACTGTTTTAGTTTTGCATTCAACTTTTGAATAACATGGCTTTTCGCTAACAATGTTTTGTGTTTAGTTTTAGTTTAGGTGTACTTTTAGTTCAAAAGTATCAAAGCGGGTACAAATCGCTTATTCTTATTATGATTATCGTAGCTTATTCTTAGGTTGTGAGTTACAGTTTTTTTTCTATGCTTTATAAATATGTAATTTACTAAACATACTTAATTTTTTTAATGTTTTAATCAAACCATTTCCGTAAGACAATTCAAATGAAAGTCTCAACTTCAACTCAATACAGACATTTAAATAAATAATAATAAATACAAATAATATTGACAAAACTTGATATACATGTTCTAAATTTATAAGTATTTTTTTGTCATCGGTGGTTTCTGAAAAGATGTTTATTTCACGTCAAAAAAGGAAAGATTTGCAGCGGCGTCATTTGATGGCCGATTTTGACATATTTGGCAGAAACAGTACTCATTCCAAAGAATATAATTATTCTTGACTCATTCTAAATAAGTGTTTCAAATATGAGCAAAATTAGATAAGAGGTTGTAAAAATGGGCTTTATTCGTCCTAGGGTCTGGGTGAACCTATTATTACACACTAGTTGCGCTCCGCGGTTTCATCCGCGGATAAGAAGTATGTTAATTATTTACTCATCCCACGGGAAAATTTTACTTTCCGTGATAAAATGTAGCCTATATGTTAATCCAGTGTATAAGCTATCTTGGTACTGAATTTAATCCAAATCTATTCTGCCGTTTGAGCGTGAAGGAGTAACAAACATACACACATACAAACTTTCGCCTTTATAATATTAGTGTGATAGTGTGATTCACTGTCAGTATTCTCAGGCATTTATCGCCTCCAAGTGGAATCATACATGATGTACGGACTAAACACAATAGTTGCGAAAATTCTTTCTTCTAGTGAGTGTAAGTGCGCTGAACTTCTTGTAGAAAGTATATTGTATAAGTACTAAATACTTCTTGAGGACAATTATTGTTTAAATGCCATAATAATTCTATAAATATAAATATAAACGTCGTTTATATTGTGAATACAACACTACATACAATGTAACATACATATTTAAATAAACCCTTCTAGCCTTAACCTTATACGACATAAACAGGGCTGTACTTTACGGAAGTTAAACTACTTATGCAAAGTTATTCCTTTACAAAGTGTCTGTAAGGGAGAGTCTGAATAAGAACTTGAATAAAATATAAGAAAAACCTATTACGAATACTCCGGATGGTTTTATAACTTAAAATAACTCGAATGGTGGTTTTAATTTAGACTAGTTAACTTTGTAATTCGAAAAAGGTACTCTTTAAAAATATGATTCCAAAGGATTAAAAATACTGTTACTGACAGCGCATTTTAAACAAATTACAGAAAAAAAAATGTAAGGAGGTATAACTAGTAAATTACATTCATTTCACTTGTCTGCAACTGTACTGCGTTATGTTAAAGTCAAGGCAGATTCGCTTTTGTATTGGTCAATAATAATAATTTTGGGATTTTTTTTTGTAATCGAAGTTTATGGAACTCAAGCATTAAAAATATAAGTGGCTATATACGTCAACGTGCCTGAGCCTGATACAGCAATAAGCGAGATAAATAAAAAAATCGAGTTTTGGCGGGAAAGCGAAAAAGATTGCGTCGCCGCATCGTATTATTTTCCAAAACTTGTGTTATTTTCAGTGTTAGTGTATAAAATTGGTGGCATTTTATTCGTTAAGTGCTGGATTACAGGCATGAGTGTGGGAAAATGGTATAATGATGGTGAAACGTTTCTTTTCGTGTTGTTTCTAAAACTCCATAGAAGCTTCAAGTAAAGTTGTCACCACTTTACTAGGAGTATGATTTTGACTAGACTGACTTGACTGTGACTTGACTTGATGACTTCGACTGTGACTTGACACATATTTGCGTGAAATATCGATAACTTGATAAATTATCAATTACTTGACACTGGCTAAATACACAAAAGTGTGGAGCCAAATCCTAAAAAAAAAATTTAAAAAAAAATCTATGTAAGTTTTTCTAAAGGTGGAATTTCTTCGCATGGAAATAAGGACTTACAGGATACTGCACTGGTATTTTTAGCGCAAAATAACACAAAGCATGGATACGACACGTGTTTCGATTCCGCACGAGGCGTTCATTGGAGTTCTTCAACTTGCAATCGTTTTCCCTTCAATCACTGAAACAATAAAATATATAGAGTGAACAGAATCAAATATAACGTAAAGGTTAATTGAAATTGTGTTTAATTTTCTAAAGTTGCGCTATATACACTCATTATGGAATTTTTATATCAACTACCACATAACTGTAGGTACCTATACAAACCGGTAAACTGACTTAGTAACTGAACTAACTATGACTGACTGACTAACTGTACTGAACTATGATTCTTACTTATGTATGAATAAAGTTACATTTTCCCCTGAAAGATACGTTTTATGAAAAAACATTGATTGAGACTGAAAAGTCCGAAAAATTAGTTTTTATTTAATTATATGACTTTTTCATGTAATGTCGTTTGAAGAGTATGCACTTGTCTTATATCTGGTGAATGGTATTCTTATATTTTTATGTCTGTGGTATTTCGGTCAAATGATTTTCATTCATTTTGTATGGCATCATTTCTGTACCATTGGCCCCGGTGAGCGCCGTTGGTTACCGGGGCGGATGGAAATTTTCTTTTCATAAACCCTGATCATAGGGCAGCACCACCGGGGTGGATAAGACCAAGAAAATCCATGCACTAGCCAACTGTCAGTTAGTTATAACCTAATTTAGTTATTGCCACATTGCGTCATACTTTGTTACACTCCGTTTCATTAAATTAATTAAAAGACCTTATTAACGACAAGTTCGTTACCCCCTGACAGTGTCCCTACTATTAAAGGGTGTTAACATAAATTTGATGCCGGAAAATATGTTTAGTCATACGTAATAACTTTTCGTTGACGTTTCCTCACTTATTATACAAGTACAGTCAGCTGCAAAGTATTAACTTATGGAAAGCTCTTTCTAAGCGATCGATCGATCGATCCTTTGACAACCAAACAAAATATTATTTAAAAGATTGGGAAATAGTCTTTAGCATTTAGTGTTTGGCTAGAAGAAATATTATAGGTAGAAGTATACTTACATACATACATGAAGTAAAAACTGAAGAGCTACTGAATTGAACTGAAATTATGAGGTATAAACAAGTGTACATAACTCTACATCAATAAGCTATTATATAAGATGCTTTGTCCTGACTGACTGACAGACAACGCACAACCCAAACCACTGGACGCATAGACTTGAAATTTTGAGGGTGGCTACTATTTATGACGTAAGGGCGTGCTAAGAAAGGATATTTGAAAATTCAACCTCTAAGTGGGTGAATAGGGTAAAAAAAAATTGTATGAAAAACCTACATTTCGTGACGTATCGTTTTGAAACTTAACACATACATACAAGTATAAAAATAAAAGAAATGGTACATTTTAGCTTTTTGAAATTCAATACGTAAAGGGGTAGAAAAATTGTTAAAGTTTGTATGTATGGAAATTTCAAATAAAATTACCGTATCTTACTGAAATCGGGAATAAACAGATACGGGTCGCGGCGTTCTTTGCATTACATCGCCTGAAGGGTTTTTTTGGCAAGGTAATTTAAGAGGTTAAAATGGGAAGGAAGGTTTGTGAACGCAATTATTTTCAAAGTCACGTTCGGAAACCCGGTTATTATTAAATTTCAATGTTGTATGTTACAAAATAAATTACCTATTTCTTATTAAAATATTGTTTATTAACGGGATAATCGTAGTTGAGTTTGTTGTTAGTGACCTTAGAAGTTTAAAATATTATAAAATCAATATGTTAAAATTATTAAAATAAGGATTCTTTAGCGAATTCGTTTATTTTTCTTAATACATATCGATTAATAAATTTAACATTTTCCCTTTCCTTTTCACAAAGCTCGTCGCGAGATGTCACTAGTCAGTGTTGGCTAGCCGCGAGCAATGATCTAAACACTTTACATACCCTTTACAATCAGAGATAACTGCACGAGGCCAGATTCCAGCCATTTATTGATTTAAGAGGGTTAAGTTAATTTTATCTGGAAAAATTAATGGTTTCTGAGGGATACCTCACGTGGGCAAAGCCGCGGGCAGAAGCTAGTAATTTATATGAAAAAACGCACATTTTGAAAAGTCGCACTCCTATTGAATCCTGCACCTTGCCTGTATTTCATAAAACTAGCATTTCTGCGAATTTTAACAACATTGATCTAATATAACATAATATTACAATATTGTTGGCCCGCCGGCCAGGTGGAGTAATGACCTGCGAAAAGCTGCAAGCAGCAATTGGATGGGAAGGGCTGAAGACCGAGCCCAGTGGCGTTTTTTAGGAGAGGCCTATGTCTGGACATAGGACTCATAATATATCATAATATAATATATAATATTCATCATAGGCCTGTATCAGTATTGTTATAAGGTAATGTAACCACCTATGGGATAAATTAACATAACGCTAAATATATATAGAATGAGGATCCTCCATCCTCAAAAGGTCCACGTGAATTATTAATGCGAGTCAATCTTTGAATTATTTTTAGTTATTTTAGTATGTATAACAGCCAGGTATCATACGATCGCATAAATATTTACGCGATACCGAAAAAATAAGATCAATAGCCATCTAATACGGACTCTATGCATTAGATATTTTGTTAGGGTCTCTCGTGTTTGTGGACTCGGATCTACATTATTTATTCATTCGCCATAAAAAGGACGATTACATATATATTTACTTGTATCTAAATCGTTTTAATACGATGAGTGCCTGTTTGTAAAAATGTAATGTTGTAGAAAATACATTTATTTAAGACATCACACAATATTACATTTTTACAAATAGCTACTCTACCACACAATAAATCACACAACAAAAAAGAGTTCGTAAACAAATGTTTAATTTATTTAACGTTGAAGCCATTGCAGTGAACCGTTGTCAACAATAAAATTAAATCAACCTGTGCAAACTTGACAGATGAAAACATATCAAATCCCGGTGATCATTGATCTCTTTCATTAAAATTGTTTTTTTTTTTTTAAATATCATTAGCAGCTTTCAATTCAGATACTCTAGAATCGACTTATACGTTACGAAAAATCAGATCAAATAATTTTCGTACCATTTAGAGGGTAATTTTATTATTTTAAGAGCTCTACGTAATTATTATTTTCCAGTCCATGGCCAACAATACTACAGACAGAAAAAATATAGACAAAGGTTTTCAAGTCATAAGATTCCTTTTTTTGTTGACGAAGGCAAAAAAAAGGCAAATATTATATTAAATTATGCACGGTTCTTACATTATACAGTGCATTAAGTTGCACAGTTGGATACCAAGTGATATGTTAAAAACTTTTATCAGCGTGGCTATGTTTGCCCATGGCGGTAATAAAACCTAACGTTAACTGTTAAGCCCGTGTGTGGTAATAATTTATAATGGACCCTGAGTGCTTTAAAAGCTTGAACAATGGGTGGTATCTATCAACTGCCTAATAAAAAACCTTTGCGAATACTTCTATGTATTTAGGTAGCCCTCTAGTAACAAGGTTTATGTAGGTAACTCCCTTGAAACGATGATACAAGAAATATTCTGTACTTGAAAATTGGTTTACTTAAGACCATACAATATAACGCTTTAGGGGATTCGTCGTACTCAAACCAAAAATTCTGGTTACATGCTGTTTAACCGGTATATATTAAACTAAGAAGTTAATTTAATAAACTACATTACATAATTATCTGTGCACATATATACACTCCAATATATGTATCAAATTGCTTTAATACTTGCGCTTAACCCTCTCGCCTTATGGTTGATCTGATTACTGGCTACTTACCATTTATGACTTGTAGAAACGATTTCCTGGTTGCTCCTTTACTTTTCAGCGGGCGGCCTTACGGGCGCATTCGTCAACTCTCGGACAATATACTTCAGTACTCAATACTCAATTATCTATTGCCAACATATGTACTTATTTTCTAATACAGGTGTTATTGATGTGTTTGCGCAGCATATGACTTAATAAAATAATTAAATAAACAATATACCTATACGAATATTATTAGGCAAAGTTAATTCTAAAGTAGCATATTTTTGTCATTAAAAAAATCTGTCAAATTATAATAATATTTGTAGATCAAAAAATCTTTTAAAACCTTATTAAAAACGGAGTGTTTTTCTTGGGCGAGAATTACTTCCGGATTTTATTATATATTTTTACTGCCATTTAGTTGAGACCTGAACTATGTAAAACATTTTTAGCTTAAACACAAATCTTATCTCAATACGTCGGGGCTGATCTACTTCCTTTGTAAAAAAACTAGGGCTATATAAATTGTCGTTAGTGTTAATAGATTGAAACTAATAAAATGTGGTTTACAGCTGGCGGTTTCTTTTATATTAGCAAGGATTCGGATACACATTTTTAGGAAATGAAAAGGTTTTGAGCATTAACTGGGCGGGTTTCAATTAATTTTAATAAATAATAGTTTTTTTCATGTGAACAAAGGTTAGGGAAATAACATCAAAAAACAAATTAATAATAAATTAATAAATTAATAGTGTTTAGTCAAGAATCGATATTTTTATTTGAAATTATAATGTTTTATCTAATGCCGGTTTTAGGTATATTTTAGTTTTTTAGGTCTAGCTTAGCGTAGTATTATGTTTAATTATCTGTTAATTTAAGACTTTAATAGAAAAATAGAAACAGCTTAGAAATAATGTAGAAGCCCATTTAAAATACTAAATAAAAACTAATCTATATGTAGCGTAATTTTCATTTACATAAGAACATCGTTAGCGTGCTGAAGAATTGCCTGATTTAATTGAGATTTAGATGAGATTTGGAATTTTTTATTAATATAATATTAATATCACCCACGCAATTATAGCAATAGCAATAGCCTATTTTAATACATACATAGTACATACATTTAATACATAGTATAAAGTAACATAAACACAATTTCAACCATATTCCAATTAAAATAACGCTCTACTAAATTCCAAAGCAGAATTAAACTTAATCACAAATACTTATAACCACGTTCAGACTATCATTATACTACGCAGTAGACCAAGAAAGACCCTGGCGTATGGGAATTTGGTTCGACAGCAGTAATCAAGAAAGGGAAGGCCTCCGCAACCTAATTTAAATTCGCCAAGCAATATAAGTTGTGACCCCTAAGGTTTCCAAAATTACGGACTAACTTACAAACTGATAATTACTTTAAATCCAATTACATAATAAGCGGGCTTGTGATTAAGTTGTCGCCTATTAAATGTATTTTAGGAAATCGTGAATTAATAATGAAGTACCAAATAGGTCGAAAATGAACTATCATTGCCTCTGTAATGCGGTGGTTAAGCAGGTCGGCTCATAGCCTGGAGGTGGCGGGTTCGATTCCCGCGACAGGACAAGTATTTGTGCACTATAAAAAAGTGCAAATACTTGTTCTATGTCTATGTGTTGTGAGACCATGGTGCTCGTAGTTCCTGGGTCCCTAGGCACAGGGAATCTTAGTTAGGGTCCAGGGACAATGTATGTGATCGTTGGGTGTTATTATTATTATTATTTTATTATTATATACAATTTTTGTTTTTAATTTTTTGTCTCTTTATTTTGTTACATCAAGCATAAGTATTTCATAATCGTTCATACAAAACTAAATTAGACCTATAAAACTAAATTATACCTAAGAACTTAAAATATAAAAAAATAAAACTAAAAATTTAAAATAGCCTGTTTGGTTTGTCTCTTTGCTCTCATTGATTCTCATTGCTGATTTAAAAAGTCGTATGTGCTA
Organism: Ennomos fuscantarius; assembly: GCA_905220475.3. NCBI lineage: Eukaryota > Metazoa > Arthropoda > Insecta > Lepidoptera > Geometridae > Ennomos > Ennomos fuscantarius. The sequence goes on along the minus strand of HG992037.1, from coordinate 7,311,777 downwards.
AGTTTTTTATGTCTCGTGCCTTTGAATCCTTTACTGCGCTCAGGATCGAGATTCTAAATTAACAGTTGCAGCAAAAATCAACTTTGCTCTCTTGTTGCACAAATAACTATTTACTGTTTACGAATAAGGCCATAGGTGAATAGCACATTCTTAGGGGTATTGGCGGGAAAGCGAAAAAGATCGCGTCACCACATTGTATTATTTTCCAAAACTTGTGTTATTTTCAGTGTTAGTGCATAAAATTGGTGGTATTTTATTTGTTAAATGCAGAATTACAGGCATGAGTGTGGGAAAGTAGTATAATGATGGTGAAACGTTTCTTTTCGTGTTGTTTCCAAAACTCCATAGAAGCTTCTGGTAAAGTTGCCACCACTTTACTAGGAGTATGACTTGACTAGACTATGACTTGATTTGATGTCTTGGACTGTGACTTGACTTGACACATATATATAATACTAGTTGCACCCCGCGGTTCCACCCGCGGACAAAAAGTATTTTAATTATTTGCTCATCCCACGGAAAAATTTATAAAATAAGGGATGAAATGTAGTCTATATGTTCATCTAGTGTATAAGCTATCTTGATACCGAATTTCATCCAAATCCACTCCGCCGTTTAAACGTGAAGGAGTAACAAACATACATTATGTACACACATACAAACATTCGCCTTTATAATATTAGTGTGATGTGATTAATTAACTCGAGAAATCATCAAATACTTGACACTGGCTAAATACACCAAAGTGTGGAGCCAAAATAAAAAATAAATAAAAACACATTCTTAACTAGCATCGATATGATTATACGTTGCCATGGCGGCACGGAGTATCGCTTCACTTAATCAGCGCAGCCAGCTATCGGGTAACACTTCGAGGATAACACCGACCCACCCTATCACCTGGATAATCGAAGAATCGTGCTTATAATCTAACGGTGCTATATTTTATTTCATTTTTAATGTTAGTGAATGATGTGATGTTAAGCGACACCACCATAACAGAACAGCGTCACTCGGAACTCCAAAATATAGTTTCACGCGACACTGCACTGTGCACATCATCCTGAAACATCAGCACAGTCTGGTAATAAGACTGTGATCAGATCATAGTCTCAATTGCCCGATCATTTCACTAGCTACTACAACTACCCTTTAAACTGGAGCAGTAGTGCTTGCGCACTTGCTTGGCAGAATAACTGGCAAAGCGGTGGAACCTACCTAGACGAACTTTGCATAAGGCCGACCACCTAGTGAGAGTATTTATTGAAAGTTTTTATTTACAAACTTTTTAACATAGTCAAGTGGTCTAAGCACAGTTTGTTATAATAAAAACTTTCAATAAATACTCTCACTATGTTCGCAGTGATGAATGATATGCCAGTTAGCTCAGTACACAGTATATTTGTTATGACAGCCTCTGTGGTGTGGTGGTTGAGCAGGTTGGCTCATAACCCAGAGGTGGCTGGTTCGATTCCCGCCACGGGACAAGTATTTGAGCAAGCTCCCGTCACCATTCCACTACCGGACTACTAGACGCTCGGCTAAGCGCCATCCTTTCGTGGTCGAAATACCACCCATTCGTACCAAGCGATTTGATTCCACGTTCTTAATTAGAACGGCTAAGGAATGGAATGCCTTCCCAGCGTCTGTGTTTCCGGCGAAATATGACCCGGGCGTGTTCAAAAGAAGAGTGAATAGGTATTTACTTGGCTAGCATGCTACACCTTCGATCACATCACTTCCCATCAGGTGAGAGCGTGGTATTTGACCAGACAAGTTTGAAGTAAAAAAAAAAAAGCAAGTACTGGTTCTGTGTCTAAGTGTTGTGAGACCGTGGTCATCGTAGTTCCTGGGTCCCTGGATAGTGGGAGCCCTAGTTAGGGTCCAGGATCTATGTATGTTATCGTTGGCGTTATTATTATAACAAAATAAAAATAAAAATTAGAAAAACCAAAAAAATAAAAATTTTGTTCTCTAGGATGTTGATACAGAAAAATAAGTCCGTTGTCCATAGCAACTAGCAAAAGGCTCTCTATGAGGCTGGTATGAAAACTTTTCTATGGCTGAGCACTTTGCAATAGTACTTAGCCTTTACAATATGACAGTCTTTTATATTACAGATGTCTTTTTTTTAGTACAGACGTTTGATTTATTTTAACCTGGATATCACTGATGCTAAGATATCATTATTGGTAATGGTGACTACATCCGATTATTGTAAAATAAATAAATACATGTGGACAATTCACACAGCGCAAAATAAGATGCTGGAATGAGGGCTTGGTGAAGGTGGCGTTAAATGAGCATAAAAAATTCTTTACCACGAAGCAATGGTTTTGTCATAATGTTTATGCATTACGGCGTATAACTCCATACAGAAATTATTCAGACATAAATGTAGTTCATACAGACAGTCAAGAATTCTAAAAACTATATACATATTTGGATTCTGCCATTTTCATGTACCATAAAAATGTAAATTTTACTATTTTTTCTTTTACGTTCAAATCAGACATATAAGTATGTACTTCGTTGCAGTTTTATTATAAGTAAGAAAGATAATATTTAGAATAAAGGAGGTATAAATCAACTGTGAAAACTACAGACCAATGTTACCTAAAATTCTTTTGTGCATCAGCCAACACAACATAAAAGTAGTAACAGGATTTCTGTGAATTAACCAGACAACTCACAGCTAAATACGCTGAATTTAGTGAGGAGAGACTAGTAATTCGTTCAAACGTGGTAGTAGTCTAATTACTGCTTTTAGAAGAAACACTGAGAAAGCCACGTTCGTTAGTCTATTTAAGCAGCTGCGATAAATCTACCTGCTATTTATTATTCACGAGACGTGCTCTGTGGTATTACCAGCAACTTACCCGTTTTTCCCGAAAGTGACACCATTTTCCGATACAAATATATACTCGGAAATTTAAGCAACCTCTAAACAAAATTTCATTCAATTTGGTTAAGCCGTTTTGGCGTGGAAAAGACGAAGAAACAGAAAATTTCATTTATACCTGTCTAATTATTTGTATGGATAAGAAATTAGGGACTAGAGAGCACCCCACCATTCCACGAGTATTTAACAATACAATCTTAATATATATAAATCTCGTGTCACAATGTTTGTCCTCAATGGACTCCTAAACCACTTAACCGATTATAATAAAATTCGCACACTATGTGCAGTTTGATCCAACTTGAGAGATAGGATAGTTTATATCTCAATCTATAATAGATATATATTAAATACCCGTGCGAAGCCGGGGCGGGCCGCTAGTATACAATAATTTTCTGATTATTTTTATGTATTATGTTGATTTCGATGTTGTGAATAATTACATCGTCAACCGTTTAGCCGTTTTGACGTAAAGCTACACAAACAATCAAACAAACAAAACCTTTCACTCCAATTTTACTAGTTGGTAGGAGTTTTCTGCAAAGTTTGTTTAAGTAGGTAGCATCGCTTTGTCAGTTATTCTGCCGCCAAGCAGTAGTGTACAAGCGCTAGGTACCGTGTTACGATTTGAAGGGCACTGCAGCTAGTGAATTTACGGGCCAAAATGAGACTTCATTACCTGATCTCACAGTCTAGTAATCTTATTACTATACTGTGAGATCAGACACTAGACTGTGTGACTGTGCTGATGTCTCAAGATAACGTGCGCAGTACATTGTTAAGCGAAATTTTATATTATTTAGAGTTCCGAGTGGCAATCCAACTGCTATGGATAGCCATGACGTACTTAGCATCAGGCACGTCAAGTAGGAAAATGAAATAAGTAAATAAATCAGTGCTTAAAATAGCATATTTGCATTAAAATTTTAACTAGATTGTATATTTTAACCTAATTCTACGATGTTTATTTATTTATTAAATAATAGTTAGCTTATAGTTGTAACCAAAATGACGTTAATCGATAAGGTATGGTCACATCGTCACAAAAGACTCTCCGCGACGTGACAGCTTCTCGTTTCTTTATGCAGACAAACAAAAGTGTTGCAGAAATGGATGAAGGCTCTGACGGCATCCGACATTTTGTTGCACATATCGCAGTGTTTAAGAGGACATTCGATTTGATAATGTTTTTGCCGTAGCTCGTTATCTGCAAGTCTGCTAGAGACAATAGAGTCCGTGAGTGAATTTACCTACATTTTGGCGCTTCGGCGGAACATGGTTTTCTCCCTCAAAATTTGACCAATCCTAAACAAAAGCTTTTTTTGCAATAGTTTGATTCTGATTTTTTTTAAATATGTTTTCTTTTCTAAATACAACTACTTTTTATCGTTAAACGGCTGGAACTGGTATAATTTTGACGCAAGAAATTCGACACAACTACGACTTATAACTACGACTTATAACTACGACTATTAACACGACTATAACTACGAAAATAAGAAAGAAGAAGAAGAACGATGAAGGCGCGATTGACAGCCTCTGTGGTAATGTGGTTGAGCACGTCGGCTCATAACCTGGAGGTGGCGGGCTCGATTCCCGCGGCAGGACAACTATTTGTGCACAGAACAAAAAAACCCAAATACTTGTCTTGTTCAGAGGATCTTAGTTAGGGTCCAGGATCTATGTATATGATCTTTGGGCGTTATTATTATTATTATATATTTCATACATTACTAACCTGATGCTTGAATAAAATTGTAACCTAGACCCATAATAATTAACTAACTTTTAGGATAGGTATAAAAATAAAATGTTGCAAAAATTACATAAGTAATAAAAAATATCTTCAGTTTTTAACGGTAACTTTTTCAGCTTGTTTCATTATTTTCGTATTTGTTTATTTCATTGCTTTACTACAACTTTACTCAGATACCAGTGGCGCTACCTGTCGTAATTTCCCGCATTCAAAGTCATGAAAAATGCAATTGTCGTAGAGTAGCGCAAGTGGAGTTTTGAACGCTGAAAGCTTTGGAGATTTTCAGTGGGGTTTAGTTCTACACAAACTCGCTAGATGTCAGGAATTTAGGAGCAAAAAATAACATTCTACAAAGTAGTGAACCGAATAGTGAGCAAATCTTTGAAAAGAATTAGAATAGAATGAATAGAATAGAATATTTATTTGTGCAAAAATAATACATTCAGTTTACAATCAACAAAATAAGTATATAAATGATTTAAGCTGATTCTCACAATTTCGCTGTTCAGCACAGTAGGATTCCCTGTGTTGTGCTGAACAGTACTCCTCCAATGAAACATAACAATAAACTTATCATAAACTATCAAGCATATTACAATACATAACAATACAATAATAATGAAAGAATAACAAATTATTTTCAACAATTTTAGCAATTACTATTACTGGAAAGTTTATTTGTATGCAAACGTACGTACGTAAAACGTACTGTTCTTTACATATAGGTTTTACTTGTTGATTTATAGTTATGACAGAATGTACTTATAGGTAATTTAACATTATTAGCTATTCTTAAATATAATTAGCATAATTAAACATAATTAATTGTAATACGTACCTTAATGTTTTCTTTGTCTATTTTTATATTGTTTTCAATTTTGTTAAGTTTATTTTTTCATGTTTCTAACTTTGTTTTTTGTAGTCTATTATGGTGTGTTGCGTCCGTGATGTCATGTAATGGGTGCCGGCTGATAATCAGTAACCGAGGTTGTTGTTTGCAGCCTCAGTTGTATGCTGAGCCGGGACCTATTCCTGACATCGCGCAGTATCGCATATTATTGTGTGTGATTGTGTACATGTTTCTATTGACTTAGTATTAATGTTACCTATGCGATATTTTGCGTCAGGAATAAAGTTTATTTCATTCATTCCATTTTAATTATAGCAAAAATTTTATATAAGTGCGTAAGCATGCAAAACATTCTTATGTTATTATTTGTTTTATATATTGATTAATTTACACCAAAATGTGCAAAAAATAGTCTTCAAGTTAAATAAGGATATTAAGAATAAAATTAAAATAGTAGCATTGAGTGTTTGGTAGATCTATGCAAGACAAATGACAGTCACGTGATATCTATAGATATAGTAATATACATTAGATATGTACTAGTTTTATAGAGACCGGTTGAAAATTTTAAATGCATGTTTAACAGGAATAGTGTTTAATTTTTGATTTTGGTATGTAACGTGATTCCTGGCGATAAATCATGAATTGCTACCGCTGACAAGGTAGTGAGATCGGTAGGTTGTGAATTCCAATCCTGCAATGACTTTGTGCTTACGGTAAAAGAACGTGAAGGAAAACATCCTAATGGAACCATTGTATGGAGGCTTTCATCAGCTTTTTCTAGAGTTTGTCTGACTAACTACCGGTGGTAATTTAAAGTTAAAGACTTAAGTTAAGAACGATTAAAAGTTGAGAACTTATCACTAACGAATCACGAACTGTTTTAACTTGGGTAGTTCCCATTAGAGCGAATTTACCAAAACTTCGGTGCAAAATAGCCTAAAAGTGCCTGATTATAATTTTCTTTGAAGTAGTAGAGGTAGTACACCGATTTTTTTTTTTTTATGTTAACCTACTATTTTTCGTGCTGTACGTAGTAAACAAACATACGGCCTTCCTGATTTCCTGATAGTCACCGTAGCCAATCGACATCTCTAACACTAGACGTGCCACTAATGCGTTGTTTACCCTGTGATAAAACTTTTGATCCTTCTTCTTAATTGATGCAAGCCGTAGCTTTGGGAAAAGACCGCTGACGGAAGCTCACCGATTTTTTTGAAGTAGCCTAAATACGAGTAGCGACCAGTCGCCAATCGAAATTTGGTTACCTCAACACACCTTTAGATGACTTAAATGGCAAGAATTGTCTAAACTGGCAACACTGACTATAGATAGACTAGGTACGCCACAATTTTACCAGTACCTGATTTTTTAATTTAGTTTTCCAGAATAAAAATATTGAAAAATGCACAAACCTACAAATATTGAAACAAACAGACAATCTTCACTTTTATATGTATGCAGGGATAGGAACAGGGATTTTGATAACGTTATTTTTTCTGTTAGGTTATAAGTGTCATAATATTAATGGCCAGCTTGCAAGTAAGTTATGACTTGGTCTAATTATTACAGCGTAGGATAAAGTGAATGCAACACCAGTGACATTCTTCTTAATAATATATACATTTTCGTTACACTATTCAGTATTAAAAAAATATTGTAAAACAGTTCCTGAAATTTTAAGTATACCAAATCAACCAACAATATTTTTAACCTTATAGCGTGAACATGCTTCTTCACATAAAGTATTTACAATTTTTTTCATCATCATCATCAGCCTCCGGCTATCAGCCTGCAGACAGCCTGCAAGTCTTGCACAGTTGAACATAGGCCCCTCCCACAGAGCACACATTTAGTAGCTGCTTGCCTCCTCTATCCATTGGCTCACCACGGTTTTGATCAGATTGTCGGGTTGATCTTCCGGTTCGTGATCACCACTAGAGGCCTGCCCATTGCCATTTCACCTTAGATATCCTGCGGATCTTCTCATATCGGATCTTATCTCGAAGAAAAACACCGAAAATACTCTACAATATAATTTATTATAAAGCAAATCAAAACCTTTTTCTTTTATAAAAATGTGTATGATGTATTTTAGTATCTTCGTGCACAATAATTAAATTATATAAAAACTCAAAACAACAAGTTTTGAGTTTTGGCTGAAAACGAGAATGATCTCTCTCTCTTCTCTTTACCGCATTATATTATTTTCCAAAACTTGCCTTATTTTCAGTGTTAGTGCATAAGCTTGGTGGCGTTGTATTCTTTCAGTGCTAGATTACAGGCATGAGCATGGAAGGAGCGTGAGAAAGTGGTATAATCATGGTGCAATGTTTATTTTCGTGTTGTTTACAAAACTCCATAGAAGCTTCTAGTAATATTGCTACTACTTTACGAGTAGACTTCTAGACTATGATTGGCTAAATACACAAAAGTGTGGAGCCAAAACAAGCAAAAAATAGTTGTTGTTTAAGCGAATGTATAATAAGCGATGTGGATACAAATAAAATATTCCCAAAAATTCAGTCCACAAATTACTATTTATTCACGAATATGAGTTAATTGATGAATGGACAGAAAACTACTGAAAATATTTGTATTTATTAATTCTGGTTTAAAACGTTCAAGCGAGCTACGATAAATTATGTTTTACTAATCTGTAATATGTTTTACCTATATAATTTAACTATCCTATGGAAATTAGCTTGTTTACATAGGTTCTTAATTTAGTTTGTGCTTGCGGTCAAATTATTCTGATCTAAAGTTTGATTTAATTCACAATTATTTTCACGATAGGGTTTAGCGTTAATATTCAAATAAGTTGTGATAAATAATACTAGACAAAATATTGCGATGAATTTTAATTTTTAGGTACTTTATTATTTACACATAATTTCGCTAGAATAATTTTAGTCTAACAACTATAAATTTATAATGGGCAGTTGAGCGCCTTCATTGGAATCAAGAAAATAAATAAAGTTATAACAAGTTTGTAATTAATATTATTAGATTACATTCTATGTTTTTTTATTAGCTTAAAGTTATGGCTCAGACGACAATGTGATACTATACTTAAGTAACCATTATTTGCTAATAGCGTACGCATTATTTTAAACGAGCTTCTGCCCGCAGCGCGGCGTGGCCTATGGTAAAACAATTCAACCACCCATTTCACCCTCTTAAGGATGGAATTTCGAAAAATCCTTTCTTAGCGAATGCCTACGTCATAACAACTACCTGCATGCCAAATTTCAGCCCGATCCGTCCAGTGGTTTGGGCTGTGCGTTGAAAACAATTTTGTCCCTGAAGTTAAGCGACGATGCAGTCGAAGGTTAGCACTTTGACCCATGAGATGTATATCGTAGAATTTCACTGTTTTATGATGAAGTATTCAATGAATCAAAAAAAGATCAAGATCAAGTGTTTTATTGCATCTCATGATTATTTATAATCATAAAATATTAAATCCTCAATTTTTGTTATGGGTTTTTTATCACTGACTGGCTTACTTTTGACCAGTCTCACCTGATGGTAAGTGAAGAAGTGATTGACGATGGAGCATCCTTATGTAGGAGATACCGGCCTGGCCCGTGTTACAGAACTACGCTCAAACGTGAATCTTTGCCAAAACGAGATTTTATTCACAAAATGATCAAATAGTGAATGAAATCTCTACTAGAGCATCAATCGCAATGGTGAAGTGTTGCATTATTTTGCTGGTACTGCATTTTATGAAAACTCAAGTAGTTGGGCTCGTCTTTGTAAAATGTTTTTTGCTAATACACAATTTTATTGGTGAACCCTAAAATAACAATAACACACGGTTTCCTATTCCACTAAACGCTTCAGTATGCGAGGTACTTTTATAAGTCCGCCATAAACTTTTTTACGGCCGCTGTAAAAGGTTATTGTAATATAACTGGTGATAAATACACTGTTACATTACACCGAATTTTGCTTTTTTATTAATAGCAATATAAACAATACATATATTATTTAAAAAGTGATTTGTTCTATGTACTTATATTTATAAACTTTGATAATTCTTTACATTTTAAAATTAGCTACTTAACATGGAATTTTTCAGTTTTGATAATGTGTTTGTTACTTGACAGATTGGTGGATAAATAGACCATTATTATTCATACAGTTGTTTAAGCGGGTTGGCATACGTTATTCAAATTAAAAATATATTATTTCTTTCACACGAGTATAGGGATGTTATTAAACCAGTTAAACATAACAATACATTATTACATGTTTAAGTACTTATCATCGGCTAAGATATTACGACATACTTATAAGTTTATCAATATTATTATTTATTGCATTAGAAGCATGTGACTGCGTTGAAATAGCAGCGTAGCACGCGACCTCGTCCCGGATTAGGTTGGCCGCGACGCTCCAACGAACTCTGAAATAAAAAGCATAATTTGATTATACGGACTTATTATGAGAACAAATAGCACTGTGCTATTAGCTATTAGTGATAATTTATTAGGAATAGCAAGTCTATTTTAATGCTACGTCAATGTAAGTTCATGGGTCGTTGCTACTAGATTCATGCATTGTAGCAAAGATCGTAGCAACTGTGTGCGTAGCAAATCCTACGAAACCACTACGCTTGTCTTATAATAACAAATTTTGGCATGTTTACAAAAGGTTGTGGGCCAAATAAAGGCAGTTTCATATCTCAGTCAAAGAACATACTTAAGCTTTTATTTTGATTTAATCAGCATTATTTAGTTTTAAGCAACAGAGCTTTATACCGTTACTTAAATCCACTTATATCACATTTCTTACCTTATAATCTACATCCTCATCTATCCTGACGGGTGCTGCGTGAGGCACGTCGTTGACGCTCGAGTGTCGCTGCTTACTGCCTCCTTCCTGCAAAGCCTTCTGAAGAGCTATGAGCAGCTGCCCTAGCACTAAAGCGGCTCGCTTTTGAGGTCGATGTCTTACCATGTCAGCTATCTCGTCATCAGCGATCCTCAAAGGGGCGGTACGAGGCCCATCTCTGTCCTGACGCTCGTAAGATGAACTGCCGTCTTCATGCAGGGCTTTTTGTAGGGCGATTAGCAGCCGGTCAAGTACTAGGGCAGCTCGCTTCTGAGGCACTTGTTCCTAAACAAAAATAAAACAAATAAACCGTAAGAAAAAAAAAACTTCTAGTAAGTTTCTTATAGTTTCTTCTTTACATGTGTAATCGAAGATTTGAATCAGAGTTTTATGTCGAATTGCTTCTACAATTTGTGGAAAAAAGAACTAATTTTTTTTTTGTAAATTCACATAATATTAAAATAGGCTGGCTATAAATGTTGACATTAAACACTTTGTAATTTTTATGTGCTTAGTACAATAAATTCAAGTAATCCATGTAATCTCATTTTTACTTGTAAAAGTGCTAAAAATAGCCTATTTTCAATAAAATCCTTTGGCTTTGCCTTTGACTTTAGTCATAAAAATTATTTGGTATTTTTACGTAATTTTTAAGTATGATAATTATTTAAATTGACTTATATGACTTTCGGTTTTCGGTTTCTAACTATCAGTTAATAACTAATAATACTTATTTTTCTTTTAATTTCAAACTACAATTATTTTGAAATTCTGAAGGGACTATATTATATATATACGACTGTATACTATATAGTTTGACATCTATTAATTATCAATTGGCTTGCTTGCTATTAGTGGGCCAACATGAGCTGATGATGAGTGTGAATAGTTAGTAGTTAATATAGATAAATAGCCTCAAAAAATTATATAAGCTGGGCATATCTATTTTGAAGCTAAATTATTTTTAAGGCATATTATTTATTCATAATACACCACCGTAAATGTCTCATAAGCAAAGAGGTAAACCATTGGCAAGGTACTCCAAAAAAGCTACGTTATGCAAGTAATAAGTAATTTCCTTTTGTCTCCCGGGAGCGTGAAGAAAATTGGCTTACTATGGAAATTATCTATTGTCTATGTACGAGAAATATCTACTGTTACATTTTCTTGCGAGTCTTGTATTCTTTTAAACTTATTTTTAACTAATTTATCTCTATTTTATGAGGCGTTTAAAGCATCTACGAATAGTATTGCGATGCACATAGTCTGCCTGTTGGTAAAGGGTTACTGTCGCTAGTGAACACCTGTAACACCAAAGCTGCTAGTACGAATGTTGAATCCCAAGATACCTATGTTTTTTTAAGATTCCATTTTGTACCACAGTAGGGAACAGATAAACTTATATCAAAATTTACAGCTGTGTTACAGAAAAGATAGTAAAATTGAGTTGTGGCAGGATCATGATATAGAACGGAGAATGCGAGATTTGTTTAGAGTCATTTAGGATATAATGTTTCTTATTGTAGTTGTGGTAATATGTGCAGAGTGACTAATGCTTATACAGATACGTAAGGTACCGACTCCACAGCTCGTGGTCGGAAGTAGGTAGGTGGTTCTTATAGATCTATGCTAAATGCCATCAATCAAACTAATAAAATGAAAAATAACAATTTTGCGCCCTTTCAGTGCTACAATTATAGTTCCATATGTAACCTAAACAAGCCTACTAAAATTACATAAAGTTCAAGCAGTGGCTTATTTCCGTGAGTTAGAGTAATGAAAAATTAATATTTATTACTAAGGGCAAGGCTTGGTAATATTTATTACCAAGGGATCAAAAAGGATCAAATTGTTTTACTAACATTCTATGGAAATAACGCTTCGTCTTATTTGAATTTACGTTGGATGTCAGAGTTTTTCTAAATTACCTACATTTTTAAACCATATTCTAGTCCAGCCGATAATAAATCTTATGAGGTATTATATTATACTTTTTAACGAGAATTATCGGCGCGGCATCTCAAGAAGAGCTAATAATATTCACGTAAGTACTATAAAATAATCCAATTATTTTTTCCTGGGAATAAGAATCTTTTTTATTGCACTTAGTTTCTTTTGAGTTTTCTACTACAACAAGTATCATTGAATTCTGAAATATCTTGTAAAACCCTACAGAAATTCTTTTTATTTGTTTTTTGCGGAAACAGAACCAAAGTAAATATTTTCATTATATAATTTGTGCTAGCAGTTAAGTTAACGTGATCATTGGTTTGAATCATGAAATGACCTTGATCGTTTGGTTTAACTCATATATGAAAACATGGCCCTAACATTATGGTAACATTTTCTACCACTCGTTTAGTTAGCTACTACCCTCAAAATTCGAACACCGAATCATAGATGATTGGGCACATTCATGTTCGTTTTTGTGTTTCGTGTTTTGCTCCCACCATAGAAGCTCTTAACCAGTTTGAACGGGCCAGGACGGACAGACAGATTGCATTTCGCAGTTGTCATAGCCAAGTATTAACTCAGCCTCCTTTGACACGGAGAATCAGAAAGAGGTGGGTTTTAATCCCACTGGTAGGTAGATATATATCGTTGATTGGGGTTTATTTAAGTCAGTGTGTTCACCAAAAGCTAAAATCCAATATAGTACAATCGATGATAACATGATGGCGATCACTAGAGTATCATGTATATAATCTAAGAACTTACAACGTAGTCATCGTAGATGGCAGCAGGCGCGGCGAAGGCTGTCGTCAGGGCCAGGACAAGTAATGGCATCGAGCTTATCATTTTGAGATGAGCATCACACATCGAACACCTGCCGACAACAAAACCGTTGATCAAACGAACTTACAAAGTGATTTTTGTTCAAAATAATAATTGTGTTATGAATATTTCATTCAAAATCATTTATAGATGATATCTATCAGATCAGATGTCTATTTTACTAATGCGACTTTAAGATTTTTTTGTAGATTTACTAAAAAATAAAGTAATAAAGTCGCCAATAGTTCAAAGAAAAAAATTACATTCACAGTAAAGATCAATTAAATTACACACAATTGAATAGTGGTACGGGTATAGCCACACGGCTTGAAGTCGACCGTTTAATTTTATTTATTGATAGAGGTGCATCACCGTTTCAGCTTAATTTATCCGTTCCTTCACGGGAACTCAAAATTTTCCAAGTTAAAAATATTCTTCTTCTATGTTAATTTCGATAGTGGAAGCAATCGATTGTACGATTTGCTGCATATATACTCCATTTTAATGGGTAGCGCTTTTTGTCGAAATTATCCCGCCTGTGTATGATGATTTGTGTAAAATATGCTGTGATAACCGCACACTAAAGTTCGCTACATTCTTTGGCGCATACTCATCAAATAAAATCAACCATATCTCATCATATCTCATCATCAATAAACGTAGAATACCAACTTGCACCACAAAACATTAAAGCCCTCAAGGATTGTTGTCATAATTTCAAAACAAAGTGTATACAGAGGTTCCTACTCAGAAAAACTATTCCTAAGTCCTTGATATCAATGCCATCTGCTGCAGTTATTAATTAATTGCGAGGTCTATAGTGAAGTTCTCCTCAATATACTAAGCAAACAAACTTTAGTGTTTCTAAGGGGATTTTTAATTTTATTGTTACGCATTAAAAATTGGTATATTTTGAAGTACTGGAAGTTGATATAAAGCAATTTCATTGCTTTACAAAACATTATAAAAATTTATTAGAGCTTATTTCAAATAAGACCACGTATTTTTTAAAAGTGGTTAATTGAGAATTTGATCAATATAATGTTGAAACATGATGTTATTGATCTAAATACGCTAATGTGGATAATTAGAGCGACGAAGGGCTGCAATTTGAAACGGCGCAAGCAGGACATAAGATGGATTACGCCCTAAACGATTTAAAGAGGTTATGATCGTTTCTTTAGTACCCTTTTAGATATTTTAAAATAGTATTCTAACAAAAATGAAATTATTTTACACAATAATTAATATTATGCATTTGAACGAGGCAATGCTGCCCGCATGTTAAGCATGCTATTGACAGACTGGCATTTGGACTGTCTATGTGTCAGCGTGGCTAGTATACAGGTAGGTCTCTGCATTTAGTATTACTTGTGTAGTTGGTATCATTGTAGGAATAAGTCTAAAGGCACCTAACGTAACTGTTAAAAGAAATAGCCAGATAAATGTTATGTGTATTAACACAAAATTAAGCAATAAATTTATCACTTAAAAAACAACAAGAGACAGGCCAAAGTGAATTTTAAAAAAATGTGTTCTAATAGAAAACGTGGGATCTAATGGTCAAAACAAAACACTTGAAGTGTGAAGTGAAATGTGTTTATCCACCATGTGCGGTAACAGTATCAAACTCAATGTCGTGGGTCGAAGTGCGAAATTGGAGCATAGATGCGGCTTAAACGTATCAAAGTGTGAGACCCTGTCACTTGATATGACAACCTACTTATCTATTATTTCCAGAGGGATAATCTAGAGCATCGTTTAATTTCGTTTTCGTATTTAAAAATATATATTCAAATATACACGTTGTTTAATGCGAAAGTTGAGCTGAATGTGTGGTGTAACGAAAGTGGACAAAAGCCATGGGGAGGGATGAAGCCAGAAGACAGGGAATCCTAGTGTGGAGCCCAGGGCTCGAATAATAATATAGATATATAGAGAACTCTATGAAGTACTAAATCAGAAATAAATATTATTTATAATATTATTATAATAATATCTACTGTCGACTAAAATTATGACTTTGTTTTTGATTAATCCACATACCTACTTAAGTAAGGATGATATTGTTATCGTTGATACTGTTTCCTGAAATAAATCTTATTCTTATTCTTCATGTTTCTAAAGAGTTTCGAGTATAAATGTTGATTGCAATTGCAACAGGAAACCCAAAACTGGTTGAACTCTGTGAAAATTGATATGTGTGCTAAAGGAATTGTTGAGATGTAGTCTGTGATGAGTGAAAGAGAACATGCTGCACCATTTAAATGGGATAAGGGTGAAAACGATTATCATATACAAGCTGTTTTCGCTTTAAATAAATATATTTCCGACTGTTACTCACGAATTGTGTCCATTTCTCGACCAGGGTTTTGAGCATATCCGATGCTCTTCCTCATTAATTTAAAATTAATCTCCAATAAGAAATTTTAATACTAAAATAGGTGTTTGTTTTAAAATAAGTGCCAGATGATACTCTGTAATTGTATATGGTAGAAGTAGAATACTTACTAATAGAATTATTTTAATCTTTGGCACCCTAATAATTTCATCTGTTTTCCGTCGGCAAATTTTAAAATACGTTATGTTGGTTACAGTAATATTAGCAATCTCTGTGAAAGTTTCATCTAAATTGGTCAGCCGTTTTGGCGTGAAAACTTTACTATATTTTTTGGATCTGTAAACTATATATGAAAACCGTGTTGTTCCGTTGCTCCGTCGTTGCTAAGTAAAAAAAGGACAAGCCAACAAAACATTTAGCATTATATATTCTTTTTTATAGGCTAAGGACTAAATAAAAGTACAAATAGCTAAGTTAAAATTAAAAGGGTCTCCATCTTAAGAGTTTACAGAGACTGAGTTCACCTGATACATTATTTTAAATTTAAGTATATTTAATTTTAATTATATTTTATTGTGAAATTACTGGACTGACTAGACTTATGACCTGATCTCACAGTCTAGTAATCTTATTACTAGATTGTGCTGATGTCTCAGAATGACGTGCGCAGTGCAATGTCACGCGAAACTCTGTACTTTAGAGTTCCGAGTGACACTGCAGTTGATATGGGCAGCTGTGTCGCTTAACATCAGGCGAACTGTTAGCTCGTCGCGTCATTACTTACAATTAAAAAAACACACACTTCGGTCGTCGAGCTTCTGTGGTATATAGAATTGTGTAGAATAGAAAGATTGGATTGCGAAGATAGCTCTAAAACGTAGTACCTCTACGTACCGAATTACTGTTGCTGTTGTGTTATTTTGACACTCCATACTTGAGTACTCAAAAATTACTTGCTTTTACTGGTTTTTGTTCCTACATATATATCTACAACCTAAACATATTTACAGAGTTAAATTAAGCTCAATACTGAATTTTACTAATGATATGTCCATCTTAATGATCACTCATAAAAACAACCCGTAACCTAATTAATTAATTTTTTTTGCATGCAACTTTTATTGCTATTTTTTATATTAATTTATAGGTGTTATAATTTAATTAATATTATAAGGAAAAATATTATTTTAATAGGTAATAATTTATAAGTAGTCAAATGGCTAACGTTGGACGTATTAGGTACTGCTGGAGTGATGGAAGTCGAGATGGACCTGCGTGATCTCCAGGTTGGGAACTAGCACAGGGCAGATAAATGTGGCAGCTCTTATTATCGGGGGCCAAGGCTTAATTTGGGTCACTTTTATCATGGTATACATGGATAATTAAATAAACTTTGATTGATAATTACTATTGATAGTTAAAGAAAACAAGTGATAAAATTATCGTTACAATAACTAAATTATTTGCTAAAACGAGAGCTTTTCAAATTTAAATATTAAACCAAAAAAATATCAAAACTGGTTTCAAAATGTAGCTATAAAATATACCTACCACTTTGTAAGTACTAATAACTTTTAAAAACGTAGGTTTTACAATCACAAAACCACCGACTGCATTAAAAGTTACTGCATTGAAATAAATTACTCACAAAGATATTAAATGACGTTTATCCCCACGCACTTCCTCCAAACAACCGCGAACACAACCTGTTGCTTTACCACTGTCGACTCGCGTTACGTTAAACTGCTATTATTGTTTCGTTACCGTTGTAACGGCCTCCCAGTCTCGAGAAGGCGGGCAGTCTTCGTAAGCTCGCACAGTTAAATAGCTTGTACGACGTAGCGCAAGCCTTTATATGCCTGCTCTAATACTGTACGCAATACACATGACGGTATTTATTTTTGAAAACCATAATATAGCAGATAAGAAAAATCGCTTGTGGGAGTAGTTTACTCAATCAATCTTAATGAAAACGATAAAGGTTATATAGCTTTAGTGATCATCAATAATACAAAAGTGTTTGAAAGCATAATGCATTTGGAGTTCACAGTTCTGTCGAGAATATAAATATTGTTGTAGTTTTTTGATGCTTTTAGATAAAGGCTGATGGTTCACTCTGTAGCGGGAATATTTAACAAATGTGCACTTGGTTCCGCAAATTGGTTCCAATACCAATACTTTTAAAATTTGAGTGGCTTTGAAACCAATGAATTTTATTAGGTTACTAGCTGCGCTCCGCGGTTTCACGAAAGTTTTCTAATGTGCGCTCAACTTTATTATATTATATATTGCTACAAAAGTCTTGTCCGACGTGTGATTTTCATTATGATGTATTTACTATTGTACATCATAATGAAAGCCGCGGACAGTGGAAATTATTACATACTTAACCTAACAAAAATATTTTAGGAGCAGCTAGATACAAGCTACAAAAGTCATGTCCAACTTGGGAGTCTAATATTCATCTGCACTGAAGTTTGACAGCTCTTAAATTTGGACCTATTCCTAGTAGATATGTCAAGGATATATAGGATAGGGTAGGTGCGAACTTGGAGCTGTCAAACTTCAGTACAGAGGAGCATACGCAGACTTGCTACTCACAGTCGGTTTAGCAAACTTGCTCAGTATACTCCTAACCATAAGAATACACTCGTTTAAAAATCAATTTTGCTAATATTATGAAAACAGTTCCTTTGTCAGGTTGATTGCTGGATTCGTAGACGTGGTGTAGGCATGCTACGCAAGAGCTACGGTTGACATTTTTGTTGTTGCCTACCTGTTCGCACGCGTTTATCGTGATAGAAAGTATTTCATGTCCTTTTCCAGATTTTCAAAAGGGTCTCCAGTGTTAAAAGTGTCTGTGGCAGACAGTTTGAACCCTGGAGACCTTTTTTTGGTGTGGGTAAATATCGTGTACCAACGTTTAATCTAGCTTTAGGTCGGCGAATTAAATTTCATCGAAAATTAACAACACAATAAGTGAATAAAGGTGACCGAAATGCTGGCTTTTATTTTGCATAATAAATAAGCATTGCCATTCAACGTGGTAATACTGCCAACATTCTGGGCAGTGGGTCACTTTTTCCTCCACCAACGTGTTATTATTAGTTTTTTACTTTTATTTATTTAAAGTGAAGTTCGCTTATAGCAAACGAAACTTAAGCTTATAAGTAAATTAACGAAGTTAACTTTCGGTTCAGCGGTACCGATAATTAACATTGCACCCGCAAACACACAATCAAATAATCAAACAAACTTTACCTATAATACACAGTAACTATTGGAACTATTGGTAATATGCATATTAGTAGCTGAATCATGCGTCTAATCATCGTTTCGTTACTTATTCCTGTCACACTGTAGTAACGAGATCCCTTGTGCCATTAGATCCCAACCCGCAGGAAAACCTTTAAGAAATTGAATCTACCTTTACTAGGATAGGACTAAATATCACAAGGTATGACTGAACGAGAAAGATAATTTTGACCAACACCTAGATTAGGGATCTAGGGGGGATTTAATAGGGTTCTTAATACTTTTAGTTTTATATTTATCTTTGGTGCATGCAAATTTAGAATAGAGGGGATTTTGGAAAACACAAATTTCTTTCTCACTAGCGGTTGGGAAGAAATCGATTTAATAGAGATAAGGCCACACAACACAGCAAAGTTTTATGAATCCGCTATTTTTGTTGAGTAAAAGTGTAGATTATTTTTTCTAGTAAGTATACTAGAAATGTATAAGAAACCACTTACTTTTAAAAACAAATATATTAGAAATAACATTTTTTCAATGAAAAGTTTTTCTATGCATTATAATAACTATTTATATCGTCGCACAAATAGGTCCAATTTCAAATGCTATTAACACTTTGAAGTTGGACCTTGTTAAAAAAAGTCTTATAAAAGCTGCTACGAAATTTTGTATGTGATTATAAACACATCAATCTTCGCAATGAATGTATCAACCTACATGAAGAGCGTATCGACGTATTGTTGACAACCGTTTTTTCTAATCTGTTTTTCATGGAACAAAAATATTTGACTACCCACATTTTGGATTTTTGAAGACTGCGGTTATGACTCTCCCGAAGATTATGTTTTCTCATAACACGCTCCGGCAACGCTTGTTGCGATCAAAATTTGGATGAGGGGTAGCTATGTGCCCTATTCAGTGTATAGTCTATTAATAATTTTAATGTGAGACCCCGAAGCTGATTTTACCGTAGAGAATGTGGATTAAGTATAAGCTTATATTTCTAAATCCTTAAAATCCATAAAATTATTCGATGCAAACTAAAATATAATATAAACAGTATAATAAAAAAAAGTTAAATGTATGTTAGTATTTTATATGTTTACGACGTTATTTTATATCTTCTGCCCGCAGCTTTGCCTGCAGCGTGGTCTATGGGAAAATAATTCTACCACCCATTTCACCCTCTTAAGGGTGGAATTTCGAAAAATCCTTTCTTAGCGGAAGCCTATGCCATAACATTTACTTGCATGCCAAATTTCAGCCCAATCCGTCCAGTGGTTTGGGCTGTGCGTTGATAGATCACTGTGTCAGTCACCTTTGAGTTATATATATTTAGATTTAGACAATCTTTATTTAAGCTGCGTTGCACTGCCCCACAAAAGTTTCCACGTTACACCCAGGTTAACTGAAGGAAATGCTCTCTAGCATTAAGTTCGCCTATGTACCTACATATGTTGTTTGTGCAATAAAATTTTCTATTTATCTATATAAATTACATAGCTTGAATAATAATTATTATATGTTCTTACTAATACAAAGTCAAAGTCAAAAGATTTATTGCAAATAGGCTAATTTTAGCACTTTTACAAGTCAAAATTATATTAGGTACTTAAAATTAATTTATTTCACTAAGCATATAAAATTACAAAGTGCTTATTGTCAAATAATATAGCAAGCCCATTACAATATATGAGTTAGTATATAGCATAGTAGTACAAGGCAAAAATATACTGTAATTTATTTTAAAATGTGGTTTTAAAGTGTGCCACCATCAAAAACTAGTTATGGCAATAAACCACAAATAGAGAGCTGCCGTGAACACACAAAGGAGGGATTATCCAACAACCTTTATGAATATTAAACCAGCGACGAGGCTACATACTAGAGTAATCTGCTCGATGTCAGTTTTATTTCTAGGAAATAATAAAAGACTTATTGGTTAAGTTCTCAGGATGTCACAAGTAATTTTTATAAATTATTCTGTGGTTTTTATATGCCTAGAAACAAAAAAGCCATTAATTTTTTTGCCTAGTAATAATGATGAAACGTCTCTTTTCGTGTTATTTCCAAAACTCCATAGAAGTTTCTGATAAAGTTGATCTACTTTACTGGTAGTACGACTTGAAAAGACTATGACTTGATTTGATGACTTGAACTATGACTTGACTTGACACACATATATGATATAATTTAACTTGAGAAATGATCAATTACTTGAGACTGGCTAAATACACAAAAGTGTGACCGCTGCAATTTAAGTTGTGGCAGGAACGTGAATAATCTGGTGTTAACTCGGATTATTTACTAAAACCTATGAAAAACGTGCCTTGTGTTTTCTCCAAAACTTCATAGCATCATTTAGTAAAGTTGGTAAAGTATCCAGCGCTTTGGTCGAGCTTAACTTTGAATTGGCCATAACTAGAGATGTTATTCTGACTCTATTTCACTTCACAATGCAAATAAGAGTCAAAAATTGAAATTTTTCATACTTGAATAACTTATTTTATATAATAAACTTGACACTGGCTAAATAAGATAATCCCATGGAACTGTGTTATAAATAATTAATACAAATAAAACCGTTGTTATCCATAGACTAGAGAAAAAACAATCTACTATACTGTTATCTAAGATGTCTTGTTTTTCTACTATGTGGGGCTGTATGGCTGTAGCTGGTGCTAAACTATAACGTAGTTTACTATGTACTAAATCAAAACCATCATTTAGTACTAGTACTATTATTAGTGGGTACTTTTATATATACTGTCTTATGTGATATTACTAAGTAACTATCCTAATGTATATAAACTAAAATTCAACTACAAAGTGTGAGAGCAGTGTGACGCACCTGAATTTATTTAATAAATGTTTGTTTTTTTCATGAAACTCTAAATCGAATAATCCCATAAATCATCTGGAACACAGTTTATTACTAGCTCAGAGCCCATTAGTCTAAACTGCAATTTTTTAAAGTCCAATTGTTTATTATTACTTAATTTATAAGTAAATTTTATACATGTAACAAAATATGTAACTCTACGGCAAAAAAAAATGTTTTGTGTCAATAAATTATTATTATTATTACTCTACATTTCCAAAGAGTGGAAAATCACCCCACGAACTATATCAATATCAAACGTGTCAACTACTGCTTATTATTTCAAACTGTCGGACGTATTTCCCAAATCCTGGGATTACGGTGTATTATTGCCCACTCTCGAACACACGGCCCCAACGTCAGAAATGAGCTTTTCAAACGAAACTACTTTATGATGGCCACGTTCAACAACACTCCACTCATACATACTGTTGTTTATTTTGCGCCATATACATACTACAAAAGGTAGTTCTACAAACCGCTACAGGTCATGATAAAATTGTCGGTCTATACGTGAATACGTGGTTAGTTAAAACATAAAGGCCCGCTATCAGGCCTGATAACTTTCTGCGTATTAAACCGTGTGAAAACACATGTTGACAGCAATAGCAATTTTTCTATAGGGGAGCTTCAGCTGGGGTCAAGTAGGCCGACAAAGCAAGGGTCTTTGTGAAAAGGTCATGATGATTTAGAAACAGAAAAAAACAAATGACTTGGTTCTCAAAAATTTAACAATCAGTTTGATTTAAGAATGTGAATACTAAAACAAAAAAAGTTCACCAGACGTTCTTAGTGAGTAGATATATATACCTATACGTATCTGTAACTCCTGTAAGTATGTAACCTATCTTTTTAATTTAGCAACTAACGTTGGAAATTAAGTAGGAGGTAAACTAAACATTACGTGGGTAGGAAAACATCTTAATGCCTCAACTCTCGCAAATCCCTAGGCATCAATTTTGTTCTTGGAAAAATAACTGTTATTTTACAGGAATTGCTAAATTAGCATTATCAAGCAACGACGGGTTATTATGCATATAATTATATACGTAATATATATAAAACAGTGCCTAGGGCTGTAGCTAGATTCGAATTTGAGCTAGCAGCATTGGTTACAGGCAAGGCGGAAGTAAAAAAAGGAAAAAAAAAAGGAATATCGCAGATCATAAATAAAACTATCAGCACGTGAAAATGTGTTAATTTAGTGCATTATGTGAAATATGGATATCAAATAAATATTTTAAAATGGCAATTCTTTTAAATCAACTATTGGCTATTTATTAGTAAAAAAGGTGTTAAGTTATTATCGCTGAAAACTTGAGAACTACGTTAATAATGTATATTTTTTGGTTATTAGACCGATTTTACTTAGAAAAACCTATGAACTTAGTCGGATTTTGTACGGTCATTCCTGTTTCTCATCTATTTTTCTATTTATACTTTTTTCATATTATTATTTTTACACGTCACGTCACATTAGTTACTACAAAAAAATCCTTTTTGTCGATTTTGGACTTACATCGCGTCTGACTCTGAGGCAGCAGCTAAAGCTACTAGAAATGTTAAAGAATGTGTATGCGTGTATGTAACTATATAAGTACATCTATAAATAGTTTTATGAATACTACTGAAACGGCTGACCTGATTTTGATTAAATTTTGTGAGTATATTAAGCGCCTGTGGAGATACATATTGGCACGTCAGTACGTGCCCAACTCTGGAAAGTTTTTTGTTCATAAAGAATAGTGTGATCTTGTCTAGGCGGGTAAAAATACGAAGCACAGTTAGTAGTAAAATACATAAAAATACTTGTATGACTAAAAACAGGAGCTGGTATTCTACTACAACACGGCGTCCCATTGCGCTAATGTGGTGGCCATGTCACGCCACGTGGGGGCTATGGCGGATCATTTCGGCCACTTAACGGCCATTGTATAGCAGAGTGATTGCCCATCAGAATATGCTTTGTATTTATTGCTTTCTATTTAGGTCTGTTCGAAACAAAAGAAGGTGGTAATGTTCTGAGAATACTTACTACATAGACTTAGCATCATGTAAACAGGGCGAATTCTGTGACTTACTATTAGGTACCTATACCAGATATTTAGCGCCTATCGTTTCAATGAGATGCTGTAAATGGTAAGTAGTCTCGCATCGCTAATAAGGTGTTAGGTGACCCATAAAATTGGAGCAAAATTAGTCTAGTGTAGAGGACTTAAAGCGCTACTAAAATAATGTGTGTCGGTATTAGCGTCAAACGGAATGAGGTAATAGCAATCCTCTATGACACTCGAACCTCTATCATCTGCAGAGATGTGCAAAATACCTTATTAAAAGTATTTAAATACAAATGTTTTCTAATTTTTCTAAGTATTTAAAATGCATAATACAAAAAAATACATACAGATGAACATAATATAATAACACCACTGGACGGATCGGGCTGAAATTTGGCATGCAGGTGGATGTTATGACGTAGGCATCCGCTAAGAAAGGATTTTTCGAAATTCCACCCTTAAGAGGGTGAAATGGGTGTTTGAATATTTTCCCATAGGGGAGACTGGGTACGGTTGAAACGGGGTACGGTTGAAACAACGTTAATAGCTCGTAAACTATAAGCGATGCAGGGAGCGGTACAAGGGAAGAAAGACGCGGGCGGCGGGTCCGGACATGATTCTCAGTGACGTGTCGCGCTTCGCGGGCTGTGTACATTTTTAAGGGGCTCTATTGTGTTTTTTCGACCAAAAGTAAGTATTTTCTATGGTTTTCTTTTTCCAATTGCTCTTTTGATATTGGGAATTGTATTTTAAATGTTTTTTTGCTTTATTGTTAGACCTTGAAGGTTTAGAAACCATGATTCACTTTTAGGTTAACATGTTTCGTCTCGACGTTGTAATCGTTTTTGTGGCGCATGAGGAGGTGGGGACAGTTAAAACAAATTTTGTGGGTACAGTTGAAACGATTATATCGTTTGCTTTTTTTTTTAGATGCCCATACAACGTATAAAAAACATCTAGAGGTGAGTGTGATATTGCTCACTACGAAAACGCATAAAATGAATTATAAAAGGGAACTTCGTTTCGAAAAGCTGCAGAGATGTTTGGAATTTACCACTCTTCTCTACTGCGATACAAGAGAGAAAAAAAGATACAGCGACTGAAGAAGGTGACAAGGCTGGAAGTCTAAAAATAAAATAAAGAAAAGGAAAGCTGATCCATCATCAGAATGATTGTTTGAAAACTACAATATAAGAGCACATCAAAAGCTCAGTTGCACTGGTTCAAATTAAGAAATAAATATAAATAAGCAAAAAAAGTGATGTCAATCTGGTTTAAAATAATAAATTAACCAACATAATAATGGCATTCGTTTTAATTTTTTAGTTCAAATTGAAGTGTCATTATTATTTTTGTTAATTTATTATTTTATACCAGAGTGACATCACTTTTTTGCTTATTTATATTTATTTGTTAGTTTGAACCCGAGCAACTGAGTTTTTTCATGTTCATTTGTTGTGTTAAACCAAGTAGGACTACTAGAATTTAACTATTTCTTATTGTTTATGAATAAAGAAACTGATTTTATATTATTTATTTACTTGTTTCAACTGTTTCAACCGACCCTGGTATGGGGTCGGTTGAAACAGTGTCACATCTTTTTATTACACGCTTGCTATCTAATAAATACGGTAGTTGAGCTTCTATTTCTAGTATTTATTTGAAGACGATCGTCTACTCTCTCATTTTATGTGTTTTGTTTGTAATTACGTGTCATAATGACAGTACTACGGGCGTTTAATCGAAAATTGTTTCAACCGTACCCAGTCTCCCCTAGGCCACGCCGCGGGTGAAGCTGCGGGCAGAAGCTCGTAGCGTATATATTCCCACTGCTACTAGAACACGGGTCTTCTCTCCAATGGAAATAGTGAAATGTTATGACAATCTACCACGCTGGCAAAGTGGGGTACTTACTATACCTATACTAACATTTTGTGATTCTTTCACTTGCCGTTTTCCTCGCATATTTTCCTTCACTGATTGCAAGTTTACCGGTTGCATAAGCGAGAGCAAACTCCGCACACCACTTAAAATATCATTATGGCGTGTTGGCCGAGCGCGATTTGAACCTTGGTGTGTCGCTTTGAAAGTCGCATGGGCTGCCGTTGAGTCACACTCGCTTCAACGTATCGTATCTGTTATAGATACCTATATCTTTCACCAATGATTTAGTGTACTGACTATTGTAGTCACTAATTAAGCAAGGCACGGTTCGTGGCATATCCGATAGAGTTATTCAGATAACTAGTTCAGACTAGTAAAAAATTAAAATTAAATTAAAATGTATTTCATAAAATAAAAAAAAATATGCAAAGATTATTAAAGGCATCAGCCCACGGCACAGCCTGCCGCCCCAGGCTATGATCACATGGTTCATGACTATCCCCTTCTATTAACCTTCCCATAACGGCCCTACATAATGTATTTACAGCACAAGTACAGGGTTAAAATTCACAAGTATGTTCCGATACTAGTTAATACCTAGTAACTACTCGATACTTTTCTTTCGATACCAAGTCATTTTATCATCGAATAATTCTTGCGATATCTATTTGGTAACGGATAGAAAGTAGGTACTTATTGTATCGTATCTAATCAGTTTAGCCAAGTCAAAACAAATTAGTCGCCAAAAATTGATAGCCTTCTACTTACCTAATAAATTTTGTCTAGTAGCCTAATATCGCCTAATTTTCAGTTGGGTAGTGCAAACGGAGAATATTTTCAATTTTGACAGGATTAAATCGAATGCAAAGATAATTCTAAGCGTTGAATAAAGTTAAAAAATGTAGTTCAAACAATGAAATAAAATTAGAACAAACCATTCTTGCTATAACTATTCGGTATCGGAATAAAGTGATTTTTTAGAATAATGTAAAAAAAAAAAATTCTGAACGCATCCTGATGATCCAATTTCCGATTATTCGCGACTAATCTTGATCTCGACTCGATCGCGCCAACCGTTTTTATTTTCTATTCCATTGATAGGTACTTTTTCTCGCATGCACTTTCGTGAGACATTCTTCCGATAGCGAAACAAATAACATGAAATCCACGCGGGACTTCAGTCTTTACCTATTTAAAAATTTTTCAACGATTTTATTAATGTTTATTATTCAGTTTTAGTAATAAACTTCTTGGTTTTATAACTTCATGTTAGCAATTTGGGTGAATTTTCGCTTTTTAGGTTACAACGACGAGTGTGGGGAACAACTAAAATTACTTTTGGCTACTGGTCACCAGTTAAGTTAAAAAGAATGCTATTAGTAATACATACATACATACAGAGACCTTTAACTTATGTGGTAGTTTAGAACAAGTAAAATCAGTAAATAAGTGGCGGAGTTTTATGCTTTTTTTATCTGTCCCTAAAGATGATGCCGCTCTAGGAAAAGTCTAAGGTCCGTATTACAGAACGATGCTCAGTCATCAATCGCTGCTCAAGCAGAGATTTCGTTAACTAATTGATCACTTTATGAATTAAATCTTTGCTTGAGCACTGATCGAAGACTGAGCATCGTTCTATAATACGGACCTAAATTGGAGCTACCTTGCAGCTGATTCTCGTAACGTAACTTCCCATTATAAAGTTAATATTCTTTCAATAGATTTTAAATCGGATATCGAATCTGGTCCACAGATTATTATTTTAAATATATTTTGTTATGACAGTGGCAACACTATCGGTGGAACTAATAACTATGTCTATGGTTTACTCCTATCACGTAGTGGTTATATGCTCTTTGCTACTTATCTATTATTTCAAAATGGTGGTTTTGTGATAAATTGATGTGGACGCCAATTAACATTGTTTTGTGATTTGGTTCTATTGAGATTTACGTACAAAATATTGCTAAAATGTATGTAGCTATGCCTTATTAACAGACCTTATCAATACAACATCTCTGCTTTGTGCACAATGTTTAATAATTTCGATTAACTTTTAGGGCACGCAATAAATCACCATCGGCGGTTGCCGAAAAGGAGAAAAAGAAACCAAAAGAGAATAAAAAGAAGAAAGGTGAATCGGGCTCCAGCAGTAGTGATAGTAGTGGCAGGTAAAAAATGCATCATCTAATACGATTTGTTTACTTAACAGTTCACACGAAACAAACAAATTTAGGTTAGAATTTAAGCCGCCTTCATTGACATTCCATTACGTCCTTAAAATTGGTCGTAAAAATAAATAATTCTTTATCGTTCAAATTCATTGAATTCATTCAAAATTGTGAAACTCTAAGCGGCATAAATCCCTGTAATGTAATAAAGGGCGATCGATTTATAGGTGCCTATATAAATATAATGTAGTTATTCATTTAGATAGCGTATAATTTCAGTTCAGACAGCAGTTCATCTAGGTCCTCGTCTCGGTCGTCTTCAAGCAGTTCTGGCAGCTCGTCGAGATCATCATCCAGTTCAAGTTCATCCAGCAGCAGCAGCAGCAACAATGATCGTTCCAGACCAAAGAAAAAGTAAGCATTGTACTAATTAACATTTTAATTACTTGAAATTTTTGAGACAATAACACCATAATTCACTACACACTAACAAAATCGGTATGTCATTCTTTCTCTTAATCCCAAATCCTCTTTGCTTAGACCCTTAAAATACATTATATCTCTATTCAATGTGATTACTTGCCAGATCTTCACCAACTAAAAGTCCAAACAAGGACAGGCGTGAGCCAGACAGAGACAAGGGGCGGGACAGATCTCCACTTGGAGACAAGAAGAAATCTGCTCCTCCCAGTGACAGACTCAAGAACAAGGATAAAAATGACAGGTGGTAATTTTATTCATAGTTTTAAAGTATCTACTAAAATGCCAATCCAAATTTCCTCACTGTATATACCACTTGTGTAAGAATTGTTACACTGTTATTTTCTTAGATATGGAGCAAATGCCTTTTGCTACAATAAGTATCCAAATTTTTTTAAATTCCTATCAAAACGAAATTTGGTTGCATTTGCAAGCCATGAAAGCATGAAAGACCATGGAAACTATCAACTCTGCACCTTGAAATTAATAATAATAATATGTGTGGACATCTCACACAATGCCATCTAGCCCCAAACTAAGCAAAGCTTGTATTATGGGAACCAGATAACTGATACAATACTTAAATACTTTTTGTTTGTAAATACATACATATAATACAATATAACACCCATATACAGAACAAACACCTATGTTCATCACACAAATGTTTGTCCTGGGTGGGAATCGAACCCACAACCCACAGTTAAGAAGGCAGAGTTACTACCAACTGAGCTATTAGGCAAGTCCTGAGCTATCGGGCAAGTCAATTACCCGTATAGCATTTCTAGGCATTGAAGTTTTGGTGGCCTATAAATCTGACACTAGAGTTGACCACTTGCCTTCACTAAAAGAAGAAACCATTCAATTTGGTCTCAATGAAAATAGTATAATTTTTTGTGGTCTTGTTTCAGGTCTCCAGGGCGGAAGAAGCGTGAGCGTTCCCCACCACCACGGCCCACTCGCATCCACATTGGTCGACTTACACTAAATGTTTCTAAGGACCACATCCAGGAGATATTCGCTACATATGGAGTTGTCAAGAATATAGAGTTTCCAACAGACAGACTGCATCAACATAATGGCCGTGGATATGCTTATGTGGAGTTCAGCAATGCAGATGAAGCAGAAAATGCAATGAAGCATATGGATGGAGGTATGGTAGCCATTGTTGAACCAGTTTATAAACCTAGTTATGCATTAAGGCTTGCATTATTTACTCATTAACTGGCTTCAAAATAACAATACCAATAATAACAATGAGATGGAATCTTCAACCAGGCTAGAGTTCCCCACCATAAATCATACTTCCATTCTTTCAAGGCTTATAGTGTAAATATATTTGGCAGGTCAAATCGACGGTCAGGAGATAACGGCAGCGCCGGTGCTGATACCGACGCGGCCGCGCCGACCCTCGCCCCGCCCGCCGCCGCCGCGACACGCGCCTCCCAGACGACACTCGCCGCCGCGGTAAGGACTCCATGCTACTTACACAATTTTTAGTTTTTTACAGTCCCTTTTTTGTCCCTTAATGTTGATAATATTATAATATAGACTTCAAGATCGAGGAGGTAGAACAACGCTCATTCGTGAACGTGTTGTGTCAAGTCAAGTTTTCTTTCATCTTGATTTCATTCAATTTGGTGAAACATAGTGGCAGTGAAAAAACTGCAGCTTTTGTCGGTTCAAAAGAATGTTCCCAATTTATAACCTCAGATTTCCGTTATTTACAAACTGCTTTGGAAAATTATTTTTTTAATGAATATACTTTCAGATTGGTCACATGTTTCATCAAAATTGGTTAAATAGTTTGGTTTTAAATCTAAATACTTGTGTACTATCTACTAATACAAATGTACTGTGTCTGGGTGTTGTGAGATCATGGTATTTGTAGTGCCTGGAATGTTAGTTAGGGTCTATGTATGTGATCTTTGGGCATTATTAATAATAATAAAAATTTAAATAACCAAAAAATATATATGGATGATAATTTATTTCTGAATACGAAATTAAGGCGATTGAGGTCGGTTCAACCTCATTGTTAAAATAATATTATCAAACGTGAATGGTTGTCCCGGCAGGTACCGGCGCCGCAGTCCCCCGGGCGCGGGGCGGCGCCGCTCGCCGCCGCGGCGTCGGCGCACGCGCTCGCGCTCCCCTCGCGCCGCGCCCCGCCGCCGCCGCTCCAGGTCCTCCTCCTCTTCCTCCCGATAACCGACACACACATACCCCATACATTACACAACACAACATCTTTCACTAGGGTCAAATGTGTGGACACATTCCTTCGTTTTTGTATTAGAATACCTAGAGGCGCTCCACTCCCCCGCGATTTCACTCGCACGTTTCTTGTTTCAATCTTTAATTTTTAATGAAGGTAATTGCATTTAGCGACGGTAATTCCATAGATTTATTATTAAAACCTTTTGATGTTTAAATATTCATGAAAACTTGTAAAACAGTTATTATAAATATATGATTTCGAATTAAAGACTAAAAACAAATCAATCAATTACATTGCCCTACAATAAGAATGGTTACATTTTCCATCCTCTAATTGCGATTTATTGCTAGTATTAGTAAGCATACACCTTATACACATTTGGCTGCATGTTTGATATCAATCCTTTGCCACAGCCTGTCTGTCCACACAGTTTTGCCCAAGCTAAGGACTTGCCTTCCACATTACTCCAAACATTTTACTTTGATAACAACTTGCACAACCGCATGTATCGAGATATTGCCGAATCTACTGCAAAGGTAAGTATAAATCTATTTGAGCTTCTCAACATTCTAAGTTACCTATGAATTTTATTATAGCACAGGTGAGTATAATATAATTATTCATTTGTATTAGCTGATTATCGAGACTAGATATGATTTTCTAATGAGTTTCTTGTTATCAAAAGCTTGCAAAACGGAAACTGAACTGGCAGAGTGAAGTGAGAATGAACTGAATGTAAATTGATTATTGGTGAAGTGCATCTACTGTTTATGATGTAATTTGTAATGTTAATAAATAAACTTTTGACATCTCTAATAAATTGTATCGGTATTAATAACTTTTTTTTATTTTCATTCCCAGATCCAATGAACCTGTCCCCATTAGCAAGTAATGCAATTTTCTTAAGATAAGGAACATGTTTGTGTCTGAATAAAGAAGCTTATGTGTTTTCTATTTCAAATTGTTTTATTCATATCACATTATTAGATCACACCTATAATAATTATAAGGAAGTATAAATTAGGTTTGGCTAGCTATAATCTTACAATATGTTTGGTAATCGGTGACTAGAATTTTCCCTTTGTACAAATAGTCTGGTTCCAAGAGCGGTAATTCTTTTGGTGACCTGAAAAATAGAGTAATGTAACGTAATAGTAAGCGATTTCATGTGTTTTGTTTTACGGCAACGTTGACAACACTTAATACAACATCTATGTTGCGTGGACTCCAGTAAAGCCATTATAATTATCCTAACACATATCCTGGAGTTAGTGCAAAATTCAACAACCAGTATAGTTTGAATTTCAGTTACAATTTAAAGGATACATACGGAAACTGAATTCTCATATTCTTTGGCCCACGAACTGGGTTCCATGCTGATACTGGTGCTTTGTTGGCTAGCATAAGACCAGCAACTGCAGTGTACAAAC
This sequence comes from Ennomos fuscantarius, assembly GCA_905220475.3. NCBI lineage: Eukaryota > Metazoa > Arthropoda > Insecta > Lepidoptera > Geometridae > Ennomos > Ennomos fuscantarius. The sequence continues at coordinate 7,279,932 of HG992037.1, read as the reverse complement.
CATACTCTTGCACCATTTTTTCCTATAGACAAAAACAAAAGTTGATTTTACATTTTTTTTGCTCTGTTCAGTGAAACGTTTCTCTTTCACGCCATAACGGCTGAACTAATTTAGGTGAAATGTTGCAAAACAATAGGGACAACCATAAGACTTAATCCTGGAAAATTAAGAATTCTCACAAAAATGTGGGTAAATCCGCCTGCGCCAATATAAAGATTGGTGCCAGTTCATCCGTCTTGTATCATGATGGTTATGATTGTTTTCTTACCCTCCATTCCGCAAGCATAAAGTCGGCGTCACTCAAAGCAGATGCCGCTTTGTCAGCATAGTCTGCACTAGAGAAATGTGGCAGGTAATTCTCTTCTAAAAAATTCACGAAAGATGTTGGTTGCGTAATAAACTGCTCAATGACTTCTTCTGGAGAGTGAGATAGTTTTTGTTGCCCCTTTTCACTCATTACAACTGAAAGAAAATGGAATTTTGACAGTTGCTTCATTTAGATTTTTCTTTTTGGCTATTGTCTGAAGTATGTATATATACTTGTTTGTGTTTTTACCCGATCTGTGTACGAGATTAAGGGGCTAACAAGTTGAGCCCATAGCGAAGCACCCTGTCATTTATGTAGTTCACAATTTATATGAAATTTTGCTATTGGTCATTGATAGCATAGAGAACATGAAAAATAGAAAAATGCAATTTTAAGGATAGTTTATAGAAATCCTAAAAAAGCTATAAGCAATATTTACTGTACAAAAAACTCGATATTCACATTTTGGATTTAATACTCTGCCAACTCCATGTAAAATGCTAACAGTTTGGTCTTTTCCTAAAGATATAAATTTACTGGACGCTTGTTTCTTTTTCCTTGCTGTTGTTTTACTTTTATTTTCTTTTTCTGCTAATAAACTGGTTTCTAAACACTGATTAGAACCTGAAAATAAGTGTAAAGGGATTAGATTTGATGAAATGGTAACTGCATGTCTGCATCGGATCAAGTGAGTAGTAGGTTAGTAATAGCAGTAGTATCTTGGTTTTAGCACGGTTTTATATGTATAACGCGCTCACAATATCTTTACGATATATGATATTAGGTCTTTACCTATGAAATTGCCGTTTTGTTTGAAAAAAGTTAAAGTATTTTTTTTTCGAACTTATTTATTTCTTTTATTCAAAGTAATCACCCCTGCAATCAATGCATCTTTGCCAACGCTGTGGCAGTTTATGGATGCCCTTCTTGAAAAAATCAGCAGGACGGGAGACAACAAACTCTTCAAAGGCGTTTTGTACTGCCTCTCGGGAATTGAATTTTTTTCCCGCTAAAAAGTTGTCCAAATTTTGGAAAAAGTAATAGTCGGTAGGCGCAAGATCTGGTGAGTATGGCGGATGAGGGAGAGCTTCCAAACCCAACTCATGCAGCTTAGAGACGGTCTGTTGTGCAGTATGGGGTCGCGCGTTGTCGTGAAGTAGCAGTGGAGACGACCGATTGACCAAAGCTGGTTGCAGACGTGCGAGTTTCGCCATCATTGTGGTCAGTTCTTCAATGTACACATCTGCAGTAATGCTCTCGCCGTTTTGTAAAAAGCTATGATGAATCACACCAGCACTAGACCACCAAACTGTGACCATCACCTTTCTAGGGGTCATTTTTCGTTTTGCACATTGCTTTGGTACCGAACCAGGATCTAACCAACTTGCTGAGCGCTTTCGATTGTCAAAAAGAATCCATTTTTCGTCGCACGTAACAATTCGGTTCAAAATTCCTTCATTTCTGTGCCTGTTAAGCAGCGCAAGGCAAGTCTCGACGCGTACGTTGCGCTGGCGATTGTTAAATTCGTGGGGCACCCATCTATCAAGCTTTTTTATCTTGCCAATCTGTCGCAAATGGACCAATATTGTTTTGATGCTAACATCAAAAGCTGCTGCCAGCTCAGCCGTAGATTGAGATTCATCAGCTTCCACAATCGCCTTTAATTCATCATTGTTGACCAAAGTTTCCGGACGACCACGAGGTTCATTTTTCAAGTCAAAATTCCCAGAACGGAACCGAGCAAACCAATAACGAGTTGTACGTTCGTTTGTACAGTTCTCTCCGTAAACGTCGTTGATGTTACGTGTCGTTTGTGCCGCGTTGATGCCACGACGGAACTCATATTCCATAATTACACGAAATTTCAAAGTATCCATTATGAGGAAAAATGTTGAAATGTAATGAAAATACAACGCTAATCAATAAACAAAAGACTTATATTGTAAATAGAATGTCATATTTTTAAAACAAAATTAATTTGAATTTAGAATTCATAGCCAATCAAAACTTTTTTTTGTTTGAAAAAGTCTGTACTTCAAAACGGCAATTTCATAGGTAAAGACCTATTATATACGATGCCGTCACATCGGCGGTACGATGGCATCGCAATCCAGCTAGGTTCACAGATATTGTGACCTCATATATCTTCTTTTTCAGATTATCATTAATAGTTAACTATGGAAAACTTTAATAAATAGCATATCATTTAAAATAGATATTCTACCTTTCAAGCAAGCAAAATGAAGGTTTAACACTGCAGACCTCACATCACCAGCAGATGAATTGACCACACACTCTATCATGTCATTAGTTGGAATGTTATACACTGTCATATATTTTTTACTTATTATTTCAGAAACCCGCTTAAGCGCTGATTTAAGGCCCGTTGCTGAGATGCTGTTAAAGCTAAAACAAAGAATTGTTAATCATTAATGGTAAATTTATATTTTACACAAATTCACAGAAAACAGTGAGCTTTAAAAGAGTGAAAGGGGCATTCTTTCTATTTCTACAAGTATTATTGCATATTCTCTGCTAATAGTATAAATGTGCAAGTTTGTGTGTATGTATGCTAGATGGCTGAATGAAAGAATAAATAAATATTTCACTGAAAGATTTGTAGATAATACATCCTAGAATTAAAAATGGCATTGGATACCTACTTTTTATCTTGAATATTATGTTTTTGCTGTTGTATTCATAAGAATACATTATAAGCTAAAATAGGAATTACCATGTGAAATGCTTACGAAATATGGTGCACACCAAATTGTTCTTTTAAGCTTGGTGTGAACAGATTTGCTGCAGTATTTTTACTGTCAGTATGAGATTCCGAGCATATGAAAACCATAGGTGACTTTGCTCTCACTTTGTATTGCCTGAAAGAAAATGAATACAAGATTAAGGCCTTTATTACAGAACAATGCTCAGCCATCAATCTCTGCTAAGTTGAAATTTTGTTCACAATTTGATCATTTGGTGAATGAAATCTTGTCTTGAGTACTAATTCACAACTGAGCTGTGAATTTTGCAATATGGGCCTAAGTTAATTTTATGATTAGGTACAGTGGTCGAAAGAATTAATGCTTGCTACAATCCATCTGCACTTACTGTAACACATCATTGAATTCCGATGGAGTTCTTATAAAAGTATTGGGGAAATCTTCAACCAGTACCAGTTTCTTGCTGTTGCTATCCAACAAAGATGTGAAATTTGCAGCATTCAGAATGAAGTTCAAAAATGTTTTAGACTGCTTCTCCTTAAATTCAAAATCTCCTGTAAAAGGCATTCTAATTAAAGTGGTACATAATATGTAAGTAGTTTGTTTTGCTGATAAAATATATAAGTGTAACAAGACTAGTATCATGTTATATGTGCGTCACATAAGTATTAGTATAGATGTTATTATTTTTATTCTGTAAAAATGTTGGGAACATATAATTACCATATTCAGTAGGCATATCAATATCAAGTGGTGTAATCCATTCAGTTACTTTAATACCATGTTTTGTTGCCAAAGCTTGGAGTGTAGCAGTTTTTCCACATCCTACTGGTCCTGTTAATAGAAGCATATCACTGCAATTGCTGCTGTTGACCAACTTTAACCATTCATCGACTTCTTGGATTTTCTTATGGTGAACAGCTAAATTTTCTACAGATTTTGGGTTAAAATTCTTCATCCAGTCTTTAGACCCAACATTAAATGGAATATTATTAATGCTATTTGGTTTTGCAAGTGGAATCTGCAATAATTAAAGGCGAAAATAGAATTTTCAAAGGCATATGATGCCTTGCATAGTGAAAGTTTTGGAAACTCAATTTAAATGAAATAAAACTTACTTGAAATGGCACAGTGGAAAAGTTTTTAGAACTTTCCTTTTTTATCTTTGGGGGTTCATCATTATCCAATTCTATAATAGGATTAAACCATTTCTTTGCCTGTAAACAGAATAGTAGGCTCGGTTGAGTAATATTTTTCTGTGATAGTCAAAGTAGAAAGAAACGACCAAATATTAAGAATATAGGTGTTAGCTTACTTACTTACCTTCTTTGCAGTAGACATGATGTACCTATATAGGCCACAATCAAAAATTTAAAAATGCCTAGTGATAAATGAATATAAAAACAACTATAGCGATGGTTTAGATTTTGATGAATTTAAATTACAATACAACTAAGCTGAATATTTTTAGAGATACCATCCACAAAATATTTAAGCAATTAAATTTAAAATTTAAAATTAAATATAAATTAATGTATATCTATAAATTTAAATTAATGTTAAACTACTGTTTTGTATTGTTGTTGTCACAGACCAAGTAGAGGATACTATGTTGTTGTATCCGCCCTAGGCACAGACCAAGTAGAGGAGGAGCAGACTGACGCAGACGCTCGGGAGAAGTAATAGCATTCTGTAGTTTTTTTTGTTTTGGCTCTACACTTTTATGTATTTAGCCAGTGTCAAATAATAAATTTTTCAAGTTAATTTATAATATACATATGTATGTTGTATGTGTCAAGTCACAGTCCAAGTCATCAAGTCAAGTCATAGTCTAGTCAAGGCATACTCCTAATAAAGTGGTGGCAACTTTACCAGAAGCTTCTATGGAGTTTTGGAAACAACACGAAAAGATACGTTTCATCATCAGTATACCACTTTCCCACACTCATGACTGTAATCCAGCACTTAACGAATAAAATGCCACCAATTTTATGCACTAACACTGAAAGTAACACAAGTTTTGGAAAATAATACAATGCGGTGACACGATCTTTTTCGTTTTCCCGCCAAAACTCTCCTGTAGTTTGACGTCTGTCTAAGCGATGGGCCTAGTTCCTAGTATCAGATTTTTTTTAAATTTATGTTTTGTCTCCACACTTTTGTGTATTTAGCCAGTGTCAAGTAATTGATAATTTATCAAGTTTATGATATTTCACGTAATATGTGTCAAGTCACAGTCGAAGTCATCAAGTCAAGTCATAGTCTAGTCAAAGTCATACTCCTAGTAAAGTGGTGGCAACTTTACTTGAAGCTTTTATGGAGTTTTTGAAACAACACAAAAATAAACGTTTCACCATCATTATACCATTTTCCCACACTCACGCCTGTAATTCAGCACTTAACGAATAGAATGCCACCAATTTTATGCACTAACACTGAAAATAACACAAGTTTTGGAAAATAATACAATGCGATGACGCAATCTTTTTCGCTTTCCCGCCAAAACTCCCCAGTTACAGAATTTCTAAAATTATTCTGATACTAGGCCCATGGTTTAAGCCTTGTTTATGTATTTGTGGCACAGATAAAGAAATATGTAGTATGTGGTAACACGGTTTAATCCTAATTTAGAATAGAATTATCACTGTAGGCTCTGTGAGCGATTATCTTTACTCACACATTATAAATATTTATTATCTTTGTGAGCGATGATAGATTACAGAATATACGGAAGAGTTCATGGTCCTAGTATCAGATACTAGGACCATGGAAGAGTTTTAACTAACGTGTTTATATAAAAGTTGGAGTTTTGGCGGGAAAACGAGGAAGATCGCTTTACCGCATTATGTAAAACTTGTGTTATTTTCAGTGGTAGTGAATAAAATTAGTGGTGTTTTATTCGTTAAGTTTTTTTTTTTTATGTTAAGGAATGACGTGACGAGCTATCCGTTCGCCTGATGCTAAACGACACGGCTGCCCATATCAGCTGCAGTGTCACTTGGAACTCTAAAGTATAGAGTTTCGCGTGACACTGCACTGCGCACGTCATCCTGAGACATCAGCACAATCTAGTAATAAGATTACTATACTGTGAGATCAAATCATAAAGTCTCATTTGCCCAGTAATTTCACTAGCTACAGTGCCCTTCAAACCGGAACACAGCAGTGCGCGTAGACGAACTTAGTGTTGTGCTGGATTACAGGCATGAGTGTGGGAAGTGGTACAATGATGGTGAAATGTTTATTTCGTGTTGTTTCTAAAACTCCATAGAAACTTCTGGTAAAGTTGCCACCACTTGAATAGGAGTAGACTAAGGTCCATATTACAGGACGATGACTGAGCATCGTTGAGCGGACCTAAGGTCCGTATTACAAAACAATGCTCAGTCATCGATCGGTGCTGAAGCAGAGATTCCTTTTTTTTTTTTTTTTTTTTTTTTTTTTTTTTACTTCAAACTTGTCTAGCATTTGACCACGCTCTCACCTGATGGGAAGTGACGATGCGATCGAAGGTGTAGCATGCTAGCCAAGTAAATACCTATTCACTCTTCTCTTGAACACGCCCGGGTCATATTTCGCCGGAAACACAGACGCTGGCAGGGCATTCCATTCCTTAGCCGTTCTAATTAAGAACGTTGAGTCAAATCGCTTGGTACGAATGGGTGGTATTTCGACCACGAAAGGATGGCGCTTAGCCGAGCGTCTAGTAGTCCGGTAGTGGAATGGTGATGGGAGAATTAGATCATGCAGTTCTTGAGCGCATTCACCGTGGTGTAATCTGTAAAAAACCGACAGACTTGCCACCTTACGTCGATGTGCAAGGCTCTGGAGCCTTTCACCAACCAAAGTGTCGTCGTCAATGAGCCTTTTGGCACGCCGTTCAATCGAGTCCAGAGCCTCAAGCTGGTACTTGGCAGACCCGCCCCACAGGTGGCAGCAGTACTCCATACACGATCGGACTTGTGCTTGATACAGATTTAGAAGCTGTCCAGGTGTGAAGTACCGCCTTACCTTGGACAATATGCCGAGTTTTTTTGAAGCTACTTTGGCTTTGGACTCGATATAGGATCCAAAGTTTAGGTTTGACGTGAGATCAACACCCAAAAGCTCAAGATGGTTTCCTAAACTTACAGATACACCACGGAATGAAGGAGCCAGATGGAGTGGGCTCTTTTTAGCAGTGAATAAACACGCCTGTGTTTTTGCAGCATTGAACCTAACCAAGTTAGCATCGCCCTCCATCGCCATCATAGAGTGACCAATTAGTGAATGAAATCTCTGCTTGAGCACCGGTCGATGACTGAGCATCGTTCTGTAATTCGGACCTAAGACTAGACTATGACTTGACTTGATGACTTGGACTGTGACTTGACTTAGCTATATAAATGAAATATCATTAACTTGAGAAATTATTAATTACTTTTTTTTTTGCCCATTGGGCAGGCTAAAGTCGTGAGACCATACTGTTTAGTCTTCCGTAGAAAATTATCAATTACTTGATACTGGCTAAATACACAAAAGTATAAAGCCAAAACAAAAAAATACACTAAATTGACAAAGACAATGACAATCACTGACAAATAACAATCTTCTTCGTAAAAGGTCTACATTACGTAAAATTTGTAATCATTTTATTTTATAAGTTTCAAGTGAATCTAACACATATACAATCATTTTATTACAACAGATTTTCATGCTCTAAACCTGTAAGTACAATTTCGTCTGTCGATATATTCATATGATAACCTCCGAAGAATATCTTGTCTATATTTTTGATGAATATTTCGAAATACATTCACGTAAGAATTTTCAGGTGATATGCAGGCTATCAAGGCACTGGGGGTTGCGGCTCCCAACTCCATCCTCTCGGTGATTAAAAAGGGTGCCTTTGCACCTGTGGTGGAGCAGATCCGTCAAACACATCTGCCAGCACCAAGTCCTACTGAAAAACGTCCTTACTCACCATTTCAAGATGCTACTAACATGGGAGAGATGGCAGTAGCCAGGCTCGATGATTTGTTGAACTGGGGAAGAAAGAATTCTATGTGGCCCATGACATTCGGCCTGGCTTGCTGTGCCGTAGAGATGATGCACATAGCTGCTCCCCGATACGACATGGACAGGTGAATTAGAAATTAACAATAAATAAGCAACATCTAGTATAAATTTTTTTAACTCTATCTGCTAATGGAATGCTTCTGCTTTTTAATTTATTGAGTACCAATAAGTGTAGGCATCACACACTTGCTGAATCTTTTTTAGTCCACATTACCTTCAGTGTCATTCATCACCTACTTAGAAAAAGACAAATTTTTGTTATTAATAATTTCAAACAATTGATTTTTAGATATGGAGTGGTATTTCGAGCATCTCCTCGTCAGTCTGATGTGATGATAGTTGCTGGAACTTTAACAAACAAAATGGCACCAGCTTTGAGGAAAGTGTATGACCAAATGCCTGATCCTCGATGGGTGATTTCTATGGGCAGCTGTGCAAATGGCGGTGGATATTATCACTATTCTTACTCAGTTGTAAGGTAAATATGATCTTACTCCTACCAATATTAGGGGCAATAAACTAGACTTGATTAATTGACAATGACATTGCTTTCAAATAACAAGTTTTCTCAATATTTTAGGGAATGGAACCATTCCCTAAAATATTGAGTAGCACATTTCATGCTCCTAGCATTAGTATGGTAAAAATTAAAATTAGAAATATACTGGGTGGATTCTTAAGATGGGTAAAGTAAGGATAGGCACCTTAACCATTATAGTTACAGGAAAACTTCAGTTGGCCTTAAAGAGTCTTTTGATCACAGTAAGAAAAATAGGATCATTTGGCCATAAAGAATATTTAATAATAGGTAGTAATTTATTAAGTAATTTAATTTAAGATGCTATACATTATTTTATCATTTTTTAACAGACTGTAATTTTTTTCCAAAATCTGTGAATGCAGATCAGAATATCTCAAAAAGTTATAGTCTTATAGTAATGTTTTCCTGTAACTATAATGGTTAAGGTACCTGCCCTTACTGTCCCATTTCAAAAATGCACCTGTATATTAATGGTAAAAATTTATTTCAGAGGTTGTGACCGTATAGTACCCGTCGACATTTATGTCCCTGGGTGCCCACCAACAGCTGAAGCATTACTTTATGGAGTTCTTCAATTACAGAAGAAAGTCAAGCGAATGAAGTCCCTTCAGATTTGGTACAGGAAATAAACTTCTCAGACTAGCTAGATCCAGTGTTCATTTATTTATTATTGTAATATAGACCTTGCAAATATAGTGTAGTGGAAGCATCCATTGCAATTTTTATTTTGAATTAACAAAATATAAGTTTATTTAGAAACTGCTCCAGATTTTGAATATTTATTTTATATTTGCTTTACTATTTTCGATTCTGCCTAAATTGAAATCCAATATGTAAAGAAAACCAGCAAAGACCCAAAAAACGGAATTAACCTGCCAACCTCTTTTTTAAGGAGAACCCTAACTTTTTAAGGTTAGATTCTAGAGGATTGTAGTGCTACAGAAGTAGCAGTTGCTTTTACAGCCTTAAAAAGTTATAATTATAATACACATATGAAATTTAGCAAAACAGCTATAAGTAGAAATTCTGTTTAGAACATAAATTCATTAAACTTTTTTTATTATACTCATCCCCTCTATAATGTAAATCTATAAGAAGCTGGATCTGTCTGTAATATAGATGTATATGTGTCTGGGCTGCGATATCCTATTTCGAAGGTTATTAAGCTTTTTTCAAAGGTACTTTTTAAGATGTTTAAATATAAAAAGTACCTAAGGTTCAATTGAAATTTCCCCGGAATGGAAAGGAAGCGTACGAAACTGTACGTAATTAAATTAATTTTAAGCGTGTAAAGTAGAAACTAGTACGAGCTTAAAATTAGATGGCTCGTCTTCCAGGTCATTCGTTTTTTTTCTTTTATTTGTTAGACTAATGTCATAAAGTTCATATTTTGCTTAAAGACGTTCCGCGGCAATGTAATGTAAATTGAACTTATAAGTGCTTTTTCGTTTGTTCCGGCGTGTAATAGGACCACCCCAGCTCTTCCCGTGGGTGCCTTAAGAGCCAGCTAAGGGAATATCCTGGGAATGGGCAGCAGCATTCTCCGCAGTACATCTAAATCTGCGATCATAACACATCTCATCCAACCAAGCGTAGTGATTTATGGCTACACTCCAAAGCCTACGTAGAGATACTACCTAAACAATGGTGTCGATTCTGTGTTTTCAATTAACATATTTACATTAATTTTAGAGAATGCGACACAGAATCGACACCACTATCAGCCTTATTAATAAACACGAACTAGCTTTAGACTAGTTACACCATCTTTTGTCTCTTTCGATCCGGCTAAATATTCCAGGAGCAAAAAAAGGACAAAATCTGAAGTAAATAATCCGAGACTAATACCCGTTTATTAATAAGGCTGATTATGGCTAACTAATAACTTTGATAATCGTTCAAGACTCTTTTTCGTCTCCCCATTTTTTTATATATACAAAACTGGGAATATGTTACGTATGTTATGATACTTTAAAATATTAACCTTAACTACTAAAATCATGCGGTGGACATATTCCCTTCTGGATGTAAACCTAATATTTAAATGTTTCCCCATTAGTGGAACGAAGCTGATAGGGAAATGGGATAACCCGATTTAAATATGTAGGTACGTAGCCTGAGATTTAGTCGATCCTATATTCCTATTGTAGCGCCAGCAGTGTAGTGTATTGGGTACAGGCTGTATGTAGGTATAGCATGTCACAGGAAATTTCAGATACCGTTCAATTATTAGTTTCATTGACTAGTAACTAGTGATTATTGTACTGTTGACACATGTGTTCCTAGAAGTACAATTACTAATTTAGTTATTAATAATAATACTTTTTAAATAAATAAATAAGGGACCCAGGAACTACGAGGACCATGGTCCCACAACACCTAGACTCAGAACAAGTATTTGCGCTTTTTTTCTGTGCACAAATAGTTGTCCTGCCGCGGGAATCGAACCCGCCGCCTCCGTGTTATGAGCCGACCTGCTCAACCATCACACCACAGAGGCTGTCTTGCTTGTAGGTATTGCCTAAGATATTTTTGTCGCATTTTTCGATAATAATGATGAGCGTTTCTGATGCGAAGTTAATTGCGCTCAAAATAAGGTCACTTTTGATCAACGTCATGAAAAGGCTGAAGTGAAGACTAAGAATAGAGTGTAAACTAGTTTTTCTTGATTTTATCTTAATATATAAAAATGAATCACTATTTCCGTTGGTGATCGCATCACGGGTGAACGGATACATTTTCTCTTATTCTTTTTTTTAATTGTGTTTATTATTTTCAGAAGGTTCTTATGAAAGAAAAAGTTTTAGTTGGTGGCATTTTATTCGTGAAGTGCTGGACAACAGGCATGAGTGTAGGAAAGTGGTATAATGATAGTGAAACGTTTCTTTTCGTGTTGTTTCCAAAACTCCATAGAAGCTTCTGGTAAAGTTGCCACCACTTTACTAGGAGTATGACTTGACTAGACTAGACTATGACTTGACTTGCCTTGTATTAATTAACCCGAGATATTTCCAAATTACTTGACTGGCTAAATATAAAAAAGTGTGGAGCCCAACCAAAACAAGTTATGAAAGTATGGAAATTTTTCACCACGCGGGGTGAAACCGCCGGGCACAACTAGTATTTGACAATGATATTCATTTTGATGAGTAAAGTACTAGGAGACCAGAAAAACTAGAGCCGATTTTAAGAAAACATTTAAATATGAAGTCATATGTTTTTTGATTATCTGTGCGTGGTAATTATTCACTTTCCTTTTTATTATCTTCACTCTCTTTCTCTCCCTTAACTTCCAAGTGACATACACCGATTTGTAAACATGGCCTCTCCAATTTCGCTATCTCATTTGATCTCTTTTCTTTCCTATAGGTATTCAGCTACGGATATAGATGTAAAGCCGGTTTAAAACCATTTTTTTCTCTTAAAACGTTATAAATCAAAAATTTCAATCAGATCATTCTTTGATTTCAATCATTATTTGAGTTTTGTAGGCAGCTTTATAAATGCAGCGTTATAAAAGGTCTTTTAAATCGAGATCAAGAAAAAATAAACATAAGTTGTATATGACACAGGTCAAAACTGAAAATCAAGGAAGGTGAGGATGGGACATGAAAAATCTTATTGGTATAAAAATCAAAAGTTTTAATGGTATTTTCTGAATCGCACCAAGCTTTTTCATTTACTTTTTAGTATACAGAATGATCTTTTATAAACTATAATACACTTCTGAGTTGCACTTCTATGAAATATAACACAAACTGTCAAATGTGCCTTGCCAAGACAGATTCTAAATCCACTTTTGTCTGACTCAATGCCCTGCATTCTAATTCAATGGCACAAAATGTTGAATTATTTCATGATATAATATAATGTCAAAACAATAAAATATTCTTGTTACAAATCATTTCATCAATTTAAAATAGATCATGACTGAATTTCAAAATATCTTGGAACTTATTGCAATAATACATAGATCTAAACATCTGAGAACAGACACTACTTTGAAGTCAGACAAAATGTATTTCACAATACAATAATATCACATACTTTTAAATGCAATGAAAACGAAACATCAACTGCTATTACTGAAATCGGGTTCTAGACTAAATTTTGTCGATCACACTAGAGGAGCACAAATAAATAAATAAAACTCCACTGGTACAATTGAAAAACCATTGAGATTTTTTAACGGAAGTGTAAAATAAACTCCCGGTACAATAATAATTTATGGGATTTTCCTTTGTATGACGTTAAATAAACCAATTCTATACTTTAACACTAATTTACATTCTAATATTTACATTTTATTTATAAGTATATATAAATATGTATAACTATATCGATAGCGATTCCGATAATCCTATCCTTCACTTAAGTCAGCGATCTGATGTATAATTAACTAATAATGGTCACAATAACAAGTCGATAGATATTCTCATGTAAATAAACAAGCAGTAAGTGTCGGCGGCGCCAGTGTCCCCTCCAATATTGCACAAGTCGAGCGCCTCGCGCCCGCGCCCCGTCCCCACGGTCCCCAAGCGACGATACAATAAATAATTCTCTAACCGATAATGTGAAACGATATACACCGAATGCGCTCTAATGTCACTCACTCCCACGCACGCTAGGTACAGTGTCGGGCGTCGCGCGGCGCTATCATCGCGGCTCCTCCTTCTTGAGCAGGTCGAGCGGCGGCAGCGGCATCGCGTGTCCGGGCAGCGGCGGCAGGCGCGCCAGCGGGCTCGCCTTCAGCTGCTGGTGGTGCGCGTACGCGGACAGCATCTTGGCGCGGTCCTCCTCCGCGCGGATGGCCGCCTCGACGAGCGGCGCGAACCGCATGTGCTGCAGGGGATCGAACGCGCGGTACGGGTCCCACGCGGCGCCCACCGGCGGCCCGTACGCCTGCGCCAGCGCGCTCGGGTGCCTCGCTAGCTCCTTGCGCTCCTCCTTCGGCTCCACCGTGCCGTTCCGCAGGGGGGAGCGCACGCGGGCGCGCTCCAACTCTCGCTCGCGCTGCTCCCGCTGCTCGCGCGCCTTCCGCCGCTCGCGCTCGTCTCGGTCCCTCCGCTCGCGCTCCTCGCGATCTCGGCGCGCACGCTCGCGCTCGCGCTCCTCGTGCTCGCGGCGTGCGGCGTCGGCGGCGGCGAGGGGAGGCGGCGGCGGGCGCGCGGGCGGGGCGCGCCACGGGTCGTGCAGGGGCGCGAGCGGCGCGTGGTGCACGCCGTGCAGCGAGGAGGAGAGTCCGTACGCGGAGAGAGGGAAGGGCGGCGGCGCGGCCGGGTAGCCGGCGGGCCCGTAGCGCGCGTAGGGGGACACGCCCACGCCGGCCACGCGCAGGCCGCGGTCGGCGTGGTGCGCGAGCGAGGCGGCGTAGGCGGCGCGCTCGTCGTACCGCGCGGAGCCCAGGTGCGGGTGGTGCGGCAGGTAGGGCGCGGGCGGCAGCTCGTACGGCGAGCGGTACGCGGCGGGCGGCGGCGGCGGCGCGCTCGCGGGGAACGCTCGCAGCTTGTCCTTCTCGCTGGCGGCAGCAGCGGCGGCCGCCGCCGCGCTGTTACCACCGGACTTCTCTTTCTGCTGGTGGTTGTAGATCTCCCACGCGATTCTCACGTGCATGGCGTTCCACTTGCCAGATTTCTGCCCGAAGTAATGTTAACATTTTATTACTGTTTTTTTTCAGTTAGCTCTATTTCGTTTTCAATATTTGATTTTTAATGTAGTTTTAATATAAATTCAATAAATTCATTCAGGATCACTTTTTTACATTAATATTAGATTGAATTAGAGTGCATGCATAAAGTAATGAAGTGCGTTGAAGAAGACCTACCGCGATGGCGGGGCGTGGTGGTGGTTTAGGAGCGGAGTCGCTTGCGGCCGACACTACGGGCTGTTAACATGAGGCGAGGCAGGGTTAATGATCGTAGCAACAAAAATATAAAAGTAAAAGCACTATATAAAAGCTTCAAGGATTCCAAGTGATATGGAAAATATTAGTTTACAAAAATATGTACAGTAAAGTTAGTATGTAATCTATCTGAAAGTGCCAATCAAATATAACACAGAATTCGTGTGACAAAATGAAAGAGATTTATGAGATGTCTATAATAACGTCTACTGTTCAGGCTTCAGCCCAGGTACCAAGCCCCTTTGTGTTTAAAATTAACTTTAACATTTAACTTCTATAAAACGATTCGTAAAAATGTATATTTTATTTCTGCATGACAATTTCTCAATTGACATAATATGTACATGTAACCAATATTTAATCCACTCAAATTTCACCACTTTATTAGTTTATAGGTACGGAGTTATGGACCATGAGAGTCCATGGTGGCCGGCTGTTTGGACCTTGTTTCAGTGAGACGATTAAAGTTTGTTACATGTATTATGTCATTGATAAATTGTCATAGAGAAATAAAATATACACGTAACGTTTATAGATTTTTTTAATTTGATACATGGAGACAAAGGGATTTGGGACCTGGGCTAAAGCCCGAACGTCTACTCTAAAGTTAAAAGAATGGATACTAAAATTATTAAGAACTACTACTAATATGAATAGAACTGAAGCTAGAATTTTCCAAAAAGATCAGTTCATGTAATTGAATCAGTTTACCTTAGTAGGTGCGTATGAGAGCGGTGTGGGCGGGACGTACGGCGCCGCGGGATGCAGCAAGCTCGGAGAGTAGGGGTAGCCGAGACCGAGCCCTGAACGATACAGGGATGACATTTTGCTTTGCACGTCCTTGAACTGAAAGAAAACAATAAAAGGAGTTAAAGTTAATAAATAACTAAGAAATTTGGTGCTCGGTCACAGAAATAAAACGCGCTCACAGTGCTGTCACTATACTAATAAAGATTACGACTTACTAAAAAAAAAATATCGACACTAATTACGTTCTGGCCATAATAATTTTAAATTGTAGCATCCATTACAGACATATCCAATGCGATGTTACAACTTATAACAAGGGTTTAAATTGTTAAAAACATGCTTCAACAAGTAACATTTGGGAAATTTATGTTCAATGATTTGAGATGGGGTTTTCTAGGAATGGACACGGAACGATATATCATATCTGATGGTGGTGCATCATGAGCTGAATCCCTACCGCGTAACTGTTTTGGGAATCGGCTTCGCCTGCCATCCTGCACGCGCCAATTAACAAATCCACGAGTGCAAGCAAGAGAGAACAAGATTACCATCTCCACCAGATTTACGCGGTAAGGCCCCTGGTACTGGTGCTGGTGGTGGTACATCTCTTGCACGGCGCCGGTACAGAGAGCAGTGTGACGTACACGTGTGGTACGTCACAAGACATCTCAAGAACTGCATGACCTCATTCTCCCATCACCATTCCACTACCGGACTAGACGCTCGGCTAAGCCCCATCCTTACGTGGTCGAAATACCACCCATTCGTACCAACCGATTGACTCAACGTTCTTAATTAGAACGGCTATGGAATGAAATGCCCTGCCAGCGTCTGTGTTTCCGGCGAAATATATGACCCGGGCGTGTTCAAGACAAGAGTGGTATTTACTTGGCTAGCATACTACACCTTCGACCGCATCGTCACTTCCCATCAGGTGAGAGCGTGGTCAAATGCTAGACCAGGTGCCTTACCGCGTAAGTCTGGTGGAGATCGTAATCGTGTTCTCTCTTGCTCGCACTTGTGGACTTTTTAATTGGCGCTGCAGGATGGCAGGCGAAGCCGATTCCCAGATATGGGGTACAGTTTGAGGTAAAAAAAAAAAATAAATAATAATAAATAAACATACGATGGGCGGGTGCGGCACGAGCAGGTGGTGCGGGTGGTGCGGGTGCGGCGCGGGCGGCGGCGGGTGCTGGTGCACGTGCGTGTGCTGGTGCTGGTGGTGGTGCATCTCGCGCACGGCGCCGGCCGCGCCCGCGGCTGCGAGGAACCGACTGTCCAGCTCACGCCGCAGCAGGTCCGCGCCCGGGCCTGCAACAACGCGACACCCTCAAACCTAATGCTACCCCATCGCATTCCACTACGATAAAATCAAATCAAATAATATTTTTATTGACATAAAAATAATTATGTCAATAAAACTATTATTATATATTAAAAATATGATACGTTTCTTTGGCGAGAATTTCAGCTATATAACAGTATAGATAATGTGAAAGCGAAACCAAAAACGAATGGAGCGGTTGTACAAAAAAATTTGCTACAAAAAAACGGTTTTAACAGTGTGGATCATTTTCCGGATGATATTTGCATATTCATATAAGACCGGCCCGATAGCTCAGTTGGTAGTAACCCTGACTTCTGAACTGTGGGTTGTGAGTTCGATTCCCAAACATTTGTGTGATCAACATCGATGTTTGTTCTATGTCTGTGTGTTATATTGTATTCTATGTAATATGTTTACAAATAAAAAGTATTTCAGTATTGTATCAGTTACCTGAGCCATTGTTTAGTTTGAAGCTAGATGGCGCTGTGTGAAATGTCTTCACATATTTTTATTTATTTATTCATCAAATACAACGCCTTTAATGAAAACAATTCTTTATTATTATGAGTGGTCAACAAGCAGAAGATACACCTAATGGTAAGGTATCACCGTCGCTTATGGACATCTACAACATCAGGGGCGGTCGGTGATGATGATGCGTTTCCGACCCTTATTTTATCAAACATACACACAAGGCCTGCACATACCTACAAACTTTCGCTTGATTTTCGCTAAGTCCATTACGACAGGTAAGTATTAAATCTTCCTAGAGCAGCATGACAAAGGTGACAGTGTAAAGGTAAAGAGAAACACACACGATTCGTCCGCTAGAAAGGTTTGTGTATACGTACTTGTCTGGAAGAGCGACTCCGCCGAGAAGGGGTTGGGGTTCGGCGGAGCGAGCGGCGCTCCGAACAGCGGCGGCGCCGGCGCGAACCCCGCGCGCTCCGCCCCCGTCGGCCTGCTGGGAACACCATTATACGATCACACTGCTGTCTACTACATTCTATGGGTATAAATAAATATCAGTGGACATTTCACACAACGCCATCTAGTCCCAAACTAAGCAAGCAGCTGGTGATCTTCTTGTATACCTCACTCACCGCTGGGCAGAAGCCATCGAAAGCAAGGGGGAGGCTTTAGCTGTCAGCCTTGACATCGCAAAGGCGTTCGACCGGGTTTGGCATAGGGCACTTCTTTCGAAGCTACCATCTTACGGGCTTCCCGAGGGGCTGTGCACATGGATTGCCGATTTTTTGTCTGGTCGGAGCATCAAAGCCGTCGTTGACGGCTCTAGCTCCGAGACTATGACAATTAACGCTGGCGTACCACAAGGCTCTGTTCTATCGCCGACATTGTTCATTCTGCATATCAATGATTTGTTGCTTGTCGACAATATTCATTGCTATGCTGATGACAGTACCGGTGATGCACAATACACAGGCCGCATAAATGCCCCTCATCACGAAGTAGAGGACAGCAGAAAAGGACTTGTGTCCATAATCGAGAGCTCCTTAGAGCAAGTCTCGGAGTGGGGTCGACTTAACCTAGTTGAGTTTAACCCTACAAAGACACAAGTCTGCGCATTTACTGCCAAAAAGAAACCCTTTTCTGTAGCTCCGCAGTTCCAGGGCGTTCCTCTTACCACCTCGGTGAAACTCGGGATCTTAGGTGTCGACATTTCTAGCGAAGTCCAGTTTAGGAGTCACCTCGAAAGTAAAGCTGGTCTTGCTTCTAAGAAGCTGGGTGTACTCAACAGAGCCAAGCGGTACTTCACGCCGGGCCAACGGCTTCTGCTTTACAAAGCGCAAGTCAGGCCCGATATGGAGTACTGCTCTCATCTCTGGAACGGTGCGCCAGCTTCAGCCCCTTGACTCCTTACAGCGACGAGCCGTTAGACTCACCGACGATCCTGAGCTCACCAAAGATTTAGAACCACTGAGTTTACGCCGAGATATCGGCTCCCTCTGTGTGTTCTACAAAATCTTTAACGGGGAATGTTCTGAAGAACTGTTGAACTTAGTACCTGCGTCGCGGTTTTATAATCGCACAGCTCGTCACCGTGAGAAAGCTCATCCACACCTTGTAGACCCGTGGAAATCTCGCACAGTCCGTTTTTCGAGATCGTTTCTACCACACACCTGCAAGTTGTGGAATGAGCTACCATCTGAGGTATTCCCGCTGAGCTACAACTTGGGGCACTTCAAACGTCGGGTTAATAGAGTCTTGAAAGGTAGGCAACGCACTGGCAGCGCCCCCGGTGTTGCAGGTGTCTATAGGCGACGGTAACTGCTTACCATCAGGCGGCCGTATGCTTGTTTGTCTGTCTATGTTATAAAAAAAAAAAAAAAAAAAAAAACAATGCTTGTACTATGGGAACCAGATAACTGATACAATACTTTATACTTTTTGTTTGTAAATACATACATAGAATACAATATAACAGCCAGACACAGAACAAGCATCAATGTTCATCAGACAAATATTTGTCCTGGGAGGGGATCGAACCCACAACTCACAGTCCAGAAGGCAGGGTTACTACCAACTGAGCTATCGGGCCAGTCAATATATATCGGGTATATATTAGAGACAACTTGAGGCTATCATGACTGCGTTAGACATACACTTGAGACCCACACACAGGTAGACAGAAGAATAATATAATTTTCCAAAAAAAAAAAAAATTATTAAAAAGTATACAATGGGTGACTTTACAGCTAAAAGCGATCTATTCCAAGCAACTTTTGAATCTAAGAAAAGTTCTAACAAAGTTACTTCGTTTTGGATTCGAAACTTAAAAGAACTTAGCATTTCCTTAGTGAAAACATCTTTAATAAACCACAGCTCTTTTTCACTTTACCATTTTAAATTGATATTGGAGTGTGAACGAAAATTATGGTAAGTAGGTAAATTGAATAGTTTTGAATACAACCTCTTGATACCACCCTAAAGCAAAATTCCTGTATCGTAGTATAGCGAACCTTTCAAATGTATCATAATGTCAATATAATAGCGTAGATCATCTATGAAATATATTCTTTAAAAAACGGGGCAAGCCGTATTTAGTATAGTAGCCTTGAATTTCATGCTGAGAAGTACTTGGATGACATATTTTTTTCAGTTATTTTGATTTGTAAGATCAATCTGAAAATATAAGGGTTAACTGATGGAGTCGGAGTAACTATACAGCAAAAATTCCTTTCTTGCAGTCGGTGGAAAACGAAGAAAGAGTGGTTTATAGGGTTTCTTTGGATGCCACGGAGTTAAATAATAGTGAAACATTATTTTTGCTGTGTTTGGACTACCAACAGCTTTATTACTAACTGCGCTTCGCGGTTACACCCGCGGATAAAGGTATGTGTTAATCCAGCGCATAAGCTGTCCCTATTCCAAATATTCAAATCCGCTCAGCTGATGCGGAGTGAAGAGGGAACAAACACAGACCACACAAAACACATATCTCACACAAACTTTCGCATTTATAATATTTGTGAGATTAATATGAACAGTATACTAAGTACTTCTAAACCAAGTAAATTATTCTGTTGTACTCACGTTACCCCCCAGTGCGCGGGCGGTTTCGCACTGGAGCTGATGCTGGGCACCGTGGGCACGGGCGCCAGCGAGTGCGAGAGGTGGGTGGGCGGCGGCGCCGCGGGGGTCGGCGTCGGCGCCGCCAGCGGCGCTAGGGGACCCTGGAATACACACCGCAAATAGATAAGTTTTGCAGCGCTCATAGCGAGGCACGACTAGCCGTTCCTAACCAATCGGTAAAGTTAAGCTGCAACGTTCACTACTTTGATGGGTGACCGCTACAAAAACTGAGCTAAGCCGTACTTAGAAGGGCATGTTAAGCCGTAGGTCCCGGCTGTTATCGTGAAACAATTGCCGGAGACGGAGAAGAACAGCACCATTAACGTTCGCGCACATTAGGGCAGGCAACATTACAACGCATCGCATAACAAAATTCTTAATACATTATTTTCGTATATTTTATATTAACAATCACACTTTACAGGTTCATATAGTATATACTATTAAAAAAAAAACTAGTTCAATATAAACTGTACAAAAGAGATGTTTGAGGATATTGTTTGCGATGCGCTAATACATCTTTACAAGCCTTTACATCACACAGCCCCAAACTAAGCAAAGCTTGTACTATGGGATCTGGATCCCACCAGTATTCTATCAGTAGTCTGGACTTTCAATTTCAAAAATCTTTATTTTTCATGAATAAAATCTAAGTACATAATCTAGTGTACATTAATTAATCTTAGATATGACTACAATTTATATTTGATACATTTTTAAAGCATTTCACTTATGATAAACATTTATTATACAATATAATTAGTAGGTAGTCTGGACTACTGATAGAATACTTATATAATTTTTGTTTGTTTGTAAATACATATTTAGGATACAATATAATACACAACAAACATCGATGTTCATAAGAATAATGTTTGTCACTGGTGGGAATCGAACCCACAACCTACACTTCAGCTACTATCTATTGCGCTGCTCACAGCGACAATCTGGAACACTTTACGTGTAAATGTACAACAATATCAGTTATTGAGGTATCACAAGACCAAACGTATGAGTCGACACTGAGGGCCTATAATTATGAAATTGAATTGAGCAATATTGCATTGCGTTATTAGTATTGTTTAGTGTTTGAGATGCAATATGTAATGTAGTGCATCTCCTTAGTTTCATCCCACTTCCCCTGATGATATTATGGCTAAAGGTAGCACCATGCTAACGCTGGGTCGGGCTAACTCAAACATCAATTTTTAAACAGTTATAGGTCTGATGTAAAAGAATAAGAAATTGCTTGCATGCTCTATTGCTTCATAGAAAAGTCTCTATTTATTTCAACATCTTTGCGGAACAATGAAAAATGATCATTCCTAATAAGTAGTATTTAAAAAGTACAGAAGTATTTTATATAAGGTTCTGTCATGCGATTTTGGTGAAGTTCTGAAAAGTGAAAGGTATATACTGTCCCACTCCCCACAGTTGAAAAAATAGTTCATGTAAGAAAACAGTATTCTATAGGTTAGGAATCACTTTTTCAATGATACGCGTAATAGGCAACAATCAAAGCAATGTTCTTGCTAGATCATCATCATTAGTCAAGTAACCACTATAACTAAACATAAAGCCTCTTTAAGCCCCGCAAACTATAATTGAAAGTCTAAAAGTACGAAAGTTTGAAAATTACACAGAGCTGTTACTTATTCGTGTCACTTGTGTGTATTTCAATAAAGCTTACAAACTAAATATAGCAGCAGTGATAATTTTGAGCTTATAACTTAGTTAAGTTACAAGAACAAAAACTCACCGAAGTAACAACATAAACATGTGGGTGTCAATATGTAGACTTCGTACCGGTATAGGAGCGGGTAGCGGCGCCGCAAGCGGAGCGGGTAGCGGAGCTGCGAGCGGGGCGGCGAGCGGAGCCGCGAGCGGAGCGACGAGCGACGGAGCGAGCGGAGCGGGCACCGGCGCGCTTGTCGACGACGCGGGCGTGCTTCGGGATAGGCTGCTGATATTGCTGTGAAGACCAGGACTCACATTACAGACTCGCACATTGCTACATTATCATAGAATGGGGTAATTAATTAATTATCCCGATCATAAAAAAAAAACAACCCAAGATTCTAACCACTTGATTTATTATTCTACAGAGCACATAAAACTACACTCTTGATAGTTACAGATACAGATTAGATAAAGCAAAACTATGTTATAGTAAAACCAATTGTCCAGTATTTTCACTAGTTACAGTGCCCTTCAAACTGAAATGCAGTAGTGCTTGCACAGTACTGCTTGGCGGCAGAATAACTAGCAAAGGTGGTACCTACCTAGACGAACTTTGCAGGAAAAATCCTGCCAACTAGAAATGTGTTAGGATTTACTGAAGTCTGCAATCAACCAGACTTCTCTTACCTGAAGCTTTCTCGCTCTCTGGTGGGACTCGGTCCTCTTGGCGAATAAGATGTGAGCGCAGCGCCCGCCGCACCCGTCGACCCTGGCGTGTGTGGTCGAACGCCCTTCGGCGTCTTGGGAGCCACCAACGGGGAGGCGGATAGATTCGTTCGCTGAAATAACCAATGCGGGAGGCGTCACTATCTACGGTTGAGGACTGTTTGTAATCACTAAAAAGCGTGGGTGACTATTTTATTTCGCGAACCCAATATCCAAACTAATAAAAAAGTGAAACGTTTTCTGTTTGTTTGTTTGGCTTTCACTTTAAAACGTCTAAAGCGATTTGGATGCTATTTTGCATCAACATAGAATGTTCCGAAATCTTAAAAGCGGGAAAATAAGTAATAACGAATAAAACCGTGAGGCGCCTCAGGTTTATAAAGGGAGCTTACGTTGTCCGTGATATTTCTGGGTGAGGCCGCAGCAGGCGGCAGGTAGGGGCTGTGGTGGAGTGTGGTAGCGTAGGGCGCGTAGAGCGGCGGGTACGCGGCGGTCGGGTACACGGCGGGCGGCGGGAATCCAGCCGCGAGCCCCGCCGGGACCAGCGCCGGGCTGGCGGCCGTGCGCGCCGGCAGCTCCGCCGACACCGGCACCAGCGGGTGCGCCGCGCCCGTCGCCGCCGACGTCACGATGGCGGGTGCCGAGCTGGCCGCCGCCGCCTCCGCGAGGCTCGCTGGGTGGTGCACGCCCGGCGCCGGCGCCGGCGCACCAGGTGCGTGCGGCGGCATGGCGCTCAGCCCGGGGTGCTTCAGGCTCGGCGGATAGCTCGGCATCGCGCCAGGGCCGCACGCCGCGGTCGGCTGAAGACCCATGTGATTCGGCGTCGACGTCGGCAGCGCGTTGGGTTCGCTCGGAGGCCGATGACTCGTCGCATGGCTCGCGATGGAATGGCTGGGGTGAATAGGGGGATGAGCCGCGTGCGGGGCGAGAGGCTGGCTCGCAGTCGTCGTCGGAACGTGACTCGACGAGAGGTGTCCCGCGACGCTGAAGGGCGCGAGGTGCGATGGTCTGCTCGCGTACACCGACTGAACGGAATGTTTTTGTAAACTCGCTTGACTCTGGTAGGGTATCGTGTGACCGTGAATACCGGAACTAATGCTCGAGTTTACGTGACTAGACCCGATGGCGGGGGGAGGGTAGGAGGGGCGCGAGGTCGGGGCGACCGGCGAGTGCGGCCGCCCTGCGAGCGGTTGACTCGGAAGACTGCTGGGGATCGCGGAGGGCGTCGTGTGCGGCGCAACGCCGTTGTGTCGACTCGGGAATGAGGTAGGAACGGAGGACTGGGCGGGGGTCGGGGCGGCGGGGTGGCGCGTGTCTGCAGGCTGCGGGCGCGCGTGCAGGTCCAGCGGGGCGGGCGGCGGCGGCTCCGGCGGCGCGGGCGGCGAGCTCCGCGTCTCATGGTTCGTGTGCCTGTAGTCGGGGAGCGCGGCGGCCACGTGCGACTGCGACTGCGACTGGTAGGCGGTGTGCGTGGGGAAGAGCGGCGAGGGAGCCGGGGGCGCGGGCGGCGCCGGTGTCGGGCTGTCGGCGGCAGCGCGCGCACCCGGCTGCAGCTTGTTGCTGGCGGGCCGCTCGGGCGTCTCGGGTCCAGAGGCGGCGCCGACCGGCCGGGCGGGGATCTGTGTTGCGGCGTGCCCCTCGATGGCGGGAATGTGTGCGCTGTTGGGTCTGTGCGGCGTGTCGGCTCGGAAGGGCGGCGGCGGCAGGGCGGGCGGCGGCAGCGCGGCGGGTGCGGGTGAAGGTGCCGGCTGCGGCAACGGCGCGGGAGCGGGGCTCGCGCTGCCGCCGACGGGCGCCCGCGATAGAGCCAGCGCGCCGCCACTGCCTCCCCGTGCCACCAGCTCGTTCTTCCCTCCCGCGCCACCGCCACCGCCGCCGCCACCGCCACCTCCAGCACCCGCCGCGCCAGTTACCCGAAACAGAGAGCCTGCGTCCGATGCCTGCCAACAAAAAAAAAAGAACATTAAAAGTTCATATTAAATTTCTTAATATTATCTAGAGATAGCGTCACTTTTGTTAGCTATAAAAGCAAATTAGGTTTACATCCAGAAGGGAATATGTCCACCGCATGATTTTAGTAGTTAAGGTTAGTTTTTTAAAGTATCATAAGTAAAATATTCCCAGTTTTGTAAACTTTCAATGAATATAAAATATATATATATATTTCTTTGGTATACTTAATAAATTTTCCATACAATTCGCGCGAAAGTAAAGATAAATTCCTACATAAAAACAATACAATTTAACTAAATAATAAAAACAAATAATAATATATACTAAATGTACTATGTTCACTTACATCGTCCATTGATGCATCGCGATATCTTGGCGAAGCATTTCTACTATTTTCGGGACTCGCCTGTAACAAAGAAATATTTACATTATTTTTAAAAGACGTGATAACTAATATAGAGTGCTTAATAATAATTAGGCGCTCTAGGAAAAGAAAGAACCTTTTTAAGCACACAATACGTATTTAATCATAAAAAGAACGATAAGTATAAGTTTCTAATACGCTCATTCAGGTAATAATATACAATTAATATGTACACAGTTTTTGTTCACATTCATTTAAAGTTCAGTTCAAGTTAAACCAAGCAAAAAAACATTTGCTTGGTTTAACTCGGACTGTGGTAGTGTATAAGTAGTCACGAGAACACATAAGGTCAGGTGATGACGACGTGTACGGTCGGCCTGTATTATGTGACATTAGTATTCCAGTTATGTACGGCTATTGTTCAAACCTAACACAATAACCGCCCGCGAGCTTTTTGTATTCATTGCATGAAGAATTCACGTCTGACACATAAAGACATGTTAATGAGAAATATAACCAAAAGTGCGACTCTAAAAAACAATTTACTGTTATGAGCATTGCATAATGATGTATCTGTATATGCGTGAGAACTTAGTTGTGTTATTAGAAACCTAGATGAACATTGAGTTTTGCATAAATCTAAATTTGTAATTTGCAAACTGAGACTTTAATAGAGGTAATCTACATTTGAAATCATTATTAATGAATATTTAAGATTGAAATCTTTAATTAGCACTGTTCATTTCCAGACTGTGAAGTCTGTGTAAATAATAATATAATATGCCAGATAAAAATAAGTCTTAGAATATTAATTTGAAATTGACACCGTGTGATTTATCTTATTGGCCGTCACATTAATAGCTATAATTCTATTAAGCTAATTTAGGCACAACGCCTTTTGGCAGCAGCCAGCTAATAGTTCGTATAGAATTCCGCCAATATATCTTGTTGCCGTCCTAAATACTTGACTTATAATCATTTTATGAAACCATTTATAAATCTAGTGTTTGAAGTTTTATGATTCGGTTGTATATGAATGAGGATAGATTATTTCTGTTTTTTTATTGTTCAAGCTAACCATTTAAACATAAGTAAATAACCTTTTCCTGAAATTATAAGCTCCTGCTGTAAAAACCACACAAGTGCGGGTGAAACCATAGTTTTATACATACTATTATATATTACACGCTAGCATGTGTTGAAGTAATAGAGAGAAAACTGATAATACTAAAATATATGAGAATATTGAAGACGTCCTATAGTTCAAAAGTTATTAACCTTTGAAAAGAGCATTATAGTAAGGCATATAATTATAAATGAATTATTTCATCATCTCATAATAAATAGTTGTTTTACTTAAATTATTTAATGTATGTGGTTTAAACAATGTACTATTTGTTAAAAACAGTTATATTTGCAAATTATTTAAAAAATGGTAAATCCACAACAGATAATATTTTGAGTAATTTTACAAGCTCACGGTGCTGGAGTTTAAAGGGAATGGGAGTAATTACGCGGGGATATTTACGAGCGGGCGCGCGAACGACTCAATAAAACTAGTTGGCCGACCGCGCCGTTTACGACGCCCGCAATTTAAGTACCATTGTCTTTTAAACCTCTCCTTTATTAGTTGTACGGTCTGCACTGAGAAGAGATAGCTCTGCGGGAGTTGATAGACAATAAGAAAATGAATATTTTTTTTTACCCTTTCAAAGCTCCTTTTGCGAATCGAGCGGTCTGAACGTTGTTTGAAAATAGACGATTAAGACGATGGCAACACCAAATGCGAGCACGTTTATTAAAGCAGTCGGATATAGAACTTATTTTGTATCAAATAGGGTCGACTTTTGCGTGGCAAGAATATGCCGATTTTTCCATTTAGAGGTACAAACAATTAATTATAATGAAATACTTAATGTTATAAAAGAAATAAGTTTCTAGTAGGATTCATTGAAACATAAATTATCACTACGACTTATTTTAATGGGGTGTCTTATTATAGTTATAGTAACACTTTTTGAGCAATTGAATTTTTTAGAGGTAGTTTCTCGATATTTTTATAAAGAATTTTTTTCATAAACATGTTTGATTTTTGCAGCTGGAAAGAAGATATGAATAATATAAATATGCATTTTTTTCAATCCTGTGAGTAATATAGGTACATTTTGAGAAAATTACATTAAAGTTACTATTTGGCTGCGTAAATTATAATACTATGTCAATTGTTATTTTAGTGGTCTACTGCGGAAAGTACGTCTATCCTGGTAGTAACTTAGAATTATACATATCGTCCCCTCCACGGCAAAATATTCAACTATTAAGTGGGTCGATGGCAAAAAAATATTAAATGGTAGCCCAAACAGTAGTAGTTAAATGGTAGCCCAAAAAGTCGAGGTTAGATTGGGGTCTTTTAAGAATCCCAACCTAGATACGATGTTGTCCTTGCTTCAGCCGACCTGTCCGAGTTCTAAAACTGTTTAAAGACTAAAACAAGCCCTCTGTTTAAAGGTCCCTATTTCAATGAAGATTCTCTGAGTCACGCCACAGGTTGCATCTAGCTAGAAGGACGAGGTGGCCAACGCATTTGATAAAACTGCTGCAACTTTTCAGCTTTTCTGGCAAAGATGTGTGTGACAAATGGGGTCGAATGTACTGAAACTTACCACAGCCCTTGGCACATCTAGAGGCGCTATGCCAGCCAGTGTTTCAACCGGTGTCAGTTTTAAACAGCATTGATCCGAGAGGTTTTATTCAAGGCAGTTCTTACTAGCTTTGCATGAGTACAAAGCGCGATCTGTTTTAAACCTACAAAGTGCGCATATTCGTCTGCGGAATGCAAGTGCAAGGCGCGGTGAGTACGATGAATGAGCCCAGTGGTTCGCAAATAATACAGCTGAACTGCGGACCGCAAGATATGTTATGTGGTGTAGATCCACATTTGGTGGTGCCAACGTATTGGAGCAGGTGGTTGCGACGTACATTGTTTATTAAACCATCACAGTTTTTTATGTAAATGTACCATCACGACACTTGAGGTATTTGTGAGGTTAATTTTGCCTTTATTTCATATCACTATAGGTCTACCATGGACGCATCATCTTCTGATAAGTCCATGATCTTTACCTATGATATTGCCGTTCTGCAGGCAGCAACGAGGCACAAGCGGCTCGCAACATCAACGTTTATGGAGCAAATAGTACAAAACACCACCTGTTTTCGGTTTGCCCGCTTCCATTCTGGAAATTTCGACCTGAAAATTGAATCTCGTAAACTGCTTAAGTATCTGAAAAATGCTTTTAGTGGAAGGTAGCCTGGATATTCTGGAAATTGTAAAAAGGCTCTTTAAGTCCCAATAGAGAAAACGGTGGACGGAGTCACCGTGCCTTGTTATATGCGTTAGTTTCTCTAAAATGATTTCATATTACTTTTAAAATATATGTTGGAAAATATATAAAAAGAAACTCCATGTTATTTGACATGTCTAATTAATAGTAAAGTTCAGATCAACCACGATAAAAGCGCGTAAAGTTCGCGGATTCACACTTAAACGTCGGAGAAGGCCGGAAGAAAATAGTCAATCGATCGTATTGAGTGAAGGGGGAGAGAACAAATCGTTTCGGGAGCGTTCCGGCAATTGAATGTTTAGCCTTATCCGGCGGGGGTGGGTCGTCGCTCCGCAACAATGGAGTGATAAATCAAGTATGGGCCGCGCGTGCCAGCCAGCTGCCTGCTGTCGCGTCCGGCCTGTCTCCGCAAAAGAAGAATATTCAAAGGTGCCGCTTATAATATACAATCTTTTTTGCTTCCGTCCCATTTCTAACTAAGAATGCGCGCTCAGACACCGTAACTCGTTACTGGTCAGCTAATTATTATAATAAAGTCCGCTTGACGTGCCGTAGGCCACAGTCACTAAACAGTATGTAATCGATTAACACTAATCGTTTCCTGGTATGTTATTCTTAGTAAATTGAATTAACAAGATTTCCAGGATATTCTAAAAACGATTTTTTCTTCGTGTCACAGTGCTCACGGATATAATCAATATACATAATATTGAGTGACAACGCATCATAGAACAGGATAATTCGCCAAGTCTGTCGTCAGTGATGTTAATTAGGTGTGTTATCGTGCATTCCTGTCAATAATTATTTAATACTAGTTGCGCCCCGCGGTTTTACCCGCGGATAAAAGTATTTTAATTATTTACTCAGCCCACGGGAAAATTTCACTTTTCCCGGACAAAATGTAGCCTGTATGTTAATCTAGTTTATAAGCTATCTTGGTACCGAATTTCATCCAAATCCATTCAGCCGTTTGAGCGTGAAGGAGTAACAAACATACACACATACACACAAACACACATACACACTTTCACCTTTATAATATTAGTGTGATAAAGTCGGTACATAGTTATCACGTAGGTATATTAAGGGGATGTCCGTCAACGTCAATGATAGTTGGCCGGCCGTCAAACCTATGTTACACAAAATAAATACATAATTCAGCGTGGTATTAGTGCGATGAGTGATGTCGTGTCGGCAAGTAATAATAGCCGCTTGAGCCCACCTCCGAGCAGGCACACGCGACTCTCAAATAAACTAGCTATAAAAATAAATGAGCGCATTAGTCAACGATGTCAAAATAAACTAAAAATATTTACACGATCTACATTTTGAAGGTATTATTTTATTAAGCGATGTGGGATTGTAATTCATTCTTCAATACACAGTATACTCTTGTGGTTTTGGATGAATTTCTAATTAATGTTGTACTTTATATCTTGGAAAGTAATCATCTGTTACGCAATACATGTATGTAGAATTAACTTTTATTAATTATCCTACGTAAATATTCACAATTCACTTTATTAAAATATTCCGAATTGAAAGTAGCTGAGAAACAAAATCTCACAAGACGACGTCTCGGGGTCGATTTTCCGCCTCTTCTTTATTCGGTAGTGAAATGGGAGAGAAAGGAAAAAATGGCGTGATAGCTTTTCGCCCCTCATTCGAAATTCTAATACTTTTGCAAACTTTTAATAGGATGGGACTTGAAAATTCAAGGAGAAAATCATCTTGGTGGTGCTCACTCAGTCATGATCTCAGAGCAAATAAAAGATAAATATCATATAGACAACAGAAAACGTTAATCAATGTTTGTAATGTTTTTAGTATCAATTCTTTAAAAGCAAAAAGTGCTGCTATAATTAAAATGCAGCATACAATCAAATAAATTATAATATCTGGTTTAATAAAAAGTTTATGTCCGAAGGCCCGTCTCGTGTGTAGATTAATTTATATGAATAATTCATAACTATTATAATCAACGTCTGTAATTTAATATAGAATTTACAATTAGCATCGAGTCGGCAGTCGATTTGGCAAGCTGCCTTGTTGAAATTACTGCCATGCCATTATGTACCTAGCTGTACAGCAACAAAAATATACGTTACGTTTTTTTTTTATAAATATTTGTTATATATTTTATCATATGACGAAAATTTTATTAACACAAAACATATGTTATGTTAATCTCAGGGAAAATATACGTAAGCCTCATTTATCTTTTAACGCGAAAGACACACAAGATACCCGTTGTGAATATTTAGTTAAAAGTTGTTTGTTCATGACCTGAATTTAATGCTGCATACTAAATTTGTGCGCAGTTACAGTTCATGCATGATAAACAGATAGGCGACGTGTATTGAGGATGCGTGGAGGTTACAAATCCCCCGCAAGTGGGGACTAAGCTTAGTTTGCTTTTCGATTATGCACCAGACTGTTCGCATTACAATAGTTCCAATCCAACTCATTAGTTTTCATGAAGAGGGGAAGGATACATGAAACAACTAATTTAAATTTAATAACTACTTCCGCCATTGTATTAGCTACAATAGTTGTCACTATGGAGATAAAACAACTCTACCGCAACTTTGTGTTACGAACTTTTCGTTTCATGAATATGTTGATGTTTTTATTTCTATATTCAATCATATTTATTTTAGAAAGAGCTGATAATGCAAAAGTTTTTAGCGATAATTGCGTATACTTTACTGTAAAAGGCCAAACTATGGTGAATCCCAAAATGTTCCACTAAAACTAGGGTTCCGTTCCCGGTCGCCGGGAAACAGGAATTTTCAGGAAATTTGTCGTTCCCGGATTCGGGAAAACATTTTTGATTTCCCGGGATTCTCGGGTATTGATTTAATGGATTTGTATAAATATTATTCCCTCTAAAACCATGTTAAAAGGCACTACTGTACAACACACTCGATTTGCAAAATTAAATAAAGATTTTGATCTCTACATATCATCTTGTAAACGAACGCTTGGAATTGCTTTTCAATGCCTTAAAAACTTGTCTACCGAAAGTTAACTTACATTTTCTGTGTCAGAAAATTTTGCAACTAAAATTAGGAGCCGATTGAGCGATAAATCGCTGAGTTCCTTCTTCCGATTGCTTCAAAAACACTATTTTGAAGCATTACTTCAAGCAAGAGTAACGAATTATAAGTACTTAATTAAAGATAACGCGCGGATGATTTTATTAATGTTTTTGAAATAAGACTTAACTTTGTTTGTCTTTGACTTAACTAAATAAATATATGTAGAAATTATCATAGAAAACCAAAAGCCCGGAAAATCATCTCCATTTTTTCAATTTATGAGCTTTAAAATAAATCTGCTTTATTTATCCATGACGACTAGTTTGTGCTAGTCTATAAATCATAGTAAGTTTCCAATTATCAATAATGCACGTGTCCGCTTTTTGACTGTCAAAACTCAAAAATCAAAACACAATGAGTGGGTCCGCTTCCAAAACAATAATCTAGTTAGTGAACGAGTTGTCTTCGCAAATTACACATACTAGACGGGACAGTGTCAACTTTAAAAAGCAAATTATGTCTTAACACTTTATCAGCGTAATGTCCCGGACCAAATATTTTGTATATTGAATAAAATAGGTTGTTATAAAAATACCCAGTCACCTATCTATCTTTTAACTATCTAGCTCTATTCGATCATGTTTATATGCCAAATATAAAGAATACTAAGCAAGATAATTAAAAGATGTATATGTATATTTTATAATGTTTACGTATGATACTGTATGCACATTAATAATAATTATGACCATTACATTTAATTTACTGTTTATTGTATTCACGAAAATGGTTTTCATTTTGTAAATGATTAAGAACTTATGCACACAATCGGTGGCAATAGTACAATGTGTAATAATTTATTACACATATGGCAATAGCTTGTTTTTCACTTTGTGCAATCAAGCAAGTTTTATAATCGCTTTCATAATCATCGCCTACCTGTAGTATCACACTAAATGAAATCTACCATGACTTGTTTTGAAAGAGTTTTTATTAAGTTGCTACAAAAATAAGTATTTATTAATTTACTTGTTTCTTTTTTTTCTATAAAATGTGGAAGGGAATAAATTAATTTAAAAATAAGGATTAATTAAATTATTACCAAAATCGATTTGCATTTAGAAAACAACAATATCGATGCCTATGGTACAGCTACTCAAATAAGAAAAGGAAATCAAAATCTAAACGATAAATACTTTAGAGGGCTAAAACGAAAATTAAAAATAAAGAACGGATAAAAAAATTAAACAGAAGCATTTTTAACGTATACTTATAGACCAGGAAATTGAAACAATGCTATTATAAATTCTCGACAAAGGCGAAGGCGCTTATTAACCTAGATACAAATAGCGGTCAATAAAAAAATTAAACCAACACGGCAGTTGATAGCGGTAATAGTCCGTAATTACGTCTTTGCTCGGTTAAAGGTTCTAAGCGATCTTTTGGAGCTTAGCTTGTTACAAATGGCGTAATAAGAGTTATAAAGTAATGCATGTTTGCGTTTCAGTCGGATTCGTGACTAACAACAATAACGATGCTATCCGTTTTTAATAGCTAAGTGTAAATTAAAATGAGTATTCTATAACAGCATGTTGTTGCATTGTTCAGACTAATCTAACAAAGCTACATTAAGTATTCCGATCACGTAACTTTGACTGACAACGTAAGTTTAGTGTTTACGCATTGATCTTGGCCAAGAATATTTCCCATATACGAGTCTGTATCGTTACTTACTATCATCGCCTCTTCAAATATTGTATATTATTATGAAACTTGTCTTGGTTTCTTATTTTTATTTGGCGGAGACAACATCATTGCGTTTGAGGTTGATTTACCTGTTTCGCTTGTATATCTTTCGGCGGCGATTTTTTCCCACCCTCCTTTTCTTTGACGAGGTTCACAGCTGTCTTTTCGTTTTTGCTTCTAGTCACCGTATCATTAGCCACTGCCTTTTGCTTGTTTGTTTTTCTCTTGCCTTCTTTTTTGACACCGCCTTCGGCATTGCTTTTGGGGATATCTTTGATCCTCACTATGGTAACTGTCAGTGCCTTCGCACCAATACAATTAACCTAAATTTTATATTGCACTAGTCAACCGACACATTTATATTTTAAATAATACACAAATTCACTAAATCACATAAATGTAGTAAGCTAGCACAAATTTATCCAAATTGGTGTAGGTGCTGGAACCTTGATAGGACACTTTTTTAGAGTAGCAAACAAAATCCAATTAAAAACATCACTGCAATCCTTGTTCACTGAAATCCAAGTTGTTGTGTGGCATCCGATATGGGTTCGGTTTATTGGTCCGTCAGAGAGCAAAAATAACAACAACGTGCGCGACAGCCGCGATCGCGAGACAAAGAATTTGAAAACGAGCGACTGGGACGCGCGCGATTCGCCCAGCTGACGGGGCGAGAGTGGCGCGGTCGTCGGCACCGGTCCCGCGCCCCGCGCCGCGCGCATGCGTCGTTGTTGTTGTCGTCGCCGCCGCCCGCCCAACACAATCCGCCTCGACGAATATGTATATCTTGGATGTTACACACTTACACATGTTAACTGCCTGCGGAAGCTAATACAAGCTGACAAAAATGTTTCATGGGGGAAAAGTTAACTTATCGGATTTCACTCGAAGATAATGTTTTTCTGCAGTACCTATACTTTTAGCATCAACTTGCCAATCCGACATCTAAATAATTTTTAACAAACCCCTGTTAATATTATGTATATAATAACTAAATATGATTGTTGTATTTGTATAAGAGATAAAGTAAAATAAACGAAATAGGTTTATGTCTTATGGATTTATTATAAGCGAGGGTAAACTTATGTGCCAAATAAACTGCATTGTAAAATTTGATGGCAGGTGTTTTGTGTCTGTCAGTTTATGTCTGCCAGTGAAGCCAGCGACTCGTAGGCGAAGCATCAGACGTCACTGATGTGCTGTGAGAATATTAATCTATGTCGCCGATAGATATAACACGTATATTACGAGCGCATCGCGTCCGTTCCTAGCAATAACACATTCGCGAAAAGCAGTAAAACAGCCATAAACCGATTTATTTATATTCGTTTTATAACTTATTGCTTTACGACTGCGATTAATGCAGCTGATGTAGGGTAACCATAACTAAGTGTAAAAAACCAGTCGCTCTAAATATTCCAAACAGGCCCAAACAGGAATAACATTAGATTGAGATTTTCTGATGTGGTCCATTCTGTGTCCATCATTTGCCACTTAACGAGAAGATAATATAAATTATTTTAAACATATTAGGTAATGATAAGTGATTAAAAAAATGTTAGCCTTTCAATGTTGTTTAATTAATCCGAGCTGTCTTTAAATAAACATAACAAGTTAACATTACTAAACGAAGAATCACAAAAGAATGTAATAAAAACACCCCCAAGAAAATACTAATTTGAAACCATTTATACGAGAATAAAACGTATAAAGACTCCCCATTTGAGAGTGGAACGGTGAAGCGGTCGGGATAAGCGAGATAAATCTCGACTTGTCTTCGGTAACAGTCTCTATAAAAATATCTATAAATATAAGAGCGTTTTATAAGAGGTTTCCCTAACGGGAGAAACAGATTATTTTTTTGCGAGGAATTGTGATTTCACGTAAAATATTAGCGTAGGTATAATGCCGAAGGGAAATTAAAACGATATGAATCTCTTTGTAGACACAGAAAAAAAGCTCGGATCAAAGTAAGTTCAATGGCTCCGTAACGTATACTTTCAGAAAAGAAACTATACTTGATTACATTTATTATTTCCAATTCACTAGAAGATAAATATAAATTGCTCAGATATTAGAACTTTTTATTTGCTACATCATTTTGTGTTATTGCTGTAAAATAGATAAAATGAAACACAGACCTACGATATACGCAGATTCGAAAATATGAGAGACGCGGACTATTTGCAATGTAGTAAGAGATATTACTGGTTAAACTTAATGTAACGTTTTAATTTACGTGAACCTGGCATTATGACAAGTAAAGCCAATTTTGTGATATCCACATAATTTATGCTAAAGCTTTTTATAATGTTATAACATTGTACAATATCTGTTTTCACAGTTTGTTTAACTAGATAGCTTATCTATTTACATTTGTTTCTGATGCTAAGCATCTAATAGCTACTAAACCTAGATTGTTCACCTGTCATTCAATTACGATTATACTAAAAATTCACCTGTGCCGAAGTTATTTGCGTAGCCTATTTTATTTAATCTGAGCAATTTTCACGTCTTTATTTAGAATGATTAAAAAAACTAAATGTTCGCATATCGACGTGAGCCGATTGTTAGTAGTAGTAGTAGTAAGTAGCAGTGTCGGCATAAGGCAAAAGTTTATATTTTGTAAAATTGAAACGTCCCAAATGGCATCGAGCCGGAAATTCGCTCACTCGCGACAGCGACGCGGTGTTTATTTTTCCCCTCGTATTCGGCGGAGCTTTCGGTAGTAATAAAAAATAAAAATACAGTGAAGAATTTTTTACTAACAGAACACAGATTTCGCGGATTATTTGATTATACAGACATTATGTAGTGACTTGTATGCTTAATAAAATATCGATATAAAATGGAACGCACCTTACGGCAAAAGTTAAATAAACACCGTCTACCGTCACTACACTACCACCACAAAATAAATAATAGTACTTTATACACAGAAGGCGCTGAGATAGTAACGAAACCTTCAGGGCGTGCGCTTCACTCGGTACTTCGTCTTCTGTATCCCTATAAATATAATAAATGTGTAATTCTCGCACACATTATAATATAAATCAATAGGTCTCTTTACCTATGAAATTGGCATTCTGCAGTACTGGGCATTTCGAATCAAAATATTTTTTTGTCAGTCCAAGAATTCTAATATGAAATAATTTCATTTAAAAACATGGATATTTGATCGACAATGACAAATTAAAGGCGATTGTGGAAGCTGATTTATAATAGCTGAATTATCATAGAATTAGCAGCAGCTTTCGACAAGGTAAAAAATCTTGACAAATGGGTGCCCCACGAACTCGATGGTCTTCAGCGCGAAGTAAGCGTCAGGACTTGCCTTGCACTGCTCAACAGGCACCCAAACGGAGTTTTATTTTTTTATTAACTGTTTTTTATTGGT
The DNA here is from genome assembly GCA_905220475.3 of Ennomos fuscantarius. Taxonomy (NCBI): domain Eukaryota; kingdom Metazoa; phylum Arthropoda; class Insecta; order Lepidoptera; family Geometridae; genus Ennomos; species Ennomos fuscantarius. The sequence goes on along the minus strand of HG992037.1, from coordinate 7,243,479 downwards.
TATAGGCAAAGCATTTGATCACTGTCTCGCATGATGTTAAGCAATGACATGGTCTAAGGGCATGTTAGCCTAGACTAGAAGATAGCTGTTAACTGGCAACAAGGACGCTACCAAGCTGACAATCGTAAGCGCTCAGCAAGTCGGTAGAGTCCTGATTTAGCACCTAAACAATGCCCTAAACGAAAACTTAACATTAGAAAAGTGATAGTCACTGTTTGGTGGTCTAGCGCCAATATGATTCATCACAGCTTAAAAAACGGGATGAGCAATGCTGCAGATGTTGTTCTATTAAGACCTGAACACAATGATGTAGAAGCTTACATGTTTTCAACCAGCTTTGGTCAATCGCTCGTGTCCGCTGCTCATGCACGACAACGACCTCTCCTACTGCACAGCAGACAGGTTTTCCAAATTACAAGAGCTGGGGTTGGAAACATGCATGGGCATTTACCAGACCTTGTGTCTACAGACTTCTATTTTTTACAGAATATAGCATCAATAAACTACCACTGCGTTGGCAAAGATGCACCGATTGCATGGGCTATTACTTTGATTGAAAGAAATAAAAAATATAGAAAAAATTACGGTGACTATTTGATAAAAACAAAATTTCATAGATAACGTGTAACGACCTATTAATATATATATTTATGTCATTATTTCATAAAATATTTTTTGCTCATCACTTTTGTATTCATTCTAGACAAATGTACAACCACATGTGTAAATATTGTTTCAGTATCGTGAATAATTGTTTTATTTTAATGCCAACACGATAAAAATATTATAAAGGGTACGCAGCTCTTGAGGACATCAAAGCGGTTTTTTATAATATTACCCATCAGCAATAAGATTTTGTTGAGCTCGATACGGTGTTGATTACGCAGAGTGAAATTGCTCGCCCCTCCGCGCTGCTTGTTAATGGTGCCATAAAAACGACGCTTATCGATTTAGCCGTCCGTTAAGAACGCTCCAAGGCATAATAATTTATTGTACAAACAATGTTGCGTCAGTCGATGTAAATTACAGTACTCAGCGGCGGAATTATGTAACGACGAGATTTGTTAACCACCCGCTAGCGGAGTGACAAAAGTAATTAACACTTACGATACACTAGAGTGCTCGGTTTATGACGCTTAACCCTCGGGTGCAGAGGTTTATCCCCGGTCTCTAATGAGGGAGAGCAAACAACCCCCCGATAACCATCGGGCAAACGATTAAATTTTTGCAGTCCATTATTCTATTCGCAGAACATAAGAGTATATAATAATAATACATCGAATTTGGGCTTTACACGAAACAAGGTTTCGCAAAGAATATTTTTCTTGTAAAAAATTCGGCATCCTCGTGGGAGTCGGGATTAAGGCAGTAAAATAAGTTATGTACGCACGGTATGAACATGTGGGTATTTTTTGGTCCAATGAAATGCGAACAACGACAAACAGGGGTGAGAGATATACGGACGGGCGGTATTGGGAGTCAGACAACGACCGCAGGATTTATTTCGAGCCTCATTCAATTTGCGGTAAACGTATTGTTGGATTGCGTTTTTGTATCGTTCACATTTTTGTATAAACTTCTTTTTTGTTTTATTCTCCATGAGTATGCAAATAAAAAATGTACATTTTTATGTCACAGGACAATATTTTAATAAGATTTACTAGTTCCGCTGTAAAATTTTTAATGGGAGGTGTCAGAATGGCTGTTAAATATCTAAAAGAGAAAGCGGCGGTAAAAATTTGAAAGTGTTGCTAGATAACGGACGTGGACATACATACATAACAAAGCGAGACAGAGAGTAATAAATAATACATACAAATATGTATATGACTAGCGACTGCGTAGTCAGAATTTTAATGAGGACCAGGCGATACTTGTCTCGCTTGCAAGACATAATTAGACGCGAATTTATTATGAAACGCAAACACCAGCTAATAGGATCGGTAAAGGGATTTGTACTTGCGCATACGACTTCTCAAATCAGCTTTTCTATGCATTAGAAACATATGTAAACGTCATCATCATATTCGTAGATAGCTTGTTAGTCCTCTGCAATATGGACAGACCTCTCCCAAAACATATTCAGTACCAAACTATACAAAACTTAATTCCCGAAATGCACAGTAATTTCACATACGAATTTAAAAATGGACTTCTTTAAGAAAACAGGAGATTTGAAATTGCGGTGTCGTTTTGCGGTGTAGGAATCGCAATCTATATTTGTGAAAGCGAAACGAGGGAAGGCGGAAAAACGGAGGAGCGTCGAAAGCACAAAGGGATGCTCCGGTGCTCCGGATTTCTCTAAAGCCGGAGTAATCTCGCACAACGTGTGGTACAGACTACAATAAAAACTCTGTTAGAATAGATCCTATACTTTTATTCTGTGTAACCCCTCGGTATTGGAGCAGGTGGTAGCTTAGTTTTACATGTTATTGAAGCTTTGTTTGTATATTTAATTAAATTGAACATGCAATACCAATATTATGATAGATACATATATTTACTTAAAATTAAATTATAAGAAATTGATCTCACAAATCATACAGAAGACAACAGGACAACAAGGACTCTAAGTTCACAAGGAATAAAGAGTTGTGGTATTGACATAAATGCCAAAAAAACCTTTCAATAATGGAAAAAATTAGAAAACAAAAATCCTATCCACAACCCACTATGAAATGAGAATAAAATCAAGAGTTTTTTTTACATATAAATGATCATCATAAGAGATCCATTCTTTATACTATATTCAGACATTGTTATTTATGGAAAGCTGTTTATTCTGAACCAATTAGACTATAAATTTTTTCCGCCACAGCTTTTCATATCTTTTGAATAAAATTTCTTTAGTACTTACAATAATACCTCTAGCGAATTTTCTGTCGTTCGGTGGCGGTGTTATTATACAACATTTAATGTGCTTTTTTTAGGCACACAATTACGTGTTCATGATTGATAATATTTTGTTTAAATGGATGAGAATAATGAAAATTGCAAGTTCTTATAATGTAAGTCTGATTAAAAGGCTTCATTTAAAAAAGTATTGTTTACAATAAGATACATCTCTTTAAAAGATTTATTCTCATCGAATGGAAACATACTTGCTCCAATATCAATATTATTGACATTAAAAATGCTAGCGGAAATAACGTAACAGCCGCTATTCACGCAAAACTCTTTCTCAAATATTGAATGGCTGTATCTGCAAGTACCCATATTGTTTGAGCACAGTCGCATTTATCGAATCGTGTATTCAGAAGATACTTGTATCAATGTATGTATGCAAATAAAACAGACGTTCGACGTGAAAATGTATTTCAATAAAACCATATCGGTCCACGACAGTTACTTTGCGCTTGCAAAACGAGTAAATTTCAAGCCGGAGAACTTAAAAGGAGACGGTAATAGCTTTATAACTCGGTGGAAAAGAAAATAATCTGAACAAAAAGAGGGAGCGAGAGTAAATAATATGGCGTCGACGCGACGGTACAAGTAGAGACAAATAAAACGGGCAGGCAGCGGAGGTAGACACGGGGAGCACTGACAATCTCGTTATAGATGTGAATAAATAATGAGTAAGCATTAAGCTCGGCAAGGCGCGTCGGGGACTGCCGGCTGCCGAGCTGCCTTTGTTGTCGGCGCTGTTTACTGCGCGGGGATTGCGCCCGCCGCAAGCCCAATTTATTCCGCTAATCGAGCCTCACCTCGCTCGGCTTAAATTAATTAACAACGACTTAACCTCGCATATAAAATTTACAAACGTAAGTACGTATGTATATCGGGATTAACTTATCCCAACAGTCACGAGAAAATTTTAATTAAAGTTAATACATTTTTACTTTGTACTTAATTAACGCCCAACGATCACGTCCATAGATCTTGGACTCTAACTAAGATTCCCTGTATCTAGTAACACAGGAACTACGTGGGGCAAAGTCCTACAACATCTAGACACAGTATAAGTAGTTGCGGTTTTTCCTGTGTAAAATACTTGGCCTGTCGCGGGAATCGAACACCGTCCCCCTAAGGGTGTACCCTTAATAAGCCACGAAAGGAATAATAATCAAGGTTTTACGTTTCTAGGTCCAGACGGCTCTGCATTGATTGTCACATCATCAGTCTGTCGGTCGGTCTGTAACATATTGCCACATTGACCTTTTACAAACAGAGTCCGACATTAAAATACCATAAAATGAATAATTTATGGATTGCGACATGATTAACCATTTACAATACGAATGTTGTCCGACATTAACATTTTAAATTTACTGGCAAAAGTTTGATAAAACCAGCAAGCCAATTTCAATTAATCATAAAATTTTGCTCTCAGCTTGAGTTAGTCTCAATATTACAACAGGCACGATTAATTTACAAAACAAACACGTAGACAAGCTTGATTTATGTGTTACTAGGGCGTTTATGATTTGCTCACAAGATCAATTTTAAGCATGAATATGTCTCAAATTAAATATCGATTTATCACCACAAAATCGACAAGAGATGATGAGACAAAAGCATTAAGCGGCAACGTTTAATTATGTGGGTTAACTACATTCTGAGAGGTCTTTGGTTTTGTTTATTTGTATGCGATGCTGATGCGACTTCAAAGGTGCAGTGGTGATGCGAGCCGTCCAGGTGGACACGTCCGGCATTCCGGCGCGCGGCGCACTCGGCAGCTCGCGCGTGCCAACGTTTCAAACGTAATGACGATGGCGTACAGAGAACGGGAGAACGATCAAAACAATTCACCAACACGAGATTAATTTGTCACAAAGCTCAATGGCATAATAGCGGCACTGAAACGCCTAAATAATATTCAAATATTTCGGACACTATCATGTCGTAGTTTCCAATAGTTTTGTGAGCGCTATTATCAATTGATACACTGAGAGATCATTTGAGCGTATCATTAACTATAAAAATATTGTTTTTACTTTTTATATATGATTCACTGAGGTTAATAGGAGAACAAAAATACGGATAACAATCTTAAAAGTATGAAGACTACTACTCAAACAAAAATCGCTAACGTTTTATGAAATTGCATGTAACAAACACGAGATGTTAGACTGCTGCTATTTCGCAAACAAAGCATTGTTGCATAAGAGGCTCTGGTCAAAGCGAAGGAGAATTTCGAACTCGGCTTTGTGCGCTAAATTGAATTGAATGTCATACATAACGCATTCCGCCAGCTCAAAGGGAGAGTAATTGCGATCTGGCGGCTCCATTTAAAATGTACCCGTGCAAATCTGCGCTAAGCACGGGACAGAGAAAGGCGAGTGTGTGTTGCTTGCCAGTACAGTTGCAACTTCGAATAACCACTGTAACTAGTATTCACTGTTCAGTACGCGTTGCAAATCGCGCGCCCATCCATTCGTGTCGACTTGGTCCTTTGCCAGTCGCTTTGTTTTATCGCGCTCGCCAACTATTTGGCGTATAAACAATGTTTTCATTTAATGATACAGAAAAATCACACAAGACATTTCAATGTGTCATCGGTAGCCAGTTTGGTGGTAACGTTTATAATTAATGACATGTTTTTATAGAACGTGTTATTAGTTAAACTTACAATAAAAATATTTTTCCATCCTTATTGTACGTAATAAAAGCTTATTTATTTTGTATTTTAAAGGTATATACAGCTTATTTTACGGCTTAAAGTTAAGCGGCAGTTTTCCAATATCCTTACTAACACAAAAGAACATTGGTACAGGCGTACAAGCTGATAATTAATTAAAGAAGACATTGTACGGCGCAGGTGCTCCCGCAGACGCCTCTTGCCGGTTAGCTATTCATTTATCTCTACCGTAGTTTGATCTTCGCTGCCTAGGCGTGTTCGTTGAGATCTCACTAGCTCATGGCACAACCTTTATAACACTTGCAAGTTCGTTCATTTGCTGGTTCGTAGAAAGGTACTTAATGGAGTCTGACAGAAGCGAGATACGTGATAAAGCACTGACATAATATATAATGCAGCAATAGATGCACGATGTGCTGTTATACTCTACAAGTCTACATAGCTAATTTACTATTTTGATACTTGAAGAGTTAATATTTGTACTATATCACGAGGGCGCAAGAAAGTTAGCAATGTGAAGTATATTTCCGTGGCGTTATGTGCTAATAAACTGTTTGTTATCCATTCTAATATGTTTATAAAAAATTAATATTGTCTGTTTTCGACATAACAACTAAATTTGGATGAATATTTGCACCCTGATTGCTTACTCTCCCATATTAACGTAGATAGGATGTCATCCCAAAATACGAGTTGCTGCTGAAAATGTGTACGAGCATTAGAAAAACTTGTAATAAAAAGAACACTTGCAATGAACATTATTAGCAAGTGCGTGTGCGTGTGGGTAAAATTTATAAAATGCAAGAATATAAAGAGCGTATTCACTTTTAAACAGGAATTACACGTTTATCGATATAAGTAAACCTACAACAGGCTGTTTAATCTTTCGTGTCTATTACTTGCCCTATTCGCTAATAAAATAATAACTCCGTAAAAAGGAGCAACAAACCAAAGAGATAAAGGGAGAACGTAATAAAAACAGTGCAATTTTAGGGGTATTTTGTCGAGGTTATATCCATAAAGCGAGTGGAGCAGAGGGTGGGTCTCCCGCCCGCTGCCGCCCGCTCTGCCTCGCGGCGGGATGTAATGAATAAACTCAACCGGGAGATTCTATCATTTTATTTAATTCCACAAAGAGTGATCATGATAATACCTTCAACACTTGTCAAACTGATTTAACAAGTTTTAATGTTTCTCTGAACAGTTATAATGCTATTTAATTAATTGAATGTACTTAATAAAATAATAATCTAATAAGGAGAGATTTTATTTAAGTCTCTACAGTCAACGTTTTGTAACAAGGTGTAAGAAAAATAAAGAAGACGTGTCTTTTGTAAAGCTATGAATGAAAAACAGTATAATACTCAAGCTGATGGTATAAAAACCTTAAGCTCGTGACAGCGTGATGGGACCGGAGGGTGATGATATGAAAATAAAGCTTTTGAGATTTGAGTTATCGTAACGAACGGTTTGCATAATAGAGCCCCCTCGAACATGATGGATGTGGAAAAAACAGTGATTTAATTGAAACAAAAATCGATGTAAGGTTTGAAGCGTAGTGTGGAATATGCACACGGAGTAAGTAAGCTTTGAAAAATCTTCTGCACAACACGAGAGCTATAAAGCGCTGTAAAACAAAGGTATTAAAGCGAATTTTCAAACTCGCTGGGAAAACGAGGAAAAGCTCGGCAACGGCACTGCTAACTCATTTTGTTTGCTCTCCGTATAAAAATGTAGTTTGTTTCTGAGCGTTTGTCGACGGCGAGCGCGCCGGCAATTGTGGGCGGCTTGTATTATTACGGTTTTAGCAATACCCGCTCTTTGTAGTCGAATATTCGAACAAATTGTACAGTTTATTTGATTTATGGTTGGTTATGTATATTTGTACTTTCATCTTAATTAATCTTACCCACTACAAGGCTCCTGGATCTTTTTAAATTAATTGCCGAATCTAAGTTGGTATTACATGTTACGCTTAATTTTTTTGTTAATAAAGTAATTAGCCAGCTATTCAACCTTAAATAAAGTAATATGGAAAACACATTAATAATAATAATAATGATATAATTGACCAAGCGAGCGAAGTGAGAGAAAACTCTGTCTGCTTCAACTTATAAAATTAGCTTTCAGCTGTCCGGAATCCTAATAATTTCTGTTCGCAGAAGTACTGGTTATGTAGGTATGTTTTATATTAATTAGATTATTAGACGCCAAAGTAAAATAATGATAAACTGCATGTAGCAAACGCGTAAAGCAAGTAAACCAAAGACGTATAAAGCTGCTAGCGGATAGCCAGTTTCAAAATAAATTTACATAGTAACGTGAGTTGAAAATAGAGAGGGGAAACTAAGCGAAACGGCGAAGAGCAATGAGGCGATGCATAAAGTCGCTCCGAGACGAAGTATAAAACAACAAAGTGGTCGACGCATCTCGCTCGCTCGCATAAAGAGGGAAATAATCCGACAAGAACGCTAAAGTGCCGTCGAGCACTACTTTAGGATCCATATAAATAATAATGATCTCTCTTCTTACACGTTATTGTGTCGTAAACTTATTTATAAGCGGTTTACAAACGAAATACGTACGGGCTAATTTTGTTTTAATAGAAAAAACTATATCAATCAAGATTTGGTAATGAAGTGGTCGATTAACGTTCTTCTGACGACAAATTACTTTAAACGGTGGTCGTGGCTGTAGGCGTGGGCGCCGGATTAGATGGGGAAGATAGCGGCGTGTCGGCGTCGATAAGGAAAGTTATTTATGACCAAACACCGTGTAAAAATGGTCAATATAACTAAGCGCCTTCTTTCTAGCTAAACCAAGGCAAGTTACAAGGTTTTAAGCCACGGTTTCTAAATATTTGCTGCTTATCGATGCAATTAGCAGCGTCGAACTTCGTGGGCATGGCTCACGAATTGAGTTACCGATGCAATGTTAATTCTTAGATTGACGTTATTTCCATAGTGTTCAGGTTTCGGATTGAGTTAGTGCGACAGTTGTATTAAGCGATAACACCGTGAGATTAATAGGCAAACGCCGAGATGGTATCTGGCTATCGTATCCGATTAATTAAGATTAGTTGAGTGGACGTGTAGTAGAAAGCGGCACTATGATAATTCGACACAGGCAGTGTGCGATGTAAACGATAGGAGTCCGGTTCAATAGCGGAGCAGTAAAAAGATAAACACGACGACGACAAAAACCTTAAATGAGCTCGCGAGAATGTTCACTGGCAATGTTACATGAGCGTCCGCGCCGTCACGACCGGTTCCGCTTGCTCTCATAGTCATTAAAAGGCTATTTTAATCTCTTTATACTTTTTGAATTCAAATTGAATTAGAGTAATCCTTTTAGGTGCTCTTACTTATCGTTTATAAGTGATTCATATTGCGAGTTTAAATTTAAAAATACACTCACATCGATATGCATTGTGTGAAAATATTTTATGTAAACAACACATTGAATCAATTTCATACAATTTATTGTCTAGACACTTATGTATATTCCATTGATATTTAAAAATAGCAACGTTCTTTAAAGGCTGCGATAAACCTGTTAGTGGCACCGATATCATATCACATTTCATCTGCACCGAATGGATAGAACCGTGACACGGTATCAATAGCGATACGTAACCGTAGTGAAGGCGGGGGAGATTGTTGTAGTTGCCCGTATCTATTCAGTTGGCATGTCCTCATAACAAGTTATACAAATTAATGGTTAAGCTCCGAAAGCAGTCTCAGTCTTCTATAGGCTACATTTTGGAGAGTGTGCGCATGCCCTTCATCAACTCATTCCTTCATCTCCTTTCCATCATAGAACTACAAGACTTGGTGATTCGTCACACCCTTACGTTGTTAGTGTACCCCAAGTCCGCACCAAGCGTTTTGCTGACTCATTTATAGTCCGAACGGCCAAGGAATGGAATGCTCTCCCAAAAACAGTGTTTCCTTCAGGATATAACCTAGGTCTTTTTAAGTCAAGAGTGAATAGGCATCTCATGGGCAAGCGTGCTCCACCTTAGACAACTTCGTCGCTTACCATCAGGTGAGTTGTTGTCAAACGCATGCCCATTTTATCATAAAAAAAAAAAAAAAAAAAAAAAAAAACTCTTGCAACCGCACACTCGAACGACTTCGTCTTGTGTGTAATACGGGAGAATGTCTAAGAGCGGGGAAGCGGTTGAGATATATTTAAACACTTGTCAACCCTCTCGTCGCCGTTCGGGTCGTCTAACTTAGATTACTTTATAATAATACCCTGGAATTTCGCTCCAGACGGAATGTATAAATTGGCTGTTGTCGTGAAGTTGGCGAATTATTAATGGCTGAAGTCACGATGGAGTGCGCCGAAGGATTCCACCGTTTTATCACATTGTCGTAGTATGTTTGTTTTCCTTGTTCGCTAGCGCCATACGCCACTAACGATCTACGGCAATTTACGACAGAAATAACGACCGCTGAAACTTGAACCGTTAAAAGTGTTATCTTTCTCGAGCGGATGCTCTCGCTATGCTCGTGACACTTGATATATAATATGACTTTAAAACAACGCAACCACATTACTTTTACACTTTGTAAGTTTATAGTAAAATAGTGAAGATAAGGCTCGTGTGTTCTTTCGATTTATTGAATGCTCTTGACTGTAAATAAGTAAAAACGTTAGAAACCACTGAGAAATAAATACGCTTGCATTAAATTTTTAATCATGGTGTAAGAAATCTCTTTTTTTATGAAGTGCCAGTAAAGAACTAGTTGAAAGAAGAAAGTTTAAATTGAAGCTTGTTTGTAACCGATAACGTGGTGTTACTTATGTGCGCGAGATAGGGATCGAAACTAGAAGTCATTAGGAAGACGCGAAGTAATCAGTGAGGTATGGCACGCCCGACAACTTTGCACTTACACCTGCTTACCAGCTACTAGCGAGTTTATAAGATGCGATTACTTATTGAAGTAAACTTCTTTTTCATTAACTCTGACTCAATCTATTTTTGAATTGATAGAAACTAATTTAGCTGTAGTGTAAACCGACATTGTAATACAAACAAAGTACAAACTTAACGCTCTTCATTGAGTCTTCCCTACTAACATATTTCTATCCATACTACTTATATAACTAAAGGTAAAAAAACGTTGCGTTTTCTATTTGTTTGTGTGGCTTTTACGCCGCATCAGCTGAGCTGATTTGAATAAAAATTGATTGCATATACGACCAACACTAACAAAAGATACCTTTTATCTCCGAAAATTAAGAATTACCGCAGGAAAATGGATCATTTGCAGTGAAACCAAAGAGGGCCAAGTCTCTTTTATTTTTAGAAGCTAAAGCATCATTAGCGTGCGTTAGTCTACTGCTGGACGGGCCTCTCCTAGTGCACGTACTGAAACTATCTATTTCTATAAAAAATTATGACTACCGCAGGTAACCTACCAATATAATGAAGATGTATTTTTTGGCACCGAACAAAGAGCTGTAGCTGTGATACAGAGACCCTTGTGCATATTTTAAATAGCCATGGTGTTCCAATGTTGATGGGCAGCAGACCCGGCTGGGGTGTCATGACAGTGCAGCGTCCCTGTGAACTTTGCGGCGAACTAATCACGGTCGGCACTGGGTCTACACGACGCGACATGTAACAGACGGCTTATCTGCGTATCGTGAGTTTGCCACGGTGCGGTGCCGTTGGGCAGGGTGGAAACATAGGTTCAGATCACAGCTACTGCTATAAGCCAGATGACTAATGTAGGTACTGAATTGATTTCCTAATGATATTAGGTAATCACAATAAAAGCGAAGCGTTGTCTGTTTGGTAGGTTGTGTGGTTTTTACGCTAAAATGGCTGAGCATAATATTTTGTGCAGTTTCCTTAATTAAAAATTATTCCTGTGCTTGAGAGCCAGATTAGAGCAATATTTATAGCATTATCGCCAAGGGTGTCTAGACAGTTTGATCTTTATTACACAAATTACATTTAGGTAGTTTTGTATCTAATTGCAAAATTTATTAATAAGCATTATTAAGGGTCACTACCATTTATTGTTCCTATAATCATTATCAATCACAAGTCCCACGGTCGTTAGAGCTGTTGACAATAACAGTTACAGAGAATCAGATAAGACGTATTATTGCAAATAAGGATTATAATAATTGATACATTAACTGTTTGATAGTGATAAATATAATAAACCTTATCATTTTGCAATTTAAAAAATGATAAGAGTTGGTCACAAAAACAAATTGACGTAATTTTTGATTGGTAATCATAAAGTATACAGTAATATAATAATGTAATGTATACTGAGATTACAGAGCGTTGTGAAAGGTGTGAGGTTTGGATTATACAGCTATGTAGTATTCATACATTACAGGATTCCATAGAGTCGGTAATAATACGGTAGAGTGGCAGTGAGCTCGTCGACACTCGGCAAGCTTACAGCGGCTAAATGCGCTTCGCATTCAAAGCACGTTGACATGCGTTTATCAGAGCGAGAGCTCAGACCGCAGTCGGGTGCAGTGACAAACGGAATCGCAGAGTGCATCCCGAGTGAGCCGCTGATCCGTCGAGAGATATCTCGACCTCGGCGTCGAGTGTTAACACTCGCCTGCCAACGGATAATTACGGCTCTTTGACGACGCCTCTGTCACATACGCCCCTAAAGTGGCAACAATGTTTTTACTTTCCAAGCTTTTCCTTTATGTGCGCAAAAAACGAGAAAGAAAATAAAGACACATTTTCTGCGATACCAGTAACTATTTCGAAGTAATTGAAAGAATTCGTATAGTAGCCAATAACAGATAGTAAACATTTATATAACGATACAAATAACCGTTTCGGTTCAGTAACAAAAGCTTAAATTTTAGTAGCTGTAAGCAAGTGTATTTAAGGTTCAGTTTACATCGTTCCGGTTAGGTCTTATGCGAGTCAGGGCCGTTAGAGTCAAGTACGCTGTACGACGGAGTAATACGAATCTCTGTAGAAGTTTTCAACCAGCTAAGCCTGCGGGCAAGGGGCGAAGTGAGGGAGGGACGACTCTTGTTATTACACCCTCTCACCTACGCAAGGGGTTTCTGCTCTGAGCCGTACTGTCGCGCAAGATTAAGACGCTACTCGCTTTGCTGTTAACGCTCTGGCTTCCGTTCTACTCGTTCTGAATAGCATCAAGTACGTCCTCCACTTTCTGTTGGCTGACTTTAATAGAATGCGATCCAAAGTATGTAGATGCCTACTTTAACGCTACGATGACTAAACCTTTTTATAGGGTTGAATGGGAGTGGATAAAAAGCTCGTCTTCATTATACTGTTTAGGGGTGTAAGTTGGCAGAAAAATCTCATCAAATACTGGATGCTCCAACTCTTCCGTGGAGTAGAACTACCATTTCTAAGCATTGTGATGCGAGAATTAAGTCAATCAGCAGTATGTTGTGTTATGGAATGTCTCTCAGTTGGCGTGAAATATACCTATGGCAAATAATTTAAAAAACTTTATAATTACAAATGACAGACAGAGCAGAAAGTTTTCGAAAAATCAAGACATGAATCGCAGGTAGACGGAATTACGGATTATGAATTTAAAAAATATTCATTATTAGGACGATATTAGAAAATCTTAGCAGACACAAATTTATTTGCTTTCGTTTCAATTTTACGAACAAAAAGGTATCGAGCTCCCACACAATACAACGATGTCAAAAGGCAAGCCGATACGAGAATCGTTTACTTCACGTTTCACCACTCCGGTTATAAATAAAAGTGCCGAAGAAAAGCCAGATAAGACGGCAGCGAAATAAGTTTAACCGAACGGGAGAAAGCATTATCATTGGCTGCGAGCGAGGAACAAAAGAAAATGGTGGAGAGCGAGCGTACGAGAGTACTTTATAGGCGCGTAAATATGTTTTATATCCCTCTACTGTCTGTTATACACTGGCGCGCCGCCGCACCACCCATCCACCCGCCACCCTACCCCGAGGGTTGCTCGCTCTCGGAAATGCCGAGCTTTAATAAAACATATATTTTTCCGAGCGAGGAAAATACTGGGGAAACTCGCAATTTGTTCTTTCACTTTATGCTCGTTTACAAGACAAAAGTAGAACATTGTAGGAACATTATGTTAATCACGTAGTTATGTTGTATATTACGAATTCGGTGGCACTTAATAACGTACGGTAGAGTGAAGACAGAGAGGAAGAGTAGATAACACAAAGCAGTGCAAAAGTATCGGGTGTTACGAGTTATAAAGCTTGAAATGAGCTGTATGCATGTCGGTCCGAGGGGTTAATATGGTTGATCGGTACTGCTGTGACATTGTAGTTAGTTAATGGTGTTACGAGGCGGCTTATCTCGCATGCCGCAGCACCACGTCGCGTCGTGGGTGCGCCAATTTATTGCCCGGCCAGCATGTAACCACGCCGCACACTCGTACCGCGAACCCACACGCTTGCCACGATTTAACGCTAATTATTCAAGACTATTTCACTAATGTTAAAATGTTTATCGCTCAATGGTTACATACCTTAACATTCATAAAAACGTAATTTCCAAACTCAAGGCTACAAAAGAATTTTAATAAAAAGGCAATCTGGGGAAACTTCAGCGGTAATTGCTGATTTATAAAACGGTTTTCTAAAGGTATTTTTCATTCAAAGGAAATGAAAGTGAAAAGAATTCTTAGAAATAAGCCAACGATGAAAGATGATAAAATAGAAGTAGCGATTAAGATAATGTTGAAAACAAATTTATATTCCGATTCCGTGGAGTAGATTAAATTATTTTCTTGTTGCTTCTTAGAAGGATATTTTATGAAAAGTCGTAAGCGGCCTCGCGCCGAGACAGAGCTAAAGCGAGCTTGTGTGCGTCGGATTGAGATCGTTTCCATTTACGGCGTCGTCTCGAGGCGACTTCGTGCCATGAAATATTACACCAAACGAAAGAAGCTCTTTCAATTAACGGAGGTAGGTTTGCGTAAGGTAAATTCCGCCAAGTGGCGAACGCTCCACTGCACACTTGAAAATATTTTATTCATTTCTTTTACTTCCCCGCAGGCGAGGTGAGCTGGCGGTTCATTTGAAACAATAAAATAAAACAAGATTTGATTAAAAACGTCTACTCGTGTCTTTAAGTATAATCAAGGTAAATAGACGCAAGATTTATATTTTAGATTTATTCGAATAAAAACGCGCCTCTTAGCACTGGTATTGATTATGTGCGAAGAAACAGAGTGGGATAATGCAATATTGAACATGGAAATGTGAAAAGTTAAGAACCTGCCGTGTTAAAATCAATTTTATCAATTTCCATAATCGTAAATTAAATACACCACATTAACTACGTTAGAGATATTTAAAAAAGTGCTTGTGTGTCTGAAGCTCAGAAGTTAGATCTATCGTTATAAATTTACATCAGGTAATAGAACAATGGCTATAATAATATTATGTATGTAATTCAAAGTAACGCAAGTCAGACCGTTGTTGATAGAATCTGCGTGGCGTGGCGTGCTATCAGTATTCATGAGCTTATTAATGTGCCACGAAGCCTCCCCTGGCGGATCCGGGCGCCCACAGATTGTGCCTCCACTCCGCGTTTGAGAGGCAAGATCATCAAACATATCGATAAACACGTCCCATAAGTCTTATCGATAGAAATATATTTCTGTATTTGATTATTTCATTGTCGTTTTATTAACGTAAGCTAAGCATCATCCATATCCGGTTAGCCAATAATTATACAGGAAGATATTAATTTAAAACAACAAAAATGCACAATTGTGATTGATATGATAGCAAATATGTTTAAGACAGAGCCGCCCCGCGGTTTCATCCGCAATTTATTCGCTTTTCTGTAAGAAATCTTAACTTTCTTAAATTTAATGTACAAATGTATAACTTTTGACTTTCATTATATTTATATAAGTAGATAAGATACAGCAGGTATAATGCAAACAATCTTAAAAACAGCAGGTATACTCTAAACAAATTAGCATAGTATTGGTCTGTCTATAATCTTACACCCCTATAATACGGGACTTATAGGTCCGAATTACAGAACAATGCTCAGTCATCGATCAGTGCTCAAGCAGAGATTTCATTCATAAAGTGATCAATTATTGAACGAAATCTCTGCTTAAGCACTGATCTACGATCAGTCGTATCGTAGTCGTAGTCGCATCGTTCTGTAATACGGACCTTAGGATCGTATTACAGAACTACACTCAGTCGTGAATCTGAGGCTCAAGATGAGACTTCATTCACAAAATGATCAAATAATGAATAAAATCTCTACTTGAGAATCGATTGACTGAGCGTAGTTCAGTAATACGAGCCTACATCTGCAATGCCTCCCACTACCAACGAGCTCGATGAAATCGAGCATAAGTGATACAGCCTACCTCTGCCTACCGACGGATTTACACCATTAATGAAACAGCATTAAATAGTAATAATCCGCGATATAACCATAAGCCGGATCACGCTTTAATTAGTGACCGCAATTTAAATTATTCGCGTTTAAATTGAAATGACGTGACTGACAATTTATATTACCTCCGTTGTGTAGCATGAATGAGAATAATAACGTCCATATTTAATCTGTCGTGCATGTTTCATGCGGATAAATTATGATGTTCATCTGCCTATACGGAACCTTTTAACAAAGTAACTGTATTAACATCGGTAACTATTTTTAAGCCAATTTTTTAATTAGCATTATTATTTTGATAACTATGTAATCCCAAATCTGTTAAAGGGCGTAATTATGACAGTATTGAAAATGCGTTATATTTTCCTATTCGTAAAATACGTATCGAAATTAGATATAATCCTCTACGTCCGTTCTCAGTACTTTTACTTAAAAGTTATTTAAGAAAAATCCGTGTGTTAAGTTGCTGAAATTTTATAATCATTGTCTAAAGATTTCATGGAATGATACATATTATGATTGGAATAATTACTATTTTATCAGCGGCAGCATCCGAGTTCGAAAAGGACTGCGGTTGTTAGAGATCAATCTAACCATCCAGTGCAATGTTAGCACTTTCTGTTACAGGCTAAGCTCATAACAGAGTTTGCACAGATTCATGCTGAAGCTCTTGATAACTCGGCTTTCAAAGTTTACGCTAGATGAAAATGAGAATTTGTGTGCAACGGATGTGTCTTGCGTAAATGTTGCATCCGTTAATTTTTCTCGAACACGGATGTACCGTAGCCTTTAATCGACCATTGCACGTTTACTTTGAAGTTTGTAAATTAGCTTCACATTTTCTTATACATATGCAATAAACAGCAAACCTCTCCATCGTCTAACGGGAGCAGAAGTGTGCGCTCGTAGTGCAGGTAGAGGCAATGTAAGTTGACATTTGATACGATACTACGGAAGCGTCTACGTAATTAGCCAAAGCGACCGGATTTGCATATCAAAGTGGAGGCATAATTGAACTCGGAGCGCAAATAGCCCAAGTGGAATCAGATCGAGTTAGTGGCGCTCTCCGGCTAAGTGTAGCGAACACTGGCTGCCGGCACGCTCGGCTCCGCTCCACTCAGCCAACTACTAGGCACTCTGATCTATCTCGCCAGCGTAGCATCACTAGGAGATTCACTCCACACTGCCACCAACTTCTCCCAGTATAATTTAATCAATCTACAACGATACAACACCGGCGGACTGGTTTCCTCCTCAGATACTCATTTACCGCCATTATTGTGCTACTCAATATCACATTAGATTGTTTAGTTGGAGACAATTAAAAGAGAAAGAGAAGATTAAGTCTCAATTAAAACAAGCTTTGCAATGTTAGTAATACTTGTAACCTGATATTATTCGATGCATCGTACATTTTTGAATATTATATGAACTTTGCAGCTGTTCATCTGTTCCTTTAAATTTAACATCTAGTCAATTTTTTACAATGCAGTTTTTTTTCTTTAACCTTTGGTCAAATAAGAAAAGTAAGATACTAAAAACTTGCTAAATAAATAATAGCAAAAAGTAACACGCAAAGTTGTTGTTTTATTATAAAAACGGCATGTCAAACAAATTAGCTATATTAGAATTTCATGAGATGCAAACTACACAATTTTCTTTGCATCTGTTTAAAAGCAATTGCTTATTAAAAAGTTTTTACACTGTGAAAGCTTGACATCTGAAACTCATTTAAATTCCGAGATTCTATTCAACGCTAAGGGATGGATCGCTTAATAAAATACTTTTATGCTTAGCTTTCTCGTTGGGAGAAAATTGAGAGAAATTGAGGGTGGAGTGTTTCGGTGCGAGACGGCAGCGAAGCGGCCAGATAATTAGATTAAGGGGAACGCGGGCCGACCGGGGTTGCGGCCGCCCGAACAATGCTATCACACTAAAGCGCTAGATTTGTACGACTGCTGCCGCCGTGATGGCGAGCGCACCGCCCGCCCGGCCGTTGCCGCCGCTGATTCTACTCAGCAGTTTGACGAGATTGTTATAGATATAAGCCTTTCCAAGTTTACTCCTGCAATATTTTCTCGCTTTTGTATTTATTAAAATATTCTACAATGTAATAAAGAGATACCGCTATCATCACACAAGACAGGAGTTTTGTAAAATACAGTACCTACACGTAACCGTTTAAACAAAACACCTCACTAAATAACATTAACAACTGGGAAGTTATAAAATAAAAGATAATTTTATTATGATATTTCGCCTCGTGAACACGTTATTGCGGTGGCGGCGCGGGCTATGGTGTGGTAGCAGCAGTCAGCAAAGGCGCGGTGTAATGTATTTAATTACGGGCACTCGCAGCCTGTGCCAGTCTAGTAATTAGGGAACAGAGCACCGGCGCGTAATCAGCGGCCCTTTGCCACGTCGACACGCGTCAGAGAGCGCTCTACGTTTAAACTCTGCTCGCTTTTGACTCGCATTTCACAACCTGTTGACGAGTTGGTTAAGCCCCTACAGCGTTTACTGTACAGTCCGAGCGCACAAAGCGAAATTTACTAATAGGTCTTTACCTATGAAATTGCCGTATTGCAGTACAGACTTTTTCAAACAAAAAAAAGTTTTGATTGGCTATGAATTCTAAATTCAAATTAATTTTGTTTTAAAAATATGACATTCTATTTACAATATAAGTCTTTTGTTTATTGATTAGCGTTGTATTTTCATTACATTTCAACATTTTTCCTCATAATGGATACTTTGAAATTTCGTGTAATTATGGAATATGAGTTCCGTCGTGGCACCAACGCGGCACAAACGACACGTAACATCAACGACGTTTACGGAGAGAACTGTACAAACGAACGTACAACCCGTTATTGGTTTGCTCGGTTCCGTTCTGGGAATTTTGACTTGAAAAATGAACCTCGTGGTCGTCCGGAAACTTTGGTCAACAATGATGACTTAAAGGCGATTGTGGAAGCTGATGAATCTCAATCTACAGCTGAGCTGGCAGCAGCTTTTGATGTTAGCATCAAAACAATATTGGTCCATTTGCGACAGATTGGCAAGATAAAAAAGCTTGATAGATGGGTGCCCCACGAACTTAACGATCGCCAGGGCAACGTACGCGTCGAGACTTGCCTTGCGCTGCTTAACAGGCACAGAAATGAAGGAATTTTGAACCGAATTGTTACGTGCGACGAAAAATGGATTCTTTTTGACAACCGAAAGCGCTCAGCAAGTTGGTTAGATCCTGGTTCGGTACCAAAGCAATGTGCAAAACGAAAAATGACCCCTAGAAAGGTGATGGTCACAGTTTGGTGGTCTAGTGCTGGTGTGATTCATCATAGCTTTTTACAAAACGGCGAGAGCATTACTGCAGATGTGTAAATTGAAGAACTGACCACAATGATGGCGAAACTCGCACGTCTGCAACCAGTTTTGGTCAATCGGTCGTCTCCACTGCTACTTCACGACAACGCGCGACCCCATACTGCACAACAGACCGTCTCTAAGCTGCATGAGTTGGGTTTGGAAGCTCTTCCTCATCCGCCATACTCACCAGATCTTGCGCCTACCGACTATTACTTTTTCCAAAATTTGGACAACTTTTTAGCGGGAAAAAAATTCAATTCCCGAGAGGCAGTACAAAACGCCTTTGAAGAGTTTGTTGTCTCCCGTCCTGCTGATTTTTTCAAGAAGGGCATCCATAAACTGCCACAGCGTTGGCAAAGATGCATTGATTGCAGGGGTGATTACTTTAAATAAAAGAAATAAATAAGTTCGAAAAAAAAATACTTTAACTTTTTTCAAACAAAATGGCAATTTCATATGTAAAGACCTATTATTTAGCCCTCCCTTACACAAAATTGTTTCGAATAATATTTGGTTAGGGGAAAGCATTCGGAGGTGCAATTTCGGTCGATTTGAAACGTTCCAATTAAATCGAGTAAGTATCCTAAATAAACAATTTGCAAACAGGTGCGAAGGACACCCGCCCCGCGAGATTAATCACTTGGGTACGGGCGAGTCAGGCGGGTAATAAACCGGGAACGAGCAACTTCGCCACTTACATTACACGGACATTTATTTCCAACGCTCTGTTTCAACTTTTCCAACTCTCAAAGAGCCGGGAGACTGGTTTAATTAATTTACGTTATTCGTAAATATCGCTCGAGAGCATCAGCTGCTGAGTTCGCAGCAGTGAAAATAATGAAAAGTACTTGCCTTGTCGTCGTCGCCTTCACTATCACACTGTAACAAAAAAAACTTGCGTAAATAATACTTCTACTGCCAAAATTATAATTTATTCGGTTTTATTACCATGCATGTAATTACTAACCAAGATCTACAGTTTTCATTCTCTATATATACACCTATGTGCACATGATTAATAATTTGTAACCGTACAAAAATTCAAACTTGTGAAAGACTTAAAATTTGGATTATATACTAAAATTCAATCTCCTCATTTCAAACTCTCCGTAATGCGTCAATCAACACTGAACATAAATTATTAAATACGTGCCTATCAATTAGTTTGCAACAGTCGTTAAGTCAAGTCAGAAGCCTTCAAGCGGTTTATAATTCGAACACCGGACTAACCACTAAAGGTACAAGCTCTTACGTAGTCGACTCTACGGCAGCAGCAGGCGACTTGTCACCGCGACACTACTGGTTTCTATGGTCCGTAGCACACACACGTCACACGACACATCGGTCGTTTGAAGGTATTTCATAGAGAAACAGAAAGCAGTAGTATCGCGGCTACACGTCGCCTGCTGCTGCTGCGTGGAGTTGGCTACGACTTGTACCGTAAAGAATAAAGAAAGGAACGTTGCAATGACACTTGTTTTATCTATTTATCTATTGAAACGAATATCAAAAGATCGATCGTCGTCAACTTCAAATTGATAGTGTTAAACTAATTGATGATGCGAAGAGTAAATGATATAGATATTAATGATGATAATTGGACTACGCACAAACATGTCAATGTTTTAATCATAAGCTTTTGCGATAATATGAGTAACACACAAATAATATGGATATGGGTGAAAATGCAGAATCAAAAGCTGTATAGAGCTTCACCACTTCGTGAATTGTATGATTATCTTATTTTGTAGAAACGTTTTAACAAAATCATTTTGAATATAATTCTAAATTCATGGAAATATGAAAAAATTGAAAAAAAAAAAATGGGTTACTCGTGGGAAAAGACACTATTATCGTAACATAAATCGACGAATACGTTACGCGTTATTTACGAGGTAAGTTCGCGCCGAGGGAAACAACAAGGGATCAGCCGGAGATATTACAATTTCAAATAAATACAGAGCATGAAGTATTCAGGGCGGGCGCAGGTAATGTTATGTAGTACGGCGCGGCACCGCCCCGACAAATCTCGTGATTTAGCTGCGATACGCGCCGAATATCGAATAGCTTCTATGTGTGTTGCGTGAACTGGGTAAATTTGCACACAGTAATAGAGAATTATAGCCATTACATGTTGTATTGTATCTCATCTGTAAAGCCAACAGGCTACCATAACTAATTTATCAACGTCGCAATGAATGCTAATAGAGCAAAATATCAATGAAAGCACGATCGCAGTGTAGATGAACTATAGCCCCGACCGTAAGGACAGCGATGACTCGATTTAGAAGTAAGCAGGAAAGTTTACCTACATCAGTAATATATAATCATGCATAATTCGGTTATGTTATTAAAACCGGACCAAAAAGCAAGCGCAAACGTGTGGTCGTGCGAGGCGCATACCAGAACCAGAGAGAGGCCGTACGTTAAATAAGGACAATAATCAGTACTCACGATATAGCCTTTTCCGGAACTACAGCGGCTACTGGCCTGTAGGCAGGAGAGAGAAAGCGAACATATGAGTGGAGCGACTGGGGTTGTGATTGTCCCGTCTCTCCCTACATTCGCGGCGTTATTCTTTGATCGTTGAAACCGAAGGGATATAGATCGGATTTAAATTGCTTTTACGTCGTCTTTGGATGTGTATACAAAATGCCGCATTTTTATCCAATCTTATTTTTCTTAAGATATTGTTTTTGTAGCGATTCTTGTTAAAATAACGCTCCCTGTGGCATGCGAGTGGAGGTGGGAGAGACGAGAAAAGCAACGAAACAGACAAAAATAACATCTTACATTGATTTGTATATTTCTTTAGAGTAACATTTAACAGTCAGGATAAGTATACAACATAAAATTATTATTTAACATGCACTTCAATTCATAATCGTTTCATTTTTATGGAATAGAGCAATCCCATTCTTAAACACATACAAACTTATAATAGACAAAGTAAATTCGATTCTTCGCAGACAGAAAATAGCTTGTTGTTTTAAGAAAAGTAACTATAACTAAAATAAAATTTAGTACAGTATAAGGTAGGAAGGATTTTAAAAAACGCTCGACTCATTAAGTGCGCATTTTAGGAGAGAGCACAGTGAAAGTGGAGTTCGTTGAATCTTTTGTTAATATTTCTGAGAAGAAGGCAAATGGTTTGTAAATGTATTTATTGGTGTTGGTTTAAACTTACTCCCATTTCAAAATACCGCGGTTTATGTATGAGATGCGTAGCGAATAAAGATCTATATAGCAGATGATCGGAAAATGAGATGGTGACGAGTACTTACGTCACTAAGGCGGTCGCGGGAAGAATCGGGATCGCGAGGCGCCACCGAACTACCCGTAAGCCTTTCCGACGCCCGTCCGCTGTCATCCGACGTGCCAGCGTCTTGAAGCAGCGTAATACCCTGCACAAGGATTTACAGTGTGAAAATAAGGAACACTTCATAAATCCGATAGAAATAGTTTCACTTACACCTAATCTTTTATAAAGTGCCGGCAGCTTGTGTAGTGATATTTTAAACATCAATTCGCTCGTATAGGGAGCGGAATAGAGGGAAAGCTTTTTATATAAGGCTCGCAAAATTGAGCGGTAACTAGGATATAAGAAAACTTGATAAGACGGGCAGGGAAAGCGAGGGCGCGCCGGGACGAGAGGAGCCGACCCATAACGTAACGTGCCCGAGGCCTGACAATAAAAAGAGTTTTCCATTTATCACATTTCGCGTCTATTTTATGGTAGGGTTCGAAAGGAGCGCGCTCGAGCAAAGGACCGTGATGCTCAGCGACGACGCTCTTCGGACTATATAAAACGAGTGTAACTTTCTGTAAATGGATAACTTCCCCGACCGCCCTTCCTCAATGAACTTCCACGTTAATATGTTTTTTATGTCAAAGGAACTTTCGTTGAGTACGGCACGAGATTTTATTTATACCTAGGCATTTATTTGATACAGATAGGATAAATTGAATGTGTAGAAACTTGTATGAGGAAGAGTTTATTTTACAACGTAACTTTAACAAAAAAAAACCTACTGCAAATACCATAAAAAAACGTGGAGTGCCTGTATTTTCACATCAAGACCCCCACAAGACGTCCACTGCTGAACACAGGCTTCCTTCATAAAACGCCAATTCCGTCGCTTATCATAGGAGGGGTTTGCCTTAATCACCACGCTTGGCAGGATGCTTATTGACCTTAAAATTCTGTCTAAATCAACAAAATCGTCTCGAGTACGAATGTGTGCTGTAGACTTGGAGAGACCATTACTAGCGGCCGGTTTGGATCTAATAAATGGCGGTGAGTTCCGGGAATTGCAGACTACCAGACACAGCAGAATAATTCAAAACCACTAGAACCTGGTTTGTAGAGCAGTAAACTTTGCATTATGTTAAGCACTTGATATCCCATAAAGATACAATCACAACAATATACGCCAGCGTTATAACGGAACCACGAGTTTAGAGCATCTCAAGTTGTCAACTGGAAGAAAACAATAAAAGTTGAATACACTTCGCTTCCTTCAGCATAATAGACAACAATAAGACATACGCGCACGATTATGCCCCCAATTGTAATAAAAGGGACCCTTTACATAGATATAAACGAGTGGAGCGGAGTCGCACATATCAATTTAATCCGTGACGCGTATGCGAGATCCCTATAATCCGTAGATGGGTCGTGCTTACGGGGATCTAATGGCGAATGTTGCCACATAATTACTTTCCTCATTATGCCCAACCCAAACAAAACCGATTTGTACTCTTGCTTTCGCTTTACGCTGTGTATTTTATATTTCATCTATATATATGTGTAACTAAAAGCTTTTTGGACATTTTAATATTTTTAGTACTATGTCTAATCATCCTCAATTTTAATGTTTATGACACGAATAACATGTACTGTAAGAAGTGTCAGATAGAATATAATTTAGTTATAAATAGTATGTTTTTCGTCATGTTATATTACTGCGAGAGACATACAGTAAAAGGAAATAGTAGGGAAGTAAAAGTAAACAAGTTACTGTGAGAACCCTTAACAAAAATATAATTAAATCACTGGTCGTAACAAACAATAATACTCATTAACTACAAGGCGCTACGATCAGTAAAATAATTTCGTGAAAGTCGGAATACAGCGAGATTACGAGCGAGAATGTAAGCCAAAACCTACGTAGTAAAAGAATGATAATGCCAGTACCAAAATTCCTAGATGAGCTTCTCTGAATCCGGTCAATTGATCAGGCCACTGAATTTGTTCTTTATGGGAATGGCTGGGGTTATATCGGTCGTCGGTCGCGAAGTGGCGGTCGTGCCAGACCGGCGACACAACCGCTAATTGAAACAACGACCGCTTCCAACCATTACTTATTCATGAGGACTCCATATGGCAGGGCGAGACGTGACCGACCAGATAAATCATTCAATTACATTTTTCATGAAAAAGATACCTCGCATTATACGCCATCGAGATCGGCTTCGCGGTGATAATTCACACGTGATAAAGCTTTAGAAGGCGTTGCATTTCACTACGGTAAGGCCGCACGGCTGGTTTATCTAGTTTACGTTTCTGGCGAGTGTTCAGATCGCTGATTTTATTCGAAACGGGTGGATAATAATAATAAATCAGGTGCAAACGAGATAAATGTGTAATGATAGTTATTTATTTATCGAGTGTAAGAGGCGGGCGATGTTTCAACGACGCTGTGGCAGGGTGCGGTGTCGTTAAGTGACGCGTAGCACAATTTATTTATGTCCCAGCACGTTGCTCCTCTTGTAGGAAGTTACCGCAGCCGTGTTGTAATTACGCTGGGACCCATTACTATAGTTAACAAACACGCTAAATATTTAATTTTAACGCTTGATTTATACTAGCTTTATAACGTTTTGATTATACCTTCCCGTATCGTTAATTAGAAATTCCTAGTCTATTAGCTGAGGGCCGTTAGGCCAAGTGGAATTAAGCAAACGTGAATCCGGGCCGCGACGGGTCTCCTCAGATTTAGCTCGTGTTCATTATTCTTCCATTAATCCAAATAGACGGGGGCGTTTTACGTTTATCTCGAGAGGTTTTAAATGTGAAATGATGATAACATCGTACAAACAATGTAATAGCATAATAATATAGAACAATATCCCTAACTACATCCACAACTATCCCTAAATTTAATAAACACTTGATGAAAATAAAGAAAAGAAAACATAATTATTTATAATATTATTTCAGAGACATCACGTCGGCTCAGCTCGGCTCGGCTCGCATTGATCCGAACGTTGACATTGAGCGGGCGCTAGCTCACGGTATTCCCAAATGGATTTTGCGACAAACCGCTTTCGCATTAAAATATTGCGGTGCCATCGGCGGGACTTCCATTGGGCTGATTGTCTGTCAACGAATAGAATACATATCCGATTAAGTGCATATTAAACAAGACTGAATGATATGCTACATAATGAGAAATATTCAGATATATTTATATTTATATAAGCCGGCTATTCTTTAATCCAATTTTAAATAGGAATTTAGCAAATAAAAAGATTGTAGACATTATTTTTAGAAGGCAGGTTAATTTTGGTGCAGCAAGATAAGACGACGAGATAAACTAATGTACCTACTGTCCAGGATAAAATTAAAAAGAAATTGTACGCACGTACACGTGACCCTCGGGAACTCTAAAATTTTCAATATAACAAGTACCTACTTGCCTAGTAGTATAATTTAATGGGCCATTTAATTTAGGCCTTAAATTTGAATATAAATCTAAATTAATAAATAACTTAGTTTTATGAGAAGGGCAGTGATGGCCAAGTCTGAAACCACGAGAGTTAAGAGAAAAATCACTAAATATAATACTATATATATCAAATTTCATCCAAATCAATTCAGTCAACAACGTCTCAACTGCATTATGTTTTTAGTAATATCAAAGTTATTCCTATGTCGTTATTAACAAAGGTATAAGGACTAGCGTCAAATTTAAGGCCGCTTGAGACATGCTAGATTTATTATTAAACTGAGAGTTTATTTTACAACTGTGAGTAATAGAGTAGAGACGAAAGCTAGTTACCACACGTTTCGTATTCACTATACAGTTCACCATTCACGTGTGTTTGGAAGGACTATTAACAGAAATGCTTCCAGTTTATGCCTAGATCGTTACTTATTTACTGCCAGTGTCATAGTCACGACGTTGTATATTTAAATCTAGAACATTGTCGTTTCAAAATATTTAAATAATAATGAAATAGCATGCAAATAGTTGGTATTAATTTTTTTATCATCTTAAACACATTTAGCATCGTTGTGTATGTTGTAAACTTATAGCGTCCCACGGCTATGCCAAGCAGAGGGACGGAATGTACTTTACTTTATTGTAGATAGGAAATTTTATTTCTTATCTACAATATTTAAAGTACTTTATCTCCGGGTGGCATAGTCGTGGGACGCCCCGTTTTATTTTAACCCTATTGAAGTATTGAATAAATTTATTTCTTTTTATATTTTACTACAGGAATACATCACTACCCGCGTCACGAGATGCCGACTAAACAAGTAATCATTCTTCATTCTTTACATACCAACTGTCTCAATATTCCCGTATATATAAATCATCACCATTGCCACAGTTAAATTCATTAAAGAAACGGTAATTTTATTTGATAAAATAACGAGCAAATTAATCGGTGGACTTTAATTAATAAAAGCAATGGAGTGGAGATACATTGTCCGGAAATGACATTCATTCATTCGTATGATATTATTGAATATCGCGCGGCTCACTGGACAATGGGAAACGTTGGTAAATTGTGAACTGTTGTCGAAATCCAATTAAAGTTCAATGAAGACATAATTTACCGATTAATCAATTAAATATCCCGTGTTTCCGCAAATAAGCGTTATGTTAACAAATTGTTTTGTCATTTGTAGTCGAATTAACGAATACGTAGCGCTGTATTTAATTAAATCACAGCTGAAACAACAATGCCAATTTACGGTTTAATAAGTTTTTATTTGGGGAAAGATGTTTCCCCAAATAAAAATTTATTAAGTTTTATTAATTCAATTCTTCATTCATCCTATTTTTACAGGTATATTTATTTACTTACAAACATTTAGTTTTTCAAAATTGTATGCCGAGTTCTTCTTTACATTAAAAACATTTTGTAGCATTTTGTAGTTTTCACAACAGCTGATTGGTTAACGAACGAATGTCGTGAATTTGAAGGAATTGGTTAAATTCTGCAGTTTACTAAAATCAGCCAATTTAGAGTACGTGAAAATCGCCCTAATCTAATCACCAGTGTCAGTGAATTTGATACACCCCTGAGTCTCTAATATGTTACAATACAAGTTATATTTGCATATTTGTTTGTTTGAATAAATTTTTAAAAATCTGTGATTGAATAAAAAAAAAACTACAATATATTGTGTGCATATACGCTGTTAGTTTACCTTAATAAATAAATAAATAAAATCTTATAAAAGCTTATAGCAATAAAAACTCACGCCGGCGTACAGTTGGAATACGTCTACAGTATCATTAAACTGGTGACTAATATTATTCATATTCATAAATTAATCTATACTATAAATTATATAAAACCTATACATTCATGTCTTATGCATAATAATGAATTAAATTAATTTATTTTAGGTTATGGAGGCCTTATACTATTTGTAAATGCTATTTATGTGGATTTTTTAATGTTTCTTACCTCAAATCTGATATTTATAAACCGTTTAGCTGCGCGCGGGTTTATGGGTTTTCCCTTTTTTTTTTTGCTTTATACCAACAGTATTACAGCAAACAAAACGAAAAAGAAATTATTCAGATCTGTCAAGCCGCTTTTGATATGATTTTTATATAAATATACATATAGATTTAATTATTTTATTTTCATTTTAAAGGATATATGTACTTACTGTAATATCGATCCCATCATGAAAATTTCAACCAAATCGGTAAATTGCGTTTTTAAATCAAAATGACTAGAAAAAATATATTGGTATATGATAAATGATAATTAATATCTTCTCAGTCTTGGTCAGTAAAATTAAGGCGATTACAGTCTGTTTATTTTAAAATGAATATTATTCCAAATTGTTGTCGTAACTATTCCTGGGCATTTTTATGTAGTTTTGGACATTTTACCAATAAATCTTTAAGGTCTAATACTGTTCATGAAATAAATATAACTTAACTTTAACTTAATTTTACGTACCAGACAATGTTTTGTTGATTACATGCGGCCACTACTAAAATCAACTTAAGCCACGCACTGGTTTAAGTTGATTATAGACTGAAACCAGTGCAATAAATACGATAAAACAGCGTTTTTGAAAGTGAAATGTCATCATAAATCGGAAATCTTGGATGTTGCAACTCGTTTGTCGTTTTTTAGATAAAGCGGGTGAAGTGGACGGCATCGTGAGCAAACAGCAATATCGACCGGAACCGGGTGGCGTGAAGTAAAAAACATTTGGCAGGGGCGTGCAGAGGGGTCCCGTGGCCGTGCGCCAGCTTCCCAGAGACAACACAATAAGGAGACCACCTCAATCGAAACCAATCCGTGTTCGCCACAAAACATCCTGTGCCAACTCGAACGCCAGGTAAATCGAATCTCAATCTGACAAAACATAAGCTTGTATATTGTTATTAATATTTTATCAAACTGAACTAGTCTAATGTCTATTGATGAACGTATATTTACTTTATTAATATAAGTCCAGGTTTGGACAGCCTAATATCCCTTGTTACAAAGACTCAAAATCTATACTTTGTTAATGGGTGAAGATATCTCAGTTTTCAGCCGACACATTAAACCTGATAAGATATTTCTTTATGTACTTGTACGTCGATACGTAGAAAGTTAATAATAAATGAAATTAATATTACCACCTGCATAAATCACGACACAAATAGAAAACCCAGAGCCATTTCATTTTAAGTGTGGCCACAGTAACTTAATTACCAAGTAATTGGGGAGCAAATTGAATTAATTCACGTTAGACGACGGTTGGCTTGAGAGCGGCGGCAGGGTAGGTGTTTAAAGCGAAATTCAGTAGGAACTTGCTTGAGTTCGAAAGCGTAACTTAATGATCGCGCACCGGGAGGCTATATTCTATTCGACGGCAAATTGAATCTGTGAAGAGCTATTAGCCGACACCGCAGCGCGTTCTCGGCTCGTGCCAAACGATCGTGCTCATTCTCCGCTCAACTCGCTAGATATTGTTTAACCGTGAGATAGTCTGTAAACTGCATGCAACCAACCGAGTATAAAACTAAACGACATTGCTAAGCCATGGCTATGATAAGGGCTTTTGGCTTGGAAATGTAAGCGACGCGCGACGGCAATAACGGCATTTCATGCTGAACGTTATGGGAAGTTGTCTGGCGTAGCACAGTGTAAAGGGATTTAATTGTGCTTATCAAGAATTTATTTAGAAAATAATACTTTGACATCATAAGTACGGTGTGTTCTATGACCAGATGTTATTTATATTGAATATGGAATTATTTATTCGCCGGTTTGCGAGGCAAGATTTTCCGCTTTATTCGAGCAATAGCACGAACGGCGGCGGAGGCAAATTGGATGGGATTGCGACATATCTTGGCTCGCGGCTGCGAGCTGTCGAAATGCACGAGGGAGCACATAGGGTAAACTCCTCGAATTTTGCTTCGAGTGCTCCTTTCGAATCGGAAATGTGAACCTATTTAGAGCTCAAGCATAAGTATGCTCTTGCAGGAAAAGAACTCTTGAGAGATGTTAACAGGATATTTTCCAGCGTATTATATGATTTACGTACGACTGTACGGTCGTACACTACGGATTAAGATATAATTACACCGTGGTGTTTATAACTTGTGTAACGAGTTTATTACGTTATAAAACTTCTAAACGTTGGGATAGAATAACGGTGGTAACCGATGGTGTTTTAAACAAATAAAGCTTTCATGCGGTCAATTAAACAGTCGGGCCGCCGCGCTGCCCGCCCGTCGGCGGCTGACGGCCTACAGCTGAATAAGTAATTCAGCTATACGATAGAAATTTCGCTATAAGCTTCGCTATTTAAGTATTTAATATTAAAGCGTGTCCATTCATTTGACATCTTAATTTCCATAAATAGCTGAATCTTATTCAACGATATTAATGCTGTTTAGTTTGAGTAATATTGAAGAAGCTAACTAAGCATAAACTGCTAAGTATTAGTAAACTATTGATCACACTGGATTACTCTGCCATGCTAGCCCCATTCCAATTGAAGGGTTGAGAATAAAAAGGGTTTAACTGTCAAATTGATAGTTTCGAGAAAATTGACTTTAAACGTCAACGGCTTCATTTTAATGTAGAGTGCTTATTAAGTAATAGAAAAGGTTTATGGAAGTTTCAGTTGCTTGAAAATGTATTAATTCTATTTTAAAATACTAAATATAGTACTCATTCATACAATTACTGTAAAAATGTAGTATAATAAAATATATGTAATAATGTTTTTATGCTAAGCGAACTGTATTCCTGGGACAGGTAAACCGTTTTTAGACTCAAAATCTCGAGATTTAAGTCTTATTTGGGTATTTTGAGAATGTATTATTGTAGATAATTTCACGCTGAATCCAAAATACCCATAAGTCATTTTGTGAAAAAAATCTGTTAAACCCTTTTTGTTCTCACCCCTTCAATTGTTCTGTGTTTTATTATAATATCGTGTTGGAGGTGGCACGCTTCGACCGCTCTCCTCTATGTAGCTCTATTCTTTAGCGAGATTCAAGTGTAACGTAGATTCCGACTTGGTTACTACATTGTTGCAATCAAAGCCTTGAACTAAAACAACTTAAGCAATCGCTAATCATTTAATGCAAAAACACAAAGATTTAAAACGCTATATATTCAAGAACTTATTTAGTTAACTGCATTTTTATTAGTATTCCGACACAGTGAATTGAGTCATGTCTACTGTTGCATTGTTGTTTCTCCCAGGTAAATAACGGCCTCATACGATATAATACAATTGACGTTTCATTTTTGGAAGGTACCGAAATTAAAAAACCATTTCGAGATCATCCTCTAAATAGCCGACATAATAATATATCAGATATTTTTAGATTTTACATTAAGTAGGCATTTGTCATGTTATTGAAGGCTAAATGATAATTAACGTGCGAAGCCTAATTTGTGCTAATGACTGCCATAAAAAAGGATACCTACGAAACAAAAGCGTTGATTTTTTTTCCTTTGGCTTCCAGCTAAATGTTCATGTAGCATTTACCCAAACTTTAAAATAAGTTGTACATTTTTAAAAACATTGTATAAATAATAATAAAAAATAAGTACCTGCTATTTTTAACGAACTGTTAATAATACTAATAAAAACTAGGAGTCGAAAATTTTAAATGTTCTCGATTAGGTTTTTGTATGCTCTAGGATGGTATTATGAACGCATTTTTATCTTAAGGTGATTCTGTCCAATTTTTACATGCAGATACGATAAAAATACATACGGATATATATCCCTAACCACGTCATTCATTATAATGTAGGTAGATGATTGCAGAGTCTACATTACGAGATTTATGAGCAAACATAGTCTGTATTTGATAATAATAAAGCCGACGGTATCTGATTTATCCTTCTTTGTTTTCAGTTTAGACAAGATAAACTCTAGCTTATTTACGTTAAAGGACTCTAGATATTTACTTTTGCTTTGCTCAATGGTTAATGGTTTGGCAAACTGTTTAAGCTATATAAACAAGGTTCGCATTTCGCGTATGTTGATTTAGTAGCCGTCTCGAGTCGAAGCTCGGGCTCGTTGACAAGCCGATTGGCAGTTTGCGTACGTTTTATGCGTTTGGCGAGAAAGCGGATCCCGGAAGAGGCATACCGAATGGCTTACAGATTTAGACTCGATGCATTTAGCCGTATGAGATCATCATGCGCGTTTACTTCGGTAAACGATGTTGAAGCGCACGGAACTGTTTGTTATGTGTTGACATGCATATAATAATAAACACACTGTAAAATAAACTGCGCGAGTTATTTCGGAGGCGCGAATAGCAAAATCAAATAAACCCAAAATACCGAACCGAGTGATCGTTTTCCGGTACCTCACTTTTATTCTGTGTTAAATATTTATTACTATGAAAGAGCCGTATTGGGATCAAAAATGTTATAAAATCTTTACCGCTGTTTCGTTGTAGCTATATTCCAAAAATGCGGTTTCATTAGTAAGGGAGTGAAATTTACGAAAGCAAAAGAAACATAAAAATGTTGGTGTGCAACTGATGGTGTAAGCAGATAAAACTTTTCTGTGTCTAAGTTTCGATAAATTAGTTGTGTACACTTCGCTTTGGAAGATGCTTCTACTATTTTATCAGGTTGCAAATTAGCAAGCAGTTAGAGGAATTAAAGGAATACTTTACATGAGAGTTGACGTTGTTGGGCGGGTGGTTTCGCGCGACATCGGATGCCAGGGCCACCAGGGGCAGCCGTGGCTTTGTCGACAGCGTGTTCGTGCGGGGCGAGGAAGCACATTTCACAGCAGCCTGAAAACAAATAAATGTTGTTTATATAATACTAGTTGCACTCGCGGTTAAATGACTGGCCCGATAGCTCAGTTGGTAGTAGCCCTGCCTTCTGAACTGTGGGTTGTGGGTTCGATTCCCACTCAGGACAAACATTTGTGTGATGAACATAGGTGTTTGTTCTGTGTCTGGGTGTCATATTGTATTCTATGTATGTATTTACAAACAAAAAAGTATCTAAGTATTGTATCAGTTATCTGGTTCCCATAGCACAAGCTTTGCTTAGTTTGGGGCTAGATGGCGTAGTGTGAGATGTCCACACATATTATTTTTATTTTATTCACCCTATTATTAACTCATCCCACGGGAAAATTACAATTTTCCAGGATAAAATGTAGCCTATATGTTAATCTAGTGTATAAGCTATCTTGGTACCGAATTTCATGCAAATCCATTCAGCCGTTTGAGCGTGAAAGAGTAACAAACATACACACATACACACAAACACACTACAAACTTTCGCCTTTATAATATTAGTGTGATTTTTGGTGAATTGTCATCATCATATATTTTAGAAGTCTGGGATGCAGTATAAGCATTTTCGAGTTTCGCTATCTTTTTATATGTTTTAGATTCTTGTGAGGAAAGTTTGTAACGTTATCAAATCTCATTCTTCTAAGCGTGCACGCATGAAGGGCAATGTGCGGAGATGTCGGACTGCAAGCGGGAAGCAGCCACGCGTCTAGCCCAGGAGCTCATTAAGTGACATGGATGTGTGTGCGGACTGACTCTTCGCCGGTTTGTTTAATACTAGCTTTTTTCAGAATTACCTATTTCCTTATTACGAGATTGGGAATGAGGTATTTTTGGCACACCTATTGTATTTTGTTGCTGTATTCAGAAATGTATTTCCAAATACTTGCTATACTTTTTTATTTTACTATCAAACATTTCTGTATAGATATCTATTTTTCTACACTAACATCGTTCAGACTGGCTGCATATGAACTGCACGCAATCCATGATTGACAGAATACATCGTCACCATTCAACTGCGGTCTGACTGCAGTTGAATACATGCGTGACAGTCCCTATATAGCTCGGGTTTGTTATTTACCCAAGCTCATGCATAACTTACATCTGTTTATCTCAAGTTGACCTACTGGATTACCCAAACCTTGTCTAAGTTAGAATAAGTTTAGAGAGAAATAGCGTCGAGCCGAGTATGCCCAACTTTGCCTAAGCCTAAATTAGGTTTAAATTCACTTTGGCTCTTGGTGATAGGCTGTTCTCAAATAACCAGATTTGTTTAAGTCTGTTAACCAGCACCTACAGTAGTTATAATATATGAACGAGAACTCCGCCTAACGTTATCAAATCAGTGAAAGATGAAGCAGCCGCAAGCAATTTCCCGCCATTGCAGACGTCGGAAATCAGAATGCATCAAATGGATCACGCTATCAATCGAATTGAGATTCGATCTGACCGCAAACTACGCGGTCTGAGCAATCTACGTTTTTACGAATCAGTATAATAAATAGGCAGATAGCCTATTTATTTATACATACAATGACATGACATCTTCCCAATTCGTTAACTCTATTATAAGTAGCAGATTGATTGATAGTTGCCAGTTGCTATGATCCTCTTTTAAACTCTACCATTTAATGAAAAGTACAGTAGATTTATAGAGTAATTCAAATCGATCTTCACTGAATGCAGACTGAGGGAAATGGGGTCTATACTGATTACGCTATCAGCCTGAACGGTCGCAGATTCGATCTGGACTGGATGCAATCTTCTTCGAGCAATTTGCCCTTTCATGCATAAGTTACACAGTATCAGTAATAGTGAAAGAAGCAGACTTATATGTACGAGTGTTTTCTATTTTGATTTAGGTAACAGCATGTTACATATTCTTATGAAATAGTAAAGTAATAATACTTTGTGTGCTAGTAAAGCAGTGGTGTTAGACGTAATTATTTTAAAATCACTTTACAAGTTAATGCAAAAAGCGATAAGAAATGTATTTAAACTTTTAACAAGCTAATACTAGCAACCTCAGGGAACGTAAACGTATTGGAATACGAATTAAAGTTGTGATATGGCTCCTTACTTAATTATACAGTCCCCTTCGCACTGCTCTGCTTGGCTAGTATATGCTCGAGCAAGGCTCGAGTATGTGTCGAGTAAGTGCCTAAGAATTGAGTTTCTCGTTTACGACAGACGAGCACGTTTCAGGCTTGGAACGAGAACGTGGTAAGCTTTTGACGTGAGCTATTGCGACCACTTAAAACGTTGAGACAATCTTCTGAATGTGTGAAAAGATTTCGCAAACTTTTCGTGCACATTTCTTCTTAAATTACTAATAACTAGCTACTTTAATTTCAGATAGATATGAAAAAGAAAAGAAAATGTCTTCTCGTTTATAGCTCAATGAATAGACAACGAATAAATCAAAGAGCGTCGAGAGATAAAAAGGCCTGTCACAATGAACCTGGCGAATGGCAGGATAGCACGTCAAATTACGACCAGAGCTATCGGCAATCGGATCAAGTATTGAGGGGCCTGAATTACATTGAGTGTGAATCGGTCACCGGTCGCCGGCAATAAAGGCAAGTAGTAGGCGACACGAGCACAATATGGACTTTCCTATTGTGAACATCGATGATATCGTGATACCCGCAATGAGATAAAATAAACGGCGGACAAAGGTAAGGAGCGAAAGGCAATGGTTTACACAGCAAATAAAAACATTGTGACCGTAGCTAATCTCTTGTCTACTTTTAAGGGAAGGTAAGAACGCTTGCCTTGAGTGGTTTATGAGTTTTATGTTTTTGTTATAAACAAATTTAATTAGAGTTGAAATAACAAATTACAGAGAAATAATAATAGCATTAGTAGGTGTTTTAATGTAATAGAAATCAAATACGATAACTACACGCCCGCAGTATATTTAGGTTCTGTATTTATTGGGGGACGTACGATACAAGCGTCACGGGAGTAGCACAAGCAGGGGTCCCTAGTGACACATTTTTGAATGTGCAAAACAAAAATTTATCAGGTCCGGTGGGGGTTACTCGTGACACGTTACACGTAGGAAGGGTGCGCCGGCCTCCGGGCAATCCCGATCTCTCGTGCCCTACCGTGTAAAAGAGGGATCGCCGATGGGTACAAAGGGGATATTACCATAACCATTATGCGATCGCAGTCACTGACAACTGCCACGCTACTTGCATTTACTGCGACATGATTACGATTGACGACATGATACGACATGATGCGATTTTAAAAACTAGTTTTAATTATACATAATACGGAATACTTACAAAATATCAAATTAAAAAAGGGAAATAATATAAATATATTCGTTGCTGACCTCGCATATTCATAAAAGTATTTTAAGCATGATAATAATCATGCCCCGGGATTACCGAAAACAAATTACAAAATGAAAGCTATGTGATAAATACAGTAGTCAACCCTCACTCACCCTTTAATTAAATAGCGCCTATGTTTGCGGTTAATTGGCGTGAGAGTGTTTATCGAGGGCTGGGAACGAGGGATAGAACAAAAGTCACGAAACATAACATCTAGAGGCATCATCTCAAGCGGCACGCGTCACAGCTACCGGCACGTGCTGCCACGACCGCTGCCAACCTTTATTTGTGAATATGTAACGTAAATGTATCTAATAAGAATTATGTACAACCTTCCACGCACACAACTGATATTATTATAGCTCACACCATCTGTTATATCACTTCAACACAATAATTGTAAAGTAAGAGTAAGCGTGATAGAGGTATAAATAAATAAAGGTTGCCTTGAAATTTATCAGAGCTCCAAGATATTATCTCAAGAGCAATCGACATAAATGTAATTTCTATTTATTATTAGTTCCAAGAGAATCACGAAAATTAAAACGAAAACACAAATATCACATAAAATAAAATCGGGGACAACTTAATTTTACATCGTATAAATCTCGGCAAAACTGCGACGAAAGCAAAATTCTCCCGAGAACTTTTGTGACTTCCACAAAAGATTTTATAACAATTCATTTCAGTCTCATAAAAAAGTTATCACGAATTCACAGAAATCGGGCAAGCTATTTTTCTGCCTGCGGCGGGTATGCGCCGTGGGAATGGCAGCCTAATTCCACGTAGATGTTTCAACCATAATTTAGTACTTATTTTAGCTTCATTGTAAAGTTAGTATATTATACACTTCAAAGAGTTTTATTAAAATACTTGTACGGCTGAATAAATCAGGCATAACAAGATGATGAAATGGCTAGTCAATTCCGTGTATGTCTAATTAACATGTTGACGCTCCATAACTAAACGTTTCAAACTGTGTTTACAAGACGCTGTCAAATAATTAGCATCGGTCAATAACACAGTGGGTCGCATGGTAATGGTCCACCATGTCTATACAGGCCGCGCGGTTGAGCGGTCACACCTCGCCGACACTCGACGACAGTCATTTACTCTAATTGCTTCACTAACAACAAATGAATCACTAATGTGACAGCCCCCGATACTGCAATTAAAAAATAATAACATCATAATGCCCCGTTGTAGCAATTTGTTGTCCGGCTCATGATTATTTAATTAAATCGACGGACTAATAATTTTGTAGGTTTACGATATGGCTATGCAAATTAATACCTTTTATGGACTACGAGTAGTATGTTTAGCATTTGTAAACTTTCGAATGTAAAGTTATGAATTATGATACAGCAATCATAGCCCATAAAATGAATTAGCACTTCAATTAATTAAATAAGCTGTTAGTGAGGGAAACGTTTTAATAATGAAGCTTGTTTGTGTAGCGAGCCAGTTATTCATGATAAATAAATAGGCAAGTAATTTGTCAACCTTGTCATCGGCACGATTAATATTTAATACCTGAATAGGCTGTTACACGATTTCAGGTTGAGTCCGTGAGCGTTGTTTTAGGATTAGCTCGGAGAGTAAACGTTCATTACGTGCTCAATTACCTTTGCTAAACAGACGGTCGAGTGGTCGCTAATACCGTACCGCATAGTTGGGCACTTGTCTTATTGCTTTCGCTTTAGCTTTGCTAAACGAGAAAACGACCGATTTAACAGCTTCCTCGATACATTAATAGGTACATTGTTAATAAATGTTGCAAAGTTAAAACAGAACGTACATTACACTACAATAATAACCACTTAGTATGATAATTTTATTGATAACAAGTGAGTGGTTTTTGCAGTTATTATAATTAATACATTAGAAAAACTTCCTGGTTTAATGTAATGTACTACATAATACATAATGCAGGCGGCGTTTAAACTAAAAGACCTGCGGATAGTTCTAGGAAAAATTATACGTACCTACTATGAAAGGTAAATTAAATATGCCCGTCTGTACTAAAGTTTGACTGCTGCTAAGTTCGCACTTATTCCTTTGTAACATACCCAAATTTGTTTTGCAGTAAACAAGGGATAAGTGCGTAATTAAGAGCTTTTAAACTTTTGTACACACCGGCATTAGATATCTATCAGTATTTGTGAAGCCTAAATCTTATCTCGGAAATAATATCAGCAGTCTTCATAAAGTTCTGACTGGTTTATTTTATTCCATACTCAATAGACCATGTCAACCTTGCTAGATATTTTCTATCAAAGTTACGCCTAAGGTGATGCTTACGACATTGTCGATCTAATCGTTCCTCATCCGGGTCGCTGGCGGCTCGCACAAAATTGCATTTTGTTTTTAATCTGCCAGAAGCCGCGAGCCCGGTGCGAACTTCAATTTGCCCAAGCTGTTTAATTTGCCTGAGCTGTTGTAATTAACAGCGACACGGTAGGTCATTAATTAAGTCATCAGACAAGCTACTGCGGCTTAACTCGCCTAGGATTAGATACCGCGATAATTAATGATTATCTTATACAGAGCAACGTAAGTTAGAGCTTGCGGTGTAGAGTTAGTTGTACATGTACCCGTAGTATTAAGTCTTTTGTGAACACTTGATCCAATAACGCGCTTAGTATTATGTTCAATTTGTTTTAAAAGTATCATTTAGTTAGCTAGCTTTGAAAAAGGCGTAAGCGCTAGTTAAACAATTAGAACTACTACAGCTCATTCTTACGTAACTTCCCAGTAGTTTAAAACTCATAGTATTAATTAAACGATAATGATTAAGCGATAAAAGAAAGACTCAAAGAAACTCCGTAAATAACAGCTGTTTGCTTTCATTGTTAAAGAAGCAAACCCAGTTCGTTACAAAAGAAACCGCAATATGTTCCGGATGCAGCTATTGTGTAAACAATTATTGTCAATGATACCTGATACCCAATAATCGTCATAAAGAAAAAAACTTGACGGCACGCACAAAAAGTCTTGCAAAAACTCAGCCACAAAAGAAATATTTCTATAGAGTAGTTAACTGCTGCGAGGCAACGACATAAAAAGACGATCTAATAACAAAAGTTAAATATAGCTATGGATGGATAAAAGATTTCATTCATTTGTTGAATAAAAAAAATATAGCTATACTTCCACAGCCTCTGTGGTGTGTGGTAGTTGAGCAGGTCGGCTCATAACCCGGAGGCGGCGGGTTCGATTCCCGCGGCAGGACAAGTATTTGTGCACAGAAAAAAAAGCGCAAATACCAACTTGTTCTGAGTTTGGATTTTGTGGGACCATGGTCATCGTAGTTCCTGGTTCCCTAGACACAGGGAATCCTAGTTAGGATCCAGGACCTATGTATGTGATCGTTGAGCCTTATTATTATTATTTATTTATTTATTTTCAATCTTAAATCTAAGTTTTTTACAATATTTTTATAAAATTAGTATTACAAAAATATAATAAAAAACCTAAACCTAGTTTGCCGCCAGCAGCGGGGCAAGGCCCAAGCTACCGGTGGTTAGGGTTGCAGACTGAGGAACCTCCTGACAATACGTGCCGTGTCAAGGAAGGAGTACTGCCTTCTGAATCTGACCCTTGATCCAACCAAAACGAGAGCCTCTCGAGCCATTTATTATTATTATTATTATTACATATCACTGAACATTTTTTTTAAAATCTATTTTAAGTAATTTATTTCAAATTTAGGTTGAATCCTAGCCGCATTACAGCTATAATATACATGTATATAATATGCACGCTGAACAAATCAATTTGTTTCCCAACAGTGCATTTTTTTTTTAGTTTATGGTAGTGACCCAATCTTCAAAAATATATTCTATACTAGAACCAATCACGAACAAGTTCTACGTTAGCGTGCAGATAAATCCAATGGACTGTAAAATAGTGACGATATAATTTTCTTTGACGACTTTGACATATTTGAGTGGGGAGAAATAGCGCTTGCAAATAAATATGAGGGATGTATGTAATCGAAATGTTTGTAAACGGGTGTCGCGTGTCAGGGGGCCATTACCTGGCTCGCATCGGGCATCGCGCCACCCCCTCACTGGTCATGTCTTCAGTAGCTCTACATCTACAAGAAATAAAGTCTACATTTCACGTGAAAGTTTGCATTCCACTACAAGTCGAGTAAAATATTACCTGTCTGACTGTAGAACAGTGCAATGTGAAACTAACAGTTTTTACGACTTATAGTCATCAATTTTTACGGCTAACATGGTACACCTTCGACTTGTAGACTGCGTCGTCGCTTAGCATCGGGCATAAAATCGTAAATTTTTATTAGTATGATTTTTATTATAATACAATGATTTAATGTTATAAGTGCAGTGATAATGCATATGACCCCAATAGTTAGTATGTTTATATATATTTTTC
Organism: Ennomos fuscantarius; assembly: GCA_905220475.3. Classification (NCBI taxonomy): domain Eukaryota; kingdom Metazoa; phylum Arthropoda; class Insecta; order Lepidoptera; family Geometridae; genus Ennomos; species Ennomos fuscantarius. Next base: position 7,202,817 of record HG992037.1, on the reverse strand, counting down.
TTGCGTTCACGCTATAACAGAAGGGTGATCACGGAACTTAGGATTGCAATGCAACAAGATTCCTAATTCAAAAATTTCTATAGTAACTATGTACATAAACTACGCATTGAAACTGTCAAACCCATGCAAATTAATGTTTCTTATGGTTGCAATCAAGTCCGTGATCATCATGGCTGATTATGGGTGTAATTTTACTCTACCAAGATGAGCATAAGTATCATTTTTATACAAATAAATTAATATTCTCGCGGAAAAAAGTGTGCAAATATATTAAGAAATATTTTTGTTTATACATATTTTAAACTTAAACTTTCTAAACACTATAAAATGCGCGTTGTAACAACCAGTCATTGTTTTCTTCAATGAATTGCCTGTCAACTGTGTTCATGAAACTGAACCTCTTTTAAAATGGATTTCCTTTAGTCATCGCATCACGGGTGAACGGATGGAACATTTCTTTAATTATTTTTCTGTTGTATTTATTATTGTCAGGAGAAGGTTCTCATGAAAGAAAAAAATTAAGAAAGAAGAAAGAACGGCCGCGGCCGCAACTAGTTGTTTAAATCATATAATTAGGGATACAGTTAGTTATATATTGATATGCATATATTTATAGACGTTTTATATTAGGTACCTACCTACCTTACCTATGAAATTGCCGTTTTGTTTGAAAAAAGTTAAAGTATTTTTTTTTTCGAACTTATTTATTTCTTTTATTCAAAGTAATCACCCCTGCAATCAATGCATCTTTACCAACGCTGTGGCAGTTTATGGATGCCCTTCTTGAAAAAATCAGCAGGACGGGAGACAACAAACTCTTCAAAGGCGTTTTGTACTGCCTCTCGGGAATTGAATTTTTTTCCCGCTAAAAAGTTGTCCAAATTTTGGAAAAAGTAATAGTCGGTAGGAGCAAGATCTGGTGAGTATGGCGGATGAGGGAGAGCTTCCAAACCTAACTCATGCAGCTTAGAGACGGTCTGTTGTACAGTATGGGGTCGCGCGTTGTCGTGAAGTAGCAGTGGAGACGACCGATTGACCAAAGCTGGTTGCAGACGTGCGAGTTTCGCCATCATTGTGGTCAGTTCTTCAATGTACACATCTGCAGTAATGCTCTCGCCGTTTTGTAAAAAGCTATGATGAATCACACCAGCACTAGACCACCAAACTGTGACCATCACCTTTCTAGGGGTCATTTTTCGTTTTGCACATTGCTTTGGTACCGAACCAGGATCTAACCAACTTGCTGAGCGCTTTCGATTGTCAAAAAGAATCCATTTTTCGTCGCACGTAACAATTCGGTTCAAAATTCCTTCATTTCTGTGCCTGTTAAGCAGCGCAAGGCAAGTCTCGACGCGTACGTTGCGCTGGCGATCGTTAAGTTCGTGGGGCACCCATCTATCAAGCTTTTTTATCTTGCCAATCTGTCGCAAATGGACCAATATTGTTTTGATGCTAACATCAAAAGCTGCTGCCAGCTCAGCTGTAGATTGAGATTCATCAGCTTCCACAATCGCCTTTAATTTATCATTGTTGACCAAAGTTTCCGGACGACCACGAGGTTCATTTTTCAAGTCAAAATTCCCAGAACGGAACCGAGCAAACCAATAACGGGTTGTACGTTCGTTTGTACAGTTCTCTCCGTAAACGTCGTTGATGTTACGTGTCATTTGTGCCGCGTTGGTGCCACGACGGAACTCATATTCCATAATTACACGAAATTTTAAAGTATCCATTAAGAGGAAAAATGTTGAAATGTAATGAAAATACAACGCTAATCAATAAACAAAAGACTTATATTGTAAATAGAATGTAGTAATTAATTGATATCCATATTCACGTAATCCGCAAATTACCTGCAAAATTAGCACATTTTCATGTGCAGACCCATTTTGAGATAAGGTTAAGATATAATCTTCGATTTTCTATCTATAATCTGCGATTTGAAAAGTGCGATATAGACACCTCGTCTAAATAAAAATTGCTATGACGCGGCTTTAATTACGAATTCAATGAGTAAATAAAATCCTATTCTACGACAACAGTAATAATTTTGTGCATTATGTTAAATAGGTCTCATGTAACTAAAATATTTTCAAATGAGAAATTAAGATATCTCAAACCTCAAACAGAGACAGTTTAATTTGTTTAGTTACCGGTCTTAGACAATCGAAGCGTGGTGAATATAGGTACTATACATGCGCTCTCGACCGATATAGTCGCAGTTAACTTCGTCTTCTCAGTAAATATTTACTTTGGACTGAGACGTGTGTTTAGCCAGTAACTATTGCGTAGTCTATGCTTCGGCGGTAATGGCTATTATGTTGCAAATGTTTTTGTTGTGTCATAAAATTAACGCTAAATGCTCCTTAATGTTAGCGATGGGTATTATGTTTATTTCATCAAAAAAAATTCTAGTTCAGGTAATAATTAATGGCTACTCCTCATGATTTTACCCGCGTGGACTAATTATATAATTTGTTTGTGTAGCTTTCACGTTAAAAAGACTAAACCGACTTTGAAAATTGCACCAAGTTGTTAAACATTATTTAGTGAAACAGGCACTTAATTATCTCGCAAATATTTCAATGAGAAAACATCAACAGTGGGTAAGATGCGGGTGAAAACGTGGGCGTCTTTAGCCTATTTTAGGCCTTCAACCAAATAATATTCTATTTAGAATTGTCAGTAAAGTAGTGAAACCAATCAATCTTTAAATTCAAAGTCTCACTCATATTTTGGCTATCTTTTCTCCGAAATGCTTCATAAGCATGTAGAAATTACATATTCCATTTAGCTTATTTGCGGCTAAGCTTATAATTAAGTTTGAACACCTAAAACCAAATGAAAAATTGAAAACACAAACCAATTATTCCTAAACTAAACTATAATATACGGCATTAAAATCCAGTACATGTCCATTAAACGGGACCATTGCGAAAGCTAATGTGGGGTAACCGAACGCTCACTGCCACTTTCCAAATAATAAATGAAAGCAAACCGTAAAGTAACGTAACCACGTCTAGCAAATGTCAGCAGGCATTTTATTACACAGAGCAAACTTATTTCCTTTTAGTGTAAACATGTGAACCGGTAATTCTACTATATTACCTAATCTGTGGCCGTATGATGTCAACGTCTTCAAGTAGGTATGATTTGTTAGCAGCGCGATTGACTCGTAAGAATAGCTAATACACACACTTGTGTACGAGTAGTTTTGGAGTGTATTTGACGTATAGTAGGCACTTACGAGTAGTCTTTCTGTTACAATAACCCAGTTTAATTATGTTATAGGCAATTAATGGTCAATCGAAGAACAGAAAAAAGTGATACTAGAAGTGCTCTCGAAGTATTTGAGGGAGTTTATAAGAGTTTTCCAGCACAGGTCGCGACGTCTCTTCAAAAGATCGCGATTCACGATGGCCGCGAGTGGCCACGGTCGATCGTGGCAGATCGCCGAGATACGTCGCGAGCTTCAGTTGTAGATCGTACCCCTTCGACAACGTTGCCAAAAGCACCCTCTTGGAAATTAGGGTCATAATCACATAATTCTCCAATAAATAAAGAATATTTTTCTGCAGATTTCACGTCGAAGCACTTGAGCGACGAAATCGCAATTCCCGCCACTCGAGGCACTTGGCACTCCTCGTAACGAGTCCTTGGAGGGCGAGGTAACGTTTGCCATTAAGATCAGCTTTGAGAGAAGTTTTATTTCCTTTGATCTCCTGCTTAAAAGCCTTTTCATTTCATTGCTGTCATCGTTTCTTATGCTACTGTTTTCATTATTTCATTATTCACGGTAGATGTAAATGCTAATATCAATTATAAAAATACAATAAACTATCATTTGTATGTTTGTTATTGGTGTGGCATTCATTCACGTCAAACGGCTGAACCAAATTTGATGTGGCACACAGATTAATACTAAGAGACTGAGACCAACATACTAATTGAAAAAGGGTCAAAAGCGGGTGACACCGCGGGGCATCTTTAGTGAAAAAAAAAATTGCTAACTAAACTTTATGGAGAGAATGAGCATAGCGTTAAAAATGTGTTTTAAAACTGTTGTCTTTGGTTTACTCATGATCATACCGAAATATCGAGAACTAAAACAAACAAATTAAATGGTAAAAATACCGCGTCATAAATGATTTCTAATAAATTTATATTCCAATGCTATTATTTCGAGTTATTAATTTAATTAGTTATGTTATGCAGACTTATAACCTCAACGAGAAAATCGTAAAATCACAATATTCATGAATTGCGCAGTAGCGCATGGGTAAGAACAGAACAAAATATTGGAAATATAAAATGCACAACTAGAAATGCCCCGGAAGCAAATATCACAGCCAGATGCAGCAGAACTAGGTACTCTCAGTTACGAAGGGGGCGAGGGGAGATGAATTGAGGAAGACGCCCGGTGGGATGGGAGCATAAACAGTAAAAGACCCGAAGTAATAAAATTTTAAGTGAAGTGCTGAGAGCTTTATAACTTTACGCACGGTTGTGTATAAACAACTGAAAAAAATATTAAGTCGATTACCTCAACCCAGAAACACGCCTGCATGCATAAAAAGAAAAGATTTATGTGAAATATAAATTTACTATGCTTGTAGGAGGACTTTCGATAAATATTTTCTTACAAAACTGTAGCTCGATTAGTAGTTACAAACATGATTTACTTCTGGCAATATGTAATGTTACTCAAACGATTTTATTCATAAAGTGGCAGACACAATTGCATAGTAGCAATTTCTATTTTAGCGTCATAAAATTGGGCTTATGGCAACGATAAAACGAGTGTTGTGTGGTTTTATTCGTTACCTGATGTGTCGATTCGTATCATAAAACGCGTTAAATTGATCTAGCACGATCAAGGGCGTACCCGCGACGTCTGGTGACGGGCGGTCAGCAGCAATTTTTGTAATTTCAGCCCACCTTCAACCCACCGCTTTTAGTGGCCTTAATCGTCCTCACAGACCGGCTCCTTCGACGTCTTGTAAGATTTTTTTTGCCATGTTTAAAGGTTTAAAATAAATTACCTACATTAATAACTCTTAGTAATCTTCAAAGAAAATCCAGAAAGATTATAGCCAATTGAACAACCACGTTAACGTACGCTAACGCTAGTAGTGCTTCTGTCATTGTAATTTATTAGTGAAGTCAATCAACGTTTCATTTTACGATAGACAAGTATTAATTCTAGCGCATAGTAACTAAGTATCCATACCTACATTAAAATTGTTCAACTTCAATTTATCAGCCGTATGATTTCGATTGCGTTATTGCCAATATCAATCAATCAATCTTATCTAAACGTGTTTGCAAGGCATTTATTAACTTGTACATCTTCAATCCGCAGCTTCGTAAAGACATAAATATTTATGAGACTTCAAAGAACTACACATTTTCTTTGTATACAAAACGAGTAAAATGGGTGAAATAAAAGTGATTCAGTGAAATGTTAGGCCAACAATAGAATCAGGCCAAAAACATTTACGCTTTAGTAGATAGAATTGTAGACAATTCTATAAGTAGAATAGCAAAATAGTTATTACAGAATCTTTATAGAAAAGATTCTGTGTTTGCGAAGTGTATAAACATTTCGAAAGTTTGGCTATATGGCGTTGGCAAATGCAGTAGGTTAAAAGTAAAATCCAAACGGCAATACGAGCTGTAATAAAAGTGAAACGAAGCGGTTTAAACTTTACCCAGGTAAGTATTTATGTCACAACGTGCTAACATCTTGGGGACGCTACAAGGGGGATGGGTCGCAGGGGTGTCTAGTCCGTACCAACGTACCGAGACCACGTAGACACTCGGTCGGTGATCTCAATCGTTGCGGCTTGTCCTCTAAGGCGGCCGATATTGATTTTATATAAGCACACACTGGAGCCCAATTCTAGTGCATTCGACACGTGTACAACCCTATTACTTACCCCCGACGTGCTCTTACTAGCTCAGGTCAATTACTGTTGCTACTAACTTATTGAAGCTTTATGGCTCCCTGGACACGCTGAGCCCGGTTTATTGGAGTATCGTGTATGTTCTCAATTGTTAACAATGTATTAGATACACGTGTATTAACAATATCAAAATGAATACTGCCGTTTATTAACGAAAACGAGTTAAAAATTTGTCTTTTAACTGTCATCGGTCACCATAACTATAGATTTTATATTGTTTTGCGATCATTTGGCAGTTAACGTGTTAAGCATAAAATAAGTGAAGGATTGAAATAGCTCTTTTTTTACACGACATTGAAACCATTGGAATAAACGTGTAGCTTAACGACTTACTGCCGTGTAACAAGTAACTTCTCATTCTCACAAAGATTATGGTGTGTATACAATGTAGAGCTCTGAGCCCAGCTAGCTCTAAAAAATAAAGAGATATAAATATTTAATAGCGATCTTCGCGCAAAATCCATGTACAATATTTTACGCCCGCCAACTTCTTCGTGCCATATCCAATCTTTCTCGACCGCTTATCAGGTAGACGGGCCTTGTCAAACTTTTCAAATTAGTTTTGAACATGCCTCATTTTTTATAAACAAAGTTAGGTAGCAAGCCATCTTTTATTCGGCTTTAGTTAAGCAAAACTTTTATTTCGTCGAGTCAAACGACTGATCAAAGAGTCACAATTTAGGGTTTTTATCAACATGGGTACGGTAAAACTGAATACCTACAGCTTTTAATCGCATAGAAACAGTCTAGTCAGCTAATGACTCACAAGTTGCCCAAAGTGTGACACTTTTATTTATGATTAACTCTTGATAATACCTACGATTTTACCCGTGGGAAAACGGTAACCTAAGCACCACGGGTACTCGTAATTGTTAATATTGAAGTAGTCTTTCGCCGCACCACAGGCGTCAAATGACATGGTTGACTTATTTATTGCTGGCGTCTTTTTACATTACATAGAATTAGTGGCGCATTTTTTATCAAAGATTTTTTAAAATGTTTGTTAAGTACTATGAAACCAAATTCGTGAAACAAAAACTTATCCATATGGTATATGATTTTCCTTGGAATATAACTGATTCCATTTCCATTATAGTAAGTATGATTTGAGTAGATTTTTAATTATTTAACGACACACACTTCTAACTAAAATTTAATGATTTCTCATTAATTCACTAATGTTTTTTCATTGATACGTATAGGTTTACTATATAAATAAACTTTAAATTATGGCATACACAAGTGTTGTACTGAAGTGCTCAGGTACTTTAACTAGTAGATACTCGTTAATGGTAGAGATTCCATACATAACTAAGGAATTTTATAATTTTACCTACTATGAAGTATGACCACATTAATCTACAGAATTTCAGATGAACAGTGCCAGTGCAGCTTTTATTGAAAAACATTCACATTCGATTGGTTAACTAACTAAAACTACCAGGTGCTTTGCTTTCAAGAAACCTATTGAAAAGTAATATATAAAAAGTAAGATGTCACTCAGTAGGTAGGTATCTATTATTACGGTATACATATCCTCTATAATAGAGTCTCCATGCTGGAATACCTAAGAATAGATGAAAATTAACTTACTTTGTCAGTCAATGTCAACAAGAAACGTTCCTGGCAAATTCCAATGAGGTGAAGTATTTAACCATACATAGGGCAATTAGCCCACATTTTAGTTATGTTTTCTTATGGCATGCAGGTTGAAAACTGCTCTCATTATTTAACCCTTAATTTACAACTCTATTTCAGTTACTGCTGCAATTAGCTGCACTTTTAGTGAGGTGGCATTGTTTCAATTGTTTATAATGTAGTCCAAATATCATTTTACTACAGTGTAATCCAAATTAAATGTTAAGTACAAGTATATAACTACTAAAAAAATACTAATTACAAAAACATGTTGACTCCATATTGATCACATTGACCTTATATTTAAGGTCTGTATTACAGAACGATGCTCAGTCATCGATCAGTGCTCAGGCAGAGATTGCATTCAATAATTGGTCACTTTATGAATGAAATCTCTGCCTGAGCACCGATCGATGACTGAGCATCGTTCTATAATACGGACCTTAGAGAGACAAATTACAGTTATTTTTCACATAATCTAATATATCATAATCTGTGACACATTTCACATAGTGTGAATGTTTTATTAGTATGATAATTACTTAGAAATTTAATAATATAAATCATCTAATTAAAATTAACATATTACAATAAAGTACTATTAAAAGATTGTAAATTCAAGAAGTTGGGAGAGGATGATACATATATCATCCTCTCCCAACTTCTTGAATTTACAATCTTCATCATTGGTGACAGACAGATATATTAAATTTAAATCTGCCTCGAAAATACAAATAAATTATTTGCTTGAAACAAGATTATTTACTGTCATGAAATGACAGTATTATGTTTTCTAATAACTTCAATTTCCATTAAGCATGCAGTTAACAAAAAGTAAGTACTTAAAAACAGTTAACTTGATAGCATTGGTCATATTAATGAGTTATGCACTTTTGGACTTGCTAGTTTGATTGCGCTCATCATATGTACAGGTTTCCGAGTATCTAGTTCAAGTGCTTTGTTTGTATCTTATATTATAAGAATAAATACTTATAATAATACTTGCTTGTGTCTAAGCAATTTGTCTCAGGTTTTATCAGACAACAGTTGGTAAGCGGAACATAAGAAAATTTTTGGCACTTAAAAAATCACAATAACCAATGATGGTAGCCACCTACCTGTAGATAATATAGAAGAATAAATAGATTCTAAACAACAAAAAAAAAATTATAGCACTGACTAATACCTGTATCTATTAAAAGCAAGATACATTCTTCTGCTACAAGCTGCTTGCAATAAAGTTGGCAAAGGATACCCAAGGGGAATGTCAGAATTATAAAATTCAGGGTAGATAAAAATCTCATAATAATAGGTAACATTGTAAAAAACACATTAGTCCACTACCTACTTCCTAGTAAGGTAGAGTTGGTCTAGATCTAGTGATTATAGCCATATGAAAATAAAACAAAACTTTACAATTTGTCATGATTCATTCATATCAGTGAACACTTTCCATAGTTAGGTATTTGATAGAATTAATAAAGAGAAATTTAGTATGTCTTTCATTACACATTTTTTACTGTTTAGGCGTGGGACTAAATTAGAATATGAAATTGAAACAAAGTCTTGTTCTTGAAGATTGTAAATGTGTCTTGCGGATCATTAAAGATTGGTAACTAAGTAAAACCGAGGTTGATAAAAACAGATTTTTAATATTAATGAATTAAGTGACAAGCTAATTGTTTCCCTGATGTTAAGCGACATGGCTATAAAATCATAATATAAAGTGTTAATATAGTACCTACTTTATTTTGGGATGAATAAAACCTTTTTTTTAATATGGTGTGGTAGTTACATGAACAAGTTATAGTGCCATTATTGCACATGTACCGTTACATTTATTTACAGTTGTATGATTCTACTGCGCATGCCATCTAACCACCTTCAGATCAGCCATTTTTCTGACATCACCACCAGTAGCATAGTGCAGCTGAATTTTACTACAATTTGTCAGACAATAAGCCATCTATATCTTATTAATAATGAAATATTGCTACTTTTGTATTAGGTAAACAACAACAACCTGAGATATTAAATATGTATATAATATAATATATGAGTAATTAAATCCTCTAAATTAGACAATTTACCAGCTGTGTACTGCCAGAGAAATCTCTATTCCAGACTATCACCTATCTCGATTCCAGAGATTTCTCTGGCAGTACACAGCTGGTATAACAACTATGGGTGTACATTTACAGTATGTGACCATAAAATTAGCTTATAACCATTGAAAGCAATTGCATAAGTGTTGCACACCAAATATAGTGAATAGAACCATAGGAACCAGTTTGAGCTTATAACGTACGCGCGCCGCTCCACCGAGACACAAACGGTATGCCTGTTGCCATAATTTAATACGATAGCAGGGAATGTAGTTTTATTGTGCACATACGAGACTTCAACATGCTCGACATTTTGCCATTCGGACGGCGCGATAAATGAGCACAAACAAGCGAAAGCCACTTAGACCAAATTTACACTTTGTGGGAGACCGCGGCAGAGTCGCTCGGCGAGAGCGCATTAGCGCTATGACAGGCGCGCCTGAAGTCAGCTGCTCGACACATACGTACGCACGCACGAACACGCTCGCAGAGATAACAATGCACTATGGCTATTATCGCGCAAGTAATCAAATAAGCCGATACTTACAACTGCATTCATTGAAAAACTAATTATTAAAACTTATTAGCTTTTTGCCTTTCTTTTACACATAGGGTTCAAACGATGGGTCAATGCACTTCCGAGGCGACGACCAAAGCGATTACCAAGCGCCGTTTTTATAATGGGATACAAATAAAGAAGAAACTGAGTATCCTGCCGTATGAAATCGATTATTTACCTACAACCTTTGCGTAACGAAATGATTTGCATACAAAGGTGTATTAATATTTTCAGAATTGAAGTATGTATTACGTGTAGATAATACTTAGGTGATTACTCAATTTCTATATTAAACATAAAAACGATAACTCCAAGGTTTGTAGGTCATTATGTAAATGTAAACAACATCGGTATGAGATACACGTACGTAGGTACACCAGGTAAGTAGTTATAGAAAAGCAATTAGCGGAATAGGTACCAGTATCGGTAGCAGTCTTGAGCTTTTGTTATCGTAATCTATTGTTGTGAAACTTACGATTTGGAACGCATGTAATTAAAAGCGACTTACCTCGAGGTCTTCATAGGTGCGAAATGCCATTATGGCGAAACCATCGATGATGTCCTCCTCTCCGAGCGGCTCCTTTGACTTTTTTCTCCTGGCCGGAGGACGAGGTGGCTTCTCTCTCGCCGGAGACTCGTCCTCGCCGCTGTCCCCATCCTTAACTTTGCTCTCTCGCTGTGCTTGCATGCGCTGTGCCCGCTCCCTTCGCCTGTTTCTCTGATTGCGCTGCTTCACTTCGTTTTCCATCGTTCGCACATTATTCGAAAATCACTCGACCACCGCGCTTCACTACACTAAAGTCCGCACTACACATTTATCACACATGGTACACCGACGTTTTTAATGAAAGATAACAAACAAAATACAAATCTTGCACACAGAAAAAGACACAGGCCGTTTCCAATGGCGGATCGTACACCGTTGCCGCATTGCAAGTAAAATGGCCGCGTAGCACTCCACGGGCAGTCTTGTTTCACATTCACGTGAACGGCGGCATTATTCTACTTATACTAACACATACTATGATGTATTTTAATAAGAACTAAAACAATAATACAATAAATTAACTTTATACATTATTCTCTGGAATCAGTCAATAGTCAATACAATGAAAGGTGTTGTACGACGCCAACGCTGCGCGCGGTCGCGATGGTGAACTAAAGCAACGCTACCAACATAACAAGACGACATTCCGCGATATCGGGCGTCATTGGCAATGTGGCGCTCTACTATTCTCTTTTAGCGTATAGGTTTATCTCGCTCACACAGTATACTTAGATAATTAATATGAGTAATAAAATATACAGCAGTGACAATGTAAATAAGTAACATTATTTAAAACCGTCTTTAGTTAAGTTTTTAATACATAATTATTAGAACACAATTTAAAAGAGTAGCAACTGGGGAAACGTCAGAATACGTATGTTTGATTTCGTATGTTGGTACAATAAGTCAACAATGCTTTCCAACTACGAGCACTGTGTGCTTTTTTGGTACAATTTGGTTAAGTCTTCGACACAGAGCATGTTAACTTGCCTCAAAATATGTTGTTGAATTCTCAGTAATAAATTGAAGTTTGTGAAATAGGTCCATTTGACGTTTCATTGTTACGATGCGTTCACAAAAAAGTTAAAAGTTCTGAAGATTCTTGGTTTCATTCGACACAGAAGTCACTGACTGAAGTAACTCATTTATTGTTTCAATTCATTAAGATTATAAGGTTCGTATTACAGAACTATCAGTCGTGGATTAATACTAAAGTAGAGATTTTATTCCTTATTTCATCATTTAGTGAATGGTGGATCGATTACCGTGATTCAAATTCAAGACCTCAACAACAAAGAACAATTACAGCAATTGTATTTTCTCTAATCTGTGGGCAGAATGGAGGAATGACCCCAAAGCACAGAATATACAGTAGTACCACCAAGAAGGTTACATCCTCAATTCTCTTGAGTACCGCTATCAAAACCCCTATTGTAAGACCAAAAGTAAAAGATGAGATGGGAGTTTTGGTGGGAACGCGAAAAAGATTGCGTCACCGCATTGTATTATTTTCCAAAACTTGTGTTATTTTCAGTGTTAGTGCATAAAATTGGTGGCATTCTATTCGTTAAGTGCTGGATTACAGGCGTGAGTGTGGGAAAATGGTATAATGATGGTGAAACGTTTCATTTCGTCTTGTTTCCAAAACTCCATAGAAGCTTCAAGTAAAGTTGCCACCACTTTACTAGGAGTATGACTTTGACTAGACTATGACTTGATTTGATGACTTCGACTCTGACTTGACACATATTTGCGTGAAATATCATTAACTTGATAAATTATCAATTACTTGACACTGGCTAAATACACGGAGGTGTGGAGCCAAAAATTAAAAAAAAGTAAAAGATGGAATTTTGGCGGCAACACGAAAAAGATCACGTCACCGCATTGTCTTATTTTCTAAAACTTGTGTTGTTTTCAGTGTTAGTGCATAAAATTGATGGCATTTTATTCGTTAAGTGCTGAATTACAGGCGTGAGTGTGGAAAAGTGGTACAAATGATGGTGAACCTTTTTTTTTCGTGTTGCTTCAAAACTCCATAGAAGCTTCTGGTAAAGTTGCCACCACTTTACTAGGAGTATGACTTTGACTTGACTACGACTTGACTTGATGACTTCGACTTGTGACTTGACACTAATAGGACAAATAAACATTCAGTACATACAAGTGAGGATGTAACCTTGTATATTATTAATTACTTAATATGTTGGTAATTACATAGTGGTAATATGGCTTGCAGTGTCCAAAAATAATTATCTTATACCGACGTACCTACCTACTTCAAATATTGCTTATTCACGATTAACTTGAATAAAAAACAAGTTGCGGTACTATTTTTTTCTTGACTAATTGACTTGGTAGGTAACACAGTTATTTGTGGTAGATAACTAATATTTATTATCACACAGAAAACATAACACGTTCTGATCAAAAGCAATCTACTATACAAGGTGGAATTTAATTCGTTATTTTCCTTTAATGTATGTATTCAGTCCATGCTATAGAATGCTCCCATGTAACTAAATAAAATAATATTTATGAAATAAAACTTATATCTAGGTATTATCAAATTTAAATTCTAAAGAAAAGCCTTGTTACATTCATAAAGCAGGTGTTTTATTGCCTACGAAACATTTACAAAGCACTCAGCTGGTGCCCGCGCTGTGTGTACCGTTAAATAGACATTTCGGCTGTCATGCAGTTATTTTAATAGACAGACAATAGGCACTAAATACTAAAACAGAAAACAATATATTTTTTAATTGGACCTTGTATACTAATATTCTATAGCATGGTGTGAGTACATACATTTAAGGAAAAGAGTGAATGAAATGCCACCTTGTATATAAAGATTTTTTTCTATGATCCTTACAAGAAAGAAACAGGATAAATGAAAACCTAAAGTGTTTAGATTGCCAATTTTTTTTACCGACTCTACATATTTTCTAAAATGTAAATGTCATATTAATGAAAATTTTTTCAAAGCTCAGGGACTGTATTCCGGTAGCAAAAACGGTACCGTCGCGTTAAAAAGATTTAACATAACTTTAACAAAAGGAGCCGTTTCAATTCAACCATTGCTGTGCTTATGAGATATTTCAGCCAATTGTGAATCGATTTTGATGACTCTTTCTTATTCTGTCAAGTCATTGAGGAAGGTTCCGTTTTGTTGAGGATCTGATGATGAAGTGTCTACTAGATACTTGACAAAAAACAGCTCGTGTAGCGCTATTAGTGTATTGAATTGGAGATTACATGACATAGCTATTAAAGTACTTGTCAGTGGTGCAAGCCGTGAGCTTTGGAGATATCCTACGTCGTAATTACGTTATTGTATAGAAGATTACAAAAAAAAAAATTAAAAAAATTCTCACTAAGAAATTAAGGCAATTATAAAGCGCGTAAAGCTTTTTTTTCTCAAGGATTGCATATTCTTTAAAATAAATTTGATGTTTTCTTTTAGAACAAACCTTAATTGCCAAGGATATCTGGTAGATAGGTGGTTTGGTAGCGTTGTTCTCATTAAAACCTAACTTATCTTAACTGTCAAGGAATGGTGTATTTTACCCCACCCTGTATACAATTTAAAGAAAGTCATTTTAATTTACATCTCTATTTCCGTAGTCATGACATGCAAGCGTGCGTAAAGTATTTTGTGTAAATGTTATAATGAATAATCATGTACCTTGATGGAATAATGACCCTATAAATTCTAATAAAAAAATTAAAAAAATTCAATATAAATCTACCCTTTAAATTATGAAATTGCTATTTTTTTATGAAACAAAGTTCCCGTATTTTTTTCTATATTTTTTATTCTATTAATCAAAGTAATCACCCATGCAATCGATGCATCTTTGCTAACGCAGTGGCAGTTTATTGATGCCTTTCTTGAAGAAATCAGCTGGACGGGAGACAACAAATTATTCAAAGGCAAGGCAAGACATTATCGAAATTCTGGAAAAAGTAGTAGTCTAGGTACAAGGTCTGGTGAGTACGGCGAATGACCGAGAGTTTCCAACTTCAGTTCTTTTAACTTGGAGACCGTCTGCTGTTCAGTACCTATGAGGTCGCGCATTGTCCTGCAGGATCAGCGGAGACCACCAATCGACTGAAGCTGGTTGGGTACATGCTTCTCCATAATTGTGTTCACTTCTCTACAGTGGACATCTGCAGTACTTCCCGTTCGGTAAGAAATTGTGCGGCGCTAGACCACCATACAGTGACCAACACTTTTCTAGGGGTAAGTTTTCGTTTCGGACATTGTTTAGATGCTGAAACCGGATCCAACCAACTTGCTCAGCGCTTGCGATTGATAAACAGAATTAATTTTTCGTGCGAGTCAAAATTTATTTATTTGTGTACCCGTTGAGCAGTACAAGGCACGTCTTAACGTGTACTACGCGCTGGCGATCATCGAGTTCGAGACTTTGTCAACGATTTTTATCTTGCCAATTTGACGCAAATGGACCTTTATTGTTTGGATGCTAACGTCGAAAGCTGTTGCTAATTCAGCCGTAGATTGAGAATCATGAACTTTCACTATCGCCTTTCATTATCGACCAAATGTGTATTCATTTTCGACCAAAGTTTTCAGACGACTACGGGGTTCATTTTTAGGCCGAAATTTCTAGAATGGAAGTTGGCAAACCAATAACAGATGGTACGTTCATTTGTAGTGTTCGCTTCGCTTTGTATAACGTCGCTTTGCTTCCACGACGGTACACATTTTCCATAATTCATCGAATATTTAACGTATCCACGATGATGAAAAAACTCAAATGCGCTATAATCAATAAACAAATAACTATATTCAAAAAATGCTTTTAATTTAAAATTAATTTGAAATTAAAATATTCTGATTTGAAATGACAGCCAAAATGGCAATTTCATAGGTACATCATACCTATTATCTTTGTGTATGTTCTGTAGCCATAATAATGAAATTACTTATACATAAATACACAGGGCTGATTTGTTAACGTCACAGTTTCACAAATTCATATAGAATGTTGTCTCATTTATTGGTGTCATCGTCAGTCATGTGTGAGAGGCCGTGCCCTCTTGTCGTGTATTCGTGTTCTCTATGATTATATTATAGAACAAACCAGATAAAAGTGATATAAAATAAGTCTGTAGAGTTTATCGTTTTGTGCAGGTGAGGTGATAGATAAGTACATAGTGGTATTATAGAAAAATACTTGTCTATTATTAATTATATGTTTCTAAGTACCTACTTACATATTATTTATTGATTCGCCAGCAAATTAAATAAGTAAACAGCTGTGGGAAGAATTAAGGTGTTGATATTTTATTTTAACATTTACTGCAATATTGATATAAACTTATATAAAACCTTTTAATTTAAACATAGACGCGCTATAGCCATTAATTGACCTTTAGTTTACTTAGGCTAAATATTATAATTTTTTTATTATAGTTATAAAGTACCTACCTATCGGGACAAGTCTTAACTGAGTATACATTACATAAATTAAATATATATTACAATATAAATAATTGATGTATATACGTAATGCCATAACTGTGATAATGTTAATTCATTGCTATTTATAGCATCTGTCGATCGAATCATATCGATTAAAAAAGTGAAATCCACATAAATTCAGTACCTATATAATAATACTCACGCGTAGATAATTTTGATGGGTAAGTACTTATATTTAACGAGCTTGTGCCCGCAGCTTCGCCCGCGGCGTGGCCTATGGGAAAATAATTCAAGCACCCATTTCACCCTCTTAAGGATGGAATTTCGAAAAATCCTTTCTTAGCGGATGCCTACGTCATAACATCTACTCGTACCTGCATGCCAAATTTCAGCCCGACCCGTCCAGTGGTTTGGACTGTGCGTTGATAGATCACTATGTCAGTCAGTCAGTCAGTCACCTTTGACATATATATATTTAGATAGATATCATAGTGGCAAATAATCACTTTTTTAACGGGCTAAGTGTCTTCATTCTCAATTCTTAACTAACTAAATACTACAATAATATAACAACTACTATTAAATATCTAACTTCACTACCTACTACAAAAAATAACACATTTAGTCGTGATGACCTATAGATAGTACAAATGCTTTTTTTTTAACGTGCTAATGCTGTTGGGTTTTGCCGACTTATACAGCGTTTCTTGGCAGGACAGTGCACACGTTCCACTCCCAGTATGTAGCGTAAGTAACACGCTGGCAGCATTGCTCCGTTGAATTGCAATGCTGATTCGTTGTGCCAAATAAGTGCCAGCATTTTGCTAATTTGCATTATGCTAATCAGTTCCATTACAAATTTAATGTTTTAATTTTAACTCAATTTGTAGGTAATTATGTTAGCAACATGCTAATTCTAATGTAGTTAAATATTGAAGCGTGTGCCATAAACCAAATATTTTCTTATTTGTGAAACTATTCTAATGCATACTTTAATACTGACGTCTAGAAAGAGTAGACTAAATATTCTATCTATCAGACGTTAGACTCAACCGGTGCTGGCTTATCTAATCCAGGGCCGAGAATTTCACATGACACGAGGATAAAAGCTTTGTACCTACTCAGTAGGCAAGATTCTTTGTACTATTTAGAAATGTCGCTAATCGTTTGAATGATTCTACAAAGCCACCGATTAAAAACTCCTAATTAAGCCACCATTTAAACCAATTGTTCTTTATATTGTTTAATTTAAGTAGAACCTTTACCCCAAGTGCTGGTACGATTACGGTGTTGGTTATTTATGCTAATAAAACGTTAGCCCGCCAACCGAACGTGCTTTGTTTATTTTCTTTTTAATTTTTATAATGCCAGCAAACGCGTTAACATCGAGGGGTGGCAAAAAGAAACAGACCGGCGACCGCCCGGGATAAATACACTTTTTTAATACTTTTTTCTTTTACAACGAACGGTCTTCCCCTCTTCGTAAATAAAATTGATTTGAGTCCGTGTGAATTGATTTTGAGATTTCATATTTTAATCATTTATTCTTTAACTTTAGGGTGTATACGAATTATGATCCCGTAAAAATCTATGTTCTTTACGGGAAGTTCTCTAATCGCTCTGGTTTTTTGCAGCTCCATCTTCAAAATGAAGGCTGTTACCCTAACTAGAGCAATCATATTGTCAGGAGTCATCGGTATCCTCATCTCCACGTATGCCTTGTATGTGGAGATGGCAGCCGAGATCCACCCTGGATATGAAGCCTTGTGTGATATATCGGAGTACGCTAGCTGTTCCCGTGTCCTGACTTCAGAGTAAGTCATCATTCATCATTGGCATATGGCTCTTGGCCAGGTTTTCCTGCAAGAGTTTTGATGTCGTATATCTTGCAATAGGTCATACACGGCTGCGCGTCCATACTCGCAGACATCCTTCTGCCTACGTAGCAATCCATGTGGCTGAACCTAAAAACTTAACCCTCGATTATGATTTGATCAGAACTTTTGAATGTTTTTGCACGTTGTACTAATTTTAAGACCTTAGATTCTAGCGCTGTGTTCAACGTAAAATGTAATTTTTATTTAAATTAAGAATATTTTAAATGAATGTAATGAATTCACGTACCTATCATGTAGGCGATACTTGGCGTAGAACAGCGAAAAGACATCGAGAATCGGCGTATCAGCGAGACTGACAAGTAACGGAAACTGATCAGTGATACGCAATTCCTCATTTATGTTGAATAAAGACAAAAATGCTTTACAAAAATTCTTAAATTGTTGGCTAAATGAATATAGAAATCAAGTTTTATTCAAATGCAAATTAAGACCTTTATGCCAGCATTTATAATGCATATTTCGGCCATTTTAACTTGCATATAATCTGGTCTCTACAACAATGAACTACGAGTATATAGCAATTATTGTATCATGAAAAAATTTTATTGCAGATATTCGAAAGGATTTGGTCTGTTGCCAGAAGAGTCTCTTTTCGCCGTACCCAATTGCATCTACGGGATAGTTTTTTACTGTTTCATGATTTTGTTATGTAAGTATAATCTTGTCGTGTCGTAGGTACTCGTGTTTTTATGAAGTGCAGTCAAATATAGATAAGTATGTAGATATTCGAATTTATTCTATTGAAATTGGTGTTCCAAGGAATACCTTGATAATATTTGCATTTGCACTTCGCTGGCTAAGTACCGTAATCTTTTGGTCTCTGTTTTTACACACCTGTAGGTTAGGTATTTCATTTTACATATTCCTCAAAATGTTATAAGTACGAGACTTATGAAATGAACTTACGGATCATGGACATAGAGTGTCTATTAAATCATTTTATTGAGCATGGTGAATTTTTTAGATAATGTTGACTAAATCTAGGTTCTGCCCGCGGCTTCGCCCACTTTGGCTTTCTTTCAAGCACCATTTATTTTTCTGGGATATAATTAACTTAACCCTCCTTTTTTGGGACCCGTGTAAAAAGCGTCATAAATAATTAGGTCACTTTTTAATCCTTTTTTATAATTTTTTAAGTGGCCTTGTGCCGTCTTCTGATGTAGGCATGGTGAGAGGCAGGGATGAAATCAGAGATTTTTCATACTTCTGGTAATTGTCATCAATATTTTATGTTGACGCTACAGATAAAAACAGAGATTCCAAATAAGGCTTTTTGTCAATATAATTTTATTTGAAAAATTTACTGGTACCTTACTAATATAACCGGGTTTGCAAACGTGGTTCCGTATATAAAAAAGTTTTAGAACAAACCTTTCTCCCCATTTTCACCCCTTCAAATTAACTCTGAAACAAAATATTAGGTCTTTACCTATGAAATTGCCGTTTTGTTTGAAAAAAGTTAAAGTATTTTTTTTTCGAACTTATTTATTCCTTTTATTCAAAGTAATCACCCCTGCAATCAATGCATCTTTGCCAACGCTGTGGCAGTTTATGGATGCCCTTCTTGAAAAAATCAGCAGGACGGGAGACAACAAACTCTTCAAAGGCGTTTTGTACTGCCTCTCGGGAATTGAATTTTTTTCCCGCTAAAAAGTTGTCCAAATTTTGGAAAAAGTAATAGTCGGTAGGCGCAAGATCTGGTGAGTATGGCGGATGAGGGAGAGCTTCCAAACCCAACTCATGCAGCTTAGAGACGGTCTGTTGTGCAGTATGGGGTCGCGCGTTGTCGTGAAGTAGCAGTGGAGACGACCGATTGACCAAAGCTGGTTGCAGACGTGCGAGTTTCGCCATCATTGTGGTCAGTTCTTCAATGTACACATCTGCAGTAATGCTCTCGCCGTTTTGTAAAAAGCTATGATGAATCACACCAGCACTAGACCACCAAACTGTGACCATCACCTTTCTAGGGGTAATTTTTCGTTTTGCACATTGCTTTGGTACCGAACCAGGATCTAACCAACTTGCTGAGCGCTTTCGATTGTCAAAAAGAATCCATTTTTCGTCGCACGTAACAATTCGGTTCAAAATTCCTTCATTTCTGTGCCTGTTAAGCAGCACAAGGCAAGTCTCGACGCGTACGTTGCGCTGGCGATCGTTAAGTTCGTGGGGCACCCATCTATCAAGCTTTTTTATCTTGCCAATTTGTCGCAAATGGACCAATATTGTTTTGATGCTAACATCAAAAGCTGCTGCCAGCTCAGCTGTAGATTGAGATTCATCAGCTTCCACAATCGCCTTTAATTCATCATTGTTGACCAAAGTTTCCGGACGACCACGAGCTTCATTTTTCAAGTCAAAATTCCCAGAACGGAACCTAACAAACCAATAACGGGTTGTACGTTCGTTTGTACAGTTCTCTCCGTAAACGTCGATGATGTTACGTGTCGTTTGTGCCGCGTTGGTGCCACGACGGAACTCATATTCCATAATTACACGAAATTTCAAAGTATCCATTATGAGGAAAAATGTTGAAATGTAGTGAAAATACAACGCTAATCAATAAACAAAAGACTTATATTGTAAATAGAATGTCATATTTTTAAAACAAAATTAATTTGAATTTAGAATTCATAGCCAATCAAAACTTTTTTTTGTTTGAAAAAGTCTGTACTGCAATACGGCAATTTCATAGGTAAAGACCTATTATTATTGTGACATATTTTTGTTTTATAAAGTATATACTAATACGTACCGATTTTCATCACTCTATTAACTTTAAAAACAAAGAACTTTCTGTAAAAAGTTTCATATTTTATATTTACTTATCATATTTTTAAGAACATCTTATAACGTGACCTTGTTTATTGTTTCTTACTTCTTTAAGGGATAAAATTCAAAAAATTCTGAGACCAGTATCTGTTTATTTTGTATATTCTTTATACGTCATACTAATTTTATTTATACAAATATCAAATTACAATATAAAACCGACAATTTTTTTTCATTTCCTTAAAAACTTTAAATCGGCGTTTAATAAATAAAATAACAATAAACTAAAACATAGCAATACAAATATATTTAAAGTGGTTTATATGTGTCAACTTTGAAAACGATACATTACGATATGTAGGTATATCATACAAACGTATTTTACCTTCTTTTTATCACTATTTAAAAGTAAAATTTTCAAAAATCGTTTCATAGCACAGATTTTTGTCATAAAAGTAAGCCTCCAAATTACAAGTCTCTACACCCAACGGTTTGAACTGCACGTTGTATGACAATCAGTCAGGACTAAACCTTTTTATATAATAGATGTAATATTGACTGGCCCGATAGCTCAGTTGGTAGTAGCCCTGCCTTCTGAACTGTGGGTTGTGGGTTCGATTCCCACCCAGGACAAACATTTGTGTGCTGAACATAGGTGTTTGTTCTGTGTCTGGGTATCATATTGTATTCTATGTATGTATTTACAAACAAAAAAGTATCTAAGTATTGTATCAGTTATCTGGTTCCCATAGTACAAGCTTTGCTTAGTTTGGGGCTAGATGGCGTTGTGTGAGATGTCCACACATATTATTATTATATTATATTATATTTATTGAAAAAACATCTATCGAGTTAATTTATCAAGCTGCCAGCAACAAGGTTTTATTGACTTTTCTCGTGCATTTTAATCAAACATTTACATTTAACGATTATTAACTTAAAATAAACGATATTCTTTATTTTTTATTCAATTCGAAGATTACGGCCTTGGTTATTATTACGAAAGTACCTATTAATAAAAGTACAAGTTTTTATATATTCGCCTTCAAGTTTTGCGTATGCGTCTATAATTACATATTTATTATCGTGGTATTAATGAACGTTTAAATTCCACTGGCATCAAAAGCACTACCTAGCTTCCTACACGGGCTGACAGCTGGTTATATAAAAAATATAGTGTCAGATGCGTGCTTTAAATTGTATAAGTACCCGTGTAATCATTATTTACCACATGTCTCAATTAACGAGTACAATAATTAATAGCTGACTGCATTTTTATAATGACGTACCGTCGATATAACCAATTAATATAAATAGATACCTACTATGTTATATATACTATTTGGTATTATTTTATGCCTTGGACAAAGGTTTAAATATGTCTAGAAGATAGACGGACGTAGTAGTAATGGTTACCCACCAGTAACCACTAATATACAAAAATCAAACTAGGTGGTAGGACTTTGTTGCAAAGTTCGTCTAGGTAGGTACCACCGCTTTGCCAGTTATTCTGCCGCTAAGCAGTAGTGCGCAAGCACTACTGTGTTCCGGTTTGAAGGGCACTGTAGCTAGTGAAATTACTGGGCAATTGAGACTTTATGATCTGATCTCACAGTCGAGTAATCTTATTACCAGACTGTGCTGATGTCTCAGGATGATGTGCGCAGTGCAGTATCGCTTGAAACTCTATGTTTTAGGGTTCCGAGTGACACTGTTCTGTTATGGGCGGCCGTGGCGCTTAACATCAGGTGAATGTGTGATGTGATGATGATGTGCGCAGTGCAGTGTTGCTCGAAACTCTATTTTCCGATTTGACCGGTTCCGATTGACACTATTCTGTTATGGGCAGCCGTGGCGCTTAACATCAAGTGAACGGCTAGCTCGTCAAATCACTCACTAACATAAAGAAAAAAAAAATCAAAGGCTGTGCGTTTGACTGGAATACCATTACGGCTGAACCGATTTGAATACAATTTATGTACATAAATTGTAATTACTAGGAACATAGGATAGGTTCTTTTCATCCCGGAAAATTTAGAATTTCCGCGGGATAGTGGGTAAGTTATAAGTGAAACCACGGATCATCTTTAGTAAGGAAGTAAATAAGTGTTTATTTTTATATTGCAATAAAAATATGTAATTTATGCGAAACGAGTCCAAAGCGCAAATAAATTCATTAAGTTATTCATTAAAATACTATATAAATAAGGAGCTTCTGCCCGCAGCTTCGCCCGTGGCTTGGCCTATGGGAAAATGATTCAACCACCCATTTCACCCTCTTAAGGGTGAAATTTCGAAAAATCCTTTCTTAGCGGATGCCTACGTCATAACATCTACCTGCATGCCAAATTTCAGCCCGATCCGTACACTGGTTTGGGCTGTGCGTTGATAGATCACTATGTCAGTCAGTCACCTTTGAGTTATAAATATTTATATTACTGATGATAATAAATTCAAACAATTCTCTTGCTGTCCGTTAACAGATCCCAATAAATCAATGCAAATTCAATTAATCAATCGACCTAAGTCCATAAGTACTTTGAGAGTAAGTAATTAGGTACTCGCATATATTTTTTAAATGCTGTCTAGGCCTACATAGACAATTTTTGTAAATAATGTAATGTAGTAAACACATCAAAATATGAATGAGTAAAAATCTATAAAGCTGATATTCAATGCAAAAATACTGTTTATATTTTACTTATGTAACCAAGTAGTTACTCGCTACATTTAAATGCGAAACTTGCAAATGCAGTTGATACCATACCACAGTGTAAACTGCATCCATAAAGTAACGAGATTTAATGCATTTAGAGCTCTAATCTAAAAGCAGCCGTGGCCGTCCGCCCACGTTCCGCTCGAAATTTCGCGCCGCCTACCGTGGCAACTTCGTGACTTTACTGCGAGAAAAATATTGCGAAATCTCAGATTCACAGTCCGCCTATTTGGTAGCTCACGAGCTGTGAATAACAGTTATCGTAATGTTCGGGAAGTACCGAGTGTTGTTTACGCGGCCGGTTAGCTCCCTTCGTGTTTATGATTGTTGCGGCTTGGAAGCTTCGAACTTTCCTTCTGGGATT
Organism: Ennomos fuscantarius; assembly: GCA_905220475.3. Taxonomy (NCBI): domain Eukaryota; kingdom Metazoa; phylum Arthropoda; class Insecta; order Lepidoptera; family Geometridae; genus Ennomos; species Ennomos fuscantarius. Next base: position 7,178,806 of record HG992037.1, on the reverse strand, counting down.
GCAAATCGTAATGTTGTCAGGTTGCGGGTACGGGTAGCATGGTGAGAACTTTTAGATTGTAAGTAGATAAAGTTTGTAAGTGTTCTTCTTTTTTATAAATACCCTTATTAGTTATATCTACTTAAAAACAGCCTGCCTGAAAGATATTTAAAGTTGTAGGAGATTCATATTAAAAGCTCCTTGAAACTTTCGGAAAACTTAAAAAATACTTGAAACTCCATTTTCTCCTATTTAAAATACTCACTTGTTATTTTAAGTATAACTAAGTATGTATCAGAATCAATTATTATATACCTGATCTGATTGCGTGTTTAAATAATGTAAAATTACTTGTTGTTTTTGGAAATAAACAAAATATTTGACTCGTGAGAGTGTTAATACTCTACCAACAAAAGGCCTACGAAAATGCTAATTAGGTAGAATGTTTTGTTTTTGGGTTTATGGCCTTTTCCGGTTTCAAGATGTGGAATATCTTATCTACAGATTGGAAACGTTCCAGTTATTTTAGTAGAGTATATTTTAATCTTTATTAATAGGCTTTAGGTACCCCTTAAAGGTACAATAGAATTAATATATTTTACATAATTATCTATTAAATGATTTAGTAAATCGTATGAATTACGCAAAGTACACATATGCAACATAAAATATCCCTATTTGAATATTTAGTGAGCTCGCGTGAGCTTTTATGGCTCCGCTAAAATGTTAATTCCGTGGAACACGGTCGTAAATGGCCGGATTCGTAGTGGCCTATTGTTTCGGTATGTTATTGAAACTGCATTGAAAATAAGCCGGAATAGCTTTGTTTGATCTCTAAAGCTGGTTTACGATTGCTGAATGATTATTTATTTGTCGGTACTGTTGTGAATGTTGATTGTGTGATTATTCGTGGTTTCGATCAGTGCAGTAGGTTTTGTATGCTTATACATTTTAGATAATGATTTAGGATTATGTACCAATTCTGTAGTATCATTATCAACTCTAAATCTCCACTGAGATTATATAAATTGTAATTTCTTTTATATAACTTGGCCGTTCACAATGATTTATTGTATTTATACTGCTTGCGTAGGATACCTATATGACCGGTGATACCTGTTATCTACATAAGTGGGTATCTACTTTGATAAACACCTCTTTGTTATATTACTATATAGTGTCATAATAATATAAAATCATTTTTTTATGTTATTAGGTCAAATAAATAAAATAAATAAACGATATGACCTAATTTAATTGGCGTCTGTACCTAATATACTTTTTGAAGTAAAACTTCTTTACGCACGCTTGAATTGGGGAGCAAGCTGGTGAATGCGAGGTGAACGAATTGAGTTGAGTTGGTTCACGTAGATCTCCATTGTCCATAACTAAGTTAAACATTTGTATATTATTTTACATACTGTCCAGTAAAATGATAATTTACAATTGTTAAGATGGCGACATTAATATTAAACAACGCAAAAACAAAGTTTTAGCGGCCGTTTATTTTAGATAGAGCTAAACTAAAGAAGTTTTATTTCAGTGGTATGGTCTAAAGCAGTAGGTATAATTAAAGCATGTAGGTAACAGTTCGACTAGGACCTTGACCTCTGTGTGTATCTGCCACCGTTTTAACTATTCTGCCGCCAAGCAAGTTCGGTTTGAAGGACAATGAAACTTTACACTTGATCCATAGCCCTAAAACCTTTTTACAAGCCGAATAGCTGATATCTTGATATCTCAGGATGACGTGCAGCGTGCAGCAAACTACGTTTTTTTTAAATTTATTTGTTACATATTTAAAGTTCCGAGTGGCACTGCAACTTTTATGAACAGACATAACGCTTAACATCAGGTGAACGACTAGCTTGTCCTGTCATTCGTTTATATGAAAAGAAAAATAATATAATAGATATTCATAACAAAGCACTTATATATTTATTATAAAACTTCTGTTACATTTTACACGGTACAATTAATCATGTGTTTTTGTTTCAGCCTCATTTGACTACCTCCCCGTGGTCCAATTGCAGTTCTTCCTGGCCCTGGCTTCCGTTGTCTCCAGCGCTTATTTGGCGTACCTCTTGACTTTCATACTTCATGATTTCTGCGTCGTCTGTGTATCCACGTACTTTGTCAATGCCTCTTTGGTTCTGCTAATCAATAAAAAGAAAACTGCATTGATTGCAAAAACCAAATGAGATCCTGGATTTAAACACCTACATAACGATGCATGATTATTATTTATTTATAATAAAGAAACAAGATACACAAACAAATGCAGTACTTATTCCTGCCTTCTCCCTGCTAAAAGTACTTGATCACTCAAACTATCCTAAATACTTATAGAGAACGAACAAACTGCAATTTTTTTTACTCAGAGTCCCTTGATTTTTCAAGGTAGAGTATTGGTTTGTGGAATCGGTTACAATTAAAATCTCTAATAATAGAATTGAAAATTTACTTTACCATATATTCGATTATTAATTTTACTGAAATACTAAAATAAAACAAAACATTACATATGTAAAACTAAATTGTTCTGAAAATATTTGATCGAAATCTTTGGCTTTCTTTAATTGCCATCTAGCGTAGAGTAGTGACACTAATATGAAATTGACTTTCCTGCCACCTATTGTCATAATATAAAACTAAAATAACGTCACTAGGTGGCGCTAAAACAAATCTTGAGCAGCGCCATCTCGTGAGGAGTAGCACTGAATTAATTTATAGTTTCCAAAAAATAGCTTTCAGCACTGCATGTTCTTTTTAAATCAATCTATGAACCAGTGTTTGTTACATTTTTATTAACGGCACGGATTGCTCGTTAAATTCCTAAGTACTTTGTAAAATATACCTCCTATTCTCGTTAAATCTGTTATATACAATCAATTTACATTAATTTATCAATAAATTGTAAAACGTCTGTAAAGCATAAAACATAATTTACTTATACTTAATTCAAAAAGATATTAGGTTTTCACAACAATTTGATCATGATCATCTATCCACACATGTGGATAGATATTTATATAATAGTTATTAGAGAGGTCAAAGACTAGGACTTCTTACACTTTAGAGCCTTCTATTCCGGGATCTGGAAAAATTTCTATCTAGGTACCTACTTACTCCTTCTTCACGCTAATAAAATAAATGAGGAATATAGCTTAAAAAACGTCACAAACTTTGAAGTTTGCCTAGGACGACCATATTTAGCGATATGCTTAGAGGCCGTTCAGCGTCCTCGGCCTTAACAATTCAGAATTTTGCCCTAAAAGGAGTGCACTGAATAGTTTGGGAAGGAATTCATAGTTGTATAGGCGAAAATTGTTAGACTTACATCACACGCATAATAAAGTCACTGCCTAAATAATTTATCTTTTTTGAGACTAATGGATACGTGAGATACGAGGTACTTACCTATTATACCTATAATACGATGTTAAATACAAAACAATGCTACGTAATAGAACAAATCACATCACACTAATATTATAAAGGCAAAGTTTGTATGTGTGTTTGTGTGTATGTTTGTATGTTTGTTACCCCTTCACGCTCAAAAAGCTGAATGAATTTAGATGAAATTCAGTACCAAGATAGCTTATGCACTAAATTAACATATAGGCAACATTTTATCCCGGAAAAGTTAAATTTTCCCGTGGGATGAGTAAATTTTCTATCCGCGGGTGAAACCGCGGGGCGCAACTAGTAATATTTATATGACACACATCACACTAATATTATAAATGCAAGAATTTGTGTGTGTGTGTTTGTTACCTCTTCACGACGCAGCAGCTGAACGGATTTGTTATCGAAACTATAAATACCAGGGGGCGATCACGTAACTTGATTGCAAACCAATAGAAACAGGAATTGTATGAATTTAACAGGTTCAATACGCAGTTTATGTGCATAGTAATAAGGAAATTTTCTAATTAGGAATGAACTTAAACCTATAACATTGCATGTTTCATTTTGTAGCTATTACTAAATTTTAGGATAGGTACTTTATATCCGCAGATAAAACCGTGGGGCTGAGCTAATTAATAATATTTATACTATAATTTGTTAGATGATACCTATGGATGCTATGTACGGTGTTGTAATAGCATAGTAAATTATAACCTACCAACTTAATTGAAGGGTTGAGAATTAAAAGGGTTTAACTGTCAAATTGATAGTTTCGAGAAAATTGACTTAAACTTCAACGGCGTCATTTAAATGTAGAGTGCTTATAAGGTAATAGAAAAGGTTTATGTAAGTTTCAGTTCCTTGAAAATGTATTAATTCCATTTTAAAATACTACATATAGTACTAATTCATACAATTACTGTAAAAAGTTATAATATATATAAATAATTATAATAACGTTTTTATGCTAAGCGAACTGTATTCCTGTGACAGATAAACCGTTTTAAGACTCAAAAGATTTAAGCTTCTATCATTTCGAAATGATCTAAGCATTTCGGTATTTTGTATTACTGTAGATAATTTCACGCTGAATCCAACGATACCCATAAGTCATTTTGCAAAAAAAATCAGTTAAACCCTTTTTGTTCTCACCCCTTCAATTGTTCTTTAGTCTTGAAGGTAAGTAAGTATATGTACCTACTTATGTGGAGTGTGTATGTAATGCACTTAATGTGTCAAAATTCTCAATCAAAATTTTGTAGCAATGCTAATAATAGTAATCGTTATTATTAAAATATTTATGGGATCCTAATTTAGCCTATTGCAAGGCTAAGTTTGCTTTTTAGCCTTTCCCTTTCTGGAACCACCCTTGAGCGCAAGAGCTAACACGCTGAATGAAAATCATGTCATCTTAAGATATTTACTGTGGTTTTTATTAAATTAAGAAACAAAAATGTTTTATGACGAATACTTTAGTAAAAGTCAATTTCACTGTAAAAAAATTGAACTTATCGTCACTGTGAATTGAAAAACGTGAACCTTATATGTTTTAACTTAGGTACTATAATTAATATTAATATTACAAGTAATGCTTGAAGCTTGAACGCTTTGTGACGATATTGTAGGTTGGAATGCGTAATAACAAACTATGCCGCAAGCGTGGGCTGCAATGAGATCATTGTCATCGGAGGAAGCCTATACTCATATAATATTTAAATGATTACATTTTCAATGATTAATAAGTCTTTTAGGCTAATGATGATATGACTTTTTTAAATTATTTGTTAGGCTTGCGTTTCACCACTATTTCACCTGATGGTAAGTTACGAAACGATGCAGTCAAGCTTGCCTATAAAGACCTGTTTACCCTCTTTTTGTTATTTGTTAGTTTATTTCTGTGGTGATAAAAAAAATTTAAACATGTTAAGTTACACGTACATTACATTCGTGTATACAAAGTTTTTGATTCCGTGTTCTGTGTTTCAAAAATAAATAAAAAAGTTACATTTGGGTACACAACATTTTGATATAATTTTAAAATCAATAATGTTGTGTACACGAACATAACCGTCTTTCATTGATTTTATACACAATACACAAACGTAACCGTGTTTCAATTTTTTTCCACCGTAGAAATGGGCCAGTTCTGAATACATATTATAAATCATTATAATGTACTGAGCGTAGCTCAACTAATAGCCGTAACTAGTAAATGCCACGAGGTTGCTTACGACTATGAAAATATCCTTTAGGCTTTTATTTTAATTAAGTGCGATTAGTAGTATTCGATACGATAGGTTTTTTTTGGGATTCGATGGAAGCTTATCTTTTTTTTGTTCTATTTTGAATTGCCCATGTCAATATTACAAGTAAATTTGTTTTGTATTATACTTACACAGAGCTTCTCATTTGCTATGGACCATAAAGTAACGCAATCGTTGGAGCGAACAAAATTTGTTTCATCCGACAACTGCATTCTTAAGAATAGCAAAAACAAATATAACATTTTAAAAAGAGTTCAACTGACTTCGTTGGCTTAGTTTTATATTGAGAAATACATGTATGATATTTTTAATTCATATATATTTTCCAGTTATTTTGATTTGCTACTACTAAGACAATTTTCATAAAAATAGATTGAAAATAAGTTCAATCAAATGAAAACAGATTTTTCCTTTCGGTTTATAAATGACAGAGCTCAGAGATTACAAATATTAGAAAAATATACAACCTATTTGTGAACCTTGTATTTGAAGTCGGTAAAAAAGAAAGCGCTAGGCACATTAAACATTGCAATAAAGTCTGAATAAACTTGAGTAAATCAAACGCAATTATCTTGGGCCAGCCTAACGAACCAACTATTACAGCAATCACCGTTAACCAAGCATACATTAATAAACTTTTTACTTACATTCTTACATGCGATACTAAGACCTAGTTCCATGTTAATAAGTACGTGAACCCAGAAACTCCCTACGTGCATATGACAACAGCTGCACTTAGGTGGTAACACAGATCACAAAAAAAATGTGTTATTCCTTGTGGGTGATACCTATATACTAGGTACGCATTTGAAGGGTTAAGAATAAAAAGGGTTTAACTGTCAAATTGTTGTTGTTGTCAAATTTTCGAGAAAATTGACTTTAAACTTCAACGGCTTCATTTTAATGTATAGAGTGCTTATAAGGTAATAGAAAAGGTTTATGTAAGTTTCAGTTGCTTGAAAATGTATTAATTCTATTTTAAAATACTAAATATATAATATTATACTAATTCATACAATTGCTGTAAAAATATAATATAATAAAATAAATATAATATTTTTTTAATGCTAAACAAACTGTACTCCTGTGACAAATAAACCGTTTTTAAACTCAAAATCTCGAGATTTAAGCATCATTTCGGTATTTTGAGAATATTGTTATTGTAGATAATTTCACGCTGAATCCAACGATACCTATAAGTCATTTTGTGAAAAAAAATCGGTTTAACCCTTCTTGTTCTCACCCCTTCAATTGCGACTGTCATTTGTTGCGGATTGTTTTTAGACTAATTTTACTGTTTTAGTGGATGGTTTCTCATTTTTGCGGAGTTACATTGTAATCCAAAGACATTTTTTCCAAAACTCACTCAATCATTTCACTGTAACTCGATGCTAACTTTATAGAATCTTAACGAGTTTCTATCACAAACCTGACTGAGTTAGTTTAATAAACTCACGTCAATAAATGAAAGATTAGAGAAAATCTAATATTTTACTGATTCTATTGCTCCAACGTCACTCTGCTGAAAACTGAACAAAAAATAGCTCGTAAAATAACTCGAGCTACGATAGGGACGTTCTATTCTATGGTATGATGTCTGTATTTTATATAGTGGCTGAAAATTTATTTCGCTACGAGAAAACTAATATCCCAGATACTTAATTTATTTACTTATCTAAGAACCAATTATAAGTTTTTAACCAGTAAAACTAAATTAAAATTAAAAACTTAATCTAAGAAGCCGCTAACAGCAGGCAACGTGTTCAAAATGCTGGCGGCATTGCCCCGCTGAATGGCAATATACGTATAATATAATATCTCATATTTATTTCAGATTTAGTTGGCGCTAAATAGTATGCTATGACGATTTTTAGCACAATCTGCGTTCGATGTTACGAAAATTCTTCAGACAAGAGTAAATTCAGGCCCATATTATAGAACTACGCTCTGTCGTGAATCCGTGCTCAAGACTTCATTCAGAAAATGATCATTTAAAAAATGAGACTTGAGCACCAGTCTATGACTGTGCGACATTCTAAGCTGTATTAAGAGACTGTCATTAAGTTGGCACTCATTTATATTATGCTTATCTCAATATAGTATTTGGTGTCACTGTAAATTGTATAACGAGCGCTAACAGCATCTATTACAGTCCACTCAGTTCTGCCATTTTAACACGCCAATTTACAAACTCAATTTGCGAGCTTTTAATTTCTAGCTCTTTCAACGTTGGCACCGATTATCGCTAGAGGGCTAACCTGCGACTTTCATAATCATTTAAGCGGACGCGGTTAAGTAATATTGGCTATCGGCTATACAGTTTACTGATACAGTGATTTTTTTATGTGAAATATTTCCTCTTATTTCACAAAAAATATTTTAATTGTTTGCTGATCCCACGGGAACATTACACTTTTGAACTGCAACCTATATGTTAATCCAGTGTATAAGTTATCTTGGTACCGTATTTCATCCAAATCCATTCAGCTGTTTGAGCGTGAAGGAGTAACAAACATACACACATATAGAAACTCGCCTTTATAATATTAGTGTGAGATTATATAAATGTATTTTGTGCGAAATTTGTACTCGCTTTGTGAAGGAAAATCACAAAATTCCCGCCCTTGGCCAGCGTGCTGGATTATTATTATTAGCCTACACTCTCTACTCGTGAGAAAAGACTCATGTCCCAGCAGTGGGAACGTCTTGGGCTAATGGCGATATAAAAGTGTGCCTTCATAGTCTCGTTCATAAAACATGATAGCGTAGAGCATAATATTCTTTTTTCGATGTATTGAAATGAATGATGTTCATGATGGAGCGATGACATACGTAAGGTACCGGGTACCAGTAACTGGAAGAGTAGAGCCGAAGACCGGGCTCAGTGGTGTGCCTGGGCTTATGTCCAGCCGTGGACCAGTGTAGAGCTGATGATGACGATAATGATGATTATGATGATGATGATGATAATGATGATGATATATTAGATCATGTACTTTGCGGAACTTTCTAAATCAAATAATCAACAACAAACAAATAACAACACCCAGCGATCACATACATAGATCCTGGACCCTAACTAGGATTTCCAGTATCTAGGGACACAGGAACTACGAGGACCATGGTCCCACAACACCCAGACTCAGGATAAGTATTTGCGCTTTTTTTCAGTGCGCAAATACTTGTCCTGCCGTGGGAATCGAACCCGCCACCTCCGTAAATGCCGTGATGAAAATCTATTTGTACAAAATTAAAGCATTAACGAAGTTCTAACATTGTACAAAAAACTCGTGTGAAACCTCACTAAAATCGTCGTGTCCAGTTTGGTCCAGGCCATTGAGACCAAGCCCAAGCAATCAAAACAGTAAACGAAAGTATATGTCACATTTTTTACGTTGAATACGGTTATTGTCCATGGTTATTGTTTTAAAATTGGCAATATCGCCGGGTGGGCGGACAACTGACTAGCAGCTGAAGTAGGACGATTGGAATTTTGTTCGCTCCTATTTAGGCAACGATTGCGTTACTTTATGGTCCATAGCAAATGAGAAGCTCTGTGTAAGTCTAATACAAAACAAATTTAATATTTGAAATAAGAATGTCTATGTGTCTAATCTGGGAAACACAATATACACAAAATGAACTTTAAAAAAAATACGGGCCACTGAGGATTTGTGATACGGGCACATAGTGTATTTATTCTTATATCTTACTACTACAAAAAATAATAACTACTACTAGCTACACTATCTAATTAAAAAAAAAAATTGGACTATAAGTCTATAGACCTAGAGACAGTTCAAATGCTCCAGCCCACTTCCAGTGGGAAGCGTACCCAACATGCTGGCAGCATTGCTCCATTAAAATCAATGTTGATTCGTTGTGCGAAGTAACAATATTTTGGTCACACGTCGCATCGACCAGGCACTCTGATATACTTTGGAAAACGTGATGAGCTCTCATTCCCCACGGACCCAGGGTGTCAACACCAAACGGCTCAAATATGTAACCATAAACTAACTATAGGTAATACATTTGGTTTTATAAAACATATTCGGTTGTACCGTTTGGGAGCTACGATATCACATCACAGACACACCTTCACACTCCTATTTGCATTGGAAGACTACAAAATTTGATGCATATTGCTTATAGATAAAGTATTATCTATATATCAAAGATTACCCATAAATAGTTGATAACAATAAAGAAATATCTTCGAAATAATGTTAATTGTTTATAATTTATCTTTTATGTCCCATAGGACCTAATATACCTATACTTACCTAAGGACCTAAGGACCTAAGTACTTAGATTATAAGCATTGTTAGGACCTAAGTATATATTACTTAGGTTATAGGTATTAAAAACATGTGGGTGTTATAACTATTGTGTGAGTTGGTACTTTTTTGCGACAAACTAGCCTGTATCCAGATTTGGCGGTACGGCTTATTGTGTTTAGTGACTAATAATGACGTTTAGTTCCAATAACAACGGGAAGTGTTTAACACCTATTGTATAAATGTGCCAATTAATTTTATCGGCACTAGAATAGTGTTTTATTCAAAGACAATGTAGTTGTGTAGGTAGTTCTAATTAGTATTGAAACAAGCATTCTAATTTGCTTTTTAAGTAGGCTAATTAAAAGTACTAGTGGCACCGCGCGGCTTCACCCGCGATAAAAAGTATCCTGTGTTAATCCAGGTTATAAACCATTTGTGTATCAAATTTCATCCAAATCCATTCAGTTGTTTTTGCGTGAAAGAGTAACAAACATACATCCATACTCACAAACTTTCGGATTTATAATATTAGTAGGATTGCTGAAGCATGGCGATCGACCGTCACTAACTTTGATCACAGATATTAAAATACTATAGTACTTTGATATAAGTACTATGCATAAAATAATTAACAAATTTTCATAAAATAAGCAAATAGAGCCTTACTTAAATTAAATTAATGCTTAAAATGTAAATGCGAGAAATTTTTATGTGAAGATGTTTTCTTACAGCAACATACATTTTCACAGTGAAAATAGGATACTGATGCCCATCTGTACTAAAGATTGATAGCTTCTAAGTTCGAACTTATCTCCCAGGCCCCCGATTTCTCATACGCTTGTCATGTCATGCATGTCAAATTCATGTCAAGTCAACATGCTAAATAGTGTACGCTCATTGGTTAAAACAGCTGATGATCAACAGGCAACCAATGAGCGTTTAGTATTTGGTCTACTACGAATAAAACCTGCCGCCTTCGGGTTATGAGTCGACCTGTTCAACCACCACACCGCAAATGTCAAAACATGCTGCACGGTGTACGTACAATTTATCTTGTTGTATACAGAACAAGAATTAGGTGGTAGGACATTTGTGCAATGTTCGTATATTTAGGTGCCACCGCTTTGCCAGATATTCTGCCACTAAGCGGTAGTGTGTAAGGACTACTGCATTCCGATCTGAAGAGCACTGTAGCTAGTGAAATACTTGGGCAAATGAGACTTTACCTATATGGCCTGATCTCGCATTCTAGCAATATTGTTACAAGACTGTGCTGATTTCTCAGGATGACGTGCACAGTGCAGTGAAACTTTATATACTTACTTATAGTTCCGAGTGACAACTGTTATGGGCGATCGTTTCGCTTAACAACAGGCGAACGGTTAGCTCGTCACGTCATTTCATAACATAAAAGAAGTAGTAAGATATAATAATAAAGACACTATATGCCCGCATCACAAATCTTCAGTTTTTTTTTTAATGTTAAGGAATGACGTGACAAACTAGCCGTTCGCCTGATGTTAAACGACACGGCTGCTCATATCAGCTGCAGTGTCACTCGGAACTCTAAAGTATAGAGTTTCGCGTGACACTGCACTGCGCACGTCATCCTGAGACATCAGCACAATCTAGTAATAAGATTACTAAACTGTGAGATCAGATCATAAAGTCTCATTTGCCCAGTAATTTCACTAGCTACAGTTCCCTTCAAACCGGAACACAGCAGTGCTTGCGCACTACTGCTTGGCGGCAGAATAACTGACAAAGCGGTGGTACCTACCTAGATGAACTTTGCAGTAAAGTCCTACCACCTAGTAAACCCGTAAAATTTCCCGTATTTTGTTTAAAGTTTAGCAGTTGTGTACTTTGTGTTTCCCAAATTAGATACATAGACATTCTTATTTCGATTATTAAATTTGTTTTGTATTAGACTTACACAGAGCTCATTACGTCATACACTAACATAAAAAAACACAACCTAAGTATCACGAAGATGCCACACCTCTATATTTAGTAGAGCCTCTCAACAGAACTGTGTCGCATCTTTCATCAGCTGACCAAACAATAAGCAACAACTCACATAATGCAACAAACCTATCAGTTACAACTTCCAGTACAGTGCATATAAATATACAAAACTTGTGAACTTTATTCCTACAACGTAAGAGCGAAAATAATATAATCAGTTAAGGCCTAAATTTTTTGCTTACTCTACAACTGTATTAATAATTTAACAATGTAGTACTTTGTCATAGTAAAATCTTGCTAGTCTAGAAGCAATTTTGAACTAGCTATCAAAATGTCGTATAAAGATACGGTACCAAAGGGTCGCTGTAATATTTGCTGTGCCATATCTTTTGTTGGCTCTACGTTATTGCAAAAGATTAACCGTACGCCTGAGGCTACATTAATCGATACTCATTTCTAATTTAACCGGTAGGTTGTTTGTATGCGATTGTGTGGTAATAATCGGCAACTAGTTTTGATGTCCGAATGAGTAATGAGGTTGAAACGGCAAGTGGATGTCGATTGTGACTATTGATAGCAACGTTTGAATCAACTGAAATCGGCATGCGAGGTATATTGCTTATTATTATCAAGTATTATATTATATATATTATTGGTTGAATTGAGCAGTCTTTCAACAGCAATTATTAGCTTTACTTTAGAAACTGATTCCAATTCGTGTTAGTTACACTATTTATAACTCAAGAACGGCTGAACCGGCTGGCTGAAAATTAGTGGGAAGGTAGCTTAAATCCAGTTTAGATGACGGAAATAAGTTACTATTTAACTGGTTGTTTTTTTCTCACGAATCTATGCACCAAAATACATGAACAATACTTAATTTTTTAATTAGTAATTTCCTAATAGAAAATTGAACTTAATAAAATCCTTAATCTGATTTTTTTTATCTGCGGGTGAAACCGTGAGGCTCAGCTAGTATTTGAATAAATAATAATTTCGCAGTAGCGTATCTAGGCACCCTAAAGCCAAAGGCAACAAAAAAAAACTATAGCCCCAACTAAACTATTTAAAATCGGTTGTTCCGTATTCACCGTGTTTCGAATTCCACATACTCCAGATTTGTCGTAATCCAGATTCGAAAATAAATATTCTATGAAAGATGTTTCGGCATATCATACGGAGCTCATATATGTTAACCTCAATCCTAAATGGATAATGCTAAAAGATGTGTAGATACTTTAAAATAATCCGGGCTAAAAATGACCCTTCGTGTAAAGGGTAATTTTTAGTCCGGAAAATTGTGTTCACTTGGCCGCTAAGGTGAAACCGTGGAGCTCAACTAGTATTTATAAATGTATTATTAAACTTAGTATTAAATTATATCCTCATATTGCAATTTTATCATATTATATTCTTTTTGTCTTTTTATGGTGCAAAACGCTACTCTACGTGCCTAATTAAATTGAATTATTTTAAAATAAAATACTTTTTAACGTTTTGATGTTTATTTTATAAGCTACCCGCCCAATAAATGGTAATTTTTTTATATTTTTAAGACGTTTACACAATATTTGTACAATAATAACACTACTAAAATGTGAACAGCTAAAAAGGCTCAAATATAGTAATCTTGATAGCGGTTTTATATTTTCGCCTTTTACAGTTGAGACACATAAAATTTGGTGAGCACTCGATCCTCAAGGCTGGGGCTTTGAGGATCGAGTGCTCACCAAATGTTTTGAGGTCTTTTTAAAGATCTGGACAAGACGTGACCAAAAGATGGCCTCTACTTCGGCCGAAGATTGAGCACTGCCATTCAACGTGGCAATTCTGCCAGCGTATTGAGCACATGGCCTACTGGTAATGGTTTGTTAGATTTAGTTTTTTTATTATTGTTTCCAGTTTTTTATTTATCACCTAAATATTAAGTATTATTGAAGTAAAACTTCTTTACGTACGCTTGACTTTCGAGTAAGCTGGTGAAGCGAACGGAAATTGAGTATCTCCCTCTCTACGTGAAGATAGAAAGAAAGAGTTTCGTTTAGTACATTACTGTAGGGGCAAGAGAGATGGAGCTAAATAAGCACACTCGTTTATATTTTTATAATATTATTATTATTTTCATAATAACTTTATCAAAATCTCATCAAACAATGATTGAATCTGCTAAATATATACCCACAGTTTTGTGGACGCAATAAAGAACAGCCCACGTCCAATTAACCGGCAGAAGTCGTTATGTAGCGCCATATTATATTATTCAGAATCGTCTTGTGTCAAAAAACTTACGAAAAAAGTATGGCAGAGAAACCGACAAACCGCAACGGTCGAGCTAAGATTGGGTCTAACTATTTATAGGGTTACCATATGCGGTATGGATACTCTTACCATCACCAAGTAAACTTTTAATAAAAATAAACGGTAGCACAATGTCAATTATTGTCTGTTTGTTCGTGCGTCTTTCACCCAAAAACCGCTAAGCCGATTTGGATAAAATGTAAAATAAAGATTGCTTATAAGTATTACCAAATGTATCTAGAATGGATGGAATAGATGGAATCATATGGGAATTTTTAACACAGACAATTGTTGACATTTTCATAATGGACTATAATAACAATAACGCCCAACGACCACATACATAGATCCTGGACCCTAACTTGGATTCTCTGTGTCTAGGGACCCTGGAGCTACGAGGACCATGCACCCACAACACCTAGACTCAGAACAAGTATTTGCGCTTTTTTCCTGTGCACAAATATTTACCCTGTTGCGAAAATCGAACCCGCCGCCTCCTGGTTATGAACCGATCTGCTCAACCACCACACTACAGAGGCTGTCAAATACTATCCCCATTCAATCGGGATCTAATGATGGAATGCTGGCCATTTAGCTTGTTTTTATTTCATGTTTACTTACGCGACTGTCTCGACCCTCGCAAACTCATGGTAGTCCAATCTTAGGATCGGTAGATACCTAACCGGTATAGGTATCACAGCTTAATGACTATTTTATGAAGCACATTTTACGAGGAAATATAACTCGTAAGAATGTAACAGGTTATTAAAACATGCATAAATTACATCTCCCATCTTCGAGTCGATTTAATTTTAAAACTTATCAAGTGATAAAACCTATGCATATTCGAGGAGAAATTGGCCTTTATGATGCTATTAAAATTAATCTTCAAACCACTTTAACTATAAGCAATGAGCTGTTAATATAAATACATTAAAGAAATCGATATATTCATCCAAAAGCAATCCAAACCACTCAAAAATTGTGAAGATAAAACGAAAAACTAATATACACATTCTTGTCGAGTTGTATTAGAAAGTTTCAATTTTCTTTTGCTTAAATCAGTATCTACTAATCAGGTATTATGTAAGCCGAGGTACCTACGAGTGGTACTAACCAATTATCATCAGCCAAAGCCATTTCTGAAGCACATTAATTTAATTATTCCCTGGTAATATTATACTTATATATCTATACATATAAAATTCAAAGTCCTGACTGACTGTCTTTATATATAAACGCACAGCCTAAACCGGTGGTCCATGAGACTTGAAATTTAGAGGGTGTGTTCTTTGTAAAGTGTAGGTATCCACTAAGAAAGGGTTTTTCGAAATTCTATCCATAAGAGGGTGAAATGGGTGGTTGAATTATCAATGAAAAATTTTCTTCTATTTCCTATAGGCCGCGTGGGCGAAGCCGCGAGCAGAAGCTAGTACTCAAATAACATTTAAAAGCATAACGAACAAAAAAGTTAAACCTAACAACGTCTACATGACATTCGTCACATTATCCTTGAACTTGGCTCGAGCACTGTGGCTGATGTAAGCTGCAAGATAAATGCCGGTTAGATTGCCACCGCATACTCATAACCCCCCATGCAAACGCAGGCACGCCTCGAAGATGACATGTACGTCTTTAAATTGCAAATGAAATGCGTTCTCAAGCTTATCGCTTGGCTACGGCCCATCAAGATAGCTTCCATATCCATTTGCGGGTTTCATAAAAGGACCACAGAGGACAAAATGGGCCCACTGACTCAGTGATTCTTTCTCCATGGTAATGTGGAGTGATTTGTTTGGTATCGCTCTATCTGGTCTGTTTAAATTATGTTTGGAGCTTTGTGGTAATATTAACAAAAAGAGTGGAGTGAGTGCACAAACAGACACGGCATTTTTAGTCTTTATGGATATTTAGCCTTCATTAAGAAGGCCATATATGACTGTATACCTTAATGATAAACATTGCATAAAAGTCATATATGACAAATATATGCAAGCACCTGTAGTTATCCATAATTTAAATCACATCAGAAACTATGAAGGTAAACATATTTCTGCTTTTGTAATGTAGCATTCCACAGCCGTGTCACCTTTTTTATATCGATTCTCTAAAAACATGTTTCGTAATATTTTTATGATATATCTACCTTTATTGACTCATTACTCAATAGCAAAAAAACTTGTCTTAATATAAATGAAAAACGTGGATGTGTTCATATGAAGTATATTTATTACAAATCACTATTTTCGTGTCATAAATCATCATAGAACAGACAAACTAGACAAAGTAATGATAGTGACCATGTGAATAATACCCTTAAGTGCTAAAATTCGTTACGGTTAAATTAATTTTTAAAATTAATTAATCAGAATAAACCTATAATAAAAAAGGCTCATAGCTCATTAGGTTCACAGGAAATGTATGATCTTACAAAATGATTTACATGTTTTTTGCTTTTGTAACTTCGCAATAGCGATGAGTTTGACCATAATGGATTTATTCTTGGATGTAATCAAAACTAATTTTTAGCTTTAGACATAATTTAATGACTAATAAAACAGATAGATTTTACACGCGTGGGTGGACGATTTTTACGCGCAAAAAACATATCATACTGTGCGAATTTTTTTATCACAATATATACAAGCTGACCCGCCCCGGGTTTGCACGGGTCAATTAGTTCTTCCTGTCGGTTTCCTGTCTGCCATTTTTATACTTTCATTACGATTTTGTCCTCTCGTGAAGAATTTCTTCTTAATGTTGCCCATAGCTTCGTTTCCCGGAAATCTGGAAGCATAATAAACGAATTTAATAAGTAAATACGATTTTTTTAAAGTTCAGTTTAATAATCTCCTGTTATATGCAATGCGAACGGAAAAAATTATCGCCAAAGTATAAAGGATATAAGTTATAATTAATTTAATTTGATATCCGTGAGACAATTCAGCAAAAGACGTTACATATTTTCTTATTGATTATTTCTATTTTCTACTCATCGTGAACTTATTAATTTGTTACTCGTTTAATGTTTTTTTTCTGATTGGCAATACTGACTGGCGCTTGATTGGGCGAAGGGTAGTTTGGGGGGTTGAGCAGAAAAGCGACCATTCTCTTACATAATGAAGCTCAGTCATCGATTGGTGGTCAAGAAATTTCATATCTTTTCGAGAATGAAATCCTTTCTTACGCACAGATTTGTACAACTGAGGGTAGTTCTCTAATACGGGCATAGTCTTTGGTTGCTATTGAAAAGTTAAATGTCTGTATAATGGAGAATAAACAGAAATTTAAAGGGTACTTCTACTTCTGGTAGTTCTGGTACCCTTGGTATGGTTGATTGCAACAATATGCAGTTTATGATCATAGTTCCTACGAAAATTTTCAACTTAGGCATGAAATTTTTCTTAATGCATTGCAATCAAAGTTCCATGATTAGTATTATTAGGCGAACATAGGAATTTCTTTAGGAAAACGTATATAACCACCACCGTGGTACCACACTGGCCACAAGGACTTTATTACCAAAACATCGCAACTAGTAGATGCATTATTAATTCCACTAACCTGAAGCCGGAGCCAGCTAGTGGGAGGACCGGCCCCTTCTTATATATCACGCGGTTGGAGCCCGAGGCGTGGGTGACGATTTGCATAAACATTACGCAGATGTCATAATACTAAGATCGCCAGTGTATGACGATGGAGGAAATGTCGATAGTATGCTGGAAAGCATTTAGAAACATTATATATTCGAGCTGTTTGGTTGGTAAAGCAAGTTGCAATGTGAAAACAGTTTGGTAAGAAATCACTACAATGAAAACAGTTGAAAATAAATAAATAAATGACGCCCAAGGATAACGCATCGTTTTTTTTAATGTTATGTAATGACGTGACGAGCTAGCCGTTTGTCTGATGTTAAGCGACACGGCTGCCCATATCAGTTGCACTGTCACTCGGAACTCTAAAGTATAGAGTTGCAGCTGCAGAGTTGAGTGCGCAGTGACACTGCAGTGCGCACGTCATCCTGAGACATCAGCACAATCTTGTAATAAGATTACTAGACTGTGAGATCAGGTCATAAAGTCCCATTTGCCCAGTAATTTCATTTTTTTTAACTAGTGAGTTGCAGTGCCCTTCAAACCAGAACACAGCAGTGCTTGCGCACTACTGCTTGGCAGCAGAATAACTGGCAAAGCGGTGGTACCTACCTAGACAAACTTTGCAGAAAAGGTCTACCACCGAGTGAAGATACACATATACACATTTAGATAGATATACGTACAAAGCGTTTATCTCATTAATAATTCGGACAGCAAAAGAACACGTTACCACCATTGTTTCCTGATGAATACAATCTGGAAGTTTTTAACCCTTTTTATCTGAATCCCTACTACTACTACTACTACTACTGTACTATGTTCGTCTGTATGTTTTTTTTTGTGTATGTTCTTCGATATTTTCGCCAATTTTTACGGATAGAGTGAACACCTGGGGGATCATGTAACTCGATTGCAACAATTTAAAACAATTTGTATGGATTTGAGAGTTTTAATACGCAGCTTAGTATGAAAATTTCTCCTGTTGTCTTCTTGGCAATCATGCTCCATCGTTGTCAGCGTCGTTACCACTAGGTGAGGGCGTAGTCAATTGTGATTGAAAGTAATTTATGATAGAACGAAAGATCCTGGACCCTAACTACGATTCCTTGTATCTAGAGACCCACGACACAGACACGTGATTGAGTGCAGGGGGGTGATTACGAAACTTTGATTGCAATGCAACAGGAGAAATTTTCATACTGACTATGCACATAAACTGCGTACTCAAACTGTCAAATCCATACAGATTTGTGTTTCTATAGGTTGCAATCGAGTTGTGATCGCCCAGCTGCTCTTTTGATAATAAGAAACACGTAACATATAAAAAATAAACCTGTTTATTGCTTGGTTTGTTTGTGGAGTGTTCAAGTCAAAATGGATAAACTGATTTGGATGAAGGTCACAAATAGGTTTTATGAATGAAATTTCATCCCAAAATTGTCTAGTTTTATCCCGTAAAATTAGATACTTCTTTGAAAAAGTATGAAATGCAGCCGCGGGCCATTTCTAGCTGTTAAATAACGAGTTCTATTCATATGAATAAATAGTTTATAATATTTTGTATGGTCACGAAAAAGCGACTATTTAAAATTAATCAAAGTCAAAGGATTTATTGTAAATAGGCTATTTTTAGGCTTTTAGAAGTCAAAATTATATTGGGTACTTAAAATTGAAGGGGTGAGAACAAAAAGGATTTAACTGATTTTTTCACAAAATGACTTATGGGTATCGTTGGATTCAGCGTGAAATTATCTTCAATAATACATTCTCAAAATACCGAAATGAGGCTTAAATCTCGAGATTTTGAGTCTAAAAACGGTTTATCTGTCACAGGAATACAGCTCGCTTAGCATATAACATTATTATATTTATTTTATTATATTATATTTTTACAGTAATTGTATGAATGAGTACTATATTTAGTATTTAAAATAGAATTAAAACATTTTCAAGCTACTGAAACTTACATAAACCTTTTCTATTACCTTATAAGCACTCTACATTAAAATGACGCCGTTGACGTTTAAAGTCAATTTTCTCGAAACTGTCAATTTGTCAGTTAAACCCTTTTTATTCTCAACCCTTCAATTGAGTTATTGTACTAAGTATATAAAATTTCAAAATGCTTATTGTCAAATATTATATACCAAGCCAATTAGGTACAATATGTGAGATTGAAAAAAAGTTCTCTGTCTCAGAATCTTACCAAGCTTCACTTTAGAAGCTTACTGCCTAAGTATAGTTAGGTTAGGTCACCTGATGGTACTTCAGTAAATTAGATAGCAGGTTGTGAACACTGCATTTATTTTTACTGGACAAAGAATATATACCATCGCTGAATTTTCGAATGATAAAGTTCTTAAGTAATAATTGTAATTTTCATCCTTAGATTTGAGAATATTTATATGTATTGTCTATTTTATCCGATGTTGACATTTTGCATTAATTATATTATTTGTTTGTAAAGGATTGTAAATATGAAACGACGAATTCTGAGAAAAGCTTGTATGTCACGACGACGGAAATAGAGATACCACTGTGTTACTTTTAAGACCACAAATCATTGTTTGACCTATTTCACAAGCAAATAAATTGATTTAATTTTGATTTGATTTTTGCAAACGTTTAGCACAGTGGTAATGCTTATTAATTTTATTATATAGAATAAATCTACGTTACATAGATGCACAGTTTATGACGGTCGATGGTGTCGTTCATAATTGATATATTTTTCCTAGAATAATATAAAATTAATTTATGATACCCATTATCTCTGCATAACATGTGGTTGTGATTATTTTATTGGCAATTTAGTGAATATTTATAACATGATTCTGTTTTATTTAAGGTACAATGTTCAAGGTCAAGGTCAATGCCCTAAGGTTTGGATCGACAATTACAGTCTAATTTTTTGCCACTGCAATAGTTAAGCTTATAATTGCCAATTTATGGCATCAAACAAGTTTCTGTCTATAATAATAACACCCAACGATCACATACATAGATCCTGGACCCTTACTAGGATTCCTTGTGTCTAGGGACCCAGGAACTACGAGGACCATGGTCCTACAACACCCAGACTCAGAACAAGTATTTGCGGTTTTTTTCTCAAACACTTTTCCTGCCACGGAAATAAAACGCTGTCAAACGAAATATCTCTAAATATAGAAATATATCAATGATTTTTTTTTTGCATTGCACGATTTGCAGTGGTACAAAACTTACAAAAATAAATTTAATGAAAATGAAAACTTCAAGGCGAGTGAGTTTCTTTGTTATTATAAATAATTATTCTTACAATGCATCGTTTTGAAAGATGTACTCAAATAACATCCAACGATCAAATATTTATATTTATAACCTAGACCGTTACTAGAATTCCCTGCATCTGCAACTATGAGGATTATGGTCCCACAAAACCATGACGCAGAACAAGGACTTTTTTATTGTTTATAGGTAAAGCATTTGACCACTGCCTCGACTGATGTTAAGCAATGATGTGATCTATTGGAATATACGGCGTCGTTGAAAAGCTACTACTTAAAAGCTTTATACGATACTAGCTTCTTCCGCGTGGCCTATAGGAAACGAATAAGATTTTTTACATAGATAATTCAACCACCCATTTTACCCTCTTAGGGGTGGAATTTCGAAAAACCCTTTCTTAGTGGATATCTACACTTTACAAAGAACACACCCTCCGAATTCCTTGTCTCTAGGACCAGCGATTTAGGCTGTGCGTTGATATATAAGTCAGTCAGTCAAGACTTTGAATTTTATATATATACGATAAGTTGTTGCTTGTGTCCTTTGACGGCATCGTCCACGCAGTTTTCCATGTCCTAGCGCCCCCACTCTGCGAAGTTTCCGCGGCGGCTGCGTGCGCGCATGTCGCATAGTCGTAGTCTCTCTGTCCTGCTCATAGCGCGCGCGATCGACCCCATTGATCGCGATCGCCGAACATCGATCGCGATACGTTTCGCCAACTTTTCTTCAATGAAAAGACTGTGAAAAACGTACGTAAATTCATTCATGTGCCATAGTAAAATTGGATGGACTGTTTTAGTGCTACATTAGTTTCCAGTGCCAGTGAAAAAGTGTTAAAATTCAGTGAATCTGAAAAGTTGTTGTTTTCATTCGGGTGCGTATTGTTTACATAACCTTATTGTTGATGTAGATTGGTACAATTTTAAAACGTTCACATAAATTAAAATAAATTTAATTTAAATGAAATTAAATGAATGAATGATTTTCGTCAGCTGCAATAAAATTTTATAGAGTTTCATAAGATTGAAACGAATTCCATTAGTATCCGTAGGGCTAAAGCTGTTTTATGTTGTAAAACACACGCTTGGTTTAATGTCGTATTTCAATATTCTGACACAGAATAAATAACAGTACCAAATTCTGGTTTAAACATTTTATTGCCACAAGGAATTGAAAATTGGTTGCTATTTTTCTAATCATGTAACAAAGATTTCATTTACATTACATAATTGTAATCATCAGATGACTTAATCGATTAGTCAAACCATACAGGTGGAGTCAATTACAAGTCACAGAATAAAAACGGTTTTAAATTAACATAGTGGGTAAACATTCTTTCTTAAAAATGCGAACATGACGCAAGAACACAATGCTGATTTTCCAGTTTCATTCGTTAAATTTAGAAGGTTGGTGACATAACTCGTGTATGGCATATGCAAATTTGATGTACACTGACGCATGTAGGTGCGGACCTATGGGCGTAGCAAGAATTAAAACGGCATGGCGTCTAAGCCGTCCATAAAAGTTGACAAAGTTGCAATTTGGTTCCTGACTTTTTGGTGGGAACGTGATGTTTGGCTTGGTATTATTTACCAAATCCTGTGTATTTTCGACTGTATACAATCTATTTCTATATTACTTTTTTATATCCCGAAGTTTTTTTCGTATCTTGTGTGTCAAAAATATAAATTTGTAAGAAGGAAAATGTGTAAAAACCTATTGACGGCTGGTCAGAAATTAAAAAAGAACACGCTCTAGGTAGAGTGTATACGGTTCACCCGAATTACACCGGGTGTTACCAGCTTCGCTTACTTCCATCTTCGCACGAGGTTCAGGGTATAACGTTCTACAACAACTGGAAGACCAGTAACGGCGTCCTCCATCAAATTTTTCAATTAGCCTGTATGGTACTTGGTTGGATTAATAAGCATCGACTCACCACCGAAATTATAAGGCTTTGTTTTGAGTGACTAAATGATAGACAACGCACAGCCCAAACCTAAAGACTTGAATTTTTGAAATTAATTTAATTTTTTTATATGTTTATTATAGTCATTGGCCAAAGCCCCCACCCCTGGATGCCTGCGTGGATCCGCTCAGATAAGGATTACCATAATGCCTTCACATTGTCAATGTGGTTATGATAATGCGTGAATCCAAGAGGCAACCCGCGTCAGTTGAATTCACACTTTGGTAGTGACGTTTTTGGTCGCACAAAAAATAAACACGACTTACCTGTGCAATATGAATTTGTAATTTTCGATTTCACGATTTGCAACATATTGAGTTATAGTGTAGGTATGAAAAGTATAAATTATAGTGTATGGACTGTCGAAATAGTTTTGTTTAAGTTTAAGAAGGTAAAAATATCATTTACATACTATTTCTTTTTGTTCGTTATTTTGAATTAAGAACAACAAAGTGTAGACTATATTATTGTTGTGAATTAGTCATTATAAACTGTTGTTTAATACTTACCGATATTATTATTACAAGAAAGACGTTCAGTGCATAATGCTACAATTTTTCAATTGGCCTGAATTTTTAAATTATGAATTTTTGGTAACATCTCTTTACACCCTGATTTATTACCAGGATTAACATAGAATATTTTTTAATTCTGGTAAATTTAGCGTTTCCATGCAAACGCGTAGCAGCAGGACGTCTTTTTAAGTAAGTAACATAAAACTGATAATGAGTTATGATTTCGCATTTACGCAAATACAAATAAAGCTGTAAATTCACTTGCCTCCTCTCCCCAAATTATCAAAGATGAATTATAATTAACCGCACCGATTAAAACAATAGTTACTCAATAATTACAGGCGTGTCGCTGCGGATACTGAGACCCAGAAGCGAACAGGAAACAAGCTTTGATAGAATGATTCGTAGACACACCTTGTTTGGATTGGCCTTTTAACAACTCTTTCTAAGTACCAGTAGGCACATATAGCCGTTTATCAATTCTTATAAGTTAGAATAGATGTTTCAAACTTCCAGCAAATGGTTTTAACATGGAATTCATAAATTCAACCGTTAGATCTTTTTATTTTCCTTTTATACGATGATGTACAGCATAAAAATCTACAGAACTAATAATAAATTATTATTTATACATATGATTCTGTCTGATCGAAGTCGCTTAAATAAAACGTGTTTTGGAGTTGATGGTGCCTCTATACAGTCTACGTTTTATGGTAATGCTAAATCCCATTTAGATTTTATTTTAGTATATTTAAAATTCATGGAAAAATCTTTATGATTATTAGAAGGTCAAGGTTAAACTAATTTATAATAAGTAATATACATAATTGAAGATTGTGATAATATAAACAATATTACTTGGCACAAATATCACTACTAATTTAGAATTAAAAATTTAAAAAACTCAAAATCCAACCGTCATAATAATAATTATTGACAGATGTGAAATGTGTTTATTAACTGCAAAAAAAAAAGATTAATAGATACGGTTGATTCAAGCTCAAGCGACATCTGGAGGGTGATCATGGAACTTTGATTGTAACGAAACAGGAGTAATTTCATTATATAAGCTGCGTATTACATATATACGTAGCTATTCTCGGTCATCTTTGCTAATTATAGACTTTGGCGGAATTGGACTCTTAAATAAATAATAGTACTACGTAGCTAACAATCAAGAACCTACAATCATTATTATAACCAAAGTATCATTATTACTAGACTGTAATAATAATTACTCATACATTATGACAAAAAGCTTGGTGCAAAACATTTGACGAGGGCGTCATTATTTTAGATTGATAAATAATGACCGTGTCATTTCGCCTACGAACAACAGAAACAATATAGTGATTTGAGAAATGTATTGTCTTTTATAAGGTTAATCAAGGGATCAATGCACTTTGACATTAGATTGTGATTTCAAGATCACTGATACTAAAACTAGTTTTGAATGAATTAATTCCAGTTTATTCGTGAATAAAACCTGAAGATGGTTTTACATTAAATTATTCATGATCAGTATAGTTTATTGAACTCACTTTTAACTTCTTCGTCGTTTGTTTTATCGACAATTAATATATTCGGATTGTGAAAAAGTTAATTGTTTTTTTTTGGAGTGAATTTTATTTTAATTTCATGATGTTCTTTGTAATTTTATTTTCTGTCCCGCCTTGTTGTTCTTTAGAGTTACTTTGGGTGTATAATTTATCGCCATCACCACTAACACAGTAATTGTGAGCATTAAATCTATCTAGTTTTACTGCGACTAACTGCAGCAGTTTATTACAAAAGGAACACTACAACTGTTCAATTTTAAAAAATTCACTAGAACTATGGAATCGGTTACTTTAATTAAAATTGTATACACAAAAAATTAAAATTGTCTCGGGTGTTTTATAGAATTTTCCTAATTTTTCTCAGTCATTAATCTATCCGGTTACAAAACGCAAACGCAACATTCGTCACATGGTTTTTCTTGCGTAACAGGAAAATGTAGGATTTATGTTACTCACATCCGCAGGTACGATAAGCGATCAGGTTCTAAGAATATTTTGTCATCCTTAACGTGACCTGATGTTTTGCTTTGGTAAAGTCTATGGGTAAAACGATCTCGCTAGAACTGACGTTTTGAAGAGAGATGATACAAAATCAATAAAGAAGCAAAAGAACCCAAAAATGTTTATTTTTTTAATAGATTGCGATTAGGGGTGTAAAAACGCTGAGTTTCATTTCAGCACTATTTGTGATCCTAAACTGTTCTAAACTTAGTGCGACAGTAGAATCAACACTAATATTATAAAGGCGAAAGTTTGTATGTGTACATGCGTGTTTGTGTGTATGTGTGTATGTTTGTTACTTCTCCACGCCCAAATGGCTGAATGGATTTGGATGAAATTTGGTACTAAGATAGCTTATACACTGGATTAACGTATACATTTTATCCCGGAAAAGTGATTTTTTTCCGTGGAATGAGCAAATAATTAAAATACTTTTTATCCGCGGGTGAAACCGCGGGGCGCAATTAGTGTATAATACAGTCAATCCGAGAAGCGAAGGAATGGAATACTTTACCAAGCTCTTTATTTCCCGATATGTACAATCTGGAGCTCATCATGAATGCCTATCTTCTAGGCGAGAAATGTACCAACCATCGTAAACTGCGTCGTCAGGCAAGACCACGGTCAAATGCGGGCTTATTCAATAAAAAAAAGCTTTGATCGTCTTCTTCCAACGCAAATAAAACCCATCAATAGTAAGAACACAAAGCATTAGTGGTAAAGGACTAATTCAATAAAATTATTCTTATTCTAAGCCTGGATTACCAACCCAAGTTTAATGACTAACCCGAAAAAACATTATTATGATACATCGTTTATGTGCTTAGCTGTTCGGGGCATCTTGTTTGCTTTTACACGCATGAGTCGCTCGGACAAAGGAGAAGGAAGTCATGTACTGTTAACTGATGTTAATTGTTTGAAAAGTACCTATTTTTCTACTTTTTAGTGTAGCCTCATTGGATTTTATATACTTACTGTGGAAATGAAGCAAAAGACCTGCCTTCGAAATTTAATTTATTTTTCATTTATATTCATTGGTTTCTAGCACATACACTATAGAGCGTATTTCCCTATGTGTAATCCAAACGTCACGTTACTCTAAAGGTACGCATTGCTATTAGGATTCAATACAAATTGGCTTAAACTCTTTCTGCGACAACTTCTTTTTCTACAAAGTGTATACTTCAACCAAGCGTGGAATGGGTATGGACCAAAAACTATACTTTGATTTAAAAAATCGAGTATAAAAACCATTGATTTGACAAAACAAAAATACACTCGAATGGTATACCATAAGATAAAAATACAATTTTATTTTTAAATTAACTAACTAATTGTTCTAAAATCTTTTAATTTTTTCATTTTTGTTTGTGTATTCAAAAATGATATTTTATTTATTTTCGCTACATCTATATTATAATAAAATATACACCTGTATATTACAAAATATACGAATATGAGTACGGTCCTTCGTATGTAGGTATTATCTGTATTTATTATCTAGTATTGCTAAGTTTCTAAGTAGGCAATCAAGTTTGTTATAAATTAGAACATTTTCATTCTAGCTCGTTAAAATATCTGCATTTGTAATAAAATATGTGGTTAGTTGAGTCATAACGTGTTTCCAGCACCAATAGAAATTTTGACAATTCATGTGTACTTTTCTATTGGTGCTTGTAATATTAATAATAGCGCCCAACGATCACATACATAGATCCGGGATCCTAACTAGGATTCCCTGTCTTTAAGGACCCAGGAACTATGAGGACAATGGACACACAACACCCACAGAACATGTATTTGCGCTTTTTTTTCATGTACACAAATACTTGCCGCAGGAATCAAATTCGCCGTCTCCGGAACATGAACCGACCTTTTTTTTTTGGCCCTTCCACCTGCCCTGGGTGGAATAGGTAGATATGTGGGAATCTCCGTCCAGAGTGGACTATGGCCTACCCACTAAAAAAACGGGGTCCTCCATCCAACATGAGCCGACCTGCACAACCACCACTTCACAAAGGCAGAGGCAGGGTATTTAAATAAATAACGGCAAAGTAATTTTATTTTGATAAAGTATACCACTCGTTTCACATATAATAAAATAAATAAATAAACAAAAGAAGCTAGTTTAGCTAATAACCTCACTTGTTTATCGTTCCAGTTTATTCCCAAAGCTAAGTAGATATAGGCAGTAAAAGCTGGAGGCAATCTTGCGTCGGTCGTAGTCAGGTGGTTATTTACTGGGTCTGATGCCTAGCATTGCTCAACAGCCGGTTGTTATAGTAACATAAATGCTTTAAGTACACTACAGTACAGCAGTAAAATTTATGGTAGCTTTACTTCAATTAGTGACTCTGATTATTATGAAACCGATTGATAATACATATATTATGACACAATTTTTTTAAACCGGCAAATTGCCCTTATATTTTTTAACTTACTACTACTTTAACGTACTACTTACTACAATGATATTATAACGAATACTAAAGACTACATACTACAAAAAAAATACTATGTACTGATTGCGATGACCTATAGACAGTCCAAATGCTCCAGCCCTCTACCGGTCTAACTAGGTAGCGTACCAAACATTCTGGCAGCATTGCCCCGTCGAAGAATTCGTTGTGCCAAATAAGTGCATATATATTATTATTATTATTGAATATGCAATTGAACGATTTACTCTTGTCGTAATTGAGCTGAATAAAACAAGAATCTTAGAAGACATCCATCTCTCCTTAGGTACCAGCAGGGCCATAAATATATACCAGGAGATAATAAACGCAAGGCGTTCATCGCTACACCTGATATAAATGAGCTAGAAGAGCATAGAAATAGTGCAACAACAATAGATATCATTGTTCATTTCAATACAAAGTAAACCTATACTAGCGAATAACTCCGCAATATTTTCCAAACAAAACAAGTGGTTTGTTTGACTGATATATGATGGTATAGAATAGAGCAAACTAAAAGATGCTAATTGATGGACATTAATCCTAAGGTCATTCTTTAAATGATTTAGAGTCCGTCAGGCTATTACAAAGTGCGTGTAAGGCCGTGACCTTTTGACTTTAGCATGTTTGAAATAAGAGCAAAGGTCTATTTAACAATGAGTACGCAGTATCAATATTAACACTTAATGGTAAAATACTTAGTGAGTGCATCATGTTTTTCATTCTGCCGAAGAGCTTTCTTCTCATGTATTCAATGTTTTCCCTCAGTGTAGATGTTTAATGTTTTCTGTGCTCTTTACTGCGATGGCTCAATTTTCAAGCTGGATACTTTATATAGTTAGTCCAACTGGACATAGTGTAACAAACTTTAGATCACTGACACTATTTTTGAAAATGAATGCCTAAGTCTTAAGGTTAAGAGATGTTTTAAAATCTTTATGGAATAAATTATTCATTCATTTGATTTAAGTTTATTCAACATTATGCTTTATTTTTTTGTATTTAATGTAACTAAGTTTGTCAAAGCTCTATGAAACAATAATACTCGTAAAAGTCAGACACCGCCACGCACCTCGTCTGCCTTGGAACCCATACTTGTCAACAAGCTCCTATTAAGATGAACCTACGGAAGGTCAACGAGCATTAATGTGGACGTTGATTTCCGCCATTTTCGCATCTTAAGAATATTAATTTATGTGTTTATTTGATGCTTATGCGTGAGTGGAATCGACTATTTATTTTACAAGACTCATAACCAATACTGAAAATTTTTATTTGGGAAAAATCTTTTTTATCTGAATTGATTCGCTGAATGATCGATTGATTACATAATGCCTCAGCCTCTGTGGTGTGGTGGTTGAGCAGGTCAGTTCATAGCCCGGAGGCGGCGGGCTCGATTCCCACGCCAGAACAAGTATCCTGTGCACAGAAAAAAAGCGCTAATATTTGTTCTGTGTCTGGGTATTGTAGGGCCATTGTCCTCGTAGTTCTTGAGTCCCTCGACACAGGGAATCCTAGTTAGGGTCCAGGATCTATGTATGTGATCGTTGGGCATTATTATTATTATTATTATTAATTACTAGTAGTTCCGCGAACAGTATTCTTTTTTTTTTCGACATCGTGTTAGAATAGACTATCTACATACCTACCGAATGTTCCTGCCAAAATGATAAAAATTGAACTCTGCTCTCAAAACTCGCGAGCTCATTTCGTTCGTGCGGTTAATTATATCTTGAGCAATCAGAAACGTTGAAAATTAAAATATTACATTTTCAAAAACCAAAACTGGAATCACTGTAAGAAATATAAGAACTTTATGATAAATTTATAACAATCTTGACCTTTATTTTAGTTGCTATTTATTTCATGATTTTTTTCCCATTACATGATCAGACCAAATTATTAAACAATCGTTTAGAGGTAAATCGTTCCCTTTTTGCCCGACTTACTGTTCCTTTTCTCACTTCATCAAACAAAACCTAGGCTCCTAGGTCTAGGGACCTTCAAGGTATGGTGCATCGTATGACCACACAGGCTCGTTTGCCTTGCAAAGTTTTTGCCTCTCGATTACTCAAGCGTAAACAGGCAGTTTGACATCTAGTTCATAAACTAGCGAAATATAATATTCTCATGTTTTTTGAGTAGCTTGTTTTTAATTAACGGCTCATATTTTTTACATAGATTATAATAACACGAGCTTCTGCCCGCTGCTTCGCCCGCGGCGCGGCCTACGGGAAAATAATTCAACCACCCATTTCACCCTCTTTAGAAAAATCCTTTCTTAGCGGATGCCTACGTCATAACATCTACCTGCATGCAAAATTTCAGCCCGATCCATCCAGTGGTTTGGGCTGTTCGTTGATAGATCACTATGTCAGTCAGTGACTGATTAGTCAGTCACCTTTGAGTTATATATATTTATTTAGATATTATTTAGATGTATTTAATTAATCTGGTAAAGCTTTAACAAGTGAGGACGCCCTTGATTTCTTTAAATGTATTTTTATTGGTATAATTTTTTTTTTAAATTTTATTAAATGATGTGATGAGCGAGTCGTTCACCTAATGTTAAGCGACACGGCCGCTCAAAACAGAACAGTGTCACTCGGAACTCCAACATGCAAAGTTTTGCATGACTGCTGCACTGCACACATCATCCTGAGACTTCAGCACAGTCTGTTTATAAGATTACTCGACTGTGAGATTAGATTATAAAGTCTCATTTGCCCAGTAATTTCACTAGCTACATTGCCCTTTAAACCGGAACACATTAGTGCTTGCACACTACTGATTGGCGGCAGAATAACTGGCAAAGCGGTGGTACCTACCTAGACGAACTTTGCAGAAAGTCCTACCACCTAGTAAAAGTAGTGTTCAACTAATACGGGTTTTTACAACTGCTTTATGTCTATCATCAATGACAATCGCGATGATGAATAGTGTCACAACAATGACAAGTTGGAGTTTAAAGAAGTGATGGATGATCGTTCATTTGACACGTACGTTTTTATTAGCAAATTTTTTAAGCATGAATGATGAGGTGATGTTTATGTATTGAAATACAGTGACAGAATCAGATGACATCTAATGAATTGGCTGTTGGGAATAAGCTTTCAATATTAAATAAGTAATAATACTACGTTCGTTTTGCTATTCATCGCAGTGCCATAAATACGAGACATATAAAACAAAAAACTCGTGTCGGAGAACTACGGAAGTGAGATTAGCTTAACTTGTGAAATAAAATATTTTTAATTGCAATTTTTCGTTTATAAAACCTCACTCTAATACAGAATCGCTTTTTTGTGTTTCAATAATGCTACACATAGTTATAGCAAAGTACTCTCATGGCTAGACATTAGACTAGAATAAATTAGTAATTGAAGGGTTGAGAATAAAAAGGGTTTAACTGACAAATTGACAGTTTCGAGAAAATTTACTTAAAACGTCAACGGCGTCATTTTAATTTAGAGAGCTTATAAGGTAATAGAAAAGGTTTATGTAAGTTTCAGTTGCTTGAAAATGTATTAATTCTATTTTAAAATACTAAATATAGTACTAATTCATACAATTACTGTAAAAATATAATATAATAAAATAAATATAATAATGTTTTTATGCTAAGTGAACTGTATTCCTGTGACAGATAAACCGTTTTTAGACTCAGAATCTCGAGATTTAAGCTTAATTTCGGTATTTTGAGGATGTATTATTGTAGATAATTTCACGCTGAATCCAACGAAACCCATTAGTCATTTTGCGAAAAAAATCAGTTAAACCCTTTTTGTTCTCACCCCTTCAATTAAGCTCTAGATTTCGTGATTCCTATTTGTTCAATGAAAAAAGCAATAGACAAAAACGTCCATGTGGTCCAATATCAGTCCGACCACGTATTCAAAGTGACTTTTTCACAAAATCAATATGATAATAATAATAATAATAACAATAACGTTGAGCGATACATAGATCTTGGACCCTAACTAGGATTCCGTTTGTCTAGAGATCCAGGTACTATGAGGACCATGGTCCTACAACACCCAGACTCAGAACAAGTATTTGCGCTTTTTTTCTGTGCACAAATACCGCGGGAATCGAACTCGCTGCCTCCAGGATATGAGTCAACCTTTTTTTTTTTTTGAGGGGGGAAATGCCCTCGCACTTCCCTGCCACCACGGGGGTGGTGGCAGGGGGTATGTGGGACTCGAACCCACTAAAACCCCCCGTGATCCGACCGCCGCCGGGATGGGGCGAGATGGAGACGCACTGCATTAACCATCTCGCCCCGACGGTAGGCCCTTCCGGGCCTCTGCGCCAGTGGGTGGGCAACCTTCCACCTCAGTTGCCCACCAGACGTGTGGGGCCATGTAAGTGCAGCGGAGAGTCCCCTGACTCTCCGCCACTGGCCCCACTACGGGGGATGGAGAAAGCGCTCAATGAAGCGCCTTCTCCGTCTCCCCACCCGTCTGCGCCGGAGGGGGTCAGAGTTGGCATTATCCTCCCTGACCCGCTCCGCGGCCTCCTTCTGCGTCATCACCCTCTCGCAGAAGGAGACCGTGGCCTGCCACGCACTCTCGCTGCCGAGCATAGCTTTCACAATGCTCGGCAGCGAGAGGTCCCGGCCAACGACCGCTGAAAGTGTGCGCCGCTCGGAGTCCCAAGCAGCGCACACCTCCAGCGTGTGGGGCGCCGTGTCCTCTGGCGCCCCACATTCGTGGCAGGCCGGGGTCGCCTCCCGTCTCGCGATTTGGTGCAGGTACTTTCCGAAACATCCATGTCCGGAAAGCACCTGCACCAAACGAAACGTCAGCAACCCGAAGGGCTGCCGCACCCACTCCCGGAGGACCGGGCGGATGGCCTCCACCGTCCTCTGTCCAGGGACCGGTGGAGCCAGGTCCTCCGTCCACCGCCGCAACAGCGCGGCCCGCGCCTGCTTTCGCAGGCGCTTGACCTCCCCCCACGACTCTCTCCACGGGACCTCCTCGCCGCCACGAAGTGGTAAACTTCGGCGAGGGTCTCCGCTTCGAGCCCCCAGGGGGGATCACTGGCCAAGGATATGAGTCAACCTGCTCAACCACCACATAACGTTTTCTATGATGTTATGATGTTCTGCCTTCTTCTGGTAATTGTTGCCGCTAAAGTTGGGCTTATCTGATTCAATTGTTTTTGTATAATAAACACTGCTACTGCTGTGGCGATATATAAATAATTTGTACAGTTCTGAATGAAATACTAGTGCGTACAAATCGGTGTGAATTGCACGAATGACATTGAACCGAAGCAAACCAACATTGTTATTCACCTCACGCAGTTTTGATGTTCGTCACGCAGATGGTAGATTGGCGAAGGCTCAAAGACTTACGGAATGGGACTTGGGAATAGTGAAGTGGGAAATTCCAAAGAGAATATTGAAAGTATTATCACCACGACGTCTTTTGCGTGTCTATAAGAGATTGCTTGTGCTGATTTGTCTGAAAAAATGCAACATACGGTGTTTCACTTACAAAAATATGCCATTATGTAGGCGTATATCAAACTATTCTAAGTTGATTGAGATTCCCTCCAAATATTAGAATACTTCAAAAATGTTAAAAAGAGTTTTTTTTTAATTGTTAGATAGGCTTGCGTTTGACTTCTATCGCACCTGATGGTAAGTAACGATGCGGTCTAGGATGTAGCATGCTTGCCTAGAAGATACCTGTTCACTCTCGATTTGAAGACTCCAAGGAATTTTACACACCATTTCCAATGGCTCATTTTCTTTATGATTGGATTGGATTTCTTATTGAATTGGAGAAATGGAATTGCTGCTGCATAATATTATCGAATTTTATTTAGGAATATATATGTATATATATAGAAAATCTTTACTCATTTAGAACTCCGATTATGAAGACAAAACAGTCAAAACTTTGGCGGACACAATTCCATTTATATGTGACTAATAGCGTAATTAAACTATAATGCCCAAGCTGCTAATTTCATTCCAGGCTCACTACTATTCAATATTTCAGTTGACATGCATGACCCTCGGAATGCCCTTAAGCCCACGTATTGGCGAACATATGAAGGTCTTCTCAGACTTCAGTGTCAATTGATGAATTGACGTGAGGCATAACAAGTGAGTCAGATTTCGGCGTTTTTACCTTACGCGATGTGGGCAGATTGTCAATGAATTTTGGTAATAAAGAATAATGCAGGTTAATATTTTCAACCAAGGAAACAATAAGCTTGAAGCATAGATTTTCTGGAAGCAATACAATTGAAGGATCTGTCAATAAGAAGAACATTTTTATGTATTTTGTGAATAGCTTATAATCTACATCGACAGTGCGAGCTACGCACTAGTGACAGTCCTTACTTTATACTTCTCAATCTTAACGTGGTAGCTTAGTTAGCAACAGCTCTGCCTTCTGAACTGTAGATTGTGTGTTCCATTCCCACCCAGGACAAATATTTGTGTGAAGAACATAGATATTTCTTCTGTTTTTGGGTGTTATATTGTATTCTATGTATGTATTAACAAAAAGTATCTATTCTGTTAGTTATTTAGCTTGGGGCTAGATGGCGCTGTGTGAAATCTCCACAAATATTTATTTATTTATTTAATGATGGACGCGTTTATTTATTATGTCTTTACTTAGTAATTTCATAATCGATGTGAATTTATTTTGTGAGCCTAGTGTTTGTAGATATATTTTAATAATTAAGGAAATACCTTGAAGATCGATGACCTAATATAACACATAACACGGAATTTACATATTTATAAAGGTGACAACAAAGGACATGAGTACGAAATCGTCTTATTGTTCTATTATGTATAATCGAGACTGGACATTAATTTATTGTGTGAACCGAGCGCTATTTTTAATTTAACGTCATTTGTTTTTCTAAGGATTAACAATTGGTCATTTGTTTTTCTTGTCATTTAATTTTGTAAACAGTACTTGCGACTTAGTTGTACGAGTATTCAAGGCCTACCGTACCAATGCAGATGAGCAATAGAGCGTGGCGTGTCAGCATTAACTATACTTCGCCAATGCAACTCCAATAACATCCCCCACAGATACCCCACAGAGTCTGTGTACAAAGAGAGCGGTGTTCTAAATGTACGTCAGCTATTTATATTAAAGACGTTTATATCAGTTCATAAAGTAGTTCTTTCTTCACCAATCTACGACGTCTTGGTAAAGCGTAGGGTTTATCAGCTTCCCCAAACTGTTGTTTCCACAAAATTTGCTCAACGTTTCGGAGAATTTATAAAATCATATATTTACAACTTGGTCATCAAGTATTGTGACAAAAATCTTAAAAACCTAAATGTCCGTCAAGCGAAAATGTTGGTGCGAAAGTGGCTATTGTCACTAAGTTATGATGAAACCGAAAGGATTATTAAAGTCACTCAATAAGTAGCTCTT
Organism: Ennomos fuscantarius; assembly: GCA_905220475.3. NCBI lineage: Eukaryota > Metazoa > Arthropoda > Insecta > Lepidoptera > Geometridae > Ennomos > Ennomos fuscantarius. The sequence continues at coordinate 7,143,319 of HG992037.1, read as the reverse complement.
AAATTTAAATAGTTGTCTGCAATTTTTGATTGTTTATGATTGGTAGTTTTTTGTTTTTTCTTTCCTTTTAGTTTAAATACTATGGTTATTTAAAATAGTTTATATTATCCTTACAAGAAGACACTAAATTAATGTATAGTGTCTATATATATTTCTCATCTATATATTTATATGGTATTGTTTGTCAGCTGAGGTTATATCTCCTTGTCAACTCATAGCCAGGCCCCCACGATACAGGCTGAGCCTAGTGTGGGGGTCATTAGATAACTTTGGGTATCTGATAAATAATCCTTCTGCATAAATTTCTAGGAAACAGTGAAATAAAGTGTATAAGCATGTTTAATTTATAAGTTTTTATGCAGCAAATAAATCATTTTTCATTTTCATTTTCATTTTCATCCAAACAGTTAAGCATTTGCTTGAGCAGTGCCTGGAATTTAGCAGTTACAGACACTAGCACGAGGCGCAATGTGGCTTTCTGGGTGTATTACTACTTTCTGGGTGTATTATTACTACTACACATTATCATAATCAATCTAAAAAAAAAGTTTCACAAAATCACAATTCACACTAATATTATAAAGGCGAAAGTTTGTATGTGTGTATGTTTGTTACTCCTTCACGCTCAAACTGCTGAATGGATTTTGATGAAATTTGGTACCAAGATAGCTTATACATGGGATTAACATATAGGCTACATTTTATCTCGGAAAAATGAAATATTCCTGTGGGATGAGCAAATAATTAAAATACTTTTTGCGGGTGAAACCGCGGGGCCAACTAATTGTATATGAGTACCATTACCCCTCTCTACTATCTCTAGATTGCAGTATTAAAATCTGTATCAAACCGCATATTTTTCTACTCCACAATCTAGCGTACAACTGCAACTTATGGAACCTAATCTTTAAGCTATGCTCATGTCGAATTGTAAATGTGAATAAATAATGAAAGGAAAAAAAAGGTTTCTTCATTTTTTATATGTAACATCTATGATATTCTAGGTAGGTACTAATTATACGCGTAGCTGTTTATTTCTATTCATCAGCGGTGATACTTTTAAATATTATGCATGAATTTATAATTGCAGTTGAATTGTTGTGATTTGATCGATAATGTTTCTTAGTACTATAAACATAAAACTAACGAATTTTTTGTTTGTTTTGTTTTGAACTAAATCTATTTGTATGAGCAATCTGCTCATACAAATACTATAAGCACGATTTTACACATCACGTTATGTATCTTTTCGGTAATAAAATTAAGAAATATAATTTAAAAAACGTGTGTAGACAACTAACCTGGACCTCTAGATCAACGTAAAACATAGTGTCGAGCTACTATTTTTCCCACGGCTAGATCTCTCCCAAATTTCTATGAGCTACAGTATCTAATACATGCTAATGAAAGTAGAGGTCTAACATGCTGGTTGTGTTTAAGTAATGTATTAATAGAGATGACACGATGTCAAAATATGTTAACGTAACATATGACGTAATGATGGTAAAGTTGAAGCCTGTGGTTTACTCAATTCCTGCGTAAGACGACATAAAGCGTTCCAGATAGAACGCACATTGAATTGGAATTAGCCAAGATCGGTTTGTATGGAGCTCATTCATATTCTTTTGGCTTAAGTCGTGAACCAGGATTCAAATAGTGCGTTTACCTTTGTTGAACTTAAGAGTTTTGCAATTTTTGGTTGAATTTGATGTTAGCTTTGTTTTTATTTACTCAAGCAGTGTGTTAGTACCTTAACTGATATGAGTGTGCAAATACAAGTGGTGTATAATTTACCGTAACAATACAACATTACACCTACAGTTTTGTTAATAATCATAGTTACGTTAAAGTTTCCAAAATATTAGCACTTTAATTTTCCGTTATCTAAAACGTGTCATTTCCTTTTAGGTAGAGATATAATTAGATATTAAAATAAAAAAATAACAGGTAGTGTTACTAAAAATCTGTAAATACAGCTATTTGAACAACAACAAAAACTTGAAACTTGGGTCGACATATATATCATACTAATATACATGTGTATGAATTAAACACGAAAAAATAAAACAGTGAAATGAGATCCTCCTTTTTCGAAGTTGTTTTAAAAATGAATACATTCGTAAATAGATACTTTTAAGCATAAGTCATTTTATGTATATGATTTGTAAAAAATAAGTATCCTTAACAATAAGTATCTTTTTGAATAGGGTATTTCCCAAATAAGGCATATTGCGAATGGGTCCTTATAAAAATGTAGGTCATTTTGCGAATAGGTCCGATGCCGAATAAACCGAATGTTATACATAGATTTAGAATCGATCAAATAGACTACAACAGAAACACTACTGTTTTACTGTGTTTTGAGCAGCTGGGTTGATTGTCACTTGTCATGGATATACTATACTTGCTTTGCGTAGATTGTAAGGCTTACAATTTATTTAGATAATAATAGGTAGAAGACCCAGTCACGAGCTGAGCCAATGATTAACACTGCAACGAAGGAACTAAATGTCAGCAGCCCTTCACTGTTTTGAGAAGTACAAAATGTGTTGAATCCATACAAAGAGTGGTTTCGGGACCAGTTAGTTGACCACGTTTGACTATGTTAGTATACTAACGTTACAGTACAGTTATGTCTTGCCAAATAATCACTGATATTTGTGATATACACAGACTCTAATATGAGAGTATCTGTGGTGTTGTGGTTGAGCAGGTCGGCTCATAGTCCGGAGGCGGCGGGTTCGATTGCCGCGGCAGGACAATTTGTGCACAGAAAAAAAAAAACGCCACTCACGTTTATATGTATAGGTCAATTTTAAGAAAAGTTTTGAGCATCACTGTTTTGGCCAGTACCTACTGTGAAGTTTGTGAAGACAAGGACGAAGCTCTAGTTTTTATGATAGTAAAGAGAAGGAAAAAAGATCGCCTTGCTTGTAAATGTAGTCCTATAAAATTGATCAAATACTGTAATTAGAATACGGTCTTCATCCGCACAGAGCGTATAAAAACCAAAGCTTGTTCGGACCACACGCAGGATGGAGCAGTTGGAGCCATTTCGCATACAATGGGACCTAGTTGCTATCGAACAATGCTAAGAGGGAACGTAAGAACTAAAATTAAAGAAATAAAAAAAAATGTTATCACTTTATAAATAGCTTTTAGGCTTCAAATATATTAGGTCTTTACCTATGAAATTGCCGTTTTGTTTGAAAAAAGTTAAAGTATTTTTTTTTCGAACTTATTTATTTCTTTTATTCAAAGTAATCATCCCTGCAATCAATGCATCTTTGCCAACGCTGTGGCAGTTTATGGATGCCCTTCTTGAAAAAATCAGCAGGACGGGAGACAACAAACTCTTCAAAGGCGTTTTGTACTGCCTCTCGGGAATTGAATTTTTTTCCCGCTAAAAAGTTGTCCAAATTTTGGAAAAAGTAATAGTCGGTAGGCGCAAGATCTGGTGAGTATGGCGGATGAGGGAGAGCTTCCAAACCCAACTCATGCAGCTTAGAGACGGTCTGTTGTGCAGTATGGGGTCGCGCGTTGTCGTGAAGTAGCAGTGGAGACGACCGATTGACCAAAGCTGGTTGCAGACGTGCGAGTTTCGCCATCATTGTGGTCAGTTCTTCAATGTACACATCTGCAGTAATGCTCTCGCCGTTTTGTAAAAAGCTATGATGAATCACACCAGCACTAGACCACCAAACTGTGACCATCACCTTTCTAGGGGTCATATTTCGTTTTGCACATTGCTTTGGTACCGAACCAGGATCTAACCATAACTACAACTATTACACGGCTAAAACTCACGAGATACAGTCGAATAACTCGACCGGTGTTCGGGCAATAAAGATGCCCATCCTCAAGGAGTACGCGCGGCGACGATGGTGGCGTCAGCGCCGAGCCGCCACCATCGTCGCCGCGCGTACTCCTTGAGGATGGGCATCTTTATTGCCCGAACACCGGTCGAGTTATTCGACTGTATCTCGTGAGTTTTAGCCGTGTAATAGTTGTAGTTATGAGTACTACTCACGTCAGTTTCTATAATATTATAGGATCTAACCAACTTGCTGAGCGCTTTCGATTGTCAAAAAGAATCCATTTTTCGTCGCACGTAACAATTCGGTTCAAAATTCCTTCATTTATGTGCCTGTTAAGCAGCGCAAGGCAAGTCTCGACGCGTACGTTGCGCTGGCGATCGTTAAGTTCGTGGGGCACCCATCTATCAAGCTTTTTTATCTTGCCAATCTGTCGCAAATGGACCAATATTGTTATGATGCTAACATCAAAAGCTGCTGCCAGCTCAGCTGTAGATTGAGATTCATCAGCTTCCACAATCGCCTTTAATTCATCATTGTTGACCAAAGTTTCCGGACGACCACGAGGTTCATTTTTCAAGTCAACATTCCCAGAACGGAACCGAGCAAACCAATAACGGGTTGTACGTTCGTTTGTACAGTTCTCTCCGTAAACGTCGTTGATGTTACGTGTCGTTTGTGCCGCGTTGGTGCCACGACGGAACTCATATTCCATAATTACACGAAATTTCAAAGTATCCATTATGAGGAAAAATGTTGAAATGTAATGAAAATACAACGCTAATCAATAAACAAAAGACTTATATTGTAAATAGAATGTCATATTTTTAAAACAAAATTAATTTGAATTTAGAATTCATAGCCAATCAAAACTTTTTTTTGTTTGAAAAAGTCTGTACTGCAATACGGCAATTTCATAGGTAAAGACCTATTATAAACGGATTGTCATTTGTATATTTTAAAAGCTTTCATCACTAGGCTAAAATTATTTCAATTAATTTTAAATCACATCACAGTAATATTATAAAGGCGAAAGTTTGTATGAGTGTATGTGTGTTTGTGTGTATGTCAGTTACTCCTTCACGCTCAAACGGCTGAATAGATTTGGATGAAATTCAGTACCAAGATAGCTTATACACTGGATTAACATATAGACTACATTTTATCGCTTAGTAACGTATCACTTGAATGCAACGGATAGAAAAACAGTATGGATTCAACAGTTTTAATACGCAGTTGGAACTGAGGAAATTTTCAAATAACGAATGAAATTTCTCTTGTTGCAATGCAACCAAAGTTCTCCCCCCGATCATTTCATCATCAGTTTTTTGCGTGAAATACTAAAGGTAGGCCTCCTGAATTAGAGGGGAAAGATTTGCTATAATCATCACGCTTAACAGGTGTCTTGGTGATCACAAAACATTAAAATAATAATGGGAAGAGAATGCTGCTCATTCTCTAGACATTCCCTTAGCCGGATTTTACGGCATCCATGGGAAGAGATGGAGTGATCCTATTCTTAAGCCAATTTGCATTCGTATAATAGCATAGCTGATAGAATTGTTTTTTTCAATATTAAGGAATTATGTGACGAGCTAACCGTTCGCCTGATGTTAAGCGACATGACTGGCCATATCAGTTGCAGTGTCACTCGGAACTCTAAAGTATAGAGTTTCGCGTGATAGTACACTGCGCACGTCATCCTGAGACATCAGTACAATCTAGTAATAAGATTACTAGACTGTGAGATCAGATCATAACGTCTCATTTGCCCAGTAATTTCACTAGCTATACAGTGCCCTTCAACCGGAGCACAGCGGTGTTCTGCTTGGCGGCAGAATAACTGGCAAAGCGGTGGTACCTACCTAGACAAACTTTGCAGAAAAGTCTTAGTAACACCACCAACCAATTGCCACCTGGCTTAAAGCAACAGGTAATATTGTCAATACTATAGTAAAAAAAATCTAAAAAAGTGGAATCATCTTACGTGTATAATGGAGCCTCTCGATGTGATCATTATAGCTTGATACCTACATAGAATATATTCGAGGTTTTCGCATTACAAGTTTGAAATCAGGTTTCGAGGTTAAAACGAACATATCCTATAATTTTGGTCTGAAGCCCCAAACTGGTGGTAACTTTGCATATTTTTTTACCCACCATAAATATCGATCCAGCAAACCCTATTGTGCGATTCTCATGAATTATTTATCGATACCGAATCTGATATCGATGTTTGGCCATTTCGAAAATCGATTTAGCATTATAACCTGCCCGGGCAGTATGCATATTAACATTCATTTTTTAAATCTGATAACGATTAGAATGAGACATTGAATGATGTTCCCATTTGTAAGAGTTGACTCATCGATTCTTGTCTAGGGACCTGTACTTAAATAACATTATTTAAGTTGTAACAACACTTTGCAACAAGATTAATTAACATTTGTTCTTATAATCTTTCTATTACATCTATAATAGTATGATTGATTGTTGCTATTATTGTTAAACTTTCTATTAATTATAATTCTATTAGAAGATATAAAATAATTTAAGGAGTGGTATCGTTCAATAACTATAAAACCCTCTATTTTTTTTATGATTTAGAAAAAAGTCAAGTTTATGATCTTTTAATTGCCGTGAATAGGTTATACTGAATCATAGTTAGAAAAAAATCACCCTTGTACCAGAAACCTTTCTAACAAAAAAATAACTAAAATCGAATGATACATTTGGGAGCCATAAAATGCCATAGATAGGCTCATAGTTACACACATTGAACTTATGACACTCCTCTGATTAGTCGGGGTTCTTAAATTGATAATTTTATTGTTGAATGTTTAGGGATAATTTAAAAGACGTCTGTTACAATTAATTACTTTTTCAAAAACAGATTGTATTAGGGTTGTATTCAATAAGTAATACTTATAAATTTTAGGTACCCACTAAATCACTAATTTACTATTATAAAAGCGAAAGTTTGTATGCGTGTATGTGTGTATGTTTGTTACTCCTTCACGCTCAAACGGCTGAATGGATTTGGATGAAATTCGGTAAAGATAGCTAATACACTGGATTAACACATAGGCTACACTTCATCCCGGAAAAGTGAAATTTTCCCGTGGGATAAGCAAATAATTAAACTATTTTTCATCCGCGGGTGAAACCGCGGGGCACAACTAGTACTACCATAAAAATTCTCACTATTTTTGAAGACATAGGAGACATACTTAGACATACTAGGTGGTAGGACTTTATTGCAAAGTTCGTCTAGGTAGGTACCACCGCTGTGCCAGTTATTCTGCCGCCAAGCAGTAGTGCGCAAGCACTGCTGTGTTCCGGTTTGAAGAACACTGTAGCTAGTGAAATTACTGGGCAAATGAGACTTTATGATCTGATATCACAGTTTAGTAATCTTATTACTAGATTGTGCTGATGTCTCTGGATGACGTGCGCAGTGCAGTGTCACGCGAACCTCTATACTTAAGAGTTAGCTCGTCACGTCATTCCTTAAGATAAAAAAAAAAGACGTTTTCAGGTTCAATCTGTCATTCCCATTAGCAGACATAAAAGACTGTTTATGTTAAACATTTTTACTGTGAAATAGCCAGTAGATGCAGTACACAAAACATAGCCTTCACGGTTTATTAGTCTGTGGTATCTGCAATTAACGTCTCTTGTTTCACGGGAGGATATCGTACGGTAGATACTATTAGGTACTATTATTTAATACTATTTATTCTGTGACGCTGGCGCTCGCGCAAGCTTCGGAACTCTTGAGTATGATAGGGTAGGTACGGTCCAAATTTCACGTCCTTGTGAAATGTAATTTTTCTGCAACATTACAATCACCATTTTTTTTATTTAATTAATCTTATAATTATAACGGCTTAATTTTGTAAATGAAATTTTGAACCAGGAACGGGATTTGAACCCGCATCCATCCATAATGCCGGGACTTGCCTTACTTGACAAGTGATCTCGTGACCTTTTTCCTTCACCTTTTACTACCAACTAGGTAGTTAAACTACTACAGCCACAGAATAACTAATAGAACTGGCATACGGTGGCCGCAGATTTTAGCGATAAGGTCGCCTATTATAATACTTCTCGTAAATCATTGTATTTCTTATAAAATAGTATTATTACAATACACTACAATACAATAAAAAGAACGAAGGCAGAGCGTAAAAAACCAACTTCAGACTTATATGATTTTTTCATGGATGCCATTGTCAGAATTGGACCAAATTAAAATGGATTTTAAATAAAAAAAGAATCATCAATATCGGGCCACGCAGTCGAAAGCTCTGAGGTAACAAACATAAAAAAAAACAGTTGATTTGAGAACCTCCTCATTTTTTGAAGTCGGTTAAAAATATTTATCTGTATTTTTATTTATTGACTGGCCCGATAGCTCAGTTCGTAGTAACCCTGCCTTCTGAACTGTGGGTTGTGGGTTCGATTCCCACCCAGGACAAACATTTGTGTGATGAACATAGGTGTTTGTTCTGTGTCTGGGTGTTATATTGTATTCTATGTATGTATTTACAAACAAAAAAAGTATCTAAGTATTGTATCAGTTATCTGGTTCCCATACTACAAACTTTGCTTAGTTTGGGGCTAGATGGTGCTGTGTGAAATGTCCACACATACTATTATTATTATTATTATTATTTATATTAGTATTTTATAAACGTAATGGAGCTTTGCTCAAATATTAGGTATATTTTGCAAATTAATGATAAATACTGGTAAGACATTGGTGTTTATTAAATGTCGAAACGGTTGCAGATAAGTCGTAAATATGGATTGTACGATTTAGATTGCAATTAAAAAACTCCCAATAAGTCAAGGGCGTGAGAATTAAGTATTGACGAAACCGGAAATCCTAGCGCCTTATTAGCCCATTTAACAACTCACGGCTCATAAATAACTTTTTAATTATATGCAATGTGTCCATAAATCTAGGTACCTTCAGATAACTCCTAATGACTGCATCAAGTTATATTTTTTAAATTAGTATCTACGCTAATTCAAAATATTGCGATTCGTTGCGAATTAAATTTAGAATAGAATAGAATATTTTTTATTGTTAAACTGTGTACAAGATGATCGTATGGTACTAAATACTATGTTCCAACAGTTTTGTCCATTTCGGACGTTAGATAGACAGGTATACTATCTATCAACTTTAATTGTACACCAATGAATAAAAATTACAAAATGCATTTTTAAGTTAATGAATGGCGAGTTGAACTAGTCATTTGCCTGATGTTAACCATTGCAATTTATTATATTAGTACCATAGGTGATGGTCTTTTTGGTCAATCTCAACAAATCGATTCTTCCAAACAACTTTTAGGAAGAAGGGAATATATGGGGAAGTGTAAAGGCAAATAAAGTGACATAGGAGCGAGGGGCAGAGAGATTAAGACGTAAAATTTATGAAGCAGTGTGAAACCGGGTGGGTCAGCTAGTCTACATAAGGTGTGTTACCTCTTATATATAGTACCTCTTATTCGAGTTCTAAGCAACACGTGAAGCTAATTAGTCGTTATGAAATGTACTTATGTATATCTGTAATCGCAAACTGTAATGTAATGGCATAAATTAGTTTTGCTTAAAGTTTGCATAACCTGTAATCGACTGGCCCGATAGCTCAGTTGGTAGTCGCCCTGCCTTCTGAACTGTAGGTTGTGGGTTTGATTCTCATCCAGGACAAACAATGTGTGATAAACATGTGTATTTGTTTTATTGTATGTGTGTCCAGCGTCCACTTATATTTATTGTTGTTTTCCTACATTTTTGGGTTGTCTGGAAGAGATCGCTTTAAGCGATGAGACCACCCATTGTGACACTTAACTTTTAACTACTTAACTTGTAAATGGTTCCTGTTATGTGGTGTTTCAATAAAGAGTTTTATCTATCTATCTATCTATCTATGTATTTGTATTTGTTGTGTATGTATGTATTTACAAACAAAAAAAGTATCAGTAACCTGGTTCCCGTGGTACAAGCTTTGCTTAATTTGGGGCTAGATGGCTTTGCTTTTATATCTAACCTATCAGGCTAGTTTTGTGGTGGCCTATTGAGCTACTACAGAGATCGAAATTCATTTGACCGTTTAAATAAAAATTAAAAAAAGTTTTTGGATAAGAACAATGAAACAATTGACTATTTTATTGTTGATGGCATAAACTATTGTATGTACGACTGTACGTTGCTTTGGTTCCCAAAGTATTTATTTACATTTTAAACAAATCAATTCTGTTGTGAAATATCCTTAACTACATTTAACTTCCTCTTTTTGTCGTAGATACAAAAGTAAACATAACTTTAAAAAACAGAAAGTGGGTGTGTTTTAGCTTCCACTTTATGTATTTTTGAAGTAAACCTTACGCATTACTCTACTCCTAATCTACGCACGCTTGACTTGGGGAGTAAGCTGGCGAATGCAACGCGAACGAAAGTTAAAGTTGGTTCACGTAGATCTCCATTGTCAAAATAACAATGTGAAACATTTATATTATGTTTTACCGCTTTGCCAGTTATTCTGCCGTCAAGCAGTAGTGTGCAAGCACTACTGTGTTCCGGTTTGAAGGGCACTGTAGCTAGTGAAATTACTGGGCAATTGAGACTTTATGACCTGATTTCACAGTCTGGTAATCTTATTACCAGGCTGTGCTGATGTCTCAGGATGATGTACGCAGTGCAGTGTCACTCGTAACTCTGTTTTGGGGTTCCGAATGACACTGTTCTGTTATGGGCGGCCGTGGCGCTTAACATCACGTGAACGACTAGCTCGTCACATCACTCAGTAGCATAAAAAAAAATGTTGGTATTTCAATTTGCAATTGTCAAGATGGCGACTTTAACATTAAACGACGGCCGATAGATGGAGCTAAACTAAAGAAGTTTTACTTCAGTAGTGTGGTCTAAAGCACACTCGTTTTTTTCTATTAGCTAAACAATGTATTACATTTTAAAAAACATCAATTGAATTATCCGTTTCAGAGTGGAGCATGCCCCTTAATTGTATTGAGGAATGTATGGAAGGCGTAACCAAAACATTAACATTGTAATCGAAGTACGACACGGCAACAAACGTGTTTGTCTTACTCTTTAAATGAACCGTATTTAGACACAAAGCCTACTTAACTGAAAGAGTAAACTATTATAAACATTGTATTAAATTCGTTCTTATTTCTTTTATAAATATTTGGTTAGGTGACGCTATCTGGGTGACATATACACACATATTCATTAATTATTATTTAATGATTGATGCTTTCAATATATTAATTTTTAACGTAAAGGAAAAATTAAACTTTTCACTTTCAGCCGGAAGATGCAGCAGTCTCCCCCACAGAATGTTTTTTTTTTATGTTTTGGCGCCACACTTTTGTGTGCCAGTGTCAAGTAATTGATAATTTATCAAGTTAATGATATTTCACACAAATGTGTCAAGTCACAGTCTAGTCAAAGTCATACTCCTAGTAAAGTGGTGGCAACTTTACTTGAAGCTTCTATGGAGTTTTGGAATCAACACGAAAAGAAACGTTTCACCATCATTATACCATTTTCAAACACTCACGCCTGTAATCCAGCACTTAACGAATAAAATACCACCAATTTTATGCATGAACACTGAAAATACCACAAGTTTTGGAAAATAATACAATGCGGTGACGCAATCTTTTTCGCTTTCCCGCCAAAACTCCCCACAGAATGTTCCTTTGGATAGTCTATTGCAATAACGCTTTTCATTGGGGGAGGTTGCCATAATCATTGCGCTTAGCAAGCCTATTAATGATCGCAGAAGATAATGAGAATATTGCTGCCCATTCCCTGTGTATTTGTGTGTTTGTGGCCAAAAGTTTTCATTTCAATTTTTGGTATAAATCAAGGTTTTATGCCGAAAACAGAAGGTTGGTACGAAATACAAGCTATAATCTAGAATAGTATAAATATTGAGGTCACAATGTTTATGTCTAAATGCAAGGATAGTGAAGCAAGAACGCCACAATATTGGCATCAGTTCAAACTTGACTTGAAGTTATCATTTGAAATACGGGTTCAAAAACTAGCAGTTACTATCAAAAAAGGCACCCCTTGCTTTGTTTCAAAGACAATAAACAGTGGGTAGTATCTATATTTCATAATTCTTTCTTAAATATCCTTGTGCTAAATAAATAAAATAAATATATTATGAGAATATTTATCACGTGAGAGATGGTGTATAAAAGGGTGTGTTTTTATTTATTTTAATGAATGATGTGACGAGCTAGTTTTTCACTTGATGTTAAGCGACACGGCTGCCCATAACAGAACAGTGTTACTCGGAACTCTAAAATATAAAGTTTCGCGTGAGACTGCACTGCGCAGATCATCCTGAGACATCAGCACAGTCTGGTAATAAGATTACTCAACTGTGAGATTAGCTCATAAAGTCTCAATTGCCCAGTAATTTCACTAGCTACAGTGCCCTTCAAACCGAGACACCAATCAGTAATGTGCAAGCAGCAAGCAGTAGTGTGCAAGCTACTTGCACACTACTGCTACTGCTTGGTGGCAGAATAATTGGCAAAGCGGTGATACCTACCTAGATGAACTTTTCAGAAAAGTCCTACTACCTAAGAGTTAAAAAAAAAACTGTTAAATGTTCTGACAAAGTATACTGTATTTTAATCTAATCTTTTGATCCACACGCACAATAATTTATTAAAGAGCTGATGAGTGGAATGACCGGTACCATAGAATTCTCGTATATATATTTTATTGTATTCGGAACACTAATGCAAACGTAGTATGCGAAGAAAGCACGGGACAAGTTTCCTTTCCTGACAGGCCGACTTTCCTGACTGAGGCAGCTGAGGTGAACGAGTGAATCATGCTGTCCAGTTCTTTTAAGGAATAATCGTTGCACATTGACTTGTTGAGCGACCAACTTGTCTTTTGGTAAACTCGTTTAAATTTGATGTGCAATTGTTTTAATTTATATAAATGGTTCTTATTTTAATTTTTTTTTTTAAATAGCTGCGCATGGATGAAACGTTTATTTTCGTATTGTTTCCAAAACTCCATAGAAGCTTCTGGTAAAGTTGCCACCACTTTATTAGGAGTATGACTTGACTAGACTAGACTAGATTATGACTTGTCTTGATGACTTGGACAATGACTTGACACTTATATATAATAATTAACTTGAAAAATTATCAATTACTAGACACTGGCTAAGTATACAAAAGTGTGGAGCCATACAAAAAACACAAAAAAGCAGCTGCCCTAGCATGCACAAAACATGCACTAAAATTGCTTGGACCAAAATGGTATCTCCTCTGGTTTTCATTATATTTTGTTCCGTGGATTAAACAGGGGATAAAAGTTTTTGTCTCTGTCCATGTTGGAGGTGCTGGAGAGGTAAAGAGGACTCTTAGGGCACAGAATTTTAAATTGAATGCTCATTAAAATCACATTTCATAACACGTATCATGCTTCCGTTACCCATCTCATCTTCATAATATTTTTGTATACTAAACATAACGAATAATTCAATAATCAATTAGTTAAAGGAAATGATGTCTGCGTAGCCTTCATCTATAAAAGGGTATTACAAATTTATTGTCTATATCTAGTGATCATTACCTCGTTGGAATCCGTGAGGGTCTTGCTAATGAGGAAGTGAGCAGAATTCTGATGCAGGTATTAACTTGATGCCAAAGGTGAACAAATATTTCCTTATAAAAGACGCTGTAAGCATTTATGAAGTCTAGACACGTGCTTTCACGTTGTGGATATTTAATTTATGATGAGTGATTCTTAGTAGATTAGTTAATCATGTTTGATATAGCATTGATTAACCAATTAACCAACCAATCAATGAGAAGTATATTGATATAAAAAAATGTTTATAAAAATATATAAAAAATTTGTTTAATATTAATTTCGTCACCTTGACGATTGTAAATTGTCATTTTACCAGACATACCAACATAATAATATACATTTTTTACTTTGTTATGTTAACAATAGCGATCTACGTTAATCAACCACTTTTAACTTTTGTTCGCCTCGCCTGCTTACTCCCCAAGTCAAGCGTGCGTAAAGAAGCTAACTTCAACATCATATATGTCCATTTTATTTATTTCTCACAAGTTTCACATTTATAAATTTATATATATAGGCAGACGGGCTGTGCGTAGGTTGCAACTTATATAACAATAGATAACTATAGGCCTTCAGCAACCGCACTAGGCCGTGTCAGGAGCAAGAATGATCGTAGTACACCGAGCGCTCCATTTATATAGCAAGATGGGTGGGGCAGCGATGACAGTTGCCGGTGTTGCCACTGTAATAAATTTAAATTCTACCACAGGGTAAATTACGGTACTGCCCGCTGCGCATAGAGTTTATAGCTGGACGTTGCCGCCGTCATATACATATTTATTTTATTTTTTATTTTCTAAATACTACAGTGATATAATAACTAATATAACATATAATAACATATTTATTTATTTACATTTATATTTATCTCATCATCTTCTATGTGATTAAATTTTAAGGAGAATTCTCGTATTCGTCTATATCACAGAAGCTTGAGAGATGACTACAACAAACGTGATGTAATGAAAAGTCATTGGCAGATTTAGACCTGTAGTTATTAAGTACACATTTGAAATTCGTACAACCCTGATATAATGCAAATCGTATTGCCGAAACTCCTATAAATACATAATTTATTAGAAATGTAAGCCCAATCCTTTCCAAGTTGAGCACGAGCTAGAAATCCAAGTTTCACGTCCAACGGTAATTTGTCGTTATAAATATATTTAGTGGTATTAGAAGGTTTATCACGTAGGTGTCTAATTCTGGGGTGGGGTCAGATGTCCATCAGTTGTACCGTTGGGTATGCAGTTTACGTACTTAGTGCGCATCGCTTACTATTTATGTTGAAGAACACTGTAGTCAGATAAGTTATAGAAAAGGGCACTTAATTAATTATTAAAACGTATAAAAACGAGTGTACTTTAGACCACACGACTGATGTTAAACTCTTTAGTTTAGCTCCATCTATCGGTCGGTGTAACTTTGTTTAATGTTAATGTCGCCATTTTTACAATTATTATTTAATTAATTAATTATTGTAGAATTATTTATTGTAAATTGTTATTTTACCGGACATACCAAACATAATAAACTAAAATAAACTTTGTTATTTTGACAATGGAGAGATACGTGAATCAACTTCCGTTTGTCTTGACTAATTCACGAACTTAATCCTCATGTCAAGCGTGAGTAAAAGAAGTTTTTCTTCAAAAATTATGCATCGTTACAACTTCATAGCGGACTGCAGACGGCAGCAGTAGGCGATATATCGCCGTGGCACCACTGGTTTCTATGAATTTCTATGAAATAACCTTGAAACATGTACCTTAAAGGTGACGTGATGTGCCTGACTTCTCAGGTGCCGTTTCTAGTCTTTTTAAAACGGCTGTATCACACATGCTGTGCACACTCTTCTACTATCACCACCATCTGGGGCTAATATTTGTGTCCATAATAATAAAAATAATAACGCCCAACGATCACATACATAGATCCTGGATCCTAACTAGGATTCCCTGTGTCTGTGAACCCAGGAACTACGAAGACCATGATCCCACAACACTCAGACTCAGTATTTGCGCTTTTTTTTTCTATGCACAAATATTTGTCCTGTCACGGGAATGGAACCCGCCTCCTCCGGGCAATGAGCCGTCGTGCTCAAGCACCACACCACAGAGGCTGTCAATAATACATTTTTGCCATGTAATTATAATCATTCCATATTTCAATTGCTGTGGCCTACTCCCAATAGAACGTAAAAACATTAAGACGAAACCTCTCTTCCCTACAATTGTTGGGTAACAAAACTAACCATGAAGTTTAGTACACATTTTCAAATATCATGTGTCACGCTAATAACAGGTTAACAAACGAAAACAAGTTGAAATTTACTCCGTATAAAGAGTACACCCCTATACTATGGCTTAGTCACGGATTCTTCATGTATGGTAATGAATATTTGTTCAGTCGTCATAGTGTCGCCACAACCGTCAAGGTCATCAAGACCATTGTAAACATACCATTTGAACTGACATAATTCTGCTTTGCTTATAATTTACTAGGTGGTAGGACTTTTCTGCTAAGTTCGTATAGGTAGGTACCACCGCTATGTCTGTTATTCTGCCGCCAAGCAGTAGTGTGCAAGCACTACCGTGTTCAGGTTTGAAGGGCACTGCAGTGAAATTACTGGGAAATTGAGACTTTATGATCTGGGGGATGATCACGAAACATTGATTGCAATGCAACAAGAGAAATTATCATACTAATTATGCACATAAACTGCGTATTCAAACTGTCAAATCCATGCAAATTTGTGTTTCTATCGGTCGCAATCAAGTGATGTGATCGCCCAGCTGATCTCACAGTCGAGCGCAATCTTATTACCGACTGGACTTATTACCGATATTAGGACTGTGCTGATGTCGCAGGATGATGTGCGCAGTGTCATGCGAAACTTTATACTTTGGAGTTCCGAGTGACACTGTTCTGTTATGGGCGGCCGTGTCGATCAACATCAGGTGAACGTGTGTGACTGCTCGTCACATCATTCTCTAACATAAAAAAAATATATCGTCACATTTCCTTCTATGACTTGAGCATCGCTGGTATGTTGCACCTGATATGTGATTGGAATTTCTCATTTTCTTGTCACACTTGGTTGCAATGGATTAGGTATATTATGATCGTTACAATAAAAAATTCCAACGTCTATTAATTTCAACCTTACGGGTTTCAAAAGCAGTGTAGCTGATCAGAATATGGTTGACATTGCAGTACAGTAATCATAGTACCTTTGTCTTTGGAATTGCTGTCGATCTAGAAGTATTTTTGATAGACTTCTTGTAGTAAGAAAAAAGAAGTCGTTTTAATTAAAAATACAGAGATTCTTGCAGTTTAAATGCTTAACTTTAAGTAGGAAATTTATTTGAGATGAGATTTTTTGATATTTCGTCATACAAACAAATTTAAGACAGTTTCCTTTTACTGTCCACCCTTCTTTCTTTTCGTGTAGGATTGGCAAGCCCTGGTGGCAGAATCTTTCAGCCGTACAAATGACTTATCTATTAAAGTAAGACGGCTTAATTTGCTCTCCAAAGCATGGTAGCGCTTAGTTGTAAATACAACTTTTTGTAGCGGTCACCCATCCAAGTAGAGACAAGAAATTATCTGTTAAGAAAGGCAATAGTTGGCCTTCGCTATGAGTGCTATTCTATATGTTATCTATTCCGTATAAATCGGCAACTTACATTAGCGCTAAGATTTTAGATCATATCTTTCATTTTCCCAATACTGATGAAACTGGAAACTTGTAACTGGCCTTGGATCTTTTACTTTAAGTTTACCTTATATATTTATTTGGCTGTAAATTTTCCTTTAATGAATAAATACACAATGATACATAAAATAAGCAATTATTTCTTTTCAGTTGTGATCCAGTAATGCAGTAATATGCCGATCGCAGCGGTCACACATGAGACGCCGCCTGCGTCGCCACCGCTCCATACCGCCACCTATGAAGAGGCTTTAGCTACCGTATGTATTATCATACACTTACTATTATCATGAAATTAGAAATTCAGTTCAAGTAGGTAGTAGTAGTAGGTATTCCTGTCTTACCTATTTTAGCTATATAATAAACCATAGACTATATAAACCAACACGCTGGAAACGCAATTTTAACTCCTTGGAAATAAAGTTGTTTTAGCTTTTTCTTTAATCGTGCGTCACATGTGCTATTACTGGCGTAGCAAAATTGAGAAATAGTGTATTTATTACTTAAAATGCTAAGCGTAAACATGGTTTAACTCTCGTTTTTTCAAATACTTCTAAATATCTCAAAACTCCATTTGACACCTTTGGAAGTTTAATATCCAGAAAGTTCTTAGTACACTCTTACGCCATATTAGCAGGAAGGCACCTTCTAAATATAAAGTATCTGTAGGTCCAGCAATTTCGGCTGTACGTTTTGAGCCAGCTTTTTAATAATTTATTAACATGTAGATTAAAAAAAAATTAAAAACGTATATTAAATCGCTGTCAATGGCCGGTTTCTACCCTACGACAGAGTCAATATAAGTAATTGATACACAATAACTTGATTTTCCACAGCAAAAACGTAAGTTAAAATAAATGTGCTAAAATGTATCTGTAGACTCTTGAATCTCAACATCCATTATTTGCACACTGAATGCAGTGCACAGCAAAACAAGTTGCACAACCCCATGGTAAGTGGCGATCTCGATGGTAGCTCACAATGGCTACTGATCGCTTCGCACCGTTAATTTGGCTGCAACTTACCACTTTGATAACAAGAGGGAAACAAGGTTAGTTTAATTAAACAACTTCGGATATGTGTTAAGATAAGCGGATCTATCAGGAAAATGAGAAAAACTTTAGATGTACAAATTACTCTTTAAAGCTAGTAATAAATATGCTGTAACACCAAGAAGGAATTATTAAACTATACAATATATGCTATTTCGTAGTCTGGTTTAAATTTAAATATTATGTCCTCATACTGGTATATCACACAAATCACGTCATTTTATACATATCATAATATATAATAGTATTCTAAGAATATTCAATCTTAATCGTCCTATAATGAAGCTCTTCGTAATATTGTTTAAATAAATATTTCACAAGCATTTATAAACAAAGGCCGCTCGCAATTTATATCCCTTGCAAAACCCCAAATTTTCCGTGTTGAAAAGTATCCTATGCTAATCTCGGTCGTTTAAAATAAGCTACCTTTTAGAAAAAAAAAAACAATTTATCGATATCGTTTAGCCGCAGACTGCAGATAAAGATTAGTGGGGATAGGAATGTGGATTTTTTAATGAGGCTAACGTAATGTTTAACTAATTGATTGTTGGAAGTACATGCATGGTTTCACACACTTTTCTTCTTGTTAAAATAATATAATACCTGCTGTATAATACACATAAATAGACATTTATTTACTTATTATGCTAAAAATGTATATTAATATAATATATAATATATTTATTATTCTAAGA
The DNA here is from genome assembly GCA_905220475.3 of Ennomos fuscantarius. Lineage (NCBI taxonomy): Eukaryota > Metazoa > Arthropoda > Insecta > Lepidoptera > Geometridae > Ennomos > Ennomos fuscantarius. Next base: position 7,124,373 of record HG992037.1, on the reverse strand, counting down.
TTCACTAGCTTATTAATATCCTTTCCGCTATAATACTGTTACATGCTACGTTACACTTAAGTCATTTTGAATCTACATTTTGTATTTTGAACATAATATACAGGTATATAAGCGAGGTAACTAACCATTACATAAAAAATAAATAGATAAAATTTTTGGTTCAAGGAGTGCGATAGAAAATACCGACATATTCATATTTTTTTTTGTAAATATGAGAAACTGTGTTATTATTTTTGTGTTTGTAGTAATTAGCTGACACTTGAACTTAGATTTTAAAATAACGCAAAAAAAACTGCCAGCGACAAAAAGCCGGATCATTACGAAATCAAACCAGTCATCGAAACTTCATTGTTAAACCTTACTGTCATCACAGGTTATTTATGTTAATGAATGACGTGACGAGCTAGTCGTTTGCCTGATGTTAAGCAACACGGTCACCCATAACAGTTACAGAGACACTCGGAAAATATAAGTTTGGTGTGACACTGCACCTAGGAGTAATAGTATTCTGTGCACTGCACTGCGCACGTCATTCTGAGGCACATGCACTGTCTTGTAGTACGGTTACTAAACTGTGAGATCAGGTCATGAAGTCTCATTTGTCCAGTAATTTCACTACAGTGCCCTTCAAACTATAACAGTAAATACCTTGCAAATTTGGTTCCTATCTAGACGAAGTTAGTGACAAAATGATTGCGGACGAAACCACGAGACTTCTCTATTTATGCGTATAAATTAAGTTTGATGTCACATGCAAGTTCAATTGTTTAAAGGTAATATTTATTTCATCATTATTTTATTAATAAATTACGATCAAGCATGTGATTTGCGTTAAATTTGCAACTTTGTGCAGACGCATACCAATAAGACACCCATATATCAGGCTAACATTGCAAACGACGTAACAGATATATATAGAAAAATGGAGAAACCTGAAGCGGTCTCATCATTTAGTTTAGCGCTTATAAATGTACAAATTTTGTAAACACTGATTTGCTATATGCTAATTCCTTATCGCCTTGACACGTGATTTGCGCATATATTGCTAAAACCAACAGTCTCCGAATCTCTGCCAGTTTACCAGTCCGCATTTGAAGTGTGAAACGACATCGCGTATTAGCGTGGACGGTGGACTTAGCGATTGCCCCACTGCGAATGGAAAATGTCCATAATAGCGCGAACGTAGTACAATCCACTTGCATACAATAGCTTAGTAGTTTAGTGTTGTTTCCAGCTTCCGACGAGCGCAAACGGCCTTCTCTCGCGAGTTATCACTATCGTAAAAATACGTTTTCGTTATAGAATATTTACGCGAAATGACATAAGTGCGATATTAAACGAGTTTTAGAATCGTGACTGCACAAGTGTAGTGATATCGGTTATGTGATAAAGACTGTGGTATTCGCACCACACTCAGCAATTACAGTGATTGTTAAATATTAATTGTGGCATTTGAATGGATATCTGTGTAAATTTATGTTTGTATAAAGGCGTTATTTGAATAAAACCGTGCAGCGATCGCGTGTGAGCAATTTTCCGTAATTGGAGCCTTGATTCTTCATTGAGAGATCTTAAGCATTAAATACGACGAAAATTTTAGCACCTATATGTACAATTCTTACGGGCCAAGGTTTATGAAATATTTATCATCTTTATTCAAATTTGCGGACTAATTAAAACACTTTCTAACACATCGTCATTCTGCTACATGAAAATACTACTCATTTTGGAGCTAACTCCAGTTTAAATAGACATTTTACATAGCTTGATGTTCCACGTACAATTTAACATGACAATAGAATAAAATAGAATGTTTTTAGCATTTCATGCATGTTCTTGCAGTATTGCATCATAAATGTTTCCTTGTATGATTTAGTATGAAAAGGCAGTTGTGATTTTCCTGTCTGCTTCTGTTTTCCATTTTCTTTGAATAAATTTGTTTAAAATAAACAAGTTTTTATGCTTAGTTTTTGATCTGTCGAGGATAAATTAATTTGAAGCCAAGATAAAAATAGTATATAAGTACTATTGAAAAAGTTAGTGTACTCTTTCAACCTCTTTGATTACGTAAGAATCTAATTTATGCTCATACTTGATATTTTTTGCTTGGATCTATAGATGATAATTATGTTTTTATGTTTTCCACAAAAACATCAGTATTCTTCGTATCGTCATTTGAATTCTTACGTATAGTTTTGTACTTCGCCCATTATAGTTTCTGTGTGTCCATAGTTTTATAGACATATTTGATATAACTTGTTTATTTGTTTTTTTTTTATATATATGTTAATATTAAAAACGTTATAGCAAAATTAATAAATATATAATTGATAGTTAGTTATGTCAAAAACGGACAAAATAAAAGAAACGTTAAATCAGAAATTTTGATAACACTTGATAGAAACCTTTAAACACATTAAGATCAATAAAAAAGCGACACGGCCGCTTATAACAGTTGCAGTATGACTCGGAACTCTAAATTATCAAGTTCCACGTGATACTGCACTGCGCACGTCATCCGGAGACATCAGCACAATCTAGGAATGAGATTTCTAGACTGTAAGATCAGGTCGTAAAGTCTCATTTGCTCAGTCATTTCACTAGTTACAGTGCTCTTCAGATCGGAACATAGTAGTGCTTGAACACTACTTTGACTGACCCGATAGCTCAGTTGGTAGTGACCCTGCCTTCTGAACTGTGGGTTGTGGGTTCGATTCCCACCCAGGACAAACATTTGTGTGATGAACATCGATGTTTGTTCTGTGTCTGGGTGTTATATTGTATTCTATGTATGTATTTACAAACAAAAAGTATCTAAGTATTGTATCAGTTATCTGGTTCCCATAGTACAAGCTTTGCTTAGTTTGGGACTAGATGGCGTTGTGTGAAATGTCCACACATATTATTATTATTATAATATTATTATTACTACTGTTTGGCGGTAGAATAACTAGCAAAGCGGTGGTAAGAGTCCTACCACTTAATATTATAGTAAGATTTGACCATGGTGGTGAGATAAAATAGTAACATCCGTTTAAGAGCTACGATGTCGCGGACAGATACATCCTCAACTTAAAACACCCCTATATTTACGTCGGGAGATGAAAATAATATAAGTAAGTACAATAACAAATTTAATTTTAGTATACCTAAGCTATATTAGCTCTTCGCAGCGTAGGTATGATAAATAAAGAGATTTAAAACGATGGAATGATTCACGCTCAATGAGTTCAATTAACGTTAAAAAAGAGATGTGAAAGAAAGGTGCGAAATTACTTTTACTTAGGTTATCTACCTGTACTGCTTATTAAGCTAATTTAAAATTAACAGAGTACGTTTTTTAATGTGCAATTTCCGTCTAATTTATTCTTATTAATTACAAAAATATATGAAGCTAAAATGATAGACGATACGTTAATTTTTAAAGTAAAGGTAAAATTTGAGTAGCCAGCGGTATACTTAAATTTTCAATCACTTTGTATCAAAAATAATCATATAATAACGCCCAACGATCATACACATAGTTCCTGGGCCCTTACTAGGATTGCTTGTATCTAGAGACCTAGGAACTACGAGGACCATGGTCCCGCTTCACCCAGACACAGGCGCGTGTTTTTTTGTGCACAAATACTTACCCTGTACCGGGAATCGAACCCATAACTCAGCACTATGAGCCGACCAAGGAGGATTTAAAAAAATCAAAATAAATCTAATACTCACACAAGGTTTGATACGACAAAAAAGGAAGATCACCGTCAATGTTCTCAGAAATGGCAGTGGTCATAATTAGCCGCAGAACTGATAACCGATGGATTGGACGTGTTCTTGAGTAGAGGATACGACTTGGTAAATTGGTTAATTAATTATATTTATAATTATAATTAATTAATTATAGCCAGGAAAACATAGTTTAGAAAACCCTCTGACTAGGTACAGCGATTACTTGCACCCTAGCAGCTGGTAGTTGGATAAGAAGAGTCAAAGACCGGACTCAGTGGTGCATCTTGGGAGAGACCTATGTCCAGCTTTGGACTAGTACAGGTTTATGATACTGATTATGAAAATAAATAGGAAGGCAGATAGTAATTAATTCACAACACAGGATTTATCCTAATAGGAGGTTCAGGAGTCTCACAATAAACTCGCAATGTCAAAATATAACAAGTAATTGTGTGAAATGCCATAAGATTATAAATTTAATTTTATTAATATAATTAAGTAAGATAAAAGAAACAGAAAACAATAAAAAAAAACTTAATCTAACAAACCACTACCAGTAGGCAACGTGCCCAATATACTAACAGAATTGCCACGTTGTATGGCAACGTTCAATCTTTTGCCAATTAGTGCTCCAAATTTTTAATAATCTTTCTGAACGTCTGGTCGAAACAACACGTGATAAAATCATCAACGTCTATTACCATAATTAAGACAAAATTTATAGATTTTCACAACCACATGGGAGTGCGACTATAGCTTTGTGGATATAGCGTCTGAGTAGGAAAAAGGGGGTGTTAGTGGTCAAAGCATCAATGAGTTAGGCGTTCTAATCCCGCAGATTTTTAAAACTTTAAGGACCTATAAAAATATATATAAAAATTTATAAGTGTAAATTCTAAATAAAAATTAATTAGCAGATCAATATAACATACAAATTAATTATATAATAATTTTTATAATATTAATTTGTTCAAATACAGTTAGTGCTCAAACAAAAAGTACACACTAATCGAACTAATATTTAACCGACATAAAAAAGAGGAGGAGGTTCTCAATTCAACTGTTTTTTTATGTTGTTTCAGAACTTTTGACTTTGATGAACCGATTTTGGTGATTATTTTTTTATTTGAAAGCTAGTGCTTCCCATATGGGTGTTCTAATTTGGCGCAGTTCTGACAATGGCATCCATGAGAAAACCATATAATTTTGAAGCCGGGTTTGTACGCTTTGCGTTTATTACTTGTTTTTATCATTTACGTTATCAAAATTGCGTAACTTACAACGTAATAGTGCCAATTCAAGAGTACCAGTTCACCTTGCGTCGTGGGAGCGCTTTATGTAAATTCGTCGCTACTACCGCATTTCTACCACGTGTGAATTTTAGTCAAATTAAACGTTAAGGCCATTTTTGCGAAGATATAGCCTTAGAGTTTTAAAAATATATCTTTTTAATAAAAGAAATATTGGTCTGGTTCTTTTTAAAGGATGAATTTTACCCTAATCAGATAAATAGAAAAAACACGTAAATGGGTCCAGAAAGCTCGAAATTATAGATATAAAGAAACCTATTTAAAAAATATGCTCTATATTTAGTAATTACACCTTTTTTAACACTTACACAAAAACATCACCACAGAATGACATGTATATATAATTCTATGAACATCACTCTCGTGTTCCGAGTGTAATTTTTCCTTTAATTTGTGTTTTTTAAAGACGGTGAAAATAGTGTAAAAAATTAACCACAGTTTTTTAGATATTACCAGTTATTTTCGTACTCTACAGTGGCTGTTATATGGTTAATTTTAATGATCAGTCATTAAGTTAGTTACTGAGGTTAGTCTACCCCATTTTAGTAATTGCGTCTAAGTACTAGACACGTTCGCGTACCTAGATTATTATAGCTTGTCGATGAGTCGTCATTTATATTGATGACTTATAATAAGTAATACCGCGATGCAGTAACTACAATTTGTCCAATGTTCTAAGTAGGATGATTCGTATTTAAGTTAAGAATTTTTTTTCGCGACGACGTTTATTTATTTGTGCGTTTCCATAGATATAAATGAAAAGTGGTAGTATAATTTTTTTTTGTTTTTGTTTCCGCACTTTTGTGTATTTAGTCAGTGTCAAGTAATTGATGATTTCTCGAGTATATATGTGTCAACTCAAGTTACAGTCCAAGTCATAGTCTAGTCAAGTCATACCCCTAATAAAGTGTTGGCAACTTTACCAGAAGCGTCTATGTAGTTTTGGAAACAACACGAAAAGAAGCGTACTCATGCCTGTAATCCAGCACTTAACGAATAAAATGCCACCAATTTTATGCACTAACACTGAAAATAACATAAGTTTTGGAAAATAGTACAATGCGGTGACGCGATATTTTTTGTTTTTCCGCCAAAATTACAGTTTAATGTTAAAAAAGGGATATAATAAAAATCTTTATCTATTTGTATTATACGTGTAAGCGACATGGAGGTTGCAGTGCATGGCCTCTTATTGTTTGCTTTTAAAAGTTGTCTTAAGAATAAGTTTGATCAGAAATATGTCGGTTTAGTTTTTTATGTATTTTTATTTTTTATTTTATTTAGATTTGTCGCCACGTTACTCTCTTCTTTGATATTTCGCACTTTATTATTTTCTACAACGGAAACACCTAGTCGTCGTTAGCAACAAATGCAACAATACTATTGGTCTGAAACATGAGTAGCAGTTTCAAAGCACGGTCTTCCAAAATCAATCACAATATGTCATAATGTCAGTGTCATGTCAGATTGTCAAGCCTTCTGTCAAGTTGTAATGTACCCGGGTTAATTCACCTTGCACGAGAGATCGCCTTGCAGTGACTCATTCAGTAACTCGATACAGTAACTCTGAGGCGAAGAAATACTGTTCATGAAAAGTTCTAGACTTTGACTTAAAGTTAACACTGTCTTTACTGTTAAGAAGAAGGTATACTATTAATATTATAAATGCGAAAGTATGTGTGTGTGTGAACGTTTGTTACTTATTATTTTTATATTACGTATTGTATTAATCTCCGTTACTACTGAACCAATTTTTATGAAATTTGGAATAAATTTTTATCCGCGGGCGAAAGCACAGGGCGTAATAGTTTTTTTCTGAAATTCAAGCAGGGGTGTGTTATAACTTGAGTCAAACTTTTACACAAAAAAATATGAAATAAACTTACACAAAGTAAACAACAAGTCGAATTTGGTATAGAGAATTAAGGATAGGTAGTTAGATTAACTCTTTATTGACACCAAGGTAACAAATACAAAAACAGGAAATAACTAATGAGTAGGATACAATGGGTGGTCTTATCGCTAAAAAGCGATCTATTCCAGACAACCTTTATTATATTCTAAAGGGATATTATATTATAAAAATGGAAATCGTTCTAATTCTTAAAATTTAAAAAGCAATTAATTAAATCCCGTATAGACGGTATAGCGTACATATTTGAAACATAAAATGAGAACGAATCAACATCTCAAATTGTTTCACTCACATAAAAAAATAATTCCGATTTCCAAAGGTTATATCAGTAAAGCATTGTTTTTCGATCAGGGCGTGCGAATACCAACAAATCGAAGGCCACCAGAATAAACGATGCGTTTTCTGACAAAGGGATACCTTCATCTAGTGAGTCTACGTACAAAGGAATCGCTGCCCCAAATATGATAATCAGGAAAAAATAAAAGATGAGGAATCCTACATGCAGGTTCAACAAAAGACTGATGTTAAAAAAATACGGTATACTTATGCATGTACAATTACTGTACGTTACGTACGTAAGTACGTCAACGTACACGTAATAACGTACGTTACTACGTCGTACGATATTACGTGTAGGTTGTACATGGTTTAATGTACTGTAAATACCAATACAACATACTCGTGTAAGCAGCAAAGCAATTGCCCTGCATAAATTTTATTCAACAATTTACTTTACTTATGGATAGATTTAGTTTCGCCCGCTTGGTGAAAATATTCTAATTTTCCGCTCAACTTTTTAAATTTTTCTTTCAGAAGAACCTTCTCTTGATATTAATAAACACAATAAAAAAAGAGTTATAAGCGATGCGATGACTAAAGGGAATAGAGATTAATTTTTGTATGTATAGATAATTAATGTAATTACTTACATGATATTTAATTTTGACTTTGAGGTACCTTACCGAAAGCTACATGAATTCACGCGGTGCAAAATCTTACTAATATTATAAACGTGAAAATCTGTGTGTGTAAATGCTTGTTATCATTAATTTTCGTAACTACTGAGCCAATTTTGATGAAAGTTGGAATGCATATAGTTTATACGCTGAATTAACACACGTGATACTTTTCATCCGCAGATAAAACCTCGGGCGCAACTAGTACCTGATAAAAAACGGAAAGATTTTTTAATAAACCAGTTTATTTGTACCGTTTTCAGTCCTACATTGATTAAATCAATTGGTTTTATAAACAAAGACCACTTTGTTGATCACGCGAGAACTGTTATATCTATTAATATTGTTATGCGCAGGTTGCTCAGTCATGCATTGTATTCGATCATGGCCGTTACCGAATCTGTATAAGCCTGGAGCGTCAATGCATTGATGAATACATACTTACTCTTGACGTCATGTTATTATTAGATACTGCGCCAAAATTATTAGTACAGTCGTTAGTCATTTCAGTTACCTTTCGTAAAGTCAAAGAACATTCATAACATTGGAGCTAAACTCTTGTCTTCATGAAGAAAGAAGAGGATAATATTTAAGCATAGTTAGACTAGAATTCTATATATACTCTTGTGTTATGATCGATACCGATTTTACGCCACTTAATCTGAAAAAGTGTGATTAAAAATTTGTAATCAAATTGCTGATTATAAATGGCACGTGTATGGGAATGGACGCGCTCGCCGTAGAAAATGACTTCAAATCAAATTTTTATTAATGTAATGTAAATGTAATTTAAAAGTTTTTATTGTCAGTTTTTGTTATATTACATATTTTTCTTATACAAAGTGAAGCTTCAAAAAGAGTCAAGTCAAAGTCAAAAGATTTAATTGCAAATAGGCTATTTATAGCACTTTTACAAGTCTAAATGATGTTAGATACTTAAAATTAAGTTATTGTACTAAGCATATAAAATTACAAAATGCTTATTGTCAAATATTATATAGCAAGAATATTGCGTACAATATGTGAGTTTGAAAAAAAAAAGTTCTCTTTTCCACACTGGTGCTAGCAGTCCGGCACAATGCAGAATACAACTGTAAAGAAGAAGCTACAAGAAACTATATATATAATAACACTTACGCATAGGCACCTAAAAGTAGGTTAGTTGATACGAGCAAACGGGTACTTACTTATAGTAAGAAAAAAAGCGATTATCGGTCTTTGACTCGCACTGGTATCGTACAATACCTTTTTTTTTTTAGAGATTTTTCACATTTTTTATAAGATAAGTAATAACGATATGACTATTTTTTTATCCCATCTATTCGAAAAGGACGACTTGGTTCGCCTTTAAGTGCACCCAAAGATGGTGTTTTCTATAAGAAAATTTTAGCGGTCGGTAATTAGTTTTTAATCCTCTTTACAAGTGCGCCGAAATTATCTTTGCCGCGCACTTTTTGAATTTGGAACGTCTTAGATTCTACTAAAGAATCCCTTGCTGCGCTTGGGATTCTACTCTAGAATCTCTGACTTCGCTCTAGATTCAAAAAAGCACCCTCGCCGTAAAAATATTATTTCGCTCCCTTATGATACAATCTACTATTACATATATTCTGTATTTACAAATGCAACATTTCATTTTCAACCACGCATGGGTCGGAATGAACAAATGGAATTTTTAAACGTATGGTCACCCGATCACGTAAATTTGATTGCAATGCAATAAGAAAAATGTATTTCCTGATTTTAAAATTTCCATAGTCACTATGTACATAAACTGTGTTTCACAGTTAAATCCATAAAAATGTCTGTTTCTATTCGTTGCAATCAAGTAACGTGATCACCTAGCTCATCTCGCAGTTTAGTGCTGTCTTAGGATGACATACGCACTAGTACCACGTGAGACTATTATAGAGTTCCATGTGGCACTGCGATTGTTACAGGTAGCCGTGACGCCTATAATCACGTCAATAATTTACTTATTTTTCTAATAGTCGCGCTTTTATCTACCTGTTCTACCATCGCATGGAACAGAAGTGAACGGCCTTGCGGCGTGGGTCAGTCAGCCGGTCAATGGGCCAGTTCGCACAATGCTACTCTCGGATTGTACTACAGTGTTACACAGTATGGACGCTGACTCATATTACTCCAAAATACTTATACAAATATTTAAGTACGTTCCATTGTTATTGGAGTGCATCGACTGCTGTGAGTAATAATAGTTACAAGACAAATTGGTTTACAAGCTGAAAAAATAATAAGGCGGTTGGCTTAGGTAGATGTTAAAATTTTGTTTGCGTATTTTGAACTTTTTAAATTATAAACTTGACAAGCTAGTCGTTCGCCTTATGTCAAGCGCCACGGCTGCCCATAGCAGATTGCAGTGTAACTCGGAACTCAAAATTATAAAATATCACGTGACACTGCATTGCGTACGTCATCCTTAGGTATACATCACACAGTCTAGTTATAATATGATTACTAGACTCTGATCTGACTTTTGAAAGGTCTATGAAGAACATGTGATTTTAATATCACACGTCAGAGAAATTAAATTTACTTATATATTTATAATTAATTAATACATACTATAAAAGATTTTAATTTAAATATATAATTAATTACATACCATAAAAGATTTTTTTTAAATCAGTTAATCAATCAATCAATAAAATTTATATAATATTGATTAATTTTATAAAACATATGTACCACATTCCTTAAATAAGTTACTGCCGTTTTTGATACTTAATTAATTTAACGCCAAAAATTAAAGGAAATCTATTAACTAAATCGTCGAGTAGACAAGAGCTTTTTATTTTTAAACGCGTTCAGAAATATCTCGTTGACAGTTGACAATAAGATTATTGAACTATTCCAAAATGGAAGTATTATAAATTACCTAGCGGAAGTTACGATATCTAAGATCATAGAAACAAGTGCATTGGTAGGAATGATCAAATAGCTTTACTGTTAATATAATGTTACTGTGCCTCACTCTCAGTTTCAAATGTACGATAAATGTTCGGCGTTATGCAATCCAGAGATAAGGTGAAATGATCAACGATATCGAGCGAGACATTAAGCGTACTCGGATTATTTATCTATGAGAAATCTATTTTAAGCTTAGCAGGTGCTTTGAGGCAATAGTACGCGGTACTAATATGTATTCTGTGGCAATAACTATGATTGAGTACTTACTCGTACATAAAATAGACTGGCCCGTTAGCTCAGTTGGTGGTATCCCTGCCTTCTGAACTGCAGGTTGTGGGTTCGATTCCCACCCAGGACAAACATTTGTGTGATGAACATCGATGTTTGTTCTGTTTCTGGGTGTTATATCGTATTCTATGTATGTATTTATAAATAAATAAAAAGTATGTGAGTATTGTATCAGTTATCTGGTTCCCATAGTACAAGTTTTGCTTAGTTTGGGGCTAGATGGCGCTGTGTGAAATGTCCACACATATTTATTATTATTATTATTATATACATTCCCATACTTTATCTTCGGTTTAGACATTGTGGTCGGTCAATGATTTAATTACTGGTCAAATTACGCTGAGACCTGAACTCACAGTTTCGTAAGATGATTTCTAATATAAATTAAAAAACCAATAAAACTATTCTGAATATATCTACGTTAACACCCGCAGGAAAACTGTTTCTAGTCCTAGCAAAGGATTTTAACAAATTTGTCGTAAAACTTAGCAATAAAACTAAACCAAACACAGAGAGAAGGCTAAACGGTTTTTAAAACATGCATATTTCATGTTTTGGTATGGTTTTTTTTCTTCTTTATTTAAAGAGCTTGTTCGCTTATTATTCGCATAAGCGAAAGCGCGCCTCTCTGTAGGGTACAGTTTGTTTAATTACATCTATTAAAACATATTTCACTATAGGTTCTTTACCCCAAACTTAAGTAATGCCAAAATTATTTTTATATTTTTCCGACATTGGATAGTCCAAGTAGGTATTACATACTCCAACGGAACTGTCATTATGTTTTTTTCGGCGGGAAAACGAAAAAGGTCGCTTCACCGCATTGTATTATTTTCCAAAACTTGTGTTATTTTCAGTATTAGTGCATAAATTTGGTGGCATTTTATTCGTTAAGTGCTGTATTACATGCATGAGTGTGGGAAAGTGGTATAATGATGGTGAAACGTTTCTTTTCGTGTTGTTTCCAGAACTCCATAGAAGCTTCTGGTAAAGTTGCCACCACTTTACTAGGAGTATGACTTGACTAGACTATACTAGATTATGACTTGACTTGATGACTTCGACTGTACCTTGACACATATTTGCATAAATATAATTAACTTGAAAAATTATCAATTACTTGTCACTGGCTAAATACACAAAAGTGAGGAGCCAAAACATAAAAAAAAAATATTTTCCAAAACTTTATTGTGTGTTATTTTCAGTGTTAGTGCATACATTTGGTGGCATTTTATTCGTTAAGTGCTGTATGTATTACATGCATGAGTGTGGGAAAGTGGTATAATGATGGTGAAACGTTTCTTTTCGTGTTGTTTCCAAAACTCCATAGAAGCTTCTGGTAAAGTTGCCACCACTTTACTAGAAGTATGACTTGACTAGACTATACTAGATTATGACTTGACTTGATGACTTCGACTGTGACTTGACACATATTTGCATAAATATAATTAACTTGAAAAATTATCAATTACTTGTCACTGGCTAAATACACAAAAGTGAGGAGCCAAAACATAAAAAAAAAATATTTTCCAAAACTTTATTGTGTGTTATTTTCAGTGTTAGTGCATACATTTGGTGGCATTTTATTCGTTAAGTGCTGTATGTATTACATGCATGAGTGTGGGAAAGTGGTATAATGATGGTGAAACGTTTCTTTTCGTGTTGTTTCCAAAACTCCATAGAAGCTTCTGGTAAAGTTGCCACCACTTTACTAGGAGTATGACTTGACTAGACTATACTAGATTATGACTTGGACTGTGACTTGACACATATATTTTAATTAACTTGAAAACTTATCAATTACTTGACACTGGCTAAATACACAAAAGTGTGGAGCCATACAAAAAAAAATACTGTCATTATCGTCGAAAATAAGCCGTCTAGGTCCTTCATTTCGGACACATTTGTTATGAGTTGAATTAAGGGTATGGACGCAGTTACCTGGAGGTCACAGTGGCGATAAAGTTTTATCTCACGTTTAAGTTGATTGGAAAGCTATCATAACAAAATTATCGTAGTACAATAGCCAATTGAAATTATAAGAGCATTGACCTTTGCCACTTAATACAAGCTTTGTTCCATAACTTATTCTTTTGGCAATCCATCTGACTTTATTTGGCGCGACCTTTTAGGCTTGTTTCGTAAACTATACGCCTGTAGCGGCATTGGCCACTGGCTTTCTGTCAAATATTTCTGTTCCTGTCTCTCCTATCTTGGCAACGAATAAATCACCAACTGTTGAAGGGCAGGATATGAATTCGTCAGTTCAGCTTAAAAACGTTCCATGTACTTACAGATATTTTTAGTAGAATTGCAAAACAGATAAAATATCAGACAAACTTTTGGTATTTTTGGTATTTTCAATAAGCATACCCATATTTTTAAATATTATTTTCTCTTTTAAATTGTTATACACAACCGCTTACTCTTTTGCTTCTAATACTATCCATACAAAGGTTGTCTGGAAGATAGCTTTAACTTTGTGTATTTATTCATGTTTTCGTGATTTTGTCTATATAGTGAACTACATAATCGCATGGGTGATTAAGCTAAATAAATAAAGATGAAAAAAAGATTGCTGTATATAAGACCGCCCATTTTAACACCAATTTACAAGCTTTATTTTACACTTGTGTATTTCATTGGTGAGACAATAAAGAGTTATCTATCAATATATCACACTTCACACTAATATTATAAAGGCAAAAGTTTGCATGTTTGTTACTCCTTCACGCTCAAACGGCTGAATGGATTTGGGTGAAATTTGGTACCAAGATATACTATATATATATAGATATACACTGGATTAACATATAGGCTACATTTTATCCCGGAAAAGTGAGATTTTCCTGTGGGATTAGCAAATAATTAAAATACTCTTTATCCGCGGGTGAAACCGCGGGGCGCAACTATTCTATGATATAAAGAGCATCTATCTATCCGCCAAAGTATCTATCTATCCGCTTGTTCATTTTCTTGTTCATATAGATAATCGCATTACACTTTTTCGTGCCAGTAAGCATCCCATCTTGTGAGCTACAAAGTGGCTTCAACGCTGTAAAACATTTATTTATTTACGAAGTGTTTTTCATGTTTATTTTTTGCACCTCTTAAGTAAGTTGTGATTTCAAATTGACTACACAAAGACCTTGTCAGTTGATCCCCTGTCAATTTTATGGGCCGCCTCCGTTCCATTACATCGAACAAGTGAGATCGTATCGGTAACTCCTATTGTGCTCGTTCGTTTAGGGATGCTGCTTTCAGAGTTACGGCGTTGATATTTGGGTAAAATTATTATATGAACTTAGTACTTAGAAGTTTGACAGTTGCTCGATTGAAGGTTTTCATTTTAATATTAGATTTTTCACGGCAAATTGCCTTTAATTTCTAAATACTACAATGACATAATAACTAATACTAAAAACTACCTATTACTACTACTACAAAAAAAAAAAATTTGGAACAAAGTATATATTGGCCGCGATGACCTATAGATAATCCAAATGCTCCAGCCCACTACCAGTAGGTAGCGTACCCAAAATGCTGGCAGCATTGCCCCGCCCCGTTGTAATATATGTAATTTTTCTTGCAACTGCACGGTAGATTTTCCGCATAGTATTATATTTAATGCATTCGATGAGTTACTACTTTTGTAACACATTTAAAGCAGCTTAAACTAGGATGAGAAAACTGGAACGATTCATCGAATTGATTCTAAAAGCTGAAAAAAATTTGTCGGTGAGAAGGAAGGGTTTCCTTCTTTGTCATACAGGCAAGAAGCCAACTTCAATTTCCTGGTGATTTAAGTCGTATAAATAGAAATAAATATTTAGTAAGTTTTAGTGGCAAATCAGCAATTGATAGCTTCTGTGGTTGAGCAGGTCGGTTCATAAACCGGAGGCGACGGGTTCGATTCCCGCGGCAGGACAAGTACTTGTCCTACGTGTTCAGAGTCTGACTGTTGTAAGTAGGACCTTGGACATCGTAGTTCGAATCCTAGCTAGGGTCCGGGATCTATGTATGTGATCGTTATTTATTTATACACACACATATATATATATATATACATATATATAGTAATAAATAAAAAACCATTATACACGTTATTATAACACTGTTGTAAGTAGGACCATGCACATCGTAGTTCGAATCCTAGCTAGGGTCCGGGATCTATGTATGTGACCGTTATTTATTTATACACACACATACCCACCCATTGTTCCCCACTACTTGTGTTTCATTGCATTATTTGATATTTTTTGTTATTATGTGGTGTGTACAATAAAGAGTTTATCTATCTATCTTATCTATATATATATTCGATTCGAACTACGATGTCCATGGTCCTACTTACAACAGTGTTATAATAACGTGTATAATGTTTTTTTATTTATTACTATAAGAGTAAGATCTTGTATTTTAGTTCATTGTAAAGTCATTGTCAAAAATAAAATCATTGTGTAGAAAAAGAAAACGCAATTGAAATTTGATAAAGGTAGCAACCCTCAATATAGGCGATACCCCCCATTAGCGTACTACCAGATATATTGTATTGTACATGAACTCCGTTCCGAACACTTCATTGTTTCCAACTTATGCACATGTCCGAAATTGATGGACGGTCGAGATACACCTAGCATGCCCGTAGAGCTGCCCGTAAGCTAAGTTTGTTTGAAAAAGACTTAAGTTAGATCTTGTTTTGCTAGCCTTAATATAAAAAACTTCAGTGTATAACGCAACCTTTAGTCTCCCAAAACACAACATTATTCAATATGTATAAAATTCAAAGTCTTGACTGACTGACTGACTGCCTTTATGAACGCACAGCCTAAGCCGCTGGTTCTAGAGATTTGAAATTTGGAGGGTGTGTTTTTTGTAAAGTGTAGGTATCCACTAAGAAAGGGTTATGCGAAATTCTACCTCTAAGAGAATGAAATGGGTGGTTGAATTATCCATGATAAAACTTCTTCGTTTCCTATAGGCCACGCAGGCGAAGCCGCGGGCAGAAGCTAGTGTCTAGTATTTTGAATTGCCTACTCCTTATTACAGTTTCCTATAATATATATTTACTAGGTGTTAGGACTTTGTTGCGAAGTTCGTCTAGGTAGGTACCACCGCTTTGCCAGTTATTCTGCCGCCAAACAGTAGACAAACACTGTAGCCAATGAAATTACTGGGCAATTGAGACTTTATGATCTGGTCTCACGGTCGAGTAATCTTATCACCAAACTGTGCTGATGTCTCAGGATGATTTGCGCAGTGCAGTGTTGCGCGAAACCCTATGTTTTAGAGTTCCGAGTGACACTTCTGTTATGGGCGGCCATGGCGCTTAACATCAGATAAATTACTAGCTCGTCACATAATACATAACATTAAAAAAATTAATAGCCTCTATGGTGTGGTGGTCGAGTAGGTCGGCTCATATCCTGGAGGTGGCGGATTCAAATCCCGCGTCAGGACAAGTATTTGTGCACAGAAAAAAAAGCGTAAATACTTGTTCTGTGTCTGGGTGATGTGGGACAATGGTCCGCATAGCTCCTAGGTGGGCGTTGAGCGTTATTATAATTATTTAATCACAAGAGCTTTTTTAAATACACCTCATTATTCTTCTGGTAAAAGAATGCAAGGTTCATGAGGTCATTCCGCCGGAACTTGAATTTATTAATTAAACAACTTAATGATCCGGTAAACTGCTGAAGTTGAATGGACCTGTTTTTAAACGCGATACCTATTTTTTTCGGACTTGAATGTCGTACATTTAATATGTAGTGTTTTATTAAGTTCTCTTAGTCATAATAAAATAATTGGTAATTTAATATATTTCTTTGGTGTTAATTACTTTAGCTTTTCTTTCCGCCGTAAACTATATAGTATACAGTTATTGTGTGGCTTAAGTAACTTTTGTATGCACAGTTCCACTACCTTAACTTATCTCTATGTCTTTCTGGTATATTCAGGTAATAGCTTCATTAGAAAGAGATGGTAGAGAAATTAATCGCTTGAAAGTTAGTTCCACAATGACCCCTTATACACACAATAGGGTACTCTTGCATGAACACTGTTGGATGCAGTTATCGCCATGAGAGATAACTCTTTACATCGCTGAATAATGTAGTAACACTATATTAAGTTTAAACTGTGAAGCAATTTCACAAATATAGTACCTAATTTCCTCATTAAAAGTGTATATTATTAACCGACATCAAAAAAAGGAGGTTCTATATTCGACTGTATTTTTTAAATGTTTGATGCCTCAGAACTTTCAACTTTTTGTTTAAGAGTTCCCAGTGATACTGTTCTGTTATGGGCGGCCGTGTCACTTAGCAAATGACATTTATATATTACATAACTAGACTGAGCTAGTCACATCATTCATTAATCCACACGCCCCTCACTCACCTGTACTCCGACTAAAGACTGTCTTGTATTCATGATATTGCGGTATTGTGGTTATTACTTATGTGCAACATTAGTCTGGTGTCAATGGAGGAGGCCGCGCCCTTGTCGTGGGCGACGCAGCGCGACGGCAAGGTCGCCGCATTGTGATGCACCCTTGCGGTGTTACAATGGGTGCATCTAACTGTAACCTAAGCTTTATATACACTTAATACGATACTTATGTCACTATTAATAAATAACGTGACATATTAAATTAGTGTGTTGGGAAGATATAACTACAGTGATAACATCCTTTTAAAAGGCCGGCTAATCTGCTTAAAATCACCTTAATTTCATACCAAGAATACTGAGAGTACCGAGAAATATTCATCTATTTTTCCAGTTATTTTGATGTATATGCCAATACTACGACGATTTTGATATCATTTTATGGGACCAAACTGAAAGTATATCCTTTTAATTAAAACAATCATTTTTAAAATCGGCTTATAAATGATGGAGATATTTAAAGAAAAACACAAAATCTACACAAAAAACGTAAAGAATACAAAAGATTTGAGAACTTTCTGTTTTACTAAAGTCGGTTGGTAAATCTCATTAATAAATTAGGTATACCTAATTTGTGTAGATTATAAATTTAGTATGTGCCTAATCGGTACATAAAAACAATAAACGTTGAATCTAGCACTACAAATTGGTAGAAATACCAATACATAATTAATTATATGTATAACCGGCAATAACATAAAATTTAAAATCCACTTCTATAGAACCGCTTAACAGAAATTTTTCAAGAAAAGTATTACCCACTTTTATTCAGAATACTACGTGTCGACACGTTTTGACTCTAATCCATTTGAACATTGTTCCATATTAAAATATATAATTAAAACATGCATGCCGCTACATGTTTATTTGGACTAAAGAAATAAACACTCAACGAATGATGGATGATTTTAACATAGATGTTTACTAACCAGATGTGGTACTGAATGGTCACGATGAACTGATAGTGTCAACTCTGTCAACACAAACTGCGCTCACAATAAAGCCGTAGCTCGTAAATCATTGGTAACCTTACTATTTGTCACACGCGACGTTTTAGCTTTAGTGGCCGTATCTTGCATCTTTATGGCAATGTCAATGACCGAAATTTAAAGATTTCTTGGCGAGTAAGAGCGCTAATGACACTTATTAGGATTTATGGATGTTTTACTGGGTGATAATTAACGAAGCAAATTATAGCTTGGATGGTTTTATTTTAATGTACAATTGAGATTATGGATAAAGATAAAAAAATGGGTGGTCGGAACTTGGTTGGAAAAATAGCAAGAAAAGAGTTGATAAATTAAAAAAAAAAGTTTTAATCTAATAGAAATGTAGAGCAAATTATGACAAAACAATGCGTTCAAGAAAATACGTTCATTTAACGTATTGAAGATGCAATTGACCTAACAAACATACACACAAACTTTCGCCTTTATAATATTAGAGTGATTATTTAACGTGACGACGAATGTACTTATAATGTTACACATACATTACAAACATTTTAAAGTTTAACTATTTTCTCATGTAAGTGAATTTTTGTCTTATTTGAGAATACATTTCGATAAATCTAAACTTAAGCGTAGGTACCTACAGTTTATTACGATTAGCAAGCTAATCAAACTCCTGTGGAAAACACTTAGATCATCGACCTGGTAGATAATAATCAAATCAGAAAATATTAAATAAACAAAACAATCTTACTAAAATGTTTTACACCCTTAAAATCATGTGAAGACTACAGTGATAGATAATCAAGTAAGTTCACACTAGATATGTATATAAAAACAAGTGAGTTGGTTTTTTTTTAAATTATTCTGTATAGGTAGAGACCAATCACAAAATAGTTGGTAAATTGTATTGTATGTTTTTCAACGGTACGTAAGTGCAAACACACTCATTAACTTTAACTGCTAAAGCAGGTATTGACCAAACGTCTTAGACAGTATCCAGGTAACCACATTAATCCCCCATTTTGACCAATTAAATATAATACAAATACAAACGTTCTCAAACTTAGCTTTCCAAAAAGGAAACTCATTACACTTTTAAAATATGGTATATTATTACATAAATCCTTGCAAGTTTCTATTTCTTTATTGTAGTAAAAGTAAATAACTTCTCTAAGCTTCTCTAGCTAATCTTTTGAGGGCACATTGATAATTCCCTAGTGTCATTTGAGAACTCAGAATACTTCCTTAGTTCTCATTATCTATTATGTAACATTCTAGCTTCCTTAAGTACCCATAGAAAATGCACTGGCCCTAAAGCCACCTAGTTGCTACATTGCAAGATTAAGAACTTTGTCGAAGCAGTTCTTTGGAACATAAGCCCTACATATCACTAGAGCCACAAATGGTGTCATTGCGACAAGGCACTATAATATTTATGAACCCAACGCTCAGCCAATTAGAGTTCAACAAGTTCAATAAAATCGTGCGGACCCAAAGGAAGTGCTGGCATACAAACTGAATTCCTAACACGTAGCTGTATTGTGCGCCAAATGAAAATGTTAATCCAACGCTCGTTAATTAAATAACTGCTAAGCCTTGATTTTCCTTCAGTCAATCACTAACAGACTTATAAGATGGTTCACGATTTTCAATTTATCTAGTTTTTTTATAACGCCTTTATACCGTAAAGATATATTACTATAATAATATTATTTTTTATCAAGCAATTAGTTTTGATTATTTAGATGTGGAAAAAAGTGTTAAATTAATTTTGTGTTTGGTAATTATTATTATGTACATAAAGTGCAGTGCATAAATTTCCATGAAAACTAGACGGATTTTATGAGCGTTCATGGTGACAGTTTTCACGTTAAGCGATCATGGCGCCGTCAAGCGGCGGCCGCGTGTACTTTTGCGATATTTGTCCGAGTCGCTAGATTGCAGCGCTGCCAACGAAGTGACCCTGTTCCGCTACTCGGTGAGAGATGGCGCTGTTATCAGTTATTGTGGGCGGGAAAGGTTTTTAATTAAAGCTCGGCACGAAAATTATTTATCTAAACATTTTTTTTTGTAATGAGAGCATTAATATATTTTTCATCATAAATACATATATTTACATTTTCATCTAAATAATTTATTTATATCTACGTTTTATCTTTTTGTTTCAGGCTGAACCTGGCGACACAATAGCAACAACCAAAGAAGGTGCGTTTAATTCTTAAACCTAAATTACTGGCTGTCATAAAAAAATTAATACATCATCATTGTATTAAAAAAAAAAAACAAATGAATGTCAAATTAGATAATACACTAATTATAAGTTATCGTCGAAAAAGATCGCGTCACCGCATTGTATTATTTTCCAAAACTTGTGTTATTTTCAGTGTTAGTGCATAAAATTGGTGGAATTTTATTCGTTAAGTGCTGAATTACAGGCATGAGTGTGGGGAAGTGGTATAATGATGGTGAAACGTTTCTTTTCGTGTTGTTTCCAAAACTACAATGAAGCTTCTGGTAAAGTTGCCACCACTTTACTAGGAGTATGACTTGAGTAGACTAGACTATGACTTGACTTGATGACTTGGACTGCGACTTGCCTTGACACATACAACATACATATAAATATAACTTGAAAAATTAATTGACACTGGCTAAATATACAAAAGTGTGGAGCCAAAACAAAAAAAGTAGTAAAGGCAATAAAAAATTAGTGTTTAATTAAGTACGTAGTAGGTTGTTTAGGTTTATTAGGTGTTAATTTACATTTACTTTTGCAGAAGAATGGGTGACAAAAAAAACAAGCGAAGTGACGACAACGCGTCAAATAGCGACGCGGGTCAAGCGCGAGTTGGTTTTAGAAGATGGCCGAATACTAAGCGACTCTGGGCCGAAAGTATCCACCTCTGTAAACGAAGACACGCACACCACCAATTACCAACAAACTGAGGTAATGTATTACTGCGGTATAATAATAATAATAATAATAGTATGTGTGTACATCTCACACAGCGCCATCTAGCCCCAAACTAAGCAAAACTTGTACTATGGGAACCAGATAACTGCTATAATACTAATATACTTTTTGTTTTTATATACATACAATATAACACCCAGACAGAACAAACACCTATGTTCATCACACAAATGTTTGTCCTAGGTGGAAATCGAACCCACAACCCACAGTTCAGAAGGCAGGGTTACTACCAAATGAGCTATCGGGCCAGTATAATAGTAATAATAAACGCCCAACGATCATATCTATAGATCCTGGGCTCTAACTAGGATTCCCTGTAACCAAGGACCCAAGAACTACGAGCACCATGGTCCCGCAACACCCAAACTTGTGCCTTGTCCTAACAAAGTACTTGTGCCTTTTTTTAACTGTACACAAATACTAGCTCCTCCTCCTGTCCTGTCCTGTCGCGAGAATCGAACCCACCACCTTCGGGTGCCGACCTGCTCAACCGCTACACCACAGAGGCTGTAAAAGAAGTGAAATAAAGTTCCAAAATACCAATGCAAAATTTTTCGCCAAGCTTAATACATTCACACTGCTTGGACACGGGTATTCCTTCATATGTAAAGATATGTAGGTCATACGCTAGCCAAGTGCGGGGAGGTGGATGATCACAATGTTTTAGACATTTTGTTTTAAGTCTGTGTACAAATTGATTTTATTAGATGAAAACATTGATTCGTTATATTATTTCACATCTGCTGAATGTTTCGTCTATAACCCGAATATTATTACTTGGCCACACGTCTCACAATATATTTTATTTGTTTCGGCCCACAATCTTAAACGATCATACGAATTTTTAACTTTTCATACAACCACTTTTCCATTCGAGTTATTGTAGTGTGTATTTAGTGTTATAACGTAAAATGTAGAGCAGTGCAAGTAAGTGCTAACCTAAAAAGAACACAAGAACCAAGTGTCTTCACCTTAATAGAGACAATAAGACAAGTGTTATTGGACACATTCTTAGATAATTAAGTGTTTAGGAGATTACTTATTAGCCACATGGATGGCTAGATTGTAATATTAGTAGAGTGCTCAATAAAGGTATTCTGAAAAAAAAAAAAAATACAACCACTTTGACAGCCTTTGGTGTGGTGGTTGAGTAGGTCGGCTTATAACCCGGAGGTGGTGGGTTAGATTCCCGCGACAGGACAAGTGTTTCTACATAGAAATAAAAGCAAAAATACATGTTCTGTATCTGGGTGTAGTGGGACCATGGCCCTCGTAGTTTCTGGATCCCTAGATACAGAGAATTCTAGTTAGGGTCCAGGATCCATGTATGCGTTCGTTTATTACATTTAGGTCCGTTTTACATAACGATGCTCAGTCATTGATCGGTACTCAAGCAGAGATTTCATTCACTAATTGATCACTTTATGTATGAAATCTCTGCTTGAGCACCGATCGATGACTGAGCATCGTTCTGTAATACGGAACTTAGCTTACTTTCTTTGACACAGCACCGAGTCCCTGATGAACAAAGCGAGGAAGCTGGCGATCCCGCAGTCATCGGTCCAGTGAATGGGGCTATTGGAGCAACTATAGATGGTAAGTTGAACTAAAATTGATGGAGGTATTATTCATGACACTAATATTATAAAGGAGACAGTTTGTATGTGTGTATGTTTGTTACTCTTTCACGCTCAAACAGCTGAACAGGTTTGGATAAAATTTGGAATATAGATAGCTTATATAAAGGATTCACACTTTTTATCTGCAGGAAACCGTGGAGCGCAGCTAGTATGTCATAATTTAATAAGTACTATTCATGAGAAATTAGGATATACTCAATATTATGATTTGATGACAAAAAAATTATGCTCTCAATCATTTTTTGTACTTATTAAAGAAATGCTAGTAAACAAATTTTATTATCTAAGAAATCATGATACTCAGAACAAAAAACTTATCCTACAAACACTGCAATGGTATTTTATAATTGAAGTTTAAACTTCTTTAGGCGCATTGAACGCTTTTTGGAACAAATGGAACACCCGTCATCGTCACCGAACGCTTTCCATGAGCTATATACGTACTTTGTACTTTTTGGGTGAACAAAAGCGAGAAACTCGCGCCATTGTCACCTCACGCTTCCCATGAAATATATGTCACAAGTTACTAAACACTGCAATGATATAATAATTACTACTAAACACTACCTACTACAAAAAAGTTAGTTTTCTGTTTCTATCGGCTGTTATCTTTTTAAACAGAAATAGATGGCCAAGGTGGAGTGATAGCACCAGCTGGTGCCAAGGTAGTCCTATCTTCCCGGGTGGTCGCCAACCCAGATGGAAAAGTACGAGAAAGCAGAGATTTGAAAGTGCTCACAAGAAATATCACCGAGCGACTGAAGGAAACTGAGGAGAGCATCCACCATGGCGACACTACACATCAGGTTAGTTTGGGTGCAGTGCGGAGTCTGGCTTTTTATTTACATTTTTGTGTGAAACTAGATAAATTAAACTTTTTATTGCAAGGAAGAACGAAAAAATGTTCCAAAAATCAAATACAAAATCAAATAAACTTAGGTATTGAAGCATGATAGATAAAGAAAAATAAACTGGTAAACCTGGTAAACTCTCTAAAAAAATAAACTGGTTTTTACCTTATGAATAAAACGTTTAAAGTATTTTTCACTGACATTTATCGTTTATTGTAATTATTTGTAATTGTATTATTAGAATGCCATCATTCGTATTTTCTATAATTACATTCTCCGGATAGAATGAAAAGATGAAATGTCAGTTCCAAATATAAAATAAAAAAAAAAAACAAAACAAGACTAGCGTTTAAAATGAGCTTCGATTGTACTTAAATAGATAGATAAATTTTGTACACACCAAATACTAGTACTTACCTAGAGACGTTAAAATATCATAAAATATTATTAGAAAAACTTTGCGCTTCTAAACTATATTCTTATAAAGTTACCAGGCAATATCTCTACTCTACATAATATAATAGCATTAAAAGCTTTTTAAAGCAGACAGGTTATGGTTTATTATCGTGTAGACAGGGTTGTATCGATACAATAATAAATGTCGATAAAATACTCTAAAACTAAAAATACCCGTAAAGTATCCATGCAAGTCATATTTTTCTGAACCTGTCAACGTGTCAACCAATAATTCCATCCTGACTATACACAAAGGCTTTTAAAGGCAGACGGGCTATGACAACACTATCTTGGTAAAGGGATGTATCGACTATCGATATCGATAGTGTCAAGGTGCGATTTGGTGCGACCACGTCTTTAGATATCACGTGATACATGCTAATGGATTCTAGTAGGGAGACGAAGCCAGGACTTGTGTATCATTTATTTTTGCTACTAGATAGTGTGACTTAGTGACAATATTTGCAAATTTCATCTTAATATCGTTAGAAAGTCGTTGATCCGGTTAAAAACTGCTGCAACCAGCTTCACCAAACTTGATACTTAAATAAAATGAATAATAAATAAATGTTTGTGGACATATAATATCACACAGCTTCATCTAGCCTCAAACTAAGCAAAGCTTGTACTATGGGAACCAGATAACTGATAGAATACTTTTTGTTTGTAAATATATACATAGAATACAATATAACACCCCAGACACAAAATTAAATGTTTGTCCTGGGTGGGGATCGAACCCACAACCTTTAGCTCAGAAGGCAGGGTTAATAACAACTGAGCTATGGGGCCACTCAAACTTGAAATCACATTATGATACACGCCTCAAAAATGTTTTACAACTAGCTTAGCAGCTTTATTCGATTACACTACAAAGTAATCGTTAAAAATAAAATGTTTGTTACATATCTCGGGATCTAAACAGGCAATTATAATGGTTGACACTGAGATTGGCTTTATTTTGCAGCATAATAATATGGCTTTTTCTTATTTTAAATTGTGATTTTATCTTTCCCTGCACTAAGTATTATAAATTTATATATATATTATATATTCATTTCCCTCTTAGCTGCTAAAAACCAGCTAAGAGGAAAATGAATAAAAAGCACTAAATGTATACTATTTTTCGCACATAGATGTATATCCGTAGGTTTTTAATTATTAAAATTGGGATTTTAAAAATATACAGATTATCAGTTAAATTTTATTATTGTAAAGATAAAACGGGTCTATTCGCGCACAAAAATTATTAAAATATAATTTTGACTAACCTCGACGTTTCGACCAAGTTACATTGGCCGTGGTCACGAGGGGGACTCAATTTTTTACTAAATTTTATTATCCTACAACGACCTTCACCACCTTTAAAAGTTAGACAAAGCAACTTGGTTAGAAATATGTATTACATTTTTAAAAGAGAAACAATAGTAATACATGAAGGGTGAAATAGAGCAGTGCTTTATTCAGATGAGCGTTCACATAAATCGATGCGGATTTTGAAATTATAATTTGTTCATGGAGATAGGCCGCCGCGGGCGCCGCGCCCACGCCTCGAAACGCACTCGGTTTGTAACACCGCTTTGTGCGAGTACATTTTTTATTTGTTACTCCTTTTATTTACGCGTTCCAAACTCATTTTTAAAATAAATTCCTGTTTTTGCTAGCCTGTTGCAGTTTTGAAGCGTAGCATGTGCACTCTATCTGTTGTTTAATTATAATCTATATTAAATAAAAAATAAATGAATTCATTGGTAAGCGCATCACTTGAGAACGACTGGAGTAATTCGAAATTATTCATGTTATAAAAGTGACTCGGAAAAAATTCAGAATTAAGAAAAGTAAAGGTCTCATTTCTATGTGATTTTTGTATGGATTTGGACGGTAGAACGTCTGTCGGGTATGCTAGTTTTTAGCCGGAATGATTGTGTTGTATGTAGGAAAATACTTGTTAATAAATATAAGTTAAATGTTTAGGTTTGTTGCGTGTTCCGTATTTTAGGATATTTTGTACACAGATTGCTTACACTATCGAGAAAAAGTTATTATGCTTATTTGCGACAAAAATGATCTCAGGGCGTGCCGATTTGGTCATCAGCACGCGATGACGTGCTGACATCACCGATCTTAAGCATTTAAGGCGTAAATGACTTAGACTCACCTCCGAGAGTCTTCTCCTTGGCATTTAGACTTGGCGTATTTGCTAACATTTTTATTATGTTAATAGCTAATAACTGAGACAAGATGATTCTTGCATATTTTAGGTTCTTACAAAAATGCAATTCAAACGACAAATACAGTGTAAACGAAAATGTTGCAACTAAGGGGCCTTCTACAAAAATTAATGTTTAGGTGCAATTCGTAGAGCCTAGGTGGGAAAACATAAAGTCAACAACACTGCACGTGACTTTATTGAATTTGCTGGTGTGACGTTATTAATAGCAAAGAAAAAGTTGTTCAAGTAAGTACCTTATGTTATTTACAGTTAAATTATTGAGTTATTTGTTCATGTCATCTTATTTTTAGCATTGATACTTGTTACTATATTGGTCAATCTATTCCTAAAGTCGGTTACTCCTAGATATATACGAAACGACTGCATTCACAATTCGTATACAGAATAAATGTTGGTTAGGTTAATAACTAACATAACTATAGATAGTAGGTAATATGTAAATGGAAATTAAAATGTTTAACGTGATTGTTGTAGCATTTTTGCTTGCGTCTTGTAACATTTTGTAATAGTGAACAATCACTCCAGTTTAGGAATACACATACATCTGCCTGATTAACAAATGTGAATAGTGCAATCCTCATATGCACTCAGCATTATAATTCCAGCATTGTGCGTCACTCCAAATGGTCACAAAAAAGCGGGGTCATCAGAGAACTTAAGAGTTGTGCCATCAGCGGCGTATTGCGCCATGTTGTGATGCCCCAACGAAAGTGATCGCCCTTTCTTGGCTCATTTCACGCCCGCCGCCTATCACCCTCGGCGGAATACCTACACTCACGTATTATCACCCAGAACTTGAGACCCGTTTCTGGCAACCCAGTAACGTTACGTCACCAACGAATTTGATATTTGAATTACAATAATCTCGACGTGACGCAACCTCCGAGAAATTGATCAGACGCAATCGTTAATGCGTTATTTAAATTAATATCCTCCGATATTAATTACTTTACGTAATGAAATTTTGACCGCTATAAAGGAGCTTTTATTTGAGCTCGTAAAACGCGTCAAAATTTTCAATAACAGAACAAATTTTGAGTGCCTGATGGGAAAAGAAACAAGAGTACGGATGCATTGCGATATAACAGGCTGGTTTATATAGTATTAAAAATCGATTGGAAACAATTTCAATCACACTAAACCTATTTTTTATTCAGTGCAATTTGAGCGGAGTGTATCTAAGCACTCGTGTTTGCAGCATCTCAGCTAGTAATTTGACCTCTCGCCGGGCATTAGTAGGAGTGCCCGGCGCGCTTTCAACGCGGATACCAATAAAACCACAAAATATTGGCTTCACATTTACAAAATACTGCGAAGTGTAGTGGATGTGGTCTTTTCATTTCTTAACTCCACAATGTAAAACCTGCTAAAGTTTAGCCCATCAATTTTACACATAGGTAGGTAACCGACGCAATTGCATGTTTTCAAGATTAACTATATCTCATATTTAATATCTCATGTTATAACTATATCTCATACATTTTAAATTTTCTACTTAACACTTATCTCTTTACAACCCCAGTTCACTTACATTGTAAAAATCATTTTTAATGATTACCAACGCGCTTGACACTCGATATTGGATGGCGTCTGATTGGACATGTTTACGAGCAGCATTGCCTCATCCGCGGCTAAGCATTTAGTAGTCCCCTTCACGATTACAGCGGTAGATGAGAGCCAAGGTAGCCGCACTCGAGACAATAATTTAAGATGTTTAGATAAAATCTACAAGCGCAGCATGGTGTGCCCAAGAATTCATGTGATCACCTCCTAGATTCAATCTCAGATATAGCCTCCAAGAGGTGATGTTACGAAAAATTATCTCTTGCTATGGGACCTGTTTATAGTAAAAGATGAATACTCCCTGCCTGTGTTTGCTTCGTCTTATTTATGGCCACCATTTCATTTTACAGGTGGCTTCGGAATCGGTCCGTAATACGATTTAATTTGTATAGAGTTGATATTTATTGGTGTTGGTATAACACAAATGATTATTAATTCTTTATCGGTATCATACGTTTTGATACGTATATTTTTGATTGATTTTAAGGATTTTTTTCTGTGATTATAATTGCTAACAAATATGCATCCACAATACTTAATTTACTTTATTTACGACGCATACCTCTCGGTTTGCGGATCATTGTTTAGTTATTTGCATTGTTTCCAATGAATAAATGATTCGTGGGGTCTGCTCGATCATCGGCCTTGACTTTTCAAACAAAAGCGAATGTTTTATGTACGTTTATCGATAAATCAAAATTCTCGATATTATACTCTACAATGAATCGTTAAAGTTAATTACATCGCTGTTGGTGCCCTTTTAATTTATTGCCTTATTTTATCAAGCTCACGAACTCTTATTTAATAGAATTAGTTTCGGAATATCGTAACCGTTCAACACACATGATGCGGAATTGAATAACAAATTAAATGAAATTAAATTAAATTAATAATAATTTAATTAATAAATAAATTAAATTAATAATAATTTAATTTAATTATTAAATTAGAAATTAAATTAAATTAATAATAATTTATTTAATTTATTACACAGGGTAATTTATCACACAGGGATCTTTGCGCGTTATTATTAATATATTATCGTAGTATTATATAATATATATAGGTAATATGAAATTAAGTACACCATAATGGTAGTTATCATGAACTCATTTAGCACTTCATACAGGTCAAACTTGTTTTTATAACCCTCCATAAGATTTCTCATCACTTAATCACGTTACATTTGAAAACAAAGTGAAAAAAACTTAAATCGGATATTCGCGTGCGTGAAGCGATTTAACTGGCTGTTCAAATGGTTTGATGATGAATGTATCAGGCTCTCTATTACATATCATAACTGTTACTGGAAAACACTAATTTTGGGAACAAGTCGTTTTGCCTAGGATGAAGAAATTATGCTTTGGATCCCTTGATTACCATTTTGTCCAACTCAAAAAAAGCAATCTCGGTTTCTTTTGTACTTTTATTATGACCTGTATGTTTAATAATATATGTATGATAATAAGTTTTTCCAAATAAAAAAAAGATAGTTTTTGCGGTAATAGTTTGACTATTACGTAGATATTCTGTGATATATCATCTGACGTTTGTTCGCATGAGTCCAATTTTTGAGTGAAATAGACTTTTTGCGTAATGTATTTTGCAAGTAAACGAAATTTGAATATTGTTTTTGTCTTAAACTAAACGATAAATATGTTTATAATCAAATTTGAAAAAAATAAATCTGGCTCAATAGGTAACGGTCAAAACGTACAAAAGTAGTAAAACTATGGGACATATTTTGTGTTAATCGCGTACGTATAATCTAAAAACTTATTATTTATTAAATTAATAAATGCGGCATTGCATTGCATTACATTCAACGTGGCAATGCTGTGAGCATATTGGGCACGTTGTCTACTGGTAGTGATCTGTTAGATTAAGTTTTCTTTTTATTGTTTTCTGTTTAATTTATCTATTAAAATAAAGCCTCAATCAAAATATATTTTTTTTTATTATTAGGCTAATCTAGTCTATCCTAAAATCAGTTTCAATCAGTAGCATGATACCGTTTATGGCAAAAAGTAATGTGAGATCACAGCTAAGCTTTCTTAAATATACGCTTCAGCCGAAGTTATGTAATTGTTCAATTACCTTAAATTATGGCATCGATATTTATGAAACTTGTTAGCTAAATACATAGTTATGAGTATGGGTAACGAAACTGGATTATTGCCTAAGTAACTAAAGTGACTGCAAAGTATGTTCCGAATAGAAGTAGAACATATTTCATATTAATAATAGAGATTTTATTTTGCAAGAAACCACTTGAGCAAATTCAATTAAGCCCATGAGACATTAAAAATTATGAAAGAATATGTTATCTAAATTATTATCTAACTTTATAGGTTATCTATGCTCGAACAAAATAAAACGCAGCATTAGCATAGCTAACTCAGAAATAGTCATTTGCCGTCCAAGTACCAGTTACGCCATTCTGCAAGCTTGTAAGTAACTTGATTGAAATGATGAAATTATGTACAAAAAAGCTTAGCTTGTTAGGTAAAATCTTCGTTATCTAAGCAGTCAAATTTTTATCATTACACGTGTTTCACTTGAAAAAGCAGATATCGTTCTATAATCTTTAATAAAGCTTTACATAAAGCTTTACATAAAGCTTCGTGTAATAAAACAAGTCATTTTTTTTTAATATATATTTTAGTTTGTTGTTGATGGACAAAACTTTTTTGGAGAAATGGTTTTTAAATAAAACTAATATTAAAAGAGGTTATTAATAAACAGTTTTTATTCTACGGTCGGCATTTTCAAATAGCTGCTAGCGATATAACCCCGAGCTTTAGCCGACCTATTAAACGTTGATTTCAGGTGAATTGCAAAAACACGTAAGCAATTAGAGTTAAGTACAAGGTTCGATTCCTTGTTGCCAGCTGAGGGGCGGGAGTGTTTCCTTCTCTAATAGAAGAGCCGACTGTAGTATATGCCATTATCCATTCAGAGCCGACAGGATCTAGATAAAGGCTGTTTAATAATACACGCAGCATCGAATTCATAGTACATTTTACTTGGATATTATGTTCAGTGGTGACAAGGTAGACGTTTTAAGTTGTGTAGGAACAACGATACTCGATACGCTGCCAGCGCGTTCTTTTGTTTAGACAGCCTCTTTGACATGCTGGTTGAGCACGCCGGCTTAAAACCCGGAGGCGGCGGGTTTGATTCCCGCGGCGCGACAAGTATTTGTGCACAGAAAAAAAAGCGCAAATACTTGTTCTGAGTCTCTGAGTATTTGGGACCATGGTTCTCGTTAGTTCCTGGGTCCCTAGACACAGGGAATCCTAGTTAGAGTCCAGGATTTATGTATGTGATCGATGGGTGTTTTATTTTGCTTTTTTTCATTTGGTTATTTTATATATACGTATGACGTGACGAGCTTGTCGTTCACCTGGTGTCAAGCGTCACGGCTGCTCATAACCAATTGCAGTGTCACTTGAAACTCTAAATTAAAGTTTCGCGTGATACTGCACTGCGCACGTCACACTAAATCATCACGCAGTCCATTAATAAGATTTCTAGACTGTGAGATCAGATCATAAAGTCTAATTTGCCCAGTAATTTCACTAGCTACAATGTCTTTCAAACCGGAACACAGGGCCTGCACCATGCTGCTTGGCAACAGAATAACTGGCAAAGCGGTTGTACTTACCTAGACAACCTTTCCAAAAAAAATCCTGCCACCTTGTTGAATCAAAAAGGGAATGTAAGTACTCATAAATAGGATCTAATTTTTAGTTTACTGTTGAGACACGATTTTGATAATATGCCTATTAAAACTATCAGCAATGATCCGTGAACTTCTTGTACAATTCTTTACACAGTGACGCGTGTGACACTCTGTAACTGATATGGGCAGCCGTGTCGCTTAAAATCAAGCGCACGACGAGCTTATCATGTCATTTCTTAACATAAAAAAAATCACGTTTCTCTTTTGTTTTCATACAAACATTATCCATATCCAGAGCTCTTTTATTTTATATACTATAATTCTTATTTTAAAAAAGTGCTTATTAACCTGTATAAACAGGATACGCCTATCTTTGAGCATGCACGGCCAATATATTCCGTGAGCGCACACAATGCATGCCATTAGATGTGCTCCTTTGTGTGCGTAGGGTAGAACCACCACTTCCCCGGATAGTCTGCTGGGAAATTACCCATTGGTGATATCCCAGCAGACTACCCGGGGAAGTGCAAGGCTCTAATGATCCGTAAAAAAATGATATTAGGAAATTGCTTTTTAAGTCCGCATTCTTGGAAAACTTTCACATTTTAATGTTTTCTATCATCATCAGCCCAATCCGTTACAAATGCGGGTGCTCGAATATTGTGATTCTTGAACATTGTATCTAAAAGTGATGGAAAACATTTGCGAGTAAAAATTCGGCACATGATTTGAAAAGTAAGTTGAGTCGAACGGGAGTGAGTCAGATTGAAAGTCGCACGGGCTACCGCTGAGCTACGATTGCACGTTCTCTTTCTCTACACAAACTATCAAGCCAACCTTTTAAGATAATATGGCAGCATAACTATCTTTAATAGCACTAAAATACGTCCAAGCCTTTTTTTATATCGGGTTTCGTCTCATCTGTTTTAAGCTTGTTATTTAATATTGCGTGCTGGGCTCGCATTAGAACCCATTCTCAGAATCCGCAGGTCGTAGCATTATTGGCGCTAATTTGCAAATGCCGGTGGATGTTTTTGTTTCGAAATGATGTCTAATGATTCACGTCTTTTGGAATGATAATGATAATTATATTTATTTTCACTGTTGCTTGTAGGAAAATATGCTCCATAAATTATTTAAAAAAAGTGGAATTGCGCGAATGCGTTGAGCATGACACGGTTAAGTAACCATTTCGTAATCGAAGCTCACACACGTACACTCAAATTTTCTTATAAAATGTTTCATCTGTACTATTAAGTCATACATTAACGCAGTTTACAATAATGTCTTTACTACTCTCACACAGATCACTATCGATACAGTTTAATGCGAAAAATCTCCGGCACACCTGTTAATTATGTGTTGTCTTTTTATACCCACGGTAAAGTAGCAGCAGGTTATAAATGAGAATGGCGAATAGACCTCGCGTGAGATCGATAGTTCGTCAGATAGTGATCACTGGTTCGACTGAGCACCGCCAGGCGAGCATCCATCTGCATCAGCGATGGCACTGTGAAAATGACGTTTGGCGCCGCTAACCAAATAGTATAATACCGTTAACAATAACACGTGTAAAAATACTGTTATAAAAAGTTTGGCAGATAGACTGCACCTGACTGCAACATATCGACGTTGGGTGGCTATTGCCACCTAACTATTTTAACTTGTTTTTATTTTTATGTATTATTTACATTACATATTTTGATGTAATTTTTTTTTCAATCGGCTATATGGATCTCGTGTCCGAAATTACTTAAAAAAAAAAAATAAATAAATAGCCGTTAACCGCTTGTATTATGTTAAATGAGTGAAAAATCTCTCATTGCCTTATTGATCAAGTGGACAAAACTAGGGCAAACCCGTCAAGATTTAAAATTTCATGGATTGCCATATCATTTTTCATTATCAAAAGAAAAATATATCAGTGTCCAGTCCTCGCTAAGAATTTGGTACTACGTACGTTAACATTGTTATTATTACAAGAGACATCAAGCCTAAGCTTTTGTTCGGTGTGTACCCGTTAGAATCCGTTACAAATGTTGTTAGCCAGAACTAATAGAATAATGAGCGCAGATGAGTTTAAAATAAGCGCTGTGAAACTTATTACATCGGACAAAAACACACATCCGACACAGATCTAATAACTTCATCGTTCAACATTGCCGCAAATTATGTCCAATATGCAATTACAAGAAGCTAGACAATGAGTATGCTTCACAATAGGCGACCCCGATGTCGTGTGGAAACCATGACGCTGCTTTCCACTGGAATCTACATGGATACTGCTAGTTCTTTTCTTCGGAAGTATTTAATAAAATTCGGGCTTTTCTTTGCGCTAACTGTGCGGCCTTTCTGGAACCCAATGGCCTTGTACGTGACAATGGCAAAATACCCGACCGAATGGTCTTGATTCCGTTGAAGATGGGGCGGCCACAAGGTGACCAAATACGCAGAAAACCTGAGAAGGTGCAAATATAATTCCCGAGACAGTGGTTACATATTTGCGCCTTTCGGTGTTGAGACGTTGGGGCCGTGGAGACCGTATAGTACCCACAAAATTTACAAAGATCTTTCGGAATGACTGATTGAGGCAACACGTGACCAAAATGCTGGTCTCTGAATAGCCCAACGATTAGTCGTTGCAATTGGCATTGCCATTCAACGGGGCAATGTCGCCAGCATTTTGGGCATGTTGCCTACTGATAGCGGCTTCTTAGATTAAGTTTTGCAAATGCATAGTTTTTAATTTTATTTTAATATTTATTGTTAAAAAAACTTACCTAATGATACATAATTAGAAAATTTAAAAAATACAACTATGGCCATTAAAATTAACCCTTTGTGACGCCAGTTTCCAGACAAACAATGTACTTATACTGTGTGTGTAGTTAGTGTGGCTTGTTCGCTTTTCAGATAATTTATAAGAAAATCTAATAAAATCACCTCGTTTTTCAATAAAGCTTTTACCGTGTAGCGTTTGGTTGGGTATGAAGTAGTTTTCAAATAACTTGTTTTCATTTCCTAAAACTAAAATATTTTTCTCTTAGAAAACAAACTTAGATAGGAAATCTTTTTCTAAAAACCCCAAATACTAAAAAGTTATTCTACTTGAAAAATGAAATAAAACTTGATGCACAAATTAAAAGGTTGACGACACGACGCCATCTTAGATAAGATAACATGAACGTTAAGATTAGTAGGAATTTAAGCGACCGTAAGTAAAAAGTGTGCTTGGTGGTTTTAGAGACAAACAGCCTCAAGCGGTCATATGGATGAAAGTTAATTGTTGAAATTCTCTGTCGACTGCTGTATGTTATGTTATAAGCTTTTTTGTGACATAAAATGTGTGTGTAAAGAAAAAAATTTAATCACTAAAGGCGATACTGCTAATCATAATTCTTTAATTGATCGAGAAAACCTCTACTTTACTTACTTTACTACGTTTTTTACTTTTTATAAGTTGTGAGTGTCATTAATTTTTACAAAGCGTTCGGCTCGCCACAGACCAAGTGGTGACCAATGCCCAAATACTTCTGTTCCATGAAGTCACTGTCGTCTTATTCCATATCAACCAGCTATATTTTTTCCGTGTTTCATTAACTCTCTGCTTTGCTATAACGGTGCGCCGTGAGACCTTAGGCACAATTCACGATTTTAATTATCAAACTACTGTTTGACTGTGTACACGTAAACAGTATGTAAGATTTTAAATCACACTAATATTATAAAGGCAAAAGTTTGTATGTGTGTATGTTTGTTACTCCTTCACGCTCAAACGGCTGAATGGCTTTGAATGAAATTCGTTATTAAGATAGCTTATACACTAGATTAACATATAGGCTATATTTTATCCCGGAAAAGTGAAATTTTCCCGTGTGATGAGTAAATAATTAAAATACTTTGTTATCCGCGGGTGAAACCGCGGGGTGCAACTTGTTTTAAATAACCCTTTAATTTAATTTCAGGGCTAATAATTTAGTGTAAAGATGGGCCGGGGAAAAAGGTTCTTAGTATTTTTATCGAAATTATAAATTCCCGGCCCGAAAACGTTTAAATACTCTCCATTGTCACGCGCCATACGTTGGATTAATTTAGTATCTCAGGGAGTGGACATTTTCAACTGCAGCCTGTCGAACTTCACAGAAGTAGCTCTAAGATATATAGAAATTAATAGTATATCTTAACTACAAATACATATTGTAATAATAATATTTATTATAAGTTGTAACATCGCATTGGATATGTATCTGTAATGATGCTACAATTCTGTTGATGAATAAATAAAAAAATAAAAAAATTATCATTGTGCTATTCCCACATACACTACAATGGTTCGTAAATAGAACACATATATTAGTGTGATAATTGAAAGGGTGAGAATAAAAAGGGTTTAACTGATTTTTTTGACAAAATGACTTATGGGTATCGTTGGATTCAGCATGAAATTATCTTTAATAATACATTCTCAAAATACCGAAATGAGGCCTAAATCTCGAGATTTTGAGTCTAAAACGGTTTATCTGTAACAGGAATACAGTTCGCTAAGCATAAAAACATTATTATAATTATATTATTGTATCATATTTTTAGTATATTTAGTATTTTAAAATAGAATTAATACATTTTCAAGCAACTGAATCTTACATAAACCTTTTCTATTACTTAATATGTACTCTACACTAAAATGAGGCCGTTGAAGTTTAAAGTCAATTTTCTCGAAACTATCAATTTGACAGTTAAACCCTTTTTATTCTCAACCCTTCAATTATGTTTTATTATTGGAACTATAAAATATAGTTATTGTAACTCAAATTTAAACACTTAAAATACTATAAATAAGTCAAAGAGATAACTTTTACCCGACCTATTGTTGAAAAACTTTACTATTTAAAATATAGTAATATTTGACCAGATATGATACTCTTTGTTGTATTGTTGAAGTTTATTCACTGCTTTACACTGTAACACTGCTGTTCACGAATATTTCACTCGCACAACCTACTTATTAAAAATAGAGTGCTCTCACACGATTCTTTTAAACTTAGAGTCATTTCAATAAAAATGAAATGAAAATGAATCACGCCATTTCGTTTAGAGAATTATTTACGATGACCAATATTGGTTATTATTGCCAATAAAGCTATTAACGAAACCAATTTCTTCTAATTTACCTACAAAGTTTATAGATGGCTTTTATTAACACTTATAATTTTATCTACGCTTCGAAAATGAGGAATTTGTCCACTACAATGAAGTAAGATTATTTATTTCGTACAAGCGTTGTCACAGATTTTAAAGACTCTAAATGGAACTTGCCCTCTACAGCTTGTCAAGCTATATACAATGAAAAATACACATTTAAATAAAAATAAAAAACTGAAAATTTCAACCCAGATTGTTTATCAATGGACGCCACTATCTATCCAACCTATGAAAATTTAAAAAAAATCATAAATGATATCTGTTACTTGAGCTTAATTATCTATTAAACTTTAAAAATAAGAGACAACACGATCGGTTAATAAATAAAATTAATTACCATTTTGTAGTAGTATGTCGTACGAATAAGATTCAGATATCATCAACCATGGTTTCTCGGTAAGTCTACGGGACACGATAAACGCAAGTAACTTTAATTATAAAATTGTCTCCTAGAAAAAATAGGGTAAAAAGCTCAAGATGCTGGTAAAAAGCAGAGACGCGTAGGCTCGCACCTGCCAATGGCGTGTCTAGATACGTAGTTTATATTTAGAAACTACTTTATATAAACTCACCGCCTCGCTTAAAGCTCTAGATAAAAAGGTTAAGTTACTGCACTTGCGGTGCGTCGTTTATTAAGAACCATTTACTTTTCACCCTTGATTGTATCAATCGACCGCGCTCGCATTAAATTATAAAATACAAAAACGCATAATAAAAATAAGTGCGTGGCAATACAAAAATGTATTTTTAGAGACAAAAAAGGCAAGTATCAAGATGATTCTCGGTATGCGTTATCAGGGTACCTTGCTATATGAGACGAGATAGTCTACAGCCACAGAAACTTCAGTGCTTAGCGGGCCGGCGAAGTGAGAGTTCGCTTGAACCCGTTGAAGTCTTTTGTAAGGTCGGACTGGAACTTTTAAATATTATTACCGAATAGTTTCGGCGTTTTCTAAGAACTTTACATATGAATAAGTGATGCATATTTAACTAATAGTGATAGTGATCAGTGTCGATAAAGATTTTATATTAAGTGACATATTTTGAGAGACATATCGAGCTTTTTGATGCTTTAAAGTTTTTTTAAGCGGTAAGTTTTTTTAATATCTACTTTCATCGATTTAATAATTGACACATACTAGCAAATTCTGACACTGTTCAAGTGCATGTGTAATGTAAAACTTCCACTCAAATTGCTTCAAATTCACTCGCATCCTGAATGCCAACAAGTGTTCAAATAAGCTCAAAACTTGTATTTAAAAGCCAGACGTTGGGAATTCCAACGGTATTAATATTAAATATGGCATAGTTTGCAGTACTTAATGAATGTAATTCTGGGAAAATGAACCTTTTTAAGCACCGGATGTTGGACTATCCTTCAGGGCAAAATTATGCACCAGCATTCTATTCTAGGAAGCTTTACTCTGATTTATTTATATCTTGCAGATTACTATGACAAGTATAACTGTTAATAAATGCATATTTTGCAGTCGTATTTTGTTTTATGGGTAATAATCACATTAACCTGATATCAAGCACTAGTAACGAGAAATTAAAGTGCAGTTTTACCTAATAAGATGATTCTCGGTATGCGTTATCAGGGTACCTTGCTATATGAGACGAGATAGTCTACAGCCACAGAAACTTCAGTGCTTAGCGGTACTTTATGTTTGCATCCAAGGTATCAGTAAAATAATGTGCATAAAATGGGTTGAAATGAACATACTATGCGTAAATATGACGTCAGTTTATTAATCAAAATTATCTAATAGTTATACGTAGCGAAAATATTCTAGGCCTGTGTGGTGTATTAGACTTCATAGATACCGTACAAATAATTAACGTTTTTTTTCTTTGCACAAATACTTTTCTTGTATAGTGGGCAGTTTTGTATATATGATAAAAAGCTTTCACGGTAAAATGCGCGTCGTGTGAGTGTAATTTTTTCCCCTGCTCTGAGGTAACTCTCGTGTGTTACATATTCTTTAATTCCACAACTTTGCTACTTTTTCTACACAGAACTGTTTGACTGGCCTGATAGTTCAGTTGGTAGTAACCCTGCCTTCTGAGCTGTAGGTTGTGGGTTCGATTCCCACCCAGAATAAATATTTGACATCGATATTTGTTCTGTGTCTGGGTGTCACATTGTATTCTATGTATGTATTTACAAACATAAAGTATCTAAGTATGGTATCAGTTGTCTGGTTACTATAGTACAAGCTGTCCTTAGTATAGAGCTAGATGACCCTGTGTGAGATGTGTACAAATACACAAATATTTGACATTTCTATTAAAGGTAAGTGAAATACACACGGTAATCGGTGACAATAATTAGCAACGCAACATACGACTTTGCTCCTTGTCGCGACCTGCAGGCTATTTCGAAAGCGAGCCTGAGCTCTGCATTCTTGTGAGCCTGTCCAACCGGCAGGAGCGGGGGGACGCCCATCGTTAAAGCATCTCTCTTGTATCTTTTGTAATAATTTAAATGTTGCTCCTTGAATTGCAATGTGAATCGGGTCGATTCTGTCTGCGTATGTTTTTGTGGAAGAGATAGAGCTTTCGTTTCTTTCGCTTCTCAACTTTATGCAGGAATATCAAGGCTCTCTTTAAATATAACGGTATAATATGATACATTTTTTATAAACTTACATTAATAAAGTTGCCCAGTTCTTTGATCATCGAAGAACAACATAAAAATAACGCCTCCCAAATATTCCTGGTCCTAGAACTCAACTATAGATGTTCGTTTAGAATAATATTAAAAATGATCCGTAATTTTTATTCGTAGTACTTACCTAAAGAAGAGAAACGTGTGGAAATTCTAATAAGCCGTTGAATAATAACTAAAGAGGCGTACGCAAAAATTGCTAAGTACTTACTATTGAAATAATTATCTGATACACTTGTAGGAATGACTTGACTTTGTGCACGAAGCCTTATGCAACAATGAGTCATCGTATTAATAATTTTACTGTGCGCATTCGATCTTATAAAGCTCGTGCTGACAGTTGGAAGAAATGTTGAAAGTCATTTCACCGCTTTCTGTTATATGTTTGAAAAGTGAAAATATTATGGGACCGTTACGTTGAACTATGTTACATAACACTCGAATCGTTTATTAATTTATTTAAAATAGCTTGTGTAAGTTTTAAACACTATTTTAAACTGCATTTTCGCAGATTCCTCAAAGCAAAAATGTATGGAAGAAACAATAAAAGCTACTTTAGATTTTGTTAAAAAGAAACCAAAACGAGTCATAACAAAGGACTGCTAACTGCAACCGTTACCAAGCGCTAAAAGACTATGTCTAGGTTTGTGGAAACAATGAGCACAGCGAACTGTTCCGTACAGGAAGGAAAGCCACTTGTTAGTAAATTCTCGGTTGGTCCTGAGTACTGAACTGTGATAATGAATGCAGACTTGCCGTGACGCAGTTACTTAACATCCGTCAAAATGTACATGTCAATAAGGTATAGGCAAAAGGCTTTATCAAAAATCTAAGTACTCTGCAAGTTGGTTGTAAAAGGCAATGGATAAATTTGAAGGATAAAAATCACTTGTTACGGTAGTTTAAGTAAAATATGTTCCGGGCTTAGGGATGAACGGTGGCGGGTTTTAATCCCGATCGTGATTCTAATTTTTCCATTACATTAAATTTAAATTAAATAAAAAATTAGTCGATACCATAGATTAATTCTATGGTATCGACCTAACATTTACTAGCCCCATTTAAATGAAAATACCTTAAAAATATATAACTCAACATTTAATGTTATTTTTGATTTTTTTCTTTATTTGAATTGAATTGTATTATTTTACCTGTAGTTCTATAGAACTAAACCGTATTTTCAATTTTCCTTCGTTAGAAGAGTACCATAATACTTTAAATTAATTTTAGCTTAATAGAATACGACACGGGATCGATACCATGGTCTTTATCTAATACAAAATTTAAGTTCACGCGGCTCCAATTTTATTCAAAGCTCATAGTAGTTTGTAAACTTTTTTTGTGTTAATGACCAGTGACTCGCCATGACGGTGTTACGTAATGTACCTAAGCAAAAACGCAGCAAGCGTAAATTGACCATGCAGTGGTTTTGTAAACATTGAAGTCATTGATCGATAAAGACGAAAACTTTAGAGCAAAACGAAAAAGCAAATGGTTCAACCATTCAATAACAAGGCTGCATTACTACTACTAAGACGCTGCATATTGCTATTTGGTGTAGTTCTTATGTTTTTGGAAAAAAGAACTGTTTAATTTGTGGTATTAAAAAAATGTGTTTTTGACGATTGGTATAAACGTGGAAAAATTGCTTTAAAATGTTATTCTTATTTTAGATTTTGGGTAACTGTAATAAATATGAAAGGCAAAAAGATAATGAAATTAGTACTAAACGAAGAATGTCTTGAAAAGTGTAATTGATATTCTTGGTATGTCAAGTTTCATAGTGCGATAATGACCGTTGAGTCGCCGCCGCCGTGACGATCTTACGTAATGTAAGCAAAAACGCAGCGAGCGGAAACTGAGTGAAGCGTGATACGCCTCAGGCAAAACTTTTGTAGATGTTTGATTACCGATGAAATAAAAAAATGTTGCTATCAAAATGAAATGTGAGAGTACATGACCGGTCTATCATTCGTCAAAAACTTTTAAATAACACTTTACCGTTGCGTAGTAGATAATTATTTAAAAAAAGAGTTAGATTATGTATTCAATTATAATATAAAAATATAAATAGACACAAATAAAGATAAACGAGCCAAGAATAATAACTCAAAGCTTATCCTTTGACGAATACCAACTTAAAAACGTGCTTGGAATAATAAAACAGATAGTTGCTATGTTTAGAAATATTACATCCGATAAAGACTATTCTACTAAATCACGTTTGTATACTTTTTCAGAATATTTTAATTAAAATGCTTCCCTAAACATACCATTGTTTTGATATAAAGACATAGAAATTAAAGCGTTAATAATAATAGTATATATTTAACAATACCACTTACATTACGCCTTGTTACTTTATATTCTAATGTGTGTTTATCAGTCCTAACAAACAAATAAAATAAAATAAAAATAATAACCCCCAACGATCACATACATAGATCTTGGACCATAACTAAGATTTGTGTCTAGGGACCTAGAACTACGAGGAACATGGTCGCACAACACCCAGACTCAGAACAAGTATTTGCGTTTTTTTTTCTGTGCACAAATACTTGTCCTGCCACGGGAATGAAACCCGCCTCCGGGTTATGAGCCGACCTGCTCAACCAACACACCACAGAGGTTGTCAAAGTACAAAAAAGATAAGTACTTAATAGTAATACAAAATGTTCTTGTCAGTACAGATTAGCACTTCAAAAAGTCAATTGAGGCAAAAGTTTAATTAACTTAACTGCAACGTTTTAATGATCACCTGGCCTTGAAGGTCAACGAACGGAGAAAGGCATCCAACCACTGATTATGTAAACGTGAACTTGTTAGAAACTGTCCGATTACGACTATATTACGTCAGCCGATAATTTGTTTCTAGGGTAATATACAATTTATTTTCATTATCATTGCCAAAGGCCCTTTAAAGTATTCGTCGTCAAGTGATATTACTTCATGTGAGTACTTGTACTTGTACAGGTGGTCGGGTAGCGAAGAGAAAGTGTACCGTAATAATTTATGGTGTATTTAAAAAAAAATAGGAATCTTAAAAATATACAGCGTAAGTAGAGGTTTTGTCTTACTACCTATTGGTTATATCTGACGTGAGACTACTAGACAAAAAGTCATGTAACAATGAATTCATTGTAGACATTGATAAATTACGTCTTTCTCCAAAGTTTAACGTACAGCCGCGGCAAATGCTAGAGCAGATACACGGTACATAAAATTACGTTGTTACATCGCAAGTCATAAAAACAGTGTACCTATTATGAAAAAAAAGCAGCTTTCTTTATCGATAGGCTCTAACATCGTGAGTCCGTGGACGTGAACAACCAAGCAATTTCTATCCATTACAGTAAGTAGCATATCAATAAAAAATATTCTATCAAGTTCAAATTCTATTACATTGCTCATTTCGTTTGTACGTGTCTAATATAGAAATATGATTTGAGAAAAATAAGAAAAAGAGGACGAGCACGAGGTGCAGAATATGTTGAGTTCTCCTTTACACATAACTTTTTATCTTATGTTAGATGCTTGTTTTTTTGCGGTTTGTGGGTAATAATGATTTATGACCATTAACACCACATAATAATTATGATTAATACTTATTTATGCAATTAATTTTTGATTTAAAACTGTTTACAATTCTGGACAAATTGTGTTATTCTTGAACACGTTTAGTGAATATCATATAAATATTGTCATAATGTAACATTTAAAATAATGCTTTTTGAAACAGGCGAAGTGCTTTTTTGAAGTAACTGATTAGTAACGTAATAAAAAAAACTGATACTATATGCTACTAGTTACACTACCTACTACAAAAAAAATCATTTGGATTAAATACTAGCCGCGATGACCTATAGACAGTACAAATGCTCCAGCCCCAGTAGGTAGCGTACTCAACATGCTGGCAGCATTGCCCCGTTGAACTGCAATGCTGATTCGTTGTCTCAAATAAGTGCCAGCAGTTTGATCACGCGTCGCATCGACCAGGCGCTCGATAAACTTTGGAAAACGCGATGAGCTCCCAATCCTCACGGACCCGGAGCCTCAACACCGAACGGCTCAAATATGTAACCGCTACAGAAATTACTAAATAAATAATGCTTGTCATTCTAGGCTTCTAGGTAAACTAGAGCTAAATTGCTGCGCATTCTCAAAACCCTGACTTTATCATTTCACGATTTTGCTTATCTAAAACTTAAGTTTCGTGAGCAACAAAGCTATTCGTAAGAAACGTTTACAAGATAAAATTACAGTTATTAAAAATTCCAATGCAGTGTTACCGTAAAAAATATTACAGCAACACCTGTTTTACTTTACCGAACCAATGAATTAACATTTAAAACACATGGAAACTTTGACGTGCCCTATTTCACACATTAAAATTACGAGCATAGGTGTAACAAGTTCTATAGCTGTGTTTAACACGCGTAGAAGGTTATTGTTTTAATCGTGGGGTGTATTGAGACCGTTTATACGATAATTTGCTGACGTCATGGCGTATAAAGGCGAAAGTTGTATGTGTGTTTGTTTGTTACTTCTTCACGCTCAAACGGCTGAATGGATTTCAATAAAATTTGGTACCAAGACAGCTTATACATTGGATTAAAATATATGCTACATTTTATCTCAGAAAAATGAAATGTTCCCGTGGGATGAGCTAATAATTAAAAATACTTTTTATCTGCGGGTGAAACCGCGGGGCGCAACTAGTATTCCATAAAAAACGAAAAATAGTATGAATTATTATTATTATTGCACTTATTTAGCACAAGGAATCAGCAATGCAATACAACGGGGAAATGCTGCCAGCATGTTTGGTACGCTACCTACTGGTTGGAGCATTTGGGCTGTTTATAGGTCATCGCGACTATTATATAGTCCAAGTGTTTTTTTTTTGTAGTA
Source organism: Ennomos fuscantarius (assembly GCA_905220475.3). Lineage (NCBI taxonomy): Eukaryota > Metazoa > Arthropoda > Insecta > Lepidoptera > Geometridae > Ennomos > Ennomos fuscantarius. The sequence goes on along the minus strand of HG992037.1, from coordinate 7,079,667 downwards.
GGTAGTATTTAGAAGTAGTTTTAGTTTGAAAACTATCGTAAGTATGACACATTTCGCTTTGTAATTAGTGAGTTACGTGCTGACGCTCGCGAAAGCCGCCGCGGCTTGCGTTAGTAACTGACTCCCAGAAGAAGGACATTGTATATGTCCGAAACCTGGTCGGAGTAATTTCGACTTTTAATTGAGGTGAGTTTTAGCCGTTATTTATCTTACAAAATTTAGAAGTAGTTGTAATATTATTGTAGCAGTTGAAATAATAAAGGCATATGAATTATTTTTAAGACTCTCCGTTCTCATTGTGAACTTGCGTAAAAATTAACTCTTTGATACTCGTGGCGAGAACCAATCATCCACAGTCAGTTTCACTAAAATATGCTATATTGTTTAGTATCTCTAATTAGCGAAGAACATAGTTATTGCTCATTTCCCCGCACATATTCTCAATAATATTTAGTTGGCGATAGTATCTCGCTGATGTATCGGTGGATATCAGCCGCCGGGCCTCATTATTGATGGTCTGTGCCTCCGAGTTGCACTAACAATTCATGGGATAACGCACCATCGATATATGAGGTGAGGCATTATCGATGTACATATTCATAATGCTGTCACTTGTAACTGCGGAGATATTAGTCGTGTGCGAGGAATTATTTGCATAATATCTTTTTTTTAAATGGGATAAATTGACTACAATTTCCTTAATTTCATATTTGGATGATTTTGTAATGCATAATTTTTTCAGTTATTTTAATTTAACAACCGCACCAATTTTTATCAAATAAGTGGCCTATATCCAATAGCTTAATATAAAAAAAAATAATGTTAAAATCGGTTTTAAATGACGGAAATACGTGGTAATAAATATATATATAAAAAATAAAAATCGGTAAATTAAAAACCAGTTAAATACGTAACGATCATTAAAGATCTAGCTAGTAGGTATAGTAATTCTAGAAAATTTAACTAAGTGGTAAAACTTGATCACAGTCGTTAAAGTTTCCTTTTATTCTGTCACAAATGACTGTTACATAGGTCCACGCTTTAAAAGCTTGGCTTTAATACCTCACATTTCACAACTAAATTAGTTTAAACGTAACCTGAATAAAATACAAATTGTTCACGGTTCACAAAATGCTGACTCCTTGAGTTACGACAAGTTGATGACTTGAACTTTTCGTAATAGGGTTGTAAGCTTTTTGTGACACGGTTATGCAAGAGTATTTAATGATAGATACAAGCGTGCTAGGTTGATCGTTACACTCGAGGCACGATAAAAAAGCCCAGAGTGTAATGATCAATGCACAAGTCTTTCATACGAAATTTTTCATCACGCGTACGAAGAAAAAAACAGACTTGCATTGCAATAAACTTTTATGAAAAATGGCGCCAGGTTTCCTTTTTTTGCACCTAGTAAAGGTTACATACTCGTTGGCGCGAGAAATCTCGACATGCAGCCGATATTAAAAATATCTAGAATATACACATAAAATAAAATGTAAAGCCAATAAATATTTTTGTATTTAGAACATAATCTACTGTAAATGATATGATAAAATTAAATGTTTACGAGGTGTATACCTACTAAACATTTTTTTCTATCCATACTTTCAAATTTTTTCATCCTAAACTTTATTTATTCAAGAAAATGCGTATGATACTTAAGCTGCATGAAAACTCTTAAATATTAAATCTGTATTATCCGGTGAATTAAGAATTCTCCTTCTTTATAGAAGCTTGCACTTGACGTATAGCTTGCAGTGCGATACAAATTTAACTGTATCGGAATATCATTATAAAACATTAGTGCGGTAATGTAAAGTAAAAAGCATATGTGCGTAATATCTTAGATTACGACCCTAAAAGCGGTATAATAAGAGCCACTTTAGGAACAAGTGTAATGAAAAACTTTGAACACTATCTACGAAGGCGTATGTGAAAGTATCTCTTGTAGACCAGTTTCTTGAAGGTGTCTTACAAAAATAGGCACTATATAGATTACTGTTGCAACTTTTTAGGTTTCAAAACTGTATAAATTAAACGCTAAGCTTGACTACTTTCAAATAGCTTAGAACTATGTAACCTCTATTAAACAAGTAATTAGACTTTATGTAAAAATTGCATAATCCATAACGGAATCTGTCAATCTAAGATTTAGCTCCACTAGATATACAACATTGCTAAAGGCGTAGATAATATTGTAATACTCTAGTAAAGGACATATAAATAGATGAATAAACATTACATATTTATCTAACAACTAGCATTTAAATAATATTGTGCTTGAAAATAACGACGTACAGCTGTTTATTAAAGTTCGCAATCGCACGCAACTTTGTAGCCAGTGCGTCCTAGCCGTGTACATTTCACACATTTTTTTTGTTCATTGTTTGTAACAGTGATCGATCATATTACGTAACAAGTTGGCGATGAAGATATGTTTAATATATTTACTATTTTAATACTCTTAGATAATAGCCAATTTACATAATGTAAATGACATAATGATGTATAACAACGAGAGATCAAGAGGTCAGAATTTTTGAACAAGTTTTATTTTACGCAAGCAGATTATCTACGTAATACATACATAAAAAATTTAATAAAGCAATACACGCACGATACAACTTCTGTGGTGTGTTGATTGAGCAGGTTGACTCATAACCAAGTGGTGGCGAGATTTCCACGAGAGGACAAGTATTTGTGCACAGAAAATAAGGCGCAAATACTTGTTCTATACTGAGTAAAATATCCTACTTGTTTTTTTCTTTTACTGTTTTTCATGGGAGTTTGGTCAAAGCTGACAATGTTAACGTAATTTCGATACATAGAATCGGTAACAAAATCTCTCGATCAATAGAAATTCACACACAAAAGTCATAACTTAAAGATATTTTACACCACCATTATCTTCCAAGCACAATAAGGACGTTACTTTTGTTTCGTTTTTGAGTTTGCAATAGAAAATACCGATGTTATCTAGCGGAGACGTCGGCAAACTGAAACAAAAGGTAGCACCGTGAAGCAACGGTTGATTACCCCCCGAAGCACCGGCGAAACGATATTTCCTCCCTGCCATCTATTTATTACCTTAGATATTGCAACTCTTAGATTTTCTCCTGCACTGATTTCTCCGAGGCTGGATAAGGTGTTATTTGAAAACTGTTACTCTTAATATTTTGATTGCTGCAAGTTTATCTCGTCTCACTGCTTGGGCGCGGACCTTCCTTTAGAGAGAAGATAATGAATGGGTTGTAATTCTTATTGACCACGCTGTCTGGTCCAGTGCCTTTAAAGGTAAGAGATAGAAAATATTAACAAATAAGAAAGCAATTACTTTTAATATATTAGTGCCTAAACACCTCATTACCAGAAGTAAAAGAATAAAATATCTTAATTTTTGAAAAAAAAAAGCAACAAACATAACCTTAAATATACGACAGGTAAACTAACAGATAGATTTTAAGATTTTAGTAATAATAATAATAATAACGCCCAACGATCACATACATAGAACCTGGACCCAACTACGAGGAACTACGAGGACCATGGTCCCACAACACCCATACACAGAACAAGTATTTGCGCTTTTTTTTTTTCTGTGCACCAAATACTTGTCTTGTCGCGGGAATCGAACCCGTCACCTCTGAGCTATGAGCCAATCTGCTCAACCACGACACCACAGAGACTGTCAATAATAACTATTAATAACAAGTAATTTAGTAGGTAAGTGCTAAATTAAATTATATTATTCTTCACGTAAAGGATATTAATTATTATAGTGACTATGTTGATAGTTTACAATAAATAAGGACATATATATTTACAATGAAGTTGGAATGAAAAGTTTCGCTAAAAACGTATTACACAACTGCTTAGATTAATAAGCCATTTCATACATAACCGTTCTTTTTCTTCAGATTTGGTAACTTATACACAAAATAAAAAAGGAAATTATTCTCTGAACTGAACTTTTCAAACCTAATGATCACGAATTCATTCGTTCCAATCTTTGATCGGTAGCTCAGCCAACGACAATGTGTTTTTTTTTTGAGCAGGCGTCTGCCATTCGTTTTATTGTTTTTATTTTTAACAGTGTTCTGTTAGTAGTTTTTGCTAATTAGGCACAAAATTCATCTAATTTCAAAGCATGACCAGGTAATTTTTCAAACTTCAAATACTTAGGCTGTGTGAAATAGACCTTCTTACTTAACCAGTAATAGTATAAGTAATTTTTCCCTTCCACTGTCTAAGGAAATAAATTGTGGCTAAGCGGTTTAAGTTTAAGGCGGACTTATTGATAGCACAGAGTATGTTAATAGTTCTACGTTAGTAGACAATTTATTATATTAATTCGGCCATGGAGTAACAGACCCGTTGATCTTCTTCTTATTTAAGAGTCCAGCTCTTGTCGGTGGAGTAATCGCCATCGTTCTCGGTTTTCGGCCAACGTTTTAACTTCCCTGTACGACATGACATCCAAAGTGTAGTAAAGTGGCCAAACATTTTTCCTCTTCTACCCGTGGCATACGGGGACTAAATAACCTTTTGACCTGAATAATGGAGCTATACCATGGTAGAGTATAAGTGGCTGTCCTTGTGTATAATCCTTAATAAAATTTAAAAAAACATGCAATTTTAACTTTTATATACAATTTTTAAAAAACTTCTTTTTTTATGTAAACGAATGACGCGACTTGCCAGTCGTTCACCTGATGCTAAGCATTGCAGCTTTTTGTTAGTTATAGGTGAAGCATTTGACCACTGTCTCACCTGATGTTAAGCAATGAGTGGTCTGAAATGGGGCATGCTTGCCTAGAAGATATCTGTTCACTCTTGCCTTGAAAACTCCCAGGTTATAGTTAAATGAAAACAAGGACGCCGGCAAGCTGTTCCATTCATTAGCTGTTCGCACAACAAAGCTAGTAGCAAAACACTTAGTGCGAGTTGAAGGAATTTTAACAACATATGGATGCTGTATTTCTGTGCGTATGAAAGAAAGGAGATGGGAGAATTAGATCGTGTAATTCTTTTCACACTCTCCAAAATCATTTTCTTTATATCCTTGAGCGTAATTTATAATTTTGTAATTTTTTATCTGTTCTATGTGTCTGTCAGTGTAAATCCGCCTCAATTTCAACTGCGATGGAACACTCGCATTGTTACATAACTGTTACAAGTTGTAAAAATAGATAAGAATACACGAGGTCTTAGGAACAATATACTCCACCGATGCTAATTGAAGTGTGTGCAAACAACAGTGCCGGTCGAACGGTGAAAGTTGTTGCATAATGTTAATTTGAGAACAACTTCTGCTAATCATACGCAAAAACAATGTAAGCGAAACATTGAGCAGGTCGGATCATAACCCGGAGAGGGTGGGTTCGATTCCCCCGGCATGACAAGTATTTGTGCGCAAAAAAAAGCAAATTTTTTTTCTGTGTCTGGGTGTTGTGGGATCATGGGCCTAGTAGTTTCCGAGTCCCTAGACATAGGGAATCCTAGTTAGGGTCCAGGATCTACGTATGTGATCGTTTGCTGTTATTATTTATTGTATTGTATAAAATTATTAAGCGATACAAAGATTATGAATTCGAGTCGCAGTAACAAATTTACATTGAAAAGCTATAACTAAGACATTCCGTTTTTATGTATTAGATATTTATTCATAAAATCGGCATATCACAGATTAAACTCCTTATTGAAGACACCAAATTACAGGAACAATCGGGAATCAAAATATTATAGTTTATGCCCTGTGCACTAAAGTTTGAGAACTCCTAAGTTCGTATTTATCTCTCTATAACTCACTTACTGTAACACCCACCAAGTACAAACTTAAGAGCTGTCAAACTTTAATGCAGACGGCATTAGTGTCACAATGGACGGTTTTATTACTTAAATTTCATCCAGACAAGCCAGAAAAAAATAAACAATAACAACAAGAAAAGTATACAGGTGGCTCTCAGTATACATTTATCATCTGACAACTTTAATAATACTTACAGAATTATCCCGTAATAACGAGTCCCAGTAATTATGACGATGCTAAAACCATAATTATTATTTTATTTATTTCCGCTGCGTGTATTTATCCTGCTAACAAGCATTAATTGTGATCAATAAAACAATAACTTATATCGTAAGTGTAAGATTACACTTGTATAAGACAAAACGACATTAATCGTTTTTAATAATTCAGCTCTGACGTTCTTAACACTTTTTAATCAGGCAATAAAAGATAAATAACAGCCAGTTTCAACTTGATTTTGAATTCAAAACTTGTTAAGTTGCTTCGAGAATATTCTAGCAACTATTGCAGCTTTTAAAATTGTTGTAAAAAATAATAGCATCTATAGCATAAACTATATTAAAAATTAAATTAGGAGCAATTCTTTAATTTCAATTTATTCTTGAGTCATCAACATACATCGTAACTCTTCACTAGCAATCACTAAGAAATGAAGAAGAAATGTAAATCTTTTTATGCTCAACTCGTACTCTTATTCAACCGCTAAATAGAAAAAAACAACCAACTTATTTAAAAGAAATGGAAACATTCATAAATTTTGGGATTTTAGTGGCGTTATATTTATTAGTATTTGTGTTGATGTAACTTGATCATGTTGGGATGATTCTCAAAAATCTCTCAATAGATGACGCTACCAACCTCATAAGTTGGTTGTAAAAAGTAAAGGATAAATTTAAACCCGAGATCATTGGTCGCGGTAGCTTAAGTCAAGCATGTCTCGGCATAAGGGATAAACGGACGTGGGTTCAAATCCCAATCATAATTTAACTTTTTTCTTAAAGAATTATGAGCAATGAGCATGCTTGTTTTGAATGTTTATATGATATAACACTTATCTGTTATCTATTAATAATAGTAACATATTGAAGTAACAGCTCAAGCCCTTCTCTATGCCGTAAGACACATAAATGTGTGTTCAATAGACCACATAATGCAAGTTTCCGACCAAGACCGTTATTGCAAGCTATTGACCTCAAATCGACTGTAAAGTTAACTGTAATCAAATATTTAATTTGTACGATCTTCGCGTTCTTCAACACGTACAAATCAAGCTATCGTGTAACGGCTAATATTATTTACAATTTTACGTTTGAAGGTGGAACCAACCGCTTTAATGCATTGAGTGAGGCTGATTGAAAGGTTATTCATTCGGCGATCCTGTGTGAGAAATTGTAAATTAAAATATCAGGCACAATAAATTGGCTACGATTGCAATTTGTTATAATTATAAATGCTGTTATGGTTTATTTTACCATGAACAACGAAAAAATTTAAATTTGTAAAAAAGGCTGACACCAAAAATCAATTTTTAATACGTATAATGTGATCAACAATTAAATCCCATTATTATTATAATTTTTAAATGTCTCATGTACCTGCTCCAAGACAATCTTGTATGAGAACATAAAACAACATTTGTATCATCTCCATTCGAAGAAAAAGATATTCTACATAAATAAAAAATACAAGTGTGCTTTAGACCACACGATACGACTGAAGTAAAGCTTTAGTTTGGCTCCATTCTATCGGCCGGTATATCTTGTTTTTGCTTTGTTTAATGTTAATGTCGCCTCCTTAATTGTAAATTCAGTGAATTATGATTTTACGGGACAACAACATGATAATACAAATTTTCAACTTTGTTATGGAGATCTACGTTAACCAACAACTTTCAAATTCCGTTCGCCTTGCCAGCTTACTCTCCAAGTCAGCTTGCGTAAAGAAGTTTTACTTCAAAAACAAAACCATAATTAAAGACCTATGGACTTCAAAATAATTAATTTAAAAAAATGTAAAACGTTTTTTATAATAGATTAGGGGGTAACCCTGAAAAGCTCTCTCGACAGGCGGAATCGGGCGCAATAACCGCCGGCGCGCAATGAGGAAGCGGCGAGTTGTCGCGCCCGCAGGTACGGAGCACAGCCGTTCTCAGCCCCACAGTTAATCACAGACCCACGTTGATTCACTTTAATCGCTACCACTAAATAATGATTCGAGGTTACTCCACTCTTATTACATGACAAATGCTAGATCCTCCGTAGTGGTTTAGTATTATTACGTGCTCTAGTCGACCTTACTGCTTGTATTGTAGAAGTAGATATACTTCCGTCGACTCGATTACGAGCACTTGGTTATGGGAAAGGCTGCAAGCAGAGAAAGACTTTACGACTATTCTGTCTTTGCGTTGAAGAGCATTCAGCATTCAGTCCCGATTGTTGTCGTAAAGCAAGAATTTTTAGATGTATATATTCCATGGCTTTTAAATGTATATACGGTCGGCGTGATCATTCTAATACAATGGCTACATCAGACATATGCCTAACGCGAAGTGCAACATTTTTATCATTAGTGTTTAAATTTCATGGGCATGTTGATCTCCGCCAACCTTTACCAGTATCAGTACGTTACTATTATCTATTCTGTGATATCAGCACGCATAAAACAGCACTCACAATTAAAAACAAGGTTATTTCAGAATATACCAATTTAACGTATAAAATAGGTTTGAAAATTGATGAAATATATGCAATTTGATTGTTTAGCAATCATAATTACCATCACAACTTGTAAAATAAAAACTATTTAAAAACTAGATGCGAACATTCTCTTTCCGTAATTAATATGTTTAGCAAGTTTTTAATCTACGCAATCGCCTGTTTTTGATTTTATAAACGTACCATAAATTTATTATGGGATTTAAATCATTCGAGGAAATCATAGATAGATATAATGAGAAAGAAAGTCTAAATTCCTTTTGAATAACTATGATATAACATATTAATAATAACTTGCGTAACTGCGGTGTTTAGCGGATTATTTTAATTTGATCATTAATTAAAATTGATAAAATTTGAAATGGATGAATGTGAATAAATAAATATTAGCGCCGTACTCATCATTATTCAGGTAGCGTACATTTGCAGTGGTGTGCAAATAGCGGTTAAGTTGCATCCGTTTGTGTCTTACAAACTTCTGCACTGGTTTCTCAATAGTGCCTCCGCACTCCACAGAAAATACAGAATAAATCCAGTCCTGCTTACTTATAAAAGCTACAATTACGAGCCATCAAATGCTATGATACTATTTAACTTTATTACGGTTAAGTATCTTTGATCTTGATTTAATCATCGTGTAAAGATTCTGAAGTATATTTCTGTCATACGACTATTTAGCTTCAGCAAGTTATTTAAATATTTAGTGCTTTGTGAGCAAAAAATAAAAGGGCTTGAAATGCGACCGTAAAATGAAATTTAGAGAAAACTCGCGAAACGAGCTTATGCATTTTACGAGCAAAAGCGGTCTTACGTTTTCCTGCCAGGTGTTGTTGCAACTCCATTACGAGTGTGTATTACGGACACGCTTTCTATGTATGCATTTCTGCTAAGCAAATTAGTTTTCTTAGCTCAAACTATGAATGAAAATTGCATTGTTCATTGTACTATAAACACAGGTTTAAGCTTTCGTGATTCAGTAATATTTACCATAAAATGTACACAATATACGAAAAATCTATACATAATTTTGTTTTCGTAACACTATTTTGCAAATTTCCAAGCAAAATCAAACATGCTTTGTGAAAATGTTACGGGGCGTGTTACTCCGCTGGAAAGCTTTCAATTCTCGACCTAGAATGGTGGAATAAAACCAAGAACCGCTGAGAGCTGCGGAAGTAGAGAAACAATGATCCCACTCGGCTCTTTGAATTTGACAGAGGCATTGTTTTTAACCAATTACTAGATATAATGTGAACTGACATACTTTTTGACATTCATTTTCATGTTAGTATTTTTACTTGGATGAATTAACTTTTTCCAAGCGTTTTATGTTTAACTAGAAGCGCAGGTTTACCGCTACACTCGAAATTTACGCATTTTACTGTAGAAACGTACTGTACTATCTTCGTCTTGTTGGTGTAACCAATCTGTGCAATCCGTTCAGCCGTCTTTACGTGAAAGGTCAAAGAAATGAATAGCCAAAGTTTTGGTTTTCGAATGATTTAAAAAGAAGAGGTTCTCAATTCGGTAATTTCTGTTAGATACCTCCAAACTCCGTCATTTATTAACCGATTTGAAACAATTTTTTATTTGTATCGATATACTTTCAGCTAGGCGATCACGTAACTTGATTGCAACCTCTAGAAACACAAATTTGTATGGATTTGACAGTTTCAATACGCAGCTTATATATGTGTATAGTTACTATGGAAATTTTCAAAATAGGAATGAAATTTCTCCTGTTACTTGCCATCAAAGTTCCATGATCACCCCCCAGATTAGTCTCACAGAAATAATACTTATAATCTTGACTGTTATAGCAGCAATAGTAATTGAAGGGGTGAGAATAAAAAGGGTTTAACTGATTTTTTTCACAAAATGACTTATGGGTATCGTTGGATTCAGCGTAAATTATCTACAATGATACATTCTCAAAATACCGAAATGTGGCTTAAATCCTGAGATTTTGAGTCTAACGACGGTTTATCTGTAACAGGAATACAGTTCGCTCAGCATAAAAATATTATTATATTTATATTTATATTATTACTTATATTATATTTTTACAGTAATTGTATGAATTAGTACTATATTAAAATAGAATTAATACATTTTCAAGCCACTTGAACTTACAGAAACTATTTCTATTACCTTATAAGCACTCTACATTAAAATGAAGCCGTTGAAGTTTAAAGTCAATTTTCTCGAAACTATCAATTTGTCAGTTAAACCCTTTTTATTCTCAACCCTTCAATTGTTAATTTGTCCCGCCTGATGACAAGGGATTAGCCGCATTTAGATCGCAGTGAATATTCCAAATTGTTTGCTAAACAAATAATTAAATGCGAATATTAAGTACTCTCCTTTCTAAATAACTCTAATGTTTCTCAAGGCAGCTTGGATAACTGTTCGGTGTCGAGCTTAGGCACGCCTCGAATTTGTTACGACCGTATTTAACCATCATTATGGAATGAATTATATTTACACAATACGATATGTTTAATTCTTGGACATGTAACTGCAGACTGTGTTGAGGTAGCTTCCGAAATTTAAATAATAATAATAGAAAAATAACGCCCAGTGATCACATACATAGATACTTACAGATAGGATTATGTAACTTTGTTGCAACCAATAGAAACAGTTAATTGTATGAATTTGATAGTTTCAATACGCAGTTTATGTGTATAGTTAGTATGAAAATTTTCAAATCAGGAATGAAATTACTCTTGTTGCATTGCACTCAAAGATCACCCATTTGGACCCTAACTATCCTAGATTTCCTGTGTCTAGCAAACCAGGAACTACGAGGACCATGGTCCCATAACATCCAAACTCAGAACAAGTATTTGTGCTTGTTTATCTTTGCACAAATACTTAAACTGCCGCCAGAATTGAATCCGCCGCGACCAGGCTACATGATCACCACATGTGTCATTATTATTATTATTATCATTGGATTAGTAATTTGCCATTATTTATATAAAATACCATTTACAAGGGAATCGCCAATACTCTATTGGCAATTATTTTATATGTAGATGATCGTCATGGTTTGTGGAAACGAGAGTGAATGCCGCATGTGATACCGTGACCACTCTTCGGAAAATCACTTCCATCGTTCGGTTCAGCTTGATGAACAGATTAGACGTATATCATTTATACGCATTAGTAACGCTGTTTACGCCCGCCGAGTATATTCACATTTTTACATAATGAATCGAAATAAAAAAGAAAGAGAATTTATTTATTTGCAAAAGAGAAAAATCAAATATGGCTCAGAAGGACGACGCTTCCAATAATCTGTCAAAAACCCCAACCCAACATGGTGCTAGTTACGTACCAGCGCTGATTTAATGTAATCACCGAATTTAAGCTATTTGCAAGTCAACGTTGTCGATTGCCGCATTGCCCAATGCTGTCAGCATGTTGGGTACGCTACCAACAAGTGGTGGGCTGGAGCATTTGGACTGTCTTTAGGTCATCACGGCTAGCGTCGTAGATAGTGTAGCTAGAGTAGCATTTAGTGGTAGTTGCTATTATTGTAGTAGTTAGTTTAAGGAATAAATTCACATTGCTCGTTAAAAAGCGCTTTATTTGTTCTGTGTCTGGGTGTTGTAGGGTCATGGTCTTCGTAGTTCTTGACTCCCTAGATACAGGGAATCTTAGTTAAGGTCCAATATCAATGTATGTGATTGTGTATTACTTTGAGTAAATAGATACTTATCATAGCAATTTAAGCCCTATACTATAAGAAGCCAATGGTAACAAATAAACAGATTTCCGTCTCAGATATGAACAATGACAGCTAAATAGATACACTGAATGCAATGAACCAATTAATAAGCTAGAATGCATAGAATCCATCATTACAATGCCACCCGCATCCACCGTACAAGTTAACATGAATGCAAAGAGATGACACGCGGCGGCGGCGGCGCATCGGTGCGATCAGCTCTCGTCTAATTATGCGACGTCATAGTGTTAGATAGGCTAGCACAATAGAGGTGAGCAACCTTAGCTAGCATCCCATTGTGACGTTCACACGTGGGAATGTGAACCAATGCACATACGTAGGTACCAAGCCTAAGCAAATGTTTATTTACGAGAGGACAGCGGAAGAAACTGTGATTTCTGTCTGTTCATAAGATTGCTTGCATTGCTTGATCTTCTAATACAAATCCCAGTATTATATTTAAATTTCATTGCAATGGGGTAGGAACCAACACTTTGTGTAGAACCAACAACAGATAAAGAAGAAGGGCTCCAAGAAGGGGAACCAAAATATGAAGCGTAGCGCCACTGCACTAGACCGACGTAAAAATCACGGAGAACTGTTGGATGCAAGATAGAAGTAGCCGTTCAAAGTAGAGCTTTATAATGTTCAGTAGTTCACGTCTTCCAGCTGATGATGATGATGGTATTTATGAACGGCTGATGGTGATAATGCAATTGGTTCCGAGAGCTATGTGCCTCAATTAGAGCAAAATCTAAGTAAATCTATAGCATTACTGCTATTACTGTAGTTTATACATAAGTACAGTCTCACACCGCTTTAAAAGAAGTTCAGCTCCATTTGCCGACGTAATTAGTTAACAAACAGGCTCTGGTAAGACGTACAGCTGCATATTTTTTGTTCCATTAACTTTTTTCTGACGCGATCAAGTGACGTGTTAATAAAAACAAGTTGTGGAAAAAGTGAACGAGATTAAGTGAGATTATTTGCAATTTAAAGTCTACGTGGATCTCCCAGTTTGCCTATTAGCAAGTTTATTATGCATTAGAGCCTTGTATGAAATAATGATCTTTTGACGTATGAATAAACGAGACCACACAAGGGTAACCAGAGCTTAGTAAGATCACAGTTCAATAACATAGCGATTATGTTCTCAAGTGAGTTATTCAATACGTAATTGATACTTTAGCCTACATTGTTCATTTGTCTAGCTGAGCACTAAAGTCATTCAGGGGAACCTGTTATGTTACAAAACACTAAATATTATTTAAGAATAATTAATCATGTAAATTCAAGTAAAACTACGAGTAACGTGAATAGACAATACTTCGTAACAATTGAAAGTTTTGTTCATTTCATTAGTCAATATTAAATACCTGAGTTGTAGCTTTAGAGAATTTATGTGATTGTCAAAAACTTTTTAAGCGTATTCTATTTTATCATGTCTTTTCATGACAGACTGATCCATTACATTAACGATAAGAGGAAAATCTACAGACAATGTAGCGAATTGCTCCGGCAGAGCATTATGCTTTTTGTCTGTCGTTATATAAAATGCGCTTATACTATTTCCTGTTATCTGTAATAATCGGAAGTGTGATAATATCTGCATATTGCAGTTTCCTTGTGAATGTTCTCTCCGATCAATTTGCACATGTTCGTAAAACTAAGTAACGCATTTTTCGTGATACCAAGTGAGACAATAGACTGTAAATTTTGGCAGAATTGGGTGAATAATTAAATTGCAGATCAAAACTAAATTACTGGATTAATTTAGAAATGGAAATGTGCTGAGAATGGAATGTGCATTATTGAAATAAATATTTAGCTCGTTGGCGTCGGCACGTATTTTCAAGTCATTTATACGACAATATCTCCATTGAATCGAAATGTTGGCAAAGTTATCACATATTATTGTGTCCGACGGCCGGGGGCCTGTACACGACACAAATAACTAATAGTAGCCAACGCCACATGGCCGCCCAGCAGAGACTGTTCTTTGAATATAAATGTTCCTATGGCATGCGAACCTGCTAAACTTACTGAGGAACTAAGTCATAAACTACTTGTGCGGTGTTTGTCTCTTGTAGCAAGTCTATGCAGAACTTCAGACCATCAAATGAGTTGAATGCGGGGACGCAATACTTTAAGCACTACCGAAGTCAAAGATCATTTGTTTATAGTAAAATACCGTATATCTTTAGGGATAGGCTCAGTGAATCAACTATATACGCAGAGTGGTATAATTAGCTGCACGAAAAGAGCTAAAAACTAGTGTAGCCTACTTTGTTAGAAGCCTTGTATATCCAATTGCGGACTAATGACTGGCTCAGTGGCTCAAATACAAAATTATTATAGAGTTTTATTCATAGACAAAGAAATCACCATAACACTAACTTAATCGGACATTTGCTAAATGTTGTCATTAAAGGCTCGTATCATGCAAAATAATATTTTTTAGCAATCCGATGCTTACCATTAAGTGAACATCCTGATCCCTTTGTCGTTTGGTTGCACTATAAATCGAGATCAGAGGTAGGTTTTACAGATGGCAGGACTTTTCTGCAAATTTTGTCTAGGTAAGTACCACCGCTTTCTGCCGCTAAGCAGTGGTGCGCAAGCACTACTGTGTTCCAGTTTGAAGGGCAATGTAGCTAGTGAAATTACTGGGTAAAATGAGATTTTATGATGTGCGCAGTGCAGTGTCACGCTAAACTATACTTCAGAGTTCTGAGTGACACTGTAACTGTTATGGGTAGCCGTGTCGCTTAACATCTGGCGGAAGACTAGATCGTCATTCTATAAATTAAAAAAGCAAAAACTTTTTTATATAAATATTTATATGTGAAACACAAACCGTTTTACGAGTATAATTTGCAGAGCTTGCTTAACGGGAAACTGAACGTAATTGTACTTCCTTTGGGACAGTTATGTTATGATGGTTGCACGTAGACAAAGAGAAATTCTCACTTATTCATTGCTTATTAATGCTTGTGCAGTGATACGTATGTACGTATGTGAAATGCTGTAAAGTCAGCCGTCGTTGAAAGTAACACTGCAATCATAGGATGTGCTGGACTGAGGGATGACATTAATAAAATAAATATACCTTTAAATAAAACCTGAACTAGTATTTTATTCCAATGAAGGAAGCGTTTACCGTTTAGAAACAATTAATAACCAAGTAGCAAGGCTTCTTGACTTTATCACCTGATAATCTCAAGCTTAACTAGCTATATTTTGGATCTAGTCTATATATAATTTAATCCCACTGTATTGTTTTATTACTTACACTGGCACCTAGACGGATGGCTTGGACGCATCAGGAGCCAATGATATAAGTACGATTATGTACTTAATATTAGCTTATGGATATTAATAGTTAAAATATACAATATATTCATAGAGAAATAACGGACTTGATGTCTTGAAATAACCGCTTTCGCGTCTTTTATGTACTAAGCAGTTGGATCCACTCATGGTCTACTTTGATTGAATACCATTTAACATTTTTCTTTAAAATCAATTTCGTTCCTTATATATTCACACAATACCGAGGATCGTAAAAGACTGATACTGAATACAAATGATTTAAACAAGCACAGATTGAACAAAATATGTTCATTCGTTAGGTGTTCTTGGAACTATGTATAATGCCTACGTGAGTTTGCAGACAGTTTATGAATACTAATTGTTCAGTCGATTTGAAAGATTTTAGAGAAATAACACATTGACCACTGATGTATCTAGGCTAATGGTTGCTTCAATTGCTTGAATGTTCCTATACTGCCAAATGCATTTTTTGAAATCATCGTCGCGTATTTCTGATATAAATTTTTAAACTAACATAACGTTCACCAAAGTAAAACAGGTTTCCAAGCGCAGCAATCGTCGCGGTAGCCTTCTTGTACTTCCGAAACCTCGAACAAATTATGGCAAAACAATGCTTACTTTTGAAGGAGCACAACTTTATAATAAAATACCCTCGCGTATTAAAAAAATATATTCATTTAACGAATTCAAGAAACAATTGACTCAATACCTAACGACGGATGAGTTGCCGAAGTAAATATTTTAAATTATGTCGTGTTGAAATGTAATGTTACTTAAGCACGTATTTATATTTATGTTACTATACCTACATTATTTAAAGTGACGACGAATGTACTTGTATAGAATTCTTTAAGTCTAACTATGTTCTCATGGAAGTGACTTTTTTGTCTTATTTGAGAATAAATTTCTTTAAACCTAACCTAAACCAGGCTTTCAAATAAACATGGCTTCAAACAGCAAAAAATTTATATTATTGAATTAAATCAATTTCCATTCAGATGCAGACAGCAATGGGCTGGGAAAAGATAATTTGACCTAACATCTTGAATGCCAGCAATATGATTGTCAAGGATTACGCTCTGTTTTTGTTTTTGTACCGAGTATGCTGTTCGTGGGAATGTTTGTCACTATCAATGGAGATATACGGTCTTGCCGACCATAGGGCTATATTAAGGTTATATTAAGATATTTTTCTGTTTTTATTATTATATAGGCATTATCTTTAGTAACTTTTCTTTCGCGATTGCGATCGCGATTTTAGAAGCTCAACGAATCGTCATTTTTTTTGCACTGCAATGAATTTCGCGATTTTTGTGAATAGGTGATCAATTAGTGTTGATCGATGAATACTTAGTTAAGTATTAGCGAATCGAGTTACACGTCCTCCCATCTGCATCAGCGTTCAAGTGATAACTTTCACAGCCCATAACAGAGACTCGTTCACCTTGTCGTCCCCGGACTGGTAGGTAATTTCTCCTCCAACGGACGATGAGGTCCCCGTGCATTTTCTTTTCTTCGCAACTTAAGTAGGTTACTAGTAATGAGCGGTTTCTCCCTATCCAACTTGGTGAAAATTACACGCTGCAAAAGAGAGCAGTTGACTTATGGCTTGTCTAAGGACCGTTGTAACCGAACCAGTTCAGTAAGTTAATAAAACCCGAGGTGGCGTGCTGCAATATGTGTTTATACTTAAATATTATCCATTCGAACGAGCCTTATCAACATTCAGTTTTTGTCTTCAAATTTATCTCGTAATTCATGGACCAGAACAACAGTCCTCAATAAATAACATTTCCGCTGTTGATAAAAGAACATAGCTCCCATAAGCGGTACAAAGTTGAAAGTTGATATCAGATCTCGAAAAGCCCGGACATGTCTATGGCCCAGCGGGAAAGGGCAGTTCTGTTTCCTTGTTGTTGAATTGCGATACATGTTTCGCAAGAAAACTGATAGACCATAAATTTTACTGTAACCGCCAATTATTTAAGGAAATAAACGTTTATCCGTATACTAAAATAACGTTTCTACGGTAACGATCTCTTCATTACATACTGCATTTTGAGATGTAACTATTACTCATTTGCAAGGCATAAATCAGCGGTTAACAGTTGTCAACGTTCTCAAAGCTACCGCGAGACAATTCGTTACCCATTTTACGTGAGTGCAGCAGTGTAGACAACGCGGATGTACTGGCAGATGCCGGGAATTTATCACGCATTCGGTGGCAATAAATAACTTCGTTGGGAGGAGAGGAGCGGAAAGGTCACCGCGCAAGGAGCGAGCGACTGTGACTCCGGCACAACCGCGCCGCTCTCAAGGTCGATGCACAAGTTAGATATCTCGAGAGTCGTGCCGTGCTCGACCCCACCTGTGTATAGTATATAGTACCTGTCAGTTCTACTGCGGAAAGTGCGGCGATTATTTTTAATGGTTCCATTTTATTGCCTAATTGAACCGGATAGTGAAACACATTCCTTGATAGATACCATAAATCATTCATTCGTCGAAATAATTGGTGATCCAATTATAATTTAATTTCGATTTGACTTTTTGAAAGATTGTGCATTAATTATAACACTTTTTGTGATTTAAAGTTCTGCACATCGCTCCGTTACTATTATATTACTTATCTCAAAATATATCCTACTTCTGAAGGTCGAACATTCAGTTGATTTTGTATAGCGGAATAACATTTTGAATTCAAATTACATTTTATAAGGCCAGTGTGGTTTTCGTGTTATTTTACAATAAGTGGGCATTTGAAAATAACCGAATCATAATCACATATTTTTTTTTGCAATAAAGCAGCTTTTACCCTCGGCTTCATCTGCGTGGACATTTGCGGCAGCATGGTCAGCGTGGCCTCGTATACTCGTTATGAATGTAATTCTCAAAACTGCGAAGTTATTTGCTATGGGGTTTACATCCAAGTCTTAGCAGCTTCCAAGCACCGAAAACCGTATTCAAAACTCTCCAGTGGTAAATAAATACATACAATAACACAGCACACTACAGCACAGGTACTTAATTGACAAAGTAATAGGATTTATATATATTATTTTATATTAATAAATGATGCGACGAGCTAGTCATTCACCTGATGTTAAGCGACACGGCCGCCCATAACAGAACAGTGTCACTCAGAACTCTAAACTACGAGTATAAAGTTTCGCGCGACAGTGCACTGCGCCTGAGACATCAGCACAGTTTGGTTATATTAGATAGAATTGATTGAGTACTATAGAAAATTGTAATAATCCAAAGCCTACTGCATTCTGCCTTCTATTAAGGACGATGTCACGGGAAAGGACTAACAGATAAGGCCGCAGCAAGGTTGTCTTCTGACGAACCTTCCGCATTCCACAGGTTAATATTTTTAACCTGTTTTGCAATGCAACAGTGTAAATATTTATAAACTGAAAATAGGTTATGTAGATAAAACAAATAGCTTGTGAGAACATATTAAGTAGAACGTAAGGCAATATTGATTCAGTAAATATTATTATTTATAATTTTATAAAAATCTACTAAAAAGCCCATATCTGCTATGATATATATTTATAAATATTACCTACCTATACATATATACATATACATATTATGGTATATAATAAAATCAATCATGTGTAAATGAAAAGAAAAAAATACGTTAGGTATATCTCAATTCTACTGTATATGCGAAGTCTAATATAAAGTTTCTATAGAAAGTACGCAATGAGTATTCAATATTAGAATTAAGCTACGTAAAAGT
Source organism: Ennomos fuscantarius (assembly GCA_905220475.3). Lineage (NCBI taxonomy): Eukaryota > Metazoa > Arthropoda > Insecta > Lepidoptera > Geometridae > Ennomos > Ennomos fuscantarius. Next base: position 7,060,324 of record HG992037.1, on the reverse strand, counting down.
AATGGCTATATGATAAAATATTCCTTTAACACTACCTCCTTACTAACAAATATATATTACGATGTTTTGTCCTGTTTTATCTTTGCCAATTTCAAACTTGGTAGAAAGAAACAAAACTCAAAATTACTATTCTTCTACTACACAATGTTTATTATGTATCTTGCTTATTATCAGCTTAATGAATGCAGTCAAGGGTTGGTGTAACTTGCCAAAAAAATTCAAGGCAACGATTGATCCTACTGCTGATCTAGTTAATTAATAATTACTATTTCATACATTAAGTATCGAACAATCTTACTTCATTTTATTTAAGTTTTTTTTTGGCTTTCTATTGATGATTATTATACACTAATATAAATAAATTACCAAACATACAATTTTGCGTAATGCATTGTCTATTTAAAGGAAACACAGCATGCAAAAAATACCAGATAATAACTTAACCACAGCGCAAATCAATAAAGGGCTCTTACAAAATAAAAATAAAAAACCCATTGTAATTGCAGAAGGCCACTAGAATATAATAATTATATAATAAGAAAATTAAGGATATACCATACGTTTTGATCTATGCACTTTGTAACCATGACGCCACGTTTGATTCGGAAATTTTGACATATTCACCAATGTATAGACCTTAATCGAAAATTCAAGAACGAGATATTTCCGAATAATAAAGCATAACCCTAAAAATAATATTTAATACCCATCTATGCTCTAAGGAAATCATTTAAGCCGTTAATATTGTTAAAATACTGCCTATTAGCAAGGTGATAAATGTCAGCAGATTAAATCTTAAGATACTGTGCCGAGATTATCTGGAACTGTCCAATTATATCCTGGGGTTTTGTTCTAAGATTCATGTTTGTTTTGAAATATGATAGACGGAAAGATTTTAATCTTATTCTGGCACCAATTTGATTAATAATTTAGGTTTTGATTATGGTATTTTACTTCTCTAAAGTCATTCTTTTCTTACTTTATTATTTAAGATTTTAAAGTAAGAAAGTGTAAAGAAAGTAAAGTAATGAAAGGGTGAAACTGATTTCAGTCGACTTAATTTTATATAGACTTGGATTACACATGTTTTAAGTTATTTTATTTAATAAAACCAACCTCGATTTGATGAAATTTCTATGGAATATCTGAAAATATTTAGTTTCATATAAAGATTTTACTAATCGGTTTATAAATGACGGAACTATAAAAACTACAACATAATTGCGAACCTCTTCTTTTTTTGAAGTCCGTTGAAAAAAAAAAACAGTTTATGGTCTCTGATTTTTAAGGAATATTCTTACAAACCCATATTGCGACAACTCAATTAAACTTTCTTTAGGTAAGCACTAGTATTTCAGCGATAGCCCGCGGCCACGCTTGGTCTATGCAAATAAACGTAAAATAAAAACAGAGATATATCTTTGCCTCTGCGTATCGTAACAAATCGGCACTGTCTTTTGATGCAAGTTATTTATTACATTTAGTTTTCCGTTTACAAACTAGAAATTGCGTGATAAATTGCCTTCATCCGCTTGTTATTGATTAATCAGCCACTTACTGAATACTTTTCTTGGCATTTATTAACGTGGTGACGCCTCGGTATGAGTGGTTATAATTTATTTTGAAATTAATTTATACAATTTTATTGTTTTATGACTCACGTGTCGAGCGCACAGTTTTCATACTTTTTATAGATAATCCATTGGTCCAAGTTTCAGTTGACTCCAGTTCTTCGACACACCACAATTAAAATGTCAGTTTATTGATATAATATAAATAAACACAAGTAATTTATTTTTTTTTTAACGTTTTTTAGAAACGTGGACTTGAAACCATTACAAACATACATTACAAACATTACATTACATTTACATTAAAAACAAGGTGTGAGTATATATATAGGAGTAAGCACGTGAACTATTACTATTATTACAGTACGGTACGGTACGGTTACAGTAGTGTACTAGTGCACATACTAGTAAATTACTTTATAATTTTGTATGATCAATGGTTTATATCCTAAAACATTCGTGTAATAGTAGCATCCTGTGGGTTCATAGCCATTGTACAATATTCCTATACTTAAAAGCATAGACAACTGGATGTCATTGGGAAATTGCAGGGTCATTGTACGGTAAATTTGTACCCTCATAAATATAAAAATGACTCTGAAACCTTCATTACCTAAAATGTGCTTTGACCAATCGCTTTTACGTAAACTTTCACGTGCCAAAACGAAACAAAACACACTTTAGTTAATGAACGATTCGATGAAATTTCTACTATTGGTATTTCAAGATCATTACAGAGATTGCCCTGCACAATCTAATCCTAGATACAATCAATTAGTTTATTATAAAGATACTGATTCCTAGTGTGATCTTAATTCAAGTAGAGTTGTCGAAGCAGACGGCAACTAAGTGGATTGTCGTGTCCTCCCCGCTGGGCAGTTTATTGCATCAATTAAATCTTAATATTGAATCTGTTTTGTAACTTCTTTGATAAAGATTAAAATACTTTTGTACAGATAATAGATACAGTTTTGTATGAAAGTGACGACTATAATTGAACTCAAAGATTACCCATTTAAAAAAATGGATGAATAGATCAGAGCAAATATATTTAACAGCCTCTGTGGTGTGGTGGTGCTCAACCACGTTCACACACCAGGTCGGCTCATAACCCAGAGGCAGCGGATTGAATTCCCGCGTCATGATAAGTATTTGTACACAGAAAAAGTGCAAATACTGGTTCTGAGTCTGGGTGTCATGAGTCCATAGTCCTTGTAGTTCCTGGGTCCTTAGACACAGCGAATCTTACTCGTAGTTACGATCCAGGATCTATGTATGTGATCGTTGGGCATTACTATTATTTATTTATTTATATGTCAAAGATCTATATATCTTTTAGGTTGTAAATGAATCGATAAATGAGAACATGATTTTGTAATGCTCGGTAGATAGGTAATAATTTATCTCAATGCAAGTTTGTTAGATAACATTTATCAGATTTTAATACAAATCATTCTACGCAACAACTTGACTCTTGTGACAAGAGAGAGTCGCTCAATGTACAGCTTTTAGCATTATGTATTGCACACGCTTAAAATGCAAAAACATAATTGTAATCAATTACTTAACTAGATATTGGAGCATTTTGGTTATAGCTTACCGATTAGTAAAATTTCATGAATACTTTAAAATCTCCTGTCTACTTCTCGCTGACGTGAAACGTCACGAGCGAAAACAAGATAGGGCTGTTTAAGAAGTCACTTTTAACGAATGTTTGTAAGTCAATCCTAATTTTTTTGAAAACACGGTCCATTTTCAATACTGACGTAGCTGTTTCATTTTATTTGAGATCTCGAAACAAGCTATAAAATCTTTGTCGGTAGAAATGCATACAATTTAATACACAGCCCTCGTGAAATTAAAACAGACTCTAAACCTGATAAATAACGGACATAATTAATTATTATTAAAAAGTTAGTGAAAAATAATGTAAATTTTTTTTTGTCATTTTGTTTTTAAGCTAATATCAGGTGCAGTCTTGTAACTTGTTGAACTCCGAAAACCTTAACTAAGCAAACGAGTTGGTGAGATTTATCTCATGTAAGCCCAACTTGAAAAGCTAGAGGTGTGCTGCGTTTCATTACAACTCAGAAATGTCTTATTTAATTGCTAGACAGACTGAGCTTAGACCTAGACAGGCGTGTTCAGGTGGCCTTTGAAAGTAGAAAATAGAAATCGTGTCTCATATTAACTGGTAGTAATTGTAAATTGTCTGATAAGATCTAGCATGCCAGCAAGCACACAAATGGCGATTTCTTGAGTTTCTAACTAGATGCATAATAAAATAAATGAGAACATATTATGCTAAATACACTTTAGATCAAAGGACATAAATGTAGAAAAAATTGTGCCCACAAGACTGATAATTTAATTGGAAAGATTACCTACGATAGACTACGCACTTGTTTTGAAATATATCTATTGATTTTGTATTACAGGCGAAGGAAGCCTTTATAAAATAAATAAAATGTAATAAATGTAATCATTGTCAAGTGACTCATAACCGGCATTTTAATAACCTAAATAATGTTATTAAAAGTAACAAACGTACATCAAAAGAAAAGTCGTAAAATATATCACCACACGATCGTAAATCTTTCCAAAATCTGTCAACTTTCAAGGTTCAATTTATGCGATGTTTACCTTTCACAACGCGTTCTCTCACGATCTCATAAAAAGTGTGACATGAAAAAAATCTCAACGGAACATTATCAAGATATCCATCACCTTATAAGTGAAGCTGGGGTGAGTGCGACAAAAATTCGCATGCGTGTGAATGGTTGGTCGGCGGGCGATTGTTGAGCGACATACTCTACTTAAGAGGCTAAACTCTCCCAAATCGAACTAATTTAAGTGTAATTTTCCCAAAATGTATATCATTTACATAATTGAAAAAAAACCATATTAATATTAGTAATATCTTATTTCGGACAATGAAAATCAAAACACTTTTACGAATAAAATTCTCGACAGCAAATAATCGTGAAATGACCTCGTTAAGAAAAATCAAATTCTAACATAATTTTACTTTATGATAAGAACCCCATTTAAATAAATCATAGTGATATGTTATGTTTCAATGAATTCAACTGGAAACTAATTTTTTTTTATAACAATAGATATTTCTTTTATAATACATTATTTGTACCTCAATATGGAATAATCGACGGCCAACGCAACGTAATCGCCATATTTTTTCCACGCAAAATTCGACCTTATAATATTCAGCAAAAGTTCTGTTTAGCTGCCGTAATAAATGTGCTCGCATCGGCTGTTGTCATCGTCTTAATGTTTGTAACCTTTTCTTTATGATACCTACTCAATCTATTGATTAGAGATAAAAACAACACACATATCTTGATACTTTGTATAAGAATTGCGCATTACAAGGATATAGGAAATAATATAGATAAGTATTACGTATAACAATATTTAAAAGACCGCGAATTCTTTGTGTTGGTTATTTAAAAAATAATTTCTTGTAACCTAAATGTTCAATACAAGAAATTTTAACGTTTTCAAGTAATATAGACTTTATAAAAAGAGCCTAAAAAGTTGACAGAAATCTTTTGAAATCAGCCGTAGGTACTTATCGAAAATTTCGCGTTCACATACGGTAAGTACAGTTTTTACTTCCAAATCCGGTCATGTACCAAACCATACCAAAATATACTTGTTTTACCACGACTCAGATGAAAGATAGCTTATAAGTAAACAATAGCGGCATTTCCTTTAATAGCGTTAATGTGCCGTAAGTCATATTAATAGAGTACTGTTGGAAATACTGTTAAAGCAGCAAATTGCTTAGTCGTATACGTTTTAAGTACATATGTTTGAGGTGCTTAAAAAAGAAACTTATTATATATTAAAGTTCTGCTAAATTTTTACGAGAATAGTTTAATTTTAAGAATACATTATAACAAGATTTATAAGTATCCTCTTTATAATAGTATTAAGTAAATCTATAGATTCATCAATTCTTGCTAACAATTGTATTTCTGAGTACATTGACCTCATGCTCATGCCATAACTAAAATGCCCGAAACGTAAAGCCATAAAAAATGTAATGGAGCGGATGAAGATAATTCTTTAATTAAATCTCTATATTTTGTGCTTACTACTTTAGTTTTTTTTTGCATAGTCATAAATACTTGTAATTTACTGTTAGTCGTGACCAGTAGAGAAGTCAGTTACACGCACTTTATTTTCAAGCAAAAAGGTAACGTTGCATGTTAACGAATCAACGTGAAGAGAAATTGTAAACATTTGGAACTTATCCATTTTTGTGTGTAGGTACCTAGACCCGCTGACCTTTGAGCTACCATATTGATACTAACAATTCTCATATCACTGCAACGTTTGCGGTAGAAATTGAGTTACGGCGTCACAATAACTTGAAGAGACCAATTATTGGAAATTAGCTTGAATACATGAATACGTTTGTTGTCATATAAATAATGACAGTGGAAATAGAAACTGTAAGATTGTACATTCCGTAGCTTTTACGTATTATAACAGTAACGCGAAATTGTCTGGCAAAAGGCAGACCACAAAGCTGCAAGATTGCCGGAGCCCTAATAATAGAGCGCTGTGCGATATTCATCGCTAACTGTTCTCTGATTGAACCTCACCGATCGACGTCTAATTACTGACGATACGCCATTAAAGCTTGCCCTTTTCAATTGAAATTCCACCTTTGAGGTCATGGTATTTCCTGCTATACGAAAACACCAACTGATATAATAGAATCGTTGACTATAGAGTTATAACACTTTTAAGATCAAGTTTTTAAAAGATGAAACAAAACATTGAAGAAGTTACAACAATAACGCTGCTTGTGATGCAACTGAGAGTAGTGTAACTAAGCCAAGAGATTGCGCTGGCAAACACCGTCGCAAGACCACGGCACGCCCTCAATCCCACTTTATTAAACGACACAATCACGAATTCAACCCACGATTCACCACTTAATCAAATGCAAATTCGTCCCATTCTAAAGAATGCATTACGTTGTCCATAAATAAACCTGGACAACCTGCAACAACTTACTAATAGAAATGATAAAAGCTTCTAGTTGATAGAAATGTGTACATTTTAATCAATGGGTTGCATATAACTATAGATACTATAAAGGAAAATAATTATTGCTTGGTTCCATTGTAACTAACATTACTATTATTTGGTTCCATTGGAACTAAAGCAAATGAATGAACTGGATATATATCTTCGGGAAACCCTTCTTGGACATCTGTAAGTACAGGTTTTAATTTCGCATCAGCGAATATTACCATCATGTGATGTAGAGGCCTTGTTACTGATGAATCATCATCGTCAAACTCCATATCGTCAGTAGATGATATATTTTCTTTAACTATAATTACACCATTATCTTCCAATGCTAATCTGCATTTATTTAAAAATGCAATCAAGTCATTATCGTCTAGATGGCATAATATCCATTGACACCAAATAAAATCATACCTTTTGAACTTCTCGAATTCAAAGTTCTGTAAACCGACTTGGTAAAGTTTTCCTAACTTGGCATTGTCCTCGCCGATCCATTGTTTTGCCGTGTTAATGAACTTTTCATCCTGTTCAATCAGATCAACCTTATCGAATCGCGGTATCAGCAGGTGTTTGCTAACGCGCCCGATGCCAGCTCCGCAATCTAGAGCCAGTTTAGCTCCTGGCGGGTTTTCTAGTGCAAAAACTTTTTCTAAGAAAGCATTAGAACCACTGATGTCAATGTCCGAAATGTGACCGTAACCACCAAGCACGCCGTCGATTGTCGCCGGCATATTAGCCCAGTAACTTGCGGCTTCTCTGTAAAAGGATTTTGTTGCCATTAAGGAAATATCCAAAAGTTGCTTGAAACTAATCTTTCGAACTTTCAGTTTAGGTTGATTTATGATTCATGATCTGAATTATGACATAGTAGGTCAAAACTTGACAACTGTCATAAAGAAACAAAAAGATAGACATTGGTTGAGATAATGCATAGAGGTCAATAAAGTAACTAATCTATGGAAACCTAATCCCAACTTTAATCTATACAAATGAATCTCTATTTCCCTTGGTCATCGCATCACGGGTAAACGGATAGAACTTTTCGCTAATTCTTATCGCTTTTATTATTTTCAGCAAAAAGTTCTTATGAAAGAAAAAAATCACATAGTTTAGAAGATTTTAGTGGGTGAAACCGCGGGGCGCAGCTAGTATATAATAAAAATAGAATAGTTATTGGTTTACGTGTTTTGTTTCTGTGGAAATCATGCCAAAACGTCAATAAAAGAACATAAATACGAGTTTGAGAGCTGGGGGCCAATTGTATTTTTTTTTTACTATAAGGGTAAAGTAATAAGTTTTTATTATAAACATGTGCAGTAATTTGGCTGTTACTACTTACCCCCTAGATCCTCTAAATAACGAGTGAAATCACGAAATGCCTATCAGTGAAATTAGTTTATGCGTAAAACAATTTTTTAATAAAATTATTTTATCGTTTTCTCTGGTTGTTCCAGGCTCTAATATTAGCGGTGAACGAAACAAAAGAGGAAGATATCCGGGATGCTCTGAAGTCGCAGACTGAACATCAGCTGGCGCTGGTGCCGCACGGCCCGAAGCTCGTTAAGGACACCGTCGCCTACAACACCACCGTCACAACTGATGACACGGTAAATTCATAATTATTATACACATTCAGATATCAATACAATAAATACATAAATAAATATTTCTGGACATTCCACACAGCGCCATCTAGCCCCGAACTAAGCAAAGCTTGTACTATGGGAACCAGATATCTGGTAGTCTGGTACAATACTTAGATACTTTTTGTTTTGTGAATACATACATAGAATACGGTATATGTACTCCCAGTTAACTTTCAATAGGGTCCACTCTTCCAGTGGACGTAGTCTTCTCGATCCTCTTATCCCGGCAACGGCCCAAGCCAAGGCTCGCACCCCAGGGGTGCCCTTGAGCAAGCTGCCGGGCGCCTTAAGCGCCTGCCCTCCCGCCCGGTGATGATGTCAAGGTCGATAGAGACCAACAGCATTAGCACGCTTAGAAAAAAAAGAAACTGCCATTGAAAATTAGATAAATGCAAGATAAAAACGCACACGAAAAATCTTTAACTTAACTTACATAACAAACTGATCGTACTCGTAGTTTTCTCAACTCTTTTTACTGATTTCTTCTTTCATAGGAGGAGTTACGGGCGCTTCGCCCCGATGGAACAATAGTTACCGAGACTCGACACACGAAAGAACAAGAACGATTGTGCGACGAAGAACTATCAAAGGACGAGGTAATTCTTTATACATTTATACCTTCACAAAATTACCTGGTAATAATAGAAGAATTCAGCGCCAGTGAAATCTTTTATTAGAATTAGTGAAGACTGGGAAAGAAAGGTTCTCAAGTGGCTACGAAAAGACGCAGTGCAGGCCTCCGCTTCGTGGGTAATGATCTCGTCAAAACCGCGGGGGTTGGATGCAAGGGGCAAGCAGAGCAAAATTGGCGCTCTATGGGAGATGCATGTTCAGCAGTGGATGCAGTCTTTAGGCTGTTTAATGATAGTGATGTTAAATTTTGGGCAGTAAAACTTCTTTACACACGCTTGGTGAGTAAGTTGGTGAATGCGAGGCGACCGGAAGTTGAAGTTGGTTCACGCAGATCTTCATTGTCGACGTAACAAAGTTAATTTATTATTATTATTATTATGTTGGTATGTCCGGTAAAATGACAATTTACAACTGACAAGAAGATGGCGACATTAACATTAAACAAAGAAAAAACAAAGTTAAACCGGCCGATAGATGGAGCTAAACTAAAGAAGTTTTACTTCAGTCGTGTAGCCTAAGCACACTCGTTTTTTAAAATGTATGTGTAATTTCCCCAGGCGAAGTCATTGCGTAGCGACCAGAGTGTCGTAGAGCAGACGGGTGGTACGGAGAAGCGCAAGCGAGTGCAGCTCGAGCGGAGTACCGACCTGATGGCGGGCGGCGTGCGCCTTGCCACGCATCTACACTCGCGCACACGCACCGAGGAAGGTTGGTCCTATCACTATCATAATTGAAGGGTTGAGAATAAAAAGGGTTTAACTGACAAATTGACAGTTTCGAGAAAATTGACTTTAAACGTCAACGGCGTCATTTTAATGTAGAGTGCTTATAAGGTAATAGAAAAGGTTAATGTAAGTTTCGGTTGCTTGAAAATGTTTTGATTCTATTTTAAATACTAAATATAGTACTAATTCATATAATTACTGTAAAAATATAATAAAATAAATATCATAATGTTTTTATGCTAAGCGAACTGTATTCCTATGACAAATAAACCGTTTTTAGACTCAAAATCTCGAGATTTAAGCCTCATTTCGGTATTTTGAGAATGTATTATTGAAGATAATTTTACGCTGAATCCAACGATACCCATAAGTCATTTTGTGAAAAAAATCAGTTAAACCCTTTTTGTTCTCACCCCTTCAATTACTCTCAATACTTTCACACCACTATCATCGCCATCACCTTCACCGTAGAATTCGTCAACGTTACGATTGAAATATGAAAATTAAATGAAAATTATCATTACCTTCAGCATCGAGAGTTTTGGCGGAGAAACGAAAAGGATCGCATCATCGAATTAAATTATTTTCCAAAACAAGTGTTATTTTCAGTGTTAATACAGTGGCATTTTATTCGTTAAGTGCTGGATTACAGGCATGAGTGTGGGAAAATGGTATAATGATGGTGAAACGTTTCTTTTTGTGTTGTTTCCAAAACTCCATAGAAGCTTCAAGTAAAGTTGCCACCACTTTACTAGGAGTATGACTTTGACTAGACTATGACTTGACTCGATGACTTCGACTGTGACTGGACACATCTTTGCGTGAAATATCATTACCTTGATAAATTATCAATTACTTGACACTGGCTAAATACACAAAAGTGTGGAGCCAAAATATTAAAAAACCTTTAGCGTCACCGTTACCTTTACCGTCACTGTCTTACCGTTACTATCACCATCACCAAAACATTATCATTATCAATGGTATTGTTCATAGTGAAGCTGGACTGCAACGTTCGCTGCAATCACTATTTGTATGGGTGAATGCTACAAAGTGTTATTTAGGTACTATTGTACGGCACGGTAGCGTTCAGTCATACAGCCGGGATGACATCCAGGCTGTTGTTGTAAGACAACAGTTGTTAAGCCAAATCGGGAAGGAAGGAAGGTCATGATCTGATGATCATCGCTATCATTACGTCTGTCACTACCACCACCATCATCATCATTATCATCACACAATTTTTTTTTATAAAAAGAAACATCGCGGTCACCGTTTCTTTTTAGTTATCATGGAATTGATTTCAAAATATACGTATAATATAAGTAGGTACCTATCTATTTGTTTTTTATGTCTGACATGGTAACAGTTGACCTCATTTTCGCTGCGCATCAGGAAAAAACACGTTCGGTTTTTCTGCTCTGTAATGCCTATTACACTAAAAATCCTGTTGCAGTGGAAAGGGAAGGCAAGCCGAACATGGATGACGATTGGGACAGTTTATCAGTGAGAATGCGACGGCAGCGCCGCCTCCGCCACAATGGTAAGAATTGAAACTATAATAGTTGTGCTACTCGTCGATAGACAGCAGCACATTCAATTTTAGCTATGTATGTTTCTTAGTGTTTTTAAAGCAACGTAACAGATGGCGCTTTTATAAGTTATTGCCAATTAATCTCAATTTATTTACCCATATCCTGTAGAAACCTTTTAGGTCACAACAAACAGACAGATCAAAGAAGTAAAACCTCTTAATATATTATGAATAAAACTCGCATAAAATTTTGAAATACTCGTCTGTACTATGTGTACTGTATGTGAACCTATAAAATTTTGCACTTATTCCTTTGTAACTTACCCAAATTCATATGTCATATAGAGGATAAGTGCGAACTTAGGAGCTGTAAAACTTTAGTACGGACGGGTATAAATGTACGTAAACAAAAAAAACTATAGAAATAAGATGATGGAATAATTAAATAAATAAAACTACATGTTTCCCTAAACAAAGGCTTGTACTGAAAATTTATTTGGCTGTGATTATTATACCACCTACTTCTAAATTTTGTCATCAACGTTATTAACGACCTCACAATATCCACCCACTGCTGGGTATAAAGCTCCTTTCGCTGATTTTAACACATAGATATCTATTTATGAATAGCCTATCCCAGATTTGTCCATTCATAGTTTTACGATCCAATGTGGTCTTTTAAATATGTACCAGTTTGTTCAAAGTTTACAACTATCGAGAATGCTAATAGAGCTACGGTCAGTGTCAGGTTGTTTGCCTTGGTCGCAAAACGTTCCGTGTCGCGAGACAATACGCGATTATATACTTGATCTATTGAATTTATTCAGCTATCGATCGATCGTAATAATATAACAATAAGATCGTTATTTAAATGGTTTGGTGTTAGCGCTTCTGGATTTGCATATCAGGACTTGAAGAATTTAGTTGTGTAAGTTGCATCTATTTAAGTTTGAAAAGCATCATCTATTATATCAGATTCTTCTTCAGTGGAATCCATTGCTGTGGCTAACGTAGTGCCAAGTTCTTGGTATTCAACGGTTGATAGTCACTTTCATTGTCACGGTCAGGCATGATCTGTCATCAGACATCAGCCGAGGATACGTAAAGTTCCATCTTAGTCATCAAAAGTTATGTCTATTGTCCAATTTCTGAAAATTAATTTGCATTTTCTATTGCAAATGTTACATGTTTGGTCGGCTTAAGTTCGTATGCGCTACACGAAGCTAATACCGAGTTGTGATCTCGCATGGGATTTGCATCAATGATTTCACCATTTAAGTTATTTGTGAAACAGCAGTATATTATTTATGGTGTTCACAAAATGGTGAACAATTACAAAAACATTCCATCTATATCTACTACGAACCTGCGCTGAGTTATAGTGTTGATTACACCATATTACAGTCCCAGCAGTAAATAAATACATAACAGGCATGGTGTAGAATGTGGAACGCATGGAAGAGACGCGAACACTCAAACGTCTCCTAGAAGGCAAACCAGATGGTCGCAGAAATCGTGGCAGACCAAAGCTCCGCTGGATAGAAGGCGTCGAGCAGGACCTGAAAACAATCGGTGTTAGAGGCTGGAAACTTAAGGCAAGAAACCGACCATCTGGCGAGATATTCTTGACCAGGCCAAGGCCCACCCCGGGCTGTAGCGCCTTTGATGATGATGATGGTGTAGAATATTTGCTTTTTTAACGGGCTAATGCTGTTGGTCTCTACCAAACTTCACAGCGTTAAGGCGAGAGGGTAGGTGCTTAAGGCATCAGCCGTCAAAAGTAGGAGGCAACTAGCTCAAAGGCACTGCTGTGCGAGCCTCAGCTCGGCCGTTGCCGGGATACGATGATCGAGAAGACTACGTTCACTGGAAGAGTGGAAGGAAAGATGACAATTTTGCAGTGTTTGAGTAAACACTGACGCTATAACTAAGGCAAATTAACATAATATTAGTAGCGCCGCGTTAGTTCAAACCAAGCGAGTTGCCATAAAAGCTAACGTTGGCTGGATTAGCCGCTGGCGCCGTGGGTAGATACCACGCCGTGTCGTTAAACAATTATGCCTTACAAGTGCGCTTTGTCTCCGGCTCCGTTTATCTTAAGGAATTGCCGTATAAATTAGACTCAGATTGTTAAATTCATTTAGAAATTATCAGATTTAATAGATTGCTGAAGTTTTCTGCTCCATGTTTGTTTACATTCCGACTCTATGATTCTTGACAGTTAAGGCGTACCTACAGTCGACTCTCGTTAATTCAAACCTGCGATAATTCGAACCTCTCTATAATTCAAAATTATCACGAGTTCCCAAGAAAATCTCTTTATATTTCGAACTAAATCAATTCCTTTTATATGCACTTGGTAATTCGAACGGGAAAAATCAACGATACGCAACGAAATGACGCGTTAATTCGAGCATATTGGCGTCAAACACTCCACAATTCGTAACATTTTAAGAGTCTCTCGAGTTTCGAATGAACGAGAGTCGCCTGTATTTATAATTTTTAACCAACTTCAAAAAGGATAAGGTTCTCAATTAGAGTTTTTTTTTTATTCCGCAGAATTTTCGATTGGGTGAACCGATTTTAATGATTCTTTTTTTACTTGAACACCAGCTTCCAGTGTGGGTCCATTTCAAATTTGGTCCAGTTGTGACAATGGCATCCATGCGAAGTATAAAACTCTGAAGTCATTCTGTACGCTATGCGTTTGTTATTTACGAATGAGCAAGCAATGTTTACTTCAACGTTAGATTTTATTTAATCTGTTTCAGCTCTTTCAACCACTTTCTATGGTTTCAACTTTCCATTTTTCATACTTTATTGTTTTTGTTTTAGTTTAATACCAAGATACAATACAATAAAATAAAAACTCTTTATTATATACCACATACTTAATTAATTTTACGTAATAACGAGATTATCAAAGCGACATTGAGGCTCACCTTGCATCTTGTTTATATTTGCTACTAGCTTTTGCGCGCGGCTTCGCCCGGTTTTTCATAGATAGTACAACCACTCATTTCACCCTCTTAGGGGTGTAATTTCGAAAAACCCTTTCTTAGAGGATACACTTTACAAAGAACACACCCTCCAAATTTCAAGTCTCTAGGACCAGCGGCTTAGGCTGTGCGTTGATATATGAATCAGTCAGTCAGTCAGGACTTTGTATTTTATATGTATAGATAATGGCATAAAAGCAGACGATTCACCTAAGTGGTTATCGTCGGACATTTGCGTCCCAGAGGGCAATGATGATGCGTTGCCGACTCTTAATTACTCTATTGATCCCTTTTTTGAAGGACTCCATGCTGTAACTCTGAGGAAAGACCGAGGTTGGCAGGTATAAATTTAAGAATCATGACTTTTTCTAAATATATGAGTCCCATCAGTTTTCTTCTGCCAAACTCTATGGATAACACACTTGTGACATCAGCTGACTGCCGTAAAATAATTAATTAAAATATTTCTTATCCATAAAATAATAACATAAATAATATATTTGTGAACATTTCACGCAAAGTCATCCGGCTCGGTTCCCGGTTGCATTCAAGTTACGTGATCGCCCAGCTGATAACTGATACAATACTTAGATAATTTTTTGTTTGAAAATATAAAGATAGAATGCAATATCACTCAGACACAGAACAAACATAAATGTTTATCACACAAATGTTTGTCCTGGGTGGAATCGAACCCACAACCTACAGCTCAGAAGGCAGGGTTAACCAACTGAGTTATCGAACCAGTCAAAAGCCTACGCCACAACAAAAGTTTCAGCGAAGAAACTAAATAGAACATTATTCATTATCTTCTAAGATCCATTAGATTAGTATGTAGGAGGAGAGAGCGAAGCTTCTAACTTTAAGATTAATTAAAATATACAAATGACCATAATCCATTGTCTCATCAAAGTGTCCCACTAGGTCGATGCGTCATTTTACTTTCCCCGCGAATGTTGTAGGAGGCATTTTATTGCAAATTATCTTGAGAATGGGGTAGCCGCCATACAAGTATCCGCTGCTAAAGAAAATGTTAAATGAATAGGAACGTTAAAGTAGGATTGAGAACTAAAGTGTATCATAAATGCTGTATTTGCAATATGCAATGTTTTAAAGCAACTAACTGCAATAGCAACTGTTGGTGAACCAGATAAATATAATAAACAATAAAAAAAAGCATTAGTGATTGTTTATATATCAGGCGTGCTATATATTTAACATTAAATATTATATACTTATATATACTTTGCACAATCGCACATAGATAATGTTTTTTAAGCTTAATAATTGCAATAGCAACTGTTGAACCAGATAAATATAATAAAATATAAAAAACATTACTGATTTATTTACATCAGTCATGCTATATATATATATATATATATATACATATATACAACATTAAACATTATATAGTAATATATACTTTGCAACAAGGCAAATTCATTACCTACTTTTACAAGTCAAAATCAAAATTCTAAAGATACTCAATCTTAATTATTTTATATGAGACAGTGGTCAAATGCAAGTATATCAAAGGTTAAAAATCTTTTATACGTATTTTAATTAAAAAGCTTTCAATCTAAACAATACTCGTTTCTGTATATAAAGGACTAATGGCAACACTTCTCTCAGAAGATTGTATAAATGTCTGCTAAAGGATAAGTGGGCAATTCTAACAAACATGTCAACATTTGGCGTTTAAAGCGAGCCAATGGGCTTAGCTCTTACCTAATCCTTGCCTACGCTCTCTTGGATCTCAGCTGGATTATGACATAGTTCTGAATTAGTATCTTTAATAACCCTATTATTATATAAATATATTATATATATTATTATAGAAAAATAATAATTAAATGGCGAAAATGTATTATTGACAGCCTCTGTGGTGTGGTGGTTGAGCAGGTTCATATCCCGGAGGCGGCGGGTTCGATTCCCGCAACAGGACAAATATTTGTGCACAGAAAAGAAGCACAAATACTTGTTCTGAGTCTGGGTGTTGTGGAACCATGGTCCTCGTAGTTCCTGGGTTCCTAGACACAGGGTATCCTAGTTAGGGTCCAGGATCTATGTATGTCATCGTTGAGCGTAATTATTATTGTCGTTCTTACAATAGCTATGTAATATATTAATATAGGTAAATTACAACTGCTTGTAAACGAAATTGTGATAACAAGTGACTGACTGATTTTGGGTATCTCTTTATATATTCATACAATGAACAGTTACAATTTGTAAATTGTTTACTTTAGGATTCTTTTGAAATGGAGTGAATCATTATTTAACTGAGTATAATAGTCAAATCCAAACAACATGCGAAGCAGAGAGTTGCTGCTGAAATTACGTTTTCAATAAACAGACATCGTTGTGTAATATTTGCGCACCTTGCGAGGAACACCAGCAGATGGTTTTATGTATTTATTTTATGTACGTTGACTTTGAATGATGACATTGAGAATGAGAAATCGTTTTGTTGTAGTTATAGCCCTTTGATATCTACCAAGAGCTGTAACGCACATTGTCATTCTGTAGCTCTACAGAATAACAATGTTTGAATGAACGTATAACCATAAAACGAATGCTAGAAAAATCTTGAATTGCAAACTAAGACCGTATAGTGGATTCTTCTTAGTACATAACCAGTGTAGAAAAGCCCCTTTATTTCATCACTAGAACCAGAACCATCAGTAAAGCTGTGTACTTATAGAAATGCAAAGTAAACGACGAACGGCGACAACCTAAACCGGTTCAACGTTAATTGCATAATACCATAAACAAACCGTAGAACAATAGTGGCCTACAAATTATCATTCAGTGAATAATTTTGCCTTACCACCCGTCTCACGGCAGTTAAGCAAAGATGTCTAGTGTTTGCATCGTATTGACCTTCAGTAGTTTGGCAAACTTATTGACTGAGCGGTTACGGCATCGCGCACGCGAGTCGAGCACACTCCGGCGCGACCCGCAGCGTGCGCGCTCGTCTGCTCGTGTCGCTCCCGCGCCGCGACCCACATACGCCTCTGTTTACAGAACACGACAAGGACTACAAGCGGCCCGTCGACTTTGACATCGAAGAGGAGACGCGCAAGAAAGAGACCTCCAAGTGGCTCGAGAATCACTTCGGCAGCGAATCACGCTCCTCGCACGACTCCATCGCTGAGGAGATCGTCCGCCGGCCCGAGCCCGCCTTCTACAAGAGCAAGGCCAGCGAGGACGAGGGCTATTACGGGAAGACCACAGCGGCGCCTCCCCCACCAGTGTACGGAGATCGGGTCCTACGCAAGACAAAGTCATCGACGCCGTCCGACGAACGAACGAGCGCTCCACCGAACCGCACCGGCGGCTACTTTAAGGGAGTCGCGGACTGGTCGCAGCGGCGCGCCACCAAACCACGGATGCCAGAGCCGCGTAGCTCATCGCCGTCTCCACCGGCTACGCGTTCGCCGTACGCCGACGAGCGCGCTGTATCGCCAAGGCTCACGCACATTAGGCGCGAGTCACCGCCGCCCGGGCGCCGCAACCCGCCCTCGCGTGATGATTCGGCCTACGTGTCCTCCTCTACCGTTCACAGCCCGCCGCGAGGCTCGCCCTTCCGCCCTCTCGAGGTGGATCGCTCGTGCCGCGAACCCTCCGTAGAAGAAGAATATGTGCCGCGGCCAGTAGCACCAGAGCGCAAGCGGCTCGCAAAGCAGCGCCTCTCCGAGGAGCACCGGTACGACAGCGGCTACCGAAGCTCCTCGCGGAACGACAACTCGGGCCGGTCACGTGATAGCCGTGAGGAAGCCGCTGCCGAGCCACCGCCGGACTACTCACCGCCGCGGCGACGGGACCGCGACGAGCGCAAGCAGAACCAGAAGACGAGATTTGCGGACGCGGCGCGGCGGCAGTCACCGGCGCGCAAGTCCGTCGGCTCCGCGATCGGGAACTCGATCCGAAAGCTGGTGGGGAAGATCCGTTCGGCGTCGGCGGAACGGCGCGCGCGCTTGCGGCCCTCGCGGTCGCCCTCGCCGGAGCACTCGTCGCGCACGTACAAGCAGTACGGCGGCGAGCTGGCGCCTCCCAGTGGCGGAGGCGCGCCCCCCGCACGGTACTACCTCGGTGAGGACCCCTTCGCGCCCAGCATCTACGGCCGCGAGCACAAGTACGAAGGCAGTCACAGGCGCGCCGCCGCACACGACGCCCGCGACTCTCAACACCCGCATAGGTAAGCCCGATTCATTCATAGCTCTCGTTACTTTTATGTCCCTCGGCCAAGACAAGACAAACGTTAAGAAAAATTACGCCTCTCTTTTGCATTCAATGACAGTTATTGCCGTCCAATAAAAATGTTATTTAATGTGTAATAACAAATCAGTGTCCACCTCAAAACAAAGTATTTATTGCCTACTGATTCAATCATGTTGTCCGGAAAATTCTATTAAGCTCATGCTAAGTTATTCCACTGATGTTTAACTGCTCTTGCATAAATGGATTGCCTTGTAAAACAAGCGTGACGTTTCCACAATTATAGAGAAACCTAATTTTATCCATGATTTCAAAAACGATTAAATAATATCGTGTTCACATAAACAAAAACCTAATGAGCCTTAAATAGAATGTTGTCCTACAACCGATACATACATGCGTCCGCCCACCTGAACACGAACCAAACATAAAATTAATTAATGCTTCTGTAAGCTATTATCATAGAGTTACGGCGATCTGATAGGAACTAATGTAATAAAGGCAGAATTCGCGTTGATGCAAACACATGTGGGTGATGGAACACGCTTTTAGTTTTTCCATACACGAATAATCTCTGTTAGCTAATCAATAAACCATAATTAACGTTGCACAACCCATAAAGTAATTATAGAAACTAATTAGTTACAGAAACAAACACATTAATTGAAATCTTCAAAGCTTTAGCACTGAATAGTATTTAGTCCTCACTTGATGCTGGTAAACCATATTTGTAGACAGTCATTTACAGTAATTAACTAGAGGCAGCTCGAGATTTCACCCGCGTTACTTTATAAAATCTTTAACTTCCTATTTCACACAGAAAAGGTTACATTTCTAAAACTCCACGTCATAAATAGAATATACCTTCCATATATGAAGTCAAGAAGCAATTTGGCTGTAATATTATCTCTCATTCACTCGCACAAAGCCTTTTATTAACATAGATAGAGTAAAATATAGTGCTTGTTCCTACCTAATTAAGTAGTTTAGCTCTAGAAAACCATAAATAAAACAATTTCTTTTTTGGGAACAAAAATAACTATATTTTCACTAGATATATATAAGATATATAGATATATTAATAACTAGATTTGGCAAACAAACGACAAATTCTCGCAAATTCTCGCCACTAATATTAATACTTCAAACAATCGATACATACGTAAAATATATTGGCGACAGCCTCTGTCGTGTGGTGGTTGAGCAGGTCGGCTCATAGCCTGGAGGCGGTTCGATTCCCACGACAGGACGAGTGTTTGTGCACAAAAAAAAGCGCAAATACTTGTTCTGAGCCACCCAGACTTTTGTGGGACCATGGTCCTCGTAGTCCTAGATAGGTACAGGAAATCCTAGTCAGGGTCCAGGATCTATGTATGTTATATTGTTGTTGTATTGGCGTTATTATTATTAATATTGTTTCAAATATAACAAAGAACTCCGTTTTTCAACACCTGTCTATGTGTGTACATATATATATATATATATAGCTTGGCAAATTTATACGCTCGAACATTATCTAATTGAACTGATGAATATCGCTATCAACTTAAACGGATCGAAAATATAAAGAGTCAAGTAATGTTTTTCATTTATTTATTTATTTATTGCGATAAATACGACATAATTAATTACAATTACCACAAAATATTTCATACGTTAAGAACAAACAAATATCAATCAAGAGCGGCGACACAACTTTAATCAAGAGTCAAGAAGTCAAGACATTGCGTCCGGCATATCTTACCTTTTTTGGCACGTGCTGTCCACGGCCGTTCCTATTAAGGGTAAATAAGCATTTTATTCGCAAACCAGCCCTTATTTAGTCCACCAACTCTGACTCACATACATTTATCAAGTGAAACATACGTTTTAAGAAATATCGGCTTACAATCACAAGTAGTGAGTTATGTAGTGACTCATCGGCAGAATATGTCAGTACAAACAACAGGTGTAGAGGTGGTCAATGCAAATTAGCGTGATACAATTATCTTTGCAGATTGTGGCAGATCTAATGACCAAGGCCAGGCTAGGACTCGTTACACGCAATTATTCATTCCGCTTGTCACACTAACAATATAAAGTAACAAAGGCGTAGCTTAATAAACTTAAACAAAGCACGGGTCTACGCGTAGGAGGAGATTCCCCATTCAATCCAATTACTAGAATGCCGACTTTTTTGTTGTACATGAGATAACAATAAGAATACGTGGGCAAAGCTCATCGTGCGATGCCAATAAATCCTTTCTAAGAAAGCAAAAAATAGATTGTTTCTTTATTCGTTTCCAGGGGCCAGTTCTCGAGCACGCTAGGCCGACTCAGTCACTCCACAAGCCGCCTCGAACCAAATCCCGAAGAGGACGACTACTCCCGTACTGCGCACACGCTGCCACGGAAACTTCACGACAGGAAAGAAAAAACCGAGAAGCCCAGCTCCAATAAATACTGGCATCGCCTCACTCCCAATCGAAGATCCAACAGTGCCGTGAACGTCTCTAACAACGTGACTGCAACGCCGGACGGGAAAATAAACGGATATCCGCCTGGGCCAGCGAAACCTGCGCGGACATACAAAGCTCTCAACCGAAGCAAGAGCTTTGCTATGGGAGCACCCGAACAAGAGACCCACCCGCGCTACGTTTCTTCCATGAGCCGGAACTATTCAACCATGTACAAGTCCAACCCCCACCTCAGCCGCCTCGACGAGACACCAGAACAGCTAAAGAGCCCCGGCATCGTCTCCATCATCAACCGTAGCCAGCGTGACCTCGCTGATGCCGTCTCCAGAGAAACAGAACGCAGGCGTGACGGACTCTTTGGAGCTCGATATGCAAAGACGCCGCTGAGTAATGGCCATGTCAATGGATACTCAAGATCATTCGACGACACGGACAAAAAGAAAATCTTCTTGAAAGGATTGAAAGAGCGAGCGCCGGAGTTGTACCAGACATTGCATGACGATGAATCGGATGGCAGCAGGTTGTCGTCCCGGTACGGTACTCCGTCTCCTCACTACAAAGAGCGCATATCAGAGGAGCGGAAGATACCTCTTTACAAAACCGAGTCCCTCAACAGAGAAACGAGTCCCTTCGTCTCGCGGCTAGAGACCAGGGTGAAATCACCTTTGAGGAGAGGTAGCAACAGCAGCGATAACTACTCCGAGACGTACAGATATACGACAAAATCTGGAGACCCCGAAAGACCCAGCATCACAGACACGGTTGAAACTGTCAGCAAAAAAATAGTACCCTCAAAGGACGGACGTTCTAAAGAAATTATAGAATCTAGAGAAATCAATTCCATAACTAAAAGCCGGGGCTATAAGGAACCCCCCAAATATATTGAAAACGGCATTAGGTCCCACGGATACGAGCCTAAGGCGCCTTTGTACACCGAACGTAGAAGTAGTAACTACAAAGTAATCGAAAAATTAAGAGATTATTGAAAATGTTCAATGAAAAGAATGAATTTTATGCCATATATTTTTGATATCAGAGTCGTTCACAGACTGAATGTACGAGACGCTTTAGATAGTAAGTTTACGTATACGTAAGTCATAATAAAATAATAACAGATGCTACTTTTATCTAAAATTCATCGTGTAATCATGTAAAAAGTCATAGAGCTTTACTAATTTTATTGATAACGTTGGTATGATTCCGTCCATAGTCATGAATTTACGAATGTCGGGTAAAAATTAACGGGCCTAATTTTGTGAATAGCCTTACATTTTTAACAACTTTATTTTAGGATACAATAATGTTAGTTAAAATTTTATTAAATAAAAATGTATCAGTAAAATTGTAATGTGTTAATACGCACTAATCATCTTTGTTTTATTATATACTCTACTTCCTGCCAAATTATTAATTTAATTATTCTAATAGCTAAACCTGTTGAATTTGAAATATTATCCTCTTTTTGTAAGAAACGGCTAAACTCACGTTAGTTAAAAAGTCGAAATTACTCCAACCAGGTTTCGGACATATTCGATGTCTTTCCTGAAACCTGGTCGGAGTAATTTCAACTTTTTAACTGACGCCGTTTTTAATTTTTAGTCGATATTTATCGTATAAAATGTGTCATACTCACGATAGTTTTCAAATTAAAATATTAACCTCTGTCCTTGTAGCATTTATAAGAAAGACGTGATGAGTTACGACAGCAAATATTAGACAGTGTTTCACCGAATTTTTTAAAGTGTGGCCCGCAGTCATGTATATATTTCTATTATATCCCTGCATGGAGTGTGAATATATGTGTGCCGTCACAAGAAAGGTCTCGTGAGTTAAGGAACTCTATCGAGAAAGACTATCAAAATGTGGATCTCAGGTTCTGCTTAATTGATAATTCATAAGGGTACTTCAATTTTTTTAAATTTAAATTTATGGTGTATTTTTTCCGCTTTTTTTTTAACATTAGGGATACCTTGGATAGGAGAACTAGCACCCCTACTGCGTAACCGTTCTGGGAATCGGCTTCGCCTGCCACCCTGCACGCGCAAACTAACAATTCCAAGAGTGCGAGCAAGAGAGAACACGATTACGATCTCCACCAGACACGCGGTAAGGCCCCAGGAGAGGATTTGTGTTAAAACAAATCGACGACACGGATTTCTAAATTATAAAACAGTGACGTTTACAACAGCACAAAAATTTTACAAATCTTGTATGGTATAGCCTAATCCAGGTTACTAGTATAAAATGAAGGTTAGTATAAAAACGATACCTGAGCAGAAGAGCAAAGAGCAGGCTGGACTGCTTAAGTGTTCTTACGGCGCCTTTCGCATTATTAAGTCCATGCTCACATTTATGATTTTACAGTTATCACATTTGTTATCTGTAATTTTATTAAATAAAGACTCTTTTGTTAAAAGCGCCACCTAACGTATTTATTCAAAAGTTTCAACTACGATGGTATCATGTGAGAGAGTTAATTACTGGTATGCACTCAATTTGAGAACAAGCTTTGCTACTTAGTTCATCAGGTTTCAGACAGATGTCGTTGTAGTAAAATGTTACGATATCTAAAAAAATATTTCATTGAGTTTTGGCGGGAAAGCGAAAAAGATTGCGTCAACGCATTGTATTATTTTCCAAAACTTGTGTTATTTTCAGTGTTAGTGTATAAAATTGGTGGCATTTTATTAATTAAGTGCTGAGTTACAGGCATGAGTGTGGGAAAGTGGTATAATGATGATGAAACGTTTATTTTCGTGTTGTTTCCAAAACTCCATAGAAGCTTCTGGTAAAGTTGCCACCACTTTACTAGAAGTATGACTTGTCTAGACTAGACTATGACTTAACTTGATGACTTGGACTGTGACTTGAGTTGACTTGACTATATAATATTAATTAACTTAAGAAATTATCAATACTTGACACTGGCTAAATACACAAAAATGTAAAGCCAAAACAAAACAAAAAAAAAATGCCTTACGTAGGTACCTTAAGATTATATTTTAAAGAAAATCAATCGAAGTGTTTATGGTCTAGCATTTTTTGTATCGATTCATTACAATTATAAAAGAGTGGTGGGGACCACTCACTTTTATAAGTGGACCAATTCAAGAGTATGGCGACTAAAATCATTTAGATATTCTCGCGAGTATTTAACATATCCGATATAGTTATATCACGAGAAATGTAAAAGTATGACTTGGACTGTGACTTGACTTGACACATTATATGATATTAATTAACTAGAGATATTATCAATTACTTGACACTAGCTAAATACACAAAAGTGTGGAGTCAAAACCAAACAAAAAAAAATTCATTTAAAAGTTATTTGGGTGCGTATATAATAGATATACGCACCTAAACTATTAACTTTCATGACATAGGTCCACCGTTAGAGAGCAGTTTTAACGTGTCTAGTGAATATTGAATTTTACATAGGTTTAAACAACATAATGAAAGTGGTAGGTCGGTATCTAATTATGTAGCACAATATTGTTAAAAGGTACCAAAAGTTATTTCATTTGTATTTTTTTCTTATTTTATATAATGATAGCATCTGCTATTCTATACAGTAATACAAACAAAATGCTAGGTCGTAATTGAATACCTATTTACCGTCATGAACTCTGTTTATCTTGTAACAACCAGTCTTTCACAGGTACTCATTATTTAGACAATAATGTTTCCCTCGTTAAGCTTAGAATGTATCTATGTAATACAACGTTTGATTAGAACATAATTACATAATGTTTACGACTAGTAGGTACATTGCTAGTGTTATCATTATTACCGGAGGACAGATATCATCCTACTAATATAAAAAAAAACTAACGTGTGTGTGCGGGTGTGTGTGTGCGGGTGTGTGTGTTTGTGTGTGTGTTTGTGTGTGTGTGTGTGTGTACGCCAAAGTCAAGTCAAAGCAGTACTAGTACAAGTCAAAAGATTAGTTTATTGTACTTGTTTATTATACTAATATTATAAACGCGAAAGTTTGTATTAGTAAATCAAAACGATTATTAAATGACAGGTTTATTTTGATAAGAATGAGCTATAGATCTAAACTAGTTTCTGCCCGCGGCTTCACCCACATGGCCTATAGGGTAGGAGACAAAGAAGAAAATTTTTCATAGATAATTTAACCATTTTAGGGGCGGAATTTCGAAAAACCCTTTCTTAGTGGATACCTACACTTTACAAAGAACACACCCTCCAAATTTCAAGTCTCTAGGACCAGTCATTTAGGCTGTGCTTTGATATATATGTCAGTCAGTCAGGACTTAGAATTTTATATTTATAGATATTGACTTGAAATGGGTACTGCTTTTTTGTAGATATACGTAAGTACTTAATTATAAAAAAATCAAGGTTGTTAGTTAATTAAAAATGACAATTAAGAATTAGCTTTTCAAACAAGACCATTGTTCTCATCCTCAAATTATCTTATCTAGATAAAATTATCCTTTATCGGCCTTACTTTCAACACTGTTTAAATTGACGAAAGTCAATTTGGTTCTGCGTAATACAAAATGTAGTACGCAAAAAGAGAGTTTACCAGTTTATTTGATAATATTTTTCGAAAACATTGGGTACTCAATTCTAAACAAGTTTTTCAAATATGAGCAAAATCAGTCGAAAAGTTGTCGAGATATAAATAAGGCCGTGAGGTTTTTGTGACGCACAAAGTATAAAATCATGCAATGTGCAAAAACGTAAAGCGGTGGTAAAAACCTACCTAGACGAACTTTGCAGAAAAGTCCTACCACCTAGTAAAGTTTTATGCGGACAGGCAATTTATTAACTAAAATTATATACGTTAATTTTTCTTTGTAAAATTTATGTAGTAGCTAGATTTAATAGAACATAGGTATATAGGTAATTAGGTAAGGTAGTTCGACTTACCTAAGATTTAAGAGTTCGTTTAGACCCTCAAACCACCCCTTATGGGTCCGTCCGTACCCATCCCGTATCTGCGTATCTGTGGTACCTATCTATCAAATCCTATACAACTAATTAACAAGGATCCGTACACGAAACCAACTGTATGCAGACAACAAGGGCTATTGTTGTAAAACACAAATGTTACAATAAAAGGGATATGTGGGATGGCCGTTAAAGGACGGCTAATTGTTAAGGGTTCTATGCGTATTCTAATTTTGAAATCTCCGAGGGTAGTCGTAAAATTAAATAAGGATGCCTTTGAATTTAGAAATTTGAATTGATAGAACTGGCTTTTAGATGCAAAATACCTACCTTTAATTTCAAATATTTCACAGTAATGATTTATAATAGAACATAAAAAATTATGCTCGCACCATGATTGAGCCTTTTTGACACTTTTCGTACAATTCTACGTACTATGTATACATTAATCAAGGTATTATTAATTATTATGGCAAAAACTCGTCTACTGTCAAGTTTGCTTGATAAAAAAACTATTAAAAAAAAGGTTAAAAAATTTAATATGGTTAAGTGTGACTAACCTAGATAGATTGAGTGTTCCCATGCTAATTAATAATTACACTGGCGCAGTAGCAATAGAAGCTTTAACAATCTGCAGGGTACATAAATACTTTGTAGATAGATACAAACTTTTACTAATAATTTTCATTTATAGTAACTTTAAACACGTTCCTACAATATTTATTATAATAATAGATAAATAAAACAGAAAATTACAGATACTACTTTTACTTAGCTTACAACAAACAAATTTATTTAAAAACGTACATTGATTATTATTTTAACAGGTTTTTAATTCTATGGCCTGTATTACGACACCATGTCACGCAGTCTTCAATCCATGCTAAGGTAGAGAATTCTATGAATTCTCTACTTGCTACTATATTAAATCATAATGATTCACAAATCATGAATCATTATCAATTATAATTTAGTCATTAAATTTATTTCTTAACACAGTTGTAAGTGCCCATATATTACAGGGTTGATGTACCTACCTAAACTTGTAATAATTAAGACATTATACATAAATTGTAAATAAAATCAAATATATTTACATATATTAATTATGTAAATATGAATATTATTGAAGTAAAATTTCTTTACGCACACTTGACGTGGGGAGTAAGCTGGCGAGGCGAACGGGAGTTGAAAATTGTTGGTTAACGTAGATCTCCATTGTCAACATAACAAAGTTTAAAAAAATCCTATAATTACGTTGGTGTATCCGGTAAAGTAACAATTTACAAATGTCAAGATGGCGACGTTAGCAATAAACAAAGTAAAACCAAAGTTATACCGGCCGATAGATGGAGCTAAACTAAAGAAGTTTTACTTCAGTCGTGTGGTCTAAAACACATTAGTTTTTTTTATATTAAGTATGTACATATGCAATATATGTATTAGTATAGGTACATGTTGGACTAGATCTACATCCAACAGTATAAGATTACAAATTAGTGAATGAACTTCGCTCTCTGATGAACTCTAAAACTGGTCCATAGATATACGTAGTATCTGAATGATGTATTTATGACATACACACAAGTAGATTTCTTGTCTAACGCTCGTCATTGCCATTAAAGTATCCAACAGTGCCGTGCCTGTTTATAGTGGAAGGTCACAGTGTTCTATCACTGTTTTTAATACGTTTACAACTAACAACGAAATGGTACGTGTTCATATTAGAGTTTTATTATATTTTAGTATTAAAATATTGTATATCGTATATATAATTTTTTTAATACGGCAAATTGCCTTTATTTCCTAAATACTCCAATGATTTAATAACTAATACTAAAAACTACCTACTACTTAGTAATAGTAGTAGTACTTAGTTACTTACGTAGTTTTTAGTATTAGTTATTAAATCATTGTAGTATTTAGAAAACAAAGGCAATTTGCCGTGTTAAAAAAATTAAAATATATGTTTTATATTTGCAATTTTTAACTGGATATTTGTGAAATATCTGTGATGTTTATATATTAAATTTTAGCGGTGATTCTGCATACAACATATCTACTTATAAATTCCACAATTTTATTTTCAGAAATTGCTAAAAAAAAATCTAGCGGTTTTCTCTGTACTCCTGTCGTTATGTGAATCTGCCAATATATTGTACGTGGTGCCGTTTTCATCCAAATCGCATTACATAATGCTAAAGCCAATTGGTATAGAGTTGGCAAGAAGAGGACATAACGTGACCGTCATAACTGCGCATAGAGAGAAGAATCCTCCGCCTAACTACCGGCAGGTTATGGTCGATGATAAAGAAATCTGGGATGTTATAGGTGAGTTACCATTTTTGTAGTAACATCGTAATAATCGCACATACCTACATAAAGTATTCCCCCTTTTTTATCATTAAAAATTCAATTCACCAAGAACGAAATTTTACGATTATTCAAAATCTTGTTATGTTTTTAGTTTTTATATTCTTTATTTTTTAATATTTATTACCTATTATACACGATACAATCTCTTTATCTTTATTTAAAATTATTGTATTGTTTATTCTAATTACAACGTGAAATTTTTATATTTAGCTGCGATATTTTTTATTTGATAACGAATTAGCTTTGAAATTTTTATATCTAGCTGTTCTTATGGATGTGAATTTTAGCCTATTTCTATAAACCTACCTCTGCTTTGACCGGCTTCAATCGGCACTCGCACACGCACTACACTGGCCACGCCTACGTGCTATACTATATTACCGTACCCATACCTGTACCTACTTAACTAAAATAAAAGTCTAAATTGTCTAAATAAAAGTTTATAATATTTATATACTTTTAATTTTTTTATGTTAGTGAATGATGTGACGAGCTAGCCGTTCACCTGATGATAAAAGTTTATAATATTTATATACTTTTAATTTTTTTATGTTAGTGAATGATGTGACGAGCTAGCCGTTCACCTGATGTTAAGCGTCACGGCCGCCCATAACAGAACAGTCTCACTCGGAACCCCAAAAGATAGAATTTCGTGCGACACTGCACTGCGCACATCATCCTGAGACATCAGCACAGTCTGGTAATAAGATTACTAGACTGTGAGATCAGATCATAAAGTCTCAATTGCCCAGTAATTTTACTAGCTACAGTGCCCTTCAAACCGGAACACAGTAGTGCTTGCACACTACTGCTTGGCGGCAGAATAACTGGCAAAGCGGTGGTACCTACCTAGACAAACTTTGCAACGAAGTCCTACCACCTAGTAGAAATTTAAATTATATTGAGAAAATTATAAGTGTCTCGTGAAGGCGGGATCAGATATATTAATATTTGATATTATTTTTCAGGAGGTGGGAGACCAAATGTCTTTGACATGGTTCAAATATCAACAGAAAAATTCCACGATTTCATTCTTTGGGGAGGTGGAAAGGCCTTTACAGAAATGGCATTAAACTCGGTGGAAATTCAGAAATTATTTACTGAGGACAACAAATTCGATATCGTCGTCAGTGAGCAGTTTTTTCAGGAAGCATTCAACATTTTAGCTCATAAATATAATGCTCCATTGGTTTTAGTAACAACCTTTGGAAATTGTATGAGACATAACATAGTAACTAGAAATCCTTTACAACTAGCCACATTAATCTCAGAGTTCTTAGACTTAAAGGATCCCACTAGCTTCTTGTCCAGGCTCCGGAATGTATATTTCGCTGTCTACGAGTACTTATGGTGGAAGTATTGGTTTTTGGAGGAGAATGAAAAGCTGGTGAAGAAATACATCCCTAATTTGCCGGAACCTGTGCCGAGCTTGTATGATATGCAGAAGAATGCTGCTTTACTTTTGGTTAATGGGCACTTCAGCTTTGATACACCAGTAGCGTATCTTCCAAATATTATCGAGATTGGAGGAGCTCACCTTAGCAAAAGCGAAGAAAAGCTTCCATCCGTGAGTTTTTGCATTTGATTAATATGTAATTTGCCTTTCTACAAAATATTGTTTATTAACGGGATATATTTCTATATGAAAAAATTGTTACCATACTCTTCCAAAACGGCTGAACCGATTTTGATGAAACTTTATCTTCACACTTGGTAGGTCTGAGAATAGGTTGTCATCTATTTTTCATCCCCCTAGATGATAAGGGCGGTTCATCCCAAATTTTTATTTTTATTATGTTTCGTAGGGAACTTTTTTTTATGATATGGCATTAAAAATATATTTTCTATAATTTTCTACCTTCTTCCAGGACGATGTAGGTATTACAAGTTGGTTTTAAAAGGCAAATGATACATTTTGACAAGAGATCACTTGTGACGATGTTTTGACGACTTTAAGGCTGGATGAATGCAGGTTCTAATTCTGTTATTGATTCAAACTTCTCCATGATATTAAAATTAATCTGTTGATTATCCTAAACACGTGATACAGCTATAATAATAATACATCGTTATGTTAATCTTGCCTTGTTATATTTTCAATAAAATTTATCTATATATTATATGTAGTACAGATCCAGACATAAAACAAATACATATATTCTGTGCCGCATACTCCAAAGCAAATCTCAAAGTATGGGTGTACTCTTCCGATAAAGGGAAAATGTAAAAGACAGGGATGTTTTAATTTCAGTAAGTTTTAAATAATGCGATACAAAATCGAAACCAATGTATTAAGGATTTATGTTAATAATGATTATTATTAACATAATCTTTATCTACCTTGAACCAGTGGGATTTATTTTTGTAAAGAGTGGGTAGTAGCAGTAAAAGACTAAAATAAATTGATTGATTAGATTAATTGCATATTACCTATTGAATTGCCATCTTCAATAGGTAATTAATTGAATAATTTAATAATTAAATAATGAAATGCTTGAAAATATTATATTATTAAATTTTGACGATATATCTATTATGTAATTGAAATCAATAAATTATTTTTTTAATCGCACTCAGTTGCAAGCGTCCTTACAGGGTTCATGTACCTACTAAACTAGTTGTTAAGACCTGACATAATATATAAATTGTACATGAATGCAAATAAATGAATATGAATATGATATTACAGGATCTACAAAACCTACTAGATAATGCATCTGATGGCGTAGTCTATGTAAATTTTGGTTCAAATGTGAGAAGCTCGGAATTACCTATTGACAAGAAAAATGCGTTTATTCAAGTATTCAAAAAGTTGAAACAAATCGTCATCTGGAAATGGGAAGAAGACATGCCAGAGAAGCCAGATAACTTGGAGATTAGAAAATGGCTTCCCCAAAAAGATATTTTAGGTGTGTATTCTAAAGAAATATAAAAATGTATTTGTAAGTCTGTCTAAAATCTAAATAATATTTATCTAAATATTTAATCCGCATTGCAATACTATGTTTGTATTTCAGCTCATCCAAATATCAGATTGTTCTTATCTCACGGAGGTCTAATTGGAACTCAAGAGGCAATTTATAATGGTGTACCTATAGTCGGAATTCCAATATATGCAGACCAATACAACAATCTGTTACAAGCAGAATACCATGGATTTGGGAAAATACTACAATTTCAAGATATAAATAAAGAAACACTGGAAAACAGTCTAAATGAGGTACTTACAAATGAGTCATATAAAACCAACGCCAAAGCTATAGCTGACAGGTTCAGAGATAGACCAATGACTCCTTTAGACACAGCAATGTTTTGGATAGAGTACGTGATTAGAAATAAAGGAGCAAAACATATGAAAAACCCAGCAATTGACTTGAGCTGGGCGGCGTATAATATGTTAGATGTTTATGCTTTTATACTAGCAGTATTTTTAGGATGTAGCTTTGTTGTATTCAAATTATTTAGTGTTTTTTCGTCATTATTGAAAAAATCTGTAAACAGTGTAAAAACGCATAAGAAAAAACATATGTAAAAACAACGAAATATTACAAAAGAATAAATTAAATATTTAATTTGAGATTTTATTTTTATCAAAATAAATATTGGTCATTAATTTTCTGGGAGTGACACTTCTTGATAAGATTTTTGAAGACCTTAGGCTTCATCAAAATGGAACAATTCAGACGGATCCTGGAGAGAAATCTAGTTTACTATGAACATGAAAGCCAGTTGTAGCAGGAAACTAAACGGTGTCCAGGTAAAAGCCGGTAGTCCATAATTAGACAAATATTTGAATGAAACATTGATGTTTGAACAAAGCCGTGCTTGCACCGCTTTTGTCTATAGAGAGAGATTGTAGGTCTGCAGCGGCAATACTGATGAGAAAATAGAGATGGTTCAGTACATATTTAGTCTTTTAGTCTGTTGTTTAGCTTATATTTAAATATAGGTACTATGAGTATAACATACAAAGATATGAAACAGACCGTACCGCTTACAATATGGTTTTGGTTAGTAGATATTGGTAATAATGAAAAATGGTTTGTAGAACACGCAAAATGAGATAATTATTCAGAGCAAATGTACTTTTTTGCTATATATTATCTGTATATATCCTAAAATGTGTGAAGTGTACCATCTCTACAGTTTATACAGGGTCTGACTTATGAATTCAAAATGTGCCTTGACTGGAAGCCATTGCGTCGTTTCTCTTCCTTTTATGACAGACGCAGACTGATTTTATATTCGTTTGCGTAACCCACGCGCGATGTTGCCATGTATGAATGCTTTTCAGTAAAATGGATTTCATAGTGAGAGCTGCTTTGTGGGTGATGTTTGTATGTTGTATGTCTAAGTATCTAAACATCTACATCTATTCTATACTTACGAACTATAAGACACGAACGGAGAGCTAAAAACACTGTAGATATTTTTATTCAGATAATTTGATATCTGAAAATGGAAACAAAACAAGCTATTAAACTAACCGCTGAATACGTAAGCCTCTGTTAAACAACAAACTGTTTCGTCTGTTTGTTTGTTGGTTTGCTTATTTAATGTGTAGATTTTCATTTGGTTTTTACTAATATGCTTATAAATAAGCGGGGATTAAAATGGGGTACGTTATATCTTAAATTAGTAGTGGTATTTATTATTCTGCGTAAATTTGTCACTATGTATGATATATCATAAGATATCACCACCAAACAAAATTAAAAGCATTCTACGTCTCTAAATATTGCATACATTAGTATGCTTGGCAGCTAGTATATAAGACTCCTTTCTTTCTTGTGCATATTATTAAAATTGGTGTTAGATGGACTTAAACCGGCCAAAGATGTAGTAGATAAGTATACTCTCGTAATCTACTAATATACATTGAAATATGTGCTACTAACAATATTATGTCCATAATAATATAAAAATAATAAAAAGCGTCATCTTAGCCCCAAACTAAAGCTTGTACTATCCTCCTTCTTTTTTTTTCCTTTTATTTATTAACCAGGTAACTGATACAATACGTATATACTTTTTTGGATGAAATTTTTTATATAAATTTCCTATGTTCAAATAAATGATTGATTTCCGAAAAAAAAAACGTGATTCCGGAAATTTAGTTATAATTGAAGTAAATTTCGGGTATAGTCACGGCGTACTTCTAGCCTTGTTAATATGTCAACGTGAATTTAATTAATACTGTTCCAGCTTTGACCCAGTTACCCATAAATAGAACTGTGGCACAATTACTCAACAATTATTAGTTCTTGGTGTTTGCAGGTAATCCATTGTTCAGAAGGGTTATTCACACGTCTGCCTTTCATCGTCCTCAAACTTCGAGTTTAAATTTCACTCTACTCTTGGAGCTAAATGGCTTTCAATGTGCTTTCAAACTTTGAACGTTATTCAATCATCAAAAGCCTAGTTTACGCGCTTCTAGTTACTGACCTGCAAAAAATAGCTCAAGTAACTTGTACAGCTTCAGGTTTTGCGTGCAGTTGTAGTTTTTGAAAAGGGCGAGGTGATTTTTTGCTGATTACAAGTATCATATTAATTACTACTAAACGGTAATAGCTACATTACCTGCTACAAAAAAATTTACTGTATACTCACGCCACGCTGACCTGCTAGGTGGTAGGACTTTTCTGGAAAGTTCATCTAGGTAGGTACCACCGGAGCAAATGAGACATTATAACTTAATCTCACAGTCTAGTAGTCTTGTAATATGATGTCTCAGGAAAACGTGCGCAGTTCAGTGTCACGCGAAACTCTATACTAAAGTTCCGAGTGACACTACAACTGATATGGGCAGCGTCGCTTAACATCAAGTGAACGAGTAGTTCGTTATATCATTCGTTAACATTAAAAATACTTGAAGATAGTTCAGATAGTCCAGTCCAACACCAGGAAACTATAGGAACATTGGTGTGGTTGTTTAATATATTTTTATTCATACTCATTTGTATCCGGAGCTTTAGTAAAAAAAAACAACGGCAGTTTTTGAGTTTACAAGATCTTATGTTAGGGATGCTTGACTAGTTTATGCTTTGTTGTTCGACTCAAACTAACAAGGCCATAATTATAATATACGTAAAATGGATTTTCATATAAACATGATGGGAGGTCCCAATAATTCAAGCTTGCTCTGTGTAAAACCAACATTAAGAATTTTTACGCTTTTAAGCCTAATATATTTCGATATTCGAAAGCTTTTATAACTACTTTTAACTTGACTTTGAAGAATAAATTTAGGGCTAGATCGGATTTAAAACGCTTAGAGATTACAATGTGATTTACGATTGTTATTATATTTATTACGAATATGTATTACAAGAGGTGCCTTTATTTTTCACCCGTTATCCCGGGAACTCGGATAAAAAGTATTCTATGTTGTCTTGGGAGTGTAAAAAATCTGTGTGTAAATTATAAAGCTGGGCTGTCTGTGAGTCGCCAACTCGCCACGTTACCTACTGGAAATCACGAGTCAATGGATCACGTATTGGCCCAGTTAGGCACTAAGCTGTTCAACTTTCCCAAAGTTGAAAAGACGCTGGAAAAAGTTACTAAACGGTAACATACATCATGATCATTAAAGTAAAAAATAAACATTGTTTGCGACTTTTTTTAGTTAGTTATCATACCTAATGTTAAAGTGCTGAGGCATTTCGTGGTCGTCGTCGTCTCGTTTCACTCGCTGTTTACCAGTTTTTCCACGAGATCTTTAAATTCTCCGGGATAAAAGTATTTTAGTACATCCGGTCGTATTAGACAATAAGATTTCGAATACCACCACTTACTAAAATAATATGTACCTTATTTTTAGGCAAGTATTTAATAAATTTCTATCTATTCTTTTCCTCTGCGGGCCTCTGTGGCGTGGTGGTTGAGCAGAGGGATAATCACGGAACTATGATCGCGATACAACAGGAAAAAATCCATTCCTAGTTTGAAAATTTCCATTGTCACTATGCAGATAATCAGCGTATTGAAACTATGAAATCCATGAAAATTTGTATTTCTTTTGGTTGCAGTCTAGTAACGTGATCGCCTAGCTGGTAGGTTCATGACTCGGAGGCGGTGGGTTCGATTCCCGCGATAGGACAAGTATTTGCACACATGAAAAAATTAAGCGCAAACACTTGTTCTGTGTAATGGGTGTAAAGGGACCTTCGTGTTCGTAGCTCTTGGAAACATACAGGGAATCCTAGTTAGGGTCCAGGATCTGTGTATGTGATTAACGGTCGTCATTTATTTATTTTTATTTATTTATATATTTATTCTATCCAATAAGTGTATCCAATAGTGTGCAGAATTTTACGTAATTCAGTTCAGTCATTTTTACTCTCATAAAAATTAGTAAGGATTTATATATAGAGATATTTTTATCGACATTACTGAAACCGTTATATAAACTCAATTCTGCAAAAAGAAAAAAGAGGAGTTTAACTTTATTTTTTTAATATTAAGAAATGTTTTATTTTTATTCCCATAAACGTATATATCTGTTTTGCGCTAGTGGTAAAAAGTTTTCTGCCGATGTTAAGTCAAATCTTTACTGTATCCACTGTTACGTTTCTTTATATCGTAAACTTTATACGGATTTTGGGACAGTCTTTGATTCCGTCCCACCATCCTGTCCCACCTCATTAGGAACTCGTAATTAAAACTTTGCAATCTGGCATTCGTTCGTCGTTTTAAAGCACTGGACACACCTGAACGATTGGTGCTACGGCAAGATGAGAACTCTAAGGAGACAAGCTGTAGGTGTACGTATTTGTTGTACGGTTTGTCTATCTGTTCCGTGTCTATTACAGCCTTATTAATAAACACGAACTAGCTTTAGACTAGTTACACCATCTTTTGTCTCTTTCGATTCAGCTAAATATTCCAGTAGCAAAAATAGGACAAAAGCTGAAGTAACTAATCCGAGACTAAAACCCGTTTATTAATAAGGCTGTTAGTGATTTATCTCTTGTGCTAGGTGTCTTTAGATTTAAATGCGTGAATAATAAAATATCAAGTTTTAAAACGGGATGCGTCTGTTGATTCAAAAGCCTAAATCCTTCAAGATTTGCAGATCCGAGAATAAGGTAGCATTTGGTTTCTCATTGAGTTTTAAATTGCCTTTAGTAAAATGTGAGTGACTATTTCATGTATGAATAAATAATAATAATGACGCCCAACGATCACGTGCAATAGATCCTGGAACCTAACTGGGATTCCCGATTGTCGTGTCTAGGGACCCAGGAACCACAAAAACCATGGTCACCACCCAGGCTCAGAACAAATTTGCAGATTTTTTTGTGCACAAATGCTTGTCTTGTCGTAGGAATCGAACCCGCCGCTTGCGGCATATGAGCCGACCTGCTCAACCACCACACCACAGAGGCTGTCAAATCTATTTTTTTTTTTTAACTTTGAAATTTGGGTAGCGTACAAGATGGATGTGGTAGTGGCTATCCTTGTAGCATATTATGTGAAACGCTATTGCGTTTGCAGCTGCGCTGATTGTGCAGGTGATACAAGACTTTAAATCTGACATAAACGCTTTGCAAATTAAAACCAACCTAGCAACACATAAGCGGCAATTTCGCGTGTTATCTTAACACTCTGTTTATTGGGAATCAAATTACATTCATGTTAATTTGGAAACTCTTCAGTGACAGATACCTCTGAGGTTACTATCACATAAACGCGTACAGTGATTTTTTTAGGCATTACCCACGTTGTCTTAGGGAGTAAGCTGACGAGAATGAAAGTTGAAAGTTCTTGGTTCACGTAGATCTCCATTGTCATCACAACAAAGTTAAAAATTTTGTATTATTATGTTGTTATGTCCGGCAAAATGAGAATTTACCATTGTCAAGATGGCGACATTAACATGAAACAAAGCAAAAACAAGTTATACCGGCCGATAGATGGAGCTAAAGAAGTTTTACTTCAGTCGTGTGGTCTAAAGCACACTAGTTTTTATTTTATTTTAGCATGACTGTATCTAAAAGAAATGTGAGACAAATATATTCAAAACTCCCTCTAATGAAAAAAATTAAGCAGATTTCGAATGTAACTTAAAATTTTGCTTTTACTTTGAGCTTCAAATCAATCCTATAAATCTTCTCCAATGTGAACTGATTCACGAGCCCTTAACGTTTGCTTGCCAGCTGCCACTAAAAACTAATTTAAACATTTTTAAGGGTAACACAGCTTCTCCTGCAGTGCATCGTTTCTCAGACCCTATTAGGCCCTTTACGACGCGAACTCAAACATAATATCGCATAATGAATGTCCTATAAATTTCTCATAAAGCATTACATTGTTCAACTTAGTCCATAACGAAAGTCATTAAATTGCAAACTTGCCGAGTACTTGTTCAATTGAAATTTGTTTAAACATTAATTTTGTTCAAGTCAAAGTTCTTGGAATATTACAGCATGCGAAGAAGTGGATAAAGGATGCTCAGAGTAGAGTTGTTTTCGAAATTAAACGTAATATTATAAGAAATTGGCAACTCGTACCAAAAGGAATTATGTTATTGTCATTTAAAAAGTTAGAAGCGAGAATTTGATTTTATTTATTTAACACATTAAGTAACTCCTTTCGTGAGATCTTTCTATATTTATGTAGGACAACTTCGTTAAATTCCTTTATATTATTTTTGTTTCTGATGATTTTCCGCTACATGTCTATTTGTAGCCAGTATAAAAGAAATAGAATAAGATTAATTAAATGACTGACCCGATAGCTCAGTTGGTAGTAACCCTCCCTTCTGAGCTGTAGGTTGTGGGATCGATTCCCACCCAGGACAAACATTTGTGTAATGAACATAGGTGTTTGTTCTATGTCTGGGTGTTATATTGTATTCTATGTATGTATTTACAAAGAAAAAGTATAAAACTATCAGTTTTCTGGTTGCCACAGTACAAGCTTTGCTTAGTTTGGGACTAGATGGCGCTGTGTGGAATGTCCACAAATATTTATTTTATATTATTTAAACATGGTTTGCTTAGTAGATTTTCAACAATATCAGAGAAAAAATGTTAAAGGACGATTAGGATGTTTAGAGCTCATTTTGCCTCATGCGATATTCACATTTTATCAGCGCTATGAATATTCGAACGCCTTATTTACTTCCTACCTTCAAAATTAGAATATATTACGCTAAGCATAAGAGTTAATTTTCCTTTTAATCAAGACACGCTTAATAGTCAACTGCTTTGGATCTTTTCATACTGAATTAATCAATTAATATAGAGATGTCGAGGAGCCAGTTTCTGGGTTCGGGCTAATTATAACTGATTAGATTAATCTCTCGGGATGTAAACGGAAGGTTTCGTCGGTTACATCTTCGCTAAGGGATGTTTGGCGGTTGAAATAAAATATGAATTTTATGCTAAGGTTGAAATTATGCATTAGGTATTTTTCCATAGCCATATTTTTCCATTGCTAGTGAAATTACTGGACAATTGAGACTTTATCATCTGATCTCACAGTCCAGTAATGTTATTAACAGACTATGCTGATGTCTCAGGATGATGTGCGCAGTGCAGTGTCACGTGAAACTTTATAGTTTAGAGTTCTGAGTGACACTATTCTGTTATGGGCGGCCGT
Source organism: Ennomos fuscantarius (assembly GCA_905220475.3). Lineage (NCBI taxonomy): Eukaryota > Metazoa > Arthropoda > Insecta > Lepidoptera > Geometridae > Ennomos > Ennomos fuscantarius. The sequence goes on along the minus strand of HG992037.1, from coordinate 7,021,565 downwards.
ATCGCTTAACATCAGGTGAACGACAAGCTCGTCACATCACGAACATAAAAAAAAAACTTGAAGTACCCATCCAAGCGATTATAATAATAATATCCATGGTTATAATAATAATTATACATATAATAATAATAATATCAATGATTATAATTATTACTATTTGGACTTGTAAACTGTGGCTACTATTATTTATTTTGTGACTGTTTGTACGTATCTAGAACTTTACTAGAACTTACTCATTGGAAATAAGGCAGCAGAAATGTTTAACAAGTTTTTGTCAGTTACTTTAATGCTCCAAGGAAAACACCCTACCATCCTAACGTAGACCATTTCAAATCAGCTATTTTCTCAACACGACGGATTATTTTCCGCTCTTCTATTTTGAAATCGCTCTACGCTAGCTCTGAAGTCAATTTCATACTCTCGACTTAGGTACACGCTAAGATTATATCGTATAACTCAGCTCCTGAACTACATGACTATTCCATTTGTTGCTGGTGGATACTGTGAAATTTTATGTGAAGATATATAAAGAAAATCTTATTTTGTGAGAAAGTTAACGAAAATATTCGAATTTTAAAATTAGAACCTTTTTCCTATTTATCTGCAACATAATCTTGTAAAAATTAAATAAATTGTAATAATTAGGTATTACTTCCGTTTTTTATTGACTGGCCTGATAACTTAGTTCGTAGTAGCTCTGCTATCTGAACTGATGGTCGTTTTCAGTTTCCCTAATTTTTGAGATTTTCAATTTTATGCTATGTAAAGACAGATGATATACTCGCAAGGTCTACACTCTCTCACAAAGCTACTATAGTGTAGTTTGTTTAACATAATAATATTGAAATAGCTCGTGTGCAAGATCAAATAAAAGATTGATCATTTTGCTTTATTCTCATATATACGGCCTCTTATATTTGTATTACCAACTAAACAATCACGTAACTTGATTGCAATAAATAGAAATACAATATTATATGGATTTGACAGTTTCAAATTTCAATACGGACCTTATGTGCATTACGGAGTAATTACGGAAATAATTAGTAATTACGGAAATTTTCTGACATGGAATGAAATTTCTCCTGTTGCATTCAATTAAAGTTCCATAATAACCCCCATGCCTGCTTACGCCTATACGAGAAGGAAGGAAGTAGCTAGTTGTAAGCAGTAAAACTACTTGTCTGATATTATGTAGGCATTGAACTTGATGACAGTTAAGATTGAACCAGCTTATTTCGTTTATTCTCCGTGGCTTGGTACCAGTAGTACTATAGGAATCTACTAATAAATTCTAAAACTTGAAGACATGGATAAAGTGATTACTATTGCATTTTATAAAGGCAATAAAAACAAATCACAGATGCTAAGGAAACCAATGATAATGCTAAAAAATTATGGGCATTTCACATAGCGCCATCTAGCCCAAAACCGAGTAAAAATATGTTTAGTTTCATTCATAAATCTTTATACTTTGCTTACTTTCGCAACGCAACCTTCGATTTACAGCAACCTCTGCTTCTAACTTGGCTATTAATTTGGCACGGCCGCGTCACTGGCTGAGTGCTACTAATATTTTATTTTATATGCACTTGCCGAAGTCTCGCTGTTGAATGTTTTATTAGCTTTAATATTTAAGTGGCACCCTGGAACTTCTCTCATTAACATACTGAATGGCGGTAATTATGTAAGTAAATTATTTATGGTGAAGTTTTCCGTCTATTTTCCTTATTTGGGTTGGTGTCTGGAAAATGTTTCGATGTTTTGGAAGTAAGTTCGGATTATGATAATACTTTGATAGAGTAAAATTAGGTGCAATACTAATAAAAAAGGGGTTAAACTGACTTCAATTGCTTTTATTTCGTACTGAGAAATAACTTTTTTATTCTTTTTATACAGATTCTAATAAAGTTGTAAAATAAATAAATATCAACTATTTGTAAGTTTTTTTTCCTTTTGGTCGCTTAAGGCACCCAGCCGTCAAAAATGGGAGGCAACTAGCTCAAGGGACTCCTAAGGTGCGAGCCTCGGCTTCGGCCGTTGCCGGGATAAGAGGATCGAGAAGACTACCTCCACTGGAAGAGTGGACCCTATTGGAAGTCGCAACCATTCTAGCTAACCTACGGGGGAATGACGTGTTAGTGCTTAATGCCTCAAAGAAGAAAATAGAACAGAGACACAAATATACATAAGTATTATTATTCACAAAATTCGAACCCAAGTCCTTTACTACCTAAGTTAAAATTATGCTCACATGAAAACCCTCCAGTCATAGAATTTTACGCTTCCAAGAATTAAAAATAAAGCCGCCAAAGGACATCCACTCGTAAAGCAAAAAAAAATTTGCCTTGTTAATACTCAACGTTCTCGCCGGACCTAACAGAAGCTCAGAATAAAACGTATGCTAATCCAGTATTTGCATATGACTGGGAAAAATCACTGGCCCATTAAAGAGTGTCGTATCGTACAAAAGTTACTTAGTAACTATTATCTGATCTGTGGTAAAAGGGTATGTTTTATGATCTGGCTGTTCTAGAAATGCGAGGAACCTAGTGGAAATGTGTCAATAAATAAATTTGTATTTGTAAAGATAAAAGCCTCTTTGCAAGATTGGACCATACATTAATATGATATCAATAGAGAAGTCAACTGTATCTTCGTCCGAAATTGTGCCGTAAGCGTTACGCATGTCTAGTAATACAGAAATCTTCGGTGTTACGTGTTATGTAGTGTAGAAATAGTAATGCCTTAGTTAAGTACCTATATACTGCATCTTATCATTGAATATAATAAACAGTCTTAAGTAAGGATTCGTGTGTTTCACTCATTCTCCAACAACGCTCCTATTACAGTTACAACTGCCTATTTTTGGGACATAAGTATTTATATTATACAATTATACATACCTGTATTATGCGGAGTCTATCAGCTGTGGCGAATTTACCGTACGATAGCATACAACTAAAAGGATTGTGGGGGGTAAAATACTGTTAACCATGGCCAAAGAGTGCCATTAAAGGTCTTAGACCCTCTTTGCTTTCCCGTCGTTTGTCATGCAAATATAGACTGAATAATTTATACTAGATTCGTCCCCCGTGAATTACTGGGGTACACATTGTTGGGTAAATCGGATGACACGAGATTCAAGGGTATCACCCACCTAAATAAATAAAGGAGTGAGATCTGGGCGGACCATTAAATGTGGCAATTTACAAAGTAGCTAATTTAACCGGGTGTAAAAATAACATTAATGTCGAATATAGGTAAAACAAGACTGAGTATATAACAGGAACAAATGGTAATCCATTTATACATTTAAGTAACTACATAAATGTATAAATGGATTACCTATGTCATGTTAAACAAATAATTAGAGTGTCATATTGATTAATATATTACTTTTACGACGATATGTTGGTAAAAGCATTAATTTGTTTGTGTTTTTATAAATTAAGTTTGACAGCTTCATGTTCGCATATTTCTCTAGGATTTACTTAACAATAAAAATGGATTGCACTTAACTTAGTTACTTAAATGCCTATGATATGTCGAAACTTTTTCAGGCAAGCATGATCTATTATAATCCGCGTCGAATCTTATCAAGTGAGACAGTGGTCAAATGCAAGCCTATTAAAGGTAAAAAAGAGATTTAGTTGCTAATTCATAAAGGGTGCAAAGGACACTTATTTGATCCTTCGCTTCTATGACTGTATATGAAACATAGCGATTTCCATTACAGTGTATCTAAGAGTAACAAAAGTATTCAAGGTATGTGGTGCCAGTAAATCGAGGTAGTAATTGAGAATGATAATTGAAATTGAAAATAAGAATGAGATTGTCACTGAAATCGCAAAGATGTATCGATTCATGCTTTCAGCCCTTTTATTTACGACAAAGACTCACTTCGTTTCTACACAAACATAAAATCAAAGTGAGGTGGTGTCGTTTATTGATAAATAAAGTCAGCATATTTCTCACTTTCATTGTTCAAGAGACGACTAGCTTGTACAAATCCAGTACAATAACTCATTGTTTCAGCCCACAATGGCGGCGCAAGCGGGTCTTGGCTAATTTAAATTAAATATTTCTCTACCCTCAGCAGCGAAAAACTTAAATACGTTGTAGTTTGTGGGCTGCAACATTGTTCGCATTCATAAAGTGCTTGTTTTATTCTAGGACATAAATAAAAGGATGCTGTCGCATACGTACTCAACTGATTTTGTGTACTTATTTGGTTATTTATTTCCGGAAAGCTAAATTTTTTTGTATACATATTATTTTATCAAAATCGCGGTAAACAATAGAAAAACTTATTTTCTGTCATAACGGGGTACCCATACCAACTTGCTAAAGGAAAAATAAAAATAATTGAGTTAATATAATAGAACTACTTATGGCTAAAATTATTAAAAGCTAGTATGATTACTTTTGAGTGCACCGAACAAACAATTCTTCAATATAAGAAATACCTATTATATAGCTTTAGTATACAGCTTGTTGCGTAAGAAAGTTCAAAAGAAGTTCTTGGGCTACTTGTATAAAATACTGTATATATATTTATATTTTTTTTTTCATAGGCTTTATGATATAAAGAAAGAAATAGCACATGTGTTCAGTGAGTCTCCATTTCAAAAGAATCATATTTTCCAAAAATTGTCTTCGAATCCTATATAATATATAAATTACAGTCCCATTGGATCCCACATCAAGTTTATTGGTTGTATCATCATCGACATAAGTGCTGACTTTCCGACCAATCAACTATTCTTTCCAACCATATACTAGTGTATAATAGTGTATATATAAAATTCAAAGTCGTGACTGACTGACTTATATATCAACGCACACCCTAAATAGCTAGTCTAATGGCCGTTTTCACCGACAATCCCTAAATTTTAGGTAGCCCCTAAGACATTTTAAGGGACACCTGTCAGTAGTTTTGTTTTCACCAACATCTAAGGGACACCTAAGGTCCTAAGGGATCCCCTATTATTAGGGGGCCGCATTTCGGCCCCTTAGTGCTAAGTGACAGTTATTGTATATGCATACATAATATTTGTAATCCCGTGTGAAATGAAAAGTCTTTCAGAGGTATTTGGGAGTTTGGAAGCTACTGAAACAGTGGAATTAATTACGAATCCAAGTTTATTTACACGGCCCCGCATTTACCGTGAAAGACCGGATTTTTTCACTAAATATGATGACCAAGACTCCTTCAAAAGATTTAGGTTATCCAATGATGGTGTTTTATTTTTGTTTGTGAAAATAGAATATCACTTGGAATATACTGATAACAGGTTAATTACTTGTTACTTTCTTTATGTTGTACCTAAAAAATTATAAAAAATAATAAAAAAATTTGATAAATAATAAAAAAATTATACTTGTATGAATGTATGCTATAAATATAGATAAGTAGGTATGTACCTATATCATATATCAATCAAAATTAAATACCTATTACTTACTTACCTACAATAATAATAATAATAAAATCAATAAATAGAATAATTAATTGAATCAATTATTTGATTTAGTTAGCATCAGTATTATAGGTACCCATAATATGTATATCTATGAGATCGTTGGGCGTTATTATAAATAATATTATTTTTATTATAATAAACAATAATAATAATTAATATTATTAATAATAATAATTAATATTATTGGTATTAATAATTAGTATTATTGATAATAATCATTAATATTATTAATAATTATTATTATTCTATATAATTATTATTATTATATATAATTAATATTATTAATAATTATTATTATTATTTACAATTAATTAACAATCAATTATTATATTACTAATAATATAATAATTATTATTATCAATAATAAATATTAATAATAACAATAATTATTTCTATAAATAATTATAAAAAATATTATTTATGTTAATTATTTTCTATTATTAATGATAATAGAAAATAATCACACGCAAAATTAACCTAAAAATTTGCTGTCCATTGTCATTATTTCATTACGTCATTTTTTTAGCAATGGTATTCAGCAGCCATAATTTTATGTATTAATATTTAGTTTTTATAACGCAATCTTGGTAAAAAAACTGTGTTTTACCTAGAATAAAGCAAATTATTCAATAATCTTCATGTGTTATCCCAAAATATTAGTAAAAAAACTTAATCGGTAAATGTACGTTTGTTAAATCCCTACTTTCGGATACTTACGTAAGTGGCCCTTACTTAGGTATCCCTTAGCTTAGTGAAAATGGATTTAGGTAAGTGACTGTTCTAAGAGACCCCTTAGCTTAAGGGAACCTTAGTTACGTAGCAGTTAAGGATTCATTGGTGAAAACGGGCATTAGAGACTTGGAATTTGGAAGGTGTATTCTTTGTAAAGTGTAGGTATCTTTTTGAAATTATACCTCCCTTAAGAGGCATTTCCCCCCTTGTGGTTGAATTTATCTATGAAAAATTTTCATTTTTCGTTTCCTATAGGACACGCGGGTGAAGCCGTGGGCCGAAGCTGGTAATGTATATAGGTTATTTCTGAGTTCTTTAAAGACGGTTTTTTAACTATATAGAATACTTATCGTGAGTTCTGATACACTATAACTGACATACAGATGCAAAAATCAATGTTACATTACAAAGGCGTATAATAAATGCATTTTGACTGTGTTTCAAGCGCAAGATCCTTAAATACAAGCTGTCAACTTCAAGCACCTATTAGGTCTAATACATAAATAGCTTAAATGTGTTAAAATCGCACTAAGTTACCAAGTCCTCCAGCGTCTAAGTGTGTATTAATTGCATTAGACTGTACTACCGAAGTTGTTTAAACTATGCAAGCTCTGGCCTAGAAAAAGTTCGCTCGGTATTTCAGCAGCGAATTAAACTTTTTAATAGACATTTTTGTCATTTATGTGCACCTATTTAAGTTTTTAGTTCAGTGGGAACGAGGGCGAGACTCGCTTAACACTTTAAAAAGTGACATTATAAGTAACACAAAGCCTTTAAATAGAATTTATAAAAGGTAGCTCTTTCAATAGAAGACTGCAGCGAAGTTCTATTTACCTTTTAAATTCCTAAATATAAGTAAATCTGATACCCAACTATTATTTTATCAAACAACAGTTATCATTATTTGCTGTTTGATAATGTTATTTTGATGTTAATATGGATACCACACGAAGTACCTATACATATCAGCTGTACAATGTTCAGTCTAATGACAAGGAGAATAGGAGCCAAAATACGATAGCAGTTATTGCGTCAGTAGCATCAAGATAAACAAACTCACACAAGCGTAAGTGTTACGCTATTATTACGTCGTCATATGAGTGAATATAGGCACAGTCCGTTATTTCTTTATATCACTGCGGTGCTGTCATTAGGTCAGTGCCGAGGTTAACAACTTTATCGGTCTTTCTTTTAGTGAAATAACAGAACAACAGTGATATTTGTTACTAAATAAATAGAAAACGAGTGTAAAATCACAAGAAAGTTGGCAAGGAATGCCAAGTAACTGTAAAATAATTTAGCAAGTGCCAAGAAACAGTAAACATCTGATAGCAAGTGCTCACACTGTTGACTTCTTTATCATTCAGAGAAATAGTGAAATAGTTGCAAGTAGTGAAACATGGCTGTGTCACAAACTACTAAATTACTGTCAGCGTTGTGTAGAAGTAATATAAACTTGCGAGCCCTTTCGACCACATGTTCTAAAAATGCCAAAGTGCCTTTCAACTGGGAAGATCCACTGAATTTAGATGGACAATTACACGACGACGAAAAGGCGATGCGGAACTCGTTCAAAGCTTATTGTAACGAGAAACTGCTACCAAGGATCGTTGACGCGAACAGGAATGAAGTCTTTGATCGGGAAATTTACAAGGAATTGGGTGAGTTAGGGGTGCTTGGATGCACAATAAAAGGGTACGGATGTTCCGGAGTCTCTTACGTTACATACGGGCTTCTTACTAGAGAATTGGATGGTGTAGATTCCGCTTATAGATCCGCAATGAGTGTGCAGAGTAGTTTAGCTATGGGCGCAATTTACATGTACGGATCAGAGGAGCAAAAACAAAAGTTCCTTCCAAAAATGGCTAAAGGGGAACTTGTTGGGTGTTTCGGATTGACCGAGCCAAACTTTGGAAGTGACGCTGGAGGATTAGTTACCAGGGCTAAATACGACGATAACAGTAAGACTTACATTCTATCTGGCTCCAAAACTTGGATAACGAACTCTCCAATAGCCGACGTCCTTGTGGTATGGGCGAAAAATGACAAAGATCAAGTGCGTGGATTTATAGTCGAACGATCGCAAGTAAAAAAAGGTTTGGATACGCCAAAAATCAATGGCAAATTTTCTCTGAGAGCATCGGCTACTGGCATGATATTGCTCGACGAAGTGGCTATACCGGAGGAGAATTTATTGCCGAACGTAGTGGGTCTGAAGGGGCCGTTCGGATGTCTCAATAACGCGAGATACGGGATCGCCTGGGGCGCGCTCGGTGCTGCTGAAACATGTTTGCGGATCGCCCGTCAGTACACATTAGATAGGAAACAATTTGGTAAACCGCTTGCTTCGAATCAGCTCATACAGAAGAAGCTGGCTGACATGTTGACAGAGATAAGCATCGGGTACCAGGCGTGTCTGAGGGTTGGACGCCTAATAGATGAAGGTAAAGCTGCTCATGAGATGGTGTCCCTAATTAAAAGGAATAACTGTGGAAAGGCCTTGGATATCGCAAGGGTTGCAAGGGATATGCTTGGAGGTAACGGGGTATCGGACGAGTACCATATAATCAGGCATGTTATGAACCTTGAAGCGGTGAACACCTACGAAGGCACTCACGATATTCACGGTTTAATATTAGGTAGAGGCATCACAGGTATTCCAGCTTTTTAGATATCATTTTACCTTACTTATATAATTTTATGGTGTAAATTTGTACAGAGATTGTTTGCATTTATAAAACTGGTCTGATCAAAGATTTATAAATAAAAACCTTATCATGTAATGAAAATGTTTATCTGAGTTTACACTGTCACCACTTACAAGATAGAAACAAGATTGTTTTCTTTCTTTGACTTTGATTCTTTTGTTTTCACTCGTAATCATTATCTATTTGTATAACTTAGTAATAAATTATTACCATTCATCTTCTTAGAAACACCCCATTTCTTATAAACACGTGTAAGATACGATAATTATAAGTAGCTATATAGCGAACCAACCCATAAAATACTTGTAACACGAAACATGAAACAAGACATTCTGACAGCATATCAAATAAAATTGAGAACGTTCCTCATTATTATCATAATCAAATGAAAATCCAAATTAATACGCAGCTACTCGTCTTGTTACACTGACCTCGTATTATGTTTAGAGAAAGTAATTGAAACCAGCAGAAGCGGTTCAGTAACCATAATATATTGTAAAGAAGCTTCGTTTCCACGGTCTTATAAGTACAAAGAAAAATTTGAGCTGAGGTAAATATCCGGCCAATACATTATTGTTGTTGCAAACCGGTACATTATTGTTGCAAGAAAATAGCACTGGTTAGTTACAACTATTACACGGCTAAAACTCACGAGATACAGTCGAATAACTCGACCGGTGTTCGGGCAATAAAGATGCCCATCCTCAAGGAGTTTTAGCCGTGTAATAGTTGTAAGTTATGAGTACTACTCACGTCAGTTTCTATAATACACTGGTTAGTTACCCAACTACTTGATAGTTATGTACTTTTGTAAAATAGCCTCATCATTTCATTGCAGAGTTGAAATAATGTGCTATGATGTAATATAGCGCCATTTTTTAAACGATGTTGATGTTAAAATATTCAGTTTTATAATTTCACTATTATTATACTACTACATGGTTTCACCCGCTAAGTACCCGTTTTCCCACGGAAACTATTAATTTTCCGGGATAAAAAGTATCCATTTTATCCTCATTAATTATAAGCAAACAATGTGAAAAAATTCGTATATATCAGTTCAGCTGTTTTAGCGTGAAAGGCAGATAAAGAAACAAAAAATAAAACAAACCAACAATACAAGCAAACAGACAGCGTTCAATATTTGATTTTAGCTGCGACGTTATTTGCCTTATACTAGAGTAGATTAGCGACTACGCTAAAACATATCCGGCGAAAAAATATACGCCACGTTTCTAGAAAAACTCTTTGTATACAAAACCCTAACCTTAAACGATATCATAAAATACTTATGCAATAACGCGCACTCGAGTGTTTCCCTACTTCTTATGAGTATTAATCACGTCTAAATATCACGTTTTCATCTGAAATACAATTATTGTGTATATTATCAGTGTTGAATTAAATGAACGGTTAAGACACGATAGCTGACAGACTTGCCATTTCAATTTACTAATTGTAAGAGCTATATATGTCACTAGTTCTCCAGTGGAACTTATCTCGCAGGGAAACACCAAAAATAGCTTTCTCCATAGCACGCTGCGCGATTTTGAGATTACTAATAAAGCCAACAGTAAGAGACCACGTCTCACTACACCTCAACTATATGTACGATACCTCAAAAAAAATTCAAAAAAATACTTATAATTAGCACTGTTGTAGTCTCTGTGTCAAAATTCCATAGATACTTTGAAATTTCTCGTGATATACCTATATCGGATATGTTAAATACTCGCGAGAATATCTAAGTGATTTTAGTCGCCATACTCTTGAATTGGTCCACTTGGGGACCACTCTTCTATAATTGTAATGAATCGATACAAAAAATGCTAGACCATAAACATTTCGATTGATTTTCTTTAAAATATAATCTTAAAGTACCTACGTAAGGCATTTTTTTTTTGTTTTGTTTTGGCTTTACACTTTTGTGTATTTAGCCAGTGTCAAGTAATTGATAATTTCTCAAGTTAATTAATATTATGTATATTTGTGTCAAGTCAAGTCACAGACCAAGTCATCAAGTCAAATCATAGTGTAGTCTAGTCAAGTCATACTCCTAGTAAAGTGGTGGCAACTTTACTAGAAGCTTCTGTGGAGTTTTATAAAGAACACGAAAATAAACGTTTCACCATCATTATACCACTTTCCCACACTCATGCCTGTAATCCAGCACTTAACGAATAAAATGTCACCAATTTTATGCACTAACACTGAAAATAACAAAAGTTTTGGAAAATAATACAATGCGGTGACGCGATCTTTTTCGTTTTCCCGCCAAAACTCCAAATATAATCTTAAGATACCTACGTAAGGCATATTTTTTTGTTTTGTTTTGGCTTTACACTTTTGTGTATTTAGCCAGTGTCAAGTGTTGATAATTTCTTAAGTTAATTAATATTATATAGTCAAGTCAACTCAAGTCACAGTGCAAGTCATCAAGTCAAGGTCAAGTCATAGTCTAGTCAAGTCATACTCCTAGTAAAGTGGTGGCAACTTTACCAGAAGCTTGTATGGAGTTTTGGAAACAACACGAAAAGAAACATTTCACCATCATTATACCACTTTCCCACACTCATGCCTGTAATCCAACACTAAACGAATAAAATGCCACCAATTTTATGCACTAACACTGAAAATAACATAAGTTTTGGAAAATAATACAATGCGGCGACACGATCTTTTTCGTTTTCCCGCCAAAACCCCCAAGTAGCCTTGTGTAGGTCGTGAACGACCTAGTTCAAAAGAGCGCTCCTTTGAGCGAACGACGCAAACTAGGTGTCGGTTGCGTCTGATTTTAGTTCGTTCGTTCTTTGACCGACCGACTTGCGGCGAGCGGCGGCGAGAGAGCCGCGCTCCCCAGCGCGCCGCGCTCCGAGGCGCGTTTCGCGAGCGGGAGAGAGCGATGATCGTACATATCATTCTTACTTAGAATATTTTAAATATTGATTACATAAATGATAGTTAATTTTAAAGTCTTTTTTTCTTTAACAAACATTAAGAATACCTACATAGTTTTAATAAATACTTACTTAATATTATTATTATTCATCGAAACTAAGTACCTAGGTATATCATATTTTTAGTAGGTACTTACCTAGTATAATATGTTTATATCATTACCTAAGTAGACTGAGTACCTATAGGTACTAATAAAAAAATGTTTTTTTCTTCAATACCATGCAATGGCATTAATATAATGAATTAATATGCAATTGTACCTATTTAGTAGTTATTACAACAGAAGCTATAACAATTTATAAACAAAATAGAGCATAGTAGTAGATGTAACTACAGCTCTTTGGCTGTTGCGAACTAAGTAGGTCGCTCTTGCGGGACCAGGCAAGAGATCGCTGAGAGCAATCGTCTTACCCGCTCTCAGTCCTGCCGCGAACTAGTGAACTAGAAGAACGACCTAGTTCACCGACGACCTGCGAACTAAAAGGAGCGCTCCCTGTCGCGAACTAAAATGCGCAAGGCTACCCCCAAGGCATATTTTTTTTAATGTTTTGGCTCCACACCTCTGTGTATTTAGCCAGTGTCAAGTAATTGATAATTTATCAAGTTAATGATATATGGAAACATATGAAATATGTGTCCAGTCACAGTCGAAGTCATCAAGTCAAGTCATAGTCAAGTCAGTCTAGTCAAAGTCATACTCCTAGTAAAGTGGTGGCAACTTTATTTGAAGCTTCTATGGAGTTTTGGAAACAACACGAAAAGAAACGTTTCACCATCATTATACCATTTTCCCACACTCACGCATATAATTCAGCACTTAACGAATAGAATGCCACCAATTTTATGCACTAACACTGAAAATTACACAAGTTTCGTAAAATAATACAATGCGGTGACGCAATCTTTTTCGCGTTCCCGCCAAAACTCAAGGCATATTTTATTTTGTATGCACCACAGTGTGTAACCTTCTTGGCACCAAAGGTTTTCTTCCTTCATTCATTTTTATTCTTCCGCATTGTATTATTTTCTGGTGGTATAAACTGGTGGCATTCTATTCGTTAAGTGCTGGATTACAGGCGTGAGTGTGGGAAAATGGTATAATGATGGTAAAACGTTTCTTTTCGTGTTGTTTCCAAAACTCCATAGAAGCTTCAAGTAAAGTTGTCACCACTTTACTAGGAGTATGACTTGACTAGACTAGACTATGACTTAACTTGATGACTTGGACTGTGACTTGACTTGACACACTATATGATATTAATTAACTTGAGATATATCAATTACTTAACACTGGCTAAATACACAAAAGTGTGGAGCCAAAACCAAACAAAAAAAAAAACGATGTTTTACCGCCATCTTTGACAAACGCCATGGTCGCCATGATAGTTTAGTGTTTGAGTGTTGAGAGTATAAACGTACCTATGTATTTTGCTTAGAATCAAAAAATTGAACTGTAACAATACCATACTTTTCTGAATTATCGTAACCAATTTTCTAATGTTGTGTATCCACAAGTGGCCAAAGCTCCAATTACCAAAACTACGTAATTATTTATTAATTATTGTAAGAGGGGAAACTATTCGGCAAATGGTATTTTACGCTATTATTTGAATACTTAATACCATTAAAGAATTATTCCGTTGTCAACTAATCACTTTTGCTATGCCTTTGGTGAGTATTTAAAATCTACAAAAAAAAAATCAATTTGATATTTATTTGTTTTAATAAGACGGCAATTCGGCAAGGGAATACTGCGCGTCAAAAGGAGGCTGTTATTATGGCACGTAAGTTTAGTATGGAACGGACAATTCATTGTTTCATCAAATATCAAGTTTACAAAAATCAAATTTCATTTAAAGTATGTTTTTTTTATTCAATAAAGTAGCTTTTATCTAACTACGGAAAACCCCCACCTTAAAAAACATGAATGCGTAGATTAAATAAGCACAAACGATAAGTTTGTACGTTTATTTTATATTTACAGAGTATACAAGGTGGAATTTAATTCGTTCTTTTCCTTTAATGTATGTATTCAGTCCATGATATAGAACGCTCCCATATAACTAAATAAAAAATATATTTATGAAACAAAACTTAAATCTAGGTATTAACTGCAAATTTAAATTCTAAAGCAAAGCCTTGCGACATTGAACAAAGCAGGTGTTTTATTGCTAAAGAAATATTTACAAAGCAATCAGCTGGTGCCGGCGCTCTGTGTACCGTTAAATAGACATTTCGGCTGTCATGCAGTTATTTTAGGAGGCTCTAAAAACAAAACTTTTTTTTAAATTGGATCTTGTACGAATATTCTATAGCATGGTCTTAGTACATACATTTGAAGAAAAAAGTGAATTAAATTCCACTGTGTATAGCGATCTGATTTAAAAAGATCACTGAATCTTTAAGGGTTGTTGGCAATCCGATGTGGGATGGTAAAGCCTTCTTGTATGACTTTTTCTTCGTTGTCCGAATCCGTACATATTGTTATATAATAGTTGATATGATGCACTTCGTAATTTTATATACCCAGTACAATAACTCAATTTTAAACACTTATATAATAATATCATTTCGATTTGTATGATAAAATTCTTTGATATTGGCTTTGTCTTTTAGATATGAACATATATAGGGCATTTAATAAAACAGGGTAACGTTTGAGAAGCCAGGTAAGAAAAACATCAATTAATAAAATAATTAAAGAAAGAACTAAAGAAGAAAGAAAAACATTTTTTGAAATTACGATGAAATAAAATAATATCATAAAATAAAATCCACTATTTTTTTACTGAAATAAGCGAAACGAACGAATAAGCACAGATTTAGACAGACACTTTACAAAAGTCCAGTCCACAAAAATTACTTACAAACCGAAATGGATAAAAACAAAGCACGGACCCAGGTGTCGTGGTAATGCAGATTTAAAAAAAGACTACGTACGTACAAAACGCATAAGCAAAAACTATTTACAAAGTCTTATCCACAAAAAACTAACTAACTGAAATAGACAAAGACTACGTAACGAAACGCATAAGCACAGGAGCGTGAAAACGAGCATTGTTGTCACGAAACACCTACTAAAATATCACTTTATTGCTCATGATGATCGCTGTTATTGTTTATTGGATATGTTATAAGCTCGGTAGTGGTTCTGCATACGAATTATCTAATCTGAAAAGGGGTTGGTGTTAATATTATTGTTAAGATTAAGCACGTATATCTACTTCTTATAAAATGAAGTAGCGTTTTAAACATATTTCATCTGATATATGTGTTGTATGTCGAACTGACAATAGCATAACCTATGGTTATAAACTACGTTGGTAGTTATTAAAAAAATATTACAACTTCACAATAAAATCAGACTTTAATAATTTAAACAGAAAATAACAATTTTACTCAATTAAATTAAATAACAGAAAAATATGAATCGCGATGGTACAACGTCTGTCTATTCCCGGAGCTCGAGCGAAAGTGGCCGACCGCTGATCACGCGATCGTTGAGCTCGGCGCGCCCCTCCACGCTGGTCTCCATCACTCTGACGCAGGCCACGCCCTCTGTCTTCGATTTTAGACCTTACTCGGCCTCTCCTGACAGCGGTGCGTCCTCGCACGCAGATGGATCAGAGTGGGATGGCGGATGCTGCTGCAGGACTTCAGGCTCACGACATGAAGTAGCTGGTCTGTGAACATCCACTTCCACATCTTGGCGCTCATGGCTACGTGATGACTCATCAGTAGCACATTTTTCGACATCATCATTGTCATCTGAAAGACATAGCTTGCATTAGTTAAATGATCTTATACTAGTAAGCTGAAAAAGAACCAAAATAAGATCATTCTCCAAAAGTTCGGCATATTCCCTCGTCAGGAATATCCAGGATGACACGTCACCCTCATCGAGCCCGTTAGGTCACTCGGCAACAGGCTCTGCCCTACAGGCGGCCACCAACTCCATGGTCCTCTCCAGGGTGTGTACTAAAGTACTCGAGGGCCACCAGCATTGTAAGAGTGCAAAAGAAAACTCATGCAAGACGGCATAGTATACCAACCAACTGCATTACAATAAATAGGCCACTCAAGAGTAAATTAGATGACACCAGCATTACCAAATGCTCTAGGACGCAGGAAAAACACCTCAAACGTTCAACAACGCGAGATCACTGCTCCAGCGTTCCACAAACGCGAGCCAACAACACCTCAAACGTTCAACAACGCGAGATCACTGCTCCAGCGTTCCACAAACGCGAGCCAATATACACCTCAAACGTTCAACAACGCGAGATCACTGCTCCAGCGTTCCACAAACGCGAGCCAATATACACCTCAAACGTTTGACAACGTGAGATAACTGCTCCAGCGTTCCACAAACGCGAGCCAATATACACCTCAAACGTTTGACAACGTGAGATAACTGCTCCAGCGTTCCACAAACGCGAGCCAATATACACCTCAAACGTTCAACAACGTGAGATAACTGCTCCAGCGTTCCACAAACGCGAGCCAATAAAACAAAACATTAAAAGCAAAACAAAAGCAACTCCAAACGTCATACTGACCTTCAAAAAATATTGCACATACATCTGGGGTCCACTCCCCGCGCCATAGCACAATGTGCTCTGCAGCAGCTTGCGTGGTTTTGCCATAGGAGCCAGCGATTAATTTAAGTTCATACCGACCACGTGGCAGAACTTGCGTGACGATGTATGGGCCGCGCATGCAGGAGTCCATCTTGCCCGTAGCCTGGCTCGGTTTTCTTACAAACACCAGGTCATTTTTCTCATACGCGCGGGGTGTCTGGCGCCGTTTGTTGATTCGAGTGTCTTGGCGAGAGCGATTCTCGTCTAGAAGCTGTGACGCACGCTGTCGGGCAAGCTCGCGCAAAGCTTCGCGATTAGGACTCGACGCATCCAATGCCACATCTCGCACCAGAGATCGTATGACGGGAGTCGTACCATCACTGCCAATCAACAAATTTAAAGGTGTACATTTTATCGACTTTTGCACAGTAATGTTCAAGGTGAGCTGTAATTTCCACAAAATATTTGACCAACTTTCTTGCCTAAAATTAGCCTCAACACGAATCATATTCATGACTGTACGGCAATACCGCTCAACTTGTCCATTACTTTGGTGCATTTCAGGAGTAATGAAATGTAGATCACAACCAAGTTCTCTAATCCAATTTACAAAAACAGAACTCTCATACATTCGACCACGGTCTACAATTAACAATTTGGGTGGGCCAAACAAAGAAATAGCATTTTCAAAAATCTTTTTCAGTTCACTTGCATCTTGTTTGTGTATAGGATACAGAAGACAGTATTTAGTGAATGCGTCTACAATAAGAACGACATACTTGAAACCGTTCGAGGCCGGAAGTGGCCCTAGGACATCACTGTGCACAGTATCGAATGGTGTACTTGGCTTGTGCCACGATTCGATAGGTTGCAAAGGCTGACGTGGAACCTTTTTGTGAGAGATACACACAACACAGTGCTGTATGTACTTCCGCACAAACATACGCAATTTCGGAAACCAGAAATGTTTCAGTATCAGTTCGGTAGTCTTTTCTACACCAATGTGCTGATGTTCATCGTGAAAAACACGGAGTAGGCTAAGGCGATGACCTTTAGGTATATAGCACAACAAACGTTGTTGTTCGCCTACTACATCCATCTTGTAATAAAGAATGTCATTGCGTTTGACATACCGAGATGAATCTAGGTCACCGTCTTTGAGCTTTTGCAACAAATTTTGAGTTTCTTAGTCAGCGGCCTGCGCTATCTGGGCCCAGTTTAGTGGTCTACGAATTTCACAAACATTAACAGGATTTCGGCTTAGAAAATCGGCATGAGATAACGCAGCTCCTTTTCGATACTCAAGCTCAAAGTCGTAGTCTTGTAGAAACATCCACCACCGAGCAATCCGCGGTAGTAGATCCTTCTTACGTTGAGTCAATTTAAGGGCATTACAATCTGTGATTACTTTAAATTTTGAACCGATAAGGTAATGTCGAAAATGTTGCAAAGCCTTCACAACGGCCAACGTTTCTAACTCATATGAGTGATAACGTGATTCTGCCCCTTGAGTAACTTTGCTAAAATAGGCAACTGGACGCTTATGTCCATTATCGTGAGTTTGGAGCAAAACAGCACCGTAACCTTGCGCAGACGCATCGGTGTGTACTTCGGTGGGGAGAGACGTGTCAAAAATTGCTAGTACTGGCTCACTAGTTAGCCGCTCAATAATATCTTTACGGACGCTCTCTTGTTCCTCACCCCATCTGAATGGTACACCTTTGCGAGTTAGGTTGGCAATGCATGCTGTTTTCAATGAATAACCGGGAATGTATCGTCTAAAGTAACCCGCGAGGCCTAAAAACTGTCTAACCTCTTTGACATTGCTTGGTACTCGCGTGTTAACTAAGGCTTCCACTTTATGCTCGCTCGGTCTCACCTGACCATTACTAATCGTTCGACCCAAGTACTCTATTTCACTCGTAAGAAATTTGCATTTCTTAAGGTTGATAGAAAATCCCGCCTTTGTCAGAGTCCCTAGAACGTCGCGTAGAGTCTGTAAGCCTTCCTCAATAGTATCGCTCGGTAATAATACGTCATCAATATACACGCAAACTCTACCTGCTTCTATATAGGAACGCAAAGTATTTGAAATTATTCGTTGATAAACGACAGGAGCATTAGCAAGACCATATGGCATCTTAAGGTACTCATAATGTCCCTCTGGTGTTACAAACCCAGTTCCATGAATAGAGTCACTATCCAAGCTAATCTGATGAAACCCAGTAGCCATGTCTAAACTCGTAAACAATTTGGCTTTGCCAAGACGATCGATATGATCGTCGATCAACGGCAGTGGATAGTGATCCTTCACGGTGTTTGCATTCAAAGCCCGAAAGTCTACGCACAACCTATCGCTACCATCTTTCTTCTTTACCAGAAGTATTGGGCTTGAAAACTCAGACTCCGATTCGCGTATTATTTGTTTATCTAACAAGTCCTTAATGATTTCTCTAACATGCAACTTTTCATCATGAGACATCTTGTAAGGTCGATAAACTACTGGAGTCTCGTTATGTAAACGAATGTGCATGGAACCAGTGTTCACAGAAGTGGTCGCTGTACCAACTACAAGATAATCCGCGAACTCGTTAATTACGCTTATCAAACGCTTTCTATCTTCGCCTACCAACGGTGAATCGATCGGTAATGGTTCATCTAACATAACCTCGAAAACATAATCAACTCGCGTTAATCGTTGTACGCCGCGTGTTCTAGTGTACGTGACCCCGTCTCTGTTTAATACATCGGTACCAACGATAACTGGCGTATTCATGAATCGGTCAGAGACAACATGAAAATCGACTTCGAGGGTAATCTCAGGAAACTCAACCGTTAAAGTAGTACAGTAAGAAGACTCTACCTCCTGACTACCAATACCGCGTAAGACACGAAACGAAGGCACCTGAGTGCATTGAAAATGCTTAGCGACGGATTCAGATATCAGTGAAATAGTCGACCCACTATCTATCAGAATATCAACGGGAATGCCCTGTATTACTGCGGTTGCAATATCATTTTGTTTAAATGTGTCAACCATTTCTCGACAAAAATTTACAGTTGACTTACCACGTGACTCAGCACGTTGTTTTGCAAAACAGTCTTCTACCTTATGACCTATCTTTTTGCAAAAACCACACGGCTCTGATTTAGACGTCAACTTATTCGAATTTGAAGTACTTGCACCTGAATTATCACCGCCTAACCTCACACGCTTGGGACACGACTGCTGCTTATGACCTAAGCCATTACAGTTAAAACATTTAATAGTCCTCGAATCACTATACTCGCGTTTTCGCGAGTTTTGTTGCACATGACCTTTACGAAAAACACCACGAGTTCGAACGGGTGTAATCTGATCAGGTTTCACATAGATGGACAAAAAACTCACTAAATTGTCTGGCAAAAGCTTAGCGTTTGTAGCAGCTGCACGAATTTGAGGATCAGTAACACCACGTATAACTATCGCTACAATTAACTCATCACTCAAACCGTTAACAATGCGTAACCGTAACAATGAACGCCTAGCGTATTCTGCATACGTGGGGTAGTTATCCGAATCAGTTTTCATAACATCAAATAAAATGTTAGCGATATCTACCCGTATAGGGCACAATGCCTTAAATTCACGCTTGAAATTTGACCAACTACGATCGTTGCTAACCCACTCGTAGAGCCACGACCTCGCATCACCTTTCAAACAATTACCTATACGTGCTAAACACTCACGATCATCCCATCTATTTAGTTTTCGCACGTGATCAATTTCACTACACCACGAATCAAAATCGTGCAGAGACGGATCGAAATTCGAAATAAATACGTGGTTCGATCTTACCGGCATGGCATCAATAGCATTAACGAGCTTTTCAGTTACTTCGCTTATAACCATATCCGCGGTGGGCAGAGGCGTGCTTGAACGTGGCACGGACAGGTCCAGACTTGCAGGGTACGACTCGGCGCTCGACGGCGCAGTTAGCTGGCCAGACGGCTCGCACGTCGCGGCTAGCGCCGGAGCATCCGGTGTGAGCGCCGGTAAGGCGCGCGATGTACTCGCAACAACACTTGCACTGCGTGTCCTGGAATCTTCCAAAACATTTAAGCGGCTTATAATCGTTTGAAGCTGGGCTTCTAAACCAGGAATAGACGTACGATCTCGCTTACGACTTTTACGTTTACTACTCTCAGCCATAGCTTATAAAATTAAAGCGAAAATTAATTAAAAAAGAAAAGATTAAAAAATTAAAGATTACAACAGCAAAAGCAAAACACTACTTAAAATCAGAATAACCAAGTCAGAACGGAGTAAGATCTCACTTCTGAGGTTATAAACTACGTTGGTAGTTATTAAAAAAATATTACAACTTCACAATAAAATCAGACTTTAATAATTTAAACAGAAAATAACAATTTTACTCAATTAAATTAAATAACAGAAAAATATGAATCGCGATGGTACAACGTCTGTCTATTCCCGGAGCTCGAGCGAAAGTGGCCGACCGCTGATCACGCGATCGTTGAGCTCGGCGCGCCCCTCCACGCTGGTCTCCATCACTCTGACGCAGGCCACGCCCTCTGTCTTCGATTTTAGACCTTACTCTATATATACAGGTTGTGCTAACTGACAATAGCATAAACTATATATACATAATTATACGTCTATATAATTATAATGTACCTAATTGCCCGGTAACGCTGTAATGGCCAGTGACAATGTAAAGGTTGGTAGAGACTACAGCATCAGTTCGTTCAAAAATACAACTCCGAAATTCAGAAGTAGCGTAGCCCCAACTACAGCGATATATCAGTTAGCATAACCTATATATAGGTTATGCTATTGTCAGTTCGACAACGTGCTGACTGCCGGTGACTCTTATTGTAATGTCAAATT
The DNA here is from genome assembly GCA_905220475.3 of Ennomos fuscantarius. NCBI lineage: Eukaryota > Metazoa > Arthropoda > Insecta > Lepidoptera > Geometridae > Ennomos > Ennomos fuscantarius. The sequence goes on along the minus strand of HG992037.1, from coordinate 7,000,210 downwards.
TTATCAGCAATCTTTAAAGTATAACTGCACTTACTCCCTAAAATACACCCAAGATATCTGTGAATCCAGTGCCAATCACAACTCTTGAATATATTAATGGAGGCGAGAACACAGGTGGCTTGCTCTATTTGCGGAAGGTGTCTCGATGGATTCCATACTATTGTTAGTTGCAGACTTGCCCATAAATAAGTTAACTTTAGAATTTCGTCGCATCTCAGAAGTCAACTTTGCTTTAATAATCATTATGACAAAATAGGTAGAAATGAATGAAATATTTACTTGGTTTACTAGCTGCATATAATTTGGTAAAGATTCTTTTAGTAAAGAGTATAAGCGATTATGCGATTTATAGGTAACATTGTATGGTATAATTTTAGTTTTACATTTTAGTGTATTTTCCACTCAGGTCACAAGCGTGGCTTGGCGGCAGCACGTGCAAATTTCAAATCGACGCACTATAGTTCGATACCCTCAGCTCCTGCATCAATGAATTTTCAAACGGGTTTTGCACATGTTGGCTCATGATTTTTTCTTCGTAAGAACAAAGAAAAATCTTGGGGAAACAGGCATAAACAAGAATCATAAAATTCGAGAAAAGTGTTATCCACTAACACGCACTTAACCAATGCGCTAGATTATGCCAAACACTCTCTCTCAGAGAATGCCTGTATCACAGCAAAGGGAACGGATGGTATCACGACAATGAAAACGAAATTCTCCAAAACTTTCTAAATTGGCAATGAAATCAAATTATGCAATGTAGTAACCATAAAGTAAATATTCAACTAATGATAAACGCACGCAATTGACGATATCGCACGTGGCAATGTAGTTCTTAAGTTATTTAGGGGTTATAGAAAAGTTTGAATGTGTTTCGCGAAGCATACACTTCGATCGATGATACATAATAACAATAATAATAATAATGCCCAACGATCAAATACATAGATTCTGGACCCTAACTACGATTCCCTGTGTCTAGAGACCCAGGAACTACGAAGAACAGGGTCCCACAACACCCAAACACAGAACAAGTATTTAATTTTGCACTTTTTTTTCTATGCACAAATAATTAATAATTGTCTTGCCGTGGAATTCGAACCCGTCGCCTCAGGGTTATGAGCTGACATGCTCAACCACTACACTGGCTGTCAATAAGATTGTGGGGAGACGATGGATGCAGGAGGCAACCTGCAGCCATTCAAAGTACTGCTGTGTGGAGGAGGCCTATATTCAGCAGTTTTCAAGGTGTTGATGATGATGACCTACATAAAAACCTCTCATTAAAATTAAGTAATAATAGGTCTTTACCTATGAAATTGCCGTATTGCAGTACAGACTTTTTCAAACAAAAATAAGTTTTGATTGGCTATGAATTCTAAATTCAAATTAATTTTGTTTTAAAAATATGACATTCTATTTACAATATAAGTCTTTTGTTTATTGATTAGCGTTGTATTTTCATTACATTTCAACATTTTTCCTCATAATGGATACTTTGAAATTTCGTGTAATTATGGAATATGAGTTCCGTCGTGGCACCAACGCGGCACAAACGACACGTAACATCAACGACGTTTACGGAGAGAACTGTACAAACGAACGTACAACCCGTTATTGGTTTGCTCGGTTCCGTTCTAGGAATTTTGATTTGAAAAATGAACCTCGTGGTCGTCCGGAAACTTTGGTCAACAATGATGAATTAAAGGCGATTGTGGAAGCTGATGAATCTCAATCTACAGCTGAGCTGGCAGCAGCTTTTGATGTTAGCATCAAAACAATATTGGTCCATTTGCGACAGATTGGTAAGATAAAAAAGCTTTATAGATGGGTGCCCCACGAACTTAACGATCGCCAGCGCAACGTACGCGTCGAGACTTGCCTTACGCTGCTTAACAGGCACAGAAATGAGGGAATTTTGAACTGAATTGTTACGTGCGACGAAAAATGGATTCTTTTTGATAATCGAAAGCGCTCAGCAAGTTGGTTAGATCCTGGTTCGGTACCAAAGCAATGTGCAAAACGAAAAATGGCCCCTAGAAAGGTGATGGTCACAGTTTGGTGGTCTAGTGCTGGTGTGATTCATCATAGCTTTTTACAAAACGGCGAGAGCATTACTGCAGATGTGTACATTGAAGAACTGACCACAATGATGGCGAAACTCGCACGTCTGCAACCAGCTTTGGTCCATCGGTCGTCTCCACTGCTACTTCACGACAACGCGCGACCCCATACTGCACAACAGACCGTCTCTAAGCTGCATGAGTTGGGTTTGGAAGCTCTCCCTCATCCGCCATACTCACCAGATCTTGCGCCTACCGACTATTACTTTTTCCAAAATTTGGACAACTTTTTAGCGGGAAAAAAATTCAATTCCCGAGAGGCAGTACAAAACGCCTTTGAAGAGTTTGTTGTCTCCCGTCCTGCTGATTTTTTCAAGAAGGGCATCCATAAACTGCCACAGCGTTGGCAAAGATGCATTGATTGCAGGGGTGATTACTTTGAATAAAAGAAATAAATAAGTTCGAAAAAAAAATACTTTAACTTTTTTCAAACAAAACGGCAATTTCATAGGTAAAGACCTAATATCTACTATCACCAACACAACATTCATCAGACAAGCGTCGAACGCACTCAGTAATTTTGAAAATGAAAGCATCAATTGCAAGCTTCATGTGTAATGGCTAACGTCATGGAACCGGTGCAGTTATCAATAAAATATTGCGGGTAGCCGTGAAATATTTACGTTCTCATTAGCCAGGCTTTCATGCGCACCTGTAACGTACTGCGGGCAATGCTAGATTGTGATAAAGCATGCATGTGTTTGGTTGTACGCTACCAAATAATCTCAACCTATTTGATTTCTAATGCTACATTATATCATACATCTTTCTTATCATTAAAAATACTTTTAATTTACTTGTTATATATATTTAAATTATATTTGACAGCCTCTGTGGTGTGGTGGTTGAGCAGGTCGGTTCATAACCCGGAGGCGGCGGGTTTGACTCCCGCGACAGGACAAGTATTTGTGCAACGAAAAAAAAAGTGCAAATACTTGTTCTGAGTCTGTGTGATGTGGGACCATGATCCTCGTAGTTTCTGGGTCCCTAGACACAGGGAATCCTAGTTAAGATCCAAGACTATGTAACTATTACAATCGTTGGGCATTATTATTATTAGATAAGAATAAGTGCAAAATAGATTTAATCAACAACATTTTTCCGACCAAATTTTTAATCTATGTCTAGCCGAACTGCCAGGCTTTAGACGGGTTAACTCTAGAGGGCGACCCGTTTATAACAAAAGTTTGCAACAGCGTGCGTCGTAACAGCGTCCTTCGCAAATACATAGAGCTCCCAAGATTGACACTAGCATCAAAATTATGCTACATTCATGCCCATCTGTACTAATGTTCGCACTTTTTCCTCTTTGACATACCCATATGTATTGCAGTAGGTAAGTCATAGAGGGATAAGTGTGAACTTAGGATTTTTCAAACTTGAGTGCAGACAGGCATTTGTTTACTTTTGCGAATAACTACGTTAGCATTAGCAATAGCAGTTTCCTAAACGTGATCTTTACCTACTTCTAGCTATTAGGCTTGGCTTCGAACTCTTTAACTTTAGAAGAAGATTGACAGTCGCAATTGTAATGTAGCTCTGCGCCCAGATGGAGGGACGGCAAATTTAAGCGAGACAGGTATTGTATAAGCAGCTGGAAGAGTAAAGCTGGGTGAATATTGAGCTCTGTGAAGTGCTTTGGGATTCACAGAAACTTATGCCTAGATGGAGATGAAGCAATTTTGTGCAAATTTTAATTATTACCCTGCCGTCTGAATTGTGGGTTGTGGGTTCGATTCCTACCCAGGACAAACATTTGTGTGATAAACTATGTATGTATTTACAAAAAAGTATTATAGTAAGCAAAGTATTGTATCAGTTATCTGGTTACCATTGTACAAGCTTTGCTTGGTTTGGGGCTGGATGGCGCTTGTGAAATGTCCACAAATATTATTATTATTCATCAGCAAACGCTTTTTTCTTAGTATTTTGTTACTACAGTGCACTGTAGTTACAGATCATTTTCCAACGCTTATCGGCATCCAAATCATCGCTTATGTGTCATTACTTCACTACCCTAAACTGGTTGACACATCGCAAACCAATCCTGCGCGACACGCTGCATTTCACTAATTAACTCCTTGTTCAGCGAACGTGCTTCACATGACACTTGGTGGAATACGAGTGTGTCATTTTTAACCTTAATTGTATGTCAAAATGTCACAAATGTTGATTAGAGCCTACACGTGATATTCAAGCTTTAAGAAAATTAATGGGAACAAAGATAAGACGAGATAGCAATGTATTAATACAACACAAAGATATTCCCGATCACTATAGCTACTAGCTTTTAAAATAAATTCATCACACTAATATTATAAAGTCGAAAGTTTGTATGTGTGTATGTTTGTTACACTTTCACGCTCAAACGGCTCAATGGATTTGAATGAAATTCGGTACCAAGATAGCTTATAGCTGGATTAATTACCTTTTTATCCGCTGGTGAAAGCGCGGCGTGCCACTAGTATTCAATAAACAGTTGGTTTCGGACATCAAATAAACTTAAAATATGAAACCTTTTTTGTATTTAAAAAACTTTATATTTTGTTCTAGTTATAGAGGCAATTTTAGAAACTGTAATAAGTATGCAAATTGCGTCTGAAGTCTGCTCATATTTCGATGGAAAAAAGAATTACCAACACAAGTGGTGACTAACGACCGCCACTAGTACAGAGTCTGTACAACAGACATTCCATCAAAAGTTCCAGATTCCAGTGATTGAACGCAATGCTCCATAAAGCAGCGGCTTTATGGAGCATTCTCGAGTAAAAACGTAAACAGGTTATTGTAAACTACGAATAGACTTTTCTATCCCACAACGCACGTTGTTTTTCACCAAACTTTTCACATTTCCGTTAGAGAAATAGAACAGTTGGAAAAGTTTATCGTAATTTGCATCTCACTCCGCCAGATCTGAATCACAATGAGCCACGAAAAGCAATTAATACTTGAAGTAGCCTGATTCCGGTTTAAAACTAAGTGCTCTTTTGAATTTTCATCCTAATTTACATCTAATCAGATCTATAGGAGACTTCTTCTAGAGATGTGTATTTTTCTTAGAAATTCTCGGGTCTTATGCTTGAATCGTTTGGCTTTGACCGCAACTTATTTGAGGAAAAAGGATGCTGAAATTCAAAGTGCTAGTGGGGTTCACTTAACATATAAGATTATACACGTGTATAAAGAGTATTTGGGAGTTCTTCCGGTCTTATTTTTTATAGTAAATCAGCCAAAAAATTGAACCGTACTCCTCTTTATCGAATCTTTGATCTATGTAATTCGATTGATTTATATAGATAATATGCAACTTGCTGACTTGCCCTTGCTTTGCATGGGTTTTATTTTATGCCTTAATTCTAATTAAGGCATAGAATAAAACCCGTGCAGAAGAAATTTCCTTTCATTATTTTTTTCTTTTTTCTCATTATTTCCTATTTCATCTTTCTCCAGTAGGAAAACCATTATAAAAATGCCTGTAACTCCTTTCTGGATGAACCAATTTATGTGAAACAAACGCAAGAGTCTACTCAGAACTACAAAAGAAAAAAAATATCCAAACAGCATCAAATGAAAACTCAAAAACGATATTTTTGAGTTGTATTTGTTGAAAATACATTTTTCTATATTTTCTTTCATGTGCAGATTTTACCTTGAGTTTTGTTACAATTAAAAGCATTATATATTCACTGTCACTGCTAATCCCTTAAATGATGAGCCTAAAACAATATCAGGTATGAAGTTAGATAGATAAATACCTATCTATAAATACAAATTAATATCCTGAAGGAGGTCATAAACCGATACCATTAGCATTACGATGCAAATTACTTTAAATCCTGATCCTAATCGCTGTTTAAACTTGGTACATTTAACGCACAGTATAAATAGAGTGAGTACTAGAGTACTCACTCTTATTTTAGAGACCTGCAAAAGTAGACTTCTGAAGGTCTCTAAAATAAAACGATACGTTAGTCAAGTAGGATAAAGATGATTTCCAAGGGTTCATTGCGGGTGTATGTGAGAGAACTTTAGTGAAATTAAAGTGTAAACTTTAAATGGACGTGCGATGCTTAAAAAAAACAAATCATCTAGTTTCAAATCAACTTCATCTACTCGTGGTCATTCTGTTAGATAATCAACGAGGCTATTTTGACCAATAGATTGTGTGACGAGGGACGAGCCAATGTCCAGTGACGAGCTGTAGCGTCACCGGCGCAAATAGATTCTGCGATCGCTAATCCTCCGATAACGGTCTCAAGTAAAAAATGAAGCCAAGTTTTCCGGCGCTCTACTATTCTTGGCCATGGTGGGAGTAATGTTAGCAGGGCAGAGGACACAAATAATCTTCAGGCTACCTAAACCAAAACCCAAGATGAAAACGGCCAGGACACGAGTTGCGGAAAGTGGCTGGATGCAAAGAGCTGAAGATTGAGCTCAGTGACGTGTTATCGGAGAGGCCTACGTCCAGTGGATAAGGGTAGTATAATGTTGATATTCATACATTTAAAAAATAATGCAATGCAGTATCATGATTGTGTGGCTACATAACAGCTCAATGAACAATTGACATTGAGTGCTTATGCATAATCGTGAACCTAGTCTACTCTTCCAAAGTATACATTGCGTTTTAAGGCAATAGCCCATTTCCACGGAAAGCCATCCAAGGACCTCGTTTAGTACACAATGGGATTGCTTGTTTAATTTTAACAATTACCATATTTTTTGAGTTAACATCTGTTGGTTTACCCCTTTTAAAGATTTTAATTATGATTTTAGGCGGGCCTTTTAAGAGTGACCCCGAAATCACAATAAAAGAAAAAAGGCAAAAGATTTAATCTGGTGATATTTTTTACCGTCTTTATACAAAACGTTCTTTTTTATAACACACGAATATTAAACATGTAGTTGATTTTCTTCGTTGAGTATTACACTCACTCCGTCTCACCTTTTTGGGGTGGAAATCTAGCCAAAAGCACTGCACGTTATAATATTCCGTTATAATATTCATTTAAATGTATTATCTGTTTTATATTAATTTATGTGTATAACGATAAAACTCCACTTCAGGTATGTTCATCTCTAATTACTATTTTAATTCTTCAATGTTCTTCTTTTAATCTCTTTACAATCTCTTACTTTACATCTCTTTAGGCTCTTTACAAAAAAAAATATCCTCGACTGTGTAGTTTACGATATGGATCAAACAGAGCAAGCACTAAGTTACGCTTGGCGCACACTTGATGAATTAGTGCAGTATTGAGAACACTATTTAAAGCTCACTATACACTCGTGAGATAAAGATAAATCCGTCTGTTTCATATACATTGCAAGCAAAAGTGAGACTTTGAGGTCAGTTAATTACTTAAGCAGAATGTTAATATAACGTACACGAATAAAAAGGTATTCAGTGGCAGAGTCTGTAAAACCAAAAACGAATCTACTATTCAATACAAAATACTAAAGTATCGGATTGAGAATATTTATCTTTTAAAGAACGAATTGAGTTTACCACAGAGCTCATTTTAGTTTTTTCGTTCATCTAAAGAGTAAGAAAAAAAAATACGAGTGGATAAGTTACCAAATTTTTTTACTCCACCATTTTTTTTTCTACTGATACTTTTCATCCAAAGTTTATCTGGAAGACTGCTCATTGTGACATTAGTACATTAAATTTATTTTATTCCCGCATATTGTATACTAGTTGCGCCCCGGTTTCACCCGCGAATAAAAAATATTTTAATTATTTGCTCATCCCACGGGAAAATTTCACTTTTATAAGATGAAATGTTGCTTATATGCTAATCCAGTGTATAAGCTATTTTTGTACCGAATTTCATCCAAATCCATTCAGCCGTTTGGGCATGAAGGAGTAACAAACATACACACATACAAACTTTGGACTTTATAATATTAGTGTGATTTCATTGATGATAGAATAATATATCTATTTATCTAATACCTTATAATGTTGCTAGTTGCGAATCTAGTAACTAATAAAAGATATCTAACTAATTTATTTAGTACTATATTAAGTATTTTAAAATAGAATCCAAACATTTTCAAGCAACTGAAACTTACATAAACCTTTTCTATTACCTTATAAGCACTCTACATTAAAATGACGCCGTTGAAGTTTAAAGTCATTTTTCTCGAAACTATCAATTTGACAGTTAAACCCTTTTTATTCTCAACCCTTCAATTTCATTCGGACTAACCAACAAAGGCGATCTGCAAAGAAAGTTCTGCCAACGCATCAGAAGTGTAGGTAGACTTACCCAGTTAGAGCAATAACGCTAGTACTTTAATAATTTGTTTTACCTGACCCGCAGCAATAAAACTTAGCCATGTTTGATCGTTTAAAGCGTTCCTAACACTAAAGGCAGTATGTATGCCATTGTACGTGGGTGCAGTACAGGGGTGTTGCCCACCACATCTTGTTGCGGTTTTATCCGTACCAAGTTGTTAATGTCTCAGGTTTTGTGCTGCACGCTTGTTCATTCTGTCGAGCTTCTTACGTGATACAATTTTGTATTTGCTAGGACGTGAGACTATTCCTCTGGTTGCGATTCCACGTTTCTCTAAATGAATATATGATTGCCTTTATTTTATAATGGGCCAAGTGCTTTTATTCCTTAAAATTACGAGTATTACTGAAATCAAACCACCTACTACTTACTAAACTATCTACAAAAATCAAACATATAGACATACTAGCTGTATGTTGACCTGAGGACAGATCAAATATTACAGTCCAATAGTCCAATCCAATAGTCCAAATATCAGAAGATCCAACATACTGGCTCACTTCCTGGTAGAGATAAATTGAAACGAAAAGATGTTCCAGTTGCAGGAAAAATATTAATGGTTACTTATTCTCTTAGTAAAATCTTTTGAGTTTTAGATTAAAACAATAATTATCGGACTACTGAAAAATCGCCTCTTAGTAAAATCAATAAATCCAATAAAATAAAGAAAAATTTGTAATATTATTTGCTTGAAAGAAAACTAACTAGAGTCTTCTAGTAACTTATTAAATATCAATTCGTTCTTTAAAACATTGTTCCATTCAGAACTAGGTCATCTTGCATAATGTAATGTACTTACCTATTCTACCGGGGTCATAAAGCTCAGGCAAGCCCAAATAAATCTCAAAACGCACTGAAAATGTTCAGCGCGGCCTTAGAGCATAGTATTAGTTGAAACTTTTTGCTGATAAGTAATACAAACAGCAGGGTAGTTGAAAAAGTAAGTTCGCGTAAAAACATTGGTTTGGAAGGTCGCCAGGATATGGCGACTAGGCTACAACTTATAAACAGTAAGGGCAGTTATGAAACCGCGTCCTTCAACTCACGGGCTCAGGCGCTCTTGCAACTAAGCTATAGTTGGGTTCCCTAGTGGCTGTGATAGGCGTTTAGTGCTATATTTTTGTGATGACATGTATAACTGTACATGCCTAATAAATTGAAGATTTTGGGATTATTATATCCAGCCGTTCAATACACAGTCATACCTAATCACTGTTAGCCATAGGACCCACTTTCGCACGAAATATTGCAAAACTAAAGACATCATAAACACTTTCATACGAACGTAGCGAGATATATTACGTTTTTCGTATATGAAAAATGGAGCCATTGCAATTTCTACTTTTCAAAACGCAAGCTATCTTTTGCCCAAACTGCTTATACAGTGTGCCTGGTTGTCCGCAGTGGGTACAATGAGTTCTGGATTATGTCAATGACCTATGAATATCGGTTTTTGGCGTAGGGCTTAGTTATTATGCTTAGGAAAGATTGGAATCTGATTCATTGACTTCTATCACTCGGATTATAATATGGTTTTTTGCATGATATGATTTGTTTGGTAATAGCTGTAACGTTATACTAGACTAGAATGCTTTGATCATGTTTAAACAAAAATAAGTAACTTATGACTCTACCGATTTTATATTGTAAGTTTTTTATTACTAACCTCGTCATTATCACCACCATCATCATCATCCCCATCATCAATCCATGATGTACATCTCACTAACGCTTTCAGTTATGTCGTGATCTTTCGAAAAAAAAATCAAAAGTTTCATTGATTAAATGAACGTTCAATGAGAAATTAATATAGTTTAAAAAACAATAACAAAAAACAATATTTTTGTGTTTTTTTTAAAGTTAATGATGTGACTAGAGAGTCGTTTGCCTGATGTTAAGCGATACGGCCGCCCAGAGACATCAACACAGTATTGTAATAAGATTACTCGACTGTGAGATCAGGTTATAAAGTCTCATTTGCCCAGTAATTTCACTAGCTACAGTGCCCTTCAAACCGGAACACAGTAGTGCTTGTACACTACTATTTTGTTGCAATATATTTGATATTGTTTTACGTTCTAGATACTTTATGGTAATTGCGACAAGTGATCGGTGTTCAGCAAACTTTGTCTACATAGTGTCACAAAAACGGATTGTTGCTTAAAATTTAATCCTGAAATGGCAACACTGCCGCCGTCGGCATCGCCGTGTCAAGTGTAGAGCGCATCGTTAGCAAGAGAGTTTCTTTTGTCTCGAGCTTCGCTTGTTACCGTCGCCTGAGTCTGTGACCCGCCCGTGGCCTTGTTTTACTATTCATTGGGCTCCTTACAAAAGGTAGTACGATTGTTTAGTGTAATGAGACTATAAAATGTAAGTTAGGTGCTCTTTAGGGCCCGTTTGTTTACCGTAGTCACGAAAAATGTATCTGTCGGCAGGAACGGGTAGTGGGTAGGTTGCAACCTATATAACTATAGGCCTTCAGCATGTCCACACCGCGCCGTGTCTGGAACAAGAATGATCCGTAGTACACCGAGCGCTCCTTTTTTATAGCCAGACGGGTAGGGGCGCCATGACAGTTGCCGGTGCTGCCACTGTAATAAACTTAATGCCGCCACAGGGTAAATTACGGTACTCGATCGCTGTGCATAGAGTTTATAACTGGACGTTGCCGCCGTCATATCTATGCTTTTGTTATAAAATAAATTAATTTTTATAGAAATCTATAGAAAACTAAACAAAGTTAAATTATTCTGATTTTGCTTATATTACCATTATGGATGCTTTACTTAAGGTCCAACGATGACATACATTGATCCTGGATACTAACTTAGATTCCTTGTATCTAGGGACCTATGAACTACGAAGAGATAATCGCGGTAGCCCCGCAGAAGCCATTATAAAAAGTTGAAGTTGAAGTGAAGTACGAAGAGATATCATTTTGCGTTTTTTTTCCTGTGCACAAATAATTATCTGGTCCCGGGAATCAAACTTGCCGCCTCCTAGCTATGAGCTGACCTGCTCAACCAATACACCACAGAAGCTATATGTGTTACATTTGTGATCGTTGAGCGTTATTTATTTATTTATCGACGTAGTCTATGACAGCCACCGTATCATATCGATACTATTTAAATATTTTTTTTAGATACTAGAAATAACCTCTCATGCCTCACTCAACAACCTCAAGCCTCAAGCAGAATCACAGTAAGGACGTTAAATTTTCATATAAAACCTAATACCAGACCCAACCTATCTCAATTTAAAAGCTTGCTTTACGACCGAAATACGGGCTGGGCACGATTCTGGACATGTACATGATTAAAAAAAACAGGTATTATGAATCTAAATAACTTTTAGCTATCTCCGTAGTGGTTAAATATTTTAGCCGATTTGTGTTGATACCCTAGGGTGGCAAAGACCGGAAGCTCATGTTGTCCAAAATTTATCAGAGCACGGTCGATACGACGCATGACTAAAATCTTGGTACTTATTTGCCATAAAGAATCATTAAATTCTTGCATTCTTAAAACTTCTTTACGCACGCTTGACTTGGGGGTAAGCTGGTGAGGCGAACGGAAGTTGATAGGGAGATATACTTATAAACGAGATATACTTATAGTGAAGATAGAAAGAAAAACATCGTTTCGTATATTACTATAGGGCCAAAAGAGATGGAGCTAAAGAAGTCTTATTTCAATTGTGTGGTCTAAAGCTCTCTCGTTTATTTGTAGGTAGCGTAGCATTTAGTGGCAGTTGATATTAGATAATTTAAAGATTAAAGCCACTTATTGAAATAATTTAATGAAATAAACATATAATTGTTCTATTTGATATCATTAGTTTTACAATAAAGTTAATATTTTGGAAGCTGAAGTAACAAGCTTTTTAAATATAAAAATACTGACACCTTGCCTCACTTGCCTACACGAAAACTACATTCGTATTTAATAGTCCCTGCAAAACTTTAATTATGTAAATAAAATACTGCATTATATCGCACAGATCGTTTTTACGACTAGTTATAAAACCATCTTGTGAAAGTAGTCCCCAGAGTAATAAATAGAGCATTCACTGGGCGCGTGTAACTGGGGCATCTTTGCTTAAAAATTCAATATGGCTAAACGTACTTACACAGCGGGATATATCACACGGAAGCAATTTGAACACCTCTCTGCCGGGCACTAAAGGTTATTTATGGTAAGCCTGTCTTCAGTGGATCGGCTCGCATTGAGTTCACTAAGATTTTCTGCACTAAAGGTTGCTAGCAGGCCTATATCTCTTATAATGCATTAGATGCGTACAAAATATAGCGTATGTACTACGTATAGACAGGTTATTTATTATTCTTCATACTATTGATATGTAGGCAAATTTTACAGATTTGGCTCAATTTTTATTAAAAACTTAGCATGCACCGCGTGAGGCATTATGTATAGATAGGGTAATCAATAAAAAGCTTTAAAATAACACATTTTCTTGGGCGGTAGGTGTGAAAAAAGTAACAACTATTTTTAAAAAGCTCTCACTTTATTAATTGAATAAAAACATAAATCATAATCAAAAGTGTAAAATATATGCATATTTGCATGCAATAGCTCACCTCACCTGCCAGTAAGTGTTATTATCCTCTATAAAGGTTAAACTTTTACTAATATTTCACTTCACTACTCTTCACTGAACTTTATGCATTAACAAAATGGATGCCATACAAGAGTCTTTAAACCAAATGATGTGTGCCTTTAATAGGCGTTTGGACTCTATAGAGGGACAGCTGCCAAAGACTCAACCACTTAGCGAGCCTGAGAGTGTTGCTGCAGAGCTTTCATCTTTCAAGGCTTTTGTGCTAATGTCATTTCGGGCTCTTCAAAGCCAGATTGCAGGCTAGTCAAGTTGATGCTGTTGAGATGCGTGGAAGGCGAAAAATTCTTCTGCTACATGGCCTTCCTGAAGTGGAAAAAGAAGAAACTTCATTTATTCTTGTGAAAGCAGTGTTAGAGAGGTTAAAACTTAGTAATTTTAAAATTAAAGATATCAGCAGATGTCATAGAATGGGCCGTTTTACTTCTACTGGAAAGCCGCGCCCCATACTCTTCAAGTTGCGCGATGTGTCGCTCCGTGACAAAATCTGGTCTTCCAAGACAAACTTGAAGGGGTCAGGCGTAACACTGTCAGAGTTCTTGACGAAGACTAGGCACGATGTTTTCTTGGCGGCTCGCCAGCGTTTTGGCGTCACGAAATGCTGGACAAGGGAGGGCTGTGTGTTTGTGCTCGGGCCTGATGGCACTCGTCACCGTGTAAGTTGTGTCAGCGAGCTGGACAAAATTTCTTCCAAGAAGGCCCATGCGCCGGCAGCTGTTTCCTCTAAAGAAGCAGTGGCGGTCGTTAAGGCGGCTGCGGTTGTCAAGGAGGCGGCGGTCGTCAAGGAGGCGGCGGTCGTCAAGGAGGCGACAGTCAAGGAAGCCGCGGACGCCAAGGAGGCCACGGCTGCAACGAAGTCCAGACGTGCAGCCACGATGAAGAAGTAAGGGACGTCGCGATCGCGACTCAAAAATGTATATCTAAGTTCATTTAGATGTAGTTTGCCTCCATATACCGGCTCAGTACAGGGTAGGCTAACAATACTTTAATTATTGTAACCCCACTGCAAAGTTATTATTTTTTTCTTTACCGTCACTTCACTGTTTTTTCTTTTTTGGATAACATTTACTAATTGTATTGAATCTTGGTGGTTTCTGCGGTAATTTTACCACAGTGTCGTCAATGTCTCGTACTAAGATGATAGTTGTTTCCAACTTGTCAGTGACGTTTTAGTACATCGTTGACTTATTGATGACAGTTTCCAATGGTTATGTCATTGTTGTCAGTGTCACAGTGCCAATTTAATTTTTTTTTTCCCGTAGGCACATGTCACAGATTAGAAGGAAACAATTGACTCTTTGGGTTATCCACAGACTAGGCTAAAAATGAGGTAACTTAGATTGGCTTTGCTAAATTGTGTTCCATTTTACGTGGTGGTTTTCAAGGAAAATTAGCTACCCTGTTTATAAATATATAAAATAATTCTTTTTTCGTTATTTTATCCTAATTTTAGTATTAATGCAACATTCGATTGCTGGTATTTGGAAATGATTGTTTTCTTTTTTATTATATTAGATAGCATTTTCGTTCTTGTTGATAGTCTTGAACAGAATTTGGAGAAAGTTTTAAACCTGTTATTAAAATCTGTTCTATACGTTAAATAACACTGGCGGGGTTTTTTTGGATACATATAACTTTAGTTTTTTGTAGATAATTAGCTATATGGTATTATCGTATATTATATATTATTGTATTGTATTATTGGTAGGTATTGATATTTAATTCTATGTTAACCAATTACAATAGTGACAGCGATTGTTCCGAATTTGTCTCCTGCACCTCGTCAAGCGAGAACAGTGATGATAGTTTCGTTAGCATACCAACTCTTTCTAGTAGTATTGAGTCCTTTGTTGGTGATGTCCCAAAAAACTTTAATGTTATCCATATCAACGCGCAAAGTATCCCGGCTCACTATCCTGATATGCTGGCGTCTTTTGAACATAAAAATATTCATGCTATTTTAATTTCAGAGTCGTGGTTGAAGCCCTGTTTACCTACTACCTCGTACTCCTTACCTGGTTTCATACTGTTGCGTAATGATCGTATTGGTAGTGGAGGTGGTGGCGTTGCCATATATCTGCGTGCTCACTTTCCCTACTCTATCTTGAGTATGTCAGTGCAACCCCCTCCACACGATGCCGGTGAGCACCTTCTAATTGAAGTTACTCTTTCTCATACCAAGGTGCTTTTAGGAGTTTACTACTGTCCTTCTCTTCGCATTAGTTTTTTCTCTTCCTTTGAAAAACTTCTACAAGATCACACTCCTTCTTACGGTCATAATATTATTCTGGGAGATTTTAATACTTGCTTGCTTAAACGCGACTCCCGTTCGTCCTCTTTTGAATCGGTTATCAGGGCTAATAACTTGACCATACTACCACTCAACGCTACGCATCATTTCCCTCACTCTGCTCCATCTCTCCTTGACCTTATTCTTGTTTCATCTACTAGCCACGTTGTTAAGCATGGTCAATGTTCGGCTGATAATTTTTCCTGTCATGATCTACTTTTTCTTTCTTATAAAATTCGCCCGCCTAAGCTAAAGCCAAAAGTTCTTTTACTGCGCAATTTTGGTGGTATTGACTTAGAATGTTTGCGTAAGGATGCTCTTGACCTTGATTGGTCAGCTGTCAGAAACGGAGTTTCGATGGACGAAAAAATTGAAGGTTTCAACCGTACTTTGATGAAATTGTATGACGTCCATGCGCCGATCCGACCTGTCAAGATGAAACATCTTCCGGCACCTTGGCTTACGCCTGATATAAGAGCTGCTATGCATAAAAAACTAGTAGCTAAGGCTAAGCTCAAATGTCGACCCACAGATCATAACAAAGAGCAATACGTAAAGCGTCGTAATCACTGTAATAGAGTTTGTAGGAATGCACAGCGCCAGCACGTTCATAAGTCAGTTGAAAACGAGGACTCTGCCAAGGTGTGGAAATTCCTTAGGTCGATGGGAGTGGGAAAGTCTCGTCAAGATGATATTCCTAAAAATATTAATATAGATTTATTAAACCGTCACTTTTCTACGTCTGCCAATTTTCATGGCCCTGTAAAGTCAGCTACACTCCATTATCTCTCTTCTATTCCTCCTCCCGACCATTCTGCTTTTTCTTTTAGTCAATTTAGCGATTGTGACGTTAAGAGAAGTATTTCTTCCATCGCATCCAACGCCGTCGGCAGTGATAGCATCAGTCGTAAGATGATTTTACCCATACTGGATGAAGTCATTCATATTATCACATATATTCTCAACTTCTCCGTATCCTGTGGCACCTTTCCATCATTATGGAAAGAAGCCCTAATTACTCCTCTTCCAAAAAAAGCTAATCCATCCTCGTACTCTGAATTCCGCCCCATTTCCGTTCTCCCATTTTTGTCAAAAGTATTAGAGCGCCTCGTTCATCAGCAACTTTCCTCCTTTCTGAATAGGAACGCTCTCCTTGACCCCTTCCAATCCGGTTTTCGACCTGGTCACAGCACCGTCACTGCATTGGTTAAGATTACTGACGATATCCGGTATGGTATGAGTAACGGACAACTGACTGTTTTATCACTACTTGACTTCAGTAACGCGTTAACCAACGTTGACTTCGATGTCTTGCTTGGTATTCTTCGCACTCTTAACGTATCTCCTATTGCTATTGACTGGTTCCATAGTTACCTGCATGGGCGCCGGCAGCGTATTCGCATTGAGGATACGCTTTCATCCTGGTGTGATACCCAGGCTGGTGTTCCTCAGGGCGGCGTTTTGTCTCCTTTACTTTTTGCAATCTTTATTAATTCAATATCCCAGCAATTATCTTCTTCCTACCATCTCTATGCAGACGACTTACAAATCTACACTCAAGCACCTCTGGATCAACTTCACTTTGCTATCGATACAATAAATAATGATTTTAGACGCATTTCGAGCTGGAGTAGATCATATGGTCTTGATGTCACTCCTTTAAAAACGCAAGTCATAGTCATCGGCAGTTCCAGGATGATATCCAAAATTGACTGGTTCCGCCTCCCACAAGTTCTGTTTGACGGCACCAGCATTAACATTAGCGAAACGGTCAAGAACCTGGGAGTGATCTTTGATAGAACGCTATCGTGGGGTCCTCAGCTGGGCGAGGTCAGCCGAAAAGTGTTCGCCTCAGCAGCATCACTTCGTAGGCTGCGCAACTTTCTACCAATTACCACCAAAACTGCTCTTGCACAGTCACTTCTTCTTCCTATTCTGGACTACGCAGACTCCTGCTATCTGGACTTGACCCAAGAACAACTTAATAAACTTGAGCGCTTACAAAATTTTTGCATACGGTTCGTATTTGGTTTGCGCAAGTATGACCATATTTCCGAATTTCGCAACAAGCTCAACTGGTTACCAATCCGCCGTCGCCGGGATGCTCATTTTCTCTCTCTACTTTATAGTGTACTGTTCATCCCCTCCACCCCTCTATATCTCAAAGAACGTTTCGTATTTCTCCACCTTAGCCATGCTCGCTCTCTTCGTTCCACCAACACCCTTCAATTACAAATGCCTGTTCATGCTTCAGCAGTGTATGACCACTCCTACACTGTACAAGCTGTCCGTTTATGGAATGCGCTACCCATAAATATTCGTCACGCTAAGTCTATCGCCATCTTTAAAGACATGGTGAGGAAACATTTCTTATCGGAACAGTCCTAGTTTTGCTTAGAATTTGTCAATGATCTATCAATTTAATTTTATTTATATATCTATTATATATATATATACTATTTTTATATATTATATATATATATATTCATATACATGTAATATATGTATTACATATATCGTATTATTATATTATATGGTATTAGTATGTATTATAAGTTTAGTATTGATTGTTTTTTTTTTTTTTATATTTGAGGTGATTATACCTAATTATTGTTATTTATAGTATGTAAGTTGTAACAACACCGACCGCAATTTTATTCCTTTATTTCCTGTCCATCCTAAGGTAGCCTGGAAGAAATCGCTTAATGTGATAAGGCCGCCCTTTGTTCTACCATTTTTGTAAGTTTTTTTTAATGTGCGTTTTTATGTATAAGTTGGTGTTCAATAAAGTGTTATTGTATTGTATTGTATTGTATTTCTAAAGGAATGTAAATCTAATTACAAATTCGTTCCGCGAGGATCCTATTTACATAAGTAATCATTAGTTTGAACTGCCGATGTCAAGCTAAGACAAGGCACGTCAGACGCCTATCAGAACTGTTCGCCGTCAAAGCCAACTTCAGACAAATCTTTAAAATAGGCCTTAATTAATGTGAAATTAATTTAGCATAGGGATGTTATTCGTTTAAACAATCATTCGGCATGTAGCTGGTGGCGCGTATTCTGTTAATTATTTTTAGTGTACCGCATTATGTTAAATAATAATAATAATAACTCCCAATGATCACATACACAGACCCTGGACCCTAACTAGGATTCCCAATGTCTAGGGGCCCAGGAATGCGGACCAGCACCTCTACCACGTAACCGTTCTGGGAATCGGCTTCGCCTGTCATCCTACACACGCCAATTACCAAGTCCACGAGTGCGAGCAAGAGAAAACACGATTACGATCTCCACCAGACTTACGCGGTAAGGCCCCAGGTCACACAACACCCAGACTCAGAACAAGTATTTGTGCTTTTTTCTGTGTACAAATACTTGTCCTGTTGCAGGAATCGAACCCGCCGCCTCCGGTTATGAGTATCCTGCTCACCACAGAGGCTGTCAAATAATACCCACCACAAATTCACATGGGTAAATTAGTTTTAGGCCTTAACCTTGTCCAGGAGAAGAGGGAAATGATGGTTGGGGTGGCACCTGCCGCCCTTCGTCCGAGCACTTACCCGTGGGTTTACCCGTGCGAAGCCAGGTCAGGTCAGCTAGTGTTACTTGACAACACATGTATATTTATATAACCTATTTAGAGTTTATAAAGTGGTTTAAAAAGAAAGAAATGTAAAAAATCTGATACACCAGTTATATTTTATACATAAATAACTGTTTTTATTGTCGGCTAAAAGTTTTCGTCCGGCATAACCATTATCATCTCATTCCTACATAGTACTTCCAAAGTGAGCCAATTTGAATAATTTTAGTATAATTGTGAAAATTCTTGACTCAAAAGGGCTTTTCAAGTTAAAAGTAGTCGAGAACAGCCCTTTATTTTGATTTGTCCCTTTGTTCTCGTAAATTAAACGCCATTTTGGACTTATCTTAGGGCTGGATGAAGATATGTACCCTAGTATAATTACAACTTACTCATTACCGCTCATTAATACTTTAACTAAGATGGTAGCAGTTTTTGATAAGATATCACATCACACTATCACACTTCACACTATCACATCACTCACTAATATTATAAAGGCGAAAGTTTGTATGTGTGTATATGTGTTTGTGTGTATGTTTGTTACTCCTTCAGTTTGGATGAAGTTCGATACCAAGATAGCTTATACACTAGATTACCATATAGGCGACATTTTATCCCGCAAAAGTGAAATTTTCCCGTTAGATGTGTAAATAATTAAAATAGTTTTTATCCGCGGGTGAAACCGCTGGGCGCAACTAGTATTGAAATATCTACCTTTTCATCTCTAGATTGACTTTAGCAATTAAAATGGTTCTCATCGTAGTAGCATTAATTTATCTATGACAATTTTTAATAGACACCAAGCCCGTCTGATGTTTATTATTAATCAATCAATAATTAACCATGGTCATAGAAATCCAGAGTAAACAAAGCTCTAAATTGATGCAATAATATGAACTTAAGTAGATATAGCGGTTTGAGAATGTTTAGTTCATTAAAACTTCACTAGCCAAGCAAGATGGGAGGGAGAGATATAAATAATAATCCCCTACATTTGCGAAAGGTTGGTAGATGACACAATTATCGTGAATTTTGCGATTTTTGAACATGCCAAGTAACCATTTTCGTTGATATTAAGTTATATGAAAAGGATGTAAAATCATGTAGATACTTTAAGTATAGTGTTTGTTTGCTGCGTTGGTTTTACTAAACGTGTACTTACACGTTTTTGATGTGAAAACTTCAACGCGTTGAGCACTTTCTAGGTAAACGAAAATCACAGACTCGCGTCATCGTCACCGAACGCTTTCCATGAGCTATATGTACACTGTGTACTTTATGTGTGAACAAAATGCGTGAAATTCTCGTCATCGTCACCGCACGCTTCACATGAGCTATATTCAAATAATCTAATAGTTCGGTGATACAATTCACAAGTTATGATAGCTTTCACTTTTATCGGCAATCCCCAAAGACTGTCCCGCATGTTTATTTAAGACAAGATATTTTACAACTTTTGTATTGCGAATTATAAATTTATTCTTCTTTCTGGCAGACGTTTTAAACGAGCTTCGTCTAGATCAGCATTAAATCGAATAGATTCATTCAATCTAGTCTAGATCTATGGATACAAGCAATACTTCTAATGCATAGACATCGCAGCAATATCTTGATTAAAGTTGTCCTATAATGGAGGTTGCTCGAGCCAAGTGATTTCGATCTTTGTGATGCTTGCGTGAGGAAATGTTGAGTGCACTTACAATCTATATTGTTAGAGTGTGCTGTGGGATAATTTTTCGTTCTTATAGAAATTCTGGCATCATCCACCATTTACTTATTTTCTTATGGAATTTATTTTCCAGAATAAAAAAAAAATCTACATATATTTTGATATCTGTGAGCAAACTTTTGTCCAAATCGGTTCAGTGATTTAGACATGAAGCCACACCAATAACGTTCGATTTTTTTATCATTAAAAGACAATTACGTGTCTAAACTACACTTCAAACCGTACTTTTTTTTGAAGGTGTTCCCTCCTGCCCTCGTTCTTCCTTGCCACCACAGGGTTGATGCCAAGGGGTATATGGGACTCGAACCCACCAAAACCCCTGTGATCTGTCCACCGCCAGGGTGGGGTGAGATGAGGTCGCGCTAGTATTCACATTAGCTTCAATAGTACCTAGTCACTCTTATTTTGGTCGAAACTATTTTGTGTAATTACGTAACTTGGTTCACCGTTATTTTAATTATCCGAGGAATCCCAAACCTAGAATTTTATGTTTATCTAGCTTAACTTGTCTGAAAGAGATTCTTGAAGGTCCTTCTTTGAAAAAGATAGCTTCATAGTGATAATACCTCTGTATACATTGAAGAAATGTTTTGTAATTCAATTCATTTGGTTAGTTTAATGGTTTGTACCATTTTTTCAAAATTTAAATGAAAATGGATTGAAATATTAGGAAAAAGGTTTATTTTTAAATGAAAAATTTGAATCACAAACGCGATTTGAATCCTCATCTATCCATCTTTAAAGCCGGGACATGCTGTACTTAACCTTCCGTGATAAGTGATCTCATGACCAAATTTGTCCATCACATATTACAACCAACTTACGGATTCAAATGTTCAAATGTTCGTGATTTCATTTTTTCATTTACAAATTAATCTGCTTGGCTATGGTTATTAGATAACTGTACGTAATATGACAAAGTACCTGTTAATTTCTAAACTGACAAAATCAATCATTTCAACTACTACTAGCTGCACTACTACCACCTATAAAAAACTACTTCCTATAAAAAACTACTACCTATAAAAAACCAAGTGTGCTTTAGACCACACGACTGATGTAAAAACTTCTTTAGCTCCATCTATCGGCCGGTATAACTTTGTTTAATGTTAATGTCTTCATCTTGTAAATTGTACATTGTTATTTTACCGGACATACCAAGATAATGATACAAATCTTAAATTATTTGTTATGTTGGTAATGGAGATCCACGGGAATCACTTTTCATCTTTCGTTCGCCTCGCACACACGATTGACTTGGGTAGTAAGCTGCATTCACCAGCTTGTTTTACTTCAAAAACATTTGAACTGTACACTGGACTTACTGACCTAGTGATTGAACAGTTTAAATTCTCAAGCCCACTCATTTATAGGGTATCCAAGATGTCGAGAGCATTACCTTTTGAATTGCATGGCAAATATTTACAATATAAAAAGAATATTATACTATTAACAAATTGGTGATTTCTTTGGTGGTGTGGCATCTATAGGAAATAAAGTATTCGTATAGTAAACAAAGCCTGGAAAACTAACAGTAACGTTTTCCCGCGAGCACCATTTGCGAAATACATATTAAATCCCTCCTTTAGCGTAATTGCTGTGAAAATTGATTTATTTTCATTTAATTATAACGTGATTTACATAAGCAACTAGTTTACGTAACTTTAAACATAAGCTTATGTGAGTTTTGGGACCAATAAATTTTCATCACCGTTGTATTTTATGACCTACTAACTTCTGCCCGCGGTTTCACCCGCGTGCTTAAAGGAAACGAAGAATAATTATTTTCATAGATAATTCAATCACGCATTTCCCCCTCTTAGAGGTGGAATTTCGACCTACACTTTACAAAGAACACACTCTCCAAATTTCATGTCTCTATAACTAGCAGTTTAGGCTGTGCGTTGATATATAAGTCAGTCAGTCAGTTAGGACTTTGAATTTTATATGTATAAGATAGAAGATAACCAACTTTAAAACGGAAATGATAAATCATAAAGTAGTACACGTAAATATTCAATACATAGCATACATTATTTTAAAAACAAAGTAATGTAATCAAAGGAGAAAGGTTTAAAAAAACATTAATATCTCTCTTTTATTTATCTTTCTTATAAAAGAACGTTTGAGATGTGTGAACTTCAAAGCCAGCAGATACCAGCGTGATAACGCGAAATTAAGATATCTGGGAATAGTCATTAAATTTGCTGATAAAGGACATCCCCATCCTACTACCCACTAATATACTACAAATAACGCTATTATATTTGTATAATCATTTATTGATAAACCATGTTTATGATAAACTGTTTATGATAAACTGTTTATGATAAACTATGTTTATGATAAACTATGTTTATGATAACTAAGTTTATGATAAAGTATGTTTATGATAAGGTATGTTTATGAAAAACTATGTTTATGATAAACTATGTGTATCAATAAATGATCATATATTTAATTTCCCGTCATATTTAAGAAAGTGTGAGTACCAATGTACTCAACTGACTTTCTTAAATATGACGCATAAACATAGTTTATCATAAACATAGTTTATCATAAACCGAAATGAGTATGTAAGTATATTAACGCTGTCTGTTTGTTTGTCTGGCTTTAACGGTACAATGCCTACACCGGAATGGCTGAAGTTTTTCATACAGTTTTCCGAAACTACCATAACTGATATAGGGTACTTTTTATTCAGGATAATTAGGAGTTCCCACAGGAAAACAGGTAAATTGCGAATTAAATCGCGGGCGCCCTGTAATATTATTAGTAAACGCGCAATCATAACAAGACGTTTCTCCCTTCAATCGTACATGTCGTTATTTACTCTACCAATCAGCATGAAAAACTCGAATCACTTTATGTGATGTCAAGTTGCTCATCAGAGCGCCTATAGCACCATCAGAATACCAAGTGGCGCCGTACAGACGTCACCACCCACATAAAATTAAATTTATAATCAACCGGCTCCCCCTCAAACGAAATTAAATTATACCTGCCAACGGTAACTTTGAAAACATTTACATTCGGTTGAAAAAGGTAATTCGTGATAGATTGGGAGCGATTTTTGTAAATTATCACTTTGAGTTTTTGGCGGGAAAATGAAAAAGATCGTGTCACCGCATTGTATTATTTTCCAAAACTTGTGTTAATTTCAGTGTTAGTGCATAAAATTGGTGGTGTTTTATTCGTTAAGTACTGGATTACAGGCATGAGTGTGGGAAACTGGTATAATGATGGTGAAACGCTTCTTTTCGTTTTGTTTCCAAAATTCCATAGAAGCTTCTGGTAAATTGGCCAACACTTTACTAGGAGTATGACTTGACTAGACTATGACTTGACTTGATGACTTGGACTGTGACTTGATTTGACATGTGTACATATTAATTAAGTCGAGAAATTATCAACTATTTGACAGTGGCTAAATACACAAAATTGTGGAGACAAAAAAAATATCACATATAATTTCCTGTATAAATGAGTTTTTAGTGCGGTGGTTTTTTTTTTGAACGGGCTAATTCTGATATATGATGACCTTTACAGCGTCACCTGGCGGAGGTTTTGTGTTTTGACTCCACTACTTACTATATAAAGAAAAAAAAGCAGGTGTGAAGTTGAAGAATGAATAAGTTACAGATTCGACCTAAAACCCTAAATAAGCGCAAATTATATAACTTGTATGAATTTGTATAAACTAACAAGAATTAAAAGAAAATAGTAAACATTACATCATCGTTTCGTAATTAATATCTCATTAGGCCATAATATCATGTTCATTTATGCATTGTATTATAGTAAATAATGTTTGAATTTATGTTGCCACCGCTCCTCATCTAATTTCGTTGAAAAACGTAATTCATGAGCTTCATTTCACTGGTTCAAAGGGAGCACAGTCACTTTTCAGATGCATTACAAACGCTGACTGCTGGGGGTGGAAGACGTAGTTAATTATAATAAAGGCTTTGCCATGCGTTTGACTAAAGTGATGATAACTAAGACGAGAGAGAGAATATAAAAGATTTATTAATATATTTGGATGAGTCTTTTAATCTTTGTAGAATTTTAGAAAACATGGGACATTTTTTTAATTATATGCAAAGATACATCCTCACCAGCTGGTAAATAACTATGTTGCTGAACAGAAATCGAAACTTGATAGTGACTGACCTGACTGAACTGACTGGCCCGATAGCTCATTTGGTAGTAACCTGATCTGTGGGCTGTGGGTTCGATTCCCACCCAGGACAAACATTTATGTGATGAAAATCGATGTTTGTTCTGTGTCTGGATGTTACATTGTATTCTATAAATATATTTATAAACAAAAAGTGTGTATGTATTGTATCAGTTATTTGGTTCCCATAGTACAAGCTTTGCTTAGTTTGGGCCAGATGGCACTGTGTCCCACCCACTGGCGCAGAGGCCTGATAGGGCCTACCGCCGGTGCAAGGTGGTTAATGCAGTGCGTCTCCATCTCGCCCCATCCCGGCGGTGGTCGGATCACGGGGGGATTTTAGTGGATTCGAGTCCCACATGCATGAAGTGCGAGGGCATTTCCCCCACTCAAAAAAAAGATGGCACTGTGTAGAAAGTCGAGAATATTTATTTAATATATTTTTTTTTAATGTTACGAAATGACATGACGAGCTAGTCGCTCGCCTGATGTTAAGCGACACGACTGCCCATATCAGTAGCAGTGACACTTGAAATTCAAGTGTAGTTTCGCGTGACACTGCACTGCGCACATCATCCTGAGACATCAGCACAGTCTAGCAATAAGATAACTATACTGTCAGATCAGGTCATAAAGTCTCATTCGCCCAGTAATTTCACTAGCTACAGTGCCCTTCAAACCGGAACACAGTAGTGCTTGTACACTACTTGGCGGCAGAATAACTATTATTATTATTATTTATTTTATATTGATAGTGATGATAGTATTTATTCTTTCAACTGAATAAATAACCAGCTTAACATTTGATTGGTTGTAAACAAACATTGATCATGAGAATTTCAAATCTGCTTGCGCAATATTTTGCACTATTTTCGAACCAACATACAAAAGAGATTGGAAAATCTCATTATTTCACACATAAATACCGATTTGCGTTTCAGCCGGGCGAGTAATTGCTCACAACGATAGGTACTAGCAAAGTTTCTGATAACAGTGACGTGAAACCGCCCGAGTAAATACTCAGATAGTTTCGCACCAATAATAAATCACTAAGTTTCGAGTTCCTCGGGTTTTACTACACTCAGATGCCTTTAGGTTTCTGTGAAGTTGAACGTGATGTTTTATTCGAATTGTAATATTTGTAAATATCATCAATAATTTTGAAGCGGCTAATTTGCGGCAAAGGATATTGAACATTCATACTATATGTATATAAGGTTATTTTCGTTCATTCAAACATTTCATCTTATCCACAGACTGAGAAGCCCTAACCATCATACTCTTTTATATTAAAAGTTAAAATTTTAATTTGCGTGCTTTAAAACGAGTCCAATTAAAACTATGTCTTCACCCGTTGAGAACATAAAAGAGTCGAGAGGGTGAAAAGGCTGCGGATAATTACTGGTGCTGTTTAATTGTCTGCTTCGATGGTGATTGATGTTGCGGTTGGAACTGATGTTGATACTTTGATTGTCTTGCTTGAGGGTTTCCAATGTTTAATGTAAGGAAGAGACGTAATGGGAATTTGGTTCCAATAAGGCCAGCCGCCATGTAAATCAAATTATAAAACAAGTGCCCGCCAAAACTTCGTGTGTTGCTCTTTCTTCTTATTTAAGAGTCATGCTCTTGTTGGAGTAATCGTAATTTTTTTTTTTATATTTTTTTTTATGTTAAAGAATGACGTGACGAGCAAGCCGTTCGCCTGATGTTAAACGACACGGCTGCCCATATCAGCTGCAGTGTTACTCGGAACTCTAAAGTATAGAGTTTCGCGTGATAATTTTTTTTTACATAAGTTTTGCGCAATCATATGTAATTTTATTTTATTTATTTTATACGAGATTTTTGCATCAAAATACGGTCTCATATATAACGATAAAAATAAAATAATTAAGGCTCGCTCTCAGTAAAAAATTTAGTAAAATAAATAATAATAAATGTGTGGACAATTCACACAGCGCCATCTAGACGCAAACCAAGCTTGTATTATGAGAACCATAGAAACATAAACACAGAACAAATATCAATGTAAGTAAAATGTAACAAACGTTTGTCCTGTGTGGGAATCGAACCCACAACCCACAGTTCAGAAGGCAAGGCTACTACCAACTGAGCTATTAAGCTAGTCTAAAAAAGTAAAAGGCTGTTTATTGTTAGTACACATATCTAATCTTATTATCACCACGAAAACTTTCACACAAAAACCAAAAGTAAATCCAGCTGGGCGACTAATAAACTGCTCGAGCAAGTACTACATCTCCGTTAAAACTCCGTCGTAAACCTCCAAAAATTCATTACCCGATTCATTTCGCCGACGTTTACGTGACACTAATAATCCGTCGCGTTCCCAATTTGTGCGAATTTTTCCCAGAGCTGAGGGACTTAACAATTTTCTCTAAACAAAAGCCGAGCGCCTGTTTTTGAACTGGCTTTTCATTAAGCGTTGGAGTTAGGAGTTCAAAGCCTGTCTCTGCCAACTATTACAACATTGTGGTGCGTTAACACTGCGAATGTACGATGAACGGTTACTTTTACTAAGCACGCACAGTGCGTTTTTACGGTGGCATGGCGGTGTAATTATCATGAAAATAGTCTTTAAAAAAGTGGCCAACCCTATCGCATTTGTTTATCACAAAATTGAGAACATCATCAATGGAGTTGAAGTCGAAATACATATTATTAAGACTAACTCAAAAACTACCCATACGATCTTGATCAAATTAAAATGGTTCCATTTGACGGGAAACACTAGCTATCAATAAAACAAAGAATCATCAAAATCGGTTAACTCAGTCGAAAGTTATGAGGTAACAAACATAAAAAAATGTAAAAAAAACAGTCAATTTGAGAACCTCCTACTTTTTTGAAGTCGGTTGATAAGCTTCACATATTAGTTCACCACTGAACATAATATAACTTCTCCTTTTGCATGCCATTCAACCTGCGTATGACACCTGTGATGGGCAGAATCTGTAGTTATATGCGTCTGTGTAATTTATACAACAGTTTATTAACTCCAAACTTATTTATCAGATAGGCTTTACCATTGTTGCATACCTTTTCAAAATAAGTGGTAACTATAAATTTAGAAAAATGTAACAAACATTTGGTGAGGCACCAGAATACTGGCTTTTATTTTACACAAAAAATAAGCATTGCCATTCAACGTAGTAATGCTGCCAGCATTCTGGCCACATTTCCTTCCACCAACGGGTAAATTAAAAGTTTTTTTTTTAGTTTTACTCGTATTTATTTTAAGTTTTTAGGTATAGTTTAGTTATTAAGACTGGTTTAGTTTATTATTATGTTTATATGTTAATTATATCACAAATTTTGTGAATAAATCAAACTATTTAACAAACCATTACTATTGGCAACGTGCCTAATATGCTGGCAGCATTACCACGTTGAATGGCAATGCTCAAACTTTGACATCAAATAAGTCCGAAACCTGGTCGGAGTAATTTCGGCTTTTAATTGACGCCAGTTTTAGCCGTTATTTATCTTACAAAAAAGTTAAATAATAGTTTGTTAAAGGAGTACAAGTGACGTAAAAATTTTTGATCGTCCTGTCATCGCTTTCTTTACACGATCGCATTAGTGCTTCAAGTTTCCGATATTTGCGTTTTATAGCCGTTAGTGTAGACTTACCTTACGGTTTTCATTCAATCATTGCGGCATCGGGATCTTTGTTATGAGTTTTCACGGTTTGTTTTCGAAATGGGCGATTAAATGAAATTCTTCATTGGCCACCGTTTGGCTTTGGAAGTCGACTTGCCCTTTTCGTGTTTTAGAGTTTGTATGTGGTTATTAACTTTGGTAACGTTCCGGGTATTGGTATTGTTGGGTATCAATCGTATCAATTTAGGTGCTTTGAATAAACTTTTATTGGGCGCCCCGTGGTTTCTCTTACAATTTCCGCTTTTACCAGAAAAATATCTGACTTTCCGGAATAAAAGGTATCCTATGTTGGTTTAGTAGTATTTTAAGCTATTGCGAACAATTTCTTCCAAATCGTTTCAGTTCATCGAATAAAAAAGTTTCACTTATGTATTATTTAGCTGACTCGCCCTAGCTTTGTACGGGCTAATTAGTTTTATGTTCTAGTACGCCGCGGACTTCTTCGTCTAAAAGTGTCTATAAAACCCCGTTATGAATGATCTATAACTAACTGATATGGACAGCCGTGTCATTTAACATCAAGTGAAACGAGTGTGTCACACGTTGCGTCTGAATTAAAACTTGTTTAGTTTAGCTCCATCTATCGGCCTGTATAACTTTGTTTTTGCTTTGTTTAATGTTAATGTCACCCCTTTTTAACAATTGTGAATTGTCATTTATTGGACATACCAACATAATTATAATTTTTTTTTACTTTATTATGTTTACAATAGAGATCTACGTGAACCAACTTCAACTTCGTTCGCCTCGCATTCACCAGCTTACTCCAAGTCAAGCGTGCGTAAAGAAGTTTTACTTCAATCTTCAAGACTCCAGAAATACATTACAAGACACGGCATTAAAAATACTATAAAACTATTTTTTGAATCTATATCAACTTCTACATTCAGTTTAATATTTGTTAGATAGTTTTATCATAAGCATAGATTAGCATATATAAATTAATTAATTAAAGTTATAAAATGCAAGTCCAGCTAAATCAGAATGCAGGCGGCCACAGTACACGTATCTGCAAAAATCTCATTATCTGATAAGGACGAGCTGCATAGTAAAATGTTTAAAACAACAAAAGCGTACATAAAAACTTGAAACATAGCAATGCAGGTGACGTTATCTCGAACGAAAATTTTGCAGCTTGCGCCATGAAAATGTTACGTGCTCAGAAGATTTCAGTTTTATAACTAGCTACTGTTGCCGTTTGCCACATTGGATTCGGATTCCGGTTAATTTATGTAAAACTAGCTGAAGCTTGACGTTTTGAGCGACTTAAAAGAAAAGTTGGGTTTCTATTTGGGTATGATTCTGATGTATCCGCAAATACTCCGACGGTGATTTTTTTATTTTTATGATAAAGGATGGTAAAACGCTAACGAAAAACTATTCGTTCGCCTGATTTTAAGCGACGGCCTTATTTTAAGCAGCGCCTTTTTGTTTAATGTTCATGTTGTGTATCATATAAAAATGCAACTTCACTATTTGTTGGCGACGCGCCACTATCAAGCGGTTTGCCCGACTTTAAAAAGGGAGGGTCACATTGTATTTCAAATTGTTAAAGGCAACGCGCGGGGTGCGTGCTGAGGTGGGGGGCAGCTACCTACCCACCTTCGGAACAGTCAGTCGTCGTTTGCGCCACCTCCACGCACGACGCGCGTTGCCTACTATAATATGTTTTGTATCTACCTCGAGTTCAATAAAACTCAGTAGAAGTGCAGTTTTTGAATTTTTAATTTGACTACTTTCGGGTGTTGCGGCATAGTCGCCAATACTATTATTATGTAAAAGATTATTATGCTAAATAAAACTTCCCCTAATTATTATTATTAAAAACCACTGTTGTATCTCACAGCTATCATAATATGCACTCTTAAATCTCGACATTATATAAGTATAGTAAGTTTTATTTATGTTAGTAATTGTATTCACCTCACCGCCCAGCATAGCGTGTTTTAAGCTGCGCCTAAAACGTTGGCTTGTCGATCAGGCATTCTATACATACGAGTTTTTGACGTATGAAGTAAATTAATTAATTATGAATTTGATCAATTAATTGTTACTTTATATGACTGTAATTTTATTTTCAATCATATTTTATTTGTTAATTTTTTACATATTATTTACTATAATTGTGATGTGACTATAACTATATACTATTCAATTGTACACACAGTACTTACTTAATATTTAATGATGTGTAAATTGGTTTTACTAATTCAAAGATTATGATTATGATTATTCATAATTATGTAAGTAGGTATATATTATTTTTATTATTAGGTATATTGACACTTGAGATTTAAACTTATTAGGTACATTTATGTTATTTATATGTAAAATTTTAATTATTATTTTTAGAAATACGTATTTTAATTCAATTTTACTGCACCGCTACCATTTTTTCTTGCACATCCAAATTTAATGGTAAAGATGGCTTCATACCATTAAGTCCTCCTTGTACATTATTTTGTGCTATATAAACGAATAAAACTGCAGAATTCAAGTTTATTCACACTAAAAAGCGTCTCTATGGAAAAGAAAGTATGCAATACACAAAAAACATTCCATTTTTAATGGTAAAGCACAAAGAAAGCGCACGTACGCTACCCTACAGCTCTTATCTCCCAACTGGGCTGGTCATACGGTGCGGTGGTTGCGAATGGCGGTCTTATCTAAATATTAGCTTTTGTTTATCCTCCTGTCCTTTTACATTCCACGACCGTACTACTCGTACCTATCTTTGAATTCGTCCGGCCTTTGAATGTGATATTGGTCATGCATACTAAGATGCTTTGAAATTACTATCACCTGGTCTCCTAGTACATGGTTTCAATTTCGTGGTGGCCCTGTTTCAGTTCAATTGTGTTTTGGATGTGTGAAGACCGTGCGTGGGTGTTAACCCGTGTTAAACTACCTTTGTTTGTTTGAGTATTCTCGTTGCTCAGTGCTCGTTTACTTATATATGGCATTACAATATCCGTATCTCTATCCGTAATATTAAAATGAATCGTATTTTGTTTATTTAATGAGGTATTATATATATTATACGCTACCTACTGGTAGTGGGCTGGAGCATTTGGACTGTCTATAGGTCATCGCAGCCAGTATAAAGTCCAAATGTTTTTTTTGTAGTAGTAGTAGGTAGTTTTTAGTATTAGTTATTAAATCATTGTAGTATTTAGAAAATAAAGGCAATTTGCCGTATTCAAACAAAAATGAGGTATTTGGATGTGTGTATGGATATATCAGATTAAAATGACAAAATCATAAAGTTTGCATATTGCTTGTATTACCGAGACTAGACTTGTTTTGCCTTTAAAGTGTGGGTTGTGGGTTCGATTCCCAGGACAAAAATTTGTGTGATGAACATGGATGCTTGTTCTGTTTCTGGTTGTTACACTGAATTCTATATATGTATTTAAAAACAAAAAACATCTATGTATTCTATTAGTTATCTGGTTCTCATAGTACAGGCTTTGCTTAGTTTGGGGCTAGGTGGCGCTGTGTGAAATGTACACAAACATATATATATTTACTACTTTTATCCCGATCACAAGAGTTAATATAGGTAAATGGTAAATAAATAAAAAATCAACTGCGGTTAGACCACGGAGCGCCTATCATTGCATGAGCTCTATTAGTTGAAGTTGGTTTTTTATAATTTGGTATTATTATCTCAATTACTTGTAATTCCAAAATAGACTTTATTTCTTGAACTAGACGACTACAATTCGAACTGTTTCAATTTTAAAGAATACGGTATTTGCTATAACATTTTTTAAAATATATATTATGCTGCTTTACCATGGCAAAGACTCCTGGGTTCGTGCTCTTTTTAATATACTACTCACATATTTATTAGTTGTGTTATTATTATTATTTTTAACAAAATCAATACAGGAGGAACTTATATGCACTTATTTTTTCCTTTTTTCTAAAATTTTTGGTCACTATGTAAATATCGGAAATAATATTGCTTTAACTGCAATACAGGTGATTTAAAATTACTATCGTCTGATCCCAGTGGAGGATTCGTTTCGAGTGTGTAGTGTTCACGTCAATAGATAGGTATCTCGTAGGGTACCTGTGTACTTGTGTAGGTGTAACGAGGCGTAGATGTCGTTAACAAGGTGCTTTCGAGAGCGAAAAAAGATATTTTGCTTGATAATGATTTTTTCACGATACGTTCCTAAAATACGAAATATATTTCTTTTTTTTTAGTTCAATTGAATATTTTACGAATGGGTGAGTAGTATTTTTAGTATATCTTCGGTTTATGACTAATTACAAAGTCAACTACAAAAACTACTACAACGTCTTAAGTCTACTAAAATAATTACGAATTTTAGTAGACTTAAGACGTTGTAGTGAATCAGTTGAAGATTTTTTTTTTTTTTTTTTTTTTTTTAATTTTGGCTCCACACTTTTGTGTATTTAGCCAGTGTCAAGTAATTGATAATTTATCAAGCTATCGATATTTCACGCAAATATGTGTCAAGTCACAGTCGAAGTCATCAAGTCAAGTCATAGTCAAGTCAGTCTAGTCAAAGTCATACACCTAGTAAAGCACCTTTAGTACACCTTTACTTGAAGCTTCTATGGAGTTTTGGAAACAACACGAAAAGAAACGTTTCACCATCATTATACCACTTTCCCGTACTCATGTCTATAATTCAGCACTTAACGAATAAAATGCCACCAATTTTATGCACTAACACTGAAAATAACACAAGTTTTGGAAAATAATACAATGCGGTGACGCGATCCTTTTCGCTTTCCCGCCAAAACTCTCCAGTTGAAGATTATTGTGTTTTTTTTCATAGTGAAACTACCAGTGACTACTATTTATATTTATATAAAGAATATAATATACTTGCCCGGTAATGCTATAAAGGTTGGCAGAGACCAACAGCATTAGCTCGTTCAATTTTTTTTAATACACAATTAATAACGCATTGGATTTTTTGGTGAC
This sequence comes from Ennomos fuscantarius, assembly GCA_905220475.3. Classification (NCBI taxonomy): domain Eukaryota; kingdom Metazoa; phylum Arthropoda; class Insecta; order Lepidoptera; family Geometridae; genus Ennomos; species Ennomos fuscantarius. Next base: position 6,966,706 of record HG992037.1, on the reverse strand, counting down.
AAGAGACATCAAAGTCGATATTTACAGCAATTATTATTTATTTGATATTTGTTTGTATTTTTAAATACAACCAGTTCAGCATTTTAATAAGATGGGTTTGTTGAGAGATCCTAGTTCAATGTTGGGAGGAAGCTGTCTGATCCAAAATTTACTCTAAGCATAGCCTAGCTAGAGGAACAAGTCTATCAAACATTTAACAACTAAATCAACCTTAAGTTAACGTTTGACCGGATTCCCTAATGCGCGGAACATTAACGGATGCAATGCAAATGGAATACCCATGTTCGATAGACGTGGCCCGGATCGGACCGGATCTTGTACCCTGGATAAGCTGGGGTTTGCTTCACTTGCGGTGAAACCCCGGTTGATTTACTCGTGCTTTGGACCGGGTGTTTGAGCTATAACTTTTTACATTATTGGATCATGCATACATTTAGTTATTTTAATCAATCGATTTTTTAGCTATTTCTCAAAGTATAGCTACTTTAAAGAATCATGTGGTTAGCAAGAATCTAAGCCAATTTAAACTAAAACTTTGAAATTAAAATCTTAATTATGAACTTTACAAACTGTCTAAAAAACTTTTAATATATTTGAAAGAGGTTCTTAAATTAAGCGTCAACTATTAAAAAACTCAAACTCTGGAAGAATCTAATTTAGTTTTAAGTGTCCATAAAATATTGAAGCTCGACCTTCGAACCGCGCGAGCTTTGCTTGTCTTGAGGATATTAAAAATTTCATATTCGCTAAGGTATGTTTGCCTACAGAGTGCAAGTACTGAATAAAACGCGTCACGGAAAGAAAAAATGTAAATTCACGTACTGTTGGGATATATTATTGGGGCTTACTTTTGGGAGACTTTTTTACGGACTCAGTCGTATTTTAATTATAAAGAGATGAAATAAAATATATGCTCATACACTGCGTAGATATTCGAAATTCAATAAAGCCCTTTTCGAACTGCAAAGATAACAAATATATATTTTCATCATATGCGCTTAAAAAGATCGATTAAACTAGAGATGGGAAGCTGAATTCGATCCGACGCTTTTACGGATTTACAAATATTGTGGCGGGTATTACGCGAGCGGCGTACCTGTATGATGAAAAGCGTAAACTCGATTTTGCCGGATGCCGCGGTGGGATCATTTGCGCCCCTTTAATATGTCGGTAAAAGTGTGTCGGCAATGACACGGTGAACTTTTTGTTTTGCGTGATACTCTTTTGTATATACAGGCTTTGATGAAATGAGCTTTGGGGTGCAAGCATTTCCTGTTACCGCACTTCGAAACTGGGGCTGGTATCACAAATGGAAACTTCTTCAATCACTTTTACAAAAGAGAATTAAGATAAATCATGTTTATCTCGACAACCTCTGTGGTGTGGTGGTCGAGCAGATCGGCTCGTAGCCCGAAAGGGGCAGCTTCGATTCCCACGGCAGGACAGGTATTTGTGCACAGATAAAAATCGCAAACACTTATTCAGGGACTATTGTCCTCGTAGTTTCCATGTCCTTAGCCACAGGGTATCCTAGTTAGGGTCCAGGATTTATGTATGTGATCAGTGGCGTTATTATTATTATTATCTAATTATACAGTACTAACGTTGATATTCTACCTTAAAATAGATAAAATCAATCAATTGCAATTATAAATTTGAGCTCGTGGTATATTGTGAAAACTTACAAACGAAAAACATCCTTATTTATTACATTTCTCTATAGCTTGTGATTTTTTTTTCCACTGGCAACACTGTTGGGGCTAATCCAAAATGTATGTGAATGGCAAACTGTCTCATGTAATGTTTAGTCAAGTGATCACACGCAAGCTTGCCCAAAAAGGTATGAGAAACTACAAGACGAGCCCGATACAAATTGTTATCCCAACAAGTGCCCTGTATCCCGCGTAATTCCATTAACGTCAGGGATACATCACGGCGCACCTAGAGTTTGTAGGGATGGGTGTAGATCGGTGAGTGAAAACATCGATATTTGAATCTAATGTTAACGAAACACTTTTTGAACCTGTTGATTTCGAAGTCTTAGCAGATAAAAATAAATTCATAATTATTTTTTAGTAGGTAATGCAGCTAGTAGTAGATAGTATTATTGTAGTACTTATTTCCAAGCCACTTAGTCCCAAACTAAGAAAAGCATACAGTATGAAAGCCTGATAACTGGTATTGGATTTGTATTCGATGGATGGATGGATGGTTTGTTCTGTGTCTGGGTTTATATTGTATTCTATGTATGTATTTATAAACAAAAAGTACTAAGTATTGTATCAGCTATCTGGTTCCCATAGTACAAGCTTTGCTTAGTTTGGGGCTAGATGGCGTTGTGTAAAATGTCCACACATATTATTATTATTATTATATTATATGGATTTATATTGTATCACTACAATATAAATGTTACACCACAAGTACTTGAGCGTGGAAATAACATAAAAATTTGATACTGTTTACATTAAACTATCAAGTCTAAGTCTACTAAGAAAAAAAAAAAACAACAACAGGGAAATTACTACAAAAACGGTGTTTTATTTTTATGTAGAACAATCACAAAATTTTGTTGGTCTTGCAACCTACTTTTCGATAGAATGAATCACCACTTAAAACCACAATGTAACATGAAAATTATTGTATTCACAATTTGAAATCGATAAAAACCGTTTTTAACGTTAGACTAAGTCAATTCTTCCATCAATCGTTATCAGTACGCCATCCCTAGCAGGCCTTAAATTTACTGCCGCGCCGAGATGAAAGGGCTACGACGCCGTGGGCCGCCCGCTTTATTAGCGATGTTATGTGTGCGGGAGATTTATTGTGCGACGTTAGCAGCTTCTTTTCTTAGATAGGCTCCCCGAGAGTTGGTTACTGCACGAGACTGCATTACCTATTACCATTACATTTATAGCATTACTTATAATTAGGTTGCCTGGAAGAGATCTCTTTTAGGAAAAAGGACGCCCACTTAATATAAATAATTGTTTTCTTTTTTGTAATTATTGTTGATTGTTGTGTACAATATAGAGTTTATCTATTTATTTATCTATCTTTCTTATTATATTAATTTTTTTTTAATAAAATGCAGCAAGTAAAATTTTTCAAGAACTGAAAAACTTTATTGCCTTCTAGCTTCTGCCCACGGCTTCGCCCGCGTGGCCTATAAGAAAAAAAGAAGAAAATTTTTCATAAATATTCAGCCATCCATTTCACCATCTTAGGGATAGAATTTCAAAAAACCATTTCTTAGTGTAGGTATACACTTTACAAAAAACACTTCCTCCAACTTTAAAGTTTCTAGGACCAGCGGTTTAGGTTGTGCGTTGATATAAGTCAGTCAGTCAGTCATGACTTTGAATTTTATATGTATAGATTGATTTAATATTTTGGTGACATAAATTAACATTTTTATTATTATTTTCAGTTTAATAATACCTAGATTTTAAATTATTATATCAAATTTACTGTTCACGTTCGCCTTTTAATAACAGCTTGACATTTAAATTTATTAAAAATGAAACTCACCGTATTGTAATTTAACGTAAATAAATGCTTTTCTGTAGAAAGCTTAAGCATATCGCAAATTTTCAAATTAATTTAAATAAGCTTTCGGTTCAAGAAACGAGACTTCAATTTTAGAGGGCAAATATACCTACGTTCCACTAATCGAATTTACATTAAATTTTGCTTCGTAAACAAGTCACTTTCGCTTTTTACGTTCAAGCAATAAACTCGTTTTTCAAACAAAAAGATGCCGTATAATGTAAATCGAAAGAAAATGGCAATTTGGAACATATTTAGCTCGAAAATAGACGTTACGAAACGCGTAGTCAGAATGGCGAATAGGGGACCATCCCCATTATTGAGGGCCCTTCATGCAGAAATAAAATAATTTTAGAGTCAAACGCGTTATCAAAATTGACGACAGCTCTCTTGAGACGCGTAAAATTTCAATGTATTCCTATATTCCAACCGTTACGTATTATTTGAATTTGGTTTCAATCAACTTTTATCGAATTGAACGTTTCCACTATTTCAATTACTCAACGTATTTCATACCTAGAACAGATGAATGTGTTAAACTACTCCTATTTCATATTTCAAATAAGTCTTATGTAATCTTCTTAGCTGCCCTTTTGTTTTGAAATATTTCCACGGACTCGATAAAGGCTTTGTGGGAGCCAAGGGTTGATAATCTATATCAGTTTGTGTGCGACCGAGGGAACCGTTAACTTGTATACTTATATACTTGTAAACTTGTATACTTCTATCGTAATGTGAGTGATGTTCGAGTGTGCTTGTGTGTACTTCAAAGGGAGAAAAAGTGTAGTCTTATCGATTTTACGTCATGATATGCAATTTGAAGGGGACTCTTTGTGTTCGTAGCATCAGATAAAGGTTTATCTGTGCTTATGTGACTATAAAAGCGGTAAAATAGTTTGTAATGGATGTCCAGATGGTACGAGCACGTCAGATATTACCGTTGATTTATAACATTTTTGCCAATATTTTCTTTTTTTCTCAGGCTATGTTTTTAGGCCATGTTGTAAAGCGAATAATCACGTTATTGTGTGCTCTCATACATTTTTTAGCACAATTTTTTTTTCAATTCTACGTATCTATTCTTATAAAAGAGAAGTTTATTATTATCATTAATGTGGATGTCTTCATTTCATAGTGTGTGTTAAGAAAGGGTTTTAAGAAATGCAATATCTTAGGTATCAAATGGAGATTTGAAATATTGTACTATCTCAAATAAAAACAATTGAATAAAATATTCTTTAAATACCTAATATATCCCAGTATAGAGCTTGTTTGCAGTAAACCGACGAAGTCCGCATACCTACGAGGCAGGTAGCTGGCATAGATCGCATCACATATCGTGCGACAGGCTGTGCTGGTGTGTTGTAACCTTTACTCTATCTATTAATAGGAAATTACAAGAACCACCAAAACCGAATTCCGTAATAAATCGCAGTCGCAGCGCTCCAAACAAAAATCGTACTCAATTTCTCGGCTGTCGAATGACTCATTCAACAATGACTCCCCATTTCGTGATTTCCCTCCAGAGAAGGCATCAAGTTTGAAGTAAATCTGAGATATCTCCAGTAATGTGTCCCCTGGCGTCCTAACCGAACTCGCTGACCGTAAAATTGTAAAAACTACCATAAATCTCTCCCTTTTTTTCTTTTTAGGCTACGGAAAATAGAGTGGGTACTGTGGAAGGAAAGGGATGTCATTGATTGTAGATCCTCTATGCAGGTATTTAAAATAACGAAAACAGAAAATTACATTATTGCCATCTATACCATGTTATTGTCTAAAATTGTCTAATAAAATTTCTGATATAATGTTGTAAAATCTTTAAAAGCATCACACGTATTCATAACTTTTTTAGTATTTTTTAAGCGTTTTATTTATACCGCCCACCATGCAACAATTCCATTGAAATATTCAATTTCGTAATCGTAGCTCTTTATATGGTAAGTTCTAAGCTTACCCTGACGTCCGTCATGTGCTACGCGGTGCTACGAAGCTACGAAACACCTACCTGAAACACAAATACAACTACATAATTTATGTGGTTGTATTTGGATCTTTGTTTAAACTAACCCGTAATAGTAGTTATACAACATCGATATCATACTGCTAAGTAGTTCAGTAAGGACCAATCGTAAAACTCAAGAACAATCTTGACACAATTCTGTAGGTATTATTCCGCACAGCGGACATGAATAATTCGAACTCACCCCAAATAATCATACTCATATAGTTATATCTGAGAGGTATCTTAGGCTCAGTCCCAAGTGTTTAGGATAAATAGTTTCGGCCCATAGCGTAGGCGTTTGGGTTGTTAGGTTAAATTGGGCAGTTTATGTTTGTATATTTCTGGTCATAAATATTCCTAAGAAATGGTTAGCGATGAATGAGGAGTAACGAAAAATGAGGCAATTATGTTTCTGGGACGTGAAATGGATTTTATTATTCCTGAACATAGAATTATATAAATGGTAAAAAACATTCAGTTGCAAGAATAACCACAAATATTGTGTTTTTTTTCTTAAAACTATAGCTAAAAATATAGATTAAGGTTACTACAAATCAGAAAAAAATTTATAACATAGGGTCAAAACTAATAAGTGTTTGAAGGTTTTTTTGTTGAAACAATAAATCCAAGAAGACGCAAAAAGAAATTGTTAAAATTCCAAGTAAGTTGTGGCAAAACTAATAAATGTACGACGTCTACACTTTCCATAAATCGTTTAAACCATCATCTATTTCAGCCACAAAAGATATCTTCGCAATTTTGTCACCGCAATTGAAAGTTGCCCAATCACTTTGAACATTAGTTTGGCCAACTTTTTAATAAAACCAAAGGCCCTATCGAAAAATGCTCCAAACCTCAAACACGCAAAGCTGCAAAACTACGAGACTGGAATAATGTCTGGGACAGAAAAAGTTTACGCTTTGAACCCAGGCGAGGGTAAGTGTTTTGCATTTCGTCCCACGTTGCCTGCATACCAATGCGTAGAAGGATTGATGTTTGCACAACGCCACAGAAAAAATATTCAACCTTCCTACTCTACCTACTGACTCGGCATGCCTGAATGACTCATATGTTATTTTAAGTTGCTCGTAATCTTCTAGCTACTCATGTGCTAGATTACCGAACGCTTTCGCAAGGAAAGTATCAAACTAAGTTAAATTGAATACAACAAAAAAATGTTAAGCTTATTTGTCCTGACCTCCAGCTGGCCGATGAAACAAAAAGCCTCGGTAGATTGTTTTTTGAGATACGCAAGAAAGCTATTACTAAAGCTTCAGGAAGCAAACTTTAAGTAAAGTTCTTTTTTTAGCCCGATTGGGGGCTTTAGATATCCCCAAAAGAACTTTCAGACTCCGTCCGATAAAATGTTTTGTACGCGTGTAATCCTAAAATTCTGCGTGATTTGTCTTTGCCGCGATAAAGGGAGTGTTCGAGCTTTTCGGGTGCAGTAAAGTCGAGTCATTTATCAAAGAAAGAACTCCGAGGATATTACACCTACCGGCAATTTACCGGCGCAAGGTAAATGAAAATTTATTTTTACTTTTTTCATATTCGAGCCTTGTGATTTCGCCGAGGCATGAAACAATGGACACAAATTATGTTTTCACGGGTCTAAGGACATCTTAAAAGTTTCGCCTTCAAAGACAGTCTGTTAAATTACGCCATGAAATATTACTACGACTTTGTTCGTAGTGAAAGCCTGTGAAATAATTAAGGAATTGTAATAAGATTTACCATTTTTAGTACTTTGAAAAGATCTTTCCTAAGAAAGTTGTTCGCAAATCTTCCTGATAAGCTGAGCGTTTATAGAAAATTATCAGCACCTAAAAAGAAACATTTTTTTACTTCAGTATAATTTTATATTATAAAATTAAATATTGACATAGAAATAAAGTTTCAATCTCTTTGACCGTTTCATTTTTTTATTTCCCTTATAACAATGTACGATATAAAAAGTATAGGTTACCGCTTATTCGATATCAATTTAATAAATTGTCAGTATTCATGTTGTTTATACGTGTCAATAGATTCAACTCCAAGTGTCCAGGATAGTAGAGATGCAGTATCGCAACACTGCAAGAACACGGCGTCCGATAGCACGAGAGCCATGCCGATGAAGTTGACAAATGCTCTCTCGCTATTTGCCGATTCCCCTTCACGAGAACGTGTAAGATTCCGATACACCGTGTACTGTCGAGATACGAGTATGTGCTTGACATGACTTCGCTTACTGATAGGTTTCTTATAAACTATTTCTATGGGTGTAATAAATACGGAATATATTCTTTATACAATGAAACTGATAAACTAATAGATATTTAAATCCTCGAAACAACGCCCCAACTTGGAAATTCGTAAAGAAGACGTAAACGAATATCATCCTATATCCCGTCTTTATATGATTTCAGCGTCAAACAAAAGTCGAATTGTCTCTGAAGATGGTACTGAATAATACATTTCACTTGAGTTTTAACGCAACACCTCTTCTTTGTTTCGCGCTCTCGACACTTCTCGCGACTCTTCAGGGATATGTAGTTACAGGTTTTTCTTTATATTTTGAAACTATCATTTCATGAAAGAATTATTAAAAATGAGTAAACATGCTCAGTGGTTTTTCCCAAATGCTGTCTGTGAGTAAAACTTTGTCAAAATTGGTTCTGCCTGTTTATCATAAGAGCCATTTACACAAATAAACAAATATACCAACAAACCAGTTCAATATTTATTGTAGAGATAGTAAATGAGGATATAGAGTTAAGCTTAGTTAGCTTAAGATTGTTGTATTGTTGGAGGTCTATGTTCAGCAGTTTGCTTTTTTTATTTTATTTAGACGTGTTTTGATCATATATCAATACTGTTTATAAATCTCCCTCATATTTTTTTACGAAAATGAATGAAATGGCGTGCTAGTCGTTTGCCAGATGTTAAGCGATACGCCCGCTCATAACAGTTGCAGTATCACCCGGAACTCTAAAGTATAAAGTTTCGTGTGACACTGCATTGCGCACGTCATCCTGAGACATCAGTACAGTCTAGTAATAAGATTACAGTCTAATAAATAAGATTACTAGACTGTGAGATCAAGTCATAAAGTCTCACTTGCCCAGTAAATTCATTAGCAGCAGTGGCTTTCAAACCAGGACACAATAGTGCTTGCACACTACTACTAGGCAGCAGAATAACCGGCAATCATTATAATGAGAACATCAAAGATAAGTTTTGCTAAAGATTTTTTTCCTTTTCTTCCGAACGTTGTTACGGTATTGATACAAGCTAAACTGAGTTTCTAGCAGATTATGTATTTTAATATCGTTTTCTGTATCTTTATTAAACAAAAGATTTTTGTTAGCTCCACCATAAACTAATCTATCACGTCTGTAAAATATTTCGTGTCGTTGATAAAATGTCAGTGAAAAAGTTTTAATTTAAAATTTAAAACCTGGAAAATAAACGATTTCTTGTCACTGAGCCAACATCCTATGTTTGGAGTGGACCAAAATTTGTAGCCAGCAGTTTTGGAATTTAAATAAATTAAATTTGTGCGGTTATAGGATGTTACCCATATAATAGTTTTGGTACTGGTTCAGTGATTATTATTTTTTTACGTTTCTTCCGGAAATGTAATTAAACGATACCAATGGACCGTTTGGTCATATGAATTGTTTTCCTGTATTTAAAATATATTGTTTTGAATGGTTTCATCTAGGCTATTAATCTTTGATCCGGAATATTTACCGTAACGGATTTCAACTCGTTTACTAACTGGCAAACTACACAGCTTTGCCTAAAATTCTGCCACCAAGTAGTAGTGTGCTAAACGCTTTTAAAACCCAATTGCTAGACTTTATCTTTATCTCTATCTCTTTTTATATGTTAAAGTAAAAGGTTTGTTTGTATGTTTGTTAGCTTTGTGTGACTATCATGGCGCAAATGACTGAAAAGATTTGGATGAAATTTCACGCATATTATTGGTTAGGTACACGTCCTAAATAAATTTTGATACTTTTATATATGCTGAAATGGGTATCTTGCGATTGACACCGCGGGGCATCTCTAGTAACTTATCATTCTGGGTGGCACTGCAATTGTTATAGTACAACGCTTTATATGGAGATAGCGATTGAGTAAGACTAATTTTTCAACCAACTTCAACTTTTTTTTAATTATGGGGGGATGTTTGTTACCTTAAAATTATGTCATTTATAAAAGGATTTGATTTTTTAATTTGAAACGACATACTTTCATATTGATCCCATAGCTATTCCATAACAATAGATTCTGTAGTTTAAAAAAAAAACGAATTACATTAATTATAACGATTAATTATTAACGAAATTACATTAATTATAACGATAATGTAATCCAAGTATGTCTCAGATTGAAATTAAGAAGATCACAGTCGGTCGAGTAAAACGTTTAAAACTCTCACTATTCGTAGCGTATCATATACATATAAATAATATATATAATTTATATCATATATATATACCTATAAAAGTTTTAGAGAATATTTGAATTCGTGAAAGAAACAAAAAAGATTTTTTCTAATCATAGAAACTGACGTGAGTAGTACTCATAATTACAACTATTACACGGCTAACACTCACGAAATACAGTCGAATAACTCGACTGGTCTTCGAGCAATATAAATGCCCATCCTCAAGCAGTAGCGCGTGGCGGTGGTGGCGGCTCGGCTGAGTTATTCGACTGCATTTTGTGAAAGTTAGCCGTAAAAAAAAATAAAAAATCAAAAAAAGATAAAGATAAAATCGAATCTAATTATTTGTTTGCGTAAATTGCGTCGTGATGATTGGATTCAAAGATTGGATTGGATTGAAATTGTGGGACTGCCAGAAACCACCCGTGAATCTCCCTTGGACTTGGTTATTAAGATAGCCAAACATGTAGGTATTGATGTTAGCCCTGATCAAATTGAGAGTGCTCACCGAGTCCAGCCTATGCAAAAAATTGAAGGCAGGCCTAAACCGATCGTGGTAAAATTAAAAAACAGGATGATTAAGGACCAGATCTTGTCAGGCCTACGGAGGACGAGAGGTATCAACACAAGAGACATAGGCCTTGGAGGGGTTGACAGGAAATTTTATGTGAACGAGCATCTTACGCCAGACAATAAACATCTGCTCAAGGCCACCAAGTCTCGGGCTCAGGAAAAGTCCTACAAGTTTATCTGGGTCCGGAACTGCAACATTTTTTTTACGACGCAACGAAGAATCCCCGGCTATAGCTATCAACAACATGCACGATTTAGCAAGAATTGTTTGATTATCCCTTTTTTTTAAGTGCTTCTCACATCTTTACGGTATATTTTTACTTTTTTTATTCTTATGTAAAAACAAAGCATATTTTTTCAGTAAATTTAATAACTTTATGGCAATACCTGCTGTGTGGCTCATTTGTAATTTATTCCCAAATTATAAGCTCAAATAAACGCTTAATAAACTTACAACTTACGCTTACAGTATGTTATTACCTTCTTCTATGTACACAACACATATTAAACAATCACACATCACAATACACTCAACCTATCACACACACTACACTGCATCTAATATATAAAGCGAGCAGCGATATAATACCACGAATCTACTATTTGATAATAATAAGTTTAAAAGAATTATTTTTTTATTTACATTTTAATTTTAGATTTTATTATCTTTGCCCAAAATACTTGTTTTTAGTGGTGATTCATGTATTTCGCCCAGCCCTTCACCGGTCTTTATTATATATATATACTAATTTTTGTTTTAACAATGATGGATAATAAGGATAACCTTGAACTGTTTTATCAAAACGTTCGTGGTCTGCGTACGAAGACAACGCAGTTCCGGCAAAACACATTATCACAAAAATTTGATATTATACTTATTACGGAAACTTGGCTGACAGATGGCTTTTATAAGGGCGAGCTTTGTGATAATCGCTATCATACATATCGCTGCGACCGCTCACTAAAAACTTCTACGAAAAAGTTAGGGGGAGGCGTTATGATATGCACTAGATGTGAGCTCCAGGCGCAGGAGCGACCGCAGTGGGCGTGCGCCGGAGTCGAATGCATGTGGGTCACTGTGCCGGCACGTTCCTTGCGAGCCGGTGGCGGCCGCAACCTACATATATGCACAGTATACATACCACCTGACGCTTCCCAAGCCTCCCGACTTGTTTTGGTGACTAATATGCTAATTAATGTATTGACTTCATGCCCGTATGATTACTTCATTGTTTCTGGCGATTTTAATCTGCCTAACGTAAATTGGACTGATTCAGGAGCAATATATCTCAATAGAGGTTCTGTTGATTTACAAAATGCTACAATTGACTTTCTTGATATGTGTAGCGAATCAGGACTTGACCAACATAACTTAATTAAAAATACGAGTAATCACGTTTTAGATTTAATTTTTAGCAACACCTCAATTGATATTTGTAGAAGTGACAGTCCTTTAGTTTCGGAAGACACGTACCACCCGTCGTTAGTGTTGGATGCATCTGACTTAATGATACCGATTTCTAAACGCAAGCCAATAATGAAGTTTAGTTTTCGTCGGGTAGATTATATAAAGGTCAATGACCACCTGTCAACAATAGATTGGACAGAAGTGCTCAGAGCTGACACTGTTGACGAGATGGTTGAAAATTTTTACCGTAAACTACAAACAATATTTAATGAGTTTGTGCCTAAGATAAGATGTAACCTATCTAATAATTATCCAACTTGGTACTCTAGAGCTTTGGTGCACATAATTAAAGATAAAATTAGAGCTCACAGGCAGTGGAAACTATATCGCAACCCTAGAGATTATGATAAGTTTTCTCAGTTTCGAGTTAGACAAAAAATAGTGCAAAAAAAGTGCAAAAATTATTTTATAGAGCGTATGCAATCTTTTATAAAAAAGGACCCAAAGTGTCTATGGAAATATATGAATTCGTTACGTGATTCCAACACAGGTTACCCCAACACAATGATATTAGCAAATACTTCGTATACTACCGAAGATAATGTATGCCAAGGTTTTAACGAATTTTTCGAAAGTGCTTTTCGGGCACCTGCTTCTTCTTACGATGGTCTGCTCTTATCCTACAGTGAGCCTTGTAACACAGCTTTTAACTTAAATATTAATAAAACTGATGTTCTTAGTGTGCTATAATCCCTTGATTCTACTAAAGGGCCTGGCAGTGATGGCATACCATCTTTGTTTATCCAGAAATGCGCAAAAACCTTAGCTGAACCATTACTTATCATCTTCATGCGCTCGGTAAACATTTTTGGTACTTTTCCTGCCATTTGGAAAGAAGCGCGAATAGTTCCTATACACAAGGGAGGTTCTCGCAATAGAATAGATCACTATCGTCCAATTTCAATTCTTAATACTTTCAGCAAGGTTTTTGAAAAAGTGGTCTATCGTTCTATCAGCTCAATCATATTTGCATCCATACCTGAACAGCAGCATGGTTTTATGAACAGACGTTCCACTGTAACTAACCTTACTATTTTCTCCAACTATATTCTTCGTAGCATGGATGACAAGATGCAAGTAGATGTAATTTATACAGACTTTGAAAAAGCATTTGACAGAGTGGACCACGTAATCTTACTTCATAAGCTGCAGGCACTCGGAATAAGAGGAGATTTACACAGATGGTTAACGTCATATATAATAAATAGAAGACAGGCAGTGGTAATTGGCAGTGCAAGAAGTGACTATACGACTATACCATCAGGCGTCCCTCAAGGATCAATTTTGGGCCCTTTGCTGTATAACGCATATTTATTTGACATATCTTCATGTTTTGATAACTCTAACTATCTCATGTTTGCCGACGATAAGAAAATATTTTTAAAAATCAAGTCTCTTGAGGATTGCAGAAATGTTCAAAAGGACCTAGATAATCTTGCGAGGTACTATGACAGAAATAAGATCAATGTCAATATTTCAAAATGCCTTCAGATCACTTTTACCTGAAAGTTAAAACCAATTCAGTTTTCTTATACTATTAATAATGTTCCAGTCAAAAAAGTTAGCTCTGTACGGGATTTGGGGGTTCTGTTAGACTCTAAGATGGTCCTAGCCGAGCATGTAGATGCTATTGCTGCCAGAGCATACAAACAATTAGGTTTTATTAAAAGGGTTTGCAGCCCGTTCAAGAGCATCTCTTGTATCAAAGTATTATACTTTGCCTATGTGCGGAGTGTTTTAGAGTATGCTTGTAGTATTTGGTCTCCATGTTATGTTGTTCATATTCGGAGACTGGAAACAATACAGAAAAAATTTGTTAAGTATTTAGGTTTTAAAGACTACAAACTATTTGACACATATAACGAAGCGTGCAAACACTACGGCATCGACCTGCTGGAACAACGACGTCGGCAATATGATGTTTTGTTGCTTCACGATATTTGGTCAGGTAATATTGACTGCCCAGAGCTCCTGGCGAGCGTCTCGTTACAGGTCCCTTCGTATCGGACAAGGCACACGCCTTTGCTTCATGTGCCTTATGTAAGCACGAATTATGCTCAGAATTCAGTACTGTGTCGCGCTGCACGTACGTACAATAAATATTATTCGGATCTTGATCTATTTCACGAATCAAAAGTATCATTGAAGCGGGGCATGAAGAGAATACACCGTGGAATTGAAAATATGTATTACAATAATTTACAAACACCCCCCCCCCCTTCTCAGTCACTTTTACATATCACCCAACTCTAACATACACCCTACTAAAAAACTATAAAGCGGTTCAGCCTCTTAGAGCTAAATCAACAACAAAAATTAATATTATTATTTCAATATGTAGTAACTACTTTGAGCCAACAGAATGTTTTGTCAATTTGCAAAGCTAACTGTTATTATGAGTACATTATAATAATGTAATTATGTTATGTTATTGAATTAAACTTATATGTAGTCTTGTTTTCATCGAGAACTTACATCTTATTTTTATCATATTTTTACTTTTATATAAATCACCTGCTGAATAACATTAATATATAAGCTAAGCACTTTTACTCCACTGTTATTTAAGTTCATGTTACTTGTATAATCCCGTTTTGGCCTTATTGTAAATGTATACCCTTTAAACATATATAAAATGTAACGCTGTAGGATTATCGAAATAAAATAAAAAAAAAAAAAAAAAAAGTAACGGCGGCTCTCAACTTATGTAATATGTTTATTTAATTTAAACGCATAAGTAATTTTAGTTACCTAATTCAAGCACAAAATTAGAAATAACCAAGGCAACAACTAAACAAGCACCATAGACAATTATTTAGATTAAGAATATTACTTATCTACTATGAAATTGAATGCAGAAGGTACTAAAACTTCCCTAACAGGCAAAACCCAAGAGGCATAAAACGCGCACCGTCTTGTCCACCAAAGTACACCATAAAACAATTTCCATTGAAAAACCGAAAGAAAATGGAATGGGGAATAATGGCACTTCTTTATGTTGGTAAAAATTTTCTAACAAGTCCCAACTTTGACATTAGCCGGTGAATTATCGCGGTCTCGTTGGTGTCATTTGTGGAGTTCGTGTGAACTTTGTGCCGAGGGAAGCGAGTTATTCTTGAGAGTTCGCCAGCGGTGGAGACTTTGCGGTTCGATCTTAGAAGCTGTTCGTGCTCGAACCAAAGTGTACATCTAGCTGTTCAAACTGAATCAATGGGAGATAGTTAGTGCAGCTGGACTAACGATTAGTCGGATCTCTCTGGTATAATTTATTAACTACCTGTTTTTAGTAATTTAATAATAAAAATAACTGATATTGTGAAGTATATAAAATCTGTAACGCAATTTACAAAAGAGGTTACATATGTTGTTGTCATAGCACTTTGTACTGATTTATCTAAGCTCTTTAAACCCATAGATGAGGGAGCTAGACAAGGATTCAGTGAAAATCCTAGTGAAAAGTTTACAAATAAGTATGAAAGTCATAAATTTTTCATATTGATCCTTATTCTAGAGATGTGAAACCTTCTTCATATATCCTTCTTTTTCCTTCATCTTTTCATCCACTAAAAGTGAAACTAGTCAGTTTTTACTTTTTCTGTATGACTCTCACATCCAAATGACTAGACCAATTTGTTAAAATTGCACGCAATAAATAGATACACCATCAAAACTAATGTATAACATGTACATATAATAATTTATACAACAAAATTGAGATCTTGCGGGAAAAAGAATAAAATATTGATTGAAATTGAGGATGTCCCTAGTACTAACTAATGGCAAGTAGTAACAAATGTTATAGCGGGTCATTTTCGCGCAACAAAAGTACTTGCTTGCTTTGTATTTGTATGAAACATCTCGAATAGATTTGTATAAATGGAGCTTTGGAATTCCAACAAAGCATTAAAAGCATGGCATAATGGCAACTCCAAGACTATCTCTACAAGGCAAAGCTAGCTAAGCCACTTCCTTTCCTTCTTTCAATAATGCTTTTGTAACTTAATTTATAGATTCGATTTTTGAACCTTAACCCGTAAGATATAAAGATTACTATTGATTGTGGGCTCTTCTAATCGATCTTTGGTTTCTAGTATTAGCTAACTTTTAATTGGGTTCTAGCAATACCCTTCCATGAGTTCACGCGTTGCGTTGTTGCTTTAACTCGTTTCTGTTAGTTCTGTTTCTTTGTTGCGAGTTCAATGACTTTCATTTGTTTTCATTTCGGTAAATTATAAAGATAGTTGGTATTATAAATTAATATTTATATTAAGTAGAACTGATTCGTAACTACACAAAATTACAAAATTCTGATTTGAAATCGGCTGTTTTGATTTACATTTATATCGTCACAAATTATTTTATGCACTATGAGATCACCTACATTCTAGGCTATACAAATGGTTCCCCAGTCAGACTTTATGATGCAGTAACAGCCAACCGTACCATAACGTTTATACGTTTAGCAGACCTAGTCGACAACGTGCTCAAAATGCATATCACAGCTTTGCCGCCTTGCATAGAAATGTTGATACGCTTAGCTATACACTGAATGCAAGATTCAATTTTGTCTCAGGAAAAGACTGTAATGGGTTCACAAAAAAGCATATGTTAAGTAAAATTATAGCCCTAATAAAACAAAAACTTATCCTAGAGAAAACAGAAAAAAAATTAGATAATTCTATCGTATATTCAATGTTTCGCTTTAATTAAGAATATCTAACTGAAACTCTGATTAGAATATTAATATATAATTAAGATATCTATAATATTTCTTATGTAAAATATATAAACTGTGTAGGTATATCTCCCTATACTATTATGTATGCAATTAAACTGTATAATTAATATTTTATGGTAATCCAATTATTTCTCAGAATTAAACGTATGAAGTGGCTTAGTAGTACGTAGAAACAATAATTATGTTAAAACTAAATGTCTACTAACTACCCTCGATTATGATTTAATGAGAACTTTTGATTTTGTATATTTTGTACTAAAAGTTTAAAAAGGCATTCTTTAGCTTGTAAAACGTATTAATTTTAAGATAGATTTAGTTTAGATTCTAGCGCTCAAGTAAAATTTAATATTTATTTTAATAAACGAAAATGAAAATGAAATAAATGAGAAGAATTACACTTTAAGATAAATTTTTCGTCATTTTTCATTCAACATTTTTTTTTTGTTTTGGTATGGCTCCACACTTTTGTGTATTTAGCCAGTGTCAAGTAATTGATAATTTTTCGAGTTAAGTAATATATATGTATGTCAAGTCAAGTCACAGTCCAAGTCATCAAGTCAAGTCATAGTCTAATCTAGTCAAGTCATACTCCTAGTAAAGTGATGGCCACTTTACCAGAAGCTTCTATGGAATTTTGGAAACAACACGAAAAGATACGTTTCACCATCACTATACCACTTTCCCACACTCATGCCTGCAATCCAGCACTTAACGAATAAAATGCCACCAATTTTATGCGCCGTCACTGAAAATTACACAAGTTTTGGAAAATAATACAATGCGGTGACACGATCTTTTTCGTTTTCCCGCCAAAACTCTCTTCATTCAACATTATCTTTAAAAAATATAAAACAAAGAGGTATAATGTAAAATGTAATACACTACATAGAAAAGCTATTAGATGCTAAAATAAGTTTAAAATAAAATCCGCTAAAGCGCTTTACGAGATCATATTATCGTCTAACCAAATGATTCAAGCACGCATCGTTACATTGCTTGCAGGTTGTGTTGTTCACTCTGCCAATATGGCTGCCTGTGCCGTGCCGTGAAACATGCTCTGATGCTATTACAAATTGACGAAATAATATTTTATTCAGGTTTGCTTTATTCTAAAATCTGAAATAGCTATTCGACCTTTTTATACCCCGACTGGTTTTTGCTGTATCTGAGTATGATGGCATTTTTTAAAGCAATTTTTTTTTTCGTAAGCCACGTGTAGTCATTTAAGTGCCCAGACACATTTGAGTGAAAGCCGAGTAACTTATGGTCGAAATTGAAATCGTAGATGTCGCCCAGTACAAATAGAGGTATGTGGTATGAATCATTTTTTTTAAATAGCATGCTGACCAGAAAATCTAATTTTGAAACCGTCTAATAAGCAACATTTACTAAAGCATGAAAAACTAAATTGCCGATAACCTAAACAGAAATATGACTATAAAGCATAACCCCTAAAAGTACTATATAATTTATATAACTATATAATTTATTATGACTAAAATGTAAAGCGCCAAATATGGCCAATCATAAGGCTGCTTAGAGCGAGAAATGATTCAAATTCTATCAATGTGGCTAAATGAAGCAGAAAATACTACGTATGAAGGTACTTTACTTACATAACTAAAAATTCACATAGGTAACTAATTTGCTCATTGGAATTAAAATTTTCTGTTGATTTTCATATCTACATCAAAATAAAATCTGCCTATTTTGACAAGAAAAAAAAAATCAATTAAGAGACTTCAAGCGGAAAGATTGCAATTAAAAAAACTGTGTCGTCGCGAAGTAAATGTTGAGAGAAAAAAAGGGATGGATAACGGAGCATTTCGAAACCGAATAAATTAAGGTTAAAATATTGAGAGTTAAAATTTATTCCGTGGTAAAAATAGGTAACGAAAGCCGCTCTTCAGTTAATGAGAAACTTGTTCGCCAAAAAAATGTTTACAGAATTTAATAGGAGTACCGGTTTTGGATTTAAATACGCTATAGATATTCGGGTTACAGGTTATATTTTATTTTAATTTGAACAGCTTTTGTTGAATAATAGTGCAAAAAAATTGTTTAACTGCTTTAATTATTATTTCTATTATCTAACAGCCAATAAAAGATCGAAACAAATACCTTTTGTACACTAAAGTATATACAAACAAAGTATGACCGAAGTAATGAAAAATTTCCCGACCGCTTTAATTTTCTCACTTACACAAAATTTGCTTTTTACGGCCGACTTGTAACATGTGTCGACTGAAATAGAGTGTAAATAAATCTCTTTTAGTGGCTGTGTGTCAGTGTTTCAGCCATAAACGGGAGCGGGGCAGCGGTCAGCAAACAACCCGACCTCCACTGAGAGATCGCAGCGAGCTCTTTCAAGTTAATGAAAAGGAAACTAACCTACGCGTTCTCTGTTTATTTTACTAAAGTAAGAATAAATACAGGATTATACTGCCTCTAATTGGATTACGGAGTGCAAGTTTTGCATAGTCGCAGTCAAATTCCATAGTATTTTTATGGTTATAGCAAATAACGTTAGTAAATCTATTTGATCTGTTGTGTAAAAGGCTTTATCGTGAGTGACTGACAGACAAACAACGCAGAGTCTAAACCGTTGGATACAGAAATTTAGCAGGGTGAGTGTCCTCTTTATACGGCAAAGGTGTACACTAAAAAAAATTCAACGCCAAAGAAAGTAAAACGGGGTATTTCATATCAAAATTAAATCATTTGTTGCTAATAATTTCCCTTCTAAGTAAACACTTTTTAATGTTTCATAGTTGTATGACCAAACACAGGTGAATCCGTGGTCCATTTTAGTAGTGAATATGTTTTTTGCTTTCATTAACACAGTTTATTGTTGTTATTGACTAAAATTCTTTACAGTTTTAACAAAAAACATATATAACTAAAAGTCATATTTCAAGAACAATGACAGTGACAATTATATAGAGAATTTCATAACAATATTTTAAGTACGCTTTATATCATACATTATTTTTTTATGTTATATTTATTATTGTATGTATGTAATAGCTGACCTCGCCTGAATCAAAGTCGCTGCGCAAGTTTGGCAAATTTAATTACACTATATTATTACATGTAATAATACAATTACAAACTTCATTATGTTAGAAAATAGCGTGTAACAATGCATCTTGTAAACAATGCTAACGTTAGCTGGAACACAAATACCGCTTCCTGTTTAGGAAACTGTCATTTATCGTCCGAGCAAAAAGCGTCGGCACAAAACAGCTGGCTTATTTACCCCGTGTCCGGCAAAAATGTGTTAGATATAGGTAGCTTAGCTCCAGCTTGAAATCTAAACTAAATTGTGGACTAGTGCCGCTCTAAATGACAAAACTGTTTGAGTATTAAAGTACAGCTTAGTTGTAAAATAGAATTTTTAAAGAAACTATTATGTAATTTTTAACTAATTTTATATTGTTGTTTTGTCAACTTTACTACCTTTAAGCAATTTAATCGGTTTAATAGTGTATCATATTGATTGATATGCTGTAGCAGTTATTTCATAAATACAAACAAATAAAATTACAAACTAAAATAATAAAATATACAAACACTAACAAAAAAAGTAACAAACATCAATTCAACTGTCAACTGTTTGTATTGTTCCTTGTTACTTTTTTGTTACTGTTGCGATTTAAGTAAATTAAGATCCATTATAAAGTAATATTTCAATCAAAAATAAAAATAGTTAAATATTCTCATAGTACCTCTAAAATGAAAATGATATCTGATTATCGTAATATAGCACTTTATTAGAAAAAAAAAGAACTGATATTCGTGGATTGTAATTCATTGCAAAAATAAAAAGCAGAGATTTTATCTCAACCTCCTGGTTTCCAACTCACGCAACTTTTATAAGCTCCCCATTTTTAAATAGTCAAAAATTGTATCCGTCTTCCACCCAAAGGGGACCGTTATGATTTGATGTTATTATAAATATACGGAACGATGTAAAAAGAGCATAAAGACTCCTTTTATCCGAAGCTTGGGTATTCGAAATAAATCCAATAATCTCCGTTGCCAGGCGACTTTGATGTCGATTTGTTAGAATGTATACGTAATAATGATCAAGTTAGCTGATAGCTATTGATGCTTTTTTTAAGTGTCCTAGGGTTTAGACGGGAATGCGAAAAAGATTGCGTCACCGCATTGTATTATTTTCCAAAACTTGTGTTATTTTCAGTGTTAGTGCATAAAATTGGTGGCATTCTATTCGTTAAGTGCTGGTTTACAGGCGTGAGTGTGGGAAAATGGTATAATGATGGTGAAACGTTTCTTTTCGTGTTGTTTCCGAAACTCCATAGAAGCTTCAAGTAAAGTTGCCACCACTTTACTAGGAGCATGACTTTGACTAGACTATGACTTGACTATGACTTGACTTGATGACTTCGACTGTGACTTGACACATATTTGCGTGAAATATCATTAACTTGATAAATTATTAATTACTTGACACTGGCTAAATAAACAATAGTGTGGAGCCAAAAAAAAATATTGCCTAAAATATTGAAATATCAACTTGGTATAAATGATAACAATTATACACCCAAGTAAATTATGCGACAAAACGTCCGTATTGATTATGTTAGAAGATAACTTGTAAACTAGGTGCTAAAATCAAACAAAAAAGTATTTAAATTTTATTAAGATCCATAGATTGTTTTATGCTGGTGATGAGTTTGCCACTTACTTCTAATTTACGAAGTCATCAAACAAAATTGACAATTAATTTGGTACACGTAACAGGAAAAACGCATTAAAGGTCTCTGTAATTATAACACAAAAGGTCGTTTAGAAGCTTTCTCGTAGCGATTAAAAGTAATTTGGTCACTTCATCATGACGTACTTCACCCGTGAAAATGTAATGATAATTTTTCTTTAACTCAAGGAATGTTAAACGTACGACACTCATACGTTCTTTACTGTTCATCTGTTTTTATACAATTTAAAGCATTCAACGGGTATTAATAAAAATCTGTGGGTTACAATACAATACAAAACAATACAATACAATACAATACAATACAATACAATACAATACAATACAATACAATACAATACAATACAATACAATACAATACAATACAATACAATACAATACAATACAATGCAATGCAATGCAATGCAATGCAATGCAATGCAATGCAATGCAATGCAATGCAATGCAATGCAATGCAATGCAATGCAATGCAATGCAATGCAATGCAATGCAATGCAATGCAATGCAATGCAATGCAATGCAATGCAATACAATACAATGCAATGCAATGCAATGCAATGCAATGCAATGCAATGCAATGCAATGCAATGCAATGCAATGCAATGCAATGCAATGCAATACAATACAATACAATACAATACAATACAATACAATACAATACAATACAATACAATACAATACAATACAATACAATACAATACAATACAATACAATACAATACAATACAATACAATACAATACAATACAATACAATACAATACAATACAATACAATACAATACAATACAATACAATACAATACAATACAATACAATACAATACAATACAATACAATACAATACAATACAATACAATACCATACAATACAATACAATACAATACAATACAATACAATACAATACAATACAATACAATAATACTTTATTGAACACCAACTAATACATAACAACCTTAAAAAAAACTTACAAAAAATGGTAGAACAAAGAGCGGCCTTATCACATTAAGCGATTTCTTCCAGGCTACCTTAGGATGGACAGGAATCAATGGAGCAAAATTGCGGTTGGTGTTATTACAACTTACGTACTATAAACAACAATACTAAACTTATAATACATACTAATACATAATATAATAATACAATATATGTAATACATATATTACATGTATATAAGTATATATATATAATATATAAAAACAGTATATAATATATACATATATATTAGATTATATTATTATTATAATTATTATTATTAGGGTTAGTAATATGAAAGGTATACTTAAAATTTAAAAAAATCGATTTTTTTTATAAATTTTATTTGCATATTTTATGCAATTCTCATCAAACTTAACATGATTATATGTATATCTACCCTATCTTAATTACTAGTTTTAAATACATTAAATATATAAGAATTTATCAAAATCTACTTGGTCATTTTATTTAGATCAGCAAAGTACGTCAATTTATTCTGTTTATTTGGCTCACCTCTACATTTTTCATTCGTATTCCGCTCTGACGCAGACGCGATCTACCTTTTCTTTGCTTTGATTTTCTCTTTCCATACATTAACAATAGGCATTTAGTAACTATGCGCTTTGGTGTTATTAGTAACACCTAAGGTATATAATAAGGGATAGTCATCGATGTTATAAATTTAAATTCTGATTGTAAATAAGTAAGATTGCAAACTAAAATATCGTGATTGAATTATATAAGATAAATAAAATATGAGTAAGGATCTAACCTTAACCAGCAGTAACCTGTGATAATATAAAAGTCAATAAAACTGTTTATTGTGTAAACACTAAGATTGAATTTTAGTAGCATTTTATTTTTATTGTACTTAACCATAAAATTATTTAGTTAAACTGTATCTTCTCAAAATAGTTTATGTTTTTAGTTTATTGTATTCAAAATAGTTCCTGCAGGAAACTGCAGGAACTATTTTGAAATGCTATTGTGTAATAATATAATGACATGCCTAATATAACGTGATGTTATAATGTGGTCAATGAAATAAATGAAATGAAATAAAAAAATATGTATTGCAGAAGATACAGTTTAACTAAATAGTTTTATGATTAAGTACAATAAAAATAAAATGCTACTAAAATTCAATCTTAGTGTTTACACAATAAAAAGTTTTATTGACTTTTATAGTATCACAGGTTACTGCAGTTAGAAATATAAAACATTTTATTATCAGCCACTAAAGACACAATAGAATTTAAATGTGTCTAGTCTAGCTGCAAATATTAACTAAAAGATAATAAAATGTACAAAAAGTCACTAACTAAACTTAGATTAAATAAAGCTCCAAATCCGACTAGCCAGTTCTTTAGTAGCGGCGTCGCCGATAAAAAAATCCAAAGCGAAACTTTGCAAAAGAAGTGAGGGATAATTGAAAAACCTGATCTCTCATTAAAATCTTTCGCCTCTGTCCGTTTCAAAATTAAACACGGCCATATCGCAGTCACGTCGGAATCTGCAGTTTTTATGAATGCCGTAGTAGATTGAAATCTCTTTTGAATTAAACATTTGTTCTAACAACCCTTTTGTTATGATTGAATGGTTCCTTATATAGCAAGTTAAACACAAAATAGAGACCTTTCAAGAGAAAGTCAAGTGAAGAGCTATTTGAAGTAATAACTCAAAAATTAAGATACAAGTAAACCTGTAATAACGAGCCAATTTATGTCATGTTTATCACTAGTTGGATCGACCAGTGGCTCATTTTTATTCATTCTTTTTACTATTGCCATCAATTTTTATAGTTCGGTTA
Organism: Ennomos fuscantarius; assembly: GCA_905220475.3. NCBI lineage: Eukaryota > Metazoa > Arthropoda > Insecta > Lepidoptera > Geometridae > Ennomos > Ennomos fuscantarius. The sequence goes on along the minus strand of HG992037.1, from coordinate 6,942,412 downwards.
AATGTCAAAATATGAATGTATAATTTTATATTTATATAGTTACGCCCCGCGGTTTCACCCGCGGATAAAAGGAATGTTAATCCAGTGTATAAGCTACCTGCATTCCAAGTTTCATTAAAATCCATACAGTAGTTTTTGCCCGAAAGAGTAACAAACCGAAATGCATATAAACATTTGCGTTTATAATATATTATTAGTAAGGACATACAACGGATTTCAATACTACGGAAGAGACTCAAAATTAAAAATAGCTATGAATTACTAAAAAAATAGTGAAATAATTTTTTTAGTAATTCATAGCTATTTTTAATTTTGAGTCTCTTCCGTAGTATTGAAATCCGTAGGTCTTTACCTATGAAATTGCCGTATTGCAGTACAGACTTTTTCAAACAAAAAAAAGTTTTGTTTGGCTATGAATTCTAAATTCAAATTAATTTTGTTTTAAAAATATGACATTCTATTTACAATATAGGTCTTTTGTTTATTGATAAGCGTTGTATTTTCATTACATTTCAACATTTTTCCTCATAATGGATACTTTGAAATTTCGTGTAATTATGGAATATGAGTTCCGTTGTGGCACCAACGCGGCACAAACGACACGTAACATCAACGACGTTTACGGAGAGAACTGTACAAACGAACGTACAACCCGTTATTGGTTTGCTCGGTTCCGTTCTGGGAATTTTGACTTGAAAAATGAACCTCGTGGTCGTCCGGAAACTTTGGTCAACAATGATGAATTAAAGGCGATTGTGGAAGCTGATGAATCTCAATCTACAGCTGAGCTGGCAGCAGCTTTTGATGTTAGCATCAAAACAATATTGGTCCATTTGCGACAGATTGGCAAGATAAAAAAGCTTGATAGATGGGTGCCCCACGAACTTAACGATCGCCAGCGCAACGAACGCGTCGAGACTTGCCTTGCGCTGCTTAACAGGCACAAAAATGAAGGAATTTTGAACCGAATTGTTACGTGCGACGAAAAATGGATTATTTTTGACAATCGAAAGCGCTCAGCAAGTTGGTTAGATCCTGGTTCGGTACCAAAGCAATGTGCAAAACGAAAAATGACCCCTAGAAAGGTGATGGTCACAGTTTGGTGGTCTAGTGCTGGTGTGATTCATCATAGCTTTTTACAAAACGGCGAGAGCATTACTGCAGGTGTGTACATTGAAGAACTGACCACAATGATGGCGAAACTCGCACGTCTGCAACCAGCTTTGGTCAATCGGTCGTCTCCACTGCTACTTCACGACAACGCGCGACCCCATACTGCACAACAGACCGTCTCTAAGCTGCATGAGTTGGGTTTGGAAGCTCTCCCTCATCCGCCATACTCACCAGATCTTGCGCTTACCGACTATTACTTTTTCCAAAATTTGGACAACTTTTTAGCGGGAAAAAAATTCAATTCCCGAGAGGCAGTACAAAACGCCTTTGAAGAGTTTGTTGTCTCCCGTCCTGCTGATTTTTTCAAGAAGGGCATCCATGAACTGCCACAGCGTTGGCAAAGATGCATTGATGGCAGGGGTGATTACTTTGAATAAAAGAAATAAATAAGTTCAAAAAAAAAAATACTCTAACTTTTTTCAAACAAAACGGCAATTTAATAGGTAAAGACCTAATATAATGTGTAAGTGCAGAGTAATAAATAACATCACATTTAACCTTGTTTCTGTTTCAAAAGTGTTTTAGGTCTTTTGCATTTGTTTTTATCTCATTTGAAACGCCTTACGCCTCATAACATTAGCGGAAAAAAATTCAATAAAGTCTAGACTTTGACATCTAAGTTACGTTTTCTTGGCAAATGTTTTTACTAAAACGAAATTCTCAAAGAGCGACTTAACAAGATATCGAACTCAATAGAAAATACGTTTTGAATAATTTTACGTACTTGTATTTAACTGTAACTGGGTTTGCACAGGATAAAAATGATTATGTTTTAAGACTTTTTACCATCGGTTCGCTGCATAAATTCATCATTATCTGCCTCAAGCCTGAAGACGTCTACTGCTGAACATACCCCCCTAGCTCCCACTATACAATTTAAGTACCCACTGGTTGCCAACTATAAACATAACGGTGCGTTTGCATCAAAATCCGTCAACAGTTTTCAAAATCCGGTTGGTGCCAATTAGGGAATATCTCGAGTAAAAGACGCAGACGGACAAATGGCGGCATTAAATTATGATAGTAAAACTTATTGTAAAACTTAATTTCCAAGATTTAATTTTAATTGGTTAGGTATTTGCATATTTTACTATCTAGCTCCATCTTTTTGAATGATGCAATTATTTCTATTATTCCCACTGACAGTTAAAATTGTCATTTACGTCATACCCATAATTGTGTTATTTTGATCTTATTTTAATTCATTGCATTACATTATACTGTTTTATAAACGGATGATGAATTAACGTAAGGACGTTAGTGTCACACACTGAGGTTAGAATTATGAAAGCGCCACAACGAAATGATGCTAGTCCGACACAAGCTATTGCGAAAAAAATTCGACACCGCTCTAGTGCGATGTCAAGCTAGTTCGGTACCGTGAAAACGCAAATCTGGCAAACGATGACGATCGGCTCAGCATAGATTTGTTTATGTCACTCAAATTAAAACACATTCTGGTAATCCAAAGTTTAATTTTCACAATGAAACGCGTATAATCAAAAGCAGCAAATGATTTCAATGCACATATTTACCCGCTGATTAATCGCGCGTGATCTGAACACCATTCACCTTTGCGAATTATTCCAGTTGACAAATTCAATAACACCAAAATTAGCATTTAATCGCACCTAACTGAAACATTTTGATATTGTATTGACACACTTTTAGTTATTGATTTGAGGATTTTATTACTTTTTCATATGTATCTTTTTTGCATGACATGACATTTTCTAATGCTTGCCATTCTGGAAGTCTCATTTCTAAAACATTCTGATATTACTCACAACATGCCTGCATAAGAAGAAGAACATTTCTGAGCCAGTTTTTAATCCAGTGGTAACGTGATGGCCTATCAGCATAACATGAACATGGTAAAAGAAAGCATTCACATTATTCAATAAACGCACGCTCAAATAATTTTTACACTAAAGCAGTGGCTATCAATCATGTTATAATACCGAAATGACATGAGGCAAGGAAAAAGCCCAGTTCGTTAAGCACGCAAACCACGCAAGTTTTAAAAGCAAACAAACTTCAACTTTAACTTCGCTTTGGCGTGTGAGCAAATAAAAAGTTTTAAAAGATTTTAATCCGTAAATAAGAAGGTGGCAAATTGTGTTGCTAGAAACACTTTGAACATGCTAGTTGCTAAGTTAGAGTAAAAATTCTGACACTTGTTGTTCTTTGGAACTAAGTTAACTCACTTCTTTGAAATTTTTGTGTTTTTTTTAAATATACATACGCCTGGTTTAGTCGTCGTAACCAAACCTAAATATTTTGGGATATAAACCAACCTCAACGCCTATACACTGTAAACCTTTTTCACTATCACCATGCATCATATGCAAAAAAAATAATTAGTTACATACAACCGATCAGCCATGACATCATTATTCACACAGTCTAACCACACTTTGGATATCAATACCAAATCGAAACAAGTTTGAGTAGTTGTTTGGTTGTAAAAAGTTTATAATACCCATCGATGGTAGTCAATTTTTTTTACACAGTAGTTAGCCGCTTGAACAAATTAAAATTTCCAAAAGCTTCTTTGAATTATAAGCGAGTTCGTAGACCAACAGACATTCCAGCACTTAACAGCCTAACGCCTATTTAAGCACATTTCTATTCTGTGTGTAAACTTTAAAAAATATATTAAATCCCCTAACAAAAGGGATAGTGCGCATCAACGTCACCCTAATGCCTATTTCGGCCCAACAAAGACATGAAAAATGGTTGAGAGTGGGACTAGAATGGGATGAAGGTACTCTTATCTGTTAGATTCCACATCATATGTCGGAATCCCCGCTTTTTGTGTTTGCATGGGATGCGATAAGTAGGTGTTTATTGATGCGAGCTCTTGGGGTTGGATTTAAAATGCACACACACCTAAGACAGATAAATGACGATCAGTGACGCATTTCAACTGCTTGATATTCAGATTTCTTTCCATAGACATTTTCTAGCTCACACTCAGATTACCGAGTGTGTTTAGCTCACAGATGCTATGGATAAGACAGAACAAATGACGATCAGTGACGCATTTCAACTGCTCGATATTCAGATTTCTTTCCATAGACATTTTCTAGCTCAAACTCAGATTACCGAGTGTGTTTAGCTCAAAGATGCTATGGATAAGACAGAACAAATGACGATCAGTGACGCATTTCAACTGCTTGATATTCAGATTTCTTTCCATGGACATTTTCTAGCTCACACTCAGATTACCGAGTGTGTTTAGCTCAAATATGCTATGGATAAGACAGAACAAATGACGATCAGTGACGCATTTCAACTGCTTGATATTCGGATTTCTTTCCATAGACATTTTATAGCTCAAACTTAGATTACCGAGTGTGTTTAGCTCAAAGATGTTATGGATTAAACAGACAAATGACAATCAGTGACGCATTTCAACTGTTTGATAATTGGATTTCTTTTTGTAGTTTTCTGAATCAAACTTAGATCACCGAGTATGTTTTGCACAAAGATGCTATGGATATGTGCAGCTATGTTTCCTCTATGTGACTAATCGATTTTGCTGGTTATTAATTAAAAAACAAAAACTTTATCACAATGCGGAACGTGGATGGTGGCCGTGCGAGACATAAATAAACGATTAATTAAAATAACATTTTTCAATAAAAATAATACAACATGTGAAAAAATAACAGAAAAAACTCTCCATGGCAACCGCGATTTTCAAAGACCATATAGATTTCTCGCACATAGAGCCATGGAGAGTTTTTTCTGTTTAGATATGTCTAAATAAATGGATAGCAAGGAGGTATCTGTGCGAGAAATCTATATGGTCTTGAAAATCGCGGTTGCCATGGAGAATTTTTTCTGTTATTTTACGTCATAACGTATAAACTATTTCAAAGTATAAAAAGTAGTTATTGCACTCGGTTGCGTCGTGCACTCTCTATATTTAACCTAACGGCTTATGTCTGATGTATTTAAGCTCAAGGAGGCATAACCGAAAAAAGGCTGATGATTGTATGATGTAAACTGTTACCTCTAAAAAAAGGTATCCGTCGAACTACATAACTGCAGAATTCCAGTAAGTCACCTTTTCTTTCAGGTCCCACTGCAAGGGTCGGGGTATTCATCAATGTGTCTATTAGCGAGACGGGTCTAGGTTGGTTTGGTGTCTGGGGACCCATCGTTTCATTCATTGAAATTTACTAAAAAACGAAGTCACGGAGGATAGAGATTTTGCAAAATGGTGGTAATCAAATAATTTATTTTCGGTTTGGTTGTTACATTATAAATTACTGGTTTGTCACTTTTGATGGCTATTACAATAATATCGTTCTTCTAATGAACAATTCTCGTTTATGAAAAATGTATAACGCATTCTTTAGTTTTGTCTATTATATTGTTTTGTGTAGTAGATCTACGTTTTACATGTGCCATGTTACTTGCCAGATCAAATTAATAATTTACCACCAAACACTATCATGTGTGTTCCGGAGAATAATTTTTGTTTAGTTGTTTGATACTATATAATAGCTTTGTATTTGATCACTATCTCACCTGATGGTAAGTGATGATGTGATTTTGGATCTAACGATTTCCAAAAAGATACCTGTTCACTCTCCATTAAGTATAGAGTGTAGAGTGGCGTCGCCTTTATTTTCACCTAGCATCAAAGATTCCGTCTAATGTAAAAAAACAGAACGAATGAAATATTAAACAATTTACTTTTATCATCAGTCACTGACATAAATATTACCACATTGCAACCCCCACGCGGAATAAATCTCTTGGTCCAAATGTATCGCATAAAGTAGATAGCTTCCAAGCAATTTCAGTAATGCAAGAGTTGGCCGGTTGGATGGCCAACTATGAAATGCTGCGGATGAATTTAATTTGAAATAAGTAGAGATTTACAAATGAATCAGGGTCAATTTGGTTGACTCTATTTTGTTGAAACTCTTCTTTACTTATAGTTTGGTTGTGATATGGTTAAAATTATTAAAAATACCAGCCATGTTAAACGAAATGAAAAAAAAAAAAAAAAACTTGAAAGAGTGATAAATCCAGTGCAGGCTGAACATTATTCAAGAGATATTCAGAAAAAAGTATTAACTCCTTTAGCGTCTGGAACAAAAGGTTTATAAGATTTTGAAAACGCGTCTCACAAACTCATAAGTAGAAATAATCATATAAAAGTATGTACCAGATATCTCAGCACATAAAAAAAAACTTCTTATTTAATAAAGGCAGTTTTCCATCGCGGTATCCTTAATGATGCCATATTTACGTATTACAACCGGGAGATGGAAAATTTTGAATTTTTCCGACATTTTACGCAGATGGTGAACTGTATTAACCACAAAGTTGGGCCATTATTAATTCTGTTTTCGTGTTGCCGACGGCGACTAATGTTTCAGAGTTATTATTGGGATATTTTGTAATGACTGTTAATATAACGACACGCCAGCGAGCGATCACGCGACCCGTCAGCTAAGGATAAGTTTGATCAAGTTCAATGAACCGTAGTGTAAGTTGGTTAATAATTATGCTCCCTGCGCATGAAACCTACAGAGGGAGATTAAATAAATATTAAGAGGCAGTACCTTACGAACTCTGTATCACAATTTATTTCTTTACATAACTTCACGCTAATCGCATTTTTTTAAAAGAGAACATTCATCAATTTCTTTAAAATAAATATTTATAGATCTCATTTATTTATAATAATAAAAATAATTAGGAAATGAAAATGTGTCTACACTAGGTAGAAATTAGATAAAGTGGTAAAATAACATAGAAATTAATGATAAATGATAAAACGCCTGATGTTCCTACAAATGATTGCACTTCATTTACAGAATCATCTCTTTTCTTTAATGAATACTAGAAAAAAAAATTAAGCATCTTAAAGTTATGCATACAAGAATTTCCAAAAAATTGTCGTGTAAATCATTTAGAGAACTTTTGAGTGTGAATAGCGTAAATTACCGTTGGCCACTTTGTTAAAGAATTGGCATGAAGCTTCATTGTTAAACGGGAAATATACAGCGCCGTGTCGGGAACGGGCCAGGCGAAATTTTTCATTGCTAGTACCTGACTGCGAATAATTCCCACGAACACCGTAATAGATTTCGAAAAAGCGGAAGGGAAGTCAGCCATAAATTTAACATCGAGTCACAATATACAGACAGTAAGGGTAGTGGATTAAAAGATGCACGATTACATTTACAAATACTAGCAAATCGAAGTGTCGTCTATCAAACCTGTGCTTTTACTGTGTTTAACAAAATATAGTTGCATTTCAATCTAAATATATACACACCGGCACAATTAGCGGAACACAAAAAAACATCGAGAACATCGTCATTGGGATTTGAACGAATGGCAGCAGGTTCTCTTTACTGATGAGTGCAGAGTTCTTTTAAAACAGATCGATGGGAGACAGCGAATATGGAGACGCAAAGGAGAAGAGTCTTTTCTTATCTTTATTTAATATGTATTATAGTTTTACAGTTTTATCTACTCTTCTATTTCTATTTAATCTTCTAAATATATATAACTAATATATTGGGCCATTATAGGGCCAAGAATTTAGGAAAACTCGACGAAATTCTAGTTTCCCTAAATTCTTGGCTAACCATAGGCAATATTCATTTATTCATATAAAATACACGTCTGAAATTAGATAATAATATAGAAAGAATCTAAATATATACAACTCAAAGGTGACTGATTGACTGACTAATATAGTAATCTATCAACGCACAGCCCAAACCACTGGACGTATCGGGCTGAAATTTGGAATGCAGTTAGATGTTATGACGTAGGCATCCGCTAAGAAAGGATTTTACAAATTCCACCCTTAAGAGGGTGAAATGGGTGGTTGAATTATTTTCCCATAGGTCATGCCGCGGGCGAAGCTGCGGGCAGAAGCTCGTAGTAACATAAAGGGTATCTAACAGCATTGATCCAAGTGTATGCAAGTGATTGCAAGTATGAATTTCAAATGACATCAAAAGCCTTTGGACGGCTTACAAATTTTGACCTCAGGGTAACCAATTGCTTACACAAAGAATTTATGGAACACTCCTAAGTATTTGTTTCGTGGAGATGTTTGAAATTTGGCTAAATGTTTTCAAAGTAAAACTTTTTTACACACGCTTGACTTAGGGGTAAACTGATGAGGCGAACGGAATACGTGAAGATAAAAAGAAAGAGTTATGTTTTGTATATTACTGCAGGGGCAAGAGAGATGGAGCTAAATAAGCTTTACGTCATGTTCTCTAAACATTGACAATAAATCCAGTATCTTTAGGTCTAAAGTACACTCGATTTTTTGTTTGGGCTTACTGTCTCTTTTGATTATTCTTATGTTATTCTGCACCAAATTTGGTGAGGATCTGATGATGTAGTAACTCCTCAACAATAGATAGCTTGTTTATTTTGCAGATCACAAGCAATAGGTGTTACGGTATTTATCAAGACGATCAGATTATGTGATTTGAAAATAGACTATTGAAACTCAATCTAAAAAATAAAATAAACGAATACTTTCAAAACTAGCATGAAGATGTACAATCTGCTGCTAAATTATATAATAAATACAGCCCAATATTAAATATCCAATAACAAAATGTGTACCTAAACAATAAACTCAGATTATGATTTTTAACCATTCAGAATTTCTATTTACATTGCTCGTATGTAATAAAAAATAATAATAATATTAATTTAAGATTTAAGTTCTGGGTATATACCCAGGGAGTTACAAGTGAGGAGTTACTTCCCAGATATATATAACAGTAAGATATTTAATGAATTAAATTGAATTTGCTAGTTGCACTTATTGCCCTTACTGCTTGTTATAATATTATAGCGATTGAATGAACAGTTTTAAAATAACAGAATATGCGACGATTTGTGTTGGAATTGTGACGCGTGCGGTTGTGGTTAGCGGCGGGCGTGTGATTCCACCGCGTTTATAAAAATAGACTTTATTATAAAGCTATTTCTTTTTGAATGAAATGATATTATACTAGTAACATTTCATTGTGCTTGTCAAGTAATATGATGATTATTACCGTATATAGCCTCTTCTACTAAATAAACAAACTCATTTTAAACAAAAGTTTCATAATCATTTGCAACTGAAGATTGTCGGGAAAAACGAGTCTCACTAAGTGGACTAGTCTAGTTATCAATAATAATAATAACGCCCAACGATCACATATAAAGATCCTGGACCCTAACTAGGATTCCCTGTATCTAAAGACCCAGAAACTACTAGGACCATGGTCTCCAATCAACTAAGTCGTGCCCGTTTTTTGCTCCTTCCTGTCCATGGTGTCCACGCACTGTTCATAATCCCTAACTCAAGAATATAATATTATGTTGTTCATTTTTCATAGTTTTAATGTAAAACTAATGTGAACGTAAGTGATGAAGCCGATATACAATAAAAAGCACTCAATCGATTTAACTTCAGTAAAAACTAACAATTGAAACAATGATGAGAATACCCACCATTCCGTTGTTTCCATTTAATTAACTGGGAATCCAGACTCATGGCTAAACTTCGGTCAAACTTGTGCGACTAACGCGACTTTACCGTATATAACTCTGATGATTATAATTAGATATTTTTGCTACTCTATGTGAGTGATACTTATTATATGATCAGTGATCAGTCTGGTAAATAAACAACTATGTACCAGAGGTCCCAAAAATCATGAAGTGTTTGTTGTCAACAATAGGGTTTATTGTATTTTACAACATTCTAAAATGCACTGAATCTGACAGTTCTAAAATCATTGCTCTCCTTATTATTTCGATCTATATGAAAGGGACAGCAACATTTTTAGAGCTGTCAAATTAAATTTAATGACGCTTTTATGGAACAGAATTGACGCCGACGTCTATCTTTTTATAGATTCTTCACAACTAGCGTGTAACCTCGTCATGTATGGCTCAACTGAATTGCCCCCTGTACGTGAAAATATTGTTCATGTTCCTAACGCAACTGTCACGTTGGTCGCTTAGATGTGTCGGTAGTTTGAAGCGACCCCTACTGGGGCTAAGCTTACTTGAAAAAGTTTAGCTTTGCAAATTAGGTTAGCTGCTGTGGCGTTTTGTAGTGCTCACTTCTTGTTGTTTGAAATGGCATGGGGCTTAAATGAGAGAAGTATTTAGGTTTATTCAAATAAAATGTCAAAATATTTTACCAGACTTTTTACCAGAATTTCACGCTTGCTACTGTTTTATTAACAACAGTTAATGTACCTATGTTAGTATGCCTTGATCTGTAATTTATCTTTCCAAATATAATCCATTATTCTGTATGTACTTTAGTTAGGTATTTAAATTAATATGCTATACCAATAGGTGATATTTCTAAAGGTGCAAAGTACTTTCTGGTAAAACATATGTATCAGCAAAAGAAATGTTAATAATATTATAATAATATGTGTGGACATCTCACACAACGCCATCTAGCCCCAAACTAAGCAAAGCTTGTATTATGGGAACCAGATAACTGATACAAATACCAACTTAAGTACTTTTTGTTTTTAAATACATACATATAATACAATGTAACACCCAGACACAATACAAACACCTATGTTCATCACACAAATGTTTGTTCTGGATGGAAATCGAACCCACAACCCACAGTTCAAAAGGCAGGGTTTAGTAACCCTGCTTTCTGAATTGTGAAGCTCAGTTGGTAGTCCAACTGAGCTATCGGGCCAGTCAATTAATCAGTCAGTCATTCTACAAACTCGGTTATGTCAAATCCTTTAACAAGCGCTTAAAAATACTTGATCAAAAACAGATCGCAATTTCTGTCGCCGCAAAACCATGCAGAGTCACCGCATAAAGGACCACGCCAAAGTCCCCACAGGTACTCTGTCCGTTAATTAAATTCACTGGGTCCCTCGCCACTTAGGAAATATTAATTTCCTGTTACCTAGGCACCTAAAATCTGAACAAAACCGTAGCGGGTTAAAACATTAAGATTAACGCCGAGGTACAATTTTATTAGCATTTTTTTTCCTCTTTCCGTCGCGCCGTGCTCATTTCCTCTCACGTAATTTATTACCTCGGTGGAAATTAGCGATATCAAATAGCAGTCATAAGACCCTTTCGTTGGGCTTCGTTCGTGATTAGATTATGGTTTGGAAGTGGAGATGGGTAATCTGTTTTTGACGTAGTTTGAGACTTTGTTGTGAATATAATATATGAGTTTGCAAGTCGATTTTGAAATAAGGACACATTTAGCAATTGCGTGTTCTGACGCAATTGCTAAATGTGTCCTTACTTCTGACTTGCTTACTTGGTACATTTTATAATAATAATAATGGTAATAATAAATATCTGCGTACATTTCCACAGCGCCATCTAGCCCATAATAATAATATTGATAATCTTAATCCTTATCCACGTATAGTAAAGAAAAGAATTACAATTCTATCTGAACTAGGTGCGCTTCACGGTTTCACTCGCATGGTGAAAATTTTCTAATTTCCCACTCTACTTTCAAAAAAATTAGCGAAAATGTTCCATCGTTCATGCGTGATGCGATGACATAGAACAATAGAGATTCATTTTTATATATTACTAGCTGCGCTCCGCGGTTTCACCCGCGTAGTGAAAAATGTATAGTTTTCCGTTCAATTTTCTTAATTTTTCTTTCATAAGAACCTTCTCCTGACAATAACCACAACAAAAAAGAATGAGCGAAAAAGTTCTATCCATTCACGCGTGATGCGATGACCAAGGGAAATAGAGATTCATTTTATATATATATATCTATCATATCAGCTATATATCATACCAGCTGCGCCCCGCGGCTTTACCCGCGTAATTATTTTTTTTAATTTTCTTAACTTTTTCTTTCATATAAACCTTCTCCTGACAATAATAAATACAACATAAAAGAATTAGCGAAAAAATTTTCATCCGTTCTCGCGTGATGGGTGATAATAATGCTCTTTAGCTTCAAGTTCGCCTCTTAACCTACATTTGTTGTTTATACAATAAACCTTTTTTTAATCTATCTGTGTACTTTTATATTTAGTCCAAAAATACTGTGCTTAGCCCAAAATAAAACACACCATTTGTTTCAATACAATTTTATATTTTCAAGAAGTAAACCTACAAAAACTAAGTCTTCAAACCCTAACACCTTAACAGTGGAATCCCGTACATCACAGCCGCAATAAAAAAATATCTATTAGCATCCTATACTTACCAAAATATTACAAAACTTAGCACTGGAAACAGAACAGTATTATACATACAAACTTATGAGATTTTTTTTCACACACTGAACTATTCAATTGTAACCGTATTAAAAAGTAGCATCATAAAGTGACCCAGGTATTTCAATAAAAAATACAACGCTAATTTCATAGGTTTTATCACTTTACTATTTTTATTTTCTAAATATTACAATGATTTGGACTATATACTGGCCGCGATGACCTATAGACAAACCAAATGCTCCAGCCCACTACCAGTAGGTAGCGTACCCAACATGCTGGCAGCATTGCCCTGTTGAATTGCAATGCTGATTTGTTGTGCCAAATAAGTGCCAGCATATTGTCACATTGTTTGTTAAATATCGTGGGTTATTAAAAAACGTCCGTGGTTAAACCAAAATAAAAAATAAAAACCTCCGAGTTCCGTATCTGTAAAAAACTGTAGTGAACCATTGCATGTAGGAAAATACGGTAAATCCGAGCTTTGGTTGTCGACCCATCCCAATGTCAATTAGCTAACGGCTAACAGGTAGCCTCGGAGCCGGTGTCAAGTGATGGTAATTAACTATCTGATAGCCACCGGTGGTCTTCGTGTAGATACAGCCAGAGTGGTAAGTGATTAACCGTTGTCTAAGACGCCAATTTATCTGAGCTGGTATTTCTGATGTGTCAGACTAATCTAGATATGATTCCAACAATCAAATCGAGCTTTGAGTATTGAGTAGATACAGATAACGTAAGACAGGTTTGATACAAGGCTTGATCGAGAATGGAACTTTAGCAATACAAACAAAAAATATCAACTAACAATTAATATTTGTCGGCAGAAAGGGTTTCTGCGTAGATAGGTTGCAACCTATATAACTATAGGCCTTCAGCATGTCCGCACCGCGCCGTGTCTGGAACAAGAATGATCCGTAGCGCACCAATCGATCCCTTTATATAGCCAGACGGGTGGGGCAGCGACGACAGTTGCCGGTGTTGCCACTGTAATAAATTTAAATGCTACCACAGGGTAAATTACGGTACTCGATCGCTGTGCATAGAGTTTATAACTGGACGTTGCCGCCGTCATATTCATTGAAGCTTATTTTTTTTTTGTTTGGTTTTGGCTCCACACCCTTGTGTATTTAGCCAGTGTCAAGTAATAGAAATCTCAAGTTAATTAATATCATATATTGTGTCAAGTCAAGTCACAGTCCAAGTCATCAAGTTAAGTCATAGTCTAGTTCAGTCAAGTCATACTCCTAGTAAAGTGGTGGCAACTTTACCAGAAGCTTCTATGGAGTTTTTTGGAAACAACACGAATAGAAACGTTTCACCATCATTATACCACTTTCCCAAACTCATGCCTGTAATTCAGCACTTAACGAATAAAATGCCACCAATTTTATGCACTAACACTGAAAATAACACAAGTTTTGGAAAATAATACATGCGGCGACGCGATCTTTTTCCTTTTCCCGCCAAAAAACTCAAGCTTATTTTTTATTTCGTGAAACATTGGGTATGACAGACTTGACAATTGACATGCATCAGATCTTTTAAACATTTTTTTTTTTAATAAATGTAACGAGGTATATATCAGGGTCTCCACCCCCATTTAATCCTCTCCAGCCTTTCTAACAACTGTGCTTAACATCTGATCAATATGCCTCTTCCAGGTCTGGCCAGAGTCCGTTAACACCTCATAGTGTAGATGGCCTATACGTTTTAAAATGGTTCCAAATTCCCATCTTTTGTTGGCATTATAATTTCGGATCTGGAGATATATATCCTTATGACTATACCTATGTTATTATGATCAAAGTGTATTTTACGATATCATAGAATTTTAGATGTCACAGCACCGAAAGATAAATTTGACATATTCTTTCAGTTAAACTATTGGTGACTACATTTGTCCACGAAACACTCTAAATTGTCTAGACATTTTGTGGAGGGTTTGTACGTCGAAAATAAAAGTTTAGCTTTGTTTAATGTAGCGTGTACCTGTGATTTTTATTTCCAATTTTGTTTTTATAGTTGAAATTCTGAAAACGTCATCTGAACTTGTTAGTCGGAATGAAGTTTAAACAAGTTAAAACTTATTTATATGCTACTTAACCCTGAACATTTTAAAATAAAACGTGCAACTTCTAATGTGCCAAAATAAACTTGAAAACCAGTCCGACGAAGGCAGCCGGCAAACTTGCTAACCATTGGGAACTTGTAAAAACTTAATTAGTCTGGGACTAACGGACTTTCTATATTGACCTGCGTACTGTGAAAACACTACCAAGTTTCGTGTACACCTACCAACATAAAGTTCCCATTTTATATGTCCAGACATATATTCGAAAGCCCCGATATACCTTTTTGCATTAAATTTTAAGCAGGTGGTGGGTTCGACCCGAGCATGTATCAATGTGTTTAGGAAGTTGTGCACAAAAATTTATTAGCTCCTCGATTTCGGAAGGGTAACATCGTATACTGCGAAGAAAATGTAGAAATGTAACCACTTGAATTTTCGTGTAAAGGTAATGTTTATGGTAGAAATGGTAACAGTGCTTTGTAGCGCTTTAACGAAGTCTAAGAAACTTATTAGTGAATATCTAAACTTGAATTGGGTTTCGTACTCGATATCTAAACCAATTTTAGTGAACTCCATATCCACAACGCTATATCATTAAAAAACTATTTAATCGAAGGCGCATATAAACTCCATATTATCTTACCTTTTTATTGGTTATAAACAAAACATTTGACCACTGTCCCGCCTGATTTTAAGCAATGACGTGGTTTAAGATGGAGCATGCTTGCCTAGAAGATACCTGTTCACTCTTGACTTCAAAACTCCTAGGTTATAAGTTAACTGGAAACAAACCGCCAGCAAGCTGTTTCATTCATTAGCTGTTCGCACTATAAAGTTAGTAGCGAAACGCTTAGTGCGAGTTGAAGGAATTTCAACCATATGTGGATGCCGCGACCTGTGCGTATTGTAGTCCAATGAAAGAAAAGATATGGAGGAATTAGATCGTGTAGTTCTTTCGCACACTCTCCAAAGTATAGTCTATAAAACACCCATAAGCTAGCAACTTTACGATGGTGTTCCAAGCTACGAAGCTATGCTTCCACCAACGCATCGTCACTGATGAGCCTTTTGGCCCCTCTCTGAATGGAATCCAAGGCTTGGAGATATTTTGCAGATCCAACCGAAACGCCATGTTATCGTATAGGCATTGCCAATACAATGCCATATTAATTTAGCACGTTTACATACGGCAGCTTTTTTACTAGCTAGCTCAATTGATAGTAGGTTTGCTTTCTAAACTGTAGGTTGTGGGTTCGTTTGCTGATGATACGTAACCGTGAGTCATTTCTAAAACAGATACTCTGAGCTCGGAAAAGTATTGTTCATGTCAAAATGTACGAGAAAAATAATTACAAACACACAGCGTGAATGCCTCTGGGAGGAATTTGCGTTTCTCATTTATTCCGACACCACGTAACCCTTGATTAGATATAAAGAATGGCAGCAAAACAGGGAGGGTGGGGTTGCTGGGACTTCATTATACATTTTTCTTTCTGTTTCTTTCAGTCATTTATTTTTTTCTCCCCAATCATTGCGTTCCTATGTAATGTCTCGAATTAAAGGAACGCGTAATAAAGGGGAGAAGTCACAGATTGCTATTATATTAAAAATATTTCATGAAAAACTTGCGGAACTCGGAACATTTGGCCGGAATATTATTTAGAGATAATACGCTGAGAAGAAATTTACATATAAATTAAAACAGATTAGGAGTATTACCGTTTTCTCGACAATATTCCGCGGGATTCTAGGAACTTTTTGTGATGAAAATAAAAATGTGAATTGTTCACACATTATTTATCAATCTGCATAAGCAATGTTCATACCTTTACCATTTACCTTTAACTTTCACACTCTCATTTAGAACTTGTAATTGTAAATTTCGATTCAAAGATTTTTAACATAAATAGATACGACAGCCTCTGCGATGTGGTGGTTGATCAGGTCCACAACCTGGTGTTTCATTTTATTTGTTGTTTTTGTCTTTTATAAATAGCTAATTTTTAAGTGTTTGTATATGCAATGGGCTGGCATAAAGTTTTTTTAAAGGTCCTTTAAAAAATAGATTAAAAAAATATGGATATGGGTTTGATTCCCGTGGCTAGGCAAGTCTATGTGCACAGAAAAAAGTGCAAATACTTGTTCTGTGTCTGGGTATTGTGGGACAATGGTCGTCGTAGTTCCTGGGTCCCGAGATAATCCAAGTTAGGGTCCAGGATCTTTGTATGTGATGAAAAAAAAAATCGAGAAACTTTTTAGTGTATACCATAAAAATACCTTTAATAAGAAAATTAATCCGACCCTGACCCGATAGCTCAGTTGGTAGTGACCCTGCCTTCTGAACTGCGGGTTTTGGGTTCGATTCCCACCCAGGACAAACATTTGTGTGATGAACATCGATGTTTGTTCTGTGTCTGGGTGTTATATTGTATTCTATGTATGTATTACAAACAAAAAGTATCTAAGTATTGCTTCAGTTATCTGGTTCCCATAGTACAAGCTTCGCTTAGTTTGGGGCTAGATGGCGTTGTGTGAGATTTAAAAAAAAAAAAATCAGTACAGCAGGTCTATATCGCTGAAAGCGATTTTATCGAGACATTTTACGGATACAGATATAAATGAAAAAAAAAAATCAAGTGCGAGATTTGCAGTCACACCCAAAAATCTGTTGATTACGCTAAGCAGGCGATACATCTATCAATCTTTACATCTTTAAAATATTCTAAGGTTCAATTTTCTTAATATTGGTCTTTACCTATGAAATTGCCGTTTTGTTTGAAAAAAGTTAAAGTATTTTTTTTCGAACTTATTTATTTCTTTTATTCAAAGTAATCACCCCTGCAATCAATGCATCTTTGCCAACGCTGTGGCAGTTTATGGATGCCCTTCTTGAAAAAATCAGCAGGACGGGAGACAACAAACTCTTCAAAGGCGTTTTGTACTGCCTCTCGGGAATTGAATTTTTTTCCCGCTAAAAAGTTGTCCAAATTTTGGAAAAAGTAATAGTCGGTAGGCGCAAGATCTGGTGAGTATGGCGGATGAGGGAGAGCTTCCAAACCCAACTCATGCAGCTTAGAGACGGCCTGTTGTGCAGTATGGGGTCGCGCGTTGTCGTGAAGTAGCAGTGGAGACGACCGATTGACCAAAGCTGGTTGCAGACGTGCGAGTTTCGCCATCATTGTGGTCAGTTCTTCAATGTATACATCTGCAGTAATGCTCTCGCCGTTTTGTAAAAAGCTATGATGAATCACACCAGCACTAGACCACCAAACTGTGACCATCACCTTTCTAGGGGTCATTTTTCGTTTTGCACATTGCTTTGGTACCGAACCAGGATCTAACCAACTTGCTGAGCGCTTTCGATTGTCAAAAAGAATCAATTTTTCGTCGCACGTAACAATTCGGTTCAAAATTCCTTCATTTCTGTGCCTGTTAAGCAGCGCAAGGCAAGTCTCGACGCGTACGTTGCGCTGGCGATCGTTAAGTTCGTGGGGCACCCATCTATCAAGCTTTTTTATCTTGCCAATCTGTCGCAAATGGACCAATATTGTTTTGATGCTAACATCAAAAGCTGCTGCCAGCTCAGCTGTAGATTGAGATTCATCAGCTTCCACAATTGCCTTTAATTCATCATTGTTGACCAAAGTTTCCGGACGACCACGAGGTTCATTTTTCAAGTCAAAATTCCCAGAACGGAACCGAGCAAACCAATAACGGGTTGTACGTTCGTTTGTACAGTTCTCTCCGTAAACGTCGTTGATGTTACGTGTCGTTTGTGCCGCGTTGGTGCCACGACGGAACTCATATTCCATAATTACACGAAATTTCAAAGTATCCATTATGAGGAAAAATGTTGAAATGTAATGAAAATACAACGCTAATCAATAAACAAAAGACTTATATTGTAAATAGAATGTCATATTTTTAAAACAAAATTAATTTGAATTTAGAATTCATAGCCAATCAAAACTTTTTTTTGTTTGAAAAAGTCTGTACTGCAATACGGCAATTTCATAGGTAAAGACCTATTATTAATGCAACGGTCGTTATGACTTAACATTAGGTCAACTTGATCATCATGTAATTTAATACATAAAAAGGACTGCAAAATTACATACACTTAGTCCAAAAATGGCCTGCAAAAATATCAGTCCGAGAGAATATTAACTGAATACTTCATATTAGTAGCAGGTGGGCACCATAATTTTACCTAGTAACATGAGTGCCAGGGGACGAAATTGCGAATACTTTGTCATATCGTAAGTTGGCCCAGAGGTTACACAATAGCTAAGAATGTAACATAAACAAACAACTCGAGACCCTCTTAATAGAATTTCGAGGTGGAGGCACCTTTGCACAGGGCAAAGATACTTTATACGTTACTTGTTAGGGTGAGTTATGCTTTAATCAATGTAATGTAAGATTTTCATGGTGCTATTTCATACCTTTTGTACGTTATTTTTTCTCCCATATAATGTCATCGTACAGGTTTTGGTGCTTACGTACAGGTTTTGGTACTTACAATTTACTGTTTTTAAAAATAAATAAAATATACTAATGTTTAAAATTTCTGGTTCATTTCTTTTACTGTTTCTTTGAGAAAGAAAGTAGGTCTTATGTTCTTAAATGTTTTTATAACGTAATTAGAAGACAGCAATGAACGTAGTTATTTTTATTACAGATATTTAATTAATTTAAAATAACACAAATAAATATTTGGACATGTAACACTACGCCATCTAACCCTAAACCAGGCATAGTTTGTACTATAAGAATCAGATAACTGATACAATACTAAGATATTTTTTGTTTTTGTTACTACCGATGGGTTTGCGTTTTGACTACATGTAACCTAATGGTAAGTGACGATGACGTCGAAGGAGAAGCACGCTTACCCAGAAATAAAAAATAAAACTATTTAGTTATATATAAAACTTATTATAATAAAACCAGAAATAAAACTTCTTTTATTATAAGGTTTCGACGCAGCACTTTTTTTGACGCAACTTGACTTAGCTCTAGCTCTTCACAGTTTTTATATTGATTTAGTATATTTTAAAAGCGAATAAAATTTTACCACCATATTTACATTACTTGAAAATATGTTTTATAATGTAACTGGAAGACAAAATAGAATTATTTGAATTTTTGGGTATGTATATATGTATAAAGTTTTGAAGCAACAGTTTTTCGTTCCAGTGTGACTTAGCCCTTAAACTTAACGTTGCTTATAATGTACCAGTACTTTAGAGTTTGCTGGTTTCCCTACAATGTCAGCGTAACATAACGTCGCAAATATTTGGAGTGTGTAAAGTTGTTATTGTTGGAACATTTTCAATTAAGTTTTGCTTTTGTGCGACAAAGATCTTTTGACTTAATTCAAGGTGTGTATTTTGTGCAAAGTTGAAATATCTTTAGGTATTCATTATACGTCATTACAAGTTATAACCGTTTAAGTTTAGATATTTTAAACTGAAGTATTTATTTTGATTATAAAACGATTAACTAAAATCTTAGCTATACACAATTTTCATATAGTTTTAACTGACTTGGAAAAAAACTTAAAAAAGATAATTAAATTAACTAGTGATTGTATAATTATTCAAGGCATAACTTTAATGTTGTTCTTACAAAAAAATATTATAATTTTATTCTGACATCTTAGTTTTTTTTTGTATTATATATATTGTATACTTACCACATGTCGTTATGCGTATCAAATCAATGTGTAATTTTGTATAATGTGTAATTTCGAATGTTATTTTACGTTTCTGCCATTATACACCTCTTTTTACGTTTTACAATCTAGAGATATAATGAAACTTCTATCATTGAATCACCTCTCAGCTCTAACAGCAATAAATGTTAACACAGAAAATAACATGGGAATAAGATTTATGCAACAGTGGTAGGTTACCACAGACCACTACAACCAACCTCAGTGGCACTGGCAATTAGTCACCGTGAACGTACGACAACGGTCAAGCCTGTAATCCTAACGCATGTGAAATCTTAGGCGGTTTAGCGTAGCTTTTGCGTTTTAACTGAATTACGTAAATGAATAAAAATATACCTATTGTAGTAAGTATTTCAATAGCATGAACAAGTATTTTATTAGGATTTGTTTTTACTGTGTGATAGAAACTAAATGCTAACTAAAATAATTACTTTATTAGTAAAGAAAAGTAAACAAAAACGAATTAAGTTAATTATGATTTAAAAGCTGGTGAATTAAATAACTCTATCGTTTTTAATTTTACCTATAAAAGAAAACAATAATTTAGTTTTAGAGTGCCTAAGACACATTTATTATTTATTTTTTATTCGATTTTCCTTTAAATAGTTGTGACTACAAATATTAATAATAATAATAATATTATCTATGGACATCTCACACAGTGCCATCTAGCCCCAAACTAAGCAAATCTTCCACTATTACACGGCTAAAACTCACGAGATACAGTCGAATAACTCGACCGGTGTTCGGGCAATAAAGATGCCCATCCTCAACGAGTACGTGCGGCGGCGGTGGTGGCGGCTCGGCGCTGACTGTCAGTCAGTCTGTCAGTCAGTCTGTCAGTCTGACTGTCAGTCAGTCTGTCAGTCAGTCTGTCAGTCTGACTGTCAGTCAGTCTGTCAGTCAGCGCCGAGCCGCCACCACCGCCGCCACGCGTACTCCTTGAGGATGGGCATCTTTATTGCCCGAACACCGGTCGAGTTATTCGACTGTATCTCGTGAGTTTTAGCCGTGTAATAGTGGTAGTTATGAGTACTACTCACGTCAGTTTCTATAATATTATAAGCAAAGCTTGTACTATGGGAACCAGCTAACTGATACAATACTTAGATATTTTTTGTTTGTAAATACATACATAGAATACAATTTACTCGTAACACCCAGACACAGAACAAACATAGATGTTCATCACACAAATGTTTGTTCTGGGTGGGACTCGAACCCATAACCCGCAGTTCAGAAGGCAAGGTCACTACCAACTGAGCTATCGGGCCAGATATTGTTTTAATTTAACTGCAATGAACAAGATTCCTGAAGCCTACAATTTGAAGAATAGTGCTGATCAAGAGATCAGAGATCTCTCATAGATATAGATATACTCTCTGATCACTTGAAGGAAGTAGAATCGTTAATTCAATTGAAGGAGTGAGAATAAAAAGGGTTTAACTGACTTTTTTCACAAAATGACTTATGGGTATCGTTGGATTCAGCGTGAAATTATCTACAATAATACATTCTCAAAATACCGAAATGTGGCTTAAATCTCGAGATTTTGAGTCTAAAAACGGTTTATCTGTCACAGGAATACAGTTCGCTTAGCATAAAAACATCATTGTATTTATATTATTATATCATATTTTTAGAGTCATTGTATGAATTGTACTAAATTTAGTATTTTAAAATAGAATTAATACATTTTCAAGCAACTGAAACTTACATAAACCATATCTATTACCTTATAAGCACTCTACATTAAAATGAAGCCGTTGAAGTTTAAAGTCAATTTTCTTGAAACTATCAGTTTGTCAGTTAAACCCTTTTTATTCTCAACCCTTCAATTGTGCTCTGATAAATACGTGTGTTAATATGTATTGATTTTACGATTAAATTAGTTGAATTGTTTTCTCTGGTTGGCAATACTGACTTGCGCGTGGTTGGAGGTAAGGGTGAGTCGGGCGGTTGAGCAGAAAATACAAATACAAATGAGATACAATTTTTTTATTTACATAAATGGTTATAAAGTTATGAGTCCATGGACTCCCAAACTAGTGGAAACTGTATTTCATGAGTCAGTGGCGTCTCCCATTATTAATTTTATTTAAACTATATCATAAACTTAGGTTTAAAGAACATATTAAAAAATAAACAATATCCCAACATAGTTCAAGTCTTGTGAAAAAGCTCAGTCTCTTAGTCTTTGGCTTGCTAGTGAAAACTTACAAAGTATATTTAAGAATGAAGAATAAACTGAAGCTTAAGAGATGCTCTTGGATTTATTTTCAATATTCGCTAGAAATGTTCAATACAAGAACCAATTTCATGATGCATTTGCTGTTATCCAATGTGGTCTTTCCGGATTTTTATCTCGTAATCCATTATCAGATCCAATACCTTTTCAATGATTTAAAACTCGTGCCCAAAACATTATGCTGATAAGAGTAGTCACAGGCAGAATTCGAAGTTGACAAAATGTAGCAACATTTTCAGAGATTTGATTCAAGATTAGGCCCATCGGAGCATCTAATATCTTTCAACGTGTTTTCAAACGAGCCAAAGTACTTAGACAAATTGAAAATCACCCATTTAATCTACTTTATTCTATAAAAGATTGAAGACAATTTCTAAACAAATTATATTATACTTAGAAACTCTAGATGGTTTAGTCACTTAGAAGCCTATAATGAGCTCCGTGTCAGTCAAAAAACTTGGCTTGAATACCCCAAGCTGAGTTATATGAAATTGTAGGTGCCTTGCCTGTTGCTATTTAGTTTCAGTTCTCTATATGTAATTAAGATCATCTTAATATTCTTCTTGCACTGGTGTGATGGTGGTTACTTTTGTAATATATTTCATTATTATGTCTCAAATTATAAATATTTTAAAACGTAGAAGTAATTTTTTTTTATGTTACGAAATGACATGACGAGCTAGTCGCTCGCCTGATGTTAAGCGCCTATATCATTTGCGGTAACACTTGACTATAGTTTCGCGTGACACTGCACTGTGCACGTCATTCTGAGACATCGGCACAATCATTAGAATGGCAATAAGATTACTAGACCGTGAGATCAGGTCATAAAGTCTCGTTTGCCCAGTAATTTCACTAGCTACAGTGCCTTTCAAATTGGAACACAGTAGTTCTTGCGCACTACTGCTTAGCGGTAGAATAACTGGCAAAGCGGTGGTACCTACCTAAACGAACTTTGCAGAAAAGTCCTACCATCTAGTAAAATATAAAATATACGAAAGAAAGACATTACTGTAAAGTTTCTTGTAGCTTCTTCTTTAGAGGTGTAATCGAAGCTTTGGATCGGAGTTTTTTGATCTGCAGTGCGCGGGACTGCTTGCACCAGTAGTGGGAAAGAGAACTTTTTGTTTTTGAACACACATTTTGTACCTAATTTGCTTTTTATATGATATTTTATATTAAGCGCTTTGTAATTTTATATGGTTAGTACAATAATTTAATTTAATAAGTATATTTTAAGTACCTAATCTCTTTTTAACTTGTTAATGTGCTAAAAAAGTCAAAGTCGAAGGACTTTATTGAAAAAAATAGGCATAGGCAATAAGTTCCTTTGATTTCGCCTTTGACAACTTATAAAGATGTTATTAAATCCAAAAAAATTTAATCCGATGAACTGTAGGCGAAAGAGTACCACTAGTAATAAGATGCAGGTTTTTTTTTCAAATTTCAGTTAAATATAATAATCATACCATCTTTTCTCTATGTCTAATATATATATAATATTATAAAGGCGAAAGTTTGTATGTGTGTATGCTTGTTACTCCTTCACGCTCAAACAGCTGATTGGACTTTGATGAATGTTGGTACCAAGATAGCTTGTACACTGGATTAACATATTGGCTACATTTTATCCCGGAAAAGTGAAATTTTCCCGTGGGATGAGCAAATAATTAAAATACTTTTTATCCGCGGGTGAAACCACGGGGTGCAACTAGTGTCTAATATAGAAATCTTGCACTCAATACAATATTTTTACTTTATAATGGTATATGATATTTAAGCGTAACTTTATGTCCACCCATTCTTAGTTACACAAAAACTAATCTAGGAAACAAGAAAATCTTTCTTATTTCGATGCTATTTACTAATATTTGTCTGTTTCGGAGCAGATTGCGATCGGTGGCACTGAAATATTGTCCCTTTTTGTTAAATAATAGGTGTTATCAATTACTTTCAGTTCATTGAACTGCAGTCGATAAAAGCGCTGCTGTCTTGGGGAAATAAGTCCCGATGATACGTGCAATATTTTTGTGTCTATATATTCTTATTTTTAATATATTGATATTGATATCCGACTTCAGAAAAAGGAGGAGGTTCTCAATTCGGTTTTATTTTAGGCTTTTTATACTGATTTAGAAGCCTTGGTCACATAGACATTTCATCACTACGTGGTAGGACTTTTCTGAAAAGGGTGTCTAGGTAGATACCACCACTTTACCAGGTATTCTGTCGCCAAGCAGTAGTGTGCAAGTACTACTATATTCGGGTTCAAAGAACATATTAGCTAGTGCATCTTATGACCAGATGGCACTGATATCTCAGGATGACGTGCGCAGTGCAATGTCACGTGAAACCCCTTTTTAAAAAGCATATTAGTTGATTTTATTGGTTACATCACACTATCACACTAATATTATAAAGACGAAAGTTTGTATGTGTGTATGTTTGTTACTCCTTCACGCTCAAACGGTTAAATGGATTTGGATGAAATTCGGTACCAAGATAGCTTATACACTGGATTAACATATAGGCTACATTTTATCCCGTAAAAGTGAAATGTTCTCGTGGGATGAGCATATAATTATGATACTTTTTATTCGTGGGTGTAACCGCGGGGCGCAACTAGTATACAATATACATCATATTGGTTTTTAATAGCAGGATTTGCATGCATGATTGTACCTATTTTTTAAGATGAGTCAAATTCAAAATGTGTTGTTTTCTCGTGTAAGCTCCATCGTGCTGATTAGCGTTCTTTCAGTTCTTCGTTAACAGTCCTACATTTTTCTCGTGTATGCAAGTGGTTAGTCTGCCTATGTCAGATATTTAAGCTTTCCCCTGGCTTAAGTCTTGGCATAATGACTGTTGTTCTGCAACAACAACCGGGACCGACACACAACGTGCCTTCCTAAGCCCCGAAACGCTCAGTTATAAAATTAATATTTTAGGGTTATAAGGATGCGCTTTTGGAAGACAAGTGAAACGAATAATATCTGATTAAATACTGATTTTATTAAAAATAAAATACATAAATGATACAATTAAGTACTAATACATATATAGTTAGACTATAGATATATAGAGTCTATCTAAGACTCATAGACTTATCCGTAGTGGGGCCACTGGTGAGAGTTGGGGGACTCTCCGCAAGGTTACCCATCCATAGGCGCAAAAAGACCCGAAAGGGCCTACCGCCGGGGCGAGTTGTCTGACTGTTAACACCACCTCTTCTCAGCGGAAGACTACGCACGGGGAGTTTTTAGTGGGTTAGTTAAAAATACCCACTGCCATCCTAAAAAAAAAACTCAGCATCGCCCTATACCAAGTGAAGATCGCAGCAAATGTAAGCAACCTTATCAATTTGTTAAAACGGGATAGGCTTGTTTCGCTATGAGCGAAACTGCAAATAGTTAACTCATAGAAATTTTACCGTTGTTAACGGAACACATAATTTTGCGGAACCTATAATGAATCGTTTGATGCATAAACCGGTCACCGTTTAGGTGATATTGGAGCACAAAATAGTTTTGTATGCCTACTGTTGAATTATGAATTTCGATGACTAATGCCTGGTACACCTAGGGTACAAGCTCAGAAATGAAATGGTGATGTTAATTTGGAGTGATTTGGTGCAGAATAAATAATAACGCTGTATGGGGGTTAGAATTACAGGAAAAATAAAATATTAGAATTTTTATTAAAATCTGATTATTTTTGTTAATCCACATCACATCACAGCAACAGCCGCAAGATGTCCACTGCGTAACACAAACCTTCATAAAATGCTGCTTTGGACGCTTATTACATGGTGATTGTAGAATGGTGATGGTAGAATGTAAATTATCTGACACTTATATGTTTGTGAACGTTAAATGAATTGTAACGACAATTAAGTACCACAAACAAAAAAAAAAAATTACAATGCTCTAAACTAAAAGTTTTCATTAAAGTAACGTTCAGTAAAGCTGGGACGTGATAATATTAACTCTAAGCCCAATCTAAGCCTACAGAGTACTTATGTGAGTTCTCTAAAATCACCTTGTTAATCTGACGACTTATTTTAATGGAAATGACTACAATTTGCGAGATTGAGAACGTGAAGTTTATATTACAATATTAAATTCATACACCACTTACATTCATTCATACTTAGTCCTTACGATCACTCATACAGCTTTTACAATCACTCATACAGTTCTTACAACCATTACACATCTAAAATTCTTACAATCACTCATGTATACATTACAATTCAATTCCTAGACTTAGCACCGAATTAATCATACAATTTCTACAACTATACATAAAATTCTAATAATTTCTAATTTCTGTTTCATTCACTACTAGTTTTTTTCTGTAATCTAAATATTAAATCCCCTTTAACAGTTCAATTCCAACGAAAACTTTAGTAACGTCTCAAAAATGAGAAAAACAAATGTTGGTAAAACTGGCCTCCACAACACAGGGGATCCTAGTGTGGAGCCCGGGGCTCGAATAATAATATCTACTGTCTACTAAAATTATGACTTTTGTTTTTGGTTAATTCACATACTTAAGTAAGGATGATATTGTCATCGTTGCTATTGTTTGCTGAAATAAATCTTATTATATTATTACTATATTTAGGTATAAATATTCAAATAAAAGAATAAAATTCGTCAGGCCATGCATTATATTCAAACAACTTTAGCCTACCCAATAAAATGAAAAAAAAAAAAAAAACTAATATTAAACAATGACAAACGTGTGTGAGTAATAAATTTACGATTTGATAAATTTTTATTATTAACCTGTGTTAGGAAATTAAAAAATAAATCGTGTCGAATGAAGCTGTTCACATAATTTTTACCAAACTTAACTTGGTAAGTTCGTTTGATATTCAAATGTATCGATTCTTCTACAGTCTTGAGTAAACAATCTAGTTCTATAGCATTACAACAACTGTGCAACACAAGTGTACTCGTATTACACGGACTCCACTCGGCGGGTTCGTTATTGAGCGAGATTGAGTCTGGTAGTAGCCACATACAAACATGTTGGCTTTGTTCCACTTCACCTATCTCGAGATTGAGACACTGCATCTTTGTTTGTTTTAGGCTATGATCGGAAAGAAATCACTGAAATAATCAAAGAAATAGAACGCGTTGCGACTTTTAAATACGCCATAAACGTTGCGACTTTTAAATACGCCTCTTATTATGATGGGTGGTGAAGATACTCTTGAGTAGGAAAGGTTACATTATGATATATATTATTATGTTACATAGTGGGTAATTGGTGGTGAATGACTGGTTGAATATTCATTGGTAGGAAAGGTTACATTATGATATATATTATTATGTTACATAGTGGGTAATTGGTGGTGAATGACTGGTTGAATATTCATTGGTAGGAAAGGTTACATTATGATATATATTATTATGTTACATAGTGGGTAATTGGTGGTGAATGACTGGTTGAATATTCATTGGTAGGAAAGGTTACATTATGATATATATTACTATGTTACATAGTGGGTAATTGGTGGTGAATGACTGGTTGAATATTCATTGGTAGGAAAGGTTACATTATGATATATATTATTATGTTACATAGTGGGTAATTGGTGGTGAATGACTGGTTGAATATTCATTGGTAGGAAAGGTTACATTATGATATATATTATTATGTTACATAGTGGGTAATTGGTGGTGAATGACTGGTTGAATATTCATTGGTAGGAAAGGTTACATTATGATATATATTATTATGTTACATAGTGGGTAATTGGTGGTGAATGACTGGTTGAATATTCATTGGTAGGAGAGGTTATATTATTAAAAACTAATACTACACACTTGGACATTACGAGAAGTAAAGATAATGGGAAATTACCATTATGGGAAACTAACTTTATTGTAAGATCTATACGTTTTCAATATATATTTTTGGCGAGATATCATTACAAGCAAGATTTTTGTTCTCCTTTCGTGGATATGAATATGGAATATAAAAACCCACAAAACAAAACATCCGAACAACTACAAATATAGTGCACTGATAGGGTTAGGTTCTTCCACAGTTTTTCTTCTAATTCAACGCTTACAAAATAATAGTATGCTTTATCTTCTTTCTTCTTTTTTTCTTTACCAATTACTAGCTAAATAAATTGCAAAAAATAATAATAGATTTCTTAAAAACAATATTAAAAAAGTTAGATTGTTTTCATTAAGTAACGATCTCCCGCCATCTTATTAATTTATCCTAGTCAATATTCAATCCTCAATCCATCTCAATTGTAGTTAATTAAGTCAGCAAATATACAAGGTGGCATTTAGTTCACTCTTTTCCTTAAATGGAACTCAGACCATGCTATAGACCAATTTAAAAAATACTTGATTTTGTTTTAGTATTTAGTGCCTCTTAAACTAACTGCACGACAGCCGAAATATCTATTTAACGGTACACACAGCACGGGCACCATTTGAGTGCTTTGTAAATGTTTCGTAGGCAATAAAACAGCTGCTTTGTTCAATGTCACAAGGCTTTTTATATTATTATTAATTTAAATTTGATAATACCTAGATTTAATTTTTATTTCATAAGTACTTCTTTTATTTAGTTATATGGGAGAATTCTACAGTATGGACTGAATACATATTTTAAAGGAAAAGAACGAATTAAATTCCATCTTGTAAAGAGGTTTATTTATATTTGTTTTAAATCCCTTGTTATTGCAATTTCATCAGACAATGCGTTTAATGATGACGTGCTCGGTTTCCATGTCGGAGCGGAAACTAATCTTGGTTAATCTGAATCAGGTCAACCGATTTAGTTGATTAACTAACGCCGTATCCGGTAGGTATGCAAGTCCCTTAAATTGGATATAATGACGTCATCATACATGATGGACATCATGGAGGGAAATGGTTTTCATACATAAATCAACGGGTTTCAAAAGAAAATAGTTTCACTGATTATATAAATCCTAAAAACTATAATCATGTCTAAAATAGGTGGTAGGACTTTACTGCAAAGTTCGTCTAGGTAGGTACCACCGCTTTGCCAGTTATTCTGCCGCCAAGCAGTAGTGCGCAAGCACTGCTGTGTTCCGGTTTGAAGGGCACTGTAGCTAGTGAAATTACTGGGCAAATGAGACTTTATGATCTGATCTCACAGTTTAGTAATCTTATTACTAGATTGTGCTGATGTCTCTGGATGACGTGCGCAGTGCAGTGCCACGCGAATCTCTATACTTTAGAGTTCCGAGTGACACTGCAGCTGATATGGGCAGCCGTGTCGTTTAACATCAGGCGAACGGCTAGCTCGTCTCGTCATTCCATAACATAAAAAAAAATAAAAAAAAAACTTCTCAAGAATAAAATCTGACGTTATGACGTCAGGCAATGGTTATTACTTGGTGATTAGACGCACAGATATGTAGATAGTTACTTTAAAACTTAATTGTTGTATTATTTAAACATCTTGAAAATGTACCTTAGAGAAACGTTATAATAACTTTTGAAGTAGGATGTCTTAAGTATTTAACAATTTATTTTCGATTATGTCAAAAAGTTAGTATCATATTTTAGCCTAAAATATCTTTTTTAAAGAGGTTAAATCTACTTTAGTTGCCTTCATTTCATACTTAGAAATAACTACTTGGATGATATAATTATAAATCTTCTAAAAATATCATCTATATATTTTTACCAGTTATTTTAATTTTAAAATCAAACTATTGATCCAATTTTGATAAATTTCTTTTGAGATCGATTTGAACGTATAAAATAATTTCAATTAAAAATTAATTTTCTGAGTCGGTTTATATATGACGGGATACTAATAATAATAATACCAAACGATCACATACATAGATCACATACCCAGGAACTACGAGGACTATGGTTCCACAACATGGTTTTTTTCCACGCTCAAATACTATTCCTGCCACGGGAATCGAACCCGCCAACTCCGGGTTATAAGCCTACCTTATAAACCACCACACCACAGAGTCAAGAGATATAAATATAAGGTAACAAACATTTTCAAAATATTGCCCTGTTGAAAATCAGACTACTGCGCTGTGAGTATTCTGTCAAATGATTCATATTTGAAAGCTCTGCTTTGGTTCAATTTTCTTAGTATTCTCCGTAGAAGAAAAGTACACTGTAAGTATGATTTAATAACAAACAAATGATTAAACTTCTTTATTATATTTGACTGCATGAAAATAGCACACCATAATGCACTGCGGCGTTTCGTTTATGGCCATTTTCTCTGGCTGTATTGCCAACAAAGTTGACAAAATGTACCTACGTTACAAGCATTTACATAGAAAATCGCTTTGAGCTCGTGGTTGTAACAACAAATAAAGAAACTTTAAACTATCGAACCGTTGTTACCCGCCCCAAACTTTGGGTGTGTGTTGGTACTTACTAGCATGTAATTTGGCCTGCTTTAGATGCGGGTGGATGGCGACCTATTTCTTGTTTGTATAAACTTTAATGTCACTAAGTCTGACCAAATAGACAGAAACTATTGGAAGTCAATATTGTACGTGCCTGCTGTTTACAAAGCGTCATGCCCATCCGTGACTTATGTGTGTGAGAACTTACTTGGTGGAAATGGTAAGTGTGAAGGGCCATTACTATATTGTTTAGTTATTTTTAATCTATACAAATAAAATTCAAAGTCCTAACTGACTGACTGAATGACTCACTTATATCAAATAATCAAATCAATCAAATAATCATTTATTGACATAAAAGATTTTCATACATGTTAATGAGTCCATAGACTCCCAAACTAGTGAGTACACTGTATTTCAGATATATATCAAGCCACAGCCTAAACCGCTGGTCCTAGAGACTAAATTTTTGGATAGTGAGTTCTTTGTAAATTGTAG
Source organism: Ennomos fuscantarius (assembly GCA_905220475.3). Taxonomy (NCBI): domain Eukaryota; kingdom Metazoa; phylum Arthropoda; class Insecta; order Lepidoptera; family Geometridae; genus Ennomos; species Ennomos fuscantarius. Next base: position 6,911,047 of record HG992037.1, on the reverse strand, counting down.
GTATCCATTAAGAAAGGGTTTTTCGAAATTCCACGCCTAAGAGGGTGAAATGGGTGGTTGAATTATTTTCCTATGGGCCACGCGGCCCAAGACATGAGGGAACTGCAAGCTGATGCCCTATGTCTAGAGTACCTAGTATGACCAGAATTTTGGGAATTAATCTCCAGAAAACTTTGGTAAACTGAAGATTTATTAGGATATACGGATATTACGTCATCAAAACGATAAATAAAGATAGGTTAAAACTTGAAATATAGCTTCCTCGCGCGATCTAACGCGAGAAAATATCTAACAGCGAAGCGGAACTGTAGCGGCGGAACGTCGGAAATCGAGTGCTGTGCACGCCCCGCTTTATTTATTTTAACATCATGTCTGCAGCATCCGGTGAACAAACGTTTGTTGGTATCTGTTGATAGTGTTCTGATGTATAGCCGGCTTATACGTAGGCATGGAGCCATAGACGAATTTACTTACTTCTAAATTAATTTATCGCTTATTTGTCACAAGTAAGTAATCCTCGTTCGTGTCACGCAGTGTCAGTCTTGTGACATGGGGACTTATCCTATTCTACTAATGAAATGTGAATGTTTGTCTATAAGTATACAGTTTCTCAATGCAACGGTTCGCTTTTGATGAAATTAGGTCAAGGTTTACCAGATAGGTAGGTACAATTTTTTTTTTCCGGCAAGTTAGGTCTACGCGAGTGAAACTACAGAGCACAGCTGTGCTTAAGAATTTCTTATTTATTGTGCTTATAACAATCGTTTCGTTAAAAACAAGTTATAAATTAATAAATTCAAGAATAGGTGCTGATTCTTATGTACTTACATAAACATATTATTTACAGTTTAATTTTTTTTTCAATCTACTTGTTTTATATTGATACTATTTGAGGAAAAAAGCACACACACAAGTTTTATTATTTGTCAATAAATATTATAAAATAAAATCTTTCTCATTTAGCAAATACAAAAAAACAATTTTTTTGCGTACAATAACATTTATTTGCTATAGCTCCCAGCCTATCAGTCACTGTTGATACTTTGATAGTGTACTAATGTATAGGTTTCATGTCGAAGATTATTAAGATAAACGCTTGCTTTCACGACGAAAAGAGATCTGATATCGTTTCTCTTTGTTTATGGATAAACGTTTTGGGAATACTCGAAAATAAACACTCAGCTTGTGCAAAAAGAGAAAAGCCTCTGCCTTATTATGTATTGATCATTTCAAGAAACATCGACTATTTAGAGTTCCAACATTTGATAGTTAGTAGCCAGGTGGAGTATCCATATAAGAAAAACACGATTATTGGAGATACTGCCAGTACTATTATCTTTTGTACCGACTCTAAATACGTTTCTGTGGAGGTGGCTAACTTGTCCGCATCTTAATACTTCCCTTAAATTATGGATTAATTAATAGTTTGAGTAAGAATAGTAAACAACTAGTAACCGTGGCTTTGCACTCATAGTACAGGATAAAATTATCCGCGACTTCCCTAAAAAATATAGATTAAGTAATAGTTTGAGTGAAAATAGTAAACAACTAGTAACCGTGGCTTTGCACTCATAGTACAGGATAAAATTATCCGCGACTTCCCTAAAAAATATAGATTAAGTAATAGTTTGAGTGAAAATAGTAAACAACTAGTAACCGTGGCTTTGCACTCATAGTACAGCTATGTAGATAGATGGATAGATCACTTTTTATTGTCTCACCAATGAAATTTACATAATACAGGAATAAAATAAATCTTACGGACTAGTGCAACAACAACTTGTGTACCAATCTGTTAAAACGTAATGCGAGCATAATTTCACGTAGCGTTCTATCAGATAATTGAATTTGTATTTCCAGAGATTACTCCATACTCGATCATCGATTTAGATAGCCTCTGTGGTGTAGTGGTTGAGCAGCTTGCCTCATAGCCCGGAGGTGGCGGGTTCGATTTCCGGGACAAGTAAGTATTTATGCACATAAAGAGAGAGAATACTTGTTCTGAGTCTTGCTGTTGTGGGACCATGGACCTCGTAGTTCCTGGGTCCCTAGATACAGGCAATTCTAGTTAGGGTCCAGGATCTATGTATTTAATCGTTGGGCTGACTTACTCGTATATATAAACGCAGAGCCCAAACCGTTAGTTCTAGAGACTTGAAATTTAGAGTGTGTTCTTTGTAAAGTGTAAATATCCACTAAGAAAGGGTTTTTCGAAATTCCATCCCTAAGAGGGTGAAATGAGTGGTTGAATTATCTAAGAAAAATGTTCTTCGTTTCGTATAGGCCACGCGGGAAAAGCCGCAGGCAGAAGATAGTATACTGTACAATTTTACCTCTGTGTAATACTAGTCAAGATTTACCCAAATTATTTTTACTTTCCATTTTACTTACATTCTATAGTGCCTGTTCTAATTTAAAACACCCTTCTATTCTCTCAGTAAATAAATAAAAAACCATTCTCGTTGAGACTACGTAGTGACGTTAAATCCCAACTTTTCGCCCGTTTAATTACCAAGAACAAAGAAGATAGAAGATCACAAAGGTAAAAGAGATGCCCATCAACTATACACATAAATCTAATAAGGGTCTTCATCTAATTCCACGGGGTGAGGCGGGCGACGGAAACGTTGTCTCTAAGTGACATCCGTCGTGATGTCAATTACATTGTCCTTATACTGGTAGTATAGGCTATAGGGACACGGTTCGTGTAAGCAGTAACACAGATTTTGAATAAATTAGTTTATTTTGAACATGCTGTTGGTATCCGCCTTTATACCATCCCGGGCGTGATAAGATAGTCGTTAAAATATTGTGGGTAATAGGTATTAAATAAATTTCATGTGCCTTTTTATTAAATACAATATATATTGATGAACATTTCACATAGCGCCATCTAGCCCCAAACTAAGCAAAGCTTGTACTATGGGAATCAGATAACTGATACATTACTAAGATACTTTTTTTGTAAATACCCACATAGAATTCAAATTCAAATTCAAATTCTTTATTGCAAAACACTTAATTAGATTACATGATAAAGTGAGCTCTGCCTTTTGCTTTAGTTATTAAACTGTGTTGCAAAAGGCAGGGTCTTCCCGTTAATGATCTAAAGGTTTTACAATAGTAGACTACGGTATTTATACAACTAATCATAAAAAAGTAAATAATTAAAAGCTTACAGTTTACAATTTAGTAGTAGTAGTAATAATAAAAACAACAGCCACAGAATACATTATAACACCCAGACACAGAACAAACATCCATGTTGATCACACAAATGTTTGTCCTGGGATCGAACCTGCACCCTGCAGTTCAGAAGGCAGGGTTACTACCAACTGAGCTATCCGGCCAGTCAAACCCCAATGATATAGATTTTGAAGGGCAAGGCCCATGTTAAAACTCGGATAATCACAAAGATGCGGAACTAGCAATAAATAGGTGCTTACCTAATTTATTTCTAATTCTCCATTTTAACAATTGGAAATAAATAAAGATTGTAGTAATAGGACTTAAAAGACCATAACTGTATATTTTCTAGGTTTTGTAATAATTTGTGAATTATGCTCAGATCCAAAAAAATTACTGCAAAGTGATCCTAGAAAGGATCTATGTATGTGATTGTTGGGCGTTTAAAATAAATAAAATAAAATAAGGTTCCACTTAATAGAACAGACATAACCTTACCTACGGAACCTTAGAAGCGATATTAATAATAATAATCAAACAATAATAATAATAACGCCCACAGATCGCATACATAGATACTGGACTCTAACTAGGAGTCCCTATATCTTGGGACCCAGGAACTACAAGCAGACTCAGAACAAGTATTTTCGCTTTTTTTTTTTCCTTGCACAAATACTTGTTCTGTCGCGAGAATTGAACCCGCCACCTCCATGTTATGAGCCGACCTGCTATACCACAAAACCACAGAGGCTGTCAAGCAATATCGTGTACTGTTATCAGTACACAAAACACAGTGTCCCAACACTCCAAGAGTTAATTATAAGAATAGTAAAAGGTTGGAATAAATCGATGTTATGGCATCCCCGGTCTACTCGTACTCCTAGAGTATGGAAATGAGGTACTGACACTACTTCCATTCGACTAGAGAAAATGGGCATGAGTCACGGGCTACGTCACGTCGTCTTGTGAAATAATTAACCGCAATATAGGGCAACTAAAACGGGAAACTGAGATTTTATACTCAATGCTGCGGTAAAGCCTGTCAAACCTGTAAGCTATATCATTTTAAAAATCGCCCAACGATATCATTTACAGACCTTGTACCCTAAGATTCCCTGTATCTAGAAACTTCGCGGACTGTAGTCCCACCACACCCAGACGAGTATTTGCGCTTTTTTATGTGCACAAATATTTGTCTTGTCACGGGAATCAAACTCGCCGCCTCCAGCATGTGAGCCGACCTGCTCAACCACCATACCACAGAGGCTTTTAATATAAGACAGTCCACGAGCATAAATTATTCTAAGATAATATTTTAAAGATTATGTTACACTAATAACGGTAGATTTTCAATTTTCTACAATGTTTTAAAAGTTCTTATACATATTATAGTTTCATAAAAAATATCCAACTGCTAACCCAAGAGTTCTGAGAGTTTCACAAATTATACCTCACCGCCGTGATAATTTCTTTTCTAATGCTAAAATTAGGGTCTTTTAAAAGTTTTAGGGTCTCTCCGTGATTTCCTTTTATTTCTTTTAAATCTCAAAGGAAATAAAATTTATGGCACTTAACTTTTTAAGAGAGGACAAAACGCTACAGCTAATTATGAATTTTATCCCTTTGTCTTTAAATAGACACTAAAATATATCTGTAGATACATTAGAAATATTCCTTTTTACTTAAACACTAGGGGGAACTAATGATCCGAATTCATTTATTTTGATTATACGCATTCCGTGCCGTGCCGTGCAGTTTGAGAGCCACAAAAAGGGATAAAAAGATAACGTATCACTTTTATACAGGTTTTAGTACGGAAGTAGAAATTTAGAGCAGTAAGATCCATAAAGAAGTAAAAGACGAAATTTATGGTAGTAAGTTAAAAAGCTATTAAAAAAATGTTATTATTCGGTCGAAGAGTTTCATAACAATAAATAAACATAAAATTTGTCCAGTTATAAACCGGCCCACCATGTGTTGTGTACCTACCTATTCAGTTATACATTGTGCTTGTTTGCCTTATCTACGGTGAACCAGTGCGATTTATTTTTGTAAAGAATGGGTAGTAGCAGTAAAAGACTAAAATAAATTGATTGATTAGATTAATTGCATATTACCTATTGAGTTGCCATCTTCAATAGGTAATTAAATGAATAATTGAATAATCAAATAATTATATAATGAAATGCTTGAAAATATTAGGTCTTTACCTATGAAATTACCGTTTTGTTTGAAAAAAGTTGAAGTATTTTTTTTTTCGAACTTATTTATTTCTTTTATTCAAAGTAATCACCCCTGCAATCAATACATCTTTGCCAACGCTGTGGCAGTTTATGGATGCCCTTCTTGAAAAAATCAGCAGGACGGGAGACAACAAACTCTTCAAAGGCGTTTTGTACTGCCTCTCGGGAATTGAATTTTTTTCCCGCTAAAAAGTTGTCCAAATTTTGGAAAAAGTAATAGTCGGTAGGCGCAAGATCTGGTGAGTATGGCGGATGAGGAAGAGCTTCCAAACCCAAATCATGCAGCTTAGAGACGGTCTGTTGTGCAGTATGGGGTCGCGCGTTGTCGTGAAGTAGCAGTGGAGACGACCGATTGACCAAAGCTGGTTGCAGAGGTGCGAGTTTCGTCAGTTCTTCAATGTACACATCTGCAGTAATGCTCTCGCCGTTTTGTAAAAAGCTATGATTAATCACACCAGCACTAGACCACCAAACTGTGACCATCACCGTTCTAGGGGTCATTTTTCGTTTTGCACATTGCTTTGGTACCGAACCAGGATCTAACCAACTTGCTGAGCGCTTTCGACTGTCAAAAAGAATCCATTTTTCGTCGCACGTAACAATTCGGTTCAAAATTCCTTCATTTCTGTGCCTGTTAAGCAGCGCAAGGCAAGTCTCGACGCGTACGTTGCGCTGGCTATCGTTAAGTTCGTGGGGCACCCATCTATCAAGCTTTTTTATCTTGCCAATCTGTCGCAAATGGACCAATATTGTTTTGATGCTAACATCAAAAGCTGCTGCCAGCTCAGCTGTAGATTGAGATTCATCAGCTTCCACAATCGCCTTTAATTCATCATTGTTGACCAAAGTTTCCGGACGACCACGAGGTTCATTTTTCAAGTCAAAATTCCCAGAACGGAACCGAGCAAACCAATAACGGGTTGTACGTTCGTTTGTACAGTTCTCTCCGTAAACGTCGTTGATGTTACGTGTCGTTTGTGCCGCGTTGGTGCCACGACGGAACTCATATTCCATAATTACACGAAATTTCAAAGTTTCCATTATGAGGAAAAATGTTGAAATGTAATGAAAATACAACGCTAATCAATAAACAAAAGACTGATATTGTAAATAGAATGTCATATTTTTAAAACAAAATTAATTTGAATTTAGAATTCATAGCCAATCAAAACTTTTTTTTGTTTGAAAAAGTCTGTACTGCAATACGGCAATTTCATAGGTAAAGACCTATTATTATATTACATTATTAAATTTTGACGATATATCTATTATGTAATTGAAACCCATAAATTTATTTTTTAATCGCACTCAGTTGCAAGCGCCCTTACAGGGTTCATGTACCTACTAAACTAGTTGTTAAGACATAATATATAAATTGTACATGAATGCAAATAAATGAATATGAATATAAAGATATGGATTATTAATATACCTATTTATATTCCGTGTAAGAATAACGCGTCGTAGAGCTATTGATGAAATTAATTTTAAAATAAATAGAGATCAATTTAAACCGTCTATTGTCCCGGCCATACGTCAATAGGTAAAATAACCTATCGGTAAAATACTTAAGACAATAGTAACTGATTTTAAGAAATGGTCCTTGTCTCTATCTATAATTTACCACTAAAATTTTAAACACATTTCTACTCTTCTGTTTTACCTGACCTTTATTCATCTATTTTATCTGCCACGCATGGCATTCATCCACTGATGTTGCCAGAAGCCGAAAATCCGTAAATGTTTTATTTTTCGATCACTGATATAGAACTTCTGTTTCTATTTTTTCTCCTAATTTATGCTAAATTGTTCTGTGTAAGTCATTTAACTCACTTTTTACCTGAAATATTCTTTTAAAAAGGGTTCTTCAGGGAATTTCCAACTTCGGAGAAATTGCTCAGTGACCTATTTGAAAAATTGGTAAAATGTAAATAATAGGTTCTTGCTGACATTTCCGATATTTTGTAAGTTGATTTTGTAGGTTGTTAGTTTCTTAACTAACAAAATCCCTAACTATGAGTAAAGAGTTGAGAATAGGTTGGGGACTCATTGATTATTATCATAATATATTCACAAGCAAACCACAATTACAGAATAAATGTTTTTGGTGATGGAAATTATTAGATAACTTAGCCTCTGCTCGCGGTTTCACCTGCGTGGAAGCCACCTCTTAAGGATAGAATTTCGAAAAACCCGTTCTTAGTGGATAACTACACTTTACAAAGAACACACTCTTCAAATTTCAAGTCTCGAGTACCAGTGGTCTAGGGTGTGCGTTGATATACACGTCAGTCATTCAGTCAGTCAGGTCGAATTTTATATGTATAGATTGAACAGGCGGCCGGACTTCTACCGATCCATGATATTGAAAATATCATAGAAATATATTTATATATTTTACTAGGTGGTAGGACTTGTCTGCAAAGTTCGTAGGGTAGGTACCACCGCTTTGCCAGTTATTCTGTCGCCAAGCAGTAGTGTGCAAGCAGTACTGTGTTCCGGTTTGAAGGGCAATGTAGCTAGTGAAATTACTGGGCAAATGAGACTTTATGATCTGATCTCACAGTCGTGTAATCTTATTACCAGACTGTGTTGATGTCTCAGGATGATGTGCGCATTGCAGCAGTCATGCGAAACTTTACATGTTGGAGTTCCGAGTGACACTGTTCTGTTATGGGCGGCCGTGTCACTTAACATCAGGTGAACGACTAACTCGTCACATCATTCAATAATTAAAAAAAAAAATAACTAAACTTTTCTCCAACCATAATTTTTTTTCCAATTTGTGTCTAAAATATAAAAAAAACCGGAACAAAAATTTTTTTACAAGTAATTTGCTGTTGTTCATAACAAGTCGCAAATTGAAATGAGCACTATGTTAAATTCCTAGGAACTGCATGAACTCGTATGCGTACCATATACCATCTCAGTTCGCAGTATTAAGTTTAGAGTTTAACTTAGCCGTCTTCAAACATTTACAGCTGAGCTGAGTTTCTTACAATGTTTCATTTGGAATCTACTTAATTAGTATAGTTGGGACGTGTGTTCACGTACTTACTAAAACATTGTAAATGTGAGAATGAAATAAAATGCAGACATTTTATTTTATATTCCCAAGATGTTTTGTTTTACGGCCAAACAGTTCTATATTTTGCTTCCAATTATGTCCTTAGTAGACCGATGCAACCGAAACTAAATTCATAGTTTACTCTAAAGTATTTACTTAATTCATGGCAAAGGTTAAAATGATCTCTAACAAATTACATTAAAACCATCGACTTAGAATATTAGTAGGTGCCTAAGATTTCATAAAATTGAGCTTGGGGCATTCGAGCCAAGTTTTTTTGTCTGACACATTTGTTTGCGCTGGTTCAAATAATAAAATTGGTAATTTTAGAAAATGCTAAGAAACCCAGATGTGACAAAAATGTAAGGCAAGGAGGGAAAAAATAGGTTACTCACGCGTGGTCCGAGATCAGCTGATTTTGGGGGCGCCCCGCACAAACTTCTTAGAAATTCCACTATACACAGCACTATCAAGAAGATGCTAATATAGCCAATAGTCTATTTCGTAACACAATAGCCTGAACACTTGATTTTTATGAGATTATTCGTATGCGCATTCAATATGGCACGCGCCGAACGGTTGGTAGATGCACACTGTCCTTCACGTAGCAGTTTCTCGGTTCTATGCGCTTATGACAAGGACGGGGAGCGGATATTTGTATGGGAGTGAAAGGGATGGAGGATTGCACCTTGTCACACCTATACACTCGTTCATTTTTAAATTAACGTATTTAATAGCGTTGACAACATTATCATTTACACACAAAATGATTTAAACTTACGCATTGATGAAGTTACCGTCAGGAAACTTGTTCTGAAACCGTATATAATTTCCCATGAATGAACCACTAACATTCTGCAGTCTGAATCTTGTTACTTTCAGTTTGTTTCTGTTCCCAGTATTTAAATTATGAATGTTGCAAGAACTGGGAAATGAGCGAATGTTATTGCAAGCGTAGATACATTTTTTGTAAGTTGATTGGCTATAATGATACCTAATGAGGTAGCGTACCCAACATACTGTCAGCATTGCCCTATTGGTGTATATGCCAGCATTAGCTAGTCATAATATTTCCTAAGTGCTTTACTCATAATTCAAAAACTCTAAAACAAAACAATAACGTGTGCTTTAGACCACACGAATGAAGTAAAACTTCTTTAGTTCCATCTATCGGCCGGTTTAACTTTGTTTTTGCTTTGTTTAATGTTAATTGCCATCTTGACTATTGTAAATTGTTATTTTTCCGAACACACCAACGTAATAATACAAATTTTAAGTTATTTCTAATTTTGTTATGTTTACAATGGAGATCTACGTGAAACGACAACTTTCAACTTCCGTTATCCTCGTTACAAATTCACCAGCTCATCCCCCAAGTCAAGTGCATTAAGAAGTTTTACTTCATTAAAAAAATATTACTGCTTCAGTACTCAAACCGAATAAAAAAACGTAAGCCACCCAGTCTGTGAAATCATTTAGTTAATTGGTAAACAACTAGGCAGATCTTATTCAGTCCCATTCTGAAGGGCTCTCATGGATCGCTCTAGACTCGAAAACCATTGACGTCGGGCTAACAAGCGGCAATGAATGTCGAATGATCCCTACCTAGTTAATTCTCCACTCTTCAGTCTAAGGGTAGGCAAAAATAATACGTACTATAAATTATGTTTACTTTAATTTGTATAGCTGTAAATTAATATATGAAAAAATTACGCTCTAGTTTTTCAAAAACTAGTCCACTTACATTTTAAAATGGCAACGCACACCATTTGCCACGTCAATGAGAGAGTAATATGCGTTATTGAGATTTTTTTAAATATTTGTGAAGCTCTCGATGTCTTTGCTGCTACAATTATAAATATTTACATGTGTAAAAAGTTCTAGCCTTTATAGGCTATGGAACCGCGTTGGGTTTTGTAGAAAAAAAAAAACACCTCGTTGGGTTGGCAGATTTCTATTTAAATTTCATTGGAACTAACTGTATATACAGTTACCTTAACACACACACATTTAACAACATGATTAATATGATAAAATATTTGAGACATTATAAAACATTGTTAGTACATAAATTAAAATTCATAGGTCAGCCAAAAACCAGCCAGTAAACATTCACTGTTGAACATAAACTTCTAGATCATCATTTTGACCAGCTTACCTCTGGCATCCAAAGGCAATCCGTGGTTAAGACCAGTAATTAAAATTTAATCCTACTTATTTATTTTAAAATCATACATTTTCGATGACGTAACTTTAAATCTTTTATGGCTTATCCTTCGTACAAATAATGAGCAAGTATCTTGATTTCATCGTAAAACGCCGAAGGATCGAAATGGAAGACAGGTAATATCTCCTTTGCATAAAACAGCTGTCTCATTTTCAGTCATTTCATAAAATGAGCCAAACAGATTCGAACACGAAAAAGCGATAAAACCGTACCTACATTTGAACAACACTCAGAATTAGAGATGAGAGAGAAAGCTGCCTATTTTGGCCATAGAGCAACAGAAAAAAATGAAGCTGGCACCCTGATAGAGACGAAATTTGTATTGAATTTCGTGCCGAACATAGTCGGCACCAAGCGCTTCATACAAGGCTTACTTTAAATATCAAGAAAATACGTTATTATGTCAACTGCGCAGGTAAATAGAGTTGACAGCTTTTGTGGTATGGTAGTTGGGCAGGTTGGCTCATAATCCAGAGGTAACGGGCTCGATACCCGCGACAAGACAAATATTTGTACACAGAAAAATGTGAAATACTTGTTCTGTGTCTGGGTGTTGTGGGATCATGATCCTCGTAGCTCCTGAGTACCCAGATACAAGGAATCCTAATTAGGGTCCAGGATCTATGTATGTGATCGTTGGGCGTTATTATATATTAAAAAAAATTGAAATTACAATTCAAAGGGACAGTGCTGCCAGCATGTTGGGTAAGCTACTGAAAGTGAGCTAGACAGGAAATAAAAAAATGGATCTGGTGTATGTAATTATATAAGTCATCACATTATTAAAATGAATATTATCATCTAAAATATCAATATAAATTTTCTGTATAATATTCTTTTCTTGAGTAATTATAGGTGTACAAGATTTGTTGGGTTTGAGTGATCTAGATTTCCGATCAAAACATGTTTTACTGCATTTCTAATCAGCAACGCCTGTTTGATTAATACGTCCGTGATGGAATATAAATTAAATAAGTCGCAGGATCTCCACGTTGAGATTTTTATTGATGGCCGTAATTTATTTGAACGGCGCCCGCAGTGCCGGGAGAAATATGAAAGGCATTATAGCAAAAAGGCCTCTCCAAATTTATGAGCATCTCATTCGCAGTTTGATAACGTTTGAGTTTTCATAGACGCTGCCGTTTCAGGCTCAACTTGACTTGAAAGCTTCTAAATCAGCTTCGATGAAGTTGGTTGCTCGATTGTGGTTTGCCGTACTTTTGATCCGGTGTTTCTCCTGCAAAATTTGGTCACCTGAGAACATTTTGTTTGGTTGATTTTCTGAACACAGTTAATTATTTAACAAAATTTAATTTTGACAAAGAATAATTTTATTACGCTACATAAAATATCATCAATTGTATAATAAGATAGAAGAATAAGTAATAAAATTATAGTAAGCACCTATTTTTTAACAAGTTTATCGTGATACTCTCGTGATTTTACTTACATGATAATATTAAAGAAATAAAAACTGAAATGACGAAATTACCAAGTTTCGTTTTTTATTTCGTTCAAGTTTTTTGTTTTTTTCGTTAAGTTCGTTTAAAATCACAAACAATCTCATTAGTTTTAGTAACTCCCATGAATGTATAGAAATCTAAATTTGCGTGCAAAGAAAACCAGTTCTTTTTAACTTTGACAGTTTAATATGTTCATAAAAGACTCCCGTGGCGGAGCATAAACATTGAACAGGGTTGTTTGCAGTAGTTTACAGCACACCTGGGAAATTAATTACATAAATATGTAGTGGTATAGAGACTAGAGTCTGGAACAACCGCAATGTGCTGCTTCTTTGTATAATAGCTGGGCTAATAGTGCAGTTAGCTTGAAGAAACTGTTGGGGACCAATTAAGAAACTGATTAAAATATATTCATAATATCACGCGAGTTCAAATCCCACTCGTGATTAAATTTTATCCGTTACATTCAATTTAATGGCTTTGATTCTCTTTAAGATTTGTAATTTAAACTTAATGTGTGCGATTGTGTCATAATAATTTAAAGTACTCCGTTGGTAGGATGAGATGAACTGCAATGATTGGACTATTAGGTAGTTTTATACTGCGAGGAGTAGAAGAAATATAGAAGTCTTCGCCCTGCTGAAAATAATACCAAAAAACACTCAAGTGACTATTTTAAAAGTTAGTAGGTATTTTAGAAACTAGAAATCGTTAAAAATAGTAGTATAATAACAGTACAAAAATGTTTTTAGAGTAGGTTTCTACCTAGTAGATGTTACAAATTTAAAAATATTGTTTGCTTGATGTTTTTTGGTATTGCTCTTTGATCCTTTTATGACCATTGATGATTATAAACATCAACGAATGACTTAAACAGAATATTAATATCTGATCAGAACACAACTGCAAATAACATTTTGCTAGCAAATAACTTTGATTTCAAACATGATTAACTTATATAATAGAAGAAACAACCCTTCGCCAGCAGCAGCCTTTTCTTTACATCTCAATCAACCGTGATAGAGGCGTGAGATATAAGACTCCTTTGATCCATTCCGAGTCTTTGTCCCGACGGAAGCAAGGAAATTAAATTCAGAAAACAAATTCATTTCCGCGTGAAAGATGGACAAAATTATGAACACAGTGGATGATGCAGACTAGAACAAAAGCTGACGTTTTTAAATTGACACAAGGCTCGTTATGTTGTTTGCCTTTTGTTGATATTTTAACTTTCTGTTGGAAGAAAGTTGTCCTTTTGTATTTTTAGTATTATTGCAATTATATGTCAATAAAATAATATGTATATGTAATGTCTCTATGTAGGCAGTTTATTTAATGTACATATAAACGTAAAATACTAAACTAGACCTAAAAAACTAAATTATACCTAAAAATTTAAAATAGACAAATATAAAAAACTTATAACGCTTTAGTGGTGGAAAATGTGCCCGAAACGCTGGCAGCATTACTACGTTGAATGGTAATGCTTATTTTTTGTGCAAAATGAAAGCTAGCATTCTCTACATAGGCTAATTCAATAAACTTTTTGTAAGTTAATCCACTTAAGAACTCTTACTTAGGTGGCTTAACTTACAAAATCTTAAATTAATCAAAAACTATATCTTAAGTTTCATTTGCCTAAACCCTCAATCTGCTTTCACTTCACTAAGCTTCTGCTACATATATTATCTAAATTAATTAATCCAAGCCTTACTTAAAATAGAGTATTCCGTTGAGCAAACCGGCCTTTTTTATGTTAAAACATATTATGTTTGTGTTTGTCCACTGCGTTCCTTGATGATTAGTAATAATGCGGTTTACGATGGAACTCGCTTACCTGTAAAATAAAACTACGTTTATAAAAATAGTTCACAGGACAATACTATTAATGTTGCTGTTTTACAACAGAATTGACAACTCCAGCACTCTGTCGCGTCTTCACTTCAGTTGTGTGGCAAAGCACACTCGTTTCTATGTGATTTTTTAAATTGTGAAATGTTTGTATTAATTTTTTGACATGATTTTTTTCTTTTGAATTGCCTATTATATGTATAATGGACTTGATTTATAGATTGTAATTGACTTTTTTAATATTAATTAACATCTGACTCCTAACTATTTATATTTAAGTCTATTATTGTATATCTGGCTCGACACACGTCTTGACGTCAATGTAAGTGAGCAAGCATTGAAAGTGAATAAATAAATGCACTAATTTATTAGGTTTTATTGGTATCATATTTACAACGTGTCATAATGATACCGATAGAATAATGCTATTATAATCCATAATATTATAATCAAAAATAATAATTTTCTACTAGAAACTGAGGATATTGTTCGTCATTATCACACAGTTACAAGAATAATAACAATAATTCGATACATCATTGTTGTAGTTTACAACCTGTAATCATTAATTTAACCATGTTATCGTCCATCAAACACGTGTGATTTGAGCTAATCCTGCCACAGATAACATAATGGATAGCCAGATATTTATTTTAAATCTATCGTATCTAGAACGTATTGTCATTGTGTATTATCTGAAATGTATGCCACGTAAGAGATAAAATATTTCTACGCTTATCACGTTATATGAACAATTCATAAACCATAATGTATCGTAATTATGGTTAGATAACTTATACTAATAAATCGATACTAACTCACTGTTACTAAATGTCTTATTTTCCTCCAGCCACAAATAAAATTTACCCTATTTGAAATTCCTATTATTTGAATTTTATGTATGTAATTTGGCTTTAAGTTTTTATCTCAGTAAATTTTCCTGAAGAACCTGTGTGTACCGCAAAACCCCGAGGCACAGTTAGTAATACAAATTTTAACTAAATATTTGTGCGGTAACATATCAATATCGGTCAATAACACAACTGAATTCTTAGAAATCCACAGAGATCCTTGAACTGGTTACTTAATACTGTGCTATGTACTGATTTCCTTCACTCACACATTGATAATCTATGTATACAATTACCGCAGCCGTTAATTTGCCAATGTGTGATCAAAACTAATCTTCTATCAGATAACATTAGAGGTCCGTACACAATAGATCGTAATCAATTTGAAATCGAGCTTCGGTCGCTTGGATCGTTTCACGTATCACGCTCAACGTTTCATGTCAATAGGGCTTTTGTATGAGAACCACACGGTGGTCCGGCAAAGGTGGTCTGAGCATTTAGCAGATAGCGTTGCTTCCATCTCTATCATTTGGAGGAATAGGATCATATCGTGTAACAAGCGGAAACACTAAAAAATCATAATTTTAAAAAATAACAGTTAAAATAAAGGTTTGCGTAAGTACGTATACAAACCCGGTAAAAGTTAGCAAGTACATGACGACAGCAACGTCCAGTTATAAACACTATGCGCGGCGGGCAGTACCGTAATTTACCCAGTGGTAGCATTTAAATTTATTGCAGTGGCAACACCGGCAACTGTCATCGCTGCCCCACCCATCTGGCTATATAAAGGGAGCGCTCGGTGTACTACGATCATTCTTGCGCCGGGCACGGCCTGGTGTGCATGCTGAAGACCTATAGTTATATAAGTTGCAACCTACACACATGCACAACCCGTCATCCTATATACATATAAAAATTAAGGTCTACACTGTGTTTAATAGACACATTACGTTGGTTTTCTCACGATGCTTTATTCATGTATTTTGTATTGTATATTTTTCGGTTATATACCTATCGTTCTACCTATATAGCTTATCGTTCATAGCTTTGACTGATGCTTACATATTAAACTTGTCATGATCCCCACTCAACAACTATAACTTGTTTATTTTTATTGAACCTTATCGTTCGCATAACTAAAGAACCGAGTATCACCAAACTACAGTATACGCTTTTAATGATACGCAAAGCTGCTCTTAGCAATATGATACAAAGACGTATACGATTGAATACGTCTATACAATATAGTTACAGCAATGATTTGAGCTGTGATCGAAATTGCTTCTATGCTTCTCTCTGATTAGTTTCAGGATTTGCGTGCAAAGGCTTGTGGATCTGTCTCGTTTTTGATTTGTGAATGAATTTAATAATTTGATCACTGAAATTATTAAATTATTTTTTAGATTCTAAATACTGCATGTCATGCTATATGTAACAGTATTGTATTCGTTTTAATACCAAGCAATGAGATTTTTTTAAATTCAATTCACTCCTATAATGTAAAAGGAATATAAAGTTTCTATGTCCAGCAGTTTAGGCTACTATCAGTTAGTCACTCAAAATAGCCTTTTATTAATGAAGATTATGTTTTTTGATTGTTCCTGTAATATGACAATTTCAACAGTATATCTATCTAACTATAGATATATAAAAATATACAATCATAATAATACAATATCAACTAGTAGTTCTGCAAACAATATATCTTGCGAGCACAAACGAACACATGAACAATTATCTTCACAACCTGCTGACCGTTTTTTTCACACTCTAAAATATTATCTAGCATTTTTAATAATAATAATAATAATAACGCCCAACGATCACATATATAGATCCTGAACCCTAACTAGGATTCCCTGTGTCTAGGGCCCCAGAAACTACGAGGACCATGGACAACACCCAGACTCAGAACAGAGTATATGCGCTTTCTTTTTCTCTGCACAAATACTTGTTCTGCCGTGGGAATAGAATCGGCCTCCGGGTTATGAGCCGACCTGCTCAACTACCACACCACAGAACCTGTCATAACGTACCGAATGTTTCCGCCAAATAACAAAATTAATCTGGCACCGCAAACTTCCTCTCCTTTTTTGGGCGAAATAACCATAAATAAAAAAGTCACCGTTGACAAAATAAAACTATACAATCACAATAGCCTGTTAATCCACGGTTTATCAAGGTTAGTAGAAAAATACAATTTGTACTCCAACATCCATACATCCAGATGATCCGGACGGGATGAAAGCAAACTTTGCCAGTTGCAAAGCTTCACTAGCTTCTATCGCTTAGCCATTTAACGGTATCTACAATAGAACGTCTAGTACAGTATGTATGAGAAATGAAAATCGGCTTCAACAACGAACTCCTGTTGCGCGGCACCAAATTGAAAACCCAACACCTGAGCTTTTTAGAACAACGCTTCTCATTCGCAACAAGTTGCTCTACTGGCCTTTAATTAATTTTTGATTTTAAACATTCTGAATAATAATATGATGCAGATGCAATGCCTATTATGGACAATAGTTTTACCAATTTAATTTGATGTTAGATACCATTAATTTGCTTAACAATAGATTTAAATTGTACAACTGTACGTACGGATAACCACCGAGAGCATTCGTTACAAGGTTTTTGAGAAAAAAAATTCTTTACTCACGCTTTACTTAAGGAGTAAGCTGGTGTATGCGAAGCGAAGGGAAGTTGAAGTTGGTTCACGTAGATCTCCATTATCAACATAAAACACATAATTAAAAATTTGTATTATCAAAATCATAATTTACAATTATCAAGATGGCGACACACACACACACACACACACACACCCACACATACACACACACCACACCACACATACACGGACACGCCGACGCACACGCACACGAAAACGCACACGCACACACACACACACACACACACACACACACACACTCACTCACACACACACATATACTTTCTCATGTACAAGGTTAGTAGGATAGCATAGTAGGATACTATAATAAAAATGCAAAAATTGGGGAGTAGACGAGTGATTTTATGGTAGCCTAGTTTAGACTCTCAAATAGGACACATAAGTTATATTTTAACATTATTAATTTTGGAAAAAAACGTTGGAAGCAACTTGTATCGTAATAACTTGTTTGTAGTTCCATAGTTCCACAAGACAGACACACACAGACAGACACGGACAGACACTTAAAGCTTTAACGTAAGTTGCACTACATAAATCTATCAAAGTTATATTGTAAAATTTGTACGCTGCATAGATATATCGAGCGGTCGGAATTTCCGTACTTTCGGGCAGGATTAATTAATCTGGATTTAGAGCTCCCTTACGGCAACGCGAGATAAAATGAAGTTGTGTGTGTGAACGCGTAGTTTGTGAGTTGGTTTTCGGAAACTATGTCGAAGTATGTTAGGCTTTGAAATAATTATTTGCATTTTTCGGACATTTAAATATAGAAAACAGAAAAATATTTTAATGACACTTCCATCAAGATGTTATTTTTACAAATCTTTTTTCAACTTGTTCGAAATATTCACACCTACGCTGCTAAACCTCGGAGATAAAGCAAACGTTTCTTAAAAATAGAAAAATAACAATTTAGGCATAATTTAGCTGTCCAAGTGCGGTTTGATATGTTGCGAGTGTCGTGGAACTAATAAAGATAAATTTCAGTTTCCTAATAACTCAATAGAGCATACTAGACTTAACCTTACATAATATTTGTACGCGTCATTCTATGACCTTTCTCTTTAAGTTACTTCCCTTTCCCCGTCACGATATTTTATCGTTCCACCTCCACACGGCTACCGCTGTAATATTAATTGTTGCTTTCTTGATGTACGCTATGCTACATATGCAACGGAAAGTGCATTACTACTACGCTAAGATACTATGCTACGCAAATTCTAAGAGCAACGTTATGGAACTACGCTTAAAGGTCACCATGAATCTCTAAATTCCAAAGTGTGAGCTCTACGACCTACATCGCACGTACGTAATTACATTTTAGAAGTAATCCTCTAGCTCAGAAAATCATAGTATATTTCCACCCTTAATCGTAGTTAACCGTGCTCCTTCCATTAACTTAACAAGTTCTTTGTGATAGAAAATGGTATCAGTAAGATCTGTGCGAAATAGCGTAATTTTCATTTATCTCGTGTCTATAGGTATTTTGGGATATTGTCTTTAAACTCATCTTTAGAACGGTGATGGTTTCATAATAATGAATCTTAACGATTTTATATTAAATAAACACGATTTCGCCAGTTAATCCACATGATGTGATATACGCACATCTCTACTTTGTCAGATCTGCAAGTTTTTAATCGGTTTGGTTTTTGGTGGTATTTGGTCCTGTGACAGATATTTTTTTTAATATTAAGGAATGACATGATAAGCTAGTTGTTCACTTGATGTTAAGCGGCACGGCTGCCATATCAGTTGCAATATCACTCGGAACTCTAAAGTATAGAGTTACGCCTGACACTGCACTACTGTTTCGCTACAGAATAACAGAAAAGCGGCGATACCTACCTAGAACTTTACAGAAGTCAGACCACATAAATGCTATAATAGTAGTGTAGTTCAGGTGAACGAAATAAGCCAAAGTCTCTGTTTTAACTCACAAAATTAACTTTCATCTGTCCAGGTGTACGTAATCGCGTACAGGTCGCATTTTTCAACGAATCTTGATGAAATTTAGTATACAGGTTCATAAAATTTTGTTGCCGTGAGGAAAATTTTCTGCACCATTTACTAACCGAATTTAACAATATTTGGCAGAAACATTGGGTACTCAATTCTAAACAGTATTTCAAATATGAGCAAAATTGGTCGAGTGGTTGGCGAAATTGCCTAGAGGTCGGAGTTCGGAACGGACTACTTACTATAAATAAAGACTTAACACAATTATCGCAAAAACGTTTGTTCTTGCAAAGTATATCGTTCGCAGAACTATTAGTAATGAAGTCAACTAATATAATTTTCATAAGTTTTAAGTTTGTAATGAATGTAATGATTCTGGAAAGGTTTTGAGCGATCAATTGCTAACTAATACCTAGCTACTGCTAATTAGGTACAAATAAAAATAGAGTTTGCATACAGAACAATTAAAAAAAAAACAAAAATACTTCTTTTTAGTTATTTTTTTCTTCTTATAGACAAGGTCCATTCAGGGACCAAGCAAAAGACTCATTGGTGATGATGCGTCGGTGGACGCTAAGTACCGACTAAAGTTGTCATTTTATCGGTTCTTTATATATAGACTGCATTTTGGAGAGTGTGTGAATAAATCACACGAACTTTTTCTGCATCTCCCTTTTTTCACCGGACATAAAACAAGGCTTTCATACATTGCTGAAGTTCCATCAACCCGCTCTAATCATTTCGCCACGCATTTTATAGTGTAAACAGCCAATGAGTGAATCGATTTGCTGGTGTTATTGCATACTTTACATGCTACATACAATACTCTAACCACAATCTGAGAAGACTCTCTTGACTTAAAGACTCAAGTCAAGAGTGAACAGGTATCCTCTAGGCAAGCATGCACCATCGTAGACTGCGTCATCACTTTCCATCAGGCAAGACTGGTAAATGCTTTGTCTATAAATAATAATAAAAAATAGGTTTCTGTTAGTTTTTTTGTTCAAAGAATTCATAATTTTCATCATCAGCTATTAATTGGCTTTCACATTCCAATTTAGTTTTCTCAGAAAAATACAACAATCAAAATGCTTTGAAAGCAAACAAGCTTTCAAAAATAAGAACAAAAGCCGACATTTCGCCTATTCTCACTGTATCTATTGTCTTGTTTGAGCTATGAAGCGCCGGCAAAGGCACTCGTTTCGGGCCAACTTCCTTAGGAAAAACTTCCCAAGGCAAAACCATCCCATCTCGGTCTGGGAGGAGATTGCGAAATATTTCTGTCCCCGCGGTATCATTTGCCTAACTTTCCAGTTTGAGTAAGCTTAAAACCTCCAAGTTTTTGTGCTGAGAACGCTTTTAGAGTTGATGCAACATTTTTATATTTGGACGAGGAATATTCTCTAACAATAAGCGCAAACAACTTTTTCCCCTAAGCAGTCTATTTAATTCCCTTCGGCCGGAAAAAGCGTCTTCAGAAGTTCCTTTATCATTTCATGGTGGATCCGCTGTTATAGGACATATTCAATTTCACTGTTTTATGTTCTTATTTTAGTTTAATAATATTATATTATGAATACCATTCATATTTAAAAAAGTATTGTTTGCAAAGAAATCTTTATTTCTTTTTAATCCAGTACATTTGGAGTCCTTTTTAATGGTGTCGTTAGCACCAAGCATATAAATAAAAAAAGCGTAATAAAAAGAATACATAAGTCGGTTTTATTGTGCCTAGCTACATATTCAGCTGACATTTTTATTTATTACCACACAATTATTATGAGAGGTGAAAAAGAGTTGGATTGGTACAAAAACTTCAGAGTTTTGGCGATAAATAAGGCGTAATGGGCCATTTCTTGAGAATATATTATGATAAAATGAGTACTAATATTATTGTTAGAAACCTTCTGAAGAAATTTGGTAATGTTGGCGCAATTCAAAATAGAGCTGTTTATGTTCTAAAACTTGTTTATCTCACCAAAAGCTTTCAACATAAGGTAATGTAGAAGGGGAGAGGAGGGCAGGAAAGTGGGGTGTGTATAAGCGTAGTATGTATAGATCTTCCTGGAAAATTTCTTGGTCTTATTTAATATTCTAATTAAAATTATAAAGCCCTTAACGTTTCAAAATCCAGAAAATCTTGTTTTAGGGTTTGGCTGTGAAAATAAAAGTGATATCCGAACATAATGCTCAGTAATGATTAGCTATTCAATAATAAATTAACAAAATATAATGAAACTAAATTAAATATTAACTAAAAAAACTACGGTTTTTTATGTTAAGGGATGACGTGAGGGCTAACCGCTTACCTGATGTTAAGCGACACGGCTGCCCATATCAGTTGCAGTGTCACTCGAAACTCTAAAGTATAGAGTTTCGCGTGCCACTGTACTGCGCACGTCATCCTGAGCCATCAGCACAATCTAGTAATAAGAGTTAATAAGAATAATAAGAGTTCTTCACTGGAGTGTAAAATAAGATTATAAAGTCTAAATTGCCCAGTAATTTCACTAGCTACAGTGCCCTTCAAACCGGAACACAGTAGTGCTTGCACACTACTGCTAGGCGGCAGAATAACTGGCAAAGCTGTGGTACCTACTTAGAAGAACATACAACCTAGTAACTACATTTGACCATAGTTATTTACTCTATTCAAATGAGCAGTATCATTAAGTTTTATACCATAGCCAATTATATTATTATTAGCGACAGCCTCTGTGGTGTGGTGGTTGTGTAGGTCGGCTCATAACCCGGAGGCGGCGGGTTAGATTCCCGCGACAGAACAAGTATTTGTGCGCAGAGAAAAAGTGCGAATACTTGTTCTGAGTCTGGATGTTGTGGGACCATGGTCCTCGTAGTTCCTGGGTCCGTAGACACAGGGAATCCTAGTTAGGGTCCAGGATCTATGTACTTATGTGATCGTTGGGCGTAATTATTATTATTATTAATTATTCTCACTTTCTAATACATGAGAATAAAGTATTGATCTTTTTGATAAGTTCCAAATTCACCTTTTCTGAACTTTTCATGGAAGTATCTACTTCATCGTGAAATACATTATTTCCCGAAGCGATACGCCACGAACTCCGCTCCGGTTCGAGGATTCAATTAACCGGCACCTATTTGTGCTCATCTTTATGCTGTGTTAACGGGATGTTGTTTACCACTCCTTGGAATTCTGAAATTAGCTTTTGGTTAAATCGACCTCTTTTTTTCGAAAAAAAGGTTTAACAGTAATAGGTCATTGTTTGAACGACTGCTTTGAATCTCAAAGGTTTTGGGTTCGGTCAAAAAAACCTATATATAATAATAATAACAACGCCCAAAGATCACATATGTAAAACCTGGATTTTAACTAAGATTTTCTGTATTTAGGGACCCACTACGAGGACCGTGATTCCACAACACTCAGACACAGAACAAGTACTTGCGTTTATTTGTGCACAAATATTTGTTCTGTTGCAGGAATTGAACCCGTCACCAAACCACAGAGGCTGTTAGAAACTATAGACAAAACTGAGCCGGCTTATATATATATATTTTTTTATATATTGGCTTCACACTTTTGTGTATTTAGCCAGTGTCAAGTAATTGATAATTTATCAAGTTAATGATAATTCACGCAAATATGTGTCAAGTCACAGTCGAAGTCATCAAGTCAAGTCATAGTCTAGTCAAAGTCATACTCTTAGTAAAGTGGTGGCAACTTTACTTGAAGCTTCTATGGAGTTTTGGAAACAACACGAAAAGAAACGTTTCACCATCATTATACCACTTTTCCACACTCACGCCTGTAATCCAGCACTTAACGAATAAAAGGCCACCAATTTTATGCACTAACACTGAAAATAACACAAGTTGTGGAAAATAATACAATGCGGCGACGCGATCTTTTTAGTTTTCCCGCCATAACTCCCGGCTTATATTGCTTATATATAATAATATAGACGAGTAATGTATACATATGAGTTTCTAAGATACCTATTTTTACAAAAATAGATAATCAAATTAATTAATTGACGCTTTCATATTAATCATACAATAATTCTGTTTGTTTATGTTTTTGGTTATGTTTCTGACACTCATATATGTAAAATTAGATTTTAGAGTGGTTTTTTTCCGAGCGTGCCTATATTAATGAGCTACTCAAAAAAAAAAAACTGTATACAAAACTGAGAAAAATAAAAACAATTTTGCCAAAAAAAAACACGCACTATCTCTTTGTCTTGAGGACATTGATTTATACACTAATTTACACAGACGAGAGTTTCCACAACGCTTTTTATACATTTCATCAATCAGTTATGTAAGATAGATAAAATTCTTTATTAAAACACCACATTACAGGTACAATTTACAAGCACAAACTAAAAAATGAAGTGGTACAAGTATGTAGCTTGTACTTTACATGTTGTACTGGTAAAAGCTTTTCCTTTATGACATATGCTTAGAATATTATCTCAAGCAACCTGCTGGGTACATCATTAGATCAATCAGCGATGTGTTAATTGCAGATTATCAGTACTGCTAACGCCACCTATCTCGACCCTCTGAGAACTCAAAGGTATCGTATATGGGCGTGACATTCTAATATTAATTTTAGTTCGTTCATCAAAAATCAATTGATATAGGAAATAAATGTTAATAATTAGAAAATATAAAAAAATATATATTGGAAACATAAATGAAGGCCTTAGCGCTTCACCAATTATGAACTTTAATAAATACAATGTATTTATTTAATGTAATAATTGCCATATCTAAATTAAAAAAAATATCGTTACTGTAACAACTGTATCACGGTTTATAATGTAACTATTGGTACTCTCGCAGCACTATTTTAAAATTATCAGTTTAAAACCCGCCCGTTTGCAAAACTAAAGAATGAAAAATAAAGAATTTCAGTAGGTAATGCACGAGGGCGGGCGCCGCGGGAGCGACGGAACCATCACGGCAGACGCCCCGCTATCTTGACACATAACCACTCCTTTTCTCTTGCACTTCTTATTTATGAGAAAAACATACGCGATACCGGAATAAATTCGCTATTTGACTTCCGTGGCGCTATCTTGATGTAGGTTTTTAGTTGTGAAATTGGGTAGTGGCTTGATTTTATTTAAATAATAAATAAATAAATGAAAAGAGTTTTGGCGGAAAAACAAAAAAGAGCGAAAACAAAAAATAAAGAAGATGTTAGTGTATAAAATTAGTGGCATTTTATTCGTTAAGTGCTGAATTACAGACATGAATGTGGGAAAGTGGTATAATGATGGTAAAACTTTTCTTTTCGTGTTGTTTCCAAAACTACATAGAAGCTTCTGGTAAAGTTGTCACCACTTTACTAGGAGTATGACTTAACTAGACTATGACTTGACTTGATGACTTGGACTGTGACTTGACACAAATATATATAATATTAATTAACTTGAGAAATTATCAATTACTTGACACTGGCTAAATACACAAAAGTGTGGAGCCAAAACAAAACAAAAAATAAATAAAATAAATGGGACATTTTATACAACGCCATCTAGCCTCAAACTAAGCAAAGCTTGTACTATGGGAACCAGAAATTTGATAGAATACTTGGATACTTTTTGTTTGTAAGTGCATACATAGAATACAAGACATGGGACACAAATCGATGTTCATCACACAAATGTGAGAATCGAACCCACAACTTATTGTTCAGAAGGAAGAGCTACTACCTACTGAGCTATCTGGCCAGTCAAAATGAATGAGGAATGAGTAGCCATTATTTTATTTTTATCTTTAAGGTTAAATAAGATATGATATTAGGAATAATCTTCATCTTTATTTCTCAAGTGTATAGGTGTAGGCTGTCTGAATAAATAAATCATAGTGGCGTGACTTATCGACGCTAATGATGAAGATTACCCTTTTAATTATATATATTTATTATATTTTTATAATATCGTGGAATATTAGAGAGTTAAATAATATAATTCTGATATCTTATTGTGTACTCGTACACAAATAAATAAATTGAATCTGGAATTGAAATTACTTTCATACTTTTTAGGGCTCTGACAGACAGAATCATTTTCGTAACAATACACTTTGATCAAAGAAATAACAGCAATTGACGGCCTTTGTGGTGCGGTGGATGGCAGGCCGGATTATATCCTAAAGGCAGCGGGTTCGGTTCCCGTGACAGGTAGTATTTGTAAAAAGCGAAAATACTGGTTCTGAGTCTGGGTGTTGTGGGACCATGGTCCTTATTGTTCGTGGGTTTCTAGAGACAGGAAATTCTAGTTAAGGTCCAGGATGTATGTATGTGATCGTTGGGCGTTATTATTATTATAATTAAAAGACCGAGCGATTTTATTAATTTACATTCATGGTCTTATTACTTAACTGTGCTGTTGTCTCAGGATAACGTGCGCAGTGCAGTGTCACGCGAAACTATACAATTTAGAGTATCGAGTGACACTGCAACTGATATGGGCAGACGTGTCGCTTAACATCAGGCGAACGACTAGCACGTCATGTCATTTCTTAACATACTTTTTATGGTCATACCTTGAATGTTGTGTTATTTAGGAAATAAATTCTCTTTATTAGATTAGGTATTTAACTTTAATGAGTGTATGCCAAAGCTCAAATTGCATTTACCATGCACAGTAATAGTTGACTTAAAATATAAACTGAGAGAGAGCGTAGAGCATACTATTCCTCTCCTAGATAGGCAAGTATCATGGTAGATTTTCACGATATAAACACAATGTAAAATATTCAATGGAATTCTCTAACATATTTCACGTGTAGTCAATTAAACAGTAATCCCTACGTCTGGGAAAGTCCCTAAGCGTTAATTACGACAAGAGTTCAATAATGCTGTTGGCATTGCTTCGCAAAAGCGTTTCCATTAGTTTGTTCACACTATTAAGTTTTCTATATTACAGTTTTTTTGGTCTACGTAGTCCAAAGGTAACACGCGTCTTTAATGGGTTGCCGTAAGCCATTACCAAAAATCTTCTAATTAGCGTACTGTGGGAGATAAATTACTCTATAATGTTTATTGTTCACAAATCATTAACAGATAATGTTCCACAAATCATTATGTAAGTTTAACCTTCTAAAACGATACCA
Organism: Ennomos fuscantarius; assembly: GCA_905220475.3. Classification (NCBI taxonomy): domain Eukaryota; kingdom Metazoa; phylum Arthropoda; class Insecta; order Lepidoptera; family Geometridae; genus Ennomos; species Ennomos fuscantarius. The sequence goes on along the minus strand of HG992037.1, from coordinate 6,884,392 downwards.
ATTCACGTCAAAAACATTTACGTCGATGGAATTATCATCGAATTCAGTGAGCAATTTCAACATATGCACATGACGTCCAATTGGATAATTAATTCATTTTGATGACAGCCATAATTCGTTTTTTAAAATCGAACGATCATTTCAACATTTTAGGCATTTGACCTTTCGCGCATTTGATGAAATATTATTCTATAATTTTATATTATTAAGGCGCGGTTTTTCAATAATCAGATAAAAGCTTGGATAGAACAACAAAGTGAAAATAAAAGAATAATTTTGTATAGTGAACACTGCAGTAATAATGGTACTTTAATTTAGTCAGATTATAGTTTGTTAGTTGAATAACATTTATCCAGCCATTGAAAAATCACACCTAAGGGTAACGAGCTAAATGAGGTGGATTGACGATCTATGGTCATAAACGCGGAAAGCCGTAAGATGCAGAGGCAAGCAGATAGTCAAAGTGGCGCTCTAGCAGAGGTTTCCTTCCGGCTGATGATGATGAGCTGATATTATGCCTATTACGTATTTATCTGCATTTATAATCTCATTCTGTGGTAGCATAATTATTCTTCATATACACTACTGCTTGGCGCCAGAATAACTGGCAAAGCAGCGGTACCTACTTTACCTCGTAGACAATTGATTCCCTATATTTCATATCTTATGATTTTCTACGGCAACCCAATAATACTTGCCTAGAAAATTGTTCTCAAATATTTGTTTTCAATTAATGTGCTCGAATTTCAACCGCAATTAAATTGAAACAGGCAATTTCAACCTAAGTAAATTAATTTTGTATAAATTCTTCAGTAAACGTCTTCCTTCTGATGCTATCCATCAATTTGTGGTTATTGATCTTATTGTGGACCAAGAAATTCTATTAAGATATTATGTAATTATAAGCCTACCAATATTATATATCTATTGCGGTCATAATTTCATATAGAATGGCAATGAAAATTGTTAAAAAATTGGGCAAAAGCAGGACCTCAGTTTGGGGTTGCAGGCTGCATAACGCAGCTAGAAATAGCTCCAAAATAAATAACAGCACTACCAAAAAAAAACAACAGTGAAAGGTACGTATTTTTTATGATAAGGAACTACATGACAAGCTTGTCGTTTGTCTGATGTTAAGTGATATCAGTAGCAGTGTCACTCAGAACTCTAAAGTATAGAGTTTTGCCTGACACTGCACTGTTCACGTCGCCCTGAGGCATCAGCACAGTCTAGTAATAAGTTTACTACATTACAAGACTGGTAGATTAGGTCGTAGTGATTTAGTGATTACGCACTACCCTTGGCGGCAGAATAACTGGCAAACCAGTGGTACTTACCTAGACGAACTTTACAGCAAAGTCCTACCACTTAGTAAAATCTCCTTGTGAAAGAAGGCCCATGTCAGTAGTGGGTATATATTGGACTGATTATGTGACATAATATACTATTTATTGTTACATAAAATCGAATGGCATGAGAAGAATCAATAAACGCTTTAGGAGGTTAGTAACAATAATCATTTTATTGGGTGAGGTGGACGAGTCAGTGGTTGATTCCATTTAAAATTGTTCAAGAACATTTTAGTTTTTTTTTTTTTTAATTAAAATACAGTATCTGCAGATAAAGTTATTTTAGTCTGATAAAAAGTTTTCTATCCATCTAAGTCGGCGTACTTACAGTTATTTACGTTTCTTCGCAAAGTTTAATCCTTTTTCTTTTTCAATGATAAGAACAGCTTTAACAATTCTTGAAGTTTCTTGCAAGTTTTGTAAATCAATGGAATGAAAATGACTAGTATAAAAAATATATAGAAAAGAAAGATAAATATACAATAAATAAAAAACGACGCCCACATACATAGATCGTGGGTCTTAACTAGGATCCCCTGTAACTAGGGACCCAGAAACTACGAGGACCATAGTCATCCAGACACATATGTGGCCATCATAAGATGGCTAACAGTAAGTATGCCAAAATATTTATTTCTTCCTTTTTTATGTGGAATTTGAATTTTCTATATAAAATTTAGCTAAATAGATTATAGGTACAAAAAAAACATGATCGTCATAAAAAAAAACAAAAACGTTTAAAATTTCTAACTAATGCTTAATATATTATAGAGCAACTGGCGCTCAAGAAAAATGGGTACCAACTTAAAATTATAGTCTAAACTCGTAGTATCTTAGGTAAGTATGTACTTAGCTTTAAAAAGAACTTTTAAGTAAAGCTGGTCCAACATTATTTTTATGATGTTGAGCCAGCAAGGATTCCAGTTTAATGCCGAACAAAGATCGCTTTGAAGTTTGCTATGACAATAACCATTTATTTGTGATAATGCGTTCTGACTTTTGTAATTCGAATTTGATATCATCAGAACGTGAGATAGCAAAAATCTATCTCTTAAGCCCAAGCCAAGTTTTTATTAACCGAGTACTACAAAATAGAAGGCTACGATAAAAAAAAATACATTCTAGGTATATAAGTATGTTTTATATTAAAAAAAAATAAGAATGCTGTTCGTTGATTAGCGCATCTTTTGATGCCGGATAGACTGATTTGGCTATTTTTCCAAAATCATACAAATCAATGTAGATTTAAATAGTATAATATTACGCAAGGGATAAAAGTCATGTAACCTATTTAGGCATGAGATGGTTTGGATGGGCTTGTAGTTCAAGTGATTCAATAAATAGGCGTTAGGTGAAGTAATAAATTTAAAATAATTTAACAAAATGCACGGACCCAAGTGTTTGAGGTAATGCAGTTAGAAAAAAAAATAGGCGTATCTCCCGCGGCTAGCACATTGCTTTTAATTTCGAATATCAAGAAACTAAATAAAAACCAGACTAGTTCTCTTCAAAATTGAAAAAAAAAAATACTTACCCGATAGCTCAGTTGGGAGTAAGTAACCTTTAGAGCTGTAGATTGTGGGTTCGATTCCCACCCAAGACAAACATTTGTGTGATAAACATCGATCTTTGTTCTGTGTCTGGGTGTTATTATATTCTTTGTATACATTTAGAAACAAAAAGTAAACAATTATTATATTAGTTATCTAGTTTCGATAGTAACTTTGGTAAGTTTGGAACTAGATGGCGCTGTGTGAAATGTTCACAATTTATATATAAAATAAAACTTTGCTCGTTCAATAATATTTAGGTCACGCTTGTTTATGTAGGATAATATTTTAATATCGTAGGCTGCAATCTATACGGAGTTGATTAATTAAGCCTCACTTGAGCATCACGTATCTAATCAATTAGATATAAATAATTCAGTAAATACCATATAGGTCGAGTTGCGACTAATTGACTAGTTAATTTAATTATTAGTGATTGTTCCATTACATAACTTTCGTTAACAAGAGTCGAACCAATTTATTTAGGAAATCATGAACTATGAAATTTGTGTATGGCTTTTAGTTTTTCTAGAATTTAATCCTCTTAGGTGACATTATTTTTACATATATATTGGGAGTCATGGACACTCACAGTGCGGCTGGTCCACCGACTTAAAGTCGCTCAGAGAGCTATGGAGAGGGCTATGCTTGGAGTTTCTCTGAAGGATCAAATCAGAAATGAGGTGATTCGTCAAAGAACGAAGGTCACCGACATAGCCTATCGAATTAGCAAACTGAAGTGGCAGTGAGCTGGCCATATTTGCCGCAGAACCGACAACCGTTGGGGAAACCGTGTCCTTAAGTGGAGACCGCGTATTGGCAAACGTAGTGTAGGGCGCCCGCCGACTAGGTGGAGCGACGACTTGCGCCGAGTGGCTGGAAGTCATTGGATGAGAAGAGCCGAAGACCGGGCCCAATGGCGTACCTTGGGAGAGGCCTATGTCCAGCAGTGGACTAACACAGGCTGATGGTGATAATGATGATGATCATGAGGTGACATTATAAGATTGTATTACAATACGTAATATTTTATTTCAAAACTAACTGCGCCCTGCGGTTTCACCCGCGGATAAAATGTAGCATATGTATTAATCCACTATATAAGCTATCATATTCCAAATTTTAACCAAACACCGTCGAGCCGTTTGAGCGTGAAAGTGTAACAAACATACATACACAAAAACTTTCACGTTTCGAGTTTCTCTTGATTAAAAAAAAACTAAAAACCAGTTTTAGTTTTTATTAAAATCATTTCCTCCACTCCTATGAGAATTTTCCTCTATTCATTATACTTTCAAGGTTCAGCCATAAAACCAGTTGAGAGATTCATATGCTTGACGGACATGAAACCTCAGACAAGATGAACAATACTCATATTAAAAGGCTAATTAAACAGCCTGTATGCAGTCTGGCCGGGACCCAGGCTTTAAATAAGGCACGTGCGGTTTTACCATGCGCTTGGGAAATCAATGATCCCGACTCACTCGACGACCCGGTTGACCTACAAAGAATACAGACAAAAATTAATAAACCTCATTCGAAATGAAAAGAGAATTCGACGAAGCCTTTAATTGGCTCAATAATAAAATGTAAGCAATTTATTGCTGAGCATGTTTTTTCCTGCGGTGCTTGTACACTTGTACTTGATGAAAATATTGGATTACTTTTCCAAGCGTGCTTTATAATATGCTTATTTACTACTATCAAAAATTAACAAGTAAATATTATTTTCTTAAAGAAAGTTACTAAAAAATTAAATCATTGAAACAACAAGTAAAATATTATTTTTTCCAGTATTTGATACATTTTTTTTTATCTTTACTGAGTTTTGTTTTATTCAATAAATAAATATGAGAATTGAAAAACAGCGCGCATTTCAAACTAATAAAAATTCCCAAAATCGCTTTTAATCGAACAATTTGCAAAAGCAGTAGAAGAAAACTCAATTTCCGATGCTCATTCTCTTAAAACGGCTGCAATTTTTTTGAGTCAACACCTGAACGTTGGACAAACAAAACTAAAAGCAAAAAACAACAATACGAAGCTCCGGTAGCTTTTATTTTCTACGTGGGATAAATTATGATGAGATTCGGGGAAACGTCCAGCTGTTGGGGTGAGAGAATAAAATATGTTTTCAATATCAATATACAATTGAAGGGTTGAGAATAAAAAGGGTTTAACTGTCAAATTGACAGTTTCGAGAAAATTGACTTTAAACTTCAACGGCGTCATTTTAATGTAGATTGATTATAAGGTAATAGAAAAGGTTTATGAAGTTTCAGTTGTTGTAATTCTATTTTAAAATACTAAATATAGTACTAATTCATACAATTACTGTGAAAATATAATATAATAAAATAAATATAATAATGATTTTATGCTAAGTGAAATGTATTCCTGTGACAGATAAAGTAAAGGAGATTTAAACCTCATTTCGGTATTTTCAGAATGTATTATTGTAGATAATTTCACGCTGAATCCAACGATACCCATAAGTCATTTTGTGAAAAAAATCAGTTATACCCTTTTTGTTCTCACCCCTTCAATTATGTTTGTAAATGAGTAATTTTTGAAACTAAATAACTATAATAAATATTGCTCAGAAAATAGCTTTCTAATTTTAAAAATATTAAGCACAAAATTCTTTCACAGCTAGCTACTAGCTTCACTGTCGCCCGAAGGTTATTTATCTTCTAAACCTAATGGACCTACTCATTTAGTATTTAACCTAATCATCAGTACAATCTTCACAATACATTAAACCTTATTCCACGTTAATAAAGACAATAATAAGTCTTCAATCCGATCTATTACGTCTTGTAGTTGTCCCCCAGGTCTATGTGTCATAGCCAGGATACCCCAAGGGCAGCGTAAAGCGTAAGCAGGCTCTAAGGCCTACCCACCCGTGTTTTAGTCCTACCTATAAATAAGGACATTGTTTGTACAATATACACAGTGTAGCATACAATATTAATTTCTAAAACAACCTGTTATTCTGAATTTATTTGAAAATTTACGTTATAGTTAAAATTAGGTCTCAAATTTCACAGTTACCGAATACTCAATAGTTACCGAAAACGGGAAAATTAAACTTCTTATTACTATGAGCTGGACTAACGTCTGATTAGCTAGTAAGTATGTTATGTTATGTTATTGAATGATGTGACGAGCTAGTCGTTCACCTGATGTTAAGCGACACAGCCGCCCATAACAGAACAGTGTCTCTCAGAACTCCAACATGTAAAGTTTCGCATGACTGCTGCACTGTGCACATCATCCTGAGACATCAGCACAGTCTGGTAATAAGATTACTCGACTGTGAGATCAGATCGTACAATCTCATTCGCCCAGTAATTTTACTAGCTATATTGCCCTTCAAACTAGAACACAGTAGTGCTTGCACACTACTGCTTGGCGGCAGAATAAATGGCAAAGCAGTGGTACCTACTTAGACGAACTTAAAAGTAGGTAACTACTTTAGCTGGACCGGCGACCGCGAGGGAACGTTGGATGCAAAAAGGAGGCAGCAGCTCAAAGTGGCCTGGAGGAGATAAAGAGGACGTTTTCAAGATGAAGATAATTGGTAAAATATGCGTACCTATATACTACGCGTAATAGGTACGCTTATAAAGTATAACTAAAATATTAATAATAATAATAACGCCCAACGATCAGATACATAGATCCTGGACCCTATCCAGGATACCCTGTGTCTAGGGACCCAGGAACTACAAGGACCATGGTCCCACAACACCCAGACTCAGAATAAGTGTTTGCGCTTTTCTGTGCACAAATACTTGTCCCGCCGCGGGAATCGAACCCGCCGCCTCCGGATTATGAGCCGAAATTAATGAAATGAAATACGCACTGACTAGCTGTGCGCCGTGGTTTCATCCGCGGATAAAGTGTAGCCTATATGTTAATTCACTATCTATAAACTATCTATATTCCAAATTTCATTCAAATCAAACTTTGAAAATGAGCTAATAAATTAGTTAATACAAATGCATGGTGGGTAATTGAAAACAACAAAGCGGTACAAATAAAAAATCAAATAAAACCCCTACTGTTAATACTACGGCGCAGCACTCGCACCTTACTCCCGCTGAGACAATTTATTTTCCTTATTTATGAAGTGGGATCATGACATTGCTTCATTGTGTTAAGATGGAGTAAGCCTTCCGCATTATAAAGGAATTTCTTTGCATTCTATTTAATGCTAAAAATAAAATGCCTCTGATCCGAAAAAAAACCCAGAATTTACTACGACAATGAGTAGCAATTAATTAAAATTTCATAAATTTAATGGAACATTCTAAAACTCTTATAATTTTTCGTTGTTTCATATTTAGGTATGTATAAAACTCTCCGGTTCCCTATCATGCTAAAAAAATTTAAATTACACAAGAGAAAAATCCGAACATTTTTATAAAGCTTATCTCATGAGAAATCGCGCAATTTTGAAATCGTTGTCATCCCTGTGTGTATTCTTGTTGCTAATTCAAAATTCCTGGTATATGGAAATGTTCTCTTAGGAATACGAACAAAACAAGATTAGGGATCTATCATATCTGCTGAGCAATTCTCAGGAGGTTAGATAGACAATACGACCGACTAACCTTTTAACCTTTTTTCGATTGATTTTGTTACGGTTACCGTAACAAAAACAAGACCAAACTCTTGCTCTCACGCTCACTATAATTCCCTTTATAATATACCTTTTTACCAGCTTTGCCCGCATTTTAAAATTTATATACCAGATTATTAAATTTCATTTTTCTACAAAAATATTGTATTCTACTAAAAAAAGAGATTTTATATTAATATGAAATAAGAGTCGAGATAAAAGTGATGTGAAGTAACTATCTGATCTGTTGTGATACGGTGAAAAATGCTAACGTTTTATTTCTCTATCCCTCACGTCAAGCCGTTTAGTGGGCTCAATTAGGTTCTTAGCAGCCGTAACACGGTATGAGGGTCTTTGGGGAGCCTACCGCTGCCAGTTTCAGCTTGATTGCTATTTGAGAGGTCTATATAAAGAATTTGATAGATATTGAAAGAAACACATTTATGAAACTGAGTAAGTTAAGATTTTAAGTTCTTAGGTATAGTTTAGTTTTTTAGGTCTAAAAAACTAAGCAAAGCTTGTACTATGGGTACCAGATAACTGATAAAATACTTCGATACTTTTTTTCTGTAAATACATATATAGAATACAATATTAAACCCAGACACAGAACAAACATCGATGTTGATCACACAAATATTTGTTCTGGGTGATGATCGAACCCACAACCTGCAGTTCAGAAGGGTTACTACCAACTGAGCTATCAGACCAGTCAAAAATAATAAGTGTTAAATTAATAATTGTTTCCAAATTGTTTAAGTTTTTTTAATCAAACTGATGTAGATTATGATGAGTAATACATAAGGCGCACTATATGTGTCTGAAACTGGCCACTTACATAAACAATATTTGAAAAAGTGTAGCAAAAATGTTTTCAAAATTTATGAACTTGTATGAAAAAGTGAATTTCCAAAAAATTCATATTTGTTCAAATATGGTAATATTTTTTAAACATTCCAGAAAGTTTTGTTACGCTTCATATACTCGTGGAAGTTTTGATAGCAAACTAAAAACCAACGTTAAGTTGAGCATAGGTAAGTATATTTTCCAAATGCAAATAAGTATACTCAACTCAGAATGAAGCCATTTTAATCCGATAACCCGATGTTTTATTGAAGCTCACATTGTACCAGCAACCCAAACCTGATTAAAATCCCCACGACCATGAAACTGTAAAACGTATTTCCACCGTCCAAGCCTCCGTAAAACCTTCAAGGTGAACATTTCCAATCACCGAAAACCGTACAGTCAGCCGCGAAAAACGTATACCCTTTTGCGGTTCGATCGAAATAAAACGGCGCGGTCGCTTTGCCAGATTCAGGCTTTAGTTAAGGCACCGTCGTAGCATTCAAGCGCAAAATGGAAAACCGGAAAGGGACCCTAAGGACTGGAAGCCTCTTTATGTAAATTCGTACGGTACAAAAGGTATGCGACATCGGGACGCTTTTACGCTCGGTTCGTAGCGGCAGGACTGGATCAACAGAATCAAGAAAAAATAGATTAAAAGTAAACATGTAAAGCAAAATCTCACGATGAAGACGACAGAATGGAACATATTTTTTTTTATTATTTAAGATGTGGTGTTCCAATAAAGAGTTTATCTATCTATCTATAAAAATTGCTAACACGTTAACTACCAAATTACCCTAATGAATAGAAAATCTATAGTTATGGTGACCGACGGTAGTTAAAGACCTTAAAATTGTTCGGATTTTCTAAAGAAATATGCAATATCAACAGCCTCTGTTGTGTAGTTGTTGAGCAGGTTGGCTCATAATCTGGAGGTGGCGGGTTTAATTCCCGTGACAGGAAAAGTATTTGTAAAAGAAAAAAAGACGAAAATACTTGTTCTGTGTCGGTGTTGTGGGACCATGGACTTCGTAACTCCTGGGTCCTTAGATATAGTGAATTCTATAGTTAGGGTCCAGGATCTATGTATGTGATCATTGGGCATTGCTATTATTATAATTAAAGAGATATTATTTTTTAACAAAAAATACTTATAATAACATAAAATATAATAAAAAAAAAAGAACTAAATGAATAAAAAATAATGGTGTGTTAAAATTAAATATATATGATTCACCTAAGGTAGCCTGAAAGAAATGGCTAATATCGCTTAATGCGATAAGGCCGCCCTTTGTTCTACCATTTTTAAGGAGCATTTTTATGTATTATTTAATGCATAGTTTTTAATTTTCATTTTTTCTATTTATATTTTTTATTGTAGTACTTTTTTTGTGAAATACATATATTAGGTCTTTACCTATGAAATTGCCGTTTTGTTTGAAAAAAGTTAAAGTATTTTTTTTTCGAACTTATTTATTTCTTTTATTCAAAGTAATCACCCCTGCAATCAATGCATCTTTGCCAACGCTGTGGCAGTTTATGGATGCCCTTCTTGAAAAAATCAGCAGGACGGGAGACAACAAACTCTTCAAAGGCGTTTTGTACTGCCTCTCGGGAATTGAATTTTTTTCCCGCTAAAAAGTTGTCCAAATTTTGGAAAAAGTAATAGTCGGTAGGCGCAAGATCTGTTGAGTATGGCGGATGAAGGAGAGCTTCCAACCCCAACTCATGCAGCTTAGAGACGGTCTGTTGTGCAGTATGGGGTCGCGCGTTGTCGTGAAGTAGCAGTGGAGACGACCGATTGACCAAAGCTCGTTGCAGACGTGCGAGTTTCGCCATCATTGTGGTCAGTTCTTCAATGTACACATCTGCAGTAATGGTCTCGCCGTTTTGTAAAAAGCTATGATGAATCACACCAGCACTAGACCACCAAACTGTGACCATCACCTTTTTAGGGGTCATTTTTCGTTTTGCACATTGCTTTGGTACCGAACCAGGATCTAACCAACTTGCTGTGCGCTTTCGATTGTCAAAAAGAATCCATTTTTCGTCGCACGTAACAATTCGGTTCAAAATTCCTTCATTTCTGTGCCTATTAAGCAGCGCAAGGCAAGTCTTGACGCGTACGTTGCGCTGGCGATCGTTAAGTTCGTGGGGCACCCATCTATCAAGCTTTTTTATCTTGCCAATCTGTCGCAAATGGACCAATATTGTTTTGATGCTAACATCAAAAGCTGTTGCCAGCTCAGCTGTAGATTGAGATTCATCAGCTTCCACAATCGCCTTTAATTAATCATTGTTGACCAAAGTTTCCGGACGACCACGAGGTTCATTTTTCAAGTCAAAATTCCCAGAACGGAACCGAGCAAACCAATAACGGGTTGTACGTTCGTTTGTACAGTTCTCTCCGTAAACGTCGTTGATGTTACGTGTCGTTTGTGCCGCGTTGGTGCCACGACGGAACTCATATTCCATAATTACACGAAATTTCAAAGTATCCATTATGAGGAAAAATGTTGAAATGTAATGAAAATACAACGCTAATCAATAAACAAAAGACTTATATTGTAAATAGAATGTCATATTTTTAAAACAAAATTAATTTGAATTTAGAACTCATAGCCAATCAAAACTTTTTTTTGTTTGAAAAAGTCTGTACTGCAATACGGCAATTTCATAGGTAAAGACCTATTATTTAGAATAAAAGTTTACTGATTAAATTTCTTATTGAAATCGAACTTTTAAAATACATTTAAATTAATAATTACTCCTGATAAGAAATATCCACTTAGACTGTAGTTACTTATATATACCTATAGAAAGGTTACTCCAGTAGACGAAGACAATAATTGTAATGGACGGACAAGAGCCAGCCAGGGACCACAAGTTATAGATTATACCTTGTTACTGCTATATCGATATCAAAGAGGTCTCACGAGAGTGACCCTTGGCAAGATATTAAGCCTAACTATAAATCTGTAGTAAAAGGTATGGGATGGGTGGATATTAAACACTACCTACTACTACAAAAAAATAAAAAAAAAACATTCTAGACTATCTATAGGTCATCGCGGCCCGTATAGAGCGTTTTTTTTTTATAGTAGCATTGTAGTATTTAGTTTGTATAGTATAAATTATAAACACAAATGCACGTTATTTGGATCAAGATTCATCATGTTCCTAGCCATGTTATAATAAATTTAGGATTAATGATATAAAACGACACATGTAAGAACGAAAGAAAAATAAATAGTAACAAATATGTATGTTTTTTACACCTCAGCAGTGAATCTTTTGAACGGATTATACATGTACGTACGTATTCATTAAATTTTCTTTCACTATTATCATAACATCACACTTCACACTATAAATTCTCATTAATATTATTTATTATAATTATATTTTTTCTATACTTGTAGTTTTTTTTATAAAAAAATTATAATCCGCTCAACTTTATTATTGTATTGTATTGTTGTATTATAAAGGCGAAAATATGTATGTGTGTATGTTTGTTACTTCTTCACGCTCAAACGGCTGAAAGGATTTTGATGAAATTCGGTAGAAAGATAGCTTATACACTTGATTAATATATAGGCTACATATTATCCCGTAAAAGTGAAATGTTCCCGTGGGATGAGCAACGAAGCTCGCAACTACAACAAGGCATAGTTGCGGGATGTCAACGGAGTGCGTATGATTGATACGTTGCTTGCATGGACCGTTTTTACGCTTCTTTAACACATAGGATATTTTAAATTTTATAGCCGCGGGTGAAACCGCCGCGCGCAGCTATTATGTAATATATTCAAAAACATAAACTAAAGGTTATATTATGTATCAGAGCTGTTGGATTCTAATCGCAATTTTCGTCTTCCTAACAGTTGGAGCGTCACATCAAGTTTATATAATATAACTAAAATTGGACAGTCTAAATTAGGTTGAGCTTTAGTTCAGTTTGAAAGATACACCTTAATATCTGTACATTTTCCGCGTAAGTGTCGCATTGAATTTGTAGCTAGGGGTTTTGTAACTAAGTTGAAGTGAATAAGCTGATTATAGCTGACTAAAGTAGGTTGTGATGGTATCCATTATTACGCGTAATCGCGTTTTATAATCGCAAAATAGAATGGAGAGTCTACAACAATCAGTCTAGTTTCAGTCTTCAGTGCTGTATTGTGAACTTTAAATAATAAAATATACAATACAATACAAAACGCTTAATTGACACCAAAAATAAGCATGTAGAAAAGATAATTACATAATAAGATAGGTGCAATGGTCGGTCTTATCGCTAAGAGTGATCTCATCCAGACAACTTCACTTCCTTTGGATGGACAGAGATATGAGACACTATGCGCATGAACGGTGGTGCAAATAAATACTATATACTAACTACTATAATATAATTATTATATAATAATAATTTTCGGAACGAATGATCGAGGCAACACCTGACCAAAATGCTGGTCTCTTTTTAGCCCAAAGGCTAAGCATTGCCATTCAACGGGGCAATGTCGCCAGCATTTTGGGAACGTTGCCTACTGGTAACGGCTTGTTAGATTGAGTTTCGGGAATGCATAGTTTTTTAAAACTAATAATAATAATAACGCCCATCGATCACATAACAGATCCTGGACCCTAACTAGGATTCCCTGTGTCTAGGGACCCACGAACTACGCGGACCATGGTCCCACAACACTTAGACTCAGAACAAGTAATTAAGCTTTTTTTTCTATGTACAAATACTTGTCTTGCCGCGGGAATCGAACGTCCGCCTCCGGGCCGACCTGCAGCCGACCTGTTTAAACACCACACCATAGAGGCTGTCAATAAATAATTATTATTTAAATAAGCATGAATATTTAACATGTATACCTCATCATCATCAGCATATATTAGTCCACTGACATAAGCCTCTCTCAAGGCACGCCACTGAGCCCGGTCTTTGACTATTTTTCCAGGTACTGTAGTCACCTTGCGTATGTCATCGCTTCATCTCGCTGCAGTTCATTTATGTCTGCCAATTTGCGGTTTCCACTCCAGAACCCGTCTACTCCAACGTATACCTATTGTAATCGAAATGTAGGTAAAGAGGCTTATGCCAAGAAAATATGATACATATAGATGAAAGGTACGTCTGAAGGACGGTTTAAAAGAATTGTATTGAGAAAATTTTGAATATTTATCAAGGCCTACTCAACAGCTTAAAAAGAAGAGTAGGCACACCTATAATACTTCGTGTATTTACTTATAAAATTGAGGTAGCCGCTGTGACTTCCAAATTAATGCCCTATTTTTCAAATCCCGCACGGCGCTTCACCAAGGACTTATCATACTAAGAGCGGAATTTGTACTCGCTCTTACAACAGTGAAGGATACATCGCGAAGAAAAGGATATGTTCGAGGTGATTACGGAACTTTGTTCTCAATGCAACATCAGAATATACATTCTGAATTTGAAAATTTTCATTAGAACTATGCACATAGGCTGCGTATTGAAACTGTCATATACATTCAAATTTGTATTTCTTCAAGTTCCATGATCGCTTACCAGCTAGGCTATCATGCAACTTGATTGCAACAAATAGAAATAAAATTTGTATGGATTTGACAGTTTCAATACGCAGTTTATGTGCATAGTTAGTATGGAAATTTCTCGTGTTGCATTGCAATCAAAGTTTCGTGATCACCCCCCTGGACTCATAAATATTAAGAACCTATGTGTCATCCAATCTCATATATGATGTCACCTAAGTATATTGTTTATCATACTTTTTTTTTGGTTGATAGGCTCGCGTTTGACCACTATCACACCTGATGGTAAGTGACGATGCGGTCTAGGATGTAACACGCTTGCCTAGAAGATACCTACTCTTCTCTTCTGTTTAGATTCATGATGATAAGATGATATTTCAATTTAGTATTAAGACTTACAACAAACAATAACAATAATAAGGCTCTTGAGTATTCCATAATAAGATACGTACCTGTCATTCCTGTTTTCACATCCCTCTGTGTATGAATATTGTTTTTCCAACGGGCATATTTATTTCTTGGTATATATAATACTCTGTCAAAATAAAGAACGGTAAAAACAGAGATGGTAGACAGATGAAAAGCATTATACGATTTTGGGCAACATAAGAATACCTACAATTCTTGTGTTGCCCAAAATCGTATAATGCTTTTCATCTGTCTACCATCTCTGTTTTTACCGTTGTATGTATCAATTTTATTTTGCCTTTCCTATGACTATTTATTTCGTATCTATGAAATTTTTATATGACTTATAAAAAGCGTTTCAGGGTTTTATATTACATGCCTTGGAATTAAAGTATTCAACGTAATGAAATAATTTAAATTTCCAATCCCAAGACTAAACATTGCTATTCAACGGGGCAATGCTGATGCCGCCGGCATTTTGGGCACTTTGCCTACTGGTAGCGGCTTTTTAGATTAATTTTAGCTAATGCATAGTTTTTGTTTTGATTCTTAATTTATGTATAACGAGCTTCTGCCCGCAGCTTCGCCCGCGGCGTGGCCTATGGGAAAATAATTCAACCACCCATTTCACTCTCTTGAGAGTGGAATTTCGAAAAATTCTTTCTTAGCGGATGCCTACGTCATAACATCTACCTGCATGCCAAATTTCAGCCCGATCCGATAGTGGTTAGTGGGACTGTGCTTTGATAGATCACTATGTCAGTCAGTCAATCAGTCAGTCACCTTTGAGTTGTTATATTATTATATTTAGATTAGCCCAGCCATTTAACACACACTGAAAAAAAAATTAACCAAACTGTTTCGGTAATTCCATTTATAAACAAATTTTGGCAATATCTAACTACAGTTAAGTTGGTTGGACAAAACTGGTTTAATTTATAAGCCAACGAGATACAACTGTTTTTGGTTAGGAATTACTCGAGTTATGTAGTCACTTTTTAAAGTTACAGACGAAAGTTTTGTTACATATAACGAACTTTTTTTCAGTGCCCGTACAGAAAAATTATCAATAAATAATGAAGATTAAACATGTTTTCCCTTTAAAGTTCCATTAAATTGTTAAATAAGTGAACCTGCATAATTTTTTTCATAAATCGTTATAGTTTTGTAATAATGATACTCACAAACCCACACATATCTATTATCTCCTTGTATGTTCCGAGCCCGCATTTTGTTCCGTTTATGTTTATTTTCGATTTCACTTTGCTCAGTATACGCAAAAGGGATTATAATCAGATTAAGTTAAGTGAAAGCAGATGAATCAAAAACATTTTATTAGAAACATAATGTTTTGATGAAAATCTTTCATAGAAAGTCTGCGGGATTATGCGTCTATTAACAATTTAGGATTGATCAGAAAAATAAGCTGCAGGCTTTTAAAATGTGTTTTGTTTGAGAAAACGTTACGATAAAACCTTATCTACAAAATGATGCCATAATAGGTACTTTTTCAAAGCAAAACCAATGACTGTTTTAAACATTCCTGTTGCATATTTTATGTAGCATTTTTGCTTTTACTATTACATGGATATACATTATTCAGTATGCATTTAATGTATTTGTTAATGCAACATGTTGCTGTGTAGACGTATATTTGTGCTGTTAATAATATGGTGCTCTTTTCAATATTGTAAGTGACTAATAACTACACAAGTGTTAAGGTATATTGTGTTTGATTAATTGGTAATCAGTGTTATTTTACATTTCATTTTAAGGTGTTGCAGTAGAAAGCAAAGAAAATTACAGAAATAGTTTTATTGAACTTCTTGAATACATGCAAAACATTCAGAATGGGACCGTTTTGCTGCCAACAATTTTGATATTTCCTACTGTGGTAAAGCCCGTCCATAAATACATTAAAATAAAAAATGATACCAATCTCATGAAAAATATTACTCTGGTGAAAAAAAGACCAGAACTCGTTCAATTTTCTAACAAAGATAACTTTCGCGATGAAGAGGTCGATGTGAGCCTTAGGCAAACGTTACATAGAGGTGCGGTGACGACAAACAAAATTATGGCAGCTGAGAAGACTAAAATATCACTAAGACAAAGTGATGGTACAACAAACGATACTGCTATGAATAACGATACAGACGATATAAAAAATCAAAATGAAACGAACAAAATGGATGGAATGGAAGAAAACATAATGGAAGTCACCTCTACTACTGAGTCAAATAGTTTGTACCCACCAGCAAAATACAATAATAGCGGCGTTTATAATATATCACTTGTTATCATAGCACCAGATCAAGAACTTCCGCTTGTTAATGATAGCAGATGGCATAGCTTTAATGTAAGTACAAATATTTCACCAGACGACCCGAAATCTACTTTGTCTGAAAGTTATTCCACAACTGAAATCTTTAGACTGACAAATAAAGGACCCTATTCAGCCCCATTTTATAACAATGCAGCGATCGACCAGTTATCAATAACGACAAATTCTTATACAAATGAAGAATTACCTTTAGCATCACCTAAAAATGATGGATGGCGGACGTTAACTTCATTCAAAAATATGCCCTATTCTGCCACAGGATTCAAACCTCTCGCAGGGTTGTATTACGACGGGTTTTTACATAAACCTCTAATCATGGTACCCGGTTTTATTCCGCGGAAATATTATAATCTTTATTAGTAATAAATCCTTGAAAAGCTTAACTAAGTTGTTTGAGTCTGGGAGAAAATTACAAAATGTAGGTTGAATTTTAATATTTCCTTGGCATCTAATAGTTTAGTCACGGATTAACCTTGTTCTGCGAAAGTATTACTTAAAATCTACTATTTTTAATATAAGCTAACAAATGTGTTAATGATCTCTAAAAATATCAAGCATGAAATTTTTGTAGAACTAGTTATAGATATGAAACTGTTTAAGTGTCACGGGATCACGAGCCAAGCGATCACATTGTGAGGTTCTCACATTGCCAAGTGCTGGCATCGTAAAATCGGAACAATAGCTGTAACTACTGCAACCAGACAAGGCTCTAAAATTGGTATTGTTAGAACATGCTCGTAAAGCAAGGATCGGCTTTTGAATCCCAACTCATATGAGTAACATTGTTATATTATGAGAACGCAGATCGCTATTATTTTGGACACCTATTGTTTCTATGATTGACAGTTCTTTGTTAATATGTTACTGTGGTTGTTATTTTCGTTCATTTCCTACGGTATCAGTTTAAAGCTCAACTACAGAGCCGTGGGGAATTTTAAACGGGCAATTTTTATTCCCCACAGCTGCAATAGGTAATTTTAAAGTTTAATCATTAATAAATTTGTAATCATTAATAAATCTGCCAAACCACAGCTCACTATAATCAGTGAGTTGTAGTTTTACATACATTTTAATATTTATTTTTTCATACTTTAATTTTTGGTGAGGGATCCTAAATTGTTTCTGAGCTATTAAGTACTCCAGTAAAATTCAAATTGTAACATAGGTATGTATATTCGAAAACTAATCAACAATGTTATATCTGGCATAAAATATGTAATACGTAAATTTTAATAGGTAAACCTTAGATGGGTTATTCAACGCACGAAATATTTATAAAACATCAGCATAAAATATTTATAGAATGGAAAAGGTTCGGTACAGTATGTAACATTTTTTCAATTTCCTATAAATACTAATATCTTTATCTCAAATAAAGAAAACACACTTTATCTGTTTTGTGACACAAACAATCTATTTTATCGTATTCCATAATTGTTTTAAACTTTCCAAAGTTAAAATCTTTCGCACACTTTGGCCCGTATTACAAAACGAACAATGATCAGTCATTGATTTTGTGCTCAAGTAGATATTTCATTCAATGATTGATCATTTTGTGAATTATTTCTCGTGTAAAGACTAACGAATGAGCGTAGTCTATACATATAAAATTCTAGTTAGATAATAAGGGCCTATGTTAGCTACATATAGATAACATTATTATGTAGACTACACTTGTGTGCTTTAATCGAATCTAAGCAATTGCCAGCTGATATATACAAAAAACTCATTGAAGTATGTTTAGCTCGGTCGAGTAACAGAAATAAAAGCACACTGCGACTTCCTGCACATTTATTATTCAGTGGACAGAGTCACTCGCCATTGGAAGTTACCGTAAATGTACTCGAGTGGGAAGTGGATTTTCCTTTAAAACATTATTGCTATAAGAAAGGAAACGGTCAATCGATAAAGCTGAAGATTTACTTTGGCAGAGTGCTGTTTTGATGTTTTCGTAATAAATTTGGACAAGCATTTACCTATGAAATTGCCGTTTTGTTTGAAAAAAGTTAAAGTATTTTTTTTTCGAACTTATTTATTTCTTTTATTCAAAGTAATCACCCCTGCAATCAATGCATCTTTGCCAACGCTGTGGCAGTTTATGGATGCCCTTCTTGAAAAAATCAGCAGGACGGGAGACAACAAACTCTTCAAAGGCGTTTTGTACTGCCTCTCGGGAATTGAATTTTTTTCCCGCTGAAAAGTTGTCCAAATTTTGGAAAAAGTAATAGTCGGTAGGCGCAAGATCTGGTGAGTATGGCGGATGAGGGAGAGCTTTCAAACCCAACTCATGCAGCTCAGAGACGGTCTGTTGTGCAGTATGGGGTCGCGCGTTGTCGTGAAGTAGCAGTGGAGACGACCGATTGACCAAAGCTGGTTTCAGACGTGCGAGTTTCGCCATCATTGTGGTCAGTTCTTCAATGTACACATCTGCAGTAATGCTCTCGCCGTTTTTTAAAAAGCTATGATGAATCACACCAGCACTAGACCACCAAACTGTGACCATCACCTTTCTAGGGGTCATTTTTCGTTTTGCACATTGCTTTGGTACCGAACCAGGATCTAACCAACTTGCTGAGCGCTTTCGATTGTCAAAAGGAATCCATTTTTCGTCGCACGTAACAATTCGGTTCAAAATTCCTTCATTTCTGTGCCTGTTAAGCAGGCAAGGCAAGTCTCGACGCGTACGTTGCGCTGGCGATCGTTAAGTTCGTGGGGCACCCATCTATCAAGCTTTTTTATCTTGCCAATCTGTCGCAAATGGACCAATATTGTTTTGATGCTAACATCAAAAGCTGCTGCCAGCTCAGCTGTAGATTGAGATTCATCAGCTTCCACAATCGCCTTTAATTCATCATTGTTGACCAAAGTTTCCGGACGACCACGAGGTTCATTTTTCAAGTTAAAATTCCCAGAACGGAACCGAGCAAACCAATAACGGGTTGTACGTTCGTTTGTACAGTTCTCTCCGTAAACGTCGTTGATGTTACGTGTCGTTTGTGCCGCGTTGGTGCCACGACGGAACTCATATTCCATAATTACACGAAATTTCAAAGTATCCATTATGAGGAAAAATGTTGAAATGTAATGAAAATACAACGCTAATCAATAAACAAAAGACTTATATTGTAAATAGAATGTCATATTTTTAAAACAAAATTAATTTGAATTTAGAATTCATAGCCAATCAAAACTTTTTTTTGTTTGAAAAAGTCTGTACTGCAATACGGCAATTTCATAGGTAAAGACCTATTATTAGCTTACAAACTTTGTGTATTGAGGTAAAACTTATCAAGTGATTTGAAAATTACAATGTACTGTTATGAGTAGCCATGATGATTAAGGTCAGTTGGGTGATCATGTAACTTGATTGCAACAGAAACATAAATTTGTATGGATTTTACAGTTTGAATACGCAGTTTATGTACATAGTTAGTATCAAAATGTCTCCTGTTGCATTGCAATCAAAGTTTCGTGATCACCCCGCAGGTGAATGACTGGTTCGTCAAATCTCGTTACTTCAATGCGAAATAATCAAGTAGGTACTGTTATAATCACTTTCAAATTTATATGAATCTCTTCTCCAAACTTTAATTGTCTTTATAATGAGGTATCAATATTCAAAGTTGGTATTTTGTCCAAACAGGTCTTCACAGAAATCGCGTCGCTCAGAATAAGATATTAGGGGACAAAATTCACGCGTTGACCCTTTTTAAAGGTTAATGTTGGCGTCTTACCCTGCCTCACCTGAATACTAATATGTTTATAGGGTGTCTCCTAAAGTTTCCGAGGGTGGTCGTAATGAAGAGATGCGATTAACTTCGTTTTAGGCGGTAATCGCTCTGGTGACAGAACTTTTTTAAGACTTATTTAGAAGTAGATTAGTAATATACTTAAAGATTTACAGAGTAGAATTATATCCTGACACAAAGTTCGAGCTGGTTGGAAGTAAACACACTCGAAGATGTTTTATCTATAGTAGAAGTTACAATATTTTGTTTTGTAATCGTGAATTTTAAAAATAAATTATTACATACAGCTCTACTTGGAAATTTCCTGTTCCAATATACAGTCATTAGGATAGTTATAGGGTAGGTGTATAATTCAATATAGTATTGATTAAAACCATTACCTACACGTAGTGTTCATAATGTAGCCTAACTATCCGTTCCCAACTGATCGTTAAGGAAAGTTCACGTACATTCGAACTTGAAACGGTGACTGAGTCTTGCCTGCCAGCGGTCCCAGTTGTTGTCCTAAAACAACAGCCATGTTGGAATCTTTCTGATGACTTAAAAAAATTTGATAGTTTAACTTTGTCTTTATAATTATAGGTAATCACATTATAATCTTGTTCACCATGGCAGTTCTTTTCGATAGAAGTAGTCGGAACCGCGCCGAAACTAGGACAATAGTGTTGCCTGATACATTTATTGAATTATTATTCTACCAGCCCTGACCATTCAAAACTTGACATTTGCATTTAGGAGGATACCATTATGCGACATTAATGAGATTAGACAAGCCATGTCTGCACTGTATGATCCACCGTGTCAGGATCGCGCGCGGCAGCACCGCGGTATAAAGGAATTCTTTGACACGGCTAATGAGACTAAATCGAAACATGAATTTGAACATTAATCTTTCGAAAATTGTAGGTTGTAATTCAATGTCCAATGAGAAATTGCTATTGCTACCAAAAGAAAGGGAAAGAAAGAAAAAAAAATGCGAAATTGTTATACCAAATTGTATCCGTACGCAAAGAACACTGGCAAGCAATTCCCTCCCAAATTCTCCAGGAAATACCAAATATAGTGGGATTATACTCTCAATTGCAGCTTATTTCCTTGTCCCCTTGCATTATACAGAGCTAGGGTATTAAAGGCTTGATCGGATCGCTAAATGCGCTTCAGGGAAATTCCTTCTAAACAGTAACGCTCTCTCCATTGAATCGTGGTAATATGACAAGGGTTCCTGGGAACAGACGTCAGGTAATCAGATCACGTCAATGAAATAGAAAATCTGTCCACGAAGTTATATACGAGTAGTGTATGAAAGAACTTATACATGTTGTTCGACTTAAAGAAAATATAGTGAAAAATAAAAGAAAGTTTTCTTTTACTGTTTATATAAATACTAGAAATATACAGAAATACAAAGTTTAAGAGCTTGTATTTACATAAAATATTTAGACAATAAGTACCTAACTTTAATATACAAGATCTTAACACAAAATACAAAAATCTAGTTTCGTTTCTTAGATTCTATTAAATTGTCTAGGTATAGTAATCTTTATTGTGCCTAGAGAAATATTTGAAATGTCTGCATTCTCTAATGCTTATTTTTTTTTGTAATCATTGTTAACATTTTTGGGAATCAACAATGTACATACACAAGCTCGTCTTCCAATTATTGGAAATCTGCCTTTACAGTTATATACAAAAGTTTTGTAGTTTTTGAACAACAGCTTATTCTTACCACGTAGTACTTACATTAGAAAACTTAAGATTTTTTGTATTTTTATGGAAATAACTAAACTATTTGTTGATAATTTTATGATAGTTTCCTTTAACGATTTGAAGTCCGACCTTGGTTGTTGTTACAGGGCAACGAAGCCTTGGGGAGCGGGTAGCGTAAACATCAATACTAGGCTTAACAGCCCGGGAAAATAAATTAAGACGAGTATCTCAATTATTGTAAACCTATTGGACAACTCATTCTACTATATTACAAAATAAATCGAGAATGAGGCTATTTGACTACTATTAAAAATGAACATGTAAATATTTTTTTCATAAAGTAGCTTAAAAATGAATGTTATAATTTAAAACATAAGTATAACCGGTATACAAATTACGGAGTAGTACACTTATAAAGTTGCATCGCTTATCCATTTTTCGAATAACAGATATCGTCCTCACAGCTACTATGAAGGCATTGCTTGTGACGTCACATACCAAAGAGATTGTATGTAGAGCTACCATACCATAAAGGTACCACAGCTTGGTGATGAAGTACTATGGAGGACTGGTAACTGACGACGCTGCGTGTTTGAACTGTCTCTTTCTATTCCTGTATGTTTAAATGCATGTAGCTTTGCAATTCATTGAAATATCACATTTTTGTGACTGTAAATTTTTTTAGATATATTATTATTTATCTATGTAATAGAAATAATAGTAATAATAATAACGCCCAACGATCACATATATCCTGGACTCTAACTAGGATTCTCTGTATCTAATTAGGAACTACGATGACCATGGTCCACAATACCCAAACACAGAACAAGTATTTGTGCTTTTTTTCTGTGCACAAATACTTTTCCTATAGCGGGAATCGAACCCGCCGCCTCCAGGTTATGAGCCGAACTGTTCAAACACTACACCACTAAGGCTGCCAATGTTCAAATAATGTACCGGCGATTGAATAATTAGGTTTACATTTGTTGCATTTGGTACCGCACAGTATTAGTTAAACTTAGGTATCGTATTGTAATTATCTGATTTATTAGAATTTGTAATTTCAATTTATTTCTATTTTTATGATATTAGTAAGAGTTGTGTTTTTGCATTTATTCTTTAAATAGACACAAGACAACTTAAATTTACATTTCAAAAAACTCCCGATATTGAAAAATCATTTAACAGCCATAAACTTTCAAACCAATAAAATCTCATGAAATCCCAATAAATTAATATCTATTCATTAATTTGGGAGCTGATGATGAATGATGTTACGAAGAGATACACAGATGCACACGTCTTATTTATAAAACCTCTATTTGTGTTGCCGAGGGTTAAAAATAAGACGCCAAAACTAAATAATGCGATAACGGTACTAAGAAAAGCAATAAATCATGTTTATACGGAAAAATAGGGCAGAGAATTTTCTCAATAATACAAACAAACGCTGCGTGTTTTGTGATAGATACCGTTCAAGGTTTTATTGTATACACACAGCTATAATTAATCTATTCTAACATATATTTTTAGGTAGATTTTACTTGGATGAACCAGCCAGCATTGCATTAAACGAAATAATTAATGATATGTGTACTAGCACGGGAAAACTGCCAACTGGTGACTAATACAGGTAGACATTGTAGTAAATAGGAGGATCTACGTTCCATCAGTGGAACGAAGTTAAAGAAAATAAAAATTAAGTGGAACTTTTTTTTCAATATTGTTTATAGACCAACATTTGACCACTGTCTCGCCTGATGAACGATGAAGAACTTAATGAAATTGCGTTTATACTTCTTCTCCTTCCAATTTAACAGTCATGAAAAGAAAGAAAGAAAACATTTATTTAACTCTCACAAAAATACATTACAAGAATATATATACAACGAGCTTCTGCCCGCAGCTTCGCCCGCGGCGTGGCCTATGGGAAAACAATTCAACCACACATTTCACGCTCTTAAGGGTGGAATTTCGAAAAATCATTTCTTAGCGGATGCCTAGGTCATAACATCTACCTGCATGCCAAATTTCAGCCCGATCCGTCCAGTGGTTTGGGCTGTGCGCTGATAGATCACTATGTCTGTCACCTTTGAGTTATATATATTTAGAAGATTAAATAGAAATAGAAGAGTAGATAAAACTGTAATACATATTAAATAAAGATAAGAAAAGACTCTAATAACGTTAGAGGAACCTCAGCTCGCGGGCCGGGCCACTGCGCCCGGACAGGTAAGGGAAAACTCTTCAAGGCAAGTGAGGAAATGAAACACCAAGAATACACACATTGGTGTCGATTCTGTGTCGCATTCTCTAAAGCTAAACGACATTAACATATTTCCGTCTTTTTAATTTCCCCTTTATCAGAAGAGTACCACCATACTTTAAGTTTACTTTAGTTTTAGAGAATGCAACACAGAATCGACACCAATGTCACGTTTTATAGAGTATAAATAGTTATATTCTTGGTAAAACAACATGAATGACTCCATGGTATGGACCATGGATCGACCATGGTATGGAACGTTATCTTTAATTTCTGGTATGAATGAATGAATAAGTGAAAACGTGACATTGTGTGTATTCTTGGTGTTTCACTTCCTCACTTGCCTTCTATTTTTCTTGCTACTAAGACACGACTTAATACGACTTTTAACTATTGAAACTTATAATAATATTCCAAACGTTCATACGTTACTCCTACCATTTTATCACAAGTGCAAATAAAGGCTTCAGTCATACAAAACAAAACAAACGCCGAAAAATGTTGAGTCATAAATGACTTTCAAAGAAAAATAATTACCCGTCGAAGTTCTTAGCTTTAATTATATTCGAACAATTCCATCGGCACGAAAATGCCGCTGCTATAAAGAACCTTTTACGTTCATTCAACGTGAACCAATTAGTAAAAGTAGGCGTAGGGTTACCATACTTTGGAAATGCATTATGCATTTGGTTTGGTTGGTCTAAATAAATAAATAAATATTTGTGGATATTTTACATAGCGCCATCTAGTTCCAAACTAAGCAAACTTTGTACTATGGGAATCAGATAACTGTTGGAATACTTATATACTTTTTTTTACTAAGGGAATTATAGACTGGCTGTGAAATATTTGTTTGAGATTAAACCATTTTGGATAGCTATTAATGGGTCCCATTAATTAGGTACGTATATAATATAAATGAATACTAATTGTTTCTACGTACTGTGTCTGACATGTCCATGAATAATAATAATAATAATATTAGGTGGTAGGACTTTATTGCAAAGTTCGTCTAGGTAGGTACCACCGCTTTGCCAGTTATTCTGCCGCCAAGCAGTAGTGCGCAATCACTGCTGTGTTCCGGTTTGAAGGGCACTGTAGCTAGTGAAATTACTGGGCAAATGAGACTTTATGATCTGATCTCACAGTTTAGTAATCTTATTACTAGATTGTGCTGATGTCTCTGGATGACGTGCGCAGTGCAGTGTCACGCGAACCTCTATACTTTAGAGTTCTGAGTGACACTGCAGCTGATATGGGCAGCCGTGTCGTTTAACATCAGGCGAACGGCTAGCTCGTCACGTCATTCCTTAATATAAAAAAAAAAAAAAAAAAAAAAAAAAATTATAATAATAATATGTGTGGACATCTCACACAATGCCATCTAGCCCCAAACTAAGCGAAGCTTGTATTATGGGAACCAGATAACTGATACAATACTTACATACTTTTTATTTGTAAATACATACATAGAATACAATATGAAACCCAGACACAGCACAAACGCCTATGTTCATCACACAAATGTTTGTCCTGGGTGGGAATCGAACCCACAACCCACAGTTTAGAAAGCAGGGTTGCTACCAACTGAGCTATCAGGCCAGTAAAATCCATAATTATTTTTATCGGTTGCAATCCAGTTTCATGCAACCATCAAGTTTGATTACAACTCTTCGATCCTAACAATTACCGGTATTAGTTTAATGGTCATTATTATCAAAGTCAGCATGGATGCCTGATGTGTTAGTTGTACGTCGCTTATATTTATACACAATAACAATCAAGTTCCGATTTAAAAAATCTGTCCTACGAAAAATATGTGGGTGGTAACCATCATTAATAGGTGCCTACAATGCGTTGATCAATAAATTATTAACTTGACTACAAAGAACACCTTCAACGGTAATAAACGAGAGCGCAGGGGTAAATATTAATTTAAATTTTCGTATTTGGATATTATTGTTATTATTATATATAGATAAAATGTAAAAAATTACAAAGAGGATAGTAGATAATAAGAATTAATGAAGAAATGATGAAGAATGAATAAAATGAAACTTATTTACAAATGGAATGAAATGATAAAAATAATAATTTAGAATTTTATTCTTCACTGTAAGTACATACATAGTAGTTACCTACTACGAGTACATATATATACATATTCATATTATGTGTATTTTTTTTAAATAAAAAATGCTTTTTTTTGGGTTAGTGAGAGATGTGACGAGCTAGTTGTTCACCTGATGTTGAGTGCCACGGCCGCCCATAACAGAATAGTGTCACTTGGAACCCCAAAACATAGAGTTTCGAGTGACACTGCACTGCGCACATCATCCTGAGACATCAGCACAGTCTGGTTTAAATTACTCGACTGTGAGATCAGATCGTAAAGTCTCAATTGCCCAGTAATTTCAATAGCTACAGTGCCTTTCAAACCGAAACGCAGTAGTGCTTGCAACCTAGACGAACTGTGCAGCAAAGGCCTACCACCTAGTATTCAATAAATGATTACTCATTAATAAATATAATGATAAAAATATTAAAACAGATGCCACCAAAGTAGATTTTTTTTGCGGAAAAATAACACATATTTCATACCAGTATAGTTACTAACTATAGCTAGTGATATTATTTCAACATAATATTAACCTAATCTAAATATATATAACTCAAAGGTGACTGACTGACTGACTGACTGACATAGTGATCTATCAACGCACAGCCCAAACCACTGGACGGGTCGGGCTGAAATTTGGCATGCAGATAGATGTTATGACGTAGGCATCCGCTAAGAAAGGATTTTTCGAAACTCTACCCTTAAGAGGGTGAAATGGGTGGTTGAATTATTGTTCCATAGGCCACGCCGCGGGCGAAGCTGCGGGCAGAAGCTCGTTATACATAAATAGAAAATGAAAATAAAATTGAAAACTATGTATTAGCAAAACTTTAAGAAGCAATAGTTCAGTAATTAGCGTTGAATACTGTACATGTTAATAAATAAAAACACACCATAGATTATTGTTCGATTGAGCAAAGTTGAGCTTCTTCGAAGAGGTGTTGACTCTTAAATTAAAAGAAGATTGTTATTCATTACGTAATTATCTGAGTGCACTTAGGGCACGCAAAACTTCCTGTAAGTTTTGCTTTGCTAAGATAATATATTTTGAATTAAATGCAAATTCCCAAGAATCAGTTTCGTTAACAACCCGGGCTTCAAGAATTCTCGTTAACACTGGCCGGACCGTCGGACAATGCTAAAAATGTCAGCTTCTCTGAGCTCTACAAAGCCGAACTGAAATAACTTTGTTAGTGTCATTGTTGGAATGAATATTGTAAGAAATATTCCTCGTTATATGTTGACTTTAATTTAAACTGAGCTTACTTAAGTGACGTAAAGTTTGGAGCTGCACGGAAGATTTTGGTAGTTTCATAAATTTACCACGAGTGTTAAAAGTCTACGCCAATGGTATGGGTTACATTAAAAAAAATACAGCTAGACAACGACGGTCACCTGCGGAAAAAAGTAGCGTATATGTTAATCCACTAGCTATCTATATTCCAAATTGCATTCAAATCATCCATCATGATCAACATCAACATCCATACATACAATTTTTTTATGTTTATAATAGTAGTAGGATCTCAATTAAATGATAAGTGTAATAAAATTATATCCTAACTAATAAAAGAATTCACAAACACATTTTGTCAAAAATATTATTGGATGATATCCATTTTCATTACGATGTCGTCTATCTCCAAAAAGCCATGATAATATTTTCCAATATTAATTCATATTTATTCAGGAATATTATAAAAAACAAAAATAATGGCAAAACTGTAAATCATCTGAAACGGTATCGGGATCACTGCTTTTATACAAACTGCTTTTAACTTGACCATTGTATGCCTTTTTGACTTAATCATATTCGAACTTTTAAAATCTCATTCACGAATAATATTCCAATTTCATAGACGGACTGTTCGCGAAGTTTATCTTAGGCGCGATGGAAAAGTAACAAACACGGGGAAAGTTTCACTCCCAATCCATCAATTTGAGGGAAATCGAGGGGAGACAATAGAGTCTATAATGATATTCATTCGTGGAAATATCTTCACACACAATTTCAAGTTTCTTGATGTGAATGAAGGGTATGTGACGTGTAAGGGTGTGTGAATGTACTGTTGAAATGTGTATTAAAATTTTATTTTTGAGTAATGCTATTTTTATACTAGATAGGTAAAAATATCCACTAATCTGTTTTTATATGGAGGGTATCCTTCATATGGCAAAAAAACTTGCGTGCGAAAATGTAAATTTTTGTCAAACAGACTACTGTTTGACAAAAATATACATTGCAACTTGCGTGGCAACTATGCCACGCAAGTCTTTCTTATTGGTCGAAAACAATACAATAATAAGTATTTATTTAAGTATTATGAAGTAGTTCATTTTAACTTAAAGAATAGCGTCACTTTTCATGCAAGTTTTAGTTCTGCTTGTTATAAACCTTTTTGAGACCGTCTCAGTAAACTTCTTGTCTAAAGTAGGCACCGTCGGTAAATTATACTCCGTGGCTTATGAAAGTAAACAAGTTTAGTTTAACTCTAATTTCGACACTCTACGGAGACGCACGAATAGTTCTAGCGTCTAATTAGTGTATAACTTGAGCCATTCGTTTCAATTTAGTTTTGGGTATACGAATATAACCGAAGTTTTGGTAAACGTTATTATTATAAATTAGGCTGTGGAATTCCAAGCATTAGTGCCATCCCCGTTCAAGTTTCAAGGAATGCGTTACGATGGACTCACTGCGGAGTTCACATAAAAACATTTAGGCTTATTTTTGGTTTGTATATAAAACACGAATTAAAACAATATTACTATTATTGAAATGTTATTCATTTATAAATATTATTATTCCTCTGAAATGAGTTCACAGTAACTATGAATATTGACTTGAATTTACTCCCACTACAATAATTAACAATCCTAATTATTATTATTGAACCTACTATCTTCAATTTACAACGAAAAATCCCAGTTTAACTATAATATAGCTTGTACAAACAAAACATTTTGACCTTTTCTGTTGAATTAATTTCGTATGGGTGATCCCTTTGTTAAAGTAGTCAATCGCTTGTCGCAGTTTTATACGTAACATTCATCCCGAATCTAATAATAGAATGGTTGAAAGGGTCACGTTTTTGTCATAGTGATATATGTTTTACGTCGCAATATAATATTTTATTGTAATCTTTGTGACATGATATAAAATAACCGAAATTTTTGTGACGGATATTTGCTTTATGTTGGTGGCAAAAAGTTTATTAGACTTTTAGAGACGGATTGCTTGTCTAAACGGTTTTATGTCTACTTACGGCAAAGTTAATGACTTTTTTCTGTAAAACCATTGCAAAACAGGTAATTTAATTAGCATTTTTTATAAGCATTCATTTTAAAAGCATTTCGATTTCCCAAACGTCCATGCAAAATATAATGATTAGAAAGCAAGGAAACAAGAGCCACGGGTAGCTCTTAGCGTGATTTGTTAGAGAAAAAAAAGGTAAAATCGAAGATTTTCGTACACAATCCCGGAAATTTCCATATCTAAATGGAAAACCGACCCCGAACAATCAATTTATCCTCCAATATCCTCAAACGGTTTATACCACCTGTACAATAAATATTTATATCTTCTCCCCTCGATTTGTATCGAACAGACCAGTTATTTTCTCGAAACCAAGAACTTTTGAACAACCATTAATATAATGGGGAAAATATGTCTCGGGACTGTTGTAATGATTCTATAAATCATGTATGAGGTAAAACATTTTAACTTAAAAAGTGAAAAGAAAGAAAGAAAATGAATTTGTTTATGTCGATTGTTTTTCATTAATTCAAACTGATACGAGAATATCCATGACTCCACTAAAACTAGAAAAACTTTCCAGTCACAGCTGAGTTTATCAAATTTCTGGTTATTACAGTTTTACAAATTCTTAATGATCATACGAGAACATCACCGATGTCTTTATATTGGTCACCTGCTGAGTTTCATTTGTTAGGGTAACTTGATAATATGTCTTAACTTCTTTGATCACTATTACTTGGTACCACGGACCTAGCAACGCTATTTCAACGTAAATTTATGGTCATTACATTGAATATTAATTGTTGAAAAAACATATATATTTAAATACATAATATTTTTAAATGTAGAATTAAATCTATAATTATTTTATTATGTTAAGCCACATTCATAGAATTCCTTATTTGGTGGACCAACGACCTGGGGGGCGATCACAGAACATTGATAGCAAACAACAGATGAAATCTCATTCCTAATTTGAAAATTCCCAAAGTTTCTCCGAAAGTAAGTCCCTAATATGCACATAAACTGCGTATTGAAACTGTTCAAATTATACAAATTTATGTTTCTCTCTGTTGCAAACAAGTTACGTGATTGCTTAGATAGTCAAAATCGCGGGAAGCCGTTGGATGCAAGGAGCAAGGAGCCGTTCAAAGTGGTGCTCTATCGAGGGGGCCTATAATTATTATTCAGCAGTGAGCATCCTCAGGCTGATGATAATGCTTAGAAGAAACTGTCAGAGAGGTCACAGTATAAAACTTCCATTCTAGTGACTGGCCCAATAGCTCAGATGGTAGTAACCCTGCCTTCTGAACTGTGAGTTGTGGGTTAGATTCCCACCCAGTACAAATATTTGTGTGATGAACATAGGTGTTTGTTCTGTATCTGGGTGTTATATTGTATTATTATAGAATACAAACATAGGTATGTATTTACAAACAAAAAGTATCTAAGTATTGTATCAGTTATCTGGTTACCATAGTACAAGCTTTGCTTAGTTTGGGGGTAGATGGCGTTGTGTGAGATGTCCACACATATTATTTATTATTTATTTATTTAGAACTTAAAAACTATTTCATATCAACATTAACAAACCAAGTAAATACTGAATTTTAAAGGATGGAATGAGTCAAATTCAAAAGCGTAAATAAGAAAATCACGTTCCGTACCTTCTAAATTGACAAGTGCCGTAGTAAAATTGAAAAGCCATTTCTGTTTCCCTTACATTAGGTCCTAGTTTTCACACTTAAGGTCTCTAAAAGAAAGATTTATTGCGTCCCCCACGCTACAGGTATACTTGAAGAATAAAAATAAAACACACTTTAAGTGTACGGCAAAGATGTAATAAATAACCGATGTTAAATTGACTGCGAAGAGCTTATGGCCCAGAAACGAAACAAGAAGGGAAATTGGAAGCTGTACCTACTTAGGTGTTATAAAACTGGAGTAAATAACAAAAATTCAAGTTGAAAACTTTTGTTACCGGATAAATTTTCCTTTTTGTTTTTCAAGAGAAAGAAACAATGAACTGTTTATTGTAATTATATTTTTGTTTTGTTTCAACGAAAAAGAAAACAATGCGATAGTATTTAATAAAATCAGTGTAATTAAATGTACAGTACCCTAAAGTAATTAAATGTAATGTATAATTGTGGATAAATAATTAATAATTGTGGATGATCAATAGCCAAAATTTAATAGTTAAAAATGTTAAAATAGTATCAATTAAACATTGTAGGATCTTATAACCTTTTGATTCATTCGATTTGCGTTTGGTTAGTATAAATATTTTGTTTTATATAAATATACGATCTTATTGCAAAATATTTCAGACTTTTTATAGCGATTACGAAAAGAAACTTATATACAATTTGTCTGTGTTTTTTCACTTTTTTTGTCTGTGTAATTTATACGATATGTCTGTCAATGGACAAAATTTATTTTTTTGGAAAATACTCATTATGGGTATTGGTGACGATGACTAGGTATGTCCATTAAATAGTAAACAATAAAGTGCGAGATAGAAAATAAGCGGGTAACGTGGCGAAAAATATACACATACAATTTTACATAAAGAACTAAACCGACACATTTTTCCTATCAAAACTAATACATACTCTACAACCTAAGTGTCGCTTACAATGGGTCTTTTATAACAACCCTAATGCGTTTACCAAAAAGGAATATAAATTTGAATAAAAATTTACTAGACTAGGCTAATACTAACGAAATAAATATTACTTCTTACACCGGACGCGTCTGAACAGAGACTAATGCCAGAAACCTTGCACATCCAAAGGTATGCGATTTGTAAGTGACAAAACCGATGTTTACAATCATAAAACTATGTAATGTATCATATAAGCTATAGCTTCATAGCATTTAACGAGGTCGAGATACAACACAAATGATATCAGGTAGAGAAATTTAGGGAAAGCTACTCAGCTATTAATCCTCAGGGACTAGGTAGTTAGAGATGACCCACTTTATCCTAAATAGTTCCTGAGCTAGCAACCATTTCGGGTAAGGTGTATCTCTGGCATCACCTTTATATTTGTGGGCTTGGCAGATATGCTGAATGTGTATTTTTTTGTGTTAGTGAATGATGTGATGAGCTAGTCATTCCTAACCTGGTGTTAAGCGACACGTCCATAACAGAACAGTTCCACTCGGAACTCCGAAATATAATGTTTCGCATGACACTGCACTGCGCTCATCATCCTGAGACATCAGCACAGTCCGGTAATAAGATTACTCGACTGTGAGATCAGATCATAAAATCTCAGTTGCTAAGTAATTTTACTACCTACAGTGCCCTTCAAACCGGAACACAGTATTGCTTGCATACTACTGCTTGGCGGTAGAATAACTGGCAAAGTGCGGTGGTAACTAACTAGACAAACTTTGCAGGAAAGTCTTACCACCTAGTGAAAAGTCTTACATCTACAAACTAATTTTCAATCGAGTTGTTTATTATTATGTATTATTTATAACGAATTTGATAACTTATTACTAAAACAACGTAAATGGTAAAAGATAAAAACCGAAATAGGAAAAAAATGTATATGCTTTGCGAATATAGCGTGGGAAATTGGCACTGCACTGTTATAACCTGTAAATTTGCACCACACGGCATTTTTTAGAGTTCCAAGTGGCACTATAAAATAATATGAGCAGCCGTTACGCTTAACATTAGGCGAACAACTAGCTCGCAAGCCTCACCACATCATTCACTTACATAAACTCATCTAAGTGTATGAAGTAATGTAATATTGAAAGATCCTTTCTATAATTGTACCGTAACTCTCTGCCTATTATTTCTTCCGGCCACAACTCCCC
This sequence comes from Ennomos fuscantarius, assembly GCA_905220475.3. NCBI lineage: Eukaryota > Metazoa > Arthropoda > Insecta > Lepidoptera > Geometridae > Ennomos > Ennomos fuscantarius. The sequence goes on along the minus strand of HG992037.1, from coordinate 6,850,787 downwards.
AGCCGATTAAAGTAGCGATGAAATTGAGGAAGGGAATTAGATTTTGTTATAGTCTGCCTCGTAAACCTGGAATAAACGTTCCGTGTGAAACAACGAGATTATATTTATATTCTTCGTGATCAGCCGAAAAATACAAGCCTACTTTAGTATAATAAAGACAGTGATATAAAAAAGAAACAAATGAGTAATAAGAACAAACATTTCTTCAAATAAAACAAGATTAGAAAATCGCGAAGGAAAAAATAATGTTACTCATAGCAAGCTTATTGAGTCAACTATAGTTGTAGTCATTGGGAATAATAATTCCTTTTTAAAAAAAGTTTTTTAACAGACTTCAGTCCCAATGAGAACATCATCCATGAAATCGAATTTGAAATATGCATTATTAAGGGTAACTCAAAAATTACTTGTCAGGTCTTGATCAAATTCAAATGGAACCACACGGGAAGCACCAGCTTTCAAATCAATAAATAATCATCAAAATCCGTTTACCGAGTCGAAAGTTTTGAGGTAACAAACATTTTAAAAAAGCAGTCGTATTGAAATTTTTTGAAGTCGGTTGAAAGAAAGGCTCAATTAGAATTCTTTTACATTTTATTTAATAACAAAAAAAATTTACTAGATATTATCATGATTCCTAAAAAAATTGTTAACAAATAGCGGAGTTTAAACGCGCGCTTTCTAGTTCATCGGGTTAGAAGCTCTGCCAGCAGGTGGTGTATGGTATGAGTAATTACTAATACTAATTAATAGTTTACCTCTCTAACACAGGCTCCACAGATGTCACCATGGCTGCCATTAGAAACTAATATTTTCAAAGTACAAGGCTGAGATAATCTTATAAGAGAAAATTATCAGGAAGTACGGTAGTGTAAGAGATGGGGTGTAAAAAGGCTCTCATTAGGTAAACCTAGGCACGAAGAGATTTAAAAGCAAATGAAGAAAATCTTTGACACCAAACAACAAAGAAGCACAAATATGAAGTAGGAACTGGCAGAATCTACGCTGTATATTATGCTGGTGAGTTTTTTAGGGTAGAAACAATTTTTTACTTTTATACGAAAAGAAAAGCATCTGTAGGATATGAAACTAATAATATTGATATTTCCAGCATTTACTATTACAATTTTATTGGAACCTTTGCTCCTATAAGTCGTAAAGCTATAAAGTTGTCTTTGACCAAAACTTTTTGCGGGGTGCTTGGGCGAACCGCCTTATATCAAAAATTTACTGACTCTGGTGTCTTTTTAGGGACGTGTTTTGAGTACGGTTCTAAAAGAAAGTTACCTCCGAGACTACTTATGCTTATATATTGTTACAACTTTGATATACACTTTTTAATGTTGCTATTCCAATATCAAATGCTCTAGAAAGTAAAAATACTAATCCCGGTTTGCGTAATTATATTTAACGAGCTTCTGCCCGCAGATTCGCCCGCGGCGTGGCCTATGGGAAAATAATTCAACCACCCATTTCATCCTCATAAGGGTAGGATTTCGAAAAATCCTTTCTTAGCGGATGCCTACGTCATAACATCTACCTGCATGCCAAATTCCAGCCCGATCCGTCCAGTGGTTTGGGCTGTGCGTTGATAGGTCACTATGTCAGTCAGTCAGTCACCTTTGAGTTATATATATTTAGATTGACTCTGGAAAAAGTAAACAACATAGTTATGTCACTGCCTAAGAGAAACATCATAGAAAAGGCGATTAGAGAAGACTGATTGGTTCACATAGGTGATGGAATTATTAATTCCCTTGATCATTGTATCATGGTCAAATATCATAGAACAGTGTCCCAGCTACTGCTAGCGGACACAGCAAGACATGGTTTCCTGGATACCTTGTGTTGCTACCAAAAGAACGTTTAAACAGCTATTATAGAATTCCAGTCAATATTTACCTACTCCAAAAATGGCGTGGCTATAGTATAGAGATTCAACTCTACTACTAGCAGAAAAAATAATCGAAGAAGATTAAACACACTGAAAATTTTGTAGTGTTAAGGAATTAAGAAACATAGAAAATTTGCAAAGTACAACAACCATGGCACAGTAGCTAATCCTGTAACCATTGATAAATATTTAAGCTGCAGGTAAATAAAACGCGCTCTCACCTTAATAAGGAAAAAAATAATTTCCAAATCTGGGTCATTCCAAAAGCGCTGTTTCACGGCCTTTTGTTGAGTATTGTATGATAAGAGTCTTTGTTTTAGAGAAATTACACGAATTCATCCTTGGGAAACGTTTTACTGCTATATTTGTTTCTCGCTATATTTATTTGCCCACCTTTTTTATTTTGCTGTCTGGGCCTGGTTCAAGGAAAATGTTTTATCTTCGGTGGGCGTTTCTTGTTATGAGTTATTTCGTGCCCAATTCCTAGTAAAGCTTACTGACAACTTCCTAATGGTGGGATTTACGCTGGAGCTACAGGAAGTAAAGCAGTGTTATCACTAGCACAGTATATTTGGAATGAACAATAAACAGGTATCCTAGAAACTAGTGTGAAAAAAAGTCTATAGCCACAGAGCATCCCGTGGAACACCTGAACCATCCCCATGTTTTGCTGCGGGCATTCTTAGCAGACTGTCTCTTATCAGCCGATAAAGTTTCCCTACTCGAGTGAGATGTAGCTTAAAAAACAGCAAATATGTCAATTGTTTTTGTACAATAAACTGCTTAACTGATTAGTTGAGTTAACAGTTAAAAGTCGACGAACTTCTTCAAAACTAAGAGTTATCGTGGTTTATATTTTTGATGCGGCAAAAACAAATTGGTCACATGCTGCAAGCTGTGCTCTTAATAATGATTCTAGTAATCATTCATTTTAATAGGTATCAGGATCCCGGTATCACTATTTTTGAAATTATTTTTTTTTTTAAATTAAATTTTTATTAAATATATATTTTTTTAAACAAATAATATTTTATACCTTACGATTCAGATTTAACTATACTATAACATACAATACAAAATACATAATAAAACGTGCTCATTTCAAATATCGATTATTCAGAAAGCACAAATAATTTTGTTTAATTAAACGCATATCCGAAGGCAATTACCGAGTAAATATAACGTAGTAATTAGTGATGCAGAGTAAGCATATTTGTCGGATATCTGGCCAAGTTTTCCGGCACCAGAGGAAGCCAAAATACCTTGGTAAAAAGTCTGCAGTGGAATCAATGAATTAATGATATTCATTTTTTAGTTAACAAACAATAGTCATTATTGTTTGTTTGTTATTTGTACAGTAATACAAATTGCTCTCAGATTCTATAAAAGCTGTGCCTATTTCGAGCTATATCAGATGGCACTGTAATACCTACAATTAATACTTTATGTTACTTGATTTATTTTTATTACTTACTATGGTTAAACATTTTGAATTTAGTATTCATACGAAAAAATCACTAAAATAATATTTGGTTTAAAAACTAAAAAAATATTTTGTTTTAGTGTTGTAGAGGCTGTATACTGCCGGATTTTTTCTAATACGGCTCATCCCTAGCAGTTATTACATACCGTTGCTGAGATTAATGCCTGTTTGCTAATGAAATTGATGCGCCGTGTTTACGTTGTAAATTTTATCGTATCGGTGCCCAATCAGATTTCGCGAAAATATTGAGATAATACGCCTTTGTTAATTGGCACATTTTTAAATGTGTAGGTAATATAACTTATTATAAAATAATAAAAAAACGACTTTTATTTAATAAAACCGTACTAATAAATTAACAAATATAATGACTAAAATAAATCTAAATCCAATTTTTTTCATAAGCTCAAATATTTATGGTTTTAGATTTAGTTAAAAATTCAACATATTTTGATATTGATATTTTAAATTATGTAAGAAGTGTTGTAGTCGTCAAATGTCCACTTTTCAACTGCACAAAAGTAGATTAGAACTTTATTACACTAACTTTATCGCATATGTACCTATTACTCAAAATTCTATAATTAATAATTATACAACAGATTCAGATCCATTCGTTGGATCTATTGAAAAATCTTGTAGGTAAAGAAAATATACAATTTCTGGTTGATGGTATAGTTTCATTGAAAATTTAGCGATGTGTGCTCACGAGACGTCGACAAATCCAAGTCGGATCCGATAACGAATTGGATACGGTTGCATTACCGCTTGGGGACCACGGTAGTGTTGTACCAGTGAGATATCGATACGATGAGAATGTTGTGAAAGACAAGACTATTGAGAGAATAAGTTTTTTTCTTCCCATTTTGATTCATTGGTTCATTGGAATCATAAATCTCAACAAGTTTTCTTGTGCTTTACAAATAATATATTTGCAATAAAATGAGATTTGCGTGTTAATTTTTGTGTTAACTAATATCAAAGCTTTAAAGAAGCATGGCTATATTTTAAATCATTGCCTCATTTTAGAAAAAAAGTCTTTTGTGGCCTTTAAGTCTAACCAGACTATAATTTAAGCAATGTATGGGGGAGGATTTGCAAGACACTTTATTGGTGGTTGTATAAGCCAACACGAGAGTGCGTCAAACGTGTTAAGTTACCACAGATGGAGTAAAAAATTCGAAGTCGCGCAGTTTTGTTCTCCTTTCCTTTTTCTCATTATTTTGTTAAGATATTTGATATCTCATACGTATCGTGTATTGGTACTGCACATTACGATTTATCGATACCGCCATTACTATCATTTGAAGACACTATAATACGAGCGCCTTGCGACAATGTTATCGCGCGACAAGTGTCGTCAGGTTTGACGCCTCTTCTCGGACGCTTGCCAACTCTACACTGTGCTTGTTACAACATCCAGCATCTATGCTCTTACAAAATCGCTCACATTTTTTGTTGTAAAATTGTGGTTTTCAGTTACTTTAATACAATGGGAACAGAGACATTTTTTTAATGTAATTGAATCATGTGACGAGCTAGTCGTTCACCTGGTATTATTAGACACGTCACCCATAACAGAACAATGTCATTTGAAATTAAAATATAAAATTTCGCGTGACATTGCACAATAATTCCTTACCAATGAAAAAACAATTCTATGACGAGCTAACCGTTTGCCTGATGTTAAGCGACACGACTACCCATATAAGTTGCAGTGTCAGTCGGAACTCTAAAGTATAGAGTTTCGCGTGACAGTACACTGCGCACGTCATCCTGAGACATCAGCGCAATTTAGTAAATAAGATTACTTGACTGTGATATCAGATCATGAAATCTCAATTGCTCAGTAGTTTCACTAGCTACACTGCCCTTCAAACTAGAACACAGTACAACAGCTTAAGTTACAAGTACATAGTACAACTTGTTTGCTCGCTTAGCGACAGAATAACTGGTAAAATGGTACCTACCTAGACGAACTTTGCAGAAAAATCTTACCTAGTCCTACCACTTAGTAAAGGAAGGTTTCTTTATGAAGGTAAACAGGTTTTTAATCATAAGAGACCAAAGTATTTGACCACTGCCTCACCTGATGGAACGTGACGACGCAGTCTATGATAGTGCGTGCTTTTAGAGATATTGGAAAACTATAATTGACTAGTAAAGTTTGAAGGTTCTGTTCATTAATCCTTGAAACTAATGTGTATTTGATGTTTACAAACAGCCATCGTATAATATCTATATATATATAAAACTCAAAGGTGACTAACATAGTGATCTATCAACGCACAGCCCAAACCACTGGACGGATCGAGTTGAAATTTGGCATGCAGGTAGATGTTATGACGTAGGCATCCGCTAAGAAAGGATTTTTCGAAATTCCACCTTTAAGAGGGTGAAATGGGTGGTTGAATTATTATCCCATAGGCCACGCCGCGGGCGAAGCTGCGGGCAGAAGCTTGTGTAATATATACGTTCATTTTATTACATTTAAATATGTAGAAATTTTATCGGTTTAAGTGTTAGTAAGTTTATTAAGCTGTAGGTTATACTTTTTTGTCCTAAACATTAATAACATAAAAATGAAAAACTTATCACATTAAAAGCGTTTATGAGGGGCAGATTTGTGTAAGAATGTGTGTTTGTTTGTGTTAAATAATTACCTGGATACTCCTTAAATGAACCAAATCAATAAATGGTAAAACTATGACGCACCGATCTTTGTACATGTACGACCTTACTTTTATAATAAGCTTACATACAAAAACTATACAAAATAAATAAAGTTGGCTGTTTGTTAGTGTTTATTTCAAAATTTTCAAATAATACAGCTTTTTTTCTACTACCTAAACCCAGAACACTACAAAGTCCAAGATTGCAGATAATTATGATTTCATTTAAAAACTAGGAAAACCATAGACATCGTTACGCCCTCATATAGGTCTAATAACAGACAACAAAAGAAAGTCACCGCAACATAATTTTACTCCTCGATTATACAAAGAGCATTTCCAAGTACGAGCATCTGCAGCGCTATAAGTAGATCCATATTAATTTACATCTCAACTTCTCTCTCTGTAAGACGGCATAGAAACTAAGCAAGCAACATTAAAGTATACAGTTTCTTTAAGGGTTGACTACGCTACTTTTATCACACATATAGCATTCCAATCGATATTTTACTCTTCTCTTATGTAAAGAGAGATTATTTTTGGTGTCAGAATTTTTAACCCGCTTGATTGCTTTTGATTTGTCTTAACGACTATTTATTTATAACAACAATGAGGACCGATTGGTAAACGTGCCAACCAAAGCACGTTAGTGCTCAGTTGTAAATTTTACGTCTTGTGAGTGGCCAGCAAACGTTGCTAAACTTTGCCGTTCGTTTAAGAACCTAACTTCGCTAAGAGCGCTACAAATCTATCAAAAATATTTTTGCTGAGAAGTGCTTTCGATGTTCATACGTTGGACATTTATGGCTAAAATAAATGAGGATGATGATTCGATGATGAACATCGAAAGTGTTATCGAAACTTTTATTATTTGAATGACACAAAACTGAGCCCAGTTTTGTGTCATTCAAATAATAAAAGTATCAACCCTAAACCCAACAGTTTATACTACAGTTACTTATAGCATTAACTGTAGAACATACAAAAGCTACGTGTGGGCGTCACAGACTACTTAGCAGTTACAGTGTAATAACAGTAGTAGCTACGCAGAAAACGGAAGCGGCTTTAAAGCACCCCTTATGTCATTGTGGAGCGACGAAAGTTACAAAATAGCTTCGTAACTGGCATCTGACTATGGGAAATGGCGGCGGAGTAATGTATTGTAACAGCTAATGTTGATAGTTTCGTTAGAGGTGATAGCGAGTTTTACGTATGTTTTGTTATTGAAACCTCAAACGATGCACTCAGAACTATAAAGTGAATCCAATTGAAGAATACGTAACAAATTCCAGGATGAAATATTGTCCTCAAATTTTATGATTCTTCATTAGTTTTTTCACCATTGTAAGAGCGAGTACAAATTTCCACACATATCATAAAATCATTCATGCGGGGCTGGGCGGGATTAAAACCGTACCGCACATAAGATTGAAAGTATACTACGAGCTACGGGCGAGCTCATTTTTCTACTTGCCATACTTACGTATGTTACTTGCATTCGCTTTCAAGGTTCGATTTCTTTGTTATTGTCACACTCGGGCATTTGTCGATGCATCAAATTTTCATTCATTTAAAAAATCCTAATTTAAAAAGTCTATTGAAAAATAAATTATTCTACAAAAGAGATTGGCTTGAATGCTCGTTGTTACAAAACCTTGCCACTTGTCGCTTTAAAATTTTAGTTTTTTATTTCTTATTTTTTTAACTCATATCTACACTGCGGTACACTAGCGTGTAGTATAAAGTGTTTATAGCCACACTCGTGCGGTCCAGCCAAACTCACTGTCAAGCTTCAATCGCTCTCAAGAAAAGTTCGTGCTGTCTAACCACACTCGCGCTATCTAACCACACTCGCGCTAACTACCCACACACGATCTCTTGCTTTCAAGCCACACTCGCTTTCAAACCACACTCGTGCTGTCTGTCCACATCCGTGCTCAAGCTATTCACACTCGCTCTCTCGCTTTCAAGCCACTTATATACACACTTGCGCATGGCTATCTACACTCACTCTCTCACTGTCAAACCACACTCCTGCTGTCTATTCACACTTTCGCTCGGGCTATCGACACACCTCTCGCTTTCAAGCCCCACACATTTATCTGTCCACACTAAAGCATGGGCTATTCACACACACACTCTCTCGCTTTCACTCCACACTCGTTTTCAAGCCACAGTTGCTTTCAAACCATATTCCCTTTCGTCAGAATTGCCATCCTGAATATGATTATACTGTCTATAGCCTATTTATACTATAAAACCATTTAATTGTAAGTGCACGTTCACATAAGTGTAAATTACCAACGCTCTTGTTAATAATAGCGAAAACCTTAGACTCCTTAGAGAAATAACTCAATTAACACGCACCTCTCAAGTGTTTGTAGCCCGGTTATTATTTATTTCGCGTTGCGGGGAACTTGGCGTATGCGTAATTTGAATATGGTTGGTGGAATTGCTTCCTAGCTCCTTGTATAATTTCTGTCATTTAATGTTGCCAGCATTAAAATATTTTATGCCCCTAATTTTTGAGTAGCAATCTATTTAAAAGTTTATTTAGTAAATATATCAATGTAATAATAAAAAACTAGCACTTACATCTTGTATTCTATTTGTTTGCTGCTGCCGTGTTCTGTGTTTACTTATTTGTATAATATGCTTATGTATACACATACTGAAACAACACAACACTGTATTCTTGTATTTGTTTTCGATGAAATACAGATGGAAAAATAATTCACCGGCCAAAATTGTCCCCACCGATCAATCTCCTTCGTTTATTTTTTTCTATCCACGTGACATTCGCAAAATTGTGGCAACCCCGCAGATATATAATATATTAGTATGAAAACTATCGGAAGTATAATACGTTTCGGAAAATTAATAATAGCTAAACTCACGTCAATTAAAAGCCAAAATTACTCCGACCAATTTTTCCTACTCTTCTTCTATTTTATCTACTCTGACAAAAAAATTATATTAACATTTTTAAAAGTTACTCAAATCTTTTGATAATTCAATAAGCTTAACGTCACTAACAAAATTAACATCAAGTGTCGCATATAACGTAACAGTAGACACACAGATACGTTAAACTAATAACACCCTTCTGTTTACGTGGGGGTTAAAAGGCGGACCTTTCAGCATATCTTTACACAGCATTTGTCGCCGCCGTAAGTTGGTCGTAAAAAGTGAAGGATAAATTTGGACATGAACTCACTTGTCAGGGTAGATTAAGTAAAAGCATGACTGGCTTTAGGTCATTATGGATAATGATACAAATCCATTCGTGATTCTTTTACCTACAAAATTAATCTACGTTAAATGGTAACCGAATATTAACATTCAAAGCGTAGCATTATTATTTTCATAATAATTTCTTGGGTCCTGTAAATCACTCTTAATCCTCAATGTTGCGAAGCAGCCCAAGATTGAAATGAGGCCTTGAAAGAAATTATTTTGCGGATTACAAAACAACACGAAATTAAGTGACTTTGTAATTTATTCTCCGGCGGGAACGTCTGCCGCCCGAGATTCCGTAGTTGTTTTGTATTCAAGATAGATACGTCTTGAGGTTCCAATAATAATGGGATTGTTATTAATTATAGCGCCATTGAAATACGAAAAACGCTAAATAAACTTGGTATTTATTATCAATAGACTTGAAATAACAAGTAGAATAAGAAATTAACATTATTACATTGCCCATAAACTATATTTTATAAAACGGCTGTAATACACATAAGATAGGTAACATTGTTATTGAGGTGAGTTAGCTGGATTGCAGTCGCGACCCCTTCTCGCCCCGGTACGGCGGACGAGGGCTCACGGGGGGTTTTAGCGGGTTCGAGTCCCACATATCCACTGCCACCACCCCCGTGGTGGCAGGGAAGTGCGAGGGCAGGGAAATCCCTGCCAAAAAAATATAAAATAAAAAGATGTATATCCAACGAGCTTCTGCCTGCAGCTACGTAGCCTATGGGAAAATAATTCAACCACCCATTTCACCCTCTTAAGGGTGGAAATTCGCAAAATCCTTTCTCCACGGATGCCTACGTCATAACATCTACCTACATGCCAAATTTCAGCCTGATCCGTGCATTGGTTTGGGCTGTGCGTTGATAGATCATTATGTCAGTCAGTCACCTTTGAGTTATATATATTTAGAAAAAGAAAGAAGATTGTTTAGATTAAAAAATACGTGTGATTGATTGAATTAAGCATCTAGCTGCGTTGAATTACCAAATAACTTGAGACTTCAATTTATTGTCATGAATTCCGTTTTACCTATTTTTATACTTCTGGGGAGTTTGAAATCTGGTGAATTGGTTATGAAAAGATAATTAAATATACTAATTATAACTTTTTTTTATAGTAATGCCTAACGATTATATACATTGATCCTAGACCCTAACTAGGATTCCCTATTACCTCCTAGGGACCCAGGGACTACGAGGTCCATGGTCCCACAACCCCAAGACACAGAACAAGTATTTGTACTTTTTTTTCTGTGCACTAATACTGGTCCTGCCGCGGGAATCGAACCCGCCGACTTCGGGTTATGAGCCGACCTGCTCAACCACCACATCACAGAAGCTGGCGAATGTCGTTCGTGTCGTTGGCTAATTAATGTTATGAGTATAATATTTTTTCTTTTACACATTTGTAGCGAAGAAATATATTATGTTGATAAAATCACGTAGCATTTGGCTATACATTAAAATTATTATTGTTTTAAACATTTAAGTCACGATTCTCATTAATCTATAAAATTGACACCTCACGTGCAATAACATGTCTCTAGCACGAGAAACTTGGCACATTCGTCTTCTTCTAATTAAGACAATCTGTTTTAGTTTAGAACAAGTTTCATTAGTTTCCAGCGCTTACTGGTTCGATACCTTAGTCTTTGATTTTCACTTGTGAGTAGAAGAACTGTTAGTAGACAACTAATAATGCAAGATTGCACAGTATCATGATAATAATAACGTCCAACGATCACATACATAGATCCTGGGACTGTAACTAAGATTCTCTGTATCCAGGGACTCTGGAACTACAAGAACTATGGTCCTACAATACCTAGACTCATAATAAGTATTTGGGCTTTTTTGTATATTTTTTTTATGCACAAATACTTGTCCTGCCGCGGGAATTGAACCCGATGCCACCGGGCTGTGATCCGACCTGCTCAATCACCACACCTTATTAATGTGGGAGTAGTGATACATAAAAGATTTCAACATCAGACAATGATTTTAAATTTTTGTAAAATATACCCAGTTCTTTACCCACATAAAAAGTACAAAAAAGGCGTGTTTTTATGAGTCGACTGTTTTATATAATAAATACCAAAACAACTCGCCGTCATAGAATTTCTATTACTACTAGCATGCCTTACTAGCATGACATGCTCATGAAAGCAAAACGTTTTGCGTATTGCTTGTAGGTTATATACGTTGCATTATTATAAAGAAAATGAATTGTTATTATTACCCAGCCGTATGCTTTAATTTGATTATAATACCTTGATGACCAATCATTGAAAAGCGTACGAGTTTAGTACGTTTAACATTCCTCGAGTTATAAAAACGGCAAGTTGTACAAACCAAGCAGTGAAAAGTTCGCTCGGTACAAACTTCCCTTGGACTGAGGTAAATGTTCCATGAAATTACTTCAGCATTTTACCAACAATGAAATTCGTTGCCCACTAACCAATTTCAGTGTTATACGGTAGAGCCTATCGTTGTACCGCCTGCTATATAAATTGCAGGGAAGATTCTATATTGTTTAATAAAAATAAAATCAACCAATGCAGTCCTGCACTGTAACTGGACAATTCATCAAACCATTAAGTAAAGTTAGTTTTTTATGTCTATTCATCAAAACTGGAGGCATATTCAAATTAAAATACCTAAAGATAATAATATTATATGTAAATTATTCACAGTTAGTCTAATACTTGTGAAAAAATATTCATGGAGAAAGAATTCCTGTGCAAAGTCTGCATAGTAATAAAAATCTAAGGTTGTTTTAAACGCACCGAGAATTTTCACTTATTGATGACTCGATATTTATTAGGTAGGGCTCTCGGTTCAACAGGAATGGGAATAAATGTGATGAGGTGACCTACTACTAAATCTCGATTTATGCAAAAACTAGTTATAGTGAAGCGGCAAAAGCATAAAATGGTATATCAGTCAATGAAAGCCGGAGATATGGATTGTAGACAATGGTGCCGGCATAGTCACGAAGCAAGTCAAGGCACCTAAAAAATCTAAGAATAAAAAAAAATTAAACGCGAGGTACTCGTAATTGAAGGGTTGAGAATAAAAAGGGTTTAACTGTCAAATTGATAGTTTCGAGAAAATTGACTTTAAACGTCAACGGCTTCATTTTAATGTAGAGTGCTTATTAAGTAATAGAAAAGGTTTACGTAAGTTTCAGTTGCTTGAAAATGTATTAATTCTATTTTAAAATACTAAATATAGTACTAATTCATACAATTACTGTAAATATATAGTATAGTAAAATAAATATAATAATGTTTTTATGCTAAGCGAACTGTATTCCTGTGACAGATAAACAGTGTTTAGACTAAAAATCTCAAGATTTCAGCCTTATTTCGATATTTTGAGAATGTATTATTGTAGATAATTTCACGCTGAATCCAACGATACCTATAAGTAATTTTGTGAAAAAAAATCAGTTAAACCCTTTTTATTCTCACCCCTTCAATTATTTTCTAATTATTATTGAAGGCCTTATAGCAGATCTTGCTATATATAGAAGATTAGTAGAAGAACAATATAGTCTCGAAATTAGAAAGTGCTGTGTTAAATGTCCACAAGTATTATTTAATTAATGTATAATGTAATATCCTTTTAAAAAAAGGGGTTAAACTATCTCAATCGCATTAATTTTATATTGAGAAGTACTTTGATGACTTTAACTGTTTTTATAGTGATTTAAAGATCGCGTAGTAATTTAATATTTTTAAGCGTCAAATAAAGTTATTCTTTAATCTAAATCTATTACGCTTGCCACAATTTTCTGGATTCAATTAGAACAATTTAAACCACGTGGTTTAAATCGTAATAATACCAGTATCACGTTATTACGTATTATTTTTATAAAAAACTAGTTGTGCCCCACGGTTTCACCCGCGGATAAAAAGTTCTTTAATTATTTGCTCATCCCACGGGAGCATTTCACTTTTCCGGGATAAAATGTAACCTGTTTGTTAATCCAGTGTATAAGCTATCTTGGTACCGAATTTCATCCAAATCCATTCAGCCGTTTGAGCGTGAAGGAGTAACAAACATACACACGTACAAACTTTCGCTTTTATAATATTAGTGTGATTAAACGGTCCAAATGGATTAAAATAAGTCCGTTAAGAAATACACAATCATTTGTTGAAAAACTCTGAAGCAAAACATTCAGAAAACAGCTTAAAACATGATTATACTACCTATTTATTTTAACACTAAAATAATAGCTCATAAATGCAGCACACATCGAGTTGAAAATTGTTTCATTTCAAGAAGTGATTTTCCCTTAGTAGCACCCCGTCTGAAGCACGTAACTCTTTAATTTCAGCTGACGCGTAAACTTCAGTCGGTTCGGTAAGCCGCAACCCGCAGCCTATTGACAGAGGCGTAATATGTACGGGATTATGAGGAATTCAATATTGCTTATGTATCAACTAAGGAATAGAAATTATAATTACAGATCAGCATCACAAAATTGACGTCAGGCATTCAACGCTGTTCTAATTTGAATTCAACAGTCGAACAACTCAAACAATCTAGAAAATACTACAATGCATTTATTTTGATTTATATTATTTTATGTTAATGAATGACGTGACAAGCTTGTCGTTCATTTGACGCTAAGCGACAAGGGCGCCCATAATAGTGTCACTTGCAGTGTCACTTGGAACTCTAAAATATAAAGTTTTGCGTGACCGTATACTGCGCATGCCATCCTGAGACATCAGCACAATCTAGTAATAACATTACCGAATTCAAAGTAATAAGATTACTTGACTCTGAGATCAGATACAGATCAGACTGGCCCGATAGCTCAGTTGGTAGTAGCCCTGCCTTCTGAACTGTGGGTTGTGGGTTCGATTCCCATTCAGGACAAACATTTGTGTGATGAACATAGGTGTTTGTTCTGTGTCTGGATGTATTCTATGTATGTATTTACAAACAAAAAAGTATCTAAGTATTGCATCAGTTATCTGGTTCCCATAGCACAAGCTTTGCTTAGTTTGGGGCTAGATGGCGTTGTGTGAGATGTCCACACATATTATTATTATTAGTCTCAAATTCTCAGTAATTTCACTTAGCCTTTATTCTCGTCTACGTACGACAAGCAAAAAGTATCTAAATATTGAATCAGTTATCTGGATCCCATAGTACAAGCTTTGCTTAGTTTGGAACTAGATGGCGCTGTGTGAAATGTCCACCCATATTATTTATTTGTCTTTTGAAATTTTTATAATTTCACTAGCTATTTAGTTAAAGTTTTAATAAAATTACCTAATATTTAATTACGTTCCAAATAATTATCATCATTTACCATCACTGCGCTTAAGTTTTCGTAATTCACCAAACTATTTCCCGCTCCTCGTGTGTAGGGAAAAGAAATATGACGCAATTTTGGTAATGCTTAGTTGTCGGCCCACAAGGGAATGAAAAATTCAAGGGGCTGACGAACATCACCGTACCACATTGCGCGAGTTGTTCCCTCCCAAATTTGAGTAGTATATTTTTCGAAGGAGAGTAACTAATGGTGCTTGTTCTTCTACTTAGCAGTAACTAAAGTCCTGCCGTTACTGTAAACGAACTTTATAAACTACACTAAATTCTCACAGATCAGCGTATACACTGACCTGTGAGAATCATATTACATTTATAATAGTTTAATAGTTTTGTTAGGTTTTTCAAGTAATTCTATTAAATTCATAAACAGTCTTAAGAACATTGCTGAACATTGACCTCCCCTATACTAGGAATATGTATAGATATAAAACTATGGTAGAAACTATATTTTATCACACTAATACTAAGTATAATGTACCAAACATGTCTGTAATTGAGACGAACTAAATAAATAAAATAAATAGACCGCAACTTTGAGCGGCATGCTTGCTTATTGCACCTATTTACTTATTACTATTGGACTCCCCACAATTTAGACCAGATCTTTTGTCCACGCAGTGCGAATATTCAATTAATTGACGAAAAAATGTATGCTTTTATTTTAAATAAAATTTTGCATACACAATAGATGTCGCTCTGAGAGGTAAGTGTGTGCGTAAACCAGACATTTGTTTAAAGGTAATTCACTGCATACTTTGTGAACTGCTTGTTGTTAAGCATTATCTTAAGTGAGTGATGTTGTTTAGTACCTTAGGGGTGGGACTCAGGTGCTAAGTTTTTTGGTAATGGATGCTTTTGTTTAGAGTGGTGTGAATCTTTTTAGCGCATCACACTAAATAAAAATAATACCTATTATTCAAAATTTACTTCATTACTCTGACAACCTCTTTGATGTGGTGGTTAAGCAGATTGGCTCATAACTCAGAGGTGGTAGGTTTGATTCCTGCAGCAGGAGAAGTATTTCTACACAGAAAAAAAGCGCATGATTTACTTGTTCTGAGTATGGGTGTGAGAACATGGTCCTCGTAGTTCCTGGGCCCCCTATATACAGAGAATCCTAGTTACGGTCCAGGATCTATGTATGTGATTGTTGAGTGTTATTATTATTGTCTTCATCATCGTCAACAGCCTCTGATTCCTCCAACTTGAGTATGTTTTCCCTCCATGTATACTTAGTCGGAGGGCATCCTTTATAAACTAAAGTTTACCAAGTTACGATCTCCACTCAAGAGCAAATCTGCCAAAGCAGTATTAAGTTCCACAGCTGATGAGACATGCCCACAGCTACTTCAATACTTCTTGTAGAACCAAATCCAGAAAATCTAAATCTGGTAGATTTTCCTGTTCAATTTAATACCATTAATAATTTCCTTTGCGATGCTTATGAAGAGTTTAATACTATATTGCAAGCACTTTTAAAACAATTTGCATTAATTAATATAAATAAAATATGGCTCAATTAATTATAAATTATGTAGTTTCGTCATTAGTATCGCACTTACCAAAATATTTAGCGCGATACACATTATAGTTCTGGTTAATTATTACCGCAGAGAATACATTTTGCAAAACACAAATTATATATGTATTTAATGTATGAGAGCCACATTTGAGTTGACGTTATTAAAACTAGAAGTATGTCACGTATTTAGGTTGACATCGATAATTATGTCACTTTAACCCTGATTTTTGTACATTATCTAGCACATTTATTTACTCAAATGTTAGAATCATGAGCATGATTTGAGTCATGTTGTAAAAGGTGAAGAATAAATAATTTTAAATAATAACAAATTATTTATTCTTCACCTTTTACAACTAACACCAACTTTTCATAACTTATTCGGTTCCATAGGTTCTTATTGGATTGAGCTGAACGTAAAGTACAGAACAATCAAACACCTCTTCTCAATAGTGATAAAAATTAATGCAGCGTACCACATGATTTCATCTAAGGCTGTAATCAAATTTTTAACAATAGGAGTAAAGAAGTTATATAGGAGTTAAGAGCTTAAAATGAATTGTGTAAGCATGAGTTGGCCTTTTTCTTCGTCCAAAAATAAGGTTGGACTTTGGTTGATTACTCTACTGAGAAATCAACATGTCGATTCAATATAAAATGAAGTCATGATCTTACTATCCACGAGATGTGCATACTTCGTTCGTAAGTACACAGTACAATATCGTACCTATACTGCTATCAAAAGAGGAAAACACTTCAGTTCTATTTGCCACGTTATCGTCTAACAGTAAGGGCGTTTATAAATCTTCTGCCATCTTATCTTCACTCATTACACTGAAACATGTGTGCTTTCCCCTCAAAGAAAGTGTTATTTATGGCATGTACCGACCGATGTCTCGATGCACAACTAATACACTTAGCACTTGTCGTAGGGGAAAATACCGTGGTACATGTTTGTCAGTACATACATTTTATACAAATGGTTGAATTCGTTTTTGGTGTACGAGACGTTCTTATTCTAACCGCATTGTTTCAGATTACTAAAAATTATGCGACAGTTGCAAATACTGCATCAAACAATATATAATATATTAGTTAGGAACCAGTTTTGAACTAAAAATACTTATCTTTCATCTCAGCTAGTTACGAAACAAGGTTGCCATAGTGGCTGCATTAAGTAAGATTTATTAAATACTTTACCAAACTTTCTTTTATCAACTAATAGTCACGTATTTTCATCATCATTTAACGATTTATTCCACATTCGCTCCAATATTTTGTTCTGCAATCCAAAATGCAATTTGGTTATTATTTTTCAACTTTCGTTTTCACGGTATACTTACGCTAAAGAATGGAATACCCTCCCAGCACCTGTTTCCGGCGAAATATGACCCGAGCGTGTTCAAGAGAAGAGTGAATCCTAAATCTTCCATCGCATCGTCACGTCCCATCAGGTGAGAGCGTGGTCAAATGCTAGATAAGTCTGTTGTAAAAAAAAAAACTTAAGACTTTATTGACCCGTATTCTTAAACATTCAACTAGAAAATTCAAGTGTTAAATTTTTTTTAAATGTTAATGATGTTAATGACTTGACGAGCTAACGGTTCGCCTGATGTTAAGCGACACGGCTGCCCATATCAGTTGCAGTGTCACTTGAAACTCTAAAGTATAGAGTTTCGCGTGTCACTGCACTGCGCATGTCATCCTGAGACATCAGCACAATCTAGTAAGGTTATGTGTGAGATCAGGTCATAAAGTCTCATTTACCCAGTAATTTCACTAGCTACAGTTCCCTTCAAAATGGAACACTCTCCGGCGCACTACTGCTTGGTGGCAGAATAACTGGCAAAGCAGTGGTACCTACCTAGACAAACTTGGCAGAAAAGTCCTAGCACCTAGTAAAATAAAAATTTTGACTGATTCTAAAACTTTCATCTTCAATAATGCACAGTGGTGCATGTATACATATTAGTACCTACTACGTAACTCAGGTTACGTAATACTAATATTCTGGTATACAAATGCAGGCTTAATAACTGTATCGTATTCTATAGTGTAAGTAAGGGACGGCGAGTGAAACATTACAATAGATAGAATGCTGTAGACGAAACACTGCGGGTGTTGGTGCATGCATTATTGATGCATATGGGACTCGAACGTTGGGGTAGACAGTTCCAACAGTCTTAATGATTAAATTGTAGTTTGCAAAGAAAATTCCTTGGATTTTAGTGTATTTTCTATATTGAGTAGAGTTTTTTTTTTTTTATAACGTAGACAAACAAGCAGACGGCCCGCCTGATGGTAAGCATTTACCGTCGCCTATAGACACCTGCAACACCGGGGGCGCTGCCAATGCGTTGCCTACCTTTTAAAACTCTATTTACCCGACGTTTGAAGTGCCCCATGTTGTAGCTCAGCGGAAATACCTCAGATGGTAGAAGATGAAGATGTTTGATCAAACACGCCACCAATTTTTTCCAAGCTTTCTTTGTGATTCATTTTTTATGTAAACAAATAAATAAACTTTGAAAGTAAACTTGAAATTTTTAATTGGCTTCAAGCCGTTTTAGATGAATAAAATGAATAGAATTGAATTTAAATAAGTATAAGCCATCAGAAATAAACCTGGCTCAAAGTACTATCTGATATCATTTCCTCAACTATGATTCAATTGAAATGATTTGAAAATATGGAGTCAGTCTGTAAGATAAGACAATTTTCCCGCAGTACTATTATCTGTGTTGTGGTTGTGTTGGTCTGTGTTTTTATTTCAGTCTGGCTTTAAAACGCAAACGAAAAAGATAGATGATAAGCTGAATGTATGAAAATCAACTTAAACCCCAACTATCCTTACTGCCTACATACAATCTTTATAGTCTACACACGCAACTTGGCCAGAAAATGTAAAACAATCTTCATAAATCGAAGAGCTCCTCGTAAATATCGCTTGACCCGCAGCTGGAGTTCTTTTAAATTGATTCTACGTGATATGTGGCACAAATATCGTATATTTTGATCTTGTCTGTCTGACTTCAACATATATGTGCAAATTGAGCATTTTGTATTGGAAAATATGTCCCCCCCTTTCTCCCACTAGGTAGACCGACGTTCTGGGCAAATCCATGAGAAACTGTTAAACGTAAGGTAAGCAACTTCTCAAAGTGACGCTCAGCAGTGGACGTCTTTAAGCTGATGATAACCTTATTTATCAGTATCATATTTCACCTGAAGTTAAGAGACAACATATTGTCTATTGTCTTATATGTCATCTTTGGAAGTTTACTATTCACAAATACCGATTTTAATTTTAATTATAGTTTTAACTTAATTTCATACGTAGGCTTATTATGTATGATGAAAGAGTATAGGATAATATTAGTACCCTCAAAAATGAGGACCAATTTTCAAATCCCTAAAGTCCAAACTACAAACCTTTTGCAAAGGGCCCGGTGTGACACGAATTGAAAGTAGCTCGAAACCTTTCGTAGTACAACTCAATCAGATTCTAAAAGGTATCGAAGGGTATGTACAATATTTACCAAGGTAACTTAACTTGAAATTTTAATCACGGCCATAGAATTAAATTTAATTCCGTTCTCGGGTAAACGGGAGTCCCTCTTTTTTATGTTATAGAATGATGTGACGAGCTAGTCGTTCAACTGATGTTAAGTGACACGGCCGCCCATAACAGAACAGTGTCACTCGGAACTCCAACATGTAAAGTTTCGCATGACTGCTGCACTGCGCATATCATCCTGAGACATCAACACAGTCTCGTAATGAGATTACACGACTGTAAGATCAGATCATAAAGTCTCATTTGCCCAGTAATTTCACTAGCTACATTGCCCTTCAAACCGGAACACAGTACTGCTTGCACACTACTGCTCGGCGGCAGAATAACTGGCAAAGCGGTGGTACCTACCTAGACGAACTTTGCAGAAAAGTCCTACCACCTAGTGAAATATGACCCTCTGATTAGGTAGGACGAAATAACAGATTCGATGCTGACAGCAGTTGGATTAAAGCAGCCGAAATAGTCGTGTGCAACTAGTACAAGCCAATAATGATAATTTTGATGGTCAATGTTCTTGTATTGGCAATTACTAGAGAAATAAAAAAAACAGTCAACTAAAATATCAGCATAACTGTATCTTGCTTGCAAAGTCTCCTTCCTCTGTCATTACTGATTCTAATTTATTGTAGCACCCTCAGCAAAAAAAAATCAAATCAGGAGAGTGAACAGTCAATTACGTAAATAGCGTAACACTTTGAAAGCCTTCAAGAAGTTTTGCTGTAAATATTATGTTAGCTTTTCCAGGAAACAACAGAATATAAACATGATTGTTTGTTTTGAATTTATTGCAAAACGATTTCATTGATTTGCAGCGTTAACTTACTTTTTAACATAGCATTATGAGAGCTATTATTGAGAGGACATATGAGGTTCAATTTACAGTAGGACAGTATTAGCCGGCGCGCTTTCTTGCGAAAATTTTGTTATACATTGTAATTTCAATACATAACTTTTTTTAAAGCTGGGCAAATCCAAGTTACGAAACTAAAGGTAAGTAATGACTTAATTTCTCTTTTGTTGATGTAGATAAAGTTCATTTTCGATCAAAAAATGCGCATCGCTTTGCTTCTATCTCAGTCTGAAATGAGCCCAATGCTGTCAAATGCCAATACCTGCAGGGAATGGACATCTGAGTGTATTCTGGAAACCAATTTTCCCATTGACTAGGTAAGTAGGTAAAGACGTAATTTTATGCCGCGTTAATTTCTAAGTAGATCATACAAGGGCGGCTTAATTCCAATTTGCATTCGCTGTGTTCAAGACTTTTAAAAAAATGTTTTGTGATAAATAAAATTACACCAATCGCAAATAGTGAGTGTAAAAAAATCTCTACTTTATAATAATAATAATAGCAGTTAACGTTCACATACATAGATCTTGGACCCTAACTAGGATTCCCTGTAACTAGGGACCCAGGAGCTACGAGGTGGTCCCACAACCCCAAGACACAGAACAAGTATTAGCGCTTTTTTCTGTGCACAAATATGTGTCCTGTCAAGGGAATCGCACCCGCCACCTCTGGGTTATGAGCCAACCTGCTCAACTATCACACCACAGAGGCTGTCATTTTGTAGTCATCTTTCTTCAAGAAAAGGTCCGAGTAGCAGTAAAAAAATAATGAGATAATTATGGTAAAAAATTACGATTTTTTAACATTTTTATATTAATAATTTTATAACTTTCAGTTGACCTCAGACGTGGCAGGTAGGTCTAATAATTCGTATGCCCGCTCTGTCGATCCGACACGAGTGTTCGGTTTAGTCGATCGACGCTTTAGCTATTCCTAGTAATATTTCTCGGAAGACGGTAATGCCCTGTAATAGGAACTCTTTGAAGCTATGGAAAATTAGAGGTGCTTTTCCTTTGCGCAGGGGCTTTTCCTTTGCGATGACTTATGAGGCATTAATGTATGATTTTAGCCTACAAATTGGTTGTATTGATTATTGCTGGGTTTATTTATTTTTTAATATCTAGGATAGGTTTACTTAATTTTTTTTAACGTTTACATACATAGGTTCTCGTTCTTGCTCGAATTTCCCGTGTCTCGGGACCCAAAACTTACGACGACTATGGTCCCACAACACCCAGACTCAGAAAAAGTATTGTCCTGCAGCGGGAATCGAACTTGCTGCCTCCGGGCTATGAGCCAAAATGCTTCACAGAGGCTATCATCATCATGTCACCATTGTCATTCTTTGGAAGTTTTACGAATTAAGAGCAATTTTTATTATGACACCTTATTTTGTAATTTAGTATGCTTATAACACAATATGTATAACCGTAAAATAAATTGTAAAATTTATTTGTCAATCAGCACATCATGCTACATACAAGTACTTACTTTGTTTAGTTTATTTGTTTCAAGTCCTTTCAATTTGTCAAGAACATGTAAGTAGAGTTATAATAAAATTATAGTGATGATATTACTCAGGCTCTTGATTCTAGTCTTAAAATAGGTTTGTGAGATAATATTGATGCTTTAAAATTAATTTATTCAATTCCAACAAAATATTTTGAATTGATAATAAACATGCCAATAAAGTGCTTGCTATAAAAATAAAATAAATAAAACGAACCTAAAGAAAAAAAATCAGATGCCTTTAATTTTACAGCATTTTTGTTGATATAACTTGACCATTTGGATGGAGTGATTCTTAAGAATTACTTATCCCTACTTATACATACGAGTAGATAACGCTACCAATCCCGAAAGTTAGTTATAAAACGTGAAGGATAACGAACATGATCACTTGTCACGGTAGTTTTAGAAAAGCAAATTCCGGCTTTAGGGATAGATGGATTAGGGTTCAAATCTAGTTCATGAATAAAAATTTTCTTTATATTAAAATTAATCGGTTAATTACGCTAAGCAGGCGATACAGCAGTAAATCATAAATCGTATTTCTTATGTTTGAGAATCGTGACCTCTCCCATCAGTAATCACAATAATCACAGCTATATTGTTAAGTTCCTAAACGCATGTTAATTAAAAGATTCCGACATTTTATTTTTATTTTAGTCTTGCAAGCTTGGAACTTCATAAGAAAGTAAGATTTTTCATTACTCACACCACAAATTTAACGTTTCTTTGTCTCGAGTCTGCCTGTCTTGAGCATAACTTCGAGACGCGGGTGTTCAAATATCTGGGTTTGTAAAGCGCTTCGCTCATCAACTTTGTGATATATGGACTAAGGCAGTTTCTACTTAGTAGTACCTATTATGTATTCTGTGATAAACTAAGCTGTTGATAATTTTACTAAGAATAATATAAAGTGAAACATTGACTATTTAGTTTGTTCGTTTTTTGGCGTTTCACGCCAGAACAGCTAGCATAACGCATTAGTATTTACAAAGAAATTAAGTATTAAATTACGAATTATATAATATATATTTTGGTTATTAAAATATATTATTAATTGGTAATGGAAACGGATTCGCATGGCAATTTACACACTAATTGGAAATTGACTGGCCCAATAGCTCAGTTGGTAGTAACCCTGCCTTCTGAACTGTGGGTTGTGGGTTCGATTCCCACCCAGGACAAACATTTGTGTGATGAACATATAAGTGTTTGTTCTGTGTCTGGGTGTTACATGTTATTATGTGTACGTTAAATACATACATATAATACAAAAAGTATTTTTGTTTTGCTTTGCTTAGTTTGGGGCTAGATGGCGTTGTGTGAGATGTCCACACATATTATTATTATTATTTATTTATTACTAATTTCATGGAGTACTGAAATCAATATTCTTCCAAGTAAACGGAGGAATCGTGAAACTGATGAGCACTTGTTGCATTTACTTTTGTGAATAATTTTTACGCCAATCAAGAAAGACTAAAGACTAAATAGCTTTTTACAGGAAATATTGGTGGTTATAACCATTTTTGTCCATGTCCAACCACCATGTATTGTTCGAGTTGTCAAAGCTTTTTGGCATTACTAATTATGATGGCCTAGTCATAATGAATGTCAGAAGATTTTGTTGCTATTTTTGTTTTATTCATATGTATGTAATCTATAGGTTAAAGTTTTT
Source organism: Ennomos fuscantarius (assembly GCA_905220475.3). Classification (NCBI taxonomy): domain Eukaryota; kingdom Metazoa; phylum Arthropoda; class Insecta; order Lepidoptera; family Geometridae; genus Ennomos; species Ennomos fuscantarius. The sequence goes on along the minus strand of HG992037.1, from coordinate 6,826,993 downwards.
ATATTTATATTAATTCAATAGTTTAAGTGTAAATAATAATTGTAGAATAATAAGGTAAATAAATAAATTATTTTATTAAATTGTGATAAAATGTAACGCATTAGACTATTCTGTAATGTTATGTTTTATGGATAAATGAATAAATAATAAGTAATCATTAAAAAAAAAATAATTTAACGAAATCTAAATAATATAATCTCAAAACTTTTGTTGTTCTAGAAGTTTCTAAATTTTTGGTACCTATAATTAATCATGGTATATACAAAATCACAGTTTAATAATAATGACAATATTTTCGCTTTTTTCGAACGAGCTGTTGGTCTCTGCCGACCTTTACAGCGTCACTGGGCGGTCATTATTTTCGCCAATTTGAATGTTCGTGACGTAAACGTGTCCAACTCTATGGCCTAGTCTAATTAAAATCAAGCATACATTTTCAAGATTTTATGATAAAAATTAGTGTATTACAAGTAGCTATCCAAATAAAAGGCTTGCGTGGTCGCATCGAGCGACCTGGAAAATAAAATGGCCGCGCGCCGCTCTCTGAAGAACGAAAATCTGGGGCACAATCTAAACTAGAAGGCCCGCCAGTACATTAATGTAAACAGTGCCTTAACTTACGTATTTTTAAATAAAGATTTATGATTACGCAGTATTCCCTGTTTATCGTAAACTTTTAATAGGATTCAAATCCTTTACATTAAAATTTATTTACAATTACTTTACTGTTTTAATATTTTCTAAAACAAATAAATAGAAATAGCAACATTATCTTTTTTATCATCTAAGTACCTATATTTTATATTATAAATTACGCTATGACAAATTATCAAAAATAAAAGTTTATTTAAATTTTGTAGATACTTTAGTTTTCAATGTAAGTAGGTAAAATGTTTATGATTAACATAAGGTTTGTAAATAAATATGTAAATGAGAATATTTTATAAATAAAATATACATTCTATAACAGCTTCACATATAAAACAAAAAACATTTGGACTATATAATAACGATGACGTATAAATTTACAGGTTGTTTTTGTAGTAGGTAGTGCTTAGTGTTAGTTGGTATACTATTGTTGTATTTAGTTACTTTATAGATTTACGAGCTTCTGCCCGTGGCCTATGGAAAAATAATTCAACCACCCATTTCACCCTCTTAAGGGTGGAATTTCGAAAAATCCTTTCTTAGTGGATGCCTACGTCATAACATCTACCGGCATGCCAAATTTCAGCCCGATCAGTCCAGTGGTTTGGGTTGTGCGTTGATAGATCACTATGTCAGTCAGTCAATCAGTCAGTCACCTTTGAGTTATATATATTTAGATTAGATGTACTGAACTTGTAAGGTCAAAATCGAATATCAAGAGATGTTCAAATGTATGTTGAATGTATCATGATAAAGAGCTGCTTGGCTTAGTAGTCTAGAATGTAAGTAATGTGTCAAGTGAAATGTGATCACATAGGCTTATTTGATATTCAAAAAAGATAAAAAAATAAGATCACATTATCAGATTCATTCATTTATCGTATAGTTTTGAGTTTGCCACAGAAGATTCGTTTTCCACAATGGTAGAGGTGTGTAATGCTACTTTACGTTTCCAATGCTATGTAAATTCAAAATAGGAAACCGATCAGTAGAATCCTGGGGATTGGAAAACGCGAAACGACATTGAGTTGACTGGTTTTGTCTGAAACCAATCTTATTTTCCAGAATTGGAATTCAAATGTTGTTCCTAATATATATATAGTATCAAAATGATAGATTTACGAGACCATTAACTTTATGTTTTAAATAGTACTAGTTGCGCCCCGCGGTTTTACATGCAGATAAAAAAGTATTTTAATTATTTTCCCACGTAAAAATTTCAATTTTCCGGGATAAAATGTAGCCTTTATGTTAATCCAGTGTATAAGCTATCTTGGTACCGAATATCATCCAAATCCATTCAGCCGTTTGAGCGTGAAGGAGTAACAAACATACACACATACACAACACACACATACAAACTTTCGCTTTTATAATATTAGTATGAAGTATGATAATGTGTGAGTTCTTCATCGGTTGGGTTGCCCACGGCCGATATGGACCAATAAGGCTGTGGCCCTATATAGAAATCTAACTGTTCATGATGGTTTTAAATGAAATTCGCTATTGAGATAGTTTTGATCCTGGGGAAGGCTTGAGGGATGGGTAGGTACATTTATTCACCGGTAAACTATGTTTTATTTTTTTATATTCATGATGACGTGAAGAGTTAAGAGAGAAGAGAGTTTTGAGTGAAGAGAAAGTCGTTCACCTGATGTTAAGCGATGCGGCGGCCCATGAAAGTTGCAGTGTCACTCGGAATTTTACTCTAATGTAAATAAAGTCTTTTTGCCCAGTGATTTCACTAGCTATAGTGCCCTTCAAACCGGAACAGTAGTGTTTGCACACTACTGCTTGGCGGTAGAATAACTGGAAAAAAGGTGGTGTACCTACCTAGCCGAAATTTGCAGAAAAGTTCTACGACCTAGTAAAAGCTTAAATGAAAAGCTAGGTCTTATTAATAATAATAATAACGCCTAACGATCACATACATAGATCCTGGACCCTAACCAGGATTCCCTGTGTCTAGGGACCCAGAAACTATGAGGGCCATGGTCCCACAACACCCAGACTCAGGCCAAGTAATTATACTCTTTCTACCTATCACACTTATTATTCACACTAATATTATAAAGGCGAAAGTTTCTATGTGTGTTTGTGTGATTGTTTGTTACTCCTTCACGCTCAAACGGCTGAATAGATTTGGATGAAATTCGGTACCAAGATAGTTAATATTATAAAGGCGAAAGTTTCTATGTGTGTATGTTTGCATGTTTGTTACTCCTTCACGCTCAAACAGCTTGATGGATTTGGATGAAATTCGGTACCAAGATAGCTTATACACTGGATTAACATATAGGCTACATTTTATCCCAGAAAAGTAAAACGCTCCCGTGGGATGATTAAATAATTAATATACTATTTATCCACGGGTGAAACTGCGGGGTGCAAATAGTTAATTTAAAAGACGAGATTTAACACAAATAACACCTTCCACGATCAGGCTTGACCTCAGTTCTGAGCTATACCTACTTGAATAGTTTGATTTTATTCCCATAGTTTTTCTGTGTGAATCAGTTTGTCCAATCTCACAGTATTATATTACCTACCTATATACCTAGCGTATGTTTACTGACCAAGTGGGCTATTGTAATACCAATATTTAGCCCGTTGTAGGTAATACGATCTTTCGTCATGCCCCATGGCGTGCAAACCTATTGTGTATTAAAGCTTTGTTCACAAACCTATACCTAGTTAATGAGACCGAAGCACGATCACGCAAATTTCTCCAAATCCAGTATAACTTTAATGGTAATACAATTTATTATACGAGGAAAAAGGGTCTTTAACAAAATTGATGTTTGTATAAAAATATCGTAGGGAACTTGTTTCTTTAATATCAAAGAAAATAAAAATGTTTTATCATTTTTTACGGTGGCGAAATTAATTTGATTTTTATTGGATGAAAGACAGTTGATTTTAAATTTAACTTTTCTCAACTTCGAAATGGATTTTTATGTACTTCGCAACATTAACTGTCTATTTTTTAACAGACTCAGTCTGCTTATTATTGAGTGAAATCCGGTGTCATTTTTGAAGTACAAAATGAATCTTGCGAAGCAATCAAATAAAAGTACTGAGTGCACAGTTTTGTTTTCCACTCCAAGTACTCGTGACTTTTTAGAACGTGAATAATGCAACTATTACCTTAAAAAACATTAATATATTTTTTATTATTTTCAAATCTAAATCTAAAACGTCATCAAAATGATATTTTCATAAAACGTGATTTCAAATAAAAAAATCTTAATAAACGGCCTAATCCAATAGATTATCCAATAAATTATTTTTCCAAGTCGTTAATTTCCTCGCTTGGTGCCATGGCCTCTATATTTTATTCAATAAATTGGCACCTTGCAAGCGTTAGATAGGCCCAGCGCGTTATCCTATATTAACCGGAAAAATTGTGTAGGGTGGGATCTTTCAAATGTATACGACGATCGTTTACCTTGACACATTTTGCAGTGTCGGTTAATATTTATCTTGGTTCTTCAAGACGTTGCTACTTATCAATATACCTACGTTGAGACAGTAGCTTAGCTTGTGTTTTCATTTTCTATTTATTTTACTATTCTCACTTACTATATTATTATATTTATTATTTTTACTTCAAACTTGTCTAGCATTTGACCACGCTCTCACTTGATAGGAAGTGACGTTGCAATCGAAGGTTTAGCATGCTAGCCAAGTAAATACCTATTCACTTTTCTCTTGAACACGCCCGGGCCATATTTCGCCGGAAACCGTCCGTATATACGTACGTGTACTTATACAGCTTCGCCCGCGGCATGGCCTATGGGACAATCATTAAAGCACCCATTTCACCCTCTTACACCCATATTCTAAGACTTAACTCGAGATTTCCTCGACTCGACTTCCACTCAAACTCGACTGGAGGCGCCTCGAACATCCCTCCGAAACTTCCTCAAAATCGGTATTTTTAGTAAAGTTTTCGAGGTTCCTTGAAGTTAGTGGAGTTAATTTGGAGTCGAGGAATTACTTCACTATACGTCATCAGTTCGAGGATAATTTTATCAAACCTGAGGAATTTTTTAGTCTATGCTGGGTTTTGACAATGTAATAATATTGTAAACGTCAAAGAAATTCCATTTCGTGATATAAGTGGTGCCATCTTAGCATATTTTCTGCTGTATTAGCACTTTTTCATGGTTAAATTCTTCAATCCTAATTTTTTTCCTATTTACAATATAAAATACAATTAAACAAAAACAAAAAATGGATGATAATGGCGGCTTGACTTTTTGAAGAAACGCATCTTTAGAATATGTAAAGTGAGTAACTTTAGTTTATTGACTGGCCTGATTACTCAGTCGGTAGTATCCCTGCTTTCTTAGCTGTGGGTTGTAGGTTCGATTCCCACTCAGGAGAAACATTTTTGTGATGAACATCGATGTTTGTTCTGTGTCTGGGTGTTTATATTGTATTCTATGTATGTATTTACAAATAAAAAGTATAAAAGTATTATATCAGTTATCTGGTTCCTATAGTACAAGCTTTGCTTAATTTGGGGCTAGATGGCGTAGTGTGAAATTTCTGCACAAAAAAATTACAGTCATTTTCGAAAAAACCGGGGTTGGTCACTTGCTGCTTACGGTAATTTATTTTGCCATCTCAATGGTGTAGCTCAGTGCCATAGATAATATTTTTGTCAAGTTTTCTCTTTATATGTATAATTTACAGTGTTGCACACCTTACACCTTAGCGATTTTGTCACCCGCGGCTGTCGACACTATTGTCAATTAATAACAATGGAAGCAAAATATGCACTACACTATCCTTACTGAAAGGGTGTCGTTTTTGGAATTCGAAATTGTCATATACTTCCAAAGGATTCTCTGCATCTTTAAAATATCTTCGTAATGGGTAATCAGCTTTTTCAAAAGCCATCATGATACAAATAAATACAAGACGTGACTTCGAGGAAGTTTCAAGGTAGATCGCGAGTTACCTTGAGTTGACAGGTCGTTCGCTTCCCTCACATGAGGAAAATCTCGAGTGAAATTCGAGTTGAGGTGGAGTGGAGGAAATCTTATCAACTAAAAATACCAAAACTCAAATGTAAGGTTGAGTCGAGTCGAGGAAATTTCGAGTTAAGTCTTAGAATATGGGCCTTAATGGTGAAATTTTGAAACATGCTTTCTTAGCGGATGCCTACGTCATAACATCTACCTGCATGCCAAATTTCAGCCCGATCCGTCCAGTGGTTTGAGCTGTGCGTTGATAGATCACTAAGTCAGTCAGTCACCTTTGAGCTATATATATTTATAGGTAGAAGATAGTCGTAAATTTAACAACATGATACTAGAAATAACGTGATGTTGAAGTGATTTTGGAGAGAGAGAGTTTGTTATGTTACGTTACGAAAGTTGAAGTTGGTTCACATATATCTCCATTGTTAAATCGTCACCGTAACAAGTTGGTATGACAGGTAAAATAACAATTGAAGGGCTGAGATCAAAAAGAGTTTAACTGTTTTTTTCACAAAATAACTTATGGGTATTCTTGGATTTAGCGTGAAATTATCTAAAGTAATACATTCTCAAAATACCGAAATGAGGCTTAAATCTCGAGATTGTCAGTCTAAAAACGTTTGCTTGGCATAAAAATATTATCATATTTATTATATTATATTATATTTTTACAGTAATTGTATGAATTAGTACTATATTTAGTATTTTAAAATAGAATTAATACATTTTCAAGCAACTGAAACTTACATAAACCTTATAAGCACTCTACATTAAAATTAAGCCGTTGACGTTTAATGTCAATTTTCTCGAAACCATCAATTTGACAGTTAAACTCTTTTTGTTCTCACCCCTTCAGTTGTAAAGATGGAGATTAACATAAAAAAAAAAACAAAGTAATACCTGCCGATAATGGAGCTAAGCTAAAGAAATTTTACCTCAGTCGTGTAGTCTAAAGCTCACTCGTTTCATATTTATTAAGTTTTCGTTTATATAAGACTTTAATAGTACTTAAACTAATATATCACTTTGTGTTATTATTTATTTGAGACGCTTAACGAATTTGTCAGATCTGTTATTTCTTGCACTTAATCTCTGTATCATGTAGCGTTGTGAATATAGTCAGTCAATACAACTATTGGTACAAAACCGGGTTACTGCTGCTCTTTATATTGTGACAAGTGGTAATTCCCACACTTTATACGCCTGCTTGAGAATACTTGAGGTGTGTAAATAAAATAAAACCCGGTAATGGCGTCGTTACATTTACTTATTTAAGGACCGAGGGGTAAGGAATTAGTTGTTCTTGTGATGGATCCTTGCATTGGAAAATAACAGCAAATACAATAATGGATACTTAATATAACAGTAAAAATGCATAGAACACATCATTATGATTAACATGATGTCAAAAAAAAACTAATGTTCTTTAGACCACACGACTGAAGTAAAACTTCAACAGCCTTTATTAATAAACACGAACTAGCTTTAGACTAGTTACACCATTTTTGTCGGTTTTGTTTCTTTCGATCCAGCTAAATATTCCGGTGGCAAAAAAAGGACAAAAGCTGAAGTAACTAATCGGAGACTAATACCCGTTTATTAATGAGGCTGCAATAGTTTAGCTTCATCTATCGGCTAGTGTAACTTTGTTTTTGCTCTGTTTAATGTTAATTTCGCCACCTAGACAATTGTAAATTATAATTTTACCGGATATATCAACATATCAAATCAAATCAATCAAATAATACAAATATTTAATTTTGTTATGTTGGCAACAGCGATCTACGTGATTTAATTTCCGTTCGTATCTCTAAGCATTCGCCAGCTTACTCCCCAAAAGCGTGCGTAATGAAGTTTCACTTCAAAAATAGACAAGTCATTTTTAGTATAACTTACGACTAATGATTATTGTCCGGCGGATGTCTGGTTCAGTCACATTCGATATTTCAGCAGTGTGCGCATGCCTTTCATCAACTCATTCCTTCATCTCCTTTCCATCATAGACCTACAAGACTTGGTGATTCGTCACACCCTTACGTTGTTAGTGTACCCCAAGTCCGCACTAAGCGTTTTGCTGACTCATTTATAGTCCGAACGGCCAAGGAATGGAATGCTCTCCCAAAAACAGTGTTTCCTTCAAGGTATAACCTAGGTCTTTTTAAGTCAAGAGTGAATGGGCATCTCGTGGGCAAGCGTGTTCCACCTTAGACAACTTCGTCACTTACCATCAGGTGAGTTGTTGTCAAAGGCATGCCCATTTAACCATTAAAAAAAAATCGATATTTATTTGGAATTTGATTATCGAATCAGTTGTCGAAAACATTTTAAAATGATCGTGGGAAAAACAAGTTATTCAGTTTTAGACTATGGAAGGATAGACTCGCCAGGTCCACAGCTCACAGAGCCGCTACTTATAAAAGTAGGCAAAGCTGTTTATATATAGCATTAACTTTAACTAAGATTAAGTGCAACCCAGACTTAGAAAATCATTATGAAATTACAGCAGCATAGACAAGGACGATCGAAGGCGTGTCATGCTTGTGTCTCTGTGCCGTCATAGAATAAACGCAATCAGCCTTCGGGATCGCACGCGCGGCACGTTCGGACTCCAGCGTGTCACGGCCCGCCGGTGTTCTCGATGTATGCCACAGTGTAACCAAGTACGCAGAGCAACTATACACATAGGGTGCCAGGTTTTTCTTCAAGAATGAAGATTCTATGAAGATTACGACCCACAAATATCTATTGCTGAAATAAAACGTATTTATAGTATTTTAAACCAATTTCAAATAAAGAGGAGGTCATTAGAAATTGGTTTAAATTACTGGGTGTATGTTTTTTTATGTTTGCTGTACCTCATAACTCTGTGATTTATGAACCGATCTGGAAAAGTCTTATACGATATGTTTTTAAAATGGTTCGATAAAAATTTCATCATATACTTTTAGATTGGGCTGATAAAAGATTCAGTATTTTAGTTTTAAAATAAAACCACTAGCAAAATATGTCATTCAAGTACTTCTCGGTTTAAAGGTTGCACCTGGTTCAACCTCTTTTTTAAGCTTACTATACAATTAGTTATTGAAACATTAATTAATTATGTATTTTTATTCAAGGCTTTGACCGTTTGACCACATTTCTTTTGATGTTAAGCAACAATATTGCCTTGCCTGTGGTCGACGATGTAGAACGTTCTCGCAAACTCCTCTAGAAAACCTCTAGATTATCTCTATTTGGAAACACAGACGATGGTAAAGAGTTTCACTCCTCAGCCGTTTGTATTATAAAATCTCATAAAACTTTGAAGCTAATATTTTCGTTCCTCGCAAACCTAAAGTGCAAACCTTCACATGATCAACGTTGTAGTTGAATCAATTACAATGATTAAGAAGATGGTTGGTTACACGGCGTAATTTTTTCTGCTCTGTCGTAATTTAGTAATGGTAGTGCTAGGTGGCACTGTACATTTCTACGGACTGTGGTTCTGGCCTCGGGCTCACAGCGGCCATTACAAGTGATCTCGCCGAGAGACGTCTACGTGAATTGATTGTTCGAGGGTAATAAGTGATTCGTATGTAACTGAGTGCCTGGATAACTGACATTGTATTTCCTTCTTTAGGGACTCATTTTGAAGAAAAAGTGTAGTATTTCTAATGTAAATCTAATAGCTAATCCAGATTCTCGTACCAATACCTCATACTAATTAAACTTCGATTAATTTGTGTCATAAGCGTAAAAGTCAAACTGTTAGGATACAGTGTCACTACGTATAAAATTTATAAACAGAAACCTTTTTAGTGTTTGAGACGCTGTTTTCGAAATAACGACCTATTGGAAAGTTTTTCGCAACAACGTGCGTTGCAACTACGTAGAAAATCCATCAAAGTAGCGTGTGGTTTTGCAGCGGAGATGTCTAAAAAAACATAGCATTCTCGTACAGTCGTACAATCTAAAAGCACAGCAAAGCCTTTTACAGAATCCGACACCAATCGCCGAACCGAAGCCAGAACAAAAATATAGCTCCATAAACACCCATACGATGTGTACACTGCAGGTATTTTAGTATAGGAGCATGTATCATTTTTGGTTACGCGTAGAACGTTTAATTTTGAATGGCATAAATTTTTAGTATTAGTTACTTAATTGTCATTACAAGAAGATTGGAAGTATCAATACGTATACGTACTCAATTGTTACAAATAATACATTTTTGAACAACATTTACGTCATTTAGTTTATTATTACCTATAGAAACAAGTATTGTTTGGGATCTCGCATTGTATAAAATAATATTGGTTTTATTTTGTGACATTTCACGAGAAGTTTACAAGGCGTTTTAGGTATTAAGTAGTATTATAGTTTGGTTGAAATTCCTTCAGCACGCATAAAACGTTTTACTACTAACTTTATCGAATAGCTAATGAATGGAACAGCTTGCCGGCGTCCTTGTTTCCAGTTAACTAAGACCTGGAAATGAACATTTAAGAGTCAAGAGTAAACAGCGCTTAATATCAGGCAAGACAGTGGGCCTATAATCAATTTTTTTTTATCTGGTTTTGATTAAATACTAGCTGCGCACCGTGGTTTCACCCGCAGATAAAAAGTAGCCTATGTGTTAATTCACTATATAAGCTATCTATATTCCAAATGTAATCTATACCGTCCAGCTATTTAAGCGTGAAAGAATAACAAACATACACACATATAAACTTTCGCCTTTATAATATTAGTGTGATAACTGGTATCGTTTATAAATGATGGCAATATAAACTGAATGCAAAAAGGTACCCGGCACTGGAATAAGATAGGCTAAATAATTATAAGCAAGTCTGTTTTATAAAATAACTTAACTTATAAGTTAGGTTATTTTCTAGACACAGATCCTGATCACACGTAACCTAACCAGTCACCAGCTTGTAAACTAACTGGTGTAGCTGTCAAATTGCCGTTTTTTGTCCCAGTTTACAATAAAAATTTGTTTGCCATGTTTCCGGAAATGAAAATTGATAACTGCACAGTCATGGGTGCACAGACACAACCGGAAACATACTATATAATCAACGAACTAAATGTATAAAAACTATCATATACCCGAAACAATAAATATAAAATATTGAATACTATATATGTACAACAACAACCAATTGTAACAAACAAAAAGTATCTAAGTATTCCATTACTTATAAAGTACAACTACAACAAAATACAACTTTAGTTTGCGACTAGATGGCGCTGTGGAAAATGTCCACAAATATTTATTTATTTAATATCTCACTGGGCGGGAGTATAAGGTATTTCAGCCCGTATCTAATTGGATGTAAAATCTACTATTGTTAAACTGTACCTTATTTTAAGATCTGTGAAATTTTTATAATAAAATCAGATGTTCTCTCTGATGTATCCCTAATAAATTTTTTGTATAAATGTAAAGTATTGTAGGTTTGTTTGTATAGTTTTTAGGGAAAAACGTCTGAGCTAATAAAAACAATTTTGGTGCACAGTTTGTTTACACTAATTAAAATAGTGTAATCCCACAAATTCCTAAATTTACAATTGATTGATTTACATTTGATAGATTGCGAATAGAACCACGTGATGCTTATCTTCTTTATATAAAAATAAATCTCTATTTCCCTTGGTCATCGCATAACTCGTGAACGGATGGAACATTTTTGCTAACAGACGGAACATTTTTGTTGTGTTTATTATTGTCAGGAGAAGGTTCTTATGAAATAAAAAACTCAGTTAAAAAAATTCACCACGCAGGTAAAACCGCGGGGCGCAGCTAGTCACCAATATTTATTGAGATGACGTCTCACTTCAAACTAATGAAACTGTCCAAACTAAACAATCTGCTCAAGCAGCGATATAAGTTATAATTTAAATAAACGAGTTACGTTAAACCAACACACCGGTATATTCTCCAGTTTAGTTGACAGCCCAACTGGACTACTTAGTTCACCGATTCACTGGCACCGTGAAAATCGAGTTTCAAGTGTTCAGCGCAACGTCAGCATATTGCAGCGTTCCACTTCTATTATGAAGTATGAAGTCCTATTTTGCAGTGACATTTTTCGTTCAACAGTACACGATTGGATTTTTGAAACGTGTAAATTCGATAAAACACAGCCTGGGGAGGAATTGGAATGAGTTATGAGCTCGGCTTTCGTTTTTTTAATAATTCTCTGTTCGGTTCGTTTTCCATTTACAAAAAAGCTGAGCTTTTCAAAGCAAGTAAGTATGATTAATTTTGTAGTTACAACGCGTTGCACGTAACATTAACAAAAGAAAAGAGAACGACCCAGGCTTAGATCGAGAATGTAAAAACCGCGGAGTCCATGGATGAAGGAGGCAAGCAGCTGCTTAAAGTTTGTTTTAAGCATGAGCCTATATTCAGCAGTTGCCTATGTTTATCTTCAGGCTGTTTGATGATTATAATTTAGACGTTATATTCAAAGTACTTAAGTAACAAGTGGCAAGTCTCGATCATAGGCCAATAGAAACAAATACTACAGTTTATCATGATTTATGCTGTGACATTGGCAGTAGTTTAATAAAATACAAAATTGGCTGGGACAGGGCGGTGCAGGCGTCATCAGCGGTAAATGCTACAAGGAAATTCCGCGAGCATGTGCATTTCTAACGTTGGACTAGGAAAAGAGTAGAAACGTATATTTAAAAATCTTTAATTTCACGTTTATGAGTAGTATTTATTATTCAGCATTTCCGTTGCCGTTACACCTTAAACTTTACCGTTGGTACGAAATTATGTGTTTAATTGCTTTTTTGGGCCATTTTTACATGATAAGCAATCAATGTTAGGACAAAACGGTGCGTGAGACCACCCAGCACCCCCCCCGCACGATCGTGCCTGTATGTTTAACCAAGTCTTGGAGCAATTGTAAATAATTAAATGTTTTGAAGAAACTTCGTTATTTCATAAGCTCGAAAAATTTTATGTTGGTTTCAATTGATTCTTAGTTCTTAGTTTGTATTTTTAGTATTGTATTTTATAAGCTACTAGCTGACCAGGCGAACTTCGTTCCGCCTAACAGTCAATAAATATGCATGTTTAGGATTTTTCTTATTGATTTTCATCAATTTTACAACTTATTATCCTATTCCGTCGAAGATATAAAATCCAAAAAACAAAAAAAAAATTTGAATAGCCGTTCTTCAGTTATAAATGGTGTTACTAACAAGACTTTATCTTAAATATATAGATTTTACAAGAATAAATATTTTAGTAAAATTGAAAATTGTTTTTTGTTAAAATTATTAAACAAAATAATCTGAAAGAGACTCCACCCCACTTCTATTTTCAACAATGCAACGGTCCCAGGTAATATATTTGGAATTTTCTACTGCTATGAAAAGGTTACGTGATCTCGGGTATACGTTTTGTGAAGCGCATCAAGACATATTACTTCGCTGACCAGAGAGCTTAGAAGAATTGCAACTGAGTATAAGCTGGTAGTATTACACTAAGCGAAATACTGTCCACAGAAAAAGGTTCTTGTTTTTTAAAGTAGGTTCTACGACTTGTTCGAAATTTCTGAACTGTTTTACGAGTTTTTTGTTTGTTTAGTACTACAACCTTGCGCGAACTGTCCACAAAAAAGCTTCTAGGCAAACTTATTATTCTGTTTTTGTTTTTTTTATGTATGTTCACATATTTGCCCCAGATTTCTGAACTGGTTTACGAGTTTTTTGTTATTTTAGTAGAACCCTAGGCGATGACCTCAATTTTGTCTAATCCTCAATTTCAGAATCAAAATAGCTGGAGAAATATATCATCTAAATACTTGTCAATATGAAATTAGTGTGACTAAATTTGGTTTTTAATTTTCTATAAAGGGATATTAGAGACGAGATGGAATTTATATATGATATTTAGAGTATTTCTAGTTACTGTCGATGGAAAAAATGTTAAATAAGTCGTTGTAGAGCTGTACTTGGTCACGTCGACTGCGTTATATATGCAGCATCAATTTAATGTCAAGTAAGCCCTGTTTCCTTGAAATGAGACACACAGGGCAAATAACTGGCCCGATAGCTCAGTTGGTAGTATCCCTGCCTTCTGAACTGTGGGTTGTGGGTTCGATTCCCACCCAGGACAAACGTTTGTGTGTTGAACATCGATGTTTGTTCTGTGTCTGGGTGTCATATTGTATTTTATGTATGTATTTACATACAAAAAGTATGTAAGTATTATATATATCAGTTATCTGGTTCCCATAGTACAAGCTTTGCTTAGTTTGGGGCTAGATGGCGCTGTGTGAAATGTCCACAGATATTTATTTATTTATTTTAAATGGCCCATAAATATGTTAAATCTTACGAGTATCATATGCATGCACTTTGGTAATATAAATAGTTATATAATAAAAATTTGTAAAACCTTGTATTTAAAAAAGGTTTTTTTTAAATATTAAGGAGTATTGAACCCGTTGAACCGCAGAAAGAAAAGATGATTTAGGCTGCGGCGGGCCATACGAATCCCGGCTAAACAGAGGGTTGTACGATGAAGTGAAATTGTGAAATTCCAACTGTTTCCAGAGATTAAGTATGCATTTAATTTGATGAGATACAAAGGAAAGTTCGAGGTTTGAATGTAAACAAGCCAATGTTATGCCAATTTATAAAATGCGTTCTGAGAATTTACTGTGGAAACACAGCATTAGTTATGAGGCTAGGATATGCAATATGCATTGTTTACAAAACTTCCACTAGCATTACCATTATTACTGGCTACTAATTTTAGTAGTATTAAAAATAAAATAAAAAAGCATTTTTATTCAACTACACGATTTTTTTTTGGCTGCATTACGAAAATACCGCGCCACCGCATTGTGTTATTTTCCAAAACTTGTGTTACTTTCAGTGTTAGTACATAAAATATCATTTACTTGACACTGGCTAAATACACAAAAGTGTGGAGCCAAAACACAAAAAAAATATCCAACCATAAATAAAAAATACCGGTAAGCCTGCTAACGCCCGCTTATTTATTTTATAAATCAGAATAAAAACAAGTGAAGTAAAAACAGCTTTCATTATACCTTTTCTACCAATAAATACAGACCTAACTCCAAATAAAATAAAGTTGAGACAGTTCAAATTGACTCGGTTATCAATTTTCTTCAAGAATGCATTCTAAGTCAATATAAACTTTGCAGCCGCCTGAAGGATTACTGATTTACAACTTTCCAAGTAACTTAGAGGCTCTGATTTGAATTTTCAAGTGAATCTAAGAAATATAAGGCACATAACATTGTGTGTAATAAACTAAATAAAACTTTATAATTCGTTTGGTAAAATAATCGTTTTATATTAACTGGCCCTATAGTTCAGTTGGTAGTACCCCTGCCTTCTGAACTGTGGATTGTGGCTTTGATTTCCACCCAGGACAAACATTTGTGTGACGGACATCGACTTTGTTCTGTTTGGGTATTATATTGTATTCTGTATGTATTTACAAACAAAAAATATCAAAGTATTTTATCAGTTGTCTGGTTCCCATACAAGCTTTGCTTAGTTTGGGACTAGATGGCGCTGTGTGAAATGTACACAAATATTTATTTTATTTTATATAACACAAGCAGACGGCAGTTATAGGGGAAGATATAGCCTTCACTCGTCGAACCTGTTCTCCTGGCGTCGACGATGTATCTACTATTATTTTAAGAAAAATCTGTTGTTATTTTGAACAACATCACGCGAACAACTGCTGTACCAATCACCAGTAAAATTTTCACTCACATAGTTTTTTTTTTTCTATTTGTTTAATACGGAAATTTTCACAGAAAAGAAAAACACCCTTATATCTCATCAGGATTAATAATTATTGTAACAAATTAATTAAATCTAATTTTAACGGCTGCTTGCTACAGATCGTTAAGATTATTGGCATAGTCAGATTCTGGTTGAGCTAATATTTGGCTACAGCCAATAAAATGCCAGAAAACGTGGCTAGCGGAAAACAATTGCCGACTCAACCTCGTTTCTGGTACAATCCATAATAATATGAAACACGTCTTCCAAACACACTAATATTATAAAGGCGAAAGTTCATATGCGTGTATGTTCGTTACTCTTTCACGCTTAAACGGCTGAATGGATTTACATGAAATTCAGTACGAAGATAGCTTAAACACTGGATTAATATATAAGCTACATTTTAACCCGGAAAAATGAAATTTTCCGTGAGATGAGCAAATAATTAAAATACGCGTTACTCCTGCACCCTTAAACGGCGTGAAATTTGGAATGGAGATAGTTTTTAATGTGCACATAGGATATTTTTAAACCGCGGGGAGCAGCTAGTTTGTAATATACATCACAATTTATTCATTCACTGATGCCAGGCCATGGACAGTTTTATCCCCTGTCAATGCGAACAAAACGCCTCTAACGCTATACCACTTCGCCCTAATGAGACCATACCATCCATTATGCTATTTAGTAATTAGGTGCTGGCGCAGCGAACGGACCGCAGCGGGAAACAACTCGTTTATTACTGTACGAGGATTCTCTGACGCATTTAAAATGTTTATTTAATGAGACAAAATTTTCGCATGCTCTTTACGTAAACCCATTGTGAGGTTTTTTTCGCCTCTGTCGCGGATTATGTAACGGTGGCATTTTGGTAAGATTTTTTAAATATCTCCTTTGTTTTACATCTTAAATTGCATTGGCATTTAAATTCTTGTAATAGTTATTTTTTTTTTATAAACTAAGGTTTACTTTGCTATGTTATCGTTTCCACCACAATTAGGCACTAAACTAATGCTGTAGCATTGACTATAAATCCAGGTATAATCCGGGCTTTATTATCTTTGTGCTTAAGAGTATTTTTGTTTTCTGCCTTGGATGTCTATGGCTTCATTAATACTGGGATATTATTTTAGAAATTTTTAGCATTTAAAACTTAAACTTAGGTACAACTACCATATTTCAATGATGAAAAACCTTTTTTTTATTGTGTTGTCTCTTTTGCCCATTACATTAAAAGAGACATAAAAAGTTGTTTGATTGCATTTTTTGACCACTAGTAAGTATAACAATTGCCTAAAATATATTTGTTCACTCTCAATTTGAAGAATCCAAGGTTGTAGTTTTCAGGGAATACTGACGCCGGCAAAGCGTACTCTTTGATAAACGTGGAAGCAAATCTATTTGTGGGATGTTAACCGGGTAACAATGTCATGTTTTTGTACATTTGAAACTAGTGCAAAATAATTTCCATTTTTCGCTATTATAATATCCTAAATAGAAATATAAAAACTGAAGCCTAAAACTCTAAGCTACAGACTTCTTCCAACACAAAGGTTGTGTGGAAGAGATCGATCTAAGCAATAAGACCGCCTATTGCACTAATATTAGTTGAATTGAATTTGAAGGTCGTCCTAGTGTGGGATTCAGGGTTCACCATTATTTTTGTTATTAGCTTCTTTAGTCCATAATATTCCTAGATGCATAATTCTGTGTGCTTTATTTTATGTGAACAAATAAATTTATTATTATTATTATTATTATTAATTAGTAAGTTTTATTTTGTAAATTTATTTGCGGTGTACAATAATGTGTTGCTATATCTATAATGCAGAGATAAAAAAAATTCGGCATTCCGTTCCCAAAAATTGAAAGGTTAGTTTTGATACAAAATGTTTGAAATAGAGTGCTATCGGATACTAGTGATATCAAAATTCCATCAAGAGGAAAGGAGGGCTTGTGGATGATTTGAATTCGATTTGTGTTCCACGTATTCCACGGCCTTATGCGCATAATACACATTTGAATGAACATCTGTAATCTAATAATGCCTAGAATAAACAATAGATATATCGTTAATCCTCATACCTATAGGCGTTTGGGAAAAGCAAGTTTATCTAGCAACAAATATGATTGGCAACCTCTCTGGCAAAAAATAAAACTAACGACGAACAGCGAAGGGAGGCAGGTGCCACTTACCTCCCTTCATCTCTATTCATCTTTTTTTGAAAACATAATGTAACTTAAACCTTATTCGGAAAATTTTGCCATAACCATAACGATTTTTACTATATGCGGGTATTATATAATCTTTGACTAATTAATATTCACCGAAATTAGTCCAGTAGTATCAGTGTGATATGCAATTTCAAAGAAACTGCGTAGAATCATTAAATTTTCCGCTCGACTTTCTTAATTTTTTCTTTCATAAAAACCTTCTTATGACAAAAATAAATACAACAAAAAAGAATTAGCGAAAACGTTCCATCCATTTACGCATAATGTGATGACCAAGGGAAATTGAGATTCATTTTTGTATGTATAGATTATTTTTTACTTCTGTATCACCAATATATTTTACTAGGTGGTAGGACTTTATTGCAAAGTTCGTCTAGGTAGGTACCACCGCTTTGCCAGTTATTCTGCCGCCAAGCAGTAGTGCGCAAGCACTGCTGTGTTCCGGTTTGAAGGGCACTGTAGCTAGTGAAATTACTGGGCAAATGAGACTTTTTGATCTGATCTCACAGTTTAGTAATCTTATTACTAGATTGTGCTGATGTCTCTGGATGACGTGCGCAGTGCAGTGTCACGCGAACCTCTATACTTTAGGGTTCCGAGTGACACTGCAGCTGATATGGGCAGCCGTGTCGTTTAACATCAGGCGAACGGCTAGCTCGTCACGTCATTCAAAAAGATCAAAATCAAAATTTTCAAAAAATAGTGTTTGCATGTGAATAGGTTCAGTTACCGTTTTATTATATTTATATAATATATATAGATAACAAAGTAAAATTTAAATAATATTAAAACTTTTTGAAAAAGGCATAAATAACAATCCAGCAAAAAATTCTTTTTTTTTTAGTGCTATATTATGAATACAACGTTATATTCGTTTAGGTACATACTCTGCTTTGTCTTCAAATCTTTTTGATCTTCGAAACATTTTTCCTCGAAGCCTCAGACAGTGAGTTCTATCGACAAAATTACTATTCAAATATCTGTCACGATTGTTCGTCCCAAACAATACGTTGAAGTTAACAATCTTTCCAAGGATCGCTTTGAAGTTCGTAAGATTGATAGGAAGAGACACAATGAGTATTGTTTCAGGGGCTGGAGAGCTAACAGTGGATTTATTTGCGTCATCTTGTTTGATATTTGTAGCTTAAATTACTTGTTAGAATCTCTGCTTATTTTTCTTGAAAGCTCAGTGGCGACGAAGATGTTTTCCATGTATTTGCTACTATTTATATTTTCTTCGCAAGACCAAAATGCTGGCACTTATTTGACACAACAAATCAGCATTGCAATTCAACGAGGCAATGCTGCTAGCATGTTGAGTATGCTATTTACTGGTAGTGGGCTGGAGCATTTGGACTGTTTATAGGTCCCATGGCCAGTATATAGACCAAATAGCTTTAGTTATTATATGATTAGTAGTTAAGTTTAGTATTAGTTATTATATGATTGTAGTATTCAATTGAAAGAATAAAAGGAATTTGCTGGTAAAAAAAAGCTACAATGCATTTCAATATTCTATTTATGGCATGCCATACATGTTGTGTTAAATCAGAATATAACGCAAAAAATATTTACTAGTTGAATGATACATTATTGTTTAGTGTACAAGAAAAACATATATGTGGTGAAGTTCCTTCATAAATATAAGCGAAATAACCTATCAGACTAAATATTGTAATCATATTTATACCGTCGTAATAATAAAATAAACCTTAATAAAAATAGTTTTTCAATATTACGTACCCATAGATTCCTTTCGTTATTTATGAGAAAACTAAAATAGGCAATGAAATACCCTCCTTCACGTTCTTATCTAGCTCTTAGACAACATCTCTTAGTTAGTGCCCGGCTGAATTGTTGTGTAAATACAACGAAGAACTCGATAGAGCAAGTCTAAACGTTATTACTTTCGGAGAGCACTTCGTTCATTATCTTTCGACTTGTCTTGTTTGGCACATTTACGGTTTTCTGAGAGGGTTGGCGTTATGAGAATTTGAATTAGTTTTATGAGTTTGTCTGCTATTTTGATTGTGAATAGTTAGTTGCGATTGTCTTTTTCGGTACTTTTCTTTTCAATTATTGGACAGTGTAAAATTAACTGACTTAATTGGGCTTAAATTTATAAGGTCGCGCTTGTCAAGTATAAATAAAAACACAAAAAAAAATCAACTTCTTATTCATAAAAGATACGAATTTGTATACATATAATAATTATTGTAGTTCATAGGAAATAAAAAAAATTACATCGAAATTGTAATAATGGAAGCAAGTATCTTCGCTGAAGGGTTGGCTTAGTAAATAAACAACTCCAATATATTGCTTAAAGGGCACCGAAACAAGAAACTCCACGAATACCCGAGAGAACAAAACGGAACATTCGCAAATTTCTAAAAAAAGGGAAATAAAAGAGCTCGTCTCAAAAGTTGCTCTGCGCCATAACTTGTTGGTTTGAAGGCTTTTTACAGAAACATGAACAAAATACAATAACTTCAGAGTCCTTTATGGGTAAAGGGATGAAACTTCACACAAATGATATTGGAAGCAAATGAAATGGTTTGTATATTTTTTGTTGTCGGCGGGAATGGACGTGTTTCATTGTTGTTTTCAATAAAATAGGAATCTTAATAAAATAGTTTTTCTTGTATTATACAACGATTTTATGGCAGCTATAAAAATTGTATTGGAATGCATATACTACATTTATTGTCCTGTACTTGCCGGAGCTACCAAGGAATTTAACACGATTTCTATGAGAGAGTACATAGAAGATATGAACAAAACTGCCGAGAATTTAAAAATGATTTTAAGCGTTGTTATAATTAGACAGTCATAATCATCAAACGCTACTGAATTATTTAGAATGCAGGATTAACCTGCGTTTGACTATTTTTTCAAATCTGATATTTATTATCGTATTGAGTCGCACTGTGCCGGCATCATTGTCTACAGTCCCTATCTCAGATTTTCATTAATTCGTACACCATGAGGGGATTTGCAATTATCAATTGCAAATGTGCAATTATCACCACGCTTGCGGCGCACGTCTTGGTGCGTCAGTAGATTATAATGCAGACCGAGAAGAATGCTACTGCCCATTCCCTAAATATTCCCTTAGCTGGTTTTTATGGCACCCACGGGAAGAGACGAGGTGGTCCTATTTTACACCAGGATCACACGACGCTCTAATGCCGGGGCACGGCTGAGATTAAACTTGTTATCCCAAAAATTTGTGCTTCCCGATATTTGAGGTTAAAACCACGACACACCGCTGTTTTTACACAGATACACATATCAATATTATGTTGAACGATATTTCTACTATTTTACACTAAAACACTTGTAGTTCTTTAAAAGGTGATACAATTTCACGGTTCATTACCATCTGAACCAATAATAATAATTATCCAAGTTACACGTTAAGTTCAGTTCATAATGTGAAACTAAATACAGTGTAAGCCAAGATTAGGGGCAAGCCAAATGAGTTTATGGCGTGATAGTCAACCTCCGTTGTACAATGAAGCCCTTAAATACAGCAGTGCTTTATGAACCTTGTCTCAATTAAAGATTTATTTTACTGTTTGTTTAGTGATGGTTGTCAATTTTTATGTACTATGACAAGGTGATTTGTTGGTTACAGATCATGAAACATAACAATTAGAGATCAAACACTCGCGCTTTATCGAACAATTTTCGTGAATAACTGACGTAGAAAAATATACATATCATTGGACCCTAAAAAGTATGGGTAAGCACGCACGAAATGTTAAAATTTGATTAATTTGAAAATAAAATTCAAATTTGCTTTATTTATAAGTGTTTTCAAAAACTTTTTTATTTATTTAAGTATGTAATGTAATTTGGCAGTTACTTAGTAGTTATAACTGAATATTTAGATCGGATAAAACCTTTTTTTTTCGTGCATCTGTCTCTCATTTCGAAGTTATGTTATTTTATTTGATAGAAATTAAGGAATCGATTATTCTATCGATAAACCGATCAAAGCATTGTTGTAAATTCCCTGTAGAATATGAAATTAAGGTAACTTATGAGTAAGTTTTTTCGGATAAAGACGAAGAGACTTTCCAAATATCCAAAACACGAATTTCTAAAAAAGATAAAAAATAAATTTTAAACCAAAAAATGTTTCCAAACTTTTCTAACTTCACGGAAATTGTTTAAAGGAAAAGGGAAATTAATCTTTCTCTTAATTAGTAAAGTTGGTCGACGCTACGACGGAAAATTCAAGGCCAATAAATCAAGGTGCTGCTCTACTTTTTGGGATGCATGGTTGAGCAAATTCAGTTCCCTTTTTATCCATTTTTCTAAAATAAGCATTAAAAAGCTCTCGTTTCATCGATATAAAAAGAATGCTAATGATGTCTAAAGCGAAATTACCTTTAAGTAAAGAAGCATAAATTTGTTTATTTTTGCCTTCCCAAATCGATATTAAGTGTAAGATGATTGTGGGTCTAGTGTAAGCAAGTGATCGTCCCGAAGTATTAAGGTTGATTTGATAAAGCTGTGGTCAAGTGAAAGCTCATTCTGTTTGAAAGCAACACTATAATTGTTTTATTTCTATAATCGCGCTCTTATTGGCCGACACAAATATACACATAGGTTCTATGAATAAGGACTTGAATGATTTCAGCGTACCTATATTTTTATCGTTAAAAAAAGAATAAGAAAACGTGTGTGATTTAGACCACATGACTGAAGTAAAACTTCTTTAGTTTAGCTCCATCTATTGGCCAGCATAACTTCGTTTAATGCTAATGTCGCCATCTTGACAGTTGTAAATTGTCATTTTACCGGACATGCCAACATAACAAATTTTAACTTTGTTATGTTGACAATTGAAATCTACGTGAATCAACTTCCGTTCACCTCGCCAGCTTATTACCCAAGTTAAGTGTGATAGTGGTGTCGATTCTGTGTTGCATTCTCTAAAACTAAAGTAAATTTAAAGTATGGCGGTACTCTTCTGATAAAGGGGTAATGACAAAGACAGAAATATGTTAATTTCGTTTAGCTTTAGAGTATGCGACACAGAATCGACACTAGTGATAGATTGCGTAAAGAAGTTTTACTGCAAAATTTCACTATTTTAATAACTCCTCTGGCAAAATACTAGTTTTATATACCTCCGATTTAACGTTGGCGTGTAACTACAAATTGACAATTATAACTTTCAAATTTCAACTTTCAATATTATCAACCTCATTTATTTGCATAAATAGTGAGTAATGATAAATCCTGATAAATGGTACTGAGATTAATATAAATTAATTTCGCATAGTTAAACATCACAAAACTTTCCATATCATCGCTTCCCAATTCTCACTTTCTAACGATTCTAGGAAAATGCCATTCTTTACTTAACGCTTCCAATATTTCAGGGCGCTCCTCTCGATATTTCAAAGGTTGGCGAAGAAAAGGGTGGGAGCTGGTAGGTTTGCGTAAGTTATCTTGATTGACTGTGAAGGTTTACGGTTAGTTTCGAGTGTGGCGACAACGATAAATCTCAAAAGGTTCTGTGAAGTTAACGTAAGTAATATAGTAAAAGTATATTGCGATTAGTGGATATAATAATTACGTTAGTAAGCCACTACCACCTACTTCCTACTGGTATTATAAATGCGAATGTTCGTGAGTATGGATTTGGATAAAATTTGGAACATGGATAATTTATATTAAACATCTAAATTAAAATTGATTTTTATGAATTTTAGCGTTCCATACCGAAACGGTTAAAAGGAATGTTTGGAATATCGATAGTTTGTATAGTGGATTAACAGTTAACACATAGGCTACTTTTTATCCGCGAGTGAAACCACGGGGCGCACCTAGTTATATTATATTTTAATATAGCATTTGCATATAAGTGTGGTTATAGCAGTAATACAAATAGTGTAACCTCGCAATTACTCTTCTTATTAAGAGGGTTTTAACCGACTTCTATCCCAATGAGAACATCATCAATGGAGTCGAAATCAAAAACGCAATATTAAGAATAACTCAAAAACTACTTGCCAGATCTTGAGCAAGATCAAATAAGACACGGGGAATATCAGCTTTCAAATAAAAAAGGATCAGAATCGGTTCACCCAATCGAAAGTTCTGATGTAACACACATAAAAAATACAGTACAGAGAACCACCTGCTTTTTTTAAGTCGGTGAAAAACGGAGAGAAATACTGAACGAAATACGAACTTATTTTTAAATAATTTTATACCATTATTGAATTTTTGCGAAATGGAAAAAGATAAATCCTTTTAATTTCTTTGATCTAAAATCTCTTATCATCAAAATCAGCTTATCGTTGAGTACGTCTTGATTGGCGTAGGCCTCTTTACCATTATTGAGTTTTTACGAAATAAGGGATAAGTAAAGGATAAAAGCCCACATCTCTATTTCTTTGATCTGCATATAAAATCTCATATCATAAATAATAGGTCTTTACCTATGAAATTGCCGTATTGCAGTACAGACTTTTTCAAACAAAAAAAAGTTTTGATTGGCTATGAATTTTAATTTCAAATTAATTTTGTTTTAAAAATATGACATTCTATTTACAATATAAGTCTTTTTTTTAATTGATTAGCGTTGTATTTTCATTACATTTCAACATTTTTCCTGATAATGGATACTTTGAAATTTCGTGTAATTATGGAATATGAGTTCCGTCGTGGCACCAACGCGGCACAAACGACACGTAACATCAACGACGTTTACGGAGAGAACTATACAAACGAACGTACAACCAACCCGTTATTGCTTTGCTCGGTTCCGTTCTGGGAATTTTGACTTGAAAAATGAACCTCGTGGTCGTCCGGAAACTTTGGTCAACAATGATGAATTAAAGGCGATTGTGGAAGCTGATGAATCTCAATCTACAGCTGAGCTGGCAGCAGCTTTTGATGTTAGCATCAAGGAGCAGGTCTCGGTTCCAATTGGAAATAAAACACCAAAACAAATGTAGCACAAGTCCTTAAAACAAAGATTATTTTATGGAAAAAGATGACAATAGGAAGATATTTTGCCTAATTTATAATTCGTATTCACGATCTTATTCTAAATCTGAATCACTCTCCCCCATTTCTCTAATTTGCGAAACGCTAATAGAAATACAAGAATTCACACTTAAATTCACCCTAAGTCTTGATAACAGGGTGATTATAGAACAAATCCAGCCTGTATCGCCACTGATTGAAACAGTGATGGATCTACAAAAAGCACGCATTATTTGCGAGTTTTTTTTAGTTTGGTTAAATAAATTGCAATCAAAACGATGATGCTTATAGGTGTTAGACGCTACTTGCGACCACTACAAATAAGTTATCATCCTGCAATGAACTCAAGTTCATCAGAATGAAGACGTCCTGTAGTGTGTGTTGGTGACGACCAGGCTTAGGCGTTTCCAGAAAATAATACTATTGTGCGAAATATAAAGGAGCGACAGAGTTGGCGAAAAATATATTTAAAAAAATTAAAATTTTACATAAACCCAACAGATATTTTTTCTCACTTCAGGACACATTGTTCTTAAAAAACTAAATATAAAAAGCAACCAAAGGAGGCCCTATGCTTTAACCTCCGTGTCGCTTACAGTGTGTCTAGCTGTCTAATTTTTTATGTTAATGAACGATATGACGAGCTCCATAACAGAAAAGTGTCACTCGGAACTCTAAAATATAAAGTTTCGCGCAACACTATACTGGGCACATCATCCTGAGACATCAGCATAGTCTGGTAATAAGATTACTCGACTATGATAGTCGAGTAATCTTATTGTATTACATCTGTGATCACTCAGATCATAAAATCCCAATTGCCCAGTCATTTCGCTAGCTACAATCCCTTTCAAACAGGAACACATTAGTGAACGATTATGTGGCTGAACGATGGTACCTATTTCGGTGAGCAGAAAACCTCTACCACCTAGTAGACTGATAGTCATGTACTGTGTTACATTACACAGCAGTATCACAATTTCAATTACGTATTAACGCTGCCCTGCAGGGGGGACGGACCCCACTTTGGGATTATAATTATCTATTGCAGCCCCAACTGCTGCTTATATTATATGCTTCAACTTACTTTTGGCGGTTTCTTAAATACATGCTTGAGTTGAAGTTTTCTTGAATTAGCAAAGATCTTTTCAAGGACGGTTGTACAAAGTAGCCTATCCCATAAATCATTTTATGGAATAGGCCTTTCTTTTTTTTATATTATTGAGTGATGTGACGAGCTAGTCGTTCACCTGATGTTAAGCGCCACGGCCACCCATAAAGAACAGTGTCACTCGGAACCATAAAACATAAAGTTTCAAGCGACACTGCACTGCGCATATAATCCTGAGACATCAGCACAGTCTGGTAATAAGATTACTGTGCTTGCACACTACTGCTTGGCGGCAGAATAGCTGGCAAGGCGGTGGTACCTACCTAGACGAACTTTGTAACAAAGTCACCTACCTAAGCCTACTAGGTGGTAGGCCACCTAGTAGGCTTCATTTATACAGCTATTTAACGATCATAACAGATCATTCCCATTAAATATATAAATTCCCATTAAAGATAAAAAAAGGATTTTTGCTAATAAATAGTGGAGTAAAAAAAAAAAAAAACGGAGTGTGCTTTAGACCACACGACTGAAGTAAAACTTCTTTAGCTTAGCTCCATCTATCGGCCGTTATAGCTAAGTTTAATGTGAATGTCGCCATCTTGACATTTGTAAATTGTCATTTTACCGGACATACCAATATAATAATACAAAGTTTTAACTTTTTTATGTTGACTGTTGACTACGTAAACCAACCACTTTTAACTTCCGTTCGCCTATTTAGCTTACTCCCCAAGTTAAGCGTGCGTAAAGAAGTTTTACTTCAAAAATTCAATTCAATATTAACATTTTCTGTACTATATTATTATTGATCCGTGGTGTATCTACTCTTTTATTTCTCTTATTATATACCCTTAATTACGTACCGTTTATATTTAATTGTATGCTCTTGTTATATATATTCTTGTCATATTTTATTTTATTTTTGTGAGTTTTTAATAAATGTTTTTCTTTCTTTATTTCTTTCTTTCTTTTGTTCTTCTTTATTTTTTATTTTTTTCTTTCTTTCTTACATCGACCTCGTTCTTGTTATATTATACGCTCACATACTACAAAGTTAAATAGGTGTAATGTTATTAAGAATTCTATTCATCACAAACACACCCTTCAGTAACTATATTAAGCCCTCTCAATTAAACTTTAAAATCGCACCCCATCATCACTTAACATTCTTAGTGCGTCCACACAATCGTGAAATTTGTTTCTATTCCCCCTTGTGAGATGTCAAATGCCGGAGGTACTAGGGTACTCGAGGGGATTTCTCCCTTGACAGTTCTAACTGGTAAATTACTGGAACCGAAGGGTCACTTTCCTCTTCACAAAACGCAGGGCTGTATTTTTTTTACTGACCGACTAAAAAACGAGTTCGCAATTGAATCAACAAATTCAAATTAAAAGATTTTTCTGATTTAAATTCAAGGCATCTTGATAATTATAACTTACTGTCGTAATCATCATCAGCTGGAAGCAGTAGCGTAGCGTGGACTAATATTGACGCGGGCAAAGTTGCATCAGCGGGGCCCCTTTTCTTTCGTTCCCCAAGATCTACCCAATATATCTTACTTACTTAACATGCTTTGACACGACGTACCTATTTGTGATAGTAAAAATATTAATGCGCGGTGGGAGAATTGTAAGTATTGAAATGCACAGATTTGAAAAGGTTTTATTTTGTTACTTGTACTGTACTTGTGTTGTACTGTAACTTAAGTGACATTTATTTTACAAAAGTAATGTTCTTTGGTTGTCGGTTCTGCTTCATACTATTTCTTAAGATTTTATTTTATAATTTTTAACTTAGAAAAACTTCTCACGAGTCAAAAACTACTAAAAGCAAACGGGGATTTTAAGTCTGGTGGCTTTGTGGGCCCCTTTATGTGCGAGACCGTGGGCAAAAGCCCACTTCGCCCACGCCTTGTTACGCCACTGGCTGGAAGATGTCTTTGGCTGATCATAGCTTAGGCCTCCTTCCTGCATAATACACGATAGCCTTAGAGTGAGTTTATTCAAAATCGGTACACGATAGTGAGTACAGTAAACTTGCAGAAAGTTACAATTGCTAGTCAAGTACAATTTCGTTAACGTCTTATACACCGTTTTGTCTACTATCATCATCATCCGGAAGACTGCTCTCACTGCTGAAAATATAACACCATTTTTGACGCACGGGGTGGGGGGAGGGTGGGGGGTTAGCCATAATCACCACTCATAGCAGTTTTCTTGGTGACAGTAAAAGACTTTAATGTACTGAAGAGAATACTGCCTGTACTGAATACTGAATACTGTATTAAATTAGAATTAGTACTGTCTTTTTATAAATACATTATTCAAATTATAAAGTAATTACGAAAAAGATCTAACTCCAATTTGTTGTTGTCCTGTGCATACCACGAAAATAACATAATCACAGCCCGCTAAAACCCATAAAGGCTTAACGATACCATTAACTTACATTAATAAATCAGTGGAACCAAACGCGGACTCACGCAACGCGACGCACAGTTTAACTTAATCGCTGATTTGCCACGATCCATTGGCTGGATCCAGTGCATTATGGTCCAGTTTCAAATCAGTTCAATTCGACTATGTTGTTTAATAGGGTGGCTGTGTGGTTCCGGTGGTTTGCGAATAGGACCACCATATCTTCCCGTGGGTACCGTAAGAGCTGGCTAAGGAAATATCCATCGGCAGCAATAGCAGCATTCTCCTCGGCACATTTAAATTAAGCCACCTGACAAGTGGGGATTATGAACCGCCCCCCCCCCCATGATAATTTTTCAATTTGTTTTTCAATGTGTTTGTTAATTTTTCACGCTTAAACGGCTGAATGGATTTGGATGAAATTAGGTACCAAGATAGGTTATACACCGGATTAACATATAGGCTAAATTTTATCCCAGAAAAGTGAAATTTTCCCGTGGGATGAGCAAATAAAATACTTTTTATCTGCGGGTGAAACCGCGGGATGGAACTAGTAGGAAATAAAATGAAGACGGTGAAATTATACAATATAAATAAGAAGTTTTTTTTTTTTTTATCGTAGTGTGACCCCTATTAAATAATTTGACAATTTATGCTTCAATTTTTTACGACTGAAATTACCAGTCTGGTGTTTTGAACATATCACTAGTTATTTTTTTTTTAGATATGACATGCCTACTATACTTATTTAACAATAAATAATTAACACATTTTTCAAATTTAGGACATTAAATGAATTATGAGCTGCGATTTTCGACTTTAAACAAAGTCTTGTAGAGTCCCCTAAAAAAGTTGTGCTTATATTTTATACTAACTTCATATTATGCTTATAATATACTACTAGTTAGAGCTCTGTGCGAGGGTTGCAAGGGGTCCATAAGGCTTATTTTGTAAGCGAAAGAAAAAACCTATCTATCTATTTATCCTATCTACCCAGATACCCATGCTCCAAGAGACTCGGATACCGCAATCACCAGAATAGTCGTCGAGAATGGAGCATCTGCGAGTACAACCATGGGCGCCTTGCAATCGGCGAAACTACGCGCGCCTTTTTTGTCCCCCTTTCAAAAACTTAAAAGTTTACTGCTGTAGCCCCTTAACTTGAAAATGCAGCTTAAACATTCCAACTAATACTAATAAATCTTTACTAACTACGGCAAAATTCGTTAAAATTTCTTCAAACGTGCGTGCGATAAACCTATAGAATACGTTTCCTGCCGAAAACTTCAACTTATCTCTCTCACGTAGACGGTCGTTAGGCCAAAATTATGGCCGTGGTTAAACACATGCTACATTTACTCGAAAGTTCATGTTCCGCGCGAGTAACTCTTCGTTCGGAGAAGGGTTCCTCCACAAAAACATTTCGGAAACGGCGTCAAGGCTTAATACGGTTACACCAATCGCACTATCTTACTACCAGAGCGTGACCACCCGAAACACCACCCCACCAAAAACTTGTAGACCTTTAGGTGCGGGGACGTTTGATTCGTCGGCCGGTGCGCAACATGGCTGAATGACTTATATTATTATCACAGAAATGAGATTCATAACCAAAATTATTATTCTTATTATTAATTAATAATAGTAATAACTGGCCCGATAGCTTAGTTGGTAGTAACTCTGCCTTCTGAACTGTGGGTTGTCGCTTCGATTCCCATCCAGGACAAACATTTGTGTGATGAGCATAGGTATTTGTTCTGGCATAATAAGAATAATAATAATTATTATTATTATTATTTGATTCGTTTTAAATTTTTGTTCCTCACTCTGCAGATGAGATCTGACCTTGGGCCTTGCCCCGCTACCGGCGGCACTCTAGGCTAAGCATTTTTTTATGGTATTTTTGTAATTTATTTTTATAGAAATATTGTAAAAAAAAAACCTAAATCTAAGTAAATAAATAAAAATAATAATATTAGCGCCCAATGATCACATACATAGATCCTGACCCTAACTAGGATTCTCTATATCTAGAGACCCAGGAACTACGAGGACCATGGTCCCACAACACCTAGACTCAGAACAAGTATATATGAGGCGACCGGCTCAACCACCACACCACAGAGGCTATCATAACTACTAACTGTGGTACTATCTTGACAAAGTAAGGTACAGTTTGGTAACTACTATTTCAAAGAATCTAAGGTGCATTTTTCCCTTAACTGTATTATTGTTTAACAATACAAGAAAAAAAAATTACGTCAGTAACAATGCGAATATAGTGAGTATTATCAAAAAACTTAAGATTGAAGGGAAAGTAGCCAAAATTTTGGCCGCATTGCGCAATGTAGGTATACTTATAGGGTAATGCTGATTATTGGCCAAAACTAGCTTGGTCAGCAGTAGCATAATTACAGTAACATTACAATAACATTACTGTATCCACTCATCTAAATTGATTATCACACTATCACACTAATATTATAAAGGCGAAAGTATGTATGTGTGTTTGTGTGTATGTTTGTTACTCCTTCACGCTCAAACGGCTAAATGGATTTGGATAAATTTCGGTACCAAGATAGCTTATGCACTGGATTAACATATAGGCTACATTTTATCCCGGAAAAGTAAAATGTTCCCGTGAGAAGAGCAAATAATTAAAATACTTTTTGTCCGCGGGTGAAACCGCTGGGCGCAACTAGTAATCTAATAATATAATCTTGTTAAGTTAAATGAATTAAATCTTGCAGTCTAAATAAACGTTAGGTTACTCAATAACAATATTTTTATCGGGTCAGCCATTACGATTCCAATATATGGTTTATAAAGGTTAGGTACCTGATACTCGACACAATCGAACGTTGCGGGCTGCGGAACAAAAGCGGGCACCTCACTAAAATTGTCTTTTCCGATCCTAAGGAGACATTTCTTAGTGTTGTTTCCCCTTTCGTTCGTCGCACTTCACTTGGCCACCCTATTTGTTACGCCCTTGATCCGCCCGACATTTTGCCGCCTTACCAAATGCCACTCTAACTTTTTAATGTCTTCACCGAGATTCTCTATTTTTAGGACACTTTTGTAAATGAACGGTAGTAAAAATTTGGTGACCTGTTAATTTTGATTTTGTGAGAATAAGTTTCTTTATAAATCATTTGGAAATCGTTATTCAAATGCGTCTTTAGTTATTTTGTCTGTAAAATATTAAAGTTTTATATTCCTCAAAAATGTTTGATTCGTAGTGTCAATAATCAGAAACAAAGGTATTGATATTACGGTGTATGTGCTTCCAAAATACTCTGTCATAACAATATGTAGTTTAAACAATATTACAGTGAAATTTATGACGCAGCACAATATGAGCCGCGGAAATGAACATACCGCAGTGCACACCATAATGCTTGTAATTAACGAATAATTCGAGCTACGGTATCAGTGCAGTAACTATATGGGGCCCCTTGCTCTATTTCAATGGGGCCCCCACAAAATAATCAGGTACAAAATTAAATCAACTGAAATTGAGTTAATTCTATCATTTTTTTAAATCAATGGGGCCCTTATATATAACTCTGTAGTAGTTAAATCTTAAATCTAAACTATGTTAATTTTATGATTATTTAAATTAGAATATTAGTTTGTTTTGTACAGTATAATAATTATTATCTGATTAGCCTAGCAAAGCTTTTATTTATCATAAATAAAATAAAATATTGGTCTTATAAATAGTTTTATTTTGTGTGTGAGATGCTAAATTATTGGGGCCCCTAGGAAAGCTAGGGCCTCTCATTGTGCTGCCAGGTCTGTTATAGTCTCTGTGCGAATTATTCATTAAACAGCAAAAAGATATATTGTGCATCCGTTCAGATGATACGTTTAATTATGCTCATTAGTACGTTGAAATTAAAATAATTGCATGCCTTTGACTTTTACATGATAGGGTGAAACGGTACGCAAATAATATTAATTAAACATTTATTTATTATATTCCTTAACTGTAACGCTCAAGAAATACGAATTATATGGCATGGAAATAGTTTTTACATTGTTTTTTTGTTTTACAATAATTTCCACTTTACCCCCAGATTAAGTGGAAGATAATGCTTTCTAGCATTAAGTTCGCCTATGTACCTACATTATATCTATATATTGATTTTTTGAAGTAAACTTTTATACTCACGCTTGACTTGGGCAATAAGCTGGTGAATGTGAGGCAAACAGAAGTTGAAATTGGTTCACGTAGATCTCCATTATCAACATAACAAAGTTAAAAAAAAAATTATTATGTTGGTATGTCCGGTAAAACGACAATTCACAATTGTCAAGATGGCCACGTTAATATTAAACAAAGCAAAAACAGGCCGATAGATGGAACTCAACTAAAGAAGTTTTACTTCAGTCGCGTGGTCTAAAGTACAATCGTTTTTTTTCTTCTTAGAGACACAACTAGAAATTAAAATATCTTTTCTGTAATAATGAATAACTTTTCAACATCAAGCATGCAAGAACGTACTTCGAACCATTTTAGTAAAATTCGTTATTCTGAAAAATAATACAATTTCCATATCAAAGCCCAATATTTTATTGCTTATGGGTCATCATTTTGTATTCTTTTGATCGTGCTATCGTTCGATTCATAACAAAATGACACAATCCACTCAGTTGATTAGATTCGTTATATTTTTTTTAGAATCAATCAAGTAATCGAACTGAAACCGTAGCATAGAGTATCACAGCGTTTCAAGTCACATAATCATATTTTTCAACTTTTATGTTTTGCTGTAGTTTTTTTGTTTATATATTAATAATCGTATGACGAATTTCAAGCTCAACTCTTTGTTAATAGCCATTGTGGAGAGGTTACTACAATTTTGCCAATGTCACGTAGAATGATAGCACATCAAACGAAGATGCTTCAGTGTTAAATTTTGGTACATGTTAGTAATGAATATGATGAATTAAAAAAAAAAAATACAAGCATATTCTGTCAAAAAAGTATTAAGAATGAAAGATGTTTATGGTTCCAATTTCAAATTTGTTTTTTTTTTTTAGTTAGGCACAACTGTGTTCTATTTGGCGCGGAGTTTTCGTTATTTAGATTAAATACTGTGCTGTTTTTAGCTATATTATATGAAGGGTATAATAAAAAACTTGTCCTACGGGGTAACCATGCAAATTCCGCGTCCCGCCATGCAGCCCAAGGGCTGTCCAACGAGACACATATGAGCCCATTTAGAGTTACAGAAATTTGATGGTCAAACGAACCTCATTGTGGCGTTCCATTGACAATATTTATAAGCAATTAATTGAATTAAAACTTTTTACGCACACTTGTTTTAGGTGTAAGCTGGTAAAGCGAACGGAAGTTGAGAGGGAGATATAATAATATCTCCACGTGAAGATAGAAAGAGTTACGGTTCGTTTATTAATGAAGGGGCAAGAGAGATGGAGCAAAAGGAGTTTTACTTCAGCCGTGTGGTCAAAAGGACACAAATATTTATTTTTATGTTTCGTTATGATACAGGTGACTGAGTATCGTTTATAATCTATCTACACAACAAATTTAATTAAAATCGTTTCAGCCGTTTCAGCGCTAAAAAATAACATAATTATATGTGGGAGCTAGAATCTCTTTTAATAGTTGCTGAATTGTTTACGGTTGTATTTTTGGTCTGTGGTATTTTTATTCCATTTAAAAAGACTTGTAATTGACTAGTCACTCCCTGCCTCTGACGAGCCGTGCTTTGACATAAAAAGGCCGCGTACACTGTCGACAGATCAGAAGTTGCCCAGCTATGTACACGGCACTACCAAGTGCTCTGAACTGTCTTGTCTGTGTCAGATATGATAAGTTTGAATGTTGATATTTGACATTATTATGATTATGATAAAACAATTGATGGAATAATTATTTGATTATATTATTCAAATGTTGTTTCATTAATAAAAGTCGTATTTTGAAATGGATTTCAAATTATTTTAACTCACACACACCTATATAAGTATTGAATTTGCACTGCACTGCCGTGACTCAACATCAGGCCAATGACTAGGTTGTCTCATCATTTCATTTAAAAAATACAGATGTCTTTGGTAGTACCTAAGTCCATATCCAATTATCCAATGATTCGTGTTCCAATTATGTGTGACCTTAGCTGTTAGATAATTCGTGGCTGCATTGTTACAATCTTCGACATGGCGTGCATTTGTTGTTTAATGATATCACAAACCATTGCTGTATTCGTGGTCTTGATAGTTTTTAGTATAAATGATTGACGTGATGAACTAGTCGTTCACCTAATGTTACAGGACACGGCCACCCATAACAGAGCTATGACACATGGAACTCTAAAATATAAAGTTTCGTCTGACACTGCACTGTGCACATCATCTTAAGACATCAGTACAGTTTAGTAATTGGATTACTCGACTGTGAGATCTGATCATAAAGTCTCATTTGCCCAGTAATTTCACTTGCTACAATGCCCTTCTTACGAGAACATATAGTGCTTCTGCACTACTGCTTGGTGGCAGAATAACTGGCAAAGCGGTGGTACCTATCTAGACAAACTTTGCAGAAAAGTCCTATCACATAGTACTAGTACCTGATATTTCGCTATTACGTCCTTCGTTGCTTTAATCTTTCCGCGATATCTATTTTTCGACTTTTTTAACTTGGACTCCCCAAGTCGTGCTTTAAATTTTCACCCCCAAATTTCATATATAATATTACAGCACACACTACCCGTCCTCACATACCAATTCCATACAAAAAATAAACAATCCATATTCTCAGCTCAGGTGCACTATTCAAATAGAATGTGGGAGCAGAATTGATTGTAGGACCGTTTTCCATTTAGATATGGAAATTCAGACGGTGTGTATGACACCAGACTGCTCGTTACTGAAAAATGTTGGAGAGCTTGGCTTTTTTTGGGTTTTCTACTTTTGGGTATTGTTTGATGCGATGACGTTTTCGCTTGCGACAATTTCTACGAAAATGCTTTTTTAATTACATTTTGAGATTAATTTTTATTACATTTTGTACTAATCTACCAAATGTTGACGTTTGCGTATATACAACCAAAAGATGCACTGCCACTGCCGCGTTGATCCAACATTCCCTTAATTTAAAGGTCCTTTTGTAAAGTAATAAGAAAACTAAAATTGATGTTCATTATAAGTCCTAACTCATGTAAATACTTTGGCACTACAGCCACATTGCAGACCGATCGTGCGTCAGGGCTTGTAAAATTGTCTCTCTTTTATACACACTAAAACAGATTGTAACTACTATGATACATATATATATATATATATATTTATAATATATATATAGAATAAAATATAAAAAAAAATGTTTGTGTATTAGTATCTTTTGAATGTCTCAGAAAAAACCGACTGAAACAGGAGTTACGAAAATTTCTGTAATAAAGTCAATTTTATGTTTTCACAAGTGAATCTTTCAGCCGCAATATATATATATATAAATATATATTGCGGCTGAAAGATTAAATAAAGTCAATTTTATGTTTTCACAAGTGAATCTTTCAGCCGCAATATATATATAAATATATACAGGGAGTAACAAAAACCCTGTTATATCCGCGAGCTGCGTATCCAGTGTCAACTCAAGGTTGTAGTAATACTAGTTCTATTTAAATACGAGACATACAAAACTTACGTGTGCTTTTTATTAATACCTTTTATGCCGTCACTAAAAATGTTTACGACCTCAGATATTGACAACATAGGTACTTGCACCACCGACGCAGCCTGCTGCCTGTTGCCCGCACCCCGCACCGCCCGCCATGCTACGCTAAGTCTATTCACCGCGCATACCTACTGCGACGGAACTAGATGCCATTCCACAGATTACTTCTTATGCGTTTTCCATACGTTTATGTGCCCTATACCACATACCACAACGTTGTAGGATTGCGAGACCGTAACTTAATGACGTAAAAGGTCTCTTTGACCAATAGTGGTAAGCACACAAGTGCTGCGCGCCGTTCTGCCGCACTGACATATTCTAATCATTTTACGTCAAGCAAAGGCTAAACAATCGAATTCACGTGTGATTTTGTATTGTTAAGAAACAAGATAGGTACATCATTTTTAGCTCTTAAAAGAGCTTTCAAAAACACATCACACAAATGCTTCTACCAAGGCACATTAACATATTGTAGTATTCGTCGTTAGAATACGACATCACACTCGACACTAAATTCGCGACGATCAAACTGGAAACGACTAAATTGCATGAGAGAGCACGTGCGACTGAGTGTAAGCCGCGGGCCGCGCCGCGCCTATGCCGAGTGATGCCGCGCCGCCCGCGCACCCCATTTCCCCGTAGGCACAGCTGCAGGAGCGGCATCCTACAAAAGAGCCGACAAAGGCGGCTCCCGTTTGTCGGTTCCGCGTTTGCTCTTCCCTTAGTTACTTAGCTATTTAAAAATAGGCACGGCTTGTGTCATAAACATTTTTGGGAAATTGTATTATTTTTTTGTGTTTAGATACTGCGTGTAACTTCAGATACGTATAACTTAGGTATTGTTAGACATTTTTATATGACTACTTGTAATGATCTGTACACATACTTCATTTATTTAACAGGGTTTTTGTTACTCCCTGTATAAATATAAATATATATAAATATAAATATAAATATATATATATATATATATATATATATATATATATTGCGGCTGAAAGATTCACTTGTGAAAACATAAAATTGACTTTATTACAGAAATTTTCGTAACTCCTGTTTCAGTCGGTTTTTTCTGAGACATTCAAAAGATACTAATACACAAACATTTTTTTTTATATTTTATTCTTTTTTTATTTACTTTGATGGGAAAAATTAAGAAACAGTTAAATAGCCCTCGTTAAGTATATATTCCCATCGCTACCACTATTAGTAAGGACATTGGGAAAGCTTGTAAAAAGGATTTAATATTTGGTCACGAATCTAAAGTCACAACGGACAAGAGCCAATCTCATAACTTATCCTCTATTTTAATTATAATCATAGAGTTACCTACATTATAATCATAGCTGAAGGCTACGGAATAGGTATGTAAACATTATGGCAATGTTGTAATCATGGTATGTTTTGCTCATGAACTCCGCAAACAAGTAGGAACATTGTGGCCGCCCCTTGAATTTCCGAAACTCGTTCGCCTTAAGGCGGAACATTCTTTAAATTTCAAATTTCTAGGATTAGCGGTTAGTGGATAGGCTAAATGAGTTAGCGAGGGACGGGAAACTTAGTTCAAATATTTTCGTTGAAGCCGTACTCGCGTTAGTA
Source organism: Ennomos fuscantarius (assembly GCA_905220475.3). Classification (NCBI taxonomy): domain Eukaryota; kingdom Metazoa; phylum Arthropoda; class Insecta; order Lepidoptera; family Geometridae; genus Ennomos; species Ennomos fuscantarius. The sequence goes on along the minus strand of HG992037.1, from coordinate 6,789,492 downwards.
ACTTAACATGGTAGATTAGTTGCTGAACAGAGTTCCAAAGTTCCTATCATTACTTAATTAGCATCACTTGGCTAGCAATTTGCTGTCGACCTATTTATAGTATAAATATTTTATATCCGGTCTGAAGGGCACTGTAGCTAGTGAAATTACTGAGTAATGAGTATTTATGATCTGACATCCGTTCAGTAATCTTATTTCCAAACTGCTGATGTCTCAAGATGACGTGCGCAGTGCAGTGTCATGCGAAACTTGACATTAGTCGAGAAGTCCGAGTGACACTGCAACTGTTATGGAGGCCGTGTTACTTAGCATCAGGTGAACGACTGTGTGACGTCATTCATTAATATAAAAATACTTTTTAAATTACCTTGTACTTAATAGATTTCAAAGAGGATTCCCCCTCATAAAGGCCTCTATTTTTGACTAAAATAGGCTGATGATGTTGTTGAACTCACTAATTAGTATTACAATTGATATTTCAGAAAGATATTTCATCAACACATCGGCTAATGCAGACATGAGTTGAACATATTTATAATGCCAAGCTGTGGTTGCAAGTATGATTTTCATTCTGATGATAACCCCTAGTTCAAAAAGTTGAAGGCCGCGGATTCAAATTTTTGCACGATTTGTTGTATAAAAACCGTTATAAAGGTCCTCATATTATGTTCTTGCTTTTGATTCACCATTGATTTAACCAAAAATTTTTTTTTTCAATCATGAATCTTTGAACTATGCATATTATTAGGCATGTATTTTTAACAATACAAATGTTTATAATTAATTGTGATTATGAACAAAGTGCTTTTGTTATGAGATAGGTGGTTATTTTAGATAAAAGGCTGTATTATATTAACTGTTTTATCCGCCTAAAAAAAAAAATAACCATCTATCTTCAAACAAAAACTCCGTGCTCATAATTATAATCACAGTTCAAAAATACTCAACACCTAAAACCTTGCGCACACCAATGGAACAAAACGCTGTCCAGGGATTTCACTTGTTGTTCCCCAGTTACCATCGGCCGGCGCGCCGTCCTAATTAGTTCATCAGATAATTTAGTTTGCAGTGCTCGTTACCGCTGGAGTGGACTGGCTAATGCAGCCTGAGCCTATAATCTAATTATTCGACGTGACAAATACTATACAAGTATCTATACTTACGTATAGCTTGATTAAAGCAGATACTCAAGGTTTTTTAAGAAAGCCCTATCTTCGAGGAAAATTATTGCTATGCAAATAATATACAGTGGGTATTTTAGATGCACATTTTGCGAATAAAATGCCCTATGCTGTAATGATAACAAAATTTAACATAAAGATATTGAGTTAATGGAAATATTTTACAGAGCTTCATTTCTTAATGAGAAGTAAAAAGGACTTAAGTATGTACTATAGCTTAGGACATTTAACTCTTTATTGCTCTCCGTAAGCGTATTGATTAAGTCAAATATTTGAGATCAATGATCTTAAGCTCTCTTTGGCTTCCTTTAAAAAATAGGTTCTCTTACCTAGTTTCCTATTTAGTTATTTCAAATTATAAAGTAGGTATGACTAATTTTCAAGTTGCTTGTTGATACCGATGCTGTTAATATGATAGAATTTTGTTTGTGAGTAAAGAACAAAAAATGCAATCGCTTGAAAATTTATCGTTGTAAAAATTAGTGATACTATTATTATTTTTGTTTTTAATGAATCCCATTTAATCCCAATATTAACATTTATATAAAGCTGCCAAGCAGTTTTACCCGCTATTAACTTGTATTTCAGCGACCCTAAAACATTGCCAACAGACAATATTTCACTTTTATAATAATTATTATGAGGGTTACCTACTTAGCACAATGAACCTCTTCTAGATATAAATATTTATAGAGTTCATCGTATTCAAATCATTATTCTCGAAAATATTTACCAAGAAACCTTGGAGGTTAATTTTGTCTCTTTTATTAAGTACTTATTTTTAGCATAAATTGTCGTGATACAAAAAAAAATAATAGTTAGTTCGGTGAAAGAAACCGAACCGATTTTGAGTCGACCGGGGAAAGTGGTTCCCACCTACTAAATCACGAACAAGTTATATTAAAAAGGAAAAGTAAGGAGGATGCTCACGGATAGAGCCAACGGCTTCACACCGGACCTTTGGTTTCAAGGACCGTCCTGGTGGTGCACTCACCGTGCCGCCTGCCCTACCTAACTTGGTCAGCTAGTTTGCTTGGGACTGTCAATTGGTGGAGAAAGTGAAACTAAAGTGAATTTAGTACAACTCAATATTTACTCAAAAAACACACAAGTAGAAATATCTTATGCAAAACAAAAGTCTACAAAAATAGTAATAACACTAGGCCGCAGTTAAAGTCTGTAAACCTAATATGATAACGCTAATCCCGGGACGCTCAGTGACGACTAACGGGGAGAAATTAAAAAAAACGCACGGGGGGGCGTAAAAAGTTCACATCGGAAATTAAGAAAATGACACGCTCACTCAATCACGGCGGAGGTGTCGTTTCGCGGGAGCCAGCCGTCGCTGGACTACCACCGCGAAACAAAAAATAAATCTTCAACACGAAGGAAAATATGTGGCCATCTTGGTTAGGCCACCAGTCGACGTCGTCACGGGCGGATATGGGCGATCCGTCCTGTCGCTCCCCACACCCGGGGCTCTTGACGCGACTTCGTAAAAATGAGCCAGCAGCTACTCCTGCGCCATGCCGACCGTAGGAACGGCGGCCTCAAAGAAAACCCTCAGCGCACATCCATGTGGGTGCGGTTTTTTTAAAAGGTGCGCAGGAGCGGCGAACGCGTGCACTCCGTGGGCGCGCGCCTCGCTGACTGTCGTGGCGATTGGTTCGCGGCACGATTCTGCTGGGCGCGGTCCGCGCTTATCGCGTCTTCTCGCCTCCACGTAGTATGGCTCTCTCTCATATATACAATCAATAACCTATATTTTTTAACTATTTTAATCTTATTTAATTACAAGTACATTACAAAACTAAGAGGAATTTTCTGATCATTTATATACAAATACGTCCAAGAATGGTTCAGTAATTGTTGTGATATTTGGTTGGAAAAAACCGACAAGAAGCTAATGATAACAAGTATGTACTTTTGGTAAATTACAAGTCCCACAGACTACTACGAGTATGAAATGAAATTACTGAATCGTTATTAAGCTGTTTCTGATAAATGTTTGCCAGTAGGACCCGTACTTTAAACAAACGAAAACATGACTGTCAGGTTCCTTGTCCAAAATAGTTGCATCAAAATCTTATAGAAATACTTTAAATCATTTTGTAATTCATCAGCCTTGGGAAACCTTAAGGTACCTAGTAAGTATTTATTCTACTATCCAAATGATAGGGCTAATGGTAAAGCTATAATTAAGAATAATTATTTTTCATATCACAAAGTGCCTGGCCTTCTTAATGCGGGGTCAGAGCAGTACGAAAACGTTGCTATTGCGAAAGTGTCAGGAGAAGCCGACTATAATTAATAGAAAAAGTAGCTACACGCTACAAAATGTAAAGGAATAGGTATAGAAATAATTATGTTTTTCAGAAATAACAACTTTGTTAATATAATTATTTGGTATTGAATATTAATTGTTTTGAATAGTTGACCTACCCTGGATTAAGATAGGTTTGTCTATTTGTCCCATAGGATTTTTTTTCTTATCCTACCCAACATCAGTTTCATTATCCTACTAATATTATAAATGCGAAAGTTTGTATGTATGTACGTTTGTTACTCTTTCACGCAGAAATTACTGAACGGACTTAGATGAAATTTTAACACTGATAGTTTATAACCTGAAATAACACTGCGGGGCGAATTAGGAATAAATATAAATTTGTTTAATTTTATTAGATTTAAAATAAAAAAACTCCTCTTAAATACGTTCATGACGTAAATCCTCTAGTAGCTCTTCTGTGTCATATGGGTCAGCTGGGTGGGTGGCCGGCGTTGGCAGCACTTGAATCAAAATTTCTCAGTCCCTATTGATTTTAAAACATTTACAAATCAAAACTGACCTACTTTGTTTATTGTACCAAAGGCGAGGTAGCTCATACTTGTAATATGATATACGTTTAGAAACCATGAACTGTTTTGTACTTTGGGGTTTTTATGTCAACAAGTAAGGAGTGGGTAGTTTGATTAAAATAAATAACAACGTATTTTTAGAAATGACTTTAATCCTTCCTTTTACCTGGAAATAGTTACAGACTTTAAAAATCTTAGTCTAAAGTTTATTTACAACTGATAGATACAATATTACAGTTACAACCTTATTTTTTAATAATTTACACAGTGACATTAATTTATTGTTAATTTCTAGAAGTCCGTTGAGGTACATTTCTTGAACCTTTATTTATTTTTACAACCTATATCACATTTTTTGGAATTAATATCTACAATACTTTCAATAAGCAAAGATTTTATGAAGTCATTGTTATGAATAATGTAATAAATACCAGAACTGATTTTACTGATTATTATTAGTAATCTATTGAAGTGAGACAATGAAAAAAGCTCATTATCAGAGAAAGCTTGTACGCGACATGGCACTCAGTTTTTTTTTTTTTTATATGAGTGAATGATGTGACGAGCTAGTCGTCTACCCGATGTTAAGCAACACGGCCGCCCATAACAGAACAGTGTCACTCGGAACCCCAAAAGACAGTTTCACGCGACACTGCACTGCGCACATCATCCAGAGACATCAGCACAGACTGGTAATAAAATTACTCGACTGTGAGATCAGATCATAAAGTCTCATTTGCCCAGTAATTTCACTAGCTACAGTGCCCTTCAAACTATGATTTTGAATAGTCGTTATTGACAAGATTTTAAGGTAATTTCAGTTATCAATACTGGAGTGATGAATCTTGTGGTTATTATTATTGTGATGTAAGTAAGGAATGTGATTAAATAATTCTACTTTAATTAATCAATAGGGTGTGTCCCGCAATGGTTTACCAGAAATTCAATGAAAACTAATCTTAAAAATATCTGTCCTTTATGTTTATAGTTTGAATTTATTATTTTCGTTTGTTTAAATATATTATATTTTATCAGTTGTCATTAATATTGCAAATGCTCTTCTAGACTGCTACTGTCTTAAACATTTTTAACAAGTCGCAATAAAAAAATATTTTAAATAACGGATGAGCATTTTCCATTTAAGTTTTTATGGTATTGAGATTTTGTGAACAAACCTGTTTATGGTCTTTATCTATAATCACAACTAAAATTACCTACTTAGTATTAAATATTATGAACTTTACATTTCTTAAATCGAAAATGATCGTAGGTATTCTGTATCATAAAATCGTATTGTCAAGCGTTTTATTTACAATGTTAGATATGTTATTTGATGAGATTCAAAAACTTACTGAGATTTGGATGTAATGTATAGATACATGTTTTGAATTTACACTAATTCTTATAAATTATTTACATTTTAACTACATACTTTTTTTTTAAATAGACACAATCAATAAACTGTTTTAAAAAACAATAATTGCACGTTTACTACACTTTTGTTGGTTTATTAATATAAATTATGACATAGCCTGTATATAAAAAAAAACAACAATACACTCAACAACAGAACTTAAACACTGATTAAAGAATAAAATACCATCTAATCCACTGTCATTGCATTAAGCCATTTTAACTTTAGATAATAATCTCCTTGATAAACGCAACGCCAAAAAATAGGCACTTACGCCGGATTCAGTCTTTGATCTAACTGTACACAGAACACAGCTTACGACCAATACTATTTTCGGATTAGGACCGTCCGAGCTACACTGTCGTTTCTAACAAGTCCGGAGAGGGTCAACAAAATCCATCTTTTAGGTCTGGATAACCTAGATCGGGCATTCTCCGCGATCCAGTTCCTCGAGTGTTATCGACGCGCATGCCTCGTCCCGCCCGCCCTAGGCTAGCGTATCTCGTATCCGCGAGCTTATCCCTTTGTGCCACTTCATCATAATATCTCGCGTCATTCAACCCCGCACTATACTTTTGGCTGAGACTGTACTTATCTATCGTCGCGTATTTTTGCACGGTGGCGTATTGCTGCGTCGATTCTGGCACGCCGCCGTTTTGTTTAGCTCTGTCAAATGGGTGCTCTTCTTGAGGCAGTGCACCATCAAGTCTCGCCTTAAACTCTTTGTCTTTTCTTCTGTGTCGTTTGCATGCGCAGAGAGCTACAGCTACTGCGCAAATTAGTAACCCAGCGCCTGCTGCAGCTGCCACATATGGCGGAGGCAATGATATCCTAAATGAGCAGTTGGAGTCATCTTCATCGTACCCTGAAGGACAGTGTGGACTCCCGTCGCACCATAATGCGATCGGGATACATGCGTTGAGCTCTGGACACCTATGAGAATTTTTTTGTAAGAATTTGCTTATATCAAATTTTAAAGGTATGTTTTATTAGATTGAAAACTAGTTACTTTTTAAAGATAAACTGATCAGACGTTTAAATTTACTTTGAGGGAAAAAGTGTGTGATGCCAACAACACAAAATAAATAAGGAGATTTTTGAAAGTTTAGTTTAAATAACTCACCTGTATCGACAGTCAGCAACCGCTGCAGGCAAAATTGTAGTTTCAGGATCATGTTCAAAAGAAGGCTTCTTCATAATTTCTATCCATTTAATAGAATAATCGGCTTGCTCGTGTTGAAGAAAATCAATAACATAGCTTTTCGCATGTGGTTTCAACGAAGTCTCCAGCGCAGTATCCGTCTTCCATCCAGGGGAATACAGTTCAATGAAGCTTGATCCGTTAGGGCATACCTGCCGATACCGCGATGTATCACGAGCTTGGTATATAAATAATCTGTTTGGAGTTGAACAAAAAGGCGAAGAATTCACCATTTCGTAGCCAGGAATTTTAACGTAAAGATATCTTCCTTGAACAGGTACGACGTCATCGCCTCCAGGCTCAATCAACCACGGTCGGTGTACACATGCCACTTCTGCTCTAACACTCTCTGAAATGACGTTTCTATCGCCAACTATTTCTGGAACGATTGACGTTTGCCGTTTATCAAATAATCTGATTTCTCCGCTACTTCCTCTCAATCTTCGTTCTCCCCATCCGCTAGAGCAGATAGTTTCATCGCCGGGTCCAGTCGGCACAAATTTGTATTCGCCTTCGAAAGCAAAATCATCGTAATCTTCCGTTATATTCATCATAGTAACAGTAAAGTTTACTTCGACGACAGGGGCCGTCAACGTGTGTATATTCACGGGCTCTGATCGATTGGTACAAATACAATCCCTTTGTATAGGCACTCCAGCCCAAGGATACTCGGTAATAATGATTTGGGCGAGCCCTTCGCCACCGATGGTCCTTTTCGCAGGCCTATCGCATTTCCACCGACTGGTTCGGGAATCTTTGTGTGTGCTACAATGCTTGTTTCCGAAATAAGTGCTCGTGAAGGTCAGTTGGACTTTCTCGCCTGGCTTTGCTTCGAATCTGCGGAGAAATAGGAATCTTAACAAATAGGACAGAACAAAACGTTTGGCAAAATAGCCACTGATGGATTTTGCTATTGAGAAAGGATCCTTTTCTTCAATCAGTATAAAAAGAACCTTATAGGCAATCGGTTTTGATTGTCTCATTCACTAGATAAATCTAGGATACGCTGTTTACTTTTATAAATGTATATCATTGATATATAACGGCCAATGATCAAATTTAGGTATTTTAAGACCAGTGATTTTCTGAGAATATGGAATTAAGTTTTATTAGGTTTCTGATGTTACGGGTTCAGTTATTACGAGATAAAAATATTTTGGATCTGTTTTACTGTGATTAGGTTCTAACAACTCGAATACTCACATATAAATATGTTGAATTTTTTTTTAACATAGACAGACAAACAAGCAGACGGCCCGCCTGATGGTAAGCAGTTACCGTCGGCTATAAACACCTGCAACACCGGGGGCGCTGCCAAGGCGTTGCCTACCTTTTAAGACTCTATTTACCCGACGTTTGAAGTGCCCCATGTTGTAGCTCAGCGGAAATACCTCAGATGGTAGCTCATACCACAACTTGCAGGTGTGTGGAAAATAACCTAATTACGATACTTTGAAAATAATTTACCTCCACCTGTTTGGTTATTCTGCATAACAGATTTTACTCATAAATACAAACTAGCTCCAGTAAATCACTTCTTACCTCAAAACACAAGTGAGATTTTGGGCGCCGCCTCTCCCGTAGTAAAATATTGCTCGAGGCGCTTGGAACCTTCCAGAATAAGTTTGGGGCGACTTGAATACTCTGTCGCACGCTGATTGGGAATCCACTAGCGGCTGTCCTTGTTCAGAGACGTCGACAAATTCATAACGGAGGACGAATGAGACAGGGTAGAGGGCTGAGCCTTGTCGGAGCTCCTGTGGAGGAACAAATGGTTACATATCGGACAAAACTACCCAAAATTATGAAACTTAATAGAACTACTAATTTGAATTAAATTCAAAATTCTAATAACCAATGCAAAGATGTGTGTTCGTTCCCTCTTCATACCGCAACGGATGAATGGGAATCAAATAAATATTCAATAGAGTTAATTATATGCTGCTTTCTTATATAGGATAAATTGTATTCGTAGGCGAAACCACGGGCTGCTGCTAGTATAAACATCAAACTATAAATCTACTTAATACAAAAAGTGAATACAAAAATTGCTTTAAAATCCATCATGTCTGTAATTTCTTTTTAATAAGTGAATGACATGACGTACTAGTCGTTTGCCTGATGTTAAGCAACACGGCTGTCCAGTGTACATATCAGTTGCAGTGTCACTCGGAATTCTAAAGTATATAATTTCACGTGACACTGCACTGCACAGGTCACCCTGAGACATCAGCACAGCTTAATAATGAGATAACTAGACTGAGAAATTATGTCATATAGTCCCATTTACTAATAGTAATACGTTATAAAAATATTTAATAATAGCTTCTACCCGCGGCTTTGCCCGCGTGGCCTATAGGAAACGAAGAAGAACATTTTTCATAGATGATTCAAACACTCTTAGGGATGGAATTTCGAAAAACCCGTCTTTAGTGAACCTACACTTTACAAAGAACACACTTTCCAAATTTCAAGTCTCTAAGACTAGCGGTTTAGGCTCTGCGTATATTTATATATATATATATATATATATATATCCTCTATATCTATATATATATACATATATAGTTGTGTCTCGCGGTTTCACCCGCGGATAAAAAGTATTTTATTGCTCATCCCACGGGAAGACTTCACTTTTCCGGAATAAAATGTAGCCTATATGTCAATTCACTATATAAGCTATCTTGGTATCAAATTTCATGCAAATCCATTCAGCCGTTTGAGCGTGAAGGAGTAACAAACATAAACACAAACACACATACCAACTTTCGCCTTTATTATATTAGTGTGATAAGTCAGTCGGTCAGTCTGGACTTTTTAATTTTATATATAGATAAGATTGAATTTTCAGTTTTATAGTGCTAACAAACACCACTGAAAAGCTTTATGGGACATAGAAAGTCTGTTTTATATTAAGTCAGCGCGCTGTAGTAAAACTTCAAATATTTAGTTAGTAACTTGCTTCGGTCCTTCCCGTTGAATTTAATATTGAATAATAAAGCAGTTCTGAACTAGTGACTTTAACAACTTGGTTAAGACCAACTTATGGGCAGGTTTCCCATACTAACTCGCCCACATTCTGCTTCTTGTACAACTGCGTAGAATACTAATGTTGATAATGATATTGTGGTTATATCGTTATAGTTTTATTCATTGATTTATTACTACACTAGTTGTGCTCCGCGGTTTCACCCGCGGTTAAAAGGTATTTTAAATATTTGCTCATCCCACGAGAAAATTTCACTTTTCTGGGATAAAATGTATTCTTTATAATAATCCAGTGTATAAGCTATTTTGGTACCGAATTTAATCCAAATCCATTTAGCCGTTTGAGCGTGAAGGAGTCACAAACATACACACATATACACATATAATATTAGTGTGATTTACTAGAAACATTGTTGTAAATGAACATTATGTTCTTATTATTTCATCAATTTTTCATAGCATGAATGTAGTCAAACTAATATTCCAAAAATGCCCACAAGTGGGATCCTTGCTTAGTCTTTTGTCTCCCACTTTTGACGGCTAAGCACCTTGAGCACCTGCCCTCCCACTCGGTGACTTTTTAAAGGTCGGTAAAGATCAGCATTAGACCGTTAAAAAAAGTTTTCAGTGCTAAATAAGTATAAAATAAGTCGATTTTTTCTGAATGTATTTTATTAAGGAGAATTATTTATTTGACTAAAATTATTAATCCGCTGAAAGTTAAGTAAAATGCGAGTTGTAAACCACCACTGAGTTTCAAAGTGGCCAAAATAAATCTAATTACTTAACTCCGTAGAGGCTCTACGCAGGAGGTATTCCACGCAGTATATACTCTACGCAGTAAGTGTCTACTATGTGTCAAGGCTGCATTGTAGTTGTATTCGTAGCGGGCTCTACTACGGCTCTACAAAACGTAGTTACGATATGTCATTTTTCAACTCAACCAAACTCCACTATCCCAAAATTTATGGCGATAACGTCCAACATCCTGACGTCACCGTGTTAAGCTCAGTTGGCCAAAATATAATCATTTAGCAAAACATTTTAACAAATCCAGTTTATGTATTAATTTGCTTATGTATAGTTATATACGCTCACCTTCCACTTAACCAGAAATAAAGTAAGTAAATCAGGAAATATTTTTATTTCTTCCGTATTTCCCGAAAACGACAACCTTGGAGTCTTCAAGTCGATAATGAGCAGGTATTTTCTAGCCAAGCGTGTTACATCTTAGTACGCGTCGTCACTTACCGTCAAATGCAACAGTGATTAAGGCAAGCCAAATAACCAATTTAAAAAAAATCAAATTCGTATAACGCATTTTTTTAAGCCGGCATTAACGCATTTTTTTAAGCCGGCATTTGCTCGCAGCCTTCCTATATGAAGTAAAAGATTAGATACTAAAATACTGTACATATCTCAATCAATATCAGCTTTTCAACATCACAACGTGGTTAGATAAGATCAAATATTAAATTAAGATTTTCGAGCTACAAACACTGAGAACTGTACCCAAACTAGAAAAGTTATTTCTAAGCCTGAAGTTAACAAAGGAATAACTATTTGACAAAAATTCGTAAAACAAAGACTACAGCCTCATGACCCATTATTAACTTTTAACTGACAGACTGTATGGAGCAAGTTGTTTGCACTTAAATGACTAGATGTGTATCGATTTTTCTATCATGTTCTATAAATCACTAATTTTCCTGCAGAAACTCTTAATAATCCGGAATTAAAAGTATCCTATGTGGATCTGAGTTAAGTAATCAATCTGCGTGCATAATTTATTCTAAATCAGTTGGGCCGTTTTTATGTAAATCCACACAAACAAACTGACGTTTTATTAGTACGGATATAGTATAGATTAGTAATACATGTTAGATATACATGTACATGTAAGAAAAGAAGTGTTGATGATATTTGATCTAGTCTTAATAAAGAAAGTTGGGAGAAAGGTCACAGAAATGACAATGGAAATAAAATGGCCGAAATCCCGTGGGTAAGGAATGTCAGGATCGAAGGGAATACTTTAAAAGTGAAAAAGGGTTTTTTATGTCGATAAAATGTTATTTTGCTAAAAATGACTAAATTTTTATTTCAAGGATAACTTTTATTAATATTTTTAATACCTATATTAGAAATACTAATAGAAACAGTAAATAAAATTGCGTATAAATATGCAATTAATTTTAATCCTTTTTTTAAATTTTCATGTGTATTAATATGTTTCCGCCATTACCGCTTAACCACCGCATAACCAACCACATGTACTAAATAATTCCATCGTTAACATCTCATATGTGAGGAAACCATGCGATTTCTTTCCACATTTATCATGGGAACAGCCAAAGAGTACGCTACTAAGAGTACTGTATTTTCTGAGAACTACACAATCTAGGAGTCTTCAAATTGAGAGCAAACAGGTATCTTCTAGGCAAGAGTAATTACATCCTAGACCGCATCGTCACTCAACATCAGTTGAGATAATAGTCAAACCCAAGTCTATCAAATAATAAGAAAAAATTACCTGAATTCGAAAAATCAATTGTGTTATGATAGCGTAATGTACCTCTAAATAATAAAGTAAATACATAGTACATCTAAAATTCTACCGCACTACCAGAAATATATAAGCAAGGCTTAGACAGACGTTAAACGTGTGTTTAACAATACAAAATACCAGTTTAACACTAGTTTAAGGCTTGTTTAAATGTTTTGTGGTTAATCCTCTAATGTTTGTCTTGAATAATTGATGATCGATTTTAATTAATCAATGCTTTACATTTTTGATCGTACATGTACCCTATTCTAAGTTACCAAACTCTTCATTCAAAGGAGGTTATAATATAACGTTGGTATAATAAGTTCTATATTTAAAATTAATAAGAATAGATTCCGACCAATTCCACGAACGTCCAAAACTCATTTCCTCGCTAAGATTGCACAAAGAAGGTGACCGCACTACCGCTACCCACGAACCGCTAACGCAGAAGGACAACCGTGAAATTTCCTCGGGAACAGTCAGTTTCAGTTATTAGTTCTACAGAAGGCGTACGTGATACGTTTACCAGTCAGTTATGCTACTGTTATGAAATTCATGGCCATTCTTTCTTTGACTTTTAGGATATATGCTTCGTCGTTGAAAAATACCGGTGATTTTTAAACAAATATTTATGCCAATGTTGATTTGTTTTTCGAATACTCGTGTACTAGTACAATATACTTTTTAATAAAAAAAGGGAGTTAGGGTATGAAAATAGGCGTTTGTATAAATGTTATATCTCGCATCGTTTAATATTATTAATTGTTCAGGAAGCGCACGAAAATAATAACTGGAAAAATAGTAGTAGTAAAGTGTAATTTTAACGAATGTCCAAAACGACGTGAAAACAATAATTTTCTCCACGGATATCCTAATAGCGTATATATGGGTATATATAATAGTAGTATAGTATATAAAAGTATATAAAAGTACTATATGCGCTGAGCTGGTGCATGACGGCCTGAAAATTACGACTCACAAATTTTATCGAATTACGATGAAAATTTTGTAAAAGTATTTAGTAAACTATCCACCGCACTAGTACTCTAGAGCACCTTATTACAACACTGGTGTGAAAATAAAAACTAAAAAATATCGACCGTGTCGGTGTTCTTGCATACGTGAGTACTCGTCGAAATGGAACTTAAATATTTGCCGCTGTAATTAGTCGAGCTTTGACACAGATTGTTTGTAGCGCGGAAGTAGTTTGTAAATCTTTAAAGCGGTGGGAACATGTGTTGATTTTAAAGCTGTATCTAAAGTGAAGTCTGCTATTTGCTTGTATTATAACTATGGTTATGTGATATTTTAGAAAGAATATGAAATGAAAAACGTAAGTCTATCTAATACCAAAAAAGAGGTAAGGAAGACATTTTTGTAATTTTGTGTGATACCAAATTTGGTAAATTTTAGTTTATAAAACTTAGGTTACATTCTTAAATTAAAATCTCTCCGTAACGAAATACGTTGCTGTTTTTGTACATCACAGAATTTATACAGATTTTAACTGGCCCGATAGCTCAGTTGATAGTAACTCTGACTTCGGAACTGTAGATAGTGGGTTAGATTTCGATCGTCGACCCAGGACAAACATATGTGTGATAAACATCAATATTTGTTTTATGTCTGGTTACTATACTGTACGAGCTTCTGCCTGCAGCTTCGCCTGCGGCGTGGCCTATGGATATATAATTCAACCACCCATTTTACCCTCTTAAGGGTGGAATTTTGAAAAATCCTTTCTTAGCTATATGCCTACGTCATAACATCTAACTGCATTCCAAATTTCAGCCCGATCCTTCCAGTTGTTTGGGCTGTGCATTGATAGATCACTATATTAGTCAGTCAATCAGTCTCACCTTTGAGTTTTATATATTTAGATTATATGTATAGTATTTACAAACAAAAAGTATCTAAGTATTGTATCAGTTATCTGGTGCCCTTAGTACAGCTTTGCTTATTTTGGGGCTAGATGACGTTATGTGAAATATCCACATATATAATATTCATTTATTTATAACATGCGTTTAAAAACATAACCTCGTGGATACTACCTTGAAAATTTATTCACATTTACAATTTTACATGAACATAGCTTAAATATTAGATTCTATTTTTTATTTTGTATTTTACTTATTTTTATTTCAATAATCGTTAATACAAAACTAAACTAGACTTAAAAACTAAACTATACCTAAGAACTTTAAAAAAATTAAAACTAAAAATTTAAAATATTAGCCACGTTGAATGGCAATGCTTATTTTTTGTGCAAAATAAAAACAAATCTAACGGGTAAAAATAATTATAGTGAAAATCAATCGCCAAGGGACTCATTATCATCATGGAAGATGGCCGATATTATAATGACAGTAATAACAAAACACGATAAACAAATTAAATGACCTGGAAAAACAACTCAAACATACAACCATAATGACCTACGCTTACGTTGTTTTGCTGCTACGCAAATCAGGTGGTTGGTTGTGATTTTTGATCATAATCATAATAATCATAATCAATCATTTATTTGCTAGGATACACACATCAAATACATTTCAGATTAAAGGTAATGTCACAGTCACTGTACCCGGCCCGCAAGCAGGCGTGCTAATATTTATATAAATTAATTGAAATTCAAATTGATATTATTATTATTATTACATGTCAATTATTTTAATTAAAATGATCACTGTTATAACTTAATACCTACTTAAAATTTAAAAACTCTTGTTGCTGTAAAAACACTTGTCGATCAGCCAACTATACAAACATCTTTTAAATATGTTTCCCTGCAGTATCTTAATATTATCCGGCAACTTATTATACGCTAATATACTCATATTAACTACGTTCTTCTTATAAATGTCTTTATGATAGGGAGGTTGATAAAGTTGATGCATGAACGTAGAGCGCTTCTGTCTAGGCATAATTTCATTTCGCTTAACAAAATATTGTGGGTGGCTTTTTGCAAACATACACAAATCCTTAATATACATGGAAGAGGTAGAATATTACAACTAATACATACCTGTAAGATAGTTAGCGCGTCGCCAGTTGTGATGTAGCTCTCAGAAGGAGCGCAGGGTCGAGTAGCCCGGGTGGCGTTGGAAAGAAGCGCGTGGTCGCAAAGTCGAGGTGATTCTTCGCGGCAGAAAGATCCTAATAAGGATTTCTTGTCTTTCATCTCCAACTATACAAAAATTTTCAAAAATTAATTAATTTGTTGCAAATAACACCATGTTCTGGGCAGGAAGTGAATAATAAAATGGATTTGGCATTACAATACACACTGTTACACAGGTTATACTCGTTTTCCTTCCATTCACTGCCCCCATCTCTCCTAAAGAATATCTTCTATTTCTTCTGAAGAGAAGACACATATTATTTTTTCTAATTTCAATACTTCTTCTTATTTTGAATACTTTGAACAAGCCTATAAAATAGATTGCGCGGCCGCACCGCGCCTATTTATTCCAATGTAAATGATAAAACCTACGCTTCCTAGATGAACACTAATGCCGTTTTATTCAATAACACATTTTTTTTTTTGTTATTTCAATGGAGTTCACGGTACTCATTTAGTCTGGAATTCTACTGCATTTAATATTACAGGAACAGGTAAGTACATTTTATTTAAGTGCTACCTATTAACTAACAAAACGTTTTCCTCTAAGAGGTTTATTCGACGTTCAATGCCTAAGTCCAAAATACTCAACGAAATGAATACAATAGCGGCAAGTAAATAGAGCTAATGGTATTGAATAAATAATTCATCCCATTCAAATAATACTACCTACTTACACCCTATCTGGTAGGCAAACGGAAAAACTTCTCTGATTAAAGTGCCAACAAAAAAATGGTGAAGTGGAAGCTGCAATTTTGAAAGAGGGTGCTGAATAAAGTGACCTAAATGTATTTATTTGATATTTAATGAATTGAGATGTCCAAAATTTTAAAAATTAAATCAATATATGGATATATATACCCAACTACAAGACCATATATTTATTTAAATATAAAATTCTAGTTTAAGTATAAATGTAATAAAAATAAAATAATAGCAAGTCCACGTGCTTAAATAATTATTGTGAGAAACATGATAGAAGCTCAAGCAACTTTCTGAAAGGAAAGTTTAAAAACAAATACTAGAACAAAAGACAACCGAATCTGCTATAAAAAAATTACCTACGGTTATACCAAACCAA
This sequence comes from Ennomos fuscantarius, assembly GCA_905220475.3. Lineage (NCBI taxonomy): Eukaryota > Metazoa > Arthropoda > Insecta > Lepidoptera > Geometridae > Ennomos > Ennomos fuscantarius. Next base: position 6,773,099 of record HG992037.1, on the reverse strand, counting down.
TACAAAGGTTTGGCTTTCAATAAAACACACAGCGTACCCTAAAAATAAGTTAAACTTGAACCGCTTATCCATTCTTAATGCAAGCTGAAGTCCAGATGAATGAAACGAAACACCGCAGTGCAGTCGGTTGGGAACCGGCAAAAGTGCTCAGACACATTAAAGAAAATTAATGTTTGGCTGCCGACGTCGAGTGGGGGGCTCTAAGGTACTTGGCAAAGTGAAATGGCACGAATAAACCCGGTGCGAACGCCCAATTCTATATCAGTTCTTGTATCGTCACATTAGTCGTTGAAAAGTTTCACCACGTACGCCAAACTTGATACCCACTTTATTACTTGCTCGAGAAAGGTCGCCGTAAAATTTTATGGTTAGAGATGCAGATTGTCCGGAATACGACGACACCGGTGGATTTCGTGACGTACCACAATTAAATACAATTGGATAGCAGTCATAGAAATGTTATAGTGTTCATTATATTTCTGTTAGTTATATCATATATTGTTTTTTATTTATACGCATTAGCATCTTCTAAAAAATATAAATGTATGACGTGTCAAAATAAGTACAATTAGAACCAAATTTAATAGTATCTCTGCTGTTTAAATTAGAAATAAATGTTAAATAATGAGAGTTATTATTAATAGTACCAATTTATTTGTATATAAATGTTCCTATTAATACAGATTTACGGCCATTTCTGATTTGTGATGTTTGTTATTCGGCATAGCCGCTATCATCTACATCTCTGCCGTACATTTATCTTCTGATTCAACGTGCGATAACGATTTAAATATTTTATATCTATTGCGAGAACGCCAAGAAACTGCACCAATAACTAAGGAAGTTAGACAATAACAGTTTAAATAGATTTACTACCCTATTTGGAACACCAAATAAGAACATAATTCCTAGTTATAGTTTTTTAAATAACAACATTATTAGAAATCGGATTGGTTTTGTCACGGGGCCGCTTGAAATGAGGATCGTGATCGGCCTGTTGATTTTATACTGTCGTATATATTTTATATTTATATATATATTTTATATATGTCGTGACTTTTGGTTATTTTTATACAATTTGATATCGGTTCACAGATTGTGGCACGGTTTTATAAAACAGACCATGTACATTTGTAATGTTATTAATTGTAGCTGCAATTGAATGATCACTAATAATAGGTCTTTACCTATGAAATTGCCGTATTGCAGTACAGACATTTTCAAACAAAAAAAAGTTTTTTATGGCTATGAATTCTAAATTCAAATTAATTTTGTTGTAAAAATATGACATTCTATTTACAATATAAGTCTTTTGTTTATTGATTAGAGTTGTATTTTCATTACATTTCAACATTTTTCCTCATAATGGATACTTTGAAATTTCGTGTAATTATGTAATATGAGTTCCGTCGTGGCACCAACGCGGCACAAACGACACGTAACATCAACGACGTTTACGGAGAGAACTGTACAAACGAACGTACAACCCGTTATTGGTTTGCTCGGTTCCGTTCTGGGAATTTTGACTTGAAAAATGAACCTCGTGGTCGTCCGGAATGTTTGGTCAACAATGATGAATTAAAGGCGATTGTGGAAGCTGATGAATCTCAATCTACAGCTGAGCTGGCAGCAGCTTTTGATGTTAGCATCAAAACAATATTGGTCCATTTGCGACAGATTGGCAAGATAAAAAAGCTTGATAGATGGGTGCCCCACGAACTTAACGATCGCCAGCGCAACGTACGCGTCGAGACTTGCCTTGCGCTGCTTAACAGGCACAGAAATGAAGGAATTTTGAACCGAATTGTTACGTGCGACGAAAAATGGATTCTTTTTGACAATCGAAAGCGCTCAGCAAGTTGGTAAGATCCTGGTTCGGTACCAAAGCAATGTGCAAAACGAAAAATGACCCCTAGAAAGGTGATGGTCACAGTTTGGTGGTCTAGTGCTGGTGTGATTCATCATAGCTTTTTACAAAACGGCGAGAGCATTACTGCAGATGTGTACATTGAAGAACTGACCACAATGATGGCGAAACTCGCACGTCTGCAACCAGCTTTGGTCAATCGGTCGTCTCCACTGCTACTTCACGACAACGCGTGACCCCATACTGCACAACAGACCGTCTCTAAGCTGCATGAGTTGGGTTTGGAAGCTCTCCCTCATCCGCCATACTCACCAGATCTTGCGCCTACCGACTATTACTTTTTCCAAAATTTGGACAACTTTTTGGCGGGAAAAAAATTCAATTCCCGAGAGGCAGTACAAAACGCCCTTGAAGAGTTTGTTGTCTCCCGTCCTGCTGATTTTTTCAAGAAGGGCATCCATAAACTGCCACAGCGTTGGCAAAGATGCATTGATTGCAGGGGTGATTACTTTGAATAAAAGAAATAAATAAGTTCGAAAAAAAAATACTTTAACTTTTTTCAAACAAAACGGCAATTTCATAGGTAAAGACCTAATATATATTAGAATGGAATTTTTTTCCCGCTAAAAAGTTGTCCAAATTTTGGAAAAAGTAATAGTCGGTAGGCGCAAGATCTGGTGAGTATGGCGGATGAGGGAGAGCTTCCAAACCCAACTCATGCAGCTTAGAGACGGTCTGTTGTGCAGTATGGGGTCGCGCGTTGTCGTGAAGTAGCAGTGGAGACGACCGATTGACCAAAACTGGTTGCAGACGTGCGAGTTTCGCCATCATTGCGGTCAGTTCTTCAATGTACACATCTGCAGTAATGTTCTCGCCGTTTTGTAAAAAGCTATGATTAATCACACCAGCACTAGACCACCAAACTGTGACCATCACCTTTCTAGGGGTCATTTTTCGTTTTGCACATTGCTTTGGTACCGAACCAGGATCTAACCAACTTGCTAAGCGCTTTCGATTGTCAAAAAGAATCCATTTTTCGTCGCACGTAACAATTCGGTTCAAAATTCCTTCATTTCTGTGCCTGTTAAGCAGCGCAAGGCAAGTCTCGACGCGTACGTTGCGCTGGCGATCGTTAAGTTCGTGGGGCACCCATCTATCAAGCTTTTTTATCTTGCCAATCTGTCGCAAATGGTTCAATATTGTTTTGATGCTAACATCAAAAGCTGCTGCCAGCTCAGCTGTAGATTGAGATTCATCAGCTTCCACAATCGCCTTTAATTCATCATTGTTGACCAAAGTTTCCGGACGACCACGAGGTTCATTTTTCAAGTCAAAATTCCCAGAACGGAACCGAACAAACCAATAACGGGTTGTACGTTCGTTTGTACAGTTCTCTCCGTAAACGTCGTTGATGTTACGTGTCGTTTGTGCCGCGTTGGTGCCACGACGGAACTCATATTCCATAATTACACGAAATTTCAAAGTATCCATTATGAGGAAAAATGTTAAAATGTAATGAAAATACAACGCTAATCAATAAACAAAAGACTTATATTGTAAATAGAATGTCATATTTTTAAAACAAAATTAATTTCAATTTAGAATTCATAGCCAATCAAAACTTTTTTTGTTTGAAAAAGTCTGTACTGCAATACGGCAATTTCATAGGTAAAGACCTATTATATCTTTTCTTATAGTCAACCATTTTCACTACATACAAATGTAGAAAATGAAAAAAACTATAAGTAAATAGATTTTTTTTTGTAGGATAATAAAATAAACAGCATATTTAAAAGTCTCTAACTAAAAAAAAATCACATACCTTTTATATACTAGAAAAAAACACAGCTATTATTGAAAACAACTAAAAAAACTTAATCGAATCACTAAAAAAAACTAAACCAGTTCATTCATTTTCTTTTATCTATATTTTTTAGGGATTTTTATTTTTTATTATTAGTACTTTTAATTTTCTGTTTATGTTATGGATCGACATCACGAGCTAGTAGTCCGCCTGATGGTAAGCGACAATGCTGTCTATATCAGTTGCAGTCAATCATGGTCATTAGAAACTCTAAAGTCTAGAGTTTCGCGTGACACAGCACTGCGCACGTCATCCTAAGAAAGTCTAATTTGCCCAGTAATTTCACTACCTACAGTGCCCTTCAAACCGGAGCACTTTTTGTTTGTCAGCAGCATAACTGCAGAAAAGTGTATATATTAAAAATACATCTTGTATCAATCTGTTCATCCGTGCCACAGACATCTGTCACACGTTAAACTTATAAGCTTATAACACTCTCTTTCTCTTTCATGTCAGAGATTGTAAGCCAGGAAAATAATGCTGTTCTGACATTTGACAGCCTCTATGGTGTAGTGGTTGAGCAAGTCGGCTCATAACCATTCTCACAACAGGACAAGTATTTGTACACAGTAAAAAAAAGGCAAATACTTGTTCTGTGTCTGGGTGTTGTAGGACCATGGTCCTCGTAGCTCTTGGGTCCCCGAATACAGGGCATTCTAGTTACGGTCAAAGATCTATGTATATAATCGTTGAGCGTGTGATATTATTATTATATTTCTGCTTTTGCACTGCAATCGAAGTCTCCTATCAAGTTTATATTTAGTTCAATTGTTCCTATTGTTTACGTAACGAACCGGTGTAGTCAAATATACGTACTGAATCAATAGGTTCTAAAGTTTGTAATAATATTTGGTGCTCTCCTTATAGATTTTGTTTGTATATCTTTGCGGACTAATAGAGGAACCCCATGCTTTATCTAGTGTTTAAACTGTTTTGCAGCGGAAATTGTAATTTTATGTTGATCTTGGAAGAGTAAGCCAGAGTCGCCCTGTGGTTTCATTTATCCGTTTTTCAGTGATAACTCTTTGGGATATAAGTATTCTATGTTGGTCTCAGTGGTATTGATAGAGTTAGATGGGGGTTTATGTTTGCTCGCGTCCGTAGGCTTTAACCCTAGTTTCCCTACACGTGACCCCTGGGTGGTGCCAAAAGAGCAACCAAATAACTGGTGGAAGGCCTTAGCCGCCGGCTTAGTTACCACCCATTAGACAAAACCACGATGCCAAGCGACTCGTCGTGTTCCATCGTGATGTCTAATGAAGCCGTTCTGACGAGTAGATGTGGACAGTTGTGTTGGGTATGCAGACCGGTATTGGTGATGGAGATGCTTTCGCGTCGGAGACCTTGCTTCGGAGGGTAGCGGGATCGGAAGCACGGTGCTCTCTGCTGGCCGACCGCAAGTTGTAGGGGGCCCAAGTAGTAGTCTAGCCAACTACAAAAGGCTGCCCCACCGCTTGTGTAAAATCCTGAGGTTGTCCACAGGGCCAGTTGGCGACTGGAAGTGAGGAACTTGTGGGCAATTTCAGGGGGGTTCGGGCGTCCCCGCAGTCTCCGCGCAAGTTCTCCATTGGCGTAGGAGCTTCTCTATTACTGAGGGTTAGCATCCCAATATCTCGTCCACTTCCTACTTGTCTACCTAACTCACCCAATTATGAAAAAGTCAAATAAATTGAGCAAGTTTAAACGGCAGATGCACGTCCTCACTCTTAAAGTGCACCTCACAAATATTCGTGGGCTGCACTCAAATCTGCAAGCGGTCCATCATCATCTGGAGACCAACAAACCGCACTTGCTCTTCTTGACTGAGACGCAAATAGGATGTCCATCAGACACGGCATATCTGGACTATCCAGGATTCATCTTGGAAAACCGCTTCCTTCCACGCGCTGGTATCTGCGTTTACGTCCGTGATGACATTTGCTGTTTGCGTCTCCGAAACCTTGAACATCCCCACTTTTCGGTGATTTGGGTGCTTGTGGACACCGGCATTGAGAAAATTCTCTATGCTGGTGTGTACAGATCACATAGCGGTGACCGGGAGACAACTCTTCTAATGGAGTATCTCAGTGAAACGGCAGATGTGGCTCAGCAACGCTATCCTTCGGTTCAGCTTGTTGTTCTGGGGGACTTTAATGCTCACCACCAGGAGTGGTTAGTCCCACACCGGATCACGGACCACGCTGGGAGAGAGACGCGTAAGCTCGCTTTGGCGCTCAATTTAACGCAGATTGTTAAAGAGCCAACGCGAGTGCCTGATATTGATAGCCACACTGCTAACTGCCTCGACCTTCTGCTCACGACTGAACCAGACCGATACTCTGTGGCGGTATCCTCACCCATTGGTAGTTCCGATCACTGTCTGGTCAAGTCCGTTTCAGTATACTCCCCGCCTGACCCAAGCCCTAAGAGCAATCGGCGTGTCTGGAGATACAACTTAGCAGACTGGGACGAGATGCGACATTTCTTCGCTTCATATCCTTGGCGGCAAACGTGTTTTTCTTCTGGAGATCCGACGGTCTGCGCGAATGCGGTTACTGAGGTAGTATGTCGGGCTATGGAATATTTTATTCCATTTTCCGATAAGCCCGTGACCAGCAAAGCCAGCCCATGGTTCTGAGCCGAATGTGCACGTGCTGAAGCGCAGAAGCATGCGGCATATCTGGCATGGGCTGACGCTCGAAAACGCAAGGCCTCGGACACTCGAGCTAAGAATAAAGCCTTTAACGTTGCCGCCAAGGCCTGTAAGAAGGAATTAAGGAAGGCTCGTTTCAATCATATTGGTCGAATAGGGACTAAACTTGCTTCCTACCCAGCGGGTAGTAAGGCTTTTTGGTCCCTAGCCAAATCGGTTGAAGCGAACTTCTGTCGATCCTCACTGCCTCCATTATTGAAACCAGATGGATCGCTGGCTCACACTGCAAAAGAAAAAGCAAACTTGTTTGCCACTCTCTTTGCAGAAGCTTCGCGATTAGATACTGCTAATGAGGTACCTCCCTGCCTTCCACAATGCGGTGTTTTCATGCCGGAAATACGCATACGTCAGAAGGAAGTACTAAAAACATTACGCAGTCTAGACGTGAACAAAGCCAGTGGTCCCGATGGTATACCTGCAATTGTACTTAAGAGCTGTGCACCCGAGTTGTCTCCCATTCTAACACGCCTATTTCGCCTCTCTCTAGACACCGGAATAGTCCCTATGAGTTGGAAGCTAGCCAACGTACAACCTGTACCTAAGAAGGGCAGTCGTGCTGATCCTGCCAACTATCGACCCATCTCAATTACCTCCATTCTCTGTAAGAGTATGGAGCGTATAATTAACAACAAGCTCTTGGCATACCTTGAAGACAATGATCTCCTCAGTGACCGGCAATACGGATTTCGCCGAAACCGGTCCACTGGGGATCTTCTCGCGTATGCCACTCACATATTGAGCGAAGCCTTAGAGATGCATGGAGAGGCACTTGCTGTATCTCTAGACTTCTCTAAGGCATTTGATCGGGTCTGGCACGACGGTCTTCTGAATAAGCTTCCATCTTACGGACTACCTGCTGGTTTGTGCACTTGGATATCAGACTTTTTGAGGGAACGATCGCTTAGAGTAGTTCTTGATGGCTGCTCTTCCGATCAATTAGCTATTAATGCTGGTGTACCTCAGGGGTCAGTTCTTTCAGCAACACTATTCTTACTCCACATCAATGATCTGCTAAAGCCCGGTACCTTTGGGTATGCAGATGATAGTACTGTTGTTGAAAGATACACATCCAGTGCCCGAGCCAGTGGTGACGACGTCCGGATTGAGAGAGAGGCTATGGTTGAGCGCATGAACCTGGCTTTGAAAGCCGTGTCCGATTGGGGCGATGCTAACTTGGTTAGGTTCAATGCTGCAAAAACACAGGCGTGTTTATTCACTGCTAAAAAGAGCCCACTCCATCTGGCTCCTTCATTCCGTGGTGTATCTGTAAGTTTAGGAAACCATCTTGAGCTTTTGGGTATTGATCTCACGTCAAACCTAAACTTTGGATCCTACATCGAGTCCAAAGCCAAAGTAGCTTCAAAAAAACTCGGCATATTGTCCAAGGTAAGGCGGTACTTCACACCTGGACAGCTTCTAAATCTGTATCAAGCACAAGTCCGATCGTGTATGGAGTACTGCTGCCACCTGTGGGACGGGTCTGCCAAGTACCAGCTTGAGGCTCTGGACTCGATCGAACGGCGTGCCAAAAGGCTCATTGACGACGACACTTTGGTTGGTGAAAGGCTCCAGAGCCTTGCACATCGACGTAAGGTGGCAAGTCTGTCGGTTTTTTACAGATTACACCACGGTGAATGCGCTCAAGAACTGCATGATCTAATTCTCCCATCACCATTCCACTACCGGACTACTAGACGCTCGGCTAAGCGCCATCCTTTTGTGGTCGAAATACCACCCATTCGTACCAAGCGATTTGACTCAACGTTCTTAATTAGAACGGCTAAGGAATGGAATGCCCTGCCAGCGTCTGTGTTTCCGGCGAAATATGACCCGGGCGTGTTCAAGAGAAGAGTGAATAGGTATTTACTTGGCTAGCATGCTACACCTTCGATCGCATCGTCACTTCCCATCAGGTGAGAGCGTGGTCAAATGCTAGACAAGTTTGAAGTAAAAAAAAAAAAAAAAAAGTTAGTAATTTTTGTGCAAATTTCAATCAAACCGGTTCATCCAAAGTAAGCAAAGCAAAGGTTCAGTAAAAGCCACGTAAATAAACATACAAAAATATAACACTACGTCGACAATAATTGAAGGGGTGAGAACAAAAAGTGTTTAACTGATTTTTTTCACAGAATGACTTATAGGTATCGTTGGATTCAGCGTGAAATTATCTACAATATACCGAAGTCTCAAAATACCGAAATGAGGCTTAAATCTCGAGATTTTGAGTTGAAAAACGGTTTATCTGTCACAGGAATACATTTCGCTTAGCATAAAAATATTATTATATTTATTTTATTATATCATATTTTTACAGTAATTATATGATAATTGATAGAATCAGGCGTGACTTCACGGAAGTTCATCTTAGATGAACTTCCGCGGAATTACACTAGATATTATTATTTCATTTTGTAGTAATTATATGCATTAGTACTATATTTAGTATTTTGAAATATAATAAAACATTTTCAAGCAACTGAAACTTACATAAACCTTTTCTATTACCTTATAAGCACTCTACATTAAAATGAGGCCGTTGAAGTTTAAAGTCAATTTTCTCGAAACTATCAATTTGACAGTTAAAACCTTTTTATTCGCAACCCTTCAATTACGATGATAACCTAACATAAAATTACACGTGAAGACTAGACCACGTGAGCACGTGTACATTATGTTAGGTTATATCTAATAAATAAGTTTTAAAGTACTTAAAATAAGACTCGTTCTTTCATTCGTTCAATTCTTATCACGTATTTGAATTTGCTTTGCAAACAGAGCTGGAAATATTTCGGGTACCGAAGACTTGTGGGGTAGTGTGGGTAAAACGGGATGGCCGTAAACTCTTGTTTTATCTCGTACATAACTCTGACACATAAAAATGGTGTTTGTACATCTAGAGTATACTACATACCTCACTACCTCTGGGGTAATATTTTGGTGTAAATGTCAAGGGTCAAGAAAGATTTGAAAGGACAATGTAGCTTAGTTAAGTGGGTAGGTAAAGTTACTTTTAAATTACTACACCTCCCTCTCTGAAGGGGAGGCCATATTTACTATGGGGAATAATAATAATATAATAATAACGCCCAACGATCACATAGATCTTGGACCCTAACTAGGATTCCCTGTGTCTAGGGCCCCAGGAACTACGAGAACCATGGTTTCACAACACCCAGACTCGCGGGAATCGAACCCACCGCCTCCAGGCTAAGAGCCAACCTGCTCAACCACCACACCACAGCGGCTGTCGAATGGATTGCTATAATCACCCTGAATATTCCCTTAACCGGCCTTGACACCCATGAGATGGTATGGTCTCATCATAACGCTACTACCACACGGCATTTTAAAATCACGGGTGCTCAAACTTAGGAACGATATTTAGCCGGCAACTATGTATTTTGCAATTTCATAATTAGCTCTTAGCCTTATAGAAATTGCTAGCCAATCCATGTTCAGGCTTTTACTATCGTTATTATGACATACTAACCTTTCTATCCCGATCAGCGTCTGGTGCTGCCCCATCCCATATCGTCAGCTGCGATGAGCAGTCCTTCTGCTGGTCGAACCCAGCTGGCTCCGTCCCTGCTGAATGGTACTTCACAAACGACACCCATACGATTTCATTTGTTCGACCCTAGAACAAAATTAAATTCTGCCGTATCGTGGACACTTCAATAAAAGTATGAACTTTTTTAAATATTACATGAGTAAATGTGCTTAAATGTGAGTAAATGTGACCGCGTCGTCACTTACCATGAGATAAGACAGTGGTCAAACACAAGTATATCAAAGTAAAAAATAATAATAATAAGGACATTAACAGCAGCCTTAGATTAGATATGTCTTGATCAAAGAAAACAGAAATCTGAGATTAATTAGGCTGCTAATGAATTTGGGTCAGGCAGAAAATGATCATGTAATCATGTAATGGAAAGACAAATGTTATATTTGGTTGGTGTACGTAAATAGAATAATTATTTGTGAAATTGAATGAGACAAAAATGTAATTTAATAAATACACTTGCCCGTCTGTACTAAAGCCTATTACAATACAACTTTTTTTATGTTTTGGCTCCACACTTTTATGTATTTAGCCAGTGTCAAGTAATTGATAATTTAGCAAGTTAATGATATTTCACGCAAATATGTGTCAAGTCACAGTCGAAGTCATCAAGTCAAGTCATAGTCTAGCCAAAGTCATACTATATCCTACTAAAGTGGTGGCAACTTTACTTTAAGCTTCTATGGAGTTTTGGAAACAACACGAAAAGAAACGTTTCACCATCATTATACCCTTTTCCCACACTCACGCCTGTAATCCAGCACTTAACGAATAGAATGTCACCAATTTTATGCACTAACACTGAAAAAAACACAAGTTTTGGAAAATAATACAATGCGGTGACGCAATCTTTTTCGCATTCCCGCCAAAAACCTAAGCAACACTTTTCCGCAGGTTCTCGTATACGTTTGTTAAATTCATGTCAAATTGGCAGAACAAATGCTGACTGGTTCCTTGTTGATCATTGGCTGTCTCAACCAATGAGCAGCATTTGGCATGTTGACTTCACACGAGTTTGACAATCCTACGAGAAACCGGGGGCTAGGGATATAAGTGCGAACTTAGGTTTTTTGGCGGGAAAACGAAAAAGATCGCGTCGACGCATTGTATTATTTTCCAAAACTTGTGTTATTTTCAGTGTTAGTGCATAAAATTGGTGGCATTTTATTCGTTTAGTGCTGGATTACAGGCATGACTGGGAAAGTGGTATAATAATGGTGAAACTTATTTTAAATATCTTAAATTTAATTTTATCATATACTTGACACTGGCTAAATACACAAAAGTGTGAAGCACAAAAAAAGTGCGAACTTAGGAGCTGTCATACTTTAATGCAGAATTGTTATAGCTAAAGATATTATTATAGCTAAATCTTATAAGGGTTCAAGGAAATTACTAAATCAAATGTCAGAGTTCAACAACACATAGAACTGTTATATTCTGGAAACCATGATAATTGAATGTAGACTCAATACATGGTAGACTACAGTAAACAAGCAAAGCTTTTTCTGTACCCCAGCAATACATTTAAGAAAGAAGAAAACATCGAAGAACTCCACTGAAATACTTACACGAACAAAGTACATGAAAAAGTACCTGAAAGTAGTAGACACAAGAGGTATTCGGGGGCAGTGAGTGCCTTGGATTTCTGAGAACGCCGCTTGTTTTATCCGAGGAGCGAAGAACAAATCGACAGCGCCCATCCGATCTCACGTACGAATGCGAATCTTTGTCCACGTACAGCACCTGTCAAGGAAATATATATTTTAAATTTATCATATAAATTGTCTGTAAGGTAGAAAATAGGATTGGCAATGTTTATAGCTGAGCTGTACATGCTATATTTGCATGTGCATCATAGCATGAACTAACGTATCTAAACCATATTTTAACAAGTTTAATGCCTCGCTGAACTATCTTATCATATCGGTAATGTTGGTGACTATGCCACAGCACCTGGTAATAGTAAAAGTTAAATTCCAAATTAAATAACTTACTCAAAACAATTAGACATTTTTGTTTTCAACCAGCATGCCAGTAGGCAAATATTAAATAATATTTTTGTTACAGTACATTTGGAATTCTTTGACATTATAAAATAGTCATACAAAGTTTTATGTCAATTATATATTGATATGCACATATTATAAACGTTTCTCTTATATATATATATATATAATATTGAGTAAGCAAAGCAAATGGAGGTGAGAGGTGAGAGGCAAACGACAACTGATTCTTTTGACGATGGGTAGATGCCCACCTAAGCACGCACCTCGCGCATTGCTTTTAGCAATCTATACATATAAAATTCAAAGTCCTGACTGACTGACTTGTATATCAACGCACAGCCTAAACCACTGATCGTAGGGACATGAAATTTGGAGGGTGTGTTATTTGTAAAGTGTAAGTGGTGGATTTGGTAGGTGAACCTAGTGGATACTAAGAATGGGTTTTTCGAAATTCCACCCCTAAGAGGGTGAAATGGGTGGTTCAATTAGTTTCCTATAGGTCACACGGGCAAATTTCCGGGCTGAAGCTAGTTTAAAATTAAACTTGACCCTTCCTATTTAAAGTCGAGCAAAATCGCTTGATTGAGGCGCGTCGCCAACAGGTAAATTCATGAAATATTCGCTCCAGTCACAAAATGGAAACCTTTGTAACTTTGCAGAAGTATTCATATCTAAGTTCTAACAAAAGTTGATCAATCCTCTATAAGTTAACAGTCATGGATATGTTATCTTTTAGGCCCTAAAATGCTGGTAAAACGCAGAAAAAAAGAAGACATTTATTAGCAATTTCGCTCGATATTATGTCGTGATAAACTATTGATTACAATTACAAAAATAACAATTTTTTTCAGTTTGAAAACTATCGTGTACATTTTCCCATGAAAACTTTTAACTTTCCGCAGTCTAAGTCTTGGAACACGGAATACATTTCGAGTCTATTACATATGTATCAGTAAATTTATCACCAGATATTATTCGGTATATTCTGTAAACAAGCTACATTTTGGATCATCCATCATTGCTGGCAGGATAGATAAGCCTAGACATAATCTACAAAGTCGGGAAGTTCATTAACCTCCGGTCCCTTGGAAACTAAGTCAGCTGAACAGTAAATATTTGATTATTCTGTACCTTCAAAGTTCCATACAACCCGACTTTAATGATATCCGGCCAATGGCTCAATTCGTTTTGAAAATTAGCAACATAGACTCTTTATATCAATATTCGTTTTCTGAGACATATTTATTCATTAATATTAGTCTACATTTTATAAATACACATAACTTTAACTTTACACGTGGCGGTGAGTTTGATGGCATATTTATTCTATAAATAATGTTTTTTTTTAGTTTTATCTTTTATTTTTTGTTCGATCGTGGCGCGAAAAGTCCAACAAGCTAAAAATCTCCGGGAAATGAAAGCCTTATTTCGAGACACCATAAAGTATTTTTTTACTTCAAGAAGAAAACTCCAGTAAAATATGAATTTAGTAAAGCTATTTAATTGCTACAAACAAAACACCACCGCGAGCTAACTTTTCTAGTAGGAGTTTTGGCGGGAAAACGAAAAAGATCGCGTCGCCACATTGTATTATTTTCCGATACTTGTGTTATTTTCAGTGTTAGTGCATAAAATTGGTGGCATTCTATTCGTTAAGTGCTGGACTACAGGCATGAGTGTGGGAAAGTGGTATAATGATGGTGAAATGTTTCTTTTCGTGTTGTTTCCAAAACTCAATAGAAGCTTCTGGTAAAGTTGCCACCGCTTTACTAGGAGTTTGACTTGACTAGACGAGACTATGACTTGACTTGGACTGTGACTTGACACATTATATAAGAAAGAAAGAAAGAAAGAAAAAACATTTATTCGTGACACACAACTGATAAAAAATACGTAACACAAAAACAATAAAACAATGCTACGTGGTGTCACGAATGGGCTCCGATTCAGCATACAATTAAGGTCCTAAGACCTTAATAACTGATTTTCAGTCGGAACACATTTGTGACACTACGAACGTCAGGACATACTTAATATATTAATACAATAATTTTACTAAATAAAAATTAAAAAAGTTTACATGCTGTAGAAAAAAATACAATAAACAAGAACAAACATGAACAAGACATATAAATATAATAATAATAATAATACTTTAATAAACCTAACATATAATCTGCGGAAGCTGCGTCTTTCTATGTTTCAAGTCAGTGTCAAGTGCCAACGGCCGACCACAGCACGTCACGCGTGCCGCCATCGTGCCGCCACGTCAACGCCACGTATTAAAGTCACAGACTCTAAGGTCACAGAGCACTATACTAAACTTATATAATTATAATAGTAGTCTTACTTAGCTGACCAATTATTACTGTAAAACCCTGTGTGTAATTTTAGTCTGTGCATAGCATTGACCTACAAAGTAAAATATTGTTTACAATTTGATATGTACATAGAACTAATAAAAATAAATATACACATAGATGGTAATTAATTGAATTTATACGTTGTAAAACATTCATAAGTGGAAACATAAAGTAATAATTTTTTATGCGCAAACAGTTATTTTATACGTTGGGAACAATCGAACACGGACTGACAAGTGTGCTGAAGCGTGAGATAGTTCAGTGAGAAAAAATGAACAGTTTCCCTGTTATTATAAAAGTTCACGCTGGAAGCTCCAGGAAAGGTAAGTTTTTATTTCTACTGATTTTTAAAGAGAAAAGAAGCACCCTTGCAGTGCCACGAAAAAGAAAAGAGAATAAAATAAAATAATAGGAATTACTGTCATACTTTTTGGCTACACATAAGGTGCCACTTTAAACGTTTACTGAAGGTTTCAACTGTTTTCAGGGATCGTAAAGGAGGCGGCAAAGAGTTCCAGCAGTGAGTAGCAGCAAATCTGAAACTCCCTCTGAAAGCTGCAGACCTGTGTCGATGCGTCTGAAGTACGAATGTTGTCGACCTTGCTTGAAATCTGCGCGTGTCCTGGGCCCAAATCAGTTTATTAAAAAGGTATTCTGGCTGTTGATTTTTAATGACACCAAAAAGTAACGTTCCTAAGTGTAACTGTCTGCGAGCTGTCATTTTCATTAAGTCAGCCTGATTTAGAAATGGAGTAATGTGAGCGCGATTAGGAACCTGGAAACAAAAACGTGCACATGCATTTTGCACTCTTTGAATGAGTCGTTCAGTTCTTGACAGCAAACAAGGGCCATTTACAACATCTGCATAGTTTAATTTGGAGAGTATGAGCGATTCACAAAGTGTCAACTCGACATCAGCACTCAGGAAAGGCCTAACTCTGTAGAGAACTTTCAACCTGTATAGGCAGTTGCGCACAGCCTCTTGCACATGATGCTCAAAGCGAAGTTGGCTATCCATAATGACTCCCAAATTACGAGCCTCGGTAACACAATCTATTGGCTCACTGGATATTAAGACCTGGGGGTTACAATACATAATGTCAGACACCTGCTGCTTAGACCCCATAACCATGAACTTGGATTTGGTTGGATTTAACACCATACAATTAGTTTCTGACCACCTTGCTAATCTACTTAGGTCATCATTGATTCTCCCAACTGCTATATCAGTATCTCCTGGAGGGAAATGTAGATAAAGCTGTAGATCATCGGCATAGATGTGGTATTGACAATTTTTTATGCAGTTTATGATGTCCGCACTATATAAAATAAAAAGGATCGGTTCCAGAATTGAGCCCTGCGGAACACCTCTGAGATTATAGGTACAAGATGAAGACACTGGTTTCCCACCAGGACCGGGAATTTCTACAATTTGGGACCTCAAAAATAAATAGCTGTGAAACCACTTGACTGTTTTTGGATCAAAACCGTAATATGACATTTTCGCTAATAATAAAGGAATACTGATTGCGTCAAATGCACGCGAAAAATCAAGTAGCACAAGAATGGTACCCATACCCCGGTCTCGTGCAGCAAGAATATTGTCTACCACATCAATTAACGCAGTTGCAGTACTTCGTTTCTTACGGAAACCTGATTGAGCTTGCGGCAAGATTTCTTCACCTTCAAGGTATTTGACCATTTACATATCCTATACAATCTTTTCTAATACTTTTGACAAACATGGCAAGATGCTAATAGGACGAAGATCTTTAATTGAAGTTACATTTGCTTTTTTCGGTATAGGTCTTATAAGAGAAACTTTCCATAGGTCAGGAAATGTGCATGAAGTAATAGATAGATTTATAATCATGATATTATTTAACTTGAAATATTATCAATTACTTGACACTGGCTAAATACACAAAAGGGTGGAGCCAAAACAAAACAAAAAAAAACTTTTCTAGTAATGCCATCTAGTTGAAACGGGCTAAAATAAATATCAATCATCTTAACTACATAGAGACTAAACAGTATAATTCATTCGTGGAAAAATAGCAAGTCGCGTGCGTACTATACGTTATTAGTTATACGTACCATTGCTCGATACATTATTCGAACATAGAAGAATAGGTAATAAGACTGCTATATTTTAATTGCATAAATAATTAATATACCTCAAAAAATAGACGGTCGTGAAAACAAAAATTAAATCAAACAATGACGAAAGATACAGGTATTTTAAAATACAGGAATAGAAAGAGACAGCTCAAACGCAGTGACTTCAGTTACCAGTCCTCCATAGTATCTCAATACTAAGCTGTGGTGCCTCCATGGTAGCATTATATTTATTTATTTATTAAAAATCTCTTTGGCATGTAACGTCACAAACTATGCCTTCATAGGAGCTGTGAGGAAAATCCAAACGATCTCTGTTTTGCGAGAAAAGAACAGGCAATGAACCCTCCAGAAACTTTAAAAGCGTACTCCGTGACTAATTTATCGGTTTCACTTGTTTTTTTCAATTATTACTTACAGTTTTAAGCTACTTTAAGAAAATAATATTTATTTGTTCATTTTTAATAGTAGTTAAATAGCCTATTTACAATCAGCACAGTCATTGTATCATTTCCATTAGAACTTACCTGTACTTCTAGTTCAAATCCCGGTAAGTAGCTCAAGGGTACTGGATGGAACGGGTTATCATAAGGTGATGTGTGAAACTCCAGTAACATGTTAGGACCTCGGCTGATGATGTCTGGCACTGCGTCACCACCGCAAAGCCGGACTAGCACGGGAGAGTCACGAGTGGGCCCATCCCATACGGTCAGATAGTCTTGGACTACGTTGCATTGATCCCAGATCCTGAAAATCATTTACGAATTAAGGAACATTAATTTTTACAACAGATGGTTCATCAAGTAGCGAATGCCATCTAACCCCAAATTAAGCAACGTACTATTTGAACCAGATAACTGATACAGTACTTAAATACTTTTCTTTGTAAATACATACATAGAATACAATATAACACTCAGACACAGAACAAACATCGATGTTCATCACACAAATGTTTGTCCTAGGTAAGAGTCGAAGCAACAAATTAACAGCTTAGAAGGCAGGCACTACCAACTGAACTATTGGACCTGTCAGTTTGGCCGGGAATTTAGAGGAATTTGTACGAAATTAAAACATTTACAAGTTATTGTTGTTGAATGGTCGTAATTAGGGATTCAAGTCACTCTAATTCTACCTCTAATATTGAAACGTGATGCTATTGAACTTAGTCTTTTTTTGTATAATCAGCAGTTTACCTAAATCAGCTGAGAGTTTGTGAAATATCGCCTTGTTCATTATTCTAATCATCGTTGGAAATTAATTTTACAAATACACTCCTGAGTCTCTATTGTGTAGCAATAAACGTTATGTTTACATGTATTTTAAAGAGCACTAAAACAATTGACTATTCAGGAAATCTTGGCTCCAACTTCAATGGTCATTATCAAACCAGTTCCAAAATGCAATATAGAGCTCATGATATCGGATATACAGTTCTATGCAAAATTTTAATGCAATAGGAACTGGAAGTCTTCCTGAAATCGTTTTCAACATTTGTACCGTACAAACATATAAAGAAATAAAGTCGTCGTAAAGCTTGTAATAAAAGGCAAAATCATGCCAGTTAGTCAATACTGCTACCAAGTTCTTAAGATTGCATGTAAAGAGACACTTTCTGATAGTTTAAATATGAAGGATTTCATATTATTTCTATTATTTTCCGGGCGTGTTCAAGAGAAGAGTGAATAGGTATTTACTTGGCTAGCATGCTACACCTTCGATCGCATCGTCACTTCCCATCAGGTGAGAGCGTGGTCAAATGCTAGACAAGTTTGAAGTAAAAAAAAAAAAAAAAAAGTTGGAAAATATTTCATGAAATGTTTGCGGACGATGAAATTTTAACACTAAACTCGTTCTTGACTTTCTCAAGAGCTAACATTTTTCTCAGCATCGCCCCACTAAACTTTCCCATCATTAGTTTTCACTACAAAGAAAATCTAAATTCTATTTCCTCGATAAAACTCATGTGCGGAGGTAAAAGGTGAGTTCCGCGTGGTTGCGTTTTAGTACGCCACGGGAGCCGAAATAGCTCGCTATTCCGCGCTACTCGGCGCTATTTCACCGCATCTTGTGCAAAATTACACGCAATTTTCTAACTTTTAGAGCATAAATGAAATTTCTAGGTGAAGAATAGCGTTCGCTTTGCTATGCGAGATATATTTTATTCCCATAGAATACGTTAAAACAACAGCGTGAAAATAAATGCAGTATTCGTTTTACTCGTTACATTTGTTGACAGTTGTGCATACTGCGTTTTACAGGAGTTTATTGCTAGAGCAGTAAAACATGACGTCAGTTCGGTTGAATGGAAGACCTATTTCTAGCAGCTGTGTTCCCGTTTGCCGACTATTTCGAACTGGTTTCTGTCAAACCGCGAAAATAGAAACAACTTTGAGATTACATTGTCACGCTGACCATTATTTATGAATGAATAAATAACGCCCAATGATCGCATAGATCCTAGACTCTATAGTTTGAGAGAGTCTGAGATTAGAGAGATAAAATGTAGCTATCTGAAAACCCAGGAACTAATAATAGAAAATAAATAATAGTACTACATAGTTGACTATATAGTTCTAACGTATCTAACTGAATACTTTTATTGACCCGATAGCTCACCATGTGAGTAACTCTGCCCTTTGAACTGTTGGTTGTGGGTTGGAATCCCACCCAGGACAAACATTTTTGTGAATCACAATGTTTGTTCTGTCTGATATTATATTGTATTCTATGTATGCATTTACAAACCAAAAAGTATATAAGTATTGTATCAGTTATTTGGTTCCCATAGTACAAGCTTTACTTAGTTTGGGTCTAGATGACGCTGTGAGAAATGTCCACTAATATTTATTATTATTATTGTTTCTATAGAAATGAATTATAATTTGCACTAAAATAACATTTTATAAATTCTAAAAATATTTGAATACTCTATGTATTAATATTCATAGAACTTTGACTGAAAAAGAGCATTTTATAAAAGGGTTTACCAAGGTTTTATTAAGTTTATGCCAGACTGAGTATGTAAATGGATTGTTACGAGTGCCTCAACATCTGCTCAAGCTGGGGCTCAGGCTGTCGATTTGAGTGATTAATGTGCTTGAAAAATGCGTACAGAAAAAGGATTTACTTTAAACTAACAAGTTTTTGTCCTGATTGTATGCGATGTAGATGACAGGTATTTGAAATGATTATAAATTATGAACCCAGCACTTTGGCCACGTTGCCTAAAGGTAGCGGCTTCTTAGATTAAGTTTTGCTACTGCTTTGTTTTTAATTTTAATTTTTATCCAAAAAAATTTTTTCATCTTTTTTTTGATGTTTTTAGTTTGTAGTTGTAGTTTTCAGTTTAAGTTCAGTTATGAAAAATAATCAATTCGCAAATTTAATATTGCTTATAGTAAAGGAGAAATCACTAATAAGCTCCAAACTCATATAAGCCGTGCTTAAGTGAACTGTTCAATTGAAACAATAATTTTTATCACCTTTATTATATACCATGTGGTTTACAGACTATGTTATAAATAAATTGTAATCATTACACTGAACTGATAGTTATGTAATTATTATAGTATTGTAATGAAATAGTAGCTATGGATTATCTGGTTAAACTTACTTCAGAACACGTTGACTTCTGTCGTAAGTCACAACTTGATCTTTGATATGTATTTTGTGACTATTCGTTTGTCTTACTGCTAACAATACATGCTTATCCGCCGGTATCTGAAACAAGGCGCACATGCTAAATCTATGAGCTTAAAAATTAACAACTTAAAATTCAACTTTAAACATAAAGACACAGCGTACTGTTTTGTTTGTAAGATGGGGCGTTAACCCATATGTGCGAATACGAACATGTTCATTTATTATGTACATTTTTGGTGTAACTGTTGCGCAGTTTGGTGCGAATTTTACATTAAATATTGAAGGGAACAGCTACGTAAACCGCATGAGCTGGCGCTAAGCACACGTCTTTTGTTTCCATTACCATTAATAATGATACAGCGTATTCGTCGTTTGTGAAATTTAGTGCTGCCCTTGTTTCAAAGCCTAAAAGCAACGTTTAATATGGGTCAGGCTCACAAGTGTGACAAAAAATTAAAAGACAGCCGATACACTTACTTTATATATTTACTAAAATAGCTAAATTTGATTACAGAAGCAGTGGCTACTATAGCTTATATTCATTTTATGCTATAGCTGAACACATTATTAGCATATAACAATCATGCAAAATTAATTAATTTCTTATGCATTGAGAACTGAACATTATACAATTTTAAAATTCGTCGCGTTGATTGGTTGGTGTAATTAGTTTCCTGTTCATGCACTTTTTTATCCAAAATGGCGAAAATCGATTGGCCACAATATAATCCAGTACAGCGTACTATAGCAGTGTGATGTATTATAGATTAGTGCTCACCATTCAAAAAAAGAAACAAACAAAAGAAAATTTTAAATTGGAATCATGAATCATCATTTACTATAGCGGTAAACAATTAAGTACCTTAGTCTTTTTGGCGGGAAAACGAAAAAGATCGTGTTACCGCATTGTATTATTTTCCAAAACTTGTGTTATTTTCAGTGTTAGTGCATAAAATTGGTGGCATTTTATTCGTTAAGTGCTGGATTACAGGCGTGAGTGTGGGAAAATGGTATAATGATAGTGAAACGTTTATTTTCGTGTTGTTTCCAAAACTCCATAGAAGCTTCAAGTAAAGTTGCCACCACTTCACTAGGAGTATGACTTTGACTAGACTATGACTTGACGACTTCGACTGTGACTTGACACATATTTGCGTGAAATATCATTCACTTGATAAATTATCAATTACTTGACACTGGCTAAATACACAAAAGTGTGGAGCCAAAACAATAAAAAAAAGTACCTTAGTATGTTCAATCCGGTATGTACACGTAGCGTTCCTGGGATAAACGCCGGGAAAGTTCGGCGACTGAATGCGGCACGCTTTAAGATCGCAATCGCTCAAAATGCGGTCGCAATAGGTGCCTGGGACTTGCTCCCCTCTCCACGCTCCTATCGTGGCGTTTCCGTACCGCAACCGCGCTTCGCTCCGTCTTAGAAACTTGTACGCCAGTTTGAAGTCGAAATTGTATCCAACAGAACCCTGGGAACCAGTTAAGTAAGTTTAATTATGGTCGGAGGCAGACTTCATGATTCAGCATGATGTAAGTGAGAGTTGTATGGGATGCTCGGGAGTTAGCAGAATTATATAATACATGGTTCTTGTACTTAGAAAGTTTGGAAATTATGCGTTAGCTAGTGCAACTCTAAAACAGAGTGTTCCAGATTTCCATAGGAACTTTGCATTTGCTAGCAAAAAGTATTTATGTGTGTAATGACTGGTCGTGTTGTCCCAGTGGAGATGAATGGTGTGCGAACATCACATCTCTTTCCGCAGGTGCCATAAGAGCTGACTAAGGGAATATCCAGAAAAAGCCAGCAGCATTTTCCTCAGTACATTAAATTTTCTGCGATTATCAAACCGCTTGCCAAGCGTGATGATTATTGCAAACCATTATAACCCCTATTACAAGCATCCATAGTGGCGTTTTATGGAGAAGACCTATGTTCATCAGTGGTTATCTTCCAGCTGTTGATGTGATTAAAGACTCATATAATTTATTTAACCATGCTAACGTAAACAGCACACAAACTATGTTTCACTCATTTGTATCAGTAGGAAAATCACACAAATTTATCATAAAATAACTTGAAAACAATCATATACTCGTACAAACCTTTTTTATATCTACTTTTCATTCTATACCATCTTAATTATTAATCTTATACTAAGTATTAGCATGAAAATTATTAAAAATTCTATATTTTGTGTGTGTGAGAGAGGGTGTATTTGAGTGTATGTTTCTTAGCTGAGTGCTAAGAAACATACACTCAAATACACCGATGCATACAATGAAATGGCTAAATACATTTTGATGAAATTAGGTTTAGGTTTAAGAAATTAGGTTAGGTTTTAGGTTTATTTAGGTTTTTAAGTCTTGGAGTAACATAGTAGAATAATTTTTTCCCGAACAATTGAGAGTCATGTGAAACAAATAGAGCCACGCTAGCAAAACAAATAAAGGTAATTTTACCATAAACATCTGAAAATACCAAATCCTCCTCAACTCAAAACTGCCAAGTCAGTAACCCCCTACAAAATGTTGACTCAACACATCTTGTTTGTATCGTCTGACATGTTAAATTAGAGTTTTTGCTCGCCAAGTTAATCCTTATAAATGAACAACGATATTTATCTTCATTAAGAGTCACTTACTAAGCATCCCTTTGTGTTGTACTGACGTGACGTAACTACACGTTTTCGCCTAATATTTCACATGGCCCGGGTGGACGTAATGAGGTTATGAATTTGGGGCGATAGGCAAAGTTTAGTTGGAGACTCATATGTGTTCAATGGCTTACGAGTATACAAGGTTCAGGTATTTTACCTCTTACGTCATCAGCCCAATAACTTCCAACTGGTGGGACATAGGCTTTCTCTCACATGGAAAAAGTTTGGGCCATAATTTACAACGCTGGCCAAGTGTTTGCTGGATGACAAATGAAGGGATGAGAACAAAAAGGTTTAACTGATTTTTTTCACAAAATTACTTATGGGTATCGTTGGATTCAGCGTGAAATTATCTACTATAATACATTCTCAAAATACCGAAATGAGGCTTAAAACTCGAGATTTTGAGTCTAAAAACGGTTTATCTGTCACAGGAGTACAGTTCGCTTAGCATAAAAACATTATTATATTTATTTTATTATATTATATTTTTACAATAATTGTATGAATTAGTACTATATTTAGTACTTAAAAATAGAATTAAAACATCTTCAAGCAACTGAGACTTAGATAAACATTTTCTATTACCTTATAAGCACTTCACATCAAAATGACACCGTTGAAGTTTAATGTCAATATTCTCGAAACTATCAATTTGACAGTTAAACCGTTTTTATTCTCAACCCTTGAAATGTTCTCGGATTTTGTGATTCTACAACATGCGTTTCCCATTTCAACATCTTTATGTTGTCTTTCGCCGTTGTAAGTGCGAGAACAAACTCCATTCATAACTTGAAAAATCCTTGGTGCAGGGCCGGGCGGGACTTAAACCCGATTGCGTCGTCGTTTTGAAATTCACACTGACTTAGCCACACTTGTTCGCACAAATCTAACGCAAAAGTTTGTATGTATGAATGTTTGTTACGCTTTCACGCTCAAACGACTGGACGCATTTGGCTTAAATTTGGAATAAAGATAGCTTATATAATGAACTACTATTTATTTGTGGATAAAACCGCGGGGCGCAGCTATTTATAACTATTTTAAATACTAGTGTATTTTAAATGTAGATGAAGTGTGACGTTAGATGAATTATAAAGATTTAAAACGGTTTTCATTTAAATTTAAGTTATTTGTGTGTTTTTGTATTTATTTTAGATTAGTTTCAGTATAAAATTCATCATAATATTTAACCAGCCAATTTTTTTAAATTACCGTACAATCTCTTTCGTTTCATACTCGATCTTAGTACATGACATTGCAGGAATTGTGGTGAAATTGCCGCAGAAGCCACTAAAATTCAATTCATTTCAACGAATACCAGTATTGTTCCGATTAAATTTTTAACCTAAATTGTATTTGCAATAAAATGTGATGGTTTTATGTCTAACGATTCGTGTGAAAGGGGCGATTGACCCTTATAAATAAATACACCCCTGGCTGCACCAAGATCGCTCTGTTTTTAACGGTTCACTGCCTTCCCTCTATCTGGTGTTAGAAGGCATAATATGTGCGCGGAGGGTATAACTTTCGATCAATTAATTAACCGCGATTAGGGTGTCCCAGAGGACTCCACTGGTCCAAGGGAGGGCCTTCCAGATGTAGCGAGGTCCCAAATATATTAATTGGAGTTATTAGCTTCTAATTCCATAATTTAATAACGAGAAATTCCTTTGATAGGTTTCGGTAATTAAAATTCATGACCCGTGCTACGAAAATCGCAAATATTAGGTACACTTTCTAATTTGATCGAATTTTTCTCTGAAGCTCTATATCGTATTTTTTACTCCACTGATACCTTTGACTGGTAAGTAAATAAGATTCATCGAATCGTCTTGATAAGCCATCTGGTTTTGATTACTTTTATTTGGAAATACCTTTGCCTTTATAAATGTACATTAGTTATGAAACATACTTTGATATGGCAACGCATTTGTTGGTGTTATCATGGCGTTTTTTTTCTTTTTTTTTTTATGTTAAGGAATGACGTGACGAGCTAGCCGTTCGCCTGATTTTAAACGACACGGCTGCCCATATCAGCTGCAGTGTCACTCGGAACTCTAAAGTATAGAGGTTCGCGTGACACTGCACTGCGCACGTCATCCAGAGACATCAGCACAATCTAGTAATAAGATTACTAAACTGTGAGATCAGATCATAAAGTCTCATTTGCCCAGTAATTTCACTAGCTACAGTGCCCTTCAAACCAGAACACAGTAGTGCTTGGACACTACTGCTTGGCGGCAGAATAACTGGCGAAGCGGTGGTACCTACCTAGACGAACTTTGCAGTAAAGTCCTACCACCTGGTAAAAGGCGTTAATGTTATCGCTAACAGCGGAACCCAATAGCTCTTGGATTCACTTTACATTTGTGACCTCATCAATATCTATATCGTTGTTTGTGACAAAACCTTTTAAATTTAATAATCAATGTTATTTTATATTTATTTTTGTTGGTACAATTAAACTTATTTTACTTATCCTTTGTTTTTCTGCATTCCTACTTATATTATTATAAAATAGACAGCCTCTATGGTGTGATGGTTGAGCAGGTCGGCTCATAGCTCGGAGGCGGCGAGTTCAATCACAATGTTATCGAAAGCGTGGTGGAAATGAGACAGCAATAGAATGTGTACTGTTCAGATATTTCCTTAAATTCTAAGCTTATATTACAATAATTTTGGCAGCATTATATTAAACTTTTCTCTTAATCGGCTAATTTATAAATTCAGCAAGTCAATATTTTTCTTTTACTAAAAACTAGTCAAGTGCCTGTCAGACTCGGGACGCAGGTACATGTGTGCGGAAACCTCGGTACTGATGTCCGACTCGCGTTTAGCCAGTTTTATTCTTTTTAGATATTAGAAAAGTATTACTTCACAGCGTTCACGCGTGAGCACATTATTTATGTGTTTTGTTTCAGTACGTTTGACCGATACAACTAATCTCGAGGTCATGTTGATGGAATCTGACTCACTGAAGTACACAGTGTAGCCCCACGCTAACCTACACCACTGACCCATGGGAGGGGAAGCACTCTGCTCTAATATGGTCATGTGCCCATCTGCCGATACAACTTTTCACTCGACGACAATACAAATTCATGAACATCTCAACTCACCTGTTGACTCAGTCTATGTAATCTCAGCGTCATATTGATGGAGTCTGACTTGCTGAAGTACATAGTGTAGCCCATGCTAACCTACACCACTGACCCATGGGAGGGGAAGCACTCCGCTCTACTATGGTCATGTGCCCATCTGGACATGTTTTGTTCTAGCATGTTTGACCGATACAACTTTTCACTCGACGACAATACAAATTCATGAACATTTCAACTCACCTGTTGACTCAGTCTATCTAATCTCAGCGTCATATTGATGGAGTCTGACTCGCTGAAGTACACAGTGTAGCCCCACGCTGACCCACACCACTGACCCATGGGTGGGGAAGGACTCCGCTCTACTATGGCCATGTGCCCATCTGGACATGTTTTTTTCTAGCATGTTTGACCGATACAACTTTTCATTCGACAACAATACAAATTCATGAACATTTCAACTCACCTGTTGACTCAGTCTATCTAATCTCAGCGTCATATTGATGGAGTCTGACTCGCTGAAGTACACAGTGTAGCCCCACGCTGACCCATACCACTGACCCATGGGTGGGGAAGGACTCCGCTCTACTATGGCCATGTGCCCATCTGGACATGTTTTTTTCTAGCATGTTTGACCGATACAACTTTTCATTCGACAACAATACAAATTCATGAACATTTCAACTCACCTGTTGACTCAGTCTATCTAATCTCAGCGTCATATTGATGGAGTCTGACTCGCTGAAGTACACAGTGTAGCCCCACGCTGACCCACACCACTGACCCATGGGTGGGGAAGGACTCCGCTCTACTATGGTCATGTGGCCATCTGGACACCCGTCAGAAGTGAACGAGACAAACTTCCCGACGGTAAACGTGTCGAAAGTTAACTGTAAAAGAAAACTGTCATTAGTCACAGGGTTGAAGTAGATATTCCTTTATATCCAAAGAAAGAGGCGTGGATCTCGTAATACGGGCCTTGAGCCTAGTGTGGGGATCCAGGTTTTTCTAACTTAATGCAATGTTACTACTTATATGCTTTTATCCACATAAATGTACTTTTCATTTTTTTCTTGATTATGGTTATTAAGATTTAAAAAAAACATGCGAAAGAACCGTGTGTTTTATTCGTTGAACTCCTACAAAGACTAGCAAAATAAATTCATAGTTTGTAGTTAAAATTTGAACTTATGATACTCTTTGTTCGTAAGTCAACAAGAACTAAAAATTAGGTTGGAATAACGCGTATAATATTTATCTTTACTGATAATTAAAATTAGTTTCACTGTCTATAGGTCATCGCGGCCAGTATATATAGTACAAACGTTTTTTTTGTAGTAGGTAGGGTTAAGTAGTAGTAGTGTAGTATTTAGTTGCAATAAAGGCAATTTGCCGGTAAAAAAAGTTTGATTTTATATAATTAAGTTGAAACTGAATTTTTTGTAACTAAAAAGAGTTTAATTTTTTAAGCTGCGATGATGGGTTTCTAATACACTCCTAATTTGGATGGTCGTTTTTTAAAGAAAAGTCGGGTTATTGTAACCATCGAAACGCTTAAAAAATGCTTTGCCAACCCCTCGTACGAAAATCTCAGTGGAATAAAATACTCGTATATTCTAACAATGATGAACATCATCTTCAGAGCGTTTTTCCAAAGGAACAGCAAAGCAAGCGTAACTTTTTAATGAGCTCCGAGTTATCAGTAACAATTTTTGTACTTCAAGCTAGTATGGAATATAAACGATGTAAATCTCATACTCCAAGAATGTATGATAATAACCGTATTTTCGTAGAAAATATTACTTTGTGATCCTTAAAAGTTTCCTAATAGCCATTTGTACTAAATTGTATTAAAAAACAACTTAGCTAAGCAACACTTTCTCCCGGGTTCTCTTATACGTTTGTTGAATTCTTGTCAATTTGGCAGACCAAATACTGAACGCTCATTGAGTATCAACCAATGACCAGGACTAGAGAGATAAGTGCAAACTTAGAGCTGTGAAACCTTAGTACAGACGGGCATAAGTGTAAGTTCTTTCTATGTTTGCAAATTAGTCTCACAAACTGGCCTCCCTTGATAAAGCTCGGCAGTAAAACTACTTCGTATATCGTAAAGAATCATTTTAGCCCCTTGTCTGCTATTTCATCTGCAAACTTGTAATTCTTAATTTTGAAGAATATAATATCTTCTAGAGGAAAGTTTATTCAAAAACATATTACTTATACGATTTTTTTTTCACAATAAAATTGATACATTATGAATAATATTTACGTGAATAAAAACAGATCATTATACGAAGTAGACTTCCTTCGGAATACACGAATAAATATATGTGACAGCTTGAAAATATAATAAGGATATTAAAGATAAGCAGCCAACGCGAATTATCAATCACCCAAGTAAGAAAAATAAGGTAACGATGATTTGATGAAATGGAAAAATAACATACGGGAAGCTATATGATAATATTTTGCCTACAAAATTGCGTTTATTTTCGGTACTTCCTAATCTTTGCTTCCCATGTATTTTTACATGGATGGAGCGTACACAGACTTATTAATTTTACGCTTTAAATCCCACTCTTTCAGCTACTTCTAGAAAATCTACACATTTTTTATCCCCCATATTTATTTGTCCTTAGACCCTTAAAAAATTACCGTACCTATTTATAAACATAAACTTTTTTTTTACTTTGCGGTGTCAAATCTTTTTTTTTCTAATAAAACCTGAAAACTACCTCCATTATTTAAAGTTGGTTAAAAAGTGGTCCCCTATCTACTATTATCATCTATAGATTTAAAACTACGCGAATAAAAAGCGAGTGTGCTTTAAACCACACGACTGAAGTAAAACTTCTACACGAGACGTAACTCTTTCTCTCTTCACTATACCCACAAAGTATTTTTCTCTAAATTCTCATCAACGCACAAGATTTTTTAATTGATTCCAGTTTTCTTAGACCTAAGTACATCATCGGACCCTTAAATACGTGATTGATTGATTGAAGAGATTTTTGA
This sequence comes from Ennomos fuscantarius, assembly GCA_905220475.3. Classification (NCBI taxonomy): domain Eukaryota; kingdom Metazoa; phylum Arthropoda; class Insecta; order Lepidoptera; family Geometridae; genus Ennomos; species Ennomos fuscantarius. The sequence continues at coordinate 6,744,185 of HG992037.1, read as the reverse complement.
TGACAGTAAATTGGCCAACTGCGCTTCGGCTTACGTTTACAATAAGGCTCAGTACGTTGATTTGCTATTTTGATTAAAAATATATAAGTCATCTAAAAGTTTTCATTTTGTGAAGTCATAAGTGACTTATTTATGGTTAAAGAATTTATTTCTCATAAGAATTTACAAATTCACTTACAAAGAAATGTAATTTTATAATAAAACTAAAAGCCGGTGAGCTACAGATTCGATATTTATATATTTATATTTATATATAATATTCGATATTTACAGTAAACATATCAGTTGGTATTCAACGCAAAAATATAATCAAATTAAATCACAAGTTAATAATATAAAGTTTTTACATAAAACGATAAAAAGGGAACTTTCAAACAAACCACTACTTAGTACATTAGATTAAACTGATAGTTGGTAGTTTTTAACTGACTCCCAAAAAGTAGGAGGTACTAATATTTGTCTGTTTCATTTTTTTTTGTACTTATAGTAAATGAAGGTGTCTTTTTTTTTTTTTTTTTTTTTTATGTTACGAAATGACATGACGAGCAAGCCGCTCGCCTGATGTTAAGCGACACGACTGCCCATATCAGTTGCAGTGACACTTGAAACACTAAATTATAGTTTCGCGTGACACTGCACTGCGCATGTCATTCTGAGACATCACAGTCTGGTAATAAGATTACATAACTGTGAGATTAGGTCATAAAGTCTCATTTGCCCAGTAATTTCACTAGCTACAGTGCCCTTCAAACCGGAACACAGTAGTGCTTGCGCACTACTGCTTGGCGGCAGAATAACTGGCAAAGCGGTGGTACCTACCTAGACGAACTTTGCAGAAAAGTCCTACCACCTAGTGTCATTGGTGATATGGATTAACTACTCAGAATAAGGAAATACTATTACATTTTTTCAATAGAATTAAACTGGTTATATATCTAGATCTTTGTGTAACTGATGTCCGAGCCGCGAGGTATAACACAGACATAAGTTTCTCAGCCCACTGTATGTTACGCGAGTACATTACAAAAGTTTTTACCTGAATAATATCCCCATAATTTCCACCCGTTGCGGTGAAATTGAGGTGGCATATAAAAGGCAACCGATCTTCTCTCGGCCTCCGTACTTCTAACTCGTATGTGCGCCCGACGTCTCCCATGTACGTTCTGTTACAAGCTGTTAACAAAAAACAACATTACTTGACATATTCTTAAAAACGTTACCGCTCTGAAGTAAGGCATTAGTCATTACAGCCATATGATTTTTTTACAGTAATTTGAAGAAATGCAGTAAACTTCAATGCGACAAAGTTTCGTTCAAATCAATATGTATTATATAATATTCTAATGACAGCCTCCGTGGTGTTGTGGTTGAGCAGGTTGGTTCATAATTCAGAGGTGGCGGGTTTGATTCTCGCGACAGTACAAGTATTTGTGCACAGAAAAAGCGCAAATTTTCGTTCTGTTGCTGGGTTTTGCGGGATCATGGTCCTCGTAGTTCCTGGGTCCTTAGATACAGGAAATTCAAGTTAGGGTCCAGGATCTATGTGATTGTTGGGCGTTATTATTATGTGATCGCTATTATATATTCTGTGACTGTAGTAAAAGTTGTTTATTCAGTTTCTCCCACTACCGTGATAAGTATATTTTTTATTACACATAGTATATTAGTCTAGTTTTGGGAAAGTATAATAAACATAAAGGTTAATCCAGAGTCTAACTTAAGGTAAAAACCAACCGGCACGAGCGCGCAGCCTGTTATGCGTTTTTTGGCAGCTGCCCGCGGCAAGTTGTCATTTCACTAGCCTGATAGCTCAGTTGATAGTAGCTCTGCCTTCTGAACTGTAGGTTGTGGGTTCGATTCCCACCCAGAACTAACATTTGTGTGATGAATATCGATGTTTTTTCTGTGTCTGGGTGTTATATTGTATTCTATGTATGTATTTACAAACAAAAAAATATATAAGTATTGTATAAGTTATTTGGTTTCCATAGTACAAGCTTGGCTTAACTTGAGACTAGATGGCATTGTATGAAATCTCCAAACATATTAATTTATTTATTATATACATGGACCGCGGTTACACGCCAAGCCTACTGGCTGCACTCTGTTCTAACCTTTAGTTTAGATGCATATTTAAGAAATGCACATACATAGCTCAAAAATATTATATTATATTTCTAGCATCTGCCCGTGGGTTCGCCCGCGTGGCCTACAGGAAACGAAAAAGAAAAATTTTCATAGATAATTCAACCACCCATTTCACCTTCTTAGGGGTGGAATTTTGAAAAACCCTTTCTTAATAATAATAATAATAATATGTGTGGACACCTCATTGAACGCCATCTAGTCCCAAACTAAGCAAAGCTTGTATTATGGGAACTAGATAACTGATACAATACTTAGATACTTTTTGTTTGTAAATACATACATAGAATACAATATAACACCCAGATACAGAACAAACACCTATTATGCTCATCACACAAATGTTTGCCCTGGGTGGGAATCGAACCCACAACCCACAGTTCAGAAGGCAGGGATACTACCAACTAAGCTATTGGGTCAGTTAATGGATAAATACACTTTATAAATAACACACCCTCCTTATTTTAAGTCTCTAGAACCAGTGTTTTAGGCTCTGCGTTGATGTATAAGTCAGTCAGTCAGTAAGTCAGGACTTTGAATTTTATATGTATAGGTATTATCCTATTACATTTCTATCAAAAAGTATTATATATATCATATTATATATATTGTTATATTATTCGATATGTTTACTAAGTAACCTACCTACTCTTTATTTTAATTTAGTGTTTCAATCAGATTCAAATGCATTACCAATAAAATTTCTTCATCGTTTTTATTTCTACATAAACCTACGTAAAGTACGTATGTATATGACATACTTAAACATTTAACTACGTATGAGCTACTCAGAATGCGCGTTTCCAAAGCCTCCGAAGAGTGAAGAAAAGAATAAAAACTCGGAAAAGGGTTTTGTTACCCACTTTCTTTTATGCAAAAGATATATAAAAAGGTGATTCACGAGAGTATGTTGCATTAAGACTACATGTCAAAACGTCAGAAAACATGATATCTTTGCCAGAGCTTTGTATCTTTGCTGTTAGAGAAAATGTTACAGGACACATATTGCAAAAGTACAAAGCAAACATTTTCTCGAATGCTCGCTTATTTGTCAACGCTGACAAAGGATTGCGCTTTGCGGATAACACAGTTGCGATGCGTTATTGTTTACCAGCCTGTATTGTATACAGTTCCACAGACGAACGACACGTCCCTAAATAATCAACATGTTATATCATTGTTACGATCATAATCTATACACATAAAATTCAAAGTCCTGACTGACTGACTGACTTATATATCAACGCACAGCCTAAACATCCTAGAGACTTGAAATTTGGAGAGTGTGTTCTTTGTAAAGTGTAAGTTACCACTAAAAAAGGGTTTCCAAAATTCCACCCTAAAGTGCGGGAAATTGGTGGTTGCAATATCTATTTAAAAAAATTCTTCGTTTCCTATAGGCTACGCAAGCGAAGCCGCGGGCAGAAGCTAGTCAATTTAATAATAATAAATCATTATTACAGACACTGAGATTATTGATCTCAGTGTTTAAAATACAAATAATAATACATATACAGCCTTATTAATAAACGGGTATTAGTCTCGGATTAATTACTTCAGCTTTTGTCCTTTTTTTGCTACTGGAATATTTAGCTGGATCGAAAGAGACAAAAGATGGTGTAACTAGTCTAAAGCTAGTATGTGTTTATTAATAAGGCTGATAGGCTTTTAGTTAACTGCCCAACGTTTATACGTGGCAGTCAGGAGCTATCTGTCCACCAGACTTCTAACGATTGCATATTTACACTTGCATTATATATTATCTATGCCTTAGGTGAATTATATTTCTATGTATTATGCATCCCAATTCAAGCTGAAGCCTTTTGGCTGATTTAAGAAAGAAAAAAATTTTAATAAGAAAGAAAATGATGGGGGAGCCCCTTGCTAGCTCCGAATGTTCACTATTGTGATCATACTATGATTAATATTGGAACCCTTTATATTCGTGTGTGTAACTCAAGTTTTTTAAAATTTTGGACTTTCGGTAGATTGTAGTGATTACTCTCTCTTTGGTAAACAGGAAAAAATACTACACATGGATGGTGTGAAAGTATTACGAAAACCATAACCAAGAATGCGCAAACACTAAATCACACTAATATTATAAAGGCGAAAGTTTGTATGTGTGTATGTTTATTACTCCTTCACGCTCAAACGCCTGAATGGATTTAGATGAAATTCAGTACCAAGATAGCTTAAACACTGGATTAACATATAGATTACATTTTACCCGGAAAAATGAAATGTTCCCCTGGGATTAGCAAATAATTAAAATACTTTTTACCCGCGCGTGAAACCGCGGGGCGCAACTAGTCGTTTATAACAAAACAAACAAAATTACGCAAGTCATGATAAATACTTAGCGGTACCTGCACTATTATCGTTTGAACACAAAAATGGGGAAATAAGAAGGAAAAAGATTTGAAAAAAGCCGTACACAAAGCGGCCATATTTTTTCGGGCTCTTTAAAAAACCGCCTTTTGTGTTACCCTACAGCGTATTACACAGCATAAGAAGAGTTCGGTTCGCCGCTGAACATCATTGTTCGCCTAACGCTGGCCTATTGTTTTTGTCTGCGTGAACATGACAGCATGACAGATACGGCATAACATAACGTTCATGCTGCAAAACTCGTGAACCGGCAAACTGAATTCATGGAAGCCAGCGGCAAAAATAGGCTTTATAGCATTTTTTCAGCAGACGGAAACATTTATATAAACCACACACAATATTACGTTGTATAAAACGAATATGTGAAATGTGTAAAGACAAAGCAGCTTTTCACATCAAGAATAACAAATACCATTTTCATAGAAAATATAATATAGATTTTCTTCGGTCTTACTTTGACTTAATACTGACGTTGATATAGTCATTATGTTCACAATGAAATATTGAGAAAATTTCAAAGCTTAGTGTATATAGATCTGTGTAAATGCAAATGAAAATACACTTGTATATTTTATGAGTATAAGTAGATAATTATAAATAAAAAATAATGTGTGGACATTTCACACAGCGCCATCTAGCCCCAAACTAAGCAAAGCTTGTACTATGGGAACCAGATAACTGATACAATACTTACGATACTTTTTTTTTGTAAAGACATACATAGAATACAATATAAACACACAGACACAGAACAAACATCGACGTTATATGTCGTGATATATGATGTGTATATATGATGTGTTATGTCGATAGATAGATACTTCAATGTAGGTACTTAAATAACAAAAATAATTACAATACGAGAATTGCGTGGGTAGGTAACTCTGTAACTGAAAGATTATCTTTGCATAGTCTGTAATAGCTTATAATTAATATAGCATACCGGTTACCCTAAATGTTTTTTCTTTCTCAAGTTTAATGATATTAAGGTTTGCATGGTCCATTTTATTTTTGGCTTTAGTTCTTAGAATAATTATTGACAGGTCATTAACAACTTAGTCCATTAAGTAGAACCACAAAAACTAGCCACTCAACCCGCAGCATCTGTATAATAAAAATTCACGGCCCACATCGGGCATTTCTAAACGGCCACTCAAAGACTCTGACCGGCAATAAACCTCCTTTAATTACAGCAACGGGCTTGCTTTTATCGTACCCACATAGCTAAATACCGACAATTATATCCTGACCGTAGCTCCTTTTGGAACTAACTGATATTGTATGTAAATGTTACAGATTAAATAACAGAATGTACGAAGCAACAGCACCAGGTGCGGCCAATGTAAAATGGCCAGGGCGCAGTCATTAGGCCGAAATATAGCTACGATTAACAAAAAACTCACGTGGCATTTAATAAGGTGTTAAGTTTACCGTAGCGGTGTTTTAACTAAGTACAGGTATTAGTCACTACCACGAGGAAGCTTGCGCTATTTTTAATTAAGAAATATGATAACCGTTGTTTTCATGTTTTATGTTTTTAGTACTAATGAGCTTTGTGAAAATATATTTCAGTTAATATAGAGTAGGTACCTAAAAAAATAAGTAACAGCTGACTAATTAAAAAGGCAGACTTTTAGAGCATCACAAAACAGTGTATACAATAAATCTACAGATGAGACACTGAGGGTACTTTTACCCTTATAATAAACGAACTCGTAGCTATGTTGCCATTTTAAATTAAAAGCAAATTGGTGATTTTGAAAATAACATTAAGTGCCTGTAACTCTTCTATTAAAACGTTAATAAACATCATGAAACACACACTTGAACGATTCGAGTGATTCTATGGAAGTATTTTATCACAAAATTTTCGATGACAAAATTATCTGAACCATTCAGCATCGCGAAATGTTTGAAACGCGATACTTGGGTAATCAAGTTTAGCAAACAAGTTAATTTCAGCACAGCGATAACTCTAATTTAGCTAATGCGTCGGCCGTGTCGCGCTGCAACGGTTTGAGAATAAATTACTGCACCGCACGTGGCCTGTGTTTGTGAACAAATTACTTTCTACGTGAAAACAATAGCTAAAAGTAGATAAACAAAAGAAAAACAAAAATTTTGGAGTGCTTTAGCCGTTTTTATTGATCACAAAATTTTATTCGTAAACTGGCAATCCATGGCGATTTTTTCTAATGCTTAAACAAAATGTTTTTAAGAGAAAACTACTCGTCTCTCTTGGTCTCACCCATTTCCTCGCGGAAACATTTAGGTTTCCGGGAAAAAAGTATCATCAACATCATCAGTTAGCCTGAATTTTAGTATGTTTTTATTTTTAATTAGAATTATTTATTTAGAAAATTAAAAGACGTTAAAAATTACTTATCGATACCGTTAACGCTCCGTATATCGGATATAACTTACGTACAACGCTCAATGCATTTAATCAAATTATACATTTGAAATGAGTAAACTTAAGTTTCTATTCAAAATGAAATATTCCAGATACTCTGGGCTACCAGAAAGAAGTCTTAATGTTTTTTTGTATATTTTTGTATTGTTTTGGATTTTGTTAAGTTTTATTTCATGTTTCTAACTTTGTTTTTATTTGTAGCGTATTAAGATGTGTTGCGTCCGTGATGTCATGTAATGGGTGCCGGCTGATAATCAGTAACCGAGGTTGTTGTTTGCAGCCTCAGTTGTATGCTGAGCCGGGACCTATTCCTGACATTGCGCAGTATCGCATATTATTGTGTGTGATTGTGTGTATGTTTCTATTATCTTTGTATTTATATTACCTATGCGATATTGTGCGTCAGGAATAAAGTTTATTTCATTTCATTTCATAGATAAACCAGAAACACTTTACTCCCAAAACAACATGCTTCACGTAATATTACCATAAAATACAGACCCGTACAGCTGTCTCCTGCACTTCAAACGGTTCCATTTCATTCCCGTAAATTACTTTTTTTCAGTCGGCAACGATAATTGTCTTACACAAAAGACTCGGGAAATGTACTCACAAAGGGTATTGAAAGAACTAGATTACTTTCAACCGTCGCGTCGCTCTCTACTTTAATGCCTAGGTCCGCTGGTATGACGGCACTCAATTTATCATTATGCTTTGAAAAATATATTTCATCCTTTTTCACTTCTTTTTTCACAGCCTCTGTGGTGTCGTCGTTGAGTAGGTCGGCACATAACCCGGAGGCGGAAAGACGATTTCCGCGGAAAGACAAAAAAAAGCGCATATATTTGTTCTGAATCTGGCTGTTGTGCACAACATCCAGGTCCCTAGACACAGGAAATGCTAGTTAGGATCCAGGATCTATGTATGTGATCATTGGGCGTTATTATTATTATTTATTAATGTTTGAGTTATCTCTACTTGCAAGTGAAATATGGTCTACTAACTGCGCCCTGTTCTGTGTTAATCCACTATATAAGCTATCTATATTCTTAATTTCAAGCAAATCCGTCCAATCGTCTGAGCGTGAAAGAGTAACAAACATGTATGGATGTTTGTTACAAACTTTCGCAAACTTTAGTAGGATTTTGTTTGTTTACTATACTATGAACACCACGAGGGTGTTCGATTTCAAAAGTCTTTGTCTTGATAGACTTATCTTTTTTTTTTGATGATGGGAAGTGACGATGCGATCGAAGATGTAGCATGCTAGCCAAGTAAATACCTATTCACTCTTCTCTTAAACACGCCCGGGTCATATTTCGCCGGAAACACAGACGCTGGCAAGGCATTCCATTCCTTAGCCGTTCTAATTAAGAACGTTGAGTCAAATTGCTTGGTACGAATGGGTGGTATTTCGACAACGAAAGGATGGCGCTTAGCCGAGCGTCTAGTAGTCCGGTAGTGGAATGGTATCTAGATATATAATGTGAAAAACAGCAGCTCAAAGTACGCGAGTTGTATCACGAGGTGATTGCTATAAACAATTTCCATGTTATTAGTTTAATTTTAATAACTTATCACCTATATTTTTGACAAACAAAAATTTAAAAGGATCTTTAATATAGGAATAGGACTATTCAATATTAATACCGTAAGATATTTACATTCTAAAAAGGCTCATCGGTATTCTAAAAGGAAATTATATTGGCATTGTAAAACAGAATTATGCCCGAGCGGCCCGGCGATTACGCAAATCCATAAACATCAAGTGTAATATGTTTTGGCTGAGTCCCTGCATAACTGGGAGGGAAGAATGTTTTATAAAAGCAAGGAAACCAAGTCAGTCCATCGCTGATACAGCTACTTGGCTGTGCCGTGCGACTTGTAGGGCTATAGGAATGGCGGGAGGCAGATATTACGCATAGTTTAACATCTACTAGGTGGTAGGACTTTGTTGCAAAGTTCGTCTAGGTAGGTACCACCGCTTTGCCAGTTATTCTGCCGCCAAGCAGTAGTATGCAAGCACTACTGTGTTCCGGTTTGAAAGGCTCTATAGCTTGTGAAATTACTGGGCAATTGAGACTTTATGATCTGATCTCACAGTCGAGTAATTTTATTACTAGACTGTGCTGATGTCTCAGGATGATATGCGCATGTCGCTTGAAACTCTATGTTTTAGGGTTCCGAGTGACACTGTTCTGTTATGGGCGGCCGTGGCGCTTAACATCAGGTGAACGACTTGCACATCACATCATTCAATAACATTTAAAAAAAGTTTAATGTAAAAGTAATGATTCCTGGTTTAAATGTCAATTACAAGGCGTTTAGAACAAATCTTTAAATTGCAGGATATTAACGATGAGTGGTCTCTCTTAGTAAAACTCTTTTTAAAATAAAAACGTTTGTTTCAGTGTCACGCGAAACTCTAAACTTTAGAGTTCCGAGTGACACTGCAGCTGATATGGGCAGCCGTGTCGTTTACCATCCGGCGAACGGCTAGCTCGTCACGTCATTCCTTAACATAAAAAAAAACCTGATTATCTATATATGTATTTAAAATTTTGTGTCACGGTGTTTGTTACCATACTCCTCGGCTAAACGGCTGAACTGATTCTGATAAAATTTATATTCATACTTGGTAGGTCTGAGAATAGGTTGTTATCTATTTTTCATCCTCCTAAGTGATAAGGGTGGTGCACCCCAAAATTTGATTTTATTTTTTTGAAAGATATATTTAATTTAATAAGTAATATTATCTTTTTTTGTAGTTGTTTAAAAATCAAACTACTGAACTAATTTGGATGAAATTCTATGGTGCCAATCCAAAAGGACATCGTTTCAAATACAAAAAGAATTTTCCATTTTACCAAAACAAATAATGAAATTCGGAGGTAACAAATATTAAAAAAACATCAACTGAGTTGAGAACCTCCTCCATCTTTTCAAGTCGGTTAAAAATGTCTTAGTTTCCTCAATTAATAATACACGCGGTTTTAAGGGCTTACCGTCCTCTACTCGAGTACCTTTTCTCTTTTCTGACAGATGTCAGCAAACCGAGAAGGGGAGACATATTAAAAATGCGTTTCAATGACCTAAAAACGATTTCCCTCAAGGATCTGAGCGAGCAGTCCCGTTTCCTGCTGATGGAGGTATTTCCTTTAATGTCAATATGAATACGGTCACTTCACAACACGATTTTCTTGTTACTAATGTTACGTTGGATTCGTGGGTTTCTATGAAGTTGTAGTAAAAGGGTATGAGAGTTTGTTATCTACTTCTATTTAAATGTGGTCATCGTATAAAAATAAAATACTGTAACGGGGATGTGACGGGACTTGGCGCAGAGTAATTACGTCGGAGTTCAGTTATTAAATCAACATTTATTTACGTTTAGATACAACTAGCGAGGGAGGAGAGTTACCCTGTATTCATGTAAGCGATGGCCAGAAGAATACTGTCCGCAGCGCCTTGTAGGAATTCACTGCAACAAGAGTAAATTCGAGAGTGGCGGGAGTCCGTCTGCTCAACAAATCAAGTGCCTGACGTAGTTACAATGATGTTCGCAATTTGTTATTAGTCATCCTATTCACAGGATATGAATATCGAGTTCACTGAACGAAACGCTTGCGTGTTTTAAGGTCGCATCACGCCATCTAGTTTCATTCGTTGTAAGCAAACGAAATATTGGCGGGTGTTACAATACTCTATAAATAACAAATGAAATGGAGTTTTTCTTTTAACTGTATTGTATTATATATCTTTTATGTGAACATGTGAATAAACTACTACAAATTTTAATAAACAAATGAGTGTTTCAACAAAATGTTTTAACTCTGGTTTATAGTGTATTTTATTATTATGTATGAGTGATAATTTATGAGGCACACAACAAAATTTTAACCTAATTGGTGTATAAATAATATTGATAATTACATAACAATTTTATAAAGCATCCTATTATTTATTAACTATTACCTAACATTTGAAATTATGCGGCTAATGTCTTTCATTGACACAAAAGTGACGCGTGAACGCGAGGCTCACTGGCCTAATAGCTCAGTTGCTAGTAACCCTACCTTCTGAGTTGTAGGCTGTGGGTTTGATTCCCGCCCAAGACAAATATTTGTGTGATGATCAGTGTTTGTTCTATGTCTGGGTGTTATGTTGTACTCCATGCATACATGTATTTACAAAAAAAGTACCTATCTAAGTATTGTATCTGTTATCTGGTTCCCATGGTATAAGCTTTGAATAGTTTGGGGCTAGATAGCGCTGTATGAAATGTCTACAAATTTTTAATTGTTTGTATTATTAGTGTAAATTGCAATTTCATGCAACGGATTAAATTACCGAATGTCAATCTATAAGTAAAACAGTTTTGAGATATCAAATTTTAAAAGATTATAACAAAGATAAAATGCTTGAAATGTGGTTACGTTTTAATTTAATTAGGCTGATAATAATTACAAGATGATAGATGTTAGATACTTACGTGTACACGCCTTAGGCTCATCACTCTTATCACCGCAGTCATCTTCACCATTGCAGTACTTATCCAGCGATATACACTGTCCAGTGTCACAAAGCATTTCACTCAACCTACAAGGACCCTCAGAGTTCCTTTCGAACTTCACTTTTACCACTGCATCGGGTGTAGTGTCCAAACTATCCTCATTCACAAAGTCTTCACTTAAATCTTGGGGACTACAAAGTTTTAACGATAGCAACACTATTATGAACAGAAAAGTTCTATGGTTCACTACGTCTTGAAAATTCTTTAGGAGACACATTTTCACGGGTCTCTTGTTCACTTTGTGTCACAACATTTTGCCTCGGCGATTACATCGGCTAGTACCTGCAACAAAATATGGAATTTTAAAAGCTTTTCGTGAAAAATTTGGTGTAAAAAACGGAAAAAATTGGTAGTTGTGTACGCAGGAAACCATTAGAGCGATGCCAGTAGATTGTTGTGGGAGATGAATGGAGATAACAATCTTTAACCTCGTACACGACAGCGATGAGTAGAGCTAATGTGTTTATGCTATAGGTATATATATATATATTCTGTGGTGAAATACAAAATGATACAAAATAAGATATCATAGTGTTAAATAAAAAGGGGCACCCTTCTCTTTCAAGAGCATATTTAATATTTGCTTAGGTGGCTGAGCAAAGATTAAATAATGTAATGCCCAGTTGCACTAAAGTTTGACAGTTAAGTTCATACTTATCTCCCTAGAATACGTTCTAGAAAATACATAGACAAATGCGTTGCAGAGGTACGTCATAAATAGATAAGTGTGAACTTACGAGCTGCTGTTTATACTTTGGTGTAGACGGGAATAAGTCTAGTATAAGATGATTAAGATCATGATGATCCAGACCCCTATAAAATACACAAAAAACACAGAACTGTTTTACTATTGTGTTGTGTTCAATAGTAAGAAAAGTTAAAATTACAAAGGTGAGGTTTTAGGTACAAGTTGTAGTAGAGGTAGCATGTACAATTAAAAAATTACGCGCTCCATATAAAAAAAAAATTAAGCATGTCGAATTATTTTAACTGTAATAAAATTGCTGACTTAATAATCTTTGAGTTTGCTATGCGCCATCGTCTTTGCTTATAGACGAGTAAACACAGATACATTTGCAAATGTGATATCGTATACCGGTTAGGTGTAACAATATGGTAAAGTTTCGCTGTCCACTGAACCGGTATACATTTGAGATAGGCAGATGTTACCTTTAGTTTCTGTCTACTGAGTTGGGTCTGATCGTTTAACAATAGCTAAATAAGAAAAATATACTAAGATTAATTTATAATTTTTTTTTTGTGACAATGACGTGACAAGTTAGTCCACTACCCATTATAGTTGCAGCGCCACACGAAAATCTAAAATCTAATGTTTTGCGTGACACTGCATTGGGCTCGTCATTCTTAGACATTAACACAGTGTAGTACCTAATAAGATCACCAGGCTATGAGATCAGAGGGGTGATCATGAAACTTTGATTGCAATGCAACAGGAAAAAATTCCATACTAACTATGCACATAAACTCCGCATTCAAACTGTCAAATCCATACAATTTTTTATTGGATGCATTCGAGTTACGTGATCGCCCAGCTGCAACGCGATCATTTAACTTGATTGCAATAGAAAGAAATACAAAAATGTATTTTTCAGTTTCAATACGCAGTTTATGTGCATAACTGCTTTTGAAATTTTCATTTTTCGAATGAAATTCCTGCATTTTAATCAGTTCCGTAAGGTTTTAAAATTCCATTCCAGCAAATATATTTATATTTTCTGTAATAAGAAATAATATTGAAATTAATAATTATTCCTCTCTGCCTCTCCCAGGAAGGAATGGATTAAGTAGTAGCAACAGAGTTAGGTAAATATAGAACAGTCATAAAAGAGACCATGAAAATTTGAATATAATTACTACTATCTCGTTCTAAAGCTGTTTTACGTTAAACTATTCTTTTTAACGCTATATTAACATCTGATCTATTCTTATATACTGTAATAATTATGTTCGAACGAGGAACAAATTCTCAGGCCATCATACAATACTGCAGTGTTTAAAAAAATTTCCGTCTTAATTTGGTCGGATTATAATCCTACTAAATCAAGAAAGTAAACAAGTTCACACCGGAAAAAATCGTGTAAAGAAATAAACCATAACAAAAAACAAATCATTTCACTTTATTTAAATTTAAAAGAAACCCTTTCCCATTACGTTTTTGCTAACTTTTCTTTACCAATAAATCACGTAACATTCGCAAATCCGCAATGCAGCGATACCAATATTAAATTTCTTTATCTAGGCACAATCTAGCCACTCAGTGCAGGTGCGAGTAATTTATGACTTACACACGTGTGAGGAAGGGTGGGTAAATGTATTGCCCCACTTACGGGGGTCGATCGGGCTTTCACACTTGCCATATGGGCAGAATATTAATGTCAGCATTGCCCAAATTTACTAAACTTGTATAGTGAAATGTCCACTTATTTCACAATGTATGGTATAAACAATATAACTCGTGACAATGGAAATTTTGCGAAAAAAATGAGAGCTTTGGCATAAATTAATTTGCGGTCGATATTGGCAATGTTATGCAAAGTACTCGTATGCAACGTTTTTGCATGTCGATGGATCAACTATATGGAGCAAGAAAAATATTCTGAGCGCCACTATACTACTATACTACGGACGATAATCTCGGGAGTTGTGATTATAAGGAATACACGTTCTCAACTCTTCATGATAATATTCCCATCACGACTAATTTGCGATGTGAGTAATTATGACACGGTGTCCTACTTTATAGTATCTGCTCCTGTTTGGTTTTATCAAAAATTCACAGGCGAAAATATTCTAGGTCTGGCGGTGCTACTATTATTTATTCTGCGCTATTGAACTTATGATCGATACTAATCCCTATGCTCAGCGTTTACTAGAATAAAACTACACATCTGAAGCAATAAAAAATTGGTGAGGATCATTCCATCCAACGATGATTTCGGTTTTTTTTTTGAACGGGCCAATGCTGTGTGTTTCTACCGACCTTTACAGCGTCACCAGGTGGGCAACGATAACTCCCAAGCAGCGTCCGTATTTCTCGAAAATCACAAGTTCACTCGCATCACAATTTGAATCTTGGAGTCTTCAAATCGAGAGTGAACAGGTATCTTCTAGGCAAGCGTGTTACATCCTAGACCACATCGTCACTTACCATCAGGTGCGATAGTGGTCAAACGCAAGCCTATCAAACAATAAAAAAAGTCTTGTGTCAAAATGACACCAAGGTCAGAATTTGTTCAGCATGACCAATTCTATCTAATGAGACAAAAGTTTGCGGATAATGATATCCTAAATTTTCTTTCGAGTTTGAACTTATACCTTTAACATTAGAGGCTGAACATCTGTTGCAAAAACTTGTAAGCCTTCAAAAAACTCGCTTCAAAGTGTGCTGGAAGTAAGTCTGTTAAAAGCAAAATGGTTTTCTTTGAAACTAGCCTAAGAACAAAGTTTGTCAGCAAATGGTTAAGGGTTAGTTTTAGTTGTATATATCGTTTATATACCTATATATCACCGCCTCAGAAGAAAAAAATGAGTTTTTGCCGGGAAAACGAAAAAGATCGCGTCATCGCATTGTATCATTTTCCAAAACTTGTGTTATTTTCAGTGTTGGTGCATAAAATTGGTGGCATTTTATTCGTTAAGTGCTGGATTATAGGCATGAGTGTGGGAAAGTGGTATAATGATGGTGAAACCTTTCTTTTCATGTTATTTCCAAAACTCCATAGAAGCTTCTAGTAAAGTTGCCACCACTTTACTGGGAGTACGACTTGAATAGACTATGACTTGACTTGACAAATATATATATATAATTTAACTTGAGAAATTATCAATTACTTGACACTGGCTAAATACACAAAAGTGTGGAGCCACAACAAAAACAGAACAAAATTATAATTTCAAAAATAGGAAACATATGAAACCGATTTTTGATGATTATTTATAGGTAAAATATAATTTAATTCAAAAAAGTTAATTCAAATAAAACTAAAATTTTCACACAGTGTAAGATTATTAAACGATATTTCTACTACATTAATAAATATGAAGAAAAAAGATATTAGGAAAAAAGGTAAGGCCTTTCCACTATTAATAAATATTATACTGTTAAACAGTAAACAATATAATTAAATTACAACAATTGATAAATTTAATTCAATAATATTATGTATTATGTTAAATTAAATGTAGGTTTGGAGGGTTTCTGATTTGACAAATTAAGCTTTTACCTTGTGTAGAACTTAACCAAGTCAAGTATTTGACGAATATCTCCGCAATCCTAGAGATAAATTTTCTTCACATAGATCTCAAAAGGCCGGAGTTTTTGTGTACATTTATTTACAGTACCCACCATTCCAAACAGTAAGCTAAGACGAAGTTAAAGAATGAACCCTTCAACAGTTTTGCATTTTTGCTCTCCTAAAAGGAATACAAATTTTCATAACTGTAACCCGACGTTCCTTTTTGCGTTCAAATGTTAATTTCAGTAAATTCCTTCATTTCAATCCTTTGCCGAAATCAGGAATTCAAATCGCGGTTTTAATCTTGGAAGGGTTTTCCGAATTTCCAGTTTAGTATTTTCCTTTTGTTGATGCTGAGTTACGTAGAAGGGTGTATTTAATTATATAACACTAGCTGGGCCCCGCGGTTTCATCCGCGTGGTGATAAATTTTCTATTTTTCCGCTCCGCTCTTATTTTTTGTTTTTTCACCTTCTCCTGACAATATTAATAACAAAAAAAAGGAATTAGCGAAAATTTTCCATCCATTTACGCGTGATGCGATGACTAAAGGAAATAGAGATTCATTTTATATAAGGTATAATATTAACGGACCATGAATTACCAGATTTACCAATTTAGCTCTTCTTTAGAATTCTCGGCTACGAAATTTTACGACTTTTTTATAGTTTTTAATCTAGATTTTTTCCGAATGTGGATTGTAATGTCCTTTTAAGCAATTTTTCACTGCATTTTAGGTATCAAAAAATTCCATATTCCATATATGTGAATTTCCATAGGCATCAGTTGTATCATACAATAATATGTTTTCTATTTGACCCTTTTTCTCAAAAATGGATATATCAAATACGAAAGCCTTACACAGCTTCATTATCACGTAACAATCAAATTTAGTCTTTTTATGGTTCACATTTCACGCGTTATCAAAATTTAAATACAATAGAATATTTACTATTCACTTACATAAACCTAGCAATATAGTTTTGATGGTTTTGTGCTACACAACTAGCAATGATAATGATAATGATAATTTATTTGACAAAAAACAATACATCAGATAAAATAGGTACATAGAATGTTGGTACAGTAAAAGAGGGTATGATAACTATGAAACTCTGAATCCCACACTAGGGCAACCTGTGTCGTGGGATTTAGCGTCTTCCACTGTTAATAGTTACATAATAAAGAATAAACAAGAAGAAGTTAACAAATTATGGCTATGTAAGTACCTAGTTAAATACATTCTGTGAAATAGAAATAACAAGACCTAAAAATTAAACAAACAAAGAAAGGCAAACATCACAGTTTCCTCGTAAGCAATGGATTGAATTTTATTATTTCACTTTGAAGACTATCGTGAGTATGATACATTTTGGAAAATTAATAACAGCTACAATTATGTGAGTTAAAAGTCAAAATTACTCCGACCAGGCTTCGGACATAACTGATGTCCTTCTTCTGGGAGCCAGTTACTAACGCAAGCCACGGCGCGTGGCGGCTTCCGCGATCGTCACCACGTAACTGAAAGGACATCGAATATTTCCGAAACTTGGTAGAAGTAATTTCGACCTTTGATTGATACAAGTTTAGCCGTTATTAAATTTCCAAAATAATTTTATTATGTATGTAGTACTCAGAAGGTGAGGTGGAACCGAAACCCTCAGTATGCAAACATCACTCGCTTCTTATTGCTACTATCGTTCTTATAAGTGAACATGTAGCCATTTTTTTTTCCACAGAGAGTACTATAACGATTCCATTTTTGTGACTAAAGTACTTTATATAGAGAAGTATACGTCAAAATAATGACTTGGAGGAACTTAGAAATAAATTTATGTGACGTTTTGGGGAAAATCGGAATGAACCTTTTGTCTTACAGCCACGTAATAATCTCAAAGCGCAGACCACGATTACGATCAACTTGCCTATTTCTGCAACGCAGCGTGCAACATTTCGGAAGTCGATGCCCGCAGCGACGCATGCAAATGAACGGTAAAAGCGAATTTGTGTTTCCAAATGCGAAGCGCTTACAAAGGGTTTAAATTTGCAATTCTATTATGAAAGCGATGTGGATAATACGTTGAAATGTAAAACCGATGGAATAGTTTTGACGGTGTGTTAGGTATGTAGATTGAGTAATATATCACAGAAATATCGATTTTATGTCATTCACAAATCTGCTAGGATTAAAAGTTACAAAAAAATTAAGTGGTCATTAATATATATGCATATTATTAATTCTGAAACCTGGTCGGAGTAATTTTGACTTTTGACTGACGTGAGCTTAATCTTTATGAAGCTTACAAAATGTGTCGTTCTCTTGACAGTTTTCACATTAAAATTATTCATTCTGTTATAATTGAAGGGTTGAGAATAAAAAGGATTTAACTGACTAATGACAGTTTCGAGAAAATTGACTTTAAACGTCAACGGCGTCATTTTAATGTAGAGTGCTTATAAGGTAATAGAAAAGTTTTATGTAAGTTTCAGTTGCTTGAAAATGTTTTAATTCTATTTAAAATTACTTAATATAGTACTAATTCATACAATTACTGTAAAAATATAATATAATAAAATAAATATAGCAATGTTTTTATGCTAAGCAAACTGTATTCCTGTGACAGATAAACCATTATTAGACTCAAAATCTCGAGATTTAAGCCTCATTTCGGTATTTTGAGAATGTATTATTGAAGATAATTTCACGCTGAATCCAACGATACCCATAAGTCATTTTGTCAAAAAAATCAGTTAAATCCTTTTTATTCTCACCCCTTCAATTATAACAATGAATAATTATTAACTATGTACTTAAATATAAATGTGTAGTGGTTGAGCAGGTCGGCTCACAACTCGGAGGCGGCGGGTGCGGGCGCGGCAGGACAAGTATTTGTGCACAAAAAAGCGCAATTACTTGTTCTGAGTCTGAGTGTTGTGGAAACATGGTCCTCGTACTTTCTGGATCCCTAGACACAGGAAATCTTAGTTAGGGTCCAGGATCTGTGTATTTGATCGTTGGGCATTATTATTATTATTTATTATTATATTATTATAAATGTGTACGATCTACGAAAAATAACAATATCTTGAAGACAATACCTGTTTAATTTCTGTTGTAATTTCGATGTCATCCAAAACAATATTAGATTATATCGACATTTTAGTTTGATGGATTTAGGTTAATTTGATTTTTTCCCTTGATAGTCATTTCATTACAACTTCCGTATCGTCATTCATATCCGTAATGGGAAACCTCAAAAGTAAAGTTTTATCTTCAAATAGCTACGTCTCGTGGTTTCACTCGCGAAAAAATAGTACCATCTAAAAAGTTTTATCGTTTGACTTAACCCAGCGTATAAGCTAATTCCATTCTAAATTTCATCCAAATCCACCCCGCCGACTTGCGACGGGAACAGGAACTACACACACGCACTTAGATGCAAATTTTACACTTATAATATTAATAATAAATATTAATATAGTGATCGTTGGGCGTTATATAAATAACGCCCAATGATCACATACAAAGATTCTGGACCCTAACTAGAATTCCGTGAACCTAGGGACCCAAGAACTAAGAGGACCATCTTTACCCAGACACAAAACAAGCATATGCCCCTTTTTTTCCCGTGCACAAATACTTGTCCTGCCGCGGGAATCGAATCCGCCTCTTCTGGGTTATGAGCCATCTTCCTCAAGCTCTACACCACGGAGTGTTATTGTAGCTTAATCGTAGTTATTTCGTTTAAATCAATCAGTATAACATAATAAAACTGCTGTGAATATATCATCACATGATTTTAATTAATAAAATAATAAGGACATTTCGCGCAACGCCATCTAGCCCCAAACTAAGAAAAGCTTATTCTATGGGAACCAGATAACTGATACAATACTTAGATACTTTTGGCTTATAAACACATACATAGAATACAATATAACACCCAGACACAGATCAGACATCGAGGTTCATGACACAAATGTTTGTCCTAGGTGGGATTCGAACCTACAACCTACGGCTCAGAAGGCAGGGCAACCAACTGAGCTATCAGGCCAGTACAACTATTTCAAGCTTTTTGTGATTGTTGTTGATAAACCTTAGCAACAGAAAACAAAAAGCTGCTCAAAAAGTAAACCTTTTGTCTGTTCCAATTACGTTGGATCTAATTCCCAACAAATATCTAAAGGCTCTGTAGGTTAACGGCTAAGTACAAAGACAAATTGGATTGGTGTTCACATTTATGTCAGGCCGAAAAAAATTGAACAGTAAACCTCGCAACGTGATTGGCAGAAAGACTTTTGCTTTATTCGTAAGCTAGTTTTCTATGGCTTTATTGCTTAGGACCAAAATAAATTGTTTCCTAAAAACTTTTTTTCTCGACAATTTTGATTCTTAACAATTTTATTTCCACCGTTTTATCTTAGAAAGACGACAAATTAGACTAAAGTATCGCCAAGAAAGACAGCGATAGCACAAGACAGAGATAAATTAATGAGTAAATAAGCGTTGATAATGATCGAAAGCAAAAACTGCGCGCCACAAACAATCCGGCGACAAACCGTGACAAATGGTGGAGAGAAAAAATAATTGCTCTGTTTTAGGTTAAAAGCTAGAGAGTGATTTAGTTACTAGTGAAACGGCTAGTTGATACGTCTTATTTAAGTTGCGATTTTAATTGTTAGTATAAAAACACACAGTACACCTACAAATTGTTATGTTTTTTTTACAAACTTAAAAATCAAAAACTTGAGACCGAGTACGTAGAGAGATTTCTTAAGTTACAAAATTGCTTAATATTTATTGATACGTAGGCTTACGAGCTACAGATTTTTATTAGAGACTGTATTATTACTTTTTCAAGGAAATGTTAATGCCAATATTTACTCATATCATTACCATGCACAAAACATTTTCATTCAATAATATATCTTACGAATAATTTCAATAATAATAAATAACTTTCATGACAAAATTACCGTGACTATTTCTAGTAATAAGAAATGGCAGCGTCTCTTTGTCTAATTTAAATGGCACCTTCCTCTAAAGCTGGACAAATTGACTTTTTCTATTTAAGCTGACTCTATTAAGATCCGTAGAAACATTAATTATACTTTTCTTTATGGATAGCTTTCTGCTTCAGCACCCGGGTAGTTTCTAGAAATCTTTATTTACGAATTTTATGGTTTGTGCTGTCAATATCGTTAATCAAATTGACTAATAAGATTGACTCGATAGCTCAGTTGCCCTGCCCCTTCCGTTCGATTCCACCCAGGACAAACATTTGTGTGATGTTTGTTCTGTGTCTGGTTCTAATATTTTATTCTATATATGTATTTACAAACAAAAAGTATCCAAGTATTGAATCAGTTATCTGGTTCCCATAGTGCAAGATTTGCTTAGTTTGGGGCTAGATGGCATTGTGTGAAATTATCACACATATCTATGTGTTATTTATATTACTTAAACAAAAATGATGTCAAGTTATGATAGTTATAGATAGATAGTTTGCAATTCTGTGTCGTGCAAGTCAATTATTGTTTCAATTTCATATGCAGTCCAGTTTTTTGACACATTTGCCATTAATTTAGTATTGTTGAGTTTTAAAAACTGCTACGTCATTGGAGTTACTCTTTTTTTGTTGTTTGATAGTCTCCGTGGTGTGGTGGTTAATCTGGTCGGCTCATAACCCCGAGGTGGTGGGTTTGATTCCTGCAGCAGGACAAGTATTTGTGCACAGAAAAAAAATGCTTGTTCTGAGTCTGGGTGTTGTGGGACCATGGTCCTCGTAGTTCCTGGGTCCCTAGACACAGAGAAACCTAGTTAGAGTCCAGGATCTATGTATGTGATCGTTGGGCGTTATTATTATTATTATTATGCTTTCCACGCTTACACAGCTGCGCGACTTGTCTACCAAATTTAAGGTGCAAGTTATCAAACTTACTTATATTAAATCTCTAGAACTGCACCTGCCTTCTTACCTCTGAAGTAATTTTCTACCATAAAACTCAATGTTTTATATTAAAGCACATAAATAACCTACTTGCTGGTGGCATTACGTGCTGAGGTCACAGAAAACTGCAGTGGCGTGGTTTTGTGTAATATAATGCGACAATTATGAAAAGGTTGCCACTTGATGCTTTTATAATTTCGCAGTTGTTTTGTTCTTTCCTGCTGAGAAGCCGTCAAGGTGCTTTCTTAACATGTTGCGTGTAATTTAAAAAAAAAAGAGTTTGCCACACAACTCCAGTAAAACTTCTTTAGTTCAGCTCCATCTATCGGCTGGTATAACTTTTTTTTTTTTTTATTTCAGTTTTGGCGGGAAAACGAAAAAGATCACGTTACCGCATTATATTATTTTCCAAAACTTGTGTTATTTTCAGTGTTAATGCATACAATTGGTGGCATTTTATTCGTTAAGTGTTGGATTATAAGCATGAGTGTGGGAAAGTGGTATAATGATGGTGAAGCGTTTTTTTCGTGTTGTTTGACAGATGTAAAATTGTCATTTTACCCCACATACCAACAAAAAAATACTAATTTTTAACTTTGTTACGTTGACAACGGAGATCTACGTGAACCAACATTAGTTTGCCTCGCAATTTAAGGGGTGAGAACAATAAGGGTTTAACTGATTTTTTTCACAAAATGACTTATGGGTATCTTTGGATTCAGCGTAAACTTATCTACAATAATACATCCTTAAAATACCGAAATGAGGCTTAAATCTCGAGATTTTGAGTCTAAAAACGGTTTATCTGTCACAGGAATACAGTTCGCTTAGCATAAAAACATTATTATATTTATTTAATTATATTATATTTTTACAGTAATTGTATGAATTAGTACTATATTTAGTATTTTAAAATAGAATTAATAAATTTTCAAGCAACCGAAACTTACATAAACCTTTTATATTACCTTATAAGCACTCTACATTAAAATAAAGCCGTTGAAGTTTAAAGTCAATTTTCTCGAAACTATTAATTTGACAGTTAAACCCTTTTTATTCTCAACCCTTCAATTACCAGCTCATTCCTCTAGTCAAGCGTGCGTAAAGAAGTTTTATTTCAAAACCATACTTTTATAATCTATTTTTAAAATAATACGCTCTTCGTGCACGACATACATATACATAGGTACGTGGACGTAAAAGGAATTTTTTTTTTTATGTTTTGGCTCCACACTCTTATGTATTTAGCCAGTTTCAAGTAATTGATAATTTATGAAGTAAATGATATTTCACGTAATCAAAAAAGTAAATGATAAGTCATAGTCCTAGTAAAGTGGTGGCAACTTTACTTGAAGCTTCTATGGAGTTTTGGAAACAACACGAAAAGAAACGTTTCACCATCATTATACCCTTTTCCGACACTCACGCCTGTAATCCAGCAATTAACGAATAGAATACCACCAATTTTATGCACTAACACTGAAAATAACACAAGTTTTGGAAAATAGTACAATGCGGTGACGCAATCTTTTTCGCTTTCCCGCCAAAACTCCAAGGAATGATTTACATTTTCAATTACGTGTTTTGATATATTAGATTGCATATAGACCATCAACAGACAGACCAGCAATACGTAATTATCTAATCTTATATAGGTAACAAAATTGATCCAATGCATACTATTTAAAGAAAACATAAAAAAGTATCTCCTGCGCGCTAAATTTTATCAACTAAGTTACATATTACTATTAATTATAATATAAGAGTGTTTAATGTTCAAAGGATGACATTTGACAGCCTCTGTGGTGTGGTGGTTGAGCAGGTCGGCTCATAACCCGGAGGTGGCGGGTTCGATTCCCGCGGCAGGACAAGTATTTGTGCACAGAAAAAAAAAGTGCAAATACTTGTTCTGAGTCTGGGTGTTGTGGGACCATGGTCCTCGTAGTTCCTGGGTCCCTAGACACAGGGAATCCTAGTTAGGGTCCAGGATCTATGTATGTGATCGTTGGGCGTTATTATTATTATTATTATTGCTATAAATTAGTGTCGGGCGATAAAGTAATATTAATTTTCAGGATACACATAATAATAATGTTCAATTCATTAGAGTTTCCAAAATATTCCAAGTTCCTTTAAAATCTCAATTGTTAATGTTTCAACAATTTAGCTATGGGTATTTAAGATTCAATCTTATTTCTCCCATAACATAACAAATACAATATGTACATTAACATTATTTCCTCACGTCCACATCATACATCATGGTGGGTAGGCAATATATTCCAGCTATTATGTGGTTGTTCAGAACATAGAAAATAACAATTTTGTTGTTTAACGTGTTTCGGGGAACAGTTTAATTATAATATTGTATGCGTTGTCGGAGTTTCCGGGAAGGCACGTTTTGTATTCAGTGGAAGTGGAAATACAATACAGTGGGTTAATAACAAAGCAACTTCAAAGTTACATATTTGTGCAGTGATTGCTTGAGAGGATGATTATAAAGTTTCAAAATGAGAGTAAGATGTAACTTTACTATGACACCTTGCTAGATATATTTTCTATGACATACCTAGTACATATCGTATAGAATATATCTACGTATACTGGTACGTAGATATATTCTATTAAGATTCACGAATTGATTCACACCTTGAGTGATTTTTGACTGATTGGATAAAAACGAAATAGTAGAATAGACTAGATACAATTCAACCAGAAGAAATAAACAATGTCTTATGATATATCAAATGGCCATAAGGCGTGCTATATAATAATAATAACGCCCAAAGATCATATACATAGATCCTGGACCATAACCAGGAACCCAGAAAGTACAAGGGTTATATCCTTGTACTTCCTGGGTTCCTAATTATGGTCAGACTCAGAACAAGTACTTGCGCTTTTTTCTTTGCACAAATACTGATATACATTTTTACTGTCGCGGGAATCAAACTCGCCACCTGAGCTGACCTGCTCGACCACCACACCACAGAGGCCATACACTTTTTACTTTGATAAAAATTAAAAAAAAAGTTTTAGCGCGGCTTTACAACAGTTCTTTATACGAGTGTATTTATTTGTGTATATATGTTATATGATATCTCCATCATTTCTTTCTTTTCTTCATCTGCTGTACGATCACTTAACTTGATTGCAATAGATAGAAACACAAATTCGTATGGATTTGACAGTTTGAATACGCGGTTTATGTGCATAGTTAGTATGGAAATTTGTCATGTTGCATTGCAATCAAATTTTCGTGATCATCCCCCACATGTGATCACGTGGAAATAGCATTGAGTCCCTTTTAAAGGATTCACAATCTCTGTAATACCGTTTGTGAAGGCGAGACGTTAATTAAAACAGTAAGACATTAAAATCAA
Source organism: Ennomos fuscantarius (assembly GCA_905220475.3). Lineage (NCBI taxonomy): Eukaryota > Metazoa > Arthropoda > Insecta > Lepidoptera > Geometridae > Ennomos > Ennomos fuscantarius. The sequence continues at coordinate 6,719,074 of HG992037.1, read as the reverse complement.
ATAAACGGTCGTTAAATGTGAAATAAAATAATTTAACGAGAATGAATTAAAGAACCCAACTATAAAAAAAATATAGCCTAGCGAGATCATTAGACGACTCTACGCCCGTATGTGCTAAAGTCTATTAAGATACAACTTAGCTAAATAACAAATATCCCCATGGTTTCTCGTACGTTTATTAAATTCATGTGAACTTGGCATAAATCAAATACTGAACGCTTATTGGTTGCCTATTGATCATCGGCTGTCTTTAACCAATTAGCATACAGTGTTTTGTTTTTGTATGTTGACTTGAGACGAGTTTGACAAACGTACGAAAATCACGGGCTAGAAAGTAAAAAGATAAGTGCGAACTTAGAAACTGTAAAATCAGTGCAGTCGAACACCACAATCGTAGATATAATTAAAAAATTTCTACTCCAAAAAATGTATAGCTCGGCTTCAGCATACTGATGACATATACAAAAATCTCCTAGTGCTTATATTTCCTACCACCATAAATACAATGCAGTTTTTCATTAATATTAATTAGCTCTATGGCTGCCTGCACTAAATTTTGAAAGCTCCTAAGGTTATATGTAGGATGTACCAGAATGGGTTGCCCGCCCGGTGACGCTGTAAAGGTTGATAGAGACCAACAGCATTAGCCCGATAAGTGCAAACTTAATTGTTAATCTTCAGTGCTGGCGGGCATAATTCTGTTTATTATGTTGATCGAAATTCCAACCTTAAATTAATTTGACATTTACATAACTATAATGATCTCTGATATTAAAATTTCCTCGAAAAGGATAGAAATACTTTTAGAACTGTCAAATTAGGTATAGTTCAGATAGACCACTTTTTTAGGGCTTTGAGACATAAAATTGAAAAGCATAAAGTATACATTTGTTCTGTTCACACGCGTGGTTGTATGTATTCTCGTCTCTTTCTATTTCAAACAAACTTGGCGCTAACGCTATAGCCTCTGTTGAGTGAAAAGACCTAGAAGTCAAAAAAGCTTTCATACAAAATGTAGTTATACTTTTAGTTATTATAAACTCTATCAGCTGATCTCAATAAACATAAGTCTCAACCCGCATTAAAACAACTAAGTTATTTCAAGACGACAACTCTTATGAAAGTCAACTCGACTCAAGTTTCTTTTAACGAGGCAAGACGAATATTCCTGAATGTTTTACGTCCAAGTCTCATCTGCGGTGGCTTCTGAATAATGGACCGCATTAATAAACAGAAATGGTTTGCGGGACTGCGAACTTGAAGTAAGACAGTAAGGGATGTAATTAATTACTGAGTCTAATAATAGTTAACGTGGCAGTGTCGGGAGACAGAAACTATCATTTAGGATTGAGTGGGATTGGGGCAGAAGGAAGTAGGCCTTAGTACTTGTTTAATTTATATAAGTGAGGTTTCTTGGAAATGGTAAACGTCTACTGAACGTGAAAAGCGAAAAGATAAATATAAGTTAAAAAGGATGCTTTGTACCTAAATGTCTATCCAATTATTGTGATGTTTTAAAGAAGGCATATATTCAACTAGTTGCACCCCGCAGTTTTACCCGCGGATAAAAAGTATTTTAATTATTTGATCATCCCACGGGAGCATTTCACTTTTCCGGGATAAAATGTAGTCTATATGTTAATCCAGTGTATAAGCTATCCTGGTACCAAAATTTCATTCAAATCCATTCAGCCGTCTGAGCGTGAAGGAGTAACAAACATACACACATACAAACTTTCGCCTTTATAATATTAGTGTGAAGTGTGATTAGTGTGATAGTGTTATAATGAGCTCTAGTGGGCTTAAGAATTTGGACTGTCTTTAGGTAATCGCGGCTAGTATATAGCCCAAATTATTTTTGTAGTGTGTAGTGTTTAGTGGTAGTTATTATATCATTGTAGTATTTATTTGAAATAGTGAGCTTCATAATACGTTTATAAAGTGAGGTTTTCAATCAAATTTAAATGTTTTAGAGCATTTTATGTTTTATGACTTTGACAATGTAGACTATAAAGGAAAAGCTGAAGATCACTCAGTGGTGTGTCCTAGAAACGCGCTAGCACGGCAAGGTGTGGTTTTATTAACTGTTTTTTATATTTTAGTATAATTAGGTAATTAATACATTCACATAATAAAAAATCCATTTCTTCAATACCATAGCTCACCAACAACCTAACTGTAGGTACCTACCTTTTTACCTACAAATATAACAATAATAACAATAACGCCCAACGATCACATACATAGATCCTGGACCCTAACTAGGGTCTAGGGACATAGGAATTCTAAGAAATTTTCTGTGCAAAATACTTGTTCTGCCGCGGGAATCAAATCTGTCGCCTCCAGATTATGAGCCGGCCTGCTCTACCACAACACTATAGAGGCTGTAAAATATGATATGAACAGATGTGTATGTTGTTGTTATATTGTGTCAAGTTTGATCTTCCGATTCCAGAAAATAAATGTTGATATAAGGATCTAGAATTAGATTTGATCAATAGGTAAAAGTAGCAGTCAAAGGTAGCTTAGATATTACTAAAAACTTAAAAGCTTACCATAAGACTACCAAACCGACTTTTACCCAAATTAATACCAATTATTCAATATTTGTTCCACTTTGACCCTTACTAATGACGAAAACACCGTCCCCAATTTCATTTAACCGTAGCCTTTCATAGTTATTCAGTACGTAACAGTTTATAGTCCCAAAACTTTCTTCGTTAGATTCGAGTCCGATAGTATTGGCATGCAAATTTCCTAAATGCCAGCTTCCAGCGCAGTATACTATATTTGATAGTACATAAACTCCAATTGTGGGTTACACGAAGATTGATAAACGAGTACACGAAAAAAAAATGTTTGACGCTATTGGATCTTATTTAAATGAATATAAGTGTTATTATTTGTATCCTATTAGACAGAGGATAGCTCAGGGGTACAACTTTCTGTTTCCGGGGCGAGATGGTTAATGCAGTACGTCTCCATCTCGCCCCATCCCGGCGGTGGTCGGATCACGGGGGGGGTTTTAGTGGGTTCGAGTCCCACATACCCCCTCAAAAAAAAGAGGGGTACAACTTTCAAATCAACGTGGGCATCCTGGCACGAATCTAACTTCACCCCGCTGTTGACTTTCAAGTAATGTTTGGAATTCTTACTTGCTTTTTACAAGAGGGAAGAATAATGCCGTTTGAAAACCAACGATGTTCATAAGTTACAAAATTTGTGAACACGTGTTGTTGTAAGATAAATAACGGCTAAACTCACGTCAATTAAGGAATCGAAATTACTCCGACCAGGTTTCGGACATATTCGATGTCCTTCTTCTGGGAGCCGCCACCCTAACTTCAGCCAGATTGTAATGGATATGGTGTGAGAAAAGGCGTCTCAGAGTAGTGCTAATGTTATAGACTGATATAAAAAAAAAGTGTGGATGGTTTACACAGCGCCATGACTGGCTCGATAGCTCAGTTGGTAGTAAGCCTGCCTTCTGAACTGTGGGTTGTGGGTTCGATTCCCACCCAGGACAAACATTTGTGTGATGAACATAGGTGTCTGTTCTGTGTCTGGGTGTTATATTGTATTCTATGTATGTATTTACAAACAAAAAGTATCTAAGTATTGTATGAGTTATCTGGTTCCCATAATACAAGCTTTGCTTAGTTTGGGGCTAGATGGCGCTGTGTAAAATGTCCACAAATATTTATTTTATTTATTTATTTAACCCGAAACTAAGCAAAGCTTGTACTACAGGAACCAGATAACTGATAGAATACTTAAATACTTTTTGTGTGTAAATACATACATAGAAAATAATATAATATCCAGACACAGAATAAATATTAATGTTTATCCCATCGTCATCATACAAATGTTTGTCCTGGGTGACAATAATAAAATAAAAATAAAAACCACAAACCCACAACCTTCAAATTAGGCAGTTTTACTACGAACTGAGATATCGGGTCAACCATATCATTATAATAATAATAATATGTGTGGACATCTCACACAACGCCATCTAGCCCCAAACTAAGCAAAGCGTGTGCTATGGGAACCAGATAACTGATACAATACTTAGTTCCTTTTTTTGTTTGTAAATACATACATAGAATACAATACATTAAAATTTTATTGTCAATAATTTTCAAAGAGGAAGTCATTCAGTTGTATTTTTCTATGTTCCGTACCAAAGAGTGGTGATTGTAGCAAACCAAATATGATAAGCAATTAAGCATCCAAATTGTAATTTTATTGAGTAGGCCTGTGTTCAGCAGTGCAGTCTTTCCGCTTTGATGTAGTGGGTTTGAAAGGTATTGTAGCTAGTAAAATTACCGTGCAATTGAGACTTTATGATCTGATCTCACAGTCAAGTAATCTTATTACCAGACTGTTTTGATGTCTCAGAATGACGTGCGCAGTTCATGTCACGCAAAACTTTATATTTCACAGTTTCGAGTGACACTGTTCTGTTACGGACGGCCATGTCGCTTAACATTAGGTGAACGACTAGCTCGTTACATCATTCATTAACATAGAAAAACACAAATTTATTAATTTTGACAATGTAAGTAGACTGGCCAGATAGCTCAGTTGGTAGTAACCCTGCCTTCTGAGCTGTAGGTTCGATTTCCACCCAGAACAATCATGTGTGTGATGAACATCGATGTTTGTTCTGTGTCTGAGTGTTATATTATATTCTATGTATGTATTTAGAAACAAAAAATATCTTAAGTATTGTACCAGTTATCTGGTTCCCATAGTATAAGCTTTCCTTAGTTTGGGACTAGATGGCGCTGTGTGAAATGTGTTCTATTATTTATTTATTTATAATGTTTCTTTCTGTTGGATATTTTAACGTAACGCTTTGTTTGTAATGAATCTTAGATACTGGCTAATGCTGCTTCTCCGTTGAGAGTAAAGTACCGTCTGCATCCAAGAGTTAAATCCCTAATGTAGGCCAATCTCAGCACAAATTGTTCCATGCTTACTCGGCGAATTGCTTGCCTATAGCTTATCGCTTACGTAGTCGAAGAAATAAGGGTCAATAGGTCGCTCATAAAACTATTTCCAACACTGGCACAGAACTAAGTCACTTCAAGAGTTACCAGTGCTGTAATCATGAAACTAAAGTGAAGAACTATTTTATACCCTAAAAATTAACTTTGCTTACTATGACTGGAATAGCAATGTGCGAAAAACGCACCAGCTACTCTTATTTGTACTACTTACTACGTTAAGGTACCTACAGTTAGTTGGGTCTTTTTAAAACTAGAATGAATATGTTTCTCACAGGCCAACGTGCTACAGCTCTAATTGCATCGTCGTTTAACATATGAGTTGCAGTCAAGCGTTTTACTAAATATTCGTACATACAAAAAAACTGTCTAGCCAATCTTCCAAATTCAAAGTTATTTCGAAAAATATATAACAACTTGAATCAATCTTTATCAATATTAACACAACAATTTTTGCTAATTTTGTAAATAAAATAATTCAATCAAAATACCACTGATATTTATCAAAACGCATTAATTACGTTAGTACTATATAATACCTAAGGCGCTAGCTCATCTTCATTATAACGTGTCTGATTAATATAACGATTATATGTTGCACAATCGAGAGCATAATCGCAACATGCCAGTTATTTCCGGCAAGAGCAGAATTATATTACCACAAAGCCAGGATTTAGTAGAGCATGTATACGTTCTCTCAAGTGTATGCATGGAGTAACTTCGTATAGCTACGAGATACATATTGATTGGAATAGATACAATTATTCAAGCGCTCTTAGCAAAGCTTGACTCTCCGTAAGTTAAGCAAGACTTGCTGCGATCACGACTTAGATGAGTGACCGCTATAATTTACAAGTAGAGGTAGTTACAAGTGAGACCTATAGTGATTCTGAGGGTACTTTACTATTCCCGGTTGTCATAGCATTACAGTCATTTAGGTAAGTTAGAAACATTCAGGTTGTTCGTTTATGGTGTTGATGTACCTACATAATATTTTTTTTTTATGTTAAAGGGAGCAAACAAGCATACGGCCCACCTGATGGGAAGTGGTCACCGTAGCCTATGGACATCTGTAACACCGGAGGAAGTGTCACCAATGCATTGCTTATCCTGTAGGACTCTTTTAACCCTTCTTTTGAAGTACTCCATGTTGTAACTCTGCGGAAAGACCGCTGGCGGGAGCTCATTCCACATTTTGCAGGTGTACGGCAAGAACGAACGCATGAATCGAGTCGTATGAGACTTCCACGACTCAATAATATGTGGTTGAGCTTTTTTGCGGTGGCGAGAGGTACGATGGTAGAAACGCGATGCCGGGATCAGGTTGAACAGCTCCTCAGAACATTCCCCATTGTAGAGGCCGTAAAATATACATAAAGATCCAACAATAATAATAATGGTAATAATAACGCCCAACGATCACATACATAGACCCTGGACCCTAACTAAGATTCCCTGTGTCTAGAGACCCAAGAACTACGAGGACCATAGTCCCACAACACCGAGACCCAGAAGTATTTGCGCTTTTTTTATTCTGTGCACAAATACTTGTCCTGTCACGAGAATCAAATCCGCTTCCTATGGGCTACGGCCGACTTATTCCACCACACCACAGAGGCTAGACTAGAATCTACGCGGTTGGAGTGTGTGTAATGCTTGTTGGACGAGTTTTATAGATCCCGACTCAGTAGTAGTACTTTCTTCTAGGTATCCTCGCTGATAACTCTATTGGCGATGAGGATACAATTTTTATATTTTTTATATATGCATCTACCTATTTACGATTAAAACTATAGATAGTATGGGAACACTATTTACCTTCCAGTAACCACTTATGGCTTCAGCAGCGAAAATCTTTGGATATGGTTTAAGTATGGTTAAGTAGTGAAAGCGTACTGAAACAAAAACTGCTAAGTACTCAATATAATACTCTACCTACGCTATAATATTCTTCGTATTATCAAAATTACAATCATTTTAGATGTAAAATGACAAAATCAATACCGGATACAAGCAACTTTCCTCAACAAAGACCTTTAAGGAAAATGAATGAATCTATTGTAAAATATAATTTGGATGTCGCATCATCGTGATCGTTCACCCTCCATTTTATCCAAATGGGGAAATTTTCTAAACTGTTACTCTCAATTCTCTAACAGGTATGGTAACGAGACTCCCTAAAGGTTCTTTTGCTGATCTCATCACATTTAAGCTTTTAGATAAACAAAGTATTACGTTGCTGATTTTTTTAAGGCAGCGAATTATCATAGTGTACCTGTTTTTAGGGCCAAGGGCTATAATTTCAGGATGAAAATTGGAATATAAGTATGTAATAAGCATTCAATGGTTTTATTAGTCAATTAACTAAGCTGACAATGATTCAGTTGTTATTATTTGTAACGTGCGCGTGGTTCGAATAACAAACGTTAAATGGCACGGGCACTCAGGATAAGTAATAGTATTCTATGGGCACGGGTAGGGGTACACGCGCTACCACGCAGTACCAGGGAAGCGCCCCGATCCATAGGGATGGAACAGATAATTGAATAATATTTACATAATATAGAAAGAAAGAAAGAAAAAGAAAGAAAATTCATTTATTCAAGACATCACACAACATTACATTTTTACAAATAGACATTTACACAAAACAAATCACAAGAAAAAAAAAGAAACTAATATATATTATATAATGTTGCGTAGGTCCCGACTCAGCATGCAATTAAGGTCGACTAATAGTATAATTTACAAAATAATGGGTCATTGCAAACCCTACGAAAGTATTGTATTATCCACGTTTATAAATGCAGCGCGTTGCAATGAATGCGTTTTTTTTACCTTAGATATATTTGCATTTTATCACTGTCTCACTTGATGGTAAGTGATGACGCGGGGGGAACATGCTTGCCTAGAAGATACCGGTTCACTCTTGCCTTGCAAACTACCAGGTGCTGGTAATGTCTTCCAATCCTTTGCCGCCCATGCAGTAATTGCTTAAGCAAAATGAGATCTGAGATCCTCCAATCTGAGGAATGCCCACCATACGGATGACATGTTAAAAATAAAATCAAAACATACATAAAAAGCTCAAAGAAAACACAAAGATTTCCAATGTAACATTATAATAAAAAAATATGCGAATTAGCTTCACTGGAAACGCCGAGAGCATCAATGCAACATAACCGGATACACCCATCGAACGCCCGCGAGACTGTACCCGGTATAAAATTAATGACCCTTCAAGTCTATTCTAACTTTATTATAATCCCCGGATGCGCAATCGCGCAACCAACCACGTGATCCAAATTACCCAGAAGACTGAGAAAAATAGATCTACATTTTTCACTGGGAAAGTTAGGAAGTTACGAAGTACGTACATTTTATATTCTTATAAACACCGATTGTATTAAAACTTTATTATGTACAAACTTGTGTTTATGACAAGACAGTAAAATATCAGTATGTGGATAATTTCTAGTATTACTTATTATTCGACAGCCTCTGTGGTGGTTGAGGAAGTCGGCTTATAACTTGGAGGCAGTGGGTTCGATTCCCGCGACATGGTGAGTATTTGAGCACAAGAAAAAAGCGCAAATACGTATCTGGGTATTATGGTAAAAGTTTTCTACTAGGTGGTAGGACTTTTCTGCAAAATTCGTCTAGTTAGATACCACCAATCTGCCAGGCAGAATAGTCGCCAAGCACTGTGCAAGCACTGCGTTTCGGTTTGAAGGGCTAGTAGCTAGTGAAATTACTAAGGAAATGAGACTTTCTGATCTCATTTATGTGCTGATGTCTCAGCATGATATGCGCAGTGCAGTGTCACGCGCAACATTATACTGTAGAGTTTTGAGTAGCACTGCATCTGTTATAAGCAGCCGTGTTGCTTAACATCAGTTGAACGAATGAAGGTTCTATGTAAGTGATCTTTGGATGTTTTTATTTATTTATTTATTAGTGTACATGTACGATATGTAGGTACAATAAATTCACCAAGAAGTGATAGAACAAATCTTGTTTCCCTTGGCCTGATAAAACATTAGAATCGGTTTTCAAGAAACAAAACCTTTTTCCAAGTTCGACAATATAATGTTCTGGGAATAAGTTGCTGGGAACAATTTTGTTAGGAATTATGTGTTACCGGAGAGCGTTTTATCAATGCCCGGAGTCATATATAATATATCGCTTTTCGTCGTAGATAGATACAGAGATAGATAATCTCTTTATTGACACAGAGATGACGAAATAGAAAACAAAAAAGTGTATAAGTAGGTTACAATATGCGGTCTTTAAAAATCGTTAAAAAGCGTAAATAGCTTATTCACAAGTAAGGACAAATAGTGATCGATGAATAGGACTAGCCGAATCCAAATCATTGCGAATAATACACATTTAAACTTTTGATTTAAGCCAAGATTTATATAAACCACAGGTTTCTACTATAAATAAATAATAACGATCATATACATAGATCCTGGACCCTAACAAGGATTCCTTGTATCTAGGGACCCAGGAACTACGAGAACCATGGTCTCACAACACTCAGACAAAGAACAAGTATTTGCACGTTTTTCGTGAACAAATACGCGAAAATCGAACCCACCGCCTGCGGGTTATAAGCAGACCTACTCAAGCACCACACCACAGAAGCTGTCAAAAAATTATGAAGGTATCGTATTAAAGACACCATGTTCCAAAATTCCCACTAACTCTATAATTATGTTCTTTTCATTCATGTGCGAGTATGTCGAGTTTGGTATTGTGTGAAATTTTTTTTTATACTATTTATTTATTTATTTATTAGGTTTTAGAAGGCTATTCAACTATTATAAGCTAAAATATACAATAAAATTAAGTAACAATAAATCCATTAAAAAGTCTTCACATGTAGAAAAATAAAATGAAAACTACAAAAATACTACACTATCTACGTTTTATACTAGATTAAGAAAAATAATAATTGTTAATTAGAAAACACAACGTGAGTAGGTACATTTAACACACTACTACGTCTTACAACAATACAAATATTAATAAACCTGCCTCCTTGTTTGTCCAACAAACCGCTTAATGGTAAGCAATGCTATGGCCGAAGATGTAGCACGTAAACCTAGAAGGTTCACTCTGGCCTTGAAGGTATTATTATAAGCCATTGTACGATACAGTTAATTAAACGCATATTGTGTGAAGTAATAGTTATTGCAAGATATGTACAGCCTCTTTTACTCTGTGAACTCGTAGTAGATCCATTCCCCGTCTTATTTTTCCAGGATAAAAACAAATTCATCACACGAGCGGTAGGTCTGAGAGTACAGCTGTAATTTATTGTGTCCATTATTTAAGCTGTGTTGTTGTTGTGTCGCTGAACTGATTCAATAAAGAAGAAGCTCCTCAAACTTCGTCAATTTTGTTTACGAGTTAATATTTATTTACTTTAGATCGATGGGGCCCTGGAGAACTTTTGATAATATAATAAAAGGCTTGTGATGAGTTATGGGGTGGTTAAAGGTTGTTATTTTATTATATCCTACAAGGAAAATAAATATCTTGAGCGTTCAATGTTGCAATTAACCAAAATGCATCACTTATAATTGCAAAATTATTTGAATATTGAAACTAAATTCGTTTAATAATCTGCGCAACTGATGCTCGATAAAAAAATGGTCGTAAATATATCCAACAAGGAAATTTTCCTTCTTCAAAATATCTTGAGTAATTATTAACAATAATGACGCTTGATAAACTCACTATGTTGCAATTAACAAAAATGCAGCCGTTGCTTAACATCAAGCGAACGACTAGCTCTTCGTGTCATTCTATAACATAAAAAAAATTCATACTGCTTAAACCACATATCTACGAGTATATCATTTTTTTCTGCTTTCGTTTAATAATTGAGAAATATTAAAACTTATTTCTTGAAATACCCATAAAAAAGCAGTAACAGCAGAGTAAGGTAAGGATCGAAAAGAATTACAAAACAAATAACATTAAAAAAGAGGATGTCCTGAAAAACACGTAAGCCACAATTCGCAAACAGAATATGTTGGACGCGGTTCAGTTGTTCCGAGCAGTATTGTTGGTACATCTTTAGTGAAACCAGTATCAAACCTAACGCAGTTTCTAAATATCAAAAATTGTAGCTGATGAGTAGTGATATAACAAAGAATTATTTATGGGGATAGATGGCGTTGTATAAAATATCCACATTATATTTATTTAAACACTGACTACATATATAGTTCAAGAAATTGTGTTTAAACAAAATTATGTTTAATGTTTAGAAAACCTAAAATTAAGCTTGACATATTATATTAAAAATTAATTTCCGTTTTTTAAGTTACAAAGTAGAAGACAAGCATAAAGTTTGCGAGTATGGTGATAAAATATGAATCCTTTTCGTTATAAAATATAATGATCAAACAGAAAAACAAAAACACCGAAAATTAGCCTCTGTGGTGTGGCGGTTGAGCAGGTCGGCTCATAATACGGAGGCAGCAGGTTCGATTCCCGAGGCAGGACAAGTATTTGTGCACAGAAAAAAAGCGCAAATACTTGTTCTGAGTCTGGGTACTAGTTCGTAGTTCCTGGGTCATTAGACACAGGGAATCCTAGTAAGGGTCCAGGATCTATGTGATCGTTGGGCGTTATTATTTATTATTATTATTATTGTTTATAATAAACTTTTAAATTCATAATTAAATTATTGAATAGGTTTTTATGATACTACAATAGGAATTTTTTTTATGAAAAAGTGCGTCGTTCGTTTTACTGTAAACATCACGGCCAGCCATTGCAGTTGCAAAGAATAAGCGGAATAGTAAGTAGAGTCTACAAAGTAGCTTTCATGTCACACACTAATGTGTGTGTAAGACAAATGTGTATCCACGGACCTCATGTACTGTCTAATTTGTATGTAACACTATGCTATTTTCTGTCCTCGTCGGCCATCATTGTGTTTTCGAGCATTTGTTTCCTTACGTAGTGGCAGTTAGGAATATTTATTGGATGAACTTGTGGCGTGACGACCGCTTTTTAGCCAATTGTAACCATTTTAGTATTGCTTCCCTAGTGTGTAGCAACTTATTTTGGGTAATAAAAGATTTGGAGTGAACTCTTTTGTAGTTTCAAAAGCACAGAAATAGCTTTATACGATCTGGTTTAGGGGCCAGGTTACTTCTGTGCCATTAATAATAATTTCATAAAACAATTGCTAACCTAAAGATAGTACATATATACTTGCGTACAAAATGAGATATACCAGATATAGCCACTTAGAGTATTACTGATATTATTATAACCCTACTAAGCATCTATTTTCAGATTTGATTATCTACTAAACCACTCGTTACTACAATATTACTGTGGTTATGACCGTTAACAATTTTACACTCACATATTCTACACCTTAAAAGCAACCCTAAGACAACATCATACGGTTCTGAATACGTAACATTTTAATTTACATTACAGTTCGCATCCCATCGACTTTTCAATCATTATAATCCCTACATAGGGACGCCCATTAAATCAGGCTGGAGTACCATTAGAAAGTCTTATTAAAGTTTAACAACCCATCTTATGACGGACAGGACTTATGCAAATGAGAGGAGGGTACCAAGCTGTGTCCAGGATTAAAGGGGCTGGGTGTTTTTACAACGCCACATGGTGCCTTAACAAAACAAGCGAGGGATGACGGATAAGTGTGACCAAAACTTCTGATTCTTTGTGTGGGCGATCTTATTATAATGATTGTATACATAAAATACAAAATAGTCATAAGTATCATCAATTTTTTTCTGCTATCTAGTTATTTTAGTTTCTAGTTAGTTATGTAAAAACAACAGCTAAAAAACTCAAAAAAGCCAACCGCTAATAGATTTCGAACTAAATTTATGCAGTAGTACATAATTTAATCATACCCATATTTGAAAATATGGGATCCATTTATCTCTTTACTTATCTCTGTTTTCAAAGCATTTAGCAAGGATACACTATAAAAACAATCTTAGATCTTCAATGTTGTTCGTAAACATGAAAATATTTATAGAATGGAGCAATCCATTTACTCTGGTCTGTCCTATCTGACCCAGACATATATCTCAACTGTTACACAGTGCAAATTATAGACCAGTAGTTCACCTACAGACTTTAGAGTCCTATTGCATGTTTAGATCAAAAAGTTTTTAAATAGAATTATTTTCATCTATATATATGAAAGAAAGTCGTGTTAGTTACACTATTTATACCGAACCGATTTGGCTTCTTGAGTTATAAATAGTGTAACTAACACGGCTTTTTCTTATATATCATTATATAGGGAGGTAGCTTAGAACCAGAAGACAGACATAGGATACTTTATCCCGTTCAACCGCGTTTTACTAATTCACCCGTGCGAAGCCGGGGCGAGTCAACTAGCTAAGAATAAATAATCATACTACATAATTATTCTGTTGGTTATGCTAAGCAGGTGAAACTGAAGTTTTTGAATGGTTCGGCCATAGTGCAGTAAGTACGGAATGCTTTCCAATTTACGGATTCCGAATTGCTGAAAAATTTGTTTTGGAAAATTCAGATGTGTTGTGATGCTTCCATTACTACTATTATTTTTAGTGCAAAATTTACAAAATACCTAATTTAATTTAAAAGTGACTGGCCCGATAGCTCAGTTGGTAGTAACCCTGCCTTCTGAACTGTGGGTTGTGGGTTCGATTCCCACCCAGGACAAATATTTGTGTGATGAACATAGGTGTTTGTACTGTGTTTGGGTGTTATATAGTATTCTATGTAAGTATTTACAAACAAAAAGTATCTTAGTATTGTATCAGTTATCTGGTGCCCATAGTACAAACTTTGCTTAGTTTGGGGCTAGATGTCGCTGTGTGTAATGTCCACATACAAAAAAAAAACCTATTTGCTAATGCTCACCATGTGAAAGCAGCGGGTAGAGGTTGCTTTACTTAACTAGCAGTTTATTAGACATACTTTTTAGCTCTCATGGAATTTAAGCGTGCTATTCAGATAAACCTTAGTTAATGTCATACCATACTGGTCAAACGTGTTCTATAGTAAAATCGTTAAGATATATTAAGCTTAAGCCTGTATCGCATCTAATCTACCCTTTTACGGTTTTGTTTTCAAAAACTGAAGTCTCCCTTGGGCCACCGCCGCTCCGGACACGCCCCCTACCGGCTTAAGAGTACATTATCTATGTCAATACTTCGCTGTGAGAGCCATTTTACGAAAACGTTGTAGTATATTGCGTGTATCCTTAAAATAAAGACCCATTTGGGAACTATTACAAGATTTCTGTCCCACAAACCCGCCGTGATATGGGTGCCTCGTATAAGCACACACACGGTCCATTTTTTCCGAGTAGCTTTATCTGAAGGGGTATCTGTGTTTGTATTTTTTATCAGAACTACGACGGCGATATATCATACTATTTTAGATCTATGTAGGAAAAGGTTATGTGACGTCGCGTGTTGTAAATGTACCTAAGTAATGTGAAAGAGTGGGTCTGCTAGTTCCAGCCAAATTATGATTATGCATGCTATTACGGAATGCTTAGGGTTCATGTCTCAACAGTAGCCCAATTAGGTCAATTCAAATGCGATGGAGTTTAGTGGTAACTTAATAGAACTGTTTGTTTATAGCCTACTTTTTGCGTGTTTCGGTTGTTTTTCAACCTTCATAAACATCACAGCTATTAGCACATTCAAGATATTTAGTTAAGAGTTTTGACAGCTTCCGTGGTGTGGTGGTTGAGCAGGTCGACTCATAACCCGGAGGTGGCGGGTCCGATTCCCGTGGCAACAAGTAAATTTGCACAGAAAATGCATAATACTAGAAAATATTTCTGTGTCTGGGTATTGTGGGGACCATGGTCCTCGTAGTTCCTGGGTTCCTAGATGCAGGGAATCGGTAGTTAGCGTCTAGGAGGTCTAGATAGTATGTGATCGTTATTACTATTATTATTATCACACTTCACACTATATATATATCATACTAATAATATTATAAAGGCGAATGTTTGTATGTGTGTATGTGTGATTGTGTATATGTGTGTATGTTTGTTACTCCTTCACGCTCAATCGGCTGAACGGTTTTATATGAAATTCGGTACCAAGATAGCTTATACACTATATTAAAATATAGGCTGCATTGTATCCCGAAAAAGTTAAATTTTTCCCGTGGGATGAGTAAATAATTAAAATACATTTTATCCGCGGGTGAAACCGCGGGGCACAACTTGTTAGTTATATTGTTTGTACGCGTCATCGGCATCAGCCAAACTCGTTCCCACTGCTGAGATTCGGACTTACCACTAGGAGAGAGTGTAGACTACAATTTAACGCGGGTTAGTGGATAACATCTATCCTTAAATCTTGTGATTCTTGAACATACCGATCATCAAACAGGCAGTATCAACATTCTAACACCAAAGTTCAGCCATTTGCATAAGTATGCATGAGAAGGAATGCAGGAAAGAATAACTATTAAAATAAGTTGCCCAGTTAAAATTATATCAACTGAACAATTGCTGACCTGATAGCTCAGTTGGTGGTTGCTCTGCCTTTTGAACTGTAGGTTTTGGGTTCGATTCTCAATCAAGACAAACATTTGCGTCTGATGATCATAGGTGTTTGTTCTGTGGATGCTATATTGTATTCTATGAATGAATATAAAAAAGTATATAAGTATTGTATCAGTCTCTGGTTCCCATATTACAAGCTTTGTTTTGTTTGGGACTAGGTGGCGCTGTGTGAAATTTTTATTTATTTAATTTTATTGTAATAAGACTATGTTTTAAAAGACGTAATTTAAGTTTTCATTCTGTCTTTATCAGACTTACCAACGTAGTTATTAAAGATATCATAATACTTCGAATCCATTAATCTAGATCACTTCTTCTTATTCGTTTAATGGTTTTCTATCGCTTTGTAGCAATAATTCTGCCAATTATCAAGTAAAGAACTTTTGAACGGTCAAGTCAAATTATTATTTTGTCAAAGTCAAAATGCCACAGTAAAATGGTGGATATTTTACTGAAGCCTTGAAGAGAAAACGAAAAGGCATGGTTTTAAAACATGGCACCATTTGCCAACACTCGCGCACGTTTACGATCACTTAACGGATAATAATCCACCCTTATCACACGTTAAAATTCAGAAGTACAAGGGTTATGCAAAAAAAAATCGCATTGTCCATTTTTGGATTCTTTCTAAAAACCTATCTAAATTACTAACGCGCTAGAACCTAAATCTACATATAGCCCACAAATTAAACATCACAAAAAGACAAAAGAACATCAAAAACAGCGTCTTTATCTAATATTATATGTTAATCTGGTAAACACTAGCCACTTACATTAAAATAATCTGGCTTAATCCAGCCTAGAGTAAGTGCTCCTAATGCGGACACTATTTCACCTAGATAATTGCTTGGCTTGGCTCCGGCTAGATTAAAGTGGGCGCAGTGGCAGCGGTCGCGACGAGACAACGGGACACTCATTTTACTCAGTATGAAATTATATTAGCTTCTTTATATTTTGCATTTAAATTATTGTAGTAAAACTTCTTCACACGCTTCACTTGGGGAGTTAGCTGGCGAGGTGAAAGGAAGCTGAAAGTTGTTAGTTCACGTAGATCACCATTGTTAACATAAAAAGTTATTTTTTATTATTATTATGTTGGCATGTCCATTAAAATGACGATTTACAATTATCAAGATGGGACATTAACATTAAACAAAGTTATACCGGCCGATAGATGGAGCCAAACTAAAGAAGTTTTACTTCAGCCGTGTGGTCTAAAGCGGTGTGGTTCTTTTTTATTGGAGTTAAAGGTAGCAAACCACGTGTATAGTGTTGTTATGTTATGTTTAGCTTAAACTGTTTTAGAGTAGGTAATTGATAAGACAATAAATGATCCATAATTATTATTTTTAATTTGTACCTGAAGTACTATTAAATTGCACGTGTTTTGGGCTGGAACGTAATTACACGGTATAGGTATAGAAGTAAATATAATTTTTAAGTATAAAAATTAAATCAAGCTAAAAAAAAACATTGAAATACTACCCTGATTAATAAATATAAAAACTTTAAATTCAATTGAAAATATTTTAAACATAACTCAATATAAAAAATAATGATCACGTATTAGCTTTATTATTTAATTTCATCAAAATTTCAAATTCCAAAATACCTACTCGGATTACAGCCAGATGTCGTAATAACGCCCATCCATCTCTGCTCCCTTCTAAACAAATTTTATTTTTTTACGCCATCTGATACCACAGGGTAATAATCTCCTATCTATTAATGTATACCATATCTTATTAAATTAAATAATATTAAATAAATATGTACTTATTCCTCATAATATAATTAATTAATGTATGGGGTTTCTTTGAAAATCGTGCATGTTGCCTGTAATTAACTTCTGACCGAGGCTTCGCCCACGTGGCCTATAGGGAACAAAGAAGAACATTTTTAATAGATAATTCAACCATTCATTTCACTCTTTTAGGGGTGGAATTTCGATAAACCCTTTCTTAGTGGATACACACAAAGAACACACCCTTTAAATTTCAAGTCTCTAGAACCAAATGTTTAGGCTGTGCGTTGAAATATGTCAGTCAGTCAGTCAGGACTTTGAATTTTATAAGTATAGATAAAAAATGTTCAAACAGGGTGTGTACCGTTCCCATTGAAACCCAACAGGCGTATTTAAAATGCAAATAAACTTTTAAATGACGTCCCCCAATTCATAGCTTTTGATTACTGTTTTGATTACAAAAGGGTGAGTCTATTCATTCCATGGAGGGTGATTACGGTCAGTTGATCGATAGATGGGACTGACCATCTTTCCACACGGTTTTGAATTGAAATTTGTTGTGGTGTGTTTGCATTTCAATATTATTTGTGGCCAGTCATGCTTTTTAAGCCTTGTAATATAAATGTAAATGGAAATTGACTTATTTAAGCAAGTTAAATGAGAACAGTTTGTAAAATGATAATGTTTTTCGAGACGTATATAAGAGATTTTTCAATTGAGTCGTGTTTTAGACACATGTAATCTTTCACCTCAAGAAAAGACCTACCAATTAGTGACTACGAAGAAAACTGTGAAACTACCAAAATGCTGGCTTTTATTTGGCACAGTGAATAAGCATTGCAATTCAATTCAACGGGGCAATGCTGCCAGCATGTTGGGTACGCTACCTACTGGTAGTGGGCTGGAGCATTTGGACTGTCTATAGGTCATCGCGGCCAGTATATAGACCAAATGTTTTTTTTTTGTAGTAGTAATAGTAGGTAGTTTTTAGTATTAGTTATTAAATCATTGTAGTATTTAGAAAATAAAGGCAATTTGCCGTGTTTAAAAAGAAAACTGTTGTTATGTTACCTTTTTCGAAACTGGATATAACTCAACCTCTGGTTCAAACTTATATGACCTCAATGATAACAGGTGTACATTAAAAACTTGAATGTGCTTCACCAGCAAAACTCATGGATATTCAAATAGTCATTTTATTGCATGGCGCCTGACATGACATGATATCATTTATTTTTATTATTTTTTTTTTTTATTCTTTTATTTAATACATTTTTAAAGAGAAAACAATAAAAAAACTTAATCTAACAAACCACTAGTACGTAGGCAACGTGCTCAATATTCTGGCAGCATTGCCACATTGAATGGCAATGCTTCATCTTTGGCCGAAGTAGAGGCCAGCATTTTGGCCACGCGTTGGCACATTTTTAATTTTTTATATATTTAGATGTATCATAATAAGTTCATAAAAATATCCTGATTAATAAATTAAGAAATTGAATAGAAAATAATTGTCACATAAAATAAAAACATTTGAAATTTTGGACCCGACTCATTGATAAAAAGCGGACAGTTATGCAAATAATAAAAGCTCGAAAATAAATGGTTTTTCTTTTAAAAACCCGAGCGCCGCATCTGAGTATAATAGAGCATTCTGCCCATTTCTGTAGCCGTAAAGACCCCACCCAACGTTTTAATTACTCGGTAAATACAGGGATATCTTTTTTTTTTTAATCTGGTGACCGTGGATAGCAAATTATGCGGGTAGGAGAGGCTTAAAACGTGTCTCTACTTTAAAGATTGTTGTTAGAACAGCATCTACTCTTGTTAGGTGTCTGAAACTAGATAGAACCCAATTTTTAGATCATATTTTTCAGGCCTTAATGATTATGGCAATACGTTAAAATTTAAATATGAAAAGCAAAATCACGCAAAGAAAAACAATATTGTAAGCGAAAATTATGACAGTAACAATTCATTTTTTTTTATATGTAATGTTAATGTAATCAAGTATTGTAATTTTAGTAAATACTGACAGAGTTACCATTCCTACATTGTACCTTTTCTGCGTACGAAACGCTTTGCAGATTCTTTTATTGTGCGTACGGCTAGGGAATGGAACTCCTCCCGTAGTCGGTGTTTCCATCCACCTACAACTTGGGTGTCTTTAAGTCAAGAGCAAATAGGTCATTTCTGGGTAAGCGTGCTCCATCTTCGACCTCATCATTAGATGAGATGTAGTCAAACGCAAACCCATCAAAAGTAAAAAAAAAATTCCAATAACAAACCTTAACATACATTTTTTCAGTTAATTCCTTCAAGAATCTATAGATTCGTAACATAATTACGTTTACTATTAATACTTTCTCGGAAAAGATATTCATTTAAGGTGGCGACTCGCCACCTTAAATCGCCACTGGCCAGCACTGAGTTATGAGAAAGCGTGTCTATTATTTAAAAAAATGGAATACTAAAATGAGGACAATAAACTGGGACAAAATTGATTGGTTGTCACAGATAGATAATTTGAAGTCTCTTTTCCAATTCAGCCGTTGGAAAATTCCCAAACCCCTCCTCACCTCTAGTTTCAATCAGATAATTTTCAATAGATCATTAGTTACACACATGTTATAGATAAACTAGGTATTTTTTATCACTATATCTTGTTTGGTATTGTCGTACTTTCTAACATTTTTCTCAATTGATAAAAATGAATCTATATTTCCCTTGGTCATTGCATCACGCTTGAACGGATGAAACTTTTTCACTAATTCTTTTTGTTGTTGTGTTTATTATATATAAAAGTTATATTCTTATTATAAAAATATAGTCTCATTAAGCAAAGTATTGAAGAGATGGGTTTCTTTCTCTCTCTCTCTTTCTCTCTCTCTACACAGAAAAAAAATCTCAAATTCTTGTACTGAGTCTGGTGTTGTGGAACTATAGTCCTCGCAGTTCCTGGGACTACTACCCTATTACTGGGACTCTAACTAGGATGCCCTGTATCTACAGGGAATCCTAGTTAGTGTCCAGGATCTATGTATGTTATCGTTGGTCGTCATTATTATTACTTTCTCAGTAATCTATTGTCTGCACATCTATAATAAATAGTATACGACTTTAAACTTTTAGATTTCTAATTGATACCTATGACTCTGACTGCAGGTCATTTAGCAAATAGGTTCTAGTCAGGTCAACTAAAATTCGATAGATGACGCATGCTACATTCGTATGAAATTCTCAGTTTCCTTACATCTAAATATATATAACTCAAGGTGACTGACTGATTGACAGACTGACATAGTGATCTATCAATGCACAGCCCAAACCACTGGATGGATCGGGCTGATATTTAGCATGCAGGTAGATATTATGACGTAGGCATCCCACTAAGAAAAGATTTTTCGAAATTTTACCCTTACGAGGGTGAAATGGGTGGTTTGAACTATTTTCCCATAGGCCACGCCGCGGGCGAAGCTGCGGGCAGAAGGTCGTGTATAATAAGGAAGACTATCGAGTATTTGATAACCAATAGTCACTTAACCTAACAACAAAACATTCACACTGAGCATTTTCTGATTGATATTACACATACATTTTTAATGTAAAGGAAAAATTAATCACAAGGGAAATATGAACTCGCAACCATCTGTCCTTAAAGCCAGGGCATACTTTCTTAAGCTTCCGGGACAAGTGACCTTATGTCCAAATTTATCCTTCACCTACATACATCCTTATCACATACGTAGGTAGTTAGGTATTCTTCACATTATTTGGAAATAGTGTCAAAATGGCTACTGTTTCTTCTGTTCCACATTTACAACAAACAGCAGTCACTCGCCTGTGAATGTATCAGATGGTATTGTTCATTAATAAATCTTTATTATAACGTCCGGTGAGGCGCCGACCATAAATCTTTTATAGCATTCATTGTAAAAGTGGATGTCAGTTCGATCAATGCACTTGAACGACATTGTACCTATTATTCTGGAATAAATAATTTGTGAATTATAACAACAGTAGCGGTGATTTTTAAGTAGACTGATATTTGATGCTCATTTCTTTTACACTTGCTATAAGCCAGTTAAAACGTACATTAGGTGCTATTTAGGTATATGTACCCTTAAAAATGTATATGTTACTGGCTTCTACCCGCGGCTTCGCCCGCGTGGCCTAAAGGAAACGAAGAAGAAATTTTTTCATAGATAATTCAACCACCCATTTCACCCTTTTAGGTGTGGAATTTCGAAAATTCTTTCTAAGTGGATACCTTCACTTTACAAAGAACACACCGTTCAAATTTCAAGTCTCTAAGACCAGCGGTTAAGGCTGTGCGTTGGTATATAAGTCAGTCAGGACTTTGAATTTTATGTGTCTAGATAACATAAAGATGGATTATCGTTAACTCTTTTATCTAAACGTATTTACTATCGTTAGCATTGAGATTTATTTTTATTTAGTTCATTTAAAGACTAATAAATCTAACTGATAATGGTTCAAATTCCGATACGGTTAACTTATTTCTTTCTTAGGTATTAAAACATAATAAACTTCATTAAACTGAAACAGCATTATTCTTTCATACAATTTAGGTATCAAAAGCATTGCGTCTAATCTCTTTACAAAGCCAACAGAACGTACTTTATTTTACATTACAATACTAAGAAATCTTTATTACATCAGAGAGATGCAAACCCAACAGGAATATCTCTGAATCCGACCTAACGATTCATTCCCCGAGGGTCTCTGAGTATTACCATTCTTTCTCAAGTCAGATGAATAATAATACTTACATTCCATCTTCAATCTTATTCCGAGTTGAAAATGAAGTGTGTCCACAAGGCATTCGCTGCCACTAATACTTGGGGTCAGCTTCCTGCAGTCTTTTTTAGCATCAATTAAGTATTGTAGCCTGATTTACGAGAAGAATAGGCCATTAGAGTTCCGTGTTTGCTTAAGAAATACTAAGTAACATTTACTGAGGGTTATAGGGTTTGACAGCCTCTGTGGTGTGGTGGTTGAGCAGGTCGGCTCATAACCCAGAGGTGGCGGATTCCCGCGATTCTTGCGCAGACCGCGCGCTGTGTATATCTATACGTAGATATACTGGCCCAGCGATACTACGCGTATCGTCTGACTATGCTCGCCGATTGAATGTTAATTAATGTTCAGTGTTTGAATGTTGTGTTATTATGTTTAGTAATATACTTAAATATGTAATAATATGTGTAGTATAATAAATATTTTTTTATGTTACTGAATGATTTGATGAGCTAGCCGTTCACCTGATGTTAAACGCCACGGCTGCCCATAACAGAATAGTGTCAATCGGAACCCCAAAATAGAGTTTCGAGCAACACTGCACTGCGCACATCATCCTGAGACATCAGCACAGTCTGGTAATAAGATTACTCGACTGTGAGATCGGATCATAAAGTCTCAATTGCCCAGTAATTTCACTAGCTACAGTGCCCTTCAAACCGGAACACAGTAGTGCTTGCGCACTACTGCTTGGCGGCAGAATAACTGGCAAAGCGGTGGTACCTACCTAGACGAACTTTGCAACAAAGTCCTACCACCTAGTAAAAATAAATACATAAATGTAAATGTAAACGTAATGTAGGTCAGCTACAGCTTTTAACACAATACCTTACCAAAACTAATTTGTAGATATTATAAATATATAATATAAATATATAATATATATAATATTTAAAAATAATTTATTTAAAAAAAAGGGTTATAACCGATTTCAATCCCATCGAGAAAATCATCAATGTAGTCAATATCTTAATACGCATTATTAAAGATAATTTAAAAACCGCGTGTCAGATCTTGATCAAATTTAAATGGGACAACAAGAGGAGACCCAGCTTTCAAATTTAAAAAGATCATCAAAATTGGTTCACCCAGTTGAAACTTCTGAGGTAACAAACATGAAAAATAGAGTCGAAATGAGAACCTCCTCGATTTTTGAAGTCGGTTGAAAAACAATCATTTTCATAATTCTGCAAATGTTCCATGTTATAGCACACTCTTTAAAAAATAGCGTGCAATTGGAAGTTTCCAATACCTCAACGCTTAACTAATAAATCAGCTATATGGAGCGAGAAACTGCGTAACAACTGCAATGTTGGCTGGTGACAGCGGATAGAGCTCTTCGACATGCTGTCAATAATATGCTGTGCAGTCCTAAGCTTTTCATTTTATATATGACGGTAAAATTGAAATAATGAATAATAATAATAATAACGCCCAACAATCACATACAATAGATTCTAGACCATAACTAGGATTTTTTATGTCTAGAAACCCAGGAACTACGAGGACCATGGTCTCACAACACCCAGACTCAGAACAAGTATTTGCGCTATTTTTCTGTGCACAAATACTTGTCCTGCTGCAAAAATCGAACCCGCTGCCTTCGGGCTATGACCCGACCTGCTCAACCACCATACCACAGAAGCTGTCAATGAGTGAATATTAGAATCAAAGGTAAACTTTTGGAATAGTAACTTACTGTAACATATGTGTTGAGCAAGGAGCGCCGTTTTAAAGGCGCATTCTTTAAAACGACGCCTCTCTCTCAAAACGCTGTTTTAAAAAAGGCGCTTTTAAAACGGCGTTTCTAGTTTAAGACTTATGTATAACATAATGACAACATACATAATGAAATAAATGAATACATACATAATGATGTAAACTCCGTTTTGGGACTAAATAAGTTACTTTCATTCTTATGATACATAAGGATGAAAGTAAACTTTGAAGAAAACCTCGACGAACTTTGCAGAAAAGTCCTACCACCTAGTAAAAGTAGTATGTGACCATTATAATTATACTCTTTGTTATCAACAAAGTTGATCCGGAACCCATCAGTCCCACGTCTCCCATAAAATCTAAACAGTTATATTTTTCGGCAAAATATAAACCCATTCTGGCTATAATCACATATCTGTATGCAAATCTCAATGGACATGAGATCGTTTCGTTTGGTTTAATTGCGTTACCGACGGTTATTCGCACCCATAAAGGGCCGGGAATTATATCTTTATTAATAACTGGCCCGGTTTCCTACACCGGTAATTTTATTAGCACCCGTTCGTTTGTTATTTATTGTGCAGGAGTTTTTGTGTCAGCCAATACGAGTGGGATGATTGGGTCTCTTCTTTTAATTCAACAAAGCATAATTAGGGAAGAGTTAAAGTTACGCCTGGTACTTTACTTAAATATTATTTATTTAGGTAATCCAACAGCGTGAATAATACAATATACAGTAACAAATTTACAAACTTAAAAAAAGGCTAAACATTTTTTTAAAGTATCTAAGTATTCTATCAATTATCAATTTGCCATCAGGTTTTATTTGATTTGGGGTTGGATGGCGCTGTGTGAAATGTCCCCACATATTTATTTATTATATACCATTAGACAGATTAATAATGCTTAACGTAATTTTTTTTTAAATTGCTTTGTTCAAATGGATTTAAAAACTGATTATTTTCAGTTTCACTAGCTTTTAAACGTCCTTGTTGAGCCATTCGAGCTAGTCGTGAAACGAGCGGTTTCAAGCAATAGAAAAAAAAACTTTTTAGCTTACAAAATAATAACAAAACATTTCAAAATTCACAACCAGCAAAACGGAGCCAAAGAAAGCAACTTATCGTTCCATTTCCACACCGCCAACAAAGAAATTCGTGTATCTCATAACCGACATTTCCGATAAAGGAATAGTACAGACTCGATTCAATTTCTACATTTCCACGAGGCGTTTGAATCAGGAGACGTTCTGCAAACGCCCGAAGAGTGGGTTTGAACGTTTGAACTGACGCGTGAACCGGTCATGTTCTTAGTACCTAACCGCTACATCAGCACTTAGTTCTCCTGTGTTAGATTTCTATTCAATTACGTTGGAAAAGGTGAAACTATTCGAGTTTTAAGCAAAAATGTAATCCTTTTTTAGATTATTTCACGTGATATCCAAAGCGAGCTGATAATCAAATAGAAAAAGAAAAACAGAAAAATCTATTATAAAAATTACACCTTCATAAACACCACTTTATTTCAACGTGTTCTGCAAGAGGAGCGACATGGTAAGACTACTACGAAGACGCAGACCAAAGCAGGGAGAATTGTTTCGGAGTTTCTACGTGCATGCGACGGGTTGGGACCTATGTATGATTTAGAAGAATCCATCCAAATTCCGGCTTTATCACAAAAAAAAATACAAAATTTATTAGAGCGTCGGTTAAGTATTTAAATTGCTGAAAATCGATACGAGTGCCAATATTAAAAACTTTTATCAAGTCAATTTTACTTAATCCCATAAAGTCCATTTTGTAACAACCGCTATTGATTCACAGGACAGCGCTGAGCTTCCGGTCTACAGCGCTGCATAAAATAGGCCACTTTGCAAACAATACGTACAGTTTCAACAAATTTGCTGCAAACTCCGAACGCAGTTCGGTTATGAAATACTTCAACTTTACTCCAGTCAACCGAGTTACTCTGACTACGATGCTAATTTGATAGTTCTTTGTCATACAAAGGCTATTTTGCCTTTACCGGTTTCATTTATATCTATTGTCTAATAAAATTATTTTTTCTCGGCTGTTCTTGAGTAATTTTTATTGAGCCCAGATTAGGTAATAGTTTAATCACGAAGTATGTAAATTCCACGATTCACGCGTCTGTTCAAAGCCACTGTTCAGGAAACATCTTGCCGATTCCAACGCCCCGTGAATACGGGGAAATTGAATTGAGTCTTAGCTCTATGAATATCCTTTACCTGATTCAATAAGCTATATATAAAGCTCCCTTTGATAAAGCAACGATGCGACCAAAGGTAGCATACCAAACAAATAACTCTTTCAAACATTGCTGACATTCAATGACTTTACTAAACGTTGTTGGAGCCTGAACTGAATAAAAATATAGAGCAAGTTCACCCAAAATTTTAATGGAAAGTAATTAAAAATGACGCATAAATATTTGCAAAAGAAATACTTATGGCACCGTTTCCCCCGACGGCACTGCAATTATACGTTAGAAAACCACTAAATTATAGTGCATTTGAATATTATATGTGTATAAATACATATATATAATGCGCATTTTTGTAACGGGCAAAGTGCCTTTATTACAGTATTTATTGGTTATATTGAACTAACTAAATACTGTAATAAAGGCACTTTGCCCACATGCAAACAAGCATAAAATATAGTACCTAGTTTATAAAAAAAAATCCTTTAGGTTCAGATTGGATGATTGAATTTTTATTTCTCTTTCGTCAATATGGCGGGCTAAAGATAATAAGGAGCCATATCTAATTAAGCCCGAAGCACCTACCACGATAACAAAATATCTTGAATTTCTTTACCACCACCTCTACAAATATATGCACATTGCACATGTACCTGCACACAATGAACGATATTAAATTACACACACATATAAAGTTTATTTTAAGTACAATTACTTCATAATATATAGGGCGCATACATACGATCAGTATCAAGGCAGTACGACGTCCTCCACAATAGAGTTACGCCGTCAAACAATGTAGCCAGTCAATCGCGGTATCGACACAGCAAACAGAGAGCTGATGTATACGGGACTTTACGCGTTTAACTGTTCATTGTTAGGGGCAAAGTTGGTATCGATACTGTCAATCTTTGGTTACGGAATTACAGATACTGAGTTGACAGTGTAGCTTCACCTTTATGTCATTTCACGCATTACAACATTTCAATTTGATGGTGGGCTTTTAGATCCCGAATAATAGTAATTTTTATAAGTTATAAATTTTTTTTTTTTATGTACCACCAACTGTAAATGTTACCAAAAACTGTAAGTTTAAAACTAAACACGTTTGAATACATGTAAACCCGACTGGCCTGATAGCTCAGTTTTTTTTTTTTTTTATACACTACGCCGTCTAGCCATAAACTAAGCAAAGCTTGTGCTATGGGAACCAGATAACTGATACAATACTTAGATACTTTTTTGTTTGTAAATACATACATAGAATACAATATGACACCCAGACACAGAACAAACACCTATGTTCATCACACAAATGTTTTATTTGGTAGTACTTCTGTAGTATCTGCTCTGTAGCTTGTGGGTTCAATTCCCACCCAGAAAAAACATTTGTATGGACATAGACGTTTGTTCTGTATCTGGGTGTCATATTGTATTCTATTTATGTATTTCCAAAAATGAGTATGTAAGTATGCTATTACTTATCTGGTTTACAAAGTACAAAGTTTCCTAAGTTTGGGACTAGATGGCGTTGTGTCAAATGTCCACAAATATTGTTTATTTTCTTTTTTGTTCTACCGACCTTTCCAGCATCAGTAGAGACGGTAGGAGAGCAGGCGCATAAGACACCAACCGCAATTCAGCACAAACTGCTCAAGGGCACCCCAAGGCGAGGTTTGCTTAGACGTTACCTCAAGAAGACTACGTCTACTGAAAGAGTGAACCCTATGGAAAAACGCCAACGTTCTAGCTAATCTATATCGGTACGCAGACCTTACTAGCGTGGTCAGTGTTTGATTGTATTATACTGGTGTTCTATACCGTTGCCGTAGACGGTACCTTCGCCAGAAAATCTACATTAGTCCCATGATCATCTAGTCCACCCAAAACGTGTTAAAGGCTGTGACATTAAGTAATTAAGTCTCATTTGCCCAGTAATTTCACTAGCTACAGCGCCTTTTAAACTGGAACACAGAATTGGTAATAGTACTTACCCATCGAATCATAAATGCGATCTGAGCACCATGAACATAATGATTTTTCCCGATTAAATATTAAAATATACTAAAAAGCTTATTCTAATATCGAAAGTATAATGTTTATTGTAGGTGCGTGTAATAAAACATTAAAATAGTTTGATAAAATATATCAGTAATATTTCGTCTGGATTGTTTCAAAGTCACCAACATTAGCTATTGTATTTATAAATACCATTGATTTTTTTGAATTATGTAAAGAAAGCGAAAGTAGATTGTGATCCTACAGTGCTGTGAAAAAAATAAGATGTTAAACGAATGACTGAATATAGACTACAAATGAAGTATAGATACAACTAATGAATCTTTACCAGTAAAATTGGTGTTCTCCATTACGTATTAGCCATTTCACTTTTTTTTTTCTCGAAGTAGAACTTCCAGGCGAACGAAAGTTGAAAGTTGTTGGTTAACGTAGATCTCCATTATCAACATAACAAAGATAAAAATTGTTTTATTACGAGTACTTGGCTATGTCCGGTAAAATGACATTTTACAAAAATTGTCAACGTGGCGACAGTAAACAAAGCAAAAACAAAGTAATACTGGCCGATAGATGAAGCTAAACTAAAGAAGTTTTGCTTCAGCCATCTGTTCTAAAACACACTCGTGTTTTTCTTTTTCAAATTTAGTCATTTGCTTACTCATTAGTGTTGTTTTCATCGCATTTGCATCTTTCTCGTCATTATGGATACAAATTTCATACTTAGCAGAAAAGTTCTACCACCCAGTAAAATCTGATCTAATTTGCCAATATACTTATTTACCACATTTTAAATTTTCAATACAAATGCCTTTTTACTACGAGGAAGTATTAACAATACTGATGCATTTAAACAACATGCCTTATGCATAATTGAGAATGAATTGTTGAACGATCGCTACAGATGCGCGGTAACTGTTGAAATGCAGATTTATATTTGAAATTCAGCTGATATTGCTCACTAAATATCAGTCCGTATTTGCTGCAGGCAAATTGTTTCTTCATAATAAGAAACTAAACAAATAATAGTGGTTAAATTTTAAAAGTGAAGCAACAAGATCTTTACACATTTTAAGAATAACAGAGAAAAGAAGGCATGGTTGAAGAAGATGTAGGAAGGATATTTAGAAAAACAGAGTAATGAAAGGGTAAAAAAAGCATACAAGGCACAAGAATAATAGCGATTTGACCAAAATTTAAGCGTGGAAGCTAATTCTTGAGCTGTCTCTACATGATCAAATGCGAAACAAAATTATTCACCAGAGAACTAAAATTATCGAGAGCCTTGCAAATTAGTAAGCTGAATAATTTACAATAGGCTTGTTATATCTGCCGCAAAGCATATAGAGTTAGAGTGGTTGTGTCCTCGAGTGCCGTGAGTAGATTGATGCCATACGCAAGTAACTGCCAGCGAATGAAAGAATTAAACAGAATCCCGGACTCAGTCATATATCCAGTAGACCAGTACTTTATATACTAGTGATGATGACTTAAGGCATAGGATATAGTAAAATAAGTTGTCCAAAACCCATTCAAAGAAACATCGATGTTAATATCGTAGGCTTAATATCATTTCAGTTTGAAATTCAGTACGGCGCTTACGGCAATGAATGACCGATTTTAACGGCACGGAATGACCAATTTTGACTAATTTTCACATTAATATTATAAAGGCGAAAGTTTGTATGTGTGTATGTTTGTAACTCCTTCACGCTCAAACGGCTCAATAGATTTGAATGAAATTCAATATCAAGATAGCTTATACACTGAATTAACATATATGCTACATTTTATCCCAGAAAAGTGAAATGTTCCCGTGGGATGAGCAAATAATTAAAATACTTTTTTTCCACGGGTGAAACCGCGGGCGCTACTAGTAATTTATATTTATTTTTGTTTTTCACAACAATGAAAACTTTTTAATATTACATATGTTTTTATTGGGATTTCATATACTATTGTGTTTTGTGATAATATCGGCTATTTAAACTGAGTAAAATTAACTTATTCCAATATTTGGAGAAGTTTGCAATGTTTTTCTAACGAGTTGAATTTATTAATCTTCTATTGGCGAATGGCAGAAATAACTTGAATGTATAAATTACATGTATACGTTCAAGCTTAGTTTGCTACATAACACCCTTTACCATCTTTTTTATCCAGAATGACTGAATGATTTATCAACTATTAATTAAATGATATAATTATTAAAAAGTCGGTTTAGCGACTTAAATATTGATAAGTATTTGGGTGAGCATATTTTTTCCAGCTGTGGTGATTTAAAAAGCTACTGAACTGGTTTGATGATTTTTTACGGGACCAATCAGAAATATATTGTTGCAATAGAAACAATTACATTTATAAATTATAATTTTTTACGTTAACGACTGTTATGGCGAGACGTTCACCTGTTGTAAAGCAATACGACTACATAACATATATGCATAAATGACGGCATACTAAGCTAGCAAACATATAAAAAATGCAGCAGTATTGAGAACCTTCCCTTTTGGAAGTCGGTTGAACATAATATCTTTAATATAAGGTACTCAAGGAACATGGGAATGATTATTTTTAAGCCGGTTACTATATATACATGATTTTGCTATTTAACCATCAACCTTACATTGGATCGCTTTAAGACAATTTCTCATACTAAACCTAGAACTACAAAGTGAACAGATGTCGCATAAAAAACCACGTCCCTCCAAGCGGAAGCGTAGTTGCGAACCCCTATAACCTTTTTGTTTGACCCTGCCTTTTGGAAATAATTCCCACTTTCCACTTTGTTACAGATGACCGTTCCAGCCCTGTGATAAAGCACAATTAGATATTTGATAAAGGATCCCGAAAGAGACTTTTTTAGCTTTTAAACAATCCGGAATTTTAAAAGTACGTTTCACTGTAAAACGATGAAGGGTATTCAAAAATAAATAAGCACTATAAATGCTATATAAGTGTTGTTTTTGTAGCTGTTATTTAATAATAGAGATTTCAAAATGGAGACTTCAGTTAGCCAAATTCAATGTAGGTTTAAATCATGCTTATTTTTTGTACAATTTTCATATCAATTTTGTTGTGAAATTTTGTAGAAAACAATGCCAGGCTGATATATTTGCATACTTTGTCCAATTAAAAACTCAAATATGACATATTCGTGTAATACAGAAGAAAAAATAGCAATAAAAAAAACACATTTAAATGTTAACAAAGCAAAAATATGGTTTAATTGAACTTCAAAATGTTGTAATATTTACCTTAGTCAGCAATTGAGGTCAAGTAAAATACAAATTCCATGACGACACTGGCTTCAATTGTCCAAAATTAATTACTTTACACAGCACTTAAAGCGTCACATGGATTATAACGGTACGCCAAAATCGCTTTCGGCTATCGTTCACGATATCATAGTCCTTGATACACCATCAGTTCACCGCAACACGACTAAACTGTCCCAATTTGCAAGCTATCATTTCGGCAAATTAATGTTCAAACATTGCCGCCTTAACCGTCTCTCTGGTGAACAAAGAGAGTACACCATACTGTCTCCACTTTTCAAGAGTGGATGTCACAAAGAGTCTCTTTTATTCACATCTAACAAAAAAATAACAAAACGCCACGATTCGTCGCCGGTTCTATTGTCCGAAGAGGGTAGGGTGACAAGCGTAGCGCGGTGCTACACCGTAGACACGTCGTAGTGCCGTTACGACCGGCTTGCTACTGGCGGGGGCTACGCGTCGACCCGGACCGATCACGCACACAGGTTCACTGAGCTCGTAAACAGTATACAGACACGACACGGTTCACTCACACACTCTCAGTAGTTACAAGAGCGGCTGTGAGAGGAAGCAGGAAAGTAACATTTTTGGGCTTGTAAACGATGCACACATGAATCCTGATTTACGCTCACATGCAAAAGTCAACGCATAATTTCTCTCATGCCCATACACATTGCTATTTAAAGTTATAAACCTAAGCGATAATTTGAATTTTAAGAAGCATTAAATAGGGCTTTGTGTTATTTTAAGTAAGCTTAGTCTATAATAAAAAAACATTTTTGGATGATATTTTAATGTAGAAAAATAATAGGTAATTACTTTTGTAGCGTATTTTGCTAGATTATTGAAATCTTTGTAAACTATAAAAACTAATTATTTTAATATTTCTTTCTACCTATCACATAAATAGAAAAAGCTGGCGTCTGACATATACTGAATTGATAACATTATAAAGCTTTCTTCATTACTGATTTTCTTAGACGAGACAAAAATTTTGTTTGAACTATTGTACTATTGAAGATTTATTTTGTCCGTGGTGTATAGCAAAAGTCCAACTAGATATATCTTACATAGATAGATAAAATTATTTATTGTAACACCACATTATAGGAACAATTTACTTGCACAAACTTAAAAATTAAGTGTCACAATGGTGTGGTCTTCTCGCTTAAAGCGATCTCTTCCAGACAACCCAAAAATGTAGGAAAACAACAATACAAATAAGGACGGTAGTAGTTCTTATACTTTTAAGATGAACATACAGTATACTAACAGAACATCAGACAGAAAATCAGGACTGGAAACGGGAAAACGGGAAAATTGCGGATGAACGGCACACTTAGCATTTAAAACCATACCTATCGTTTACTAAACCTAGAAAAAAAACTTATTCGAGCGAAAATATAAAATATTATACGTTTAAAAGATTTCTAATTTGTCAACAACAAAATATACAAAATTGTCTCATATGTTTTACACATTATACAGACTTAATTAAACAGTCGCTAAGTCGTGTCATGAACAAATAATACGATTCTAAAAATGCTCAGGTTATCAATTATGAACAATAAATACTTGGGAGAAAATGAGGTGGTAATTTTCTTAATGTTTCAGACTATGTTTTTCAGATGATAAAAGAAAAAGTATTGCTTTTATTTAACGTGAAAATCTGTCTGTTTTTGTTGACGTTTTCGAAATGGATTGTAAAAAAATGTTTAATGGATTTTAAAGTGTAAGCCACATTTTAGGTAAAATGAACATATTATAATTCCTAAAAACGTGAGATTTAAAAATTATTAATTTTCCTAAAAATTAAGTGAGTACAAACGTTAACAAGGCTATAGAATTCACCCTATTTACATAGGTCAGTCTATGAATGAAATGTGAAATTTTTAAACCTATATTAATTTTAAAAAAACTTGATAGCCAATGCAAAGAAGCTCTATAGTATATTTCTGTATATAAAATAAAACTTCCTTTTTCAACATTAATATTAATATATTTAATAATAAATTATAGACCAACATAATTAGTTTTCTAAAAATACCGATTCATTTGTTTTCTTTTTTTCCAAATTAAGTTTACGTAAGTTCAAACTTTAGTCTAAATGAAATAAAGTTAACGTTAAATGATGCTCTTTCGGTGTTGTCTCATTCGGCCTCATAAATCATCACGTTTGGCAGGCTTTTGTCAATTGCAGTCAATTATAATGCACGCCAAGGAGAATGCTGCTGCCAATTTCCTGGATATTTCCTAAGCCGGATCTTACGACCACCTACAAGAAGAGATAAAGTGCTCCTACTTTTACGCCGAGATTAGACAGCGCAAGTGTTTGGCAATAACGATGCTTTTGGACAAAACAATAACAACTCATGTACCTTTAATGTCATTTTATTTTATGTGTCAAAAATCTAGATCATTTACAAGTCATTTGTCTTCTAAATATTACTTGAGATTTCCATTGAACTAATTTGGTATTTAGCAAAAGAGCAGTTACTCAGTCACCCCTAAAGTGCCACGGTGGATACACTGTATTGTCAAAGTTCCGAAGAAAATTTAGGTATCAAACTCGAGGCAAAGTTTTCAATGAAGATGTCGCAATTAATTTTCGATAAAATTTAACTCGTTAACGTCTCGAAATTACACTCTTTGAGAGGGTTCTAATTGAAATGCACGAAAGTTTTTTCATTAATATTGTACCGTGTTTTTGTAACGGTTGAATTCCTTAAACAAAATTAGTGTCTTAGTGTCTTTTATATCAAGTTAGATAGATACTCGTAAAAAAAATCCTATTAAAGAGAAATGGTACATATTTACGAGCATTTGGCAACAATGAGTATTATAAGGTAACGCTACGTTCATGCGCATATGTGCTGTGTGTGTGTGTGTGTGTGTGTGTGTGTGTGTCTGTGTGTGTGTATGTGCTGCACGAAGCACGAAATCTTTTCGTTGAAATTTGTGATGAACATCCATTCAGTTTTGTTTTGAAATGAATACTAAATAGCTGTGTGAAAGCTATACCTGCCAAATACCAAAGTATCAGTTGATACTCACTATTTAATGCCCGCCATCGAATATTCGCTGTCAAACGTTTACTATACAATGCTTATTAACGAATGCTCGCTGTCAATCACTACTATGGAATGCTTTCTATTAAATGCTTGTTATCAACCCTTACTATGAAATACTCACTGTCAAATGTTATTATTATATTTATTTAATGAAATAAACATCATAACGCTAAAGTAATAAAAAAATCTTTAACAAAATGTAGTCTCAATCTTTAGAAAAAGCAGGAATCATAAAATAAAACTGCACACTCGGGCGAGCCATTCAACGTTTCAGAGTCGCATTAAAGTTCGACTTTTCCTTCTGCCGTACTTATCCACCCGACTCAATCACCAATGAGTCAACTTAAGCAGAACTTTAAAGAAATTTGCTTAAACGATTTTTGAATTAGGTACAACTACAGCTAAATATAATGTGTGAAAAAGAGACAATCTGTTATATTTAGAAACATATCATATCTTATAACATAATTTTAATATTGAAACAATGTTTGTACATACTTAGGTAGTGTAAAAAAAACGATCCGTCTTTGAAGAATCAACGTCTGAACAAATGCCTGAGGCTTGAAAACTACACAAAAAGACTCGCTATAGTAAGAAAAGACTGCGATCGCCGGTTTTACGAGATATTGCGCGATCGAAGAACCCTTTGAGACTTCCGATGAAAATTTAATTTAATCGCATTTTCAAGAAGGAAATGCTCAACGTTCGCCTTACGCTTGCTGTAAAGGCAAAGATTCTCTTTTAAAACGTTAGAATTTAAACGCAAACGCTCTTAATAATATGCGTCAAATACATAATAATTGAAACATTCACTTAATCCTTTATTTTCAAACTAAATTACAATGCTATAATAACTAATACTAAACACTGCCTACCACTACAAAAAAAAAAACATTTGGACTATATACTGACCGCGATGACCTTCAATAATTACTTGTTGTATTTAGAATAGCTTGTTGGTTTAAGAAACCATGATGCACAGAAAGTAGCCCCGCTTCCTAACATCAAGTCGCTCGAAACAGAAATCGCTAAAAATAAAAGATTGAGATCATACTAAAGATAATAAAATGAGAAGACTAGGTATGCCCTACAAAGTATTTGTGCACAGAAAAAAAAAACGCAAATACATCTTCTGAGTCTGGCTATTGTAGGACCATGGTCCTCGTAGTCCCTGAGTTCCTAGATACAGGGAATCGTAGTTCTGCTCCAGGATCAATGTATCTATGTGATCGTTGAGCGTTATTTTCTGACACCTTTCAGGAATAGAATAGAAATAACCTTTCAGGAATAGAATAGAAATACATTTATTTAACAATTGTCTAAATTTAAAGTACAAAACAGGTTATATTAACAGAACATCTGGTCAAGGCATCACGTGACTAAAACGCTGATCTCTATTTGGGCCAAAAGCATTGCCAATCAACGGGGCAACGCCACCAGCATTTTGGATACGTGACTTACTTAGCTGCAGGCAGTCTGCAATGTTATTAATTTAAAATTTTATTTCCAGTATACTATGTGGTATTTAGATGATTTTCTTAAAATATATAAAACACTGCCTCTGTGGTGTGGTGAGCAGGTTGGTTTGATTCCCGCGGCAGTACAAGTATTTGTGCAAAAAAAACCGCTAATATTTGTTCTGAGTACAGACTCAGACCAAGACCCACCACCCAGAAACAGACCCAAAACTACGAGGACCGTGGTCCTCGTAGTTTCTGGGTCCCTAGACACAGGGAATCCTAGTTAGAGTCCAAGATCTATGTATGTGATCGTTGGGCGTTATTATTATTATTATAAAATTATGTATATATGTAGGCAGAACGGGTTATGCATGGGTAGCAAACTATAAAACTATAGACCTTCAGCATGCGCACCGCGCCGTGTCCGGAGCAAGAATGATTCGTAGTACACCGAGCGCTCCCTTTTTATAGCCGAATGGGTGGGGGAGCGATGATAGCTACCGGTGTTGCCACTGTAATAAATTTAAATGTAACCACAGGG
The DNA here is from genome assembly GCA_905220475.3 of Ennomos fuscantarius. Classification (NCBI taxonomy): domain Eukaryota; kingdom Metazoa; phylum Arthropoda; class Insecta; order Lepidoptera; family Geometridae; genus Ennomos; species Ennomos fuscantarius. The sequence goes on along the minus strand of HG992037.1, from coordinate 6,682,589 downwards.
TGAATTACGGTACTGCCCGCTGCGCATAGAGTTTTCAACTGGACGTTGCCGCCGTCATATACTTATAGTATCCTAAGGCTGTGTATATTTATTAATATTAATTTATTTAGCAATGAATTTTATATGATGTCATAAAATCTTGGAATCAGTATAATACTCGTACTTCTCCGATATCAAATATCTCATAATTATTAAAGCAACATCCATTTACTAAAATTACCGAAATTTACACCTACCGCGTTCGGAAATTCTCTCTAAATGTACAGCTTACGGAAATTCTAGACATAGACATTCGACATTGGCGGTAGCAAACAAAATACTTCTGCATGATTTATCGACGGCCCCGAGCTTTGTGGCGGGAATCTCTTGCACGAGCTAAATATCAATGACAGTAAGATTTATTATGTTTCGCAAGAAAGAGGGGAAGTTTCGCTGCAGTCGGCTCACCGATAAGTTCTCCCGGTGTCTAAGTGGTCTTAATATATTACTTACATTTTATAGTTGTTTAGTTTTGCAAGTTTTTTTTATGTTAAGGAATGACGTGACGAGCTAGCCGTTCGCCTGATGTTCAACGCCACGGCTGCCTATATCAGCTGCAGTGTCACTCGGAACTCTAAAGTATAAAGCTTCGCGTGACACTGCACTCCGCACGTCATCCAGAGACATCAGCACAATCTAGTAATAAGATTACTAAACTGTGAGATCAGATCATAAAGTCTCATTTGCCCAGTAATTTCACTAGCTACAATGCCCTTCAAACCGGAACACAGCAGTGCTTGCGCACTACTGCTTGGCAGCAGAATAACTGGCAAAGCGGTGGTACCTACCTAGACGAACTTTGCAGAAAAGTCCTACCACCTAGTAAAGTAAGTTTTATGATGTTGGTATTTCTCTTGCATTTTGACAACCTCTGCGGTGTGGTGGTTGAGCAAGTCGGCTCATAACCGATTGAAGAAATATTTGTGCACAGAAAAAAAAAAGCGAATCATATTATGTTTCTGGGTTTCTCATATATAGATTCTGGACCCTAACTAGAATTCATACAATCTTGGAACCCAGAAACTACGAGGACCACAACACCCAAGCATAGAACAAATATATATTTTTTGCTGAGTCTAAATACCTGTCCTTTCGTGGGACCACCCACCACAGAGGCTGCCTACAATAAGTTTACAGGTATACACCTATAATCAAATTCCATTAAAACTAAAGGACTCAAAGGTGATCAATCCATGTTAGGAGCGCATTTTCCAATTTACAACGTAAATTTAATAACAGCAAATGATTATATATTTTTAGATAGGTATTTCTAGGAATAAAATAAAATCCAATGAACTAAGTATTATGTAAGTGAATTAATTGAAACACTTGATATGGACTTGATCGGGCATCTGCAAGACTTTAATTAAACAACCTACTTACTGAACCCAATCCGAATGGATTACACGCCCTAATTGAATTTGTTTAGGTTTCTTTGTCGACTTTGAGATGGAGTGAAACTATTAATTTGTTACTAATAGGATTTCATACACATACACAGTATAGGTAACCTCTTGAGTCTATACAGCTTTTTTTATTTTATTTTGTTTTATTTTTTTTTATGTTAAGGAATGACGTGACGAGCTAGCCGTTCGCCCGATGTTAAACGACACGGCTGCCCATATCAGCTGCAGTGTCACTCGGAACTCTAAAGTATAGAGGTTCGCGTGACACCGCACTGCGCACGTCATCCAGAGACATCAGCACAATCTAGTAATAAGATTACTAAACTGTGAGATCAGATCATACTACAGTGCCCTGCAAACCGGAACACAGCAGTGCTTGCGCACTACTGCTTGGCGGCAGAATAACTGGCAAAGCGGTGGTACCTACCTAGACGAACTTTGCAGTAAAGTCCTACCACCAGCTAGCAATAAGAATACATTTTACACAAATTATTATACACTAGTGGCGTCCCGCGGTTTAACGCTCAGACAAAAAGTATCTAATGTGTTAATCCGGATTATAAACTATCTGTGTTCCAAATTTCATCCAAATCCGTTCAGCAGTTTTTGCGTGAAATATTCATCCATACATTTTTTTTGTTTTATTATACTTGTCTAGCATTTGACCACGCTCTCACCTGATGGGAAGTGACGATGCGATCGAAGGTGTAGCATGCTAGCCAATAGTAAATACCTATTCACTCTCCTCTTGAACACGCCCAGGTCATATTTAGCTGGAAACACAGACGCTGGCAGGGCATTCCATTCCTTTCATCCATACATCCATACAAGTACATCCATACTCACAAGCATCCACATTTATAATATTTGTAGGGTTTTACTCTAAAATGATCGTAATGTGGTCATTATTTTGATAACCTTGTTTGAGCATAGTAGACGGTACAACGCTACTCGAAAATGTGCCGCAAAGTTGTTTGGAATTTCATTGCTGGTCAGTTTCAGACAACAGTAATTTTGAAGAAATTATTATTGTGTGTACTTTTGTATATAATGCGACAAACGCTTGCCTGTTATAAGGGCGTCTAGCGACATCTAGTATATTTGGAAGGCACTAATCTCTTTTGTTTCTTAGGTCCGTATTACAGAACGATGCTCAGTCATCGATCGGTGCTCAAGCAGAGATTTCATTATGCCATTGCATATTTAATATTTAAAAGTAGTTTCCATGACATAACTGTAATAGCTATACATATGGTATTGTGGTCTATATGTAAATATTGATGTCCTCTATAAAATGGTAGTACATGACTGTAATCTATTGTCAATAGTTTCTGCAGCGTACAAGATATAATATATACATTTTTTGTATTATTTTCTTACGTTTGGTTACCTTATCGAAGTTTTCATACGAATCCCTTTTAAAAAATATTTTATCACCTTGTTTATCAGGAATAATGTAGGATTTTAATGGTGAAAGAATTTTTCAAATTAATCCAGTAGTTTAAGAGCCTATTTAATGCAAACAAACAATCAAATCGTTCCTCTTATTAATAATAGTTATGTCAGTCTTAATAGGTGTTTTGAAATACATTTTTTCGCTATGAAGTTATTTATTTAGCCTGAAAGAGTTTGTTACACCGAGAAGTGTGTCACAAGATTTTGGTAAAACGATTCACTTATATTATATTTCCTTCTATTCTTTATTATTGCGTATCCAATTCTTGTAGCTATAACGTAGCCAACATTGAAAATAGATCCAGTCGGCTTCCTCTTACTAAGAATAGCCAACCAAATGAACGTAAAACCCGAGCTGCCCTGCAAATTGTCAATTAACCAGAGTTAGGTTTAAAACTGGACGGTCGTATATGGGAAATATATTTTTGTTGTTTTTCTACGGGTTTTCAGAAATACCTAAGTGTAAAGATTTTTTAAATAAAATGTTAATTTCCAAAAGCCTCTCTAATAACCAGTGAGTAAATAAAATTACATTAGAACTTCTATATACTGAATGGATTTAAAGCAAAGCATATGGATTTTTTACATGACTGAGATAACCAAATTTAAAAAATTTTTGTTTACTAGAAAATGAGTCGATTTCAAGTGAAACCGCGGCTGCTTATATTACTATAATAAAAATTAAATGTATAACAATATGAGTAAAATTCCATCTGAATATTCCCTGTTTCGGCAAAAAAAATGCGTAAATAAACTACTTTCACTTTATATTTTTGATTGGTTCTCAAATGAAATTGAAAATGGCTGCCACCACGAAATGTCGAATTATTTTATATATTGTTTTGTGGTAGGGTTTTTTAAATTTTAAATTTAATTATTGTTTTTATATGATATATATAGATTATATAGAGAATATATAGATATTTTTTGATGATTTTTCTACATTTCATAACTTTCCTTGTTACCCAAGGATAAAGCTAAGAATTTCAAACAGATTTATTGATCGACAACGAAAAAGGCAGTTAGACCATTTTCATTAACATTGACGGAGACCCGTCGAAAGACTAGCAGTACCAATAAATCAGTCTCTACATATCAGACAGACCATCCCAAATCACTGTGAGAATACACAGACATTACATTTTGCAACAGTATACATATGTAGTGGATATTGCTACGATAAGTTTATATACGAGTATTTACTGCACGAGTAAAATTTAGTAGTTTTTTGATACATGTGAATGAGTGATGTGACAAGCGTTCGCCTTAATGTTACGCGTCACGTTCGCCCATAAATATCACCCTGGTGTCGTCGCCGAGACACGTCTTGAGCGATTCGGACGATCGCCGTAGTATCGGCTGCGTTAAGATCATCAGACCAGTCTAGCCCTTCTGGCTCAGGTACCGCTTTCGGTACCGGTATAGGGTACCAGCGTAACACAATCAGACACCGATCCCTCCAGCGAGGTCGACGTACCTCCCGTAGGTTAGCTTGAACCGTCACGTCCATAAAGTATAGGATCTACTCGTCCATTGGACGTAGTCTTCTCGATCCTCTTATCCCGGTAACGACCCAAGCCATGGTTCCCACTCCAAGGGTGTCCTTGAGCTAGTTGCCTCCCACTTTTGAAGGCTTGGTGCCTTAAGCACCTGATTTCTGCCCGGTGACGCTGTAAAGGTGGTTAGAGACCAACAACATTAGTCCGTTCAATAAAAAAAGGGAAATCGCCCATAAACAGTTGCTGTTTACCACAAAAGATTTAAACAAGCCTTAAACTAGTATTAAACTGCTGTTGTGTAGTGTTAAACACGGGTTTGACGTCTCTCTAAGCCTTGTTTATGTATTCGTGGTAACATAGTTGAAGTTTATCGTTACACTAAATAGCGCACGTCATCCTGAGACATCACCATAGTTTAGTACTAACGAGAATAAACCCGTGAGATCAGGGGGGTGATCACGAAACTTTGATTGCAATGCAACAGGAGTAATTTCCATACTAACTGTGCACATAAACTGCGAATTAATACTGTCAAATTCATACAAATTTGTGCTTCTATCGGTTGCAATTGAGTTACGTGATCGCCCACCAGGTCATAAAATCTAATTCGCTCAGTAATTTCACTTGCTGCAGTGCTCTTCAAACCGGAACACTTGTTCTTATACACTACTTTGTGGTAGAATATGGCAAAGCGGTAGGACGTGCTATCGGAACTATTTCAAAATTAACCGCCTAGTTCCACAATCGAATAAAAAGCCGGATTTTTGAGCTAAAAATATGCCGTCATCACTAACATAGCCTCATAAAACTGGTATACTCTTTCCAAATTTACCACCTAGTTCTATAATCGAATAAAAAGCTATATTTTTGAGCTAAAAATATGCCGTCATCACTGACGCAGTCTCATAAAACTGGTATTACTCCGTGTAAAATGTTTTAGGTACTTCACAGCCAGGCAGTGTTGTTTGAGTACCTACCCAATTAGGGATATTCAATGCTACCCTTGGAAATCTGTTATGATGCATTGTTGTACTGAAATATTTGAATTTCTTTAAGCTGGATTTGGTTTACACATAAAGGGTACCTATTTTATTCAAAAGCATAAATCATTTTATAATTTAAAAAGGAAATAAGACAATCCTATCTACTACCTACCTACTATCCTACCTATCAAAGATTTTGATTATTTTTTTTTTATAATATAGACAGACATAAAAGCAGACGACGACGTTTGAAGTGTCCCATGTTGTAGCTCAGTGGAAATACCTAAGATGGTAGCTCATTCCACAACTTATATGTGGCAGAAACGATCTCGAGAAACGAACTGTGCGAGATTTCCACGGGTCTACAGGGTGTGGATGAGCTTTCTTACGGTGACGAGCTGTGCGATTATAAAATCGCGACGCAGGTATTAGGTTAAACAGTTCTTCAGAGCATTCGCCGTTAAAGATTTTAATGCCGCAGTCTGAAACGAATCTAAAACCCTTATCTAACAATCTACTATCGGTTATGTCTAAAGGTTTTTGACTGACATTAGAATTTTATAACCGCGAAGTGTAAACAAGCAGGTTTGTTAGACTGTTTAGCATATTCCATCTTATCAATCACGTTGCAGCACTAAACTGGGTCATAAAATTGTGGAACTCGGTACATGTTTAAGTTTACCTAGGTGAGAGTGAAAGGAGCTATAGGCCATTTTGAGAAAATTAATTTTGAAAAAGTTCATAACGTTGAAATATTTTACTAAACGAAAGACGTCAAAGAAATACTACGATATTTTATTATGATTACCTAAAACCAGAAATGTAGAATTTTCACTTCTCATTTATTTATTATTAATACTACAATACAAAGTGTAAATGTACACTGAAATTGTTTAATAAAGTTATATATAATAGAGCTATATATATAAAATGCAAAGCCCTGACTGACTGACTGATTTATATATCACAGCCGCACAGCCTAAACCGCTGGTCATAGATATTTTAAATTTGGAGGGTGTGTTATTTGTTAAGTGTAGGTGTCCACTAAGAAAGGGTTTTTCAAAATACCACCCCTAAGAGAGTGAAATGAGTGGTTGAGTTATCTATGAAAAATCTTCGTTTCCTACAGGCCACGCGTACAAAGCCGCGGGCAGAAGCTAGTTATTTATACTACAACACATTTACACTAAAATTGTATAATGGAGTTACTTAATTTATTATACTTAAATTTATAAGAATTGAACAATACGAACTTATTAGTAAAACAAATCCGTGTATCCAAAAAGTGTACTTAAAATAGCCAACCGCTCTCACACCATTATCCAGTATCAGCTTTCAGGTCACGTAGATAGACACTTGCAGCCTTGCTCGACCAATCACCAGCAGCAAGACGGGAATACGTTAAGGAATCTTGGAAGGTTTTAAAGGTTTGCCTTGAAGTTAAATAAAACTTGAATTTCAGTATTGATTTAGATCTTTTTTTAACGATCACACATAGATCCTGGACTCTAACTAGGATTCCCTGTGTACCCAGGAACTACAAGGACCATGGCCCCACAACACCCAGACTCAGAACAAATATTTGTGCTTTTTTTTCTGTGCACAAATACTTGTCCTGCCGCGGGAATCAAACACACCGCCTCCTGATTATCCGACCGAGCCGACCTGCTCAACCACCACACCACAGAGGCTTTCCATAGATTAATAAATAAAAATATAAATACTTCTGGTTTATGAGCTGCATATTTGGAATTCATATAACGCCAAGAAATGAAGATTCGTGGAAAGAGAAAGTTAAAGTACATAGCTGGGGTATGCTCATTTTATTTATTAATGGTATTACCACTACTTTACTGTTCTTCTTCTTCTTCGTTTAATGGCTTTCTATCGTTTTTAGTGATAGTTCTGCCAATGTCAAGTAAGGAATTTATGTCATGGCAAAGTCTTATACAGTAAAATAGTGGATTTTTGCACAAACACTTGTCCTGCCGGGAAAATGAACCCGCCACCTGGACAATGATAACCCGCAACCTTTGGAGTGTGTTTGTTGAACAAGTCAACACTTGTTCAACAACCACACTCCAAAGGTTATCCAAAAAAATGTTACTTCAAATAAATTTTATATTTAATTTATTTGAAGTAACATTTATTTTATTTATTTATTATATTAAACTATTAACAGCTACTTCAACAGCCCTATTATGATAATAAAACTAAGCCAAAGAATACTTAATAGTACAGACTAAACACAAAATGTTGTAGAATATAATTATAAAAGGATTATTTCTTAATACCCGTAATTACAACGTTCTATCTACATAATCAAATTCAGAACTTTCCTTCTGAAACAAAAATTACAACATAATTTTATAACTTGATTACGCCCGTCTTCCAAACTAATTCGTTTAAACTTGCAGGTCTACTGAAGAATGTTATCGGGACCTTATGAATATTCAAACCAGGTAATCATGTCGGGGGTAAATACGATTAGTTTGTGTCAGGTTGCTGTAACGCCATCCACTCGGTTTGATGAGGGCAATTTACCTTTGGCCGGAAACTTGCCACTTTTGAGTTGTTCAAAGGTTTGAATTAGTTTTTGAGGAACGATCAATCGAAGTTAATTTATTGTAAAATGATTTTTAAACTTTTTAAACTGATGGTTCGGTTTGCTATGCTATGGTTAGATAGGTGACCATATATTACTTATAGACATAGATGGTTAGATATGGTTACATAGATAATCATCGTACGGAGACCGGGACAGTATACCCATTTGGTGCATTGGTGCATATGCAACCAAATAGTTATATCGATCCCCGCAGATATTCGCATAAGGGGCAATTGAATAGCTCACAAATATCACATTATTTAAACAAGTTTATTAATGCGTTTTTTCTTATCATAAGCCTATAAAATTGGGAATGCATTTACTACGGCACCATTAATAACACTATTACTTTAAAGCACACAAAAGCTTGTTAAAGGTTAGAGTTCTGACAATTGGCTAAGGTTCTGACAAAATCTCTATTCCATCATTACTCTGTCAAAACTGTAGAGGGAGTGAGAGAGCAATAAAATATCCGATCTTTTCAAAACTTTTCAATAATAACACAAATAGTTAATATCATTTTCAACAAATGTGACAGTTACAACAAGTTCACAATTCTTCTCACTGAGGCATCAGCTGAAACAAACCCGGAAATGAGAATTGCCATTCATTTCATGTCACAAAATGTTTTATTATTTCACATAAGGTTTGGTACTGGATTTTTCATTCCCTATATAAAAAGGTCAAATTTTGATGCGTTTTCTATTTATGGCATTTTGATTATTGCTATGGAAAACGGGTCACCGCTTACCAGAAACGTTTTCTAAGCCATCTTGGTAAATGCCCTTTCCAGAACTCTGTAGATTTAAGAGAATTTGGTCCGACTGAGCTGATCGCCTAAATTAAAACTGGCGCTTCAAAGAAAAGGGTAAAGCATCTACTCTACTTTGGAATAAAAAGTGTTGAAGTCTAATCATAATTGATATCATTAAACTTTAAGTTAATAGTTGACGCATTAAAATATAATTTGAAATGAAAAATACGAGGGAAAAAGTATGGAATGAAAACAAAGAAAGAATTACAAGAGTCGTAGCGAATTTAACTTTTTCTGTTTAGATACAACAATTCCGAGCTAAGCCATAAACTTCAGAGTTCTAAAGGAAAACATTCGAAATCAGCACAAAAGGGGACTTCATAATAACGTCGCAACTCCATTCTGTGTACTGTAATCATCCCCCATTGGCAATTTCTGAAAAACTTTTTTCATCTTTGTTCACATCTGTTACGGCTCTTTACTTGACATTTTTCGATTTTCTTCTCGCTTAAATCTGTAGTACTTTTCCGTAATGAGGAAGATTATTGTTAACACAAAGTATCAAACAAGTTTTTTTTTTTTCAATTGAACGACATTTTTATAGGACCTTTTAAGTCTCTTACAAATCAATTTTGAATCCGAATGAAAATGAATTTACTTGTCCGTTCAATTTTGGATCCATTGTGTTTTGATGTGCAAGTAATTTGATAAACGTTTATTAAATTATACTGATAATGTTATTAGTAGATTCATGAAAGTAGTCGCCATTGAAAATAATAAACAATAAACATACAATTATTACATTGTTTTATCCAAGCCTCATTTTGTACTTTTGGTGTATCTGTAGACAATATGTAATCCGAAATGCCCAAGGGTCAAAATTGTGTACTATCAGTTAAAGACTGTTAAATAATACATTTAATAATATTGAACAGAGAAGGGTGTCTGTTCAGGGTGAAAGGGGAGAGGGTGGCTGTCAAATTTCATGCACTAAAGCTCTACCGATGGTCTCCCGCTCTCGAAACTGGACATGTACATGTATGCACTTAATTTAAATATAATAATATTATTGGATTTAAGTTTTTTTTTTTCTATCATTTAGGATATTTATGTAGTCGTAGACATGTGTTGTTATTTATGAAATAAAAACATCCAATTAAAAACTGTTCTACACCAAAGCTGCCTGACGATCGACTGGGTAGGTACGGCCATTGGGCTTATTCAAAGTTGTGTTTTATTTATAGGTGTACAAATTTCATAAAATAAAACGCAAGTTCTTCAATCCTTTTAAGAGAAGAGAATGTTTGTTTGTTTGTTATTAATTGGATAACCTTTCTCAAGCAAAATCTCACCTTTACAAAAATTGCATACCATTTTCACTTGGCTTGTCATAATATTTAAATTAAAACTAAAATTAATTGGTTTAAGTATATTAATACGTTCTGTGTTTACCAAAGTTCAGTTATTGGAATTATTAAGAAATTTTGAACAAATTTTTGTGCTGCTGTTTCAACTTACTAAGTCATTGCAAGTATTCGGCGTTCCAACCTTTAACATTTATAACCAATAAAGTTGGTATGCGAATTTGTTCGTGGATGTACCGAGATGCACTATGCTCTCGTCTGTAGAACGACAGCAACAGTACATCAACTTTACACAAACGTGGTTCTTATTACACACACTCACACCAACATAATGTTCCACAGTATATTGGGCTACTTTATACATTTACATTTGTGATTAGCCGGAGGCACCATTCGGATTTACTCGCAACTTTCCTCTTTTTTGTGGGAGCTTAATGGATTAAAATAAAGCATTCCATGTTAATCCAGGTAGTGTAAGCAATCTGTGTGAAAACTACACAAGTTCGTTGCGCCGTTAAAAAAGAAACCGTGTTAAAAAGTCAAAGGTAAATTTTAACACTTTCATAAATCAAACATAATTTATTGCACATAAAATTACAATGTGCTTAATATGATATATATAACAAGTTTTTATATAGGAGGTTGAAAAAAAAATATCTCACTGGTGCAAGCCACAACCACCACACCACAAAGACAAGCAATCACTGTAAAGTTTCTTTTACGGTGATTATTCTTCATCGTACAATTTTTTCATCATCAGCTTAGAAGTTTTACAATCGAGAGTTGTATCTTTAGAGAAAATTTTGAGTTCCCAATAAAAAATTGTGTTAATTCTAAAAAAGCTATAGTTGAGCTACTGCCTTCGTGCATATAGATACTCCCTGTGTCCGACGTCCGCTTTATCTTTACCATACACTGACTGATAAGAAGCTTACGGGGCGAACTTAATAAGAGTTGACGTCACTGCTGGCCAAATGAGAAAATACTCTTTGTTCCACTGAGTAAAGCTGAATTTAGATTAATGTTGCCATAAACTGAAGAGTTACGCTTGGTTTATACATGCGCTTGGTTTTTTCCTAAAGAACTTTTTAATGCGTATCTAAATTGTTGTATTTGAGTAAGTTAAGTATTCAAATAAATTTAAAAATATTAGTTAATTTTTGATTTTTTTTAATTAGATGCGTACCGCACTTACACCTGCAAATTACCCATTTTCCCGCATACCTAATAATATCGGTAGTGTAAAATTAAACAATCCGTAGGTTACATTTCATACGAAGGTTTAGACGCTTTAGATAGAAAACCATACGAACAAGTAAAAAGAAAAAAAATTACAATATGAAATAGAGAAATAGAGATTATGCCGTGTTCGTAAAGGATAGCAATAAATTCTACTATCTCATAAGTAAATTGCTAAAATCGAAGCATACATAAAAGCTGAATATACAATACCTCAAAAGGTAACAATATCTGTTAAAATACCTAACAAATCGTCGTACACAAGGTATAAAACGAAACAAACAAAAAACTAGTACTGTGTAAAAAGCTAACACTGAAAAATGTCTATGCGACAACCAACGCAAATAGTTCTGTTGCGTAACTCGCGCAATGTTTTTACGTCATTGTTTTACAAATACTCATTTGTTAGCGCACGAAGCACTACTACGACCTAGAGCGCAGTTTTGAAATTGATAATTTATGTGGTTGGTTGATCTTTGTCTGAATATTTCGATTACTAGATACTAATTATGAATACGTGATAAATATAATAGCATTTTTATAACATTGCTACAGGACATTTTCGCGTTTAGAAAATTGTTAGTAATTATATAAAAGACGAGCTTCTGCCCGCAGTTTCGCCCGCGGCGTGGTTTATGGGAAAATAGTTCAACCACCCATTTCACCCTCTTAAGGGTGGAATTTCGAAAAACCTTTCTTAGCGGATGCCTACGTCATAACATCTACCTGCATGCCAAATTTTAGCCCGATCCGTCCAGTGGTTTGGGCTGTGCGTTGATAGATCACTATGTCAATCAGTCAGTCAGTCACCTTTGAGTTATATATATTTTGATTGTGAATAGTGAAAAAAGTCAAGAACGTGATTATCCATCACGTGTAACAAATAAAAATAAAAAACATAAATTATAAAAAAATAAATAAACGACTTCTAAATCACAAATAGGCACTAGGCGAAAAATAAAATAATATAATATTTATTATAAGCACTACCCACTCATCTATTAGAAGTCGGTGCCAGTCGAATCTAATAGGTAGTAGATAAATACTACCTACAACTAATAGGTCTTTACCTATGAAATTGCCGTATTGCAGTACAGACTTTTTCAAACAAAAAAAAGTTTTGATTGGCTATGAATTCTAAATTCAAATTAATTTAGTTTTGAAAATATGACATTCTATTTACAATATAAGTCTTTTGTTTATTGATTAGCGTTGTATTTTCATTATATTTCAACATTTTTCCTCATAATGGATACTTTGAAATTTCGTGTAATTATGGAATATGAGTTCCGTCGTGGCACCAACGCGGCACAAACGACACGTAACATCAACGACGTTTACGGAGAGAACTGTACAAACGAACGTACAACCCGTTATTGGTTTGCTCGGTTCCGTTCTGGGAATTTTGACTTGAAAAATGAACCTCGTGGTCGTCCGGAAACTTTGGTCAACAATGATGAATTAAAGGCGATTGTGGAAGCTGATGAATCTCAATCTACAGCTGAGCTGGCAGCAGCTTTTGATGTTAGCATCAAAACAATATTGGTCCATTTGCGACAGATTGGCAAGATAAAAAAGCTTGATAGATGGGTGCCCCACGAACTTAACGATCGCCAGCGCAACGTACGCGTCGAGACTTGCCTTGCGCTGCTTAACAGGCACAGAAATGAAGGATTTTGAACCGAATTGTTACGTGCGACGAAAAATGGATTCTTTTTGACAATCGAAAGCGCTCAGCAAGTTGGTTAGATCCTGGTTCGGTACCAAAGCAATGTGCAAAACGAAAAATGACCCCTAGAAAGGTGATGGTCACAGTTTGGTGGTCTAGTGCTGGTGTGATTCATCATAGCTTTTTACAAAACGGCGAGAGCATTACTGCAGATGTGTACATTGAAGAACTGACCACAATGATGGCGAAACTCGCACGTCTGCAACCAGCTTTGGTCAATCGGTCGTCTCCACTGCTACTTCACGACAACGCGCGACCCCATACTGCACAACAGACCGTCTCTAAGCTGCATGAGTTGGGTTTGGAAGCTCTCCCTCATCCGCCATACTCACCAGATCTTGCGCCTACCGACTATTACTTTTTCCAAAATTTGGACAACTTTTTAGCGGGAAAAAAATTCAATTCCCGAGAGGCAGTACAAAACGCCTTTGAAGAGTTTGTTGTCTCCCGTCCTGCTGATTTTTTCAAGAAGGGCATCCATAAACTGCCACAGCGTTGGCAAAGATGCATTGATTGCAGGGGTGATTACTTTGAATAAAAGAAATAAATAAGTTCGAAAAAAAAAATACTTTAACTTTTTTCAAACATAACGGCAATTTCATAGGTAAAGACCTAATATTGATAATTATTTGACCAGGTTTCGGACATATTCGATGCCCTTCTTCTGGGAGTCAGTTACTAACGCAAGCAGTGGCACTTTTTGCGAGCGTCAGCACGTAACCTGATCGGAGTAATTTCGACTTTAAACTGACGTGAGTTGAGCAGTTAATTTTACAATAACCTAACCTAATAAGTTCAGATCAATTAAAGGTGGGAATTGATCGGCGCGGTAAGCTGCGCGGCCTATGTAAATAATAGCTCACCGTGGGCAGCGGCCAAAAAACAGGCACCACGCTGCTGGTTTGTTTCAACTTTTACTTATCAATACTAATAATAATAATAATAAATACTTGTGGACTTCCATACTTGTGGGCGCCATCTACCTCCAAACTAAGCAAAGCTTGTACTATGGGAACCAGATAACTGATACAATACTTAGTTACTTTTTGTTTGTAAATACATACATAGAATACAATAAGCAGCTCAGCTTTATAATTTCAATACCTTTCACTCGTAATAAAAGAAATTACTAATTTGAACTGGAATGTTGGAATGAAACTTCATGATAACTAGTACGTGTAAAGTGCATCGCGGTTGAACGCCAGCTGTAAATTACAGGCAGCGAGCGATTGTACAAATTGGCCCACTTCGACATTCTCATTCTATGGTATTTTTCTTTATTTAGCTTTATTTGTGTGTATTTTCCAATAGAAACTGTAGGGTATGTGGGTAAGAGGTTAATAAATAAATAATATTATATAAATAGTAGGTAGTTAGCAAGTAAGATTTCTAGGTAGTCTAAGGTAGTTACATAAGTTTATGAATTCATTCGAAATATACAGTGCTCCCGAACCACGCACTTTATTTGCTACGCTTCCTGTAAGAACTTTACAGAAACATTGGCTTGCATACAGGTACCATATTCTGCAGAAGTCATCAAAAATGTTTAGTAAAACCGTTAAATTTGGGAGTGTGTGGAATTCATGGTATAGAAAATAAATAAATTCGATAAAGACTGAATTCGTTTTGAATTTACTTTTTTGTACCTTCATTTTGAGATGTTTTTTTTTGAGGTAAAGCATTGCTTTGTTTCTAGTTACGACCAAAAACAGATCGCCTTTTTTCCTAATTGGCTACTTTAATGAATTATGTGTATTGTATAGTAAAATTTATTTATTATGGTTACTTATTTGTTCCGTTTGGGGTTGAAACAATGGCCCCTGGAGCCCGCAGGCGCGGCTCCTTGTCAAGGAGCTTTCCAGACGCCTAGTTGAGCTGACACGCGACTAAAAGGCTGGCACATACCTCGGCCAACGAATTAGCCTAGCTATTCAACGAGGAAATGTTGCCAGCTTTTTGGGAACGCTTCCTGCAGAAGGTGATCTAAATTCTGTGTTTTATTTATGACCCTCTTTTTACCTACAATATTACTTTTTCTTCAATTATTATTTATTTTAAGTACTTATGTATAGTTTAGTTTTTTTTTTCTTTCTCCTAAGTTCACTTATATAAGTAACCTTTGTTGTATATTGTTGTGTAAATTAAATAAATATAATATTTGTAATATAAAATTTATAAGACATTTGTAAAATGCATATTGGAATTTGTAAAGAGTTTATTAAAAAGTTTTGCTACTTAATAGTGCGGCCTCTCAGTTCTCACGCTGGTGTTTCCAAATCTAGGTAAGTACACAGCTTAGTCGTTTTGTAGCGTCAAGCTGTCTCACCCAGGTGACGTCATCATAGACAAGAAACAAAGTCATGTTTATTGAAACTTAATGACGAAATCCTTAACAAGCATCCATTGTAGATCGCGTTATTACTTACCATCATTTGACACAGTATTCTTCTTCTTCTACACGTGTAGGTAAGCAATCAGTAGACACAGTGGTGAAATAAGTTTAATCAGTATAAAAGCAAAACTCAAATAATCCCGAGCCATACACTAAAACATAATGATGGCAAATTCGCTGAACTTCTCTACCGGAAAGTGAGGTAATAATTAGGAATACGGTTTTCTGAAGCACACGTTTCATACGCCGGTAATTGCGCACCTGCTTACACATTCGCAGCACGAAGTTACCAAAACAGTGATGAGAAAAGTTTGGTTAGTTATTTACACTGTTTGGTTACTTACATGCGAATCCGAACACCTGACTACCGGGTACAGTTTATTTTGGGACAGTTGCAAAGCTTTTACAAATCTAATGTCACCTGCGGCACGGTTTTGCTAAGGTGGTAGAATTTTTCTGCATCAATTGAAGGGGTGAGAACAAAAAGGGTTTAACTGATTTTTTTTCACAAAATGACTTACGGGCATCGTTGGATTCAGCGTGAAATTATCTACAGTAATACATTCTCAAAATACGGAAATGTTGCTTGAATCTCGAGATTTTGAGTCTAAGAACGGTTTATCTGTCACATGAATACAGTTTACTTAGCATAAAAACATAATTATATTTATTTAATTATATAATATTTTTACAGTAATTGTATGAATTAATACTATATTTAGTATTTTAAAATAGAATTAATAAATTGTCAAGCAACTGAAACTTACATAAACCTTTTCTATTACCTTATAAGCACTCTACATTAAAATGAGGCTGTTAAAGTTTAAAGTCAATTTTCTCGAAACTATCAATTTGACAGTTAAACCCTTTTTATTCTCAACCCTTCAATTGTCACTGCATTTCAAATATTTGTGAATACTTTTAATTATCTTTCCATAGCTATTAATGTGATATTAACGTGTATGTATGCAGTACATGTATGTATGCAACTGTAAGTTTTCCTTGGAGGATAAAATAAATAAAATACAATAAATAAATCACGATTTCAGCTAAGTAGGTATCACCACTATATAATTGAAGGGTTGAGAATAAAAAGGGTTTAACCGTCAAATTGATAGTTTCGAGAAAATTGACTTTAAACTTCAACGGCGTCATTTTAATGTAGAGTACTTAAAGGTAATAGAAAAGGTTTATGTAAGCTTCAGTTGCTTGAATATGTTTTAATTCTATTTTAAAATACTAAATATAGTACTAATTCATACAATTACTGTAAAAATATAATATAATAAAATAAATATAATTATGTTTTAATGCTAAGCGAGCTATATTCCTGTAACAGATAAACCGTTTTTAGACTCAAAATCTCGGGATTTAAGCGTCATTTCGGTATTTTGAGAATGTATTATTGTAGATGATTTCACGCTGATTCCAACGCCCATTCCAACCCATAAGTCATTTCGTGAAAAAAATCAGTTAAACCCTTTTTGTTCTCACCCCTTCATTTGTAATACAGTGTGTGCTAGGTAGCAGAATTCTCGGCACAGTAGTGTTTCGACTTAAAAATCACTGTTTAGCTAATTAAATTGCTTGGCTTATGGGACTTTAGACTGTGCCGATATGTGAGCACCAACTCGAAATTTCTAACATTAGTTCCGAGTGATCGCAACCGTATTGGATGGCCGGATAATGACTAGTTGGTCTAGTCATTCGTTTACATTAAAAATAGTGATACCGGTGTATCGTGTATCTGATAGTATTGACTATCAAAGCAAAAATATAAGATCTACCATAAACGTACAAATCATCAAAAAAATGTCATTTTATTTTATAACTAACTAGCTAAATCGCACCGGCTACGCACGGATTAATAGTTTTACACCCTAACGCTGTCCGAGAGGATATTTTTTATTCTTTTTTCACCTTTCAGATCTTCCCTAGAATACGACAAAAAATAAAAATCAGCTAAATCGGCCCAGCCGTTCTCGAGTTTTAGCAAGAAAAACGAACAGCCACGTAGCTCGTAAAACCAACAACCAATAGAGAAGATAGGTTGTCGAGTGGCGACCATGAACCGGAAGACACAGCGTAAGACAGCCCCCCACCGGGAGCATTGAGGACCTGGGGGTGATCACAAAACTTTGATTGCTGTGTAATAGGAGAAATTTCCATACTAACACACATCAACTGCGTATTCAAATTGTCAAATCCATACAAATATGTGTTTCTATGGGTTGCAATCGACTTACGTGATCGCTTAGCTGGTCAAAATCTTTGGTGACCGATGGATGTAAGGGGCTCCAAGTGATGCTCTATGGGGAGGCCTTTATTCAGCAGAAGACTTCTTCAAGCTGATGATGTTGAGCTAATTTGTTGAAAACTATGACGTTATTTATACGTTGTATTTTGTTACACTTTTTTGGGCTAAGTTACATTACTGTGTCTGTTCATACATTGATTTAAGTTCTACGTAATATTGATATTTGATTACTTTAACATTACACTCCTAATATAACGAAATATTGTTTATTCATAATAATTTATATTATATCATAAATATATTTATTATCATCTGTCGTTAAGTATGACAAAAAATTAAATATTTAATTAAGAAATCTATTTCAAAGCATATATAGTATCTAGTAAAATTTATGAAACTGCTCTATATATTACTTAATTTTTTTTAATAATTTATCTTTTTAATTATTTTAATATAATACTAATATGGTGATCTCAATTTTTATTTAAATTTCTCCAGACAAGAAGTCTAAAAAAATTACAAAATAGTCTACAGAAAAACAGAATAAACATGGTTTACAATGATTAAGATCTACAGATATACAGATAACAAACGTCAGATCAAAGGAAGTGAAGCCACAATCCAAAACAAAGTACCGCAAGCAGAACCAAAAATCGTATCCTTTAGGAAAATAGTTCTGCGTAAAAGAATTCTACAGGAATAAGTTCTGCAAAAGTAAGTTCTACGAAGACAGTCTAAAGATAAAAAGGTTGAAATACACAAAAACAAAGCTTATGAAAGGAAGTCTACAATGGTGAAGATTGTTAATAAAGATCAAAGTCCACAGTAATTATTACAAAATCGAAGCGAATAATACTTGAGAGTCAAATTCTATCTACAGAAGTAAGGCTTACAAGAAGTAGTAAATTCTACCTAAACGAAGTCTACCGAAACGAAACCCTGAAAGAAAGTTCAGCTAGAACTAAACTGACTAGTTAGTGGAGTGTAAGCAACAAATTGATCCTCGCCCCGTGTCGGCCCACACTAATTGTGAAACTTGGTTACATGGTTGGTTGGCTGATCCAAGCCGCAGACGTGAGAGATGCGTGTCATGTGACAACGCTAAAGGAAACTTTGATAAAGAAAAATGTTGATACTTAGTCTAAAATAACATTCAAAAACATCCACATAGATAGAGTTCATTGTATAACTGGACTGAACAGATTTTCTCATGACAGTAAAGAATCCTCTCGATCAAGTCACCTATCAAACAAAAACGGGAAAATCAAAATTGGTTCATGATTACGTTTGGGAGCTACGATGCTACAAACACATGGATACAGATATGTTCTTTAAATATATATAACTCAAAGGTGACTGACTGATTGACTGACTGACATAGTGATCTATCAACGCACAGCCCCCCAAACCATTGGATGGATCGGGCTGAAATTTGGCATGCAGGTAGATGTTGTGACGTAAGCATCCGCTAAGAAAGGATTTTTCGAAATTCCACCATTAAATGGTTGGTTGAATTATTTTCCCATAGGCCACGCCGCGGGCGAAGCTGCGGGCAGAAGCTCGTTAAACATATTACACCTCACTGTGAGAATTTTTATTCAGTACGTATACCGAATAAAAATTCTCACAGTGAGGTGTCTAGGTCGTCTAGCTGAGCAGTCGTTCAAATACGGATAGTAATATCTAGATGACTAAATAGACAAAATCACTCTTATACAAACCACTTAATGAATGTCAACGCCACTATGATACCAAAAATGTGTTTTAACTATCTAAATACATCATTAAAACAATAGACAGTAGGTACATAATTAAAAGCAGAGGTAAATGCAATAAAATTAAATCATAAACTTTTGACACTAATGGTAGGTATACAACCTTTTATTCAATCTAACTTTTGGAGCGAAATAGGGTCCTTTATTTCGGTTTATTTCCTCATTAATGTGACTGCAAAAGTGGAGTCACAGTACAAATATTAGGTCTTTACCTATGAAATTGCCGTTTTGTTTGAAAAAAGTTAAAGTATTTTTTTTTCGAACTTATTTATTTCTTTTATTCAAAGTAATCACCCCTGCAATCAATGCATCTTTGCCAACGCTGTGGCAGTTTATGGATGCCCTTCTTGAAAAAATCAGCAGGACGGGAGACAACAAACTCTTCAAAGGCGTTTTGTACTGCCTCTCGTGAAATGAATTTTTTTCCCGCTAAAAAGTTGTCCAAATTTTGGAAAAAGTAATAGTCGGTAGGCGCAAGATCTGGTGAGTATGGCGGATGAGGGAGAGCTTCCAAACCCAACTCATGCAGCTTAGAGACGGTCTGTTGTGCAGTATGGGGTCGCGCGTTGTCGTGAAGTAGCAGTGGAGACTACCGATTGACCAAAGCTGGTTGCAGACCACAATGATGGCGAGTTTCGCCATCATTGTAGTCAGTTCTTCAATGTACACATCTGCAGTAATGCTCTCGCCGTTTTGTAAAAAGCTATGATGAATCACACCAGCACTAGACCACCAAACTGTGACCATCACCTTTCTAGGGGTCATTTTTCGTTTTGCACATTGCTTTGGTACCGAACCAGGATCTAACCAACTTGCTGAGCGCTTTCGATTGTCAAAAAGAATCCATTTTTCGTCGCACGTAACAATTCGGTTCAAAATTCCTTCATTTCTGTGCCTGTTAAGCAGCGCAAGGCAAGTCTCGACGCGTACGTTGCGCTGGCGATCGTTAAGTTCGTGGGGCACCCATCTATCAAGCTTTTTTATCTTGCCAATCTGTCGCAAATGGACCAATATTGTTTTGATGCTAACATCAAAAGCTGCTGCCAGCTCAGCTGTAGATTGAGATTCATCAGCTTTCACAATCGCCTTTAATTCATCATTGTTGACCAAAGTTTCCGGCCGACCACGAGGTTCATTTTTCAAGTCAAAATTCCCAGAACGGAACCGAGCAAACCAATAACGGGATGTACGTTCGTTTGTACAGTTCTCTCCGTAAACGTCGTTGATGTTACGTGTCGTTTGTGCCGCGTTGGTGCCACGACGGAACTCATATTCCATAATTACACGAAATTTCAAAGTATCCATTATGAGGAAAAATGTTGAAATGTAATGAAAATACAACGCTAATCAATAAACAAAAGACTTATATTGTAAATAGAATGTCATATTTTTAAAACAAAATTAATTTGAATTTAGAATTCATACCCAATCAAAACTTATTTTTGTTTGAAAAAGTCTGTACTGCAATACGGCAATTTCATAGGTAAAGACCTATTATTACACAGTAAGGGAAAATGTGCCCAAGAAAACAACTACATTCGACAGATGCGATATTACAACTATTACACGGCTAAAACTCACGAGATACAGTCGAATAACTCGACCGGTGTTCGGGCAATAAAGATGCCCATCCTCAAGGGGTACGCGTGGCGGCGGTGGCGGCTCGGCGCTGACTGCGGACCATGGCTCGCGTCGCCCGCTGTGAGAGCCAAACCGTTTATTGCCCGAACACCGGTCGAGTTATTCGACTGTATCTCGTGAGTTTTAGCCGTGTAATAGTTGCAGTTATGAGTACCCACTCACGTCAGTTTCTATAATATTAGATGCGATATTCAAGCAATGCTTATGATGCTGTCTGAAAAACAAGACTTGACGATTATTGTGATATTTATCAACTAGCTAAGCCCCGTGGATTCACCTGCGTGATGAAAATTTTGTAATTGTTTGCTCAACTGGTAATTTTTTTTCTTTCATACTAACCTTCTCCTAATAATAATAAATACAATAAATAAATAATTTGCCAAAATGATCAATCGGTTCACGCGTGATGCTTAATATTCTATTAGACGTTGAATAATAAGTATTTGTAGACATTTCACATAACGCCATCTCTAGTCTCAAACTAAGCAAAGCTTGTACTACGCGTATGGAAACCAACCAACTGATAGAATACTTATGTACTTATTTGTTTGTAAATACATACATATAATAAATTATAACACGCTAACACAAAACAAATATCTACGTTCATCACAATAATGTTTGGTGGGAATCGAACTCAAAACCTACAGTCCAGAAGGCCAAGCTGCTACCAATTGAGCTATCTAACCAGTCAACTTAAATCAATGAACAATGACCAATGAACTTGGAATGTTTAACTTGTTTATTATTTACATAAAACTCAAGAACAGTGTCATCCACCAAATCGCACCTCGTACGTAAAAATGTGCGATTTAATCTGTCCTCTTGTCAACAGTTACCCTTACTGACTCAACAAACTGTTGAGGCAGGATTAAAAACTCCTTTGGGAGGTACGCCCACGCAATTACTACAGTGGGCTGCGTAACGGTCACAACCGTCGCATCTGTACGTTGTGATAGTATTAGCAGATATTTTGATGGTAAAAAAAAAAAAAAAAACAAAATATGGTAAGGAAACATTTCAGTAGGTAGTTAAAACGTTATCAACCAACTTCAATAAAAGTAGGTGATTTTTAATTTGGTTGTATGTTTTCTTTTTTTGTTTGTGCCCACTCTTTCGTTTATAAACCAATTTAGAAATTTTTATTTTAAAAGATTTTTCAGATAAATCCTATAGAAACTTTATTAAAATCGGCCCATTAGTTTGCTTTTTGAATCAGAGTAACTGGAAAATGTATGGATTATAATATCATCCAAGTAGGTATGTTGTCAGTATAAAATTAAAGTGATTGAAGTACTTTAAACCCTTTTTAACTGACTTCTGAAACTGAGGAGGTATTTTTATTATTGTTTGATAGGCTTGCGTTTGACCACTATCGCACCTGATGGTAAGTCACGATGCGGTCTAGGATGTAACATGCTTGTCTAGAAGATACCTGTGCATTCTCGATTTGAAGACTAAGTTTATAGTTTTCAGGAAATATGGACGCTGGTAAAGCGTTCCACTCTTTGGCTGTTCGCAATTAAACATTCATCCGTATGTTTTTATTTTGAATGCTCATCGTTTTAACTTATATTTGTTTATCGTTTTTGTTATCACGCTGGATCTTTCCCCCTTCTATAGCAGTTGGATCGGTGTTCGTAAAATTTACACGGACGCAACATGTTCCGGACGACCGAGCCACCAAGGACAACGAATAGAGTCGCATAATGTACATAGAAATTTAAGTTGATTGTTTACATGTTTAAGATAATTATGTTATACCGTTTGTTTGTAATATTTATTTGGCAAATAAATATTTCCGGCCAATGGGTTTCATTCGGGGCAACAAAGGCTTCATAACAGGCAATAGGAGCGGGAAAGGGAAATAGGTAGAATCTAGGCAAACGATTAAAAACTAGGTAGGCTAGACAATAGC
Source organism: Ennomos fuscantarius (assembly GCA_905220475.3). Taxonomy (NCBI): domain Eukaryota; kingdom Metazoa; phylum Arthropoda; class Insecta; order Lepidoptera; family Geometridae; genus Ennomos; species Ennomos fuscantarius. Next base: position 6,659,530 of record HG992037.1, on the reverse strand, counting down.
TTAGTTTCGTCCCTTTCCCGCCTCCACATCTCTCGCTCAGCCCCCCGTCTCTCTCTAGCACACTATTGCCATCTCCCTTACCAGGGCCGATCTATGATTGGCTAGGCGACAGCGATACGGCCGCCACTAGTCGCCTACATAGACCACGGGGAGATGGCATAAATATAGAGAGACGAGGCCCACTAACACACTCGCACTCTTTGCGTTTCATCCCAGTGTGCAGCTCGCACTCTTTGCGGATGACACCGCTATCTACTGCTCCGGATGGCAGAGAGTTCACATGCGTGGTCGCCTCCAACGAGCCCTCACCGAGATCGGTGCTTGGTTCAGGAAATGGCGGATCACGGTTAACCCAGATAAAAGTGCAGCGATGTACTTTTCTGACTACAAGCGTGGTCCGCCAGCGAAACCACTGTCCTTGTTCGACAAGCCCATTCCCTGGGCTTCGTCTACCAAATACCTGGGGGTTACCCTTGACACCAAACTCAACTTCAAGGACCATATTAAGCGAGTGCGCGATAGGGCTGCCTTTGTCTTAGGCCGCCTCCACCCTCTCATCTGCAAGCGTAGTAAGCTGTCCCTTAGAAATAAGGTGACGCTTTACAAAACTTGCGTTCGCCCCATTATGACCTACGCATCTGTCGCGTTTGCTCATACTCCCTCAGTACATCTGGATCGACTTCAGGTGATCCAGAACCGCTTTGTCCGCAAGGTGGTCGGGGCTCGCTGGTACCAGCGAAACTCCGACCTCCACTGCGATCTCGAACTCCCATCCATCCGTCAATTTATGAAGGATGCATCCCGCCGCTATTTTGATGCGGCACCTCATCACCCCAACCCTCTCGTAGTCAGAGCTTCAAACTACTGTACAGACACGACAGACTCGCCACCCCGTCGTCGCCGCCCGAGACACGTCTTGAGCGACCCGGATGATCCTATAGCAGCCGTAGTATCGGCTGCGCTAGGATCACCGGACCAGTCTAGCCCTTCTGGCTCAGGTACCGCTTTCGGCACCGGTATAGGATACCAGCGTAACACAATCAGACACCGACCCCGCCGGCGAGGTCGACGTACCCCCCGTAGGTTAGCTAGAACGGTCGCGACTTTCAATAGGGTCCACTCTTCCAGTGGACGTAGTCTTCTCGATCCTCTTATCCCGGCAACGGCCCAAGCCGAGGCTCGCACCCCAGGGGTGCCCTTGAGCTAGTTGCCTCCCACTTTTGACGGCTGGGCGCCCTAAGCGCCCGCCCTCCCGCCCGGTGACGCTGTAAAGGTCGATAGAGACCAACAGCATTAGCTCGTTCAAAAAAAAAAAAAAAAAAAAAACCACTAACACACTCCACTGCTGGCAGCGAGACGAAAAACACTCTCATAGAAGAAGCCTGACTCCGCCCCGAAGAGACCCCGCTGACCAGATTCTTAGTTTCATACAACTCTTTTCTTCGAACAATCCCAGCCTCAGAAACCGAGCCCCCGGTTCGGTGACGAGTCCGACGCCCGCCTTTACAGTCCACGTCGAGAAACACCGTGTTGGACTCCCGGATCGGGACGCTCCGTTTTACAACAAATTTTAGAAAAATTAAGTGCTATCTGTTAAAGCTCCAATGTCCCAACGCTTGATCAATATTTCATAAAAATCCGAAGTACTCTCTAAAAATGTACCATCACGTTTGTCAAATCAAAGCAGGGGGGAGCGCGTCGTAGAAAATTGTATCAAGTCACGGGGCTGTTGAAGGCGCATCTTGTCGCGTCATTAAAGGCAGATTGCGCGAGTTTAATACCCAGCACTTGGTTAATGTGATGAAAAAAGCAATTTGTTAAAGTTTCCGATGCGTTTTGAGCGTCATGTCGTAGTACTTATTGGTTTTCTGTTATTTTTTTTATCTAAAATTCGGTTATGTCTTTTAGTACTGGTATACTTGCAGTATTTATTGTTCTTAGATTTGGGTAATGTTTATTGAATTTTGTAAAGCTTAAAAGCTGCTGTAACTTTTTCGTCACAAAAATAACTTCCATAGTGAAAGATGATGATTATACCTATAAGCTTTTTTCCCAAACCTCACTATTGATCAAAATAATCCTTGCGCCAGCAGCCCCCATAATAATAATAATAATTATTATTATTATTATAATTCTTTATTGCACTAAAAAAACAGTACAAACGGAGGACTTAATGCTAAAGCATTTTCTACCAGTCATCCACTCGTAGTTTGAGAAAGAGGGATGTAGGCGTGCATCAAAATTTGTATGAGTAGTATTTGTAAAAGAAAAAAATAAAATAAAAATATATAAATAAAATAAAAATATTAAACAAAGTGATTATATACATAAAAAGAATAAATACATAAAATATCATACACATATAATAAATAAATAAATAAATAAATAGTGACAAATCGTTAAACCAGGTTAGGAAGGGTTATTATAATAGTGCTCCCGAACTAACTTTTTAAACACCTCTTTAGAAGTGACTTTTCTTATTTTAGGTGGTAGTTGATTCCAAAGACGTACTGCCGCAACCCCAAATGAGTTGTCGCGAAAAGAAGTGGTGTGCTTAGGCATAGCAAGAAGTCGAGAGTCAGTAGACCTTAGATTGAGATTGTGGGTATCCTCTTGTAACTTAAAGAGGCTTTTTAAATATACGGGAGATTTAGGATCATTTAGAATAGAATAAAGTAAGCTAAGAATTCTAGCATTCCTTCTTTCCCGGATTTTAAGCCATTTCAACTTGGAACGATATTCAGAAACGTGATCGTACTTACGTAGCCCAAAAATAAAACGTATACAAGTGTTAAGTAAGCGATCAAGTTTGTTGAGATACTCTTCGGATACATCGAGGTAACAGATGTCACCGTAGTCAATGATTGGCAAGAGGAGGGTGTTGACAAGGGATATTTTAGTGCACATGGGAAGGAAGTTTTTGAAACGGATGACGGAATGGAGTGTAGCGTAAAATTTACGTGATACTGCATTAATTTGGGGTGACCAAGACAATTTAGAGTCAATAAGCAAGCCAAGATCTTTAACAGTGTGGGAAAAAGGGATTAAAGAATTGTTGTAAAGCAGCGGAGTAAGCTTCGCGAAGTCAACCTTGCACAGCCTTCTTGAACTGCCAATAATTATAGCTTGGCATTTATCTGGATTGACTGAAATGCCAAAGTGCTTGGACCACGTTAGTAGATGGACAAGGTCATTATTGATAGAGCCAATAGCATCATCTAAATTTTGAATATTAGAGTGTTGGTACAGCTGAAGATCATCTGCATAGAAGTGATATGAGCAATGAAGGTAGGATGAAAGCAGATTAATAAAGAGAGAAAATAGCAACGGCGACAATATTCCTCCTTGAGGGACGCCAGCTTCCAACTCGCGCCAGTCAGAAAAACTCTGACCAGTTCGGATTGCCTGCCGGCGACCCTTCAAGTAAGAGGAGAACCAACGTAAAGAAAGGGAGGAAAAATTTAGATGGTCTAAAGTGGCTAACAGCAGGTCATGATCGACCGCGTTAAATGCATTGCTAAAGTCGATTAAAACAAGAATCGTGACCTGGGAATTTTCCATGCTAACTCTTATGTCCTCAGTGACCTTAAGCAAGGCAGTCGTTGTACTATGGCCGGCTCTGAAACCTGACTGAAACGGGTTTAATAGTTCTGCATTACAGAGATACTCTGTCATTTGCTTATAAACAACAGATTCTATTATCTTTGAGAGAAACGGGAGAATAGAAATTGGACGAAATTGGTTAGGGAGAAGAGCATTAGAAACCTTAGGGAGAGGCAGGACGTGAGCTTTACGCCAAACATCTGGAAAATCACCAGTAGACAAAGAAAAGTTTATAATGTGAGTCAGCGGAGGAAGAATATGATTTAAGATGTATAAGATCATAATGCGGCCAATATCGTCGCTACCCATGGCTTTGGATTTGAGGGATTGTATAATTTTATTAATATAATCTTGGCTTACAGATGTGAATTCGAAAGCACGAGCAGGATCTGAGCGAGGTCTGCGATTTATCTCATTTAGAGTTTCAAGTTTTTTGTCATGGTCAATGGCACAACAAGAGGTAAAGTGAGTATTAAGTACATTTAAATCAATCGGTATCTTAGAGTCAAGAGTTTTAGGCTTACCAATACCTATCGATCTTAAAAACTGCCATATACCACTAGGAGTTGACAGCTCAATTTGTTCAGCTATGTATCGACGCTTGGCGTTACGGCATAGTTGGTTACATCTGTTTCTCATCTTCTTGTACTCAGTCCAGTTCTCATCAGACCTGTCACGCTTGTACTTTCGAAATGCTCGATTCCTCCTAGACATTGCCTTGCGTATTAAATCGTTCATCCACGGGGATGGCTTACGTTTTAGTTTCACTGGATGAAGAGGTGCGTGACGGTCAAATAAACTTAAGATGCACGTCATGAAGAACTCAAGTTTCTGATCCATGGTGTCTAATTCTTCAACTGATGACCAGTGTACCATAGAAGCGTCTTTATTCAACTCTTCAATATTCATGCGAGTAAAATTCCGTTGGTTTAATATAACGGGCTTAGGTTTAGGGACTTTAACTTTGATAGATGCATAAATCAGATCATGGTGGGAAAATCCAGGGGCGTCAAATTGGCCATACGTAGAAACGAGATTGACATCAGAGGTTACGATCACATCAAGAAGTGAGTTATTAGTGTGTGAATGGTGGGTAGGTGCTAGATCTAAGAGATTTAAGTTGGATGAATCAATAAGTGATTTTAATTTACGAGACCGTGCATCCTGTTTCAACAAGCATGTGTTGAGATCGCCCATTATTAGAACCCGATGGTAGTCAAGGAGTAAATTTTCCATTACAATTTCAAGTTTAGAGAAGTAGTCAATATTCGGAGGACAGTAGACCACTCCTAGAAGAAACTTGATACCTAAGTCAACCTCAACGAATAGGTATTCAGGAGAAGAACTATACTGCGAAGAAGACTGCATGACGATTTTGTATGGAATGTGACTCTTTAAATAAATTGCAACACCTCCACCACCTTTACCGACACGATCATTGCGAATTAATACAAAGTTAGGTATGGGGAAGGAGGTGGAAGGAAGAGAAGGTTTAAACCAACTTTCAGAGACAAGGAGACCATGGATAGATTCGGATAAGAAAGTATCATAAATTTCACTGAAATGAGCGGGGACACTTTGAGCATTAATATGGCAGATATTCAAGTTTTTAGAAAATGGTGAAAAGGCGTCATTAAGCAAACAGTTAAGACTTGGAATACTTTCTTCGGCACTATTATATGAGCTATCAGATTCAGCGGTATGAAATGATTCATCACTAAAATACATACTTATCTAATAATTATAATATATAAATATACTATGCTATAATATACTCTAAATAATAATAAAAATCTATTTCACTTATAGGTATATGTAATTAAAATATATATTAATATTCTTACGAAGCTAAAAATTTACTTAAATTTTGTTGCATACCTTGCTGGCCGAAAATATTACAAAACGGAAACTTAGGAACTAACTACATTTACATACACCGAAGAGGTTCAAAAGTTCAACAAGTATTCTACAAAAAAATACAACAAGTGCTTTTAAAATTAAGAACCTTATAAATGAGTTGCAGTATATGATATAGTGCCCGAGGATGCTCAGAGCAGCCAAATGATAGCTGTTTACAGACCCAGTATAAGTACTTACCCCAAAACTGTAGCCGTTATTTAATGTATAATTACCGTAAAAGATACATGTCTTGTGTATAAATACCCATACAGCCCATACTGCAACTATGTAGCAAGTTTGAAACAAAAATAAAAATAAAATAGATAGTAATATAAGGTACTTACTATTACCCAGGCTATATCATAAAATAAAAATAAAATAGATAGTAATAAGGTACTTACTATAACCCAGGCTATATCATAAAATCACTGAGGTCCGTCTAAACCATAGTCCACTCATAATACTAAGTGCAGGTAAAAATATAAGTTGAATTAGAATGTTATAGTGCAATTATTACCTCTAAGGTACTAACATACAAAAAAATAACAAGAATACTCTCACAGCAGTGGCTTCTGTCTACAGTTGCCCAGAAATATACCTAATTAAAGAACTTTTACAGCTATTTATTTATACATTATAACCAATAATATAACTGAGAAAAAAAAATTATAGCTGATGTTTCACAGACTTACTAATGTCAGGAAAAGAATAACAAGATATTTGGAACAATATTAAGAAAGAAAAAAAAATTGTTAGGTATACCAAATAACAGGTGTGCAAATAAACAAAACCTAACACACAACTGCCATAAAAAAAAACCTTCGAGATGATAAACAAGAACCTGCCTCCATAGCATACCCTGTGCAAAAAGTAATCATCTTGAAGATTTAAAAATGAATCATTGGGCTCACTCTCACTCCAACATCTATAATGACTAAGTATAAAAATAATTAATAGAAGTGAACCCAATAAAGTGACAAATGCATTCCTTATTTGCTTATAAAACATGTTATTTAATTATGGATGTATACATATTTCTTATTATCTAGGTAGCTATTATTAATCTTAAATACCCAAGTTAAGAAAAAAAAGATTAAATATATTAAAAATTTAAGTTATTAAGGTAACTTAACATAATGACATACAATAATTATTATCCATATGGTTTTGTACAGCATAAGTTTAGGATTATGGTATTGTAAACATAATTAAAAAGTAATTAGGGTGAAACATATACCACACAGTTCTGAATTAGTCTGTGTTGAAGGACTGTGATCTATGTGATGATAGCAACTGCAAACAAATCACCATGCCCATGTATAGATAAATATATAAATATAGCGGATTAAATGCAATATTACAAAATTACAAGAAGCAGTCAAACTGAGGGTTCAAAGTCCAGTACCTAATCAGTAGAATATAAATCATTTGCTTGCTTTGTTCTTGGCTGCCCTGCGAGTTGTTGGCGGGTCAGGAGCCAAGACCAAGGTTGGAGAATGCTCGGCAGCAGACCGCGATGGTGTTGGATCTATTGTGGAAGTAGTAGCAGGCTTATTTCCAGTGCTAGGATGCGGGAATTTGGCAATAAAAATATTCAATTCTTCTGCTGATATTACACGTTTACGTTCATTATCAGGCAGCTTGACAAAAACTTGCCCTTCCTGAGTCCAGCAGCGAGTCATGCCAAAGTGTTTACGTGCAGTGGCAAAGATCTCTTGTCTTGTTTTTGTCAGAAATTCACTGAGTACTACTGAACTCAATTTTAGCCTTTTCTTTTCCTTCCAAACCAAACCACGACTGATAGCATCAGTGAAGCGAACCAGAATAGGGCGATTGCTCTTCTCACGCTTGGATCCCAGGCGATGACAAGACATAAGTGCAGTTTCTTGAATGTCGAGCAGACCCATCTTAGTATTAATAATGTTTAGAATTGTATTTGAACAAGTCTCTCCATCACATTCCTTGACACCATTAAATAATAGGACATTACGGCGGCTTTGATTATCCAAGTCATCAACTTTTGCGATGAGGGAATTGACTAGTGAACGGAGCATTGTAAGTATAGACCACACAGAGTTCTTAAATTCACAGAACTCACGACTTAACCTTTCTAGGGTAAGGTTACCGTCAGGTGCTGCAGTTGTGGACGCCAACTGCTTCTCGAAATTGCTCATCTTAGATAAGAGGCACATTTCAATCTGCTTCTGAGTATCCAGAACCTCTCGTACACTGGACATTTCGTAATCTTTTTATTTAATCTAGTTTAAATGTAGATAGTGCAGGTAGGATATGGCCAGCAAGTAAGTGCACTAAACTTCACTATGCATTATATCAATCTAAATATTGATAATTCACAAATCACCATTAAAAAAACACTTTATAGTTCACTTTTTACTCAAATTTGTGTAGAAAATACTATTTTAATCCAATTTATTATGAAGAGCAAAAATTTTGTAATGTAGACATTATTCACGCCTACCCACCAAAAAACAAATAATAAAACAATAATAACAATAACACCATAATATTTGTGTTTATATTTCTCATAACAATTTGTTTGGTTTAATATGTAAACAAATGACGTAGTGACTTAGTCGTTCGCCTGATGTAGAATCATGGCTGCTCAAAACAGTTTTGTTAGTGGCCAAAATTGTTGGTATAAATTATATAAAATTTACGCGACATCCTATCCTGAGAGCATTCAATTTCATTTCATTCTGTATTATGCCCAGTAATTTATATTACTTGGCGGCAAAATGTCTGGCAAAGTCTGTTCTAGATAAACTCTTTCAGAAAAGTTTTACCAGTAAAGTAAAGCTTCCTATAAATAAATTCTTGCAAAAATCAACAAGATGTATTACAACTAGAATCTTTGTCATGCTGCAAGTGAGCTTTTTGAACTTAGGAGAAATAAAAACCAAACTATACATAAGAACTTAAAATAAATAATATATGAAGAAAAAAAAACAAAAACAAAGTCTACGTTCAGAAAAAGCCAAGACCTTTGACCCAGTCTCATTGGAGCTCGTAAAGTTTATAGCACTTCCGAAAGGTTTTCACCCACCGAGCTTAATCTCAGTCTCTCCTTCAGTTTTTGGTGGCTATGGACTTTTTCACTAGACAGTTTGTTTAGTTACACCGCGACGCATGTTTCATAACCGTTCAATGAAAATATAAAGTACGAAAAGTAGTTTTATATGATAAAACAAGGACTAGAATACACGTTGGCTTAGAATTTTCGTTCGAGATTTGAACACTCAAATAAAAGTGATTGTGAAAGTAGATTGTTGTGCTACAGTAAAAAGTCTATGAAAACATCTTCAGAACGATTGTCGTGTTAGAACATCGCAAGATAAAAATAATATTGAAACAAAAATATTTATGTATCGGAAATTGACGTTATCGTAAATATGAATGTCGTACTCAACTTTTTGTAGCAGTCATTGGGTGTAATTTGCGAGCCTTCTTGGTCGACATTTCTAGATGTAATTTCAAGAATGTCTACTGAATACCAAGCTAGTAGTACATTACAGTTCTAAATTACCAAAAATGTTTTTTAGGGAAGGTTCATGTCTAAATGCTTGATAAACATATGCCAAACAAGATATAAATATATCCAAAAAAATAAAGTTGACGTAAATTGTAATTAGACAAAACGGACAAACTAAACGGTTGATTTGTGATGAGATCGTATATTATGTAACTTCCGTATTTTATTTTTATGTAAACTAATGACGGGACGAGCTAGTTGTTCACCTGATGTTAAGCGTCACGGCTTTTCACTGCAGATTAAAATAATAATTATAATAATAATAATAACGCCCAAAGATCACATACCTAGATCCTGGACCCTAACTAGGTTTCCCTGTGTCTAGGGACCCAGTAACTACGAGGTCCATGACCGCACAACATTTAGACACAGAACAAGTGTTTGCGCTCTTTTTATGTGCACAAATAATTGTGCCGTCGCGAAAATCGATTTATCTCACTAATTTACAACACTTAAAAGTTCACCGTAAAGCTATGAACGACATTTCGCATAAAGCATAATAAATGAAGACCTGTGTTGATCTTCTGTCTTTTTCGGGTAGACAAGTGCTGGTTAGCCTAATTTCATAACTAGTTGAATATAGTTTCTTAATCCATATTAGTTAAAACGATCTGTTCTGAGAGCGGTCTAGCGGTCTGTTTTTAATTAGCTATGCTATAGATTCTACAATACACACTTTTATGGCCGATATCGGCACGCACTACTCAATTAAGTACACCCAAGCTAGAAGTACAAACACGATGAGATATTATAGTACTACGCATAACTCAGTGGCTACAAATAGAATCACTTGAAATAGTCTCTAAACGGTAAGCCAAATAGAGTACCAGTAGGCATCACGCTAGTTTGTACCTTACTAGGACTCGACCCACGATCTCTTTCAATATATAAATGGAGCACCCTCGAAAGGGCCTTCGAGAAGGTTTCTCATAAATGCGGATCAACTTCAAATTGTTTTCAACATGTTAGATGCTTCAGTAAGGTAACGATACACTATTAATCAATAGCATACACTAAATTTTTCATTAATGCTTTCTAGACTATGGATTTTCCATTGTACTGTCAATTGAAAACCTATAAAACATTTTTGTTGCAGCAAATTTTACGATATAATTTTTGTATCGCAAAATTTACTAACCAACAAAAAGCGTAAATATTTTTTACACAATCGAGCGTGCAATCTCTAAAATAAATCATTTTGACGAGGCCACAACAACGTGGTTGAAAATTCAATTAGTTATTTGACAAAGCATCGCTGGGTGACGCTATTCGTGCGTGATGCCTACAAGGGATCGCGAAAAGAATGGACCCCTCATTTTTATATTATATGCCAAAGGGAGAACGATTTTTGATGTACTTATGAGGCTTGGATAATAAGATTAGGAGGTACTCGAGCTTGCGAGTTGCCAAAATAGCGGTAGATAAATAACATATTTGTCTATCATTTGTTTTAGTTACCGTTTGTTATACGCTACTGTTTGGTATAGGCTGTTTGCTAAATATTAAAAATAAATAAATGATGAAAATAAATCTTAGAAGACTCACAGATAAATTGGTGTAAATGGTAGTTACTAGATGAAACTAAAGAATAGACAACATAGACGTAACGGGCCCAATGCGTTTCATTTCATAGATTTTAAAACAATCAGCCACAATATTATTAAATCAGTATAAGTTTTTCGACTGGAGCCGACTTTCCTTACAAGTCTAACGGCCAAATCTATACTTCTGCACAATATAAATAAATATTACTTTGAATAGTAATTTTAAGAAAAAATATTAGGGCATACTTTACGTGTACTTTAGTTATAATAAATAATAAACTATATTATTGTATCATTATATTTCAGCACCGTTGTAATTACTTACATTACTTTTTTACCTTATATCGGCTTACACATGACTACTGCCTCGCCTGATGGTAAGTGACGACGTGATCGACGATGGAACATACTTACGTAGAAGATACTGAATCACATTTGCCTTGAAACCTCCCAGATTATATTTTCAGAGAACAGAGATGCTGATAGGTTATTAAATTTTTTTGCCGTCCACGCAATAAATGTTGAAGTGAAACGCTTTTGGCAAGGAATGTCCACCATATACGGATGTCGTATTTCCGTGAGTCGTGTTGTACAGTGGTAAAAAGACATGAGGGAATTAAGTAGTGCAAACCATCGCACACTCTCCGCAGTGTAACTTGTAAAAGATTAATAGACTGGCCAATTTGCGTCGGTGCTCAAAACTTTGTAGTCTTCATCAGCGTTTCGTCTCTGAATCGATTCAAAAGCATCGAGCTGACACTTAGCTGAGCCGTACCAGAGATGGCTGCAGCATTCCGTACATGATCGGACTTGTGCTTTGATAGAGATCTAACAGTTGCCCTGGTGTGAAATACTGCCTAACTTTCCCAAGGATGTTCAGCTTCTGTGCAGCTAATTTTGCCTTTCCCACGATGTCCTAGCCAAAGTTGAGGTTGGATGTTAGAGTAACACCCAATAGCTCAAGCTGGACGGTTATTGGAACTGCTACTCCTCGGAGAGTAGGAGTATGCTAGAATGGACTCCGTTTTCGGGAAAAGACACGATATCTTTATCCGTAGTGCGACGGGTAAGCCGTATCACAAAAGCTTGCTGATTAGGATGTCATGCCAAACACTGTCAAAGGCCTTTGTGACATCTAGGGAAGCAGTGAGCACTTCACTGTAGTTCTCAGTGGCCTCGCTCCAGATGTGCGTGGCTTACGCTAGAAGGTTGTTGATCCAGTTGAACGGTTTCGGCGGAACCCGTTGCTGGTCACTGAGAAGGTGATTAGCTTCAAGGCATGCCAAGAACCTGCTGTCCAGCACGCATTCCATAGTCTTGCAAAGTATGGACGTGACTAAGATTAGCCTGCAGTTAGTAGGGTCAGCACGACTACATATTTTTAGCACAGGTTGCACGTTCGCTATCTTCCAAGATTTTGACACTTGACCAATCTCCATAGAAATCCGAAATAAGCGTATTACGCACTGCGCACCGGAGATAACTCTAGTGCACATATTTTTAACTACAGCTGCAATTCCATCAGGGCCATTAGCTTTTTTAAGCTGCCATAGCGTTATTCACTCAAATTTTACATGATTAAACTTTATCTTTCTTTTTTAAATATTGGTCTTTACCTATGAAATTGCCGTTTTGTTTGAAAAAAGTTAAAGTATTTTTTTTTCGAACTTATTTATTTCTTTTATTCAAAGTAATCACCCCTGCAATCAATGCATCTTTGCCAACGCTGTGGCAGTTTATGGATGCCCATCTTGAAAAAATCAGCAGGACGGGAGACAACAAACTCTTCAAAGGCGTTTTGTACTGCCTCTCGGGAATTGAATTTTTTTCCCGCTAAAAAGTTGTCCAAATTTTGGAAAAAGTAATTGTCGGTAGGCGCAAGGTCTGGTGACTATGGCGGATGAAGGAGAGCTTCCAAACCCAACTCATGCAGCTTAGAGACGGTCTGTTGTGCAGTATGGGGTCGCGCGTTGTCGTGAAGTAGCAGTGGAGACGACCGATTGACCAAAGCTGGTTGCAGACGTGCGAGTTTCGCCATCATTGTGGTCAGTTCTTCAATGTACACATCTGCAGTAATGCTCTCGCCGTTTTGTAAAAAGCTATGATGAATCACACCAGCACTAGACCACCAAACTGTGACCATCACCTTTCTAGGGGTTATTTTTCGTTTTGCACATTGCTTTGGTACCGAACCAGGATCTAACCAACTTGCTGAGCGCTTTCGATTGTCAAAAAGAATCCATTTTTCGTCGCACGTAACAATTCGGTTCAAAATTCCTTCATTTCTGTGCCTGTTAAGCAGCGCAATGCAAGTCTCGACGCGTACGTTGCGCTGGCGATCGTTAAGTTCGTGGGGCACCCATCTATCAAGCTTTTTTATCTTGCCAATCTGTCGCAAATGGACCAATATTGTTTTGATGCTAACATCAAAAGCTGCTGCCAGCTCAGCTGTAGATTGAGATTCATCAGCTTCCACAATCGCCTTTAATTCATCATTGTTGACCAAAGCTTCCGGACGACCACGAGGTTCATTTTTCAAGTCAAAATTCCCAGAACGGAACCGAGCAAACCAATAACGGGTTGTACGTTCGTTTGTACAGTTCTCTCCGTAAACGTCGTTGATGTTACGTGTCGTTTGTGCCGCGTTGGTGCCACGACGGAACTCATATTCCATAATTATACGAAATTTCAAAGTATCCATTATGAGGAAAAATGTTGAAATGTAATGAAAATACAACGCTAATCAATAAACAAAAGACTTATATTGTAAATAGAATGTCATATTTTTAAAACAAAATTAATTTGAATTTAGAATTCATAGCCTATCAAAACTTTTTTTTGTTTGAAAAAGTCTGTACTGCAATACGGCAATTTCATAGGTAAAGACCTATTATATATAACTCAAAGGTGACTGACTGATTGACTGACTGATGTAGTGATCTATCAACGCACAGCCCAAACCACTGGATGGATCGGGCTAAAATTTGGCATGCAGGTAGATGTTATGACGTAGGCATCCGCTAAGAAAAGAATTTTCGAAATTCCACTCTTAAAAGGAATGGTGGAATGGTCAAATGAAATGGTGGATGAATTTTCCCATAAGCCAGGCCGCGGGCGAAGTTACGGGCAGAAGCTCGTTATAAAATATATAACAAAAATCTTGAAAAGAGCCCCAAGTTCATTAAAACTAATACTACTGCATTCTTAATAAAAAGTTGATGCATTTTTAAGTCTTGAAGAACTAACTCCCACGAGAAACCATACCGGAGAACTTTATCGTGCTTTAACTATACATTCTCCGGTAAATTTTAAAAAAGTTATAAACTGGATCGACGAACTTTATATCGATAAAATTCTCGGGTATTAATGAATACTGTTTTATAAGACTTGATGAAGTAATCATAAGTTTTTTCCACATTATAATAGGTAGTCAGTTAATTTCCGCTGTTTAAAAATATTCAACAATTCAGGTGTTCAACTACTACATAAGCCGTAAAAACGTGCAGAAAAATTACCTTCATGTCTTTATAATATATACGTGACCCAACGGAAGAAATAATATTGTATGCCATCGTGTAACAAATAGCGTGACACAAAATATATTTTATTTTTGTTGTGACACACTGTAACTTATTTAAGTGGTCCATATCGAGAACCACCATCTCGCACAATTTACTTCATCAAAATAAATGTATTACTACAAAATAATGTATTACCTAAATCAAAACTGTAATCAGTAAAGGTAAAACAAGTATACGAGAGATAAATTAGAAAAAAAAAAAGGTTTTTGGGTGGTATTAAGTAGAAAAATTCAAAATTTTTGTATATCTATCTTCTATACATATAAAATTCAAAGTCCTGACTGACTAACTGAGTGACTTATATATCAACGCACAGCCTAAACCGCTGGTCTTAGAGACTTGAAATTTGGAGAGTGTTTTTTGTAAAGTGTAGGTATCCACTAAGAAAGGGTTTCTCGTAATTCCATCCTTAAGAGGATGAAATGGGTGGTTGAATTATCCATGAAAAAATGTCTTCTTCATTTCGTATAGGCCACGCGGGCGAAGCCGCGGGCAGAAGCTATTTGTCTGTATACAATTTCATCCCGCAAGGACTACTGGGTGTTCTTTGATATATTTGCAATGTTGTGTAGGTATTTTTTCTGTTCAACGCTGTGTAGGTATTACTTCTGAGGAGGCTCTTACTCTTGTTTTCAATAAGTACGTAACCTACGTTATAGCATTGTAAACAAAACATTATAATAGTTTCATATTATTTTTATTTTATTTTATTCCCATAGGAAAACTTACAGCTATTTGTACACATAAATATCACACTAATAACTACGGAAAGCTAATTAAAAGTTTTCACAAATACACACATGCAAATATACACGCTGTATCCAAAGGGATTCCATCAGCGCAACCAGAGGTTAGCGCTTTCCATCAGCCAGGCCTGCCACTACGTCACTCATGTGTTTGCCTATAAAAAAAAACAACCACAAAAATATTTTCAGACCACGACACAAATAGTAAAAGGTTGTACCGCACACGGTTCTGTTTGAGTGAGAAATCAATTTGTTCTGCCGTTTTCATTTATGCGATTGGAGCGTTTCCATTTATTCGAACACAAATTGGAAAGGGACTGACTGAGTTGTCAGACTTGGCTTATGCAGTCGTCTCGACTTAGCGATTGACTCGGCGATACGAGACGCCGAAACAGGATCGTATGAATGGCGGCCGCGGGAGCGTATTCCTAAATTATTTGATGAAAATGTCGCAGAGACTATGCTATTTTACGTATTCGAACGCGTTGTTTTATTTACGGATGGTTTTGTTTGAACAATGTCGATATCATTTGTTCACTCGAGCAGAAGTTCCTTGATTTGTGTATTGTGACACGGTTTTAAAATAACCTGAAAGTATTGCTATTTAAAATTTATACCACCCACAAAAAATTATACAAATCTAAATATTACAATACATTTTCATTTTTTAAGTAGAGTCAAAAATGAATCTAAAAAGCGTTTTTATAGAGATACCTACGTGAAAAATCGATACCACAAAACTGGAAACCTTACTCAAGTTTTCAAACATTTGCCGTACAGAGTGCAGAGAGACAGGGCAGACACAAAAAGTGCACGATGAAAGCCAAACTAACGGGAGCCTAATCGAAAACTGTAATGAATCAAAGGACGAATGCGTAGCTCCGCCGATGGTCTTTGCTAAATGTAATGGGCATGGGATCCGGCCACTCTGGGTAGGTACCACCGCTTTGTCAGTTATTCTGCCGCCAAGCAGCAGTTCGCAAGCACTACTGTGGTCGGGTTTGAAGGGCACTGTAGCTAGTGAAATTACTTGGAAATTGAGGCTTTATGATCTAATCTCATAGTCGAGTAATCTTATTACCTGACTGTGCTGAATTCTCTGGATGATGTGCGCAGTACCACGTCACGAAATTTTATATTTTGGAGTTCTAACTGACACTGTTCTATTATGGGTGGCCGTGTCGCTTAATATCAGGTGAACGGCTCTTAAAAATTAAAAAGCTAAAATTTAATTTTCTTGGGTTTTATTTCTTGTGATTAATAAACAAGCAATATCTAACTGTTCGTAAATAGTTAAAGTGGCCAATTATTGACATGTGAAATATCAGATGCGCTTTTTATGATATATCTACAATTTCTATATAAACTCGGTAATGATTACTTTCGGAAAAAAACGTATATACTTGTTTTATGTCTGCGTGTTCTAGGACCATGATTCTTGTAGTTCTAGGGTCTTTAGATACATAGAATCCTAGCTAGGAACCAGGATCTATGTGATCGTTGAGCGTTATTATCAGATATTAATTTCTGTCTTGGATAATAAAATATGAACTAATCCGGCAAAAAAAATCTACGCTACATCACTAGCCTCTGCATTTTTCTATTTCAGCCAGTGGCCATCTCGTTAGCTGGGTGGAATTTAAATCATCTAGTTATTTCATTGCCATGGGACTTCCATTTTTATATTACTAGTAATATAGATTGTCATTTAATTCGACTTATAAATTAACTTATAGAATGATGTGTGTGTACTATATTTTAGTTTGAAAACTATCTATGGCGCATATTAACAGAAATGCTCGCGAAAGCTGCCACGGCTTGCGTTAGTAACTGGCTCCCAGAAGGACATCGAATGTCCGAAACCTGGTCAGAGTAATTACGACTTTTTCAGGCGTGAGTTTTGCCATTTTTAATTTTACAATTTGTAGTATATTGTTTATTTTTCAATACAGGTATTAAAAAGTTTCGTTGCTATCTAAATATATATAACTCAAAGGTGACTGACTGATTGACTGACTAATATAGTGATCTATAAACGCAAAGCCCAAACCACTGGACGGGTCACGCTGAAATTTGGAATGCAGTTAGATGTTATGACGTAGGCATCCGCTAAGAAAGGATTTTTCGAAATTCCACCCTTAAGAGGGTGAAATGGGTGATTCAATTATTTTCCCATAGGCCACGCCGCGGGTGAAGCTGCGGGCAGAAGCTCGTCATACATATATTTTATGCGAATATCTAACAATAACGTGATGAGGTTGCAAAGCTACTGGAAACACCCATTGAATAATTATAAACATATAGCATAGAAATTATTATGAGATTCTAAAGGACAAAGGCTTAAGATCGACATAGTTTTTGATCATGTGATATATGTCAGATAAAATGTAATTGCCATATTATTTTCATATAAAAGACAGATTGTCGGAAATACATTCGTTTTGTGACAAATCCCCGAAAACAAAACGATACTGTAACAAATAAAGCAGTTACAGAAATAACATTTCATAACAAATTCACGAGAAAAATAATAAGGAAATAGATAATAATACCCTAAGACCTTATCATTTCGTTTCAGCCTCTTAGGAGGAAATAAATCAGGTAGTACTTATTTATGTGTGAGTTAAAGTTTCTCTTTGAGTCACTTATAAAGTTTCCTTTCTCTACCATCGGCAGATAGTTTATTGATTTCGCCCTTTGTGTAAAAGTTTTGAAGCCTTTACTTTGTAGTTCTTCTTATAAAAATAAAACTAGTTGCGCCCCACGGCTTAATCTGCGGATAAAAAGTATCTTATGTATTAATAAACTATCTGCATTCTAAGTTTCATTAAATTCCACTCAGTAGTTTATGCCACCATCTACACTCACTATCGTCTAATACTGTCCATTCGAAGGTTGCCTGGAAGAGATCGCTTTTAGTGGTAAGGCCGTCCTTTGTATTACCTACTATAAGTTATTTAAATTAATTAAGCATGTGGTATACAATAAAGAGTTTGTATTGTTTTGTATTGTATATAATAATCATTTAAACTATTAAAAAATTACCAAGCATTTGTTACTTAATAATTTGTTAAAAAAAAATTGTTTTGACATACAACATCAAGCGAACGACTGTCACTTTATTCATGCACATAAAAATATTTTGGAAATACCTCCCTCATCGTAAACAAAAAAAAATTACATATACTAATTGATTTTATTCCTCTAAAAATTAAAAACGTTATCACTATGTTTTGGTGCAAACAAAGCATGCATAATGTATGCACCTAAATTCTGTAGGCATACATCTTCCACTATAATGCCACCAACTTGTATGCACTGATTAGATTAGTTCGTATTCTATCTCAACTTTACTAGCAGGACACTAAAATGGTCCAAGCTTTATGTTTTGTTTTGGACATAGAAAAACAATCCAACTATTTGTATTTGTAATGCAAATAATTTTGCTCGGATAGTACCATTACTAGTACAGCTTTCCGTGCCCAGTCGAAAATAACGGAAATTTACCTGAAACTATCATATGGAGAGTATTAAATTAGTGCGAATTAGAAATAGTAAGAGGAGGTTGTGCAGGAACGAAGAAGGGGACAGTGACGGAAAAAGAAAAGGAGCTCTCTCCTCAATTAATAATCTCTCTCTAGAGAGAGAAATTAGAGATTATTTATCAGCCAACAAACTGAATAGAAATAAAGTACCTACATACATATATTGAATTACCATATCTTACCTAATATAATATTAAATATAATATATACAATAAAATACCAATATTATATACAATATCTTATTTCTTCTGTAAGCAGTTAAAAATCGTGAAAATAATGAATGATGTTTAAGAATTTAAAAAAAAATAAAGTAGAAAAAGTACGTTAGAAATCGCCAAGGTTTTCTTTATACTCATATAAAATTACGAGCTTCTGCCCGCAGCTTCGCCCGCGGCGTGGCCTATGGAAAATAATTCAATCACCCATTTCACCCTCTTAAGGGCGGAACTTGGAAAATCCTTTCTTACCTGATGCCTACGTCATAACATCTACCTGTATGCCAAATTTCAACCCGATCCGTCCAGTGGTTTGGGCTGTGCGTTGATAGATCACTATGTCAGTCAATCAGTCAGTCAGTCACCTTTGAGTTATATATATTTAGATTTAAGTGTATGGATGATCTTGACTGAAATTTAAGCCGAGTCTTCAAATTCTCACGGTTAATCACTCATTATTGCTTCTATAGATTTCATTCACCGTTCTCCATTTATTCATTTATGGTAGAGTTATCACAAAGTACCGTACAGCCTATCACATCAAAACAGTATGGTCATAAAATCATAAACATTATAATTTAAATTCAGCGTATATTAATCGCAAAGCCATACGAGTGGGCAGCAGACTGGTGGAACGTGCCAATATTTTAATTGGCGGTAATAAAAGTTACCCTTAAAATGTATGTCATAAAACTCTGCACCACCCGCAACATTAACCAAATTGTACAAAACAAACATATCTAATAATTACGCCTGAGGCAACAGGACGCAGTGTTTTATGGTCAGTAGACCGACATGCATAATTTCTGCTTCTAACACAGCAACCCATAATGTAGTGTATATACTACAGAAGCCCCACGGTCACCCGCAGTTTATAGCTTTTCCCGCAGCGAATTATACATTCCTGGATAAAAATTATCTACTATTGAGCGCGATAATAAAAGCAATCCATGTGCAAAGTTTCATACGAAACAGTTCATTTGTTTATTTTTTAAAACAACCCAAACCAACCAACAAAGTTAGTAAGTACCAGTAGAACGTGGGAGTCTATCTATTTCATGCGCTCGTTTCTGAATCTACATAAGGTATATTTCCATCTAAGGAGCTACAAAATGCTGATATGATGATATATAGGAATGCACCTGCGGCCGAAATTACCTTTAATGTAGGTCTTAGATTAAAGGGAATTCCGGCCGCAGTGGTAGTAAGCTTTGGACCTTCTTCTAGAAGGTAAAAGGCTTACTACCAGGTGAACTGAAAATACTTATTATGGCATACTTACACGATCCAACGTCCTTGTTTCCAGTTAACTGTAACCTGGGAGTTTTCAAGTCAAGAGTCAACAGTATCTTCTAGGCAAGCATGCCCTATCTTCGTCCTTCGACCACCTCATAGCTAGCACAGAAGAGTGTGTCAGACAGTAGTCAAATGCATTGCCTATCACATTGCCTACATATAAAAATCAAAGTATGACTGACTGACTTATATATCAACGCACAGCCCAAGCCGCTGGTCCTAGAGACTTTAAATATGGAGGGTGTGTTTTTTGTAAAGTATAGGTATCCACTAAGAAAGGGAAATTTCGAAATTATACCCCTAAGAGGGTGTGATGGGTGGTTGAATTTTCTATGAAAAAAATCTTTTTCGTTTCCTATAGGCCGCGTGGGCGAAGCCGCGGGCAGAAGCTAGAAAATAGTAAATATATTTTTATTATAATGTGGCTTTTTATTTTTATCAAACTTTTCGTGACAAATAGTTTTTTAAGTACTCTGTTTATTTTTAATGCAGTCACTAAGACAATGCAAAATTATATAATTACTTGTACTTATCTTTTGATGATCTATCAAGTAAAATTGGGGCAACTGCCCCATTATTACTGAAGATTTGCTACTGACACAGCAAATGTACTATAACAGAGCCTCGTTTTATGGAATTATGCGACCGCAGTAACTTTTTCAATCTCAACTTCGACAATTAAATTTACTCCCAAGACTCAACATAATATTTCAATAAAGGAATAATAGGATCGGTTAAAATTTTCTTGTTTGTCTTTCTATAAAATTCAGCTTTTATTACTTTCGCACGAACAGTTGAAATTTTATAAAAAGAGATTCCAGAGCGAAGTTTGTTAATACTTTCCAAACGAATACTTACCCTGAATACTTCACAGCGCGGTCATATCTGTGCCTCATTGAAAATGAGAAAAATAATTGAACATTATAATACATTTAAAAAATATAATATAATTTGAATTTAATTTAATTATTATAATAAACGTTATGTGGATAATTCATTGTTACATAAATATAAACATTACATACAAAATATATAGCTATTTTTAAGTTGTAAGTTAATGAGATGATTATTGTTATTTTTATTATTATTTTTATCGGCTGGAGTATTTGGACTGTCTATAGGTCGTCGCGGTTAGTATGTATACCTAATGTTGTTATTTTTGTAGTAGGTAGTGTTTAGTATTAATTATTATATCATATTTATTTATTAAATATTACAGTACAAGTGCAAATATACCGGTTTAAAAAAATGAGATGATTGTACTTAACGGATGACGGCAGACTCTTTTCATTAATATTATTATGGCCATAAAGAAAATTATGATAAGAATAAAACTGGATAACAGAATCATCTAGTCTGGATACAGTATAATTTGTGGATAGTCTACTGAAGGTTAGGCCTATGGTGTTTATGAAAGACCATGGAATTGTACGTTTTCTCAGTATTCATGTGTTTGACCAAGTGCCATTTATTCATGAACTCTTTTGTAATCACTAAGCCATACACAGCTCATCGCTAGTTTAGTTAACAACACATATTTACAGCAATTTTATGCACGTCTCCACTAAAGTTTGACAGCTCTTAAGTTCGCACTTATCTCTCTAGGACGCACCCAAATGCGTTGCTGTAGAGAGATAAGAGCGAACTTAGGAGCTATCCAACTTTAGCGCAGGCGAGCATTCACATAAATTTAAAACTGGATTTGTCTAGATATTTCACAGTGAAGATAAATCTCCAAAAGTGTAGACGTACCTATCCTCTCGAGACGAGTTCTATCTGACCGTGAAACGAGCTAAAGGTCAAGAAAACCGAGCGCTTTAACTGAGTTACATAGGTAATATCATAAATAGAATTCAAAAAACTTTTTCTGCTAAATTGGTATTTAAGAACGACATAATACCTATTTCGTAGAAACGACGATGATGAGAAACCATGTTAAAATAAATAATTAGACGAGTTAAATTAGTTTCTTTATGGTTCGTCATTCGTTCGAATATTTTTTCATTGTAGCTGGGGTATGCTGAAACACAACTATATAATACACCACGCTAACTAAGTGCGGGTTGACATGTATTATGTTTATTAATGAGTTCACTACCGAAATGAGATATTTATTTTTATCGCTTTTCGCCAACTATATAGTAAACACATGATTCACAAAAAAAAGTCATAAAATTAATAAACCCGGGGTATGTGCGAACACGCGTCTCAAAGGCTATGGAGGGACTATCAAATTCAACTCTGTGCAAGTGTAACTACGACTACTTTACAACTCTCCATGCGACCGCCTTAGAGCTGCTTATGCAACTGTTCAACCCTTTATATAGGTCGGCGCCAGCGTCATCAATAACATAAACAACGTGTGTTCCTACAGATGGCATATGTCACACATGTTCTCGAACTTTGAGATACTTGAATATACTGACTTCCTCACAATGATTTTCTTCGTCGTTGTAAAAGCGAGAGCAAACTCCACTCACAACTCGGTGCAGGGCTGAGCAAGATGAAATGGTAAAATGCTACCTCATCTTCCCCGGCGACAGACGAATCATGGGAGGTTGTAGTGGGTTCAAGTCCCACATACCCCCTGCCAGCATCAACCCCGTAGTGACAAGTAAGTGCGAAAGTATTTTCCCCCTAAAAAAGAGCCGAGCAGGATACGAAGGAACCAGGGTGTCCCAGTTTGAAAGCCGCATAGACTACGGCTAATAACACTTGCACATTGTTAATAATAATAATAATAATATGTGTAGACATTTCACACAGCGCCATCTAGCCCCAAACTTGTACTATGGGAACCAGATATACAATACTTAGATACTTTTTGTTTGTAAATACATACATAGAATACAATATACCTAGGCACAGAACAAACACCTATGTTCATCACACAAATGTTTGCTCTGGGTGGGAATGGAAACCACAACCCATAGTTCAGAAGGCAGGGTTACTACCAACTGAGACACCTTACCACTTATTCGTCCGAACTAAAATTGATTTCTCTACTTTGCCTTATTTCGCTCTCTTTTTCCTCTACTTAAGATTCCAATATCTCATAAAATCATCCTCAATGTTCAAATGCCGCTGCATTTCCTTTAAGCACACTGCTACAGTCTCAAAGTTATAGTCCATTAAAGTCCCGTTTCACAATACGATCACTTGCAAATCTCCAAAGTGAATAGAAAACGGAATTAATCGCGGACCGTTATCGATTTGACGGTAAAAATCGGAAAGCTCGCGCCGTGTTTCCGTTGTTCCGTTTCCTCATTCGTTTCAAGAATAGTCGAGGATGGCTCGATTAATCCGCGCTGCGTAGGCCCCATTTTCTTCGCGTTAAAAACTGACGCACGCAGCTCAACGATGTTCAATGGTTTTCCTTTTAGCTGTTTTTGGTAGATTTTTGCTTGTGTTACGAAATTTATGAAACATCTGGTCAATACGTGTTTAAGACATGTCTGAATCTTTTATAGTAAGACGGCTTATTTTTTTCTGTTTAAAATTAAATGTTATTCATTAGGTCACATGTTAGGAAACAAGTGCTAGTTTCAATATTTCGTTCGTTCTTCCATTCTAGTACACATACCATAATTTATAGTACATTAATTTAATGGTCATTTTTTGTTTTGTTATGGCTCCATGATTTTGTGTATTTAGCCAGTGTCAAGTAATTGATAATTTCTCAAGTCAAGTAATATATATGTTTATATGTCAAGTCAAGTCAAGTCACAGTCCTAGTCATCAAGTCAAGTCATAGTCTAGTCTAGTCAAGTCATACTCCTAGTAAAGCTGTGGCAACTTTACCAGAAGCTTCTATGGAGTTTTGGAAACAACACGAAAAGAAACGTTTCACCATCATTATACCACTTTGCCACACTCATGCCTGTAATTCAGCACTTAACGAATAAAATGCCACCAATTTTATGCACCAACACTGAAAATAACACAAGTTTTGGAAAATAATACAATGCGCTGACGCAATATTTTTCGTTTTGCCGCCAAAAACCCTTAATGGTCTTTTGTACATGATTTAATGAATCTATGGACTAATATTCTATAGACGAATTTGAATATTCAATATCCATATACCTTCCGAACTATGACGTAATATTAAAATTAAACGTTGCCGTCTGCTTGTTTTTCCGGCTTTTATGTCAAAATGGCTGAACTTTTTTAGATAAAAATGTACTTATCTTTTATCCTTGAAAATGAAAAGTAGGGAAAACGGGCGAATCACAGGTGAACCCGGGGCGCGTCTTTTTTTAATTATGCGATACACTTTAACAGCCTTGTTATTAAACGGGTATTAGTCTCGGGTTATTTATTTCAGCTTTTGTCCTTTTTTTGCCACTAGTACTAATATTTAGCTGGATCGAAAGAGACAAAAGATGGTGTAACTAATCTAAAACTATTTCGTGTTTATTAATAAGGCTGCTAAGGTTTGACTTTTTTCAACTAAATAATAATTGATTAAGCACTACGCTTAAGATCCTACAAAAGTAAGCTACATTTTTATGAGCAAATATTTTATACTTTTTGTTTGGAAAATAATGTGGTACCTAGTCTTGTCTTAACAGAATCTACCACTGCTACAGGCACCCTGGTCGTTTTTGCTGCTGCTCCTGTGACACTTCATTTATAATTCCGCTTAATCCAACCGAGTGAGTTCTTACCGAATGAATTTGTAATGATTAATGATATGTTGCAGAGTTCTCAAAACGCTTCCTTAACATTATTTCTTATACGCACATAAAAACTTCTTTTGTTATCGCCATAATGAAGGAGTTTTTATTTTGCATGTTGGTGGCAGAAGAGTGGCTGTGGTTGGTGCAGGTGGTATTCTCTTAACAAGATTATTTTATTTCAACTGAGCATTAATTTGTACAGGTAGCATTTTTCTGCCTCTTTCAAACTGAGTGTCTTACCCACAAATTCCTTCAAGAGATATCACGAGTACATTTGTATACTTACGTATTAATTCTTATCTGTGACACGAGTACTGTCAGAATATTTAAGGTAAATGAGGAGTTTTGGCGGGAAAACGAAAAAGATCGTCTCGCCGCATTGTATTATTTTCCAAAACTTGTGTTATTTTCAGTGTTAGTGCAAAACATTGGTGGCATTATATTCGTAAAGTGCTGAATTACAAGCATGAGTGTGGGAAAGTGATATAATGATGGTGAAACGTTTCTTTTCGTGTTGTTTCCAAAACTTCATAGTAGTAAGTTTCTAGTAAAGTTGCTACCACTTTACTAGGAGTATGACTTGACTAGACTAGACTAGGACTGTGACTTGACTTGACACATTATATGATATTAATTAACTTGAGATATTATCAATTACTTGACACTGGCTAAATACACAAAAGCGTGGAGCCAAAACAAAACAAAAAAAAGTAAATGAGAGCGCTTGACTTTTAAAAAACTGTTGCCTTAAAAATCACCTATATTATTAATTCTTACCTGTAATCATGACAAACAAAAAAAGAGGATGTTTTAGACCACACAACCGAAGTAAAATTTCTATACGAAACGTAACTTTCTCTCTTTCTTTACCAACTTATATCTCCCACTAAACTTCCGTTTGCCTCGCCTGATTATTTTCCGTAACGCTCTCGTCACACATTCACCAGCATACTCTCCAAGTCAAGCGTGCGTAAAGAAATTTTACTTCAATAAACACAGTAACAATTCTAGTTTCAAAACTATTTTGAGTATGACATAAGATAAATAACGGCTAAACTCACGTCAATTAAAAAGTCGAAATTACTCCAACCAGCCGCGGCGGCTTGCGTTAGTAACTGACTCCCAGAAGAAGGACATCGAATACGTCCGAAACCTGGTCGAAGTAATTTGGACTTTTTAAGTAAAAATTCTATAGGTAACTACAGCATGTATTTCAATCTACCGGTAACGATAAATGATCATACAAAATTGGGAGCGTTTGAAAGGGCACATAATATGTGTAAGTAATGGTTCGTTCGCTCTAAATCAATAAGATCGTTATTGGAAGGAAATTGAAATTTCTCCGCAAATTTACTATACATATCGCTTCACATAGAACGTCGCGATTAGGTATGAATTTGTAAATTACATTGTTTGAAATTTGAAACAACGATTAATGTTGACTTCAGTATATTATTATGAAATGAAATGAAATGAAATGGAATGAAATGAAATGAAATGAAATGGAATGAAATGAAATGAAATGAAATAAATGAAATGAAATGAAATGAAATGAAATGATATGAAATGAGATGAAATGAGATGAAATGAGATGAAATGAGATGAAATGAAATAAAATGAAATATATTTATTATTATAAATATATATATATTTATTATTGCGTATTATTAAATACGCTTTAACTACTAAAAGGGTACAAAAGTAACTCACTCACTCTGTTACAGTTTAGTAATCAAGCAAAGCACTCTTGGTTATTTATAGTACCTTTTTAAAGTCTTACCGCAATATGTTCATTTTCTTGCGTAACGTAATAAATAAATAACATTTCTTTATAAACCAGTGAATACTCAAGGTCTATACGTGTTACTTAATACTTACTTTTTATCACTACTCCGTTCAGGAACCGGTAGAATTTTCTCCACATTTTCTCGTTACAAGCGTAACAGTATTAGGAACCTGAATAGATATTTTTGTCCGCTTTAATCCGTTTGCACACTTCAAAACCAAACGAAGTAAAGGCACCGCTACATTTGAGAATAAATCTTATTACTCACTATTTTTAAAAGAAGTTTTGTATATGTCATCAAATGCAGTAGGTAGTTACCTGTATAACCTAGTCTTTTTAATTTAAACTTTTCATCAAACTAAAGGAATAATAGGTAATATATACTGTAGAGCACCAATGTGTTTGTAAAACTATTCGGTTTTCCAGTCAGTCTATTGCTTATAATTGAAATAAAAAACAAATGCAACACGATTATTAAATCAAAACCTGTTGAGTGGACAGGTTTGACGTTTCGTTAGTTAACAGTTACTGTTCTAGGACTATAAGCTTATACAACCAATGGACCGTCATCTTAACGTTCTCTAACAAATCAAATAGAAAGCTCGAAATAAATAGCGTTTTCGTGTAGCCTTTCAAAATAAAATCTCGTTAGACATTTCCAGATTCATTCGTTTGCTACATTCATACACTGGATAAAAGTCCGACGGAGGTGTTTAATAATAGTTATTTTAGATTTATTCATAACTAGCTGCGCCCTGCGGCTTTACCCGCGTGGTAAAGTTTTTCTAAAATTATTATTTTATAAGAACTTTCTCCTGACAATAATAAACACAACAAAAAATAACCAGCGAAAAAGATCCATCCGTTCACGCGTGATGTGATGACCAAGGAAAATTGAGATTTATTTTTATAAATTACTTGCAACGCCCCGCAGCTTCACCTGCGCGGTGAAATTATTCTAAGCCTTCCTAATTTTTTCTTTCATAACAACCTTCTCCTGGAAATAATTAACACTATAAAAAATAATTGGCGAAAATGTTGTATCCGTTCACCCGTGATGCAATATTCTGACGGATCTGAAATTTGGTTATAATGCACAGACTCTATGGTATAGTGGTTGAGCAGATCGAATTGTCATTTATTTTTATGAGCGGATAGTCCAGTTTTATCGCATTCTTCAGCTTTAAGGTATTTTTATTTTAGAAAATTTTCTAATTTATTTCTAGACAACATTTACCAACTGAAAAAAAATAACAGTAGACTGATTTTTTGTTAATACCTAGGTTAAAACGCCTGACCGCACATAAACAAAAATGCTCATAACAGCCATATTACAGTTTACAGTTGCTAAAAATGCATCCACACACATGACAGTGCTCAGCTGCGATAATACCTCTCTGGAAATAAACTCACAATTTAATTTAAATAAATTAATTATAACGTTAACAAAAGTGAGGAGCGCGTTATGCAAACAAAGTTTACTAGCTTTTGTGTCTGACTATTTCTGCTTGGGCTATGAATTTTAGAGGAAAATGTTCTAAAGAAATCGCTATAGTTATTACTGGATGTATCAAAATAACTAAATTTAATAATTATCCAGCAGATTGCTGTTGTCTTTTTTACAAAATAAAATGTAAAAATTGTTTCGAAAACCAAAAACGTAATGCGCAATGCATTATGTTTTTGGTTTTTTAAACTGAAATCACAAAGAAAAATAAATTTTTGGCCAAGCTTTACACTCTGCTGCGTTGGGAAACCCACGCATCAAGGCTATTTTTCGGTACTCCATTGCTCAAACTCACATATGTTTATTTTACGTATCACTATCAAGCTGCTTTTTTCTTCAAACTGATGCGTTACTTAATTTATAGCACTACTACATAATAGTTAGACAAAAGTCTCTACATAAAATACGAATATATGCGTAATAATACATAAGACAACCTTTTTTATTTATTTATTATTAAAAAGATCAACTAGATAAATTTTCTTACGTCAGAGAAAAGCCAATTGAATGTCCTAACGTCTAGATGTTTGTAATGTTTATTCAACTTTATAGTCAAAGAAGACGATATAGACAAAAAATATAACATACACAAAAAATTAGTTTAGTTAAATATCATTAGAATCAGAAACGATTCTAATAAAGTCTAATAAATTAAGCACCGCAAACCGAGAAATATGCATGGAACAACTCATCAAGTATAATTGGCATCCTTTGTGGTGTGGTGACCAAGTTGGCTCATAACCCGAAGGCGGCGGTTTCCATTCCCGCCACAGGACAAGTATGTGTGCATAAAAAAAGCACAAATACTTGTTCTGAGCCTGGGTGTTGTGAGACCATAGTCCTCACAGTTCCAGGGTCCCTAGTTACAGAGAATCCTAGTTATAGTTCAGGATCTATGTACATGATTCGTTGGGCACCATTTTTTTTTACTTATGGGTAAGTTTTCCTTCACGACTCATAAAGTCTCATCACCCGGTATAAAATAACTTACACCGCGATTTTCTTCTTCACCAAAACGATATACAAAACCCTAAAAAGCATTAGAAATATCAGGCTTGTACAGACACGGCTCCGTAACAGTTTATAACCATAAAGATGTATACACAACGGGTGCGGCGCGTTATTTTGGACTCATTAAACTGGCTGATTTTACACACATACTCGCTCAGATATAACTTCGGGAGCGTTGCGCAGTTAAACGGATTAAATTTGGCCACAGCTGGATTGTTCGAGTAATGGACACCGTGTACATGAAACGCTATGCAAACTTGTTATTGTTACGCGGTGAAGTTATTGTGGAGTATTTTGTAGTTACGAGTATGTGACTTATGATCAAAGAGTATAATAGCGATATTTGCTTACGAAGTACCGAATTTTTGTAAGTATTTTTATTATCGTCTAGTACTATCGGGGTCTAAAAATGTTAATCAGTTTTCAAATTAGATTCTTTAGCATTCTGTGTACAGTAAAGTCTAAAATACTATATCTAGGTATATACTACTAGATTTGTATATGCAATTACCAACCTTAAGGTGGTAAACATTTTCAGACCACGACCATTCATTCATAGCGCGAATGGCAAACGAATGGAACAACTTACCAGCTTCTTTGTTTCCTAAAAAAGTAATACCATCCAATATATAAATGTGAAATTAGAACCAAGTTCATCATTATGATATTTGTTTGGGTTGTTAACTTCAACGACAAAAAAGTGAGATCTAAATGCCAAGATCAATGGTCAGTCCCGAAACTTATTAATATAACAACATAAAATATTTTATAACAACTTAAAATATCTTATAACTTAGGTTAATATATTAATGCCTAAGGCCTAGTTTTCATATATGAATTATATTATAGCCTTCGTAAGTAATAAAGATGTAAGTTCTTATTTTATTCTTCCAAAAATTTAGCTTGCTGCCACTAGCCATCGAACATAGAGCTCTTCCATGACTGTTTTGTGACGGTCGAAGATGAAACATGGTTGCTTAGAAAATACCAGGTCACTCTTGCCTTGAAAACTCACGAACTATGATACATATTTAATAATAATTCGTGAGTTTTCTAGGCAAAAGTGAACCGGTATCTTCCAGGTAAGCATGTTTTATCTTCGACCGCATCGTCACTTACCATCAGCGAGAGAGTGGTCCAATGCAAGTTATCAAAAGTAAAAAAATATTGTGGTCATCAGCCTAATGTAAACTGTAATCTATTCTTGTTATGTATATAACAATTTGTTCAATTTTTTTTCTTCTACAAATCTACTAACTTAAGCCGCGGTGGCTTTCGCGAGCGTCAGCACGTAACACGCGTAGTAATTTCGGCTTTTAATTGACTTCAGTTCAGCCGTTATTAATTTTACAAAATGTTAATAATAGGTACCCATAAGTCTTGACGTTTATATGTTATGTTTAAGTGAAGTCACGACAGTTTACAAACCTATTATCAGTAGGTAAAAGAGTTTGAATTCTCAACGCTCAGTCATGTAACGCTAAAGCATATATCAAACGGTATTAGAGTGCCTACGAATCCGTAATCAGGTGTATCGCTCACTAATGATCCGATCTCGGCTGCTAATCCTCCTCAGAGCGGAGGGCTACTTTTTCTCTTTAATCCCTTCATTAGCCGTGTCTGCTTAGCGCTTAGCAAACAAACTGGGGACGTACTAACGCGATGTAACAACATCGAACGTGATAAGCTCATCTTCTTTTTTTAAATACTGACTAGTAGTTCTCTTTTCTTTATTAAAATTTTTTTTTTTTTTTAGTTTCTAAAGACTATAAACGCGTTTCAAATTAGGAATAGCTCTAAAAAGAGCAATCGTTTCTAATGCTTTCTCAATCATAGTGGTAGATTTTTACTATTGTAACTCTCTTTTCTGATTTAATTTCTAGTATGTTTTTATATATATTTTTTTCTTCTTTTTTTAAATACTGCAGTGTATAGCAGTAGTGCGCAAGCACTGCTGTGTTCCGGTTTGAAGGGCACTGTAGCTAGTGAAATTACTGGGCAAATGAGACTTTATGATCTGTCTCACAGTTTAGTAATCTTATTACTAGATTGTGCTGATGTCTCTGGATGACGTGCACAGTGCAGTGTCACGCGAACCTCTATACTTTAGAACCTCTATACTTATTTAGTTCCGAGTGACACTGCAGCTGATATGGGCAGCCGTGTCGTTTAACACCAGGCGAACGGCTAGCTCGTCACGTCATTCCTTAACATAAAAAAAAAATACTGTACTATCACTTCTTTTTCCTTTCTTACGAACAACCATACGATATCTTCTATTCTATTATATAAAAGGCTTTGTCCTGAATGATTGACAGACAACGCACAGCCCAAACCGCTGGACGTATAGACTTGAAATTTGGAGGGTGGCTACCTTTTACGACGTAAGCGCGTGCTAAGAAAAGATTTTAGAAAATTCAACCCCTAAGTGGGTGAAAAGGGTAAAAAACTTTAGTATAAAAAACCTACATTTCGCAACGTATCATTTTGAAACTTAACACATACAAACAAGTATAAAAATAAAAGAAATGGTACTTTAGTTTTTTGTAATTCAATACCTAAGGGGGTTAAACGTTGTTGAAGTATGTATGGAAATTTCAAATAATACATTATACTGCAATCATAATGTATGTTGCGGCATAAAAATATGCCATTCGTTACCTAATAGGCCACGTGGACGAAGCCGCGGGCAGAAGCTAGTATACTATAAACGCGTTTCAAATTAAGAATAGTTATGAAAATAGCAATCGTTTCTAGTGCTTTCTCAATCATAGTGGAAGTGTATATTTACCATTGTAACTTTCTACTCTGATCTAATTTCTAGTATAACATAACTTATGGTAAATAAATAAGAGCCACTGACTTTTAAAACACAGCTTCCACTACTTCAGGAGTCTATAGATGACTGATGAATGTGTATGGTATTTGAATTTAATATTTTCTTAATTTTATCAGAATCTTTTTCGATAACATTCTGTATACTAGTGAATTTCATTTTATTTTCAAGCTATACAATGCTTGTTCACAAGCGTTTTATATCTTTTTAATTTAATTTGCATTTTGCACTGTGTACGATCATAGGTAATTCGTCACACTATTTCTCTGAAAAAAATATCATCCATGCAAGGATGGACTACGGATATTTTGATACACTCGTATGCAGTCTACTTTACCAATATTAGCCAAGCTAACTACAATAATATCAATAATAATAGCGCCTAACGACCACATATATAGATTCCTGGATCCTAGGATTAGGATTAGGATTCCCTGTATCTAGGGATCCAGGAACTATGAAGGCCATCCTACCACACCCAGACACAGAACAAGTATTGCGCTTTTTTTTCTGTGCACAAATACTTGTCCTGTCGCGGGAACCGAACCCGCCACCTCCAGGTCATGAGCCAACTATATTAAATATAGTGAGATTATTTACATATTTTCTAAGCTTTGCTTAGTTTGGGGCTAGATGGCGCTGTGTCACAAATATTTATTTTATTTTCTTTTTATTATGAGATAGATTTTGGCAAAAAAACTACGAAAATCATTTTTAATACCATTTATTTATTTAAGCTGTCAATTTAACCCTATTGTAAAATAAAAAGTAAATCCATCTCTCTCACCCACAGCCCATCTATTACGAATGTATATCCCTTGTTAAAGTTAATTCTGCCAATCAAATCTTCGGTCGGCATCGTTCCGGTACGGTCCGGCAAACCGGTCCAGACGGGTTTTCGTACGGTTGTAATATTTTATAGATATTGGACCGCGTTTTCTGTCATTATCGTAAAAGGAGCGTCAGCAAGAAAACTATTCCCCTCCCCTCTATTACTTTCATAATACTTAAGTGGATCGGATACTTGCGTAAAGGAAATTGAATCATTTATTGTAACGGTATAATGCTGTTTTATCTGATAGGTTTCCGATGGACATACCTATGATTGTTTACTAGAGTGGTACGAGTTAGATCCTATCCACCGAGCGTATTTGCGGAACTTTAAAAGTATTCCTTTTGCTAAACAAAATGAAGAATATCTGGACAGCCGGTTTTATAACAGGGTTTAATGGACAGTTTAAATAAATAAATGGCATTATAAAGTTTTTTTTTTGCGCTACTCTACCTTATAATCACACTAATATTATAAAGGTGAAAGTTTGTATGTGTGTCTGTGTGTATGTTTGTTACTCCTTCACGCTCAAAGGGCTGAATGGATTTGGATGAAATTCGGTACCAAGATAGCTTATACACTGGATTAACATATAGGCTACAACGCAACTAGTATCATATATATTTGACTAGTAGCACCCGCGGCTTCACCCGCGGATGAAAAGTATTTTAATTATTTGCATGAGCAAATGTTCCCGTAAGCAAATTTTCCCGGAAATTTGAAATGTTACACTTAAAATTTTGTGTACATTTAAAATTTTGCTTTTATAATATTAGTGTGATATAATTGGCTCATAACCTGGAGGCGGCGGGTTCATTTCCGCGACAGGACAAGTATTTGTATACAGAAAAATCCTAGTTAGGGTAAAGGGTTATAATATGTTTTATTCATGATCTTTTACTGCTCCAACTTATATGATAGGTACTCCATGTTTGGTCAACTTTGTTACAGAGCTTCTTACATACAAATGATTATATATATTGGTCTAGTAAGCACTCAAAAACTCGTCAAACTTAGATAAACAATATAAATACAACTTTGTAAGTGTAAATAGCAGCAGTTGCATGCAACCATCACATGTTAATCTATGCAAAGACCTCGCACACTACCAGCTGTCCAGTCAAATCCGCGCGCCTGACAGTGTAAGTCCACCATAAAGCCGGTCTGAGTGCACCCCTGACCGGATTAAAACAAGAACTGTCCAGCACAATTTAATTAGGTGAAATTGTGTTTTGTTAAGTGTACTTTTACCAAAATAAACTCAACTTAACTGTAATTGTTGTGTTGGATTCGCTCCATATTATTATTATTATTATAATTCTTTATTGCACTAAAATTTTCCCACACTCATGCCTAACCCAGTACTTAACGAATAACACGCCACCAAGTTTATGTACTAACACTGAAAATAACACAAGTTTGTAAAACAATACAATGCGATCTATGTTTTTTCCCGCCAAAACTCTCAGAGTTTCAACATGTACGTCAGCAGGTAATTAGCTGAAAAATATCTCTCAAATAAATAATAGTCACCTCTTTTAGGATCAGAATACGTCGCTCAAGAATCCTTTTCCATTTTCCAGACAAAAAAGTACCTTGAAAATATTATGCCACATGTTTTATGTAAGCATTGTCCTCTTTCTTTCCAAAGATTTTCATAAAACCGGCAGCTTCCTGCTCCTGCGAAATCCTGTCATGCAAACACATTATTTCTTCCATTATATCATACAAGATCATCTCAAAAGAAAAACAACATCTCAAAATCCAATCACATTTGGCTACAAAAAAAGGGAAAAAAAAAACTGCACCGAATGAAAATTCTTTGAGAAAATATCGTTTCGGGGTTCATATTCATGCATTAGAAGTACGACGTCACACAAATCAAAAGCTTTTAATTTTCTTTTTTGTAGCGCTTCGACAAAGTTTTTCCATTTGCTTCGATTCCTGTATCGTCAACGTTGCCCGAGGCAACTTTTTCATTTTCCTCTCGCGGGTTGGCCAGATCGTTTAGATCTTACGACTTTTCGTCGTGTGCATTGACTTTTTAAATTAAATATCTGACCTTCCTATTTGAGATTCCTACGACCATATTTAATAGACCAATAATTCCAATATATTTAATTTAATTTTAGAAAAGAAAAGAATCTGTGTCTTGGGATTTAGTGTCTTCCAATTTAAATGGTTTTATAATCTGACTGGCTTAATAACTCAGTTGGTAGTAATTTTGCCTTCTGAGCTGTGGGTTGTGGGTTCAATTCACATCCAGGACTAACATATGATGAACATAAGTGTTTGTTGTGTGTCTGGGTGTTATATTGTATTTTATGTATTGATTTACAAATAAAAAGTATCTAAGTATCATATATGTATATATATACCAGTTATCTGGTTCCCACAGTATAAAAATACTTGTCCTGTCGCGGGAATCGAAGCCGCCACCTCCAGATTATGAGTCGATGTGCTCAACCAGCACACCACAGAGGCTGTCAATTTTTTTTTAACTTTCCAAAACAAAAGCCTAACGACACGACAACGGATCGAGTGATATAAATGCTTCAATTTATATGACTACCCGTACAGAACGCCTCTCCATTGTTCGAAAAAATATTGACTACTCTATTTACGTAGGATAAAATATACCGCGGATTATTGTTTCATTTGCATTAACACCTTTCAGCGTACGTGAAAATTTTATTTTTGTATATTTTGAACAGCTTTATCTGCAAACTTGTTATTATAATTCTTAGACACCAGATTAGAAAATAATGGGAATATTTCAATGCCTTGAAATTTAGTTTTTCTCAGAATCTTAAATTGTTTTTGTTGACTGAAAAATAGCTGTTCTTTCTCAGAACTACAAGATTAAATTCGATAAAGATATTTCTCTTGTGGTATGGTCTGCGATACAAGCAAAAAAATAAAATCATAATAATAACAATAATAATAATCAGAAACACCCAACGATCACATACATAGATCCTAAGATTCCCTGTGTCTAAGGACCAAGGAACTACAAGAACAATGGTAACACTCAGACACAGAACAAGTATTTTCGCTTTTTTTTCCTTTTTAGAAATACTCTCCTGTCGCCGCCACCCACCGCTTCCTGGTTATGAGCCGACCTACTCAACTACCACAGTATAGGGGCTGTCAGAATAATAATAATAAACGCCCAACGATCACATACATAGATCCTGGACCCTAACTAGGATTCCCTGTATAGAATTCCCTATCCCAGATATATAATAATAATAATAATAAGAAGAACAAGAAGGCAGTACTTCTTGACACGGCACGTATTGTCAGGAGGTTCCTCAGTCTGCAGCCCTAACCACCGGTAGCTTGAGCCTTGCCCCGCTGCTGGCGGCACACTAGGTTTAGGTTTTTTTTATTGTATTTTTGTAATGTTACTTATTAATAACTTACTTACTAATAACGCCCAACGACCACATAAGTAGATTCTGGACCCTAACTAGGATTTCCTGCATCTAGGGACCCAGGAACTACGAGAACCATGGTGACATAACACTCAGACATAGAATAAATAAACGGGTCATATATTTATTTCTGGCTTGAAGTTAGCATCAAGCTGCTCCGTTTCGCAGCATAATTCAAGGTTCATCTTCACTACCTTATTACGGAACCAACTATCCAGCGCTGAAATGAAGTACTCCCAGCCACGGAACTTGGGAACTTTCATAATAAAGTTGCTTGATTTTTTCTTTTATTTCAAAAGAATGAAAAGTTGAACAAGGTGGGGGTAGTCCATTACGTAATATAATTTTAAACTTAGACGCGGCGTATTGTTAATCTTTTATTTTTTATCGAGTTAACTGAGATTATTATATTTTGACAAAATTAACGTTGCTTTAACGTTCTGAAGATAAATAGACATAATATAATGTTCTCTTACAAAATGAATAGAAAACCCATGAAGGTTATTTTGATACGTATCATAGACTATTCATAACACTGCATATCAAGGCAAAAGTTAGTGTGTATGTGTGTTTATCCCAATGGTTTA
The DNA here is from genome assembly GCA_905220475.3 of Ennomos fuscantarius. Lineage (NCBI taxonomy): Eukaryota > Metazoa > Arthropoda > Insecta > Lepidoptera > Geometridae > Ennomos > Ennomos fuscantarius. The sequence goes on along the minus strand of HG992037.1, from coordinate 6,622,873 downwards.
ACAGATTTAGATGAAATTTGTAACAGAGATAGGTTATTATAATGGATTCACACATAGAACATTCGCGGGTGAAACCACGGAGCGCAGCTAGTAGATAAATAAATTAAGCACATAAATCTTCAAAGCCTATGATTTTTTTTTATACTAACTGCGACCCGCGTTCACACCATAAAAAAGCGTATTAAAAAGTGATGAAAATAAAAGAAGTGAAGATAAAAATGTGTTAATCCAACGTATAAGCTATCTCCATTCCAAGTTTCATTAAAACCCGTTCTGCAGTTGCAACGTGAACATGGAACAAACACACAAAGTTTGGATGTGTGTGTGTGAGTATTTGTTACGTACGACTTATCTCCGTAACTAATGAACCAAAGTTGGTGAAATTTGGAATGCAGATAGCTTATACGCTGGATTTATCTTACTTTTTATTCGTGGCTGAAACCTCGGGGCGCAACTAATTTATAATATTGTAGCGATGCAGTGGTGTCGATTCTGTATCGCATACTCTAAAGCTAAACGAAATTAACATATTTCCGTCCTTTTCATTTCCCCTTTATCAGAAGAGTGCCGCCATACTTTAAGTTTACTTTAGTTTTAGAGAATGCGACACAGAATCGACACTACTGTCTGTTTACAGGCTCACAGTCAATTTGCTATGTTCTGGCAACCTTATTTGAGCGTTCCCACTAGGTTAGACCAGTCCACCACATCCATCGACAGATCTTTTCCAATGTCGTTCATAAGTCCCAAAATTTGGTATTATAAAGCATTTAATATATTGATTGTTCATTTCTCGATCCGTTGTTTAAGTATTTGCGTGTTGTAAAATACCCAAGATAACAATTGAAGCAAACTTCATAATTCTACGTTTGCACTCGAAGTCGTATCCGCGAATTCCTTTAGAAACTATGACGCTTTAATTTACGAGTGTGCACTGGAAACGCTATAGTTCAACTGAACTTTTCAGTTTATGAACTGAAGTATTTAAGTGCAATAATTACTGTGTTGCTCCGTTATCGTTTAAAAGTGTAATTCTAATTTTAAAACGAAATAAATTCAGACTTATGGCGGTCTGTACTAAAGTTGGACAGCTTCTAAGTTCGCACTTATTCCTCTTTGACATACTCAAAATGCATTGCAGTACGTATAAAGTCATAAAGTCATAAATGGTAACTTAGGACTTACTTTTTTTACGTTGAGGAATGACATGACGAATTAATCGTTCGCTTGATGTTAAGCAACTCGGATATCCATATCATTTGCAGTGTCACTCGGAACTCTAAAGTATAGTAGTTACTAGGTGGTAGGACTTTACTGCAAAGTTCGTCTAGGTAGGTACCACCGCTTTGCCAGTTATTCTGCCGCCAAGCAGTAGTGCGCAAGCACTACTGTGTTCCGGTTTGAAGGGCACTGTAGCTAGTGAAATTACTGGGCAAATGAGACTTTATGATCTGAACTCACAGTTTAGTAATCTTATTACTAGATTGTGCTGATGTCTCTGGATGACGTGCGCAGTGCAGTGTCACGCGAAGCTCTATACTTTAGAGTACCGAGTGACATTGCAGCTGATATGGGCAGCCGTGTCGTTTAACATCAGGCGAACGGCTAGCTCGTCACGTCGTACCTTAACTTGAAAAAAAAAAAGTTTGGACACTGTACTGCGCACGTTATCCTGAGACATATAAGTTTACTAGACTATGAGATTAGGTCATAAAGTCTCATTTGACCAGCTGTCAAACTTCAATACAGACAGGTGTTAAATCACTTATTGGTACTTTTTTACTCATGTGTATTCTACACTATATCTATTCACAAAAGTTCATATTAGTACTACTATAAACAACTTATCAAAAGCATTTCATACCATGCTTTCTACTTAGCGCTCCTTAGATACACAGTTATATAGTCAATGTATAGTCTAAAATTATCTATTTTTTTTTGTTTTGGTATGGCTCCACACTTTTGTGTATTTAGCCAGTGTCAAGTAATTGATAATTTCTCGAGTTAAGTAATATATATGCGAAGTCAAGTCAAGTCACAGTCCAAGTCATCAAGTCAAGTCGTAGTCTAGTCAAGTGATGCTCCTAGTAAAGCGGTGGCAACTTTACTAGAAGCTTCTATGGAGTTTTGGAAACAACACGAAAAGAAACGCTTCACCATCATTATACCACTTTTCCACACCCATGCCTGTAGTCCAGCACTTAACGAATAAAATACCACCAATTTTATGCACTAACACTGAAAATAACACTAGTTTTGGAAAATAATACAATGCGCTGACGCAATCTTTTTCGTTTTCCCGCCAAAACTCCCAATCATCTATTAATTTCTTGCTTAAATAAATTAAATAATAGTTAAATAGTTTTCGAATGTTTAAATATGTATGTCTAATGTGAATAAAAAGGTTGGTGTTTATAGTACAAAGTTGTTTTAGCAAACCCATACTTAGTTCGAACATTCCATCAACTTTCAAACCAGCAAACTCTCTCTCTCTATTCTACTTCAAAAATGTATCTCTAGAGCACTAGAAGTTCGCATACTCCCGTAGGTATCTCTTCAAAGTTAGTACGTGGCGTTTTACACAAATGTGTACCTTAACGGCACGGAAATAAAGTTTAGCTAGATGAACCTGGGTTGAATGTGAGTTTGAAAAATAAATAGGAAACATGCTTTATTAATAATAGCCACAAAGACACTTTAATTAGTACTAGCGATGGTGCCTATGCTATATAAGGAGATGGTGGGAGAACCTGGATTACTTTGAAAGATAGCTCTCTAATGTTAGAAACGAAGAATGGAATATCTATAAATTCTTATCTTTTTTTTATGTTACTGAATGATTTGACGAGCTAGCCGTTCACCTGATGTTGAGCGCCACGGCTGCCCATAACAAAATAGTGTCAATCGGAACCCCAAAATAGAGTTTCGAGCAACACTGCACTGCGCACATCATCCTGAGACATCAGCACAGTCTGGTAATAAGATTACTCGACTGTGAGATCAGATCATAAAGTCTCAATTGCCCAGTAATTTCACTAGCTACAGTGCCTTTCAAATCGGAACACAGTAGTGCTTGCGCACTACTGCTTGGTGGCAGAATAACTGGCAAAGCGGTGGTACCTACCTAGACGAACTTTGTAACAAAGTCCTACCACCTAGTGAAATATCTATCTTATTTCTAACTAAAGAATAAATTTACTTGACTTAAGTTGTTGTAAAATATGTAAAATATAAAATTACAAAATACGTAATGGAAAATATAAGCACATAATGAGGAAGGCAAAAAATCTTATTAAAATGGAAAACCTATTCCTTCCAGACTGCATGCGTCATAACAGCCGTGTTACGAAAAGTTACGGGTACACTATAACACCGATGCACTCCATGTTAACTTCTCAGATCGTGCGGTAGTAAACTAGCTGACAATTTAGCCCTATGGTATCGATCTACATTGCACCGTCATATTTATGTTTTAATTTTTTTTTAACACGGCAAATTGCCTTTGTTTTCTAAATACTACAATGATTTAATAATACTAAAAACTACCTACTACAAAAAAAATAAACATTTGGACTATATACTGGCCGCGATGACCTATAGACAGTCCAAATGCTCAAGCCCACTACCAGAAGGTAGCGTACAAAGTGTTTTAAGGTTTAATTTAAATTACCTTTTTCTGCTGCTTGATTTTAAGACTTTTGTTTTTGTTAATGTGTTAAAACTTAGTTGCAGTTGGTATAATCTTTGTTTTGTTTACTTATCCGTGATGACAATACGTACAGTAAGTAAATTGATGTACATAAGGTATCGAATGATTTTTTTTTTCTTTATTTAAGGGCTTTAATTAACTTGGTTATGTCGCCCTAGTACATGAAAATTTACAACTACATAAATGTTTATTAATTAATATTAAATTAATCGCATTATGTGATAATATTAATATTTGAGTACATTTATATATTGATAAAACTAAGTAGACTGATTGGAGGATAATTTTAGGTTGTGCAATTTAATTATAATTTCACATCATCTGATTTAGGGTCCGATAAAATCATATTGCAATCAGCGGAGCTTTTTAAGATGTGATTGCACTTAGCAATTCCTAAAGATAAAAATTCTTAGCCCCAGAGTATATTAACCAAAATGGTAACACCATTTTGTGTGGATAAGAATAGACTTGCAAAGTATTTTTATAATTTTAATATAAAGCACTTAATACAATTACAATAATATTAGCTTATATCAGCACATAAATTAAATTAGTTATTACAGTTAATAAAATATTAGTCAATTTTTTTTTTGTTAAGGATGCAAAATGTGCATATTGTTGCTTGTCATAGTGACACGTATTTCCTATTCGATAGTACACAATCTAGTAAGTTGAAAATCTGTGTTGAGAATCTGTTGGATTGAGAATATGGTTAACTGCTCCGGGGGGATTTTATCTTCGAAAAAACCATGAGAGTTAACTAGTATTTAGAGTTGAGACATTTTGCAGTAATCAAAGTTTTTCTTGAGTTTAACGATCACCTTCGTGCAAATTTATTCAAGATTTTGAAAATATTTGGACAATCTTTGAAACTGAAAGTATTCGGTGCTTTCGCAATTTCCGAGAGTTCCAACGAATGGCGTGCCACAGATGCTTTCATAATTAATTCGTTGAGTTTAGAATTGTAACTCATTTTCCAAATATTTGCTTACTTCCAAGGAGTCAGCGTGACTGAGGGGATTCATAAACGAAATTTAAAAGTGTCTTAGTATTATCAAAGTATTTTATTAAGAAGAAAAACATCTTAATGTCTCTCTACTTACAAGTGCTGCCCGTCAGATTTATAATAAATAAATAATTGGGTTGAAGGGTACTAGAAAACCCTATAAAAAGTTACCTCCAAATCTAGAGCAGTAAATAATATTCGTTCCAAGTTTTTAATAATTTTGTTGATCAATGGATTAATATTTTCCAATCAAATAATCATTAGTGCTAGCACCATTTCTACCTAGCTGAACGACATAAATTAAAATTAATGTGGTATCTCTAAATATATATAACTCACAGGTGACTGACTGACTGACTGACTGATTGAAATAGTGATCTGTCAACGCACAGCCCAAACCACTGGACGGATCGGGATGAAATTTGGCATGCAGGTAGATGTTATGACGTAGGCATCCGCTTAGAAAGGATTTTTCGAAATTCCACCCTTAAGTGATTTCACCCTCCCCTCCCTCCCTCCAATAATTCAGCCACCCATTTGGGTGGCTGAATTACTTACCCTTATTTTCCCATAGGCCACGCCACGGGCGAAGCTGCGGGCAGAAGCTATTTACGCTATCTCAATCTATATTCTAAGTTTATGTGACATACGATTGCAGAATAATAATAATAATAACGCCCAACGATCACATACATAGATCCTGGACCCAAACTAGGATTCCCTGTCTAGGAATCCTTCCGTGTCTAGGAATCCAGGAACTACGAGGACCATGGTCCTATCTGTATAATCAATATCCCATCTGTATGGTCAATAGCATTAACATCTGTAATCAAATCACTGTCAAAAATCTAATAAGAACCTACATCTGAAGAATGAATCGTCGTCAGAAGCGCACCATCATTGTTTATGGTAAGTCATTCAATCAGTTCCCACAAAGGGGCAACATATCGGCGGCGTCCCGACAGTCGTTAATCTTAATCTTCCTATTGGGTCACGGCTGACTTCGCAAGATATGGGAGTCTGTACATATAAAAAAGCAACCTTTCCTTGTCTGTTTACTCTGTTTTTCAGGGTGTATGTTTTGGCTGTCTCCGCGTCACACAGATCATCTGAACTGAATCACTTTGACTTTCGTCTTGCTCTCTCAGCTGGAGAAAAAGTGAGACGAAAGTCAAAGCGATTCAGTTCAGGCTCGCGCTAAGAGATCACGGTACGGGCCCAGAAAAGAACTGATATAAAACGCTAGTTTGGACACTTACCATAGAAAGTATTTATCATAATCACCAGGCGACTTGATGATTGCAGTAAATTTTAATGTACCCAGGAGAATGCTACTGCCCATTCTTTCTTGACAGCCACTGTGGTGTGTTGGTTGAGCAGGTCGGCTCATAACGAGAAGGCGGCGGGTTCGATTCCCGCGGCAGGACAAGTATTTGTGTACAAAAAAAAAGCGTAAATACTTGTTCTGAGTCTGGGTGTTGTAGGACCATGGTCCTGGAAGTTCCTAGGTTCCTAGACACAGGGAATCCTAGTTTATTTCCTTAACCAACTCTTACAGCGGGAAGAGATGGGATGGTACTATCATGTACTGAGACCACACGGGGACTGTCTTACACTGCCTCAAGGTCTGACTCTATGTCTTTGGTTATGATTGACGACTTTTCCAATCGTATCAATTGACAGAGCGAACCAAGTGTACAAAGTTTCTACTACAACTTACGTAATTTGCTTTCATCCATCTGGATGTACGTACTCGGTACAGATCGTAATTTCTAGTTTAGACAAATTTTCACATACAAGTTCAATAAATGTTTTTTTTTTTGTTATTGGCGATTTTTGTTTTGAGCGGTTTTTCTCCAAAAAGGGGGAAATTTACTGCCGCGCTATTTACCGCCCTACTTTCATAATATTTCGAAATTCGGTAGCCAAATCCAAAGAAGTGTGTATGTATATCAGATATTAGCAAAATGGTCAAGAAAAAGGTAGCTAAGATATAAGGTTCGGGACGTAGTGATTTATTATAGGTAAGTACTATGTATAAGAAATATCACCACATATCGGCCTATTTTGATAATATTTGCATGTATATTCTTAGATACTTAAGTACTTACTTAAAGCCCACATTCTAAACAAATTGTTGAAAAAATGTTATGCTCACGGGGTCTAGTGTTCGCAGAACTGCGATTTTTATTCACAAAAGAGCACGATTGCATACACCGACTTTATTTATTATTCTGTGTTTTATTTATGACCCCCTTTTTACCTACAATATTATTTTTTCTTCAATTATTATTTATTTTAAGTTCTTATGTATATAGTTTAGTTTTTTCTTTCTCCTAAGTTCAATTATATAAGTAACCATTTTTGTGTATTGTTGTGTAAATTAAATAAATATCATTAATTATTAGTTTTCAATCATATATATTACAATTTTTTTCTAAATGAATTTTGTCAAAATAGCAACGTGAAACGTCGAAAAGACAATAAATCTGCCGCCCGTGCTAAGATATAAACCGCTTTGTGTACGTTCATCTTGTGGTTATTTATTCTTAGTTTTAGGATATGCCATTTTTCATATCAACATTACCTGGCAACATTTTGCAGTGTTTGCCACATTGTGGCTCTAAAGTCAAGTTTCAGATGGGGGCACTCGAGTGTTCTTTCCTGAGAGCCTCATTATTCCAAAGCACGGGCCCTTTGTACCACGAAATAAGGTTCCTTAACAAACCTCACATATGAGCAGGGAGTTACAACGGAATAGAAAGACAGTTCAATGAAATACAGTAACTGTATATATATTTTAATTTTATAATATAGGGTCCACGAATTATAAGGATTACGGGTTCAGTTACACAATAAAGTGTTTTAGCATTCTGAAAAGGTAACATGGAAACACAAATCAGGTAGAAATAAAACTTTTAAAAGTTTCGTGACTGAAACTTATCATAAAAAAAATTATATTATAGTTTAACAACTATGTTTCTAAATGGATGCCAGATTCAGGCTTGTTTAAATCTTTTGTGGTTAAACCAAAATTCTTTGCGAGACCCGTTTTTACTTACATAATCACACTAATATTATAAAGGCGAAAGTTTGTATGTGTGTATGTGTGAATGTTTGTTACTCCTTCACGCTAAAACGGCTGAATGGATTTTGATGAAATTCGGTACCAAGATAGCTTATACAGTGGTTTAACATATAAGCTACATTTTATTTTTCCCGTGGGATGAGCAAATAATTAAAATACTTTTTATCCGTGAGTGAAACCGCGGGGCGCAACTAGTATCAGATAAAAGTGTTAAACTAATTTTGATTAGAATTTGCTTATAAGAGTGCAATAACCTCTCAATTGAGTGTTTACGAATTTCATATCAGTGATGTGTCACTGATGCAGACCAACTTTACACTCCATACAATATTTTCTCCATGTGAACGAACAGCAACAAAGCAAAAGTACACACTTCTTTCATCCGTGAAAAGGTCTTTTGTTCTACATTCAGGTGTGGTTTTGAAGATCAAGGGTAAGGTTCCTGTCTTTATAATGGTTAGAATTTATATTGCAACTTTATGAGCTAGTAAGAACAGCAGTTTTAAACTAAAAAAACAATAATCAAGGAGCTCAGCTAATCACCTATCAGTATTGTACCGATTCTTTAGTTTCAGGACTGTTTCTTGCTTCACCACTGCGAAGCTTACAATATACAATGCAGATAACTACTCTTCTAAGACTTCAGTATTCTACATAATATCATAAACTTCCTGCGTCATGCTCGTGGTCAGGTCAAAGTCAAAGTCAAAAGATTTATTGCAAATAGGTTAATTTTAGCACTTTTACAAGTCAAAATTATATTAGGTACTTAAAATTAAGTTATTTCACTAAGCATATAAAATTAGTGTTTATTGTCAAATAATATATAGCAAGCCCATTACAATATATGAGTTTGAAAAAAAAGCAGTTCTTTTTCTCACTACTGGTGCAAGCAATCCGGCACAATGCAGAGCAGAAAACTCCGATCCGAAGCTTCGATTACAACTGTAAAGAAGAAGCTACAAGACACTTTAAGGTAATGTTATTACAACTCTCCGATTTAACGAGAGCTAAAGTTAAATTTTTTACTTTAGCGGTCATTAATTCTGAGACATTATAAGGATGTTTGACGATGATTCATTTTTCTTTTCATACCATTTTAGCATTCATCATCATCCACCGCGAAGACGTCCATTGGTGAACATTTGCCTTCTCTATAACTTAATAATATTAGGTAAGCAGACCTACTTATTTATACTTCAATACTTACATTAAACCTCTACAGCCTTATTAATAAACGGTATTAGTTACTTCAGCTTTTGTCCTTTTTTTGCTACTAGAATATTTAGCTGGATCGAAAGAGACAAAAGATGGTGTAACTAGTCTAAAGCTAGTTCGTGTTTATTAATAAGGCTGCTAGAGTGAAAGATGATAATAATAATAAATATTTGCGGACATTTCTCATGGCGCCATCTAGTCCCAAACTAAGCAAAGCTTGTATTACGCGCACCAGATAACTGATACCATATTTAGATACTTTTCGTTTGATAATACATACACAGAATACAATATAACACTAAGACACAGAACAAACACCTACGTCCATCACACAAATGTCTGTCTTGGGAATCGAACCCACAACCTATAGTTCAGAAGACAGAGCTTACCAACTGAGCTATCAGGCCAGTCAATGATATAATTTAAAAAAAAAACAAATGAATTCATATTACATAATTTTATCGGCTTCTATATATTTATGAAATACGTGAGTATTATAATTCAAGACTTATGGGTGCAGAAAAAAATGTGCAAATACTTGTTCTCAGTCTGGGAGTTGTGGGACTATGGTCCTCGTAGTTCCTGGGTCCCTAGATACAAAGAATCCTAGTTAGGATCTAGAATCTATGTATGTGATAGTTGAGCATTACTATTAGTATTATTATTATTCTTAATCTGAACTATTAATAAACTTTTACATGGGGAGTTTTGGCGGGAAAACGAAAAAGATCACGTTACCGCAATATATATTACATATTTCCAAAACTTGTGTTATTTTCAGTGTTAGTGCATATAATTGGTGGCATTTTATTCGTTAAGTGCTGGATTACAGGCGTGAGTGTGGGAAAGTGGTATAATGATGGTGAAACTTTTTTTTTTGTTTCCAAAACTCCATAGAAGCTTCTGGTAAAGTTGCCACCACTTTACTAGGAGTATGACTTGACTAGACTAGACTATGACTTGACTTGATGACTTCGACTGTGACCTGACACATTATTTACGTGAAATATCTTTAACTTGAGAAATTATCAATTACTTGACACTGGCTAAATACACAAAAGTGTGGAGCCAAAATTTAAAAAAAAATTTATACATGTATCTACAACACACACATAATATAACAATCTATATAGACATAGTTATCCAAGCAAAATTCTAACAAGCGAGATGCAAAAATAACTATCTTTCTTTTATGAGCAGGCAAAATTGTTTCAAGCATGTTCCACATGTAGTGAACATAACAAAGAAAATGCAGCTACCCATTTGTCTGAAAAAGTCTTCTTCGGTTGTATCCTATAAAAACTACCTTTAACAACTTAAATATTCTTAATAATATTTAAATCAATTCCTTTTTATGTTTTATCTAGCTTCTCTCTTCTTCTCTAAATATATATAACTCAAAAGTGACTGACTGACTGACATAGTGATCTATCAACGCGCAGCTCAAACCACTAGACGGATCGGGCTGAAATTTGGCATGCAGGTAGATGTTATGACGTAGGCATCCGCTAAGAAAGGATTTTTCGAAATTCCACCCTTAAGAGGGTGAAATGGGTGGTAATACCTGCATGCCAAATTTCAGCCCGATCCGTCCAGTGGTTTGGGCTGTGCGTTGATAGATCACTATGTCAATCAGCCAGTCACCTTTGAGTAATATAGAATTACGTAATACCTGACCCTTATCACGAGCATCAACTTAATTCCATTCCAACACATCCGGAAAAAATCACTATATTAATTCAATAAAGCAAAGCAAATGAGGACCAAGTGGAGCAAACCGCTTTCGCACGTCTCGAGAATTGTGATGAGGTGAAACAATGGGACGGGACAGGCGAGGGGCGAGGGGCGTGAAGAAGGGGGGTGAGGCAGTTGGTAAATCATTTCTCCGTAGAAATCACTAAGCTCTGCGCTTAGAATGGGGCAAGAATTTTTTGCGGTAAGTTGAAGGGCTGGGTGTGTTTGAATTTTTAATGTAGTTACTAGTGACTATATTTCCTTTACAGGTTAAGGAATTTTATAGATTGAATAAAATTTTACTGTGCTTAAGTGAGAGTGAGGTTCAGATACATGGGATTAAAATAATGAAATCATGGGACATAATTAAATTTTTACAATGTCTTGCATATTCCTTGTTTTTCTGCTGTTATTTTTTTTTCTAGCTACACTACATGGACACTTGGGTCCGTGGTTTTTGTTAAATTATTTTTAATGTATTACTTTATCTTATTATTAATCACGAACATAAATCTGCTGATGTTCTTAGGTCCGTATTACAGAACAATGCTCAGTCATCGATCGCTGCTCAAGCAGAGATTTCATTCAATAATTGATCGCTTTATGAATGAAATCTCTGCTTGAGCACCGATCGATGACTGAGCATCGTTATGTAATACGGAAATTAGTTTTGCAGGATAAAAACTCTAATTTAACAATCTTAATTTTACTATATTTTGGTTCAAAATCGATGACGCAATGGAATCTCATTTTAAATGTGCATTTTTTACCGCTGGTACGTGTATAGTACACATCTCATCAAAAATATTTAAAAAGTATAGTACCAAACTCATAAAAGATTAACTAAAGACTAACTATTATTCTCTAATTCCTTCAGCGACTGCATCTTTGGTACTGAATAAACTTTCTGTGACTATTTAGCATGGATTAAGTTAAACGACAAACATTTAGTGAGATGCAACCCGTACTTGGTGTGAGTTAGCTTCTGAAGTGGCTTAGCACACTCGAACGTGAGCCCTCTTGTGGTTAGTGTTCGTTTGAGATTGCTTGTATTGAGTGCGATCACATAGCCTCCTTGATAAGTTATCAGAATCCTTAAAGACTTCAATAAATGAATATTGCAATGTAACTACAAATCACGTTTGCCTTAGTAATTGAAGGGGTGAGAACAAAAGGATTTAACTGATTTTTTCACAAAATCACTTATGGGTATCGTTGGATTCAGCGTGAAATTATCTACAATAATACATTCTCAAAATACCGAAATTAGGCTTAAGTCTCGAGATTTTGAGTCTAAAAACGGTTTATCTGTCACAAGAATACAGTTCGCTTAGCATAAAATCATTATTATATTTATTTTATTATATTATATTTTTACAGTAATTTTACGAATTAGGTCTATATTTTATATTTTAAAATAGAAATCATACATTTTCAAGCAACTGGAACTTGCATAAACTTTTTCTATTACCTTCTAAGCACTCTACATTAAAATTATACCGTTGACGTTTAAAGTCAATTTTCTCGAAACTGTCAATTTGACAGTTAAACCCTTTTTGTTCTCACCCCTTCAATTGGGATTAGGACTATGTTTAAATATATCATATGACATAGTATTGCTTTGGCCTGAAGTACCTAATAAATGTGTGGATATTTGACACAGCGCCATCTAGCCCCAAACTAAGCAAAACTTGTACCACAAGAAGCGGATAACTGATAGAATACTTAGATATTTTTTGTTTCTAAAAACATACATAGAATATAGTAAAGCACTGAGATACAGAACAAACATCCGATATTCATCACCCAAATGTTTTTCCTGAGTGGGAATCGAACTCACGACCTACAAGTTCAGGAGATAAAATTACTACCAACTGCGCTATCCGGCCAGTCAAAATTATAATTATATTGGCTAATCAGAAGCGTAAGTATTTAGAAATAAGAAAAATGATAAATATTTTGCTCATCGTACTTGAAAACATAAACTACTATTTGAAAAACATTTGGGCTATACAAGGTGGAATTTAATTCGTTCCTTTCCTTAAATGTATTTACTCAGATCATAATATGGAATAATCGTACAAGGCGCAATTAAAATAATTTTTCTTAAAAGACTCATGAAATAACTGGATAACAGTACACACAGCGCGGGCACCGGCTGAGAGCTTTGTAAATGTTTCATAGGTAATAAAACGCCTGTTTTGTTCAATGTCGTAAGGTTTTACTTTAGAATTTGAATGCACAGTAATCTGTTAATACCTAGATTTAAGTTTTATTTAGTAGGTACTTTTGGTATTTAGTTATTAAGCGTTCTATAGCATGGACTGAGTACACACATTTAAGGAAAAGAACGAATTAAATTTCACCGTGTATACTAGCCGCGATGACCCATAGACAGCCCAAATGCTCCAGCCCACTAGATCGCACGCACCAGTAGATAGCGTACCCAACATGCTGGCCAGTATATTATAAGAACATATACATACTTGTACCTACAAAGTATTTGTTAGCAAATAAAATAATCGTCAGTGTATGGGTGTGAACGAATATAATGCGATATAAATTTTAAAGGCACATATTTCACAGTTGTACGGTTACATTTCTAATTTTAACGGGCAGGACCAAATTTATGTTCCGTACATGTGTTGCCATATAGAGAACTGGCGTAATAACATTCGGCATTCGGCAGCGTAACGAACATTTGTTTATATCTGCACATATTTTGTTTAGTCTGAGTATTAGGTTGCTTTTGAATTCGGGGCGCATGGAGTGTATAAAAACTAAAAACGTATACGCCAATGGATCCGATGCTCACGCTAAGATCGTAAAATGTAGTCTACCTGAATCTTGAATGGATTTCTTAATGCTTTTTCGCAACTTTTACTGTAGTTTTTATTGTTTCTTCTTAACGTGGCGATGAGAAAAATCTTAAGAAGTCGTAGCCCAGAATTTGGTCACGTCTACTGCACCATTCGAAGCTACCATGACAGCCAAATGACACCCACATTTTCTTGCAAAATTCTTAATACGGAATTTTGGCGGGAAAACGAAAAAGATCGCGTCACCGCATTGTATTATTTTCCAAAACTTGTGTTATTTTCAGTGTTAGTGCATAAAATTGGTGGCATTTCATTAGTTAAGTGCTGGATTACAGACATGAGTGTGGGAAAGTGGTATAATGATGTCGAAACGTTTCTTTTCGTGTTGTTTCCAAAACTCCATAGAAGCTTCTGGTAAAGTTGCCACCACTTCACTAGGAGTATGACTGGATTAGACTAGACTATGACTTGACTTGATGACTTGGACTGTGACTTGACTTGACACATACAATATACATAAATTTAAAATTTTATTAGTATTGTCGGATTTAGAGTTATCGTTGTAGGTTGTATAATGTCTGTATAAGCATAAATCAGTGTTTCCAGTAATACGCAGCTAAGATTCTATCTCATGCATTCCCACGAGCGTAAGATCTATTCGCATTACATGAGGAAACTGAGACCGGTACTGCGTTGAAGCGTCGAAGGAATGTATGCAAATGAATCTCGTCTTACTTGATGGAATGCATTGTAGGCACCGCACAATATATAGTTATGTAAAACAGTATTTAAGCTCGAAACTTAGCCAGACTCACAAAGCCACTTGGCTACTTCCTAAATGTAATTTGATTAGTACCTATGTTTAAGTTATTAGTACTTGTATAACTATTACATTGATAATAAAGCCTATATAGAAGTGAAATGGTCGAACTCAATCAAAATAGCGTAAGTAAACTTCAGACATATCTATTCTGATTTAGAGATTCAAATGTGATCAAACGCTATCAAACAAACTGGTGTAAGTAAAGGTTCTGTTCATATATTATATAATGAAACCAAGATCGGCAAATATATTATCTTTGAAACTTGAAGCGTTGTCTAGCAATGTGATTCTGAGTGAAATGAATGAAATAATCTAAATTTAGATTCTGAACAAAATTACTTATTGTTACTGAACAATAAGTAATTTTGTTCAATATAAGAAAAGAACCCGATATTCTCTTCGTGAGCTAGAATAGAACTGATGATCTTCAAACGGCTAAATAGATTCTCTTGAATCACTAAGAACAAATTCAATAAAGCCACCTTTCAAAGAAAAAAGTAAAACTAAAATCAGTTCACCCGTTTGGGAGCTACGATGCAGAGATACACATATTACCCAATCAAAACCACCCTTTTATTATAATATCCCTTTTATTTTAGTGTAAGACATATGAAACACGACTTACATTCAAAGTTCGAATCCCGGTCAGAAGTTAAACTTGCTCCAGTTTAGTTTACTCGTATGACAGAATTGCGCAGTGCAGCGAATGAACAATAAATCTGGAAGTGTCGCAAAACGTTAATGGAATGCACCTGTCACAGTTACGCTGTTAGGATGCTGGATATTTTTGGTTATCTGTGCATGTAGGACAGCAGAGGCGATTCTATGATAGTTATGGACGTTATTCAGCTTTAGATTTAAAATATTGCCTGCACTAATTGAAGGGTTGAGAATAAAAAGGATTTAACTGACAGTTTCGAGAAAATTGACTTTAAACGTCAACGGCGTCATTTTTATGTAGAGTGCTTATAAGGTAATAGAAAAGGCTTATGTAAGTTTCAGTTGCTTGAAAATGTTTTATTTCTATTTAACTAAATATAGTACTAATTCATACAATTACTGTAAAAATATAATATAATAAAGTAATGTTTTTATGCTAAGCGTACTGTATTCCTGTGACAGATAAACCATTTTTAGACTCAAAATCTCGAGATTTAACCCTCATTTCGGTATTTTGAGAATGTATTATTGAAGATAATTTCACGCTGAATCCAACGATACCCATAAGTCATTTGGTCAAAAAAATCAGTTAAATCCTTTTTATTCTCACCCCTTCAATAATGTGCTTGGCATACTACGTATCATCATTATACTGGCTTTTATCAAGCGACCAAGTTTTGATTTTGGTTCTCTCATACAGTATCCACTTTCATATTAACCCGAGAAAACATTAAGGCCGTGCGTAGGTGGTAGGACTTTTCTGCAAAGTTCGTCTAGGTAGGTACCACCGCTTTGCCAGTTATACTGCCGCCAAGCAGTAGTGCGCAAGCACTACTGTGTTCCGGTTTGAAGGGCACTGTAGCTAGTGAAATTACTGGGCAAATGAGACTTTATGACCTGATCTCACAGTCTAGTAATCTTGTTACTAGATTGTGTTGATGTCTCAGGATGACGCGCGTAGTGCAGTGTCACGCGAAACTGTATACTTTAGAGTTCCGAGTGACACTGCAACTGATATGGGCAGCCGTGTCGCTTAACATCAGGCAAACGGTTAGTTCGTCGCGTCATCCCTTAACATAAAAAAAAAGGTACGTATTTCTTCATAAATATTTCCAGGCGCAATGTGACAAAGCCACCAAGACTCAGTACCATTGTGTACAAGTATCAAAAATTTTGTTTTTTGTTTCATTGTCCAACCCACATTTTTTTATATTATTCAATTACATAACGAGCATGTCGTTCGGCTTGTGTTAAGCGACACGGCTGCCCGTATCAGTTGTAGTGTCACTCGGAACTCTAAAGTATAGAGTTTCGCGGGATATTGCGCTTATACGCATATCATCCTGAGTCAATACAGTCCAGTAATGTATGGTAAAGGTGTGCGAATGTGTAATAAATTACTAGACTGTGAGATCAGGCCATAAAGTCTCATGGTGTAGCCACAAAAGATTTAAACAAGCCATAGACAAATGTAATACTACCTTTTTGTATTGTTAAACACATGTTGGACGTCTGTCTAAGCCTTGTTTATTTGTGGTAACACGGCCATTTTCTTAACAATTTCACTAGCTACAGTGCCCTTCAAACCGGAACACAGCAGTGCTTGCACTACTGCTTAGCGGCAGAATAACTGATGGATGGATAGCAAAGCGGTTACCACAGCTTTGCCATATATCTAGACGAACTTTTCAGAAAAGTCTTACCACTAGTAGAAACATCCTACCACAATAATTATCCAGGGTCGTGGATTATGGATTATACTCTCTTACTGTGAGAGCGAACCCGTATCCCAGCTGTGGGAATGTATTGGGCTGATGACGATGGTTATGTAGTGAAAAAAATAAATGTCCAGTTTCACCATTGATATCAGCAGGTGTCGCAAACTCTTAACGTCGCTGGCCAGGATTACTACCACTTTAATGAGCGGCTAGCAGTAAACTGAAACTCGCATTGTGAGGGCATGTTACGACGCCGTAAAATAATATAAGTGACATTCAAGTACTGTAATAGTGACATTTAGTGTGCCCTTCTTGGGCATTAGCTTAGATTAAGGTTATTATGTCGCAGAGGATTAGGTTAGAAAAGAGTTAGGTCATATAATTTCACTCGGTCTTGGACTATGCCTTTTTTATGAGGTAATTTAGATTGAGCTGGTATGGTTTTAAAGATTACTTATAATGTTTGTTTTTTACACACATATACCCATTTTAACACAGAAATAATCGTGTGGACGTTTTCATTGATCAATATTTAAATATATACAACTCAAAGGTGACTGACTGACTGACTGACATAGTGATCTATCAACGCACAGCCCAAACCACTGGACGGATCGGGTTGAAATTCGGCATGCAGGTAGATATGACGTAGGCATCCGCTAAGAAAGGATTTTTCGAAATTCCACCCTTAAGAGGGTGAAATGGGTAGTTGAATTATTTTCTCATAGGCCACGCTAGGGCGAAGCAGCGGACAGCAAGCTACAAGCTACAAGCTCGTGACCTATAATTTTGAGCTTGTTACGCGCGCTGTCATGTGAGTTCACCACCGCACCGCGGCCGGCGTCGGCTAAGCAATGCACCGACGTTACATATGTGTATTGCAGTCATTTTATCTTAATTATTAGATTTGTATATAAGGCACTTTGGTCCTGACCTTGGTGCTGGAAGCCACCTAGATTTTAGGCATATTAGAATTATTACATCATGTGATATTTTAATTTCAAATTATAGATTATTTTACTTTAAAACCCATCTTCAGTTTTTACTTTGCATCCTCCGGCTGTAGCCTCCGTAACTAGCTGAAACCATTCCAGAAGAGTAATTATATTACCATTATTATCAACTTATCAAGTTTACTACTAGGCGTAAAAATTTCTTAAGGCACCCCACTGAGCCCGAATCTTCGGCTATACTCTTCCAGTGGCTACCTTACGTTATGTCATCGTTCTATCCCACCGCAGGTTCACAGCTTCTGTGGTGTGGTGGTTGAGCAGGTTGGCTCATAGCCCTGAGGTGGGTTCGATTTCCGTGGCAGACCAGGTATTTGTGCATAGAAAAAAGCGTAAATACTTGTTCTGTGTCTGAATGTTATGGGACCATTGTCCTCTTAGTTCCTGGGTCCCTATAGATACAGGGAATGCTAGTTAGGGTCCAGGATCTATGTATGTGATCGTTGGGCGTTCACGGTCTCCCCTCTGTATGATCTTGTATACATGAACAGGAAATTCAGCCTTCCTTCCTTCCTTTACATCGATAATATAATTAATCTAGTAAAATGCCCTACAAACTTAAGTTAGTAATAAAAACCAATTCCAAAAACTAAATATTTTTCCTTTAAAATTGGGAAATGGTCTTTTACTCAAATTGGCTTTAAGTCTTCTATAAAGTGGCAACACTTTTCACGTACACTCGAAGCGTTAAGCGCCCGATAAAATTAATAGTCGAAGAGGGGCGTATTTATACGGAATCTTTTAAATAAAGTTTGTACGTGATCCTTCCGTGCTGGGGGCTGCCAAATGACGGCACAACAGATTTTTATAATGCTCTGTATTGGTAAGAGGTCTGGACCTACGCCAATTCGGCCATCGATTTACAAGTTCACTTTATGTTTCCGGATACTTTACTTGCCACGTACGGATCAGGCACTTCCGTTGTTTACTATTAAGAGAAAATTTTAAAGTAACTTGGTAAAAGTTATTGGGATGACGTAAATTTACATTTAAGTATATTTTTAATATATTTCCAGCCTCTATGGTATGGTGGTTGAGTAGGTCGGCTCATAGCTTGGAGGCGGCGGCTTCGATTCTCGAGGCATGACAAGTATTTGAGCACAGAAACAAAAGCGAAATAGTTATTCTGTCTTTGGGTGTTGCGGGAACATGGTCTTCGTAGTTTCTGGGTCCTACAAATAATTTATTATAGTTATTATTATTATTTTCTAACTCCATGTATCAACCCACCACCAACCTCAAATGCCGTATTTCTTTGGTATTTATATTATTTCTGGGTCAAAGGAAGTCAAGGAAATCCTACTCCAGAATCTATTTATGCGATCGTTGGATGTTACTTTTTTGACTTTACTTTATAGGTACAATTGCAAACCGATTTTAGTAATTTTGTACCTATACACTAATATTTCTCTAAAGAATCAACCGAACCAGTTGTTGCGTACGGCTACCTAGATTATTTTAGACTTAAAAATCTTCTGTAAAATCTATCCAAAAGTCTCAAAACAAATCCATAAAATTCGATACCAACACGTTTCCGTTCCTAGAACCTCGAGATTCTGTAACATACCTATTTACTTTTCAGTATCACGCAAATTGAAAGGAAACCCGTTTAATGCGAGTCGCTATTGAATCCAATGTATGCGATCCATACGGGTTGTAAACCTGGATGACGTCTTCAAAAAGAAATAAATATACCTAGTAACTTTGGATAAGACTCTCGTAGACTTGAGTTTGATATGTTTACCCTATGATTACCTACATATAGGTATAGATATATATCATAGGGAGAGATGGCGAGAAGTCGTGAGGCAAGCTACAGAGGCCCACCACTCTTCGTGACAACCACGACCGCTCTGACAAGAGTGACACGATTGAGAAGAGAGAGGTAATCATAGTGTTTACCACAAAACTTGTGTTTTTACACATATGACGGCGGCTACGTCCAGTTATAAACTCTATGCGCAGCGGGCCGTACCGTAATTTACCCTATGGTGGCATTGAAATTTATTACAGTGGCAACATCGGCAACTATCATTGCTCCCCCAACCATCTGGCTATAAAAAGGGACCGCTCGGTGTACTACGGATCATTCTTGTTCCAGACACGGCGCGGTGTGGACATGCTGAAGGCCTATAGTTATATAGGTTGCAACCTACCCACAACCCGTTTCTGTTTACATCAGAATTGGGATGCCCATCTCCACATCACTTTTCAAGCAACCCGAGAATATGATGACGTGACGGCGGGTGATACTAATATCAAATTTAGTTGCAGGGTTATCCCGGACCAGTGAAAAAATAATGATGGTAAAAGTTATGGGAAAAAAAAGTAATGATTCGTTAGAGAAAAAAAGTGAAAAAAAAAATGTAGGAATAGTGCATTTTGGTTGCTAAAGGGATATCAATCCGGCCTATAGTTATATAGGTTGCAACCTACCCACAACCCGTTTCTGTTACACCGTTACTGTACACATATATTTAATTAGTTATTTATACACATAGATTAATAAAACGATTCTTAGTATAGACAGGATTGGGCAAGATGGGCATGGGCATGGGCAGACAAGGTGTACCCTTTCACGCATAATCATCATCACCCATCATCATTTGAGGATGGATAAGACAAGTCACCAACTCAGCAGTATTCGTTGCTAAATAATAAATAATTGCACTATTTCTTTTTTATATTCAAGAAAAAACTAGGAAGAAAGCGAGCAAAACTTCACCAATTTTGAACATTTCTAAGCGACAAAAAAGGAGAAAGTTCGTATTTCGACTATTCTTTTTAATTGTTTGTTACCTCAAAACTTCATCTGGGTGAACCTATCTTGATTATACTTTTTTATTTGAAATCTGGTGCTTCCTGTGTTTTTTTTTATTGCTAGATAGGCTTGCGTTTGACCACTATCGCACCTGACGGTAAGTAACGATGCGGTCTAGGATGTAGCAGGCTTGCCTAAATGCAATTTGATCCAGTTGTGAGAATGGCATCCACGCAAAACCGTATAAGTCTGAAGCCTGTCTTTTACGCTTTGCGTTTGTTATTATTATTTTCCTCTCTCTTCCTCTCTTTCTCTTTCTTTCTCCCTTTCTTTCATATTTACATGCATTTAGGTAGATATATTAAATGGAATCATAAAATACACCTTTAAGCATTGACATTATGTAACTTCGCCTTTGAAATATGTCGTCGGGAATTTTCTTCATATCTTGCTACTAAGTTATACTAAACCTTTTTACCTCATTCAATATCACATTACTAAAAGATATCTCTTCCAAAACAGCACTTACGTTCCACGCTTCCAGTAATATGTTTAACATAATTTTTATTTATATTATTTCTGGGTCAAAGGAAGTCAAGGAAATCCTACTCCAGAATCTATTTATGCGATCGTTGGATGTTACTTTTTTGACTTTACTTTATAGGTACAATTGCAAACCGATTTTAGTAATTTTGTACCTATACACTAATATTTCTCTAAAGAATCAACCGAACCAGTTGTTGCGTACGGCTACCTAGATTATTTTAGACTTAAAAATCTTCTGTAAAATCTATCCAAAAGTCTCAAAACAAATCCATAAAATTCGATACCAACACGTTTCCGTTCCTAGAACCTCGAGATTCTGTAACATACCTATTTACTTTTCAGTATCACGCAAATTGAAAGGAAACCCGTTTAATGCGAGTCGCTATTGAATCCAATGTATGCGATCCATACGGGTTGTAAACCTGGATGACGTCTTCAAAAAGAAATAAATATACCTAGTAACTTTGGATAAGACTCTCGTAGACTTGAGTTTGATATGTTTACCCTATGATTACCTACATATAGGTATAGATATATATCATAGGGAGAGATGGCGAGAAGTCGTGAGGCAAGCTACAGAGGCCCACCACTCTTCGTGACAACCACGACCGCTCTGACAAGAGTGACACGATTGAGAAGAGAGAGGTAATCATAGTGTTTACCACAAAACTTGTGTTTTTACACATATGACGGCGGCTACGTCCAGTTATAAACTCTATGCGCAGCGGGCCGTACCGTAATTTACCCTATGGTGGCATTGAAATTTATTACAGTGGCAACATCGGCAACTATCATTGCTCCCCCAACCATCTGGCTATAAAAAGGGACCGCTCGGTGTACTACGGATCATTCTTGTTCCAGACACGGCGCGGTGTGGACATGCTGAAGGCCTATAGTTATATAGGTTGCAACCTACCCACAACCCGTTTCTGTTTACATCAGAATTGGGATGCCCATCTCCACATCACTTTTCAAGCAACCCGAGAATATGATGACGTGACGGCGGGTGATACTAATATCAAATTTAGTTGCAGGGTTATCCCGGACCAGTGAAAAAATAATGATGGTAAAAGTTATGGGAAAAAAAAGTAATGATTCGTTAGAGAAAAAAAGTGAAAAAAAAAATGTAGGAATAGTGCATTTTGGTTGCTAAAGGGATATCAATCCGGCCTATAGTTATATAGGTTGCAACCTACCCACAACCCGTTTCTGTTACACCGTTACTGTACACATATATTTAATTAGTTATTTATACACATAGATTAATAAAACGATTCTTAGTATAGACAGGATTGGGCAAGATGGGCATGGGCATGGGCAGACAAGGTGTACCCTTTCACGCATAATCATCATCACCCATCATCATTTGAGGATGGATAAGACAAGTCACCAACTCAGCAGTATTCGTTGCTAAATAATAAATAATTGCACTATTTCTTTTTTATATTCAAGAAAAAACTAGGAAGAAAGCGAGCAAAACTTCACCAATTTTGAACATTTCTAAGCGACAAAAAAGGAGAAAGTTCGTATTTCGACTATTCTTTTTAATTGTTTGTTACCTCAAAACTTCATCTGGGTGAACCTATCTTGATTATACTTTTTTATTTGAAATCTGGTGCTTCCTGTGTTTTTTTTTATTGCTAGATAGGCTTGCGTTTGACCACTATCGCACCTGACGGTAAGTAACGATGCGGTCTAGGATGTAGCAGGCTTGCCTAAATGCAATTTGATCCAGTTGTGAGAATGGCATCCACGCAAAACCGTATAAGTCTGAAGCCTGTCTTTTACGCTTTGCGTTTGTTATTATTATTTTCCTCTCTCTTCCTCTCTTTCTCTTTCTTTCTCCCTTTCTTTCATATTTACATGCATTTAGGTAGATATATTAAATGGAATCATAAAATACACCTTTAAGCATTGACATTATGTAACTTCGCCTTTGAAATATGTCGTCGGGAATTTTCTTCATATCTTGCTACTAAGTTATACTAAACCTTTTTACCTCATTCAATATCACATTACTAAAAGATATCTCTTCCAAAACAGCACTTACGTTCCACGCTTCCAGTAATATGTTTAACATAATTATGTTCCGCGGTAATGCTTGAAATCGTTCACCTCCAAGAAACTCGAAACTATTTGTCGAGATCTGCAAATAACAAGGTAATAACAGTAAGTGCTTTCACATGTAAGATTCCTCTAAAACTGAGTATTTGGCGTCGGCGTACGTTTGGTAATGTACCGTAATTACAGTTAGAATAAAAACATTTTAACTTTAGCTGGCATTCGGGATAGTCTTGCCGTAAAGTTAGCGAATAGGTTTACACTTGTTACATGTGGAATTAGATGTAGAAGATATTAAGACTGACTGGTCTGATAGCTCAGTTGGTAATAGCTTAACTTTCTGAACCGTAGATTTTTGGTTCGATTCCTATCCAGAACTAACGGTGTTTTTTTTGTGCCTGGGTGTTATAAGAACTACCTTTACAAAAATAATAAATAATAAGGATAAAAAAAACAAGTGTTCTTTAGGCCACACGACTGAAGTAAAACTTCTTTTTTTATGTTATGGAATGACGTCCCGAGCTAACCGTTCGCGTGATGTTAAGCGACACGGCTTTCCATATCATTTGCACTGTCATTCGGAACTCTAAAGTATAGAGTTCCGCGTGACACTGCATTGCGCACGTCATACTGAGACATCAGCACAATCTAATAATAAGATTACTAGACTGTGAGATCGGGTCATAAAGTCTCATTCTTTAGTTTAGCTCCACTCGGTTGCTCGGCTGGTATAACTTTGTTTAATATTAATGTCACCATCTTGACAAATTGTGAATTGTCATTTTACTGGACATACCAATATAATAATACATTTTTTTAACTTTGTTATGTTGACAATGGAGATCAACGTGAACTAACTTCAACTTCCGCTCACTTTGCCAGCTTACTCCCCAAGTCAAGCGTGCGTAAAAAAGTTTTACTTCAAAAAGTTCACTACACTAAAATTGTCTTCAAAATAGTTGTCTTTTAAATTTTGATTTTAATTTTATAGCTCTCGTCCTTTACTTTTAAATTTATCTAGGTTGATGCAGCGTTTTAGCGGCCATGTGTCCAAGCTATCGCATGAAGTGCACAGAGTGTGCTTGTGTCCCGGATAATTATTTGCCGTCACGGGGCAGTGTCCCGTTAGTTAGAAATAGCTGTATGAACTTTAATCCTTTGATCTATTATACCCGTTCGGCAGTAAAGCGGATAACGTAATCATATATAGACAGGCTCGACAGCGCATCTGGTAGTAACCCTGCATTCTGAACTGCAGGTTGTGGGTCCGATTCCCACCCAGTACAAACGTGATGAACATAGATGTTTGTTCTGTGTCTTGAAGTTATATTGTAATTTGTAAGTTGTTGTTCTAAAGAACAGTGTTGCTATTTTGCCTATTTCAATTTATGGCGATAGTAGAATCTGGTATACATGTTCCAAATTAATGATCATCAGTTTATAATTAACAAGAGTGTAAGCGTAAGGTTTTTAGTTTGTTAACTTTCAGTTTGCTCAGCGTCTGTGGTGTGGTGGTTGTGCAGGTCGGCTCATAACCCGGAGGCGGCGGGTTCGATTCCCGCGGCAGGACAAGTATTCGGGCACAGAAAAAAAGCGCAAATACTTGTTCTGAATCTGGGTGTTGTAGAACCATAGCCCTCGTAGTTCCTGGGAATCCTAGTTAGGGTCCAGGATCTATGTATGTGATCTTTGGGCATTATTTATTTAAAAGTATAGTTTGATATTTTGTTTGGCCCATTATAGTAAAAAACTTTTATTTAAAACGTGTAGCCATAATAACAAATCATCTGGGACAAACGCCGGTCTCTGCACTTTGTGGAATAACTGGGACACCTGGGACCGCAGTACGTAGCATAGCACATGATATACTGAATTTCATTGCAGGTTATACCGACAAGTACGAAGTGGAACGCTAAATAATACCCAAGCAATAAATGTTGCGAGAATGAATGTAAAAAACCAAACAAAACTTGTTGGAAAATTTGAGAGCTGTCAGTTAAAAACGATTCTTCTTAGTGCTGAAAAGTATTACTTTCCACCCGCTCCTCAGACAACTTCAGACCTGCTTTCGAGTATGAGTGATGAAAAATATATTTCATTTCATTTTAACTGACGTGACGAGGTCGTTCGATGAATGGACAAGCATTGTCAAGACTGATCATCGTTCAATTTGTCCACGCAAACTGTCTTGTTTTTCGCCAGCTGTTGAGTATAAATAATAATAATAATATGTGTGGACATCTGACACAACGCCATCTAGCTCCAAACTAAGCAAAACTCGTATTATGGGTACCAGATAACTGATATAATACTTAAATACTTTTTGTTTGTAAATATATACATATAATACAATATAACACCCAGACACAGAACAAACACCTATATTCATCACACAAATGTTTGTCCTGGGTGGGAATCGAACCCACAACCCACAGTTCAGAAGGCAGGGTTACTACCAACTGAGCTGTCGGGCCAGTCAAACATAATATAATAAATAAGCTCAGTCAACGTTTTTCGGCGGCTTCTACACGTAATTCCATAAACTAAACTAAATCCACAACATACTCTGAAAGCAGCTATTTAATTATTCAAAGCCCTGGCACCTGACGGCGGCCTAATAAAAACTACGCTGTTTGTTTAACATTTACTGGCTCGTATTTCGGGATCATTTTAAGACTAATATAAACTGGGAGAGTACCCATCACGGCAGGAATTAAAGTAGCCCTGATAAAGGTAAGCTTGATTTTATCTACACTTATTAACTTTGTTAAATAACTAGATTTAAAAGGTTTGAAGTAAAGCCAAGTTTATTTTTATTTGTTATAGTTTGATTCGAAGTTGCTAATTTGAAGCATTTAGAGTATAGAGTAACATTTCTTCACCGTTAACAGAAAGTGGCGTGAAGTGACCAATACAGACCAGTATCAGTTATAAATATAGAGAAAATAAATATATTGTTGGATTTACTTGAGAAGGTTGCATCAAGAGTATATTTTAACGTTTTAAGGAATGAAAAAAATCATTGAAACTTTTCATGTTTCGTTCTAACACATCACTTTCTATTACATAATAGACAGCTTCTGAGGCGGTGGTTTGAGCAGGTTAGCTCAGAATCCGGGGATGGCGGGTTCGATTCCCGTGACAGGACAAGTATTTGGGCACAGAAAAAAAGCGCAAATACATGTTCTGTGTCTGGGTGTTGTGGGACCATGGTCTTCATAGTTCCTGGGCCCCTAGATACAGGGAATCCTAGTTAGGATCAAGGATAATGTAAAAAAAAAACACCCATCCACACCCAAAATAACAAACACCAAAATCGAACTTATGAATTCTAGTACCATCAAATGTCCATTTACAGGTTGTGACTAGCTACTTTCATAATTACCTCGGATACCTAACGAGGCGGCGAGGAGCAAATGATGCGTCGCAAGGATGAGGGTAAGTACGAGAAAATTGCCACAAGTTATGCAATCTCCCCACGCACCATTAGCCCGGACCAGCCCTGGGAATTTAGCTCGGCGCTTATTGCATCGTCTGCAGCGAATTTACTCTGTAATAGGACTTCACTATTACATTTACCCTGCTGAGCTTTGAGATAGGATCTTATGTTGAAGTGCTGTGGGCTAGTAAATCAGTTAGTCAGTCTGACAGAGCTTCTAGTACCCACGTGTCAGAAATATCCGTAAAGTGTCAGGCGTATGGCGAGGCGTTAATCCATATACACATTTTTATAGCAATGAATCTTCCCAAATACTGAAATCTCTACTAGGTGGTAGAATTCTTCTGCAAAGTTCGTCTAGGTAGGTACCACCGCTTTGCCAGTTATTCTGCCGCCAAGCAGTAATGTGCAAGCACTGCTGTATTCCGGTTTGAAGGGCACTGTAGCTAGTGAAATTACTGGGCAAATGAGACTTTATGATCTGATCTCACATTTAGTAATCTTATTACTAGATTGTGCTGATGTCTCTGGATGACGTGCGCAGTGCAGTGTCACGCGAACCTCTATACTTTAGAGTTCCGAGTGACACTGCAGCTGATATGGGCAGCCGTGTCTTTTAACATCAGGCGAACGGCTAGCTCGTCACGTCATTCCTTAACATAAATAAAAAAAAAATAGGTCTTAGGACTTTGTTGCAAAGTACGTGTAGGTAGGTACCACCGCTTTGCCAGTTATTCTGCCGCCAAGCAGTAGTGTGCAAGCACTACTGTGTTCCGGTTTGAAGGGCACTGTAGCTAGTGAAATTACCGGGCAATTGAGACTGATCTGATCTCACACCTTATTATCAGAGTGTGCTGATGTTTTAGGATGATGTGCGCAGTGCAGTGTCGCGTGAAACTCTGTTTTGGAGTTCCCAGTGACACTGTTCTTTTATGGGCAGCCGTGGTGCTTAACATCAGGTAAACGACTAGCTCGTCACATCATTCACTAACATAAAAAAAAATCTCAAATTATTTATTTAACAATATTTTCCTTTAAAGATATTAAAAACAATCGACTATCATTAATTTGATTTACGCATCCAATCTATTAAAAAATATCTAATCGCCCGGAACTTCCTGCCTCAGGTTTTCCATCAAAATCTAAAACAACTGATCTCTTCAGAACACAGATTTGTCAAGAGCAAAGCTCTTTGTTTTGCTAAAGCAATATAGCGATTCTATTAACGATGACGATATTTAACTGTCGGCTTTCTTCACTGATAAATTGCACAGTTAAACTGACTTTTCGTCTCATCGCTTCTTTGTTCGGGGTAATTACTGAAAGACAGGTAATGAAGCAATATTTCTTAGTTTAATTAACCTGTGTTGTCTGCCGCGAAGTTAAATCAACGTGAAAGCGAAATATTAAAAACGAGGTCCAAATAACCTTTTTGCAGAAAATTAAAGAAAAAAATCATATTTAAAAAATCAATAGCTTTTGTTGTTAGATAGTTATTTATAAAATAATAATAATAAAGACTTAAGAAGTCATGGTATTTGAAAATGTTATTGCCGTTTCTCTGCTATAGAATAGAATAGAACAGCTTTCTGGTTTTATTCAATACTTGCTGAAAATTAAAGGTATCAAAGGGGTGTTGGAGACATCCAGCGCTAGTTTTCAGCCTAGACCCAGAAAACCAATGCACAATCCGAAAAAAAATTGTTATTAATATTATACAAAAACGGATAAATAAAATCTTATATATAAATACTATATATTATACATTTACCTGGCGTGTGTGATAAAGACTAAACCCGTTAGTAAATTTACCTAAATTCTTCTTTAGTTGCAAATACCACTTTTTACAAGACTAAAAATTATAAGTTTTTTAATAAATAATAAAGAACACCTAAATACGTTGACAATTATAGACAGTGTGGCAAAGAAGGTATAGGTCCAAAGTTTATGAATCTACAAGCAAATCCCAACTGCATGTACTTTGAAACACTTCCCAGAACTTTCACTTTGCGCTACCTATATTAAGGTAGAAGTTATCTAAAAGATGAAGAGTTACGTCCCCACTGAGATCGAAAAGTTTGCCATCATTAATTATAATTAAAAATAAGTAACGCAATTTTAAAGCTCGCTTCTATTAAAACTGTTTTCCAAACTTCTTTGAAATTGTTGCCAAGTTTGACACCAACATGCCTCTTTAATTCCAATTTTAGGGTTAGGCACGTGTACGAACGAAACGGCATAAGGTCGATGTCGCTTGCTACATTTTTCTGTAAGAAGTATTTAAGTTAATTTTATCATAAATTCGAAAGCGCCTCTACATTGTCTATGAATCTATAAAGCTGATGTTACAAATATAGAGAAGATAGCCTTCTGGACTTCTGAAATAAAACTTTCTCTCTCTTTGTTACCTTTTTACGTCTAAACGGACGGACGCCGGTTAAGCGATCACGTAACTTGATTGCAACCAATAAAAAAACAAAATTTTATGGATTTGACAGTTTTAATACGCAGTTTGTGAGCATAGTTAATGGAAATTTTCAAATCAGAAGAATTTTTTTATTGCAATGAAAGTTCCGTAATCACTCCTCGGATATTTTGGTAAGTATGAGGATAAATCGAACCTGTCGACGAAGACAGGATATTTTTATGGCGATAAACTTAGCAGCCTTATTAATAAACGGGTATTAGTCTCGGATTAGTTACTTCAGCTTTTGTCCTTTTTTTGCTACTGGAATATTTAGCTGGATCGAAAGAGACAAAAGATGGTGTAACTAGTCTAAAGCTAGTTCGTGTTTATTAATAAGGCTGCAGTAGAGCATTCTCCTCGGTACATTAAAATCTTCTGCAATCCGCCTGCCAAGCTTGGTGATTATGGGGAATCCCCCCCACTATGGTAAGCGTCCAAACTGGCGTTATATGGGAAGGCCTATGTTCAGCAGTGACGTCTTCTGGTTGTAAATATGAAACTAGCATTGCAAAGTCACGAGCAGCGCCTAATTTAACTGTTTTGCATTTTATGAAAGCCCTAACTAGCGCACCTCAGCTCACGCTTGCTCGTTTTCAGACTTTCACAATAAACTGAGAGTGGAGCATAATATTTTTACATTTTACGTTTCTTGTTTTAAACTTTAGTAAGCCTACTCCAGTTGAATTGTTTTTATTCTCCTTCTGTACCGTAATTATCGTTTATTACCTTCTGGGAGTACAGTATACCGAAAGTTTTATATTATACCACAGATTACATATGACTTGATTTGTCTTAGGGTGTATATACTGATTGCGTATATAGACCGCCCATTGTAACCTACTCATTAGTTATTTCCTGTTTTTTTATTTGTTACTTTGGTGTCAATAAAGACTTTATCTATCTATCTATACTACTTACTAGATGGTAAACGAGACGCACTTAATTTTTTTAAAATTATTATCTTCAAGCATCAATCTACTGTAATACTACTATCTAGTTATTATGTTATGTTGAAAATAGAGCTTAAATACATGTTAATGAAATTGTTAATGTAAAGAAAACATTTACGAAGGTGATCCCGTTCGATATTCAAAATTTTCCTTTATGTTAATAATTATTTTGTGGATTACTATAGGCAATACAGCTTATATAATATTATTTATATCATATCACACAATACACACATAATATGTGTGTATTGTGATACAGCCGCAAGACGTTCACTATTGAACATAATTAGTAAACCGGATAATTAGTGATCCCGTTCGATATTCAAAATTTTCCTTTATGTTAATAATTAATTTGTGGATTACTATAGGCAATACAGCTTATATAATATTATTTATATCATATCACACAATACACACATAATATGTGTGTATTGTGATACAGCCGCAAGACGTTCACTGTTGAACATAATTAGTAAACCGGATAATTAGTGATCCCGTTCGATATTCAAAATTTTCCTTTATGTTAATAATTAATTTGTGGATTACTATAGGCAATACAGCTTATATAATATTATTTATATCATATCACACAATACACACATAATATGTGTGTATTGTGATACAGCCGCAAGACGTTCACTGTTGAACATAATTAGTAAACCGGATAATTAGTGATCCCGTTCGATATTCAAAATTTTCCTTTATGTTAATAATTAATTTGTGGATTACTATAGGCAATACAGCTTATATAATATTATTTATATCATATCACACAATACACACATAATATGTGTGTATTGTGATACAGCCGCAAGACGTTCACTGTTGAACATAATTAGTAAACCGGATAATTAGTGATCCCGTTCGATATTCAAAATTTTCCTTTATGTTAATAATTAATTTGTGGATTACTATAGGCAATACAGCTTATATAATATTATTTATATTATATCACACAATACACACATAATATGTGTGTATTGTGATAGAGCCGCAAGACGTTCACTGTTGAACATAATTAGTAAACCGGATAATTCCGTCACAACAGCTGCGTTGTGTCGGAATAATCCATCCCACCCATATGATAGTCATTCCCATTAAAATTGAAGGGGTGAGAACAAAAAGGGTTTAACTGATTTTTTTCACAAAATGACTTATGGGTATCGTTGGATTCAGCGTGAAATGATCTTCAATAATACATTCTTAAAATACCGAAATGAGGCTTAAATCTCGAGATTTTGAGTCTAAAAATGGTTTATCTGTCACTGGAATACAGTTCGCTTAGCATAAAAACACTATTATGTTTATTATATTATATTATATTTTTACAGTAATTGTATGAATTAGTACTATATTTAAATTTTAAAATAGAATCAAAACATTTTAAGCAACTGAAACTTACATAAACCTTTTCTATTACCTTATAAGCACTCTACATTAAAATGACGCCGTTGAAGTTTAAAGTAAATTTTCTCGAAACTATCAATTTGACAGTTAAACCCTTTTTATTCTCAACCCTTCAATTATGATTGTAGTATACCGTTGTGTTAGGGGGTGCTGGGCTGCAAAGCTTGTGGCTTTGTTGATGGGTCATGACAGCCGCATTTGTGTCGATGGTCATTTTTTTTAACGGACACTTGTTTTAGTCTTTTTTTAAGAATATAAATCAATTATTGACATTAGTATTTTACAATTATTTATATAGCGAATCTATAGACTCCTGAACTAGTGTTGACTTTGTTTCAGGAGTGCGGTGTGTGTTTTATAATTTCATTTTTCTGTGTACACATAGTCTAAGGTCCGTATTACAGAACGATGCTAAGTCATCGATCGGTGCTCAAGCAGAGATTTCATTCACTAATTGATCACTTTATGAATGAAATCTCTGCTTGAACATCGATCGATGACTGAGCATCGTTCTGTAATACGGACTTTAAAGTAACATCATTGATTGCAATTTGTTTTGTGTACCTGTATAAAATAAACATACAAAAATTCCTTCACAAAACACACCTTTTATATATTTAAATAAATATATGTACGATATCTGTTAAATAAAATTGATAGTTTAATATTGGTATTACGTATAATATAATAGTCTAACTCCCGATGCAGATAGGAAGAAGAGGAGAAATTAGATATTATAATTTTATGTGTATATCTGTGTTCTATGGCATGGTTGCACTAATTTAAATTTTCTTCTGTTAAAATAGTGACTAAGCTTGAGAATGTTCATAGCTATAAGCCCTTTACTGGTGGTAATCTTGTATTATAAATCTTGGATTAAGATTTTGCTTCAGATGCAAGAGTTAAAGATGAAAATATACAAAGTTGAATTCTTGTAAAAATAAACGCGAAATTCAAAAGCTTAAACTACACAAAACCGTCATCAACGACTTGGATTCGATATTTCAGCCAGTTTGTAATATTACTTCGCACCATGCAAACCTGCTTTTAACTGCCCGAGTAGACGTCCACGAAATCTATTTGACAAATAATCAATCGGAAGTTTGACAGGCTGCGCCGGGGGAAGCTGGGGG
Source organism: Ennomos fuscantarius (assembly GCA_905220475.3). Lineage (NCBI taxonomy): Eukaryota > Metazoa > Arthropoda > Insecta > Lepidoptera > Geometridae > Ennomos > Ennomos fuscantarius. The sequence goes on along the minus strand of HG992037.1, from coordinate 6,590,324 downwards.
AAGCACGTAGGTTCGTTATCGCGTTCGGGATGCAACGCCCGCGTCCCCATGCACCTTGCAGCTGTACCCGGAATTTAGACGTGGATGTAAGAAAGGAAATCTCATATGCAGTAAAAAAAAATAATAATGATAGTAATTAATGTAATAAAGATGTTGTATTCCTATCGTATCTACATATTTCCGTTTAAGTACCTCATCTTATAGTAAATCAATATATGTTTAAAATTGTGACACGTATGCCCAGCTGCTTCAGCCCTACCAATAATTCATGTCAAATCATATTCCCAATTCTATACATTGGATGGAGAAACAAAATATTCCACTGCTTGGCAGCTGTGCGATGAACGTAGAAAAAATTACCATTTGAAATCGTATTTATTTCATTGCTCTATAAAACTGGTAGACTTTCTTAAAATTTGTAGGCATCTAACATGGCTAACCTACCTTGAGCAGTGAGTTAGATTTACAATTTACCTTAGCATTGCATAGCCTTATATATGATAGAAATGATCACAATTTTTGTGTAGTTTCTAATCTGTATAACCGAACTATTCCAAAAACTCATCACGTTTTAGTAGTTTCAGGAGCCGTCCGAGAATATCAGGACGTATTCGATGCAGCACCTGTTCCACGGTTCCTAACTTTGCTCCACAAGTTTGCTTAAAGTATTACGAAATTTGAAGCGGACGCCGCGTCCCAACTTGTCCCGCACATTATGTTTGTAAGCTTGATGAAATCGACGTCCCCTCAAAGTTTCCACCTCGTTATTCTCTAGCAAAAATGATATTCAACCATTTTTCGGCGTACAATAGAAATTCCGACTCCAACTCCGAGCAAACTCACTTCTATCCTACGCAAAACTTGAACCGCGAGGCTGAGATGTTTCACCAAGAAAATATGGGATACTATTTCAGGAGCGCTACTTAAACTCGCAAAAACTCAAAAGTTGTTTTAGAATTTGCTTCTTTTCACCCAAGAAACTACCACGGATGATCACTTAATTTTCACTCTAAATTCATCGTTTCCTGCTTTACGGCGGTATAACAATTAAAATTGATGATTTTGGTTGTTGCTGCAGAATTAAACGAGAAAGCTATCTGATAACGAATTCCGTATTAATTTCGGTTCGCTTAATTTACGTAACGTGTCCAATTTGAATTATAAAGACAAAAGTTTTATTGGTATTTTGGATGTTCGTGTATACGTGCAGCGTATTTAAACAATAGATAAAAGCGTGTGCGTAATCAATACGGATGATTTGATTATTCTCGTGTAGCGTCGTCCAATTTAAAATAACAAGCTGCAGTAGATGTGCATATGGGCATAATAGAGGAAGGGGTACGTGTCATCGGCTTTTGCGAGCTAATCGCAGTGGGACGGTTGATTGCATGGGCGGTGTTATCTTTTTTGCGAGAAGCATCGGAAAACTGGCTTCATTGAACAAAGCAACTATCGCTGAGCCGGGATTATTGACTCAATTTAATTTGAGCGGAATAAGCTTTTCGATGCCGCTCTAATGAAGGAAGGAACTGGCAAGCTGTGATTGGACGCACTTTTATGACTTTATATTAGAATTTATCTGAGAAACTAGTTACAGATTATTTTGTAAAAAAAATTGAATTACGAACTTGATTCGAATCCGCTCCCCTATGCCATGTTGACCACGTCGGTTGGGATGTTACTCAAAAATCTCTCATTGGATGGCGCTACCAAGCCTTTAAGTTATTCGAAAAAGGTAAAGGATAAATTTGGACATGAGATCACTTGGCACGGTAGCTTAATGTCCCGGCTATAGGGACGGATGGATGCGTGTTCAAATCCGTTCTTGATTTTTTTCTTACAATTTTCTAGATTACGCTATCCGCTACGCAAGTATTTGGGCACAGGAAAAAAGCGCTAATACTTGTGGGACCATGTTCCTCGTAGTTCCCTAGACACAGGGAATCCTAGTTAAGGTCCAGGATCTATATATGTGATCGTTGGGCATTATTATTATTATTATTTAATTTCGGTTTTACTCACAAAAATATGAAGTTCATATCTATGTACGAGTACAATGAGTTAGTTTCATGATCTGAATTTTATAAATACTGTTAAATACATTTTCAAATCGTGTAATCCATTGAGTTGTTATTGAGCATGTCTCCCGCATAATATTAGTTAGCTCAAATAAAAATTCCACTCAACGTATACGAAACATAATTTTCTAGTCAATGTTTTATTTATTTTGTCACTCTGACTAATGAACGGTTGTAACAAAATAATTGTTTGTATACATAATGAAACTTTGTTCATATTCATATTAATTGCTATTTTAGTAAAAAGAAATTAAAGTAGTCATATAAAAATCATGCTTTTAAATCTTATTGAAATAATGTAACATTTGTGGACATTTCACACAGCGCCATCTAGCCCCAAACTAAGCAAAGCTTGTACTATGGGTACCATATAACCGTAGGAATAATTATATACTTTATGTTTGTAAATACATACATAGAATACGATATAATACCCCAACATAGAACAAACATCGATGTTCATCACACAAATGTTTATCCTGAGTGAAAATCGAACCCACAAACCACAGATCAGATGGCAGGGTTAATACCAAGTGAATGGGGTCAGTCTGGCAAATCTTTTGCGACCATGGTTCATAGTTCAATCTATATTATAAAAATCCTAATTTAATAATTCAGTTTAAATCATAATTTTTGTAGTAAACATCAAACCATCAAACGTAAAATTTGGTCACATGGTAAGAAACGGGGAGGAACCACCCTCTGAACATGACACTGCCAAAAATCTGACGACTTTTTTATTGCATCACTCAATCATATTACATCACTATCTCATAGTCAGGCCGTTCGAAAAGCGGTTAAGATAACCGAGGTTTAAAAAAAATTACGTTCCGTTACCGCGGTCGCCTTCAATAAATCATGAGTGCCACCCCGCACGCCCTCTGTCAGCGTTCCGCGGCAACTCGCAAAAACACCCCCGAAATGTCTGAAAACCGGACCCACCCTTGTAATCGCCAGATAATGGGCGCAGATTGAAAAATCATCCCTTCTGACGGTAAGGGGTATCGCACACAATTACTCATCTGGTTATTTGATAGTTTACTATAAATGAGAATAATAAAACACTTTTGCTTTTTACCATCTTAATCTAGATATGGTGGTTAAACCTTGTATATTTAGTCATCAATAATATTATGAGTAATGTTATTACTAGACTGTCCTGATGTCTCAGGGTGACGTGCGTAGTGCAGTGTCACTTAAAATTATATATATGGTCAAGATATGGGACAGTGTCGCTTAACATGCGGTAAACAACAAACTCATCATGTCATTCGTGAACATTAAAAAAATAACGCTTATGGTGATAAACACACTAATATTATAAAGGCGAAAGTTTGTATGTGTGTTTGTGTGTATGTGTGTATCTTTGTTACTCCTTCACGTTCAAACGGTTGAATGCTTTGTATGAAATTCGGTACCAACGTAGCTTATACACTGGATAAACATATAGGCTACATTTTAGCCCGGAAAATTTAACTTTTTCTGTGAGATGAGCAAATAAATAAAATACTTTTTATCCGCGAGTGACACCGCGCGCAACTAGTCACTTATAAAACACTCAATATAATTAAAAGGTAATACATCTACTAATTTGTAATTCAAGTTAAATTAGGTCTTTTTGCAAGCCCCTTACGGACATATCTTTCCACCGATGTAAATACTCCGCCGTATCTACCGTAAACTCTATTGAAAGTTTACAAGGACTTATTGGGAAAGCTGATAACTAATGTGGGAAACTTTGGGTTAGTTTTAATTTATACCACGCTCACAAACATTTTAATAATGATAATACCATCCTTAAATATTTGTTAGTAGGTCTACAAGATCCACCTGCATTAAAGTTTGACCATCTCTCTGGGACGTACCTAATGGCGTTGCAGTTTGGTACATCATAGAGGGATGAATTCGAACTTAAAAGCTGTCAAACTTTAATGAAGACGGGCAGTAGAGTCAAATGGTCTGTTATAAACAGAAATTCCATCAATATTTTTTTTTTATATTAGTGAATGAAGTGACGAGCAAGTCATTCGCCTGATGTTAAGCGATACGGCTGCCCATGACATAACAATGTCATTCGGAACTCCAGAATATAAAGTTTTGCGTGACACTGCACTGCGCACAACATCCCGAGAGATCAGCACAGTCCAGTAATAAGATTACTTGACTGTGAGATCAGGTCAAAAAGTCTCATTTGCCCAGTAATTTCACTAGCTACAGTGCCTTTCAAACCGGAACACAGTAGTGTTTACACACTACTGCTTGGGGCAGAATAACTGGCAAAGCGGTGGTACCTACCTGGACGAACTTTGCAGAAAAGTCCTACCACCTAGTAAAATCTAGGTGAAAATAGAAAATTATAACAAAAGGCAATCGAATAAATGATTTTAACCTACAGGAAACTAATTATAATTGTGGTTTGAAATAACAAATTTACACGCTCCCTTTTCTATATTTCGGCCACATATTTTTGTTAAAATAAAGTAGAAACTAAATAAACCTGACATTCATGTGTCTAGACGTACTTCCGAGAGTAGATCAGGGTGCTTTATGGGTTTCCCAACGTGGTTATAAAGGTTCCTTTATTGTCCGTCTGATTGTCTTTTAAATTAAAACTCATGTAAGTCTTTGTGTAGTGGTTGAGCAGGTCGGCTCACGGAGGCGGTGGGTTTGATTCCCGCGGCTGAACATGTATTTATGCACAGAAAAAAGCGCAAGCGAGTTCAGGATCTATGTATGTGATCGTTAGGCATTATTTATTTATTTTTAAAATTGATATTTCCCACTTCAATATTCTAATAAAAATCAAGTTTATGCAATAAAAAGATGCGGTAACCCTAATATCTGCCCTGAGTGGTCAGAGGCATGGATGCCTCCCTACATTCGTACGTAATTTGTCAATGAATCCGTACGGTTTTACATTGAATGTTATTAATGGTAGTCATCTGTGAAGGCCTCGGGTCGCCGGTAATGTTTAGTGTGATTTCATTATAAATGGATGTAACAAAACGCTGGTATCCGGTAAGGGAGTCAATAAATCAATGATTAATTAGGTCATTGTAAAAACAGCTACAGTGAGCTTTTAAAATATTGTATTTTGAGTAGGTACGGAACGTAAAAGTTTAGCGGGTAAAAATATAAGTATGGGATATAAATATCAGCTGTTTTTGCAGGCACTACATTTAATAATATAAATTTTCGTAACAGATTTTAAATAAATAAATATTTGAGGACCTTTTACACAGTGCACTCTAGCCCTCAATCAAGCAAAGCTTGTACCAGATAACTAAAACAATACTAAACTTATATACTTCATTAAATCACTTAATTAAACAAGCAAAGGTCTCACATCCAAATGATATTTGAAATCAGTGTAATAATAATTATTTATTCATAGTTTAATATTCTCAAACCCACAATTCATTCGTTTTTCTGAGCTGATATGTTTCTTTACATTGATTTTAAACTGAATTATAACTATTTAATCGATTATTTATTCACCTAATGTGTATGAATTATGAACACCGCGGTACGGTATTTGAGCAGTGCTTACACAAGCTGGGCGATTACGTAACTTGATTGCAACCTATAGAAACCCATATTGGTATGGATTTGACAGTATGTATTCGCAGTTTATGTGTATAGGTAGTATTGAAATTTATTCTGTTGCATTGCAATCAAAGTTTTGTGATCACTCCCCTGGTGTAGCGCCAAAAAATGCTCTCATATTAACATACTAATGAGAACTTGGAGTCTTCAAATCGAGAGTGAACAGGTATCCTCTAGGCAAGCGTGTTACATCCTAGACCGCATCGTTACTTACCATCAGGTGCGATAGTGGTCAAACGCAAGACTATAAAACAACAATAAAAAACAAAAAAAAACTTTCCTTGGCATAAGCGGCACATGTGCTTTGTAAAGATGTACACAATACAGGTAATATGGCCATTTCGCCATTTACTAAAGATGGAGCTTGACTTAAAAAGTCACAAGTAATCTTCCCCAGTTGATTCAACAAATTCCATTCTATTTTCCACGCACTTCCTTTGTTCTTTGCATTATTTACTACAAACATAAGTTTCTATAGCTAATACAGCAGTGTACATACATATTGACCACACGAGACAAATTCGCCTATAGATACTCTTTATATCTATGTTATACAGCTCACCCATAATACCTGAGCATCCGGCGGCCTATCATCTGTCAAGCTTCTCGCAGACAGCGATCAAATTGGGGATCGGGGCTTATTGCCGTTTGATAATGCCCCGCTTAACTCAAACGTGTGTGAAGGCATCAATGAGAATGAGAATTTTCTGCTGTAATGGTTCGCATTGATTAACCTGGTCTATTGTTTATAGAACTTTGAGTCCGCGAAAAGAAAAGTTTAATTGTGGACGAAGTAATAACTCTTCTCTTGAAAAAGCGCTTAACCAATGAAAAGTAAACCTATACATATAAAATTAAAAGTCCTGATTAACTTATGTATCAACGCACAGCCTAAGCCGCTGATCCTAGAGACTTGAAATTGGGAGGGTGTGTTATTTGTAAAGTTTAAATATCAACTAAGAAAGGGTTTTCCGAAATTCCACCCCTAAGAGTGTGAAATGGGTGGTTGAATTATATATTTAAAAAATCTTCTTCGTTTCCGCGGGCTAAATCTATTAAAATAAATAAATATTGGTGGACATTCCACACAGCGCCATCTAGCCCCAAACTAAGCAAAGCTGGAAATGGAAAAATGGAAAATGGAAATGGAACCAGATAACTGATACAATACGAAGATAATTTTTCTGTAAATAAATACATAGAATACAATATAAACACTCAGACACAGAACAAACATTAATGTTGATCACACAAATGTTTGTCCTGTGTGGGGACAGAACCCACAACCTGCAGTTCAGAAGGCAGCTGAGCTGTCGGCCCAGTCAAACTCAACAAAAGTTTTGTGACGTGATCGTTCATTGATCAAACACTTTCTCGAGAGAAGAGATATGATGTCCATTTCTAGAGCTCATGTTATCCGTGGTAGAAAGAAGAGATGACTTTTTGGCAAGATCAAAACAAGCACATTACTCAGAGGCGGCGGGTTCGATTCCCACGGCTGGACAAGTATTTTTGCTCAGAAAAAAAAGCGCAAATACTTGTTCCGAGTCTGGGTGTTGTGGAACCATGGTCCTAGTAGGTCCTGGGTCCCTAGACAAAAACCTAGGGAACCCTTGTTAGGGTCCAAGACCTATGTATGTGATCGTTGGGCGTTATTATTATTATTGTTATTAAGCACAAGGCAATTGCTGACTCACGTAGAAAGAAACCTTGCAAATCAACTTCAAACGGTTTCGATAACAATAGCAACGACCGCCATGTTATGACCAGAGCTTTAGATTCTCATTTCAATTCCAGCTCCTTTCAGCTTTGGACTGCATCGTCCAACCGTGAAATATGTCTGCGACCTCTTTCTGTCCACATTGAAGCTGTGTAGATATGATTATAAGTAACATTTGTTAATTTTAACTCGTGCGTGTACGGATTACTCTGGCGGCATTGAGTTGCGTTTTTTGATAATTATATAAATTTTTTTTATGCATATAATTTAATCATTAATATCTTTTACGTTCATTTGTTTATTTCTAGCTCACGGTATAAGTCCACGGAATATGGAAATACCTAGCTTTTTCTGTTCCGTAGCATAATAGTTGCATAAAAATTATCAGTTATTCAAATTTGCGTATTCATCTATGTATCGATCAAAATATACAGCATAACATGTTGATACTATAGATACAAATACAGGAAGAATCTAGAAAAACAATATAATGTGGACTGTGTATATTTTACTGTAGGATTTCGGAAAACACTGTACCATATACAATACATTATTGAACACCAACTAATACAATAACAATGCACCCTAAAAAACTTACAAAGAATGGTAGAACAAATACTGACCCGTTAGCTCAGTTAGTTCTGAACTGCAGGTTGTGGGTTCGATTCCCACCCGGGACAAACATTTGTTTTATGAACATCCATGTTTGTTCTGTGTTTGTGGAATATTGTATTCCATATATGTATTTACAAACAAAATGTATATAAGTATTCTATCAGTTATCTGGTTCCCGTAGTACAAGCTTTGCTTAGTTTGGGGCTAGATGACGCTGTGTGAAATGTCCACACATATTCATTTTAAAAAAGGGCAGTTTTTTTACTATAAGCGATTTCTCCAAGGCTACAGGACAGGAGTTAAAGAATCAAAACCGCGGTTGGTGTTGCTACAATTTACAAAAAACAACAATGGATAACATAGTTATAATTACTTCAAATATAACAATAAACATCAAATTGTATTAAATAAACATAAATAGACAAATACACAGAGGAAAAGCAAACCAGTCCGAAATCGATGGTCTCAAAGTTGTATCTCAAACACGGCCTGAACGGCAAATGTGACCTGAATTAATATTTGACCGTCGTGTTTGTCCTGCAACTTGTGCCTTCATTTGGCTTCTGCGGTCACTTTACATACGGTAATTTTCTATGAACTCTAATTTAGAGAATTAGTAGTCTGACCCGTCTTTAGCATATTTAATTTACAACACGCGGGAATTTAAGCTTTTGAATTCATTTCTATGTATCCAATTTGACCGAGGTTTGAATGGAAATAAAATATGTATTCCTTTTTATCAATGTGACATTTTTAAACCATATAAGTAATTTTATAATTCAAATAATAATAACAGACTTATTATATAAATACTTATATAACTCTCTTACTTATTATATAAATACTTGTACAAGGTGGAATTTAATTCGTTCTTTTCCTTTAATGTATGTATTCAGTCCATGCTATAGAATACTCCCATATAACTAAATAAAAAAAGTACTTATGAAATAAAACTTAAATCTAGGTATTATCAAATTTGAATTCTAAATAAAAGCCTTGTGACTTTGAACAAAGCAGGTGTTGTATTGCCTACGAATCATTTACAAAAAACTTGCTGGTTCCCGCGCTGTGTGTACCGTTAAATAGACGTTTCGGCTATCATGCAGTTATTTTAAGAGGCACTAAATACTAAAACAAAATCTTTTTTTTAAATTGGACCTTGTACTAATTTGATTAAATATCTACTCGGTTCAGTTTTTATATTTTGTTGCTCCATTTTTACGATATTTATGTTTATTTCCACAACACATAACTATTCCACTATTCCACAACAATAAACAGAAATATCAATTTTCTTACGTCCTGATTCTCGCAAGCCTCTCAGATTCTCCTATAATGTAATGTCATGTAATGTAGTGTGGTGTCCTGAGTAAATGTTTTCTTTCTTACTTTCATTCTTAAATTTCGTTTAATTATTGAATTTCGGTTAATTTAAAAGTTTAAAGGTACCAAGTTTATGTTGAAATTTTATGAACGCTGTCTCATTTGTTATCGGTCCAAAGCCCACACCTGCCAGTAACCTCCCCGTTTTATTTAAAGAATAAACATAGGTGTTCATCGGGAGTCAGGAGCACGAAGCACTCAAGCGTCGGCATTAAATATTTCATTTTAGAGAAGTTTTTATTACAGTCGCCGAACGTGGCCGCGATAAACGGAGGGGACGTGACTAGAGAATCTTGCTTAGATCGGCGTGTAGCGTACACCTAGTTATCATGGAGTTAGATCCACGTTACTGGATATGCTTATAGCTTCTTTGTATCGTAGGCAGGCTTTCACTAGGTGGTAGGACTTTTCTGCAAAGTTTGTCTAGGTAAGTACCACCGCTTTGCCAGTTATTCTGCCGCCAAGCAAGAACTACTGTGTTCCGGTTTGAAGGGCACTGTAGTTAGTGAAATTACTGGGTAATTGAGATTTTATCATCTAATCTCACAGTCAAGTAATATTATTACCAGACTGTGCTGATGTCTCAGGATGATGTGCGCAGTGTGTCATGCGAAATTTTATATTTGGAGTTCCGAGTGACACTGTTCTGTTATGTGCGGCCGTGTCGCTTAACATCAGGTGAACGACTAGCTCGTCACATCATTCACCAACATAAAAAAGGCATAAATGGTCACCCCTGGGGTTAGAAATTTTAGGCTGCTTATGGCTTGGCTTATCGACTACTGTCTGAAGATAACAGCCAGGCGCGGCGACTTCTAATTATAATTCTAATTCTATATGGGGGGTAAGGCCTGCACTGACGACCCAGCATCTGCTGGTAGGTGGAAATGCACTATATACCCAAGCTAGCCCAGCTCCTTCATGTAGCGGAGCACTGCCCTGGGTCGCTGACACAACTGTCCCAATGATTTTGCATTTGATGGCATGAGTGGTTTGGAGACCGATTGCCGTCGACCCCGTGGTCTTTCTTTTTGTTCGTTTAGTAGATGAGCTGTTTCTCTTGTCTCTTCTGTGGCTGGGCATCGCTACGTTAAGCGGTGGCTAAACAAGCCATCCAAAGCACGGTAGCGCTCCGTTGTAAATAACACTCGGCTAATATCAGGTAAGAACGACTAGTCCACATTCGTTATAAGTGCTTATAGCCGGCTCTATGATTTGTGGTGAGTTAGGAGTCATTGGTTTAAACTGTGTTCTGCCCTGTTGGGCACGGCGGTGGTCGGCCGAGTGTGGTTTTAATTCATTAGGCGCAGATTATTATGAAAGCTAAATATATTTGAACATACCAAAGAGCTGCACAAAAAACTAATTGTCGATTTTGCCATGAATTTCCGTAACGACTACAAATTATAAAATAAAAATGGCCGAAACGATGTCACTGACAGCTATCACACATTTTGATACGGATTATACGTATCATCAGGCACACTACGGAACAGCGGATTGACATTCGCAAAATGACATGCATTACTACAAAAACAATACGTATAATTACACATAATTATGGAATATGACGCAAAATGGGTACTTTACAGTAAGTAAATTTGTTAGTAAGAAGAATAATAATAATCATAACATCCAACGATCACACACATAGATCCTGGACCCTAACTATAGGATTCCCTGTGTTTAGGGACCTAAGAACTACGAGGACCATGGTCTCACTACGCCCAGACTCAGAACAAGTAATTGCGTTTTTTTCTCTGCACAAAAACTTGTCCTGTCGCGGGAATCGAACCCACCGCCTCCGGGTTATGAGCCGACCTGCTCAACCGCCATACCACAGAGGCGGTCAAACAATAGCACTTAATTATAATACATACAAACTTTAAGCTTTAAATAAAAGAAAGGACCACGTTTTCTACTAAAACAGACGTTTCAAAGCTACCAAAACAAGATGTTGCTGGTTATTCCAGCTATCTATGAATCAAAGCGCTTATCGAGCTACCCCTGCAGACCAAACTTTGTCTAATACACTCTGCAACGCACATAATCCACTGCAGCGTCTAACTATAACTAAGATTCTCTTTAAACCCCGGAATAAAATCCAAATTGAACTAGATAAATTAAGACTAAGTGGTTCTCATTTATTTTGACCACTTAAAATACATAGTGTAAGAATGTTGCTGCATGTGGTCTCCTCATAAAAGATACGTTTTACTGTTGCCCCGTAAACCATGATTGCGAATAAGAACAATAAAGATAACATGGTGCTGTGTAAGCGTGACTAAGCAAAATGTTAAGCTTAGTAAAGTGTAACATAATAAATGTTAAGTACTTTTAATAAAAGGTACCGCGACAGTTGTTTGTTTTAAATGCTATACTTTGTTATCTTAAAAAAAATTGATATAAATAAAAAAGGTTTAGACCGCCTTGGCGTTGTCACATTATATCAGTTGAGCCCGCCAGATAATGGATAATATATTATAAATCTATGTACATAAAAATGAATCTCTATTTCCCCTGTTCATCGAATCACGCGTGAACAGATGATATAAATGTAATTACATTTATTAGCGAAAATGTTCCATCTGTTTGATGGGAGAAAGTTCTTAAAATATAAAAAATTAAGAAAGTTGAGCGGAAAATTTGAAAATTTTCACCACGTGGATAAAACCGCGGGGCGTAGCTATAGTTGTAGTTGTAATCAAATGCTTAAATTCAATTAGGAACTCTAGGAACAATAAAAAATCCTAGTTGTACTCACATTCATTTGTAAAATAAAATTGTATTAATTATATTTTTGTATTTTATTAAATATAACAAAACACAACGAAACGACCAATGGTACAAGCTTGTAGCCGACTCCACGCAGTTTCTTTCTCTCTCAGTTTTGTATTTCTATTAAATGCCTTTCGTGGCTAGCGACGCGTCGCTTGAAGGCATTTCATAGAGAAACAGAAACAGCAATGTCGCGGCGACACGTCGCTTGCTGCCACGTAGTCTACGACCTTGTAGAGGTACCTTTAATAAACAAAAAAACCCTTTTCATACATGTGTTAACGTTACAATTTTGGAATTCATTATTTTGTTGTTTTTGTTTAGAATACCTTTTTTAATACTCTGCTAATATTATGATCTACTCAAACATGATACTAATAAGTAATTTACATTCAACTTAATCTTCTAAACACCTAATTATCTAAGAATGTGTCCAATAACACTTTTCTTATTGTCTCTATTAAGGTGAAGACATTTGGTTCTTGTGTTCTTTTTAGGTAGGTACTTGCTCTGCACTACATTAAGTTAGACTTGCACTAAATTAAGTTAGCACTTAATACACACTACAATAACTCGAATGGTTTTGTTCTTTTCAATCTTTTAGCTATATCCATGTGATCGAGCAGCTGGATTGCTTCAACGTTCACGTGAAGGTGAAGTCAGTGATGATGACTTTTTGCGTACTTCTGGATGACTTTGGTGGCGACCTCTATAATTAAGATCACGACGGAGGTCATCATACAACTTCGTCACTTACCATCAGGTGAGTTGTTGTCAAGCGCATGCCCATTTAACCATAAAAAAAATCATTTCGTATTTACGAAATGATTTTTTTACAATTTCCTTTTAAATTTAAGGTGCATTTACAATTTCATTCAGTACCTTGTTCTGAAAACATTAAGCTAGTAGTTGATGTTTAATGACACGGATGCCTATATCAATTGCAATGTCAGTGTTATTGTGAATTTATTTAAATGTCTATATAAATATTTTAAAAATATACTAAGGTCCGTATTACAGAACGATGCTCAGTCATCGATCGGTGCTCCAGCAGAGATTTCATTCATAAAGTGATAAATTAGTGAATGGAATCTCTGCTTGAGCAGCGATCAATTACTGAGCATCGTTCTGTAATACGGACCTAAGTAAGCCATTGAAGTCTGCATTTACCAAACGCTCAAAGTTACTGCAAAATATTTTATGTGTTCTAAAACTTACTTCCTCATATGAAGATTTAACAAAAATATTTCCAAGTCTCATTACACACTCCGGTTTTACTACCATCGCTGGCCATGACAGGTTTACGAGGCAGAAATACGAAACACTGGGGAGGAATGGCACAGGCTTTAATAACTTCACTCTATATTAGACTAAAGTGAAGCCGGATTAAAGTCTTATATTAAAACTTCAATTTCCTTAGCCGGCTTGGCATTTGAAGACAAAAGTCACTGCTTTATGAAGACAACCTTGATCTTTGTGTCCATTTTTATAATATTTATTTCTTCCTTTTCATTAAATCTTCTACTATACTATACTATACTAGCAATGTGCGGTAGTTCTTTTTACATACTAAATGACACAAATATCATAAAAGAAAGAAAATATAAATAAAACAAGACAAAATTACCTATTATTCGAAATTTAGATGGTTGTATTTTTTTTTTCTAGTTGGCAACACTGACTGACGCTTGATTGGAAGGGCACATGGTCAAACAGTTTTGGAAGTAAAATGATCACTCTTTTAGTCTTTGTTTTACTAGTAAAAACCTATACGGTCTGCATTGAAGAATGAAAAATAAACACAAGTTTCGAAATGGTTTTATTTGCAATAATCAGGTGATCACGGAATTTGGATTGCAATGCAACATATGAAATTTCATCCCTGATTTGAAAATTGTATTGAATTTGTTGCTATCAAGTTCCGTGATCGCCTAGCAGGTATCAGGATCATGAAACTTTGATTGCAATGAAACAGAAGAAATTTCCATACTAACTATGCACATAAACTGCTTATTCAAACTGTCAAAACCATACAAAATTGTGTTTCTATCAGCTGCAATCGTGTAACGTGATCGCCCAGCTGGTATACTGTATTAGGTATTACGTACTACTAATTTAACCACAACATAACAAACACAGCTAGGATCTCATTAATCAGTCCCATTATCGGTTGCTCAGAGGCACGTACCAATGTTGGTTTGGTTAGTTTGCTGCAACAACCCACTCACTGGTTTGTTGGGAAACGACTTGTTGACACAGTGGTTGTAGAAATATTGAAATAAACGGTAGAAAAAATGTTGAAACATAACTGATATGAGTTTAATTAAATACGTATATATATGAACTAAAACAAAATGCATGTCAATAAATTTAAAATCTTATTCTGTTTATTAATATTTGACAGCCTTTGTGGTATAGTAGTTTAGCAGATCGACTCCCGGAGACGTTTGATTCCCGCGGCAGGACAAGTAAAAAGCTCAAATACATGTTCTGAGTCTGGGTGCTGTAAGATGGTCTTTGTAATTCCTGGGTCTTTAGATACAGTCCTAGTTAGGATTCAGGATCTATGTATGTGATTGTTGGGCGTTATGCGCGAAATTAAGGCAGCAAAATTAGTATTTAAAATAAGGGTGCCTCAGCCTTTATATACCCATGTTATTTGTTTTCGAAATACGAAGTGAACAGACGACACTCAACTATCGACTATCCCACTTTGTTCACCCGTTTTGTAGTGAAAACTACAAACGAACACAGAAGCGCATGTTGAAACAAAAACCCTAATTAGTAAATAAAAATTGCTCACCATGTTATCTGATTACGAATTGACACTCAAATATTCCACTTTGTTCTCCTAAGTGATAATACTGAGCTGCACAAAGTGGAATAACTTCAAAGACCTTATCTTACTAATTTCTAAGAAAAACGGTCTACTTATTGTGTAACAATGCTATAGCTGTATAGGCACAAAATAATGTCGTACCTACAAAGCCGATGAATACGTGTGAATTTACTTTTATAAACAGAAGCTCCATTTTACGACAATATTTGATACCTGTAGATACTGATTTTATGACTGAAACATCTTCCTCCATTTGATATATCCATCCTTGTTCCTCACAGCCTATCACACAGTACATAGTTTTAATAGAATTATCCTGTAACCCGGGTACCTACCTAATTTGTTTGATAATACCGACACTGCCTATAGAGAGTAATGGTTTCGCTTGAACACTACGCCACTGCAGGTGCTATAAATGTAATTTATTATGCTGTATGGAAATATATATTTTATTATTAAAATAATGTTTTTTTTTTGATTGGGGAGTAAGCTTGCCAGGTGAATCCGTTCACCGAGTTGAAAGTTGTTGTTTAACGTATGTCTCCATTGTCAACATAACAATGTTTAAAATTAATTATGTTTTTTTTTTATGTTTTGGCTCCACACTTTTGTGTATTCAGCCAGTGTCAAGTAATTAATTAATTGTGTTATTATGTCCGGTAAAATGACAATTTACAATTTGTCAAGATGGTGACATTAACATTAAACAAAGAAAAAACAAAGTTACACCGGCCGATAGATGGAGCTAAACTAAAGAAGTTTTACTTTAGTCATGTGCTCTAAAGCACCCTCGTTTTTATTCCGAATAGGGTAACATTTAATTTTTATCGTCCCGTCCCATCCCTACGAGGAGACAAACTAAATTATTTCCTAGCTGTCCCCAAATTTAAATCAGGTAATGAATCGAGCTAAATCGACACTACAAAATATGTATTATTTCTTTCTATCGACTTTATTTGATGGTACAAGTGACACAACTTTGTATCATTAGTATAATGAAAGAACAATAAAGTTTTTTTTTTTTGGACATTTCACACAGCGCCATCTAGCCCCAAACTAAGCAAAGCTTGTACAATGGGAACCTGATAACTGATTCAATACTTAGATACTTTTAGTTTGTAAATACATACATAGAATACAATATGACACCCAGACACAGAACAAACACCTATGTTCATCACACAAATTTTTGTCCTGGGTGGGAATCGAACCCACAACCCACAGATCAGAAGGCAGGGTTACTACCAGCTGAGCTATCGGGCCAGTCAATTCCGAGTAATAATAGTAGTAATCAATGTAACCAATAATGAGTTAAAGACAGATTCTATTCGCCTTGACGGTGCGCGCGGCGGTGACACAAGAAAACGCATTCTACAATGCTGTTAGTTACTTAGATACGTATCATAAAAATTGTATATGCCAACATACGTACTTTTATTATTTTTGTTTTTATAGCTGGTATCCATTTTTATTAAGATTTTAACGAGATTAATAAAATATTGTCTGGGATAGTTAAGTCAATTAATATCTTGCTTCAGATAAATAAACATCTTTCTTCTTAATATATATAACTCTATGGTGACTGACTGACTGCTGACTGACATAGTGATCTTTCAACGCACACCCCAAACCACTGAACGGAACAGGCTGAAATTTGGCATGCAGGTAGATGTTATGATGTAGGCATCCGCTAAGAAAGGATTTTTCGAAATTCCACCCTTAAGAGGGTGAAATGGGTGGTTGAATTATTTTTCCATAGGCCACGCCGCGGGCGAAGCTGCGGGCAGGAGCTCGTTCCAAATAAAGCTAACATATTTTTCTATGTAATGTAACATTATACAGAAAATAAGTATTATAAAATGTTATTACAAATGTTTGCCCAAATTACTTGTCTGAGCCTGGGATTTGGGCGTTTATCTGCATAACATTAACTTGAACAAAATTAACAAAACCCCAAATCCCAAGTTAGTTACGGCCAAATATTTGCATTTTAATTTCTGTTAAATAAAGTGACCTGTTCTTATCGCGCTGTCGCATTTACGGCTAATTTAATTCACGATGACTGTTACCATTTTCCAGGTTGATTAAGTGACTAAAGCTTTAAACACAGATTATATCCAGGTTACTTCTACGTCTATAATTAAAGAGACTAGACTAGAGACTAGAAGGTACCACAGACACCTGGGTCCGTGCTTTTTTTTAAATTATTTTAAATTTATTAAAATACAATACAGGGTGGATAATACATCCAATGATAAAAACCTAAGTACTTATTTCTAATTGTGCATACACCACGATCAAACCAGCTTCCGCAAGCAGCACCCGTCCACGAGCTTGACGCATGTTCCAGCCATCGCCCTTTTTTATATATTAGGTCTTTACCTATGAAATTGCCGTTTTGTTTGAAAAAAGTTAAAGTATTTTTTTTTCGAACTTATTTATTTCTTTTATTCAAAGTAATCACCCCTGCAATCAATGCATCTTTGCCAACGCTGTGGCAGTTTATGGACCCCCTTCTTAAAAAAATCAGCAGGACGGGAGACAACAAACTCTTCAAAGGCGTTTTGTACTGCCTCTCGGGAATTGATTTTTTTTCCCGCTAAAAAGTTGTCCAAATTTTGGAAAAAGTAATAGTCGGTAGGCGCAAGATCTGGTGAGTATGGCGGATGAGGGAGAGCTTCCAAACCCAACTCATGCAGCTTAGAGACGGTCTGTTGTGCAGTATGGGGTCGCGCGTTGTCGTGAAGTAGCAGTGGAGACGACCGATTGACCAAAGCTGGTTGCAGACGTGCGAGTTTCGCCATCATTGTGGTCAGTTCTTCAATGTACACATCTGCAGTAATGCTCTCGCCGTTTTGTAAAAAGCTATGATGAATCACACCAGCACTAGACCACCAAACTGTGATCCTCACCTTTCTAGGGGTCATTTTTCGTTTTGCACATTGCTTTGGTACCGAACCAGGATCTAACCAACTTGCTGAGCGCTTTCGATTGTCAAAAAGAATCCATTTTTCGTCGCACGTAACAATTCGGTTCAAAATTTCTTCATATCTGTGCCTGTTAAGCAGCGCAAGGCAAGTCTTGACGCGTACGTTGCGCTGGCGATCGTTAAGTTCGTGGGGCACCCATCTATCAAGCTTTTTTATCTTGCCAATCTGTCGCAAATGGACCAATATTGTTTTGATGCTAACATCAAAAGCTGCTGCCAGCTCAGCTGTAGATTGAGATTCATCAGCTTCCACAATCGGCTTTAATTCATCATTGTTGACCAAAGTTTCCGGACGACCACGAGGTTCATTTATCAAGTCAAAATTCCCAGTACGGAACCGAGCAAACCAATAACGGGCTGTACGTTCGTTTGTACAGTTCTCTCCGTAAACGTCGTTGATGTTACGTGTCGTTTGTGCCGCGTTGGTGCCACGACGGAACTCATATTCCATACTTACACGAAATTTCAAAGTATCCATTATGAGGAAAAATGTTGAAATGTAATGAAAATACAACGCTAATCAATAAACAAAACACTTATATTGTAAATAAAATGTCATATTTTTAAAACAAAATTAATTTGAATTTAGAATTCATAGCCAATCAAAACTTTTTTTTGTTTGAAAAAGTCTGTACTGCAATACGGCAATTTCATAGGTAAAGACCTATTATTTTGGCCCCATACTTTTGTGTATTTAGCCAGTGTCAAGTAATTGATAATTTTTCGAGTTAAGTAATATATATGTATGTCAAGTCAAGTCAAGTCACAGTCCAAGTCATCAAGTCAAGTCATAGTCTAGTCAAAGTCATACTCCTAGTAAAGTGGTGGCCATTTTACCAGAAGCTTCTATGAAGTTTTGGAAACAACACGAAAAGAAACGTTTCACCATCATTATACCACTTTCCCATACTCATGCCTGTAATCCAGCACTTAACGAATAAAATGCCACCAATTTTATGCACTAACACTAAAAATAACACAAGTTTTGGAAAATAAAACAATGCGGCGACGCCATCTTTTTCGTTTTCCCGCCTAAAACCGCCATCGCCCGTCTCGATAATATTTGAGAGAAGAGGACGACCCGACACACGACACCGCCGTAAGAAGAAGCTTTTTACTGAGCGTGAATGCTCCGAGTGTACACACAATTTACATTCTAGTTTCAGGGTAAGCAACTCATTAGTGACATGTCTATTGTCTAAAGTGTTACAGATAGCTTTATTTAACGGGCTAATGCTGTAGTCTCTACCGACCTTTATAGCGTCACCAGGCGGGAGGGCAGGCGCTTAAGGCGCCCAGCCGTCGAAAGTGGGAGGCAACTAGCTCAAGGGCACCCCTGGGGTGCGAACCTCGGCTTGGGCCGTTGCCGAGATGAGAGGATCGAGACTACGTCCACTGGAAGAGTGGACCCTATTGAAAGTCGCGGCCGTTCTAGCTAACCTCCGGGGGGCACGTCGACTCGCCGGCGGAGCGTATTACAAATGGCAACGGTGACCCCTTCCCATTGGGAGGGCCACCCTGGTTTGCTATCTGTAGCATAAAAAATAGTACATGGTTTATTGTCTTGTTGATTAATAATTGAAATTATACCTGTATTAGTAAGATCATAGAGTTCATTTTTATTCCTTTTTTGTTATTGTAACGTCTTTTAAAAATACCTGCTTATTGAATCTACCATTTCATGTTTAATGTTAAGTTTGTGTTACAAGTTCTTTCAATCGTTTATAATATTATATTGATATTATTAATATTGAAATTAAAATTAATAGCAAGATTCACGAAAGTTGAAAGAAAATTCTACTATTCAAGTATTGTTACTGAAAGATATATATAAGAACCTATGACCGTTTAACGATATTACTATCGAATCTTCTTTCAATCCAGGTGATTTTTTCCTCCAATCTTGCTCGAGATCTGAGTACAGGTAAACGCCTATTACCGATTTGCCCTATATTTACGGATACAAAATTCGGCGACGAACCTCATCGTCAGCTCAGCAGGAATACACTAAGATATTCGGGACAGTATTGTAAAACAGAGTATCACAGTTCACAGTTTTTTGAAATAATTCAATGAGTGATTTTTAGTATGAAAATAGTTTCACCTGCCGCAATCTCTTTAGCATTGCAAATTTTTTTGTTAATTAATGACGTTACGAGCTAGTCGTTCACCTAATGTTAAGTGACATGGCCGCTCATAACATTTGCAGTGTCACTCAGAACTCTAATTTAAAGTTTCGCGTGACACTGCACTTCGCACGTCATTCTGGGACATCAGCACAGTCTTGTAATCTTATTACCAGTCACAGTCACAGCCCAGTAACCTTATTACTAGACTAAGATTTGATCATATTCCTTGCTCAGTAATTTCACCAGCTACAGTGTCCTTCAACCAACCGGAACACAGTAGTATTTGCACACTATTTCTTGGCGGCAGAATAACTAAGCAAGGCGGTGGTACCTACCTAGACAAACTTTGCAGAAAAATCCTACCACCTAGTAAACCTCGTACCATTACCGCCATTATCTGTGCTAGAGACCTGAGCAGATGCTCCGCTATTTTAAAGGGCTGGGTTGCAGTGCGTCTCCCTCTCGCCCCATCCGGGCGGCAGATGGATCACGGGGGTTTGCGTTCCACATACCTATGTGGAACGCAAACCCACTAAAGCCCCCCAAGCCATAAATAAATAAATAATACCCCCTGCCACCACCACTGTGGTGGCAAAGAAGCGTGAGAGCATTTCTCCCCCTCAAAAAAAAGGGTAGATAACAGCTAACAGGGAGGAATGCACAAAATACACTATTTGGGACGTCAGTGCAGGCTATATCATCCCCACTTAGAATTAGTCTCACCTGATGGAAAGTAACAACGCGGTCTGAGGTGAAATAATAATAACAATAATAACGCCCAACGATCACATACATAGATCCATAGACCCACAGACCCTAACTAGGATTTCCTGTGTCTAGGGACCCAAGAACTACGAGGACCATGGTCACACAACACCCAGACTCAGAATAAGCATTTGCGCTTTTTTTCTGTACTTAAATACTTATCCTGTCGCGGGAATCGAACCCGTTGCCTCCGGGCTATGCCGCCGACCTGCTCAACCACCACACCACAGAGGTGTCTAATACAACTATATAAGCTGGAAATACTTAGAAGATACTATTCACTCTTCTTGATGGCTTTTATAATATTACTTGACATGAAGATTACAGACGAAGAGTCTTCTACAGTATATACTTATCGGGAATCAATTGTATGGGAAAATTATTCCTTACCTTTACGTATTTGCTGCATTGCTCTGCTGCAGCCGAGGTGTGGCACCATCAAGCATTAAGCAACAACGCTTTGCTCCTACTTCTGCTCTGCTCTGATCAGTTCATCGAGCTTATCAGCTGACTTAAGACTTAAGTACTCTTTTATATAGAGCCTAATCTCTGTCGTATATTACTTTTTCAGTGTTCCAATTTTGCGCACGTCGGTACACAAAATTCGGGTGAAATAAGTGGCTCGCGCGGTTATCGAAAATTCTATGCGACGAGAAAACTCGAACACCGTGTATCAAACACGGAGCAAAATCTAAATATCAATGAATATAAATGTATTTTCGAATTGTGAGTAATTGGAATTCTAGTACAATTGGAAACGAAATGTGTATTGGATTATATGAGAACATTCGACGATGAAACAAAACACACCGTGGTATTGTTTAAATAGATAATAGATACCTATGTACAATGGACACGTGTTAGGTAGAAGATCACAATTCCGTGTTATTAAAATTTTTATTACATTGCTTTTTTCTTATCTTCACATTTTATTACTTCTGAACGAGTATCAGTTTTTAAATGTATAATTCTAAAACTAACAACTTTTTTTTTTTACTTCAAACTTGTCTAGCATTTGACCACGCTCTCGCCTGATGGGAAGTGACGATGCGATCGAAGGTGTACCATGCTAGCCAAGTAAATACCTATTCACTTTTCTCTTGAACACGCCCGGGTCATATTTCGCCGGAAACACAGACTGAACTGATTAACTGATTTAAAAATAGATTGTTGTTCTACTTTTTAGAAATTAAACTAAAAAAGCTAATTAAAAATAGCTAACATCACGTTAATTAAAAATTCATATGACTCCGAACAAATTTCAGACATATCGATATCCTTCTTCTGAGAGTTACTAGCGCAAGCCGCTTCGCGAACATCAGCCCGTAAATGTTCTTCTTATTCTTCGTCTTCTTCTTTTTCTTCTTCTTCTTCTTCTCCTTCTCGTGAAGGCAAGCCCTGATGCTAGAATTTTTAAGCCACCAAAGGCATCTTACTAGTTCTAATGACTATTGTGTTACGACAACAGTTGGGACCGACGGCTTAACGTCCCCGAAAGCATGGTAGCGCTAAGTTGTAAATACCACTATTTGTAGTGGTCACCCATCTAATTAACTTTAGCGATTGGCTAGAAACGGCTGTTGACTTTTTAATGTAGCAACCTCTTTATGAAACCAACTAACCATTAATAAACATACAACCCTATTGAGAATCATCTTCTTTAGAGTCCCTCAAATAAATATTTTCAAGGTAATAGAGATCACAATCACAACTCTATTCATTCGCAGTTGTTGGCTAAAAATAAGAGAATCCACAAACACGAGTTTTAGTGCAGTATTTTCCGCGTAAAATCTGTAATAGTGGATGGATGCTCTCAAAGGGTTTGCAGCGGATAGTCATCGACAAATATTTATCACTCTCTTTGTACTGTTATTGTATCGATTGTGTTCTTTTTCAAAGGTAAAATAATAAAAAAACACATAAATAATATTTACATATTCATAATATACAAAAATGGAATTACAATATAAATCTTATAAAACTAAACAAACTTAGGTGCCTGCGCTAGGACAAAGCTAAAAGGATCATTGATTCAAAAGTTTCAGTGAATGTTTTAATGGGCCTAATGAAAGACGATTGTCAAAATGTCACCAAATTAAAAGTGTTTTACTTTCATCGTTTATTAAAATATAAAAATGCCATATTATAAGAAATATACGCTGAAACCCATTCGATACCATTAAAAGGCTGCGCCTGCTACATATTACATGGAGCACGTATAACGGCACTATTTGGCAGCCCCCTTGGCAGCAGCCTCCACGGGAGAATTTAAAACACTTTCGACATTAATAAATTGCAAAGATCAAACTTTTTAGATCCCCGATAGCATGGACGTATCCAGGGATCGCTTTTTTAGATGTTCAAATTATTAAAATTCATGACAAGTTGATAAGGTTACATATTAGTACTATTATTATATGTGTGTGTGTGTGTGTGTGTGTGTGTGTGTGTGCGTGTGAGTGTGAGTGTGCGTGTGTGTTGTGTGAGTGTGTGTGTGTGTGTGTGTGCGTGTGTGTGAGTGTATGTTACGCGTGCGTGATGTGTGATGACCAATACCTACCAATTTTAATTGAGTTTAATTTTATATTGTTATATTCAAATGCTTTTCTTCGCACATAATGTAATATTTAGCCACTGCAATGTGGCTAAATATTACATTTTGCATAAGTAGACGCTTTCGAATGTTGTATCTATTAATATGACCTCTATTACAATGTTATTTATTTGAGTGCTTGATACTATACATATGATTTTATAACACTTAACACTAATATTATAAAGGCGAAAGTTTATATGTGTGTTTGTGTGTATGTGTGTATAATTGTTACTCCTTCACGCTCAAACGGCTGAATGGATTTAGATGAAATTTAGTACCAAGATAGCTTATACACTGGATTAACGAATAGGCTACATTGTATCCCGAAAAAGTGAAATTTTCCCGTGGGATGAGTAAATAATCAAAATACTTTTTATCCGCGGGTGAAACGCGGCGCGACTAGTATATTATAAACGGGCAAAAAATCTGTTCTAATTACAATTTACAGAAGTAAACACATCACATATGATGGTATGATGTGAAACACATTTTGGTCCTTTTACCCCCAAATCCCAATTCGGTCCTTCACTACGTTCCTCCAAACTGCGATCGATATTTCAAAAATTCCTTCAAGTTCCGTCATAAAGAAACACTTCAGTGCGCTTTTCCGCACTCGGTGGCCGACGGAATACTTCAAAGTTAGGAAAGCCCCTAAGTTCATACCGATTCATCATTTCTTGTACACCAGGCTATAATATCTTCTGGGTCATTTAGTCTGAAATATTCGGTCTGCTTTGTTCAGGTCGTAATAAAGTTTTAGGTATAAGTTTACATTGTAACGGATGCAATTTTGTAGAAAAGTAGTAGCATTATACGGTATCCGTTAGATTTTTTTTTGTTTTGGCTCCACACTTATGTGTATTTAGCCAGTGACCAGTAATAAAGTAAATAAATAATAAAGTAAAGTAATCTAGCAAGTCAAGTCACAGTCCAAGTCATTAAGTCAAGTCATAGTCTAGTCTAGTCAAGTCATACTTCTAGTAAAGTGGTGGCAACTTTACCAGAAGACTCTATGGAGTTTTGGAAACTGCACGAAAAGAAACGTTTCACCATCATTATACCACTTTGCCTGTAATCCAGCACTTAACGAATAAAATGCCACCCAATTTTATGTACTAACACTGAAAATAACACAAGTTTTGGAAAATAATACAAAGCGGTGACGCAATCTTTTTCGTTATCCCGCCAAAACTCGGTCTCTCCGTTAGATTAGATGTATCAGCCAATCATCTAGCTAGATCAAATTTACGTGATTCTAGTCCTCTTACTTTTATACAACTATAAATACATCTATCATTCATATGGAAATAACATCCATACTATCATGGATGACTAAAAAATAAATATAAAAAAACACCTTCATTTTCATTTTTTTTAATGTTAGTGAATGATGTGACGAGCCAGTCATTTGCCCAATGCTAAGCGACACGGTCGCCCATCACAGAACAGTGTCACTCAGAACTCCAAAATATAAAGTTTTGCGTGACACTGCACTGCGCAAATCATCCTGAGACATCAGCACAGTCTAGTAAATAGATTACGACTGTGAGATCAGATTGTAAAGTCTTATTTGCCCAGTAATTTCACTAACTACAGTGCCCTTCAAATCTGAACACAATAGTGCTTGCACACTACTGCCTGGCGGCAAAATAACTGGCAAAGCGGTGGTACCTATCTAGACGTACTTTGCAGAAAAATCCTACGACCTAGTGGAGTTCCGTATATTATTGTAAAACGTATTTAGATCAGTTGACACCGGTACATTTATTCCCTAGTGATTCCCAACAAATTGCATTTGCTGTCATCCATTAAAAAGTTTCCGATTAGACCCCTCGCCAAATTTATAATTATGGAATCACCCCAGAAGCGTACTCTACAGAATAAAAAAAGAATCACACAAATTTCTATTAACATACATAATAATCGCTTAGATTTTTTTACACAGTCGCCAATTGCGTTCAAAAGAAAAGATATCTAGACTGACTGAAGACTCAATTTAAATCCTAGGCTTAAATACGAGGCTCAATTTTTTTAAATTGCTCCTTTATTATTATATACATTTTTCTCGCAGACGCCACTAGTTGTGTAAAACATAAAACCTCTAACTACTTGTTTTAAAGTCAGATGATAAAATAATTATCAGCTTTAGGACGTTATAAACTAATTAGGACGTCTCGCATTTTCTCGTTATATACATTTTATCGAAAATATGATCCTTTTTAAGACAGACTAATTAAAAATTAAAACCCTCATCAAGAGATCTGTGCGATATATTTTTTGAGATTACGGTATGAATAATTGTGGCATTTACATTGAAGAAAATGTTTTTTTTTTCTCGATCAAAAAGAAGCAAAACGTCCAACAGTGATAAATGCCCAATGATAGTGACTAATTAGTTGCAATGTCATTTTTAAAGAAATTCGTTGTATTTTATAAGTAGCATGCCGTTTTCATATTACATTATATTAATACAAAACGCTCTCTCAATACTTAGTACGTCACATGGTAATACAGTTTGCTATGCTGGAAATTACCCTATGATTTCTGTATAATATTCCCCTTATATTCATTTGTGTTTAACTATACTCACCTACTATCTGTAACAATTACAAATACGAGTAATGTTACATTCAATATCCTTTTCTTGTTCAAGGCAGGAAAATACCTAATAAATACAATGATCGTATATCAAAACCTATACCGGGACGACAGGATGGAATCTAAAGGTCTCATTTAGGGGCCCCTAGTCTTTGTTCTTCAGTGGAAAATCAAGGAGCAGAACAAAAGGGCAGGCCCCTTTTGTACCCCAAAGCACCCTACCTGACCCTTACAAAGGTAATTACAGATACTTTCTTTAATGAATTAAATAGATTGTCACTTGTCTTTATTTTATTGTTTTTAGGTAATTCCTTTGCAGAATTTATTGTTGAGAGATAATAATTAGTCAGCTTTTTGACTTTTCATTGTAAAAAACCTTTTATTCAAGTTTCAAGCAACACTTCTTTATAAGACGCAGTAGTATAAATGTTCTCACAATTTCTTTAAATTTTCAAATTGAAATTAAAATAATATCAAGTAAGCTTAAGCATATTTCATATTTTAAATTGAAGACGTGCTTGGTTTAAAATATTTTGCGTTATTGTGATTTATTTTAAATAAAACTGCTTTGTATTGTTTTTATTTAAATAAAATTATGAATTTTAGCATCACAATATCGAGGCTGTATTTTATCTGCAAGTATTAGTACCAAAATGAATTTATAGGAGCATAAAATTATGTTATATAGTTTGCTGGCACCTAATATATTAAGTTCTGCCTTTGAGCATCAGTAATAGGGCCATGTCACAGGCGTCGGAGTCCTTATAGAAACAATTGACAGGCTCTTGTGGTGTGGGGGTTGAGCAGCTCGGCTTATAACTCGAAGGCGGCGGGTTCGATTCCTGCGGCACAACAAGAATTTGTTAACAGAAAAAAAAACTCGTTTGTAAAAAAAAAATTGTTCTGAGTCTGTTGTGGGACCATGGTCCTCGTATTTCCTATGTCCCTAGACACAAGGAATCTTAGTTAGGGTCCACGATCTATGTGTGTGATCGTTGGGCATCATTATTATTATTAATTATTGTTATATTTCAATGCTTCTCGATGTCAACCACGTTTTATTTGCCACAGAAATCATTTAAAACCCGAAATAAAGATACTTATACCCGTCTTGTTTGAGAGCTCCTAGGTTTTATCTAAAATCCCTAAAGTCCTAAAAGTGGCGTTACGAAATAACAAACTCCTAAATTTATATACTGTACAAATGCCAACGTAAATCTGTCCAGCTGTATTAGGTAACGAATGAGAAAACGACGACGTTCCGAATTAGCTGAAATTCTTTAAGCTAGCGCCCTCGTCTTTCTAACAATGAAATGAAGACCTAACAATGCTTTAATAGACTTAAGGACTTATAATAACTAAAAATATAAGACTTAAGATTCAATTTCACAGGATGGTAATTAGGGACAAAGAACCGAAACGTTCCTATTCATTCCCACTTCAAAGCCCACGTAGGGAAATGGCCTTAATGCGAAAAACTCACCTAACTATAGGTATCTATGCCAAATGGGGTGTTCTCTGCGAAAATATCCGAAACAACCTTCGAATTGCTAGGAGACGGCTCCGTAAATTCGGTCGTGTCATTTCCCTTGGCGAGCATTCCCTACGTTTGGACGAGTCGCCATCAGCACCGTTGGTTGACATGAAAGCTCTATGTAAAAGATTTTACAAGAAAATTAAAATTGTAAATCTTAGTTTTAATTAATATTCAAAAGCAATAATTCAATTAATCTTGATAATTAATTACATGACATTAACTATTTTTAGATTAAACATTTTTTTTTTAATTTATGTTAAAAAAGGCAATAAAGTACTTTTTTTAAATTTATATATTTATTTAGAGATTATTAAGAGACACAGGTACGCCTAGTGTGGATCAAGGGCTCCGTAAAATGTAATATTATGCTTAAGTTATATAACGTAATACATTATCATATATGTATCTTGTATGTGTGCTTGTAAATTAATTAGATAAAAAAAATATCTATAAACCTAACAATTTCCGCTTAAATTAAGCCAACACTTTCTATGGCTTAGTTTAATTTTTATAACCTTAAAATTTCTGGTAAAATCGCCAATTGATTTAATGAGAGTGCACCTAACTGCAGCATATCGACGTTGCGTGCCCATTACCACCTATTTTAAATTTTATTTAGTTGAGTACAACTAAATAAAATATGTATATATGTATGTGATATGTAGTAACATATCTTATGACTTTCTTCTTATGACTTTAAAGAATTAATATGATTAATTTGGTAAATGGTCTTTCTATCACAATATTCCACACTCATATATATACAACTCAATACACTAAGTGTTACTCGTACAACCAATTTTAAGTAAACAGGTAAAATGGTGACAAAGTCGCGGGCACTGGAAGCAGAACACGGTGATTGTGGTGCTAGAGGTGGTGGATTACTGAAGGCAGAATTTAGTGAAATTAATTCTAGAAAGAATATGCAGTACAAACGGAAGACTTCAACACTGTGTTTGTTTAAACTGACTTGAAAGAAGGGAGGAGGTTATCAATTCGACTGTTTTTTTAAATGTTTGTTGTTGTTGTGGAGTTTCGAAGAGGCGAACCGATATTGAAGATTTTTTTAATTTTAAAGCTGGTGCTTCCCGTGTGGTCCCATTTAAATTTGATCAAGATTTGACAAGCGGTTTTTGAGTTATCTTTAATAATGCGTATTTAGATATTGACTACATTGATGATGTTCTCATTGAAATTAAAACCTTAACAGCCTTATTAATAAACGGGTATTAGTCTCGGATTAGCTACTTCAGCTTTTGTCCTTTTTTTGCTACTGGAATATTTAGCTGGATCGAAAGAGACAAAAGACGGTGTAACTAGTCTAAAACTAGTTCGTGTTTATTAATAAGGCTGTAAGGAATCTGCAAAGTAGATTCGGACCTTAGATATACTATTTTTGTCCAATCACCGCCATATAAGCCCACCGGAAACCTCCCACCCGTCGCATAAACTTCAGCCCCCGTAATATTCGGCCATTTCGCCTTTCTGCCTACGGTATTAATGCCTTGCAATGACATTTTAATGAAGAATATAAACTTGGCCAGTCTCTGGATGCAGGAGACGTAAATCTTGTTGATTTCCACTGTAATTGTTTATGTAATGCGGGAAAATTACGGGCGCTTTTTTGTGGAATAATTAGATCATTTTACGCGCTGTAAGATACGATTTGGCTGTGTCTGTTTGGGTCGTTACGTTTATTATTTTCTACAGTAACTGTGGCCCGTGGCTAGGCCCGTACAAAATTAAACAGAAGCTCAAAATGTATCCATGCACTACGTACAGAAAGAGCCAATAATATTTTAGATTCACTTTCAGTTCTGATCTGTCGTCATGCTTGCATTGTTCTTATGATCAAACTAAATATTATTATCTATTATTTTGTACAGATATCTCCAATATTTCTCGGTGTATCTCATTTTCTCAATATATACATTATCATGATGTCATTCGATTTTGATTGCTTAATTTGGGGCTAGATGGCGCTGTGTGAAATGTGTACAAATATTTATTTATTATTTATTTATTTATTACTCTTAATACATTCATTCAGTTGTTGTTAAAGAAATGAAATGGATTGAGTATTATTAATAATAGTAATAGTAAAATAATATAATTAAATTTAAGTTTAAGTTTTTCATGAGATTTTTTTTTTAAATCACTCAAGAGAACTTAACAGCACTAACATTTTCCGCCAACTCCACACACTTACGCATAAGTGATACATAGCCTTCTAGTATAGCTCTTTCTGTAACAAAATAAAAATTGGTTTAAATTTACGAACCCCCTATGTACAACAAAGAGTATGTAACGCTAATGTACAATAACTGAACATTATAAGCCTTATTCTTCTATTAAAATCGCCATATGGTCGTGTCAGTGTTTGACAGATTTACACCCAGATAATTGATAGAATCAGGCGTGACTTCGCGGAAGTTCATCTTAGATACAAAATGAAATAATAATATCTAGTGTAATTCCGCTGAATTCAAGTACTTAGATTATCTATATTAGATTATCTAAGGGGTTTACACCCAGTTTTACGTACGTTTTTATGCCAGTGTCAATTTAACACACCAAACACTTAACGCTCATTGGTTGCCTGTTGATCATAGGCTGTCTTCAACCAATGAACGTACAGGATTCGGTATGTTGAATTAACGTGAGTTTTAAAATATCAATCTAAGAAGCGAAGATCTATTATAAACGATATCATAACTATACTATGTATGAGATCGTTGGGCGTTATTATTAAAATTATAGAATAGTGTAATGTTGTAGGTAGGATTTAATATAAGTATATTTTAAGAAGCCAACCATGTCGGTACTTAAATATTAGTCGGAATAAATCTGTGCTATGTAACGCTTGCGGTATTATACTTTCTCCTATCCCGGCTGCATATCCTATATAGGCGACGAGGATGGGATGTCCATGTCAGTCTCATCCAATAATCTCTACATTGTTTGAATACAAATGAATACCAACATATTTAATTTAAAATGAACATAACACAGTTTTTCCTTCAGTAGTTTGATAAAATTAATAATAAAAATTTGTTCAAATCAATCTATCAAATAGTATTTCAAGAGCCATGCCTTCTCCCCTTAAAATAAGACTTACAGATCATATCATACTATGCTATATTTGACAGTTGTTAGATATTTTACCCTTCTAAAGCTATCAAAAGTTTAATGTTATACAAAAAAAAAGTAATACTTATGTTATATAATAAAAACTAAATATAATGTTTCAGGAAAAATTATTTTATCTGCACGTGTGTATGAGTGTATGTATGTATATGTTAATGTGAATCTGTATGTGTATATATGTGTATGTGTATGTAGTTATATATTGGTTGATCACAGTGATTGTTATATTATTTTATAATATCTTAGTATCTATATTATTACCTTGGTTTGATTTCCAGACGCGTTTTTGTAGACTTTTCAGAACCAATTTTTCTCATAATAAATGGAAACGGTGTGAAACCAATGCGCAATGAACAAAGAGCTTCTCGTCTAAAATTGATTAACGACATTTAGCCTAACAGTACTTACACCGAAAATCACTCTCGGCCAAAAATTGAAATCATCATCTGCATATAGATACGCGCACATTCCAATAATACTCTAGCCCTAGGCGAAAAACCGTGACAGTTACGGATGTGGGTAAATCAATTCTGTGCGGGCGCAAACACACCCGTGTCAGCGAGGCGCGAAGGCCTATTCGATGTGCGATTGTTTCGCCAAAACACATACGTCATTTTGAACCCTAATACAAAGACGTAAAACCTATAAAACACGCTGTTACTACAATGTATGTGAGAATAAGAGAGTAAGCTCACAACAAGACCTAGTCTGATTCGTAACAGTTTTTGAACGTGTTTGAATGTACTGCTACGGATTTCAAGCAACGGCTGATGTTGATTTATGTTGTCTGCTCACTGGTTTTCGTTTACGAATTAAACATAGCTTTTGAATATAATTTAAAACAACTAGGTAACAAAAGACTGAGAAAATTATTTTTTAACGGAACAAAACGCATATCCCAGATCAGCCATACAATATCTAGTCAAAAGAAAGCGTTAGCGATTACAACAATAGAATAGATATAACATTAAAACCACCGTTATTCTGTAGGTTTGATTGCATTGCAATAAACGAAAATTTTCCATTGTAACTATTCACTTATTCTGTGTACCGAAAATGTGACATTTATACTTTGTGTTTTTGACGTATTCAGTCGAGTTAAATTACATAAGACCAGGACTAGCGAGAGATATAATTCAGCCCTACCATCATAAAAATCTATTCCATCCTGTAAAATAGTCTATCCATGATAAAAATAAATGTATCGTTAACTAATTGCGTTCCACGGTTTTATCTGTTGGACATAGACTATGTCACTACCCTGCCAACAAACTAGGTATCTATCTCTATGCAAATCATCACGCCCGCGCCGCGATGATCCGTACTGTACGTAACTCTGTTGCTGCAAGAGAAGAAAAAACCACATGTTTACAACTAAGTAGTTTGAGAGTTTTTGGCGGGAACGCGAAAAAGATTGCGTCACCGCATTGTATTATTTTCCAAAACTTGTGTTATTTTCAGTGTTAGTGCATAAAATTGGTGGCATTCTGTTAAGTGCTGGATTACAGGCGTGAGTGTGGGAAAATGGTATAATGATGGTGAAACGTTTCTTTTCGTGTTGTCTCCAAAACTTCATAGAAGCTTCAAGTAAAGTTGCCACCATTTTACTAGGAGTATGACTTTGACTAGACTATGACTTGAGTTGATGACTTCGACTGTGACTTGACACATATTTGCGTGAAATATCATTGACTTGATAAATCATCAATTACTTGACACTGGCTAAATACACGGAGGTGTGGAGCCAAAACATAAAAAACCTATGTAGTTAAGTAAGAGGATGAGTGGCGAGTAAAATTCGGGACCTACAATATTCCTGTTTGATTAATATTAAACATTTAAATATTTTATTTGAATATTTAATATCAATGCTTATAAATGTATAATTTTCTTTTTGGTTTCACCACTTCATAAAGTGGCAACTTTCTTCTTTCCTTTCCTGTCCTTTTTTGTTTTTTATGCCTAATATTTGAAGGTGAGAAAAATCGAATATAAAGCTTCTTTTTATAAGGATTAAGCAGTGCATTTTTATAATACAATTACGACCTTCTATTGTATTGTGCCAGATTTCTTGCTCCATTAGTAGAAAAGAGAACTTCGTTTTTTCAGACTTATTATTATAGGCCGGCAATATTTGATTATTAAGCACTGTAATTTAATCTGATTAAAACTTTAATTGTGAATAAAGTATTTTTAGTAATTTGATTTTGACTTGTGAAAGTGCTAAAAATATGTATGCATATTTGCAATCAAGGATTAGATTTCTGAATTTGGTTGAATAGCCTCAGTATACGTAATGATTATCCAACTTATCTTTACCGGCTTAATAACACAATTTATTTGAAAATGACTCCGAATTCATTTTGCCTAGTGATAATTCTTTAGCACTAGGCAAAATTAATTTGGAATCTTTTGTTAGACCACAAAGTGTTACTTTTAAATGTTCCGTTTTTTTTTTTCACAACGATTACAATAACCTAATATAAGTCGTTCAACGTTGCAAGCAGATATTTGTGCGAAGCTCAACCACTGTATCGTAGTTACATTGTCATATTTCCGTGCTTTCATGGCGACATAGAGCAGACTGTTGTCAGAGATAACAAAACGGCCGGCCGACGACTCAGGTAAACATTGGCTTTTGTCAAATATTATGCGGATGAAAATTCAAGTGTCCTTTGTTGGTGTGTATATGAAATTTGGCGTTGATATTTCAGTGATATAATGTATTTTTACTGCGTTTACGGTTTTTATTAGTCGCCTTAACTAAACTTTAGTGATGCGGGTTGAAACAAAATAGACAAAATGTGATCAAAAGTACCGTCAACTTTGCGAATGAAAAGATTTTAATTAATACAAGAAGTGTAGCATTTATGTCAATATTTGGCGTGTCATCCTTCACCATAGATGTAATTACATCCATGATTCTCATCAATTTATAGTTAGAAAAATGTGATATTGTACATGACGGCGGCTACGTCCAGTTACAAACTCTATGCGCAGCGGGCAGTATCGTAATTTACCCTGTGGCAGCATTTAAATTTATTACAGTGGCAACACCGGCAACTGTCGTCGCTGCCCCACCCATCTGGCTATATAAAGGGATCGATTGGCGCGCTACGGATCATTCTTGTTCCAGACACGGCGCTGTGTGGACATGCTGAAGGCCTATAGTTATATAGGTTGCAACCTTACGCAAAACCCGTTTCTGCCCACATACATATCTTAATGTGGACATGGACAATAAACAGAATGCATGCAAAACTTAAGTTTCTGTCTCTAAACAGGAAGGTTACTAAGAATCTACTTAAGTTAACGAGACTGCTTCACTTGATGGCCAGTATAACTACAGAACAACGCGACCTGAATATGCATACATTTGTAGCAATGTTCGGACTTTTGGTGCCGAGGCTTGCAGGAGCAAGAAACCATGGAGCACGTACTGCTGTCTGTGTGTCTCATCTCGAAGACCACAAAGAGCACGCATCACAATAATTATCATTACCATCATCATCGTCACTGAAATAGCTGAGCCAGTGACCTAAGACCGTTCTCTGCTACTCCAAGAAGCTAGGACGGCTATTGTAGGGTAAATAGGTTGGTGGAGGTAAACGCACAAAACACTCTATGCGCGACGTGAGTGGCAGGCCTTTATCGCCGCCTTTAGAATGCGATATGCGTCGAGCATCAAAATTTGTGTATAAAATTTTTGTATTAAAGTATTATTAGCAAATAAATCAAGCCAAATATAAAATATAAAAGCAGACTTGTGTTCGTAAAAAAGAATGTAAAGCAAGAAATAACCACGTCCACTCTGCATTATATTTACAAGTCACCCTTTACTTTTTTACAAGCACGTATTTTTCACAGTGGTATCACCAAAACTTTTTCAGCAGAACACACGAAAGAGGTATGAGGGGCACACACGGGTTGGAGAGGGGTATGTCCGTCAGTTGATCCGATCGCGCTGGACGAGCTGATTGATGACGTCGATTAGTGATGCCCAGCCTCGCCCCCGAATAAATTGTCGAGCTTTTTTGCTTGCGAACTCTTTGCGCCCTCGTTTTTGTGTGCGGTGAAAAATTTAACGACGCACTGCCCTTTAATTGGTCATCCCCGACCGACGGATAATAAACGAGTAGTAAGAGCTGGGAATGCTGATTTCAGAAGTAAAAAATGTTATTAGTGAGCTATAGTTATTTATTTTATCGTATGTGTCTGGTGGATTTAAAATACAGTACAGTTTGATTACAGCTTCATAGTAAAGAGTAAATATTTGATACGAAATAGAAATC
Organism: Ennomos fuscantarius; assembly: GCA_905220475.3. Taxonomy (NCBI): domain Eukaryota; kingdom Metazoa; phylum Arthropoda; class Insecta; order Lepidoptera; family Geometridae; genus Ennomos; species Ennomos fuscantarius. The sequence continues at coordinate 6,555,252 of HG992037.1, read as the reverse complement.
TGTTCATTTTATATGTTTTTATCGTTCGTATATTCACCTTAGGTAAATAAAACACTGTATTTGACTACAGTTAAAAAATGGCTGTTATCAAAACGAAAAAATTCAATACGACTGAAACTATTGTTCAAATAATGCCTCTCGAAAATCGTCGAATCACGGGCAGTGGACGGGCTCCGTTTCGTTTAAGAGTTGAAACAATTTGGGCATTACGTTTTATTTATTTACCATAATGGAACGTGAGCTAGCAGTTCTCGCGCACAGAACACACAGGACCCAGCTTCTATTTACAAAGGATATTAAAGAAAAAGAAAATATTCCATTGCCATCTCTCAGGTAAAAATAACAGTTACGTATTAGAAAGATGGGTAACCTTTTTCTGAAATATAAGATTTGTTCTCAAGATCCTTCCTACACGCAATCATGATATTTCGCAGATAAAATATTGTTAGGTGCTCTACTGGAGTGGATGCGGAAAAATTGTAAGTAATTCAGAAATGGTAGGCGGCAGGAATGTGTTTTATTTTTAATATCTGTTTCTGGGTTGTACAACCACTCTACGTGTATGCTTATTGCCTACATGTATTTGTAAAAGGGGCATGGAGTGATATATAATTTTGTAGTAAGCTGCTCGAGTATACTTCTAAATTTCGACGTGCCTTTTTTTAAGTATTCTATCAATTGCACGTATAGTAGACATGGACACCGGAGTAGACAGCATAGTATCATGTAGTATATTTTTTGTTAATTATGTAAATGTATTATAAGTAAAAGAAAATAAAGAAGACGTATTACGTTTCAGCATTTTATGAAATCTTTCTATCTAAATATATATAACTCAAAGGTGACTAACTGACATAGTGATCTATCAACGCACAGCCCAAACCACTGGACGGATCAGGCTGAAATTTGGCATGCAGGTAGATGTTATGACGTAGGCATCCGCTAAGAAAGGATTTTTCGAAATTTCACCCTTAAAAGGGTAAAATGGGTGGTTGAATATTTTCCCATAGGTTACGCCGCGGGCGAAGCTGCGGGCAGAAGCTCGTCTTTCTATGAGATCCATGTATAGAGAAGAAATCTTATCTGATAAATTTGCAAATACTCGTACGTGTCATGGTGACGTGAATGAAGTCTGCTTTAAAAGAAATATCAGTCTCGTCAATTTTGTCGTCACCAGCCTAATGCATTTCCATTACTAGGAACACGGGCTTTCTCTCACATAGAGAGAGAGAGAGTGAGAGAGAGAGAGAGAGAACGATGTGATTCTTGAATATGCCAGTTGCCCATAGTGTAGTTGAGTGTCTGTATGAAATTTAACCACGCCATAACTTCTAAATGGACATATTTTCTATGGAAAAAGTGAAAATGTAGGATCTTCTTTGACATAGAGAATAGCCGTTGTTATGTTTAAACAGGTAAATGGAGGGCAATAAAGAGAAAAGAATAAAAAAGGGAAGGGGATGGATGGTGAGATAGAGAAAAGGGTAGAGAATCCGTAAGGAGTAAGGGACGGTGGAGGGAAGGAAAAAGGAAAGGTAAAGCAAATTGAAAAGCCCATGCGAAGCCAGGGCGGAGTAAGCTAGTCAAAATATAATTTTAACCAAACTCGACGTTGTTTTGTGAAGTAGGTAGTTTCGTATTGCAGTTTTGGCATGCTTGTCTGTGTTAGTTTGAGGGTGGTAACTAACCGGGTTGCTAAAAACATAAACTAACCCATCCGGCTGCGTATCGGCGCTGAAGTAAGCCGGCAATAAATCGCAACTTACCAGGAATAATGCTACTACCACGAATGTACATGGATTAACGGTGAGCTTAGTGCTTTTCTTGCTGATCGGAACTAAGAAGTTCTTGGTTCTTTTTGGTAGGTACTCGAAAATGAGGGTGGTAACTAACCGGGTTGCTAAAAACATAAACTAACCCATCCGACTGCGTATCGGCGCTGAAGTAAGCTGGCAATAAATCGCAACTTACCAGGAATAATGCTACTACCACGAATGTACATGGATTAACGGTGGGCTTAGTGCTTTTCTTGCTGATCGGAACTAAGAAGTTCTTGGTTCTTTTTGGTAGGTACTCGAAAGAATTTTCATTACAAACTTAAATATTATTTTCAAAATTATTGTCAGTTGTATCATATCATGTATTTTGAATATATACCTAAACAAAATAGTACCTTCTTACCTAAGGCATTATCTATATATATAAAATTCAAAGTCCTGACTGACTGACTTATATATCAAGGAACAGCCTAAACCGCTGGTCATAGAGATTTCAAATTTTGAGGTTATGTTCTTTGTAAAGTGTAGGTATCCACTAAAAACGGTATTTTCGAAATTTCACCTCTGATAGGGTGAAATGGGTGGTTGAATTAAAAAAATCTTTCGTTCCCTATAGGCCACGTGGACGAAGCCGCAGGCAGAAGCTAGTTGGATCATAAAATCTAAATTAATTTTGAAGTTCTAACACTTACGCAAACACCTCTCACATCCTAACATACACGCAACACATCACATTTCAAAACGAGACAACCTCACTTTAGCTATCTTTTATATTTATAATATGTCTTTCTGGGAATTACAGGGTTATTATTTACCACCATCATGTTTATGGCAAGGGTGGAGCTGTATCCGGCAGCGCGTGTTGTCAGGATACGAGCTGTCCGCCTTGCCAGCCCCTTCCGTATTGCAATAACAGTTTAAAAGGAATTATTATGTACCGCAGAACCTTTTAAAATATGACAAGGCGTGATAGATAATATTTAGTTATTAATACTTAGTACTGTTTATTCCCATTAGAATAGCTGGTTATTTAGTAGGAAGGAAAATTCTTGTTACATTACTGGCTATGAAGTATGACGTAGAAGTCAGTTCTTGAAAAATGAAACATCGTCAATGCCATATTGAAACAGTCAACCACTCTTAGCATACGTACATACAATACATTCCTTACACGTACCTTACCTACTCTTTGTCTTATAAGGGGTGAATTTTCCATAGCGGTTACTATGTAGGTATTCCTTCTGTAGGTAAAAAATCTGGAATCTTCCTTCGGTAGGTAAAAAATTCCTATTAGGTAGGTAAAAAGTCTGGAATCTACTCACACAAAAGTTTACGTCGTCGAAGTTAGGTACACGAATACAAATCTATTAATAGGATTACTAGACTGTGAGATCAGTGCATAGTCTCATTTGCCCAATTTCACTGGATACAGTGCGCTTCAAACTGGAACACAGCCGTGCTTGTACACTACTGCATGGCGGCAGAATAACTGGCAAAGCAATGCCTACCTAGGCGAACTTTGCAGAAAAGTCCCTACCACCTAGCATTATAGCATACTAGTTGTGCCCCGCGGTTTCACCCGCGGATAAAAAGTATTTTAATTATTTACTCGTACCATGGAAAAATATCACTTTTCCGAGATAAAATGTAGTCTATGTAATTATTAATTATCTAATGTATAAGCTATCTTGGTAACGAATTTCATCCAAATCCATTCAGCCATTTGAGCGTGAAGAAGTAACAAACATACACACATACACACAAACACACATACAAACTTTCGCCTTTATAAAATTAATGTGAAGTGTGATGTGATGTAATAGTGTGATGTGAAGTGTGATGTGATGTGATGTGATATTGTGCTTTTTGATATACTGTATACACGTGTATGTAGTATGTAGATATCAACTAATCTTACGTTTGACCACATGATAATGGGCTCCAGTGGTTTTTCTTACCTCCGTTACTACACTGCAAAGGAGCTTGGATTTTTTCGGGTATGGTGTCTGGTTCCGGATATCCACTGCTATCTCCATCGCCGCCACCAGTGCCACCGTTCGAAGTAAGTAAAACTAACAAAAAAAAACTATTTAAAAAAGATAGTGGTTCATAATTTAAACAAATTTAATCATAATAGCCTACGTTAAATTTTTCTAGTTATTATTCACGCTTATTTGTCTGAGGACAGGTTCTACATGCGTCCTTAGATTATCTGGAAGGTTTCGTATCTATACATATATGTGTGCTATGATTAGGGTTGCCAACCGTAAGTACTATAAATACATAGTATTGTACTATCAGGTCGGCGTACTATATACTGTAGAAGAAATATATAGTACGCAAAAATACTATATTCAACACCGAATGAAATCTATCAAACAAATATTTATTTTAATAAATTATGATCGTGCCTTTATTTTACACATTAAATCAGTGAGGCGAGATAAAAAAATCCCGGAATCCGAACGTATCTACAATCTTTGCTCCTACTGATCTCTATACTAACCGGAGGCGCTGATACACGACATAGTTTTAAATATCAAATTAACAACATCTAAAGAATTTTTTGGTCTGTTTTGTTCTGTTGTATATTTTTTAGAAGTGTACTATATTTTTATAGCTTACTAGCTTCTGCCCGCGGCTTAGCCCGCGTGGCTATAGGAAACGAAGAAAAAATTTTTTCATAGAAAATTCAAGCCCCCATTTTACCCTCTTAGGGACAGAATTTTGAATAACCCTTTTTATAGTAGATATCTACATTTTACAAAGAACACACCTTCCAAATTTCAAGTCTCTAGGACCAGCGGTTTAGGCTGTGCATTGATATATATAAGTCAGTCAGTCAGGACTTTGAATTTTATATGTATAGATTTTGAACAATACCTTATTTCGCTGAAATTTTTTTGTAGTTATGGTTTGAAGTAAAATAATTTGTACTCACCATCCGAAGACATGATCACTCTATGAATAATATTCAGGATTGCAGCATTATCTTGCACGTCTACTCCATCGAAAATACTTTCCATTCTTAGAAATGAAAAATTATATGAATACACCTTAAAATTAACGTAACAAACAAACTATTGAGAAAATTTAATGAAAATTTCTTATAAGTAATACTTTTCTACTATCCTACAGATTATAATAAGAAAATTCACATAACATTCCATAAAAATTTATAGATACTTGTCATTTTTGACAAATAATCGAAAAGTATTTAACGAAAATTCTCAAAAACTTTTTATTTACAGCACAATATTATATTGATAAAGCCTATGTAAATAGAGCGAATTATTTGTTGATAACCTCAACCTTAAGATGAACTGTGGTCCAATTTTTTAAGGTTTCACTCAAATTTAATTAAGTATCTAATATTGCACAAATTTACTTGTATTTAGAATAATAGTTTATTAAAAAATAGTTTATTTATATAGTGTCCAAGATATCTTAGTTTAAGTTGTGTACGGTTATAATTGGGCTTTAGGTTTATATAGCTGTATCAATGTTGATTGTTTACTAATGCATGTAATGGTCTATTGTCTGTTACCGAACCTATTACAATAAAATTAAAAAGTAAAATAAATATAAATTCAAATAAATTTCAAATTATAGCGTATAGATTCTTTATAGCTTTGAGTTACATGATTTCTTAAGTACAATAAATTACAATCAAACATTTTTCATACATCAACAAATTTTAATAAATCCGACTAGTCTAATCCAACTTAGGTATTGAGTCCGTGCATCCTGTACTAGTATGAACTGTGTCACAGGACTTACACGGTACAGGCATTTCCCGATAGTCTCGTTATGTATTTTAAAGATTATTCAAAACAATAATAGAAATATGTATTTTGAATTTTCTTTTACGATGCTAAAACGACACTATAAGATTATAATATGATAAACTGTTTTAAACAAAAATATTCTTTGACGAGGCTAGGAGGAGGGGGTGAGAGGGGGTTGTATAAAATGTATAGTATAATTAACATATAAAATTATTATCAAATTATCTTTGTGTAAGTGTAAAATTGTATGTCAGTCTTAAGTCGGTCGGTATTTTAAGGATTGAAAATTAAAGGTAGTGGTATTATTAAGAAACTACAAGTAAGTTTTCAGTTTCTTGGTAGGTTCATTTAAAGTCTTTATGTATATATACAAACAAGACTTAGATAGATATTTGACACAGAAATTACATAATACTAGTTAGCATTTATCAGATAATTTAGAAAGAACTTTAAAGAAAATACCTTTATTTATCATCGTAACACTTAAAGGATCAAACCTCAAGATCCGGGCTTTGATGCTAGACTGAATACAAAACGAAGAAACACCGACCCTGCAGACAAAATGCCAACATAACTAGAAATACAAAGCAGAATAAAAGTAGCGTCATACATTACGACATCCAGTAAACAATATCCATGCAGGGACGTGTCAGCATGCACTGTTCGAACTGGCTTTAAATTGTTGTTTTATGGTCGTGCTTTGTTAGTTACCCCAAAATACACTATTTTTACTCGGATATGTACTATAATTGAAGGGTTGAGAATAAAAAGTGTTTAACGGTCAAATTGATAGTTTCGAGAAAATTGACTTATAACTTCAACGACGTCATTTTAATGTAGAGTGCTTATAAGGTAATAGGTATAGAAGTTTCAGTTGCCTGAAAATGTTTTAATTCTATTTTAAAATACTAAATTTAGTACTTATTCATACAATTACTGTAAAAATATATTATAATAAAATAAATATAATAATATTTTTATGCTAAGCGAACTGTATTCCTGTGACAGATAAACCGTTTTTAGACTCAAAATCTCGAGATTTAAGCCTCATTTCGGTATTTTGAGAATGATTATTGTAGATAATTTCACGCTGAATCCAACGATACCCATAAGTCAATTTGTGAAAAAAATCAGTTAAACCCTTTTTGTTCTCACCCCTTCAATTAGAATTTATAAATTTATTACTAACTATTATTTATGGAGAAAAGCTAAAGGATTTATGGTACACGAGCTGCTGCCCGCAGCTTCGCCCGCGGCGTGGCCTATGGAAAAATAATTCAACCACCCATTTCTACATAATACAATAGGTTATTGTATTATGTCACGTAAAATGATAACATTTTTTTAGCACAAAGCATTCTAGCGATTTACTGACCTCCATTTAGCAGTCTAAGGTCTGTATTACAGAACGATGCTCAGTCATCGATTTTTTCGACAGATCGCTTAGCATAAAAACATTATTATATTTATTTTATTATATTATATTTTTACAGTAATTTTATGAATTATTACTATACTTAGTATTTACAAATAGAATTTATACATTTTCAAGCAACTGAAACTTACATAAACCTTTCTATTACCTAATAAGCACTCTACATTAAAATCAGGCCGTTGAAGTTTAAAGTCAATTTTCTCGCAAACATCAATTTGACAGTTAAACCGCTTTTATTCTCAACCCTTCAATTGTGAATATGCATCAAAATGTGTACCAGCAATAGAACTAAAACAACTCTAAAAATTGATTGGCTTTTATATAAGTATCCATACTGTCGAACCAATTCTATGGCGAGAGAATAGATCCATTCATCGGCATGAGAATAACGAGAAATCATAAGCAGAACGTCAAATGCAGGGATCAAAGAAACAATCGTCTTTGATAGCCGAATTCTTTGACGAGAGATCGTCGTCTCGGGAAAATTAATAAGCAACCTATACATATATAAGGTAGGGGTTTATTGTGACTGCTAATGTATTATTATACATTATATTTTATAAAATATATAGGTCATTTATTGCGATTACTGAATACGTTTTTTTGGTGGTGGTTGTGCTTGATCAGCTCGACTTAAATTATAAAAAAAAATAATTTAAAAAACTGCTAATTGCGTAATTAACACTTTTTTATGATATTTTTTCTATGTGTAGTTTTCGATGAATGACGACGATAATGAATGTAGGTAGGCATGTTTGTGTTTTTTTTTTCAACTACCTAAATCTTACATACATACATCTTAGACCCTGACTAGGATTCTCTGTATGTATGTATTTTTTTTTGACATCTCACACAACGCCTTCTAGCCCCAAACTAAGCAAAGCTTGTGCTATGGGAACCAGATAACTGATACAATACTTAGATACTTTTTTGTTTGTAAATACATACATAGAATACAATATGACACCCAGACACAGAACAAACACCTATGTTCATCACACAAATGTTTGTCCTGAGTGGGAATCGAACCCACAACCCACAGTTCAGAAGGCAGGGCTACTACCAACTGAGCTATCGGGCCAGTCGCCATTTATGTATGTACTCAGGAACTACGAGAAACATGGTCCCACAACACCGAGAACCAGATCAAGTGTTAAATAGGTAGTGGAAGCTTACATATAACTTTCAAAAGTAATAGTAATAACAACAACGCCCAACGATTACATACATAGATCCTGGACCCTAACTAGGATTCCCTGTGTCTAGGGACCCAAGAACCCAAGACCATGGTCCGACAACACCCACACTAAGAACAAGTATTTGCGCTTTTTTTCTGTGCACAAATACTTGTCCTGCCGCAGGAATCGTACCCGTCCAATTTACGAGCCGACCTGCTTAACCACCACACCACTGTCAATAAAAGTAAATATTATATTTTTATTTTCATAATTATTGGTTATTGTAAACGAGACCTTACCATCTCATTTCCTCTTTATTGTGAATTCGGTAACTTATTATTTGAATTTACTTCGATGATTCCTTGGACACTCCATTTTACAACTTTACAAGTCAAATGAAAGTATAGAGAATCCCGTTGAGAGTTTTGGCGGGAAAACGAAAAAGATCGCGTCGCCGCATTGTATTATTTTCCAAAACTTACGTTATTTTCAGTGTTAGTGCATGAAATTGGTGGCATTTTATTCGTTAAGTGCTGGATTACAGGCGTGAGTGTGGGAAAACGGTATAATGATGGTGAAACGTTTCTTTTCGTGTTGTTTCCAAAACTCCATAGAATCTTCAAGTAAAGTTGCCACCACTTTACTAGGAGTATGACTTTGACTAGACTGACTTGACTATGGCTTGACTTGATGACTTCGACTGTGACTTGACACATATTTGCGTGAAATATCAATAACTTGATAAATTATCAATAACTTGACACTGGCTAAATACACAAAAGTGTGGAGCCAAATCATAAAAAAAAAAAAAAAAAAAAAAAAAAAAAAGAGAATCCCGTTTGATATTCGCTCATAATTGAATTTATCGAATTTAAAACAAACTTGAGAAGATCTGTCCCAGCTTTTACTCCTAATTTACATTATGATTTAATTTGGCTAGTAAAAATATAGGTGGACAAGATTTAAAAAGTCCTTTTGCATTAAACGTAATCTTCACACTAATATTACATAGGCGAAAGTTTGTTTGTGTGTATGTGCGTTTGTGTATGTGTGTATGTTTGTTACTTCTTCACGCTCAAACGGCTGAATGGATTTGAATGAAATTCGGTATCAAGATAGCTTATATACTAGATTAACATATAGGCTACATTTTATCTCGAAAAAGTAAAATTTTTCCGCGGGATGAGTAATTAATTAAAATACTTTTTACCCACGGGTGAAACCGCGGGGCGCAACTAGATCGGGTATAAGTTCCAATGGTTGAAATATGTTAAAGATTTCAGAATTCAACGTAAAAAAACCGGCCGCTTCACTTATGTGAGATGGTATAGCAAAGGCTCTTACACCACTAATTGACTGGCCTGAAAGTTGGTAGTAGCTCTGTCTTCTGAATTGTAGGTTGTGGGTTCAATTTCCACCCAAAACAAACATTTGTGTCATGAACATAGGTGCTTGTTCGGTGTCTGGATGCTATATTGTATTCTATGTATATATTTACAAACAAAAAAGTATCTATGTATTCTATCAGTTACCTGGTTTTCATAGTACAAGCTTTGCTTAGTTTGGGACTAGATGGCGTTGTATAAAATGACCACAAATATTATTTATAGTTAAATCTGAATGCCCTTCTTTTTATTGACACAAAAAACCTAAACTATTTTTTCCTTTAAAGTTACCTTTATAGTACTCAAGGTTACATTTACAGTTTATGATTAAGTACTGCTTCTATGGAGTTTTGGAAACAACACGAAAAGAAACGTTTCACCATCGTTATACCCCTTTCCCACACTCATACCTGTAATCCAGCACTTAACGAATAAAATGCCACCAATTTTATACACTAATACTGAAAATAACACAAGTTTTGGAAAATAATACAATGCGGTGACACGATCTTTTCCGTTTCCCGCCAAAACTCATATTTATAGTTATAGTCCACGAAAAAACTGTCATGTTGACAAAGAAAGAAGATATTATACAGGTTACATAGAAACTTATTTACATAGGAACTTATAAATACCTCTCGCGTATTTAAGTAATCTTAAATTTTTAGTCACGTTTTAATCTTTATCTACAGTAAGTAAACTCTATACTTTAGAGTTCCGCAACTACATGGGCAGCCGCTTTGTTTAACATCAGATGAAAGGTTAATAACTCATCACGTCATTCATCAACATAAAAAGCTGGAAAAAAATAAAAATGAAATCTGGATGTACTTACTGTTGACGAAATTCTAACCAAGAAATATCAAACGTGTCACAAAATGCGATGTGCTCGTAGAAGTATAATGTAATATACTCCCGAGAGACTCAGACGCTACGAAATTTCTTTATAAAATGTTTTATAACCCAGCGTTATATTATATTACACATTATAAAGTGAAATGGGGATTCAGCGCGCTGACGTATGATAGAGAATAATGCTGCGCTGCCTTCCGTGTAGGTAAATTGACTTCTTTGTAATGAGACATCACTTACAAACACGTTCTGTCACATTACGCATTAATTACTAGGTGGTAGGACTTTGTTGCAAAGTTCGTCTAGGTAGGTACCACCGCTTTGCCAGTTATTCTGCCGCCAAGCAGTAGTGCGCAAGCACTACTGTGTTCCGGTTTGAAGGGCACTGTAGTTAGTGAAATTACTGGGCAATTGAGACTTTATGATCTGATCTCACAGTCGAGTAATCTTATTACCAGACTGTGCTGATGTCTCAGGATGATGTGCGCAGTGCAGTGTTGCACGAAACTCTATTTTGGGGTTCCGATTAACACTGTTCTGTTATGGGCAGCCGTGGCGCTTAACATCAGGTGAACGGCTAGCTCGTCAAATCATTCAGTAACATAAAAAAAAACTATCTAGAAAGAAAGAAAGAAACACTTTATTTGCAAGAACTGTACACAACATTCGTAATTACACTTAAAAGAACAAAACATAACCTAGTGAAATTTAAAACTAGCTTATAACTATAACCTATTCCTTGCTGTGTGCGAACATCGTTGCTGTGTACAGTGCTGTACAAAACGGTCTGGGCTCAGCATGTGCCGTGGACGAGTCCAGGGCGCTGGTTTTCAGCCCAGACCTCGAGTGACAAAAATATTAATCCTAATTATGTAGTAATAACATTAAGTGTAAAAAAATATATATATATATATAATTTAAAAACAATAATCAGAGATTTCAAAAATAGTATAGGTAAACAGAATGATAAGGTGAAAAAAAATACAAATAAAAATAAAATAAAGAAACAACCAATATAGCTAATTTAATAGCAACGCCCTGTGGTTTCACCCGCGGATAAAAAGTAGCCTATGTATTAATCCACTGTATAAGTTATCTATATTCCAAATTCATGCAAATCCGTCAAGCAGTTGAAAGAGTAACAAACATCCATAGATCCATACATACAAAATATTAGTAGGACCATGCATATTGCTTAGCTAATAATCTCGTATATTACACACTTGTGTGTGTACACTTTTGTGTATATAGCCAGTGTCAAGTAATTGATAATTTATCAAGTTATAGTTATTTCACGCAAATATGTGTCAAGTCACAGTCGAAGTCATCAAGTCAAGTCATAGTCAAGTCAGTCCAGTCAAAGTCATACTCCTAGTAAAGTGGTGGCAACTTTACTTGAAGCTTCTATGGAGTTTTGGAAACAACACGAAAAGAAACGTTTCACCATCATTATACCATTTTCCCACACTCACGCCTGTAATCCAGCACTTAACGAATAAAATGCCACCAATTTTATGCACTAACACTGAAAATAACACAAGTTTTGGAAAATAATGCGGTGACGCAATCTTTTTCGCTTTCCCGCCAAAACTCCTTGTCTAACATTATTAAACTGGAACGTCGAACATAAATTCCACTGCCGAAGATATAACTTATTTAGAGTCCATCGTCTAATCAGTTAATTAACAGTAAACATTGTGCTTGCAGTATTTCCTGAGGACGGCTAAAAGCGAAGGTTCATCCGGCTTGGGACAACGCAACGGTTTATTTATATTTGTGCGCTGAGCAAAGACAATTCATCCATTTGACTGCAAATACTGCTATACCTTAGTCCTTGTTCCATGTGATCTCCTGAAATTTAATAGTGTCAATTGTTGTCATTGTTGAGGATGAGCAGGTCCAATTGGAATTGAGCACGCGTACAAAATCACAATAAGATCACCATTCAAAGAAATACATATTTATTAAAACCCAAAACTAGAACGCACTATCCATAGTAGTAGTTGCCTTCATATATCTTTATGACAGATAAAACAAAAAACCCTCTCCAAAAATCAATTTAAAAATAGAAAACAATAAAATAAAACTAAACATATAAAAAGGTAGGTCGGTCGGCAACAGTCATTATGATATATAACACTATGTAACTAGCGGGACAGACGATTTTTCGCTACCGTAATTGTCTTAGGTAGGTTGTCAAAAAATTTATCTCTTTTTTCCTGATGACAATAATTAAGGGACACCATCTTCGCATTTATTGGGACCTGGTTCTGAAGCATGTGACGCTGCCGGAACACACTGTGCTGGACTGGTGCTTGTCACAGATCAGTAATATGTAGCTAGGTGCTTGTCGAATGATTCTTAAATTAGCTATCCAGGCAAACATTAAAACATCTCCTTACCATGCCATAGCCTCTGTGGTGTGAAGGTTGAGTAAGTCGGTTTACCTTTTTTTTTTTTATTTATGTTCTAGCCTTGAGGCGGCGGCGTGCTCGATTCCCGCGCTGAACAAGTTTTTGTGAACAGACAAAAAAAAGCGCATATATTAGTTCTGTGTCTGGGTGTTGTGGGATCATCGTAGTTCTTGCGTCCCTGGACACAGGAAATCCTAATCTATATAAATAGATCCTGGACCCTAACTAGGATTTCCTGTATATATGACCATTGGGCGTTATTTTTTTAACTATGGTTACCTTAGTTCACCCTTGATCTGAATCAAGGGTGAACTAAGGTAACCATAGTTAAAAAAATAACGCCCAATGGTCATATATAGAATTACAAGTCAGGTCTGAACCTGACTTGTAATTCTACAAGAGACATGCTTACTAGCACTCCATAGGATTATCACTCCATGCCGCTAAGTCTTTCGGTGGAAGCTCGTTAGGGGACAAAACCGTTCTGTTTATTAGTCCTCACCTCGCCGTTTGTTGTTATTACGGCAACGGTGGAGATTTTATAAAGAAACAGCTTTTGTGACGTTTTCAATATTTCCGAGAATAAAACAGTAGATTTATTCACACTGTGAAATGCTTGGTACTTCGTCTGTTTCTTTTTCTCTTGTTTCTGAGAATGAAATATTTTAGTGTTGAAACGCATGTTAGCAACGATTATTAATGATTATAGAAGGTTTCACCCCATTTATAATCATGGCAACGAGTTAGAATGTTTATTTTATTATGCACTAGTTGGAATGTAACCCGTGGTGGCAACTGGGAAAAATGCACCTAACATATACCTACACAGACATAACGGCCGGCATACGAAAAATATAAAATTCAAGTTACAAATTTTCAAAAAAAAAAGTCAACTTTTCATTGCCTTATAACCATTCGTATATAATGGTCCTTCATATTTCACTTTCTAATAGAATAGAAAGACATTTATTCAATACTTGCCCAAAATTACTTTTATTACCAACGAGCTTCTGCCCGCAGCTTCGCCCGCTATGGAAAAATAATTCAACCACTCATTTTACCCTTTTAAGGGTGGAATTTCGAAAAATCCTTTTTTATCTACGTCATAACCATGCTTTCTTATCTACCTGCATGCCAAATTTTAGCCCGATCCGTCCAGTGGTTTGGGTTGTGCGTTGATAGATCACTATGTGAGTCAGTCAATCAGTCAGTCACCTTTGAGTTATATATATTTAGAAGAGATATAAATAGTATGTACATAATGAATAAAAAAAAAAACGAAACAATATAAGTATCGAATGGGCATCGGCTAAGCATTTTCGTTGTCGAAGACATCCAGCGCTGATTTTCAGCCTAGACCCTACTCACACCGTCTGCTTTATCTTCCAACGTTTGTATTCGCATTTCAGATCCACATTTATCATATAAGAATGCTACTAGCAAACGTGTGGGTGGTTATCTAGACGTCCAAAGCCATCAGTAAGACGTCGTAAACCACTAGCCGACGGCTGCCCCTATCAGGGGCTCGCGCGCCAGACTGACTTAACTATATCGTGCTCATAGACGCAAAGCTCTCTTTCTGTCAGATATCAATACTACCAGTATATAATTTATTACGAATGTTGTATTCTCATAGAAATTGCAATATAAAAGAATTTTGCTTAAGTTTTTGAAGTAAAATTTCTACGTACGCTTGACTTGGAAAGTAAGCTGGTGAATGCCAGGCGAACGGAAGTTGAAGGTGGTTCACGTAGATCTCCATTGTCAACATAACAAAGTTAAAAATTATTACTTTCAATTATAAATATTTTGACTATAAAAAAAATATTTAAAAAATATATTTAATTAAGACTTTTTTAAATCTATTACCTTTTCTTCAATCACACTATCACACTAATATTATAAAGGCGAAAGTGTGTTAGTGTGTATGTGTGTATGTTTGTTACTCCTTCACGCTCAAGTGGCTGCATGAATTTGGATGAAATTCGGTACTGTGATACCTTATACATTGCCTTAACATATAGGCTACATTTTATAAACGGAAAACGTGAAATTTTCTCGTGGGGTGAACAAATAATTAAAATACTTTTTATTCGCGGGAGATACCGCGGGGCGCAACTAGTAATTAAATATAGTTTAGTTTTAGTAAAGTAATTTTTTTCACTAGTTGGTATGTCTGGTAAAATTACAATTTACATAGTAAAAACAAAGTTATACCGTCCGTTAGATGGAATTAAATAAAAAAAGTTTTACTTTAGTCGTGTGGTCTAAAAACACACTCGTTTCTTTAATGCATAGTAATTTATTAGCCATGTCACTCCTGTGTTAGTCAACGTATTTCAAAGTCATCCAAGCTTACCATATTAATAGATATAGCTAAAGGTCTTCTGGTAAATATTGATAATAAAATGTAATCTTTTACACAATGCAATAACACTACAAAAATGATGGTAATTGGATTTCTAAATCTAATAAAAATATTGGAGTGTTTATCCCGTGAACGAATACTTGAATAAATTATAAAATTTTGAAAATAAAAAATAAAAAAATATATATAGGAGGGATATTGAAATTGTAAAAAAAATATAATAAACAAATATGTAGGACTCTGTGGTAAAACTGCATTAAAAAATACTTAAATAAAAACATGTCAGTTGTCCCAAAATGGAAAATTATGCCGTAGGCTTGTATGCTCCCTCTAACATAAAAAAAAATTGGGGGTAAGTTATATACATACTCGAATTTTTCTCAAACAGAAAGAACTCTTTTCGGAGTTATGAGCAGTGCCTAAAAGTTTACTTAACCTTGATAGATCTAAATTACTGCATGTAATACCGCACTAATTTAAATGCTGTAGCAGAGCAGTACGTATCTTTAACACAGAATAAATAATAGTAACAATAAGTATCATTATCAAGTACATGTTCTTTAGGTTTGTAATATTTGTATAAACTAAATACATTACACGTTCACGTTCATTAATACGTTCACAGTGTATTAGGCTAAATTTTTCACAACTAAATCATTCATGAACGATCAGATTCATAAACGAAAATAGAATAGATTTTTGGGTACAATAATACCTAAATAATATCCATTATCCAGCGCTGAATGTCACTCGGCAATAACTTAAGCGATCGTGAAATGGGTCGTGTTTATAGCGAAATATATTTTTCAAGCAGGTTGTCTTGTGAAAATTGTCCGTAGGAAATTATTCTTGGCTTTATTTAATATTTATATGATCTAAAAGTTACAGCTCTACTGACAACATAAAGGTCAATTTCGAAAGTATATTTTTCTCAAAGCCTCTCTATTCAGCAGAGGTCATCTTTAGGCTGTTGATAAATGCGTTTAATGCTTGAATTGGCTCACGTTCGACAACGTCTAAATGGAAAGTGATGATGGGAGCATGATGGGATGGTTGGAGCACGTTTGCCCAGAAGAGCTTATTCACTTTTGCGATTTTTTTTTTTAAATAGCCTAGCTGGTTGTTCTTCTTGGTTGGATCTTTACCGTGATTTAAATCACATACACATTTTTACATACACATTTTTACATACACATTTTTACAAACACATTTTACATTTTACATGACATATTTTCCTAAATTAACCACATAAATTAAAACCAGAGAAAGATATGCAAACTTTTGTAAAATATCTACCAAGTATTTTGTTTATAGACTACTGTCTTACATATTACAATGCTTCGTGTATTTTTTATTTGAATGAAATAGTAAATTAAATATATACATTAAAATATATATTATCTATTTCCCTGTAAAACTATACAAAATTGTAAGTTACCGTTTTAGAAGCTATCATACCAGCATAAAGCAAGCTATAGTACAAGTCGTAAAAGTAGCTTGCATTGGCTCATTTCAGCATGTTTATCACAACATCCACTTCACCTTTACTGCATATTGTTTTAGCTGCACTACCTCCATCTTCACTTTGCTGTAGGTCACCTGTGTTCTGCATTTACTGTATTTTGCTATAGTCTGAACCGTTTGCATAAGTTTTATACTAAATACATGGACAAAAAAACATTTTGTTGTAGTAACAAAAAGGGTGATTTTTATTTATTTATTTATTTATTTCACAAAATCCACAGATCTTAAGCTAAGAAATAGTTTCGCTTAATATTAGAACTTACATCCAATTACGGATTTACTTTATTTTATCAAACTCCATACTAAAAATAGAGAGCAGAAAGTACAAACTTAAGTAGGTTACATTGACAAGAAGGAAATAGAAGAGGAAGGTAATAACTTAATAAACATACTAATACATAATAGCACACGATACAATACAATATCTAACAGACTTAAATTTTATTTTAAATTAAATTAATTACAGAGCTCTTAAACTTTTGCTTTTGGCAGTGAAATATGTCAACAGAGCTAAAACGCTTATTAAAACTCTCTTGTGTTCGACAGATAACAGAGTTTTCGTAGTAGTTGGTACGTCATTTTGTGTGAAACAACAAAGCACTATTCATTTTAATTATCTATGCGATGATGTCTCCAACGTTTTACCGAAATAGTCAGCCTGCCTAATAATAATAATAAATATTTGTGGACATTTCACACAGCGCCATCTAATCCCATACTAAGCAATTACTTGCTTGTACTATGGGAACCAGATAACTGAAGTGATACAATACTTTAAACTGTAAATAAATACATATAGTACAATACAACACCCATACACAGAACAAACATCGATGTTCATCACACAAATGTTTGCCTTGGGTGGGAATCGAACCCACAACCTACAATTCTACAGTGCAACTATCAACCGTGCTTCAGACCAGTCAAACAGTACTAGAAACTTTTATGTGATCTACATATAAAGCTTCTTTTTTAATTAATCAGATAATTAAATTATTTTTTAAATAAAAGTTTTGCTTATAAATACTTCAAAATATAGATTGGTGAAAATTCTATGTAAATAATTATTTCTTTTTGTTCCTTTAATCCCGCGTATTACTCAAGTACACAACTCAATTCGATTGCGAAAGTTCTCTGTAAAATCAGTTCTCGTTCATTGAGTCTGATTGATGACAATTGCTGACATTTTTCAGCAGCATGGTGCTTAAATAATTCGGTAAACATTGCATTACTCATGGATTTTTGGGAAATACTTTATAATCAATAATAATAAATACGTGTTCTTCTGAGTCCGTCTGATGGGCAGAAAAGTAATTAGGTATGTACTAGGTAAATTAAAATTTGCGATAAGCAAGTAATCATGTGGAGTTTCGGCGGGATAGCGAAAAAGATTGCGTCACCGCATCGTATTATTTTCCAAAACTTGTGTTATTTTCAGTGTTAGTGCATAAAACTGGTGGCATTTTATTCGTTAAGTGCTGGATTACAGGCGTGAGTGTGGGGAAATGGTATAATGATGGTGAAACGTTTCTTTTCGTGTTGTTTCCAAAACTCCATAGAAGCTTCAAGTAAAGTTGCCACCAGGTTACTAGGAGTATGACTTTGACTAGACTGACTTGACTATGACTTGACTTGATGACTTCGACTGTGACTTGACACATATTTACGAGAAATATCGATGACTTGAAAAATTATCAATTACTTAACACTGGCTAAATACACAAATGTGTGAAGCCATCTCTATAAAAAAAAGTAATTGTGTACATTTGTTGGAAATACTTAATTTCTAGAGAGTTTTATCTTTAGCAGTAATAAGTACGTAGCGAGAATATTCTACATGTCTATGTACGTTAACATGCGTGAAAGAGATACTTAGATGCAAGAAAAGTGCAAGTATGAAAGAGTGAGCTACATTTTAATGGGATAAAGAAAATAAAAGACAATATTAAATTCCATATGGTCGTTTTTTATCCGTCTTACACTAGGTATGTGGAAAAGTTCAATGAAACGGTCTCTCTCCGACTCCAAATTAGAAAAAGCAAGTGTTGCTTTAGGCCACAATTTTGAAATAAAACTTTTTTAGTTTAGCTCCATCTATCGGCTGGTATAGCTTTATTTTTGCTTTGTTTAATGTTAATATCGCACACGTTGACAATTGAAGGGTTGAGAATAAAAAAGGTTTAACTGTCAAATTGATAGTTTCAAGAAAATTTACTTTAAACTTCAATGGCGTCATTTTAATGTAGAGTGCTTATAAGGTAATAGAAAAGGTTAGTTTCAGTTAATGAAAATGTTTTAATTCTATTTTAAAATACTAAATATAGTACTCATTCATACAATTACTCTAAAAATATAATATTAGGTCTTTACCTATGAAATTGCCGTTTTGTTTGAAAAAAGTTAAAGTATTTTTTTTTTCGAACTTATTTATTTCTTTTATTCAAAGTAATCACCCCTGCAATCAATGCATCTTTGCCAACGCTGTGGCAGTTTATGGATGCCCTTCTTGAAAAAATCAGCAGGACGGGAGACAACAAACTCTTCAAAGGCGTTTTGTACTGCCTATCGGGAATTGAATTTTTTTCCCGCTAAAAAGTTGTCCAAATTTTGGAAAAAGTTATAGTCGGTAGGCGCAAGATCTGGTGAGTATGGCGGATGAGGGAGAGCTTCCAAAACCAACTCATGCAGCTTAGAGACGGTCTGTTGTGCAATATGGGGTCGCGCGTTGCCGTGAAGTAGCAGTGGAGACGACCGATTGACCAAAGCTGGTTGCAGACGTGCGAGTTTCGCCATCATTGTGGTCAGTTCTTCAATGTACACATCTGCAGTAATGCTCTCGCCGTTTTGTAAAAAGCTATGATGAATGACACCAGCACTAGACCACCAAACTGTGACCATCACCTTTCTAGGGGTCATTTTTCGTTTTGCACATTGCTTTGGTACCGAACCAGGATCTAACCAACTTGCTGAGCGCTTTCGATTGTCAAAAAGAATCCATTTTCATCGCACGTAACAATTCGGTTCAAAATTCCTTCATTTCTGTGCCTGTTAAGCAGCGCAAGGCAAGTCTCGACGCGTACGTTGCGCTGGCGATCGTTAAGTTCGTGGGGCACCCATCTATCAAGCTTTTTTATCTTGCCAATCTGTCGCAAATGGACCAATATTGTTTTGATGCTAATATCAAAAGCTGCTGCCAGCTCAGCTGTAGATTGAGATTCATCAGCTTCCACAATCGCCTTTAATTCATCATTGTTGACCAAAGTTTCCGGACGACCACGAGGTTCATTTTTCAAGTCAAAATTCCCAGAACGGAACCGAGCAAACCAATAACGGGTTGTACGTTCGTTTGTACAGTTCTCTCCGTAAACGTCGTTGATGTTACGTGTCGTTTGTGCCGCGTTGGTGCCACGACGGAACTCATATTCCATAATTACACGAAATTTCAAAGTATCCATTATGAGGAAAAATGTTGAAATGTAATGAAAATACAACGCTAATCAATAAACAAAAGACTTATATTGTAAATAGAATGTCATATTTTTAAAACAAAATTAATTTGAATTTATAATTCATAGCCAATCAAAACTTTTTTTGTTTGAAAAAGTCTGTACTGCTATACGGCAATTTCATAGGTAAAGACCTATTATAATAAAATAACTATAATAATGTTTTTATGCTAAGCGAACTGTATTCCTGTGACAGATAAAACGTTTTGAGACTCAAAATCTCGAGATTTAAGCCTCATTTCGGTATTTTGAGAATGTATCATTGTAGATAATTTCACGCTAAATCCAACGATACCCATAAGTCATTTTGTGAAAAAAAAACAAACCATTTTTGTTCTCACCCCTTCAATTGTAAAATGTCATTTTAACGGACATACCAACATCATAATACAAATTTCCTTCCAAAAACTTCTATTTGCCTTGAATTCATCAGCTTACTCCCCAAGTCGAGCATGCGTAAAGAAGTTTTACTTCAATAATATTAGATAATAAATTATCTCAAAAAAGCTATACCAAATTATAATTTTATCTTCCTCAAGAAAACCCATTGTCATTTGTCCAGTACGTATCAAATGTCCCCATATCGTTTGCCGTTGATCGACGACTATATAGAACATGACATAGGTAATGTCGTGTCACTGATCCATCACGGTTGTCCTTGGCATTGGTAGACTAATGGACCGTTTCCCTCGATCATCAATTTATTACGACAGTGAGGGGACTTTTCAAATTGTTATGAAGCCTCGGTATTATGACTTTGCTACTCCTTTTGTAGCTTCGAATCTATGATGGCTTTGTCAGACATAGTTCAAGGCTTCTGAGGCATTTGTCCTTGCTTTGCTTTTGTTTCTTTGACTTTTCGGCTGTTAGCATTTGTTCTTAAAGACATTTTCGCCTATTATAGTACCTTAGAATACTAAGCCTACCGCATTATTTATTTATTACTAGTTGCGCCCCGCGGTATTACCCGCTGATAAAAAGTATTTTAATAAGTTGCTCTTCCCACGGGAAAATTTCACTTTTCCGGGATAAAATGTAGCCTATACGTTAATCCAGTGTATAAGCTGTCTTGATACCGAATTTCATCCAAATCCATTCAGCTGTTTGAGTGTGAAGGAGTAACAAACATACACACATACACACAAACACACATACAAAGTTTCGCCTTTATAATATTAGTGTGAAGTGTGATAGTGTGATTACTAAAGAAATAATAGGTCTTTACCTATGAAATTGCCGTTTTGCAGTACAGACTTTTTCAAACAAAAAAAAGTTTTGATTGGCTATGAATTCTAAATTCAAATTAATTTTGTTTTAAAAATATGACATTCTATTTACAATATAAGTCTTTTGTTTATTGATTAGCGTTGTATTTTCATTACATTTCAACATTTTTCCTCATAATGGATACTTTGAAATTTCGTGTAATTATGGAATATGAGTTCCGTCGTGGCACCAACGCGGCACAAACGACACGTAACATCAACGACGTTTACGGAGAGAACTGTACAAACGAACGTACAACCCGTTATTGGTTTGCTCGGTTCCGTTCTGGGAATTTTGACTTGATAAATGAACCTCGTGGTCGTCCGGAAACTTTGGTCAACAATGATGAATTAAAGGCGATTGTGGAAGCTGATGAATCTCAATCTACAGCTGAGCTGGCAGCAGCTTTTGATGTTAGCATCAAAACAATATTGGTCCATTTGCGACAGATTGGCAAGATAAAAAAGCTTGTGTAGCGCCTGCGTCGCAACAGTTACCAATACTTACCTTATGCACATACCATACCTCAAACTAATTACCAGATTACCGGGATACCAAAAGAACCACATTTACCTCAATACCATTACCAGGATTACCAGGATAACCAGAAGAAACAAGACACACTCAATTCAACATTTATTGAAGCTTGAATCCGATTGTTTATCTGTCACATGAAACAATGAAGACTATCGCCAGAGAAACTAAGATGTCGCCCTGAAAAGGGCGGTTTCAATTGGGATAAATATTCGCTCTGAAAAGAGCGAATATTAATCGTATCACCAGCGCCTCATCGCAGCTCAATCAGCACCAGTACAGAACACCAATAACGTTACGTAGAGACGACCGCACAGTTCGTTGCCCCCGGCGTTATGAAAGAGAGAGTTTTCTTCTCGCGACCACTAGGGGCGCGGGGAACTGGTGTTGGGGCTCATTGCCCCCTGCCCAGAGTGTCCGATCGCCGCGCATGAACATACGCGGGGCCTTGGGGTTGCCGCGAAAGCGGCTGTTGGTTAGGCCTTTGGGAAAAGGTGTGTTGCGCGTCTAGGTAGACGGGCTTCCCGGTAGAGTGTGGCTTCTGCGTTGGGGATGGCGGGGACGCCACTGGGCCCCGGGAGCCGGGCGAGTCGCCCTGGTCAGGTGAGACCCCCGGCGGTACCGAGGGAGGCCCAACAAGGCGACCCAGCGACCGGCTCGACCCTATGGCGTCAACGACCCGTCATCCGACTCGTCGCTATCGCTAGCGACGAGGTCTCTTGGGAAGCCCTTTCTGTCGGGCGGTCTTCGATGGTACGGGGCGATCTCTCTGATGTGAGACCACCCCGATGCGTCAGCCCTCTCGAAGAGGGTCTTGGCCAATCTAGAAATATAGAGCGCGACACTCTCCATCTTCGTGTCGCGCTCTATGGTGGCATTACGGACATAACGTGGGGCCCGAACGATCCTACGGAGTGTCTTATTCTGCAGCCGCTGCAACATTTTCTTGGAGGAAGCGCTGGTGAGTGGATACCAAGCGGGGGCGGCGTACGTGAGCCTCGACCTCACGTAGGTCTTGTAGACGCCTAGCTTCGTCCTAGTGGGGAGGCTCGAATCCAGTACGTGCTGGAGCTGGTGGGCAGCTGCGTTAGCGTGCCGTACTGCGGCCTTCGTGTGGTGGAACATGGTGAGGCGACAGTCGATGATGACACCCAGGTACTTAACCTTACGCATCCATGGCACCTTCGTGCCTTGAAGGTCCAGTGGAGGCAGGGATTTGTTTGGGTGGAAAGTAGTAATTAGGGGCTGGGTTTTCCCTGGGTTCACCGACAGTCGCCACTTGGCCAGCCAGTCGGGGAGGAGGTCCAGCGAGGCCTGCAGCTTCCTTGCCGCGTGGTAGGCTTTAATGCTAATGGATATGAACGCTGCATCATCGGCGTAGAGAGCGAGCTGGACCCCAGCTCCGACCGGGATATCATCGGTGTACTTGGAGTACAGTACGGGCGATAAGCAGCTGCCTTGGGGTACCCCCGCTTGGATGGGGTGGAGGCTTGAGATGGCGTCCTGGACCTTCACCTCGAAGGCCCTATCTTCCAGGAAGGATGCCACCACCCTGACCACTCTTTTGGGTGTAGTGGACATGGAGAGCTTGTAAATGAGGCCTTGGTGCCAAACCCTGTCGAAAGCTTTCTCCATGTCCAGGAGGGCCAGGGCGGTCTTCTCTTTTTTGTTCTCGGCTGCAGACATAGCGTGTAGAACTCGTATCAGCTGCAGGGTGGTACTGTGCTCCTGCCGAAAACCGAATTGCTCCTCCCTAGGAGTAATGTGCGGCGTCAGGTGGAGGAGGAGGAGCCTTTCGAAGATCTTCGACAGGGCTGGCAGCAATGTGATAGGGCGATAACTCTCGGGCCTCATTATGTTCTTCCCGGGCTTGGGCAGCATAATGACCTGGCCAATTTTCCAGATTTTTGGAAAGGTTCCAGTTCTCATGACCCCGTTGAAGAGACGAGTGATGGCGGCGAGGGTCCTGTTCGGGATGTGCCGAAGTGCCGCGTTGGTGA
The DNA here is from genome assembly GCA_905220475.3 of Ennomos fuscantarius. NCBI lineage: Eukaryota > Metazoa > Arthropoda > Insecta > Lepidoptera > Geometridae > Ennomos > Ennomos fuscantarius. The sequence goes on along the minus strand of HG992037.1, from coordinate 6,531,224 downwards.
TACCGTCTCTTCCCGGGGCCTTTCTCGGCTTCACCCTTCTGATGGCACGCTGCACCATGCCCGGGGAGAAGACTATGGGGTTCTCCGTTTCTGCAGCGTCGGCTTCGGTGGTGGAGGACAAATAGGTTCGCACCGCCTCCTCAACCAGGGCGGCATGTTGAGCGTCCTTCACTGGGAAGGGGGTAAATTGTTTAGTTAGGTGTTCGGCGAATAAGCCGGCTCTGTCCTCGGCCTTGTACCTCGGTGTACCGTCCTGGTGGAGGAGGGGGCGAATGGGTTCCTTTGTGCCAGATAGTTGTCTGCACAGCCTGTGCAGGGACGTCCAGTCGCTGGAGGCCTCGTCCAGTCTTCCTTCCCACTGCGATGAGGCCAGGTCTGAGAGATCCGACTTTATTTCCTCGGCAAGCTTGTTGACTCTGGCTTTCATGAGCGGGCATCGGCATTGTTGCCATCGCTTGAGCCATAGTCGCTTGTCGAGGATCTTCCTCCTAATCCTCTGGGGGAGGGGTGACCTGATTTGGGTGATCCTGGTGGTGGTGGTGGCCTTTGTCATGGCCTCGGAAATTGCGCCGGAGAGCTCCTCTGCCAACAGGTTCACCTCGTCCGGGGATGTCGTCGCACGCGTCGGGGTGCTGTGTTCCAGCTCCCGGAAGAAAGTCTCCCAATCCGTGAATTTCCTGGGTCCCGGCAGCGCTGACGCAGGGCGGTGCTCGATTGTGACGAGGACCGGGACGTGGTCCGACTGTAAGTCGTCAGGCAGAACCTCTATGGACGGTATACATGAGAGGTTGTGCATGACGACGTCCAGCACATCCGGTTCGTAGGCGGCACTGTGGGGGTAGTGAGTCGGGACTTCAGGTCCCTGCACCGTGTACCCATTCCTCTCTATCGCTGCTAGGAGGGACTTACCTCCGGTGTTGGTGAGATTGGAGTTCCACGCTGTGTGTTTGCTGTTCATGTCCCCTGCTAGCAGCGACAGCGGCTGCGGCTGGAGTAGTGTATCCATGTCCCCGGGGTTTAAGACGATGTTTGGCGCCTTGTAGACAGCATACAGGTGCACCGGCTTGCCGGACAGGCAAACCTCTACACCGAGCGCGTATATTGTGTCCAGTTGAAGCGTGGGTAGGGGTTGGTGGACGATCCTTCGCCTGACCATAACCGCCAGTCCTCTATAAGGCCTGCCCGAGATCTGGGATATTTCGTCCTGTCGGTAACTGTAAAATCCGGGAAAATTTAGCTTGTCTGCGGGGGCAAGATGCGTCTCGTTGATTAGCACGACGTCCACATCTTGCTCCCGCAGGAGATTCTTCAGGGGAACGGTCTTACTACGGAGACCGTTGGCGTTCCAAAACAGGACTCTTAGCTTATCCATAGTTAGCCTGGATCAGGTTGGAGATTCCCCGCAGGATCACCGGAACCGGGTCTCCTCCTGATTTGAGGGCGTCTAACACACTCTGCAGTGTCTCGATCGCCGTCTCGATGGCGGCTAGCTTACCTGTGTCCAGGCTCACGGGTTTCGCTGCCGCCGCTGCATTGGTGGCCCTTTTCGGGGCGGTTTCTTTCAGGCTCGGCGCCGCTGCAGACGTCGGTGCCGGTACAACCTTCCTAAGGTGGGTTGACTTACCTCTTGTTGTCTTGGGCAAGTTGGCGGGGGCCATCAGGGAGTTGGTTGCATGCTCTTGCACTTCAGCTCGACGCGGGGGTTGGGGATCCTGGGGCTTGGTATCGGTCGTGCGCGCGACCGTGCCGGCTCGTTTGTTCCTCAACTCTGCCTTCATGACTGGGCAGGACCGGCTGTTGGCAGGGTGTGGGCCTTTGCAGTTGGCGCAGGTCGCTGGTTCTTCCAGAGGGCGGGGACAATCTTTCGCTGCGTGCCCCTCGCCGCATCGGACACATGCTTGCGGTCGGTGGCAACAGTGTGAAGAGTGGCGGAATTGTTGACAGCGGTGGCATTGTGCCGGCCCGCGCTTTCCTCGCCATCCTTCTATTTTAACTCCGGGCATCGAGAAAAGTTCGTCGATCTCATAAATTGCCGGGATGGTCTCTGGGGTCTTCTTGATGATAGCGAAGAAGATGCACCCTGGTCGTCCTCTCCTGGCTCGTATGCGTCGCACGTACTCGGCCTGGAAGCCTTTTTCACGGAGTTCCTCTTGAATCTCAATTGGTTCCGTGACGGCAGGGAGGCCCCTGATGGCCACCTTGAGGTCCTTTTCCGCCGGTACGGAGTAAGAGAACCAAGACACCGGTGGCTCTATCTTGGAAAGATAGTCCTGGATAGCCCGGTACTCGTCTCCATCCGTAGGTGTGAAACGCACTCCCACCCCAAACGGTCGTGCGCTCGGTGCCCTACCGATCTTAGATCTCAGTGCTTTGAAGTGCGTGATCCAGTTCGGTAGGTCTTCCACTACAATTGGGGGGTATCTGGATTTCTTTGCGGCGAGTTGACTCGCATCTTGCGATGGGTCAGGTTGCCGGGAAGCTTGGGTGGTCTTGGTCACCTGTGGTTTGCTAGTCCATGCGGGTGCTGGCGTGGGCGTCGTATCAGGAGCGGGTGCGGGGGCGGCCTCTGGGGCTGCGCTAATTCTGCCGGACGTCACTGCTGCGTAGTTGCGAGCTGTTTGCCTCTGCGGCTTTGGCTCGTCTTCCGCTCGGTGTCTCTTGGAGGTCTCTAGGCACGCCATCTTGGAGGCGGCTCTTTCCTCTTCTTCGGGGCTTCGTTGGCTTCGGGTGCGCTTGGAGCCCTCTCTAGCCTCCATCGCTAGGCCATAGGCTATCTCGTCCTCCTGGAGCTCGAGCAGCCTCTCATTATCTCTCAGAATTTTAGCATAGTTCGCCAGGAATGAGTTCGGGAACCTGCCGGTGGACTTCAAGTGGGCCAGGATCATCATGTCGCGCTCGAGGCGGCCTCTTGGGGACAGGCCTTCCTCGCTCAGGTCTGGCGACATTGGGGAGTCGGCTACGGTAGCCGAGGTGAGCGCGGCGGCTCGCTGGTCGGACCCTGCGACGAGGTCTGCGAACGACCGCGAGTGCGAGAGGGACGCTGAGATCTGCGGCCCGCTTGTGTGAACGAAAGCGGAAGCGGGCGGCGCTCGAGGCGTCTGTGCGGACGCTGGGGCTCTAGCCTCGCGGGCGAGCGCGACGGCGGCAGCGTCGGCGGCGGGCCTGGACACCGTCCCCTGCGACTCCGGCGTGAGTGCGGGGCGCGGTGGAGTTGGTCCAGGTCGCCCTTCCGCGACAAGGGTGCGGGAACTACCGGCGGCGGAGTGCGACGCATCGGCGTGTACGACGGCGTGCGTGTAGCCTTTCGCGCGCGGTAGGCTATCGCGGCGTGCGCGGGGTGCGTCCTCATCGGAAGACGAGGAGGAGGAGGACGGTCCGCTCCGGGAGGTTTTTGGGTGCGACGCTGTAAGCGAGCGTGCACTCAGACTATCCCCTGAGTCGGACCGTTCGCCCCCATCGGTTCTAGTTCTTCGGCTGCAAGATTCTTGTTGGCCCTGAGAAGGGCCTTTCGGTGGCGCCATGGGCGGCCGGGACGAGCTCCCTGCGACCGGTTGGGTGATACTCCCAAGCTGTCAGCAGGCTAAGCCTTCCCCGTCGCGCAGGAACGCGCGAGTACAACCAGGACGCGTTTTCTTAGAAAACGCGCCCAACGTGTTGCTGTGTTTTCTTCCGATCCGTGCAGATGATGAGCTCGTAACAAATCCTGAAAGAGAGAGCTCGATGCCACCTATATTTAAGGGAAACAGCGCGCCATGCTCACCTGTCCTAGGAGGGAAAAGGACAGCATAATCGCCGGGAATTTAATAACACACGCATTGTAAACAGAAGAACGTTATTTCATTGGTCAATTAATCACGTGAAACAATTGGTGTAATTTTATAATGTTATTTTCTTATTGGACAATCCTAGGTTAAGCTTTGTATAAATATAGGTATTTTTCTTTAATAAATATATTCCGCTACGCTAGTTCTACAGATACACTTCAAATCGAGTTTTATTAACGTCCTCGTTATACCTACTTACAACAACGCCAAACTGGTATCAACATTAAACCTGAAAACCTTAACGGTGACCACACCATTAAATAGGTGACCATCGCCGTCAAACTGGTGACCTCGCCGCTAAATTGGTGACCCTCTCTCCAGCCTTACTACAAGGAAGAAAGAACACGTGAAGATGCAAGATTCCTCGACCGCGGACACCTCTGCCTCTACTTCTACCAAGAGCTCGCAGCAAGAACTCGCCGGTATTGCATTGTCTATGCGCATACCACCATTTTGGCGCGACAAGCCGCGCTTATGGTTTATCAGCTTTGAAGCCGCTACCAGCGACCAGAAGAGAAGCCAGGCTCAGTTGGCGCAAATGGTGATTGCACAACTAGATAAAACGGACGTCGAACAAGTCAGCGATCTATTATACAACCCGCCAGAGACCGACATGTACAAAATACTCAAAGAGCGTCTCATTACCGTATATGAAGAATCCGACAACCGTCAGTTCCAGAAGCTACTCTCCGACATGGAACTTGGAGACCAGAAGCCATCACAGCTGCTCAGACGTATGCGCAGTCTGGCACGTGATAAAGTACCGGATACAACCCTACGCCTGATGTGGACGAACCACTTACCGTCTCACATCCGCTCCGTTCTCGCCGTCAGCGAATCATTCAAAACGCAAACTGCATTGGATGAATTAGCACTTCTGGCTGACAAGATGCTCGAGAACAGCAGCTCTGAAATCTCTGCTGTTGCAACAATACCTCGTCCTCAACAGCCACATCATTCTGAGACACAATTTCTCGCTGAAGAAATAAGGCGTTTGTCGCTTGAAATCGCCGCCCTCAAGACTTCACATCAATACGAACAACCACAATACCAGCGTCAACCGTATCAACAACAGCGACCATTCTTTAGAAGAAACCGTTCGTTACGTCGAAACACAGATAACAACGATCGCTCACGAAGCCAAACGCCGTCGCCGTACTGCTATTATCACCGACGATTCGGATCAGAAGCAATTCACTGCACGACACCTTGTTCATATAAAAATGAAAACATGAATAAGAAGACGGAAAACTGAAAATTACGCTGGCCGCGGCGGAGTCTGGCGTAAAAGAACATTCATACCGCCTATTTGTCACAGACAAGAAATCGAAGTTAACTTTTCTCATCGATACAGGCGCCAACATATCCGTTATACCAAAGAAAAAAGGCGACTCGCCGAAACCACTTAACTTTCAACTCTACGCTGCTAATAATACTATCATCCCGACCTACGGTGAAAAAACATTGGAGCTAGATTTGAACCTCCGTCGACCTTTCAAGTGGAAGTTTATCGTTGCGGAAGTCAGCAAACCTATAATCGGGGCCGATTTTCTCAAACATCACCAACTGATAGTCGATATCAAGAATAGAAGCCTAATCGACGGAATCACGAAATTAACGTCAACTTCATTCGTGCAAGCCACAAGCATACCTACAATCCGCAGTATTGACGTCGACAATTCATATCATGATATCCTAGCCGAATTTCCCGGAATTACTCGACTAACTGCGATGCAATTGAACCCGAAACACAACGTTGAACATTTTATCGAGACAACCGGACAACCACTACACTGCCGTGCTCGACCAATAGCGCCACACCGATATGAACTCGTAAAAAAGGAGTTTGAAAATATGATTGAACAGGGTCTCTGCCGTCCAAGCAAAAGTCCCTGGTCATCTCCACTACACGTCGTACCAAAGAAAAATGGAGATCTACGAGTATGTGGCGACTACAGACGACTTAACGCTGTCACGATACCTGACCGCTATCCAATACCTAGAATCAAAGATTTTACATTCCAATTATCAAACAAGACTATCTACTCTACAATCGATCTCAACCGAGCTTACCAACAACTGAAGATCCGAGAAGAAGATATAGAAAAAACTGCAATCATAACACCGATGGGTTTATTCGAATTTCCGCGAATGTGCCCAGGACTTATGAACGCAGGACAAACATTCCAACGATTTATTCACGAAGTACTGCGTGGTCTCGATTACGCCTACGCGTTTATTGATGATATTTTGATCGCAAGCCCGTGCGAAACTTCACACAGAAAACATCTTCGTGAAGTACTAAGAAGACTAGAAGAAAATGGCATCACTATCAACCCTGCCAAATGCGTGTTCGGCCAACCGGAAGTCAAGTTTCTCGGCTATACCGTCAGTAAAGACGGAATCAAGCCGCCTGTTGAAAAAGTCGCTGCAATTCAAAATTTTCCGAAACCGACAACAATCGAAGAATTAAGACGTTTTCTTGGAATGATCAATTTCTACCGTGACCACCTACCTAAAGCAGCCGAAATGCAAGCACCACTTCATGCATTTCTTCATAACACGAAAAAAAAGGATAAAACATTAATCCAATGGAATGACGAAGCACTTGAAGCATTTGAAGCTTGTAAAGTTGCGATTCAAAATGCAGCTTTGCTCGCTCATCCTGTACATGACGCTGCCCTCGCAGTATTCACTGACGCATCAGACATATGTGCTGGAGCCGTCCTACAACAATTTATCGATGGAAAATGGCAACCACTTGGCTATTTTTCAAAGAAGTTTTCGGACACTCAACGCAACTACAGTACTTTCGACAGAGAGCTACTCGCAATCTACATGGCAATAAAGTACTTCCGGAAAACATTTGAAGGACGCCACCTCATTGTATTCACTGACCACAAGCCACTGACCTATGTGCTGCAAAAGCCACCGTCAGCGACTGAAACACCTCGACGTGCAAGACAACTTATCTTCATAAGCGAATTCACAACAGATATTCGTCACATCTCTGGGGATCAAAATCAAGTCGCCGATGCCCTCAGCCGAACAAACGTAGACAGTATTACATGCCCAACGTCACTCAACTATCAAAAAATTGCTGAAGCGCAAGAAAGAGACAGCAATTTTTCAATTTTTACAAAATTCAACAACTCGCACAACAAAGTAACTTAACAATAAAAAAAGTTACTATGCCCGACGCACATACTTCAATCTACTGCGAAACATCGACGTCACACATGCGACCCTACCTACCTGAAGAATTCCGACGACTCGCATTCGACGCTGTACATAACATAAGCCACCCGGGTGTACGCACAACACGCAAGCTTATGACACAAAAGTATTTCTGGCCTTCAATGAATACCGATGTTGGAAAATGGGCAAAACATTGCATACGCTGTCAACAATGCAAAGTTCAACGACACACTATGAGCAGTGTATCAACTTTTCCACCTACTTCGGAACGATTCAGCCACCTACACCTAGATCTGGTTGGACCTCTCAGCACCTCTCCTCAAGGTTATCGCTATCTAGTAACCATGATCGACCGAGTAACGAGATGGCCTGAAGCAATACCTACTGACGACATATCCGCTGAAGCCGTCGCGAAGATAGTCTATGAACATTGGATTACTCGCTTCGGTATATGCAAATTCCTAACAACTGACCAAGGCACAACTTTCGAGAGTCAATTATTTGCCAAACTCACCAATGCAATGGGAATAAAGCGCATTCATACGACACCGTATCACCCTCAATCGAACGGCATGATTGAAAGATGGCACCGATCGCTCAAGACAGCACTGAAAACTCGTCTATCAGAACATAAAACGTGGATCGACGAGCTACCAACCGTCTTAATGGGCCTACGTGCAGCTGTGCGCACCGATAATGGCGTAAGTGCCGCCGAACTTACCTACGGGCAAAGTTTACGTCTCCCAGGAGATTTTTTCAACGCCCCACTTGAGTCGAACAGTGACTGCGGCTATGATTACGTAAACAAGCTGCGTGAGACCATAAACACTTTGAAGCCCACCCAAACATCAAGCCACGGAAACAAACGACCCTTGTTCGTGCATCAAGATCTTCAGAAGTGTGAATATGTTTTTCTACGAAATGACGCAGTAAAGAAGCCACTTCAACCGGGAGGTTGAAGTGGCTTCTTTAGTCTTCGTAGGGATACGATGGTCCTTACAAAGTACTACAGCGAAACGATAAGACTTTTGTACTACAGCTACCAGAACGACGGTCATCTACTATTTCTATCGACCGACTCAAGCCTGCCTATATCATAAACGAAGACGAAGATAATTCATTCAACTTACCATCATCAGTACCGGACAAGCAAATTACCTTATCACCACCTGTTACCTCGTCATCAGACTACAGTATTACCTCACCGAATCAACAAGAGGTTTTACCTAAGCCAATACTGAAGACACGACAGGGGCGCACCGTGAAACTGCCGGTACGCTTTCGCTAGGGGGTGAATCATGTAGCGCCTGCGTCGCAACAGTTACCAATACTTACCTTATGCACATACCATACCTCAAACTAATTACCAGATTACCGGGATACCAAAAGAACCACATTTACCTCAATACCATTACCAGGATTACCAGGATAACCAGAAGAAACAAGACACACTCAATTCAACATTTATTGAAGCTTGAATCCGATTGTTTATCTGTCACATGAAACAATGAAGACTATCGCCAGAGAAACTAAGATGTCGCCCTGAAAAGGGCGGTTTCAATTGGGATAAATATTCGCTCTGAAAAGAGCGAATATTAATCGTATCACCAGCGCCTCATCGCAGCTCAATCAGCACCAGTACAGAACACCAATAACGTTACGTAGAGACGACCGCACAGTTCGTTGCCCCCGGCGTTATGAAAGAGAGAGCTCGATGCCACCTATATTTAAGGGAAACAGCGCGCCATGCTCACCTGTCCTAGGAGGGAAAAGGACAGCATAATCGCCGGGAATTTAATAACACACGCATTGTAAACAGAAGAACGTTATTTCATTGGTCAATTAATCACGTGAAACAATTGGTGTAATTTTATAATGTTATTTTCTTATTGGACAATCCTAGGTTAAGCTTTGTATAAATATAGGTATTTTTCTTTAATAAATATATTCCGCTACGCTAGTTCTACAGATACACTTCAAATCGAGTTTTATTAACGTCCTCGTTATACCTACTTACAACAACGCCAAACTGGTATCAACATTAAACCTGAAAACCTTAACGGTGACCACACCATTAAATAGGTGACCATCGCCGTCAAACTGGTGACCTCGCCGTAAAACTTGATAGATGGGTGCCCCACGAACTTAACGATCGCCAGCGCAACGTACGCGTCGAGACTTGCGTTGCGCTGCTTAACAGGCACAGAAATGAAGGAATTTTAAACCGAATTGTTACGTGCGACGAAAAATGGATTCTTTTTGACAATCGAAAGCGCTCAGCAAGTTGGTTAGATCCTGGTTCGGTACCAAAGCAATGTGCAAAACGAAAAATGACCCCTAGAAAGGTGATGGTCACAGTTTGGTGGTCTAGTGCTGGTGTGATTCATCATAGCTTTTTACAAAACGGCGAGAGCATTACTGCAGATGTGTACATTGAAAAACTGACCACAATGATGGTGAAACTCGCACGTCTGCAACCAGCTTTGGTCAATCGGTCGTCTCCACTGCTACTTCACGACAACGCGCGACCCCTTACTGCACAACAGACCGTCTCTAAGCTGCATGAGTTGGGTTTGGAAGCTCTCCCTCATCCGCCATACTCACCAGATCTTGCGCCTACCGACTATTACTTTTTCCAAAATTTGGACAACTTTTTAGCGGGAAAAAAATTCAATTCCCGAGAGGCAGTACAAAACGCCTTTGAAGAGTTTGTTGTCTCCCGTCCTGCTGATTTTTTCAAGAAGGGCATCCATAAACTGCCACAGCGTTGGCAAAGATGCATTGATTGCAGGGGTGATTACTTTGAATAAAAGAAATAAATAACTTCGAAAAAAAAATACTTTAACTTTTTTCAAACAAAACGGCAATTTCATAGGTAAAGACCTAATATGTTTATCTAAGAATTATAATTCTTTTATATTGGTGGGATGGGAAAAGGCACAGTCTTGACGGTAATGTAAAACAATTAAATGCAATTATAATTAAACTCACTTATCATATTTTTACCTAAAATTGGCTTGCATTTGAACTATTAATGCCTTAATAGTTAATTTTGTGCATTAGATTCAGCCTACTGATATGGAATCCCATAAACACTGTCATCAAATAGACTTGACTGTCCCGATAGCTCAGTTGGTAGTAACTTTGCCTTTTGAACTGGTTGTGGGTTCGATTCTCACTCAGGATATACACTTGTGTGATGAACATCGATGTTTGTTCTGAGTCTGGGTGTTTAAATTGTATTCCATGTAAGTTTATAAGAATTCTAGCAGTTTTTTGGTTTCCATAGTACAAGCTTTGCTTTGTTTGGGGCTAGATGACGCTGTGTGAAAGTCCACACATATTCATTCATATTAAACTAGCTACGCCCCGCGGCTTCATCCGTGCGGGGTTTTTTTTTAACATTCTTAATTCTTTTCATTCATAAAAACCTTCTGTCAATAAAAACTCAAAAAAAAAGTATTTGCGAAAATGTTCGTTCCGTTCAAGCGTGATGCGAAGACCAAGGGAAATAGAGATTCATTATTATATATTAAGATGGACATCTCAAAAACATGACAACATGAAAAATCATAGATTTGTAACAATATTTTTGTACGCAAGAAAACAATTAACATAATTGAAGGGGTCAGAACAAAAAGGGTTTAACTGATTTTTTTCACAACATGTCTTATGGGTATCATTGGACTCAGCGTGAAATTATCTACAATAATACATCCTCAAAATACCGAAATGAGGCTTTAATCTCGAGATTTTGAGTCAAAGAACGGTTTATCTGTCACAGGAATACAGTTTGCTTAGCATAAAAACATTATTATATTTATTTTATTATATTCTTTTTTACAGTAATTGTATTAATTAGTACTATATTTAGTATTTTAAAATAGAATTAAAACATTTTCAAGCAACTGAAAATTACATAAACCTTTTCTATTACCTTATAAGCACTCTACATTAAAATGACGCCGTTGAAGTTTAAAGTCAATTTTCTCGAAACTATCAATTTGACAGTTAAACCCTTTTTATTCTCAACCCTTCAATTACTTAATATGACCTTATAACGTAGTAGACTTTAGTCAAAGAATTATAATGCTTTAGACTTTATTTTGCTGGACCACAGCTAACGCTTTTCCAGGAGACAGGGCTACATTAATACTGTAATCATACAGTTTTAATGTAGCCTATATAGGTATATAAATACCTTTATTTGACCTATAAATTATATAGAATATACATTAGTATATTAAGTATTAGTATATTAAGTATTGGTATATGAAGTATTACCTATTATATTAAGTACTAGTATATTAAGTATAGTATATTATAAAGGTATCTTTCATTTTTCAATATTATTCAATGTCAATATTGCGATACAGCTTCTGCTACTACTTAAAAGGCTGTAAGCAAACTATCCCACTTAGAATTTCCGTCATGTTGATACCAAGTATTGGATACGTGTGCCTCGTCTAGTTTCAGAGACATTAATTAAAGGATCCTGCCAGCACAAGAAGGCGCTACAAGATCAGACAAGCAGCTTCACATATCCAAAATATCTAGACCCCAGTCGCGACTATAAACCTTATTAAAGAAAGCCTTTACAATAGAGATCTGAAGATAGATAGAGGTCATGATAAATTGGAGCGGTTTGATACACACACGTCCGATAGATTAGTTTAATTATAACACGATCCTAATAAATGACAGCATCTTTATTGAGATTAGTGAATTTAGGTGAAGGCACTACAAATCTGAACATACAAATGACTTTACAGGCATTTGCTTTTATTCTTCGACTGGCCTTATAGCTCAGTTGGTAGTAGCCCTTCCTTCTGGACTGTGGGTTGTGGGTTCGATCCCCACACAAGACAAACATTTGTGTGATGAGCATCGATGTTTGTTCTGTGTCTGGGTGTTATATTGTATTCTATGTATGTATTTACAAACTAAAAGTATTAAGTATTGTATCAGTTATCTGGTTCCCATAGTACAAGCTTTGCTTAGTTTGGGACTGTGTGAAATGTCCACAAATATTTATTTATTTATTTATTCTTTGAAAGGGTTCAATCAACCATTTTGAGAATAGAGTGCAGTAAAGAGTGCAACGGAAATGTTTGTGTTGGTCCCCCATCCTGTGCTTTTTAGCACTCAGATTGTGGTTTGCTGGTGCTTGCATTGGTCCAAGCTTGGCCAACACGTAGAAATGGCTAGAAGACGCAGCCAACATGTTGGACAAAACATGTTTGATACTTACTGGCAAAGTGCCTTTATTCTTTCAACTAAATACTACAATGATATTATAACTATTACTAAACACTACCTACTACAAAACAACTTTCGGACTATACACGGTATAATTTAATTCATTATTTTCCTTTAATGTATGTATTCAGTCCATGCTATAGAACACTCCCATATAATAAAATAAAAAAAAGCATTTATGAAATAAAACTTAAATCTAGGTATTATCAAATTACTTCGAATTTAAATTCTGAAGTAAAACTTTGTGACATTGAACAAAGCAGGTGTTTGATTGCCTACGAAACATTTACAAAACACTCAGCCAGTGCCCGCGCTGTGTTTAGCGTTAAATAGACATTTCGGCTGTCATGCAGTTATTTTAGGAGGCACTTTCAACAACAAAACCTTTTTTTTTTATTGGATCTTGTACTAATATTCTATAGCATGGTTTGAGTACATACATTTAAGGAAAAGAGAGAATTAAATTACACCGTGTATACTATCCGCGATGACCTATAGACAATCCAAATTCTCCAGCCCACTACCAGTAGGTAGCGTACCCAACATTCTGGCAGCACTGCCCCGTTGAATTGCAATGCTGATACTTTGTGCCAAATAAGTGCCAGCATTTTCGCATACTTACTTACTATTATCAAATTTACAGTTTAGGTACCTACCTATCTACGTACCTACATTATTTTCCAGACAAAAGCACCCGGGATTTAACAAGATATAAAGCCGGTTTTCTCATAACACGCCTCTTTGCAATGTTACATAGAGCATAGAGAGATGCGAGTAATAAACCAAGTTTTCAACAAACGAAAAGCTGAAACTTGTTCATATCTGTCGAGTTGAAGTGCATTATAACTTCACCTGGCGCTGGCGCTTAAATAGGGACAACTCTGAGAGCTTTCCAATCTTTTCACTACTTAGCAAACGTTGCGGAATAATGGAATTAAATATTCAGTGCATTGCAGAAACTATGAGCTCTATGTTTATAAATTTTACATAATTATGCTTAGTCATGTTACTGAAAATCTTTTTATTCAAAAGGGATGATAATAATGATAATAGTAATAATAAATTTTATGGTTTTAAATAGTTTTTTTATCATTTATTTTAATAGAAATATTGTAAAAGAAGATTTAAATCTAAGAACATATAATAAACTTCTGCCCGCGGCTTCGCACGCGTGACTTATAGAAAACGAAGAAGAAAATTTTTCATAGATGATTCAACCACCCATTTCACCCTCTTAGGGGTAAAATTTCTAAAAAACCCCTTCTTAGTGAATATCTACACTTTACAAAGTACACACCCCCAAATTTCAAATCTCTTGGACCAGCGGTTTAGGCTGTGCGTTAATATATAAGTCAGCCAGTCAGTCAGGACTGAATTTTATATGTACAGATGAGTGAATAATAATGATAATAACGCCCAACGATCGCAGACAAATAGATTCTGGATCCTAAATAAGATTCCCAATATCTAGGGACCAGGAACGATGAGAACCATGGTCCCACAACACTTAGACTTTTTTCTGTGCACAAGTACTTTTCCTGTCGCGGGAATCAAACCCGCCACCTCCGTACTATGAGCCGAACTGCAACCAACACACCACAGAGGCTGTCAACGGATTGAGGAACGGATTGGGGTTGAGCACAATAATTATCTGAGTACCTACTTATAAAGAAATATATTTTACTTTTCACAACTTAAGTTTTATCTTGAACAAAAGATAGGAAGCGGTTTTAATTATTATTTTTTTTGTTTCGGTATGGCTCCACACTTCTGTGTATTTAGCGAGTGTTAATCAGTTGGTAATTTTTCAAGTTAATTAATATGTATTAATATAAGGCAAGTCAAATCAAGTCAAGTTACACTTCAAGTCATCAAGTCAAGTCATAGTCTAGTCAAGTCATACTCCTAGTAAAATGGTCGCAACTTTACTAAAAGCTTCTATGGAGTTTTGGAAACAACACGAAAAGAATCACCATCATTATACCACTTTCCCACACTCATGCCTGTAATCCAGCACTTAACGAATAAAATGCCACCAATTTTATGCACTAACACTGAAAATAACACAAGTTTTGGAAAATAATCCAATGCGGTGACGCGATCTTTTTCGTTTTTCCGCCAAAACTCCAAATTATTATTTTTTAATTTAGTCAATTGCTTTTCCTTTTCACCTCTCCACTTTAATGTTGCTATGTATGTTTTGGAAAAAATTACAAAATGTTGCTATATCATATTATTATCACTAAACTAACAACGCCACATTCAGCTCTTATCTTATTCAATGTAAATTCCCTCGAAACAGTGACCAAACATTCAAAAACTTAAACAAAACTTAATAGACATGCGACAGTGTACACTGGCGCACACAATCCACGATCAAAGCGCAAAAATAGCCCTCTTGTGTCAACGCCTGCCTCTATTTCCATTAGCCGACAGACAGTCGGCACAATGGTAAGCAAGCTGTTAGGGCATAATGAAGGCATTGTGCTAACGAACATGCTAAGTATACCGCCCATCAAAACCTGCCAAACAAATCTCAACCTTGTATCTAATGAGCAGAGTAGGTTTTAGGCAGTGAGGTTCTGAAATATGCCCGTCTTCGATGGCTCGCATGGCAGTCACCGCGGACGGATGACGTCATTATCTGCAACCTACCGACTCAGCTGCTGCCCACTGTGATATATCGTCGCAGAACTAGATTTATTAGTGTTTTGTGCGTGATTGTACGCAGTGTATTATAATTCAATTAGTCAGGAAACGGGCCAATGTAATGGAAATGCATGCGAGATATTATTAAGACCCATTCGTTACCATATTGGATATTATTTTCAAATTTATAACAGCAAAACAATGCTCCAAGGGCTTTATGCATTACATAGGCAATCAGGCATGCCACATAACATTTAGCTTGCGCTTCAAACGAAAACTTTGTTTTAACGATGCTATTGCTACATAAGATACATGCTATAATAATGTTATTGTTACAATAATTATTATGCTAATAAAATATATAAAAAATACATCTCCAGATATATGAAAGTATCAGGAAACAAAGTTAAATTTGAAGTCGTTTTCACACAATTTGGGAAGTGATTGAATACTTAGATTTTTTGTTTGTAAACATATACATTAAATACAATATAATACCTAAATAATAGCGGTGTTTTTTCTTATTTTATCTGTACCCGTTTCTTTGATAGAAAGAAACAAACACGAAAGAAGTATTTTTCCGTTGCCCAATATTTATTGCAATAAGTAATAATAATAATAATATGATAATATTAACGCCTAACGATAACATACATAGATCCTAGACCTTTAGACCTTCACTAGGATTCCCTGTGTCTAGGGACCCAGTAACTACGAGGACCATAGTCCCACAACACCCAGAGTCAAAACAAGTATTTGCGTTTTTTTTCTGTGCACAAATAGTTGTCCTGCCGCGGGAATCGAACCCGCCGTCTCCGGGCTATGAGTTGCTCAGCTACCATACCACAGAGGCTGTCACAAGTATTTATTAATATATTTGTATAATTTTGAATAAAAATTAGAATAAACAAGCAATAAATTCCAAGACTCCTTTCCAAAGATATTTCAATGGTATCGCACGCGCTACATTCGATGATGTAATTGGGTGTGCCCATGTGCCAATAAATTGTTCAGCAAGTGATTTATCTTGCTAATCCCGACATCCACTCCCCGGGACTCCGGGGGTTAGACGTGGTTAAAGTATTACGGGATTTAATAATAGAACTGGCGTATTAGCTTGCTTGAATTTGAATTTCGCGTTGTTGTTGAAACACGTCCCTGTATAAAAGATATATATATAAGTTAGTTTGTGAATTAAAATAACAATGCATACGTATTTATTGTAAGATAAATAACGGCTAAACTCACGTCAATTCAAAAGTCGAAATTACTCCAGTTTTTGGACATATTCGATGTCCTTCTGGGACCCAGTTACTAAAACTGACGTTACGCTCGCGAAAGCCACCGCAGCTTGCGTTAGTAACTGGCTCCCAGAAAAAGGACATCGAATATGTCCGAAACCTGGAGTAATTTCAACTTTTGAACTGACGTGAGTCTAGCCGTTATTTATCTTACAAAATGTGTGATCCTCACGATAGTTTTCAAACTAAAAATGCATACGTAGACTATACTTTTTTTTTAAATCTGCATTTCCACAGACTCCTAGGTCCGTGCTTTTTGTTAAATTATTTTTATATTTATAAATTAAGCCTATTATTGACATGAACATAATATAATACAGGAAGAACAATACAGCCAATAACAAAAACATACATAAACATAAGTACCTACTTATTTCTAATTGTGCATACACCACGAGCAAACCAGCTTCCGCAAGCAGCACCCGTTCACGAGCTTGACGCATGTTGGAGACTATACTTTAACGTATACGATTTTAAACACTCATATTCTTAACATGTCTAAAAATAACTATTTAATTAATTTGTTTCAAGTTGGCAGTATATCGGTGCTGTTGCAAGTACCACGATCGCGGCCATACTGAAAAGCTTGCGGGTAGACTTGAGAGTAGCGGTCTACCCTCGTTTGCACTAGCTTATTTAAGTCATGGTGTTTGCAATAGTAACGAAATATTGGCAACATTAATCAATTAAATTACATTAATTAACATCCCGTTGGTAAACAATATATTAGAAAAAAAAAATTTCTTGTCATTTGTTCATTTAATATTATCTCCTCGAAACGAAGGGACCAAAACAGTCGTTTTGTATTCGATAGTATATATCATCAATTTTTTTCTTCCATAACACCTCATTGTGAGGGGAAAAAGTATAACTTTACTTCAGCTCTATATTTTCCTAAGTCCGACGCATAGGGTAGTAATACATTTGTTGAGAAGCCATACGCAATTTTACCGGCATATATGGCTATAATAATAAAACCTTATAAACTCATAAACAACAATAAACTCATAGTCATCTATCCAATTAACATAAGATTTAGCACTTAAATGCCAAGCCAAAGCTATTGCCAACACAATCAATGACTAATCAATTTGATATCAAGTACAACACATCAATGAATATTTGATCCTATCCTATCTAATCTCACAATTGGCGATAGCAGCGTTATGCATAAGTTATCATCTCTCGTAATAACAAATTAATCAATCAGCTCAGAAGTCCCAAAATGGGTGACACGGTGGACGTATCCAGGCTAGTAAGCCAACTTAACATATCTGAGGAAATCTATGAAAGGATACTTTCGACTCTAATATGCCTGTATTTAAAGCATACAATGCCCAATTGTAAGTAAAAATGTATGTTTGGACCTCTAAATGTTAGTAGACTCATGCAAAAACTTTTTATCGATGACTCATATTCAAAATGTGTACTTAAGTGTTATCGTAATTTTAAAAAGGCTAACTGTTAATAATTATGAATTGGAATACCAGAGTTATTGGTGTTTTTGTATGTATGAAGCACAGAATCTAATCTAATGCTAGCAGGGTACTCGGTCATATCTGTTTGTACTTACAAGATACCTGTCTATCCACTTATGAATCGGAAACTTTGGTTATATTAGCTACTGATTAGAAGCTGATTCGGAAGCTGGTTTGCTCGTGGTGTAGGTATACACAATTAGAAATAAGTTCTTATGTTTTTGTTATTGGCTGTATTGTCCTTCCTGTATTGTATATATGTTCTTGTTAATCATAGGCTAAATTTACATATATAAAAATAATTTAACAAAAAGCACGGATCCAGGTGTCTGTGGAAATGCAATTTATAAAAAAAAGCTACTGATTAGAAAGCTTGCAGGGGTGCTCTGATTAGCTGTTATAGGGAACCAATTAAATAAATAGCTTTTTAAAGTAAAACTTCTTTATGCACGCTTGACTTGGAGTTAAGCTGTTGAGGCGAACGGAAGTTGAGAAGGAACTATACCTCTATACGTGAAGATAGATAGAGTTACATTACGAATATTGCAGGGGTAAGAGAGATGGAGCTAAAGAAGATTTAGTTCAGTCGGATGGTCTTAAGCACACTCGTATTTTTGAAGCTTTTGTGTATGTCTTTTGTGTTTCTATGGGTCCAAGACTAATTCAATGGCCGGCATTTTTTCAAAGAATCATGGGAGCGTAAACAGATATTATTTATTTTCTGGATACGTCCATGTCCGCCAGGCTGCCAAGACCGCCAGGCCGTCACTATATTTGTGTCTCCGCAGACCCACTCTACCCCGATTTATGGGATGAATTGTATAATATTCCCATTTAATTGGATGTTCATAAATATTTAATGCAGGCGATTTTTGTTCCCAATCAATAATCGGCATAAAGTAGATTATAATAATCACACTAATATTATAAAGGCGAAAGTTTGTATGTGTGTTTGTTTGTATGTGTGTATGTTTGTTACTCCTTCACGCACAAACGGCTGAATGGATCTGGATGAAATTCAGTACTAGGATAGCTTATACACTAGATTAACATATGGGCTACATTTTATCCCCGAAAAGTAAAATTTGCCCGTGGGATGAGCAAATAATTAAAATACTTTATATTCGCGGGTGAAACTGCGGGGCGCAGCTAGTAAATAATAAATAAATTAATTAAATTAATCTTAGTAGATTTGGTGTGAATAAATAATAATAATAACAACGTCCAACGACCTTGCACCCTAACTAGGATTCCCTGTGTCTAGGGACCCAGGAACTACGGGACCGTGGTCCCACAGCACTCAGGCTCAGAACAAGTACTGGCGCTTTTTTTATGTGCATTAATACTTGTCCTGTCGCGGGAATCGAACCCGCCGCCTCCGGGTTATGAGCCGAACTGCTCAACCACTACACCACAGAGGCTGTCAAAGGTGTAAGCAGAATAGTTTCAGTTTGTTTTTGGATAAAAGATATACTCATTACTTTACTGTACAACTTAATTAACCGTACGTACTCATACCTATCTACATAATATATAAACCATATTATTGTTTTATTAGGTACGCTTCAAATAGCTGGCAAACACAAAGTAAACACATTAGTTTACCATTTTTGTTTTTATCCATAAGATGCCCTGACTTGAGACTTTTTTTTGGTTTTGGCTCCACACTTTTGTGTATTTAGCCAGTGTTAAGTAATTGGTAATATCTCAAGTTAATTAATATCATATAATGTGTCAAGTCAAGTCAAGTCACAGTCCAAGTCATCAAGTTAAGTCATAGTCTAGTCTAGTCAAGTCATACTCCTAGTAAAGTGGTGGCAACTTTACCAGAAGCTTCTATGGAGTTTTGGAAACAACACGAAAAGTTTTCACCATCATTATACCATTTTCCCACACTCATGCCTGTAATTCAGCACTTAATGAATAAAATGCCACCAATTTTATGCACCAACACTGGAAATAACACAAGTTTTGGAAAATAATACAATGCGGCGGCGCGATCTTTTTCGTTTTCCCGCCAAAACTCGACTTGAGACTTGAATCGTTTGTTAGTATATCTGTCAAATCATTAGCATTACTGTCACATTATGTGGAGACATCTAGGGGTCATGGCTATCAGGTAGTATTAGTATAAAACTTCGCGATGACGAACTGGCTAAATTATCTAAATAAATAAATAATAACGCCCAACGATCACATACATAGATACTGGACCCTAACTAGGATTCCCTGTGTCTCGAGACCCAGAAACTACGAGCACCATGGTCCCACAACACCCAGACTCAGAACATGTATTTGCGCTTATTTTTCTATGCACAATTACTTCTACTGCCGCGAGAATCGAACCCGCCGCCTCCGGGTTATGTGCCGACCTGCTCAACCACAACACCACAGAGGCTGTCTCTGCCTCTAGATCTAACGTAGAAATATACACATCATTTTAAAAAAGTTGACATTAATAACAATAAAAATTGTTCGTCTCCATTAAAATTACACCGCGGAGGATTCGGGTCATTCAAATAAGAAAATAGATAATTAGAATATTTATCTTTATTTCAACTCCAAAACATTTCAAAAATAAATTAAAATCCCACTCCTACATTTTACCAACCACTAAAACTGTACCACTCTGATGCAATGCGTTTACAATAAATCTTGGATCGGATGCTCTGAAGAAGGAAATGACTCGACCCAAATGACGGAAGCGAGTTCAGCTTATTTGTGACGCCACCGGATACTTACTCTTAGACATTTCCGCTACGAGCTACATGTGATGAATTTACGAACAATATTGCAAACTTACGAGGAAAAATCTATGAATTGGAGTCAATTTTCGGCAACTTCTTCATAACATTTTCATAGTTCGCCTTCAGTTTTGCCAGGTTTTTATTGACTGAGCTCATTAAAGATTCGATATCGTTGATAAATCGGTCGGTCGCTCGGATTTCTTTGATTGCTGATTTTTCAACGTCAAATAATAATTTAGCAAATTTTACATCATTGATATGGGGTTCAGAGGCTTTTACATTTTGTAAACCATTTTCTGGGATGTTATCTTTGTTTATATGAACAATATCGAAATTTTCATTCGTAACTATATTCGTTACAGTCTTTCTTTGTTGAGATGGCAGCATACTATAGTCAGGCAGAGATTCATCGTCTAACATCGGAGTGTTTCTTTTAAATACAACGCTAAATGCTTTTTCTGAATTCATTGTAAACTAAGGTAAGTATTACCTGTTATGTAGATATGATTACGCTTTTTTTGTCTTGGTGTAAGAAAAGTTCTAGCAAGTAATGAATATTAAGTTTAAAACTTATTATAAAATGTATTATGGTTTTCTTGATCATTTGCCACAGTTTGATTTGTTTTGTAATTATAAAAATAATAATAATAAAATGACATGCGTCTTGAAGACACTGACGTATGCCCAACATCACAGCCTAACAAAATAAGGCAAACAATAACGATTGCCAAATGTTTTTTTTTTCTGATCTGTGACAGGACAAAATTTATGTTTATTTGAGTTTTTTCTTTCGTATAAAATGCTACATAGCATCAAAAAGGTATAATAATGTATTAGAGGTCTTTGCTTAGTATTAAGTACCTAAATATTTATTATTAAGATATAAGTATTTTCAGTATAAATCTGTGCCTATGTTGATTTTAATGCCATCTATCGCACTCAGTAAAAAGTATTACGACAACTAAACATTGTATGAATAGGTAAAAAGCAAAAACTCCTCTAAATGTACTTAAATACGAACCACGACAATTCCTCGTAATATACAGAGATGGCGCTGAAAGTAGATATGATTTGTTTTAACCAGAGTTATTTAACGTTATACCCTCCTCCCTGATGTTGGTGACAAATACATCGGCACGCTCGCTTAGATATAAAAGCCTCTTGAAAATCGGATAAAAATAGTTCTCTCTTTTCCTAAGCCGTTCCGATTATAAAGCTAAAACAGTTACATAATAGGTTAGCTTGTAGTTCAGTTTCAAAAATAGGTAGAGAATTTCCATATTGAGGCCATAGAAATAAATAAAATATATGGAAATTTCACGCAACGCCAACTAGTCCCAAACTAAACAAAGCTTGTACTATGGAAACTAGATAACTGATAGAGTACATTAATACTTTTTAGAATTAAGTTCCTTATCGCGCGTTGCGAAAGGGGGCTAGACGGAAAAAATGAAGACCAAAAAACCAGAGAAAAAAGTTGTAACGACTCGTCAAACTCGTCAAAAAGCCGTGCGGCTTGCGCGTGTTTTCTGTCTGTCTCTCTCTCTCTCTCTATCTCTCTATCTCTCTCTCTCGCCAGATATTTTCGTTTCGTCTTTCTATTTCGCATTCATATTATATTAAATAAAAAGTTGAGAGGTGTCAAGGGACTATATTATATATATTCTTTCTATTTACATTATATTTGTTAATAATTTAAAAAAAAAATTACAATACCTTCATCGAAAGAAACTTCGTTCTATCCGGGTGTTCCTTGACACCTCTCAACTTTTTTTGTTTGTAAATACATACATAGTAAACAATATAAAACCCAGACACAGAACAAACATCAGACCTACATCACATGCTTGTCCTGGGTGAGAATTGAAATCGAACCCACAACTTACAGCTCAGAAGGCAGAGCTACCACCAACTAAGCTATCAGGCCAGTCAACTATATTGGGCCCTTATTTTTGTAATTGTAGCAGTAGCCCTAACTAAGCTGGTTCGTTCAGGGTGTGTTAGGTATATAAAACGTTTTCGGAAACATTATCAAAAGGAAATTGATGTTAGGTAAGTTGAGCTCTTCAAAACTTTGCCTATTTACCAAGTTCCTTGCTGCCATCAACTGTTGTTAAAAGTTTTTAATTGAGGATTACATCAATGGATTGAGCGCTGGATTTTATCGTGACATTTGATATTAAATTTATAAACTGTTACTAACTGGTGCCTGTGACATCGACAGCACGGGATTAGTGCTTCTACAATTCACACAATGGTGTCGATTCTGTGTCGCATTCTCTAAAACTAAAGTAAACTTTAAGTATGGCGGTACTCTTCTGATAAATGGGAAATGAAAGAGACGGAAATATGTCAATTTCGTTTAGCTTTAGAGTATTTGACACAGAATTGACACCAATATCTTTATATATTATAGCCTATGTGTTATTCTGTTGTATAAGCTATGTTATTGTAAAGTTTCATAAATTTTACTGCTGTGTTCCGGTTTGAAGGGCACTGTAGCTAGTGAAATTACTGGGCAAATGAGACTTTATGATCTGATCTCACAGTTTAGTAATCTTATTACTAGATTCTGCTGATGTCTCAGGATGACGTGCGCAGTGCAGTATCACGCGAAACTCTATACCTACTTTAGAGTTCCGAGTAACACTGCAGCTGATATGGGCAGCCGTGTCGTTTAACATCAGGCGAACGGCTAGCTCGTCACGTCATTCCTTAACATAAAAAAAAAAAATTCGTGATTTTTTGCATCGAACAAATATCCAAACTTACATACAAACTTTCGTGTTTATAATATTAGTAAGGAAGTGAGGATACGTACATAAGGACACTTCTAAAGTCTTAGAGGAATTCTATGTCTAAAGTATTAAACCTTTATTTTTTGGCATCGCATTCAAAATAAATATTTTTTTAATCATTTCAAAGATAAGAAGTTAATAATGTTTGAGCTGGAAAAAGTAAGAATACCTACTGACAAATAGATAAACTGATTGGTCGATCTTACTACTTATATGTCTCGCAGACTTAATATTTTGATGGCTGGGTGTTATATTGTACTTGACGGCGGCAACGTCCAGTTATAAACTCTATGAGCAGCGGGCAGTACCGTAATTTACCCTATGGCAGCATTTAAATTTATTACAGTGGCAACACCGGCAACTGTCATCGCTTCCGCAACCATCTGGCTATATAAAGGGACCGCTCGGTTTACTACGATCATTCTTGTTCCAGACACGGCGCGGTGTGGACATGCTGAAGGCCCATAGTTATATAGGTTGCAACCTACGCACACCCCCTTCTGCCTACATACTCATTTTTATTGTATGTATTTACAAATAAAAAGTATCTAAGTTTTGTAATCTGTACTTATAAGTAATTAATTTTATGTAACCTAATGGGTTCATTATTGATACAAACACAATCAAAAATGGAAAGCCAATATACAATCTTTAACGGTTTTATTAATACATATAGGATATTAATATTTACACAATGTATATTTTATTCAGTTACTCGTGTGTACAGCAAGGTCATTAATAATTCAACCATGTGCTAGAACAAAAAATTATTTTGAATCAACGTTGGTGGAGATAATACATAATTACATACTATGCTTACATTCAGAGAATTTATTCACTGCGGTAGCTAATTATTAATTACTAAAAATTCATATAAATAAATTCTTTGATGATTATTACAAACATAATTGTGGTAGAAACAATATTCGTCGGAACCGCCACCCGCAGCGGTCGTTTGCACTTGCTCCGCAAATAAAATTTTAAAGAAACCAGTTTAGTTTTGAATGAAACACGAGTGCAGCGAAGGTAACAAGTGGAACAGTATTACTTCTCTTCCACTCAAACGTCGTGTGGACACGCCCTCAAATGAGGAACGGTACGAGTTAGAGTGAGACGCAAGTATTAACTGCATTTTTATTAATCTGGTTGTTTGCAATCTGACTCCGCCCAGTGTTGCACACACACGCAGAACTCATTAGCAAAATAGGCCTACGTTAATTGCTACGAGCCGTCGGCAAAATGATCGGAAAGTTAAAACATACACCACCGTCCAAATCTAGTACTCCCACTCGCGCAGTGCCTGAATCTGAAAGCGCTATGTGTTCTATAGATGATAACCAGGAGACAGTTCAGGTTCAAAACCGCCCAATGACCAGAAAACGTATAGCTGCAATAGCAAACGAGGAAAAATGTGACTTTGCTGCTTTTAAGCTTGAAATGAGAAAAATGATGAAGGATTTGGAAAGTTCTCAAAACGGAAGACTTGACAAGATCGAAGGTCATGTTGCTGCGGTGGTAGCTCAGGTAGAAGTCCACGTGAAGGAAATGAAAGCTCAAGCTGACCAATCTGCAAAGGATCTGGGGAAAAGCGTAAGCTTTTTATCAGATCAAATTATGACCTTCAAGGAAAAGTTTACAGCCCTCGACTCGGAACGAGAACAGCTGGCGAGCCAAGCCACTCTTTTTAATGAAAAACTGGAAAACATGGAGCGATTTTCTTTAAAAACATCTATAGAAATTCGGAATGTTCCAAAAAAACCTAAAGAGTCTAAGGAAGGTCTTTTACAGGCCTTTCAGTGTTTATCGAAAACGCTCGATCTTCCATTCGAAAAAAATGAGCTGAAGGACATGTTTCGGCTGCCTGCCAAACCTGACTCCCCTACGTCCATTATTGTTGTGGAATTTACTAATATGTGGTCCAAAAACAGCTTCATAGCAGCTATAAAAAATACAAGAAATCTAAATCTGATCAGCTGAGTTCAAAGAATTTAGGTTTTGAAGGGAAGCCTATACCGTTATATATTTCCGAAAGATTGACGACAAAAGTCAAAAGACTCCACTTTTTGTCTAGGGAATTAGCGAAGACCGAAGGATATGCACACTGCTGGGTTACAAATGGGAAGGTTTTTCTTCGTAAACAGGACGGCGTGCCGTTTATAGCTGTTAGAAATGAAGAACACTTACACTCGCTTAGAACAAAAAATATTATTAGTTGACTATGTTCCCTGTACATACTTGGTGTCTCCGAAAGAAGCTTCGACGTAATTATATTAGGCTTTTTGTTATACACACACACACAACACTATCAACACAAACACACACACAAAATATTTTAATCAATCTTCATACTATTGCACAGAAACATAACACACATAAAATTCAAATTATCACATCCGCTTTGCTATGCAGGCAGTTTTAATCACTGGCATCGGCCCTTTTTGCATGCTTAGTTATACAGGTTTACAGATATTACCGTTCCCTATTCAATATTGTAACTCTTTAGGTAGCCGTGAACTTGAACGTGAATTCCTCGATTACTGTTACATAAACTGTGTTTGTTACTTAATACGTGTGATAAAAGAGAATAAATAACGTTCAACTACAAAATTTACTCGATTAGGGCAGTTTAATTATGTATACATTAAAAAATATTGTTTGTTAGTTGCTATGTTCATAATTAAACTGGGAAACTCATATGAGTGCTGTGATATCCATGTAGAATGTTACTATGGCATTATGAACATAACGTACATACCTTCTGGTTGCTCAACTAATTTTTTTCACAACTTAACTTTTATACTCGCACACAATGGATATCACAACTATTATTGATAATGTTGACAACATATCTCCGTCTTCTGCACAGCTGTGTTACCCAGAGGATTGTAACACTTTGATAATACATCCGAATAATAAACTTAAAATTCTTACACAGAACATAAGAAGTGTATCTTGCAATTTCGCAGGTTTTTTAGTGCTTTTATCAAGAATAGAAGTGTGTCCTGACGTCATCATTTTGACAGAAAGCTGGTTAGCATCAAATATTTACATACCGCAAATTAATGGGTACACTTCGTATCACACTAAACATCTGAAAAACCAAAATGATGGAATTATAGCTTACTACAAAAATGGGTTAAAATGCGATTCAATTGAACCCAAGCTTAGTGACGCTTCATGCCTAGTTACGAAAATTAATTACAGTACCATTCTAATTTCTATATATCGCTCGCCTTCAATTCAAAACCTTGAAAACTTCTTAAAATCATTAGAAAATCTACTCATAACTTTTAAAAAATTTAAAAATGTAATTATAACTGGTGACTTAAATATAAATATTTTGTCTGACATAACTGATGCCAATGCTTCTCAGTATCTTGACTTGCTGGCTGTTCACGGTATTCTACCGGCACACACTTTTCCAACGAGAAACAATAGCTGTCTTGATCATTTTATGCTACGTTCAACTCATGAATGTCAGACACTAATAATACAAAATAGCCTTACTGACCACCACACTATAATATTAATCATGGATACTAAACAAATTGAATTAAATTCTTTAAAACCAGTCTCTAAAATTAATTATTTAAATATATCAAAAACCCTAAAAAATGAAGATTTTTCAGTTATTTACAATACCACAGACAGTAATCTAGCCGCAAAACTTTTTATAGATATTTTATCGAGATTAATTTTTCAAAATACTGTTTATTCATTAGTACCTCGCAAGATGGCTACTAGAAAGCCCTGGATTACGGCAGGCTTATTGAGATGCATGAGAAACAGAGATCGCATGCACTTAAAGCTACGTAATCAGCCCAATAATAAGACACTTCTAGTTACATATAAACGTTATAGAAATTATTGTAAAACCTTAATCAAAAAAGCAAAATGTAAATTTGATAGAGAGAGATTAGAGGAAGCAAGTAGGAGTAAAAATGTAAAAAAAACTTGGAAGGTAATAAATGAAATAACGAACTATAAAACTACTCCAAAGTTATCTCTGGATCTTCTTGAGTCCTGTGAGTCTCCTACAGATGCAGTAAATGCCGCTAACAGTTATTTTTATAGTGTGGGAACTGTTTTGGCCAGTAGTATAGTACCTGATATTAATTATACAAGTGAACCTTTGCTCTCTTCACCTTTAAACTCTATGGTCATGATGGATACAGATGAAAATGAAATCTTATCAATAATTACTTTGTTGAAACCTAACTGCTCAGTGGGATGGGACAATATATCTTCGAATATACTTCTCCAAAATAAAGACATTTTAGCTCCTGTACTTGTCTACTTAGTTAACCTATCTATTCAAACTGGAGTCTTTCCTACAGTTCTCAAGCACGCTATCATAGTACCTATTCATAAAGGGGGAGATAAAAAAGTACTAGGGAATTACAGGCCTATTTCAATACTTACTTCGGTGTCAAAAGTCTTTGAAAAAGTGATTAATAAACGTTTAGTTAACTATCTTGAGAAAAATAACTTGCTTTCCTCCAACCAATTTGGCTTTCGTAGGGGTAAGTCAACTTCTGAAGCAGTACAAAAATTAAGTCAATACATAGCCAGTAGCTTGGATGTTAAAAAGAAGAGCCTAGCTATCTTCTTGGACCTTGCAAAGGCTTTTGACACCGTGTCGATTCCACTGCTTTTGCTAAAGCTTGAGAAAGTCGGTATTCGAGGAATACTACTCAAATTATTTGAAGACTATCTGAGGGGAAGAACCCAAAGTGTCAGAATAGGCGAAAACATGAGTAGTCCTATGCCTGTAAGCTGTGGTGTTCCTCAGGGAAGCATACTAGGGCCTACTCTCTTCCTGGTCTATA
Organism: Ennomos fuscantarius; assembly: GCA_905220475.3. NCBI lineage: Eukaryota > Metazoa > Arthropoda > Insecta > Lepidoptera > Geometridae > Ennomos > Ennomos fuscantarius. Next base: position 6,503,141 of record HG992037.1, on the reverse strand, counting down.
TAAACGAGCTGTGCTCAATGTCAATTAAAAATGGTGGTATTTTAACTTATGCTGATGATACAGCCGTTGTGGTCCAGGGAGAGAGCTGGCATGAAGTGTTCCAAGCCGCTCAAAAGATTTTTAATATCATCTCTTCTTGGCTGAGAAACAATATGTTGACTTTGAACGTGGACAAAACAAAATACGTAGCTTTTTCGATTAAAAATACGAACTCATTCGATGCTTTTTCTCTATTTGGACATAAAACTGAAATTTGTAAAAATGCTTTAACTAGAACTTGTGACTGTGATTCTATACAGAGAGTAGAATCTATTAAATATCTTGGGATCACAATTGACCAAAAATTGTCATTTGCTCCTTATATAAAACTGCTGACCCAGCGGGTAAGAAGACTCACAGCTGTATTCAAAAGCATTAGGGACTGTGCGGATTCTAGAGTCATTAAATTGTTGTACTTTTCTCTTTGCCAATCGTTGATCACCTACTGCATTACTTCATGGGGGGCACCAATAAAACTTATCTTCTTCCGCTCGAAAGAGCCCAGAGAGGCATACTCAAATGTAGTACCAATCGACCATATAGATACCCTACAGTTGAACTATATAAAGAATGCCAGGTTCTAACGGTTAGGCAACTATATATCCAGCAACTTGTACTTTACCAACACTCTCTGATAAAATTTGTTCCCAACACCTTTGCAAATAAACGAGCTACGAACTATGTCTGTGTTGTCCCAAGAACAAAAACAGCTTTTGCTGCTAAGTTTCCAAAGTTTTTGGGACCCTATACTTATAACAAAATTAATAAAACCATGCAAATTGTCTCACTTACTTCTTACGAGTGCAAAAAGAAACTCTTTGATAGCTTATCAAAACTAAATTACTTAGAAACGGAAACCATAATAACGCAAATTACATAAATTGATAATAAATCTGATAAGACAAGTATTGGGTGTATATTCACGTACACACCCAATTCTTCACGCACACTCTCACAAATCACATAAACATTCTCACACTTCACATACACCTCACACTCCACACACATCTCACACTTCGCGCACACTCTTACACTCCACACACACCCTCACACTCCTAGCATACCACTACACTCCACACACCCTCACTCACCACATATTTGCACCATAAAACCCTTACACACCAAGGGGTGTGTAAGGGTTTTTATGCATACATATTTTTAATTATATAAGTAGTATCTTCTGTTATAAGAGAATAAATATTAGGCAACGTGAATTTAACACTTTTGTTATTATAAATCAATGCTACACTTATTATAATATGTCTCCGACGGAAGAGTCCTGTTTCCTGTGTCACGGGTCTTGAGCCTAGTACGGGAAACAGGTGCTCCACCCCTTTGTTGATTGTTTCGACTATTTTTTGCCAATAAATTTTCATTTCATTTTCATTTCATATTATTATATTTTTATGTACAAGCATTTGTGTACGAATTTATTAAGCCCTAAGTTTTTTTTATTATGCATTGTTCACTTTGGCAAAACAAATAGCGATTACTGTTTAAAGTTTTTATAAATGGTTTGGAGTCTCACTTATCATGAAGTTAAATTTTAATTGACCATTTTAAAAATCTAGTTATAGTATTTTTCTACGGATAAATAATTTTCTAGGTATTATATACCGCAGACAAAGACTATAAATAATAGATTTTAAAACTTTTTTTTAATAACCATAATTTACTGTTATGGATTGATTCATAACATTTATGCAGAATACAAACCACGTCAAATATCCTATTTATTAATTATTATAAATATGATATGATATAGGAATGAGAATCAAATATTCAGCGTCCTCAATCAATACGTTTTATTTACTTGGATTTGGTAACATTATCAAGCTTGGTCAGCTAAGCAGCTATGCTGAACTACTGACATTGACATTGAAATCACTCCGTCGTCGCCGTCCGAGACCCGTATTGAGCGACACGGATGATTCTATAGCAGCCGTAGTAGCGGCAGCGCTAGGATCACCGGACCAGTCTAGCCCTTCTGACTCAGACACCAACCCCGCCGGCGAGGTCAAGGTACCTCCCGTAGGTTAGTTAGAACGGTCGCGACTTTCAATAGGGCCCACTCTTCCAGTGGACGTAGTCTTCTCGATCTTCTTACCCCGGCAACGGCCCAAGCCGAGGCTCGCACCCCAGGGGTGCCCTTGAGCTAGTTGCCTCCCACTTTTGACGGCTTAAGTGTCCTTCCGCCCGGCGACGCTGTAAAGGTCGGCAGAGACCAACAGAATAAGCCCGTTTATAAAATTTAAAAGTAGTAGACATATTGATAGAGGATACAGGAATGAATATATATTTCAAGTATTAGACATTGGTGGCCAAATCTGAATCTATAGCAAATAGCAAGTCCCAACCGAGTCTCGAGACCAACTTTAGATCTAAATCTGCACGTTACGATTTTTAGTCTTTTTTTTCGTGCTAATCGAACCCATCGATTTAGTAACACCCTGTGTTATTGCAATATTTCTCTAATAAAGAAATCTATCTCACTCTGTTTTTTCTCTCTGTCGCTGTTCTCTCTCGTCTCTCTTCCTCAAAATGAAAACGAGGAACCCTTTATTTTTCAAAGGACTAAAATATTCATCCAAAAGTTTCCTATTGATGAGTAGGTACATAAACTTATGGTAGAATTGAAGACAGCCACGGTAACTTTCCCGTTGTCTTAAAACTATGCCAGTCATACAAAAACCTCCCTAAGACGATTATTATTAAAGCTAACAGCACTAAATTAGCTATATTAATGGAACTTATAGGCATTTCTATGTCGCTGCTACAGACATTGCCTAAAGGCATTGTGCTAATCTGAAACAAACAAAACAATAAGTTATCAGACAATAATTGAAGGAGTGAGAACAAAAAGGGTTTAACTGATTTTTTTCACAAAATGACTTATGGGTATCGTTGAATTCAGCGTGAAATTATGTTCAATACATTCTCAAAATACCGAAATGAGGCTTAAATCTCGAGATTTTGAGTCTAAAAACGGTGTATCTGTCACAAGAATACAGTTCGCTTAGCATAAAAACATTATCATATTTATTTTATTATATTATATTTTTAAAGTAATTGTATGAATAAGTACTATATTTAGTATTTAAAAATAGAATTAAAACATTTTCAAGCAACTAAATCTACATAAACCTTTTCTATTACCTTATAAGCACTCTACATTAAAATGACGCCGTTGACGTTTAAAGTCAATTTTCTCGAAACTGTCAATTTGACAGTTAAACCCTTTTAATCTCAATGAATATTCTTAGTAGCTATGTTTCATTTTACTTCTTATTATACAATGATTGCCCGAGCGAGCGAACCAAGCAAAATCTATGTATTAACTCGTGAAACTTGCTTAGGACATCTGCATGTTGGTACTCGCGCACAGATCGCATTTTATACTTCCAAAAAGGAGGAGATGATATGTTCGTCTGTATGTATTTTTTTGTGTATGTTCATCAATATTTTCGGCAATTGTGAACCTAAACTTTAAAAAAAAAAATTAAAAATATTTTTTTTTTTCTGAAGGGTATACTCCCAAGGTGGTCCCATTATCATCAAGTCAGGATCTGATGATGTAATCTCAAAAAAACAATGTAGCAAAATCTTAGAAGTCAAACTTCCCGGTTCCCGATTGAGCTGAAATTTTGCATCAATATCTAAGTTTAGTAACAATAACTAAAAAGGGTATAAAAAATATTTTTTTAAAAATTTAACCGTCTTCGAAATCTCAAATAGGCACTCAAACTACCTACTTGGCTTGGATGGCACTGACTTCAAATAGATGAGTGGGTAGCGCTTGTAATAATAATATTAATTTATTTTTCGCTTTTGGGGGCCTATTTGAGGTTTTGAAGTCGATTTCATTTTGTTTTAAATATTTTTTATTAATCTTGACTAAACTTACACAAGCTCTACAATTCCATGGAATTATTTTGTCGTTGGCTATTTCGTTAGGCGATATTTCCCCTAAAACGGGCGAAGTTTGCTGTCAATCGTGACAATATTTGGGAGAAACATTCCATAGCTACTAGCTACTCTATTACGGACAACATTTCAAATATAAGAAAAGTAAAGAGATTGTCAAGATAAGGTCGCAAGGTCTTACTTTGACGTTGACTTTGACTATTCTGTGGTACTACTAAGTAGGTGTAATAAACAACACCACTATGCCCTTTTGAACATAAACAAAAAAATACTAATAATAATAAATAATAATACTGTTGAAAAATACAATTTCGCTGAGCAACACTCACTCGGATTCTCGTATACTTTTGTCAAAAGTCAAATTCATGTCAACATGGCAAACCAAATACTGAACGCTAATTGGTCGCCTGTTGCTCATCGGCAACCAGTGAGCGTACTATTTGGCATGTTGTTTGACACGACTTTGACAAACATATGAGAAACCTGGGGATGGGAGTTTTGGCGGGAAAACGAAAAAGATCGCGTCACCGCATTGTATTATTTTCCAAAATTTGTCTTATTTTCAATGTTATTGCATAAAATTGGTGGCAATTTATTCGTTAAGTTCTAGATTACAGGCATGAGTGTGGGAAAGTGGTATAATGAAGGTGAAACGTTTCTTTTTCCTTTTCGTGTTGTTTCCATAACTCCATAGAAGCTTCTGGTAAAGTTGCCACCACTTTACTAAGAGTATGACTTGACTAGACTAGACTAGACTAGACTTTACTTGATGACTTGGACTGTGATTTGACTTGACATAACTATATATATATTAATTAACTTGAAAAATTAACAATTATTTGTATTAGTTTTAGATTATTTATTATTTCATTATCAATATTATTACTTGTTGTAAATATAGTATTTTTTTGTTTTGTTTCAGCATTTTAGATTCATCTAGTACTTTCATAGTTGACCTCATTCTCCACATATACCAAAATTTCTCACTGAAAAATCTTCGTTTGATGTGCTGTCTTTCTACGTGATATTGGCAAAATTGTGGTAACCTCTCCACAAAGGCCATTTACAAAGAGTTGAAGTTAAACAATTATTTGACACTGGTTAAATACACAAAAGTGTGGAGCCAAACCTAGAACAAAAAAAACCTGGGGATATAAGTGCGAACTTAGGAATAGTCAAGCTTTAGTACTGGCGGGCTATAGCTGTAAATAAATATTATGAGAGCGAGTGTGGTTGTCATTGCCGGCGCGGGTGAAACTTCAAAGGGCAGTTCTAGTAAAGAATAATTTAATTTCGTGATAATTGATAAATATACGTTTTTCGGGTGGAGAGTGAAAGAGGTAAAAGCTAGTTTTAATCATAGACTTAAAACTCAAATAGCGCAAATTCTGAGGTTTTAATTTAATATTGGTCTTTACCTATGAAATTGCCGTTTTGTTTGAAAAAAGTTAAAGTATTTTTTTTTCGAACTTATTTATTTCTTTTATTCAAAGTTATCACCCCTGCAATCAATGCATCTTTGCCAACGCTGTGGCAGTTTATGGATGCCCTTCTTGAAAAAATCAGCAGGACGGGAGACAACAAACTCTTCAAAGGCGTTTTGTACTGCCTCTCGGGAATTGAATTTTTTTCCCGCTAAATGTTGTCCAAATTTTGGAAAAAGTAATAGTCGGTAGGCGCAAGATCTGGTGAGTATGGCGGATGAGGGAGAGCTTCCAAACCCAACTCATGCAGCTTAGAGACGATCTGTTGCGCAGTATGGGGTCGCGCGTTGTCGTGAAGTAGCAGTGGAGACGACCGATTGACCAAAGCTGGTTGCAGACGTGCGAGTTTCGCCATCATTGTGGTCAGTTCTTCAATGTACACATCTGCAGTAATGCTCTCGCCATTTTGTAAAAAGCTATGATGAATCACACCAGCACTAGACCACCAAACTGTGACCATCACCTTTCTAGGGGTCATTTTTCGTTTTGCACATTGCTTTGGTACCGAACCAGGATCTAACCAACTTGCTGAGCGCTTTCGATTGTCAAAAAGAATCCATTTTTCGTCGCACGTAACAATTCGGTTCAAAATTCCTTCATTTCTGTGCCTGTTAAGCAGCGCAAGGCAAGTCTCGACGCGTACGTTGCGCTGGCGATCGTTAAGTTCGTGGGGCACCCATCTATCAAGCTTTTTTATCTTGCCAATCTGTCGCAAATGGACCAATATTGTTTTGATGCTAACATCAAAAGCTGCTGCCAGCTCAGCTGTAGATTGAGATTCATCAGCTTCCACAATCGCCTTTAATTCATCATTGTTGACCAAAGTTTCCGGACGACCACGAGGTTCATTTTTCAAGTCAAAATTCCCAGAACGGAACCGAGCAAACCAATAACGGGTTGTACGTTCGTTTGTACAGTTCTCTCCGTAAACGTCGTTGATGTTACGTGTCGTTTGTGCCGCGTTGGTGCCACGACGGAACTCATATTCCATAATTACACGAAATTTCAAAGTATCCATTATGAGGAAAAATGTTGAAATGTAATGAAAATACAACGCTAATCAATAAACAAAAGACTTATATTGTAAATAGAATGTCATATTTTTAAAACAAAATTAATTTGAATTTAGAATTCATAGCCAATCAAAACTTTTTTTGTTTGAAAAAGTCTGTACTGCAATACGGCAATTTCATAGGTAAAGACCTATTATTTAATTTTAATCAAAATTTTGCCAATCTTTCTGGAAATTATTCTAGATTTCATTGCCGTCGCAATCAATTTTAAATGCGTATGAAAATAACACTTGATGTTTCTTTGGCAATTCAAATTCAGTGCTTATAAATATTTGAAAAATATCGCCCAACAATCACATAGATACCTAGATCCAAGACCCTAAGTAGGATTCACAGAACACCCAGACACAAAGTAACTATTTTGTTTGTTTTTTTTTTTCATACAAACAGTTGTCCTGTCGCGGGAATCAAACCCGCCACCTCTGGGCTATGAGTTGACCTGCTCAACCACCACACTACAGAGACTGTGATTAATTTGCTTCTATTATTTTCCAGCTACCTAAGTATATCAAATTTGCTATCGTTACTTAAATACTAACTAATAATATGAAGGCAAATCATCAATAAAATTGATTTAATATGTAAAGCTATTTAAAAGCTTTACAACCTCAGGTTTACAAGCTTTACAATCTGAATCTATTACATACAAAAGCAGGTGATTGTGACATAAATATATAAAATACACACATCCGCTTGAGGGTGAAATCGTAGAACGGGTATTAAAACTCCGCTTACAACTGGAGCATTCTAGACTTAATTAATTCCAATTTGGTAAAATATACATAAATATCCATGAGAATTTCATCACCGCAATTCAGAAACAATTATCTCAAATGGTAGACGTCATGTAATTCCACTTAAAGCAAACTAAAACAAACACAAACCAGCACCTAGACAAGTTGCGCGGGCATCTATAAGGCGGCTGGAGCAGGGCGTTTAAAAGAAAGTGGTTTTCTTTTTTAACGTTTATTCGCCTTGATGGTTAACTTAATACTAACATATAATAACAAATATTGAATCCAAGAAAAGACAAAAAAATATTAGGCGAGAGACGCAAAAACTGTGAAATCTAAATGGGCCGCACGCTGATTAGTGTGCGAGGAATTTGGACAAGTAGTTAAAACATTATAAGTGGAAGGCCGTAAAATATGAAATTTATGAAAGATATTTGAACGAGAGTGTGTGAAATATTGAATGGTAATTAAAAAGATTTAGTAAATTTAAGTAAATATTATAATTAATAATTAATAGTGGGTAAGGCGACATAACGACCTAAACAATAATAATAGTTCCGATCCTCGACACATCGGCTCTGCGTATTAATAATTATTAAATACAAAAGTGACACACAAGTACACTTCTTCAGTGATCTTTATAATAAAAACGAGCTTCTGCCCGCAGCTTCGCCCGCGGCCTGGCCTATGGGAAAATAATTCAACCACTAATTTCACCCTCTTAAGGGTGGAATTTCGAAAAATTACGTCATAACATCTACCTGCATGCCAAATTTCAGCCCGATCCATCCAGTGGTTTGGGCTGTGCGTTGATAGATCACTATGTCAGTCAGTCAATCAGTCGGTCACCTTTGAGTTATTTATATTTATTTAGATTACGTTTCACACACATTTTTATGCTCTGTGTTTTACAAAAGCCTCGCATATTACCAGCGTTGGTGGCGAGAGAGCAAACCGTGTACTCTTTGGAGCAAAGAGGTAGGTTAAAATTGTTGGAGGGTTAAATTAAAACTCACATTTTCAGGGATTTTCGAGATTAGGTTAGCAGTCAACGTAAAGTTATCTCATTATTAATACTCAAAGGCAACATGATTTTAATTAAATTTAATTACATTAAAGTAATATTGGGCTACATACTAAGAAAAACGCTCGATCTGGGTGTTGTGGAACCATAGTCCTTATAGTTCCTGAGTCCCTAGATACAGACAATCCTAGTTGTAGTCCAGGAATTATGCATGTGATCGTGGGGTGTTATTTATTTATTTATATATACTGTACAATCTCCTTAAAAAGTTACGAATATAAATCAAATCCTGTTAATAGGTACATTAAGTGCAAAAGGTTATGTAATAAAAAAACTTAAAAAAACTGGGGGAACGGAGAATATGTTATCAAGATATAATAACAATAATAATAACGCCAAACGATCACATACACAGCTCCTGGCTCTAAACTAGGCTCAGGTCAGGACCGAACCCAAAACCAAGACCAAACCCGGACCCAAACTAGGATTCCCTGTAGGTATCTAGGGACCCAAAGAACTACAAGGACCATGGTCCAACAACACCCAGACACATAACAAGTATTTACGCTTTTTAATGTACATTACATAACCTTTGAAGTACCTGAAGTGAATAGAAGTTGAAAGTTGTTGGTTAACGTAGATCTCCATTGTCAACATAACAAAGTTATTTTTTATTATTATTATGTTGGCATGTCTGGTAAAATGACAATTCACAATTGTCAAGATGGTAACATTAACATACAAAAAAAAAAACAAAACCAAAGTTATACCGGCCAATAGATAGATAAGAGCTAAACTAAAAAAGTTTTACTTTAGTCGTGTAGCCTAAACCACACTCGTTTTTCTTGAATTACACTTTGCTTTTATTTCTAAGTTAAATAGGTAAGTAATAAGGAACCGTCTTAGATGAGTGGAGTTAGCAAAATCTGTTGGATTTGCACGTTACATTTCTTTTTAGTTATTTATCTTTTAGGGTGGACTCGACCAAACGAGAGTAAATTTTATTCTTAGAATAAATCGCCATTTGTTCGAGAGTAAATCAATTTCACATTTTACCATCTACAATTCTAAGAATAGCAAGTCTATGCGAATATTATTATTATACTGCCGTTTTTGGTGGAATAACAGGATTATTCCGAGAATATTTTAATTCAAAATAGCCAAAAAAAAATAAAGACGTCCGACCATGTATTTTGTCATTTATTTTCCTACACTATAATACGACAAAAGCGAGTTGATATGACATAAGCTTGAATACCGTGTCGTTGTAGAACAACAATTATTAACTGGGTAATAGATTCGTTCATCATTTATTCCGCTATTCGCGTATAGTAATTCTAAGCGTAGCTAAACTTAGTATTGCGTGGAAAAACGAAGAATGAATTACTCGAGTATGATATCGTGGAATAGATTTATTCTGGTATAGTTACTCGAGTATAAATCCAAGTTTGGTCGAATCCACCCTTAGTAGTTTAGTTTTTCCAAAATAAATGGATGTCGGCGTCGTCCATTCACTAGTCAATTCATTGAATAACTAGAATTTTCTAGAAGTCTTATGAAAGAATAATTTAGGAAAATTTGAGGATCGTGACCCTTAATTAGAGGATAGACAAAGAGTTCATTATAAATAGCTGGCGCCGTTATGGCATAATGAGTTAATTAAACCCAATAAGTACATAAAGAGATTACTAAAAAAGTCAATGTTGGTAAGTTGACAAACGACTGTTAAAAAATGTAATCAGTGAATAAACGCAGAGTTTACTATAATATTTCATAGAAGATTCATACGAATAATTGATTCCACCAGTTTTTGGTAAAACACATTACAAAGCTTCATAAACTGTGCTATTCATCGTAGTTCACCAAACACAATACGACGAAAAAATTTTTTGAAACTGTAGATCTGGGGCACCCCCCAGATCTACAGTTTCAAAAAATTTTTCACGAAATCACGAAACTTTGATTGCAATGCAACAGGAGAAATTTCTCTACTAACTATGCGCATAAGCTGCGTCCAAATCCATACAGATTTGTGTAACGTAATCGCCCAGCTGTAGGCGTATATGCCAAGCTTCGTTAAGAGTTACTAGATGGTAGGACTTTTCTGCAAAGTTTGTCTAGGTAGGTACCAAAGCTTTGCCAGTTATTCTGCCGCCAAGCAGTAGTGTGCAAGCACTACTCTGTTCCGGTTTGAAGGGCACTGTAGCTAGTGAAATTACTACAACAACACAATTTATGATCTGATCTCACAGTCGAGTAATCTTATTACCAGACTGTGCTGATGTCTCAGGATGATGTGCGCAGTGTCACACGAATTTGTAGATCCGAGTGACACTGTTATGTTATAGGCGGCCGTGTCGCTTAACATCAGGTGAACGACTAGCTCGTCACATCATTCACTAACATAAAAAAGTAGTTGTAAAATACGACTAAGTACGCGAGTACCAACAGGACCAAAAACTTTTTGATCGGTGCTGGACACCAAAGGTGTCTGGTGTCAATAAAGCGTCGATTTTTTCCTCGCTGGTCCATGTATATTCGGACAGATTAAAGCATCAGCGAGTTGAAGCAAAGACTCGCTCGGTCAATTATGTTTGGTCTTTACCTGTACTAGTGACGTCATCTTATCATTTGACACGGAGCACCTGATATCGGGTAGATCCTTAATTACTCGTTTATACTTCCTCAGTAGCGTTTGGAAACGCGGTATGAAGTGACAGTCGCAGCGCCATGGATTGTGTCCAAGAAACACATGCATTATGTTGTTGTTCGCCTGGAGAGCCTTGTCGAACGCGTACACTGGTATCTGGAGACAGAGACTTGGTATTAATTTATTTGTTCCACATAGTTCATTCCGTACAGGCACCACCACAGGTAGCATTACTACTTCAAGTCAATGGTTCTTTGGTCAGTCTGTATCTATAAGTACATATAATATATAATATATATTTAAGCTGTGAATCTTAGATTAATAAATAAATAATAATAAAATTCAAGGTCCTGACTGAATGACTGACTTATATATCAACGCACAGCCTATACCGCTTTTGCTCGAGACTTGAAATTTGGAGGGTGTGTTCTTTGTAAAGTTTAGTTATCGACTAAGAAAGAGTTTTTCGAAATTCTAACCCTGAGACGGTGAAATGGGCGGAATGAAAAAATGACATCAATTGACTCGAAATACGCAACATGTACTTCAATTAAAATTATAAGATACATTTATCACAATTTTCCCAAAATCATCCCCCAAAAGAGGCAAAAAGTGAGAGCGTTTATAGTGTATGTTTCGGCAGAAAAATAGGCCATTCGTTTCCTATAGGCCACCTGAGCGAAGCCGCGGGCAGAAGCTAATCGCTTCAATGACTCGACAGTATTAGTACGGTGCAAGCAGTACATTAAACTCTGCCTTATGCTGCAGGTGCAGCAGTTTATAGTAAGTAGTTTATTACATTTTAGTGCAATTGACAACTTGATAAATATCAATCCTTGAATTTGAACAATATGAATTACGACATAACGTTTCTGGTCAGTAGGGGTGATAATTGTAGAAGTACACACAACAATGCATCGACAGAAAACTGCTTCCTTGATCAAAAACCAACCCACACCATACCTTATTGAGTCAACCTATGATTACCAACATGTCAGATAATCATAGGAGTCAATAGACCAAAAATTATTTCGGCACCTTCGGCTTCCTACGAAGTTCGTATAATGAGCACAATTTTGTGGAACAAGCGCGGCCGACAAGCCATTAAATTGACATATCTTTACTTGGGAAATACGTTTACCGGGAAATATGATATCTATTATAATATTTTTATAACGAGGTAAAATATGTTTTTTGCAGAAACTTGGCATTCATCGTTTTTACGAGTTGAACGATTCTGAACTTCGACTTGGGGAGTAAGCTGGTAAAAACGTGACGAGAGACGTTACGGAAATTGATCGGACGAGGCAAACGGAAGTTGAGAGGGAGATATAAAGTATAGAGTTTCACGTGACACTGCACTGCGTACGTCATCCTGAGACGTCAGTTTATAGTAGTAATAAGATTACTAAGGTCCGTATTATAGAATGATGCTCAGTCATCGATCGGTGCTCAAGCAGAGATTTCATTCACTAATTGATCAATTTATGAATGAAATCTCTGCTTGAGCGCCGACCGATGACTGAGCATCGTTCTGTAATACGGACTTAAGACTGTGAGATCAGATCATCAGGTCTCAATTGCCACGTAATTTCACTAGCTACAGTGCCCTTCAAACCGGAACACAGCAGTGCTTGCGCACTACTTCTTGGCGGCAGAATAACTGGCAAAACGGTGGTACCTACCTACCTGAGCTTTGTAGTAAAGCTAGCACACCAACGTAAGGTGGCAAGTCAGTCGGTCTTTTACAGATTACACCACGGTGAATGCGCACAAGAACTGCATCATCTCATTCTCCCATCACCATTCCACTACCGGACTACTAGATGCTCGGCTAAGCGCCATCCTTTCGTGGTCGAAAGGATGGCCACCTAAGCGATTTGATTCCACGTTTTCAATTAGAACGGCTAAAGAATGGAATGCCCTGCCAGCGTCTGTGTTTCCGGCGAAATATGACCCGGGCGTGTTCAAGAGAAAAGTGAATAGGTATTTACTATGCTACACCTTCGATAACATCGTCACTTCCCATCAGGTGAGAGCGTGGTCAAATGCTAGACAAGTTTGAAGTAAAAAAAAAAGTCCTACCACCTCTATTTATTTACACTACTTTATATCCCAATACTACAAACGTCGTTATGTCGAGAGCCACACCTTTTAATTTACCTTACCACTTTATTTTAAACATTCACAGCCTTATTAATAAACACGAACTAGCTTTAGATTAGTTAAACCATCTTTTGTCTCTTTCGATCCAGCTAAATATTCCAGTAGCAAAAAAAGGACAAAAGCTGAAGTAACTAACCCAAAACTAATCAACCCGTTTATTAGTAAGGTTGTCAATGTTTCAACCGCATTCAATTAAATATCATCGTTTTCAATCTTTGCGGCTTTACGCGTGTAAAGTTTTTAATCACGCACATTTCACTGAACACTTGTCCAAATTTCTCGAAAGCAAATTAGCGTGTGACCCTATTAGATGCCATAGTTTTTGCGTCTCTTTTTATTCACCTTTCTGTTTTAAAATTAATTCTTGTATTCAATATCTAATGTTTATTACTTTTTAACATAGCTAGACAAGAGTCTACACACATTCACAAAGCTTTCTTATCTTTTGTTTACATCCACAGAAAGTCAGCAGTCAGCCGTGGCTTACGCTTTTGTTTGCGAGTGCTTAGGTATACATGGTGGAATTTAATTCGTTCTTTTCCTTTAATGGATATATTAAGTCCATGCTATAGAACGCTCTCATAACTAAATGAAATAAGTACTTCTGAAATAATACTAAATCTAGGTATTACTGCAAATTTAAATTCTAAAAAAAAGCTTTGCAAAATTGAACAAAGCAGGTGTTTTATTGCCTACAAAACATTGACAAAGCACTCAGCCAGTGCCCGCGCTGTGTGTAGCGTTAAATAGACATAGAGGCACTAAATACTAAAAAAAAAAAACTTTTTTTATACGATTATTCTATAGCATGGTGTGAGTACATACATTTAATACATACATAATTTATGAATGGAGTTTGACAAATAAAATGCTATTTAATGATAATAAATGTAATGTAATGACCTTTGACCGTAGAAAAAATCCAATTAATTTTAATTATTATTTGAACACCACATGTATTAATAGGAAAAACAGTGTTATAGACCTTGGAGTTACTTTCGATCGCTCTTTGACCTTTCATGATCATATAGCTAGTCTCGCCAAAGAGTCCTATCAACGGTTGGGTTTTGTCTTACGAAACGCCAAAGACTTCAACAATCCGCAAGTTTTAACAACCTTGTATAACGCCTTAGTCAGAAGCAAACTTGAATCGGGCGCGTGTGTCTGGAATCCGCATCATGTCACATATGCACGGATGCTTGAAAAGGTCCAAAAAGCCTTTTTAAGATGCCTTTACAAAAAAGTCTATGGTTACTACCCATTCCGGTACCCGACCAAGTTTCGCCTCGGGCACTTAGGCTATAACTCTCTGGAGGTGAGAAGAATATTTGATCAGCTCTCCACTTGCCTCAAAGTGCTGAGGGGTTCTGTTGACTGTTTGCTCTTGCACAATCTACTGTGTGTGCTGTACGTCCCAGACGAAATTGAGGTCCCGTCAAGTAGGCGTGGTGACAGAAGACAACATAAACTCTTCTCAGTTGATAGCGGTCACACAAGGGCACGAGCGATGTCTCCGCTGGTTCGCCCTCTACGCCACCTCAATGCACTCCGCGACGCCAACGCTGATTTTGATTTTTCTTTTGACAAGTGGCCTAATATTGTTGCTGCAGTATTAACATATTGTGAAAGCGTGAGTGACCAATGGAGCAATACGGGTAATCCTGACTGTAGCGATAGTGAATAATTTTTCTTTTTATTTAATTAACTCTGACATTATTTTATTTTATTTGACATTATTGTAATAGCCTAATTGGATTATTTTATAACCCTGATTTGTTTTTTTGTTAATGTATGTAATACTTTATGTGATAATTGTAATTGATTTTGTCGTTTTTATCACAATAAATAAATAAATAATAAATAATTTAAGGAAAAGAGCAAATTCAATTCCACCGGGTATAGTCCAATCACTTTAGAGGTTTCCATCGAAATGAAAAGGAATAAACTGAACTTTGTAAGAACCCAATAAATTTTTTTTTTTTGTTTGTAAGTGGCTGAAGTACGTACGTATTACGTATTCTGTGAGTAAAGTGGCAGTAGGCACGCTACATATCTCGAAAAACTGATAACATGGGACAAGCTCTTGATTAGAGAATGCCCTAACAAATGTTCCGGTGTGGCTGACGCCGACGAAATTTAATAGTAATAACATGCCAGATAAGGACTATACAAGCAAGCGTGTATACATTCCGACCGAATAGCTTCTAGCCCCGTTTAGTATGACGCCAAAACTGGAGGTCAAAACTGAAGGGCACAGATGTAAAAAATACTTTATCCCTTCGCAGAATTTATTAAATAGGCTAGCAAGTAAAGTGTTTACAAATGTCGAAACACCAACCTTTAGTTTTTTATTTTTTACGTCGGGTCATAAATATTACATTTCAAAAGTTTCTACGACAGCTCTGATATCCGCATTTAACTTTATTGCCTACACATGTTTGGCGAGAGCGACTGAGGCATAACGAGTTATATTTAAAAATGTACTTTAAAAATGTTGTTCCATCACAATGGCTATTACAAACCTAAGAACTTCTATTACTTAAACCGTCATTATCTATCCGGGTTTTAAAATTATTCGTAAAAACGAGACTATAGTTAAACGAGCTTCTTTCTGCTCGCAGCTTCGCCCGCGGCGTGGCCTGTGGAAAAATAATTCAACCACCCATTTCACCCTCTTAAGGGTGGAATTTCGAAAAATCCTTTCTTAGCGGATGCCTACGTCATAACATCTACCTGCATGCCAAATTTCAGCCCGATCCGTCCAGTGGCTTGGACTGTGCGTTGATAGATCACTATGTCAGTCAGTCAATCAGTCAGTCACCTTTGAGTTATATATATTATATAGAAAATAGGCAAAGGACGAATATAGAGTGGGCAGTGGATGGAGCAGGGGGACTTGGGGAATAAAAATAAACTGCCCGTGCGAAGCAGAGGCGGATCAACTAGTTATTAATACAAAAACTTATAGGTATACACCGCAATACAGTTAAAGTACCTTATGATTGTTTACATTGCAACATGCAACTATAAATTAACCTACATTGGCCACAAGTGGCCCACTTGATGGTTAGTGCTCACCACTCCTATGGACGTCATGAACGCACCGAGGGCGTTGGCGATGCCGCAGGGTGCGTTAGTGTAGTGTATGACGGACTTCTCGCTTGATGCACCAAATTAATATCCAGTTATCGACACAGGTCAAAGCATTACCTAAAATGTATTAATAGGCTATTTGACTACTATATTTTTATTACATACATAAATAATATACCCCAAAAAATAGATAACTGTGAAAACAAAACTTGAATATCTCAAAAAATTACCAAGTTACAGGCATTTTAAAATACAAAAATAGAAAGAGACAACTCAAACACGCAGTGACGTCAGTTACCAGTCCTCACAGTAACTCATTACTAAGCTGCGGTAGCTCTACATACAATCTTTATGGCATGTGACGTCACAAGCCATGCCTTCATAGTAGCTGTGAGGAAGCTCAACACGATCTCTGTTTTGCGAGAAAGGGACAGGCGATGAAACTTTAAAAGCGTACTACTCCGTGATTAATTTACCGATTTTACTTATTTTTACAATGATTACATTCATTTTTAACCTACTTTATGAAAATAATATTTATTTGTTCATTTTTAATAGTAGTCAAATAGCCTATTCCAGAAGCACCCCAATCGAAAAGCAGATAATCTTGATACAAACCTGCTTCAGTAAATTCCCGCGAAGGCTGAGCACTCTGAACGATGTGAACCATTCGGAGCCTTCCAGCTCTTTGACGCCTGTTAAAGTGTTGTTGTCCAAGTAGAGGTCAGCCAACTTCTTGTACAGTGGATTTTGAATTATTGACCTTATTGAGTTGATCTGTAATCAGAATGGTAAAAAATTGATCAACCGAATTGTTTCCTACAAAAACGAATGGCGATAAGTGGTCAGTAATTCGGTCAGTCAATTTATTTATATTCTAAGATTTTAGGTAATTTTGGGTACATAATAATATAAAATATGCTGTTTTAAAATGTTTTCAATAATTTTGTACAATTGTTTTTATTTTTATGTTAATAGTTATTTTACTGAGATTATTTTATTTGTGATATGTAGGATAAAATATCACATATTAAATATTGTTGCCAAGTATTATACAAGGTGGAATTTAACTTTTCCTTTAATGTATGTATTCAGTCCATGCTATAGAAAGCTCCCATAAAACTAAATAAAAAAAGTACTTAGGAAACAAAACTTAAATTTAGGTATTATAAAATTACTGCAAATTTAAATTCTAAAGCCTTGCGGCATTTAACAAACCAGGTGTTTTATTGCCTACGAAACATTTACAAAGCACTCAGCTGGTGCCCGCGCTATGTGTACCGTTAAATAGACATTTCAGCTGCCATGCAGTTATTTTATGAGGCACTAAATATTAAAACAAAATACCTATTTTTTTTTATTAGACCTTGTACGAATATTCTATAGCATGGTCTGAATACATACATTTAAAGTGAATTAAATTCCACCTTGTATAACAGAAAAGTCTGTATATTTATTTAAAACAAATTATTTGTTACCCTCTCTGTAACTTTATTTACTTAGGGATCTAGTGAAATAAGCCCTGGAAGCTACGAGTAGGATATGTGACATACGTTCTCTGAATTCCCATTTGGAAACCAACTGAAAACATAGCTACCTAAGTAATAATATATCGTGAACAAAGTATTAAAAACACTAGGTTTGATTAAGCATTCCAAACTGTATATTATAGAGGACTCAAATATCTGACAAATGAAATGACTACGACTAATATAATGCAAATATTGCAACCTAAAATCTTAGGCACGTGCAAAAGAGAAAAGAGAGTCAGCAGAATAACAAAGTAAACATAATAAAAAAGTGAACCTTGTTGTAGGGTTACCAGTTTCAAAGCTGTAAATAAAGGTGAAGCATTAAATTGGGTCACAAATTTCGGAGTAAAAATCTCTGCTATCGCTGTTTTTTATTTGCTAAAGCATGAATTTTTGAAAAAGAGCTTAAGTTATTTCAATTTCGTGCTAAGTATGTAGATAAGTAAACACTATGTAGAGAATAAAAAAATCGAATAATGGCAACAACTCAAAAAACCATGCAGCTGGATTATAAATCACTCTTCTCTACTGCCTATCCTACTAGGTGGTAGGTAAAGTGGTAGCAGTGGGTATAGAAAAGATTAACCAGATTAAGTTGGAAAATTAGTTTCTGTATTTTCTCTTTAGAAGCAATCTACTGACAAGTGTATATATAGACAACCATCTGTCTCAATTCCATATTTAAAAGTACTGACCATAGATAATATAAATAAGTTTGGTTTACCTACATAAATAGTTCTAACACCGGCCCTTAAACCAAAACTTAATAATGTTATACAGTTGAATTTCAAACAACTATAAAACAATAAAACGTACCTATGGCCACACACATATGACAAAACAACATAACTTTACAAAAAATAAACTTTACAAAATCATTTCCACACTCCTAAGTTTAGATGAGTTACAAACTTAACAAACTTGTCCTTTGCTAAAGGTTTTGTGAGAATATCAGCTGTCATTTCATCAGTAGAGAGATACTTCACTATAATAAAATTCTTGTTTATATTATCCCTGATAAAATGGTGCCTGATATCAATGTGTTTCGTTCTACAATGAAACATTGAATTTTCACATAACCTTTGTGCAGACTGATTATCATTGTAAAGTGTCATTACAGAAGTTATGTTGAAGCATTCTTTGAAAAACGTTCGCATGAACAATGCTTCCTTACATGCATCGGAAAGTGCCATATATTCTGCCTCAGTGCTAGAAAGAGCCACTGTCTTTTGTTTCCGACTTTCCCAAGATACTACAGAGTTACCTATCTTGAACACAAATCCTGTAGTACTTTTGCGATCTATTTCACAATTACCCCAGTTTGCATCTACAAAACCTTGGATATCTAGACCAGACTTTTCGAAAACTAAAAGATAGTGTATAGTGCCCTTTAGATACCTTAGAACACGTTTTGCCGCTTTCCAATGCTCATCAGAAAAACAATCATTAAACTGACTCAAAAAACTTACCGAATAGGCAATATCCGGCCTCGTACAAACTGCAACATACATAAGACAACCAATGAGGTTTCTGTACTCACAGTTTTCAGTCTTCTTTTCAGCTTTAATTAATTTAAGACCATTTTCCATCGGTGTACCGACAGGCTTGCAATCTGACATTTTGAATCTCTTCAAAATATTTGCAATATAATTTGACTGATCAAGAGTGATCTACCTTTTTCTCTCGAGACTCGCATTCCTAAGAATTCGCAAACTGTGCCTAAGTCTTTCATTTCAAATTCTTTCATCAACTGTTCTTTGATTTCTTTACAATCATCGTTTGAAGATGAAAACAAAAGAATATCGTCTACGTATAAGGCAATCATAGTTAACCGCCCTTGTTGAGATTTAAAGTAAACACATGGTTCCACTGATGACTTTTGAAAATTCATTTTCTTTGTCAGTGCACTGTTTATTTTATCATACCAACATTTGGCAGCTTGTTTCAAACCATAGATGGATTTGTTTAATTTATATACATAGTTTTCTTTCCCCTTTACAACAAATCCTTCTGGTTGTTCTACTACGATATCTTCTTCAAGATCACCATTCAAAAATGCAGTTTTTACATCTAACTGATCAATATTCAAATCATATTCTGCCGCAATAGCAAACAACATCCTAATTGTTGAATAACGAATCACTGGAGCAAAGGTTTCCTGGTAATCTATGCCATATTTTTGTGTGAAGCCCTTTGCTACTAACCGAGCTTTGTATTGTAAAAGAGCTCCACTTAAACTTCGTTTCTTTTTAAAAACCCACTTACATTTGATGGGTTTCTTCCCCTTCTTTAACTCAGTAAGTGTGCAACAATTATTCTTAGTAAACGAGTTATACTCATCTTGCATTGCTTTATGCCACTGATCTGCTTCCCTGCCACTCAACGCTTCCTTTACTGTTGACGGTTCATCACTCGTATAGATGACGCCACATTCCATAGCGTGCTCATCAGCACTACCGAAGCTCACGGTATCAGAATCTTCCGAGTCAAGTGACGATCTCCCTGGAATATAAGTTTCATCGGAACAGTCATCTGTACTAACAAGAGAGGAATCATTACTGTCAGTGTCATTCAATGAAATTATCTCTTGACGTCTCTCAGTTGACTTAATAGTTTTGTCATCAGATAAACATGTATGATCAGGCAACACAACATTCAGTTGGTCCTCATTCAATGACTCTGACACAAGCGTTAGCGGGACAGATTCATGCACTGTATTGCTATTTGTTACAATACAAGGTGTCTCAATAACACCTAAATTATCATCATGTGACAAACCCTTCGTCAAACCATTTGATATAAATTGATTCTCAAAAAAGGTCACATTTCTTGCCTTTATGCACTTAGTTGGGCAATCCGGGTCTATGAGTCTATAGCCCTTACTCTGTTCGCAATATCCAACAAAAATATATTTTTTAGATTTCGAATCAAGTTTCTTTCTTTTGTGTACTAAAGCGTATGCTACACAACCGAAAACTCTAAGGTGGCTAACGTTTACCTTTTTGCCTGTCCATTTTTCTTCAGGAGTTGATCCCATAATGGCCTTGGTTGGTGAACGGTTTTTTATGTAGACAGCTGTCGACACAGCTTCAGCCCAAAACCGTTTATCTAAACCCGCATCCTGCAACATGCATCGTGCCTTCTCCATGATGGTCCTGTTAGCCCGCTCGCTGACCCCATTTTGGGCTGGTGAGTAGGGGACCGTCGTTTGTAGTACGATGCCATTCTCTTTCAGAAATTTCTGAAAATTTTCATTGATGTACTCGGTGCCATTATCACTGCGCAATATTTTAATCGTTTTGTCTGTCTGATTTTCCACAAGAACCTTAAAGTCTTTAAAACAATCAAAAACTTCCGCCTTGCTCTTTAAAAAGTATACAAAAGTTTTTCTCGAAAAATCATCTATAAAAGTCAAAAAATATTTTGCACCTCCTAAAGAACTTTCAGACAAGGGTCCACACAAATCAGTGTGCACTAGCCCTGTTGCGTAAATAAATCGGTAGCTCAATATGGAAAATGTATAAGTTCACTTACCCAGTTCCGCGGGGCGGTTACTCCTATTCCCGGGCCCGGGTTCAGCTCCTGGATTGTTTCGCTGGCTATGGCGACTCGTGTATTGTACCTAACCAGTGCTAATTCACTTCACACAGTTCGAGTAAGTATATTTAGGTTATTTCCTCTCCTGTTGGTGTCACACGCGATAAACAAATTGCAACGAGATGTTGCTCGTATGACGGACAGCGTAAGTAGTGTCTTAGTTTTTTAGAACTTCATAGGTGGCAGCACTTGTGTACTGGGAGCGTGTGCCGCCTGAAGATAGTGCGGAGGCTTCAGGTTTGTGACCCCATACATTTCCATTCGAATTAAAAAATATAATGTAATATATATATATTGTTTGTGCTAATAAGGAGCTAATAGAAGCTAGATGCTTACTCATACTTAGGACTTGATATATATAAATAGAAATACGGAACATGCCGCCGACCTTAAAATATCTAGGTATTTTAATGAAATACTATAACTAAACTATAACTAACAAGAATATGGAGGTTCCATCGTACATGGAAAATGGTCTACCTATTCAATAGGCAGAGGACAGACCTTCACTACAGGTCTCTTCGTAAGAGAATTACCCATGCGCACTGTGACGACACGAGTAACACCGTCGGCTCCTGGGTGTAGTTTGTGTACACGCGCCAGGCGCCACTGCAAGGGCGGCAGCGAGTTATCTACCAACACTACTATTGAACCCTCGGTGAGGGGCGTGTGAGGTGTTTCGCGGAACCATTTACTTCGCTGGGAAAGCTGATGTAGGTATTCTACGCTCCAGCGCTTCCAAAAGTGTTGCACTGCTTGTTGTATAACTTGCCATCGAGCTAGACGCGATACATTTTCTGATTCGTAGTTAATTTCGGGAAGAGAAGTTAATGGTTCCCCGATAAGGAAATGTCCGGGTGTAAGCGGTAACGGATCAGTAGGATCGTTACTTTGAAGAGTTATGGGTCTCGAGTTCAATACTGCCTCAATTTGACATAATAGTGTGTTAAACTCATCGTAATTTAAAGTTAAGTTGCCTGCGACGCGATATAAATGAGTTTTCATACTTTTAACTCCGGCTTCGAAAATTGAACCGAAATGACTGGCGTATGGCGGATTGAAATGCCACGTAATCGCAAGTCTGTTAAGATTATTGGTAAGTTCCGTTTGGATGGATTCATTGCTAAGAAAAGTATATAGTTCTTTGAGATATCTGTTGCATCCAACGAAATTGCGACCACAGTCAGAGTAGATATCTGTACATAATCCACGTCTGGATACGAGGCGACGAAAGGCATTCAGAAACGACTCTGTAGATAGGTCAGGTACGAGTTCTAAATGGATTGCCTTTGTAGACATGCACACACAGACACAGATATATGCTTTAATGATTTTAGCATTACGTTGTGGGCCAGATTTAAGATAAAAATGACCAGCAAAGTCAACGGCTACGTGCAAGAATGGCCTAAGAGCGCGTACTCTGGCTGCGGGAAGAGAAGCCATTATGGGCTGTGGCGCGATAGGTCGAGTGCGGAAACATCGCACGCACTGTCGGGTGTACGAGCGAATAGCACGGCGCGCTGACAAGATCCAGTATTTCTGGGAAATCAAATATTGCAGCGTTTGCGGACCTATGTGTAAGTGAGTCACGTGGTAATAATTAATTAGAAGTTTTGTTATGGCATGTCGTTGAGGTAAAATAATTTGATGCTTAGCATCGTAAGAAAG
Source organism: Ennomos fuscantarius (assembly GCA_905220475.3). Classification (NCBI taxonomy): domain Eukaryota; kingdom Metazoa; phylum Arthropoda; class Insecta; order Lepidoptera; family Geometridae; genus Ennomos; species Ennomos fuscantarius. Next base: position 6,480,157 of record HG992037.1, on the reverse strand, counting down.
GTACGAATTTTGTACTCGGCCGCCGACCCTGAGAAGACCGGCTTCGTCTATAAAAGGTCGAAGCTTTTGAAGACGATTAGAGCAGTTATCGCCATCTTTGATGCGCGATACGTCCTCCGCAAATTCTTGTTGCTGAACAAGAACAATTAATTTATTGAGAGCTGAGCTTGTTTCGTGGACTGTAATTTGTGAAGATAACGATATTGGAATCTTATGACATTTTTTAATTAATCGCATTATTAAGGAAACTACACGTAGAAGTTTAGGTAGTGAAGAAAATCGCTCGATAAGGGTGGTTAAAAATTGAGGGTCGTAATCTGTTTTAGAAACAGATACGAGTATGTGTTTACGACGTTCTTCATCCGTATTTAGGTCAACCTTTGAAACTGGCCAATTTGCTTGGTGATCAGATAGCCAAGCAGGGCCGTGGAACCATTGTTGTTGGTTTAATTGCGAAGGCAAGACACCGCGGGATGCTGCGTCCGCTGGGTTGTCCTCAGAAATCACGTGGCCCCAGTGTGCGGCAGGCACGCGTGATGTTGTCTCTGTTATGCGATTAGAAACGTAAGTACGCCATTCATGCGGTGGCGAGCGAAGCCATGCTAATGTGACTGCTGAATCACTCCAGGCGTAAACATCTTTAATGGATACGATGTCACCGTAAGTGATAAGAATTTTTTCTATCAGTTTTGAGAGAAGAAGAGCGCCTGCTAGCTCGAGGCGCGGCAGACTGACTCGTCGTAAAGGGGCAAGTTTAGTTTTTGCGAGTAGTAAATGTACATGTATGGTACCACTTGCATCTATGACGCGCAAATATACGCATCCAGAAAAGGCCTTTTCAGAGGCATCGGAGTAGCCATGGATTTGTACTTCGTTATCGACTGGAAGTACGTGTCGCGGTATTGAAATTGATTTTAATACGTGAAGCTCAGATATGAACTTGAGCCACAACTCCCTGATCCCTTGGGGTGGTACTTCGTCCCAGCCTGTTCCAGCAACCCATAAGAGTTGAATTATATGTTTTGCTAGTAATATAATTGGACTTAAGAAACCTAAGGGATCATATATTTTGGAAATTTCAGAAAGCATTATGCGTTTTGTACATTTTTGACTTGAAGATTGGACCTTGTAGAAAAAGCAATCTGAATTAGGATTCCATTGGAGACCCAGCACCTTCACGGAAGAGCCAGAGTCGAGTGCTGATAAAATATGCGCATTATCTTTGTTACATTCATTGTTCTGAATAGCAGATAAAAATTCAGGGCTATTGCTTGTCCACTTTCGTAACTCAAAAGATCCCGCTTTGCATATAGCAGTGAGTTCACGTTGAAGAGAAAGTGCATCTTTTAGATTTTGTGCCCCAGTTACACAGTCGTCAACAAAGACCGAGTTGAGCAGTACTTGCGACGCAAGTGGATAAGAAGCAGCCTCATCTATGGCTAATTGGCGTAGGACGCGCAATGCAAGATAAGGTGAACTTGCCACCCCGAATGTCACGGTGCACAGTCGGTATTCATCCACAAGATCCGTGGGATTTTGCCGCCAAAGAATCCGTTGAAAATCGCGGTCTTGAACGCGTAGGTTAATGAAACGATACATCATTTTGATGTCTGCTGTAAAAACAATATTATTTAATCGGAATTTTAACAGAACTTCAGTAATGTCTTGATGAAGTTTTTCTCCAATTAATAAATTGTCATTAAGTGAGCGGCCAAATGTAGTCTTGCATGACGCATCAAAAACTACTCTTAGTTTTGTGGTAGCTGAGTCTTGTCTCACTACACAATGGTGAGGTATGTAATAAGGCGTTTTGTCGCAGTGCGTAAGATCTGTGACTTTCTCCATATGTCCCATATCCAGGTATTCTTGAAGACCTTGGTTATACTCTGCTCGTAAAGCAGGGTCACGTTCCAGTCGTTTTTCAAGTTTGTGTAAGCGAGACAGAGCGATGTCACGAGAGTCCCCAGGAGGGGGAGCATCCCTTATGAATGGAAGTGCAACTGTGTATTTTCCAGTTTCATCGCGACTATGAGTGTCGGTGAAAATCTTTTCACACAGTTCTTCGTCTTTTGTCAGTAACTTGACTTCTGAAACAGACTCGAGTTCCCAGAATTTCATAAGCTGAAGGTCCAGCTGACAAGTGCTTAGATTTGTATGCACTTGAACGGGCACTGAGTGTGCAATTTTGCCATTCAATAAATAACCAAAAACGCTATTGATTGCCACTGGAGTGTTGAGTGGACCCTTTATATTGTCATGCAGTAAAATGCGATCCGTGTAGTCAGAACCGATTAGTAGCTCTACGGGACGCGCCGAACGTAAATCGGGATCCGCTAGAGGTAAATTCTTTAAATGCGATATTTGCTCGAAAGAGCTTGGAATGGATGGGACATAGGATGTAATCCGTGGTAGGATTAGTGCTTCAATTAGAAGTTTTGGGTCACTACGGTTGTGAGGCGTAACTTCAACAATGACAAACCCACGTGGCTGCTCATTCCTATCCCCGATTCCCGATACAGTTGTGCTAGTTCGTGTGTGAAATCGCGGCAGGCCTAAGCGCTGCACACAAGATTCCGTGATAAGAGTAGCCTGCGACCCTTGATCTACTAAAGCACGCACGGGGCGCGGGGTGTAGGTATTTGTATCCGACGGACGGACGTTAACGAGTGCGGTGGTGAGCAATACCGTACAGTTATTGTGGTGCTCCGAAGCACTACGCAAGCATGTCGGCGCTTGCGATGTTTTAGATACCAAGCTTGCATACTCAGGGGAAGATTCCTCACGTAAGCCGATTGACGGCTTAGGAGAAGAAACGTCCGCTTCTTGGCCGGAAGAAGGCTTTAAGGGAAAAGTTTTCGCAGCCAAGTCATTATGTTTGGGGGAGTAGGTATCCGCTACCAAACTGGTGAACTCTGGACAAAACGAGTGCTGACTCGAAAGGTTTACATTCGATACGTTATCGTCATGTAAAAACGTGTGATGTCGCTGTGAGCAAACACGACAATTGTGCTTTGATTTACAATCGTTTAGAGTATGTCCGGTACATAAACAATTCATGCATATATTGTTCAGAGAAATAAATTTTTTTCTTTCGTTTAAAATCCTTTTATTAAAACGTTCGCATCGATATAAAGCGTGAGATGAGTCCTTACAAAAGGTACATTTTATTTTCGGCCTACTTTCATTGGAAAAGGTCGCCGCATGAATACTCATGGAGTTGCCTTGGCGCGCCGGTGTGGCCGAGCGCGGCTGATCATAGTGGGAGCGGGCGACAGCCGAGCGCGCGGCGGCGGCGCCCGTGGGGCCTGCAGCAGGTGCGCCCGTGGGCCGCGCGGTATACGCGAGTCGCATGGCGCTCAGCGCACGGCTCTGTATCGAGGATGACATCACTTCCGAAGCTGATAATTCTTTATCGAGAAATTCCAGTAAAACATCCACAGAAGGTATTTCACTTGATGACGTCAGAGAAATTTCAAAACGTTTGCGAATCTCAGGAGTTATTTTGCGTAGCAAAATATTCAATAGCATAAAACTCCAATGTTGTACCGGTAGGCCTATAGATTCTAATGCCGTTAGATTCTCATGATACACATTGAGAATATTACGCAAACTTTGTTCTGTAGCTCTTTCGTTCATAGGTGCAACGTCTATTATTTTATCTAAGTGTTTAGTCGCAATGATGCGCTTGTTTTCGTAACGGTTGAGTAACACTTGCAAAGCATTGCCATAATTAGCTTCCGTTATAGGTATAGATTTAATTAAGTTATGTGGTTCGCCGCGTAACGACAACAACAAGTATCGAAAACGTTCAACGTCTGATAAACTTTGATTATCATGCACTAATGATTTGTATAAATCATAAAAGGCATTCCATTCGGTAAGACTGCCGCTGAAGGTGGGCAAAGATAACACAGGTAGCCTGTGTTGAACCGGTTGATGTGGCGATGTGTGCGTACAAACCGCCGATGCATTTGCAATACTTTGTTTACGTTTAATTTCTTTTGTTTGATCAAGAACGACTTGAATTTTGTAATACAAATTATCAAATTTTTCACGGATGGCCAAATGTTCCTCCTTCTTGAATTCCCCGGTTTTAGCTACGTATTTTTCAATTTTAAGTTGAACTGCTATAAATTGTTTTTTAATTGAATTTAATTCTTTTACACGAACTCGAAATTCGGCTTCATCTTCGGAACACTCAACCATACGTTGAAGGCTTGACATACATAAATCTCTTTCGAAAGTAAGTTGATCGTATTCCATTTTTATGTTTATTTTAATTAATTTTAGTTATAAGAACGTAAACAAGATATAATTAATGCAAAGTATGGCAACTAATAAACTATAATATTTAAGTTAAGCTATGTACGTTGATTTTTAAGTGACTATATAATCTGATTGTAGGAATTATAATGTTGTGTTCTGTGATTGAGGCTATGTTTTATTTATTTGAAATAAACAGTAATAAATATTCTCACGCCCAACGTAACAAATACAATTACCGGTGGGTTATACGGACAGCGACCAGTGCGTAACACTATAGTGCGACTATCGTATGCGATAATAATATTCTATATCTGAAGCTAAAATATTACAAGTAACGTGTAAATGTGATGTGAATATTATTTAGAACGTAATATGTATAACGATCTAAATAAATTCGGCGAGTCTATTACGTAATAATAGGCTAAGTAAATGCGAAAGTATGATGAATGTACGTAGTACAAAAGCAAGGTGTGTGTTGTCGTAAACAAACACAGCTAAAACAAATAATGTGTATTGTGTGACTAATTGTAAGTAAAATACTTAAATAGTTTTATCGCTTGAATATCGCGAGCTTGCAGTGGCGAGCTATCTTGCGTAACAAATCTAGCACGGTTTTGTAAGTAAGACACACTACCCTCAGAGGAAATAATAAAATTGGTAAAATCGCTAAAATATGGAATATTTTAAGTAAATAACTCTTGAAATACGTAATATAACAACAGTTAAACAATATTCTCAGTGGATTGTGTAAGATACAATCGCTTCCTGAGAGTATTTTTGAAATTAGAACCGACGCGTGGGGTTCATGTTTTGATAGAATTTTGTATGTTATTTGGGATAATTAGCACAAACAATACACGAGACCATTCGATATTCGGTTCGAAGGTCCAAAACTTATGTTGCGTAAATAAATCGGTAGCTCAATATGGAAAATGTATAAGTTCACTTACCCAGTTCCGCGGGGCGGTTACTCCTATTCCCGGGCCCGGGTTCAGCTCCTGGATTGTTTCGCTGGCTATGGCGACTCGTGTATTGTACCTAACCAGTGCTAATTCACTTCACACAGTTCGAGTAAGTATATTTAGGTTATTTCCTCTCCTGTTGGTGTCACACGCGATAAACAAATTGCAACGAGATGTTGCTCGTATGACGGACAGCGTAAGTAGTGTCTTAGTTTTTTAGAACTTCATAGGTGGCAGCACTTGTGTACTGGGAGCGTGTGCCGCCTGAAGATAGTGCGGAGGCTTCAGGTTTGTGACCCCATACATTTCCATTCGAATTAAAAAATATAATGTAATATATATATATTGTTTGTGCTAATAAGGAGCTAATAGAAGCTAGATGCTTACTCATACTTAGGACTTGATATATATAAATAGAAATACGGAACAAGCCCTAACGCTACATTCGACCTATTATGAGATTTCTTTGGGTAAGGAAGCCTACACTGTTTCCCCTCTACACAAGCTACGCATGATTTATAGTTCGTATCATCATAACTAATCCCATCAACCATACCTTGCTTCATGACATTCATGCTCCTCGAATTCAAATGAGCAAGTCGCCGATGCCAGGTACTTTGTGAAACCTCACAATTTTCTGTAGCAATCTTCGATGCAGACGTCACCACTTCTGCGTCGACCACAGCCGCTGTAGATTCACTAGAATCACTGCAACTGCTCGAATCATTGCAACTACGTGGATTCTTGTAATCACGCATACTTTGCAATGCAAAACTACGCTCTATTTCTACCGATCGAGTTGAGTGTGGAATTTTGGTTAGTAACCTATACACATTATCGATAAGAGCCGCTTTCGCAACAGTCTCCCCTGAGTCAATAATTCTACATTCGTTAGAATCAAAAGTAACAGTAAACCCTTTCTTCGTCATGGCACTAACCGATAATAAATTGCATGTTAGTTTAGGTACAAAGAAAACATCACTTATTGACTTAACCTGACTATTGTGACAGTCCAAATCTATCTTGACATTACCTCGACCCACAGCAAAAAGTATCTCACCATTTGCAACATTTACCTTTAAATGAGGTTCTATAGCCTGAAAATCACTAAAAACATTCCAGTCTTTACACATGTGATTTGTAGCTCCTGAGTCGATGCACCACAAGTTATCGCCTTTAACAGCAACTGAAAGCGCCGCCAGACTAGCTTTATTAGACTTCTCTTTGTCTTTGTTTTCTTTTTGCTTCAATGGGCAGTTTTTAATAACATGCCCTGGCTTTTGGCAATGAAAACACTTGACCACCTTTCTGACGGTTAAAGCGGACTCTCCTTCACTTACTTTACGAGTGTCATCACGTCGTTGATGTTCCTGAAGAAGTTTCGCCTTCACCAGTTCACTTGATAACTTGCTTGAACCATTTTCCAAAGTCATTATCAACGGATCGTACTCAGCTGGTAATCCACTCAGCATGACCACGGCGACGAAGTCGTCTTCCAATGGAGATCCTATATCGTTCAGTTGTTGTACGATATCTGTAACTTTGGAGAGATAGATTTCCATACTTCCAAATTCCGACAGTTTCATGCCAAACAAATTCCTCAGAAGGCTTAATCTCCTGCATAACCCTCTATCCTCATAAGCGCGTTTTAAATTGTTCCACGCTTCATATGCACTCTTAGCATTTCTCACATGAGGATACGCTGTCATATGCACTGCCAAGCAAATTTTTGCTAGTGCCTTCATTTGTTTTCGAGCATCCTTGTCACATTCCTCAACACAATCCCACAAATCTTCGTGGATTAGGACCATCCTCATCGCAAACTTCCAGTTGTGATAATCTTGGATGCCCTTCAGTTTTTCCACTGGGATAGATGAAGAACCGCTTCCTTCTCCGGACATCTTTTCCTCATTCGGATTCAACGCAAAATTAAAATTTTATATGTTTGCCGTTTTATCCAAAAAATATACCCTGCTATGCGAAGCACAGCATAACTGGGCCCATAACCTAAAGTGGTAGCAGTGGGTATAGAAAAGATTAACCAGATTAAGTTGGAAAATTAGTTTCTGTATTTTCTCTTTAGAAGCAATCTACTGACAAGTGTATATATAGACAACCATCTGTCTCAATTCCATATTTAAAAGTACTGACCATAGATAATATAAATAAGTTTGGTTTACCTACATAAATAGTTCTAACAGTAGGACTTTTCTGCAAAGTTCGTCTAGGTAGGTACCACCTCTTTGCCAGTTATTCTGCCGCCAAGCAGTAGTGTGCAAGCACTACACTGCACTGTAGCTAGTGAAATTACTGGGTAATGGAGACTTTATGACCTGATCTCACAGTCCGAGTAATCTTATTACCGTCTGGTAATAAGATTATTCGGACTGTGTTACTTATTACCACCTGGTAATAAGATTACTCGGACTGTGTTGATGTCTCAGGATGATGTGCGCAGTGCATTGTCGCGCGAAACTTTATATTTAGAGTTCCGAGTGACAATGGTGTCGATTCTGTGTCGCATTCTCTAAAGCTAAACGAAATTAACATATTTCCGTCTTTTTCATTTCCTCTTTATCAGAAGAGTACCGCCATACTTTAAGTTTACTTTAGTTTTAGAGAATGCGACACAGAATCGACACCACTGTTCTGTTATGGGCGGCTGTGTCGCTTAACATCAGGTGAACGACTAGCTCGTCACATCAGTCATTCATTTACTTTAAAAAAACTACAAACGGAAAAACGGCATGTTATAATATATAAAAAGAATTTGCATTAATTGAGAAACCCTACTCACTTTTTGACACTTACCTAAATCAGCATAAAATAGGTATTGCTACCTAGTTTATTCTGATGCTTATTTGATACGACCCTATTCAAATAACACGCTAACTTACCTAGCGTGTTATTTGAATAGGCCGCAGATAAAGCTGACAATCAAAAAAATTGCTTATCTAAAGCACGGTCTGATATAAACAAAAGAATGCTGACAAGGGTTCTCGAGAACCTCAAGCTCGAATTCCACTTATCACTAGAAGAAACCACTTGAACGTGATACTGTTACGTTTTATAAAAAGGTCTTGGACACATTTGATATGTGAATTTGAAAACACAGGATGTTTATGGGCGATAATAAACGGTATACAAAGAAAGATTTGTTTTTTATATGAGAACGTGATTAATATTTTGACAATGACCTTTTGTTTCTCGCAATGGTAAAGTAGGATAAATAATAAAATTCCTATGAAATTCCCGTTTTCCAGTACTGGCCATTTCATATCAAAAAGTTATTTGTTTGGCTAAGGATTCTTATTTCAAATTAATTTTATTAAAATAATGTTTTTTTTTTTTTCAATGTGAATCATTTTTTATTTTAACAAACTGAATTCTTTTTTTTAATTTGAATATATATGGAATATGAGTACCGTCGTGGCAGCAACACGGCACAAATGGCATGGAACATCAACGACGCGACGTTTACAGAGCAAACCGAACCGAACTATCCACGTGTTCGGATTATTACCGAATAATCCGAACACGTGGAGGGGAAAGTGCCGAGAATACTGGCAGCATTACCACGTTGAATGGCAGTGCAAAATAAATGCCAAGCAGTTTATCACCTTATGCCTCCCTAATTCTTTCAGATTAGAAGCTCCGTTCTTAAAATTTAATAAAAAGTAATGATTACGAAAAATTCAATTTAGGATATAATTCTATTTGTTTTTCATTGAAAATTATATTGGGATCTTTGGGAAAACGCGTTCAACAATAGGTCAGTCTAGTTCGACCACTAGATTCTTCGCATGACTTATCACAAAGCTTTAAACAGTTGAAGTTGATAGAGCAAAATCATCGGATTCTATCAGTAAAATGGGGGTTTCGCAAGGTTCAATATTAGGACCACTCTTATTTTTAGCACATATATCTTCCATTTTTTGTAAAGAACCTCTGTTGTATTAATTGGTTCGCAGATGATACGTCTCTTATTAATAAAGTTAACCGATTTGTTAATGATGTGAATGAATTTAAATGAATTTTGACGACATTAACAAGGCACACAGGCTCATACAGGTTCTGAACTGGTTTACTAAACATAATCAAATGCAAAAAAAAAAACCAAATGTACAAAATTCACGCTATCCATTGTTAGAGGGTCTCCTGCAAACATAATACTGAATGATTAGCCATTAGATTTGGTGACTGCCACGTTCCTTGGCATAACTATAGATTTTAAATTACAATGTCCTCACATATCAACCATTGCAGATAGATGGAGTTCCGCAGCCTAAGCGGTGACAAAATCAGTCAGTTTGCCGATAAAGCCACTGCAAAACTAGTATACTTTAATTACTTCTACAGTATTAAGCCGCGGACATACAATCCATTTTTGTCTTACGGAAATAAGCCATTCGTTCCATTTATAACATGATATCCTGCGACTCTCTCAGGGAAAGACTAAAAGAGAAAAATATTAGTAGTGTCAATAAATTAACGAAAATTTAATGTACACTTGCAAAGCCATCAGCTTTTTTTCCCAGATTTTGCGACATTCGTAATTTCAATACTAGGAACAAAAACAAACTGAAAGCACCAAGATTCAAACAGCTGAAAGTTAGTGGTTTATTCATGGGAAACTGTATACGCTTTTATAACAACTTGCTGGTATCAAGCATTTGTCACTGCCTAAATTTAAATCATTCATCAAGTCAAACTTGATGAAAAAAGCCTATTACACAATAAATGATTACGTGTCAGACAAAAAGCTTGGCTTAAAATCCTAAGCTCAATGTTATGAAATCTTAGGTACCTTGCCTATATATTGTCTTTTGCTAAATAATTTCAGTTCTCCATTTATGGTTTTATTAGGACCATTTCAATGTTCTTCTTACATCGGTGTGTAGGAAATAATGTGTAAATTGAAATCAATTGTAAATATTGTAAATCCTAAATTTAAAAAAAATACACAATTAAATACGTCACTGCAAAGTTTCTTGTGGCCTCTTTTCAGATGTAATCAAACATTCTGCATTATTCCGGATTTTGACTTGTAAAATTACTAAAATTAGCTTATTTGTAATAGATCATTTGAGTTTTGAGTGTTGAAATACGGTTAGCTCTACCCTTACCATGATAGGTAGATGGATTTTCTGGCCTAAAGGGGCCTATGTAAACAAATAATTTTGTTAACTATACCTGCCTACCTTCATCAAAAATTTTGTTCATTTCCTTTCGTTGTTTCGATTTGTACTTTTTGTTTGTTCTCATACTGACGCTTTATTTAATATTAGGTATAAGCCAGACGGGTGATAATTCTTTTTTGAGATCAGAGAAATGTAGGAGAAAATACGAGTAAATAAGAGGAATGCAGAGCCTTATTTCAAAAGGATTTTTGATGTTTACGATTTCACCTACATACAATGTAGGTGTATTACCTTTTCTATCGAGGTTAATTGCTCCATACTCACTCAAGGTTTACACTGTTTATGTATACAGGGTGGGGCAAAATGGGACCTCGAGGGTTTTAGGTACCTAGCTTTTCCTTTGCATTTGAAAAGTTTTATTCTTAGGAAACATAGTGTCAATTTTGTTGAAAAAAATTTGAACAATCAACTCTCAAACTATCAAATCAACTCTCGTGCAATAAATCAAATAACCCTTTCCCCTTTTTCATAATTTGTTTTCTAGGAACTTGCATTATTAGTTAGTATGTTAGTATTTATAAAACGACGCGGGCGGAAGAAAACTTTATTTTTTGTTTAACGTTTGGAGAAAATTCCATAAGCATTAAAAAAATTACAGCTAACAAGATAATGGCCAATTTCTACAAAATCAATCCTTTTTTTTAATACCAAATAAGCCTACGTCTGACCACATTTCACCTAATCCCGTATCTCGTTATGTTTCCTTAGACTACCGAACTGAGATAAAAATATTAAAAATATTTTTTTTTAATATTAGAAAACGTGTTTGATACTCTTTTCCCATAAAGGTAGTCAGAAAAGGAGGCTATAATCATTTTCTTATTGCGAAATGTTTTAAATTTGGTCCTTACAAATTATTGACATTAAAACCCCGTTTTTGTTAATACCCATATGCAGTGTAGAGAAAGTAAGTAAAATAAAGTAAAATATATTTATTAGTAAGAATGTAGGTTTACAAAATAATATGGTGATAAAAGTAATGGAAGAGGGGTGTACATTCTACCATTACAAATAGTACCATGCAATCAATGATATCTAAAAAAAGATTTATTAAATAATAATAGTATCACTATATAAATTATAGTCATATCTATAGGATTTTAATAAGTTAAGCTTAAATTTAATTACGGAATCGTAACGAAATCTCAATACATCTATTCTCTGGGTCATAGTAACGAAACGACTTTCGACTGGGCCGATAGCTCAGTTAGTAGTATCCCTGCCTTCTGAACTGCAGGTTGTTGGTTCAATTCCCACCCAGGACAAACATTTGTGGGAAGAGCATCGATGTTTGTTCTGTGTCGGGTATTATATTGTATTCTATGTATGTATTTACTAACAAAAAGTATATAAGTATTGTATCAGTTATTTCTAATATTACAAGCTTTGCTTAGTTCAGCGCTAGATGGCGCTGTCTGGTATGTCCACAATTTTTTTATTTTTTTATTTAAAGGCAGCGTAAAAGAAAAAAGAATTTATTCTATACTAGCTTCTGCCCGCGGCTTCATCCACGTGGCCAATATATAAGAAACGTAGAAGAACATTTTTCATAGATAATTCAACCACGCATTTCACCCTCTTAGGGATAGAATTTCGAAAAACCGTTTCTTATTGGATACCTACACTTTACAAAGAACACACCCTTCAAATTTCAAGTTTCTAGGACAAGCGGTTTAGGCTGTGCGTTGATATATAAGTCAGTCAGTCAGTCTGGACTTTGAATTTCATATGTCTAGATTTCACAAATCTAGTCTTTCAGACAAGGTGCTACTACTACTCTTTTACTATTCAAATTACACCTAATGTTTCCTGTAAGAACAAAACCTTCACTGTAACTTTCAAGGGAAATGCTTGATGTCGCATTATTTTGCCTTACCTTGTTGTATAACCACTTAATAATGATAGTGCTTTCTTAATTACGTACATTATGTGCCCCACCAAAACCAACTCATTTTGTAGAAACTGAGAACATCAAGTTCAAACAAAACCAAACGCTGGTTTGTGCTTTTTATCTGATTAGCATCATCGTCATCGCCTATATTAGTCCACTGCTGGACATAAGCCTCTCACAAGGCACGCCACTGAGCCCGGTCTTCGGCTCTATTTTTCCAGTGACTGCCAGCTACCTTGCGTATATCATAGCACCATCTCGCCGCAGGTCTCTATCAGCCTTATTAATAAACACGAACTAGCTTTAGACTAGTTACACCATCTTTTGTCTCTTTCAATCCAGCTAAATATTCCAGTAGCAAAAAAAGGACAAAAGCTGAAGTAACTAATCCGAGACCCGTTTATTAATAAGGCTGTATCTGATTAGCATACCTAATAAAATTTTTGATCATCAAAACAGTAAAAGTCACAATAGTTTTGCTTTACGTTCCGTTGTATGCAATTGTGCTATATACTACAAAAATACTTCTCAGATAAATTCCGTGAGAAAATGGATGAAAGGCTTTTTTTATGGCCGTTCTAATGCTTTTGGTCTCTACAGAACTTTACAGCGTTTACCTTAATATAGTCATAACAAATTATACCTGGAATCATTTGGAATGCGCTAACGAAGCATTTTAATATGAAATAATTACTTCTTCGCTTTAATTACACAGTTCGAATTACCAAGCACACCAAGCGCTAAATTGATGGATGGACAGACATTGTTGGGAATTCCAAGAACTTCACCTTAGTAGGAAGTTCCAAGGAGCTGTTTGAGAACCAGTTCCAGTCCAATATTCGAAAACTTGTAATTTGGGTTATATTCGAATTTCAATACGGTAGTGAAATTAGGCATACAACGAACATAGACGAGATTAGTGGCTAATGTTGAAAGCCTTTCTGGTGTGGTGATTGATTGGGTATGCTCATAACCTGGATCTGGCGGGTTCGATTCCCGCGACAGTACAAGTATTTGTGCATAGAAAAAAAGCGCAAGTAGGTGTACTTGTGGTGTGTCTGGGTGTTGTGGGACCAATGGTCCTCGTAGTTCCTAGGTCCCTAGATACAGGGAATCTTAGTTAGTCCACGATCTATGTATGTGATCGTTGTGCGCTATTATTATAATGTCATTGTGGGATGCCGGCACGACGATTTAATATACAGTGATTGTAATTTGAAAAAGTACATATTACCTACTTTTACTGAATCACAACAAGTACTTGGGGGGCGAGTTGGCTGGACTGCAGTCGCGACCCCTTCTCGCCCCCGGTATGGCGGACAAGGGCCCATGGGGGGTTTTAGTGGGTTCGAGTCCCACATACCCCCTGCCACCACCCCCGTGGTAGCAGGGAAGTGCGAGGGCATTTCCCCCCTAAAAAAAGGTAATAAATACATAGTCCATATAAATATCTGCTATATTGACAAAAATCCATATCGGAAGGATTTTACTTCGAAATAGGATCCACATTAGGTTTGCTTCGTGGTACGTTTCACAATCACAATATGAGTAGGTAGGTATGGGTAAGCAATACCGTTCCAATTTCATATGTATAGCAGACTCGTTATTCCCGCAATAATTGGAAAGAAATATGAATACTTGTCCACGTAGTTATCTTCTTATAACCAGTTATACCCGTGACTTTGCCAGCGTTATAATAAATATAGCAATCACAGATAATACGGAATATTTTATATAGAAAACAAAAACGAGTGTGCTTTAGAACACACGACTAAAGTAAAACTTCTTTAGCTTCATCTATCGGCCGGCTTTGTTTTTGCTTTGTTTAATGTTAATGTCGCCATCTTGACAATTGCAAATTGTCATTTTACAGCACATACCAACATAATAATACACATTTTTAACTTTGTTATGTTGACAATGGAGATCTACGTTAACCAACAACTTTCAACTTCCGTTCACCTCGCCAGCTTACTCCCCAAGTCAAGCGTATGTAAAGAAGTTTTACTTCAAAAACTAGCAGTACCGGAATGTTTTAGCTACACTTTGGAAATTGTTTTTTAAATGATGGACATTCTCAATTAGTTCTATCATAAAACCAACAGTTTTCAAGTCAAGAGTAAACAGGTATCTTCTAACAATAGTTCCAAATTTTTCCAGATTGTTCCAAAAATTCCAATCAAAGTTGAAAATGGTTAATGGTATAAATATGGTTAATGGTATAAATTAATATTGTGGCATAATATGTACCTAGTATGTGGTATGTATATAGAATAAATATTGAAGACACAAAATTTTACAAAGACCAACTCTGTATATCGCTTGGACGTAAAAATATTAATACTACAAAATGTAAATAAAATAAATATTTGTGGACATTTCACACAGCGCCCCAAACCAAGCAAAGCTTTTACCGTGGGAACCAGATAACTGATAGAATACTTATATACTTTTGATTGTAAATACATATACTATAATACTTATAATAGAATATTAATAAATAATAGGTCTTTACCTATGAAATTGCCGTATTGTAGTACAGACTTTTTCAAACAAAAAAAAGTTTTGATTGACTATGAATTCTAAATTCAAATTAATTTTGTTTTAAAAATATGACATTCTATTTACAATATAAGTCTTTTGTTTATTGATTAGCGTTGTATTTTCATTACATTTCAACATTTTTCCTCATAATGGATACTTTGAAATTTCGTGTAATTATGGAATATGAGTTCCGTCGTGGCACCAACGCGGCACAAACGACACGTAACATCAACGACGTTTACGGAGAGAACTGTACAAACGAACGTACAACCCGTTATTGGTTTGCTCGGTTCCGTTCTGGGAATTTTGACTTGAAAAATGAACCTCGTGGTCGTCCGGAAACTTTGGTCAACAATGATGAATTAAAGGCGATTGTGGAAGCTGATGAATCTCAATCTACAGCTGAGCTAGCAGCAGCTTTTGATGTTAGCATCAAAACAATATTGGTCCATTTGCGACAGATTGGCAAGATAAAAAAGCTTGATAGATGGGTGCCCCACGAACTTAACGATCGCCAGCGCAACGTACGCGTCGAGACTTGCCTTGCGCTGCTTAACAGGCACAGAAATGAAGGAATTTTGAACCGAATTGTTACGTGCGAAGAAAAATGGATTCTTTTTGACAATCGAAAGCGCTCAGCAAGTTGGTTAGATCCTGGTTCGGTACCAAAGCAATGTGCAAAACGAAAAATGAGCCCTAGAAAGGTGATGGTCACAGTTTGGTGGTCTAGTGCTGGTGTGATTCATCATAGCTTTTTACAAAACGGCGAGAGCATTACTGCAGATGTGGACATTGAAGAACTGACCACAATAATGGCGAAACTCGCACGTCTGCAACCAGCTTTGGTCAATCGGTCGTCTCCACTGCTACTTCACGACAACGCGCGACCCCATACTGCACAACAGACCGTCTCTAAGCTGCATGAGTTGGGTTTGGAAGCTCTCCTTCATCCGCCATACTCACAAGATCTTGCGCCTACCGACTATTACTTTTTCCAAAATTTGGACAACTTTTTAGCGGGAAAAAAATTCAATTCCCGAGAGGCAGTACAAAACGCCTTTGAAGAGTTTGTTGTCTCCCGTCCTGCTGATTTTTTCAAGAAGGGCATCTATAAACTGCCACAGCGTTGGCAAAGATGCATTCATTGCAGGGGTGATTACTTTGAATAAAAGAAATAAATAAGTTCGAAAAAAAAATACTTTAACTTTTTTCAAACAAAACGGCAATTTCATAGGTAAAGACCTAATAATTACTACATACCTATATCACAATATTACGAGTATAACTCAACTATTTGGCCATACCTATTATTTTAACTCAACTCGACGCGGCTAAAGCTTTGATTAATAATTTTAGGTAGATTACCTGTTTAATGGTTTTTTTTTTAATGTTATTGAATGATGTGACGAGCTAGTCGTTCACGTGATGTTAAGCGCCACGGCCGCCCATAACAGAACAGTGTCACTCGGAACCCAATAACATAGAGTTTCAAGCGACACTGCACTGCGCACATCATCCTGAGACATCAGCACAGTCTGGTAATAAGATTACTCGACTGTGAAATCTGATCATAAAGTCTCAATTACCCAGTAATTTTACTAGCTACAGTGCCTTTCAAACCGGAACACAGTAGTGCTTGCACACTACTGCTTGGCGGCAGAATAACTGGCAAAGCGGTGGTACCTACCTAGACGAATGGTTTTACATTTCAAACTTCTTTTCTATACGTCTTAGTAACCACCTACCATATCATGTCAAGCAAGAGCCACACACGACCTTATATTCCTTTTTGTAGCTAAATCTCTGTTATCTTCAACTTCTAAATATTTTTTACGAACTGTCACCATTCATTTTATTTATGGCCTCGCAAAACAATAAAAAATCAGCCATTTTAAAAACTTTCCACTTTCCTCAAATCGACACAAGTGTGTGAATTCAAAAGCACCTTTTTTGTATTCGTAACCAATTTTTTTGTCATCTTGGATTGTACTTATGTTCCTCGTACCATGTTACCTTGTTTCCTTCGAGGCGGAGTGTTGTCGTGCTATGTGGGATGGTGTTAGGTGGAGCTGCTAGCTGCCGTGATGCACAGTCTACTGTGATAATGGGAATGACAGCACCAGCTGCGTCCGAAACCACGTGGGTCATGATACAGGTGCAAGGATCCGGACAGGTCTCACGCATGTTCTAAAAAAGAAAGTCAAAAAGAAGACTTAAGTAATAGGTACTATTTTGTCGATTCTGTGTCGCATACTCTAAAGATAAACGAAATTAACATATTTCCGTCTTTTTCATTCCCCCTTTATCAGAAGAGTACCGCCATACTTTAAGTTTATTTTAGTTTTAGAGAATGCGACACAGAATAGACATCATTGTTCATTAAAACGGTATTTTATTGCCAGTTCGATTACAGTAATTTTAAAAGCAGCAGATCCAAATCTCATAAACCTCGTTGGACAAGTTACGTTTTTGGCAAGGTAATTACACTCATATACTTCAGACCAGTTTCATTGTAATATAATTACTGCACAGCCATCTGCGCTACTTCCGAGAGCTCATAAAGTTTTGCGCGAGCTATATAGACAATCTAAGATAATTATCTTATATCATATAATTATTTTAAATTGTCTATAGCTCTCGCAAAACTTTATGAGCTCTCGGAAGTTAGCGCGGATGGCTGCGCAGTACGGATATTATAGTTATTGTATGGCCGCCCTTACAATGCACTCAACTGTGCCATGCGCAGTTAGGAACTCGGGCCTAACTTCCGAGAGCTCAAAGTTTTGCCTTAGCTATACCCGTCCCAGTTTTGCGAATAGGACCACCCCTTCTCTTTCCATGGGTGACGTAAAAGCCGGCTAAGGCAATTATTCAGGTAAAAGGCGATAGCAATTTCCTCGATACATTAAAATCTTCCTGCCGAGCGTGGCGATTATGGCAAATCTCCTGTGTGTTACGGAAGCACCACGAGCTTTATACATACTACACATAACTATGTGTAAGTAGTTGTATGATTAGGTAAATTGTACATTTCTATTGTGTAGTAGTCAGTTGTCAGTGCGTTAATTGTATTTTTATTTTCAACGTGTTAATTAAGTAATATTAAATATTGTGTCTAGAAATACCACGCAACTGTAGGTATTAAAATAGCGCCTGTAACCCGTAACACCACGAATTGCATGTGTCAATGTCACTGACGTCTCGGCATTGATATTGACACTGGCCTGTGATTCGAGACTAACTTCACTCGCTTTGGCGGCGACACTCGGAATGGGGATTCATTCTGTAACGGGCGATGGTAGACTAAGGTTAGTATTATGATTTATAATTGTATTTTGCAACCTGTGATGTTATGTAATGAATGTGAATATGTTTTATCAATGTGATATTATGTAGTGAATGTGAATATATTGTATCAGTTAAATAGTTCATGTATTGTTTAATTTCGTGCTGCTTCTGAGGTGCTTAACAAAAGTTAGTTTTATTTAGTTAAGTAATTTAGTCTTTGATGAGCTTCTGCGTTGATAACACTGTTCGCGCCAGAAATAAACGTCATCCTGTGAAATCGCTCGTTAAAAGGCCGTGTTTGTCATTTCATTGTTCCGTACCCAACTCGAGGATCCCTGCGCCGCAACGTCGTCGTCTACGCAAGCGTCCAAGTGTCCAAGTTTTATTGAAGACCTATGCTCACCTTTGGACGTCTTCCGGCTGTTGATAAGAATCAAAGATACTCGAGTAGATGTCACCAGTCACCAATTAATCAATTAAAATTCATCAAAATTCAATCTACACAAAATAAACTGGTAGAAAATTCTATGAATCAGACACGTCAGGCTACACTTTATCAACGTTATAAATAATTTTTGACAGTTCTTAAAACACAATGATCGGTTATTTTTTGGCGTCTATACTTTATTTTGTAACTAAATACTTGTCTTCTTCTATGAGCGTATTTGGGAATTCTGTTACTTTAGCCATATGCGAAGGTATTTAGAAATTTATGAATTGAGAATATTATGTTCATTTTCGTCTGGTCCGACGCGAATTTAATACTATGCGTCGAAAGGATGTACAGGTAGGTAATTACACTAATTGCCCAATATAGCCCATCCATAAAAAATAAGTGCACTTAATAACAATGGAATGCTAAATTACCTAACAAGATTATAACTTGTCCACAATAAGCGCAATGATAACTCGATCCTCTATAAACGACCTGTATAATCTATATATCTTGTTTTTTTTTCTGTAGATTAAGAAAAGTTACATGAATTTTTACGCGGGAAAGAGTTGTCAGAATAGAAAAATTTAAAAAGAAATGGAAACTGCATTGGTAGTGGTGGTGATGAATTAATTAAAAAATTATAAGTCAACATAGAGAAAATAATAATAATTATCGAACTTCATGTACTTAGATAATTTTCGCTACATAACAATCTAAGTAATATAATTTTTATTACTATAAGTAGTATTATGCCCCGTGCGCGGATGTCATCGTAGCTGTTTATTTATTAAATATTGGTATTCAAGGCGCAAAAAAGGAAAGTGTATCTTATCTTATCTTATATATATATATAAGGTGACTGACTGATTGACTGACTGACATAGTGATCTATCAACGCACAGCCTAAACCACTGGACGGATCAGGCTGAAATATTGCATGCAGGTAGATGTTATGACGTAGGCATCCGCTAAGAAAAGATTTTTCGAAATTCTACCCTTAAGAGGGTGAAATGGGAGGTTGAATTATTTTCCCATAGGCCACACCGCGGGCGAAGCTGCGGGCAGAACTCGTATTTCGATAAAAGAACCTTTGTATGGTGGCCATATTTAAAAATGGCGAAAGTCAAAATTTGATTTAGAAAAATGATCAGCACTCTTGGGAACCTCAAGATATTGATTTTCATCCGGATCGGATACATATTATGTATAATTTTATATTTGGAACCGATCTCCTGAACGCTATACGATACCATCATGGTTAGAAAATGACTGTAAATATATAAGACTGTGCAAATATTACGTATCTTGTTTATACCAAATTCATTTCAACGGCTAAGTAATTTGTTTGCTATTCTCGTTGTAGAAAGAAACCATTATCTACGATTTGTTGTCCTTTCTGATTAGAAAGGACAACAAATCGTTCGATAATCAGTCAAGTTATCATATTTCGTCTATACTTAACTAATGATTTATTTGGAGTTACACATAATGATGTTGTTTTGGACCTTGATCACGTAGCCGCTGATAATTACTACTACTTAAGGGATGATAGCAGTGCAGTACCTACTTATAACATAAAGAGACCTCTCCTCGTTACTAAGACAATATAAGTTC
Source organism: Ennomos fuscantarius (assembly GCA_905220475.3). Classification (NCBI taxonomy): domain Eukaryota; kingdom Metazoa; phylum Arthropoda; class Insecta; order Lepidoptera; family Geometridae; genus Ennomos; species Ennomos fuscantarius. Next base: position 6,459,955 of record HG992037.1, on the reverse strand, counting down.
CGTATTACAGAGCAATGCTCAGTCATCGATCGGTGCTCAACAGAGTTTTCATTCACTAATTGATCACTTTGTAAATGAAATCTCTGCTTGACCACTGATCGATGACTGAGCATCGTTCTGTAATATGGACCTAAGTTTGCAAGTCGTAGGTCTGTATTACAGAACGATGCTCAGTCATCGATTGGTGCTCAAGCAGATATTTCATTCATAAAGTGATCAATCTAGAGAATGAAATCTCTGCTTGAGCAGCGATCGATGACTGAGCATCGTTCTGTAATACGCACCGTAGTGGTACATCTATAAGTCTATAAGTAATCCAGTGAGCCTTAAATATTCTACGAAATTCTTGTCCAAGCATTGCTCGATCCATTTCGACGTCGCAATAAACTCACTTGTGGGCTTTGATAAAATAATGTCACATGATCATAGTAACCATAGCTTGTAGGCGTGAAACGCTGTTGGTTTATTTTTGAACCACCCTGACACCTCGTATATTACAGTGCGCAGTGCAGTGCCACGCCCAACTTTAAGATTAAGATCCGTATTACATAACGATGCTCAGTCATCGATCGGTGCTTAAGCAAAGATTTCATTCATAAAGTGATCAATTAGTGAATGAAATCTGTGCTTGAACACCGATCGATGACTAAGCATCGTTCTGTAATACGGACATTAGAGTTCGGAGAGGCACTGCAACTGTTATGGGCAGCCGTTACGCTTAACTCCAGGCAAAATACAAAACAATATAAAACATCTATTATAGCTCGTTATTGCGTCTAATATCACTTTATGACAAAGCTAATATGGAGAACTATTTTTAACTTTATTGCATGGATTAAATGATTAAAGAACGTATATTGGCTTAATTATTGAAGACAAACCAAACGTTAATGACAGTTTTTTATGTTATAGCGACCTGATAGTTTTATGATCGGGTACTACGACGGACAACAGTTTCAGAATTCATGGTACTTAATTCGTTATGTGGTCGAGTGCAAATCAGGTATGTAGGCCTTCGTCGAAATAATCTAGAATCTATGAGATCCGGCTGTTTTTTTTTCTTTTTTTGCTAGTACTCTACTCGGAACTCCATTTATAAACCGATTTGGTTTTTTTTATTTAAAGGCTATATTTTAAGGTTTGATATATCCATAAAAATTTTGTAAAAATTGGTTTAATGTTGTGAATCAAATATATGGAAAAGTTAAAAGATAAGAATATCATCGAAGTAAGGCTCATCTTCGTTAAATAATAATAAAAGATCGGTTTAGCGGTCTTTTTGTCACACATATAAAAATAATTTTCGAAATCGGTTTTAATGACGACGTATGAGGATAGGACAAACATACAAAACGTACAACCTCCTCTTTTTATGAAGTTGGTTGAATAAAAGGATCTGTGTTAGGCTAGTAGCGTACAAATTGTAAATTAGGTACAATTTATACGCTATCCCATTCCACCTACACACTTCACTGAAATCCATTCAGAGGAAACAAACAGACTAACTTTTCAAATTTATAATGAATTTTAATGTGATTAAAAGGTCAGACTATTTATTTACCCTAATACATCTCTAACAAACGTATTGTTTTAATGTTAATTTGTTGACTAGGTAATTCGAGTCCACGTTGTGTTATTTCGTTATTATAAGGAAATTTACTTTATTCAGGGTAACTCTTTGCTTATAATTTTAATTATATTTAACAAGCTACTATGCACAACAACAGTTTTTTCTCTAATCTGTGATACTATGCATATCCATAAATCATAAAAGTTATGACCTTCCGTTAGTAAAATCACACGAAATGTCTAAGCAAATTCAAAGCAACTGCAGTCCAACTTACTATTATTTTTAACGAGCTTCTGCCCGTAGCTTCGCCCGCGGCGTGGCCTATGGCAAAATAATTCAACCACCCATATCACTCTCTTAAGGGTGGATTTTCGAAAAATCCTTTCTTAGCGGATGCCTACGTCATAACATCTACCTGCATGCCAAATTTCAGACCGATCCATTCAGTGGTTTAAGCTGTGCGTTGATAGATGACTATGTCAGTCAGTCAATCAGTCAGTCACCTTTGAGTTATACATATATATTTAGATTTTAATTTTAATTACCTTGCCCTGTAACACAGACGCTATATAAACAAAATAACATTTTGTAAATATTGTTTTTTAGTTCTATTTATTTATCGTAAATTTTTTATTGAACCAACATTTTGAAAGTTTTATAGAGTTTAACAAATATCGAACAGAAATTATGATGAAGATTAAATACGTTTTCAAGCAGTCTATTATTGATGAAACCTTCTACTATTTATTTAGAAATTTCCATGGCAGAATAAATAGTAATTACAAATAATATAAAGTAAGGGGTTTCGTACCCGATAAACTCTCAGGATCGTTTCCCGTTTAACTGCTTCCTGTTGAACTTTCATTATGGACTAGGAATTCAATTAATTAAAATTGTATTGTAATTATCTGTCAAAAAATTTTATATTACGCATTTTTTACAACTTATGATTTACTTTTATGTTAGTGCGGAGCTCCGCCGATGTTTAATTCTATTCTGGCCTAATTTAATTTAGCTGGAGCCTATATTTGTGCTGTTGGTCTGACTGTATCATCTGGTAAAAATAAAATCTCGCGATCAAGCCACGGGCAACAAATGGTTTCTGATTTAGCGGAATTACGGATTAAATAGTTGGAGAAATAAGCGTTATATTTCTATGCTTTCTGATGAAACTTAGGGCCGGTATTAACATCGCAACTAATTCGACTGAGCGGCTGCAACGGCGCGAACATAATGATTTCTGTATAGTTACTTATTTGAGCCGTTTGGTGTTGAAATTCTGGGTCCTCAAACCTCGCCGGGTTTATAAAAATAATAATAATAACGCCCACACATACATAGATGATCCTGGAAATACGAGGACCGTGGTCTCAAAACACTTAGACCAAGAACAAGTATTGGCGCTTATTTTCTGTGCACAAATACATACTTGTCCACCACAACATAGAAGCTGTCAGGGTGGGACGAATTGATAAGGGTTGGGTGCTCATCGCGTTTTTCAAAATTTACCAAAACACATGAGGTCGATGCAACGCGTGGCCAAAATGCCAGCACTTATTTGGCATAACGAATCAATATTGCAATTCGACGGGGTAATGCCCTCCTTCCTCTCAATGCCTCCCAAAATGCTCCTAGCATACTGGCAATGCTAGGAGCATTTTGGGAGGTTGGAGCATTTTGACCACGCGGCTAGCATAGAGTCCATACGTTTTTTGGATTGGGCAATAGTTAGTTTAACCAATTGTATCAATAAATAAATTTGTATTTGTAAAAATTGTATTTGTAATGTAACTAGTAACATTTATTGGAGTAATTTGTGTACTTTGCGAAGCGACGTCAAAATATAATACAACTCACTCGAATTATATCCATGACCTTGTGCAGTGGTTTCCCTCGGTAAAGTTGCTGATGACACACCAGCTCAAGATAATCTACTATGCGTGCTCTGGCAGTTCCATTTTCTCTCTCCATAGCCAACCAATCAAGGCCTCCGTCACTACAATCCCAATTATTTTCTGTGGACAAAGCAACATCATATCAATAAATACATAAGTAGGCTGATAATGATATCGCTTTTGAGGCAGCTTATATTAAAAAGCACATTTTACTAACACTAAAATATCATAAAGTATATATGTATTTGAGAATAGCGTTTGAGTTGATACTCAAATTCAATTCATTCAAAAAAATCCTTTATGATTGAAACGTCGCGGGTAACTTACCTATTGTATTATTCAGTCATATAAATTAATGTAAAAAAAACTCGATGAAATAAAATTTTCCATCCTAAAATCAATATTTTCTTTGAAAAGCATCACCGCATTTTGTTTCAGCGAGGTCGTAATTCGTTGGATGTTGATGTCTGTGAATAACATTAATTTTATGATGTTTGGCGAACTTTAAACTTTTCAAAGAATAGCAGATGTTAGGAAAGAACTGTAATATTATATTTTTACGCTAAAAATGTAGCTATTCTATCTAGATTTAACTAACTGAATACTGTATCATGTGATTAGTAGAAATAATATACAATAAATATAATATCAAATAAAAGACACAGCTTTGTAAGGGCTCGCAAGATGACTTTTTTTTTGTTTTGGCTCCACACTTTTGTGTATTTAGCCAGTGTCAAGTAATTGATAATTTCTCAAGTTAATTAATATTCTGTATATTTGGGTCAAGTCACAATCTAAGTCATCAAGTCAAGTCACAGTCTAGTCTAGTCAAGTCATACTCCTAGTAAAGTGGAGGCAACTTTACTAGAAGCTTCTATGGAGTTTTGGAAACAACACGAAAATAAACGTTTCACCATCATTGACCACTTTCCCACACTCATGCTTGTAATCCAAATATATATAATAAAAGAAAAATTCTATATAAGTTAGTTCAGTTGTAACTGGCAATAGTGATATTATTTTTTCCACTACGACTCGAAAGAAACTGTTAGTTGGGGCAACGAAAAAGGTCGCGTCACTACACTGTATTATTTTCCAAAACTCGTGTTATTTTCTGTGTTAGTGCATAAAATTGGTGGCATTTTATTCATTAAGTGCTGGATTATTGGCATGAGTGTGGGAAAGTGGTATAATGATGGTGAAACGTTTTTTTTCGTGTTGTTTCCAAAACTCCATACAATGTTACCAAAGTTTACAAGTATAGTGGTGGCAACTTTACCAGAAGCTTCTATGGACTTCACCAACTTGAACTTCACACATTTGGATAATAATGATTATCTACTGAAATCTAAGCGCTCGTTGGTTGCCTGTCGATCAAGGACTGTCTTCAACCAATGGCCGTACGGTCATTGGTTGAAGACCCCCCCAGACGTCTAGCCCCAGGTTTCATATAAGTGCTAACATAGGATCTGTCGGGCATAAGAAAGAAAAAAAAATCACCACAGTGAGGATTTTCTTTTTTACAAGGTAACACTTAATTCAAATCAATCAATCAAATAATCATTTATTGACATAAAAGGGTTTCATACATGTTAATGAGTCCATAGACTCCCGAACTAGTGAGTACACTGTATTTCAGGAGCCAAGGCTTCTCCCATCCTATGAATCATATAATTATGTCAGTGTTAAATTTAATATTAATGTAAACTTTAAACAAGAATAAAGAAAATAATAATTATAAGTAAGCCCATGTGCATATAAATAATTAAATGGACGTTTCATTTGCGGCCACAGCATGAAGATGTTTACAGGTTTAATGTCCTTGATTGTATAGAATTACACACACTTTATTAGTTCTGTAATTTCTCAACAGGTCTCGTTTTAAATGTGAACTTTGATGGCAATAAAGGTATAAGGAGACCGAAAAAAGTGTGGTTGGGCTGTGTGAAGAATGATATGTGTGCTAAGAGAGTGAATGTTGATATGACGTCTAACGGGTATGAGTGGATGAGAAAAACACGCTCCACCGACTCTATTTAAATGGGATAAGGGTAGGCGGATGATGATAATATTAATGGTAGATAACACATTTATACCTGCATTTAAATTGCTGTTGTAATTCAAGTCTAGGGTCCGTATTACAGGACGATGCTCAGTCATCGATCGGTGCTCAAGCAGAGATTTCATTCACTAATTGATCACTTTATGAATGAAATCTCTGCTTGAGCAAAGATCGATGACTGAGCATCGTTCTGTAATACGGAACTAGAAGTGTGATAGTTTTTTTGTAAAGTGTACCTACCATTAAATGCATACTTTGTGGGATAGTCGAGAGAGAAAATTTATACTTTAAACTTCAACGGCTTCATTTTAATGTAGAGTGCTTATAAGGTGATAGGAAAGGTTTATGTAAGTTTCAGTTGCTTGAAAATTTATTAATTCTATTTTAAAATACTAAATATAGCACTAATTCATACAATTGCTGTAAAAATATAATATAATAAAATAATTATAATAATGTTTTTATGCTAAGCGAACTGTATTCCTGTGACAGATAAACCGTTATTAGACTCAAAATCTCGAGATTTAAGCCTCATTTCGGTATTTTGAGAATGTATTATTGTAGATAATTTCACTGACTGAATCCAACGATACCCAAAGTCATTTTGTGAAAAAAATCAGTTAAACCCTTTTTGTTCTCACCCCTTCAATTATGTTATCACTTTAACGTTAATACAAATATACTGTGTCGTTCTGATTAAATTACTATCTTAATTATTTTTAGTTCCAAACTGAAATCACCCACAAAGTACCCACCAAAATCAACAACTCTCCAACAGCGACATACTGGAAACTATTTCAAAGTTTCAAAGTTCATAAATGTTCGGCCAAGTAATTAAGATGTATTTACCTAATGTCAATTCAATGTACCCTATGTAGATATTTACAAACAAAACGTATTAATAAACGTATTTATCTAGTTCATATAGTACACCACAAATATTTATTTACCTATTATCTTAATATATATAAATCTCGTGTCACAATGTTTGTCCTCAATGGACTCCTAAACCACTTAACCGATTATAATAAAATTCGCACACCATGTGCAGTTCGATCCAACTTGAGAGATAGGATAGTTGTAAGTTTATATAATATTGTTACAAAATACTTCACTTCGGGAGCTGATGCAAGCGGCGTAGTATATATACGAGCGATGAAGAAGGCTCGGGCTCACTTTTCGGGCAGCGCTCAGAGGCGACGGTCGTTCTATAAAATCACGCTATTAATTATTGTCGGTTCTTAGTAAATTTTAATAAATATTGTTAGCTTGATTGTAAAGTTATCTTTTTTTAAAACTAAAACCACTTAGGATTTCCAACATCAGAAGCGGGATCTAACTCAATTCTGACTTGGTTATTCTGATTTCAAATATTGCTTTGATTTTGCTGTTGTGATTTTAAAGAATTTCCGTTTAAATTTTTGTGGCTACGGCTGAGACTAGTAAACGTAAAAGTCGTAACCGAGATCGAACGTCTATTCCTGGTTTAGAAGCCCAGCTTCAAACTTTCGTAAGCCGCTTAGGTGTTTTGGAAGATTCCAGGACACGCAGTTGCGAGTACATCGCGCGCCATGTCGGCGCCTACACCGGATGCTCCGGCACGCCATCCGCGTCGTGCGCGCCGAGTCGTACACTGCAAGTCTGGACCTGTCCGTGCCGTGTTCAAGCACACCTCCGCCCACCGCGGATATGGTTATAAGTGAAGTAACCGAAAACCTCGTTAATGCTATGATGCCATGCCGGTAAGATCGAACCATGTATTTATGTCAAATTTCGATCTGTCTTTGCATGATTTTGATTCGTTGTGTGGTCAAATTGATCATGTGCGCAAACTAAATAGATGGGACGACAGTGAGTGTTTAGCACGTATAGGTAATTGTCTGAAAGGTGACGCGTGGTCGTGGCTATACGATTGGGTTAGTAATGATCGTAGTTGGCCAAATTTCAAGTGTGAATTTAAGGCATTGTGCCCTATACGAGTAGAAATCGCGAACATTTTATTTGATGTTATGAAAACTGATGCCGATAACTACCCCACGTATGCAGAATACGCTAGACGTTTATTGTTACATTACGCATTGTTAACGATTTGAGTGACGAGTTCATTGTAGCGATAGTTACACGCTGGTGTTACTGATCCTCAAATTCACGCAACTGCTATGAATTTAGCGAGTTTTCTGTCCATTTATGTGAAACCTCATCAAATTACACCCGTTCGAGCTCGTGGTGTTTTTCGCAAAGGTTATGTTCAACAAAACAAGCGAAAACGCGAGTATAGTGATTCTAAAGAGTGAGGCAGAATTTTCCATCAACGTTGAATTTTTTACAACTGAAATAGATTACTAAGGTCAAATGATTACTAATGGTCAGGTGAGACCGAGCGAGCACAAGGTAGAAGCTTCTGTTAACACGTAAGTGCCAAGCAATGTCTAAAGAGGTTAGACATTTTTAATGCTACTAAGTTAGTTTTTGTTACTTTAGACGGTACATCCCCGGTTATTCATTCAAAACAGAACTCGCAATGGTACCGTTAAGATGCGGTGACGAATAATACTGCGTCCACACTACCAAACGCTGACCAGCAACTCCAAGACGCTTATGTCGTCAACAAAGGTCGTCAGCAGTCACGAACCTTCACCGTCGGCGATTTTGTGTTCGTGAACAGGTCGTCACAATCTACGGGAAAGCTGGACTCTGGCATGCGGGGGCCCTACAAGGTCCTGCATGTGCTGCCACCCACCGCTGTAGCTCGAAACTTCGCGGCGGGTCTTATGGCAAGACAACGCAAGCGGCCGCCGATCACATGGTGTTTTGGCGGGGCGAATGGACGCTGGAGGCTTGTTCTGCGTTCTCCACTGCGGATATCTGTCTCACCAATGTGACTCAGCGATGACTGCACTTTGTGTGGCGTCGTTTGCAATGTGTGATCATTTCGCACAGTTGCCTTCTCTCTATTTGCAATGTGTGAGGTGGCCTATGCCTCTTCATGCAGTTGCCTTTTGCAATATGTGACGAGATTATTCTCTCCACATAGTTGCCATTTTTGCAATGTATAACGTGGCTTGTGATTGCCATGTCATATAGTTGCCGTTTTTGCAATATATGACGTGGTTTGTGATTGCTATGTAATACAGTTACCGTTTTTGCAATGTATGACGTGATTTGTGAGTGTCATGTCGTACAGTTGCCGTTTTTGCAAAGTATGACGTTATTTATGAATGTTATCTTATACAGTTACCGTTTTTGCAATGTGTAACGTGGTTTGTGAGTGCCATGTCATACAGTTGCCGTTTTTGAAATGTATGACGTTATTTGTGAGTGTTATGTCATACAGTTGCCGTGTTTTCAATGTACGACGTGTTTTGTGAGTATCATATCATACAGTTGCCGTTTTTGCAATGTATGACGTGGTTTGTGAGTGCCATGTCATACAGTTGCCGTTTATGCTATTTATGACGTGATTTGTGAGTATTACATTATACAGTTGCCGTTTTTGTAATGTTTGACGTGATTTGGGAGTGTCACGTCATACGGTTGCCGTTTTTGCAATGTATGATGTGGCTTATGAATGTTATCGCCGTTTTCTATTACAATGTGTGGCGAAGTTTAGAAGTCCGGAATTCTGAAATTCGCAATACATTTATTTTTCTTTATTTTCTATGCTAAGGTTCTAAAGTACTTTCTTACATGCGGTTGGAACCTTACTTGTTCTTACAAATTTTCATAAAATTGTTATGTGAGACCTGTGTTGGTTGTACTTGAGTGCACGCTTGTGCTTCTAACACAGTTGTTTTGCAGTCTCCGTTTTCAATGTTTATTACAAGTACCTGTTGAATTTCTCTAAATTGAAATTTCTTTGAATTGAGCAACAACTTCATTTTAATTTTGAAATGGTTTCAGTTACCAACGTTATGCCTGTACATCAGGTCCTAAAATCATGTTTTGTTGTGTTATAGAAGACACAACGGTCGAGGTCAAAGAAAATGTGCCGCTTGAAGATGAAGCAGCTGTTGAGGACAACACGCAAGCAGGAACGGCCGTGTTACAAAATACTTCACTTCGGGAGCTGATGCAAGCGGCGTAGTATATATACGAGCGATGAAGAAGGCTCGGGCTCACTTTTCGGGCAGCGCTCAGAGGCGGCGGTCGTTCTATAAAATCACGCTATTAATTATTGTCGGTTCTTAGTAAATTTTAATAAATATTGTTAGCTTGATTGTAAAGTTATCTTTTTTTAAAACTAAAACCACTTAGGATTTCCAACAATATATATCTAATATATATCTCAATTTATAATAGACATATATAAAATACCCGTGCAAAGCCGGGGCGGGCTGCTAGTACATATATATAAAAATGAACCTCCATTTCCCTTGGTCATCGTATCACGCGTGAACGGATGGAATATTTTCGGTAATAATTTGTTGTGTTTATTATTGTCAGGAGAAGGTTCTTATGAAAGAAAAAAAATTAAAAGAGGAGCGGAAATTCAGAAAATTTACAACAAGCAGGTGAAACCGCGGGGCGCAGCTAGTTTATATATAATGTTCGGCATGTTTCCGAAAATGTTTTGTTTATAGCCATATGACATAAATACTTACTCACCTAATACCATTAAATAAAGAATATAAAATATAATTAGAAGAATATTTATATCTTCATTTGGATATTTAAGCGTCATGTGGTAAAGGCGTTTGGGGAAAATGTCTTGGTCCTGTAATGTCTCTTAAATTTTCCATTTATATTTCGTCTCGTTTCCTTATTCTACAACCCAAATGGTTGTTATTTAGTGGCTTTCTTGATTTTTTGCAACCTTACAAATCTATTTTAGAGGCAAATACCAACGTACGTAGTATACTATACCACTTTATTTAGAGGGAGGTAAATTTGGAGAAAGCACTCGGAAATGATGCCAAACATCTCTATCCCATTTGAAGCAACTGTGATTGACTTCTAAGAAATTTCGTATCAACTTCTACTAAAACTAAAATACGACTTTAAGTAATAAATAAATAATAAATAATAATAAATATGTGTGGACATTTCACACAGCGCCATCTAGCCCCAAACTAAGCAAAGCTTGTACTATGGGAACCAGATAACTGATACAATACTTAGATATTTGTTTTATATATATACATTTACTTCGATTTTTGTTTGTAAATACATACATAGAATACTATATAAACACCCAGACACAGAACAAACATCGATGTTCATCACACAAATGTTTGTCCTGGGTGGGAATCGAACCCACGACCTGCAGTTCAGAAGGCAGGGCTACTACCAACTGAGCTATCGGGCCAGTCAACGTTAACTTAACTTAAGGCAACAAAAATACTTTCGGATTTCTAAAAGCTACATAAAAACGTAACTGATTTCGGCGCCACATTTTTATAAATCATAGATGAAGAAGTTCATGAAAAAAATGGTCACCTACAGAAATAACATTTCGGAAAAAAAGGGTATTCTGTCCGATTGTATTAGCATCGACCTCAGTCCAAAATTAAATAGAATCGTATACAAATTGTTAGTTTTAAACGTAACACATCATGTTGTGGTAAAGAGAAAATGGATGCCTTTAAACCATTTTTTTCTTCTAAAGTCATATGCTTACGGAATGGACTAATTTGCTCGAAAAATAACGATTTTATTTTGCCAAATTCTTTGACAGCTTTAAAAATGCAGCAGTACATTTCGTTGGAGCCGTGTATATTGTCAAATTATTATGTAAAAGCGCAAATGCTTGTTTTATGTCTGGGTGTTGTGGGACCATGTACCTTGTAGTTCCTGGAATCCTAGTTAGAGTCCAGGATCTTTGTATGCGATCGTTGTTGAAAGTTTCTTGTAGCTTCTTCTTTACAGGTGTAATCGTAGCTTCGGATCGGAGTTTTCTGTTCTGTATTGTGTCGGGTTGCTTGCACCAGTAGTGAGAAAGAGAATTTCTTTTTTTTCAAACTCATATATTATAATGGGCTTGCTATATAATATTTGACAATGAGCAATTTGTAACTTTATATGCTGAGCTGCAACTTAATTTTAAGTAGTTACCTAATATAATTTTGAATTTTAAAGATAGCTAATTTGCAATAAATCTTTTGACGACACTGTTGACCGTTATCATATTATATTGTTATATACATATTAGTGTAAGATGATTAACGGCTAAACTCACGTCAGTTAAAAAGTCGTAATTAGCCGACCAGGTTTCTGACATATTCGATGTCCTTCTTCTGGGAGCCAGTTTTTTTTGTTTTGTTTTGGCTCCACACTTTTGTGTATTTAGCCAGTGTCAAGTAATTGATAATTTCTCAAGTTAATTAATATTATATAATGTGTCAAGTCAAGTCACAGTCCAGGTCATCAAGTTAAGTCATAGTCTAGTCAAGTCATACTCCTAGTAAAGTGGTGGCAACTTTACCAAAAGCTTCTATTGAGTTTGGGAAACAACACGAAAAGAAACGTTTCACCATCATTATACCACTTTCCCACACTCATGCCTGTAATTTAGCACTTAATGAATAAAATGCCACCAATTTTATGCACTAACACTGAAAATAACACAAGGTTTGGCGTAATACAATGCGGCGACACGATCTTTTTCGTTTTCACGCCAAAACTCTGTGAGCCATTTACTAACGCATAGTCTATTCCCCTTATATGACTTACAGCGATGTATTATTATATTATCATGGTAACTTTTCAATTTTTTTCAATTTCAAAATATCTTTATTAGTAATAATTATTTAACAAAATTATACAATAACCAGTGTCTTAATCCTAGTAGTATAATATATTAACATGGTAACGTTTTTCGGGCACACAGGCTTGTTCAAAAACTTATAATGTGTCAATAAAAAAAAAAAAAAAAAAAAATATCATGGTAACTGCCAATATTATGAATTGACACTCTATTTGCTGTGTTCTCGAAACATCCACAAAATAGGAAAAATATTATTATGATCTACTGGGAATAATTGGGTATAGATTATGTCAGCGGTTAGGTGGCGAACCTCTTGTAAATATCTGGTTATTTCCTTTACAAGCTTAATTATAAGCGTATAATACGTTACCTATTGGACATTTTTGTATTTGACTGAATTCTGTATATTATCAGGCAGAGACAGTTACTTCCGAATTTATAATATTAGTAAGGAGTATTAGGCATTCAACATTCTATAGAATATATTATGTAATAATTTATTTAAAGAACATTAAGCTTTGTTGATTTATTGGAAATGAGAAACTTTACATTATACTTTTAAATAACTAGCTGTAAGTGGTGATATTAAATATAAAGCAACATCCACAGATTATTTACTTATAGTATTATAAATATTTAAGCGTATATGGACATTACACACGGCGCCATCTAGCCCCGAACTAGGCAAATCTTGTACTATGGGAACCAGATAACTAACTTGATAGAATACTTAGATCCTTTTTGTATGTAAACACATACATAGAATACAATATAACACGCAGACACTGCACAAACATCTATGTTCATCCCACAAATGTTGGTCTTGGGTGGGAATCGAACCCACAACTTGTGGTTGAAAAGGCAGGGTTACTACCAACTGAGTTATTGGGCCGGCCAAACATTATGTTAAAAACTAAACTTAAGTAACTTAACTAAACTTTAGGTAACCCAACTGTTTAATTCTAATTTTCAAGCCAAAAGATAATATTTTTCTGTTATTTTATATAAATATAATACATGTGACGGCGGCTACGTCCAGTTATAAACTCTATGCACAACGATCGAGCACCGTAATTTACCCTGTGGTGGCATTAAATGTATTACAGTGGCAGCACCGGCAACTGTCAATGCGCCCCTACCTGTCTGGCTATATAAAGGGATCGATTGGTGTGCTACGGATCATTCTTGTTCCAGACACGGCGCGGTGTGGACATGCTGAAGGCCTATAGTTATATAGGTTGCAACCTACCCACAACCCGTTTCTGCCGACATCAGAAGTGGGATTGCCCATTTCTACATCACTCTTCAAGCAACGCGAAACGTGACGAGACGTGATGTGAATGATGACGTGACGGCGGGTGACACTAATATCAAATTTAGTTGCAGGGTTAACCCAAACCAGTGAAAAAAAAATGGAAAAAAAGTAACGATTCGTTTTTTTTCGAGAAAAAAAGAGAATGTAAAAATGATGACAAGAAAAATGTGTCTGAATGCTAAAGGGATAATCTATCCGGACTAGCACTAATGGTCCATAAAAAAAATGTTGGTTGCTAAAGGGATATCTATCCGGTCTAGCACTAATTGGTCCTTTAAAAAAATGTAGGAATGATGATTTTTGGTTGCTATAGGGATATCTATCCGGTTAGCATTATTCGGTCCATTTTTTATAAATGAAGGTATACTAATGGTCCTGAAGGGTTAACCCTGACGATGACTGGAAGGTTAAAATACTTTTGACTAATCAAATTGAAAACTAATGTTTTGACTTTGACTTAGACTCCAAGTTTAACTCCATTTAATTGTCAGGATGAACGAGCAATTACACTGATACTTATGTCCCTCACCAGGTACAAAGTGAAGCTAAGCGTACGAGGACGTACGCACGTCAGTATGGCCGTGACGGCGGCTACGTCCAGTTATAAACTCTATGCACAGCGATCGAGCACCGTAATTTACCCTGTGGTGGCATTAAATTTATTACAGTGGCAGCACCGGCAACTGTCATGGCGCCCCTACCTGTCTGGCTATATAAAGGGATCGATTGGTGTGCTACGGATCATTCTTGTTTCAGACACGGCGCGGTGTGGACATGCTGAAGGCCTATAGTTATATAGGTTGCAACCTACCCACAACCCGTTTCTGCCGACACATGCATGTAAAACTGCACCCAACGCTGGTTAAAGATAACATACAACGCATAATAATGTGAACAATAATTTATTTTGTTGTGTAAAAAAGTTATTACGTCTACCAAACATATTACGTATTACAGAAGTAAAAGCTCATTGTATAATAGATGAGGAAAATTCAGCTAATAACCTTTTATACATATTCCAAGTAAAAAATGAGAGATGTCATCTCACAAATTATTAATGCTAATTTCTGCGTCGGTACAAATCAATTCTACAAATGACACACCAAGGGCCAGCCTACACTGATTTATGATTTATAGCAAAATCGCCTGCTTATACCAACACATACGTACAAATTCAACAATAGTTATTAGTTATGCAAGGTTACAAAGTTGGTTTTCAGAGTGACTACTTGTATTGAAACCCGTGCAAGAGGGTGTTTCTAGAAAGTATATAATCCTGAGCGTAGCGAAGGTTTCGTAGGTACGAGACGTAGAATAATTGTGTAGAGAGCGTTCAGGTCACGTCATCAAAAAGCCAGTTCGGTTTAATCTGAATTAATGAACTGTGTAAGACATTTTGGTAATGTTACGTTTTGTAATTTGCTTCTCAATATAAAATGGTAATTTTTTGTAATTATTTTATCTATAGTATGTTCTAGTGTTATTTGAAAATTCGTTATAATTACGTACTTGGGATATATTTTTGCCACTCTGTGTTTTATTGTTTATAGTTAATTAAAATGTACTTTAATGTTTTTTTTTTTATGCCATGAAATGACGTGACGAGCTAACCGTTGCAGTGCCACTCGGAACTACACTGCGCACGTCATCCTGAGACATCAGCACAGTCTAGTTAAGATTACTAGATTGTGCGATCAGATCATAAAGTCTCTATTGCCCAGTAATTTCACTAGCTACAGTGCCCTTCAAACCGGAACACAGTAGTGCTTGCACACTACTGCTTGGCGGCAGAATAACTGGCAAAGCGGTGGTACCTACCTAGACGAACTTTGCAAAAAGTCCTACCACTTAGTAAATGTTTTCATTATGACTGTGTTACTGATTCGATATTGTATTTTATGTATACCTTTTACCTCTGTACGTGTGACTGACGACACTGACGTACTACTACTACATATACCACATACACTAAGTGCTAGGGTTATATTACACTGATTGTTTCGGAATTACATAAACAGTCCGCGTCGGTGAGAACTGAGAAGTAAACAATATGAGAAGGGTCGAATCTAGTGGAAGACTATGAATTCTTTGTTTTAGAGTGGATAACAATGAGTTACTTTGTAAAGGGATCGTTTGTTTTGTTACTTTTGTTTGTATAAGTTAACGTTAGTAGAGTATTTGTGTATCGAATCACACTAATATTATAAAGGCGAAAGTTTGTATGTGTGTATGTTTGTTACTCCTTCACGCTCACACGGCTTAATGGATTTTAATGAAATTCGAATGTACCAAGATATCTTATACACTTAATTAAGACATAGGCTACATTTTATCCCGGAAAAGAGAAACGTTCCCGTAGGAAAAACAAATAATTAATTTTTTTTTTATCCACGGGTGAAACTGCGGGGCACAACTAGATAACAACTAATAACTTGATGTATTGTTCAAAATGCATATGAAAGATGTTCTGTTTATTGGATCGTTATAATACGACTTTCTTTATTCATTGTTGAGATATTTTTTGTGACTTTATGAGTGTGTCTGACTTTTATCGTATCTACCGGCATTTTAAGAGTTTTGAATCATGTGTTCAGTTCGTGTGGACAATACAATTGGTGAAAAACAATTACACATTTTATTTATCCCATTCCGGTAGTGAAGTAATTAATAATCATCATATGTTAGAAATATTTTCGAGAAAATGAGATGAATTTTTATATATATCGAAAAAAATTATTCCCGAACAGGATTTTGTAGCTAAATGCATGTCAATGAACTAAATCACTTCCCATTAATCTAAGGTACTACCGGTAAGTAATGCACATAGAGGCAGAAATATAGATAATCGCGTGGAGAAAGAAAGAAAAGTGTAGAAAAAGATGAATTGAGTGGAGAAAGCAGAGAGAAGAGTATTAGCCTGTGTGAAGGTAAAGCAGGACAGCTAGTGTATTAAAAACCTATAACTTTTGACAATACTTTTACGTAAGTATAAACTTTATAGTCGCACGAAGTTTCCAAAAACTTGCTAACGGTTTTCTTAACTCACATTTTTTCTGGAATGACGTAAAACTTGCATTTAATTCACATCATAACTCTGACAGTCTGACACACGTACAGCCTCTGCAACCTTGTTAAAGTACAGTAAATTCCTATAAGTCTTAAATATACGTGGCTTTGCGAGCAAATGAATTATTCCATTATACATTTTCAGAAGTTTCTCTATTTATTGAAGTGCGCCAAGTCTTCCATGATGTGTTCCGTGATTTCACGCCGGTTAACAATCATAATTACAAGAAGCCTGTATTAGAAAAGTTTGTAGTTTCGAATTTCCTGAGCTTACACGTTGTGATATTTGTAAATGTTAAATTGTAGATAGTTGGTAAAAGAGGACACCTTTGAAATGTTACACGCATGAAGATAAATCTACACCAAAGAAAGGTCAAAGAGGTTAAAGATGATAGTGTATTTATTGTAGGAAAAATGTTTATGCAAATATTAGAACGGGAAAATGGTCTTAGAAAATATATTGAAAAGTGCCTACCTTGTACGTGAAGAGGCTTACGATTCAGACACCAAAGAGAAGTTTAATGTGACAATTGATAGATAATAGATATTGATTAATAGATTTAGTAGAAAAACGTCATCACCTTGAAAGTGAATGTCCAAGAAGTCAAAACTAGAACATAATATAATACACTTAATAGGTAACTTACCACTAAAATACACTCGGTTCAATTTCGGCGGGTCTTTTAACAGTGGTCCTTTCATATGTCTTAGCATATTTCTTCTTAAGTCCATTTCTCGAAGTTCTTGCATCTCGGAGACTACGTCTGGTGGAACTTCCCACAATGAAAGCAATCCGTGCATTGATATTTTCTGAAACAACATAGAGATAGAAATATACTTGCTATAACTATAATTATGCGTTATTCCTCATCATTATAATTATATTATTATTATTATTAAATTATCAGCCGAAATCGAAGACACCTACTGCTAAAACAATTTTATGTGCTTCTATCGAATGCCACTTTAAACGACAACTTGTCTTTGGCATTCAACACCCAACATCCCCAAGTAAAATGTCCAACTTTATCTACTAGATATTGGGAAGTTTGGACAGACCTAGAAAACGGCAAAAAAAAAAGTAAATAGAATGACGCGTGTCAAACGAAAAGTGTAGGTTTCAATAGAGTTTTGTACATAGGTGCTTTTTAGTAGGTTCAGATATAGGATAGTAGGCTAATTATAACAATCTAAAGTTAATAAGTTTTTACAAATAAAAAAACTAAAAACATTATTTACAATATAAATACGCCATCCAACTCAACAGCGTGGTAAGGTTCCCAGACTACTGGCAGCATTACCTCGCTGTCGAAAGACTTAGCTTCTGAGCAAAGTATGTGCCAGCTCTGGGATCCCCCGAGGCGAAATCCAATCTAGTAGAAATTTGTCTATAACTCGTAGAATTCGATATATGAAGTATAACATTACTTTCAGAAATTTACTAATTATGGAAGCTTCATTTTGATAATAACAGTAATCAGATTAGATTTTCCTGTCCAATACATGTATCGCAAAAGTACTATTGAATCCGAAAATATACTGTGTAAACTAAAGATACCTGATACAGATAAATCTTAAATCGTGTTACATATTTCCAAAATGACTAAAATTAAACATCATAAAATATCTTTACAACGGATTCAAAATTTCGATCACCGATTAGTCTTAATCCTAAGCAGCCTTATTAATAAACACGAACTAGCTTTAGACTAGTTACACCATCTTTTGTCTCTTTCGATCCAGCTAAATATTCAAGTAGCAAAAAAAGGACAAAAGCTGAATTAAGTAATCCGAGACTAATACCTGTTTATTAATAACACAATACAGATTTGAGATCAGAAAATTGATTCTTATTTTATATTTTGAAATAAACTGTTGTACATTAATATAACCATACTTATTTGTTAGTTTCGGCAGTTTACTAGGACTTTACTGCAAAGTTCGTCTAGGTAGGTACCACCGCTTTGCCAGTTATTCTGCCGCCAAGCAGTAGTGCACAAGCACTGCTGTGTTCCGGTTTGAAGGGCATTGTAGCTAGTGAAATTACTGGGCAAATCAGACTTTATGATCTGATCTCACAGTTTAGTAATCTTATTACTAGATTGTGCTGATGTCTCAGGATGACGTGCGCAGTGCAGTGTCACGCGAAACTCTATACTTTAGAGTTCCGAGTAACACTGCAGCTGATATGGGCAGCCGTGTCGTTTAACATCAGGCGAACGGCTAGCTCGTCACGTCATTCCTTAACATAAAAAAAAGTGTCTAACCATAGGGAAAGTACAGGGGGCTACAAACATACAATAAAGTACTTACTTAAGGTACATTTTTACGTACTACACTGTACTATGGATAAAGTAAAATATCAAGAGCAGGATAACGTTTCACGTGGGACGTGATAGAGAAAAACTTAATCAATTTCGAGTTCGTACATCGATAGGCAAGGCTTGCCGAGATTTGTTGTAGTCATACTAGGGAAATATATTACTATCTGCTGTACAAGTAACAAATACCTACGCCCACGTAATATTTTATAAATACAAGGAAAGTCGTCTTTATGTAAATGTGCAACTTACGTATGTATTAGCAAACCCAAGAAGAAAATGGGAAATCAGCACAACTTCATCCGGGAACGTTATGATGTTCCCGGGTGAAGTTGTGCTGATTTCCCATTATATAGATAGATCCAATAGATCAATGGATCTATTGGTGTATATTGAAATTACCACTTTGCACATTGTTCTATGGAAAAATATACAGTGTAAACTCTATATAACGACTCTGATGGGACTGTGCATTTTATGGCGTTAAAATAGAAGAATAGAGAAGAAAAATCAGAATTATAAAAGGAAGTTTATATCAGACTAGTGTTTTTATTAGTTATAGTCTGTTGTTTTTGTCTGACGTCTTTTGCTCCATCAGTAATTTTGGTGTAATATTTTAATTATTTTATTCATAGGTTCGAGATATGATACAATTAAATTGTAAACTACCTACACACAAGTTCATGGAACTTTTTATCTTCCGCGATGTTTAAGCGAAGCTATTCTCCTATAACTTCTCCTATAAAGGGGGAAAGTTAGCTGCGACACCATTTACCAGCCAATTTTGAAAATATTGGGCAGAAATATTGAGTATTCAATTCTAAATCTGTATATAAACATAAGCCAAATCGGGCAAGATGATAAAAGGTTGTAAGTTTTGAGTTTAGTAGCCAATTTTGATTACTTTGGCCGGAACATTCGGTGGATAGGTAGGCACTGAATTCTTAACACACATCTTTTTAAGATGTAGGGCCTACGTGCCAGCTACATCACAGCACATGTACCCCCACTCAGTAACTACCACATAAACTGTGCGAATACTATACATATAATGATTGATCTAGATCGACCACCAGTCCGCGACTGGAGCGCAATTATAGTGCACGTACCTAAACTACCTTCAGTGTTTCATTCACGCACCTCATACATTATTTAGGACACCTGATTTCTCAAATTCGCCAAGCGGACATACCGTGTGTCTCTGTATTTTTGCCTTCTGGCATGGTATTACTTATCTTACGTACTTAGTGACGTCGACATTCATACTAGGCCTAAAGTACCTCTTCGATACAAGGCGTGGGGTTGCGTTCGCTCCGGCATGGCTTAGTGTGTGCTTATCATTGCTCGTTCTCGGAACTCTCGCAGTAGGGGTAGGCGTGCATTTTTTGTTGATGTTTCGAAAATAAGTGCGTTGTTTGCGTATGGCACGCTGAATGATTTAAATTGCAGATTCTCGTTTTGTCGTAATTTTTGTAATCCGTGTCTTCCATTTGGCTCTTGTAAAGTTGCTCGTAGTCGAAGATATGTGGTAAATATACTAATAGAAGGGGTACATCGCACCCTGAAAGCGGCCATTATGGCTCGCTGCAGTGACTCCAATCAGTGGGCACGGGAGCTACCACTGGTCTTACTAGGTTTGAGATCAGCCGTGAAAAGCGACAGTCGTTACAGCCCAGCTCAAATGACATTTGGCCAAAGTATCCGCCTACCAGGAGATTTTTTCATACCATCATCACTATCATCAAACGGCATCAACGACGCCGAGTACACCCGAAGACTCACAGATACTTTAGCAGCATTACAACCAAAATCAAGAATCCGGAATAACCACAGGTCAACATTCATTCACAAAGACCTACATGAAGCGGAATTTGTTTTTGTCAGACAGGAGGCACGTAAGTCCCTCACGCCACCTTATTTCGTCCCATTCAAAGTCTGGCAGAAACGCGAAACATTATACCATTCGTTTAGAGTCTCGGGATGTCGTTATATCTCTCGACAGGCTCAAACCAGCTTATGTTATCTCTAATGGTACTCACGAGTCACCTGACGCCGAAACCAGTGCGGCGACGGAAGAGCAACCCGAACCAGATAGTAATAAAAGTGGCCAAAGCACAAACATAACATCTCAACCAACCATTAGTTCGCAGAAGAGCCCGTTTGTCACCAGATCCGGTCGCACCGTGAGAAAGACGGTTCGGTTCGACATATGAGCCGGACCGCCCCGCCGCGCCGTGCACCGGGCCACACCAACCTTCCGCTGTCAATCATCATCTGACCGCGGAACCACACGCTACCCCGAGCAACGTGCCATCAACAACAACTACCACATCTCATCGTATCTGCATCTCGGGGTACCGCACGTTTAGTCACTTCCAGCACCGCACTCGCTCGTTTTTTGCAAGGTGCGAATAGCTAGATATTTTTTCCTCAAATTATGTTACAACCGAGGGTGAAAACAAACAAAATTTCAATTCACTAACAAACACATTTATTTCATAAAGTTTGTTCTCACCCCAACCCACTTGTTATAATTAATTTAGTTATGATTAATTTACATTAAGTTATTTCAGTTTTGTTACTCATTATTTCTATTTTTGTACTACTATTATGCCTTGAAGTGATTTATAACTTTTTACGGTGTAATTTTTTTTTTTTAAAGGGGATGTAGATGTGGGGCCTACGTGCCAGCTACATCACAGCACATGTACCCCCACTCAGTAAGTACCACATAAACTGTGCGAATACTATACATATAATGATTGATCTAGATCGACCACCAGTCCGCGACTGGAGCGCAATTATAGTGCACGTACCTAAACTACCTCCAGCTCATACATTATTTAGGGCACCTTCTGATAAATACATAAATAGTATTATAATGTTATTATTATTATAATACACGTATTGTTTTTGTGAACCCATGAATTACGTTGATAATTTTTATTATATTTTTGTATATAATTGTAATTTTTTATGTTTTAATGATTTTCCTTTGCAAAACGCTATAAAAACGTGAGTATTTTGTTTGGAAGCCTAATTTATTTTTGACATTTTGTGAGGAGAAGCTGAAGGGCTCTAGCGTAACATAACAAGCATCTTACAGCTCACAAATGAAGGCTACGCTCGTTGCATGAAAGAGTATTCGTGTTGGGTCTGTTCTGTTAAGACATGATGACATACTTGCTAGACGATGCGATAAAAATCGAAACTGATTTATCTCAATCTTGGATTTTGTTCATCTCAGTACCTAATTATTATAAAGATAAATTATAAAGATGGTTTTTATCGCAGATACCTTTCTAACATGTTCAATAAAGATAGCTCTTATCTATATTTATGCTGCTGCAAGATTGCATGCTGTAAGATTGATTTGTGCATTATGCATTCTGTGTACCTACATCTAAAGTTCTTTTGCAGATTCATATTTAGCTATATTAACTAAAGCATTCATTTGAAGTCAAGCAACTCAAGCCTTCGTCAAGGCAAGTCACGCTGTCTCGTTTTTTTCTTTTTCTCTCTCAATCTCTTTCTCCCTTTTTGTTGTACAATATGGCATAATATATTACCTTTACCCCTTTGCCAGCGTCTACTACGGCGGCAATTTTTTTTTTGGAGGGGGGAAATGCCCTCGCTTTTCCCTGCAGGAGGTATGAGGGACTCGAATCCAGTAAAACCCTCCTGTTAAGGACGGCAAGCTCAGCGAAGATGTGGCCTGAACCCACCCATCCATCCGTCAATCCACCCATCCGTCAATTCATGAAGGATGCATCCCGCCGCTATTTTGATGCGGCACCCCATCACCCCAACCCTCTCGTAGTCCAAGCTTCAAACTACTGTACAGACACGACAGACTCGCCACCCCATCGTCGCCGCCCGAGACACGTCTTGAGCGACCCGGATGATCCTATAGCAGCCGTAGTTTTTTTTTTTGCTACTTGCCTCCCACTTTTGACCGCTGACACCCGGTGACGCTGTAAAGGTCGTTAGAGACCAACAGCATTAGCTCGTTCAGAAAAAAAAAAGGCCTGAACCCGAACATGTGACCCGCGAGCGAGAGCAACAGTGGGTAGAACAGGACGGGGATGGACGCTACCATTGTTCGCGGGCATAGCGACGCACGTGTTTGGGTTGCGGAGCGCCTTAGGTCTAAGCTTTTGTTATAGGAATAAGTATATTATAAGGAACAATAGAGAATAGACTATATAGAAATAAATATATATACATGGAACAATAAATGATACCAGGCAGTCGTTAGCCGGCACTCGGCAGTTGAGCTTTGGGAACCGAACAAGAACGTGTTATTATTTATACAGTCCACTATTTGATCGCCTCTATAACCCCCCGTGAGCCTTCTTCCGCCGTGCTGGGGCGAGAGGGGTTCGCGTTAGCAGTCAGCCAATTCGCCCCCGGTACTCGGGCGGTCCTGACTCGAGCGTAGTGGTAAAGACCAATAAATGAGTAATAACTATTGAATAGTCTTTGGTAGTGGTAAAGTAGACAGGCACACCATACAGTTGACTCGTGATTTGTCATCACGATTTGTTATAATGCCCGTGCTCTCATATAGCCTTTGCTCATGGCAATTTAAACAAGAAGCCACTCACGGGAACTATTAACTTTACGGGATAAAAAGGATGCAAATTTCCACAGATTCCGGTGGCAAATTTGAGTCAGACTGTATTGTGTTTAGAATGTACTCATTCTCTTTAGACCTTTCTAGCGTACTTTTGTCCAGTAGAAATGATATATTTTTTCTTATCTACCTGTACATTTCGTCATAAATGTCAAGAACATTCATTCAATACGAGTAGGCGTAGAAACGATCTTTTTGTTTTCCTCCTGGATTACTCTTGATAGACAGAAATTGTACGTGGAACAGTTTGAAATACAATTTATTGTATACAATGTTTTTTTATACAACAAGGATCTATATAGGAATTAACAATTTAAGAGCTGTTATGAGTCTCTAAATGGATATAACCATCCAACGATTTTAAAAAATCAGCTCACTTCATTTTAGAACCGTCTCTATTATGATATTTTGATATGATTTATCGTCGTGTGGCATGTCGCACCTTTAAAAATAAAGCGAATCAACTCAAAATTCATGATTGTTGGGAAATCACGTTTAAAGTTTCACAAGTCTACCGCTGACTATGTTTCAGCGAATATTTCGATTTTTGGAGCACTTTAAAAAGTAAAATGTCTTTAAAGTTTTGTCAAAATGATGGTGGGACATAAATGGACTTCAAAATAATTAGAATTATTAATATTTACTAAAATATTGAGGTTCGAAATAAAAATTAAACTTTTTTGGGATGCAGATCTTTTTTTGATTAAAAATTTCGTCATGTTTTAATCATGCTTCATGACACAATACTTATTAGTACAGTCTTTATGTAAAAAAATATTGCAACAAATGCATCACTAGTATTTAATGCATTTTGTTAGAAAAAACATAGTATGAAACAAGGTGTTTTAATATATAATGCTGTTTACCATTAAATGAAAATTTTAGAAAAAAAAAAAAATGATAAAATGATTTATATTGAATTATTCCACTCAAGCACACGTCTCAGTTTGATCACTGCTGGAGCATTTCTAATTGGTTCGTTTTGTGATTTCGGAAGGGATCGACGAGTCAATCAAAAAGAGACGAACGTTCCTTTATTTCGCTCGTATAGCCGTGAATGCAGCGGCTGTTAAACTGTACCTATTCTTTAGGAGCATAGAAATCGTTTTACTACAAAATCGGCGAATCCCAATTTTTTGACTTGATTCACTTTATTATTAAAGGTGCGATGTGATAATGTTATGTCCTCGGCTGATTCACTAGTAAAAAAGGCGCAACAATAAAAACAGCAAACAATAAAGCATATTACAAAATCACACTTCATTTTTATTGCCAAGTTGACTAAGTACTAACGGACCGTCTTGGGTTTGGGAGGATTAGCATATTTGCTGGATTTTCACGTTACATCGCTTTTTAAAATTGAAAGTAAACCAATTTATCTTTTAATAAGCTTTATCCATTTACAGTCCATTTTTCAAGAGACCGTTGAATAAATAAATTTACTAGAAATATTATAAAAGAATCCTCTGAATTATTAAGGAATATTTGAAGACCTGCGACCTTTGATTAGAAGATAGACAAAAGATTTTTTATAACTAGATGGCGCCTGTAAGGTTAATAACGTTAATTAATAAAATCCATTAAATTACAAAAGACTAATATAAGTCGTAAGTTGAAGATAAGATTGAATTAAATTTTGGATTGAGAAGATTTCGATGGGAGGATATTGATGGCGACGCGCCAATAACAAGTCCTTTTGCCCGACTTCGAAAAAGGAGTTCGGAGCGGTCATGTTTATTTTATATTTGGCATTGTCAAAGGCAATGCGCGGGGTGCATGCTGAGATGATTGCTACCCGCCTTCAAAAATCAAGTCATCGTTTGCACCACCACCACGCACAACGCGCGTTCCCTACTTTATTATTTTGTCTTGCCTACCTTCACTGCAGTAAAAACCGTAAAAGTGCATTTTGGTATTTTACTTTTGCTACAGGTTGTTTTGTCACAGTCGCCAATAAATATGGTGGTTCCTTAATCCCTTTCAACAAAATGCACCATAGTAATATTCCTAATAATTATCCTCGAATTCCCGGATCACACAACCCGACTATTACATGTTTTAATCCAAATAAGATGAAACCTAGCTTCAGACAGTAAAAAGCATACTTCGTTAAAATAAAGTGCAAATATTCTCACCTCGATCGTGCTCGCTGATGTGAACTTTCCTTTGAACACTTTAAGGGCCGTACAGTTCAGGAATTCCAGTGATTTCAGCTTCGGAAAGTGGTACTCAAGTCCGCCGACATTGAAACACTCTCCTGGCCAATCGAGAACTTGAAGATTCTCAACGTCTGTTCTGTAACAAAAATAATTGTCACTTAATTTTTTTTTATGTTTCGTCTCCACGCTTTTGTGTATTTAGCCAGTGTCAAGTAATTGATAATTTATCAAGTCAATGATATTTCACGCAGATATGTGTCAAGTCACAGTCCAAGTCATCAAGTTAAGTCACTAATAGTAGTCTAGTTTAAGACATACTCCTAGTAAGCTCTTATGGAGTTTTGGAAACACGAAAAGAAACGTTCCACCATCATTATAATATTACAGGCACTTAATATTTTCTACAACGGTTTTTTCAGCTTAGTAGACCAAATAAATAATTAAAAATGTTTAAGTATATTCAAAATATATTTTTAAGTTTTATCGGAAACAAATATTAAGTAAATAATTTCAGATTTTTATGATTAAATAAGTACACATAAATAATAAAACATACTCTTGCCTTTCTCAAAAAGTAAAATTTTTACTTATTCTAATTGTATCTAGTCTTGGCCTTTATTTAATTGCACGTTTCTCGGTAGTCAATTATAAAACACTCAACTCGTTTAATTTTATGCGCTCATTCTGATCTCAATACAAAGGAAAAAATTAACATAGAGTAAATAAGTCTAGTAGACAGTTTGGGTGGTATAGCAGTTATTACAGTCATTTTGTGTCATACAACGAGATTTGCAACTCGATTTAAGTGCATTTCCGTTTTTATGTTTTACAAAAATGCTAGTTATTTGGCATTTAAAAACTTGGTATTATAATAATAATTTGGTATAATATCTCTAGATATGGTACTTTGTGAAGAGTGCATTTCCAATATTTATAGTGCATATAAGTTACCCTATGACGTACCTACTATACGCATTTGCATATAAGGTAAAACGTGCCCCATTTGAGTGGGGGGGATTCATTTCATTGTCATCCACGAGGCAAGAGGTATGTGAGACTCAAAAACACTAAAAATCTCTCATGAGCCGTCTTGCACCGTGGTGGGGCAAGGTGGGGTCGATTGCTCACCAAGGTCACCCACCAGACTTGCCATGCCACCATGGAATCTGGCGGCTCTCTACCAGTGGCCCCACTACGGAAGAGGGAGAAGGTGGGCGAAACACCTCTCCCTGGTACATCTGCGCCGCACAGTGGTCCCATTTTGAAAAAAGGTGGACTTAGGACCGAAAGTCGGAATTTCGGGCTGTTTTTTTTTTTTAAGAATAGGTCTTAACTATCCTAACAACATCTATTCTATAAAGAAAATCCGTAGGATGCATAGTTTTCGAGTAAAAAAATAATCTTTTTTTTCTTGTATGGAGAAAAACATACTTTATTATTTTTCTCAAGTTGGGTGAAATAGTGACGGCTTTTGTTGATATTTTATGAAAGCCCTAGTGGTATTGTATCCAGAAAAAAATAAAACCAATGCGGTCACCTGCGGCCGCGGGAATAATCAGATGTCAAAAATTGATTAATTTTTTTTGCGTATTTTGCAAACATTGTTTGTTTCTGGCCAATTATTTATGTATTTTAGGTTAGCGCTCCATACTTTAATTCCAACTATTATATAACATTTCAAAAAAGTTAATCAAAATCGAGTAATTTTTTTTTATAATTGCTGTTTTACTCATGAAATTGCACGCATACATGGTTAGTTCAAAATGCAAATCCTATATTACTCAGTATAATGTACAAAATAAACATGCACGTACCTAAAACGTAAAAAAAAATATTTAAGATTTTCGTTTATGCTTACTAAAAGTCACCGGTAATGGTTACCGACATTACTTAGCTACCACTGGCGGGCATTATCTGCATAATCGATTTCTTGCTTTGTATTTTCAAAACTGGTTTTACGACAGCATTTTCACAACCGCGGTTGTTGAATGCGAAGCAGGATATAAACAAACGAGTCACATCTGATACTAGCTGTAACTGGTCGCTAGCTGGTCGCTTTGTTCCTGACAAATCCTGACAACAGGATAACTCGTATATGCATGCAAGTAACTACCCCCTAAAAATAAAAGTGATATAGCTACATCAATAATAATTGGCGTATGTTATACACCAATAATGTTTGTTATTGGTGTGTTTTAATCTTTCTGTCATCTGTATACGTATGATTTTCTACCAGAAAAAATGACTCATTTGTTTGTGCAGATTCCTGATTACTTATTACACGTTACTTAACTCCCATTGGCGGACTTTATCCATACAAACAAATGAGTCATTTTTGATAAATGGCTGTGATTGGTCGTTTACTATTACCTTGCTCTTGCACATAGTGACTAATGACCTATCTGTTATGGCGTATTTAATACAGAGCAATGTTAATTTAAATTGATTCATCGCTAACTGTGAAGTACTAAAAATTACTATTTTGAATTTGCAATGGCTGGCTTAGGCACATATTTTGATATGTTCTTGATTCTTAAAGATAGTGGAAATCTTAAGGATTACAATAAATTGTGTGAATTTATAGTTTCCAAAATACCATGTGAAATATCTGAAGATGACCATCAAACAATTAAGGAGTTTTGTCGGCTATTCACCAATCTTGTAACTAAGAAGATGCAAGCAGAAACTTGAAGACATTTATGAATCGGGAAAACAACCGCAAGTGGTTAGAGACCAATATTAATTGGCCTACTTGCAATACGGTTGATCTTGTTACTACAATGAGAATGCCAGAGGACTTAGTTGAAGAGCCGGAATTACTGCTGGTTGCTATTCCATCTGTCTGCACTGCGGAAGCAGGTACCTCTACTGTAAAAGAAGTTAGAGTGCCCTTTGCCGATTTGGGCAACAAACAGAAGAAAAAACGTTCCAGTGTCTTTGTTAACGATAACTGTGAAGAAGAACTACAGTATTATTTTATTTCCAAGTTAAAAGAAAATGGAAAATAAGCTTTAGCGAAGATTGTGGAATATCTGTGCGAGACTCCCGAAGTTGTATCAGATGTAACAAAACTCCTTTTCAAGGAAGAAAAAGTAGTCAGTATAGCAGAGGATACATCTTTGGCTTTGTACACAGCCCTTAGCCTATCCAAATGGCAATACTTATCCTTGAGAATGTTTCTGAAGGATGAAAATTGTTCAGCTGCCTTTCCGTCTTATCACAAGTTACTTGACGCTAAAAAGAGATGTTACCCATCTGAAGAACACGTGGAAGTAACGGAAATGGGAGCTCGCATAAGGTATTTATAAAATTATACTATATGTTGTTTTAAAATTTTTAAGCTTCATTAGCTTACTTTTATTAATTTATTTTATTTTTCAGGTTGCAAGGACTTCTTAACCACACAGTGGAAAGAATTTTGCTAGACTTAAGACCAATCACAAGTTCAACCAACGAAGGACTGAAGTTGATATGGAAATGGGGCCTTGACGGAGCATCGTCACAGAGTAATTACAAACAAGTCTCAGCTCCTGAGTTTGACGATTCCTCTGTTGTATTGATCAGCATCGTCCCACTCCGACTAGTTGATGGGGGAGAAATGATTATTTGGGAAAACCCAAATCCTTGCTCACCACATTACTGTCGGCCAGTGAAATTCACGTTTACTTCAGAGACTGCGGAGTTCATAAAAGGGGAACACTTAGAAATGCAGCGCGAAATTACAAAATTGGTACCAACAAATTGTGGTGATGTGGAGATAGCCCACGAACTGCACATGACTATGATCGATGGGAAAGTGGCGAATATTATTGCAGATGTACCTTCATCAGCAACGTGCCCCATTTGCTTGGCGAAACCAAGTGAAATGAATAACTTGGAGCTTTTGGCCACGAGACCGCTTCGACAGGATTTGTACCAATATGGAATTTCATCGTTACATATGAAGATAAGATGTATGGAGTGTCTACTTCATATATCTTATAATATGGACTTCCAGCGCTGGAGTGCTCGTGGCGATCACAAGGAATTGAAGCAAGCAAAGAAAAATGCCACACAACAAGAGTTTCGGGAACAGACTGGAATACTCATCGATATTGTAAAACAGGTAATTTTTCCTTTAATTTGCTGCCTTTATATTATATACTCGTCTGTTTTTGTATGCCCTACTAACTTAATTTCTTCTTTGCAGGGCTTTGGAACAACTAACGATGGAAACACTGCATGACGTTTTTTCCGAGATTATAAAAGATCATCGAGAATCACTGGAGTTGATGAAGATTTGTTACTCCGATTTTCTGTCATTCTGCAAGTTATATCTTCAGGAAAGAACGTCAATATTGCGAACTTCAGACGTTATTGCAAAG
Organism: Ennomos fuscantarius; assembly: GCA_905220475.3. Classification (NCBI taxonomy): domain Eukaryota; kingdom Metazoa; phylum Arthropoda; class Insecta; order Lepidoptera; family Geometridae; genus Ennomos; species Ennomos fuscantarius. Next base: position 6,429,864 of record HG992037.1, on the reverse strand, counting down.
AAACAGCAGAACTGTATGTGCATCTCTATCCGTGGTACTACATGCCTGTTAGTGTCCACAAACTTCTGATGCACGGAGCAGATATTTGCAGTCATTTTTCAGTTCTGCCTATTGGTAAGTAATAATAGATCAAGACAAATGAAATATAAAGCAGTTAACTAACTGTAAATCTATAAACACTAAAATAATAGTTTCAATGTCAACTTCAACGTATAATTATAGTATATTTTTTATTATTTTTAGGGTCCTTGTCGGAGGAAGCTTCCGAGGCTCGTAATAAAGACTTCCGGAACGTAAGAGAGAAGAACACGAGAAAGACAGGAAGGATCCAAACAAACGAGGACATACTACACGGGCTTTTAATAAGTTCAGACCCCCACATATCATGGCTTAGACCAAAATTTTCAAAGCCTAATCATCTAGAGATGCTTCCTGAGGCAATTCAGTTGCTCGAAATAGACTCGGAGTGCGTATACGTGGAAGAAGAGTAGAAAATGAAAATATACCAGATCCAATGCTATAATTTTTTATTTATTTTATCCTTTAAAAAACTACATATAAAACAGCCCTTTTCAAGGCTACACATTTATCTTATGTTTCTGGTAGAAAATCATACGTACACAACTACATAAGATTAAAACACACACCAATAACAAACATTATTGGTGTATAACATACGCCAATTATTATTGATGAGCTATATCACTTTTATGTTTAGGGGGTAGTTACTTGCATGCATATACGAGTTATCCTGTTGTCAGGATTTGTCAGGAACAAAGCGACCAGCTAGCGACCAGTCATAGCTAGTATCAGATGTGACTCGTTTGTTTATATCCTGCCTCGCATTCAACAACCGCGGTTGTGAAAATGCTGTCGCAAAACCAGTTTTGAAAATACAAAGCAAGAAATCGATTATGCAGATAATGCCCGCCAGTGGCAGCTAAGTAATGTCGGTAACCATTACCGGTGACTTTTAGTAAGCATAAACGAAAATCTAAAATATTTTTTTTTACGTTTTAGGTACGTGCATGTTTATTTTGTACATTATACTGAGTAATATAGGATTTGCATTTTGAATTAACCATGTATGCGTGCATTTTCATGAATAAAACAGCAATTATAAAAAAAAATAACTCGATTTTGATTGATTTTTTTGAAATGTTATATAATAGTTCGAATTAAAGTATGGAGCGCTAACCTAAAATACATAAATAATTGGCCAGAAATGAACAATGTTTGCAAAATACGCAAAAAAATTAATCAATTTTTGACATCTGATTATTCCCGCGGCCGCAAGTGACCGCATTGGTTTTATTTTTTTCTGAATACAATACCACTAGGGCTTTCATAAAATATCAACAAAAGCCGTCACTATTTCACCCAACTTGAGAAAAATAATAAAGTATGTTTTTCTCCATACAAGAAAAAAAAGATTATTTTTTTTCTCGAAAACTACGCATCCTACGGATTTTCTTTATAGAATAGATGTTGTTAGGATAGTTAAGACCTATTCTATAAAAAAAAAAACAGCCCGAAATTCCGACTTTCGGTCCTAAGTCCACCTTTTTTCAAAATGGGACCACTGTGCGCCGGAGTGGGTCAGCTCCCACGGCATCCTCTCTAACTCGCTCCACATTCTCCTTCTGCCCCATGACCTCTGGGAAAAGGTCATGGTGCGGTAAGAAGATCACCGCCTGCCAAGATTTCTTGCTGATTTTTGATTTTGGTGCCATAAAAAGTTTGAACATGGCATCCGAATTCGCGTGCAAATGTTTATTTTCACAGCCCACAGTAGCAAGGTCTGATGGTGGTTTCTAGTCTATGCTGAAAAACATTTACTGCTTTTGACAATTAAGTCCTAGAAATTCAATTTCGACGCTGGACAATGGGCGAAGCAATTAACTAACTCCATTTTATTCGGAGATTTGGAAAGCTCAAAATTAAACAACTTTGATACTTAGTTAGGAAATTTAGCTCAAAATTAATTAATCTAAATACTTAGTACAAACTTGTATCTAGGTTGTTTAATTTTGAGCTCAATTTTATGTTTTTTGTAGCTTTTTGTTTACTTATGTACCGAGGTAGTAAATTATACAGCGCGTAATAAAACCATTTTCTCTGTCCCATTGTTAAAACTCAAATATATATAATTAAAATAATTCCACTAACCTATTCCATTAACTATTGTACGGATAGATGAGTTAAATAAACAAAAATAGTATATAGCCCATAAAATTTTCCTTATTAGTAAATAAGGAAAATTTCAGTAAAAATAATGCAGCAAATAAAGCAACATGGAACCTACATTATATCATGAAGGAGGCACAAGAAAAGAAGAGGGAAGGTAGAAAAGGTGTCGAAAAAAGAAGAGAATGGACAGAGAAAAGACTAAAAGAGGAGATGGAGGGGTAGAAGAGGAAAGAAAAATTAAAAACTTGTAAGAAAGAACAAATAAAGTGAGGAAGTGATGGAGTGGTGGGAATCATAGAACAAAGTTGTTTGTTACTACATAGGTACAGAAGTGGCCTCTATAAGTCTTTCTTAATAATGACAAAATGAAAAATACATTTATTTGAATAACAGCTAGTAGTAACATTACATTAAGTTAGAAAAACCTGGGTCCCCACAGTAGGTTTAGGGCCCATATTATGAAATCCAGGTATCTTTCGCCGGAAATAATAAAAGAAATGCCTAAGCAAGGTTACAAAAATTCAAACCGGATTAAAATAATTTTAAATTAAAAATTAATATAACTAATGACAAAAATAAAATACATTCTAATTTTAGATTAGTATTCGCATGCTAGAATTCTAATCAAACGAATTTTGTGACTGCGAGAGATGATTTGTTAGTGTGTGTGCGTGCGTGCATCCGTGAGTGCGTGCGTGCGTGCGTGCGTGTGTGTGTGTATAATACAAATATCAATAACTAATTTATTAATAATAATATAATAACTCTATTATCTTACCTGATACCCTTTATCCAATGGCTCGGGAACCCTCGTCGACATACGAGTCCCCGATGTGTTTCTGTGCACTGAGCAGTGAATGTGTATTCGTTTAAGGAACAACCCTTCAAAGAGCGGGTGTCATTCCGACGCCATTTGTACTGTACTCCAGGCGTCACGGTTGAAGCCAAGCTTAGCACCAGCAGAGTTAGCACTAAACCTGTTGACAATAGAACATAATTTTATTATTCATCAACCGACTTAGAAAAAAGAGAAGGTTCTCAATTCGATTGTCTTTTTTTTAAATGTTAGTTACTTTAGAACTCCGTTGAATAAGAGACTGATGTTAAGAGTTAACCCCTTTTTAAATGGTATTACTTTGAACTCCGCTTTGTCAGTCAAGCAGTAGTGCGCAACCACTGCTGTGTTCCAGTTTAAAAGGTAGCTAGTGAAATTACTGGGCAAATTAGACTTTATGGCCTATCAGATCAGGATCTCACAGTCTAGTAATCTTATGACTAGACTGAGCTGATGTCTCAAGTTGACGCAGTGCAGTGTCACGTGAAACTATACTTTAGAGTTACGAGTGACGCTGCAACTGATATGGTCAGGCAAACGGTTAGCTCGTCACACACATTTATTAACATTAAAAAAATACTTTATTGGAGCGTTTTTATAGCTAAGGGTATTAGAACTGGGGCAACAAGATGTAGAAATTAAAGCTTTCTATACTATTTCTGTACTGAATAATATGAAAGCAGTTATAGTAGGAAAGACACCAAATTACTTGCATGCAGTCTTCACCAATAAATGCAATGACACTTAGCCTTTATGTAACGTAATGTTTGTATTATTATTGTAAAAGTGTACATTATCAGCATGAAGTACTTCCGCAGTTCCTCATCTAACTTCTTATTCCAACTTCTTGGAGCCTGCTTCAGTCATAAAGGGACTTCTTCAGAAGACACCCATAGTCTTCTTTGCCTTTCTGCTCAAATCCATCTGGCTGTTTCATGTATACCACCTCATCCAAATTTCCATTTAGAAATGCTGTCTTTGCATCCATCTGATCGATTTGAAGATCCAGATTAGCAGCAAGTGCTATTAAAGTTCTGAGGGAACTATGTATCAAGACTGATGCGAAAGTCTCATGATAATCAATACCTCTTCTTTGACTATATCCTCTTGCTACCAGGCGAGACTTTTACAAACACCAGCGTGTTCAATAAATAAATAAATGAAAGTCCTTGAAGCTGGGATAATTCGCAGCGCATTTGACCCACTTATTGACTCATAAACCTTTTTTATAGCCCTTTTTAGAACATTTTGCTAATTTTACTTTTAGATGATATTAATATAGAGGGCTGTAAAGAGACCGTATTTGATATTATTCGATCATTTTATTTCCATATGTATAGATCAAGTATAGGAAGGTACCTCTACCTACGCGTCCTTCAATACGCGCAAATCCATAATGGATTTGTGCCTATTACCACTGAAATTGTGTGTGTCGTTTCGGATCATTTTCTACGTATCACTGTATGTCAGGATCCATGAGTCCCATTTATCTTTTATATCAAGGCTATAGGTACTTTTAAATAACGTATTTTATTTTAGCGAAGTAATAACTTGGAGAACTGATTATATTAATAGATTTTGAAGATTGATGGAGAATTAAGTGGTATTTAGCCACTATTGTTTTGTTCGAGAGTAATAAGTTAAAGTAAAAAAGATAGCCTTTTTTTTCTCTCTACTCTTCAGAAAAGGCTCTCAATTCTCTTATGTTTTTTTATGATTACCTGAATTTCGTAATTTATGAACCGATTTATAAAATTGTATTTTTATTTGAAATTACGTACTTTCATATTAGTCCCATAAAAATCATCTGAATAGGTGCAGTAGTTTGATTTTTAAATCAAAAGCAATAGAGAAAATATGTCCTCAAGTAGGTAATTCTCGGTATAAAACTTACGATGATTGAAGTCAGTTTAATTCCTTTTTTTTATATTATAGCATTCAGTCTGCAGAAGTAGCAAAGAAAGAAGTAACCAAATAGAGTGAAAATAATTATAACTGTAACGTGTAAGTATAGAAAACGTGTAAGTACAGAAAAAAAAAATATTTTTAAAATGTACACGTTGAGTCTATTCTCTTGATACCAAACACGGCAGAATTAGTCTCAATTATTTTTTATAAGGTGCAAGACGAAATTGGGGTGTCCCGAAATTCATCAAGCGGACAAAGGGTGAGAGCATACCAGGTCCGGGAAAAATAAAAGGAAAATTTCGGAAAATTGACACAATATAATATCATTGGGTTTTATGACCTCGAATTTCGCTATTTCAGCGTTTTTTCGCTAAAGTAGACTTTAATAAACGTTCAAAAAGGTTTGCTAAGGTTTGTTAAAAGTAACATAGTTTTTTTCTTTTTTTTTGGCACCACATATCTGTGTATTTGCGAGTGTCAAGTATGTCAAGTCACAGACCAAGTCAATAGTCTAGTCAAGTCAAACTACTAGTAAAGTGGTGGCAATTTTTATTATTATGTTGGTATGTCCGGCAAAATGACAATTTACAATTGACAAGATAGCGACATTGACATTTTATTTATATATTCCTTTGTCACTATTATTCCATTTCTAGTGGTAATTTATTTAATTATTATAAGGTTAAATGGTTTATATATTATATTAACTTGACTGAAAATTCGTTCACATCCACTTTTAAAATGGGCAATGTTACATTGAGTGACTACGGTCATAGTAATTGCCATATAGCATTGGCAGTACTGTATGACTGGCACTGGCTGGCTGTTTGGCTGGCTGGCGGCCGTCTGGTGAATCTGGCATGCATTGGCAAAGAGAACTCTGACTTTTGGCGGGAAAATGAAAAAGATCGCGTCACCGCATCGTATTGTTTTCCAAAACTTGTGTTATTTTCAGTGTTAGTGCAAAAAATTGGTGGCATTTTATTCGTTAAGTGCTGGATTACAGGCATGAGTATGGCAAAGTGGTATAATGATGGTAAACGTTTCTTTTCATGTTGTTTCCAAAACTCCATAGAAGCTTCTGGTAAAGTTGCCACCACTATACTTGTAAACTTTGGTAACCTTGTACGGAGTTTTGGAAACAACACGAAAATAATCGTTTCACCATCATTATACCACACTCATGCCTGTAATCCAGCACTTAATGAATAAAATGCCACCAATTTTATGCACTAACACAGAAAATAACACGAGTTTTGGAAAATAATAAAGTGCGGTGACGCGATCTTTTTCGTTGCCCCAACTAACAGTTTCGTTCGAATCGTAGTATAAAATAATATCACTATTGCCAGTTACAACTGAACTAACTAATATAGAATTTTTCTTTTATTTTTCCCGGACCTGGTATGACTCCCCTCTCACCACGTGCCCGCTTGACGTTAAGTTTCTGGACCTGTTTAAATAAATGGCAAGGTAAGGCACTGCACCGTTAGTACATATTGTTATAGGTTCATTAAGTTACTTCCTTTTATGGTTACTTCTTATGTTTTCCTTCAGCACTGAAATATGATTATCGTATGTCAATAAACAATTTACGAGACGGCTGCCACTCGGTAACCGACTGTTTTTATACCTACTACTTCCATATATATATACTATAGTGTTAGTGAATCAGACACGTAGCACAACTATAATAGAAGTGAAGTCATACAATTACAGAAATAAAGATGAACCAAAGGAGAGAGAGAAAGTAAGAGACCATAAAATTGTAGAGAGAAAATTATAAGTTCCAATCTCGAAACTACTCGTGTAATCAACTTTTCTAATAGTCGACCACTTCGTGACAAACTTTTGCTTTTCCTTTACTGACAAGTCTATATTTTTTAGGTAGGTACATATATTATCCATTATCTGCATAGGTACGTTCGCGTACTCAAAGCCTGTAAGTTTACACAAATTATGTAATATCAATAGGTCTGGTTCTATTTGCGTATTTATGTACCTATCTATGGTTGGGTCACATCGGGTTTTCTCTCAGAGAAACAATATTATTTATAAATGTAAATTTGAATATTTTTTTACCCGCTCTAATAATTACCTTTTGGTTTCAATAGGGCGTGAGTGTGGTAAAATGGTATAATAATGGTGAAACGCTTCTTTTCGTGTTGTTTCCAAAACTCCATAGAAGCTTCAAGTAAAGTTGCCACCACTTTACTAGGAGTATGACTTTAACTAGACTATGACTTGACTTGATGACTTCGACTGTGACTTGACACATATTTGCGTGAAATATCAATAAATTGATAAATTATCAATTACTTGACACTGGCTAAGTACACAAAAGTGTGGAGCCAAAACATTAAAAAAATGTCCACCATATTATAGTGGCATTTGACTGACAAAATAAGACTTTGACATGACATAACCGAAAAAAATTCCTCACTTGACATTGGCAGAATTATAGCTAAAAAGCGATAGCAGGCCATTAAACAAAGAAAAGTAAGAAACCATTAAACGAAGAGAAGAAGAAAAAAATGCATATAAAATTAAAATATAATGTCAAATATTATATAGTAAGTCAATTAGGTACAATACAATAATACAACATGTGAGTTTGAAAAAAGTTCTCTTTCCCAGTACTAGTGCAAGCAATCCGGCATAATGCAAAACAGAAAACTCCGATCCAAATTTTCGATTACACCTGTAAAGTAGACGCTACAAGAAACCTTACAGTGATGTTTTTGTTGTTTAAATTTGTATATTTTAATAGTAATCAAATATCCTATTCTCTTAATTCCTGCGCTTTATCCAATAACTGTGTTAATTCAGGGTCTAATAAGTAGGCAAACCGCCTTCTAGTTGCGGAGTTACCTCATTTCTATAATTACAGTCACAAACTTTAGCAGGGTTGATACTTATTTTAAAATGTTTCTTCCTCAATATATTTATTACCACGTAATTATACCCTGAACACTAATTTCTGTGTCCACACAACACTTTATATTTACATGTCGTACTATGTATGGAACTGCTAATACATCGCGAGATATTGCAATGCTTTGTGTTTTTCTCGTGACCATTCAATTTACTTCAACTCGTGATGTGACTATTTTATTCTAATCACGCTGCTATAAACTGTTAGCTATATAGTACACATGCAGATTGATTATCTCTTTGGGAGTTAAAGCTGACGTGTTAAATATATGGGTTATAAATTTACCCATATTTGGGTTGTCGGGAAGAGATGGTTTTAAACGTTAAGACCACCCATTGTGACACTTAATTTATAAGTTTGTGCTTGTTCCTGTAATGTGGTGTTTCAATAAAGAGTTTTATCTATTTATCTATCTATCTACAGGGAGTAACAAAAACCCTGTTATATCCGCGAGCTGCGTATCCAGTGTCAACTCAAGGTTGTAGTAATACTAGTTCTATTTAAATACGAGACATACAAAACTTACGTATGCTTTTTATTAAAACCTTTTATGCCGTCACTAAAAATGTTTACGACCTCAGATATTGACAACATAGGTACTTGCACCACCGACGCAGCCTGCTGCCTGTTGCCCGCACCCCGCACCGCCCGCCATGCTATGCTAAGTCTATTCACCGCGCATACCTACTGCGATGGAACTAGAGGCCATTCCACAGATTACTTCTTATGCGTTTTCCATACGATTACGTGCCCTATACCACATACCACAACGTTGTAGGATTGCTAGACCGTAACTTAATGACGTAAAAGGTCTCTGACCAATAGTGGTAAGCACACAAGTGCTGCGCGCCGTTCTGCCACACTGACATATTCTAATCATTTTACGTCAAGCAAAGGCTAAACAATCGAATTCACGTGTGATTTTGTATTGTCAAGAAACAAGATAGGTACGTAATTTTTAGCTCTTAAAAGAGCTTTCAAAAACACATCTGCCGGTAGGTGATTTTCATGTTCAGTCAATCAATCAAAATGCTTCTACCAAGGCACATTAACATATTGTAGTATTCATCGTTAGAATACGACATCACACTCGACACTAAATTCGCGACGATCAAACTGGAAACGACTAAATTGCATGAGAGAGCACGTGCGACTGAGTGTAACTAGCGCCGCGCCTATGCCGAGTGATGCCGCGCCGCCCGCGCACCCCATTTCCCCGTAGGCACACAGGTGCAGGAGCGGCATCCTACAAAAGAGCCGACAAAGGCGGCCCCCGTTTGTCGGTTCCGCGTTTGTTCTTACCTTAGTTACTTAGCTATTTAAAAATAGGCACGGCTTGTGGCACAAACATTTTTGGGAAATGGTATTATTTTTTTGTGTTTAGATACTGCCTGTAACTTCAGATACGTATAACTTGGGTATTGTTAGACATTTTTATATGACTACTTGTAATGATCTGTACACATACTTCATTTATTTAACAGGGTTTTTGTTACACCCTGTATATGTTAGACTTTAAGTTTTTTTTAGTTTTGTTTGTATAGGTAGATCGCGGCTAGTATATAGTTCAAATGTGTTGAGTGTAGTGTAGCGTAGTGTTTACACAGTTGAAAGAATAAAAGCACTGAAAAATATTTAGTTGCTTTAAACTTACTTTATATATTTCGTGTAATTTTCTAATGGACCTTCATAACTTTTATGCACATCCATAAACAATTGAAGGGTTGAGAATAAAAAGGGTTTAACTGTCAAAATGACAGTTTCGAGAAAATTGACTTTAAACGTCAACGGCGTCATTTTAATGTAGAGTGCTTATAAGGTAATAGAAAAGGTTTATGTAAGTTTCAGTTGCTTGAAAATGTTTTAATTCTATTTAAAATTACTAAATATAGTATTAATTCATACAATTACTGTAAAAATTTAATATAATAAAATAAATATAGTAATGTTTTTATGCTAAGCGAACTGTATTCCTGTGACAGATAAACCGTTTTTAGACTCAAAATCTCGAGATTTAAGCCTCATTTCGGTATTTTGAGAATGTATTATTGAAGATAATTTCACGCTGAATCCAACGATACCAATAAGTCATTTTGTCAAAAAAATTAGTTAAACCCTTTTTATTCTCACCCCTTCAATTGTTGTGCATAGTACACCACAAATATATACTGAGCATAGAATACTTTAAAACTACCATTCTTACGCCCGTATCACAGAACAGACATCCGCATCGGCTCCAGTAGAGATTTTATTCATAAAATGATCATGTGAATGAAATCTAACCTTGAGCACAAATTCACGACTGAGCGTAGATCTATAATACGGCCCTTACATGACAATATGAATAATAACAAACAAACGCAAAACGTAAAAATCCAGACCTATAAATTACAAATTGAAAACTGTCTTCAGACTTATAAATGGTTTTCTAATGGATGCCATTGTTAGAACTGGACCAAATGGATATTATATATGGAGTTATCTATGCTGTTTTTCAACAACAACATTAGCAACATCATAGATTTAAGAAATAATTATCTACGTTGGTATTAAAATGATAATAAACTATTTCAGCTTGCTTACCTTTCATTTTTTTCCGAGAGGCGGCTCAGCAGTCTTCACTTCAGTCTCTTACATTATGAGATAGAAAACCGATGTATCCAAATTTGTTCTGTCTGCACACGCAATCACTTTTATCGTTTGAGCATTTCTATAAAGATTTATATTTGCTATGTAAATTGGATTTGAGTTTGAAAAGACAAACATTATTCTGATTTATATTTGTATTTATATTTATTTATACTTGCAAGCAGATATTTATACATAAAAGTTTCCAGCCTATATTGTGTTGATTCTGTTCAAACGTTTGTTTAGTACAGTTATATATAGTTGTGGATATAAGTAAAGTTAACAATAAAAAAAAATATTGTGAAGATTTTTTTTATTATAATCTTGTGGTCTAACAATTATGTAATTATATTCAAAATTCTTCAGTCGTTCTCTTTCAAACTCTCGCATGTCCCACGAACTGAAGAACCATGAACGTGGGTATAAATTAATAAGAGATTGAATGGAGTTAGTCCATTAAACCCCATGTATGTTACCAAATTTCCTATAGAGCTACGAAGTATTTTTATAACTTAAGATATTTTTTTACAATTGTCCATTGCATTTGAGCACTGTTTCGCCTAATAGTAATGACGCAGCTAATGGTAGTGAATGCATGTTTACCTAGAAGATACCTTGGCGGCGATCATGGAACTCTTATGGCAATGCAACAGGAGAAATTTCAATCCTAATTTGAAAATGTCCATAGCAACTATACACATAAACTGCGTGTTGAGATTGTCAAGTCCATACAAATATCTGTTTATATTAGTTGCAAATAAGTCGCGTGATCGCCTAGCCGTTCAGTTTTAACTTCAAGTCAAGTTCAAGTTGACGTTTTTATTGTCAACAACGACTCAGACGTTTTTCTATTATAGTAAAAGTTAAAAAGTAAAGTAGAAAGTCACTAAATATAGCATCAGAATTACGACTCCTTTGTGTAAACGCTCTAATGATTCTTTTATAAGATACTATAACAATTATTTTTTTTGTAAAAACTGTACAACAGCAGCGAGAAAAACAATATGGGCGAATTGTAAATCATAATGCGTCCATAGCACTAAGTTGGTCAATATATACGAAATATTGCGTAAACATTGGCAGATACTTATAGAAATAATCAACCATCCATTGCCAAATTACGTGGCACTTTCACCACTAAGTTTTCCATATTTCTTCCACAGCATAAGTTTAAAAAGACTCTAGCAAAAATTTAAGTACCTTGTGTTTTCCTAAAGCTTTTCTATTAAGCGGTGAATAGTTTTAAAAATAAAAGTAAATATTATTTTTTTCAAGTTCATAACTTTTTTCACTAAAATTAAATGTCATTCGCAATTTTGACTAAGGCGCTTAGAATATTGCTTACACTGTTTACGAGAGAGATTTTACGCGCGGACAACTCGGACGGTTTTCCGAGAAAATTACGATGAAAAGCGTGTTGCCCGCCCTAAGCCCGAAGAGCGACTGAAATACTGAAAACAGGAAAATACATATACGAAAACTGCTTCTGGTTTTGTTAGCAAGATCACAGAGTGCTAATCACATTATCAGTACTATCTTGAAGTTTCATTTTATGTGAATATCTAATCAGACGTGTGAACTGACTGGTGAAATAATTACGGATGTTTGTAAACGTCCAATATACGGATGAGTAAGTACAATCGGTAATATATTGCCTAAAAATATATATTTCATATATGTAATTTTGACTGGGCCGATAGCTCAGTTGGTATCTTGCTTTCTGAACTTAGGTTGTAGGTTTACCCACCCAGGACAAATATTTGTGTGATGAATATTGATGTCTGTTCTGTGTCTGGGTGTTATATTGTATTCTATGTAGTATTTACATACAAAAAGTATCTAAATATTGTATCAGTTATCTGGTGAAAGCTTTGCTTTAAAACTTATTACTACATACAAATACATAATATAAATAAATAAACCATACATATTATAGACACAATACATACATCAGGAATTTAAAACAAGGCATGTAAAATTGGAATTAAGTCACTACTACGGTGGTAGAACTTTACTGCAAAGTTCATTTAGGTAGGTACCACCGCTTTGCCCATTATTCTGCTGCAAAGCAGTAGTGTGCAAGCACTACTGTGTTCCGGTTTGAAGGGTACTGTAGCTAATGAAATTACTGGGCAAATGAGACTAGGATCTGATCTCACAATCGAGTAATCTTATTACCAGACTGTGCTGATGTCTCAGGATTGGCTAGCATGCTACACCTTTGTGACCACCTGACGATGCGATGTCACTTTCCATAAGGTGGTCAAATGCTAGACAAGTTTGAAGTAAAAAAAAAATGTGCGCAGTGCAGTGTCACGCGAAACTTTATAATTTAGAGTACCAAGTGACACTGTTCTGTTATGGGTGGCCGTATCGCTTAACATCAGGTGAACGACATGCTCGTCACATCATTCAAAACATAAAAAAATCGAAAAATAAGCGTTCATTGCTATTTACGCTTTTGTTTTGCTTACTAACCTACCTACTTTATGGCTCTATACAATACAATTTTAACTTATTGGTATCAGGGATGGGTGCTCGGCGTCCGCAACAAGGCCATGCCTTGTATCGTAGATCAGAAAAACCCGCTTCTGATAATCAACCTCTTTGGAACTCGGAAACAATGAGCGCGCCAGATGGTGTCCAACTATCCACTATCCACCATCTTTACGGCGGCGGCGGCTGGCCCTAGAGGACAAGTCTATCTATTGCAATGAAAGAAACCCGTTATAAAAGTTAAAAAATGTAGGAGTAGCTGCATCCTTTGGCACATAACATGGATTGTCATGTTTTGAAGTAAAACTTCTTCACGCACGCTTGACTTGGGAGTAAGCGAAGTTGAAAGTTGTTGGTTAACGAAGGTCTCCATTGTATACATAACAATGTTAAAGGTTTGTATTATTCATTTGGTATGTCCGAAGTAAAACTGAAATAAAACTTCTTTAGTTTAGCTCCATCTATCGGCTGGTATAACTTTTTTTTTATGTTTTGGCTCCACACTTGTGTATTTAGCCAGTGTCAAGTAATTAATAATTTATCCAGTTAATGATATTTCACGCAAATATGTTTCAAGTCACAGTCGAAGTCTTCATGTCAAGTCATAGTCCAGTCAAAGTCATACTCCTAGTAAAGTGGTGGCAACTTTACTTGAAGCTTCTATGGAGTTTTGGAAACAACACGAAAAGAAACGTTTCCCCAACATTATACCATTTTCCCACACTCACGCCTGTAATCCAGCACTTAACGAATAGAATGCCACCAATTTTATGCACTAACACTGAAAATAACACAAGTTTTGGAAAATAATACCATGCGGTGACGCAATCTTTTTCGCATTCCCGCCATAACTCCCTGGTATAACTTTGTTTTTTATTTGTTTAATGTTAATGTCGCCATCTTGACAATTTAAAATTGTCATTTTACCGAACACACAAACATAATAATACAAATTTTTAACTTTGTCATGTTTACAACTTCCAATACTTTCAACTTCCGTTCGCCTCGCCAACTTACTCCCCAAGTCAAGAGTGCGTAAAAAAGTTTACTTCAATAACGAAGAAGAGATTAAAGAAAACGTTTGTGATTTCTACCGAGAATAATAAGTATATACAATATTTTAAACTATTACTTAAATAAATGTTATTTAATTACATGAAAACTTGAAAACAACAGTGACACGGCCGACCGTTGATCTGTTCCTATAAATACCACTAATTATAAAGTATATGTAGTACACACGGCGTTTTACTTAATGTATTATTATTATTATTATACGGCCGCATAAAAATGTTCATTCCGCAACACAACACTCCTGTTGTCAACTCGGACTCGGTGCCGGCAGCGCGGGAGCAGGGTTGTATTTTGTACGATAATTATCGTATTTGTACGATTATGTGTCATAATGTACGATATACTATCCCTATTTGAATGATACGCAAAAATATGATAATTTCTGAGTTGACAAGTTATTTTCAATAAAAACCTATAAAGCATTGAATTATCTCGTGCTTCCACATGCAAACCTTACTAAGTCAATTACTCGGAACAGGCTTGTAACACTATTTGTATAATAATATGCAATCTTATTGCTATGCGGTGAAATAAAACTTAGCAAAAGTGGCAACTGCACTGACTTTGAACCCATAGATGAAATTTTAAGAAGATCTAATAACAAAAATAATGACGATATGCAGTCCGTTGAAGTTGCAGACATAGAAATAAGTTTTCCTTAATTTGTAATTATAAGTTAAATGATAATTTAAAGTTTTTTAATTGATGCTTAAATTGTGTCGCCTATATTTTCTTAGTTCGTTTAATTATTCTTCCTTTACAGTGTAATACTGCGAGAGATTATCATATTAAATTGGTGTTCTAAGATGTACAATCTTTTTTTTATAAATACTATCTTTTTAGACGAAACGTACAATATTATATCTATCCTATTCCAACACTGCTCGGGAGAAGTTCTGGTTCAGTAGCCGTGCAGTTTCGCTTGGTATATATCGTGTCCGCTGCAGTTTTCGTCATGCCGGTTCTCTAGTAACTTATCTGGTGTTATAAACTTTATTGTGATACACAAAAACGTTTGCAGTGCGGATGTGATAATTATAGTGTTAATATTAGTGATTCGACGGCACAGGAATTATTATAAAGGATCATTTTGGTAGGTAACCTAACTTTATTTTTATGGGTAGACATATATTTTACATTTTTGCATCAGTCTTTGTTTCTTTAGCTTTAATGGTACAATATTAAGCGGGAAGTTCATAATATCTTAACCAATTTATTTATTTACTTCAATTAAGCTCATCATTTCCGTCCGTCTGAATTCCTTAGTTTTCTTTGCTATAAAGTGTAGTTTTATAAACGTAGGTATGCATGAAATTTTGCACAAATTAATAGGTATCTTGGACTTTTTTAGCGGGCAATGTGCCTTTATTCGTTTAACTAACTAAAAACTACAATAATATAACAACTATGTTATATTAATAGCTACGCTACCTGTTACAAAAAAAAAACAATACACTAGCCGCGATAGGTAGGTACCTATCATAGTTAAATAAATATTTCAAGTTTCAAAATAAATATCCAAATAAACTTGTATTAAAAGCGTAGCTCTCATACATGTAAAAAAGTAATATACTTAATGATAAAAGTGATGAACCTGTAGTAATTTTATTATCAAATGAACTTTACAAGTGAAATTCGATTATTATTATATTAGTAAGCTTCATTCGAAGATAATTTATTAACTATGTAGTACTTCTACCCTACAAAGGCAACTTCGCGCGTATGAAAAGTAAATCGATTTAATAATAACTTGTTTAATGTCTACGGTCACTATTTCTTAAATGCGTCATAATTCATTATATTTAGAGACTGAACAAAACTTTTGTAAGGGTATGGGCGGGAGGGTCTTTATATATTCTAATGAAGCTTACTAATACAATAATGATCTAATTTCACTTATGAAGTTAATTTCATAAAATTATATTTCGTAGCTTCATTCTGCAGATATAAATTAACTATGTAGATGTTTACAGTTTTTTTTTTTAAATGCATTTTTGTATTTTAAATTTAACTCCGTGCCGACGATCGCGATAGCCGCCGCGGCTTACGTTAGTAACATAATAATAAACGAATACGCCCGAAACTTGGTTGGAGTAATTTCGACTCCTTAAATGACGTGCTGTGGGTAGCCGCTATTTATCTTACAAAATGTGTCATACTCACGATAGTTTTCAAACTAAAATCATAATTAAGCCCCGAATTAAAGAAATCACTGGTGGAAACTTCAATTTCTTGTTCCAGTTACCGTTTGTATGAAGAAATATTATTGTTTCTTATAAGATGGTTGTGCTTACCGAACAAAAGATTTCAATGACATGTGCCAATTTTTGTTGGTTATTATTAAAGAAATACTTCTCGCAATTGGTAGTTTTTGATACTTATTTCTTTTGATATTTGAGATATCACATTTTTAGTATCAAGAAAGTTATTTACTATACAACATAGTTCTTTACTCTGACATCAGCATATTTCCAATGTTGTTGCTGTGGAGTTTTTGATAACTTTCTCTGGTCATATAGGTACTTTAGCTTTTATCGTATGACTTAGTTACTTTTAATTTTTCGTTAATATTGAACGAGTTCTGAAACAATACATATGAAAATTGTAAGAAAACAAGCCAATTAATTAATTGAAATTATGCATAAATAAAAACTCTGTAAACTTATCAATCTTATCTGAATGGTATTGGAGGTCTAGAATCGTGAAACCTATTTCGTAATCCGTAAGAGATATTAAAACGGGGACACAGATCGATTGGGCGTGCCTAAACCCTAGGAAAAAACCACTGACCAAGCTATGAAAAAATTTAAAAATATTGGGCCAACCGGCGAATAACCCAACTATTAGATTTTTTTTGGCGGGAAAACAAAGGTTGCATCACCGCATTGTATTATTTTCAGTGTTAGTGCATAAAATTGGTGGCATTTTATTCATTAAGTGCTTGATAACAGGCATGAGTGTAGAAAAGTGGTATAATGATGGCGAAACGTTTCTTTTCGTGTTGTTTCCAAAACTACATAGAAGCTTCTGGTACAGTTGCCACCACTTTACTAGGAGTATGCTGGACTAGACTATGACTTGACTTGATGACTTGGACTGTGACTTGACACATATTATATATATATATGCTTAGTGAAATAACTTGATTTTAAGTACCTAATATAATTTTGACTTGTAAAAGTGCTAAAATTAGCCTATTTGCAATAAAATCTTTTGACTTTGACTTTGACTTTACATATATCATATTAATTCACCTGAGAAATTATCAATTACTTGACGCTGGCTAAGACACGAAAGTGTGGAGCCAAAACCAAAACAAAAAACCCACTATTATGTCGCCATCTTGATAATTGTTAACACGCACCAATATAAATTACATTGTAAATTGTAATGACATAATATGTCACTACAATTTACTGGCGGAAAGCTGGAATGATGAAGGAGGATGACATCGTCACCACCTTATCTGCATCGCGCTGCACTGTGAGGCCTGCTGTTTTATTTTACACCATGAAATCACTGGTTGTTTTCATCAATATATTGAAATTATACTGTTTTACTAATGATAATTATAGTTCTTTTTTAATTATATAAAACTTTGGTTTAATACCCACAGAAAATACTTATAAAAGAAAATAATTATAGTTTCACGATTAAACAAAGCGACTGTGCTTTAGACCACACGAAGTAAAACTTTAGCTCGGTAATTGGTCGGTATAACTTTGTTTTTGCTTTTTTTGGTCTGGCTCCACACTTTTGTGTATTTAGCCAGTGTCATGTAATTGATAATTTCTCGAGTTAAGTAATAATACATATATGTCAAGTCAAGTCAAGTCACAGTCCAAGTCATCAAGTCAAGTCATAGTCTAGTCTAGTCAAGTCATACTCCTAGTAAAGCGGTGACAACTTTACCAGAAGCTTCTATGGAGTTTTGGAAACAACACGAAAAAAAAACGTTTCACCATCATTATACCACTTTCCCACACTCATGTCTATAATCCATAACCTTAATGTCACCAATTTTATGAACTAACACTGAAAATAACACATGTTTTAGAAAATAATACAATGCGGCGACACGATTTTTTCTTTTTCCCGCCAAAACTGTTTTTGCTTTATTTAATGTTAATGTCGTTAAATGTTGAACGTAGTGACGTGACTCTTTGGTTAATGTCGCCATCTTGACAATTGTAAATTGTCATTTTACTGGACATACCAACATAATAATACATACATTTTGAGTAATTTTTAACTTTCTTATGTTGACAATGGAGATCTACGTGAATCATCTTACGTTTCTTTTTCTCTTCGTCATCTTTCGCCTCGCTACGTATTCACTATCTTACTCCCAAGTCAAGCGTGCGTGAAGAAAATTTACTTCATTAAATAGGACTACTTTATTGCTTCGGGCAAGTCACATGGCCTTTTTCGAAAATATTAGGAACTAAAATTTTATTCCAAAAAATCAGCTATAACCAAACGCAAGTTTCATCGACATCTATCCAGTAAGTTAAGCGTTCAAATTTACCCCGTCCGATGTAACAGTGGAGGCAGTAGAGAGCAACAGGATTAGACTGTTCAAAAATTTTTTTACTTCTGCATCGATAAAGAAGTAGGTACCCCGCAATAAAAAAATTCAAAAAATTTCAATTTTGTTTAATGAATTAGCCTAATTACAGTTTTATTACATGTTATAAATAATGTTATACAACATAAGATTTAAGGTGGGCCGAAAGATTCTAAAGTACTTCACCTAAAACGAAAAATTTATGAAAATATATTACTTACTTCTATAAAATAAATTAAGTATTTAATCCAAAATTGTTGTTACAGATCTTGTCTTTCAAAACCATGGAAGAATTTGATTTCAACGCACCTATAGATGCTACAGTCATATTTGATGGTAGTGACGAGGAAACAAATGCACCTACAGAAAATATACAAATTAGATCTGAAAATGGATCATCACTGTCTGCAAATAGTTTAATAACACAAGAAAAAGATATTATAATTATTCTTTCAAAAATAGTAGACAGAGTACAAACTTTTGAAAGTACTGAACATAATATAAATGATCTAGAAACAACTAATAAACGCAACACAGTTGCCAAGGGAAATATATCCAATGAATACAAATCTAAGGAACATCCACTAGATATGCCTTCCCTAGAAGACGATACTACGACTTTTCCTGGAAACACCGTTATTTTGCCACACAGCAATAATAATAAAACAAACACACAAAACAATATTCCCTCTCTGAAACAGAAAAAAATAAAATTATCAACAAAGGAAAAAAAACCTAAAAAACGGCTTGCCACACAAAAAAAATCCAATAAAGACTACTACAATGGTGCCAAAATTAAAAAACTAAATGCAAATATCACGGAAACCAATCAGCCAAATACCCAAAATTATAATCAACCTCAAGTAAATACAGAAATACAACAGATACAGAATATGGAGACTGAACAACAATGTATGAACATCGAAGTTAGTCCAATTTCCAGAAAATATTTCAATCAACAGCAACTGAACCCTGATATTCCGCTGTCGCGGCCTTTGAGTGACCAATCAGTTTGTAACTACCTTAAAGAGTCACTCAGCACTGTTTCCGAGAATATGATATACATCATCAACTCCTATCACTCATACGTAAGAATATGCAAACACTGTAGAGATCAAAGTTTAATTGAATATGCTAGAAATAACTATATACGCACTAAAAAACATTTTTTCGATCTTTCATACAGTTCAGTTTTGAACATAATTATACCTAAAGAGGACGATGTTACATTTGTGAAGAAATTTTTAGACAGTACGGTCGATATTGCTGCCTCAAAATCTTATAATTTTACATACATACATATGGAGCCGCTGTTTATTGAAATGATAAATTGGGTTAAGAAGCGACGCGATTTTAAACACAAAACGGACTTAAATAAAACACCAAATTCGTTGCTTTTGCAAGAATTACAAAAGCCGCGACTAAGCATACCACCACCAACTCTCCCATCGCCCCCTTATCCAGTGATAGAACAACAAATCTACAAACCAAACATAGCGATAAATAGAAACAATATTCTAAATACATCTATGCCTTCGAGTCAAAACTTATACACTGAACCATTATACAGTACCCAAAATGGCTCTCCTACAATCCAACCACAAAACACGGTAGGTTATGAAAATCAGGCGTTTTATACGCGACCCACATCCTACCATTTCTGCCAAAATAGAAATCTCGAATCTGTAATTGATAGAAATGAACAGCAACAACAAAAATTTAACAATGCTAAAAAAATTGTACCGTGTGAAAAACGAACAACACTACCCTGGGAGATACAAGGACCGCATCCTTGGCAAATGCAAGCCTGGCAAAAACAGGTAACACAAGAGACCGAGCAAAAACAAGCAACACAGCAAACCTGGCAAAAGCAGGCAGCACAGACCTGGCAGAACCTTGGAAACTTGCCGACTATACAAAGCTTTCAGAGGTTTCAGCAAGTGGATCTAGCGCTGAATAACCAACACATTGTACCAGAAAATCAAGTTGAAACGAACACCAGATCGTCTATATCTAGAGATAGTGGTTTTATAAGTCCTCTTAACTTTAGCAGCAGTGATCAATCGGTATGTACTTTATTTATTTATAGGTGTTGTGGAATTCGTTAGGATCTACACATTATTCTGAATGAGTTTATATGATACATAAACTGATTGCCTTTTAGCTTTCTGATAAGTTTAACACAATGCTATTTTATTAATTTTCCAACAGAGCAGTATTGTGCTTAAAGAGTCAAGCGCTATGTGCATTAGAATAAACATGATTCCGTTTCGGGTCTCGACTGGCTCTTTCGTGGTTGAAAGAATTATTGCACCATTGGATAGTCTTGGAATTACAATGCAGGATATATGAATGTCAATAACATATAGTAAGGAAATCAATAAACTTCTAAGTGATTATTGAGCATTGCTAATGCACATGCTAATGATTTGTTTACCGTTTATATAATAACCATAATGTATTTGTCTAATTATCTTGTTCATATTTACTGATAATTACTCCCAGTTAGGTAAAGGTTGAAAATTTGCACTGTCGAAGTACGTAAATTTTAGGTGTGAATTAGAATTCACACCTAAAGTTTACGTACTTCGACAGTGCACATTATCAACCTTTACCTAACTGGGAGTAATTATCAGTAAATATGAACAAGATAATAAGATTGGGGCTACCCAATCTTAGTTGAAAATCTAAACAAATATTGGGTCTATTACGTGACCACAGAATAATTAACAATAAGGTATACTGTTACAGTTATATCAAGAAGAACAAAGATCGCATGTGACGCCTTTCATCACCCACGTGACGTCATTAAATCCAAAGGCCTCCTACATAACAGAAGGTTCCTGTACCGTTTGTGGAAAGTCTACCAAGAAAAAGTGTTTAGGGTGCTATAAATGTTACTACTGCAGTCATAATTGCCAGGTATATAAATCATTATAAATTATAATAGGTTGCCTACAAAGTCGTCGATAGCTTATTTCATAAAAAATTGTAATTTTATAGGCAAAGACCTAATATCTATTTCGTCTAATATCTACCTATAAAACTTTTATGATACAAACTTATCAGTCGTTAAATTGTCTTTCTTCGAGGCTCCCGGAAGAATCAGATTTTTGCAATACTTTTGAGTGAAGGAAAGCTTCGTAATGATGCTATTAATTAGCACATGTCACGTAGGTTTTTCTAATGTTCGCTACATATTAGAACTTATTGTTAAGTACTTGGTGACAGATTATTTACTTGAGGGTAAGTTGAAAATCAGTCGCAAGCACCTAGTGTGTTCCGTTCCAGCAGCCTCATTGTAGAGCCCAAGGATTTGCAACGCATCGATGTGAAACACGGTGCCTCTAATGTTCTATTAAGTCTATCAAAAATATTCAGTCCTTTAATTCGTTTTTTTCTTTTTTGTTTCAGTGTTTGGATTGGAAAAACCACATGGCCGTATGCAAATAAAATCAAATCATTTAAGTAATTCACACGTGCACCTTTAAGCAATCCACCAAAGAAAACGGTGACTTGTGTAACTTTTTACGAATTGTTAAGTATTTAAAATATATCTTTATGTACTACTTGTTAAAGTTATTTTATTTTTTATCATCACATTAAAATTCATATTTCCTACTAACTTAACTAAAGAAAAAGAGTTGGTAATGCTTTCATTGCCAACACTTTTTCTTCCGTAGAATAGATAACTTGAGGTTATCCTTGAACTGACCGTGAAAAAATGTAAAACGGTACCATACTTATTTACCGGTTTCATTCTTTGGTTGTACGTAATAATTATTGATTCAATTAGTTTCTACATAAGTACTTATTTAGCGTACCTATGATTTTTAAATTTTAGTCCTAAAGTTTGTTTTTATTGTTGCCACTCACAAAATTATCTTTAGTTTACTGTGTTTCTGCATATTTACGTTAGGATAATTTACATCAGAGTCCCAAGATACAGGCTTCGTGCTTAGTTTGGGTCTCATAGTTAAGTATAGTTTGAAGGAAATGTATATTCTTGCATTGTGTTGAACAAATTGTAACATAATTTTTTTGTCAATAAAAATTATCTTATCTTACTTTAACGACAACAACAATTTATGTGTAAAAATAGAGAACCTTCGAAAGGTTAAGAGAGAGTCAAGAGTACCGAAGGACAATATTGAAGTTAGCATAACATGAACAATAAATTGCCAAAGAAATTTAAATTGGCTAATATGCCTTAATAGGAAAAGATCTAGAATGTTGTTAGGATAAAATATCTAAACTCCTATAAGGTTTTGATTCAGTTTAGCAGTGAAGAAACTGCCAATAGATCAATTAACTGTAAAATATTTAATGAAAATTGGTTTAAATGTCGAAAAATTAGGAGTCAACCAATCTTATAGGGTGAATAATAATGTTGATTTAAACTTTAACGAAGAAGTTTTAGAAAGCTTAGTTTGTGAAACTTTAATTACGACTTAAACACCGAAATGGTTTCTACGACCTTGAGTGGGAGCATGAGAGTATGTTTTGAGGGAAGTAGTAGTCATAGAACTCATAATCATACAACTCTGGAATAAATTTCAAGAATTCGCAGCCTAAAAAATATTTTGTGTCGTTTTGGGGGCTTCCGATCGATTGCTGCCATTCTCTTTTTGATATCTTTGCAGGATCATGAGATAGATTTCAGGATTCAGATTATCCACTACCCCTCCTTTTTTTGTTTTGGCCCCACACTTTTGTGTTTATAGGATGACAGGTTGTACGTAGGTTGCAACGTATATAACTATAGGCCTTCAGCATGCGTACCGGGCCGTGTCCGGCGCAAGAATGATCCGTAGCACAGACCAAGTAGAGGATACTATGATCCGTAGCTTTTTTTTTTTTTTTTTGAACGAGCTAATGCTGTTGGTCTCTATCGACCTTTACAGCGTCACCGGGCGGGAGGGCGGGCGCTTAGGGCGCCCAGCCGTCAAAAGTGGGAGGCAACTAGCTCAAGGGCACCCCTGGGGTGCGAGCCTCGGCTTGGGCCGTTGCCGGGATAAGAGGATCGAGAAGACTACGTCCACTGGAAGAGTGGACCCTATTGAAAGTCGCGACCGTTCTAGCTAACCTACGGGGGGTACGTCGACCTCGCCGGCGGGGTCGGTGTCTGATTGTGTTACGCTGGTATCCTATACCGGTGCCGAAAGCGGTACCTGAGCCAGAAGGGCTAGACTGGTCCGGTGATCCTAGCGCAGCCGATACTACGGCTGCTATAGGATCATCCGGGTCGCTCAAGACGTGTCTCGGGCGGCGACGACGGGGTGACTATGATCCGTAGCACACCGATCGCTCCCTTTATATAGCCAGATAGGTAGGGGCGCGATGACAGTGGCCGGGCTGCCACTGTAATAAATTTAAATGCTATCACAGGGTAAATTACGGTACTGCCCGCTGCGCATAGAGTTTATAACTGGACGTTGCCGCCGACATGTATTTAGCCAGTGGCAAGTAATTGATAATTTCTCAAGTTAATTAATATTATATTATACAAGGTGGAATTTAATTCGTTCTTTTTCTTTTATGTATGTATTCAGCCCATGCTATAGAATGCTCCCATATAACTAAATAAAAAAGTACTTATGAAATACTTAAATCTAGGTATTACCAAATCACTGCGAATTGAAATTCTAAAGAAATGCCTTGCGACATTGAACAAGGCAGGTGTTTTATTGTCTACGAAACATTCACAAAGCACTCGGCTGGTGCCCGCGCTGTGTGTACCGTTAAATAGACATTTTGGCTGACATGCAGTTATTTAGGACGCCCTGCGGCAAGATGGAGCGATGATATACGCAAGGTAGCTGGCAGTAACTGGAAGAGTAGAGCCGAAGACCGGGCTCAGTGGCGTGCTTTGGGAGAGGCCTATGTCCAGCAGTGGACTATTGTAGGCTGATGATGATGATGATGCAGTTATTTTAGGAGGCACTAAATACTAAAACAAAACTTTTTTTAATTGGACCTTGTACGAATATTCTATAGCATGGTCCGAGTACATACATTTAAGGAAAAGAGTGAATTATATTCCACCGTGTATATGTGTCAAGTCCAGTCACAGGCCAAGTCATCAAGTCTAGTCAAGTAATACTCCTAGTATTGTGGTGGCAACTTTACCAGAAGCTTCTATGGAGTTTTGGAAACAACACGAAAAGAAACGTTTCATCATCATTGCACCACTTTCCCACACTCTTGCCTGTAATCCAGTACTTAACGAATAAAATGCCACCAATTTTATGCACTAACACTGAAAATTACACAAGTTTTGGAAAATAATACAATGCGTTGAAGAGTTCTTTTTCGTTTTTCCGCCAAAACTCCTACCTCTCCTTACTGCTAACGACTCTTATTAACGACACTTTATTATCATGTGTAATCGAGTTTGGTTCAATAAAGACAACTGTTTTTAATTGCGTTTTATTTAAAGCCCGCAGCTTCGCCCGCGGCGTAGCCTATGGGAAAATAATTCAACCACCCATTACACCCTCTCAAGGGTGGAATTTCAATAAATCCTTTTTTAGCGGATACCTACCTCATAACATCTACCTGCATGCCAAATTTCAGCCCGATCCGTCCAGTGGTTTGGGCTGTGCGTTGATAGATCACTATGTCAGTCAGTCACCTTTGAGTTATATTTATAGATATGTAAGGTTATTCAGATTTAGCATTAAATTGATGGATAAAGTGGCAACACTAAGAAAAATGTAAGATGGCGGCGAAGGCGGACATTCGGTGCGAGGCAGAAGAATTGTAAGATACCTGCAACAAGCGGATGGAAAATAAACGTGTGTGCCCTTGAAACAAGAGTTTTACTACAGATATATAGTATTGGAAAGTTTCGTTAACAAATACATCATTTAAGATACTATCACTACTCTCCAATACGTCTGTGAAATCTAGCACTTTCTTCCCATGACATTTGTACATAAATAAACCACACAGTAGGTACTTGCCACATACCGAAGTTCGCTCGTTTTGTACTCTCTTACTATTGAAGTTCCACAACCTACAATATCTGTTCAGAAAGGTCATGGAACCCTGTAGGTGCTCGACCAAACAAATCAAGATACTCCCCTATGTTGCCTTTGTCTATGTGTATGGCTACCCAGTGAGATGAGTATGAATCCAAATTGCTTACTAAGAATGTCCCCGACACGATCTGATAATCTGTTTTCTGCATACACGTTACTGTGAGGGTGAGTGAATTTTTTTAAACATTCCTGGATCTCGTTGGTAAGTCAAAAAACCCTAGTCCTAATATCAACATAGATGAATTCTTCGTAGATAGTTGTCAAGAGGTTAGCTATGTTAGTAAAGCCTTTTTCGTATAGTATTTAAATTCAAATAATTTATGTTCTATGTCCTTTTGATACCTGGCTTTTGTATGTCACTTGAATATAAAACTTTACAGCATATACCAGGTTGTTTTATATTTTATCTTTTATTCTCTAATATTTACATATTATATTATTCTCGCCACTTCCACATTCTCTCACGAGATACGTAACCCTAATAAGCTATCGAAAGACGACCCCGTGGACGACGTTCAAGGAAAGGAAACATTATGGGAACAATGAACAAAAGGCTATAAAAGCCTGAAGCCTATTAGTTCTGATGTTCATTACACTGCAGTTCTTAGTCTGGTTAAGACTTAAACTAAGAAAACTTACACAAATGTGTTATTTATAACGTTTCGTTAATAAAGTATTTTTTAAATCGTTAAGTATCCCAGTATTTTGACTCGTGTTCATATTTTTAATGGGGTCACTCGACTACCTTCTGCAAATTACTATTGCAGGTGATAAATAAAAATATTTCAAAGTTATGTTAAAACTTTAATTTATAATATACCTACTCTTAAAATATCCTGGTTATTATAATGTACAATATACAACAATCCCATCTTAGCTACTATATTCTACGATGATCAATAGTAAAATATCCAAATACAATGCCTTGTCGATTCTGAGCCGTGTGTCATCGAAAAATATTGCTATAAACGCGTATGTTTATCCTCAATTAAGTTATGGCATAATTTTTTGGGGATATTCTGTTAACGTACATTCAACATTCATAATGCAAAGGCATTGTTTGCGAAATATTTTTAATTTAGAAAACAGATTCTCTCTGTAATATATTTAAAGAAAATCGATTCCTCACTCTTACAGGCATATATATTTTAGAAATTTGTACCTTTGTCAAAAATAATACCGATTTTTTCTTTACTATACAGTCTAGTCGTACGGGTAATCTTCGCAATAAACATAAATTTAACATATGTATTCCCCAATCTAATAACACCATGTTTTACAAAAGTTCTTTCGTCTGTGCCGTTAGAATTTATAACCACCTATCTCCACAGTTAAAAAATGGTAACCGATTTAAACATGTACTCAAAGAATGGTTAATCGGTAAGGTTCACTATAATTTGATAGTGAGTAAAATAAGAAAATAAAATTTTTGAAGAACATTCATTTTATACTTAGATATTTTTTAGTCCATTTTTAGCATTTTAATATTGTAATGTTAATAAATACTTACTTGGTTTTATACCCATATAGTTACTGTAAGTGCTGTATACCCAACTATATTATTGTACGTCCGGAATGGATAATACTGTCTGACCAATTTTCTAGCTTAAGACCTTTGCATGTACACAGTTTGATACAATAAAGTAAATTCTGATTCTGATAACGTTTCGGTTCTTATCTATTTTAATTACATTATCAAACTCGGCCTAAACAATACAATTTATAATATGTGAAAGAGAAGATTCAAACCGAACTTCAAATCTTACGCTACCATTCCTTATGCCTCTGTGGTGTGGTGGTTGAGCAGGTCGGCTCATTAGCCGGAGGCGGCGGGTTCGATTCCCGCGGCAGGACCAGTTTGATGAAGATTTGTGCACTGAAAATAAGCACAAATACTTGTTCTGAGTCTGGGTGTTGTGGGACCTTGATAAATGAAAAAATAAATATTTTAACCTAAAATTTACACTATATAAAAATTATTGCCCGAAAATAAAACAACACGTGTGTGCGTTCTTATTTAACAAACAACATAATTTTTAAAAGTTCGACAAACACTCGCCGCTGCACCGCCGCGCCGCGGCCGTTTGTACTAGCTTTATTTGTATAGACATAACATACATGACATAATTTGTATAGACACATAAGTGTGTGTGTGTGTGTGTGTGCGTTCGTGCGTGCGTGCGTGTGTGTGTCTAGACTAATTTTGATAAATCAACGGATATCTCAACTCAGTCAGCCATAATGAATTCGTTCCGAAGCGCGTACGATCTCAAATTTATCATACGTATAGAATCGAACATTTTAACTCTACCTACAACTATAATCACTTCCTATTGATAGCATACTCTCACGATGATGATAAAATCAACAATAATATGTACATATACTACATTTCCTAATGTAAATATACTTATATAACTCGAAGGTGGCTGACTGACTGACTGACATGGTGATCTATCAACGCACAGCCCAAACCACTGGACTGGATTTTTCGAAACTCCACCGAAATGGGTGGTTGAATTATTTTCCCATAGGCCACGCCGCGAGCAAAGCTGCGGGCAGAAGCTCGTTAATTTTATAAAAGATAGGGATTTCCGTTACTGAATGTTACAATGTAAGTTTCTATCTCCATATTATATATATATGTCTCGCCGCAACCGCAGCTGAGCCTCACTATCCGTAGCCGTAGCCGAATCACAGCCGCAGTCGCCGCCCGCGCCGCCTGCCGCTCTAATTTCGCCCGAGCCATCGCTCCACAAACTAGATAGAGATACTATGTATCATCGCTCGCTGTCGTTGTGTGCCAGAACCGGCAATAGTATGCTCGTTGCTCGTGCCATGACGTCAGCATGTACTTAGGTGCGCCAGGATTGGCAATAATATGCTACTTGTGTATATTGCTTTACTTACAAAAGAAAGGTAGCACAGGCTCACATATAGAATTTAGAAATACTACCAAGTCTGTGCCTGGCTATCATTTTATAAGGGAAGGAATTAAGGTACTAGCACAGGGTACTAACTAGTATCGCTAGCTACGTATTAATGATCTATGGTAGTAGTATCCTTTAGGACAGTTACTATACTCTTTGGGTAGTATATATACTAGTCAAAGAGTATGTTACGCTACGCTAAATACTAGTGTTCAGAATTCAAGATCAAAAAGGTAAACAAAGGGGATAACAGCGCAAAAATATAAATTGATATAAAATTGTGCAATCCACAATGTGATGACAAACATTAGTATTAATTATTTTTAGAGCATAATATGATACAATGGAATAAAAACATGACACAAAGGTTTTAGTTTTACATGGTTATTATTTAAAAAGAATTTAAACTAATCGAAAGATTTTTTTGTAGTTTTTTTTTTAGATTGGACACTGCTGGGGCTCATAACATTTCACGCAGTCGCTGCTTTCATTATTCGTTATTCGAAATTCACCTATTAGATAGCTTATATTATAGGCATCTTCGTATGTTGAGAACTTGAAAAGTGCTGCGCATGATATTCAGGGCTGTCTTATAATCAATAGCAAAGTGGTGGCAACTTTACCAGAAGCCTCTATGTAGTTTTGGAAACAACACAAAAAGAAAAGTTTCAGCATCATTATACCACTTTTTCACACTTATGACTGTAATACAGCACTTAATGAATAAAATGCCAACAATTTTATGAACTAACACATAGAAGAATATAACACAAGTTTTGGAAAATAATACAATGTGGCGAGCGACGCGATCTTTTTCGTTTTCCCGCCAAAACTCCTTTGTTTACCTTTTTGACCTCGAATTCTGAACACAGGTATGTAATATATTATTGTGATGTTTTTACGTAATAAATATGTGTATTATTCGTTTGTTTTAGGAAGCAACGGAACGAGCATTTCAAGATGTTTCTGCAAATGATTTATGCAACGATGTTACTTAAATAGAAAATGAGTATTACGAAAGACGCATTACGTCGTACGATGACAGCGATTGCCTTCAAAACGATAGTAGCAGTGATGAATCAGAAACATCTAATCTGAAACTAATATTGCGGCAGGCTCAAATCAAGAAATGGATGCAGACTTTATTTTAGACAGTATTTAGATGAAGATTTAAATATAAAATACTAGCAAACCCGGTGAACTCCGTTTCGCCACCAGATGGCTTCGTTTTATGTAACAGTAGCTGTCAAACAATGTATCACGCACCGGCGCCATCTACTTAAAATGTTGGTTGTCCTGAATTTTTCCTGAATTTTCTTTGCTATAAACCTCACGGAGCCCTTTCCAACGAATGCAAAACCGTGGAAATCGGTTCGTGCGTTCTGGAGTTATAGCGTCAGGAAGGAAAACCTGACTTATTTTTATATAGTAGATAAAAACCAATCTGTTTTTAGTCACTACGACCATGCGCTAGTTATGGTACACTACAGATATACGTATATACCATTTATACGAATGAAGCTTTTGGGTTTATTCTTGTTAATGACCAAAACGTATTTTGTTGAACAATTAAAAAAATCTTATTCGTACTCACTATTATTATATAAGTATCAAAATCACGCTGTCGTAGTATCGGGGTTGCTAGCGTTTAGACTCATTAGCGATAGTGGCGCCCCTATTAATTTATACTCTATTTTGCCAAGATCTGCTGTGAAGTAATAGTATTCTGTGAGTATCTGTCCACAAATTATAATACCTGATAAGTATCCTCTACTTGGTCTGTGACCTGATATACCTAGTCTCATAGTCTGTGATCTGTGAAGGAAAGCATAATATTATTGAAATACTATTTTAATTTTTGATAAAATTGTGATAAAAAGCAGCGGCACATGTAAATAACACAATGACAAAATATAACGCACTGGCTGGACTGGTGAACGATCATTAATTATTACCGTCAGTAACGAATAACGATGTGTCGTAATGTGATATCCTATTGCATTCGACACCGTTGCGCGTAAAAATGTTATTTCACCTGCACGATTGTATCTCATATTTTCGTAACCAAAGTGGGACTTGTATAATGTGGTATGCAGCTTTGGTGAGGTTCATACGGCGAAGGCTGGTTCTCGGAATTATATTCGCATCGTCACTGACCTATTGTATCGTCAGTTTCTTGAGAGAGGTTAGCTATTTTAAGTTCGAAACTATTTGTAATCTTTCCTAAGTAATCCATAGTCCATTCAAATCTGCCAAAATTGGTGATATTGATATTTTATTGGCGGCCAAAACTAACTCAATCTCAAGTGGTTAGGAAAAAAAATTGGGACCAGGCAGGCTGCATTTCGTACCAAAAGTGCGGACTGTTGCTAAGAAGCTACAAGTGAATGACTAGGCCTGATTGGCCTGGTCCATTATCGTTAAGTATGTCAGAATATATAATATTATGTGTTCAAAAGAGAGGAGACATAGTTCAATTTAATTTTGGGCTTATAGTGCTTTGCATTTTAGCACAGCATAGAATCATTATGGTAGAGTAAAATCTTGGATAGTTAAGGTACTTTACTTTCCATCCGCAAGTGAGTGAAATCAGTTCACATAATCTATTAATATTACATGTTTTACAATTTCAGGGTAACCATAGGCATATGGTCTATCAGGATATAAACATAGAGTCCAAACCATTTGTTTGGCGAACACTACAAGAACACAATGATACATATGACAATGTGGTGTGTAGAAACTCAGTTCAAGGAAAACATTTGCTGGTAGATGACCGAGGTAAGTTAAAAATATTAACAAAACTCTTAATTAAACCTCCACTGATCAGTGTCCATGGTTTATTTTCTCTATCCATACAACATTGGCCAATCTGTGTCAACCCTGTAGAAGCCATAATAAGTTGGAGTAGAACTCATAGTTGAATAAAGTAAAATGATGGGATCAGACATTTAAGGTTTAAAATTTTGCAATTTTCTTTACATACTATTCTATTCTATTCTACATATGGTACATTCTGATCTTTTGGTATGCCAAAAGATATATACCCAAAGGTTTTGACGATGCAATATTATTTTGACTTAATTGTGTTGTTATATCTTGTCAAACACAGATGATGACTGTTGACATAACCATAGTGAGTGGAGTTTGGGATATTCTTTAAAATAAGCCACTGTTTTATCACTAACTGTTTCAATAATGTAGTTATAAAATGCATATTCTTTGTTAGTGGAAAACATGTCTAATTATAATAAAACAAATTTAGTTTCTTGAGGTTCTTAACAAAAGGAGACTCTTTTCAATTCAACTGTATGTTTTATGTATGTATACTTTATGATTTTAATATATTTTTTGTATTGCATAGTATAGATAGAGCATACCTACAGGGTGGTTCCATATAAACTGCTTCAAATATTTTGGCATACCTAGTGTCTACAATCTTGTTTTTGGGTGACCACTATTTTGAAGAATAAACAAGTGGACAGAGTTTTGAGAGTTCATGTCATTTCATAACATAAAAAAAAGAGTATGATATGGCTTCATACTAAAATATTCAAACCTCTTCCTGGGGTTCTGATGATGGACAAAACATGGAAACTCTCCAATTGACAGCTAACTCATGTAATTTAAATATTATATTGTAGATCATTAGGAAATAGCCCTTTATGAACCGATCAGTGATCGGTCAACCTGACCATGGTCTTTAAAGATACCATATTATACTTCTCATTGTGATAGTGATATTAGGGTGAGAATTGTATAGACCCATGACACCCTTTTGTAAAAGTATATTATTAACTTTCTTTTATTACACATACACAATGTCCATGTACACTTTACATTTTATAGTTATACTTTCCTCACATTTCTTTACCTCACATCTTTTGATTCCAGGTTATGTGTGTCAAAGAATGGATAAACTGAAGAATGGATGCTGCGACACAGATGCAGATTTAACAGAGAGATATAGCTGTGAAACATGTTCTAAAAACAACTGTTGCACATCTTACGAATATTGTGTGTCATGTTGCTTGGACCCAAGTAAGGTAAGCCTATAGCAAAATATTCATATAGTACAAAAATATATGAAAAGAGCTTATAAAAAGCTACTACATATTATCCCGACAACTAGATATGTACTTGAAATTTTGGGGTACCACCTGCTACTGAAAAATTCATTCTATTCATAAATTTCTTAATGTCAGCTCTCTGCTGAGGTATTCTAATATAATTTCACTTTTCTCTTCATTGTATATTAGTTTCTGAAATTTAAAAAAAAAATTGTCTTCCGCAGAGAGGTATGCTTGAGCTGGTGCTGTCCAAGTTGTCAACAGAAAAACAAGTGCTGTTCAGATCTCTAAGTGATGATTATGAGCTGTGTCTCACTAAGTGTAGAACAAGCTCCCAAAGTGTACTCCATGAGAATTCCTACAGGAATCCAACTTTAAAACATTGCTTTGGTGATGAACCACCGGGCACAAGGAGCCCTGACTAACAAAGGATTTTAGTTTAGTTTTTTTAATTTTATATGTTTTCTATTAATAGTATTACTGTTAACGGAGTTCTTTGATATGCATTATGTTTTGCTAAAACTATGAGCGAATTGAGGTAGATTTGCAGGTATTAAGCCTGCATCAAATTTCTTCCTTGTTGAGGTGATGAAGGATAGGCATGGCCTTACATTTAAGGCACACCGTCTTAAGTGTAATTAAGCCTAAAGGCAACTGGGATAGGTGGCTTATTCTATTTATTTTGGGTAAACTGTTCAATTCTTTAAAATGGATCTATGAGTTTTCTCCAGTCTTTTTACTCGTCTTTAAATTGTGAAAACTTATATACATATATCAAAAGTAACATAACTTACATATATTAAGTCAGCTAAAAAAGTATAGGTATTGGATTTAAGCAAGATTATAATTATTAAAATGAATCATTTGCAGAATTATCTGCTGGTTTGGAATTACTTTTTTCAGTTATGGTAAATAGGAAAATTTATGAAAGAGCTTTGGGTTTTTATATACATACAATATGTGGATGTAAAAGGCATTTATCTCAAACATTTTTAAACATACCTGGTATTGTGTGTATGCATTAGAAAATGACAGTTGCAGGCTAAAAAATGTTGTGATATTATTATTAAATATTTTACATCGTCATTAAACCAATTTTTATATATCACCCAGAAATAATTATATTAATTACACAACAACTATCATTTACTCAGCCTCTGTGGTCTGTGGTTAGTGGTGGGTCGTTGACGCCTTTACAGTCGACGCAACGAGACCGTTTATCGTCAACCATAGACTAGTTGATAAAACAGTTCAATATTCGACTAGTTTATGTCGTAGACGCTTAGACAGGACGTCTAAGCGTCTACGACGGTTTATGCGACGGACGAGCGAACCAATAGATATGCCGTTCATGCGTAAACATGTTTATCAGAGAACTATAAACTAGTCTATTCGTTCACGGCAGAGAAACAGTTGAAAAAAACTGTTCGTTTATTCAACGACCACTACTAGTCTGTGGAGCAGATCGGCTCATAACCACGAAGCGGTGGCATTATGTCTGCGCGTTAGTTTCTTATTTATCCGCAACTAGAGCGCCACCGCCACGTTATCTTATTATATTATAAAGGGCGTAAGGGCGTGGGTAAAAAAAAACGTGTGTGCTTTAGACCACATGACTGAAGTAAAACTTCTTTAGTTTAACTCCATCTATCCGCAGGTATAACTTAGTTTTTGCTTTGTTTAAAGTTAATGTCGCAATCTTGACAATTGTACATTATCATTTTACCGGACATACTAACATAATAATGCAAAATCGGCTAGTTTCAGTTTCTTAGAGCGTTGTCTCTGTCACACGGAGTAAAAAACGTCATACTGTGTGATAGAGACGACTCTATGAAGCCTGTCCTATCCTACTTAGCTCGATGTGCAGTATTTACCCCCGGTACCTATACCTCTACATACATATACGTACATTAATTGATAATCTTGAATCGAATCTTAGTGGCTTCTGCGGTAATTTCACCGCAATTTCAGCAATGTCATGTGATAAACCATCAATCAAAGGAGATTGTTCGGTAATTAAAAAATAATGATTTGGTCAGTAAAAATGAGTATTATGATGATTTTTGCACTGAAACTAATCTTTAAATTCTTTTGTCAATATTGTTCTATATCTAAAACATAACACCAAACGATCACATACATCCTAGACCTTAACTAAGATTACAGTAACTAAGGACCATGGTCCCACCACACCCGAACTCAACAAATATTTGCCGCTTTTTCCTGTACACAAATGCTTGTCCTGTCGCGGGAATCGAACCCATTGCCTTCGGGCTATGAGCCGACCTGCTACACCACCACACCACTGCAGGCTGTCAAAAATCTAGGTAAATTATTTTAATTTATAATACGTACTAGGGATGCGGCGAATATTCGGTTATTATTTACACCATAGTTTTTTCTTGTTCGGCGTTCGGCCGAATAATACATTAAAATGCCGAATAACAACCGAACATTTTAATCTAAAATTTGAATCTTTAATTTACGTTTTTATACTTACAAAACGATCTTTTATAGGAACTCATTTTACGTTGTTCTGATAATTCAGAATTTTTTATCGTTTTCTCTAAATAAAAAAACATAACACTAGTGATCAACAGAACACTATGGTTTTTTTTTTTAACGGTCCGATCCTGCCGTAGCTATGCGTCGTAGGGTAGAATGCTTTCTGATGTCTAATCTAAAATGTTTAATTAGGAAAATACATTCAAAAATTAACATGATTGCGTGTCATCAAAGTGTTAGGTACTTATTTTTATGATATCTTTTATAATCATTTGGATTAAAATCTTTTTTGTGCTTATTAGCAATTTCATAGAAGATGTTGATATTAGGTCTTTACCTATGAAATTGCCGTTTTGTTTGAAAAAAGTTAAAGTATTTTTTTTTTCGAACTTATTTATTTCTTTTATTCAAAGTAATCACCCCTGCAATCAATGCATCTTTGCCAACGCTGTGGCAGTTTATGGATGCCCTTCTTGAAAAAATCAGCAGGACGGGAGACAACAAACTCTTCAAAGGCGTTTTGTACTGCCTCTCGGGAATTGAATTTTTTTCCCGCTAAAAAGTTGTCCAAATTTTGGAAAAAGTAATAGTCGGTAGGCGCAAGATCTGGTGAGTATGGCGGATGAGAGAGAGCTTCCAAACCCAACTCATGCAGCTTAGAGACGGTCTGTTGTGCAGTATGGGGTCGCGCGTTGTCGTGAAGTAGCAGTGGAGACGACCGATTGACCAAAGCTGGTTGCAGACGTGCGAGTTTCGCCATCATTGTGGTCAGTTCTTCAATGTACACATCTGCAGTAATGCTCTCGCCGTTTTGTAAAAAGCTATGATGAATCACACCAGCACTAGACCACCAAACTGTGACCATCACCTTTCTAGGGGTCATTTTTCGTTTTGCACATTGCTTTGGTACCGAACCAGGATCTAACCAACTTGCTGAGCGCTTTCGATTGTCAAAAAGAATCCATTTTTCTTCGTACGTAACAATTCGGTTCAAAATTCCTTCATTTCTGTGCCTGTTAAGCAGCGCAAGGCAAGTCTCGACGCGTACGTTGCGCTGGCGATCGTTAAGTTCGTGGGGCACCCATCTATCAAGCTTTTTTATCTTGCCAATCTGTCGCAAATGGACCAATATTGTTTTGATGCTAACATCAAAAGCTGCTGCCAGCTCAGCTGTAGATTGAAATTCATCAGCTTCCACAATCGCCTTTAATTCATCATTCTTGACCAAAGTTTCCGGACGACCAGGAGGTTCATTTTTCAAGTCAAAATTCCCAGAACGGAACCGAGCAAACCAATAACGGGTTGTACGTTCGTTTGTACAGTTCTTTCCGTAAACGTCGTTGATGTTACGTGTCGTTTGTGCCGCGTTGGTGCCACGACGGAACTCATATTCCATAATTACACGAAATTTCAAAGTATCCATTATGAGGAAAAATGTTGAAATGTAATGAAAATACAACGCTAATCAATAAACAAAAGACTTGTATTGTAAATAGAATATCATATATTTAAAACAAAATTAATTTGAATTTAGAATTCATAGCCAATCAAAACTTTTTTTTGTTTGAAAAAGTCTGTACTGCAATACGGCAATTTCATAGGTAAAGACCTATTATAAATTTTTACGTCGAAAATTCTTGTAATTGTAGTGGAGCTTTCGTTGACAATTTTTTGCGACTGAATGTAGGATCAAGTTCGGGTAAAATTAACTGCATAGTTCGGCAAAATATTCGGTTCGGTAAGCGTTGAACCGAATAATATTCGTTATTCAGTCTGGTTCAAAGATCAATATTCGGTGCATCCCTAATACATACCTAATAGTATTTATACAGTAAACATCGAAACGTGTCGTAAATTCTTGTTTTATAAATAACTCCAATAAGCATCACAATATTACGTAAATATCAATTAATTTATAATTATTTGATTAATATAATGTTGTAAGTCTGACGACTAAATAAGTCTAATAATTGAACTTGCTTTTCCCAAGAAAATGTATAAAATAAGCATTAGTTCTGCTTATGTTAATTATGTTTAGGGCGATTAGTAAATAGTCGGATACCTATGCAATGTTCTCATTCTAAGGTTGTTTTATTAATTTTTCATACGAGTTTTACCAATGGCCCTATGAGTTATATTTATAGGTACGTAATAAAGTTTATTTGTACTACGTAAAGTTGAAAGCAGGTTGGGTAAGTTGGTCACCATAAAGAAGTCGATTGCTGTAGAAAATGACCAAAATGTTGATGAGCCTTTAAGACTGAAAAGTAACGCATTAGTATAATTACTTATGTTAAAATGTCTTTAAACCTTAATTTATGTAAATGCAATAAATGACAACGCTTCCATCCAAAGTCTGTCTCACCACTTTTCACGAGACCACGAAACTTTGATTGCAATGCAACAGGAGAAATTTTCATGCTAACTATGCACATAAACTGCGTATTTAAACTGTCAAATCCATACAAATTAGTGTTTCTATTGGTTGCGTTCGTGTTACGTGATCGCACAGCAGAGTTACGATAATAGCATGAGCTATAAAATAGACATCATCTATTCTCTTGAGAAATAGTTTCGCCAATGAAAACTCAATAAAAATTTTATGACGTGATCCACGTGATCGTTCATTGGTCAAACGTTTTGTCGAGCTAACCGTGCTGCATATTTAAACCATAGAAATATGCATATCATAAGGTCGTATTATAGAGTAATAACAGTTGTGGAAAAACATTTGTCAATATAAAATTCTCTCTTAGACTGGCACTTGAACTGGGATCTGGCATCAGCCATTTGGCGAGTAAATCACCAACCTTCGCTTTGCTGACTTCGAACATTTAGAGGAGAAGTTGGCCATTTGTCGCTACTTGGCCATACACGTTATATAAAACTGATACTGGCGGATTGTAACGTTGTTATCTCCTTTGGTAAATTATCTAACGTCTGTATTACAGAACGATGCTCAGTCATCGATCGGTGCTCAAGCAGAGATTTCATTCATAAAGTGATCAATTAGTGAATGAAATCTCTGCTTAAGCACTAATCGATGACTGAGCATCGTTCTGTAATACGGACCTAAGTTTACCGATGTAATAGCGGATATCTGGCGGAGCCGCCCGAGGATTATATTTAGAAGTCTTCAGACTTTGTGATGATGATGATGATGATGATCATAGAATTATCTAGATAACAAAATATTATGGGTATAAATGAGTTTGTGTTTTAGACAACTAAATATTATTTCAAGTTTTTAATTTAGTATTTTTTATAATTTATGTAGTATCGGTAATTTAAATTCATAATATTTTCACTGCACATACACCTAAGTATAGACCAATTAAAAACTAATGTTTGAAGTTAATAATAAGTTAAATAGGTAGTTC
Source organism: Ennomos fuscantarius (assembly GCA_905220475.3). NCBI lineage: Eukaryota > Metazoa > Arthropoda > Insecta > Lepidoptera > Geometridae > Ennomos > Ennomos fuscantarius. The sequence continues at coordinate 6,391,300 of HG992037.1, read as the reverse complement.
GATATTTAATTTAATATGATATGACTCGTTGACACAGCTGCAATAAATATGTATATTTTTCAATTATTTCTGTGTTTACATTTACATATAAAAATTTTATATTACGTATCATATTTGAAATACCTTTAATATCCTTACACATACGTTTAAAATTTTGAAAGGTATACAATTAGGTACGTTATGAAATATTTTTGTAAGGAAGATGCCCGTGCGACTTTCAAGGTGACGCATCAAAGTCAAAGTCAAAGTCAAAAGATTTATTGCAAATAGGCTAATTTTAGCACTTTTACAAGTCAAAATTATACTAGGTACTTAAAATTAAGTTATTTCACTAAGCATATAAAATTACAAAGTGCTTATTGTCAAATAATATAGCAAGCCCATTACAATATATGAGTTTGAAAAAAAAAAGCAGTTCTCTTTCTCACTACTGGTGCAAGCAATCCGGCACAATGAGGTTGAAAACTTTGATCCGAAGCTTCGATTACAACTGTAAAGAAGAAGCTACAAGAAACTTTACAGTGATGTATTTTTTTATGTCTTCTTTCTACTGTCTTTTACAATGTATATAATTCATTACAGTTGAGATAATGAATATGTTACAAAAATAACCACCACGTCACACCGGTGCAAGAAAAATACCGTGATTATCTTATTATAAACATTACAAATAGAAACTGAATTTATAGATAGGAATAGGCAAAGTACCTAAGATTTCATACCGTTAAGCTTGGGATATTCAGGCCAAGCTTTTTTGTCCGACACATAATCATTTATTGTGTAATAGGCTTTTTTCATTAAGTTTGACTTTATGAATAATTTAAATTTACGCATTGACAATTGTTCGATACCGTCGGGCAACTTGTTATAAAAGCGTATACAGTTTCCCATAAATGAACCATTAACTTTCTGCAGTCTGAATCTTGGAACTTTCAATTTATTTTTGTTCCTAGTATTAAAGTTATGAATGTCGCAATATCTGGGAAAAGAGCTAATGTTTTTGCGAGTGTACATCAAATTGTCGTAAATGTATTGACAAGCCACTGTAAGAATATTTATCTCCTTAAATCGTTCCCTGAGAGAGTCGCGGGATTTCATGTCATAAATGGAACGAATTGCTCTTTTCTGTAAGACAAAAATTGATTGTATGTCCGCGGCTTTACCCCACAGTAAGATGCCGTATGACATAATACTGTGGAAGTAACTAAAGTATACTAATCTTGCAGTGGCTTCATCAGTAAACTGTCTGATTTTACGCACAGCATATGCAGCAGAGCTCAATCTACCAGCAATGTTTGATATGTGAGGACCCCACTGTAATTTAGAGTCTATAGTTATGCCAAGGAACGTGACAGATTGTACCAAATCTAATGGCTCACCATTCAGTAATAAATTTGTAGGAAACCCCCTAACATTAGGTAACGAAAACTTAATACATTTAGTTTTCTTACTATTTAACAGTAGATTGTTTTTAGTAAACCAGTTCAAAACCAGTGAAATTGCCTTGTTAACGTCGTCAAAATCATTAATAGATCGGTCAACCTTAAATCATCCAGGTTCAAATCCCGCTCGGCAAATTTTCAAGTAAAGTGCGGACTTTGTACTCGCTCTTAAAACAGTGATGGAAAACATCGTAAGAAAACTCGTATGTTCAAGAATCACAAAGTTGGAGAACATTAAAATGTGTCACCCACTTCCACTTGACCAGCCTACAGTCTCCATGTGAGAGAAGGTCCTAAGATAAATTAATTATCCTAAGTTCTTAGATCGCTGGTTTAAGCAGTGGAAACGTATAAGGCTGATGACCTTAACAATGCGTATTTAAATACGCATATCATAGGTAATACATCCTATAAGTAAGTATACATAAGGTGCGGTACGCAGTGTACAGGCAGGTAATTTGTAGGTACCTATATAAAATACCTATATTGCTTACTCGGAATGGAAACTATCCAAATAATAATTCCTTTAAACATTTTGTAACACGTAGCAATGTTTTAATCCCATAATTATATCAGATAAATGAAACGCAAACTCAGTCTGCAAGAAGGTAATTGGTGAAGTGTTAGGAGCTAGAACACGCGGCCTCGCGGTCCATGCCTAGTCTATACTGTTCCTCAGTCGTATCTGTACCGTGCTAGTGGTTGGACGACTGTTGCAATGGCAATGTGAGTATTCTAATGTGGTTACGTTTACGATAGAGCGCTCGATGCTGATTTGAAAGTAGGTACGATTGAGCAATAAATCAGGTTAAGCTTAGGTGGCGGTGTTTTGTTATCGATTATTATTATGCTCAATATCTTGCTCATATAAAAATTTAATAACTTAAAAAAGCAAAACTGAACTAGAAACAATAATAAGGCTAGAAGTTACTACACATTTCAAATGTCGCCTTTTATTTTATACTTTATTACTTAGGTGCAGTACTTATTAAAATAGATAATATTTTACACTTGTGGTTTAAGAGCCTTCCTTATAAACGTTAGTTAAATTCAATCGATTCTTAAAAGGCCTTCCTCGTTTTCACGAGTGAAAACGAGGAAGGCCTTTTAAGAATCGAAAAACATTCACGTTAGCAAGAAGTTGGCAGGACATTTTAGGCTTTGATTATATCTAATTAATATTTACTTATAGGTAGAACAGGTCGTTATTTCTTAAAAATGTTACACCTCGGTACTAATAAGAGAACTACATACAGGTTTGGAAAAAAATGTTAAAAATAAAAAGTAAATTGATACTCACCACTATTTTAAGAGGCGTTATAAATAAAATCCTGTTTGTGTTTGTGTGATCAAGACGAAAAAGGTACCTTTAGTTAGATTTGAAGGTGTAGTCAATTCTCGATATACCTATCTCTGCGAAAAACCGGTATAGATATGTAAATTAGATTTACCTACCTATTAAAAAATATTGTGTTATAGATGGTAATATCTTATGCTGGTTTTCACGAAAAAATATTGTCAATGTTCAAATACAACTAAAGGCACTTGAGCCTTTATTTATGAACGTCTCATTAAATGTCATGAACGGACCAAAAAACGAGTTTGGAGTTTCGCACTATATTTGGATTATTCCGAACGAGCCCTACTCAGCTGGCCAAACTTGTGGCGGTTGCAATTAATTCTTACTTATTGTGGCAACCAAGACACATTTTCCACAAAATAATTTTGAGTTTCATGAGATGCGTAGTGAAATGACACGGGAGAACACTGCAAGCTATTTTGCCACTACGGAGCCCTAAAAATGAAATGCTGTTCTTTGGACGGGTAGATCGATTCGGCTATTTATTTTAGAAAGATTATAATTAGAGTTACTTTTTGGAAAGAAAAAATTGGAAAAGCCATCGGTATAATTTTTAAATTCGGAATAAGCAGCCTTTTTTTCTATGGGACATTTCGACAGGACAACGTTTAGATCATTTACAGCTAAATAAGCAATAGGAGAATATCTATGGGGTCAGCTAGTTTCTTATAAAATAAGGAAATAAATGTAGGTGCGTACCTAAGAAATAATACAGAATTAGGTAAGAGATCAAAGATTTTTTTGTTAACGGGCTAATGCTGTTAGTTTCCGCTATACCGAATTGTCTGAGCAAGCAAGCGAAGGATTCTAGGATTCAAATATTGAATCCTGAGCGTAGCGAGGGTTTGAAAGGTACGAGACGCAGAATAACTTTGCTGGCGAGTGAAACACAACTTTTCACCTCACTACAGCGAGAAATATGCAAGAATTAGCTTAAATAATATATTGATTTAATTATGGGTGGCCGTAACGCTTAACATCGGGCGAACGACTAGTTCGTGACGTCGTTCATTATACAGTCGTCATGCTGAACAGTGCGATTATTCAAAAATGAAGTTGACGCACTGATATGAAATAATAAGATTCGAAATGCTTCGGCAACTTAGTAAACCGTAAAATATTAAATTTCCCGTAAAGTTAAATTGAGGTTACCTACCATGGTTAGATACACTCTCTTTCAATAGGTCCAGTACCACAGACTAGAGTTAAAATGTGAACCTATATTTAGACTTTTTAATATAGATATATCTAATCATCTTACCTTTCTAATCGAGGTACCTTTTGGACTAGACTTGATGACTTGGACTGTGACTTGACACATATCCACCGATTACTGAATTTCGAAACAATTTATATTGTATTAAAACAGATTGTACTCTGACACGAAATTAGTACAAGATACATAGAGGTACATTTAACTATAGTTACCCACTGAGTTCTTAGGGTAGTTTAGACTATACACGTAGGTACGGCGCGTGTCTAATTGTAAAATTAGCTACAATTAGGTTAAAAATACCTAAGATTTCTCAAACCCTCTTTCATTATTAGCATAATATTTATTCAATAATTTTACGAGTCCGAGTCCAAAGTAAGTTATCCTAATGGGATAGATATACATTGTATAAGTACAGAAGTGTAAAAATAAAAATGTAGGTATATTTCCGGTTAGTTCTCACTTTGGAAATAATATTAGGTCTTTACCTATGAAATTGCCGTTTTGTTTGAAAAAAGTTAAAGTATTTTTTTTTCGGACTTATTTATTTCTTTTATTCAAAGTAATCACCCCTGCAATCAATGCATCTTTGCCAACGCTGTGGCAGTTTATGGATGCCCTTCTTGAAAAAATCAGCAGGACGGGAGACAACAAACTCTTCAAAGGCGTTTTGTACTGCCTCTCGGGAATTGAATTTTTTTCCCGCTAAAAAGTTGTCCAAATTTTGGAAAAAGTAATAGTCGGTAGGCGCAAGATCTGGTGAGTATGGCGGATGAGAGAGAGCTTCCAAACCCAACTCATGCAGCTTAGAGACGGTCTGTTGTGCAGTATGGGGTCGCGCGTTGTCGTGAAGTAGCAGTGGAGACGACCGATTGACCAAAGCTGGTTGCAGACGTGCGAGTTTCGCCATCATTGTGGTCAGTTCTTCAATGTACACATCTGCAGTAATGCTCTCGCCGTTTTGTAAAAAGCTATGATGAATCACACCAGCACTAGACCACCAAACTGTGACCATCACCTTTCTAGGGGTCATTTTTCGTTTTGCACATTGCTTTGGTACCGAACCAGGATCTAACCAACTTGCTGAGCGCTTTCGATTGTCAAAAAGAATCCATTTTTCGTCGCACGTAACAATTCGGTTCAAAATTCCTTCATTTCTGTGCCTGTTAAGCAGCGCAAGGAAAGTCTCGACGCGTACGTTGCGCTGGCGATCGTTAAGTTCGTGGGGCACCCATCTATCAAGCTTTTTTATCTTGCCAATCTGTCGCAAATGGACCAATATTGTTTTGATGCTAACATCAAAAGCTGCTGCCAGCTCAGCTGTAGATTGAGATTCATCAGCTTCCACAATCGCCTTTAATTCATCATTGTTGACCAAAGTTTCCGGATGACCATGAGGTTCATTTTTCAAGTCAAAATTCCCAGAACGGAACCGAGCAAACCAATAACGGGTTGTACGTTCGTTTGTACAGTTCTCTCCGTAAACGTCGTTGATGTTACGTGTCGTTTGTGCCGCGTTGGTGCCACGACGGAACTCATATTCCATAATTACACGAAATTTCAAAGTATCCATTATGAGGAAAAATGTTGAAATGTAATGTAAATATAACGCTAATCAATAAACAAAAGACTTATATTGTAAATAGAATGTCATATTTTTAAAACAAAATTAATTTGAATTTAGAATTCATAGCCAATCAAAACTTTTTTTTGTTTGAAAAAGTCTGTACTGCAATACGGCAATTTCATAGGTAAAGACCTATTATTATGCTTTTAATGAATGAGTGTTTGAAAACGACCGACGCGTGTCTAATTGTAAAATTAGAGACACGTCGTTTATTCTTAGTCTAAATTAGTCCAAGAATGAATTGAGTAATTATAGTTATTAATATACTAAGTAACAACACTTATCTATGATAGAGCCGAGATTATATATTAGGTACCTACATTGAAACCTACAATACCTAGCTACCTATATGCATACAATATACATGCCTACCATAAAACTTTGTCAACCATAAACCAGTTTTACGAAACAATGCGACTTAAAATATTGCAGTACACAACTCACAAAAACACACGAACGAACACACACACACGCACCCAAACACACATTGCGCGCTTGTGTGTGTGTTTGAGTTGTGTAATGTTAGATTTTTACATAATTGGTTAATTATATCAAGAGGTTTGGAAATCTAATGTACCTACTTATGTAACTTTACGCTGCAGCAAGGGAAACTTTAACATTAGGTATACAAGATTATAATATACGTGTCTGCGTATGCCTATGTTACTTATATACCTACCTATGGCAGCCTTGACAGCCTGTGTTATGGTGGTTGAGCAGGTCGGCTCATAACATAGTAAGGTAGTGTCGCCGAAGATGGCCCGGCTCCTAGGATAGCCCACTTTAAAAAAAATACAGTTATGATTAAACGAAACATTTTAAATTTCGCGGGTTTATGCTACTAGTACCATAGACAATAATGCAAGTGTGTTTTAATTATTATTATTACAACTTCCATTATGTTTTTTGTATACTTTATTTATCTGCAAGATTTCACGAGGTTTTGAAATTAAGTGGGCCTTCATTGGCTCCTGTACCTTATATGTAGTACGTAAGTATATACTGTGATGGAATCTCCACAGTACACAAAAATGCCACCTCAGGGGGGGCACGTAACCCTATGCCCCCCTTAAATCTGCCCTTGCTACGATTCCCTGTGCTTAGGGACCTAGGAACTACGAGTACAATGGTTCCACAACACCCAGACTCAGAACAAGTAATTGCGTTTTTTTTTCTGTGCACAAATAATTGTGCTGCCACGGGAATCGAACCCGAAGTAAGAGTACAGAGTCAATGTATATATAGGCAGCCTCATTGGAGGACCAGTTTCAAGGCATAGCTTAACGTCGCTGCGCCGTAACCTTCAGCCTTCATGATCTAGGTGAAATGCAGTCAAAAGCTACCTAGGATAGGTTATAGGTCTGATAGGAATACTTGTTTAAATCGTAAGTATAGCTGTACTGGCATACCTCCCTATCAATTTATCAGAAGAAACAACGCTATCTAAATTGTAGGTTGTATAATAATTAAATATATCTTCATTCTTAAACTGTGGGATTAGTAATATTATTTTCGTGTACCTACTGTGATGTGCTACGTATTTGCTTTGTAAATGTAGTTTAATTGTTCATCTTCTAACTTCTGGTTTTCTATATGTTATAGAAGTAACAGAATCTCCAACCGCAATATATTGTATGTTTGACAGCCTCTGTGGTGTGGTGGTTGAGCAGGTCGGCTCATAACCCGGAGGCGGTGGGTTCGATTCCCGCGACATGACAATTATTTGTGCTCAGGAAAAAAAGCGCAAATAGGTACTTGTTCTTGGGTCTCTAGTCTAGACACAGGGAATTCTAGTTAGGGTCCAGGATGTATGTATGTGATCGTTGGGCGTTAAAAGTATTATTATTATTATTACTGTAGAGTAAGTAGGTGTATGTATATACCTATGTAATAGATACATGGGATGAAGATTAACTATCTTCTATCTAAATATATATAACTCAAAGGTGACTGACTCATTGACTGACTGACATAGTGATCTATCAACGCACAGCCCAAACCATTGGACGGATCGGGCTGAAATTTTGCATGCAGGTAGATGTTATGACGTAGGCATCTGCTAAGAAAGATTTTTCGAAATTCACCCTTAAAGGGGGTGAAATGGGTGGTTGAATTATTTTCCCATAGGCCACGCCGCAGGCGAAGCTGCGGGCAGAAGCTCGTTATTACATATACATATTTATAATTTACTTCAACCTAGGTACTTATTATTTCCTATAATAGTTTATGTTACTAGGTGGTAGAACTTTTCTGCAAAGTTCATCTAGGTAGGTAGGTACCACCACTTTGCCAGTTATCTGCCGCCGAAAAGTAGTACTTACGCAAACACAACTGTGTTCTGGTATGAAAAATGTATCTAGCTAGTGAAATTACTGGGTATTGCGACTTTGTGATCTGAACTCAGACTAGTACTGGACTGTGCTTATGGCTCAAAATGACATGCGGAATACAGTGTCACGCGAAAATTTACATTACAGTCACAGAATTCACCCTATTTACATAGGTCTTAGAGTAGAGTTCAGAGTGACACTACAACTGTTATGGGCGGCCGTGTCTCTTAACATAAGGTAAACGTCATTCATTAACAAAAAAATCTTTTGGTCTTACCTATCTATTACGCATCTAATAAGATTTTTTGAACGAGCTAAACTTTTTGGCTCTACCGTTTTTTACAAGGACACTACTCTGCGTAATAATAAATCGTGAAATAATATCGCCAAAATGTGTTTCCCATTGTCTAATTAGTTTAATTTAGACAGCTATCTCAGCTATAGTCCAGCATATTCAATTCACTGGCAATGCGTATTTAAGGTCAATAAGTCACAGCCTTGTTCTGTAATTTGTCGTAACACCGACATACATTTCGTATTATTTAATCGCAAAAGATTGATTGTATATTAAATTTCTTGGGTATTATCGCAATAGAGTGAATAGAGTGTAGTGTATTCAAAAATGGGGTATGTAGGTAGTACGTCTACTATAGGTAGTACGTCTACTATAGGTAGTACGTCTACTATAGGTAGTACGTCTACTATAGGTAGTACGTCTACTATAGGTAGTACGTCTACTATAGGTACCTACCTACATATCTATACTTATTAGTTTTTTAGATAATATATTCACAGAATTCGCCCTATTACAATATATTATTATTTCAGCTCAGATTTACGCAATATAATCACAGCTAAGAATAAGGTGTGCTATAAATTCCTACCTATTTTTTTTTTTATGTTTTGTCTCCACACCTCCGTGTATTTAGCCAGTGTCAAGTAATTGATAATTTATCAAGTTAATGATATTTCACGCAAATATGTGTCCAGTCACAGTCGAAGTCATCAAGTCAAAGTCATACTCCTAGTAAAGTGGTGGCAGCTTTACTTGAAGCTTCTATGGAGTTTTGGAAACAACACGAAAAGAAACGTTTCGCCATCATTATACCATTTTCTCACACTCACGCCTGTAATCCAGCACTTAACGAATATAATGCCACCAATTTTATGCACTAACACTGAAAACAACACAAGTTTTAGAAAATAATACAATGCGGCGACGTGATATTTTTCGTTTTCCCGCCAAAAAAAAGTTCCTACCTATTACTGACTGATGAAGATGGCTGATTCTGACAGCCTCTATGGTACTGTGGTTGAGCAGGTTGGCTCGGAACCCGAAAACGGTGGGTTCGATTCCGCGACAGACCAAATATTTGTGCACAGAAAAAAAAAGCGCAAATACTTGTTCTGTGTCTGGGCGTTGTGGGTCCATGGTCCTCGTAGTTCCTTGGTCACACAGGGAATCCTATTAGGGTCCAGGATCTATGTATGTGATCGTTGGGCGTTATTATTATTACTCGTATATACGTTCCAACAAACCTACATAGAGAAAAATGTCATCGATCTCTATATCGAAAAAACAAAAAGAAAAGTCATTGTGGCACGTTGTGACATCGAACGTCATTATCCAACAAATTCTTCGCGTTTTAGCTCGTCATCTCAACACATCATAAATATTAGAAACATTTTTATCAACAAAATTCTAAGAAACCTATCTCTGCGATGCTTTTAACTGATAACAATATTATCGAAATGCGATACAAACTGAATTTTTGCTGAGTTGTCTAAGTACATTGCTGACATTGTCGGTAAGTAGTTTGCATGTGGGTGAAACGACTTACGTGTTTACCACAGAATTCGCCCTACTTTCATAGGTTTACATACCCACCCGAAAAGCACACATTTATATACCGTGACTGTTCTATGCTTCATCTTCCAATTCCCTAACTCTGCTATTCCATTGACCCACTCTATTAATTTACATATCGCTTCTGACCGGGACTCTATAATTGGCTTATTACGAAGAATACCATTAATAATCAATAGTCTTTTATTCATTTAAAAAAAGACGTCTGAAAAAAGTATACTTAAATAGAATTGAACAAAATCAACTGTACAAAATAACATATCATGTGTTTTTTATTACATTAAATAGAAAATTAATAATACGGTGGAAGGTCAAAATAATATATCATCAATTCAAATTAGGTGCGGTTTTTCAATGATCAGATAAAAGCTATTCATTGGATAAAACAAAACACAGTGAAAATAAATAAAAAAATTGTGTAGTGAAAAACTGCAGTAATAATATTAGTACTTTCATTTTAGTGAGATCATAATTTGTTACTTGAATAACATTTATCCAGCCATTGAAAAATCACATCTTAGCAATGTCAAGTAAATTAATTAACAAACAAATACTTTTAACTAACAAATACTACATACGCAGGACAGTTGGACTTTATATGAAAGTAAGTAGACACTAGGTGGTAGGACTTTACTGCAAAGTTCATCTAGGTTCATCTATCTTTGCCAGTTATTCTGCCGCCAAGCAGACTACTGCTTGTGCACTACTGTGTTCCGATTTGAAGGGAATTATAGCTAGTGAAATTACTGGGCAAATGAGACTTTATAATCTGACCTCACAGTCGAGCAATCTAATTACCAGACTCTGCTGATGTCTCAGAATGATGTGCGCAGTGCAGTGTCACGCGAAACTTTATATTTTGGAGTTCCGAGTGACACTGTTCTGTTATGGGCAGCCGTGTCGCTTAATATCAGGTGAACGACTAGCTCGTCACATCATTCACTAGCATAAAAAAAACTAAAGCATCATCCTGGCCTGGCCCGGCATATAAGGATAGGACCATCTCTTCCTGTGGGTGCTGTAAGAGTCGGCTAAATTAATTATTTATTTATTTATTCAAAGAAATATCCAAGTGAACGAATAATATGTAGAGTCAAAACGCTTGCAAGCTATGCCACTGCTGCGTTTCTCAGATACATGATTCAATTCAAGCCATCGTTCAATCAGTAGATCTAGGGGCCAGATCCACAATAGATCTAGTGAGATTTTATTTTCTTATTGGATCTATAGTGTTTTTGAAGTAAAACTTTTTTACGCACGCTTGACTTGGGGTGTAAGCTGGTGAATGCCAGGCGAACGGAAGTTGCAGTTGTTTCACGTAGATCTCCATTGTCAACATAACAAAGTTAAAAAATTGTATTATTATGTTGGTATGTCCGGTAAAATGACAATAATAATTTACAACTGTCAAGATGGCGAAATTACTTAACATTAAACAAAGCAAAAACAATGTTATTCCGGCCGATAGATGGAGCTAAACTAAAGAAGTTTTACTTCAGTCGTGTTCAGTATAATTGTACATATATATTTCATAGGTGATTCTCAATCTTCCTATATGTAAAATCTCCTTTGTGCTGCAGATCCCGGCGGTGCTGGTTAGTGGGCAGCGTGTTAGCGGTGCTGGTAGCGGGCGCGCTGGTAGCGTTGCTGGTGCTGCGCCCCTGGGCAGGGGAGGAGCCCCAGCGCTTCCCGCGCGCCGCAGTCGCCGCCAATGGGTACGAGTGCGCCTCTATCGGACGGTATGTACCTTTCTACGTCACATCAACATCATTATTCTTTCGTTTATCTTCTACTAGTTGCGCCCCACGGTTTCACCCGCGGATGAAAAGTATTTTAATTATTTGCTAATCCAATCACGGGAAAATTTCACTTTTCCGGGATAAAATGTAGCCTATATCTTAAATCAGTGCTTAAGCTATCTTGGCACCGAATTTCATCCAAATCCATTCAGCCGTTTGAGCGTGAAGGAGTAACAAACATACACAAATACACACAAACACACATATAAACTTTCGCCTTTATTATATTAGTGTGATAGTGTGATTAGTATCTGTCGTAATTATAATTTACCCACTTCTTTTATTTATTTATTTTATTTATTTATTTATTTGAACACCAACATAACAAACACCAATTCATGCTTCAGTAATGAAATTAATAATGATATATAGCTAAGTGTCGATATAATTATAGGTGAAGACAGCTTGCGAACTTTATATTAGAAAGAATTTTTTGATGTGAGCGAGTACAAAATTATAGGAATATAACATAAAATCAATTTCATTAAACATTCCTTCTCACATTAAGGGGCGTCGCTTACACGATCAAGAGTTGTGGCAGCGTTGATTCACCAGCTTACTCCCCAAGTCAAGCGTGCGTGCGTACTTCAATAACTTCGATATTTCAATTGCAGATCAATCCTCGAAAAGAATGGGTCCGCTGTGGACGCGGCGATAGCAACGTTGTTCTGTGAGGGGACGGCATGCGCTCAGTGCATGGGTCTGGGGGGAGGGTTCCTGGCGACGGTGTACGACGCGCGGACGCGGACGGTGCGCGTGCTGAATGCTCGCGAGCGCGCGCCCGCAGCGACGACCCACGACATGTTCGCGAACGCGTCCTCAACCGTCGGCGGTCTGGCAGTGGCCGTGCCTGGAGAGCTGCGTGGCTACGGCGCACTGTACGCGGAACTGGGTCGCCTGCCGTGGCGGGACCTAGTGCGTCCCACCGCGGACCTCTGCCGCACCGGACACCGCGTCAACTCGTACATGGCACGCGTTCTGCGCAGCTACAGCGATGTCATCAAGGCCGAACCTTCTATGCGGTGAGACATAATTTAGTACTTTTAGAAAGTACTTGTTTTCTATAAAAAAAATCGAATGCCAGAGTAACAGAAGAAATTTCCATAGTAACTATGCACATAAACTGCGTATTGAAACTGTCAAATCCGTACGAATTTGGTATATACTTGATCGCAACCCATTGTCTCAATTGGTTGCGATCAAGTTACATGATTGCCTAACACATCTTACAGCACTAAAATTAAAATTATTCTAGTAAGTATTTAGTCTAGTGACTGTGCTGATTACAGAATAAAATGTATTTTTGCATATACCTAACACTCAAATAAAAACAGATACATTATTACAATGGAGATAAATTAAAATTAAATCATTATTACACTAATATCAAAATTAACATTAAAGAAAATTTGAAACAAAATTAAATTACTTGTATACCATAAATTCAGCAACTTACAAACATTAATTTAAATAAAACAATTTCATGTGTAATAATTTAAAAATAATATGTGACAAAATCAAATTTATGATTAGGTTCGATGTTTTTACAAGTATTTTATACCATGCGCATGTTATATTAAATTTGCAACATTTCTATCTCAGGATTCAAAATTCAAAGCACTTTTTTGAGGCATATGAATTATATTAAAAAAATGTGTTTGAATATCTCTTTTGTTTTTTTTTTTGTTAGTCTCTACCGACCTACTTACAAGATTGCGTAACAATTTTAAAAGATAAACGTGACAGACGCAGATTTTCTTACTGTTATCGATACTAAAATCTAACACGTACGTACAGAGATGAGATGCTCAGAATGCTCAAATACCTACACTCTGCTGACGATGTTTATAGGTGCCTACTTATTTTAATGCAAATACCTAATAACCTAATCTTTAGCATATTAAGATACGCCAAATGTTTATCAATTATAATAAAAATTCTTTATTACATCACAGACTAGCGGAGATAAAAAAACATTTCAATGTTGCATCAAATCGATCAACGCATGCGACTGATAACTTTTTTAAGCTGATATTTTTTTATCTACAACATCGATGCTTATCGCAATGACTCCACTTTAACGATTCTACGTACGTACTCACTTAACTATGCTTACATTATACCAACTTACGCATAAGTTAAATTTAATAATATGTTTATTGCCATTTTTTTTTTGTTTGGTTTTGGCTCCACACTTTTGTGTATTTAACCAGTGTCAAGTAATTGATAATATCTAAAGTTAATTTATATCATATAATGTGTCAAGTCAAGTCGAGTCACAGTCCAAGTTATCAAGTTAAGTCATAGTCTAGTCTAGTCAAGTCATACTCCTAGTAAAGTGGTGGCAACTTCACCAGAAGCTTCTATGGTCAGTTTTGGAAACAACACGAAAAGAAACGTTTCACCATCATTATACCACTTTCCCACACTCATGCCTGTAATTCAGCACTTAACGATTAAAATGCCACCAATTTTATGCACTAACACTGAAAATAACACAAGTTTTGGAAAATAATACAATGCGGCGTCGCGATCTTTTTCGTTTCCCCGCCAAAACTCTTATTGGCATTTATAAGTTTTTTAAGCAAACTAGTATACGGCTCTCTTGATAAGATGACTCTTCTTATTAAAGACTGCATGAGATCTGGGGAAATATATACACATCATTATTATTAACTAAATTCCCATGAATAAATGTTTCAATGGTTATAGGGAAGTATACGTGAACGCGGCAACCGGAGAGGTGTGGAACGAAGGCGAGCTGCTGGTGGAGCCAACGCTGGCCCGAACGTTGGACATTATCGCGGAGGAGGGCCCCGAGGCGATTCACAACGGCTCCTTGACGGCGCCGCTCGTACGAGACATCCGTGGTCACGGCGGCATCGTCACAGAGGACGATCTCCGCAACTACAGGTCAGCCACGGATTCTCGCCCATTCGATTTTCTCCTGTAGTCTTCTTTTTTTATGAATAGAATAGAATAGAATATTATTTATTGGCCTAATAACTTTGCACGTTACACAAGGCAGGTCAGATTACATTACAGCTTATAATAATAATAATAATGATTATACATACATTGAATGAAATTTAATATAAATTTAATAAATAATAAATAGCCGTCCAGCAACAACAATAGGTAACTTCACTATAAGGAATAGAAAAGAAGGAAAGGAAAAGAATAAATAGTAACAGTATTACATAGGTCAATTTCACAAATACCAATTACCATACTATTTTTAAATTTTGTTAATCATATAACTCAAACGATGATTCCGTTAGATGCATAGTCATAAACTCATTAAGTGAGTATAATGGGTTTAATTCGAAGAAACTTTTTAACTTTATTTTAATTTCAGAAAATTGCAGTTTGGTAATGTTAATCAGCAGTTTGTTGTACATTACTATTTTATTATATATACCTTGTTTTTGCACCTTAGCTAATCTAACCTTAGGCTGATGTTAAATGATGTTAGGCTATGTTACGAAATGACATGACGAGCTACTGATATGGGCAGTCGTGTTGCTTAACATCATGTTAGGCAACACGACTGCCCATATCAGTTGCAGTGACACTTTAAACTCTAAAGTATAGTAATAGTTTCGCGTGACACCGCACTGCGCCACCCCATTCTGAGACATCGTCACGGTCTAGCAATAAGATTACTAGACTGTGAGATTAGATCGTAAAGTCTCATTTGCCCAGTAATTTCACTAGCTACAGTGCCCTTCGAACCAGTACTCTACCGCCAAGCAGTAGTGCGCAAGCAGCAGAATAACTGGCAAAGCGATGGTACCTACCTAGACGAACTTTGCAGAAAAGTCCTACCACCTAGTAAAATTTTCGTTCACATTCTTAAATCTATTTGAACGATAAGGGCTTTTGAAACTTCAGATCTTGAGATATATATCCGACTTCTTAAATAACACCTTGCTAGTTGATCTATCTCTGTCCATCCAAAGGTTGTCTGTAAGAGATCGCTTTTTAGCGATAAGACCGCCCACTGTTGCCTACTTATTAGTTATTTCCTGTTTTTGTATTTGTTGTCTTGGTGTCAATAAAGAGTTTATCTATCTATCTATCTTACCTACGCGCAAAATTACCATTCTGTCCAAGTTTTTATTTTTATTTGGTCCAATTATCCCGGGCAACACTATAGAATAATTCCGTCTTGTAAAATGTACTTCCTTCAAAATCCTCGCAATTGAGTTCGTCCTGAACAATAAACGGCAACGCACGGTATTTCTGTAATGCTACGTCAACAACTGGGTAAGGTTACTGAGATTTATGTTAAGGAAAATATAAAAAAATGTCGCAAGAAAATATTTTAACAATTACTGATTAATTGTCCTGTTACAGTCCTCCAACTGCTAAAAGTAAGACAACAAACAGTCGTTAAATGTAGCTCGCAATAGTTTAAACCGATATATAAACGAAACTCATTTACGTTTCTAGACTTTATCTACTTTAGATACCAATCACGCGTCACACGCATGTAGCAAGCACCTTCTATTGCTCCAGCTACATACACAAATTTTGCAACCAAACTAAGCACAATCACCATAGAGTTGGTATACCAGCCGCCAGTACGCCGCCTGTACCTATGGACAGAACTTTGTTGGAAGAATTATGTGCTGATCCATATTTGCAATATTGTAACCCAAAATTCTTACAAATAAATTATTTCATTTCATTTCATTTATGTTTAATACGAATCCCCCTTTTTTATCAATGGCTAAGCTAGCGTTTGACTGTCACACTGATGTGAATGGGTGGTCGAAAGTCCTATCTTTTGTGTTGTCATCCCAGGGTGGAGTGGCAAGAGCCAATCGAGATCCCCATAACAGACGAGTACACACTATACTCAGTGCCGCTGCCAGGCTCAGGCTCGGTCCTGGCGTTCATCCTCAACATGCTGCGCGGGTGGGCCGGCAGCGCCGCAGCGCCTCTTGGCTCAGACCTCTACTGGCACCGCGTCGTAGAGACGTTCAAGTACGCGTACGCAAAGCGAACCGGCCTCGGCGACCCTTCACGCTATAACCTCACTTATATACGTGAGGTGAGTATTATTGAAATTTTCTGGTTTTTCGTGAATTACTTCAGACAGCTTTTGACTATATCTTCCATGATGTTTATTGAAATATAACTGAAGATGTAGTCGTCAGGGAACTGGTTCACTAGGAACACTGCCGGAACACACTGTAATCGCCTCGCATCATAATGCATTACACCAATGACGTTCCAAGCTATATGCTGACCGAGCTTCTGCCCGCAGCTTTGCCCGCGGCGTGGACTATGGGAAAATAATTCAACCACCCATTTCACCCTCTTAAGGGTGGAATTTCGAAAAATCCTTTCTTAGCGGATACCTACGTCATAACATCTACCTGCATGCCAAATTTCAGTCCGATCCGTCCAGTAGTTTGGGCTGTGCGTTGATTGATCACTATGTCAGTCAATCAGTTACCTTTGAGTTTTATATAAGTATTTATATAAGTATGATATAGATTTACACTCGCTTGTGACAGTTTAGTCAAAAACCACATACTTACCTGCTAATAGAGTATCTACAATGCATACTCTATATATATGGCCATATATTTTTGAGCTTTTATACTCTCCTAATGCTCAGCAATGTATAGACTGATGATGCAGCGTGACACATTTCATAAACGAATCCATAAACAAAAGCTTTTTAAGACTTCTTCACATCTAACAGCATTAATCGCTTGGTCTTTACTCTAGACAGCAGGCCTAAATTAGTGTACATTTGTCAGCTGGAACGCAACCTCTCCAACCCTGCATGGGCGGAGGCGCATCGCGAGCTTGTGGACGACACACGCACGTTCTCTGACTGGCAACACTACGGCGCCATCTTTGAAGGCGCGGACGATCACGGTACCGCGCATGTGGTCGTAATCGCGCCTGACGGAAGCGTCGTCTCTGCGACTAGCACTATCAACTACATGTAAGTTTATAGAAGTTATTTTAGGGCTTAGATTGATAGATCAACACTTTATTGTACACCGTAAAAAAAAAAAAAAAAAAGAAAAACTTACTAGTACTAGTACAATAGGCGGTCTTATCGCTTAGAGCGATCTCTTCTGATCGATCTTGTCCCCGATCTTCTTAGATCGGGGACAAGAAGTTTTAGTCTTAATTTTAATATCAAAAAGTAGGATGTACTATCCGCCAAAGGTTGCCTAGAAAAGGACACTTTTAATGATAAGGCCACCCATTATGGTGCCTCAGTTAACTCCTCTACTCTGTTAAGTTTTACATTGGTATATGCAATAAAGAGTTTCTCTTTTCTATTCTATTCACGTACTGTTGTATGACGTCTGGCTCTTAATGAAGCTAATAAATTAGTTTGATCGAAGCCAATCATCATTGACCCATTTAATTTTGAATGGTCTGGGTCCTGACCCAGACCATTCATGCAGCGTGACCGTAATTTTAATTTAGCAAATCAATTCATAAACGAAACTATACAACTTCTATGTAATAAATAGTTGATTATGCAGTCTACCTCAGTCTACCCGTGAATATCCAATCACGGCAAATCATAATGATTCCAATCACGGCAAATATCCCATAAGTACTAGATACTTATTACAAAATAGTTTAGGTGACTAGTTATATTGGGGGTAAGCGCGACGACCGTTTCCGCGTATCATTCTATCTCTGTTCCATACACCTACTACAGAACCTACTACGCCTACTTCAGAACGGCAAAAAATGTCACAAGCTCTGCCTCAAACACGCACAGATTTGTATTTCTCAATATACGTATGTAGAAAAGTGCTCTAAGATCCATATTATCCTTGCTCAATACTTCAATTTCATCAACAATATCGAAAAAGAAAATCAATGTACTCAGCCACGATCTCGATGACAGTTGGGGCTCCCAGAGACGTTCAACAAATCTCGGCATCATGCTAAACAACGAGATGGACGATTTCGCGATCCCACACCGCGAGTCCTCTTACGGCCTCCCGCCGTCCCCTGCGAACATGCTAGAGGCGGGGCTTCAGCCGCTAAGCTCTATGGTTCCTAGCATCGTGCTGTCTCAGTCAGGCACGGCGCGACTTGTCGTCGGCGGCGCTGGTGGCACTAAGATTACCACGCAAGTTGCACTGGTATGTACAAGATAAAAGATCCTTCCTTCCTTCTTTATTGTATTGGTAAGATTTTTTTTTTGGCTCCACATTTTTGTGTATTTAGCCAGTGTCAAGTAATTGATAATTTATCAAGATAATGATATTTCACGCAAATATGTGTCAAGTCACAGTCGAAGTCATCAAGTCAAGTCAAAGTCTAGTCAAAGTCAAACTCCTAGTAAAGTGGTGGCAACTTTACTTGAAGATTCTATGGGGTTTTGGAAACAACACGAAAAGAAACGTTTCACCATCAATATACCACTTTCCCACACTCATGCCTGTAATCCAGCACTTAACGAATAAAATGCCACCAGTTTTATGCACTAACACTGAAAATAATGATACGACGAAAGTATGATACGACAGCGTCTCAGCCATATGAGCTGATAGCCATATGAGATCATAATACGTCGAATATGTGCAGTTATTGAGAATTTATATATTGAATTGCTATCAAACGTTAAGTCGCCCGAAGGCTTCCGACTTGCCTTTACGACAGCAATTGGGCACACGAAGGCTTTAGATGAAAGACGAGGGACCTTATTTATAAATCTTATGCTTAAAATGCCCTATCTCGTTTTCGCTCGTGACATTTCACGTCAGCGGGATGTCGACACTAAATTTTTTCATCATCATCATCAGCCTGTGTCAGTCCACTGCTGGACATAGGCCTCTCCCAAGGTACATTTTTTAACTAACGTTTATAAGTAGGGCTGGAGATGGTCAAACTGCAAACGCTAGGCTTTTAGGAAGTAAAATTTCTAGAACGCGACGATATTGATTGGAACATAACTTCATTTTCAGATAACAAGAAGCACAATAATGGAAGGCGTTGACCTCCCCTCCGTCATGAGCCGGCCGCGGCTCCATCATCAGCTGCTTCCTATGGAAGTGCAGCACGAAGAGGACTTTGATGCTGTAAGTATTTACCATTTTGGATCTAGTAGGTATTAAAATTTAATTAGAAAGTAAAGATATGCATGCACCTTTTCCCGAGAGACTGCACCTATTTTGGATACGCATTATCGCGAAATACACTTTAGTCCAGGCGAAAGCAGCAGCTGATTAATAATAAGGCGCCTCTATGCAGAAAAAATTCTTCTTCCTTTCCTATAGGCCACGCGGGCAGAAGCTAGTAAGATTATATAGGTGTTATATTAACTAATATTATGTACGTAATTGAATAATTCATACTAATATACAAGTAGATGGACTATAGTCTGTGACAAAATGCCAGCACATTTCCAATATCATTCATACGCATATAGTTGTTTACATTACTCGTTTTTTATTGAGTAACAAAGTCACAAGCAATCGTTGCGGCAACAAACATTGATGACCGCTCAAGCATACAATAGCCGAGGCTATGTCGATACCATAACAGATGACGACACTCAATGGTACGGATTTGCCACGCCAAATGCCAATATTTACCGATGCTTTACCGATGATTACGTCACTAACGTATAAAATTATAAATAGTTAAGTTAGTATACGGTACAAGAGTGCTGTATATATTCGTTTTAAATGCAATAATCGCACGCTAGACGAAATATCTAATGATTAAATGTATTAAAATTCTATTTTATTTTTCCTTCATTTAAGAACCTTGAAAAAATTGATGAATTAGACTAGTCCCCCGAGTAGCATAGAATAAATAATAGTATGCAGCAGTTTAAATTTAAATAATAGTTAATTTAAATCGGTAGCGAAAACGCAATCAAGTTTGCACTTATTTCTTTTTATTTATTTATTTTTTATGGTAAAATGGGCATGCGTTTGACAACAACTCACCTGATGGTAAGTGACGAAGTTGTCTAAGGTGGAGCACGCTTGCCCATGAGATGCCATTCACTATTTTCTAGGAGGTCTCTTCGAGCAAAAAAAACATTTCATTCAGGACGCACCCAAATGTGTTGCAGTAGGTACCTACGTCATATAGGATAAGTGCGAACTTAGGAGGTGTCAAACTTGGTGCAGTATTTAGAACTTTAGGCATAAGTCAGATATGAAAGTTGTAAGTATATCTTGATGTTCACAGGCAGTGATAGAATCTCTCCGGAAGAAGGGTCACGCTACCACGGAGCTCGGTCCGACAGCTGGTTTCGCCGCCATCGTCGCCGCGGAGCGAGACGCAGACGGCTATCTCATACCGCAGACCGACCGTAGGCGTGTCGGCAGCATCGATGGCTTCTAAATACCAGTACACAGAACCACTATAACCGATAAAGCATTTTGAAAATATAGCCTTCTCTCTCTCACTTAACAAATGTAGTGGGAGTGAGAAGAGATAGAGAAGAGTTTTCAACACGGATCAATCCGTACTGTGCAATAACTCTGCATGAACCGTCTCTGTCAGAGAAACGGTTCTAAGGATCCAGTAGATATTTTTTTACTCTTTTTAAAACTTTACCAGTAGCACCGTTACTTATGAGATGTCCGATTGTGATAGGATTATCTTTATAATAAACTAGCGGACCCGACCAACTTCGTTCCGCCTAACACTCATTGAATTTTTTGTTATTCTTTGACATCAATTAAATTACTTATGCTATTTCGGACGAAGATAAATACAAAAAGACAAAAATCATAAAAATTGGTCCAGCCGTTCTTGAGTTATATGTGGTGTACACGACTTAGTTTTTTATATAGATAATAAATTTGAATGTACATTTAAAACTTTTCTACCTCTACTAGAGTTCCGAGAGACACTGTAATCTATCTTTTATGAGCGGCCGTGACGCTTAACATCAGGCGAACGACTAGCTCATCAAGTCATTTGTGTACATTTTACATAACACTAATTGGACATTAGAGGAAGATAGTTCCATGGTATAAATGCATCATTGTTATCTAGTCCAGTTTTTAAATAGATTGCCGTGTACAACATATACTTATGTTGTTACGGTTATTACTTTGTCATCGGTAATAAAGTATTATTAATTTTTCCAACAGTTGCATTTACCGTAAGTACAAACGATTTATAAACTTTAATTAATTTAATACATGTTTAAAACGGTGTCTCGTTTACGCTCGTGACATTTAAGTAAACAGATTTTAAGCATTGTTTAAATTTAATCGTATCATACTTATGGCACGTAAGATAACTTTTGCTTTAAAAATTTGGTGCTAGCGCGGTAGATAGGAATGAAGTCATTTTACATTTTATTGATAACTTAATCCTTTGGATTGAATCCAAAATACAAATCAATTGTGATATTATATTTTTAGTGTTATAACATGTTGATTTGGTCTGGTTGTAAGTATTAGTTTAATTTTAGACTTATAAGATACTGTGATGTTACTGTATTGTTTGTTTGTGAAATAAATTGTATGTATATTTGAAACATTATTTTATTTATCAGGTACATATATGTCCCATTAATTCTATTTATAAAGGACATATGAAATAGGATAACGTTTGACCACATTTTAACCCATTTTAGGTTAACCATAGATTTAAACAAGCTTTAATGTTAAACTGTTGTTTTGTATTGTTAAACACGTTTGACGTCTTTCTAAGCATTGTTTATGTATTTGTGGTAACATGGCCTACTGCATAATGTTTGCAACTTTTATAACCGCTAGCCTGTTTGACAGAAGCTGAATTTTGGCGTCGAAATAAACTTAACTACCCATACAGGCAAAGTGCCTTATTCTCGAAACTAAATACTACAGTCGTACCAACTACTACTGAACACTACCATAGCTAAACTATGTACCACCCATACTATGCAATTATTTTTTTTCACACGTCATCTATCCCCAAATTAAGCAAAGCTTGTACTATATGAACCAGATAACCGATACAATACTAAGATACTTTTTGTTTGTAAATACATACATAGAATACAATATAACACCCAGACACAGAACAAACACCTATGTTTATCACACAAATGTTTGTCCTGGGTGGGAATTGCACCCACAATCCATAAGGCAGGGGTACCAACTGAGCTATCGGGCCAGTCAATTGTGCATAATATATAAAAATTAAAACACGTCATATTTTTAACACCAAGTCCTCATTTATTCTATAAATTGACAGTGATGTAATTTTATTAGTACATAAGCTATAATAAACTAGTAATTTACAACACCTTCATTTTTCGATTATTATTTACAGTTCCTGCGTTTAAAATATTAAAACGCTTTATTACGTAAAAATTCAAAAACATTTTATACTACTACCATGCATTTTGGGGAATGTATTGCACATTATTATACATACTAATTCATAGATAAAAAGGTTTTCAGAAGTTATTTAATACTTATTTCAATAAACAAAAAACACGGATAAATGTGAAATGTAGCAGAAAACAACTTTTTTCTGGTGGTATCTCTTCTTTAACAATTAAGTACTTTACAAAACAGAACAACGATGAATTAGTAGTTAGATGATGACGTAGCTAGAAGGCCTCTAACCCAAACTAGTTTAAGGCTGTGAACACACGATAATTCATTAGGTAGTCTAATAAATTCGTAACAATTGTAAAACAACACATCACTTTTAACAACAGGTAAGGGTTCGTCCATTAATCATGCGAGGATTGGAAAAATGGGATTTTGAAAAAATCACAAAACATCACTTGACTTGCATTTAGTAAAATATCACGTGGATTTATTTTTTTGGTGAACAATAACTAAAGTGGTGAGTGATTTTGAGCAGGTTGGCTCATGACCCGGAAATGGTGGGTTCGATTCTCGCGGAATCCTAGTTACGGTCTGCGATCGATGTATGTGATCGTTGGGTGTAATTTATTTATTAATTAATCTAAAATTTTTAAAACTATGTACAAAGAACACACCGTAAGTTTCGATGGTTTGGTTTAAAGATGCAAAAAAAAACAAAACGTGCTAATGAACGACCCCTAAAATGTAGAGGATTCATATCAGCAATACAGAGAATATAAAACTAAATTTTTTATTCCCAATCTTCAAGGGTTTCCGTTGCAGCTGTCAAGATGGAAGACTAAAAACATGTAATGATAATACATACCTATTTAAAGTTGATCACTACTGTATTAAAAATACATACACAAACAACATTAGTTATACACTTTACATCATAACTTTGAGAAATATTATCCAACATCAACATGGCACAATATATGCAGTGAGAACAAAGTCAGAAGAAAAACGATTTAAAAAACCCCAAAACATACAGCATTTTGTACTCAACAAAAAACTATAAAATCATTACAAACGTAATTACATACATATTACTATGTACATGTATATACAATTTACACTAACATTAAAATAAATTTACATTTAACTAACCGATTAATCAGTCAATTAGTAAAATACATCAACATTTACCTGACGGTAGTAACATTAAGTAGGCAAATAATAACAAGCTCTGAAAATACTATAAGCTTATCATTCAGTCTTGCTCTATTAAATTGGATTAGGTACATCTAAAAATTATAAAGGATGATAAGCGACGGTACTAGTATAGTATTGTTATCTGTGGATTGTCATCTAGCAATGAAATGTATTATAAGTAGCGGCACGAAACTAGCCCTGACCGTCATTGCGCAGAAGTCAAAACTTGGACTAGAGGGACGAAGGGTACGCGTACGTAGCGCCGGTTGGCTGCCAGTCGTATTCCGTCCTCCGCCCCATACGACGCTCCGCGGACTTCTGACTGTACTGACGCGTTTTGCATATAGTTATTGCCATTCATTGTTTTTTGTTATCTTTTGAGTTGAGTTCGTTTGTTATTGTTGGTTTTTTTATTATATTTTTTTATAGATAGTGAATATGCCAAGAAAAATACAGTTTTGAAAAGACAGGCACGAAAAATGGTGTATGACGTGCATTGTTTTGTTAAAAGAGAAACCAATGAATTGATTGATTCTTTAAAGCAATATTTAAATAAAAAGGGGTTAATCTTGAATAGTAAAACAACCTAAGCTATTTATTAGCGCAATCTCTTCCATATTTCGCTCAGCGCTAAACTTACGTGCCGCTACCTATACCAAAATAGCTTTGCAGCTTTAGTTTGTTGTGTTTGACATCCCCATATTAAGAACAATCTGCAAATGATACTTTTATGTACAAAGTTCAATATGAAGTTCAATGTCCATCTGTACTAAAGATTGATGGTTCTTAAGTTCACACATATATCCCTACTTATTTCTCATATGTTTGTCAAACTCATGTCAAGTCAACTTGCCAAATATCATATGCTCATTGGTTGAAATAGCTGATGATCAACAAACAACTAATGGTCTGCCAAGTTGACACAAATTTAACAAACATACGAGAACCCCATTAAGTGTTGCTTAGCTAAGTTGTATTTTAATAGACTTTAAAGGGCATAAAAGCTATTGATAACTCCACAACATCAATTTATTATATTATAATTTGTTTTTTATTTATTTAAATGTATTTGATTGCTTTTTTAAACTGGAACTATTTTACAGACATTGAAGAACATATGCAACATACTTATATTGATTGACAATGAATAAATATGCATAGTCTATGACAGTACTCATTTCAGAGATTCATTTAAGTTGGTCCAAATAAGAACTATTGGGCCCACATTGCACATAAATATAATTAAATATCACTACAATCAATACATTTCAAAGCCTGCTTTTCACAATACTGTTTACCAAACCGAAAATTGAAAAACATAATGATTATATTAATTGTTCATGACAAATATGTGGGCCTGATACCTATCCCACCTAGTAAGGTTCACTTCGATTCATCACAACACTGGTGACCATAGGTTCAGCTTTGGCTTTCGTCACTCACTATCACATCACTGGCACGGTTGGCGGAATTTTCCCGCGGTTAGGAAAACCGCCTACGGCTAGTTGTGTTCCGTTACTTCCGTGATTTCGCCTTTCGGGTGCGAGCGCGCGTTCGTCATATGTGCACTGGAACGTGTATGAGTAGCGCATCTCGGCCTTCAAACTCGAGCGAGCACATTTCGCACTTGTACGGAGAGGCTGGGGCTTCGTCCGGTGGCTGGGGTGAGATTTCGCGTTTCGGAGACTCGAGTTCACGCTTCATCGAGAGTTCAAGGTCACGGTTCGGCGAGAGTTCGAGGTCACGGTTCGGTGAGAGTTCAAGATCACGGTTCGGTGCGAGTTCGAGCTCTCGTGTGGGTGAAGGCGAGGGTGAATGCGGCCCGATGGCGCGGAGGTCATCCGCGGGGTGCCGCGGTGGTCGCCGCGTCCGGAGCTGAAACAATCATTGTAGTGTCAATAAGGTCCAAAATCGGATGAAATTGTATGTGTATAATGTGTGTTGGTTCTCGGTGTGTGCGGAAAGGGAGAGTGAGATAGTATTATTGTTTACTCTCTCGATATTGTGCCGGATTGCTAGCACCAGTAGTGAGAAGAGAACTTTTTTTTTCAAACTCATATTGTAATGGGCTTATTATGTGATATTTTTTTATGCTGCTTTACCACAGACTCCGTGCTCTTTTTTTAGTATACTAGTATACTACTTACATATTGTTAATTGTGTTATTATTATTATTTATTAACAAAATACAGGAGGGAATTATTTACACTTTTTTTCCTTTTTCCCTAAATTTTTGGACACTATTGTTATTATGTAATATTTGACAATAAGCACTTTGCAATTCTATATGCTTAGTACAATAACTTGATTTTAAGTACCTAATACAATTTTGACTTGTAAAAGTGCTATAAATAGCCTATTTGCAATAAATCCTTTTGACTTTAACTTTGATACTTATTTTTTTGTAAGTAAACAACTGCGAGTATACATAACACCAGCTTCTGCCCGCGGCTTCGCCCGCGTGGCTTATAGGAATTTTGTAGATAATTCAACCACCCATTTAACCCTCTTAGGGGTAGAATTTCGAAAAACCATTTCTTAGTGGATACCTACACATTACAAAGAACACACCCTCCAAATTTCTCCGTTCCCTTCAAAAATCTCTAAGACCCACGGTTTAGGCTGTGCGTTGATATATAATTCAGTCAGTCAGTCAGGACATTGAATTTTATATGTATAGACAAAAGATTCTTTAATTTTATAGAGATTCCGCTTTCTAGATTATTCCTATATCGCCTGATTTTATAATAGAAGTTGACAAAGAATGTTGCGACGCGTTGCTAGATTGCGGGATCTAGGGTGCATCGCGGTAAGCGGCCAGAGCGGCGCCGAACTACTATAGGTACCTACTAATACTATAACTGCAAAACTGTGTAAGGATTATATATTTAATATCTATACACACATCTATATATAAGGATTTGTCTTCGTGCAAAATCTTGACTATTCTACATACCTGCTTGGACCTCGTCCTGGGCTCCTCGGTGTGTATCATGCGCGGGCGCGGGCGCGGCGCGGCGGGCGGGGCGCGCGCGCGGCGGCGGCGCGCGGCCGCGGGGGACGGGGGCGGGGACGGGGGCGGGGACGGGGACGCCGAGGGGGACGCGCGCGGGGACGGGGACCGCCACTCGCGCCGCACCGGGGATACGTCGCTCTTCATCTTCCTTCGGCGCTTGTACTTGCGGGGACCGGTCTGGATCACAATATTTAGATACTCAAATTATAAAACCATAATTGAAGGGATTTTTTTCACGAAATGACATATCGTTGGATTCAACATGAAATGATCTACAACAATACATTCTCAAAATACCGAAAACAGGCTTAAATCTCGAGATTTTGAGTCTAAAAACGGTTTATCGGTCACAGGAATATAGTTCGCTTAGCATAAAAACATTATTATATTTATTATATTATGTTATATATTTTCAAGTAATTGTATGAATTAGTATAATATTTAGTATTTTAAAATAGAATTAAAACATTTTCAAGCAACTGAAACTACTACTACTCTACATTAAAATTACGCCGTTGAAGTTTAAAGTCAATTTTTTCGAAACTATCAATTTGACATTTAAACCCTTTTTATTCTCAACCCTTCAATTAGATCCATCTTAATAAACTGATTAAAATAACTTGAGTGTAGTAACTGGGTGGAAGTATTGCTGGTGATCGCATACAAACAACACAGAGAAGTTTTTCTTTGTTTGTCTTCCAAGTACGAATTACGCAAAAAGCTAATATAAGCAGTTTTATTAAAATCGCTGTATTATCGCAATTTTTTACAGATATCAATATTTTATGTTTTCATAATTATTTTGTATTTCATAAATAAATAAAGAAGTAATAAATACTTGCAAATACTTGGAAACTTGTAACTGGCCTAGTTTCTTTTACTGTAAGCTTACCTTTTTATATGTACTTAGGCTGTAAGTTTTCCTAATATGAATAAATAAATAAATAAAATATTTCACATAGCGCCATCTAGTCCCAAACTAAGCAAAGCTTGTAGTATGGAAACTAGCAACTTAACAATACTTAATTTTATAATACATACAAAGAATACAATATAACACTCAGACACACAACAAACATCTATGTTCATCACACAAATGATTGTCCTGGGTGGGAATCGAACCCACAACCCAGTTCAGAAGGCAGAGCTACTACCAACTGAGCTATAAGGCCAGTTATCGATAGCTTTAAGTACAATTCTTGACAAAGAACATACATATGATAATTACACGTGTTATAGGGTAGGTTTTTCTTTTTTTTTTTAACGAGTTAATGCTGTTGGTCTCTACCGACCTTTACAGCGTCACCGGGCGGGAGATCAAGCGCTTGAGGCGCTCAGCCATCAAAAGTGGGAGGCAACTAGCTCAAGGGTGCGAGCCTCGGCTTGGGCCGTTGCCGGGATAAGAGGCTCGAGAAGACTACGTCCACTGGAAAAGTGGACCCTATTGAAAGTGTTATAGGGTAGGTTACCTGCGGTTGTCGCTTTAGTGCGGTGTTAGCGTCACAGTGTTGTATGAGATGCTGCACTAGGTCCGGGCTCGAAGGGAGCGCGCGACCGCAAACTACGCAGCAATAAGCGGGACCGCCTGGAAAACAATAATATGACGAAGTTTCATGATAATATTGTACAGCAACAACCATCAATCTTAATATATATAAATCTCGTGTCACAATGTTTGTCCTCAATGGACTCCTAAACCACTTAACCGATTATAATAAAATTCGCACATCATGTGCAGTTCGATCCAACTTGAGAGATAGGATAGTTTATATCTCAATCTATAATAGATATGTTATTTCTAGTAAATTAGAGGAAAAACATGTTAATTGTTGAAGAGTTTTATTTTGATTGACTAAAAGAAATAGAACGTCATTCTTTTTAAATAATCTAAACATTATATATATAAAGAGATTTAATTGAAATATGCGTAAATAGTTTCATACCATTACAACAAGATATATATTAAATACCCGTGCGAAGCCGGGGCGGGCCGCTAGTAATATTATAATTAACAATTTAAAACCATCACCTATTTCTAATTTAAGAGTCCATGACATCTGCGTACTCAACATGCAAAACGGAATCAAAGTTTTTTCATATCTTTCTATCTTTTTCTCTCATTTATTTCTTTCTATTTTATAAACTTGCTCAGATTAATATAAAATTTTTAAGTAAGAACATTTGGTCATTTATCTCTATCTATCTTGATTGTCGAAATACGCGAACGAGACAAAAGAATTATGATCATCAGTACCCCTATAGTAAAAATATTAACCAACAGAATAGTAGTTTATAAAACCTGTTGTTAAACTATTACAACGAAAGAATGTCGGCGAAACCGACCTACCCCCCAAAAAAGAAATGACACGCCATACACACGGGTATACATGGGTTACATGTTTTTTTAAATTAAGCTTCGTTTATATTTGTTTATAAAAACTTCTAGAAAATAATGCAATTTACAATTTAAATGCATTCATTTTATACTTTCAATGCGTAAAATTTTATGCGTGCACGCGGCTTCATTCTACTACAATGAAAATGCATAGGATCTGCCATCCTTCTTTAATAAATTGATGATGACGATAACGTTTACAATGATGACATTAACGACGACGACGATGATGGTGATGGTGATGTTGACGATGATGATAACGATGATGATAATGATTTTGACATTGACGATGATGATGATAATGATGTTGACATTGACGATGATGATGATAATGATAATGATGTTGACGGTGACGGTGATGATGATAATGACGTTGACGGTGATAATGATAATGATGTTGACGTTGACGGTGATGATGATAATGATGTTGACGTTGACGGTGGTGATAATGATAATGATGTTGACGTTGACGGTGATGATGATAATGATGTGAACGTTGACGGTGGTGATAATGATAATGATGTTGACGTTGACGTTGACGATGATAATGATATTGACGTTGGTGATAATGATAATGATGTTGACGTTGACGGTGATGATGATAATGATGTTGACGTTGACAGTGGTGATAATGATAATGATGTTGACGTTGACGGTGATGATGATAATGATGTGAACGTTGACGGTGGTGATAATGATAATGATGTTGACGTTGACGTTGACGATGATAATGATGTTGACGTTGACAGTGGTGATAATGATAATGATGTTGACGTTGACGGTGATGATGATAATGATGTGAACGTTGACGGTGGTGATAATGATAATGATAATGACGTTGACGTTGACGATGATAATAATATTGACGTTGGTGATAATGATAATGATGTTGACGTTGACGGTGATGATGATAATGATGTTGACGTTGACAGTGGTGATAATGATAATGATGTTGACGTTGATGATGATAATGATGTTGACGTTGACAGTGGTGATGATAATGATGTTGACGTTGACGTTGACGATGATAATGATTTTGACGTTGACGGTGGTGATGATAATGATGTTGACGTTGACGATGATGATAATGATCATTATTATTACCGTTGGCTCGTCGGTCGGGCGCGGAGTGGTGCGAGCGCACGTGTTCCCGGAGCACCACGCGCTGGTTGAAGGCGCGCGGACACACCGCGCATGCGTACGGCTTCTCGCCTGCAAGCAACACCACCAGTTATGGCGGGAAAACGAAAAAGACCGCGTCACCGCATTGTATTATTTTCTAAAACTTGTCTTATTTTCAGTGTTAGTGCATAAAATTGGTGGCATTTTATTTGTTAAGTGCTGGATTACATGCATGAGTGTGGGAAAGTGGTATAATGATGGTGAAACGTTTTTTCTTATTGTTTCCAAAACACCACGGAAGCTTCTAGTAAAGTTGCCACCACTTTACTAGGAGTATGACTTGACTAGACTATACTTAACTTGATGACTTGGACTGTGACTTGACTTGACACACATAATATTAATTAACTTGCGAAATCATTAATTACTTGACACTGGCTAAATACACAAAAGTGTGGAGCCAAAACCAAAACAAAACAACACCACGAATATTTTGTTTTTGAAATCAAAATTAGTGGAAATATATAATATGCATGATAAAATATATTGAAATATGTATATCATAAAACAGCCTTTCGCAAAGTGGGCGATAACGCCCCGTGTGGGCGGCTGCAGGCCTAAAGGGGGCTGTAATAGACCCAGAAAAAAAATGGGAGCATTGTGTAGAGGCTTGGAGGCTATTTGTAATTTTATTTAGGAGTCAATAATTAATTTAATATGAAGTTATAGTGGTTTTTAAGTAGGTAAAAAAATGGGGAGTGCTGACAAATCATTTATTCTCAAAGTGGGCAGTAGACAAAATAAGTTTGAGAACCCCTTAGAGGGATAAGTGCGAACTTGCCTGCCGAGCGAGCCTGTCAAACTTTAGTGAAGATGCATTGGTGTATTATAATTATTATTAACTAGCGGCCCGTCCCGGCTTCGCACGGGTGGTAATTAATTTTTTAATCCTTTTGGCATCAACATTTTTTTCTTGCAATTAAAATAGCCTGTATTAATCAGTGATAATGTAGAATACAAATGGTGAAAGAATTTTTAAAATCAGTCCAGTACTTTTTGAGCAAATTCGTTACAAACATACTTAGATACAAACCTTTCCTCTTTATAATATTAAGTATAGATAATATTTTTTATATTACCTGTGTGTATTCTCTCATGTTTTCGTAGTGTGCCACCGTCAGCAAATGCTTTCCAACAGAACCGGCATGCGTAAGGTCGCTCGCCGGTATGGATTCGAATGTGAATCTGCTGAGAGCTACGCGACCCGAACACCTTACCTGTATCGATATAAGGACGGATTTACCTTGAACACTTTGTTAATACGAAATATCAAAGCGAATTAGACTACATTTAATTTTTTACAAGGTAACCATTTTAGATTATCCTATAAAGAGTACATAAAAAAAAAATTTAATATATAAATCGGTAGATTTATTATATGAGGGGTATAGAATCAAAAGCAGCTAGTTGCATTTTTTTTTAAATCTGACTTATGAATGCAAAAATATAAGTCTGTCAATTGTGTATGATCTCAACTTATAATTTTGCATCGAAACCAGCTTAAAATAATACAAAAACCAGATTAAAAATCTGCATTGGGGTCAAAGTCAGCTTAAAAACGGCATGCAAACATCAAAGACAGCTTAAATTTTAAATTGAAGGTTGTGCTCTTAGCTGCATTTGATTCTATACCCCTCATATATAAACATATACTAAATCTACAGTTGTGCGTAACAAAGTAAAAAATACTTTATTTTTCAAGTAATAATAATATTAACGTCCAATGATCACATACATAGATCCTGGACCCTAACTAGAATTCCCTGGACCTAGGAACCGAGGAACTACGAGGACCATGGACAACACCCAGACGCAGAATAAGTATATGCGCTTTTTTTGTGTAAAAATACTTGTACTACTGCCGCCTCTGAGCTATGAGCCGACCAGCTCAACCACTACGCCACAGATGCTGTAATTTTCATAAATCAACTTTTACAAAACAATAACATCCTTATTAATAAACACGAACTAGCTTTAGACTAGTTACACCATCTTTTGTCTCTTTCGATCCAGCTAAATATTCCAGTAGCAAAAAAAGGACAAAAGCTGAAGTAACTAATCCGAGACTAATACCCGTTTATTAATAAGGCTGTGAGTGTTCAAAACAATAAGGGGGCAAACATTTGAAACGTTGTTAATTGAGCTGTAAAAACAATTCAATCGTGCGATTTCAATACGTATCTTGCTGTGGAATAAAGACGCTTTTAGCTTGGAAGTCTTGCTTGGGAATATCTAGTTGAAAGATTTAACTAGATGATAGGTAATGGTGATAGATAATAATGACTCGGTGGGCCTAACGAATGTGTTAAATTTCTTGCTTTGAGAAATCTTCAATACTTACCGCATTCTTTACATGGGAATTGACGCGAATTACTGGATAGTGACGTATTTCGACTTCTAGAAAATCTTTTTGTCCTGCAACAAAAAAACAGCACATTGAAATAAAACACAAATTGCAAAGTTCAAAGTATGCATAATTCCTTGTCAATGTATAGTAATGAAATGGTGTTTGTGTTTTTGTGTTCAAACGGTTGAAAGGATTAGATGAAAGTTAGCTCTTGTTTTACGGATATTATAATTGAGAAAAAAAAAACAATGTCCATCCATAAAGTGTGAGCAGACACGAGGCGAAAACGAAAAACATTCACGTTTTTAGTAAGTAAAGAGTAGTTAATAACCATACATGCTGTCGACCCTGGCGAAGTCATCCGCCTTCATATACGCAGACTTACCAAATTATTTCAATACATGTCGAGCATAAAAGCCTGTACAATTATGATTGACAGCCAGAATAGTCAATGTACAGTGGCTGTAAAACTGATAACGGAATTAAAAAAAAAACGCATTTCGTATTTTTATTTGTAGGTGTAGACTAAACGCTTTATTTTCTTTCTTCTAATCTAAGGTGCTGTGTGTCGTTTCAGTATGTATGGTCTCCAAAGGTGGCGCCATTCATTGACCGAATTGGTGGCCAACACGACTGGTATCAACCCACTTGGATCCAACCTTTCGAACCCGTTACAGACACGTTATGCGTTTTACGTTAAAACAAAATGAAATTTTGTACACACATTTTTAAAACTGAGAGGTGCATAAATTATCGCGAGGAAACGGCTTAACTATTATTATTTGATGATATACGAGCAGAATGGTTTGCTTACGAGTTTATACCTAGTGTAAACAAAGACATTTAATGGAACAACAATATTTGATTAGTTCGTAACTAGTTAAAAAATTATGAGTAAAACCGCATCTAGAATTCTCGTAGTTTATTTGAAACACGTAAAAAAATCACGTTCCATTGAGCGCGTAACGAACGCGAACGCCTAAACGTTGGCACCAAGTTGTGCAACATGTCGGCCACCAAGTCCGTCAGTGTACGG
Source organism: Ennomos fuscantarius (assembly GCA_905220475.3). Classification (NCBI taxonomy): domain Eukaryota; kingdom Metazoa; phylum Arthropoda; class Insecta; order Lepidoptera; family Geometridae; genus Ennomos; species Ennomos fuscantarius. The sequence continues at coordinate 6,357,198 of HG992037.1, read as the reverse complement.
TGCGGCAGGTACCTGGGCGCGGCGCGGTGCGCGTGTCCCTCCGCGTGCGCCAGCAGCTGCAGCGCGTCGCGGAACCCCTCGCCGCACACCTCGCACGACGCCGCGCCGCGACCGTGGCTGCACCAATAGCACACGCTCACGCGACCCGACCACTCCGACCACACAAGGCAACGAACTATACATCCAAGACGCCCTGCTTACATCTACCCCACCGTGCCAGTCCTGGGGCCTTACCGCAGTAATCGTGTTCTCTCTTGCTCGCACTCGTGGACTTGTTAATTAGCGCGTGCAGGATGGTAGGCGAAGCCGATTACCAGAACAGTTACGCGGTAGGGGTGCTGGCTACATCTACTCCAGCATACCACGTACGCTCTGGCTGCACACGTACTAACCCTGGCAACACCTACGCCACCGTGCCATCTCTGGCTACATCTACCCCGCCGTGCCAGTCCTGGCTACATCTACGCCACCGTGCCATCTCTGGCTACATCTACCCCGCCGTGCCAGTCCTGGCTACATCTACGCCACCGTGCCATCTCTGGCTACATCTACCCCGCCGTGCCAGTCCTGGCTACATCTACGCCACCGTGCCATCTCTGGCTACATCTACCCCGCCGTGCCAGTCCTGGCTACATCTACGCCACCGTGCCATCTCTGGCTACATCTACCCCGCCGTGCCAGTCCTGGCTACATCTACGCCACCGTGCCATCTCTGGCTACATCTACCCCGCCGTGCCAGTCCTGGCTACATCTACGCCACCGTGCCATCTCTGGCTACATCTACCCCGCCGTGCCAGTCCTGGCTACGTCTACGCCAGCGTACCACGCACGCTCTGGCTGCATACACACCATCCCTGGCTACACCTACGCCACCGTACCATCCCTTTCTACATCTACCCCACCATGCCAGGCCCTGACTACACCTACGCCACCGTGCCAGCCCTGGCTATATCTACGCCACCGTGCCAAGCTTGGCTAACTTCACGCTATAGGAATAAATAGGGATGCTTTTGGACCTAAATACCGAAGAAATCGCGTGGCAACGTTTTTCTCTGCGATATGTCTCAATGCTTTCCTGACAGCAGTAATAGGCTATTTGACTACTATATTTTTATTACATACATAAATAATATACCTCAAAAAATAGATAACTGTGAAAACAAAACTTGAATATCTCAAAAAATTACTAAGTTACAGGCATTTTAAAATACAGAAATAGAAAGAGACAACTCAAACACGCAGTGACGTCAGTTACCAGTCCTCATAGTAACTCATTACTAAGCTGTGGTAGCTCTACATACAATCTTTTTGGCATGTGACGTCACAAGCCATGCCTTCATACTAGCTGTGAGGAAGCTCAGCGCGATCTCTGTTTTGCGAGAAAGGGACAGGCGATGAAACTTTAAAAGCGTACTAGTCCGTGATTAACTTACCGATTTTACTTATTTTTACAATGATTACATTCATTTTTAACCTACTTTATGAAAATAATATTTATTTGTTCATTTTTAATAGTAGTCAAATAGCCTATTCTATAAATTGCGTTGCCTTGTGTCAGCTTCTCCTAGCAAATGAGGTTAGAAAGCAAAACAAAACTGGTAGTTTCAAACTCATAACAAAAACTCTCCAACCCATTTCTCAATAAGTTTATTGTGTTAGCAAGATTCACATCACTAACATGGTATTAATCGGGGCAGAAAAATGCCTAAGTATATCACATAATAGACAAGACACCGAACTTTACTGTATTATAAGACAACATGGCACGATAAAACGTAGATGACCGCCGTTTGGTCAACTCAATACCCAACACAGTAAAGAAAAAATGTAAAGTTTACTGACCTATGAGCAGCCGCAACGTGTCTCCTTAGTAGGTCAGCCCGTTGGAATGCGACGCCACAGTCTGAACAGAACAGTTCCGGACCTTTCATCGTGTCAAATACAGCTCGATCGCGGTCGCGGTCACGGTCGACGCTTGGTGCTGACTCCGGGGACAGACGGTAATCCATGTCGTCTCCTGACAAATACAAATAATCAGTTATAGCGCGCACACACATTAAAAACGAGAGGCAGGCATAAAGCGGATATTTCCATTGCTTTCCCACTCACACCATACTTGCGACAGGGCAAAAAACAATATTCTTTAACTTGGGTCAGCAGTCAGTAAGTTTTATCGTAATACTCATATATATTCATGAATATTATAGAATAGATGAATACTTTATTACACATCAAATAGTCCAAATACATCATACAAAAACATGTGTGTGGCAAGTGGAAACATAATTCTTTTTTTTTATCACGTCGATGTTAGTCAAAATTATGTTTTGATTTTCTATGCGCGAATAGACCCGTTTTATCTTTATTATTTCGTGTTTTGACATTTGTTACAAGTCCAGTCGTAGTCATACAAATTAAAAGTTATGATATAGTAAATCAGGTACATCTTACCCGAGTCGGATTCATTGTAAGCGTCTACGGTGGGTTGGGGAGGCCGGTTCGGATGCCGCTGCGCCGCGTGTTGCGCAAGCGCATCTCTCGACCAACATAACTCGCCGCATTCGCCGCAATCTACAGGGGAATCACCGCCGTGCACCTGTAGAAGTTTTCAAAATAGGAATTAAATTTCTGCTATTGCGTTACAATCAAAGCTCCGTGATCAAATAGGAAACTCACAAATTATTCCAATCAACCAATCCCACCATCCAGTAAGTACTATTAAAAATATAGTAACCAAAGATAAAAATCTTGCAGTACCAGTGCAGCTAAAAAAAAAATTAATTAGAGTCCAACTCTAAGCAGCTGACTCACCCTGGAGTGCGACTGCAACGCCTTCTCCCTAGCGAAGCCGACCCCGCAGTGTCGGCACACGAAGGGCCGCGAGGGGTCGGCGGGCGGCAGCGGCGGGGACGCGGGCGGTGGCGACGGAGCCGCGGGCGGCGGGGACGCGGGCGGCGGCGAGCGGGGCGGGGAGCGGGGAGGGGCGCGGGCGGGCGAGCGGACCCGCCGCGACCACTGCTGCGTGCGCGCCGACCGCATGTTCTGCCACGAGTCGCGCTGCAACGTGAGACCGGCTCCGTCCTTTTATTTAAACAGAGTGCGGGCCCTACCACTTATTTTTAAGGGGGGGAAATGCCCTCGCGCTTCCCTTATACCTCGAGAGTGATGGCAGGTATATGGGACTCGAACCCACTAAACCATCCCTGTGATCCGTCCGCCACGATGGGGCGAGATGGGGTCCTGCTAGCATTCACTATCTCACTCGGAGGGCCCTACCACCCTTTGCTAACTTACTAACAGGTGGCGAGTAATCATGACTTTAAAGATGCTCTAATTTTTTTAGTGACATTTTATGTCAATATTTTTTTATGAAGTAAAAATTTTTTAAATTAATTTTAAACCGGAAAGTATAGAGCGCTACACTCCAAAAGAATGGAGAATAATGATCTTTAACCAATAAAATCGGTCGGCGGTATTAACCCAATGTAAATTAAGCAGTGCCGTCTTGCAAGATCGCCTAATATAAAGAGTTGAGTTTTTCCGTGGGATTTTTGAAGATAGTCGTCGTTGTGAGTAAGCTACAAACATTGACTACTTTAAAAAAGAACACCGAACAAGAAATGCCGAATCTATCCCCAAAAGTACAAAACGTAATGCAAAAACCTATAAAACGCGCCCAAATGTGAGTCAAGTTTGGCAGCACTCAATAAACATAACAAAATTATGATTCTAAATAAACATCATACCAGCCAGAACGACTTTTTATTCAGGTAATTGCTTATGCGTACATTAGAAAAGTTCTGAAAGACAGCCAACAATAAATACTAAATGAAATAAGAACATCTAGTGTAGTTTCACACATTTTTATCGGATTAAGCTCAAGAATTTGATCTTTATAAACAGCCTATGTTCTACAGTGAATGTCTTCCGATGTGAAGCGACTCTATGGGATGCCGCAACGATACAGCTAAACCTTTTTCTAAATCTAACAGACGATACCCTTCAAGATTTAAAAAAATCCAAGTACATAAAGCTTTACTTTTTTTTAATCAAAATCGGCCCATCTCTCTTTTGAGCATTTTTCACTAGTCCCGTTCTTTCTGATTAGGCCACCTACGCCTAGCTAAGAATTCACCCGGTTTACTTAGCAAGCTACACGTTCAATCACATATCGCTTCTCATCTGACGAGAGTATAGTCAAATGATCTAAATAAATCTTATGTATAAATAAAAAATTAGCAAGTAACCCTCTACTGTTTTGTGTTTTACATGTGTATTTAATTTATCAATCGTGTAAGGAAAAAAGGTTTTAGTGATTAGGAAGCAATTTGGCACCAAGGTCCTAATTTTAATGATCAAGTGCAATATGAAATTATTCATGAAGGTAAGGAAAACAAAACTTACAAGCATAGATGGCGATCATCTAAAATAACTGGAGCATAAATATAATACCTCTTCTGGTTCCGGATTCTTTTTCCGACGTCCGCGTTTCTTCTTTGGTTTCATGATTTGGTTGTTTTCTAGCAGGTCCTCTGGAACGAAATTTTATATTTATAATAACTTTCACCCACAACAACAAGTACGAATGAGAGCTTCACGTGATTTGTACAATTTTCAATATGCATAATGCATATTATATGAATTTTTGGTGTAGTGATAATGGAATGGAATAGTGAAATCAAATAGTTCTTAAAGCGGCTAGATAACGTTTTATATTTTAGAACATTTGCTACTTTTCCCACAACAAATAACAGAACAGTACAGTTTAATTTGTAATCTAGTGTAATGATTGTTCCAAACCAAAGCGATTTTTCATTTCTACCTTTGTATACTGTACAGCGCTTAGGGTTGTGGTGTCTTAGCGTTCATATTCTCGTGTGAGTGAGGCAGTGCTAAATAAAAAGTTATTTAGCACTGCCTCACTCACTCACTCACACTCATATACACACATTTGTGTAGCGTGTACAAAAACGATATCTGTTTAGTATCTCTGTAATAGGTAATGGGGCGTTTGATTGGATTTCTAGTGAAGTGTCCAGGACCTTTCGCAAACAATGAACTGTGTCACTCGTACAGGAATATGAAAGCTAACACACCACAACCCTGAGGTCTACATAAAAATTCACACGCATACAAAAACGACATCTGTGTAGTATCTCTATAATAGGTAATTTTAACAGGGCGTTTGTATGGATTTCTAGTGAAGTGTCCAGGACCTTCCGCAAATGACCCACTGTCTCACTCGTACAGGAATATGAACGCTAAGACACCACAACCCTGAGGACTACATAAAAATTTACGCGCGTACAAATACGACATCTGTATAGTATATCTGTAATAGGTAATTTTAACAGGGCGTTTGTATGGATTTCTAGTGAAGTGTCCAGGACCTTCCGCAAATGACCCACTTGTCTCACTCGTACAGGAATATGAACGCTAAGACACCACAACCCTGAGGACTACATAAAAATTTACGCGCGTACAAATACGACATCTGTATAGTATATCTGTAATAGGTAATTTTAACAGGGCGTTTGTATGGATTTCTAGTGAAGTGTCCAGGACCTTCCGCAAATGACCCACTGTCTCACTCGTACAGGAATATGAACGCTAACACACCACAACCCTGAGGGCTACATAAAAATTCACACGCATACAAAAACGACATCTGTGTAGTATATCTATAATAGGTAATTTTAACAGGGTGTTTGTATGGATTTCTAGTGAAGTGTCCAGGACCTTCCGCAAATGACCCACTTGTCTCACTCGTACAGGAATATGAACGCTAAGACACCACAACCCTGAGGACTACATAAAAATTTACGCGCGTACAAATACGACATCTGTATAGTATATCTGTAATAGGTAATTTTAACAGGGCGTTTGTATGGATTTCTAGTGAAGTGTCCAGGACCTTCCGCAAATGACCCACTGTCTCACTCGTACAGGAATATGAACGCTAAGACACCACAACCCTGAGGACTACATAAAAATTTACGCGCGTACAAATACGACATCTGTATAGTATATCTGTAATAGGTAATTTTAACAGGGCGTTTGTATGGATTTCTAGTGAAGTGTCCAGGACCTTCCGCAAATGACCCACTGTCTCACTCGTACAGGAATATGAACGCTAAGACACCACAACCCTGAAGGCTACATAAAAATTTACGCGTGTACAAATACGACATCTGTATAGTATATCTGTAATAGGTAATTTTAACAGGGCGTTTGTATGGATTTCTAGTGAAGTGTCCAGGACCTTCCGCAAATGATCCACTGTCTCACTCGTACAGGAATATGAACGCTAAGACACAACAACCCTGAGGGCTACATAAAAATATACGCGCGTACAAAAACGACATCTGTGTAGTATATCTGTAATAGGTAATTTTAACAGGGCGTTTGTATGGATTTCTAGTGGAGTGACCGGGGCGTTCCGCAAGCAATCCAAGTACTACATTTATAATATAAATAGTACTATAGTTATAATATAAATAACTGACCAATATCCTGTTCGTCCGCGTCGTCTGGCACGTACGCGTGCACCTTGAGATGGTTCATGAGGTCGCACTTGCGTACGTATCGCACGCCGCACAGGTTACACGCGTGCGGCCGGTCGTTCTGATGCGCCACCATATGGTTCATCAACGCTGCCTTCTTGCGGAACCGACGGGAGCAGAAGTCGCACGGCCAAGGACGCATCGCTGTGTACTCATCCTGTATAACCGATTGTGTATTATACTATCCCTGTATAACCGATTGTGTATTATACTATCTTTGTTTATTAACTAAACTGTCCCACATTTATTTGATAACTGACTATCTTTATTTGCTAACTATCTGTCTTTACATGTTAACTGTCTATCTTTATATATTAACTATCTATCTTTACATGTTAACTGTCTATATTTATTTGTTAACTATCATCTATATTACATGTGAACTGTCTATCTTTATTCGTTAACTATCTATCTTACATGTGAACTGTCTATCTTTATGTGTCAACTATCTATCTTTACATGTTAACTGTCTATCTTTATTCGTTAACCATCTATCTTTACATGTTAACTGTCTATCTTTATTCGTTAACCATCTATCTTTACATGTGAACTGTCTATCTTTGTTAACGCTGCACTACAGCAAGATAGTATCTTTCGAGTTGCGATCCAAGGCTAACGGGTTCAAATTCTACAATAAAATTAATTGAGCTTTCAGTGAATGAAAACATTATAATGAAACGATAGCTCGGAGAGTAGTTTCTAGTGCTCCCGTGACTCCACCCTCGAGTTATTAATCTGTCACCAAGTTGTTCCATAAGCTAATATCCCAATTACATATACTAAAAAATATGTTATAATATACACACCGGCACAATTAGCGGAACAGAAAAAAAGTGAGACTATGAGATAATAACGCATATATTTGACGAAAATGTAATTAGACACTAAATAACAAATTGATTAACATCTTTTAACAACGACTTTGAACAGTCTTCGTTATTTTTTATTGGAAAATAAAGAAATTTGAAATAAGTGAAATTTTTAGAAGATTATGAACCATCACAAAAAATAAAAAAAAGTAAGCATTAAATGATTTAAAAATAAAATTAAAGCAAAATTAATAACGAGTGTTTCCCCCTCTTGCTCTGATTATGGTTTCCATTCGTCTGGGCATGCTACAGATTATGTTATCGATGATTTCTTGAAGCAACCGCTCCCACTCCTCAAGTAATGCGTTTCCAAGTTCATTCAGATTGTTGGGGGGTGGCATTCTGGATTTAACCCTTCTTTTTAGCAAGTCCCAGACATGCTCTATCGGATTCATATCGGCGGAATTTGCTGGCCACTGCATCACCGGTATACTTACGTGGCTCAGATATGCCTGTACCGATTGTGCACTATGAGCACGAGCATTATCTTGCATTAGAATAAAGTCGTCACCAATAAATGGGGCAAATGGTACAACATGTTCTTCTAAAATGTCTCTGATGTATCGATCTGCTGTCATGATCCCTCCTGTGACTATCACTAACTCCGTGCGAGCTCCCAAACATATCCACCGTAAGCCACTATGTGTTCAAAATTAGACTATATGTGGTGTTCTCCTTTGCGTCTCCATATTTGCTGTCTCCCATCGATCCGTTTTAAAAGAACTCTGCACTCATCAGTAAAGAGAACCTGCTGCCATTCGTTCAAATCCTAATGACGATGTTCTCGATGTTTTTTTGTGTTCCGCTAATTGTGCCGGTGTGTATATAAAGAAAAACATTTGAACAAATGACGTAAATCATGAAATTTTATTCTACTCCATGATGTATATTTATTTGCATTATATTCTTTAAATAGTCCTAGTACAAAAAATAAACTTAAACTCACTTGATCTGTAGGTAATGGGACATCAATATCATTTTCTTCTTTAACATCTAACACAGGATTACTCAAATGATCCATTGATACTTCCACTCTGCAATTAAAGAGTTAGTTATTTAAGTTTGCATAGATAAAAATAATAATTTCTATTAATGTGTTATACAGCCCATCTAAAATTGTCACCAAAAATCAAAGACTACTAATGTTAATTGTCATAAAAAAAATCTTCATTAACCTTCCTCTTTTATTTTTGTGAACACAATCATACCTTTCTTGCCCCCCAGATATAACCCAGTCATCCGTGATGACTTCTTCAGTGACACACTCTACATTAGGATCATCGGCCAGCTCAGCTGTTTCCGTGTACCCAACCACATCCTGAGACAGGAACATCAGATTCTCAGCTGCCATTTGATCTGTTTCAGCTATCATTTCTTCTGAAGTCTAAAAGAAAAATACATGTTTGATCAAAAATTAATATCAAACTTAATTACTTACTTACTTGTTAATCATTTTGTTTTCATTTACTTTATGTCATTCTAAAATTTTTAAAGAGTAAAATAATTTGAGAATGTGGCACCTATTGATTTTGTAAATTAGCAGCAATTAAATGTTGAATAAAATAAAACAACTGTGTATGTGTTGTGCTTACCATATTGGAAAATGATGAATTATGAACATTATCTAGACCACATATTACTTCATTTGTAACTGACCCGGGATCATGCTGAAAAGAAAGGTACATTACTTATCATGAAACAAAGTGGACTGCAATCATTCCAGTCTACTGCTAATCCAGTTTATTTTTCTTTATTTGGAAATAAACAATATTTATTATTATGTTATAGTATTATGTTACACTATATTGTTGTTTAATAAAACAACTTATTGCAATAGGTAAGTAATTTGCTCTTTTTGTCTTAAATATTTTGACCATTGTAATTTAGCTGATTAAGGTAATGTATCCATATTGCTTACATACAATACCTGAATAATTTAAAAAACTTTTAATTTATAGTGCAGTTCACTTTTATCATTTTGGTCAATTGAATTTTGTCAACTGACATAACATTTAATCAAAACATATATTTGATTACATTTTTTATTAGTCATACTATGGTTACTCTGAAAATCAGCTCTGAACAAAAATCCTAACTCTGAAAAAACATATAAGATGTAAATTATACTATTAAATAAAAATTAAGATGTACGTTAATAAAACTTAAAATTAATGATAATTTTAGGCTGCAAGTTAACAAAATGACTGTATAAAAAGTGTGTAAGTAAAAGTGTGTGTGTGTAAGTGTGTGTAGTGTATAAAAAGCTGTATAAAAAAACATGGCTACCATAGTTTTTATATTGACCATATAACATCTTCATTATACTCTTTTAATGCCCATTTTGAATTTGATAGCAGGTAAAATCTACTTCTTCCCTCTTACTCTACTTCCCTTCCTCTGATCAAGCAAGTTTAACTAATTGCCAACAAACCAGAAAACTGTTGAAAAATCATGAAAGCAATTTACTGATTGCCAGTGGACCAGAAAACTGTTGACATGACTGTGATACCATTAATTTAGCTAAAACTAGCTAACTTGCAAACAATGAAAATCAGAGAACAAAACATAACTGGGGCTAATTTGGATAGCCCTCAGATTTCAAGTCATTGCTTATATTGCTTAGAACTATTCTTCTTGGTAATATAATGAATTGTAGGTTTTTATGCTATGGGTAGCAAACAAACATACAGCCCTCCTAATGGAAAGAGATCACCATAGCCTATGGACATGTGACAACTTCTATAGAAACTGTGTGTCAACTGATGGTAAACCAAATAAATAAAATTAGTACATATTGAGAATGAGAATTAAACTACTTTTTTAGCTTTATATTTACATTTATAAGATTTTAAAACTCACTTTAACCACAACTTCTCCTCCTCCCCAATGTAGGTTGAATTCTCTGTCTCCATCCATGGTTAGCTGTTACTTTGGCTCCATGGATAAAACCTAAAACCATTATTTTTATCTTATTGTATTGCTTCTTTACTCATCCAAATTGATGAGGCTGCTTACTTATTCATTGGGTCATAGGAATAGTTCCACAAGTATACCAACAAAAGCTAAGCCCGTCTGATGACTGTGTATGCAAAATCTTTCAAATATGTAAATGCCTACACTGCGCCAAGCAGTACTTCGGAAAAGTGTTCTATTTCAATATTTCAAATTCTTGCTTTGAAACATAAACAGAGAAAGCAAATGAATACAGAATGCAGAAATCATATTTATAATTATTTTACAATCGGGTAACAAACAATTCATACACTTGACTTGACATATTGAAATAAAAGGAAAAAAATAATTTAATTATATTATCTAAGATTTGGTTAGTGTTCAATTGCTGATGATGAAGGTACAAAAGTAGGAACTTATATGTACATATATGACTGTTCTAATAAAGCTCTGACAGCCCCATAATCTATGATCAAAACATCAACATAACCTTAATTATTTCATCCTGATAACTCATATCACTATATCTGTAACCCATAGCAGGATAGTTATCTCAATATCTTCTACAACGAAAGATGATCTAATAATAAAATGGTGCGGCGAAACAAAAATGGTGTCATGAAATTGCAACGAAAAACGTTTAGGTTATTCCTGTCAAAAGAAAAGGTTATCTCGGTATATCTTAATATTCAATAATAAATCATTTTTACCGTTGACCGAGTTATGAAAAATCGACGCTTTGTCAAAGAACGTTGCGGACAGAGTTATAATCGAAGCTGCTTTACATATCTATACATTTACATGACGCAATCATAGAAATAACGATAGTTGGTTCGTCAAAAACGAAAACAAAAATATAACCAAAATGGTAACAACTTTTTTGGAGGTTATCATCAAATAATGACTTACCAAATGCAAGTAAACTATTTTCACATCAAAATTGAGGCGTGGAAAAATGAAATAGTGAAAAATTGGGCAAAGCAAATGGATGGCTATCTTCCATTTCCAATTTTCATCTACCAAGTCCATAGACAACTAAGCCTTAAACTTATTATTTGTCAAAGTCAATGCAATTAATTTAGTTTATCTTTTTCTTTATAAGGTAATATGAAAAAGACACAAAGTTAAATGATGCTCAAAGTCAAACAAAAGCTTTGAAAATAATGTTATATTTTACCATAGACAACGAGCCTCTATGTAACCAAGAAGCTTAAATAGAACATTAGTAGAGGCAGGGTTGGATTTCGATCGATAATTATCGTGTTTGTACGATAATTTGTCATAATGTACGATATACTATCCTTATTCAAAGATCGTACGCAAAAATACGATAATTTCTGAGTTGACAAGTTATTTTCAATAAATACCTATAAAAAGCATTGAAATGTGTAGTGCTTCCACATGCAAATGCAGATTGTGAAAGAATATTTAGTAAGATCAACCTTACTAAGTCAAATACTCGGAACAGACTTATAACACGAACTGTAGATGCAATATTATTATTGGTGCAGTTAAACTTAGCAAAAGTGGCAACTGTACTATTTCGAACCAATGTTAAGAAGAGCCAATAATAAAAATAATGATGGTATGCAGACCATTGAACAAGTTGCAGATATAAATTAGTTGATAATTAATTTTTTTGTAGTTGTTTAATTGATGATTAAATTGTGTCTTCCATATTTTCTTAGTTCCTCTAACTGTTCTTCCTGAACAGTGTAATACTGCCGTATTCAACTGGTGTTTTTCCGAGATGTACGATCTTTTTTTTTGAATACTAACTTTTTAAGCGAAACGTGTACGTTTTGTTTAAATATGATATTTAAACGAAATTTATTGGCATATTTTTTTATGCCACCATGCTTGGAAGCATAAAGAAATATGGCATGGAATGGCGTTGCTTATGTTATTCATCCCTTTTTTACGGATGACAAGTATAATAAAATAATGTGTATAATCAAAATACACTTCCTGCTGTTGTTACCATACCGACTTTAATTTTATGCCAGCAACTAAATGATGGAGACACATTTCCCTTAATAAGCTTTTTGCCACCATTTTTTCATACAACTAAATTGAATTATCAAAGAACGTTTTAAACTTGTGATAAAGTGAAGAATCCTTTTAATGTTAAATAGATGGAGATACAAATCGTAATATGTAATTAATTAGCGTAGTGAACCTTCCAGAGAAACAGACTATACAGAACTCCTTGGATTACCAAGATAATACTAGGAGTTTTGGCGGGAAAACGAAAAAGATCGCGTCACTGCATTGTATTATTTTCCAAAACTTGTGTTATTTTCAGTGTTAAAGCATAAAATTGGTGGTATTTTATTAGTTAAGTGCTGGATTACAGGCATGAGTGTGGGTAAGTAGTATAATGTTAGAAAAACGTTTCTTTTCGTGTTGTTTCGAAAACTTCATAGAAGCTTCAAGTAAAGTTGCCACCACTTTACTAGGAGTATGACTTTGACTAGACTATGACTTGACTTGATGACTTCGACTGTGACTTGACTGTGACTTGACTGTGACTTGACTATGACTTGACTATGACTTGACTTTATGACTTCGAGTGTGACTTGACACATGTGACACGTGAAATATCATTAACTTGATAAATTATCAATTACTTGACACTGGCTAAATATACAAAAGTGTGGAGCCAAAGCATTAAAAAAAAAGCTTACATCAAATACGGGAGATGAAGAATGCATTGCGAAGACCACATTCCATTCAAAGCGTTCATTTGCAATGGATTCTCCTGTATAACCACAACCAGCCTATTTTATATAAGCTCTTTGATTCGATTTGTTACGAGTATTTTCCTTCCAATACTAAGTAGGTATCAAAAGAATGAATCGATTTAAAAAAGTACTTGATATCGAAAGAAAATTAACGAGTACTTATTCGTATTTACTAGTATCCAGTGTTGGATTTCGTGGTATAATTATACTATTTGTACCATTATTTCATAGTGTGTAGTATGTAGTATCGTAATGCCACTATACTACGCGAAAATAGTATAATTTTTTCTTCAGGTTGACCGACTTGTATTAACAGTGAACCCATTATCTTTTTAATATTTACCTCTCAATATCTGGAATTTCTGACTTGATTTTCCTTAAGATTTTCGTGAATATTTGTGATTAAAACGAAATATCACTAAGAATACACGCAAACACTATAAAAAGAAGAAAAAACGCCGTTAATATCGATAATCGAAACATATACGATATTTAAAAAAAACAGGAAACCTCAAACGTGGTATAATTTTGGACAAATAGGTAAATTTTTTTTTAACGTACAATATTTTTTTGAGGTTCTGAATCCAGCCCTGCTACTCCTGCTAGTATCGGAACCACAAATTATAAAGTAATCGGACATCCCTACCGAAGTATCTCTACCTAATCTGTGATCCCTACTGATTACGCTAGCAAAATAATTCTTATATTTTGATTGGTTTAAAAAGCTATTTTATTAAAATATGGCACAAGAATTAAAAGAACTAACACAACTACTTTTTCCTACCCCTTCCACTGGTAAATATTTGTAGAAATACCCAAATAGATCCGTGTAAGAAGACTGTAAATAATAGTTAATGATTTTCTTTTCTCAAAATTACAGTGAGCACTGAAACTTTCCATGAAGTGGCTGACTATATCAAAAAACTCGGTTCTCAGAATTGGGAATACATACGTAAAGAGCCGGAGAGACTATCCGAAGAGATGAGACAACTTACCGAACAGACTCAAGAGCTAGCTTTCACAAACTATAAAACCTTTGTGGAAACAGCTGAGATCTCTCGCACTATCAGAAAAGATTTGGATAAGTCTAAAGAATCATTGGGAAACTTTCTGGACAACACACCCTGTTTTTTACAAGAATGTGAAAGGTTTTCACAAGTTGCGGGTAATATTGTCAAGGAGAAAAGGTAACTATGTATTTACAACTGGCGTTACTAACACTGCATTAAATTAAAAAAGAAACTGAATTATGTAGACTGATAAAGAAAATCAAATTTTACAGGTTTTAACAAGTATGTATTATATTCATCTTTAATCATTACAGTCAATATAGCTCTATCCGCAATCAAAGTGACAAATTGTTGGAGCTTTTAGAACTTCCTTCTTTGATGCGGGAAGCTCTCAATGCTGAAGACTATGAGAGTGCCCTTGATATATTCACTTTTGTTCGTAATCTGTCAAAAAGATACTCTGAGATTCCATTTGTGCAGGTAAGCATTTACATACATTTTTTTTTTCACAAATTGGACATTTCCACAAACAAATATAATACTCAATCAAATTTTCACTCATCAAAGTTTTAAAATACATTTGATATGTAATCATTTCCAATTTGATCAGTGAGACCACAACAAATTGAAAGATATGAGAAAACTATGCACATGTCTTTTGTCAGAACCACATTTAAAAGCAATCATATGCAAACACATAAGATGACATACAATTCTTGGGTTGCAGAACACAACATCAGAAATAATGACTCTCTGGTTCGAGACACTGTATCATCTGTTCAACCAGCTCCGATATGACCTACCACTGCCTCAATGTCTACAAGTAAGCTCCAAGTTCATTGAGTAATCTTTGAGAATTGATTGTTAGTGAAATTTAATATCATGTTAAGCACATAAATTAATTTTCACAGATACTAGGCTACCTACGTCGAGCAAATACTGTATACAAATCAACCGACGATGATGAAAATAACATGCCATACAGCAGCAGCAAAAACAGTACATCAGATGGGTTGCATCTACATTTCTTGAAGGCCCGAAATGCATGGTTTGAGAAAGCTTTGGAAGATGCCAGAAATACTGAATGTAAGTTAAAAATTATTTTGGACACTTTAAATTGCAATTCAGAACATGGGCCTTTTAGTCAAGAGTTTTATTATAGAATTACATGAGAGAATGAATGTATTTTATGAATAAAAAAATGCTACCATATATAATTAATTATGCTATTCATAGTATTATACTATCAACAGTGAAAAAGTTCCGATACCTGTGTTACAGGCTCAGAGAGATTACTCCGGAGACTTGTGGACTTACACAGAATACACCTCTTTAATGTGTTGACTCAGCACAAGTCTATATTCCTGTCTGACTCCCAGGAGTCTAAGGTGAAAGATGATGAGCTCAGTGGAACAAGTGCTTTATCTTGCTGGCTGAAGTTAAAGGTACATAACATATAACATGTGGTATTACAACTAACGTTGGTGTTATCCTTATTGTCTTTGCTAAAGCAAAATAAAATATTGTCATTAGTCTTGATACTCACAGCTATTGGAATGGTGGTGTTTGAGATTCCCAGCAAAAATTATTTTTTGATATCTAGGCAAGCATATACTACCATCAAATGCATTGTCACTTGCTATTAGGTGAGACTGCTGCGATCGAATGCTGGTACTAAAAAAGGAATTAAAAAAAATAAATACTAAAATGGTAATAAAAACACTGTGTATTTACTGTGGTGTGGTTGAGCAGGTCGGTTCCTAACCTGGAGGCGGCGGGTTAGATTTCCGCGGCAGGACAAGTATTTGTGCACAGAAAAAAATGCACAAATACATTTTAAAAAAAGTTCTGAGTCTGGGTGTTGTAGGACCATGGTTCTCGTAGTTCCTGGGTCCCTAGACACAGGGAATCCTAGTTAGGGTCCTGGATCTATGTATGTGATCATTGGGCGTTATTATTATTGTTCTATCTTTTATTATTGTTGGATTAAAAATATTTCATGTTTAGGTGGAGGCCCTTTCACAAATACTGAATCAAGAGTTGCTGAAAGAAGACGAATCAAACTTTGAGTCACTTATGAATCAGTGCATGTATCTCTGCTTATCGTTCGGGAGAGTCGGCGCCGACATGAGATGCGTTCTCACTCCCCTATACCGAAACAACATCCTTGTACAATTTCACAATGGACTGGAAAGGACAGACAACCACTTTGAAAACCAAATGCGAACATACAAAATACCTTGCATCAAAAATGTTCCAAGACCTGTAAATGAAAGTATAGTAACTGGTCCACCTGAGGCTTTACTAGACTACCATCCTTTAGCAGAGTATTGCAATGGAATGTTATCTGTTCTCAATTCCTTCAGAGTCACTGCACCTTTGAATATCGTGAAGGAAGTTTATGGCGCCTTCAGACAGTCCTTCTCAAAATCTGTTCAAGTATTGATTACATTTTACCACAGAGAACAGCAAGCATTTACAGACATTGAAAGACAAAATTTTGTATCTCTCTGTGTATGCTTCACAGAAGACTTGATTCCATACATTACCAAATGCCTTTCAATATCATTCCCTTCCACACAAATTGCAGAACTTTTAGGAGTCACATTAACAGTTTTGCAAGAGAGCAAGGTATTACATATTGATCAGAATATAATTTGTGACCCACTTAACAGTATTACTGGACTAAGCATGAATTAAATAATGAAAAACAATACCTATATCATGTTATAGAAATATTAAGGTGATTATTTGTAAATATAAGCGTGGACGAAATATCGTTATTAAATAATATATAGTTATTAATGTTATCAATAAAACTGAATTATTGAAGAACTTAAATGTATTTATTTGTAATAAACATCTTATAAAATGATGATTTAAATGAATAATATGTTTGTAAGGCACAGCCTTTCTTACTATTAAACATTTAAACTGCTCACAGGGAATGGCTACATTTACTCTTGATATTAATAATGTAGTAAAATAAATGCTATCAGACAGTTATACGAATTTGACCCTCTTGATTCTTGATTTACCATCATCGTTTCTAGAAACTTCATAAAAGTGCGAGACTTTGTCGATGTTGCCGAGAGACTCGATGAACTCCCTGTCGTGTGTGATAATGATGAACATAAAGTTTTTCTGTGTCATACGCTCTTGTACTATTTCGCCTAGCGCTAGACACAGACTCCTCACGTTTTCTTGATCCAAGTTGGTGGTGGGCTCATCCAGTGCTAATATTCCAAATCTGAAAATAACAATACATAAATGATGAGCATTTGCAACTTGGGACGGAAAGTTCAATATTGAAACAAAATGTTTGATAGAATATTTTGTACCTGGCGCTGAATGTTTCAGCCAGAGCTAAACGTATGATGAGACAGGCTAAAACTTTTTGCCCTGCGCTGCACCTTCCACGCATATCAATTTCAACGCCATTCTTGCATTGCACCACTCTGAATTTTAAAAACAAGATTAATAAGGTACAAGCACCTGTACGTATTGAACTGTTGTATTGCAGACATTTAGGTATTACAACAACCAAGAAAATACATAAATTGATGAAAAAACACTTAAAGATGGGCATACCTGTAATCGTATTTGCGACGGTCAGAGTCGTTCGAAACACTTCCTTCAGTCTTGATTTCTATATAGTCAATGTCATTTCCTCTGTATATTTTTCTCCACAGCTCCCTGAAAGAAGAGAATGGTTTGATTATTGTGATAACAAACAATTTAATATCTGTTATAATTAAAATGAGTTCAAATATTGAATTGAATTTTACATACCTAATAATAAGGTTGATATTTTCCATCTTCTCCTTATGGAACTCCATTAGACATTTCTCCAAAGCCACAGCATAATCTTTGATGTCCTTGTCTATTGCTTTAGTTACATGCAGTTCATAAACTTTCTCTCTATATTTCTTCTCTATATCTTTAGCCAGGGCTCTCTTAAGCTCATTTCGGCTTGTCTTCAAACTTTTCTGTTTAAAAAAAATTGTATGTATCATCTTTAATAGTCCTAGAAACTATGCTAACTTGTGACCTTAGATCAAAGGCAGTCTATTGCTGGAAAGGGAAGTATGTATACAAAGATAAAAATAGAAATTAAACTGTACCTTCAATTCATCTAAACTACCCTCAGTCTGTGCCTTTTCTCTAAACAGCTTGGTCTGCTGAGTTATCAATGACTCCTTTTCACTTAACTGGTCGCGATTGATTCCATTCAGCTTTTCATTAATTTCCGCCTCTTCTTTCTGACACTTCTCTATATCTGCCTGCGTTTCTCGCAGTTTCATGTTGTCCTTTAAATCTCGTTTATAAATCTGCAAAATATTCATGAGAATAAACACAAAGAAGTTGGGACACACTCAATTTTTTACTACTACCTGCTGTGTCCCTTACCTCTTGTTTAGAGATTTCATCTTTCAATGCATCAATTAGTGTTGCGAGAGCTTCTTTTTCAGCTGCAATCTGCTTCTGTCTCTCAGAGAGTTTCTCATTGGCTTCTTTTAATTTTTCCATCTCACCGGGTATATTCTTGTCCTTATGTTGTTTGATCTCTTGTTCTATTGCTTTAACCTTTTCAAAGGAATTCACAACTTTAACTATGAAGCTGTTTTTGACGTCAACTAAACCTCTGCAAAACAAAAAAGTTTTAAGAAATGAACTTTAAAAATATCTGTATCTGATTAAAAGTTTCGCAATTAATTTTGAAAATAAACACGCCATTAAAAAACAGTTTAAAAGAGCGCACATTTCTCATTTCCCATCAGCACTATCGAAAGATTAATTTGAATGGGAAAAAAGTAGTCGTCAGCCTTAACCACAGCTTTAATGGCGTGAGCAATGATGATACCTGTATTTCTTGACTGTTTCATTCTTGGCCTCCTGTTTTCCCTTGAGTGCCTCTTGTAATGGGGCCAGTCCATCTTGTAATTCTTGCAGCTCCTTTAGAAGCCTCTCCCGATCGGTTTCTAACTGCTTCTTTGTTTCTTGGAGATTTACTAAGTCTTGTACCTAGAAAGAATTTGTTCAACTAGATAGTATGATAAGTGCTAATTACATGGTGAATGCGCGCAAGAACTGCATGATCTCATTCCCCCATCACCATTCCACTACCGGACTACTAGACGCTCGGCTAAGCGCCATCCCTTCGTGGTCGAAATACCACCCATTCGTACCAAGCGATTTGACTCCACGTTCAAAATTAGAAAGAACGGCTAAGGAATGGAATACTCTGCCTCTGTGTTCCCGGCGAAATTTGACCCGGGCGTGTTCAGGAGAAGAGTGAATAGGTACTTACTTGGCTAGCATGCTACACCTTCGATCGCATCGTCACTCCCCATTAGGTGAGAGCGCGGTCAATGCTAGACAAGATTGAAGTAAAAAAAAAAAGTACTAAATGTATTGGGAACTGATATAACTTCAAGAAATATTTCCATTCCAAACTTGCAAATATAAGATATTGCCTACCTTTTTCTGCACATTGAGCAATTCCTCCTTTATCTTGTTTTTCTTATCGCCGAGAGTTTGTAGCTTCTTGCTGTAGAGGTTGAGTTTCTTCTGTGATGTCTTAACGCGAGTCCTGAGGGTCGACAGCTTAGTCCTAAGGTCGGTTTGTTTAGCTGTCCCCTCATCCAGAGTCATGTCACTGTCCATGTCCGCACATAATGTTTTCAAGTTATCCAACTGAAATGGCGAGATTTTTATTTAACTGATTTGCCAATGTGTGTATTTATGCAGTCAATTTAATGTTTACTTACATTTCTCGAGATAGTTTTAAAATCAGCTTGACAACGATCAATAAGGGGCATATCACCGTGTATTTGCTTGGCCGTTTGCATCTTCTGCTCCGGTTCTATTAGGGACATTTGTATATCTTCAATGGTTTCACTGCAGGCTTTTATTTTCTAAAAAATAAAATAAACATATTCCTAATCCATAATTATCTTCTTATAACATATCCACTGGTTTTGAGAATATTTTTAGCATCAAATAATGTTCTTACGGCATCTGTGTCTGTTAGCCTAGTCTCCAATTTCGGAATGTCCTTTTCCTTCAAATTAATGATCTTCTCATGCAAAGCCTTCATGCTGAGGAGTTCATCTTTCTTGGCAGACGCCTTTTGAAGATCCTCAGTGACCTTCTCTAGTTTTCCAGGCACATTCATCACTTGAGTGGTGAGTTGCGATATCAGATCAGTTACCTGCGATTGGCGAAAATATGTATTAAAAATAGAAAAAAGAAAAACAATTGAAAATTTTATTTCGTCTCTGTACTGGCATCCCCTGATAATGTTCACTTGGCGTTATTTCATTGATCTCAGCAAGTGGACGAAATGTGGATCAGAAAGCACGAAAGCATAACATGGCTAAAACCTAGTGCACCATTTAGCAAGTACTTGAAATACCTACCAACTAAATAAAACTAAATAAGAGAGAATGAATGATGATTAGAATTAAATGTAACATACATCATTTTCGTTTTCAAATCCGCGGCTACAAAGGGGGCAGCAGCTGTTATCTTTTAACTGAGATTTGTACTTGGCGAAAATGAACATCGACGATTGAAGTACATTTTGTTCATCCTGAAAAACAAAACAAATTTTATTTATTTTTAGGCTCATAACCCAGAGACGGCGGGTTCGATTACCGTGACAGGACAAGTATTTGTGCATAAAAAAAACGCAAATACTTGTTCTTAGTCTGGGTGTTGTGGAACCATGGTCCTCGTAGTTCCTGGGTCCCTAGACACAGGGAATCTTAGTTAGGGTCCAGGATCTCTGTATGTGATCGTTGGGCGTTATTATTATTATTATTTTCAACCGACTTCAAAAAGGAAGAGGTTCTCAATTACATTGACTGGCCCGATAGCTCAGTTGGTAGTAACCCTGCCTTCTGAACTGTGGGTTGTGGGTTCGATCCCCACCCAGGACAAATATTTGTGTGATGAACATCGATGTTTGTTCTGTGTCTGGGTGTTATATTGTATTCTATGTATGTATTTACAAACAAAAAAGTATTTAAGTATTGTATCAGTTATCTGGTTCCCATAATACGAGCTTTGCTTAGTTTGGGGCTGGATGGCGTTGTGTGAGATGTCCAACACATATTATATTATTATTATTATTATATTGTATTTTTTTTAAATATTTGTCGTCTTCGAACTCGGTTATTTAATCCGATAAACCGATTTTGACTATTTTCGTTTAGCTACACAACTTTTTGTTGTTTGTTAATAACATTGACAAACAAGCTGACGGCCAACCTGATGGTAAGCAGTTAGACATTTGCAACACCAGAGGCGCTGTCGATACGTCTACCTTTTAAGACCCTATTTACCCGTACTTTTAATTGCGTCATTTGTTTGTGACTTACCTGCAACTTCTCTACAGTAGACGTAAACTTGGCTAGAGTGGCATCATAGGTGGCTGTACCGCAAGCCTTGTACATCTGATCTTCCGACTTGGTCAGTTCGCCGCGACGGTCGGTCAACATTTCCCGAATGTGCTTGCGCTCGGTCTCTAATTTTGTAGACTGAAAATAAGTACGTATGTATTATTTGCCTGAGTAACAAGAAATGTAAAGTAAATTTAAAAAGCTCCCGACGTCGTTATTAAAATTAATTCACTAATTAGCATTTTTATTACATTTTACGATTTTATTGCACAAATTAATTTGAAGGGACAAATGCCTGCGACTGATGATGTTGACGAGCTTAGAATTGAAACCAGGGGTCTTACCGCGTAAGTCTGGTGGAGATGTTAATCGTGTTCTCTCTTGCTCGCACTCGTGGACTTGTTAATTAGCGCGTGCAGGATGGCAGGCGAAGCCGATTCCCAGAACAGTTACGCAGTAGGGGTGCTACACCTGTACCGCGTAACTGCACGCGCCAATTAACAAGACTACGAGTGCGAGCTCTTGCTCGAGAAAGTTAAGAGAGAACACGATTAACATCTCCACCAGACTTACGCGGTAAGGCCCCTGATACCTTCAAATAGCTTTCTTCTAAAAAAGAACCGCATTAATATTGTTTCATATGTGGAAGCTACACCTACAAAAATGTATTAGATGATAGGCGTCAACATTAACATGCCTTTAACTGTTGAAAGCAGGTTGAAATTGCCGGAGTTAATGACGAGAAAGGTGTGTTTGATGATAACCAACAAATTTAATACAACAAGAACTCACCTCAATGTTCTTTTCCTTCAATTTCTTCTTTAAGGAGTCGACCTGAGCGCGGATATCGCACTCGAACTTGTTCACGTTAACAGCAAAATCTTTCTCCGGCACGCTTCCAAGAATCTCGGTTAAAGCTACCTTATGTTTGTTCATCATGATTGCCAGTTCTTTTTCCTTGGACTTTAGCATGCCCTCGATCATGTCACGCTCTTTCAGCTTAGCCGATTGCTTCTGGAGCTTTGTTACCTACAAAGAAAGTTGTGAAGTGAGAGCATCCTAAGTACTACTCACCAAATCAAATATTAAGTAGTACCATGCAAGTTCTTTGGAACGCGAAAATATACGCTGCCGCGACCATGTATTTATTACTGCTAAACTTAATTTACCATAATTAAAATTAGCGTTATGTTTGTACACGAGTCACAAGTAAATGATACAAAGAAAATGCATATTCGTATTCTATCAAAAACTCAAAACGTACAATAATAATCTTGACATTAAATAAGCTAACCTGGAGCTAGCTACATTTAAAAGAATAAATTTCTTTAAACACTAATATTCTGTTTATACCAGCTAAGTTAAATTTTAATAAAATTTCCACATGTACCTTAGCGCTGAGTTCTTCCAAGTCATGTTCGTGTTTCTCAATAACTTTCTCATCATCGTTAATCTCTTGCTGGCACTCGTCAGGGTTCAATTCTTTCTCGGCAGTTGTATATTCTCTAGAATATTATAAAGTTTTCACAAAATGGTCGATTTATGTTTTGGCGCTCAACCTATGTTGTACTTACGTCTCGGCTTCATTCAATTTTTGCTCCAAAGCTTCCAATCTTGTTTTGGATTCATTTGTAGTATTGATTTCCTTCTCCAACTTTGTAAGTTCTCTTTTGTTCTTGTGGATTTCTGTCTCCTTGCTAGATATTTTTTGTTTGTGACGCGACTGCAAGTAACAACACCGGGTAATACTCATTCGCAAACACGTAGTTCTGCTTGTACAAGCATTCAAGCAACGTCATTAATAACCATTAATTGTTCAAAGAACTTATGTTCCTAAAATGGAACTTAATTAGTCCCGAATATCACTGGATAGAGTAGAGTGGTGATGGTTTGGGAATAGTATCACCCCATCTCTTCCCGAACAGCACGAGATCGGCATATATGGCATAGGAGGAGACCTATATCCATACTTGGGTGCACAAACAAAAATTTATTTATAATAATTTATTATTATATAATATTCATTTATAATTTAGTTTTAATTCAAGTTGTAACATATGTATAAATATATAAAGTGGAGTTAGAGTTCCATTTATTCTTTTGGAGTATTTTATTCGAGATCAGACTCAATATTTGTAAGGAACCGTCAGAATTTTAGTGGTTAGCTGTAAAGCTTTTGAAAGATTTTATTCTGTGGGTGATCATGGAAATCTGTTGCAATCACTGTCTCGTTGCTGACACAAGTGCAATAGAAATTAGGAGCATACAGTATAACAGAGATGCTGCATACAGCACTTTACAAGTCATTGTGGAAGTAATGTGTCATGCATGACTAATCGCAGAATGAGACCACAACCTTGTTGAAATTGTAGAAAGTTTATAACGCAACTTACAAGATCATCGCGACTTTCATCAACGAATGTTTGCATTTTCTTCTCTTCAGCATCTGCTTCAGTTTTCTGATTAGCTAGCTCTTGTTTCAAACTCTTAATCTTGTCTGTCACAGTCTGGCTTGCCTGATCCGCTTGCTCGTCCGAATTCACCTCTGTG
Source organism: Ennomos fuscantarius (assembly GCA_905220475.3). Lineage (NCBI taxonomy): Eukaryota > Metazoa > Arthropoda > Insecta > Lepidoptera > Geometridae > Ennomos > Ennomos fuscantarius. The sequence continues at coordinate 6,333,104 of HG992037.1, read as the reverse complement.
ATGCTCTCAATCTCTGTAAGTATAGTTGCATAATTAGCAGTAACACTGCTATTAACAACAATAATAATATCAATAATAATAATAATACCACCTTTTTATTTCACATTCAAGTTGACTGGAAAAAAACGCTAAAACGCGTTTCTTTGAAATCCTATTTGACGAATGCAAGGGGCTGTATGTATTTTTTTTGTATATGTTCATTGATATTTTGTCAATTGTAAACCAATTAAAAAAATCTTTTTTAGTTCTAAGGGTTATACTCCCGAGGTAGTAGTCCCATTATCATCAAGTTAGGATCTGATGATGGAATCTCAAGAAAATCGGGAAAAACGAACTAAAAAATATCAATGTATATAAAATCTTAGAAGTCAAGTTTGACCCACTTTCGGGTTTCCGAAAGCTGAAGCTGTAAGTGTAGTAACAATGCAATAATCAGGTACTATTGAGCTGATCTGATTGGAGTCAGGAGGTGGATAGTGGAACTCCTCAATGGCGAACAGCAAAGACACGAAATGTTGTAAATGGATTAAACTATAGGTACCTATCAAACTACTTTTTATCCATATTTTTATTAGACTGGCTCAATAGCTCAGTTGGTAATAACCCTGCCTTCTGAACTGTGGATTGTGGGTTCGGTTCCCCCCCAGGACAAACATTTGTGTGATGAACATAGATGTTTGTTCTGTGTCTGGGTGTTATATTGTATTCTTTGTGTGTATTTACAAACAAAAAGTATCTAAGTATTGTATCAGTCATTTGGTTCCCATAATACAAGCTTTGCTTAGTTTGGGGCTAGACGGCGTTGTGTAAGATATCTATACATAAGTATTATATTATATTTAATTTATATATTATTTTTTTTACTTCAAACTTGTCTAGCATTTGACCACACTCTCACCTGATGGGAAGTGACGATGCGATCGAAGGTGTAGCATGCTAGCCAAGTAAAGTATCTTACTTACCAGCCAATTTTGCAGTATCCAGAATCATTTTGAATTTGTTATCAATCTTCTCTTGATTTTGGCTTTCAAGCAGTGTGAACTTGTTGTATTTGATCTCGTTTGAGTTTTTTTCCTTTGTGATTTTGTCATCCTCCTTTGTAAATGTGTTGTTTTTCTTCACAGACTCATCAAGCTCCTTCTTTTTCGCTTTGTGCACTTCTTCATAGTTGGCTAGAATGGCAAAGAAATATTAAAACGAGGAACTTATTTGATTTTTTCTTGTAAGGCTTGTCAAACTCGTGTCAACGCAACACATCAAATACAAATTTGAATGTAATTGAAATTAAAGCAGAGGTGGTAAGGCCTGCACTGACATCCTGCTTGGGATGTATTGTAGATTTCCTGCCAACATCTACCCCAGCCAGTCCAGCTCCTTGAAGTAACCAAGTGCAGCTCTGGGGTGTTGGCATAACTGCTCCAGTGTTGGTGTTGCATGTCACATACTGTAAACTCATTGGTTGAAACAGCCCATGATCAACAGGCGACCAATGAGCATTCAGTATTTGATCTGCCAAGTTGACACGAATTTAAGAAACATGTACAAGAACCTGGGGAAAAGTGTTGCTTGGCAATTTGCTTATATTTTAATACTTCAGTCCAGACGGGTGTAAGAGGGTGGTTACTGCTACAATAACTTACATATCTTCTCCTGTAATTCTTCTTGAGTTCCTTCAAAGATATCTTTGATTGCACTCTTTAGTTCTGTTTGTTGAGTTTGACAATGCTCCAACCTGATCAAAAAAAAGACCACAGCTTTAACATAATTGATAGAATCAGGCGTGACTTCGCGGAAGTTCATCTTAGATACAAAATGAAATAATAATATCTAGTGTAATTCCGCTAAATTCAAGTACTTAGATTATCTATATTGGGGTAAAGGATTATTGTAGGTAAATTAATGAAAAAACCTGAAAAAACCTAAAAATCATGAAATTACTATAACAAATTAAGTAAATATTATTATTATCAATTTTATATTAATTATTATTATTTTTACAGATATAAAATTAATTATTACTATTATAATTATAATAAATAAAACTGAACTTTAAATATTAAATTATATAAATATTATACAATTAATTATTATTATTACAAATTAAAACCAATACAGATACCCTCCCCTAAAAATCCTGAAATTACAGTAACAAATTTAAAAATTATTATTGTGAAATTTATATTAATTATGTCTATTTTTATTGATATAAAATTAATTATTACTATTATTATTATAACAAATAAAACTGAAATTTAAAATATACAATTATATAAATATTATACAATTAATTATTATTATTATTACAAATAAACACCAATACAGATAACCCTCGACACGTGTTTCGCCTCTTCACGAGGCATCCTCAGGACCGTGTTGACTCGCCGAAGGCTCGCTCGAAAGTGACTGGGCGTTGCAAGTCAGTCGCTTTATATACCATTTCGTACCCTACCCCCACTAAAAATGCGAAGTAATGGTGACGAAACAATATTAGTTTGGTCATTCAACAGTGTATAAGATGGGTTATTATTTTTTAAGATTTCTAATTGTTCTAACACAATGAAACTTGAATTAAACTTGAATTTAGCGGAATTACACTAGATATTATTATTTCATTTTGTATCACAGCTTTAACATCACTTCACTTGAAAATTTTGAAATATGTATATCTTTTATTCCTCCAAAAATTTATTATTAATAGTATTCACTACATTACTAGTATTCAATATCCATGCATTAATATTCTGGGCAGCATGAAACGAAAAGGTAACAAATTGTTCATCAATACAATACGGTAATACTATTTTGTGGTATTTCAATAGAACAAACATTTTGAAATACTATCTTATGTAAAATGATAACATATTATGTAGGAGCTATTTACTACTTGTGCCAACCAACCTCTCTGGTTTGACAAAGGATGCGCCATAATTAGTGCAAGTGAAACATTTAATATCATGGTAGTGTCAGCAATCTATATGCAAAGTTTCAAACACGCCGTTTTAACACTTATAAATATTAGAAAGAATAGCAGCTTAATAAGAGGAATTTCTACATAAGCTGTGGTCAAATAGATATAATTAGCAGATACTGCCATGGTAGTAAATAATGAAGTATAATTCATACCTGACTTTGATCTTCTCTCGTTGTGTCTCAAATGACAGCAGTTCATTTTCCAAGGTTTTTATAGCACTCAATTTCTCAGAGATGGGTTTCAACTCACTGGTGAGCTCCGAAACTTTGATTTCGGATTCTGAGATTCTAGTTTCAGTGTTGATGACTTCAAGTTTCTTTTTGTCAAGATCTTGTTTCTTTTCAGTTAGAAAGCTTACTTCCTGGGCTGAATATTAAATGCTAAGTCAGCTTACAACAATCAGTGCCGTCTGTACTAAAGCTCCTAAGTTCACACTTATTCCTCTATCACATACCATAATTACGTAGTATTTCACAGAGGAATAAATGCAAACTTAGGAGCTGTTAAGCTTTAGTATGGGTGTAGTGTAGTAATCATAGTATTGTATTATATAGCATTTAAGTCCACTGTGCACAAGTGCAGCAGTAGGAATAAGCTGCTATTTATCTGTGGTAAGCTTACATGTTATTAAAATTAAATATTATTATTTTTTCATTTAAAATAAGTCTAAAAAACCAAAAACAAGTCCAAATTAGGCTGACAACACAATTCTCAGAAATATATAGAATTCCAGGACAATACCTCATTAAGTCAAATTAAATAAAAGCACAGAAAACGGGAATAAAAACAAAACATTGTTCTGTGTAAACTTGCATGTTAGGGGACTTACCTAGTAAGTTCAGTGTATTAGCATATTCCTTCCTTATTTTCCTAAAGCGCTCAAAACAATCACTATATTTATCGGCATCAAAGATCTCATCAAACCGCTCTTTCACTTTCTTGCCCTCATCAAGGGGCCAGGCAGAGTCCTCTTGATGGCAGAATATTACAGAATTTAAGATTGCTTTGGAAACTCCTGCAATTAACAAAATCATGTTGCTTTAAGTCTTACTTTAAATATATAAACAGTTTCTTGTTATCTCGAAAAATAAACATAAAATAAGCATGCATACTAAGTCAGACATAAATGATTTTCAGAAACAAAAATATCAAATAAAATATCTCATTACTTATACTTACCAAGCTCTTCATTCATAATGAAATCCAGGTCAGCACATCTTGAAGAAATGTCCTTAGGCTTCCCATTTTCATCTACTGTTGATAAGTATGATTCCAGAGTCTGGAACCGTGTTTTCTTTTGCATTGCAGTCACCTTCATTGATCTTGAAACTTCCAATTGCTTGTCTTTTGCGTTTACAATCTACAAACAGTAGTACAAAAACTAAAATCTCATATTTATTACACTATTTAATTAATAAGGGCATAATGATTTTCAAGAATAGTAATTGTCCATTGTAATAAACCCCTTAATTTTTTATTTCTGTAGCTATTTTCAGGGTTGGTGTAAATAAACAATTTTGGTATTTATAAATTAGCGCATTAAATTAGGTTAACATTCGGCATTCAATAGAATATTAACTATACCTTCAATTTTACTTGCGCGAGCACCTCGGTCGATCTATTGACTTTTGCATCGTGTACGAAACACTCATTTCGGCTTCCAGGAGGCATCTGTCCCGTGATGGCATATCGTAAACACTCAATAATAGTTGTCTTGCCACAACCATTTTGTCCAAGTATCAGAGTTAGCGGTTTATCAAACGAAATGCGCTGTTCATCTGAATCCTCGGGCCCAAAACTTCGTATGCCCCTAACAGTCAGGGACTTCACACCAGACATGTTGAGATGATGGTGATGGAATACAGTAAACAGAAGATGGAGTTTCGTTTCGCGCCAACAAATATAGCTGCAAGTACAACCGAACGCAAATACCGGTGCGGTACGGCGCGGCAGCGAAACGGGGCGAGATGACAAAAACTCGCGTCGCGCGTCACCTAGAAAGGGTTACCAGTCAAAAAGTTTGAATACCCTATTCTATACCATATAAACTTAACACCGGTAATACCACCAACTTATCTATTCAATTAAGTACCCTTTGCCTTTGGTGGTTGTACTTCATAATTTATACCCACATACGGGGCACAATACCAGTAAGCGTATACAGGGTGTTCGGCAGAGGCTTAGACAAATTTAAATGGGGGTTTCGGGGCCCGAAGAGGAAAATACAACTTGGCCAAAAAAATCCCAGACCCCCTTTTTTTAAATATTATTTTTGAAATTTTTTTTATTTATGCTGAAATTCTACCTATAAAGTCCCATAAATTTTTTTAACCAATTTTTTAAGGATTTTTTATTTAAATTTGGTCTCCTATACATCTTCTAACTACGCAAGGCAATATTAAGTTCTAACTTAAAGTTCAACTTCGATTGTGATTTAAAAAAAAAACCTCATGCATCCTGGCAAATAAAATACTTTTAAAAACTTCTTATTTTATCCCTCATTACAACGACATACTAAGTCGGTAAAAATCTTATCAGCTTGTGGAATAATATGAGATGAAAAGGAAAATAAAAAACGAAAATTGATTGAAAAAGACGTTTATTTCAAATCCTGTTCAAAAACAGTTCCTCTATTACGTATGCATGCCCGGCATCTACGGCGAATTTCTGTTGTGGTTGTTTGTAACGTTATCTCTTCTCTTATTTTTAAACACGGGTCGTTAATTCTCATCATCAATTCTTCTTTTGTGTGGATCTCCACCTCGTACACTAACTCTCACGTCCCCAGACGTAAAAATCAAGGGGTGTTGGATCTGGGAAACGTGCGGGCCATTCGATCGGGCCACGTCTACGAATCCAAGAATTTGGAAAAACATTGTCTAAGTGCTCGCGTACAATGTTTCGGTAGTGAGCCGGGCAGCCGTCATTTTGGAAAATATTTGGTTGATCTTCTTCAAAAATCATATATAATATAATGTTTGACCACATGTCAGACACAGCACAATAAATAAATTCGATTTCAAATTAACGCAGAAATTGTGAAAAGTTTTCATGGACCAATAATCATATCAAACAATTTGTCTCGAATCAGATCATAATTATTGAAGTAAAACTTATTTATGCATGCTTGACTTGGGAAGTAAGATCTCCATTGTCAACATAACAAAGTTAAAGTTTGATATTGGTATGTTGGTACATCAGGTAAAATTAAAATTGTAAATTGACCTTGACCTTGACATTAAAAAAAGCAAAAACAAAGTAATACTGGCCAATAAATGGAGCTAAATTAAAGAAGTTTTACTTCAGTGGTATAGTCTATAGCACCCACGTTTTTTATTATATTTGTACGATTGGTTTTAAACGTGCTATTTATAGTTAGCGTATTCATCTCATGTTAAGTTAGACACAATCAAGTTGAAGAAATATCCATGCTGAGTCTAAGCATAGTAATTTCAAAGTCAGAACTTTATTTAGGTGGTGCATATATTACTGAATGTTTCTAAGGAGTTTAGGAGGGAACGTAATCATGAAAATATGTGTTTTTTTTATCTGCGCACTATTAGCTATTAAAATAATAACGGACAGTACTTGCAAAATTGAGAAGCTCCAAGCTTAAAGGCAAAAATAATTATGATAGCAGCATTAAGCCCGGACTCCGACCAACGACAACGATGCTTTTTCTTCTTCTCTAGTTTATGACTATTATTTGACAAATTGTCTTTTTTTTTGTTTGGTTTTGGCTCCACACTTTTGTGTATTTAATGTCTAGTAATTGATAATTTATCAAGTTAATGATATTTCACGCAAATATGTGTCAAGTCACAGGCGAAGTCATCAAGTCAAGTCATAGTCAAGTCATAGTCTTGTCAAAGTCATACTCCTAGTAAAGTGGTGGCAACTTTACTTGAAGCTTCTATGGAGTTTTGGAAACAATACGAAAAGAAACGTTTCACCATCATTATACCATTTTCCCACACTTAAGCCTGTAATCCAGCACTTAACGAATAGAATGCCACCAATTTTATGCACTAACACTGAAAATAACACAAGTTTTGGAAAATAATACAATGCGGCGCGACGCGATCTTTTTCGTTTTCCCGTCAAAAAAAACCCAAAATTGTCTTTTACCTGTGTTCGCACCTGTGTGGTAATGTTCACCGGCATCGGCACCGGCACTAGCATCCCGTTTGACACTGGAGGATAGAAAAACAAGTATGCTTTAGACTATAGTCCGTATTACAGAACGATGCTCAGTCATAGATCGGTGCTCAAGCAGAGATTTCATTCATAAGTGATCAATTAATTAATGAAATCTCTGCTTAAGCACCGATCGATCACTCAGCATCGTTCTGTAATACGGACATTAGATTCTCTTCTCTGTCTATGGCTTTAGACCACATCACCACACGACTAAAGTGAAATTTCTTTAGCTCCTGCCTTCTTTAGCTTCTTTGATTCCTGGGCATATTGGAATCTATCGGAATTAACGGGGCAACCGCGTGGTCAAAGAGGCGGTTGTTTATGGTGGTAAAGTCTCGCATATTAATTACCCCATGACTTCATAGCCTATCTCTACATTTTTAAAGAAATCATAGATTTTCCAGTAGATTTCGTAGATCCTAAATTCCAATGGATCCTAAACGTTTAACGTCTACTTTTGTCCGACTAGGGCTAGGCACTCACAACTAAAAAAATACGCGATAGATTTTGCCCGAAGGATAAATCATTTATCTTTATTTAATTTTCTTAGATCTTTTCATGTTTGATTTCTTACTCATGTACATGAACTTTTATCTTCCATTAACGCTCATAATATTAGGTCTTTACCTATGAAATTGCCGTTTTGTTTGAAAAAAGTTAAAGTATTTTTTTTTCGAACTTATTTATTTCTTTTATTCAAAGTAATCACCCCTGCAATCAATGCATCTTTGCCAACGCTGTGGCAGTTTATGGATGCCCTTCTTGAAAAAATCAGCAGGACGGGAGATAACAAACTCTTTAAAGGCGTTTTGTACTGCCTCTCGGGAATTGAATTTTTTTCCCGCTAAAAAGTTGTCCAAATTTTGGAAAAAGTTATAGTCGGTAGGCGCAAGATCTGGTGAGTATGGCGGATGAGGGAGAGCTTCCAAACCCAACTCATGCAGCTTAGAGACGGTCTGTTATGCAGTATGGGGTCGCGCGTTGTCTTGAAGTAGCAGTGGAGACGACCGATTGACCAAAGCTGGTTGCAGACGTGCGAGTTTCGCCATCATTGTGGTCAGTTCTTCAATGTACACATCTGCAGTAATGCTCTCGCCGTTTTGTAAAAAGCTATGATGAATCACACCAGCACTAGACCACCAAACTGTGACCATCACCTTTCTAGGGGTCATTTTTCGTTTTGCACATTGCTTTGGTACCGAACCAGGATCTAACCAACTTGCTGAGCGCTTTCGATTGTCAAAAAGAATCCATTTTTCGTCGCACGTAACAATTCGGTTCAAAATTCCTTCATTTCTGTGCCTGTTAAGCAGCGCAAGGAAAGTCTCGACGCGTACGTTGCGCTGGCGATCGTTAAGTTCGTGGGGCACCCATCTATCAAGCTTTTTTATCTTGCCAATCTGTCGCAAATGGACCAATATTGTTTTGATGCTAACATCAAAAGCTGCTGCCAGCTCAGCTGTAGATTGAGATTCATCAGCTTCCACAATCGCCTTTAATTCATCATTGTTGACCAAAGTTTCCGGATGACCATGAGGTTCATTTTTCAAGTCAAAATTCCCAGAACGGAACCGAGCAAACCAATAACGGGTTGTACGTTCGTTTGTACAGTTCTCTCCGTAAACGTCGTTGATGTTACGTGTCGTTTGTGCCGCGTTGGTGCCACGACGGAACTCATATTCCATAATTACACGAAATTTCAAAGTATCCATTATGAGGAAAAATGTTGAAATGTAATGAAAATACAACGCTAATCAATAAACAAAAGACTTATATTGTAAATAGAATGTCATATTTTTAAAACAAAATTAATTTGAATTTAGAATTCATAGCCAATCAAAACTTTTTTTTGTTTGAAAAAGTCTGTACTGCAATACGGCAATTTCATAGGTAAAGACCTATTATATACTTGCCTATAATCGGGTTTTTTATATTTAATAATCCTAACCTTAACTGTATGTACAGTATTGTTATAATATTATGTAGGACTGTTGGTCATCAATTTATTATTCTATTTCTATTTTTTTCAATTCATCTCTTCATTTATCGTTTATGATACTCATACATTAACTTTGACGACCATATTGTTTAAAAATGTTCACTGTTTTCATTATATTCTTCTTCTTCTCTCCGTTTACATTTATTTCGCTTATTTTGACGTTAAACTGGCAGAAATGTCAAAAAGACAGTTGCCACAAAAATGATTTCATTCATAAATTGATTATTTGCCAAAATACACTTGGAAAATGCTTTCATCGACTTCACAACTGAGTATGGTTCTGTAATACGGGCCGCAAACGCCAAAGACGCCGCAACGTAGTGGTTATATACTCTTTGGCCGAGTTTGGTTAAAGAGAATACAAACTCTTCATAGTCTTGATTATTTATATACTCTTTGTTCTTAGTCTATGACATTCATAGTAGTGGTTATATGCTCTTTGAATCATTGCATTCAGTGTTCTGACCATAGATTGTTCTGTCTGACTATTCTGTGGTGACAAAATAAACGCTGTTCTTCGCAGATATGACTTAAACAATGAAATAAAATCTTAAAATCAAGTACTAATAAGTAATAGTAATATTTAATTCATTTCTTTTTGTTTGGGTAAACATGAAAGCATACCTACTACACAATTGATCAAATGTTGTCTTGCTGATTGTGATTAGTGAATACTGCATTCCCTTCGTAGAGAGGTATCATACAATACAATACAAACACTAAACTACACTTTATTATAAATAAGTGAATGTATTTTAGGTTTCGGAGATTTCATCACGCGTGATAGCTGTAAGTTTTATTGCTGATAATACTTTAGAACCTCCTTGCCCCAGTGGTTGGAGTCGCCAATTGTCTTATTTAATTATGACTTTCGAGTTGTTATGATTCGTAATTATATTGATTCCATTCAAAATCAGTAACTAAGTTTCATAGTAGTGTAGTAGTAGTAGTAATTTGGGACCTATTCTTAACACAACACTAAGCTATATTTGTATGTCTGGAAAAATGGATATAAAGTTTTCCCCATTAAGCAAGTAATACCAGACCTAAATTTCATATTCACATCTTGTTTGAATTGTAGTCACAGTATTATGTTTATTGTTGAGGAGTTTAATTACCTCATAAATTGGTGCAACACTCATTCCTTCTTGGGCAGCCTGTGCAGGCAAGTGATTAGCCCTAGTGTCAGAAATTTAAAGCTGCTGAATTTCTTTCGTAATTATTGTTACCTTACATGAACTACTGTGAACGATGGAAGTTCGAAACAGACAATTTTTTTAATATCATAATTATACATATATCTTTTTTCTGTTTTTGTATACAAGTTAGTTGTTCTTTTCTCAGCAACATGTGTGTACATATTTTTTTATTTCGATATATTGGTAGACCTTTCTGTCTACTTCTCAAAATAATAAATTACCTTTAATAATCTTACAATTAAAATTTGCAAATTATGCAACTGAAACTTAAGCTTCTATCTGCAAGTGAAATAGACACAGTGCTGCATGCATATTACATACATTACATAATTATTATCATGTCATATTGGTACAAAGTTGAGCAATCATGAATGCACAACACACCAGCACTACAATTTAATGTGACTTAACAAATTATCTACCATATTAGTCACCCATATCTCTGTTTATAAACTGTTGTAGTTGTTTTAATTTTAAAAACATAGGCAGAGCTATTCATATGATACTTGGCTGTGCTATTAGCTTATATACTTGTGGATCTTTAATTGAATACAAAACTAATTAAAAAGCAATTTATCTTCATCAACATAGAAGGCAAGTGGCATAGTTTTCAGGTGACAAATAGGGTTCATCATTAATCATTATTAACATTATTATGTTTTTACAGGCAAAGCCTTGGGAAATAGCTAGTTTAATAAAACTAAGCTTATGTCTGCATCTTTGTATACCATGTCCTTCCTAAGGATTTAAACTATTTTCCTTTTAAATTTCATTAAAATTGGATCAGTCATGAAGTTAAAAATTACAGATAAAGAATGATAATATCAGATTCAAAATGTTAATTTTGATGTTGGAGTCAAGAACTTTATGAATGGTGATGATCGGCTCCACAAGGGTGATCTCCGAGGGTAACAGTAAACTATTTTATATTGATACCTTCATTTGCAGGGATGGAGACACCGCAAAAAATGGCATCCACTACAATGATCGAAACTGTCACCATCATTAGACCGTTAAAGGTAAGATTCTGTTTTTTATGTAAACAAGTGACAAGGTAGTCATTTGCATATATTTAGCATCATAGCTATGTATAATAGTCGCAGAGACACTAATAATTCTAAATAATCGAAACAAAGTCTTGCAGCACTGGGCACGTCAATCTGAGACAGCAAGTCTAGTAATATGATATTTAAACTGCGAGATCAGGTCACAATCTCATATTATGCACAGTAAATTCTATAGCTGTAGTGCCCTTTACACTAAAGCAGTAGTGCATAATAGCTTAGCAGCAGAACATTTTCCAAAGTGCTGGTACTGCCTAGAATCTAGATGAACTTATGCAGTAAAGTCATATAAACTAGTATTTTTTTTTCCTTTATTAATCTGCTGTACATTGCGGGGTCAACTGGATAATACTCCGACGAACGACGAACCCGAGAGTACGACTACGCAATCGCCTATTAACTAAAGAAAGAAAATTACTAAAATCGACTTACTAACGGAGGGAGGTTGTACGCTTGCAAGGACAACATGCCGTCATCACTTATTGTATATTCGCCATATAATCTAATTTATAAAAAGCCTTTACTTGGCATTTCTCCGCGAATACCGTCAAGTGCACGAAGCCTCGTATCGGATTAACAGCAGTGGCTCGCGAACCGTTATTGTGGAAAGTGTGGTCGTGATGCAAACACACGGGAACCTGACCGCCAGCTACCTGTGGCAGCCCGCGGAGTTCGCCCGGAGAATGCTCGGCGAGCGACCCTCCCCAGTGCCGCCTACTAGAGAATTCTGGCCGCCACCGCAGCAACCTCTCAGCATCAGCACCCTGCACATAGCCTATTTACAAGATGAACCGCTCCCGAGACGCGCGGCGACGCTCCCACAGCAGTCTTTTCTCTCCAGTGTCTCGACACCGGCTATCGAACACGATTACACCCCCGTCGCCCCTATCAGACCTCGAGTATGCACGATCGGTATCAACACCGACCCGCCTCCTACTATGTACTCCCGGATAAGGAAACTATTCAAACGCCAAGAAGAGGACATTATCATAAAGCCAACCCCACAACAGCCGACTGGGCGTCTTATCGCCGTTCCGAGGGAGACGACATTTGACTTGAAAGAAGATGAGAATCGTGCTAGAAGAACGTTAAACGAAATAAAGAAGGCCCTATCGGGGGCGAGATATCGGATAGCACCCGGTACAGAGACGATAGATAGTCCCAAGATCGTGTATGACCAGCGGAAGCCGGGAGATAGAATGACGACGACGTTTGGAGCCAGTGAACGGCGGCGGTGGTGCAAGGTGCCGTCGCGGGCGGCGTGCTCGCGGCGCCTCTTGGCCGTGGGTGGGTGGTGTCGGCCGCGGCCACGCCGCCCTCAAAGGCGACAGCCGCAACCTCGCCTGCAGATCACTCAGGTGTGATGTTCACAGCCTGATGGACAATGATCGTTAAGTGTGACGCTCTAATTGTGTGTGTCAAGTTCGAAGACAGTAAACGACATTCTAACTATGATTGATTGGTCTATCGGTATTAGAAAGCTATATGTATTTGTCTTGTAGACGATCGAAATTTAAGTAGCGTTTTTGGCTAATAAATGTGTTTCCATAATCTGTGTTTTGTTAGCGCACGTCAAAGGGCGGGCGGTGGGAGTAAGGTTGGGCGGGCGGCAGTCCCGCGTCAGGCGCCGCTCAGTCCGCCCGCCCTCGTACATTTTTCCCAATCATAGAACGTACCCCATACATAGTTCTATATATCCTGGAAAATCCTTTACTGCCAATCTTGCGATTCGTTCAATCCCCGTGCAAAGTTGTGCAAGTGTTGAATACAGTAAGGTGATTCTATAAAGCCACACGAAACAGGCGCAGCTCAATGCGCAAATCTCACGGATGAAACCGAAATCTAGGACGACGAAATGATTTACTCTTTTTCAAACTTTCATGATTTTATTCGATTTCTACTTCTCTGTAGATCTACGTAACTATTTTGTTTTGAAGGGATACTAGGAAAAACTAAATCCATGACCCACGACAAAACTTGTTAATTTTTGGATAAATATCTTGTATTTAGGTTTATGATTATCTTTGACGTTCACTGGAGAAAACAGGAATCTAAGCGAATCGTAGATGTATCATTATTAATCTTTAAAAATCGTTAGTTTCTATGTGCAATCAAAATATTCTACGTGTTTGTTCTAGCATGTCTTCGTTTTACTTAAGAACTTTGGAAGCCAACAGTTGTCGCCTTATATTTTATAACGCATAGAAGCGTAAGCTTCATCACATGCGTAATATTTAAATTTATATACATAAAATATTTAACACTCTTAAAACATCCTTACAGGGACAGGACTTTTATAGTTCCAGTCCTGATTCAGTCATATTTATGATATTTATCCGACGAGTCGAGGTAGTACCTATACTTGCAATTAATTATTAATAATATTATAATAATTTCTAGAAATATTTTTAGGAATAAAAACTAAAAGCCCGAACATACAGTTGACAGTAGAACATAAAACCAAACTACAGCGGCTGCGGGTTTTTTGTGGGTTATATGAAATATGGATATCAAATATGTATTATAGGTTATACTTTCAAAACACAAGTCTGTCTATTTAATTTGTAAAAATTAGGTGTTATTATTCCCGAAAATTTGGAGCACTACGTTATAAATTATTTTTTGGCGGTCATTAGAACGATTTTTGTAGGAAAACTAAAGTACTTTTTTACCTATTTTGGGTTATTTTCTATTATTTCTTGTTTATACGACTATTTTGTCATGACGCACATGGGCTTTAAAAAATAGTGTATATTGTTGATTTTGTGCTTAGACCGCGCCTTAGTGGATTTTCGCTGACTGACTAGCTCATCGCGTAATTTTCCGATCCATAAAGCCTGTAAACTTTGTTTTGAATGGGTTTAAAACTCTGAAGCTCAACAAGGTATGTATGGGCAACGTTGATAAGCGGAAGTCTATTTTAAGCTAACAATAGTATTGATGGCGCATTAGATTAGCGGAAACGTAGGTACGTACGTAGTTGAACGAAGTTCTATTCATTTGCGGGAATTCTTCTTGAACACAATTTTTTTATTCTTGCATATGGTTGAATTGACTCAACCTTTAATACGAAAGTCTTATGATTTGAAAACTACCCATGACCAATTGCCATGAAGGTATCAGAGGATGACACGTCCATGCCAATTGCCCAAGCACGAAGTCTCCTTTCTCCAAAGTTCGTCTGCAGTGTCCTTGATGTTGTAAAAATAAACAATCCTTTCGCTCTCGTTTCTGAATACTTTTCAAGCATAATGAGTGACTCGTGACTTCGTGACTCATCATTTACAATGACGAGTTCCACAGCTTTGCTTGCTCTAAATCTTAATGTGTAAACATGTTATCTATTTATGCTACAGTATTCCGTATAAGCTCTTTGTTTAGCCACAAATGTAAACATATCTGACAGCCATTGGAAATGTATCATACTTGTTTGTTTTCTCTTAGCCGCTTCGTTCTTCGATGTTGGACGTTACTCCATTATTTATTACTCTTTATCTAATAAATGAGTGGAAGTTCGAGAAGCATGGCCAGAAATATACCTAACACCTAACATGTCTCTAACTCTAATCAATATTATTATCTTAGTTTAAACTTAAACTTTCCTTGATATTAAATAAGTTTACTATGTGGATGAAATTAAATACAATGTAGCAGTAATTAATATAACCGGTTGACCTAATTCCTCGTGCGTGGTTCGCATTCAAACACACATATACTCGACTCGTGTGAGTTTTTGTCCAGTGGATATGTAATTCGACCGTGTGGTGCGGCGCGCCCCCATTCTAGGCCACCCGCTTCTCCTAAAAAGCAGGCTGTCCCTCCTCTGACCTAGATATATTCAGGAACGTGTGTGTAATCTCAGCAAAACATGCACAATTGCACATGAGTAGAATTAAAATCGCGCAGCAGTAAAGTCCTTACCGGTTTGGTAAATCTAGCATGTAAATTGAAATGAATACGTTTTTATGTGTGTACATCGCGAAACCACGACTGGGTTCCTTTATCAAATCGCTCAGCTCCGCAAGTGGTCTCGGGGCCCTATACCTTTAATATCTTTCTATTGGCAAAATGGATCACCTTTCAATCAGTAGTTTACTTAGCCACGGCGTGGACGGGGACATTTTTTCTGTATTGTCAGCTAGTAAATTTTTTTTTTTTTTTTTTTAATGTTTTTGCTCCACACCTTTGTGTATTTAGGCAGTGTCAAGTAATTGATAATTTATCAAGTTAATGATATTTCACGCAAATATGTGTCAAGTCATAGTCGAACTCATCAAGTCAAGTCATAGTCTAGTCAAAGTCATACTCCTACTAAAGTGGTGGCAACTTAACTTGAAGCTTCTATGGAGTTTTGGAAACAACACGAAAAGAAACGTTTCACCATCATCCTGTAATCCAGCACTTAACGAATAGAATGCCACCAATTTTATGCACTAACACTGAAAATAACACAAGTTTAGGAAAATAATACAATGCGGTGACGCAATCTTTTTCGCTTTCCCGCCAAAACTCCAGCTAGTCAATTGACGTTGATAAATTACTCTTTCTAAGCTGATGACTTTAGTAGGGGTTTACTTAGCCACATCACATAACACATGCTTTTCGTTTGATACGTAACCCAAAGGTTAGATATATAGGTACTGATCCTGTTGGAATGCAATTCAAATATGCACGGTAGAGCATTCAGCCATAGATTCAGCCATAGGTTCATTGATAATAGGCGCGCAAAGGAAGATTATACTTACACACATTTCTACGTAGTCAAACATAGTGAATGAGACAAACTGTTTTAGCTATTTCAATAGGAACGGCGTTCGGACTGTATCAGATTAAATACACAAAATATATACTAAGAGTTCAGTTAAGGTGAACTGCTTTACGCTGGGATAGACTTGTGTTGGTGTTGGCATGGTGTAAGGAAGGAAGGAAGGAAGGAAGGTGGTGGAAGGAAGGTTGTGTCGCGAGTCGGGTGGCGTGGCGACGATCAGGTAGCGGTCCATGCAGGGGCGCGCGGGCGCAGGCCCGGGCGGGCTCCGCTCCAACCCGCGCGCCCTCCCGCAGCCTCCAGTATTGCCACCACCACCGCAGTTTGCCACTGAGCAGGACGAGATGCCGGCCAATCAAATCGCTCAGGTAAATATAACTTAATGACGAATCTGCGTCTTTGAACCTTGCTCCAAGCACATCTGTATTTTTACATGACCTATAGGAATAGTTGTTTAAAAACAGTAAATGGTCCGTTACTCTAATCTCTAATGCCATTTTTTTTTTTACTATTTTTTTCTGCGGTAGCAATCGGCTGTGTTTGGAATCTACTCCTTATTGCAGCCAATTGCAGGTCTTCCAATTTCTGTTTCCATTTTCTACAGACGTATAAATATAATATATATCTTAGTCAATATGAAGTCAGGCGTGAAACCGGCATATCCAAGCATACTGAGAGCCAAAGAGCTGTGTCATGTCAAACCGCACTTGGCCAGCAAAGTTGCCTATAGTTTCTCGAAGGCCCATGGCGTGTCCCATAGCAGTGAGAGAATGCGTGGGCTGATTATATGGAAAGCTAAATGAAACACATTAAAAAAAGTATTTTATAATACGTACGAATAAGCCAACGTTTTGGTCGCAGTGGTCCCGACGGTGTGATAATCGGACCACCCCATTTCTTCCGGTGGGTGTCGTAAGGACCTGCTAAGGGAATTTACTAGGTGGTAGGACTTTTCTGCAAAGTTCGTCTAGGTAGGTACCACCGCTTTGCTAGTTATGCTGCCGCCAAGCAGTAGTGCGCAAGTACTACTGTGTTATGGTTTGAAGGACGCTGTAGCTAGTGAAATTACTAGGCAAATGAGACTTTATGACCTGATCTCACAGTCTAGTTATCTTATAATAAGATCCCGACAACATAAGTCCAATCTAGTAATAAGATTCTTATTACTAGATTGTGCTGATGTCTCAGGATGACGTGCGCAGTGCAGTGTCACGCGAAACTCTATACTTTAGAATTCCGAGTGACACTGCAACTGATATGGGCAGCCGTGCCGCTTAACGCCAAGCGAAAGGTTAACTCATCGCGTCATTCCTTACCATTAAAAACCAGAGAATGGGCAGCAGCATTCTCGTCCTTAATTTTTTTTACCCCGGTTTTAGGTAGATCTATGTTCAGAGGATGTCTACAGCTTGATGTCATGCCAACGTTTGACTGCAACTCACCTGATGTTAAGCGATGATGCAGTCAAATGAATGATAGCGTGTGCTTTAGATTTACCCACATTTATACTGCTAATAAACCTATGAAACTCGTGCACAAAGAGCTAAGCAAAGAGCATTCTAAAAGAGTATTTAATATTGAATAAGTTCCAGTAAATTACATAGAGTCAGTATTTAGGACGACAAAAGCCGGCTGGTTTTGCATTGTATGAAAGCGGAAATTGGAATCTAGCTCTTGGCTATTGTACTGTTGTAATAGTTAGGTATCATGTATTGAAACGTTTTAATGAAATGATCTGCTGGGAATGTAATGAATGACCCATCCATCGCATAACAAAATATTATAAGAGAAATCTTTAGTGGAAACTTTATATTGATAGACGATTCGTTTCAAGGCCTCCTCTCCTCAAAGTACGCAGGCGATGAATGTATTTTTTATAGAGGTCCCCCTTACAAATGACCGGGAACGGGACGTGAGCTAAGTTGCTGTATAATTTAATGAATGGAATCCCTTCCGATGTCAGATGCTTCCGCTTGCCTTGTACGAATTAATCAATGTAAATTCGCTGCTCCCTTCTTTCTGTTTCTGACATAAACATTTTGTATAGTACGGCGTATATCGGCTTCGGTAAAGAACTTTTTTCTAAATTACATTCAGTAGGTAGTACTTGATACGTCGTTCAATGCTACCAAAAGGCTGCATGGCTAATTTATCAAAAGATGTATTGTTAGGTAGTTTTCTTACGATAGTAGGCACTTGAAACGAGACAAGTTTTAAGGAGTTGTTGTGTGAAGAGGGCTTAGTTTCGTAGCACATCGTGTGTGGGGGTAACAGAGGGTGCAAATTGTCAGGGGCGAGATCGGGCCAGACTCGGGGTCGCTTGTGAGGTAGGACCGACGACGCGACGCGCAGTACTCGGTGTTTCAGAACTTAGACGAAGCGGCGTTCGTTTCCAACAGCTGATGGGTCCCCGCGGCCCCGGCTCCGTCGGCCCGATCGATGGCCGCACCCTGCGTCCCCCCGCCTCACCTCTAGACACCCACCCACACCTAACTTTCCCGCTTTTCTTTCCTTCGGACGCCTTAAGCACCTTGATGCGCGTCTTTGGCCTCCGTGTTTTGATTTCTGTCTCGTATTGTGTTGCGTGCCGTTTATTCGCCCTGAGGTTGATGGATGACAAACTTTACTGGTAATGACGCTTAACCTCGCACATACGTGCTACGGATTTATTTCCCGTTATAATTTGTTTTGAATCGATTAATGATGGCCGTTGTTCGTGGACTTGCGGTTTATGCAACTGACATAGTAACTGTAGCCTGCTACACATCACTGCCATTTTAAAAAGATTCCATCGGATATTAATGATATGTCTATGACACATGTAAACGCTAAAGCAATAATAATTCATAAAGCGACAATAATTCGTAATGTTACTAAGTACTTACCTTCGGTATGTTATACCTTCGAGGCGGATTAGTGCCATTTGATACCATCTGATCGTCGATGGGTCTCGTTATCGGGTTTCCTTATTTCTACTTCCATTCTCTGTAGACGTTAACCTAATGGGACGTCTATTCAGTTCTACCATTACAGAATTTCTCGTCGTACTGATATTCATTGGTAAGTACTATTATAAAAATGTAATAGTAGAATATGTGAGCGGATTTAGCTTTTTATAGACTAAATGAGTTAATAATCATCAAAGAAAGCCTTAATGTTAAGCGATGCGAAAGCTGAACTATTTCATCGGATACGGTCTAGCTTTCATAAATAGGCCGGGCCGGTAACATATTCGTGACTGCTGAGCTAAAGCTGGCTTATGACCCGTGAAATTTCGCAAATGACGCAATTTGTATAAAAGGCGATAAGACACCATCTTCAAGTTTTGAATATAAGCGGTAATGAAGTGGGCTGCAGGGACCCCGCTTAACTTGAAACGATTTAAAAAGTTTAGCCATTATAATTTATACCTTGCATGCCCGATTTTTGAAAGCATTTTTACTTGATCCGTTTATTGTATTCATATTGCGAATAATATACTAACAAAAGCTAAAAGCCCTATTCATACCTGTATAAAAAGGATTTACTTATATTACCTACTCTCTGCTTATGTAGGTTTTTTATTGCATAAATGGAAAGCTGTTGCTTACAATAAAAGCATAGCAATATCAGGTAGACTACATAGGATTACATAACTTTGACGAAGACTGCGATGCTTACTTTGCTTTCGATTTTCATTGAAGACTCTGACTATTCTCGTCCGCATTGTAACAAATACTAATCATTAATAGACAAAACACAAGTCTATTCATTCGCGACGCTATAAATAACAGATTTTGTCCTATTATAATGACAACAACCCGTACCGAAAGACGCTGCATAAATATCTATACATATAATTCAAAGTCCTGACTGACATATATCAATGCACAGCCTAAACCGCTGGTCCTATTAGAGACTTGATATTTTGGAGCGTGTTTTCTTTGTAAAGTGTAGGTATCAAATAAGAAAGGGTTTTTTTGAAATTCCATCCCCAAGGGCGTGAAATGGGTGGTTGAATTATCTATGAAAAATTGTCTTCTTCGTTTCCTATAGGCCACGCGGGCAGAAGCTAGTGTGCCCTATAAAATGCTTCCGAAACAAAAAAAGCGGTTTTGTGTGTCACCAACAGTTTCCAATCCAAATATTGTGGGATTATTGTGTGGATACGAAAATCTATAACTTTAAATTGTTGTGATATTTATGCACATAGAAATATACCACATACGGTGCGTTCCTTGTTAAAAAATCATTATCACCATCAACACAATCATCATATTTCACTGCTGGACCTTTGTACCTACGTTTGGTCTTCGGTCTTTGTTTGGTCTTCGGCATTTCTCATTCAACCATGGGTATAAGCAACGCATAGTAGTACATCTAGTGTTACAGATGTCCATAGAGTACGGTGACCACTTTCCGTTAGGAGGGCCGTATGCTTGTTGGCTATCTAAAGCATAAAAACGCCACCCTCTTGATGAGTTTGTATCATTTATTTAAATCATTAATACCAATAGTAAACTGAGTGAGTATTGTTTTTGCACCAATAAATAAATATTCTGTTCTATTCTTGTTTGTAAAGTACACACATCTTACGAATAATATATGAGGAACCCACTATTCTATAGAGAAGAGCCATCTTGCGCCTTGCGTAGTAAATTTTTCGAAACAGCTTGCGAAATACAAATAATAAAATTAGAACCCCCAAGAACTTCATGTAGTACAAAAATAAGTGTTATGTGTGAGAGTGTACAATTATTTAACGATCTACCTAAACAACGCTAAAGAATGTTTTATATGTATTTCCCGCCAGACCATCTGGATAATATTTACAATAATTGTAACTAGATTATTTAGTTACAATTTATACATACTTAATTTTGTTCTCTATGAATAAATAAATTCGTTAAACCTAAAACTTCCTATGACTAATCGTTACTAACTAAAATATAATAATAACAGTAATTAGAATTGTCGCAATGAATACAATTAGAATTGAATAATAATAGGAAATTAAGAAAAATGTGTAAATGAATATAAATAAAATATTCACTCAGATTCCTTAAAATACCCCAAAATTCACATGGATATTGTGATTTCTATTTCCGCAGGTGATAGCGCTAATATGCGGCCTGCTGGTGGTTATCCTCATGGTGCTGGGGCTGGCGTCCGCCGACTGGCTGATGGCGGCGGGGTGGCGTCAAGGGCTGTTCATGCACTGCATCGACCCTGGCGCGCCCATGCCGCTGCCTTTTGACATAACAGCGCAACCCGGCTGCTACGCGGCCAGGCCTGCGCCTTATATTAAGTGAGTGGGAAATCTACATTGATTTTAATTATGTACATCCATAAAATAATTTTCATATTGAGCTAAATGGAAGATGTGGAATTAGCTACCCTCTGATGTATTTCCGCTAAGCTACGACATGGGGCACTTCAAACGACGGGTAAATAGAGTCTTAAAAGGTAGGCAACGTATCGGCAGCGCCCCCGGTGTTGCAGGTGTCTATAGGCGACGGTAACAGCTCACCATCAGGCGGCCCTTAAGCTTGTTTGTGTTTATGAAATACAAAAATAATGGAAGAACTTTGCTAAAAGCCCCAACATCTGCATGGACTCTCATTTACGTGAAATAAAAATTTCAAATAATTTAATTGTTGTCGATTTTGATGTACATTAATTCCTATATAGGTTATCGATATCATGTATTGTGTATATACAGGGACGCTGGGTTGCAATAACTTTGCTAACTAGATATTTTAGAATATATATTTATCATCATAACTACCTTATTTTTATTTGTTTATTCGTGCCGAAATATCAAGAGGTCTTGATTAAAATAAAACTCGCGCTGCCTTTGACATTTCGCCATTCCGGTGACCGTGAAAACTTAGAAATATAAATTATGTTCAAAAATGCACAACTGGTTTTATGTATGCCTGCGTATGACAGATCTAAAATAACAGTACACCTTGATCGCACTCCTATAGATGTAGACGTATTATACAAACTTTGTAAGTATTATAACCGCCTGTAAAGTTAGAAAGTTCCTAAGTTCGCATTTATCCCTCTATGACATACCTACTGCGGTCCATTTGGGGATTTCACAGAGGAATAAGTGTAACTTTAGTACAGACGGACATTAGTGTAATAAATATGTGAATCTCGTGTTAGCCGTCATCGTCACCATACAAGAGCAGCGCTCTCTAATGACCTTCCCGAGTACGTTTTTGGTCGTTATCACCTTGGACATTTTACTTATGGCTTAAACAACTATATTATTAGGTCAATATGTGAGTTTTGGAGGTCTTACAAATAAGTGGCATCTGCGATTGCCACTTTAAAATTATTCTGCAACTGCATACTTATTTTATAAGAAATGGTAGAGCAATACAATACCGCATAATCATGGTCTGTCTGATAATAATATGAACTAAGGAAGCAAATGTGTAGTAAAAGATATGATGCATCGAAACCAAATTTAACGAACGATAATTATTATGTAGAGTGAGCCAATTAAGACTGCTTTAACAAATTATGTATATCAAATTTTTTTTAATGCATTTTGAATCCTTATTTTTAGAATCTTTTAATTCTTCTTGACAAAGTATTTGGCAAAGATACAAAACCATTATTGGCTTACCTACTATATCCGATACGCGCTCTAAATAGCATCGCGACCACAAAAACGAATTAAAATTCTTTTCTACCCGCATTTGAAGCGCTGTTATGTAAATACATATTACCACTTACAACATTTAGTACTAACTAGGATTCCCTGTATCTAGTGACCCAGGAATTTGACCCAGGAATTACGTAGACCATGATCCCACAACACCCAGACACAGAACAAGTATTTTCTCGTTTTTTTTTCTGTGCACATATATTTGACCTGTCGCGGGAACCGAACCCGCTATCTCCAGGTTATGAACCAACCTGTTCAACCACCACTCTACAGAGGCTGTCAAAGTGGATCTCTCCCGGCTGATGATAATTACGAAGTTTACGCATTATTATATTCGCATAGGCCTTAAAAGCGTTGTGTTGTTGTAGGGCTGCTGCGGGTCTTTGCGTGGCAACGCTGGCAGCGGACGTGTGTGGAGCGCTACTAACGGGGCTGGGGCTTCGCTCCGCCGACCATCGCACCAAGTTCCGATACTACCGCTTCGCTGTGCTCGCCATGGCGCTTGCACGTATGTTACGTCACATTTTTTGAAGTGGAAACCACTTTAAGCGCGTTGAACACTTTTTGGGTGAACATAAATCACGGAACTCGCGTCATCGTCACCGAGCGCTTTCCATGAGCTATATTTATACTGTGTATATGTGTACTTTTCGGTTGAACAAAAAGCGTGAAACTCGTGCCATAGTCACCGCTCGCTTCCCATGAGCTGTCACAATTGAAGGAGTGAAAATAAAAAGGGTTTAACTGATTCAGCGTGAAATTATCTACAATAATACATTCTCAAAATACCGAAATGTGGCTTAAATCTCGAGTTTGAGTCTAAAAACGGTTTATCTGTGACAGGAATACAGTTCGCTTAACATAAAAACATTATTATATTTATATTATTATATCATATTTTTACAGTAATTGTATGAATTAGTACTATATTTAGTATTTTAAAATAGAATGAATACATTTTCAAGCAACTGAAACCTACATAAACCTTTTCTATCACCTTATAAGCACTACATTAAAATGAAGCCGTTGAAGTTTAAAGTCAATTTTCTCGAAATTATCAATTTGTCAGTTAAATCCTTTTTATTCTCAACCCTTCAATTTACTTAGTTTTCACTTCTATCGGCATTCCCAATGACTGCCCATTTTTTTATGCCATACAGTTTAGCAAAGTATACCGTTGTCTACCCGAAATATCGGAAACTCAGAAGTGATTCGAATCAGTACTTAGAGGACTATGTACTATCAAAAATTTTGTTTAGCGTTTGACCCAATCACGCCTGATGTTAAGATGCAGGATCCGAACCCACGACACATGGATCATAAGTCGACCTCAGTACCAACTGAGCTGTCCACCGCTTTGAGATGACAGTATATTAAAATTAGTTTATGCCTTCTTATTGTTAGAGATAAGGAGTCTATAAAATCCAACGCGCACCGGAGAAGGATCCTCTGCTTTTGGTATTAAATGTCACTTTTAAACTAATTAATATTGTCTTTGTTTTCCAGTAATGTGCATCTTGATAGCACTGGTTATCTACCCGGTCTGTTTCGCCGCCGAGTTGAATTTAGGTATGTGCTAGTTGGTTGCATTTGATTTTTTTTAAACAAGAGGGCCAATAATAACATGAATTCTTAAAAACCTAGTTTATGAAAACGCTCGCTCATTGACTTCGTTACATAGATTACATTGACAGATTTTGTTTTTTAATCTGAAATAGTTTAGGTCGTGCCGTCAAATTCATATTAACTTCGCTCGTCCGGTTTCGGAGCATTCAGTCTTTTTTGATCTTCAAGAGAATACACGTGCGCTTCCACTACCGCGTGCAAAATGTGAAGTGAATGGAAACATCGTCAGGAAACCGCCATGTTTAAGAATCACAAAATTCTTCGAAAGTGTTTCGCGGATTGGATCTTCAGTACCTGTACTATTAAATATTCTGTGCTGGTGGCTAAATTAATATAGAGGTTTATTTGTCGCGGTTTAGGCAACCGGTCGGTGTGGGAGTTCGGTTGGGCGTACGGCGTGGGATGGGGCGCCGCTATCTTCCTGTTCGGAGCCGTCGTGCTTCTGCTGTGCGACAAGGAGAGCGAGGAGCTCTACTATAAGGAGCGGAAAGTGAGCAACACACTATTATAATCATGATTTCAAAAATGAGGCGTTATGTTCTGGGAAGGGAGGGATGTTCCTAAACTATTTATTACAGTTTTTCTTCTGTAGTTAAGGCTCTTAAATATCTCCTCTTTTTGAAGTAAAACTTCTTTACGCACGCTTGAATTGAAGCATGATAAAATAATATTCCATGATGGCAGATGTGTCTCAACCCTAGTCCATGCTACTTGAATGTACTTAAGAAAATCTGGCGAATATCGGTCTTTGAGAATTACGTTACGTTTAACAAATAAAACGAGTGTAGTTTAGCTCCATCTATCGTCCGGTATAACTTTGTTTATGCTTTATTTAATGTTGATGTCGCCTTGACAATTGTAAATTGTAATTTTACGGGACAAACCAACATAATAATATGTAGGCAGAACGGGTTGTGCGTAGGTTGCAACCTATATAACTTTAGGCCTTTAGGCGCAGTGTCTGGAACAAGAATGATCCGTAGTACACCAAGCGGTCCCATTTTATAGCCAGATGGTTGGGAGAGCCATGATAGTTGCCGATGTTGCCACTGTAATAAATTTAAATGCCACCATAGGGTAAATTACGGTACTGCCCGCTGCGCATAGAGTGTAAATGTGTCAAATACAAATTTTTGACTTTGTTATGTTGACAATAGAGATGTATGTGAATTCAAATTCACCAGTTTACGCCAAAAGTCAAACGTGCGTAAAGAAGTTTTACTTCAATAAATAAGTATTTATAGAAAGCGCACAGGTTGAAGAATTTCAGCATTTGACAGCCTCTGTAGTGCGGTGGTTGAGCAGGTCGGCTCATAACCCGGAGGCGGCGGGTGATATTCCCGCGACAGGACAAGTATTTGTGCACAGAAAAAAAGCGCAAATACTTGTTCTGTGTCTGGGTGTTGTAGGACCATGGTCCTCGTAGTTCCTGGGTCCGTAGACACAGGGAATCCTAGTTATGGTCCAGGATCTATGTATGTGATAACTGGGGAAAAAATAAATAAATTGAAGGGGTGAGAAGGATTTAACTGATTTTTTTGACAAAATGACTTATGGGTATCGTTGGATTCAGCGTGAAATTATCTTCAATAATACATTCTCAAAATACCGAAATGAAAAATAAAAGAAGAATAAATAAAATAAAAAAAGAAAAATAAATCTCGAGATTTTGAGTCTAAAAATGGTTTATCTGTCACAGGAATACAGTTAGCTTAGCATAAAAACATTATTATAATTATATTATTATATCATATTTTTACAGTAATTGTATGAATTAGTACTATATTTAGTATTCTCAAATAGAATTTATACATTTTCAAGCAACTGAAACTTACATAAACCTTTTCTATTACCTTATAAGCACTGTACATTAAAATGAGGCCGTTGAAGTTTAAATTCAATTTTGTCGAAAATATCAATTTGACAGTTAAACCCTTTTTATTCTCACCCCTTGAATCGCGTTGCATTTCGGGCGGGCATTGATGTGCGTTCCTCCCGGCAGGTGGTGTCGCCGACGGGCGGCGGGCGCCCCTAGGCCCGCGGCCGCCTGCCCGACCTGGTGCCGTGAGCGCGCACCGGGTAGCGGCCCGCGCGCCGTCAAGGCCATGTGGATCTAACGCGCACCACTTGACGCACTCGCAACCGCACCGCCCACTGCTACGGTGAGCCTGAACCACCTTACTGTTTCACCGATAGATGGCGCTCTATCAATTTACGAAAAAAAATTCAAAATTGATACACGTATCCCATTTTTCGAATGGTTTATTTAGACTTACACAATCCCGCAAGCTGTCTTTATGATCAGTCGCTTGGTTAGAGAACTCATTCCTTTTAAGTTTGTCTTATTTCAAGAGGTGGGTCAAAAAAGGTTTATCTGTCAAATTTTGATAGTTTCGAGAAAATTTACTTTAAACTTCACCGGCTTTATTTTAATGTAGAGTGCTTATTAAGTCATTTTGTGAAAAAAAATTAAACCCTTCTTGATCTCATTTGTTTCTATTTGGTTGATTGGTACTTGGTTACTGTGGTTATCCAGTTATTCCTGGTATATTGTGGCAGCTATCTTGATATCTTCAGGTACATTGTCAACTTTAACGTTATACAGTGCCTTGCTCTGGAAATGTTTTTCACTTACACCATTTTGAAAGCGCTAAATTTTATTGACATTAGAAATGAAAAACGCAATAATAAATAATAAAAAAACGAATAAGAACAGCGTTTGCATAAAAAGACATCATTGATTTTTTTTTCTATTGTTTTATATCAGCGCCATCTATCATATTACACGGTACAACTTTTTTATAAGTATTGTTGAAAATACCATTGCATTTGTGTGTCTGGTGGTGCGGGTCCGATATGTACGCATGATGTGCGACGCGCACGCATAATGCCCACGCATACGTTGATGATTGATCGTACAAGATTTAATATTATTTTTACCGGTCTTGAATTTTCCTAAAAATTATGAACTGTGTACGTTGAAAACAAACGCTCCGATTTGTCCGCTTCGGCCGTCTACGGAACCGGAGCTTTGCCGAATTTGAGCCGAATTGGATTAAGAAATGAAACATGCATACAAAATAGTCAACTCAAAATAGCAATGAATAAATTAGTTCCCTAAAAAATTAACGTGTCAAATTCTATTAAATTGTATCGGTTCAAAACGTATGCATAATAAATAATAATTAAAATGAATTTACGCCATTGATCGCAAGCATATAAAAACATGCTTGAACGGATTTCTATAAGGCCAGTTTGTCTTATTACTAAGGAGTTTTGATAACGAAACTCTGATGGTTTAATAATGTTGAACTGGTTTCGTATAAGGACGAAAAAGTCTTAGATCGCAACTGGTTTTGTACAAAGACGAAACAGTCTGATAGCAACTGGTTTCGTACAGGGATGAAAAAGTGTTTGATTGCAACGGGTTACGAACAAGGACGGAAAAGTCTTCGTTCGTAACTGGTTACGAAGTTCCAGTTTTGTTGACGGCCCAAGCGGATATATCAATCGAGTAGAACTGTATGTGGGTAAACTATAAAGTGATTGATTCCAATGCATTGATCAGAAAAGAAATTTTAAATCTTGGCCATGATCAGTGATGACGTAAGAACGCGTTTATGTCACCCTTGAATTCATGTTTGAAGATTTGACTGAGGGTATTTATCTCAATGGAATTGTAAATTTTATTCGCTGGTCGGTAAGGTCTACAATTACATTGCGCGGATGTATCATACTTTGTTATTTCATAGTACTTGGGCTGAGCAAAATTTATAATTGTATAATAGTTATTAATATCAAATAATCTATGTAAATACAATTACGCAGGCGAAAATAAATAGTGACATAAAAAAATTGAAAATATTTGGGCTACTTCCAGTGTAAGTGCTATGATTCTATTTCGTTTATTAATTTTACGTTCACATCACATTTAGTTTAATCACCAATGCTTATTTTTTATTCAGTTTGCATATCGATATGTTTGAATCTCTTTCTTTTGATAAAATATTATTGTAATGCCTCATCGAGACATTTATGTATATTATTTTTAAAGTTCAAAGCCCAATAAGGCATGTGATTTACATAAGTTATTCTTTTTTAATTAAATTAAGTTGTATGTAAGAACGCATTCACCGTCCGTAGCGACGTACCTCGAACGTAATCCGTTCCAAAGAGCGCGAGCGTTTCGTTTTATTTATTCGCTTTAATTTATTTCGTCCCTAGTTTGTAGTTATCGTTCAGTAGTAGTGTCGGGTGCGTGTGTGCGTGCGAGTGTGCGAGTGTGCGTGCGGGCGCGACGGGCCGCTCGGGCAGGCGACCCTTACGGACTGATACCCGCTCAATATTACCTTATATCAATTACTAACCTGCGTTTGTAATACGTACTAGTGTTAGTGCACAAATAGTGTAGTGTTAATCTAAGCGAACCGACGGACTAGTGGATGCGTCAGAACTTTGAACGCGTTCGTGCACCGGCTATGACTATTTATTGATCGAAGGAATTAATAGTTTTCAATGAAGTTACCCATAGTATGGTACTTGCTATTAAAACGTGTAAATCTATTTTATTAACGTTTATACAATGATTGTATATTTACACCGATTGATTGTGTTGTGTTATGGTGATATTTAGAATCTCATTCCTCCTGATTTGAAATTATGTATCGATCTTATTTTGGAATTGAAAATTATTTAAAATACATCATATTTTCTTAATGTTTACTTGAATGTATAAAAGTAGAGAACTTATGTCATTATCGATTTGTGTAAGAATAAAATGTTAGAAGCGTAGTTATAATGGTAATATTAATATTTATTGAGGTGGAAGTCTCATAATCGATTGTATAGAACTAATAAGTGTTCTGACGATGGAAGCGTGAATTTCTAACGCAACTTTAGCTTTGTTTTAATATGAGTCTTGGTAACGGCTTTAATTTTTGTATGCGATTAATTTATTATTTTAATACTGTAATTTGCTAATTATATGTTACGATCAAATTGTACCTTCCCCTCGTTTTTCTCAAAATAAATTGCAGCATATGCATACCTAAAATTATATCTAAAAATGTTGGCACCTAATCAACTGTAGTGTAATGTTGCTATAATAGTCAATTTAAATATTTACTCTGATTTCTGATTTCTAGCACAGATTATATAATACTACTCTAGTAATGTTACCCAAATAAACCGTTAGAAATAATCATTCTACTTTCGCGTGGTTGTGTAGCTATTTACATTTAATTTGATTGGCAGTTTTTGTTATTTAAGTTATTCATATTGTTCACTGTACTGAACTATTACTAAAACTGCTTTTATCTAATTTGACTTGTATAATAATGTTTTTAAATGTAATTAACATTACATCCAATGATAGACACAAAATAACAAATATCAGCATTTCGTCTTAAGTATTTAGAAGTAACATTTTATTTTAGTATTAAAATTCTCATGAGTGTGATTCATTTTAAATTAATATATCCCCGACTGTTACTCACGAATAGTATGTCGATTTCTCGACCAGGTTTCGAGCATATCCGATGCTCTTCATCGGATATGCTCGAAACCTGGTCGAGAAATCGACATACTGATGAAGAGCATCGGATATGCTCGAAACCTGGTCGAGAAATCGACATACTATTCGTGAGTAACAGTCGGGGATATATTAATTTAAAAAGTAACATTTTATTTTTATTGTTACTTGATCATAGTTTCAGAATGAAATAGAATTAATAAATAAATCTTTGTAATTTTCACAGTATTGTAGATTTAACAAAGTAGGTGTTGCCTTCTTTTATTTATTACAGTTTAGTAATGTTTGTTACTGTCTTGTAACTAATTTTCAAACGTTTAGTGTTTTTCGTCATAGTTTTAAGTTATTTAAGATTAAATTTAATTCAATGAATTGCGATTGTGACTGACTAACATTTATTTTGTATGTAAATTTGAGGAAAAATCGCCGCTTGTATTAGGATGTACAAGTTGCTTAATGTTGGAATTATGATTGTTTTTTGTAAACTATTTCGCGCTTTTCGTGTCATATTATTCTAATTATATCTCACTGATCACTACTAAAAGCTCGACATTATTTTCATACTTTCATAATTAATATATAATTCTACCTACTGCTGTATCAGTTTACTAAAATAATGTATGGCCTACATAAAGTTATATAGAAGTATTTGACATGTACAAACATTATATTCTGAAACCAACTAGGCGATCATGTAACTTCATTGCAACCGATAGGAACACATTTTTGTATAGATGTGACAGTTTCAATACTCAGTTTATGTGCATAATTTCCATGAAAATTTCTCCTGTTGCATTGCAATCAAAGTTCCGTGATCACCTCCCAGTTATCGCTATAAATATAAGATTATATATGAAATCCAAACACACAAAATCACTGCCATGAAATTATTAATAAAATGTTTTGAGTCATATTAATTTAGTCCTCGTAGTATTAAATTATTGTATTTAAATGTAAGTGTAAATTTGACAAAACGATAACCCCCTTTATTGTTACTGACTAAAGAGTGAGTTACTTATTTTTATGCACCTCATTCAATACTTGGATACCTAGCAAAAACATGGAATGGGAGTACTACATCGAGAATTTACAGTGATCAATTCAATATATCGAAACCTTCAGGTTTTCATTTAATTTGCCTTTTACATGGTACAAATAATTCTTTCCTCGTAAGCTATTTTACCCACAATCAGTGATTTAAAACAGGGAAAGACAATTTTATCCATCGCCATCTATTGTGTCCAAGTATGTCCATAATGAAATTTCCATTTTATTGCCAAATTATAAGTCATATCAAATGAGATTGAATAAAGTACCTACATAGTAAACACTACTTTTATTTACTTCTTAGCTTTCAATTAAATGAACGGAAATTGGTACAAGATGAAATAACACTAGACCTGTATAATAAACTTATTTTTATTTTTTAGGCACATTAATAAAGTAAAGTTTACTTACCTACTTACATAATTTATAAGGAATGACATATCTTTGAATTTTTCAGTGGTATTCAATTTCCAAACTAAAGCTTTTCGTTTGGGGTTTTAAGAATCCACTAACACACTCTTTCGAACCTCATTCAGAAACGGTCCCGCCGCCACAAAGACTAAAACTAAACATAATTTTCACTTGAGATTTAGATAAGGGCTTACACTAAACTTACAAAAGATATTTAATCACGCTATATTTATGATCAAACTTCAACTCCAGTTATGGACTTGATGCTTTTGATCAATCTGGCGTTGCCATCTTTGTAGTCGACGGGCGCTGCATTCATGACTGTTGTCTTCAGGCGGGCTTCATCCTGGTAAAATAACAACATTGTAAGATTATTGAAGTGTAGATATTAAATAAGGGTCTTATCGGACCAGAAACCGCCGCCAGCATAGCCGGTTTGGGTGGGCTTGTTGGGAAAAATAGGCCATTGACAACATAATGTACTTAGCTTTTTTTTTAAAGCCTAACAATTAGACAGTACAATACAAAACGCTTTATTTCCACCAAAAATAAACATGTAGAAATGAGATAATTAGAGTTTGCACCCTAACTAGGAATCCCTGTATCTAGGGACTCAGGAACTACGAAGACCACGGTCCCATAACATCCAGACGAAAAACAAGTAATTGAGCTTTTTTTCCTGTGCACCAATACTTGTCCTGTCGCGGGTATCGAATCCACCGCCTCCGGGTTATGAGCCGACTTGCTCAACCACTGCACTACAGAGGCTACGAAGCTTGACAACTGCAGTTCACCTGCAGTTAAATAACGAATATGGCCAAAGGAGGCGCCACTCTGCGCCAGAACTGGGAACTGAACTGGATCGCAAGAACATCATAAAATAAAAACCAAAACTAACGCTATACGTTTCCATCTTGGTGCGGAACTTGAAGACAAAGGTCTTGAACTTGACATCCTCAAATAGTTGCGTGTACGCAGTCTTGTCGTATTCAAACATGCGTCCGACATCTGCAGCGCCGCGGCCCAGCATCGCTTCGGCCGCTTCGTTGAACGCCGTGATGCGCTGGTCGCCCGTCGGGTCCGAGACGTTGGCCTACAACACCAAGCTTTCATTAGTAAACAATACAATAGTAATTTATTGAACACCAACTAATACATAACAATGCACCTTAAAAAAAACTTACAAAAGATGGTAGAACAGAAGGGCGGCCTTATCACATTAAGCGATTTCTTCCAGGCTACCTTTATTAAAGTGGATTTATGTAAAATATATTTAAATTTATTTTTCATAGAAAATGTACCATTATAATATTATAATAAGGGGTTTAACCGATTTCAAATGTCTGGATTTCACACTGGGAAATACCTACTTGGATCATGGATTATACGCTTAGTGAAATAACTTTTTTAAGTACCTGATATAGTTTTGACTTGTAAAAGTGCTAAAATTAGCCTATTTACTGACCCGATAGCTTAGTTGGTAGTAACCCTGCCTTCTGAACTGTGGGTTGTGGGTTCGATTCCCACCCAGGACAAACATTTGTGTGATGAACATAGGTGTTTGTTCTGTGTCTGGGTGTTATATTGTATTCTATGTATGTATTTACAAACAAAAAGTATCTAAGTATTGTATCAGTTATCTGGTTCCCATAGTACAAGCTTTGCTTAGTTTGGGGCTAGATGGCGTTGTGTGAAATGTCCACATATATTATTATTATTTTTATTTGCAATAAATCTTTTGAATTTGAATTCATGTATATGTGGGCAGGAACGTGTTGTGGGTAGGTTGCAACCTATATAACTATAGGCCTTCTGCATGTCCGCACCGCGCCGTGTCTGGAACAAGAATCATCCGTAGTACACCAATCGATCCCTTTATATAGCCAGACAGGTAGGGGCGCCATGACAGTTGCCGGTGCTGCCACTGTAATAAATTTAATGCCACCACAGGGTAAATTATGGTGCTCGATCGCTGTGCATAGAGTTTATAACTGGACGTTGCCGCCGTCACGGCCATACTGACGTGCGTACGTCCTCGTACGCTCAGCTTCACTTTGTACCTGGTGAGGGACATAAGTATCAGTGTTATTGCTCGTTCATCCTGACAATTAAATTGAGTTAAACTTGGAGTCTAAGTCAAAGTCAAAACATTAGTTTTCAATTTGATTAGTCAAAAGTATTTTAACCTTCCAGTCATCGTCAGGGTTAACCCTTCAGGACCATTAGTATACCTTCATTTATAAAAAATGGACCGAATAATGCTAACCGGATAGATATCCCTTTAGCAACCAAAAATCATCATTCCTACATTTTTTTAATGGACCAATTAGTGCTAGACCGGATAGATATCCCTTTAGCAACCAACATTTTTTTTTATGGACCATTAGTGCTAGTCCGGATAGATTATCCCTTTAGCATTCAGACACATTTTTCTTGTCATCATTTTAACATTCTCTTTTTTTCTCGAAAAAAAAACGAATCGTTACTTTTTTTCCATTTTTTTTTCACTGGTTTGGGTTAACCCTGCAACTAAATTTGATATTAGTGTCACCCGCCGTCACGTCATCATTCACGTCACGTCACGTTTCGCGTTGCTTGAAGAGTGATGTAGAAATGGGCAATCCCACTTCTGATATCAGCAGGAACGGGTTTCTGCGTATGTTGGTTGCAACCTATATAACTATAGGCCTTCAGCATGTCCGCACCGCGCCGTGTCTGGAACAAGAATCATCCGTAGCACACCAATCGATCCCTTTATATAGCCAGACAGGTAGGGGCGCCATGACAGTTGCCGGTGCTGCCACTGTAATAAATTTAATGCCACCACAGGGTAAATTATGGTGCTCGATCGCTGTGCATAGAGTTTATAACTGGACGTTGCCGCCGTCATATATATTTTATCCAGTTATTCGATTTATAAACCAAACTAATAAACATATTTAAAAAAAAAACATAATTTTGAATAATTAACTTCTAGCACTCACCCCCAAAAGCAGCCTGTACTTATAATTCGGGTACTCTCTGTTACACTTCTCGCATCTGAACAGTCCATTTTCCTGATCAACCAGCTTCTTGTTACACTGTTCCTGTGGACACGCTTTGTACACGGCGTTGTCGGCAAACGTGAATGTGAGGACGCCGAGATGGCTGTAGTAATCGCCCTTGTCGCCCGAGCCTAAGTTGCGGCTCTCGGCTTCAGAGAACGTTATCCACTCGTTACTTCCGCCAGTGTAAACTCCCGACCTGCAAGTGGTAGATATAACAGTCAAAAGATTTATTGCAAACTAGCTGCGCCCCACGGATTCACCCACGTGGTGAAAATTTTCTAACTTTCATCGATTTTTTCATTCATAAGAACCTTCTCCTGACAATAATAAACACAATGAAAAAAGAATTAGCGAAAATGTTCCATCCGTTCATGCGTGATGCGATTATTAAAATTCAAATCACAAACAATACATTAGTTTTTTTTTTGGTATGGCTCCACACGTGTATTTAGCCAGTGTCAAGTAATTGATAATTTCTCGAGATAAGTAATATATATGTGTCAAGTCACAGTCCAAGTCATCAAGTCAAGTCATAGTCTAGTCTAGTCAAGTCATACTCCTAGTAAAGCGGTGGCAACTTTACCAGAAGCTTCTATGGAGTTTTGGAAACAACACGAAAAGAAACGTTTCACCATCATTATACCACTTTCCCACACTCATGCCTGTAATCCAGCACTTAACGAATAAAATGCCACCAATTTTATGCACTAGCACTGAAAATAACACAAGTTATGGAAAATAATACAATGCGGTGACGCGATCATTTTAGTTTTCCCGCCAAAAACCTAATACATTAGTTACACAGTATTGGTTAGATGAAAATGATGATGACACTAACTTAGCGGATATGTTGACGACATCCATATCTGCGCCGCCATTGTCGTACCAGCCGCGCAGCTTGTGCGCCTCGGGCAGGTCGGGGTTGAGGCGCACCATGCTGCTCGCGAGGCACGACAGCGACTTGCTGCCGTTGAACTCGCTCATACGGGCGCCCTGTGGGTTACAACCACAAATGTACATAAACATTTACATCCTTTTTTTTAGTTTGGAAATTATCGTGAGTACACATTTTGTAAGATAAATAACGGCTAAACTCACGTCAATTAAAAAGTCGCAATTACTGCGACCAGGTTTCGGACATATTTGATGTCCTTATTCTTCTTTTTTTATTAAGAGAAGAAAAGCACTAGTTTTTTTGTATACCTTACCTAAAAAGCGCGGCCAACGTTTTCTAATAATAAAATAATAATAATTCTCAACGATCACATACATATACATACCTTGACTATAACTAGTAATCTCTGTGTATAGGGATCCAGGAACTACGAGGACCATGGTCCCAAATAACCAGATACAGTACAAGTATTTGCCTTTTTTTCTTGTGAACAAATATTTGTCTTGGTGCGGGAATCGAACCCGCCGCCTCCGGGTTATGAGCCGATCTGCTCAACCACCACACCACAGAGACTGTCTATTTGGCTGTAAATGAGGATTATTCCGTTATCCGAATTCGATGATTTAAAAATAAAACCTGTTACGTTATCTTTTTAAAATATCGTTTTTTTTGCAGACTACGTCAGCATGTAAAACACATTAAAAACACCTTTCCACTCAAGTTTTTCTGTAAACTAAATAATATTTCTTTTGTATGTGATACAAAGAGTGGAACGCCTTGGAGTCTTCAAATCTAGAGTGAACAAGTATCTTCTAGGCGAGCGTATTACTTCCTAGACCGCATCAGCGGCCAAACGCAAACCTATCAAACAATAATAAAAATAAATAAGAATACATACCTTCACTGACACAACCGGATTAGTACTTCCATCAAATGTCTCTGCTTCATTGCCCCACAATGTTAATACAACCTGAAAAGATAACATTTGTACTATAAACCCTGGCGCACATCGCTCGCAGAACTGACAATCGATGGAAATAAAATGATTTGTGTTGCATGTGACCTGCTCAGTACAAAATCTGTCAGTCAGTCACTCAGGACTTTGAATTTTATATTTTTTAAATATTTCGTAGGCTGCTGCAACCAAAATCAGGTTTTTCTATCCTATCTCATTGGTACACAACAATAATTAAGCGTAAATTTTCAATTGCAGAGATCATATTGTCAGATGAGCATATAAATCTATCTCGACTGATACTTACTGCTCCCCCCGTTGAGTCTACAAGTGTGACCTCCCGCTTCTTGAGCAACCTCCCCGTGCTTCTAGCAGTTAATTCTTGCACATCTGCAGTGTATTTAGACACGCCAATCACGTCTGGAGATTGAAATAATGGTCACATCAATTAGTTTTGTTACGACTTCTGAAACAGTTTCTTGAACAGCATGATCTGTAGAAGTCGACATACCTCTTCTCTCAAGACAGCGTTTGACCAATAAAGACGCAACAAAAAGTATATGACGTGATCTGCGAGATTCATTGGTCATAAGTTTTGAAGAGATATGTGAGATTTCTACAACTCATCCTACGCCTGCTGCAGTTATGGTGTTAAAGCATAAGGCGCCGAGCCTTAAAATCTGGGAAGCAACTCGCTAGCACCCCTGGCCAGCAAGTGTGGACCCTATGGAAAGTCATGGCCGTTATAGCTAACCTTCAGGGAAACATCAACTAAGTCTTCATTGTTGGTGTCTGATTATGTTGATTTTCCATATCGATCCCAAAACCAAGCCAGGAGCACATTTAACTAGGTACAGAAGCTTCACTCCATAAAGAAATTTAAATTAATGGTGACTCTTACAATGTAATAAACTGGAAATCAGCTTGTACAGCGCTGTAGGGACTTCGACATAAGGGCCACCAGTTCCATGTTCAACCTTAATCTAATCAGTGCACCAGGCCTGCATGGAGGTCTAGACAGGTAAGGCGACCCTAGCGTAACAGCTAGGACTGCAATATGACCACGACCAAAGTTTCCTTACCCAAAAGAGAATCTGTAGGCTTGTTCCCAATTTCATTGATAGGTACGAAGTCGTATTTGATAGCTGGTACGGATGATGCATCTTCCAAACATTCAGCTACCACTGTCTCCGAGTTGAATGTCATCTCATAGTCATTCTTGAGGCTTGTGAACTGCTTGTTGGCAGTTTTTAGTTGACAACGACTGATATAGTATACTTTATCTACCTGAAAGTTCAGAAAATAAATCAGATACTTTTGGAGCCAGTGCGGCTGAGTGATAGCCCATGCAACTTTCAAATCAACACACTCAGGTGCAGTTCCTGCTCGACCACACACAAGAATCACAAAATTCAAAAATATGTTCCATCCACCAACATGCACTTGGCCAGCATGAAAGATTATGGCCTACACTCTCTCTCCATGATAGATGAGGGCCCCCATATCCCAGCAGTGGGAATGTAGTATATTGAGTAGATGACCATTTGATTAAAAAGTCTACAGTAGTGATGATGTTGCAATATAGAAATGTCAAACCTGGATCATATCATAGAACTTCTCACATTCATTTCTGAATGCTGTAGCTCTGATCTCCCCGCTCTCATCACACAGGTCCATACTGAACAGCTTGCCTTCTCCTTTGGCATTACTCCATGTGCGTATTGGAGACTTTGTCATGACGCGAGCTTTAATCACCCACCTATAAGAATATTGTTATTACAAATAGACCAGTCTTAGTTCCAATGTGGGCATAACATCACAGGTCACCTCTACTACTAGACTAGTACTGTTTTTATGTTACAAGTTGACCTAAGCAGCAACATATCAGCAACAAGCAGCAGCAAATCAGAAAGCAACATCCTACCCTGCAATTCATACAGTTGTCTCATTTATAATTGTAGCATTAAAATTTTACCTGTGAAAGGTGATTTTATGTGTTAGCACCAAAAGATGTACAAGTTGAAAGTAACACTATGGATGGAGTATCATCATCTATCAATAATTATTAAGTTCCATTAATATTTATACACTTTAGCAGCTTACTTATTTTGATAAGGACTTAGGCTGGCAATAGGATGAGTCATCTGAGATATGATGCTGCTGTCTAGATTAGACCCAGGTGTGGGTCTAGCTATTGTTGCAGGACTTGGCATGGCTCTCTGGACAGGCTGCATAGCTGGCTGTGGGGGTGCAGCCGACTCCTCAGACCAAGTCTGAGGATTACCCAGTCTTTTGCCCACTTCACTGCCAGGAACTGTTATTGTCAGGTCTAGGATGATCATAACACGTCTGAAATGTAAAATATGTTGTAGTTTGTAAAGCTGTACACAATAATCTTTAGCCAAGAATACATTTCTTAAAAATTCCAATTACATAGTATAATTTAGATATAAAGGAATATAAATTTACTTCTCTCCTTTTCCGGTGTTTTTTAACAATGAAGTGACGAATCTATCAATTTGCACAACAGAATAGTCCGAAAGCTCTCCGGTGATCAGTTTATCGTTTAGTTGTGTCGCGAGCATAGCGAAGCTGTGAGAGTGTTTTCCATCAGATACAAGTAGACGAAACCTTTCGTTTGCTCCGCTTCCCTGTATCTTCTTACTGCCCAGTACTTGCATTACCGGCTTGTCATAGTGACCGCCATTCATTATAACCTACAAGAACATACATTTAAATACTAAGTAATCACCGATTATTCTACAATACATAATTTAATTTCAGTATTTACAAGAA
This sequence comes from Ennomos fuscantarius, assembly GCA_905220475.3. Lineage (NCBI taxonomy): Eukaryota > Metazoa > Arthropoda > Insecta > Lepidoptera > Geometridae > Ennomos > Ennomos fuscantarius. The sequence goes on along the minus strand of HG992037.1, from coordinate 6,293,935 downwards.
GTTTTTACCTCTAAAGATCCCTCGGACAAGGTATAAGTCATGGTGTATATTTTAGTATTTTGTACGTTACGGCACCACGGCTGCGCGTAATTTACGCCTTGCTTTAAATGGTTAAAATATTTAATGATGTGACTACCAACACTACCACTAACGGCAACCAAAAATCCAAATCCCTGAATAGGAGTATAAAAATTAAAAACCTATTATTGTTTCCTAAACGTTGACTTTTTTGTTTTGATTTTGGAAGAAAAAGCACGAATCGTGAAGGAAACGTTTGCTAATGCTGTTGTCAGTATTCTTTGGCTTTTACTGTCAGTGTCATTAATTCCATCACCTATATTTATAGGTTACATCCAATATTTTTTTTGCTTTTACTGTACTGTCTGTTATTTTTCAAAAACAACAATAAATCAAATCTGTTGATTGCATTGAGCTCTAAACCATATTTATTATAACCATCTCAGTATATTAATATTCTAAGGCCCGTATTACAGAACTATGCCCAGTCATTCATTGATGCTCATTTGGAAATGAAGACTCTTGAGCAGAGATTCACCACTGAGTATAGTTCTGTGATACGGGCCTAAGATAAAATCCCAAAACGTTGCTTTGCCACCACTTTACTCGGAGTATGACTTGACCAGACTAGACTATGACTTAACTTGATGACTTGGACTGACGACTTGACAAATAATACATATAATATTAAATAACTTGAGAAATTATCAATTACTTGACACTGGCTATATACACAAAAGTGTGGAGCCAAAACTAACAAAATAAACAACTGACAAAAACGCACTTTCATTGCGGGCGACTTTCAAGTAAAGTATTGAGGAAGCAATATAAGCACAACACTTGTTTATGTTACAGCCCTAAAGTGTTATTCCATACTCTATGTAATATTGTCTTATATAGTCTGCGGTTAATCCAACATGTCGCCCATTTATTCTGCAGAACCTAACCTTATCAGGTTATGGGCCCAGAGCACTGCGATAATTAGGAAAGACAGTCGTGCTGTGTTGTTGAAGTTCGTTGGCGTCGGTCGAGATCATTAAAGATGGAGGCCGGTTGTGTTCCTAGTGGGCACTCCCTAAAGCTGAGCGATAGTAATTATGCCGTGTGGAAATATCAAGTTGGCGTTGTGTTGAAGTCAAAGAAACTCTTTTCTATAGTCGACGGAAGCCGCCGTAAACCCAATGTGATTGACGACAAAACAAAGTTAGAGGCATCAAACTGGGAAGAAGAAGATGCAAAAGCGCAAGAAATAATTGTGACGAGAGTACAGGATAGAATTTTAACACACTTATTAACTTGTAATACAAGTTCAGAGATTTGGGATAAATTGTCAACTTTGTATGAACCAAAGTCAAGGGTGAGTGTGCACTTAATTCAACAAAAATTTTTTACCCTAAAATTTGAAGAGCCTGTGACGGTGTTTATATCGAAGCTAGAAGACTTACGCCACCAGCTAGAAGGCTTAGGTGAGAAAACGTCAGATACTATGTTAACTACTAAAGTTTTGATGACAAGTATAAACACTTTGTGTCCGCATGGGAATCTGTTCCGGAGAGTATGCAGAGTTTTCAAGGTCTAGTTTCGCGATTGCTAATTGAAGAGGAGAGAAGTGGTAACACAGAGCAGGAATCATCTTCTGCATTTTTGGCATCGCAACGAGGTGAATATTCCAAGAAAAATTATGCCAAGGGTGAGAGTGCATTAAAATGTTTTGAGTGTGGTAAAAGTGGTCATATTAGGAAAGACTGTAGGCAAAGGAAGTGTCATTACTGTCATAAAGCAGGTCATTTGATTAAAGACTGTAGAGTGATGCAAAATAAACAAACTGTAACAGAAGGTAATAACAATAATAAAAATGCGTTCATTGTATCGCCGTCTGTGAAAGGTATGGATACATCTTTTATATTAGATTCAGGTGCTAGTGAGCACATGACGTACTGTAGAGAGTTGTTCAAATCATTTCATGAATTATGTGACAGGTACGTAACTGTGGGTGATGGTAAGAAACTAGAAGTAAAAGGAGTAGGCAATATTGAAGTCATGGCCTACAATGGAAGTGAATATGTACCTACTTCTCTAAATGATGTGTTGTTTGTTCCAAAGTTAAATGCAAATCTGTTCTCACTGGCATGTGCATTGGATAGAGGACATACAATGGTTTCAACTGTAACCGGGTGTAAATTATTAAAAGAAGGGAGGGTTGTTGCTGTAGCTGACCGTAGCGATAAGATGTATGTGATGAATTTTAAATTGTGTGATTTAGCATTAATTACATTGTCAGAGCGGCATGAGCGTATGGCTCACCAAAATTTCAGATATGTGAAGGAATGTTTAAATTCTAATAATGTAAAATATGAAGGACAGACTGAGCAGTGCCATTCGTGTATTCAAGGGAAACAGCATAGGAGCCCTTTCAGCGCAAGTGAGAGTCGTGCAGGCAGTCCAGGTGAGTTGGTACACATGGATCTTTGTGGAGAGATGACACCAGCTTCTTTAGGAGGTTCTTCATATTTTCTTTTAATAAAAGATGATTATAGTAGTTATAGATATGTTTATTTTTTGCAGTACAAATATGAAACCAAAGATAAAATAGTAGAGTTCATAAATCAGTTTGAAAATGAGTTCAGCTGTAAAATCAAGAGAGTTCGGTCAGACAATGGGAAGGAATTTTTAAACAGGGATGTGGATAGATTCTTCAAATCGAAAGGAATTATTCATGAAACAACTGTTAGCTACACACCAGAACAAAACGGAAGAATTGAGAGAGAGATGAGAACTATAGTAGAGTCGGCAAGAACAATGATAATACAAGCAGAATTAAGTAAAGAGCTGTGGGCAGAAGCAGTAAATACTGCTGTCTTCACTTTAAATAGAACAGGTGCAAGTAAGATAAAAGGAAAAACACCCTATGAGCTACTTTACAAGCGAAGATTTGATTTGCAAACTTTGAAGATATTTGGTATGGAGGTGTATGTACATGTACCTAAGGAAAGAAGAACAAAATGGGACCCAAAGAGTAAGCAGGGAATTTTTGTTGGTTACGGAGAACATAGCAAGGGTTATAGAATCTGGTCTCCGAATACAAAGAGAGTTGATACATACAGAGATGTAGTGTTTATTGAAAACAAAGATAAGAAAAAGAAGGAAGAAATAATAAATAAGCAATCAACTGAAGAGATCTTTATATTTGAAGATAAAGAAAATTTACCAGAGGAAGAAGAAAACCAATTACCACAAGAAAAGGAAACACCAACTGTGATTTTTGAAGAGAAAGAAGGAGAAAATGACATGGACAGTTTAGAAATACCAGAAGTTCAGCCAGATAAACAAGATAATGAAAGTGAGATGTGTGAATTAGAAATGTTAGAAGAACATTTAGAAGATGAGTTTTATGATGCAGAAGAAAAGCAAAAGGGTACAGAAGGAACAAGTAGACAAACAAGAAGATCAGTAAAGAAACCTAGGTGGTTAGATGAATATGATACAGTTTTTATGGCACAAGCAGAGGAGCAGCTATCATTCAAAGAAGCAATAAGCGGTGAAGATGCAGATAGATGGATGGATGCAATAGAAAAAGAAATAGAAGCATTAAATAAAAATAATACATGGATTGAAACGAACTTACCTGATGGAAAGAAACCTATTGAAGCAAAATGGGTATTTAAGATTAAAAGAGAAGAGAGTGGCAAAAGCCAGTATAAAGCCAGGTTGGTAGCTCGAGGCTTCCAGCAAAATGAAAAGTTTGATCATGCAGAAATATATGCGCCAGTGGCTAAATTAACAACTTTTCGGATTTTAATGGCTATAGCTACCAAGTATAATTTATGTGTGAACCAGATGGATGTTAAGAGTGCTTTTCTCTATGGAGATATTGATGAGGAAGTATATTTATTAAAACCAGAAGGATTAGAACAAGATGGCAGAGTATTAAAGCTTAATAAATCGCTGTATGGTTTGAAGAAAAGTCCTAGAAAATGGAATGAAAAATTTAATAGTTTTCTACTCAATGAAGGTTTTATAAGAAGCCGCAGTGATTGGTGTCTCTATTATAAAGAAGGAATGAAGTTTTACATTTTAGTCTATGTGGATGATATATTGTTAGTTTCAGAAAATCAAAAGAGTATTGACAAAATAAAGAGTGTACTACAAGAGGAATTTGAGATGAAAGACATGCATGGAGTAACTAAATATCTGGGAATAAATATCATAAAGAAGGAAGATAGTATTGAGCTTGATCAGAAGGAATACTTAATGGATGTATTGAAGCAATATAATATGCAAGATTGTAAAGCCGTGAAGACTCCAATTGAGCCCGGAGTACAGATATCAGATAAGCCATCAGAAGATAAGAAATTAATAACAAGATGTAGAAGTTTGATCGGATGTCTTATGTATGCTATGTTAGGTAGTAGGCCTGATATATGTTTTGCATTGAGTTATCTAAGTCGTTTTCAGTCAAATGGTAATGAGGATTTGTGGAAGGCCTTAAAAAGAGTATTGAGGTATATTAGGGGAAGTTTAGAAGTAAAGTTAATTTTCAGAAAAACAGAAGAGGTGCCGTTGCTGGGATACTGTGATGCAAGTTGGGGTGGAGATTCTCTTGACAGAAAATCTACTTCAGGTTACATTATGAAAATTTATGGTTGTACTGTGTCTTGGTCGAGCAGTAAGCAGCAGTGTGTTTCTCTTTCATCAACAGAGGCAGAATTCGTTGCTTTGGCTAAAGGTGTTTCAGAGGCTACATGGCTCAGGAATTTGCTCATAGAAACTGGGATAGAGTGTAAGGATATACTTCTCTTAGAGGACAATCAGTCTGTTATTCATGTCAGTAAAAATCCTGAAAGCCACCAAAGATTGAAACATATTGATTTGAAGTATCATTTTGTAAGAGATAAGATAGAATGTAAGATTGTAAAATTGCAATATGTTTCAACTGAAGATCAGTTGGCAGATTTTTGTACCAAGCCATTGTCTAGTTCTAAGTTTGAGAGATGTAGAGTTGGGTTGTTATTATTGTAAAAGTTGGAATTTAAAGTTTTCTATTAAGTATGTATGTGTATGTGCAAATTGTGTATCTTTTAAGTTTTAACGTTTGTCTAGTAGTGTATAACTTGTTTGTAGAGCTGGGTGTTTGTAAAGCGGATGTTATTATACCTGTAGTTAGGTTTGTTGTGTTTATATTGAGGGAGGGTATTGAGGAAGCAATATAAGCACAACACTTGTTTATGTTACAGCCCTAAAGTGTTATTCCATACTCTATGTAATATTGTCTTATATAGTCTGCGGTTAATCCAACATGTCGCCCATTGTTGTGAACTTTTGTGAGTACGAGTCGATGTAGATTTTAATTACGAAATAAACCATTTTTACGTCTTTCCAAAACCGCTGCGCCCGTTTTATTTATTCTGCAGAACCTAACCTTATCATAATATATCATAAAGGTCATAAAGTTGCCACTTCTTTACTAGGAGTATGACTTTGACTAGACTATGACTTGACTTGATGACTTCGACTGTGACTTGACACTTATTTGCGTGAAATATCATTAACTTGATAAATTATTAATTACTTGACGCTGGCTAAATACACAAAAGTGTGGAGCTAAAACATAAAGAAAAAAAAACGCTATTTTAGTTCGACTGGAACGCGCTTTTGAAAAGCGCGGGAAACCTCTGAACTTGGCGGGCGTGATTTTGTTAGGAAATAAAATAAAATTTGTATTTAACTGTAAATAGTGATCAGATAAGTATTATTGTAGTATAATTTAAATATTTTTCTGTGTGTATATCTTACTAGTGTACAGTAAACTTCGGTAAGTCTTTTTCTTGGTTTTTATCATGGACGAACCTCCCGATCCGGGCGGCACGGCCCCCCCGGCTGGCTGTTACGTTACGATTCCAAATCAATCGAATGATGATAACGGGTCTGTAATTAGTGATAGTATGGATATTGAAGTTCCAATGTCAACTCGTATTGTTGACCCTCAGAATTATGCGAGCGGTATCAAACGAAAGAGGAAAAACAATGCAAACACAAAAGTAAGCGATAGTCAATCTTCTGCTAGCGATGCACTGGTTGATGATCAACTCGCCATTTCTCCAACTGTAGATAAGCGTACCGAGAATATTAAAAACAACCATAACTCTAATGAGAGCTCACCAAGTTTCATCCCAATAGGGAGAACTCAATATGATGCTACTGACCCTGCTCCGTATATAGTTCATGTACAAAGAGACCAATCATCTTCTAATGACGGCTCCACACTCCACCCCATAACATTTGGTAAATTCCTTAAGAAACACTATATTAAAAATATCATAAACGGCAGTGTGAAGCGCATAGGACGAAATAGAATAACTTTGTCATTCTCTAGTCATAATGATGCAAATTCGTTCATCAATCACAACAGTTTAGCTGGTGACAAGTTGAAGGCATTTATACCAACATTTACCATTACGCGCATGGGACTAGTTCGTGGTGTTCCTACCGAGTGGTCTCCGGAAGAAATTATCGATAGTGTAAGCGTTCCCTCAGGATGTGGTAAAATACTAAAAGTACGTCGTCTGAATTACAAAGTGAATATTGGTGGTTCACCAACATGGAAACCGTCGCAAACTGTAGTTATCACTTTTGATGGTAAAACCCTGCCAAAACGAATTTACATTTGTTACAATGCACTCGCTGTAGAGTTATACACTTTCCCGACTATTCAATGCTTTAGCTGTTGTAGATTTGGTCACACAAAATCTCAATGTCGCTCAAAGCCCAGATGCTTTAAATGCGGACAAGAACATACCGGAGACACTTGTAATAGGGAAGAAGATTGTGCTACCTGCTGCCTCTGTTCTGGCCTTCACTATGCTACTAACAAATCATGTCCTGAATTCGTTCGTCAAAAGAGTATTAAGTTGTCCATGGCTGAGAACTGTATATCTTATGCTGAAGCATTTAAGCTTCACCCACCCATTGGGAAATCCTACGCTGAGGTCCTATCGTCTGCAAAACCAACACCAGTAGAAAAACCTATTTTGATAGCATCTCAGTCACCTACTAGAACATCATACAAAAAAACCGTTATCTCTAAACCTAGATCCCCGTACAATGCTCCTAAGGGATACGATCGTGTAGCACATCAAGAATTAATTAAAGATTATAATACGCCTTCTGGTTCTAATGGTTGTGCTTACCCTAAGCTTAGCCTTAGTGACCAAGAACAACTTTCTCAACAAACTTTAACTGAAATTATAGCTACCTTGATTGAAACTTTAACTCAAAATAATATTCTGTTACCGTCCAACGTTGCCCCCATTCTAGAAGCTCTTAAAAAACGCCCTCGTGGTGACCAATCCGAAATGAATACATTTCGGACCTCCACTGGACAACCTATCACAGATTGTCCAGTGGAACTGCCGCAGCGCAGTTAGTAAGAAAAGTGACATAATTTTTTTGATTAATAAATTTAATCCATTTATCATTGCACTGGCAGAGACATGGCTTAAGCCTAACTCTGCTTTTAAAATTAGTAATTATTTCTGTCTCAGAGAAGACAGAGATGATGGGTATGGTGGTGTTGCCTTACTCATCAAATCTTCCTATTCATTCACTTCTTTATCCTTTCCTTCACATAATAGTAATTTTTCAATAGTTGGCGCAATAGTGGAAAGGATATGTTTTATATCACTGTACATACCGCATCCCTCTTCAATTATATTACAAGAAATTAACGACATTCTTTCTAACCTTCCTAAACCTTTCTTGATTCTGGGCGATTTTAATTGCCAACATCAGTCTTGGGGAAGTTCAATGTCTAATTCGTATGGAAATGAATTGCTTGGTATAATTGATAGTCAAAACTTATGTTTATTAAATAATGGGGCCCCAACACGTAGAACCAATCCTAATGAAGGTTTAAGTGCAATCGATTTATCGATTTGTACTCCAAACCTTGCAATAAAATTACAATGGAACATACTACCACACACATATGGGAGTGATCATTTCCCAATAATTATTAATCTACCTGACCTCAAAAAATACCCGCAAAAGCAAAAGCCACGCTTGAAATATAGATTAGCCAATGCAGATTGGACCACGTATAGTACTTTAATAGAAGATAAAATTGCATCCCTACCACAACCTACAACATTTAACGAAAATGTATGTGCTGAAGAGCTAACTAAGACAATAACAGCAGTAGCAAATGCAACTTTTCCACTTAAAAATGCTGTTCTTGATAAGATATCTTCCCCTCCTTGGTGGGACAGAGAATGCTCTGATGCTATGAAGAGAAGAAATCAGGCGGAAGAGGACTATAATAGTAATATGACAGCCGATAATTATGAACACTTAGAGGTCACCCTTGCTGATACAAAGAAGTTACTCAAACAGAAAAGATTCTCTGGTTGGATGAGATATTGTGCATCAATATCTCCTACTACTCCATCTTCAATAGTTTGGCAAAATATTAGGAGATTCAAATCAGCATTCAGCAGTTCGACATATACTCTCCCTCACCAAATGTCCGATTCATATTTGGATCATCTAGCACCTCCTTATGTTCCGCAAGAAGAGCTAACTATTTCACTAACGTCGATAGCTATTGCTGACCAATCTGGCCTTAACTCTCCTTTCACATATGATGAACTAAAAGGTATTTTGTTAAATTGTTCTAAAGACTCCGCGCCTGGTGAGGACGGGCTCCCATATTCATTTTATAAACATCTTGGAGACGCCGCTTTGTACTATGTATTAGATATGATAAACACTATTATGATCTCAGGAAATATCCCCTCATCCTGGAAATCGCAAATCATTCTTCCTATCTTAAAACCTAGTAAAGCTCCTGGTGAGGTCTCTTCTTACCGTCCTATCGTTTTGTCAAATGTTATTTCTAAAATTGCTGAACTATTGATCAAGAACCGTCTAGAGTGGTATTTAGAGACTAACGATTTGCTGGCTAGCACTCAATATGGCTTTAGAAGAGGTAGGAGTGCCTTAGATAGTATAAGTATTTTTGTCACGGATATTCGTCTTGCCTTATCTCACAATGAATCAGTAATTGCCACATTCTTAGATATAAAATCTGCATACGACAGCGTTCTTCTTCCCATCTTAAAAACCAAACTACATAAAATACACGTGCCTGATATGCTTTCAAATTTTATCATAAATATGTTAAGTGGAAGGTCAATCAAACTGGACTTTACTGATAACTTTAGGATTCTGTGGAAAGGGCTTCCACAGGGATCGGTATTAAGTCCTCTACTCTATAACATTTACACTCATGATTTGGAATATACCGTAAAAACCCCTGTTAAAATATTGCAGTACGCTGATGACTTACTTTTATACAGTATGGATCGTTTTATAAATAACGCATGTGATCAGGTTACACTATCTTTAACCTACCTTAAAACCTGGTTTGACAACCACGGATTGGAGCTATCTGTTGGAAAAAGTGTTGCCGTTCTGTTTTCAAGACTTCGCAACCCACCTGCTATTCATATTGGTTACAACGGTTTACAAATCCCTCAAAAGAATGAAGCAAAATTTTTGGGATTAGTCCTAGATTCTAAACTTACTGGAATTCCTCACTGTGATTATATAGCATCCAAATGCGAGCGAAGAATTAACATGCTAAGATGTCTCTCAGGTGTTTGGTGGGGTGCGCATCCTCTGTCTCTTAAGTTGGTTTACAACGCTTTAATAAGAAGTGTCATAGACTATGGAAGCTTCCTGTTAGAGCCTTGTAGAGTAGCTGCAATTAGGAAATTGGACGCAATTCAATCGAAGGCCCTAAGAATCATATCCGGTGCTATGAAATCAAGTCCCATAAATGCCTTACAAATTGAGTGTGCTGAACCTCCATTCCACATAAGACGTCAATATTTATCAGACCGTTTCTTTTTCCGCGCTGTACAGTTTTTGGAACATCCCCTCATTTATAAATTGTTTTTGTTATCAGAGCTCACTGTAACTTGTCCCTACTGGAAATTCAAATCGAATCCATGTCTCATTAATAGCATCAGTAAATTTAAATCCTTGTCAGCTCCAACTCATCGTTCTAAGAAGTTACCTCTTTTTAATATCAGCTATGAATCATTGATTTTTTCACCTAAAACCCATTTAAACTTAAACATTGCTAAAGGTGACTTTAACGCTAATACAGTATTTAACTCTATCATAGATGATAAGTGGCCTGGATGGCATCACATATATTGTGACGCCTCCAAACATGATGATATCCAGAATGTTGGAGTAGGAGTTTACCATCGAGAGTATAACGTAGTCCAAAAAATTAAATTGCCTCCAGAATCCTCAACATTCACTGGTGAATGCTACGGAATTTTAAAATCCTTGGATTATATTTTACTAACAAAACTGAAGAAAACGCTTATCATATCGGACTCCATGAGTGCTCTTCAAGCCTTGGATAGGTTTCCATTTAAATCAAAAGTGCAGATACCTATAATTATTGACATTAAAGAAAAATTGTATAAATGCGCTCAAAGCGGCTATTCTGTTACATTCATCTGGGTACCTAGCCATAGCGGTATAAAAGGAAATGAGAGAGCAGATCGGATCGCAAATGAAGCAGTGGTGTGTGGAGATTTGTATCCTTACGTTAATTATTGCCATGACTTGGCTACCTTGTCCAAGTTTTATCTTCAGGGTTCCTGGAATGAAGCTTGGGCAAAAAGCGCTTTATCTAAAGGCAAATACTACTTTTCTCTTCAGCCTCAAATCACTTTAAAACCTTGGTTTGCTAAAATAGAACTTGGTAAGATGGCCACCTCAGTTCTGATTAGGTTACGACTGGGACATGTTTGTACCCCAGCCCATCTTGCCAGATTCAATATTATAAACAGTCCAGAATGTGGATGTGGTTATGCAATTGCTGACGTTAATCACACCCTACTTGCTTGCCCCATGTATGATTATTCCTCTTTTTATGAAACACTGTTGTCATTGGATATTTCACTACCCATCAATGTTCCTTTCCTTCTTTGTTCTAGAAATCCTTCAATTTATAAAGCAATATCTGATTTATTGCTTTTGAATAATATAAAACTGTAACATAGTATTTCGATAAAGTAATTCTACTTGTATTATATATAACTATGTAAATATTTTATTGTATATTTGTTATTGCACCTTTTTATATAGCTAAGTAGGTGATTTTATTAATACCTACTATAACTTGTCTGATCTCAATGGTATACGTAAATTGTTAGACTTATTTAAGCGTTAATAGTCCGAACCCAAGTTTCCCCGTTTTTGACGAAAGTAAAAATTAATAATAAATAACAAATCACAAAAATAAGTTAACTAAATACCGAACACAAAAACAAGATACAAGAGTCAATAAGAAACGAAGAAAAGAAAAGCAACTTGAAAACTGGCACAATACACAAACCGTGTCATGGCCACAAAAGAGAAAAAAAAAAAAAAAAAAAAAAAGCGCTTTTGAGTTTTGGCGGGAAAGCGAAAAAGATTGCGTCACCGCATTGTGTTATTTTCCAAAACATGTGTTATTTTCAGTGTTAGTGCATAAAATTGGTGGCATTCTATTCGTTAAGTGCTGGATGACAGGCGTGAGTGTGGTAAAATGGTATAACGATGGTGAAACGCATCTTTTCGTGTTGTTTCCAAAACTCCATAGAAGCTTCAAGTAAAGTTGCCACCACTTTACTAGGAGTATGACTTTGACTAGACTATGACTTGACTTGATGACTTCGACTATGACTTGACACATATTTGCGTGAAATATCGATAACTTGATAAATTATCAATTACTTGACACTGGCTAAATACACAAAAGTGTGGAGCCAAAACATAAAAAAACGCGCTTTTGTGTTATGAATTGATGAGTTTGACATTTTCTCGTGCCATGTCTTCGTAGGGAAATACGAATAAAATCCAAATTAAAATAAAGAAACACACATCCACCCAACTTAGATTTTAAACGCTTAAGATAATTTATGTGTGTAAAGTAAACAACAAAAAAACTAAGTGTCTTTACTACTTTTTATAATTTATAGTTGGCGACGTAAAAGCGAATTTCAGTAGATTGTGGATACATAAAAAAATTCCAAAACGGCAGGCCGAAGTAATATGCGACGAGCTCGAGATGGCTATCAATATCAGCCCGTGCCCAGGGCTCCGACTGATGAAGTACTTGAACATGACAATGATCGAATGGCCCATGAACTTAGTGGAAAGATTTCATCACTAAAAGATATCTCGATAGAATTAGGCAATGAAGTGCGCTACCAAGACAAACTATTACGTGGACTCGATGACGACGTCGACAAAAGTACCGGATTTCTTGGCAAAACGATGGGCAGAGTTCTAAATCTAGGCAAAGGAAATCACAACTACTACATCTTCTACTTATTTCTCTTCTCCATTTTCGTCTTTTTCCTATTGTATATTATACTAAAATTCAGATGATTGTGTTTCAACAAAAAGACTGTATAACCATTCCTCTGTATCAATTACCTGTTTAATCATGTTGGTGTAAATAAATTATTTTTATAAAACTTATTAGTTTATTAATTTAAGACAATACCAAAAAAGAATTCTAAAACATCAATGTATTAATAAAAGCTTTTAATAAATTCAACGAAAAGAAACTAAACACCATATCATTTAAAATACATTTCTTGTAACATATTACAATAGTTTTCATCCACAGCTCCCTTTGTTGCAGAAACATAAAGCGCACAGGGTTCTCCTAGTGATTTGCTGCAACTTCTTGCAGAATCCATAAGTAAGGCTATTATACCACATGCAGTATGCAAGCTGTTCTTACTGCAATAGGCACTTAAATCATCTAGGATTATAGTGGCTGGGATGCTTTGCCATTCAGGCAATGTAGTTAAGCTTTCTATTAGTGATTCTAGAGACTTCGCATATAAGAAACTTATCATTTTCATATACTGCCTTTTAGTAGAATTTAATTCTTGTGAAAGCTGGGGTAATTCTTCTAATTCTTCATGCATTATATACAGTACTTTGCCAGTCATGGCATTTTGTAAAGCATCTTGAAAAAGTTTTTTACGATTGGATTGTAAATCTTCACAGTAAAATTTACAATCTATTTGGTTTCCTTCCATTTACCACTGTAAATATGAAATTGTTATTTTTCTTTAATCAACAACATTATAACATCATCATAACTATACTGAAAAACCATTAATTTTGCTTTGATATGTTATTATCCCCTGTATAAAAAGTCACTGTAGTTGTCTTTTAGTGATATTCAATAACTGTAGTAGATAAGTACCTATTTCATTACTTTTCTTTTTCATTAGTCTAGTTTGTTAGTAGCTTTAGGGCTTAGGGTCTATTTACATGAGATGTAGTCGATAAATTACAGTTTCTATCTAGTGCCAGCGCTAGCAAGGACTGCTGTTCCTAGCGCTGGCATTGGGTGAACATCTCCTGACTCCATAGTTATCTATACAAGACTAAGGCAGCTTGAGAACCCAATACTGTATTAAAACTATCTGTTCACAATATGTTGTAGATTAATATGTGAAAAATTTAACCTGCATCCATACATCCCTAAAACCAGGACATAATTATTAGGTCTTTACCTATGAAATTGCCGTTTTGTTTGAAAAAAGTTAAAGTATTTTTTTTTCGAACTTATTTATTTCTTTTATTCAAAGTAATCACCCCTGCAATCAATGCATCTTTGCCAACGCTGTGGCAGTTTATGGATGCCCTTCTTGAAAAAATCAGCAGGACGGGAGACAACAAACTCTTCAAAGGCGTTTTGTACTGCCTCTCGGGAATTGAATTTTTTTCCCGCTAAAAAGTTGTCCAAATTTTGGAAAAAGTAATAGTCGGTAGGCGCAAGATCTGGTGAGTATGGCGGATGAGGGAGAGCTTCCAAACCCAACTCATGCAGCTTAGAGACGGTCTGTTGTGCAGTATGGGGTCGCGCGTTGTCGTGAAGTAGCAGTGGAGACGACCGATTGACCAAAGCTGGTTGCAGACGTGCGAGTTTCGCCATCATTGTGGTCAGTTCTTCAATGTACACATCTGCAGTAATGCTCTCGCCGTTTTGTAAAAAGCTATGATGAATCACACCAGCACTAGACCACCAAACTGTGACCATCACCTTTCTAGGGGTCATTTTTCGTTTTGCACATTGCTTTGGTACCGAACCAGGATCTAACCAACTTGCTGAGCGCTTTCGATTGTCAAAAAGAATCCATTTTTCGTCGCACGTAACAATTCGGTTCAAAATTCCTTCATTTCTCTGCCTGTTGCAGCGCAAGGCAAGTTTCGACGCGTACGTTGCGCTGGCGATCGTTAAGTTCGTGGGGCACCCATCTATCAAGCTTTTTTATCTTGCCAATCTGTCGCAAATGAACCAATATTGTTTTGATGCTAACATCAAAAGCTGCTGCCAGCTCAGCTGTAGATTGAGATTTATCAGCTTCCACAATCGCCTTTAATTCATCTTGTGGACCAAAGTTTCCGGACGACCACGAGGTTCATTTTTCAAGTCAAAATTCCCAGAACGGAACCGAGCAAACCAATAACGGGTTGTACGTTCGTTTGTACAGTTCTCTCCGTAAACGTCGTTGATGTTACGTGTCGTTTGTGCCGCGTTGGTGCCACGACGGAACTCATATTCCATAAATACACGAAATTTCAAAGTATCCATTATGAGGAAAAATGTTGAAATGTAATGAAAATACAACGCTAATCAATAAACAAAAGACTTATATTGTAAATAGAATGTCATATTTTTAAAACAAAATTAATTTGAATTTAGAATTCATAGCCAATCAAAACTTTTTTTTGTTTGAAAAAGTCTGTACTGCAATACGGCAATTTCATAGGTAAAGACCTATTATTTAAGCTACCAATCTGTTGATTACGCTAGGCAAGCGATACTGCTATAATATCATAAATATTGTAGTGCATTAGGTATTCATAATACTCAGAAACTCAGAAGATTTTATTGCATGCCTATCAGTGACAAATAAATAATATTGTTTTAGTAAACTAGGATTAGTAGTAACATAATATAATGGTTTTCATGGGTTGCATGCAGAATCTCCATGATTATATTAGTTCTTCTTATCATCTCTGTAGTAAATACCTAATACAAGTTATTAAAAAAACCAGCCAAGTGCAAGTTAGGACTGCAGTAAAGGTTTTCAAAAACTATTCAGTTTAATGGACCTATTTTTTGGTTTTATACTACATGTAAGTACATGTGTACGGACGGAACCCTCTGTGTGATGTGAGCCTGACTTGCACTTGGCTGGTTTGTAGGTGTTGGTCAGAGACCTCCCTCTACCAAACATATACAAAATCTAATTTCGCATTTGGCAATTACTAATTATGAAAACTGTTGCTATCTCTTATAAATAGATTGTAATGACAAGGACACCGATATTTTGTATTTCTTTAACATAACCTAAACACGATTATTCTATTTTTATATCAACGATTATATAGGAATAGGATATCTACAGATTTCATACTTTTTCAAGATTTACTAATAACGCTTACCTGAATTTACTTTTTATAACCTTCGGAGGAATTTTTTGGTCATTCAGAAGATGCGCCTCGTCCATTAAAAAAAGTTAAACCAAAGAGTATATAATTTTTAATAATTAACACCAAAAAACGTTCCTCTAGGACTGCCAAGTAGTATGGTGTGATGTGAGCCTTACCACGACTTACACCAGCTGCCAGCAGCTTATCATGTTTACCTATGGATGTGCTCATCAAAGTAATTGATGGTGATGGATGACTGATCACCATTAATCACTAACACTCATCACAAGTAGAATTAATTGTGCATTTGTGGATCACGCACGCCGTCCACTAAGGGGGTAGTACACACTATTTTTGTTTTTACTGTGCGATGCGATAGGTAAGGTAGGATAGATTTTGGAGATTAAAACTACATTATACTTTCACTGTGGTACAACAGTCTACGCTTGCAGATGCTTAGTTGTTAAGATATAAACAGCTAGGACCTAGCTATAGCATGGGGCATACAAGCAGATAATATCCACTACCAAATAAGTTCACCACTTAAGCTACAACTTCAATAGCATCATCCATATTGTGGTACAATTTACAAATACAAGTTTTAAAGCCAAATTTTAGCACCATAACAGCAACGCAATATAACAAAATAATTTATTTGAACCTATGTTTATGGTAGTAAGTATAGGTAACATTCTAAAAAAAGAAAAAAGCGTTACAGTAAATAATGTTTATTTTTAAAAATATTTAAAATAATTACAAAATCGAAACAGTATACCTATAACTAAACCTTCATAATAATTTAGAGATATATTATGAAATCTACATTGATTCTGTTGTACAAAAGCCTTAACTGACTTAATTTGACAGTATAAAAACTATTGTGGTTCTTGCCATTTCGATCGATTTTATGAATGGAAAACCTTGGAATATGCTTTTGAGCATGCACGCAATATGAGCACGAATGGGACAGTTACCTTTTTAGAACTGTCAAATTCGATTAGGTTTAGGCATAGGATTTTACACAACAGACGCTATAAAAACAAGATAATTTTCTATTTACTCCTTTTCTTTATTTATGAGCTTACGGGACTAAACTAAATAACCTCAGTAACAATCCTGCCACACACACACACAATTGAAATATTTGAAGTACTATTACAATAGCAAGGTAGGAAAAAAGTATTAGCGTGGAATTAATCTAAAGACAATAATGACAATAGAATACAAGAATATAACTATAATAGAAATAATAGATTGCAACATATTGCAATATTTGCGACGTGTCACGGTGTCGAACTCAAAAAATAAACAAGACAAAAAATTTGCTGTCCCTTTCATATAAGTTAAGACGATAGAATAAGTATTATATAGGTATAATACTTTAATAAAAATATATATATAAATAATAAATCAAAACAACAAGGATCACATTTGATAAATACGGTACTGTCTTTCGGCCCTGCGAGTCCTGCCTCTGTTCATCCAGGACACCGCGTCACATTCAGTCGCATCACGAATCAGTTGTACTCCAAACGTCGTCATGCAAAATTGAGAACATGTATGTGCTCTCATAAAAATATCATGTTACCGTCATGCGCATTTGCAGTGCTTTAATCACTCTAATAAATAAAACAAGACTCAAGCGATAATTTTCCACTTATTATAATATTTAAAAACAATCTAATGGACAACATTTCTAATTTTATAGGTAATATTTTTATTATTTTATTTAAAGTTAGTTGAAAAATAACAGACAAGTATTTTTTATTTCCTTTTTCATGCAATATTTTATAATGGAGAATTTTCCTCACTTTATTTAGCCTCACTTACAATAACTTGAGAAACGTATATAATATATTAAAATGAATCTCCATTTCCCTTAAAAAAATTAAATTAAAATTAAGGAAAATTAGAATTTTTCACCACGCGGATGAAACTGCGGGGCGCATCTAGTACTGAATATAAAATCTTTTTATATGAGCTCTTATTAGAAGATAATCTCTAAAAGGTTTTCAAATTTAGGCACCTTCTAAAAATTAAATGTTGTTCATTGTTTAGAATTATGTACAACAGAAACGATACCATTATAGTTGATCCAAATAGTAAAACCCCCTGTGATGTTATTCTGATAAATTATTTTTATTGTAATATAAGTTATTCTAATTATTAATTACAACTTTATGTCGCGCTTATATCATGCAAATAATTAATTCCGTTACAAACTCTTGACGTGAATTAGGATACAAAAAGAGATTCGGCCATATAGAATCCCGGTGAGCATCGACCGAAGGTCGTTCTGGACTACAAACCTTTTATGCCAAATTTGATATCTATACACGGTGGCATTTCATTCACTCTTCTTTAATTTACTTCTCTCAGACCATGCTATAGAATAGTCGTATAAGGTACAATAAAAAAAAATGTTATAGTATTTAGTGCCTCTTAAAATAACTGCATGACAGCTGTAATGTCTATTTAACGGTACACACAGCGCGGGCACCAGCTGAGTGATTTGTAAATGTTTCGTAGGCAATAAAACACCTGCTTTGTTCAATGTCACAAGGCTTCTCTTTAGAATTTAATATTGATAATACCTGGATTTAAATTTTATTTCATAAGTACTTTTTTATTTAGTTATATGGGAGCATTCTTTAGCATGGACTGAATACATACATCAAAAGAAAAGAACGAATTAAATTCCACCTTGTGTATAGGAATTTCATATCTATGTATAGAAACAACTATTTGATAACCAATACCAAAGTGACCTCATTTGAACAAAATTTTAACAATGTACAGAATACTGTTAGTCAATTCATATATTTTATCTTATGTTATGTATTAGTATTGTTTTTGTATGCCGATCTTATAATGGTCTTTAGGAACTTATCTTAATTTGAAAGCGATTTAGAGATGTATATCTAGTTATTAAATGCATTTAGGCTGTGGTTTGAGGTGCTGATATTAACTGAGTGGGTATTTTCTCTCCTCATAGAGCGCCTTTGGCGACATCAGCTTTATGATAAAATGTTTAATTATGCATTCACTAATCAGTCAGGACTATCAAGATAGCTCGCAGATATAAGATTTAATTTAAATGGGACTACAACTGGCTTTTAAGAGCTAAGTACAGAAATACAAACACATACTAAAACTATCTACATCAGCAAATTATTTTATTGCAATATGAACATAAATTAAACAATGCACGAAATGCATTTGCAAAAAATTACTTACATCCCATATCTCTCTATGGTCACTTTTTTTTCTATTGAGATATGTACTCAGACAATTTCTTATTCATAACATATTTACTGAATGAAATGTATTAAAGTGCTGAAACAAAATAAGATTCAACACTTACATATTACTCTAATCTAATACTATAAACTAATTTAATGTAATACTAACTAAAGGGCATATTTATATTTATGCTACAATTTTTATAGAAGTTTTTTCACTCCATTTCAACTGTAATGCTTGTGTTGATAAAAAAATCGATGCCTCTCGATTCAATCGAGCTTTGTAGTCATATAATGGAATTATCAGTCTAATAATTACTCCAAGGGCAGTCGGCCGTTGGTTCACTCCTGTTTGCCGGCTTCTGTGATCGATTCATACTGTTCCCTGTCTAACTCTGTCATTGTCAAACTGCCGTCAGGTAATAGGAGAACTACCCGCCTTGTGCCACCTGTAAGAAAATCATGGAATTAGATCAATCAATTCCAAAAGGCTTATCCACTACATCAACAGTTGTCGCTTACGCTTAAATCATTCGTGCACCCCCGTCTTTCTAAATAAATTACGGATTAGGGATATCTCGATTAGCGAGTGCGGTCTAGATCTGGGAACAGTAGACCACATTTTTTTAATTTGTCCTAAAATACAGTTTTCTCTTTACGATGTTATTCCTTCTAAAATCCTTCGTCCCGTCTCATTTAAGTGTCTTAAAAATTTATTTCACTAGTAGTTTCCTGCGACATGTCTAGAAAGCTGTCTTATTCATTTTACTTTCACATTTATAAGTGGATTGAGAGGAAAGAGATCTCTTTCCAAAGTTCAGGTAACAATAAAATTAGAGAATTCATGAGTGATGGCAATGTTTGGATATGAAAAAAATTCCGAAACTCAGCAGAACTGATAACCGGTTGGTAACAGCGCTCTTACCCAGATGGTGCGGTGAAGCGACGATATAGAAATATATGGGCTTTCGAGGGCAAGAGGTGGTAATATGGCTCAGTGGCGCTTTAACGTCCTGATGCAGAATGGTCAATTTTCTTTGCACTATGACGCATTCGCATAAGACTGTTTGGAGCAAAATGCAAAGGACACATTGAGAAATTATCAATCAATAGTCTGCCATCACCTCGTCCATGACTAGCACCATAGTAGACAATCATAATACCCATTACCAAGGTATATTAATAGATCTATGATTATCTAAGGCAGAGAGTATAATTTTAATATTTAGTTCATTTTCACATCAAAAATATAGTATTTCCATAAGAAACCTCTTTCTGCCAAATTCAGAATGATTCCAAGAACGTTAGACGAACGGACGCCATTTAAATTATTAATAATTTATAATAATAATAACTCCCAACGATCACATACATATATTCTGGATCCAACTAGCACTCCGTGTCTAGGAACCCAGGAACTACGAGGACCATGATCTCACAACACCCAGACTCAGAAGTATTTGCGCTTTTTGTGCTGTGCACAAATACTTGTCCTGCCGCGGGAATCGAACCCGCCGCGACCGGGTCATGAGCCCGCTCAACCACCACGCCACAGAGGCTGTAAAATGTAGGTTATGTCAATTTGTTATGCAAACGTCTACTTAACGTTGGCTGTGTCATGTGTACATGAGTGGAACATACCGGGCGAGGGCAGGTCCGCCTGCAGCAGCTGCGCGATGACCTGCGTGGCGTCCTCGCCCGCCTCGCCCTCCACCTGCACCGCCACCTGCTGCAGCGCGGGCGCGCCGCCGCCCGGCATCAGCTGCGCCAGCTGCGCCGGGTCGATCGCCAGCACGTCCTGCCACAGGTAACAGTATAGACACGGGTAACAGTCGTTCTACATTGTTACTTATTAAACTAAATCCATTATATGTCACAGTATGTTGCCTTTCTTATCATCCACAAGCATTCTATAGACTACCCGTGAGCATTTGATTTGACGGGTGACAAAAATACTGGTAATTATTTAGCACAACAAATCAGCATTGCAATTCAATGGGGCAATGACTTACTACTGGAGCTACGACTGTCTATGGGTCAGTGCAGCCAGTTGTAGATGATGCTGCTAGTAGAAATTACATTGATAGAAGATAAAGGCACTTTGCCTGATGTAACAAAATGGTATATTATGTCCTCATATCCTCACCTGTCCATCCTCCCTGGTAACGTACATGACGTCACCCTCGCCCTCCGCGCCTGCTTCGACGCCTTCCACTGCGCCTTCGACCCCTTCCGCTGCTACTAGCAACGTCTGGCCGTCTTCATTCTCTCCAGCAACCTAGCACCATAACGCTTGGTTAAACTCACGCCATTCATTAAAGAAATGTTCTGGTAATAGCAGTCTTTTCTATTGCTGTCTGACTCTAATTGTACTTTCGATGTTGTATGTGAATGTCACACTAAAGACGATCTAAAAATCGTTACCGGAGACGGAAACCGATATCTGGGCATAATTTTTACTTTTTTGTACATTGGTTTGAGTATGAGTTTGAGTATTCCATGCATAACCATCCACACGTGCTGTGCCAAGATCTGCTAACCTCCAGTGCCCCCATGTTGGAGCTGGTCGGTGTGGGTGCGAAAATATTGCTTGTCCGTGCTTCAATAAAATGTTAGCATAGGTATCAAGTCTCTAATTCCCTAGAAAGTGGCCCCCTTTGTACAATAGGTAGACAACTTAAACAATCAATTTGAGAAGTCAATAAAGAAGATTAGCGTGTTAGATTATTTGTAATATATAGAAATATAATTAACATTATGTAAACTGCAAGAAGAATAGATATTCCTGTCTGAAATATGCCCCGTATTTTAAATTCCATTGAATAATTGGCAGTTTACGACAGATATCCTATCTACCATTTCTCACTGTATTCAAGCATGTTTCTGAAGGAAGTAGAAACTATTGTCCTATATAAGCCATTGACTGGCGATGCAAACCTGGTATAAGACGCCATCCTCTCCCCGTATCATGATTGGCGGATGTCCGGCGTGCAACTGTAGACCGACCTCTTCGCCCTCATCTACTCCTTCCTCTAGAAGTTGCTTCACTGTAGCACCTTTCACTTTCACCTCCGTCTGTGGAGACATAAACCATTACCCTTCACAGAATACTTGATAGTACAGAAACAGCTTACTCCGGGAAGTAGCTTAAATAAATACCGACTCTTACAACAACGCAATAAGGTGTAGTTCAGCTCGCACATCGCTTCAAATCTAGCCTAAACAGTTGCCTCTCGTTCTATCGCTATAGCGCTACTCTTGTGACGCGTTACGTGTAACGGGCCCCGCGTCTAGACCCGCTGGTCCCATATACTTATTACTTATTGCTTCGTACCTAAAGCGCCCTGCTAAGCAATTACGTAACTTGATTGCAACCAATTGAAACACAAATTTGTATGGATTTGATAGTTTCAATATGCAGTTTATGTGCATAGTTACAATGGAAATTTCTCTTGTTGCAATGCAATCAAAGTTCCGTGAGCACCCTCCAGCCTTCTTGTTTATAAACAACGCTCCAGAAACTAATCTATGACATTCTGTCCACTTCTCGCTAACAAGACGTGTCACGCGTGAAAGCAAAACCAACTTTTTTACACTAAAAATTAGTTGCATGTTACATGCATGTCATGCGGAGGGATAATCTCTGTTATGAAGAAAGTTTTGAATATGGATGCTGATGTTGAAAGATGATGAGTCCAAAAGTTTTAAATATGAATGTTGTTAAATACGATGTGTTATATCTAAGGAATTAAAGTTGAACTAAATGATGAGAGATTGGAACTGACTGTGATTGGAAACGAAAAAATGTTATAGTGAGATAAAGGTAAGTAATGATGATGATGTCTTGAATACTCCGTTAGAACACATAAAAGGAAACATGTTACTATTTTCTAAGGTAAATACTTACTCCATCCTCATCTGTGAGCATGGGTAGGGAGGGTTGCGCTCCATCGCCTTGCACTAGCATGCCTGTCGTGCCTCCGGGTGACATTTCAACCTGGTAGAAACAATAAGTTTTTTATTACTATTGCTTGTGAAGTATGCCATATTGAAAAGGTAAGGCTAACTGGACTTGACGTCTCTATCCGCTCTGAGTTTCACATTCAAATGATAATGCTGATTCGAGAAGCGTCGAGAATTTTAGACAACTTGTAGAGTCGTTGATGATGATACCCGAGTCGTACTATTTGAACCATCACATTACATTTTATCCCGTAAAAGTGAAATTTTCCCGTGGGATGAGTAAATAATTACTTATTATCCGCGGAACTAGTGTTATATAAGATTTAAAATTCACTTACTTAGGTTATGTTAGTCATGTTTTTTATTTATTTATATTAAATGGGTTTGCGTTTGAGTACAATTTCACAGATTTATTTTACATTACACACACAAAAGTGGTAGGTCAAAGATGATTCACGCTTGCCTGGAAGGTACCTATTTACCACTGTTTTGAAAACACCTATACTACATATGGATGAGAATACTGATGCCCGGACGTACTTCCTTTCCTATAGATTCCTATGGAATAGGAAGGAGACGGCGGGTTCGGTTCCCGCGGCATGATAAGTATTTGTGCAGAGAAAAAAAAGCGCTAATACTCTGTGTCTGGGTGTTGTGGGACCATGGTCCTCGTAGTTCCTGGGTGCCTAGACACGAAATCCTAGTTAGGGTCCAGGATCCATGTATGTGATCGTTGGGCGTTATTATTATATTGTAGGTGTTGTGGGACCATGGTCCTCGTAGTTCCAGGGTCCCTAGACACAGAGAATCCTAGTTAGGGTCCAGGATCTATGTATGTGATCGTTGGGCGTTATTATTATATTGTATTATTATTATATGAACACGTAAAATCTGAATAAGGAGAAAATGTTGGGTAACTACATGTGACATCTAGAAAAAGAGATAATTCCTGAAGAGGGAGGGACGAGGTTTGACTTCAAGTAGACCTTGCAAGATGCTACCTTCACCCTGAAGAGGGAGGGAGGATGCTTGACTTCAAGTAGACCTTGCTAGATGCTACCTTCACCCTGAAGAGGGAGGGAGGATGCTTGACGCCAAGTAGACCTTGCTAGATGCCACCTTCACCCTGAAGAGGGAGGGAGGATGCTTGACTTCAAGTAGACCTTGCTAGATGCTACCTTCACCCTGAAGAGGGCGGGAGGATGCTTGACGCCAAGTAGACCTTGCTAGATGCCACCTTCACCCTGAAGAGGGAGGGAGGAAGCTTGACTCCAAGTAGACCTTGCTAGATGCTACCTTCACCCTGAAGAGGGAGGGAGGATGCTTGACGCCAAGTAGACCTTGCTAGATGCCACCTTCACCATGAAGAGGGAGGGAGGAAGCTTGACTCCAAGTAGACCTTGCTAGATGCTACCTTCACCCTGAAGAGGGAGGGAGGATGCTTGACGCCAAGTAGACCTTGCTAGATGCCACCTTCACCATGAAGAGGGAGGGAGGAAGCTTGACTCCAAGTAGACCTTGCTAGATGCTACCTGCACCCTGAAGACGGAGGGAGGATGCTTGACTCCAAGTAGACCTTGCTAGATGCTACCTTCACCCTGAAGAGGGAGGGAGGATGCTTGACTTCAAGTAGACCTTGCTAGATGCTACCTTCACCCTGAAGAGGGAGGGAGGATGCTTGACGCCAAGTAGACCTTGCAAGATGCTACCTTCACCCTGAAGAGGGAGGGAGGATGCTTGACTTCAAGTAGACCTTGCTAGATACTACCTTCACCCTGAAGAGGGAGGGAGGATGCTTGACTTCAAGTAGACCTTGCTAGATGCTACCTTCACCCTGAAGAGGGAGGGAGGATGCTTGACGCCAAGTAGACCTTGCTAGATGCCACCTTCACCCTGAAGAGGGAGGGAGGAAGCTTGACTCCAAGTAGACCTTGCTAGATGCTACCTGCACCCTGAAGACGGAGGGAGGATGCTTGACTCCAAGTAGACCTTGCTAGATGCCACCTTCACCCTGAAGAGGGAGGGAGGGACGGTACCTTCATGAGCATGGTGGGTTGGTGCAGGGGCGGCGGCGTGGCGGGCGGCGGGGAGGGCGGCGGGGAGGGCGTGGGCGGCGGCGTGGGCTCGCCCTCGGCGCGCGCCAGGCGCCGCCCCGTCTCCGGGTCCAGCGTGAGCGGCCGCTCCGGGCTCGCCGGCGGGATGGGGCCCAGTTGCCGCGGGAACGGGTCCTCGATGCCGTCCGACGTGTCTGACGATGCGGGGTCCTCCTGCGCACACAAATCGAATGTTACTACTTAACAAAAATGTTTAGTAAGCACAATAAGACCCCCAGTGGCACTGACTATCCGCTGGATGTCTTAGCTTAGTCTAGCACGTAACTCGTGCACTGACTCAGTGCACGAGTTACGTGCTCCATGTAAAATAAGTTTATTCTCAAAATCGCCACGAAAATACATTAATATTGTAATTAAGCATCTCATACCAATAAAGAAGTTCAGAAAGTTCCGCGGACCTAACCCACATTTTTTTAAATTTATCGTATTACGTGACTTTATCGCTTCGCTTCGCCTGATGCGAAGCATTATAGCTAACCATAACATAAATAAAGAAAAGGATCTGAATTGTACAAGAAGTAATTAACTAGAGGGAAGTAAATAACAATTATCGTTTTTAAGGGTTTGCTGCACGTTTTGGTGTAAGTTGTAAGTACACAAAAAATTAAATAAATTAAATAAATGGTCAACAAAGTAAACACTAAAAAAAATTTACCGTAGTTTAGAAAACGCTACCGTCTAAGCCACTCCAACCCAACTTCAAAGCGGCAAAGGTTAGTTTTCATTACTGTACTACTGTTTTACTAGATGGTAGTAATTTTCTGCAAAGTTCGTCTAGGTAGGTACCACCGCTTTGCCTGTTATTCTGCCGCCAAGCAGTATTGCGCAAGCACTGCTGTGTTCCGGTTTGAAGGGCACTGTAGCTAACGAAAGTATTTGAGTATTTGAAATTGCTGGGCAAATGAGACTTTATGACCTGATCTCACTGTCTAGTAATCTAAGACTAGTACTTAGGATGACGTGCGCAGTACAGTGTCATGCGAGGCTCTGTACTTTGGAGTTCCAACTTCTGAGTGACACTGCAACTGATATGGGCAGCCGTGTCGCTTATATCAAGCGAACGGTTAGCTCGTCACGTCATTCCTTAACATAAAAAATACTGTGAATGTGTACTGACCTCAAAGTCGAATACGATAGGTATCTGCTTTTCCCGGATGCGTACGATGTTGCCGGCAGACGTAGCGACCGCGTGACCGCCGCGACCCCGACCACGCACCGAGCCACCGCGACGGAGCAAACTATCGCCCTGGGGAACCGTACCATTGATATTACACACAATTTAGTTTTTGTGAACGGGCTAATGCTGTCAATAATAATAATGTAATGTAATAATAATAATGTATTGTATATGTATATATTGTATTGTCAGGAGGTTCCTCACTCTGCAGCCCTAACCACCGGTAGTTTGGGCCTTGCCCCACTGCTGGCGGCACACTAGGTTTAGGTTTTTTATTGTATTTTGTAATGTTACTTTTATAGAAATATTGCAAAAAAACTTAGATTTAAGATTGAAAATAAATAAATGAATAATAATAATAACCTCGCCGGTAGGGTCAGTGTCTTGTAAATAAATTACAGTAATATTATAAAGGCGAAAGTTTGTATGTCTTTGTTACTCCTTCACGCTCAAACGGCTGAATGGATTTGGATGAAATTAGGTACCAACATAGCTTTTAGGTTTAACATATAGGTTACATTTTATCTCGGAAAAGTAAAATTTTCCCATGGGATGAGTAAATAATTAAATTACTTTTTATCTGTGGGTGAAACCGCGGGGTGCAACTAGTAAATAATAAATTTATATTTGTGAACATTTCACACATCGCCATCTATAGCTCCCAAACTAAGCAAAGCTTGTACTATGGGAACCAGATAATTGATAGACTACTTAGATACTTTCTGTTTGTAAATACATACTTAGAATACAATACAATAATACCCGAGGTTTCAGATGGGGACAAAATACTGAGAATACTATGTGAGAGGGGCTTCAATATGACTCCCCAGTTGCATTATTGCAGGGACATATTCAGTTATGCCGTTATGCGCCAGGCTACAATACTAGTTTGGCTTAGTTTGGAGCTGAATAGTGCTATGTGAAATGTCCACAAATATTTATAAAGAAATAAACCTAAAGTAAGTATAACGGGCGCCATTGAATAAATGATTGTGACGAAAGGTATATATCGTCCAAAACTTTAAGAGCTCTCGGAAGTTAGGCCCGAGTACCAAACTGCGCATGGTACAGTCGAGTTCATTATGCATATTGTAAAAACGGCCATACAGCAACTATAATATGCGTACTGCGCTGCCATTCGCGCTAACTTCCGAGAGATTATAAAGTTTTGCGCGAGCTATACATAATATTAAATTTTAGATCAAAAATTCTGTTCCCCTAGCGATAAAATAGTTACCGACTTATTTACCTGTTCCAATGAAAGACCTTGGATTCCAAAGGAAGACCTTGGATATTGGGTTCTAGGTTTTGAGGAAGTGCATTACAATTTGCATGGCTTACCTGTATAAGATGTTTTTTATTCTGCAGTAAGTTTACCGGGGATTTATCCGAACTCTGTCCTAGCGGGCGTTGGATCGTGCGCTGGATGATCTTCTGTCCCGATGGCGTTATTATAGTCTTTTCTGTGACCTGCTGACCGGGGCCGCCGTAAGTTTTCTTTGCCTTAATAAATAAAAATATTTCATAAAGGATTTGTATGAATTTGAGGCTCATAAGATTGGAATGTAGGGTAAATAATCAACCATATGGGTAATACATTTAGCTCCACCAGTACCCATAGCATGAGCAGCAAACACTTTTGTTTTAATATTATAGAAACTGACGTAAGTAGTATTCATAACCACAACTAGTTTTGTTTTACTCCACTTAGGGTGGATTCGACCAAACTTGGATTTATACACGAGTAACTATACCAGAATAAATCTATTCCACGATATTATACTCGAGTAATTCATTCTTCGTTTTTCCACGCAATACTAAGTTTAGCTACGCTTAGAATTACTATACGCGAATAGCGGAATAAATGATGAACGAATCTATTACCCAGTTAACAATTATTGTTCTACAACGACACGGTATTCAAGCTTATGTCATATCAACTCGCTTTTGTCGTATTATAGTGTAGGAAAGTAAATGACAAAATACATGGTCGGACGTCTTTTTTTATCTTTGTCTATTTTGAATTAAAATATTCTCGGAATAACTCTGTTATTCCACCAAAAACAGTAGTATGGTAATAATACTCGAATAGACTTGCTATTCTTAGAATTGTAGATGGTAAATGTGAAATTGATTTACTCTCAAACAAATGGCGATTTATTCTAAGAATAAAATTTACTCTCGTTTGGTCGAATCCACCCTTAGCTGGTTGAACAGGGAGTAAACCAGGGAAAGGGAAAAAATGTATACCACCCGCTCACGAACAAGTTTAAAGTTGTTATTATCTATTTATGTACCCATGATCAAGCAAATAAAGAATTGAATTGAATAAATTATTTTATTTAACAAATATGTAACAAGTTTAGGTTGTCTGGAAGAGATCGCTTTTAGCGATAAGACCGCCCATTGTGACACTTGATTTTTAAGTTTGTGCTTGTCAATTGTTTCTGTAGTGTGGTATTTCAATAACGATTTTATCTATCTATCTATCAAATCAATAATTAAATATGTATAGTTACATACCGGTGTCATAGTTGGTCTGACTGGTGACTTTTTGGCTTCTTCTTGTTTTTTCTACAACAAAACAAATTTATCTTAGTCTTGCCGTCAAATCGAGTATAAACTGAACGCCTGATCCATCAACCAGCAAATTACCTGTTTAGCAGCTAATATCTGTTTCCTGATCACGTCTTGGTCGATGTTAGCCAGCCCGGGGCCTATCTTGCCAGGGGAATCAATCTTCATGATGCCAGAGCTCTTTGACATTATGTACACACCTGAATCAATAGAAACCGCGTTGTTTAGTTTGTTTTACATTTTACCATTAATTTATATTTTACTGTAAAACTATGTTATGCCACCCTACATGCGCTACGAAGTTAAATTGGAGCGGGCGGTATCGTTTGAAAAGAACACATTGTAACGCGAATTCAAAACAATCTAAGCATCGAATTATGCGTCGAATAATTTAATGCAAACGACAGCAACGCGCCGCTTCTAATCGATTAGTAGTCTGCGAAAGACCAGCATAAGTAACACTAAACTATATACAACAATAAACATTGTAACACTAGTTTATAAGGTTTTTCTTGATACCCTTATATTTCATTGGTGGAACAATAAAGAGTTCTCTATCTATACATATAGACATGGTAATTAGTATCAAAACACTAATCGCATTTAGCAACTCAACAGGGATACTCTAGCTAACTACGTCACGCTCAATCTGAAACAGGCCAAACTAGTGTAGTCTCATACCTGTGCTGAGATTGGGCATATGTTTGGGATCGACTTTGATGACGCCCTTGATGTTAGGCATGCCCTTCCCGCTGAGACCGAGCGATTTCACCAGCTCAGGGTCGAGCGACGACGTCTTGGGGGACGACTGCCCATTCACCACTTTCTTCTCGACTGTAACTGTGTTTACTTCCTTTTGTTTATTTGTATTGGCCGAAATGATTTCTATTCTAAAGGTGGAGTTCGCCGATAAAAAACACGAGTTTCAGTAAGCCGGTTTGGCGGCGCGCGGTCCAATTGAACCAATAACGCATCTTGGAAATCTACAGAATTCCAAAAAAACAGCCGCTCACTGAACTATCGACTGATTAAATTATTTATAATGTACCGAAATTTTTATTGCTGTTGTATTATTAGACATTATTTTATGATAATCAGCTGTTTTATAAATCCGCGAACTCCACCATAAGGGCTTTGTTAAACAGACGGAAAAGTGAAGGTACACGAACGTTTTCAATACATTGCGGAAAGGAATTTATATTACGCTTGATATCAGCTCGCCTTCCCGTCGCTTCGCTGTCTCTTTGGCAAGGCATTATAAGGCATCAGTAAAGTTTGCAATTATTGGAAAACAAATCACAAGTATGTACTCAATTTAAAAAATGTTAAATCGTATTTTATATTATGTAACAACCACAATAATAATTTACTTTACTCGACGCCATCACAAAGAAACCATTTCTGCTTTTGTTATTTACAACATTATAAGTTTGGGTTAAGAAAATTATTAAAGACTAACAGGTATTAGAATAAGAAGAGGTGTAAGGAGCAGTAATTAAACAAATTCTCGTTGGTGAAAAAATTCAGACGTTTTTAATAGGGCCCAAAACATCAAGTGTACATGTATAGTTACTTGAGGAATAATAAAAAATCACACCAAAATCACATTATTTTTTAAACTATTTTCAATTTTATCAGTCAGTTAAGATCGTGCAATTAATCAAATAAGAAACGCCAATACGTTTGTGGGGTCCACTATTTAATCTCCTTTTCTTTTTTTAATATTATGAACATCTACCAAAACCTAAAGTATCTGCCTACCTACTGGAAAACAGAATAAAGGTATAAAAGAAAATCGCACAAAATCTTCAGTGTACGTCTCCGTTTTTAGAATTTTGCTCTGGGTCAGTCTAGGAGTAACCTGAGCTGTAGTTAAAAATAAAATTCAATATGGTGCACCGAGTAAATCAATGGTATATCTTAAGGTCTCTACATTTTTGCCGCTTACTATTAAGATCAATACATCATCAATATAACATTTTGACCAACGCGACGTCAATCGCATCCACGGTGTCAGAAATATAGGAGATATTCGTTAAAAGGACAACTTTTGTTTAATTAACTTTTAAGGTTGCAGATCTGTATGATTTAAATTGAAGTTTATTGCGTCGCAGTAAAGAGTTGTAAATATCGACCGAATTTAATCGTTCTTTTTCTTAAATGTATGATGATCTACGAAACATTTACAAAGCGCTCAGCAGGTGCCCGCGCTGTGTGTAGCGTTAAATAGACATTTCGGCTGTTATCCAGTTATTTTAGGAGGTATTTTATACAATATTTTTTGTGTATTGTATTCTATATACTATATTCTGTAGCAAGGTCTGAGTACACACATGTAAGGTAAAGAACGAATTAAATTCCACCGAGTATAAATGTCTGCAGATCAATTCTGTACCTGAACTAAATCTTCTGTAATCCAGGCCACTTGCGTTACATGAAAAGAGTCATCAGCTAGGCGATCATGTAACTTAATTGCAACCAATAGAAATCCATAAATCTAATTTTTAGAATTTTGACAGTTTCAATATGCAGCTTATGCGAATACTTACTATGGAAAATTTTAAATTTGTACTGAATCTCTCCTGTTGCATTGCAATTAACGTTCTGTGATAAACATGTCAGATTTTTTTTACGGGCTAACGCTGTTGGTGTTTGCCGACCTTTACAGAGTCACTGGACGGACCTCTTAGGTGAAAAGTATACTTCGCTTAGTGTAAAGACAAAAAGTGTATTATAATGTGGCTTACACTTGGTATCGCCGGCGCTGCCACCGTCGGAATAGTCGTTGTCATCGCTGGAGGCCTCCTTCTTCACTTTCTTGGGCAGCGGCTCGCCATCTTCCTGGCCGCACCACGCCTTAACCTGATCCAGCGCGCGGACCTTGCTTGTGCGCTGAAGACGGCTGCACAAATAAACAGTCATACAATCAATAATTATCAACCGTATTATGTTCGTTCAATCTCGGTAGTTCTACGGACCAAATCCACAATGGATCTAGTAAGATTTTATTTTCTACTATACGGCATAGCGGTGATATAATAAGCTATAATAAGCTAAACTTGTTGTTTTTTCCCCTAGTTATAGTTAATAAATAAATATTTGTGGACACAGCGCCATCTAGCCCCAAACTAAGCAAACTTTGTACTATGGGAACCAGATAACTAATATAATACTTAAATACTTTTTGTTTGTAAATATATACATAGAATACTATATAACACCCAAACACATTACAAACATCGTCGTTCATCACACAAATGTTTGTCCTGGGAATCAAACATACAACCTACAGCTCAAAAGGCAGGGCTACTACCAACTGAGCTATTGGGACAAAAGTTATAGGTGGTTCTATGAGCTAAGATAATATCTAATTCTTACCCTGACGGCGTCATGGTTGGAGTCTCTGGCTTCTTGATCACTTGTTTCACAATCTGAGGTGTAGGCGTGGAAATTTGTTTAATCTGAATGGAAAAAAATGTTTGGTTTAACACGTCATTATAATATACAGAATTTAGTAATACTGGGCAAGAATTTATTAGATTGTAGGATGAAACATTAAACCTAATATGAAATTAATCTATACATATAAAACTCAAAGTGAAGACTGACTGACTTATATATCAACACATAGCCTAAACCGCTGGTCCTAGAGACTTGAAATTTGGAGGGTGTGTTCTTTGTAAAGTGTAGGTATCCACTAATAAAGGGTTTTTCAAAATTCCATCCCTAAGAGGATGTAATGGGTTGTTGAATTATCTATGAACAATTTTCTTCTTTGTTTCCTATAAGCCACGCGGGCAGAAACTAGTCCTAACTGGTGGTATCATCTTGTGTTATATACTAATATAACACAAGATGATACCAATATAAAAAGGTATTTAACTGACACTACAAGGGGCCTGACCCCAGTTTCGATTATATCATTTATAAAGAGGGGTTACAACGATTTCAATTTCATACTGCAATGTACTCGGATGACATATTTTATCCAGTTATTTTGATTTAAAAACCAAAGCACTGAATTGATTTCGATAAAACTTCTATGGGACCAAACTTCTTAAGTTTAGCTCCATCTGCCGGTATAATCTCTCCTCCCTCCATCAGCCGGTATAATTTTGGTTTTGTTTTGTTTAATGTTAATATCGCCATTTTGACAATTGTAAATTGTAATTTTACCAGAAACACCAACATAATAATACAATTTTTATACTCCCCAAGGCAAACGTGCGTAAAGAAATTATACTTCAAAAAAACAACTAAATTGAGAAAATCTTACTTTCAAAGTGGGCCAGATCATATTATGGTGGGTGAAACCATGGGGTGCTTGTATTATACAATTCACCCTGTGCAGGACTTTAGTGCTGTGGTAACCACATCCAATTGAATAATTTTATAAGCTTTTGACTTTCGACTATGTACTGTCTCCGGTAGCTGCAAGTATGTGTCACCTGTACAGGATGCTGTTGCTGTTGTTGTTGCTGCGCCCGCAACGCCTTCAGTTCCTTCTGCCTCGCAAGCTGCTTCTCGAAAGCTTCCAGCAGGTGCTTGCATGTTTCCATGTTCTCAACCGGCTCCCATGTGTTCTGCTCACTGTTATACAAAGTATTGTGTTTGAAGTTGTGTTGTTTGTATATTTTATTTATTCGTTTATCCTAAAGTTCGTGACGTCACTACACCATAATAGGCTATTTGACTACTATATTTTTATTACATACATAAATAATATACCTCAAAAAATAGATAACTGTGAAAACAAAACTTGAATATCTCAAAAAATTGCTAAGTTACAGGCATTTTAAAATACAGAAATAGAAAGAGACAACTCAAACACGCAGTGACATCAGTTACCAGTCCTCACAGTAACTCATTACTAAGCTGTGGTAGCTCTACATACAATCTTTTTGACATGTGACGTCACAAGCCATGCCTTCATAGTAGCTGTGAGGAAGCTCAACACGATCTCTGTTTTGCGAGAAAGGGACAGGCGATGAAACTTTAAAAGCGTACTACTCCGTGATTAATTTACCGATTTTACTTATTTTTACAATTATTACATTCATTTTTAACCTACTTTATGAAAATAATATTTACTTCTTCATTTTTAATAGTAGTCAAATAGCCTATTTATGAACTATGCTATGTGTATGTGACGCTGCCCCTTCATTTAAAACGTCATTGAAATCCTTTCAGCTGCTGCAGCATAAAGGGGAAAAACACACACAGACACACACACAAACCTAAACACTCATACGCACACAAACACGCGCACACACATTTTTATTTTATTTCGCATAGCGTAATCCCGCAGTGTTCAAATTTACGATAACAGTTATACAACTTTATTGACAACCAAATTAAAAATAAATGCCAATATATAATAGAGACTTAGTACAATGGGTGGTAATCGATATATACAGTGATCTCTTCCAGACAACCTTGGGTAACAACTATACTAAACTCAGTGTAATAAATTTAATCCATCAACTTGTATTATGCTATACAAAAACTCACTGTGGATATCCCTCCCATTTGAGCAGATACTCGTACTGCTTGCGCCTCGGATTGAACCTCTTGGCGAGTATCTTCTCGACGACAAACTCGCCCGCATCGGCGGGGTCTCCCGAGCGCTCCGTGCGCCGCGCGATGCGCTCTTCGGGTGGGACACGCTCTTGGGCGTTGCGGACAGACTCATTCAAATCCTACAAATAATATTTTTTTTTTTATGTTTTGGCTCCACACTTTTGTGTATTTAGCCAGTGTCAAGTAATTGATAATTTTTCAAGTTAATGATATTAACGCAGATATGTGTCGTGTCACAGTCGAAGTCATCAAGTCAACGTTTCACCATCATTATACCACTTTCCCACACTCATGCCTGTAATCTAGCACTTAACGAATAAAATGCCACCAATTTTATGCACTAACACTGAAAATAACACAAGTTTTGGAAAATAATACAATGCGGCGACGCGATCTTTTTCGTTTCCCGCCAAAAAACGAATAATAATATTAATAATATGTGTGGACGTCTCACACAACGGCA
Source organism: Ennomos fuscantarius (assembly GCA_905220475.3). Taxonomy (NCBI): domain Eukaryota; kingdom Metazoa; phylum Arthropoda; class Insecta; order Lepidoptera; family Geometridae; genus Ennomos; species Ennomos fuscantarius. The sequence goes on along the minus strand of HG992037.1, from coordinate 6,259,273 downwards.
TCTAGCCCCAAACTAAGCAAACCTTGTATTATGGGAACCAGATAACTGAAACAATACTTAAATACTTTTTGTTTGTAAATACATACATATAACACCCAGACACAGAACAAACACCTATGTTCATCACACATATGTTTGTCCTGGGTGGGAATCGAACACACAACCCACAGTCCAGAAGGCAGGGTTACTACAAACTGAGCTATTGGGACAGTATGTTAGTATTGCCTTACTAAGCACAGACGTATTGGCGTATTATGCACAAACATCATTTCAATTCAATATAATATCGTCAGCCTCTGTAGTAAATAAATAAATAAAATAAAAAATAAGTAGTGCGGTGGTTAAGCAGGTCGGCTCATAACCCGGAGGCGGTGGGATCGATTCCCGCGGCAGGAAAAGTATTTGTGTACAGAAAAAAAACCGCATATACTTGTTCCGAGTCTGGGTGTTGTGAGATCACGGTCCTAATAGTTCCTGGGGCCCTAGGCACAGGGAATCCTGGTTAGGGTCTAGGATCTACGATGTGATCGTTGGGCGTTATTATTATTAATTTATTTTATTTATTATTTAATAATAATAACGCCCAACGAACACACACATAGATCCTGGACCCTAACTAGGATTCCCTGTATCTAGGGACCCAGGAACTACGAGGACCACACCCAGACTCAGAACAAGTATTCGCGCTTTTTTTCGTGCTTAAATACTTGTCCTGTCGCGGGAATCGAGCCCGCCACCTCCGGGTTATGAGCTAACCTGCTCACCCACCACACCATAGTTGCTGTCAATGTATCTTATCATTAATTGCGCTTTTTAATCTAAGTATACAAAGCAAATTTTGTAGCAACTGGGCGATCACGTAACTCGATTGCAACCGAGAAATAGTTTCAATATGCAGTTTATGCGCATAGTTAGTATGGAAATTTATCCTGTTGCATTGCTTAACAATTAACTTCAAATACAACCAAATACACATTAATTTAATTGTATATAGGTTGGGCTGGGTTGCAAAATTATTATACATTACAGTATATTTAATCTAGATTAGAGAGTCTAACGAGCACTGTATTAAAGTGTAAGCAAAATGTACCTTTGTCTTTGCAGCTTGGCTGGCAGGTTTACTAACAAAACTGTTTGATTTCACAATATCATCACTCTCCTCCCCAGATGGCTGCGTCTCATCCTCCTGTAAAGGACCAGTTTTAATTATTTTAGGCAAATATCAGAAATGTCATTGAAATAAGTATCATGCTGAAGTGTAGCACCTTCAATTTCTTTTTCCTACATTATTTTGTATTATTAAAAAGCACTGATTTCCTGAATTCATTAACATGTACATATTTATTTCATAAATATTAAAGGAATAGATAAACCATTTGAGCACTGATTGTTAAAAAATACATAGGTACATACACACTAATCCTTCTTACTAATATTATAAATGCTAACAGCCTTATTAATAAACGGGTATTAGTCTTAGATTAGTTACTTCAGCTTATGTCCTTTTTTTGCTACTGGAATATTTAGCTGGATCGAAAGAGACAAAAGATGGTGTTATATGACTGAGGTGATAAGGCTGTATGTGTGTATGTATGGATGTGTGTTACTCTTTCACGTACAAAACTACTAAATGGATTTTGATGAAACTTGGAATGAGGATAGCTTATAATTATGCCAGATTAAAGGGTCCAAGAGTGAAACCATGGGATGCAACTAGTATTATTGTTATGCAGATCCTGGTCCCTAAATAGATTCCCCATGCCTAAGGACCCAGGAACCACAAGAACCATGGTCCCACAACACCTAGGCTCAGAACAAGTATTTGTGCTTTTAACTAGTAATAATCTTACTAAGATGTTTTCATCCAACTTATTAACAATCATCCATAAATTACAAAATGTGTTTAAGCAAAAAACTACCTTAGGTATCTTCCTAGGCCTTCCTCGTCCTTTCTTGGCTTCATTTTGAACTGTTGCTGGCGTTTGTACAGGAACAAGTTGATCATCCGCCTTTATTTCCATCTAGAAATGTATTAATATCAAAAAATTGATAGTAGATATTCATTCACTGAATTTATTGGAAAGTAATTTAAATTGTACTGTAAAGTACTATATCAATAATAAATCACAGAACAGAAGGAATAGGAACTTATTAATAAGTTAGTAGTTAAAAAACTTTTAAGATCACAAAATAGATAGGTTCATTGTAAATCACAAAAAAAAACATTTGGTAAATATAGAAATTACATTCCTTATAAACTTGAGTGTGAGAAGTCTTTAAATTATACATTACCTGAAAGTGGAGTGAAAAAGAGAAATGAGTTGGCAGGTTGCTATTTGTTTATTTGACTGGCCCGATAGCTCAATTGGTAGTAACCCTGCCTTCTGAACTATGGGCTGTGGGTTAGATTCCCACCCAGGACAAACATTTGTGTGATTAACATAGGTGTTTGTTCTGTGTCTGGGTGTTATATTGTATTCTATGTATGTATTTACAAAAAAAAAGGTATCTAAGTATTGTATCAGTTATCTAGTTCCCATAGTACAAGCTTTGCTTAGTTTGGGGCTAGATGGCGTTGTGTGAGATGTCCACACATATTATATATTATATTAATTGTTCTTTTTTTAGCAGTCATTCAAGTACCTCTTCTTTCGCATAGTTTGTGTCTCTGTATGTTAAAACAAATAACTTACAACTTTAGCATGTGCAAACTTGGATAGAGATTGCACATTGGCTCCTGCAGTGATCCAAGCAGTCCTCTGAGCCTCGGCCATTCGGCACCACTGCTGGTACAGCTTCCAACTGTTGTCAGTACTGATGGTAGACCCATCTCTAGCTGATGAGCATTTCCACAGCAGAAATGCCCATACTTGAGCTTTACTCTCATTCTGAAAGATTTAATTTTACATTAAATACTAAAATAAAAAAATTACATTTCATAAATTTAAGGAATAATGTTGTACATACAGCCTATAGATACAAGTATCTAGAGATTAGAACTGAATTGACTGTACCAAAACATTAAAACTGTTCTTAACATTGTAAATATTTTCTTCTTTTAAAAATATCTATTTTACTTACACTGTCTCTTACTGGAGATTTTCCTGTGCAGTTGTTAGCATCTTTGTGCTCTTTAAACTCCTCAACAAAATGGAACGCTGAATGACATTGGCCACAAACTAGGACATCAAGAGTGGCCATTTGCTCATGAGCTTCTAAAAAAATTATTGACATGTTAGACATAAAAAATACATAATATGAGTAGTTATACTTCACTTACTTCTACAGACATTATTTTACCTTAAAAAACCAGAACTTTAAAAGTATTTACTTGTTTGCTTTAGTACTACTTAAAAGTACCATATATATAATAATAGGTGCTCTAACAAGAGTATTGCAACCAACAGTGTTAATGCAAACAGTAACATTTACAATAATAATAGGTCAGTGAAGTGAGTTGGTAGCCCTTGAGCTTGACAGGCTTATACTTAACATAACTAAAATATTTTCATGTTATTATTTTGGTAGGAAATATATTAATTATATTTGGTTACCTTTTAGTGCAGAAGGATTTTTTGTTATATCTTCCGGATTTCCCATTGGAATATCACCTGTGGTGTCACCTACATCTACTGAGGTCATAACTCAAATCTAAAAAGGAAGAAACAAAATAGCTACTTAATTTTATTGGCACTTCTAGGAAAACCATTTTCATATTTTCAATTTTATTTATAACCTATAGGGCCGGCGTTCCCGCCAAATGATATGACCAAGAATTGTGATAGTATAGTTCTTGGCACTAATATTTACTTACTATAGAAGGTAATCACTATGATATTATTTTGATTAATTCGGGCTATTTGAATAAAAATGTGTTCGTAATTCCCAGTCAAGTCATGACACAGTAGTATATTAACCCGTATCACCTATCTGCTAACCGCTTGCGCTTGCATTGTATTGCTTTTATCGCCACGAAATAACGCTTTCATTATGTACCATTGAAATCAATTTTGTTGTAATGTTCTCAATAATTGAAAAACAGAGGCACTCTACTCGTCAATAATAACGTCACATCACTTACCAATACACTGTAATTTTACTAAAAAAAATTAAAACCTTCAAGGAACGCAACATGAAATAGAACAAATCACTTCAAGAATCGAATAAATAATGAAGAAAAAACAATTTGACCGACACGCGTGGTGTGCCACATAAAGAATGGCCGACAAGCATGTTTTCATTGTCGAAAGTATAAACTCGCGCCAATAGGAGACCAATATTTTCCAAGATTGAACAATAGTAAGGCCGTAATTTAAAAAAAATAAATAGCATGTCATAACAGACTCTCAGTTTTAATGTTGCCGAATTATTAAACCGACGGGATAAACTGATCACCTAATTATGCCGACAATGCGAAGTATACACTTTTGTTTTGAAAACTGAGTTATTTGATAGTTTTAAGAAATGAGTATGAACATAAAAGTAACTAATGAAATGACCATCTACCTTTCTGCAAAATACTAATAAAGTTCTATCGTATCCATTATTCGTGTAATATGAAATGAAATTATCGCCGAACAAACTGACATCGAACAATGGATAAACATACAATACAAACACAACATATATGTAATTAGGATAGACTGTATCTAGTACCTAAAAATTTCAATCATCCTATTCCTATCCTCATTCACTAGTCAATCTCTACTACTCCTAGTCACACAAAATACAACTCAGTTTTGTGCTACTAATATATAGGTACGTGAAACGAAATGTAAACTGTTAATTTCTATTATATGGTTTACGCACCAAAACGACTGAACCGATTTTGATGAATCGCTGTATGCGCGGCTATTTAGCTCGCACGCCCGTGTTACTTTAGCCTATAACTGCGGTCAGAACATCGGCTGCCCGCGCGCCCGTACTGTGTTATTTTGATTATTCTGAAGGCAATAGAATGTTCTGTTTTGCATTGAAAAATCATATTTATGTACCTACTTTTTTTATACAGTCTTGAAACTGTATAAAACCACCGCTTGTATGTAAAAAAAAATGTGTAGGTATAGGTAACCTTCTTGCATGCATGCAGACATATGTTACACACAAGGAACTTCATTAGTGTATTTGTTAGAATATACTATAGAGAAGAATATCCTTGGTTAAATTCACCTTAAATCTATCTTATATCTATATATCTTATGGATATAATAATTTAATAGCCTTATCTAATCAATTGACATTCTACTTATTATATATTAATGGATAATTGTGACTTCCGGCGGGAAAACTAGGAAGTTGTAGTGGAGACCGCGCGGCGCAACTTTAGTTTAGGCCCCAAAAACACAGAGTTTGCCCTATTTATAGTAGTAGAGCCAAAGAGGGGAATTAGAGAATTACTCCGGCGTGATAGATACCTTGCACCCTGTTGAGAACCCCCACCACATGTAAGCCCTTTATATAAGATGGGTCGTCTAGGGCAGCCAGATTAAAGTGGATGGTAGGTTAATTACGAGTACATGCTGCAAGGTGTGCATTTGGGTTTTTAATTTCAGGTGGCATTTTTTGAGCTCAGATAATTTCTCCTTTTTGAAATACATCAAGGATAATTGGAAAAATATATTCTGCCAAGTGGCACGAGCCGAAGTAACAAAATCGTTGATAAAGTATTTGCAGCTGCACTGAAGTATGTATTAACTTGGCTGTACTATTTTTATGCTGCAGAGTAAATAATATTACGAACTATAATCATATGAAATTTGAGGAACCTACATCACAGAATACTATTACTCCTATATAATGTATCATCGTTTATGAAATGCCGTGACAACTGATGAAACTTATTGTGTTTTTAGGACGTCTATATGAGTATAGCTATGGCTAAATTAGTACAACACTCATGCTCCGATTCCAAAATATAAAACAAAATGGGTGTTATTTTATTAAAGTGGGTGAAAATGTACTTATGAGGGGTGATTTTTCGCTAAAAGTTACCTTAGCTCCGACACCGCTGATCAGACACATTATATACGCGGGTGACCTATTAAGCGTTGAATTTAAAATATACCCGTTTTTCCCCCGAAGGGATAAAAACGGATATTTCGAGTCTAGCCGAGGCTTGACCCACTATGAGATTACAACCCTGTTTTTTCCCGAATTAGAGTGTAACTTCACCTTATACTAACCTCTTTAACACCTACATGGCAACCCTAAACCATCGGATGTGACGTCACCCTCTAATGACTGCCGATCTTGAGCGTCGCTGCTAGTCTTTTCATCAGTACCTTAAGCTGGCAAGGCCTTAAAACCTGTGGGTCAAGCCTCGGCTAGACTCGAAATATCCGTTTTTATCCCTTCGGGGGAAAAACGGGTATATTTAGAGGTCTGAGCCTTCGGCTTGACCCACTATGAGATATGTTTGGTTTCTGCCGGCGCTCAAGTGAGCGTATTGTGACAGGATAAGGACAATGTGATGGAATGATCCGGACTTACAAAATGATAATAAGTTGTACTATTCACATAGCAATATTTATTAGACGATAAACCTTTATATTAATTAAATTTAACAAAATTAAAATCAAACAGTTTTAAAATTATCGGCAGGTCTGCTGACCGAGCTTGTTGTAGACTTTTCTACACGCCTAAAATAAAATTTTAGAAAAGTATCTTTCGACCTCCAGTTTCCTTTTTCAATCACTTCGTCAATATTAAGGCCGTTCAAAAAGTTATCAGTAGAAACTGCCGCTCTGATGCTCCCTGGTGAAGCCTTTATGTTCGCCTCTCGAAGCCCTTTCTTCACCCAACCACCAATGACCGTACGACTGGCGGCTCGCACTTGACCTTGCGTTGTAATAAAAAGGTTGAGAAGATCTTCTCGAGCTGAGCGTCTGGATTTAGAAATTAATATTAACTTTTTGACCCAGAATATTATATCGAGGTTTTTTACCTTATTAGCCTTGAAATGCCACCCAGATTGTCTGTAAACCACTGAATCAGTTTTTGAACCAAATATAGGCCAAAAGGTCAGAGACTCGTTATTGTCGGAGATTTCGAGGCCCTCCTGCGAAATCCTCAAAAGAGTTAAATCATGAAGCCGCCTGCCTGAATGAAGGAGGAGCAAAAGAGCTGTATGCCGTGAAACCTCATATAAACTGTTTTCTGTAACGACAACCTGCTTCAGCCAATTAATCAAAAAATTCAAGTCCCAGATGCTTCGTTTAATGGTTGGTTTTTCTTTATAAATGGCTTTTATCACATGCCTTACCAATGGGTGTGAGGTAATTGCTGCTGATTTCGCTGGGTTGGCGAACGTACATACGACTGATTTATGTAACAATATTGTGGCCGGGGCCAGACTCTGACTACTGTGTAGATGGCATAAAAACCTTGCTACTTGCTCTGGAGTTGGATCGGTTATATTTCCCTCATTTACACTGGCCCATGCCTTCCACCTTATCCATGCTTTATGGTAGGACTTTAAGGTGCTCTGACGCCATGATTTTGTAAGCAGATTTTTGTACTGCAACGGCCATGTCTGTATTTCATTAGCCCACCCTGTACCCGCCAAACTTCCAATTGAAAATTCGCCGTCTCCGGCGGGGGCAAGCCTGTCTTTCGATCTAATAGGTTTTGTTGCAAGTTCTTGATGTTGAAAGGAGGAGCCGTTGCTCTCAACTTCAAGTCTGCTCTCCAATAAACTCGCTCCCATCTCGGGCACACTATCAGGTAAGTTCCCTTGGCTTGGTTTAGGTGCCTTAGAACCCTGGGCATGAGACACGGTGGAGGGAAAATCCAGGCCAGGTTCCATTTCCAATCTCTTGAGAAAGCATCCACAAAAAGCGCGTTTTCGTCCAATGGGTCCTCTGTCGCATACGTTTTTACCACCGCTGAATCCGCTGAAGCGAAGAGATCCACTTGTGGTATGCCCCATTTGTAAAATATCTTTTTGACGATACGGCTGGTTAACGACCATTCCGGTAACCCCTTGTTCCTTGAAAGGCTGTCTGCAGTGGCATTGTACCGTCCCGGGATGTATCTGGCCAAGAGAGTTGAATGCAAGCGATTGGTGAGAGCAAAAATTTTCCGGACCAGTTGGAGAAGTGCAAGTGACTTGGTTCCTCCCTCTCTTTGAATGTATGCCACAACCGTCTTGCTGTCCGATTGTACTAGGCAAGTTTTGTCTCTGATCAGACTGCTTTGGGTTTTCAGCACCTGGAAAACAGTCCACATTTCCTTCCTGTTGCAGTGCCAAAGCTGCTGCTTTTTGTTCCATAACCCTTTTATCTGCTGGCCATTTATTACAGCGCCCCAGCCTTGATCGGAAGCATCTGTTGTTATGAAGACTGTAACTGGATTGTCGTGAATTGGCGACACGTCTGACAGGTGCCTCTGCCACCATTCGCATTCTCTCACTGTCTCCTTGCTGAGCGCGTAAACTTTTGTCTTTGGAAATCGAGACATCTTGTTGCTGTCTCGTTGAAAAAAGCGACAGTGCAGCCGACCCTGATTGACGACGAAAGAGGCAAAATTTAGTCCCCCTAATAATCTTTTTGCCTGAATCCAGCTGCATTTTTTGTCTTCTATTAAGTTTTTTAACATTCTTTGTAACGTGACTAGCTTTCGTTTGCTGATGAACTTGACATTTAGCCGTGTGTCCCAGATTATCCCCAAGTACTCTAGTTTTCGAGAGGGTTGGGGGTCCGACTTTTCTAAGTTTACCTTCCAACCTAGGTGTGCCAGAAAATTCTTGGCCCATATTCCTTGCTGGCGCAAAACGCCTGGATTCTGTCCTGCCAGCAAAAAGTCGTCCAGGTACACAACTACCCTCAGGCCCTCCTGCCTCATCACCTCCGCAATCCAATTGGTGATTTTTGCGAAAACTTGCGGTGCTGATGCCAGCCCGAAAGGAAGGCAAGTCATTTGGAAGTATTTGTCTTGGAACTTGAGCATTAGATACCGGCGATGCCCCTCTGCCATAGGCACATGAAAGTAAGCCTTTGAGATATCTATTTTTAGCAAAAAATCTTTTTTCTGTATGAAATCCGGGATTTTTCGATGGCTTATAAGCCGGAATTTCCGCGGCCGGAGGTACCTGTTGAGAGCCTTTAAGTTGAAAATTTGTCGGTTTGAGCCGTCGGTTTTTCTTAGTAGAAACATTGGGGATATGAAGCCTGATTGCGCAGTCACCGGTTCTAGAGCCCCCATTACCTGTAGTTGCTGGAGTTCGCTCTGCATTTCTACGGTGAACTTGGTCTCCATGTGGGTAGAACCAATCTTGTTTACCATCGTTAGTGGTGGTTTTGCGATGAATGGTATTCTGCATCCACTGATTATATCCACAATTGCTTCTTCTGCTCCCATAGCTTTCCAAACTTCCACTTTTTCCCGCAGTACTCCGGCCCGAAACGAATAGTCAATATTTACGCTTGTTGTGCGTATGCATGTCTGTCTTTTTTGTATCTTTTCCTCTTTTTTGTGAAAAGTTTTGTTGACTTTTGTTAACTTTGCGCACGTTCTTTGTCGAAGAGGTGTTCTTTTTAAAACCTTTGAAATCCTTGTTCCCAATGTGTTGGGTTTTAGGCAGCCGGGAATTGTCATGCTTAACAAACTTTTTGGTTGGAAAAAACTTGTAGTAGCCTCCATGAGTTTTTAAAACTTCTGTTAGCTTGCCTTCGTCAAATAAATGCGTAGTAGACGGTGGTATGTCTTGTAAAATGCTGTTCATTGCGGCATTTGGAGAGGTGTAAAAACATCTCCTTGCACTTAAAACATCTGCGCGCCGCCCGCACACGTATTGGATGAGTGCATCCGATGTTTTGCGGAATTTTGAATTTGGATCAAGGAGGTTTGTCTGGATAGATCCAGACAAAGCAGACGATCCAGCTTGTTCAATTATGGTTTGAATGCCTTGCTGGAATGCATCTCTTTGGAGTAAGAGACCATGGCTTACAACAGCCAAAGTTTGATCAAACTGAGTCAAATTTTCTGAGTTACAGTAACGGGGGGTAAGGCCCGATAACTGCGCATTGGTCTTCAATGCAGTGAAGACTGGTGCAGCATGCAAAGATTTTTCAGCATCACGGTATTTTAGATTGTTCCATGCCTCCGAACCTAGGCGTTGGCACCGTGTACCTTTCACCACCAAATGTTCCGAGGCACGAGGGATAGACGGCTCTGCTTCTATGGTTACTGCATCAAAATCAAACAATAGGTTATTTTTATCTTTCCCAGAGACTTTTTCATTCCCCTTTGAAAAATCTTCTTTCTTCTTTAAAAATTCTTCTTCTTCATCACCACTCGATCCAGCATCTATGTCAGAGAAAGAAGAGTCAGCTACTCTTACTTCAACTAAAGACTCTCTTGGGGAAGTTGATTGCGGGGAATCATTGTGGCTCTGTTTAGAACTAGCCATTTTATTAATCATTTGGCCGAAACCGCACATCATTTCTCTGAACATCTCAGTCTGCTTCGAGATGGCGGCTGCAAGCCCATTATCACGATTTCGATCTTCGTAGGCATCAGAAACGTGACTCTGTTGTCTAACAGGGGTCTCTAGCATTCTAGGACGCTTAGCACGGGAACCTATAGAGGAAGTGGCTCTCTTCGGAGTCTGACTCTTGTCCCTTAGAATTTTGTCCGCGTCTTCCCGAGAAAGAAGTTGAGGCTTCATTTTTCTGACGGAATCCAAAAAAGAGTCTACGTTGGTGCCATGAATTCGAACTGCCATGGCATGTGGAGCATAAATAAGCGCTCTCGTGCACGCCCAACCCATCAATTGCATTTTAAGTCTGCGATATGTTTTTTCTGATAGCTCGGTCATGCCAAATGCGCGAGCAATTTCCACTGTCGGTATCGCATATCGAAGCTTGTTGATTATTTTGGAATCTGGAGGATTTCCTAAGAGAGTTTCTGGTGATTGATCATGGACCAACCAGCCCTTCCAATGTTCTTGCATATATGGACTCACAGCTTCTTCTATTCTAGCAATTACATCTCCATCTATATCCTCAGTTACGCTGAATAATTCTCCCATCGCAGACATAATTCCTAGAACAAAATAAAATTGCTCTTAAGTGTGTGACAGGCGTACGGCAGATTGACTGAGCCGACGCGGGCAGGCTGATTGACAATCGTGTCGAACAGCCAAACAGCTGAAGTCGGATCGAACTAGCAGACGGGTCACCTGAGCCGCCGGGCCAACTGAGCCGAGGTGACGGGCCAAATGAGCCGACGTATCAACCGAGCCGACGTGATGGACCAACTGAGCCGTCGGGCCAATCAAGCCGACTGACGTGACGGATCGACTGGGCCGTCGGACGGACCGAGCGGTGAAAATCGAGCCGTCGGGCCACTCGGGCCGACCGTCATTGATCCATCCATTGGACCCGTGCCGATGGTACGGATTATTTGAAGCGGCAGGCTGAATGAGCGCTGACGTGTCCAAATAAAAAAGAATCACAAAGGACTCTAGTATTTTTGGAAGATATTTATCTGTCGAACCAATCGTCTATATTATTAGGGTGGTAGCACGCCTAAAAGCAAGAAGAATATGGTGGCCGACAGATCAATTTAAAATGTTGTGCCTAATGTAGGATTTATTAAAAGAAACGTACTTACCGTTGAATAGGTGAATCGAAATATGATCTTCGCTTAAAACTTTCTCCAAACGTTAACAACGTTATGCCAAAATGTTTTTCACAAAATGGCGACTATACTCGGGGAAAAAACAAAGCGTACTGATGAAAAGACTAGCAGCGACGCTCAAGATCGGCAGTCATTAGAGGGTGACGTCACATCCGATGGTTTAGGGTTGCCATGTAGGTGTTAAAGAGGTTAGTATAAGGTGAAGTTACACTCTAATTCGGGAAAAAACAGGGTTGTAATCTCATAGTGGGTCAAGCCGAAGGCTCAGACCTCTAAATAATGAAATAATACTGTTTCATTTAATTTTATATTTGTTTTATATGTCAAGTTAGTTTCTGCCTATGCTCAAAATTGAAATAAAAAACGTTAACTCGACGTTTTAACTCTATAGAGGGTGAATTTTGAAAAATGCTGAAACCCATGTTTTCTCACTTTTTATTTACTTTACACATGCTAAGTTCTAACACGATAAAATGATCATAGCCCACACATACTACAACTGCTTATTTCACATCATTAGGGTTTGATATAAAAAATCCTAAATGTTCAACATGAGCAATTTCATTTATTTTAATGCTTGTTTGTATGCGCCAAATTTCTATACGATAATTACGAAATGTAGGTTTTTCATGCAAACGGGTTTTAACCTTTTCACCCTCTTAAGGGTTAAATTTTGAAAATCCTTTTTTGTACACCCTATGCCATTAAAAGAAGACATCCTCTAAATATCAAGTTTCTACGTTTAGCTATTTAACTGTAGGTCCCAGACAGCCTGTGGTTGTGTGGTCCTGTCGGTGTACAAATAGGACCACCCCATCTCTTCCCGTGGGCGTCCTAAGAGCCGGCTAAATAAGGGAATATCCAAGGAATGGGCAACAACATTCTCAGCGGTATGTAATTTTTTTCTGTGATAACCAAGCCACCTGCCAAGTCTGGGGAATTTGGCAAACCATCCATGATAAGCATCCAAAGTGGAGTTTTATTGGAGAGGCCTACGTTCAGCAATGAAGTCATCGGGCTGTTGATGCGTACAGCCTGTACGGTATCTGTTAGTCAGTCGGGGCTTTGTCCCGACTCAGGACAAAGCCATTTATTAATGAGAAGATAATTATCACAGAACACTATTATCCTTACATGTCAAAGTATTATGAATATAGTCTAATAATTTTTGAATTTTGTCATTTATGATTTTGTATGGTGATGTATTTTCACCAGACCCAGAGTAATTATATTCTTTGATTTTCACTCTGGAGCAAGTTAAACGACTAGAATGTTACCAATTTTATGCACTAACACTGAAAATAACACATGTTTTGGAAAATAATGCAGTGAGGCGACGCGATCTTTTTCGTTTTCCCCCCAAAACTCTGCCACCACTTTACTAGGAGTATGACTTGACTAGACTAGACTATGACTTTACTTGATGACTTGAACTGTGACTTGACTTGACATATGTACATATAATACATTAATTAACTCGAGAAATTATTAATTACTTGACACTGGCTAAATACACAAAAGTGTGGAGCCAATCCAAAACAAAAAAGTTGGCAACACTGATTTGCCGTGGCTCCCAAAAGAAAGGAAGACGCTTTTTATTCGCGCCGTGTTACTTATTTTTTGTATTATTTCGTAAAATTTTCACTATAATACAGTAAGTAAAGGTTACATTGTATAATTGATAGTATTCATGATGAAAATAGTGTGTACAAGTTGAAACTCTTTTCAGAAAATGTCGGGCATTGCAAGTGCACGTTTAGCCGAAGAAAGAAAAGCTTGGCGGAAGGACCACCCTTTTGTAAGTTCAAACACTGGTGTCACGCGTTTGTATTTTGAACTATTGATAACATTTTGCAATTGTTTTAGGGTTTTGTCGCCAGACCTATGAAGAATCCTGATGGTTCGCTCAATCTTATGACTTGGGAATGCGCGATTCCCGGAAAGAAGGGGGTTAGTATCATAAAATTCCGTGATATTGCACAGTATTTCAATAGTGTCCTATATAAAAAACTACTAACAAAACCATAAAACAACCATTTTTAGACATTTTTACGTAAACGAATGATGCTAAGGTCTACTTCACCATAAGCGTCACGGCTGCCCTTCATAGTAGTGCAACTTGGAACTTTAAATCGTAAAGTTTCACATGATACTGCATTGTGCCCATCATCCTGAGACATCTGCGGAGTATAGTAATAAAATTTCTAGACTGTGAGATGAAGTGCTACCTACCTTATCATTATTTTGCAGTATATTTTTATCGCCTATAATATTCAAGTGGTGGGACTCCTAACTCATATTTTGTTGTCAATTTCAGACGCCCTGGGAAGGTGGGCTTTACAAACTTCGTATGATCTTCAAAGATGACTATCCCTCAAGTCCTCCAAAATGCAAGTTTGAACCTCCTTTGTTTCACCCTAATGTGTACCCATCAGGCACAGTATGTCTGTCTTTACTTGATGAGGAAAAAGATTGGCGTCCAGCAATCACAATCAAACAGATACTCCTTGGAATCCAGGATTTACTCAATGAACCTAATGTGAAAGATCCAGCACAGGCTGAAGCCTATACAATTTATTGGTGAGTTGCTTTTAGTCAATGTTACTTTTATAAACTAAAATACAGTGAATCCTTGCCTCTTTGAAGTTAGGCTTTGTACAGTAATACTGTACAAAGTACTGTTGTCAGTATTACTATTAATTATTATATGTAGGTGTATGCAAATTTGAAAAAAGGCCAAGCTAATTATTAATTTGTTTCATTATGAAACAAACAGGCCAAGTTAAATAGAGCCATTTATAAATACCATAAATGCAACCAACCCCAGAGTGGCAGTTTTTTGTCATTACCGTATGACCATTGAACTGATATGAAATAATTTCATTTTAATACATATACCTCCATGTGTAGGTTAAACAATGTACCCTGTTCTCCACTCATTTTTACATATGTATTTCAGTGTATTAATGAAATACAATGCATTAACATCTTATAGCCTTATTAATAAACGGGTATTAGTCTCGGATTAGTTACTTCAACTTTTGCCCTTTTTCTGCTACTGGAATATTTAGCTGGATCAAAAGAGACAAAAGATGGTGTAACTAGTCTAAAGCTAGTTCGTGTTTATTAATAACGCTGTTAGAGTCTATACAAGGTTATGAGTATAATTCTTAATTTGGTTTGTGTACTTTAGTATATCGTTGTTGCGGGTGAAAAAGTCGCTATGTGCTATTTAGTTATTTTCCGTTTTAGATGTAGTTTTATTTATCGTTGTTTCAATACAAACATACTGTAAAAAGAGCTATGTGATAAATGCAATAATTAAAGAGTTACGAAATCTAGCTATGTGTTATTCATATATCAAAAGTTCCATATGAACACTATTATATTAATAACTAAATAACAAATAGCGAATTTTGCACGCGCAACGACAATATGCTGCTATTATTGTTTTTTCATTTACAGTCAAAATCGACTAGAATATGATAAAAGAGTTCGAGCTCAGGCGCGTGCAATGGCAGCTACGGAGTGACCCCAACAACAAATGTATTTGCTAAAAGCCACAATTCAAGTTCAACAAATTCCTGGCATGAGGCAAAAGCCATACTACTTTAAGAACATCTAAAATGTATGCTGACTAATGTATCAAATCATTCCAACAAACATGATTTTTCTTCAGATTTTGTGGTAAGCCCTTTGCCTCAATTTAGTATGGCCGGACATAAGGCCGGACTAAGACATGCAAGTCTCATTAAAATGATTGCTAACTGCGTAATTATTTTAGTTAAATATTAATTCCTTTATGGTAGGTCATAAACATAATATTACAGTGGTTTGTTTTGCTTTCTGATCACTTTCTTATATTGTAACTCACATATACATAAGGTCTTATTTATTTGTTTAAAAGTTACAGCATTTGTGATACAGTATTGTTAATCCATTGAATTGATGGTATGTATCAGGTTATTATTTTAACACCTATGTGTACTGTAAAATTGTAAAAATTTTAAAAATATCCCATGATTTTCATGAAGAGATTGGAAGGGAAATCTATCTTCACTACTTATAATTTTAAAATATTTTTGTATGTTTATGTTTGTGGTATCAAACAATAAATTGCTAAAACCATCCAGTTGCTATTTTTATTTATTATTCTATTCACATAATCAGAGATCTAAACTGTTGGACTGATAGAACAACATTCAAAATCAAATGCATAATGTATATTGAGGCTATTTCAACTACTATTACTTATACTAAATACCATTTATTTTTAAGGAAAATTAATTATGACATTTTTTTACTTAATCTATCTTACTGGCGCATTGCGACATTTTTTAATATTAGGTCTTTACCTATGAAATTGCCGTTTTGTTTGAAAAAAGTTAAAGTATTTTTTTTTCGAAGTTATTTATTTCTTTTATTCAAAGTAATCACCCCTGCAATCAATGCATCTTTGCCAACGCTGTGGCAGTTTATGGATGCCCTTCTTGAAAAAATCAGCAGGACGGGAGACAACAAACTCTTCAAAGGCGTTTTGTACTGCCTCTCGGGAATTGAATTTTTTTCCCGCTAAAAAGTTGTCCAAATTTTGGAAAAAGTAATAGTCGGTAGGCGCAAGATCTGGTGAGTATGGCGGATGAGGGAGAGCTTCCAAACTCAACTCATGCAGCTTAGAGACGGTCTGTTGTGCAGTAAGGGGTCGCGCGTTGTCGTGTAGTAGCAGTGGAGACGACCGATTGGCCAAAGCTGGTTGCAGACGTGCGAGTTCACCATCATTGTGGTCAGTTCTTCAATGTACACATCTGCAGTAATGCTCTCGCCGTTTTGTAAAAAGCTATGATGAATCACACCAGCACTAGACCACCAAACTGTGACCATCACCTTTCTAGGGGTCATTTTTCGTTTTGCACATTGCTTTGGTACCGAAACAGGATCTAACCAACTTGCTGAGCGCTTTCGATTGTCAAAAAGAATCCATTTTTCGTCGCAGGTAACAATTCGGTTCAAAATTCCTTCATTTCTGTGCCTGTTAAGCAGCGCAAGGCAAGTCTCGACGCGTACGTTGCGCTGGCGATCGTTAAGTTCGTGGGGCACCCATCTATCAAGCTTTTTTATCTTGCCAATCTGTCGCAAATGGACCAATATTGTTTTGATGCTAACATCAAAAGCTGCTGCCAGCTCAGCTGTAGATTGAGATTCATCAGCTTCCACAATCGCCTTTAATTCATCATTGTTGACCAAAGTTTCCGGACGACCACGAGGTTCATTTATCAAGTCAAAATTCCCAGAACGGAACCGAGCAAACCAATAACGGGTTGTACGTTCGTTTGTACAGTTCTCTCCGTAAACGTCGTTGATGTTACGTGTCGTTTGTGCCGCGTTGGTGCCACGACGGAACTCATATTCCATAATTACACGAAATTTCAAAGTATCCATTATGAGGAAAAATGTTGAAATGTAATGAAAATACAACGCTAATCAATAAACAAAAGACTTATATTGTAAATAGAATGTCATATTTTTAAAACAAAATTAATTTGAATTTAGAATTCATAGCCAATCAAAACTTTTTTTTGTTTGAAAAAGTCTGTACTGCAAAACGGCAATTTCATAGGTAAAGACCTATTATAAGCTGGGTTTACTCACAAAAAAATGTGTCCAATAAAACCCTCAAAAATAAAACTATAATTAATGTTCTACCAAAATATATTAATCCTAACAAGTTTTCATACATAGAAACAGGATAGAATGAAAAATAAATTTGTTTCTAAAAGGATCCAGGAATAGTACATCCTTAAAGTAGGTTAAAAAGCCGGTCAAGTGCAAATCGGACTCGCGCGCCAACCACACGTAAGACCAAATAAAGCTTTGTTGAATAGTGGTTGATAACCTTTATCGCCATTACAAATCTCACTTGGCCAGTTTTTACTATTTGTGGTTTTGTGGCAGGCAATTGTTTTTTTTTGTATGTATGAATAGGCTACCTGTTGACTGCAACTCGCCTGATGTTAGGCGACGATGCAGTCGACGGTGTAGCACGCACGTTGGCCTATATTCGTATAATCCGGCGTTTTACTTTCCACATAGCCGGCAAGGCTGTTTTTTATTACGGCGGCTGAACAATAAGTGGGATTGTAATTACGATACGTTCTACAATATGGCAGCTCACGTTTAGCCGTTGGGCTTTTTTAATGTACACATTTTTCCCGTCGTGGGAATCGAACCCGCTGCCTCCGGATTATGAGCCGACCTGCTCAACCACCACACCACCACACACACACAAAACCTGTGGTGCTGTCATGTGTGTTTTTAAGAACATTGGTACTAAAAAGAGTTAGAAAGACTGCTAATGAACCGTGTTACGGCTAGCCGCGTTGAAAAACGCAAGCTAGTTGTAAGTGCATACGTCCAGAATGGTTTACTGTTTGCAAGACCTTTACCACGTACCTACAAAGTTGATATACAATATTTGGAAAAGTGAATGAAATAGATCTTTAAGCTGAAATTTTGTAATGTCACTTATTAAAAAAAAAATATGTTTTTATGTATGTATTATATTTATGTTTCTATTAATATATTTTAATTAATTTATATATTTTTGTTATTATTGTAATAAGCTTTAAGTTTAGTTGTGTGGTTGCTCAACTTTCTTAAGTATAAGTATCTATACCTCATGTTTCTGTACTTGTCTGTGTCTGTATACTTTTCCTGTAACTGAAAACCTTCCGCCCTTGTTTTTGTTTCCCTACATTTTGGGTTGTCTGGAAGAGATCGCTCCAAGCGATAAGACCGTCTATTGTAACAATTAACTTATAAGTTAGTGCTTGTCAATTGTTCCTGTAATGTGGTGTTTCAATAAGGAGCTTTATATATCTGAAATTAATCAGTGAACTATATATTTTTTTACCATACTACTTATTTCTACGCAAAGAGTATGTATTTATGTAACGCTACGCTAAGATAATAATAATAACAATAATACGATAACTTCAACTTCAACTCTTTGTAAATGGCCTTTGTGGAGAGGTTACCACAATTTTGCCAATATCACGTAGAAAGATAGCACATCAAACGAAGATTTTTCAGTGAGAAATTTTGGTATATGTGGAGAATGAGGTATGAAAGTACTAGATGAATCTAAAATGCTGAAACAAAACAAAAGAATACTATATTTACAACAAGTAATAATATTGATAATGAAATAATAAATAATCTAAAACTAATATTTAAGTACACAATATAACATAAATATTTACACAATTTCTAAAATAACTACCTACTTACAACTTAATTTTATTCACTTTAATAAATTTACATAAAATACCTATAAACGGAGAAAATACCAGACATAATAAACACTTGAGGGAAGTGGGACGAGGGATATTGTTTGGAATAACATCAATAATACGATAATTTTATTGTTAATATTCCAAAATTTATACCATTGTAGTTGGTAACCCTGTGTCAATATTACAAACAAAGAGCATATAACCACTACGTTTTATTAATATCCGTATAATAAAATAGTGAATAGTGTAGTATCCTCTACTTGGTCTGTGGAATAGTGCAAAGAGCATATAACCACTACGTTTTAAGAGACGGCACTTAGAACATTATCTGTAGCTATAAGTGACGTAGCATAATAAAACCAACATTGCAAAAATTATGAAGGGCTGCCAACATTTACATACAAAGACACTGACAGTTTAAGAGATGTGCTAAATGTTATCGATATCTAGTGTTGTCATAACGTTAAAATATTTATCGATAAAAATCGAAATATCGATACTACAGTACCTATAATTATATGATATATTTTTAGGTGTTAATAAAAGGCGTGACATAAATTTTATAGCTTTATTTAGAATGTGTTACAATTCAAGTTAAATTTTCTAGGAGAACGTTTGAATATTGCTAAAGACAATATTTTGTTTTTAACATCCCAGCGTTTTCCATGCAGCTTTCGCTTCTGGTTCTTAAAAGTATCTGCTTTCTAGCAGACAGCAGGTTTTTCAAAAAGTTTGACTCTAATTTGTTTAAATTAATGGATGTTTTAGCTAGTCTTCAGAGAGTCCTTAACAGTCTTGAGATGCTGCAGAAGCTTTTCTTCCTTCTGTCCAGTTAATTCTTTTCCCAAACTGCAACAAAAAAAGGATTTATTACAAACAAAAATTCGGTTAGCTTATTATGGAATTATTTTACTTGATTATTAATTCAATATATAACCTTTACTAAATTTGTGACATTCTGGGATCTCTGGCCCGGTAACAAACATATCTTCATATTATATTTCATTTCCGTTGCAACAACACTAGATGTAATTTCTGTTACAATAACAGAAGTTGATACAATTGGTAGGCACATTTTCCAATTCCATACACATTGCAGAACTGAACTATATTTTTTGTCAAATCTGAAATATAAAAAGTATAAAATATTAAGAACTAAAGGGAGTATACTCGTGGTATGTTAGATTGGCAGACGACACTGTGTATGAGCTGGTTTGTTAGTTGTACTTATGATTTATAAAAATATTTATTTAAATATGACACATGACTATTCAATAGAAAGCTTCAACTGCAGCAGAAGTTCATTGGTCTGATTAATACTTTGATAAAGTAACCCATTAGTACAATCACCGAGGATTGCTTAAGAAGAATAATACCTATTAGCATATTAACATCATTATGCCGGCTGTACCTACATGTTCAATCATTACGTTAAATCAATAACAAATAAGCATTCAGACCAATCAGAGTCAGCATTGTAATTACTCACCTCATGGAAATTGTGCTCTTTGGCATCTAAGTTTCAGAGGAAAATCAACAAATAACTCCTGTGGAAGAGGGAACTGTGGTAGGTTCAATTTGGGCACAGCAGTTTTCAGTAGACGATTTCCATTCTTATTAAAATCTTCTGCAGCAAAATGCATGCCACATACAAATTACACACTTATGGAATGGTTTGCAAATAGAGTCCCTGTCTCGTAAATACATTTTCACATTTTACAAAACGACACAACAGTATCACATCAGACGGAAAGTTCGCGTTAATCGGAGGAGAAGAATCAACTCCACAATAATAACGGAGTATCGACGCACAAATTAGTAGAAACTGTAAAATAATAACAGATATACGCGGAGATATATAGAACGGCCGGTATAAATTTGTTTAATTTTAATGTCGCCATCTTGACAATTGTAAATTGTCATTTTACCGGATATACCATAGACAACATAATAATACAAATTTTAAGTAATTTTTAGCCTTGGTATGTTGACAATGGAGATCTACGTGACTAGTACAACCATACATGGTGTGTGCCTACGAATGGCAGCGAGGTGCCTAGTTAATTCATCCGGGTTGCAATAGCATTTCAATGTACTGAGTGACCACCCACTGGAATAGTGTTCTGTGACAATTGCACAAAATTACAAATTACAACACATACATTAAAACTTAGAACAGCTATTATAGATTTTCTTTACAGACTCGGAGATATTTTAAAGTAGTATACAAAATAAAGAATACAATGGCAGACGATGAGCAAGATCCGAAAGAATATCGGTGGGAGACAGGTTATGAAAAAACTTGGTAAGTTTTGCGGACGTTCAATTTATGAAATTATAAATACCAATCATAGTATTATTTCCTCTGTACTACTTTATTTAACTTATTTAATTGTACTTTTTAAAGGTTACTTTATTGTCTGCCGAACTATTGTCCATTCATGTTGATACCTACATGTCAGTGTAATCATACAACCTTTTCATCAGGGAAGCTATCAAGGAAGATGAAGATGGCTTGGTGGAAGGTTTGGTTGCCCAGTTTGCACAGAAAGCAGCTCGAAAAGCTGCACAACCTCGAAAAGGACCCGTTAGGCTTGGTATGATGAGGCATTTGCTAGTAGCTGTTGATTGCTCTGAAGCGATGAACTCACAGGATTTAAAACCTACAAGGTTTTTATGTACTTTAAAGGTGAAGTCTATTTTAAATATAAATAAGTATACTAAATAAGTACTACAGTTCAAAGAGCTTGACTGAATGAGCTCTGCAGTAGTTAAACACGCCTGTCATAGAACTAAGCTCAGCTGTGAATCAGTGCTCAAGTTGAGACTTCAATATTGGTAAGTTAATAAGTGTATTATTAATGGATGTAAAAAATATCTGGATGGCTTATGCAGAATAAGCATAATGCTCCTCAAGTGTACTGGTTGTCTTGTTAAACATAAGTTTTGAATTAAAATTCACCTTAGTGTGTTTTAGAAGCATGATCACTAATCATGCTTCCAAAACATATTATTGTAGTTGAGTTTGTCAGCCATTAAGCAAATATTTTGGTATGACAATTGTGCATACACAAAAAAAAATTAGCACGGGGTGTTTGGTTTTAAATGTTTGTTCAATGTTGCACCCCCTATGGTTTCCTTTGATGTTTATAACCATATTTATAAATAATGATTTAATTTTAGCTTTTAGAAAAGTTTGTTGAAGAATTTTTCGATCAAAATCCATTGAGTCAATTAGGAATAGTTGCCATGAAAAACAAGCGAGCAGAGAAAGTTACAGAGCTGTCTGGCAATGTTCGCAAACACATTAAAGCGGTTCAGAGGTGAGTGTGACATACTAATCCATGTTACCCTTAAATTTATAATAACTGGGACCACTTACAGATTTACCAATAACAAGGTATTTTAAAAAATCACAACTAATCACAATGTTTATTCCAAGAGAGAAGCAGTCGCGAGTGCCGTTCAGCCAACTCGCCCCCTGGCCAACTCGCCGCCAAACGAAATAAACATAACTAAATTTTGTAGTAATGAAATAAGTCAGAAATTATGGGTACTCCACACCCTTAATGGATCTAGCACGATTTTCCTGTAACCCTGTATATTATAAAAATGAATCTCTATTTCCCGATGTCATCGCACCACACATGAACAGATGGAACATTTTCGCTAATTCTTTTATCTTGTATTTTTTACTGTCAGAATAAGGTTATGAAAGAAAAAAAATAGAAAGTTTAGAAATTTTTCACCACGCAGGTGAAACCGCTAGTAACATATAATTAACAATGATGGTGTCAATTCTGTACAACCTTTGCTAAAGCTAACTAAACCAAAGACAGCCCAAAAGTATTATTATGAATATCGGATAAAGATAAATTAAAAGAATTAAAAACATTTTGGTGTTAGGCAGGATTGACAATCAATGTTTTTTGAGTAAGTACATAATGTTGGATTTTCTCCTTACAGTTTGATTACTTTATCTCTGACCGGGGAACCATCCTTACAAAACACACTGGAGTATGCAGGAAGAGTGCTCAAACCTTTACCAGGACATGCTTCTAGAGAACTCTTAGTCCTGTTTGCATCACTCACAACCTGTGACCCTTCAGATATAAACACTACCATTCAGGTAATATGCGAAAAACTGTTATTGTGTTACATTTCATGCTAACAAGATTTTATAGTCTTGCTTTACAAGTTATCATCTCCAAACAAATTCAGTAAATAATGATTTTTATCTTTGCAGTCACTGAAGACAGATGGCATCAGGTGTTCAGTTATTGGACTGGCTGCTGAAGTGAGAATCTGCAAAAAGCTCTGCAAAGACACTGGAGGAGATTATGGGGTATGCAATTTGATAAATTACTAATGAGTGTCTGCACTAAGTTTGCCAGCTCCTAAGTTCACACTTATACCTCTATGACTATGATGATGTACCTAAGTACAACCTAGAGAAATAAGTGTGAACTTAAGAGAACTGTTAAACTTCAATGTGAATGGGCATAAGGGATGCATTCTTCCATACCATCATTTAACATGTTAGACATTTTTCCACACCACCTGGTCCTGTAAAAAATGCATCCTGGGATGCCGCAATACTGGGACCTCAAAAGTGACCTTTTGCAGTTTTTTTTGTGTATTGGCTCCACACTTTTGTGTATTTAGCCAGTGTCAAGTAATTGATAATTTATCAAGTTAATGATATTTCACGCAGATATGTGTCAAGTCACAGTCCAAGTCATCAAGTCAAGTCATAGTCTAGTCATACTCCTAGTAAAGTGATGGCAACTTTATTAGAAGCTTCTATGGAGTTTTGGAAACAACACGAAAAGAAGCGTTTTTTCGCCATCATTATACCACTTTGCCACACTCGCTAAAACGCCACCAAGTTTCTTTTTCGTTTTTCTGCCAAAATTCCTTCTTTTGCAGTTCGCACACATCTAATTTAGTGGCTTGTGCGAGATAGCTATAATTTCGCTAATTTCGTTTTAGCAAAAGTTAGAACAGAACAAGATGAATATTGAGGACGTTAGAACTTTTGTCTACGTATTTTGAAGAAAAAGATTAGATTATGAACTGTCTTGTAAAAATGTTATCCTATAGCTATTTACAACACGAGCTTCTGCCCACAGCTTCGCCCGCGGCGTGGCCTATGGGAAAATAATTCAACCACCCATTTCACCCTCTCAAGGGTGGAATTTCGAAAAATTCTTTCTTAGCGAATGCCTACGTCATAACTTCTACATGCATGCCAAATTTCAGCCCGATCCGTCCAGTGGTTTGGGCTGTGCGTTGATAGTTTACTATGTCAGTCAGTGAGTCAGTCAGTCACCTTTGAGTTATATATATTTAGATTTAAGATTTATGATAACATATATTTAGCCCCATCCTAAAAATCCTAATGCAACATATGGAGCACATAATTAATGGCATATTTCTAAATTCTTTTTCGTTTTACAAAAAGTCTATGATTTTATTTTGGTATGTAACATTAGCAAAACTTTTCCTGTTTATTTGTAAATAGAATCGATTTTGGGACAAGGGATAGTTTTTGGGATAAATTACGCTTTTTTAGTCCGACTAAAGCTGAATTTTTAAATAAATACCGAATACGCAATTTGTTTTTCTTTTTTAAAATAAATGTTTCCTAAGAACAAAAGCTAACTAGAAAAGAAAACGTATCCTTGGGGTTCCGTTATTTTTCCCACCCTGTATTAACTGTACGATTCAATGATATATAGCGACTGTACGTTTATTTTAATTATAATATTATAGAAACTGACGTGAGTAGTATCCATAACTACAACTAGTACACGGCTAACACGAGATATAGTCGAATAATTCGTCCGGTGTTCGGGCCCATCCTCAAGGAGTACGCGCGGCGGCGGTGACGGCTCGGCGCTGACTCACTCACACACTCAGTATATTGCCCGAACACCGGTCGAGTTATTTGACATTATTTTAATTTGTTTATTAGGTGGTGTTAGACGACGTTCACTACCGCTCGTTGCTTCTCGACCAGACAGCTCCCCCGTCCCGCGCCCGATCTCTTGACGCCGGTCTCGTGAAAATGGGCTTCCCGCACTGTGCTCCCCTGACTCCGCAGATAGACGCCGCCACCAATGCAGATCCGCCCATCGCTGTTTGCATGTGGTAACGAACTTTGAACTTTAGAGACATGAAAATAAAAATTCAGTTTTTGAAGTATAGCTTCTGAAGGCACGCTTGACTTGGGGTAAGCTGATGAGGCAAACGGAAGCTGAGAGGGAGATATTGCAGTAAAAGTGAAGATAGAAAGAAAGAGTTATGTATTACTGTAGGGGCAAGAGATTAATGATATGAAGCTAAAGAAGCTTTACTTCAGTCGTGTGGTCTAAAGCATACTCGTTTTTTGTTTCTATTATGCATTTATATCTCTTACATATCCTTCACCAAATAAATCAAAAAGGAAGGTTAAGAGTTTTTGCGGTTAGTATCAAATATCCACGCACCGCTAAATAAATGTTGATGACAGACTAGAAGTTGGAGGTTTAACAATAATCTTTGGCTGCAGTCACGAAGGCTGATCTATACTAATATTATAAAGAGGAACGATTTGTATGTAAGTATGTTTGTAACGAATTGGCTCAAAAAGTACTGGACCGATTTTAATTTTTTTTTCACCATTTGAATGCTACATTATCACTGTGTAGTTGCACCCCGCGGTTTTGCCCGCGGATAAAAGTATTTTAATTATTTACTCATCCCACGGGAAAATTTCACTTTTCCGGGATAAAATGTAGCCTATATGTTAATCTAGTGTATAAGCTATCTTGGTGCCGAATTTTAACCAAATCCATTCAGCCGTTTGAGCGTGAAGGAGTAACACATACACACAAACACACATACAAACTTTCACCTTTATAATATTAGTGTGATTAATATATACTATTTTAATTACAAGAAAAAAAAAATATACCAAAATGTGTAAAAATAAATGTCCACCCGTGCGAAGGCGGACGGCCGCTAGTAAATAATATTAATAAACTTTTTTAATGAGTTGGGATAATATTTGAGCATAATTACGCAGTTATATGAAGATGACTAGGGTTGCAGTAATGGTTTCTACTTTGAAATATTATTTTCCACAACACACTTTTTTTTTTTTTTTTTTTTTTTTTTTTTATATTACGAAATGACGTGACGAGCTAGTCGCTCGCCTGATGTTAAGCAACACGACTGCCCATATCAGTTACAGTAACACTTGAAACTCTAAATTATAGTTTAGCGTGACACTGCACTGCGCACGCCATTCTGAGACATCAGAACAGTCTAGCAATAAGACTACTAGACTGTGAGATTAGTTCATAAAGTCTCATTTGCCCAGTAATTAGCCTAGCTATAGTGCCCTTCAAACCGGAACACAGTAGTGCTTGCGCACTACTGCTTGGCGGCAGAATAACTGGCAAAGCGGTGGTACCTATCTAGACGAACTTTGCAGAAAAGTTCTACCACCTAACAAAATCATTTATATTAATTACATGTTATTACATGCCCTTTTATGTCCCAGCCACCTAGAGGAGGGGTCAGGCGTGGCCGCAGACGGCGAGGGCCACTTTTGTCCGCAGTGCCGCAGCAAGTACTGCTCGCTGCCGGCGCAGTGTCGCACCTGCGGCCTCACGCTCGCCTCCGCGCCGCACCTCGCCAGGTACCACACTACTACAAGTACTACAAGACTACCGATCATAATCGTTTATCCATCGATTTTTGAAGTAAAACTTGACGCGCGCTTGAGTTGGGGGTAGGCTGGTGAGGCAAACGGAATTTGAGCTCTCTACGTGAACATAGAAAGAGTTACGTTTCGTATATTATTGTAGGGGCAAGATAGATTACTACTACTATTATTGTAGGGGCAAGATAGATTACTACTACTATTATTGTAGGGGCAAGATAGATTACTACTACTATTATTGTAGGGGCAAGATAGATTACTACTACTATTATTGTAGGGGCAAGATAGATTACTACTACTATTATTGTAGGGGCAAGATAGATTACTACTACTATTATTGTAGGGGCAAGATAGATTACTACTACTATTATTGTAGGGGCAAGATAGATTACTACTACTATTATTGTAGGGGCAAGATAGATTACTACTACTATTATTACTTATTATTATGCTGTTATTTCGATTATGAAATAAAAGCATTATAATTATAAACCTTCACAAGATCAGGTACAGGTATTGCGAGGCTGAATACGTAATACGTAAAATATCTTGCGTCGTCGTTTTTGTCTTTTCGATTATATAAGTAGTTACGTAATATACGTAAACAACTTTTGAAGTAAAACTTCTTTACGCACGCTTGACTTGCGGCGAACGTAAGTTGAAAGTTGCTAGTTAACGTAGATCTCCATTGTCAACATAAAGTTAAATATTACTTCAAATTTTTATTATTATGTTGGTATATCCGAAAAAATTACAATTGCAAACATTAACATTAAACAAAGCAAAACAAAGTTATACCGGCCGATAGATGGAGCTAAAGAAGTTTTACTTCGTTCGTGTGGTCTAAAGTACACTTGTTTTTTCTTACTCAACCGTTTGATTCACGCTCTCGTCCAATCACGGGCAAACAAGTGTTGCCAACCAGAAAAAACAATTATCTCAATTAATTTTCCAAAAATAGGAATAAGTTACTAAATTCACGACACTCAATACAATTACTGATTATCATCTCTGTATAAAATTGTTTATTTATTTTTGAGTAGTTGCGCCTCGCGGTTTTACCCGTAAAAAGTATCCTATGTATTAATCCAGTGTATAAACTATCTGCATTCCAAGTTTCATTAAAATCTATTCAGTAGTTTTTGCGTGAAAGAGTAACAAATATCCATACAAACTTTCGCATTTATAATATTAGTAAGGATTAAAAGTTCTCTGGGTACCTTACGTATGACATATAACTCGAAATTTATTTACAGATCTTACCACCACTTGTTTCCTGTTGAGCCATACGAAGAACTAATGAATGAAGGACAAGCACAATATTGTTTTGCTTGTTTGAGGAACTTTGCAGACGTCGATAAACAGGTCAGTAATTCACATTCATAAATATTTAGCCTCCAAATGCATTTACTTTGAGAAATTAATTAGTGGCGTATTTAGAGATACATACATAGTCATATAAGGGGGCTTTTGGGGGGGTGTTTACACAGGAAATTACTCTAAAAATATATTTTCAGTCCCTTCCGATCGACTGGGGCCACTTCTTAACTGGTCCATTTCCAAAGTTGGTCAAGTTCCTAATTCTACTCGTGACCATGGTCAGTGCAACTTAGTCCAAACGTCGAGGTATCTAAAAATATGCTTTTATTGCGATTAAGTCCTTTTTTAACTTAAACGACCGTTTTTTCTGTTTGTTACCTCACAACTCGACTGGGGAACCAATATTGATGATTTAATTTTTATTTAAAAGCTGGGGCTTCCCGTATCCCGTCCCATTTAAATTTGATCAAGATCTGACTAGTCGTTTTTGAGTTATCCTTATAATGCGCAAAACCCCTTTTTTAAAAATGAATTATTAAAATAAACAAATGATTATTGATTTAAAATGTTAGCCAATGTTAGATATTGATTGTAGTGCCAGTTTAAACTTTCCTCTAAAAACTTAAATTTTTAATTTTTTTACCTATTGTGGAGCCATCAGTAGAGTACCTACTATGTTCAATAATCGACGTTAGATGCAGTCTGATACTTATGCCTAAAGATATAAATACGATGTTCCCTTGGCTGCAGATATACCGCTGCCCACGATGTCACGAGCACTATTGCTGGGAGTGTGAATCTGTAGTATCGGGTACATTACACGTATGTCCCGGCTGTGCCTCACGCCCGCACCTCTACCAGCGGCTGCCCGAGACCTCGTGACCCGAGCTGGACCCAAGGGACCCAAAAGACCCGACAGGTCCAACGCGACCCACGGGATTGTCCAACGTCGCGCGGTTCTACTGTGAGCGGACTTAGAGAAAGTAACAGAGTTAGTGTGTCATACATTATATGCACGGCTAATTTTTTTTATATTGTCACACAGGTGCGACAATATAAAAAATGTAAAAAAAATATTGATACAGATCAAGGGCTGCCCGAGACTGTGACCCGCGTTAGACCTTATGGACCCAAAGAACCCTTAGGACCCAGGTCTATATCGCGCGTTTCTACTTAGTGGACCCAGTGATAGTGAAATCCAAGTTAGTGAGTGAATGAACTAATTGTGTTTTATGTCCGTGGCGTAGTTGCACCCTAAGGTATCATTTTAGCTTTTCTTGATGCCAATGCAACTTGTTGATACAAGATAGCTTGAGAAATGTGTTAAGTAATGGTAAAAACGAGTGTGCTTTAGACCACACGACTGAAGTAAAACTTCTTTAGTTTAGCTCCATCTATTGGCCGGTATAACTTTGTTTTTGCTTTGTTTAATTTTAAATGTTTTGTCTTGACAATGGTTAAATGTCATTTTACTTTTTTTTTTTACAAATTTTTAACTTTGTTATGTTTACAATGAAGATCTACGTGAACCAACTTCAACTTATGTTCACCTCGCATTCAGCAGCTTACTCCCCAAATCAAGCGTGCGTAAAGAAGTTTTACTTAAAAAACCTGTACTATAATGGTTAGATTAGCTAAAAAATACATACTTAATACTTATTCGTCTCTTATCATGGGAATTGTTTTTGAACTATGTTTACTCTATAAATCAAAAATTGTGCAATACAATATATTGCAAAGTAAATACCTAAATAGTTGTGAATAGGAATGGGCAGACTCAATACCCACTGTAATATAAATACAAGTAAGTAAAAGTGTAAATTGATGTAAAATACCAAATAAAAGGAGAGAAGGAGAACTGCGATATAAAGCATGTCGAGCTCACCTCTTGCGTACCAGTATGTTCTGTATGGCACCTATTATATTTAACAAAATTCCTTCAAGAATCCGTGTTAAGAATGGCCTGGTTTTCAAGAAAAAACTAAATGAGTTGCTACTGGACAAAGCCTATTATATCATCGATGAATTTTTGAATGATAAAGATTTTAAGTAATAATTGTAATTTTCATCCTTAGATTTGAGAATATTTATATGTATTATCTATTTTATCCCATGTTGACATTTTGCATTAATTATATTATTTGTTTATAAAGGATTGTAAATATGAAACGACGAATTCTGAGAAAAGCTTGTATGTCACTACGACGGAAATAGAGATAACCACTGTGTTACTTTTAGACCACAAATCATTATTTGACCTATTTCACAAGCAATTAAATTATTGATTGATTGATTTAAAAAATTGTAAAATATATATTCATCGTATTTACAAATGGAAATTCAGTGTAATGTATATGTATGTACTTATGTAAAAGTTATATGAACTATAATAATCATTCTGTAAAAAGACTACGTCTGGTTGCGAACTAGAGATATACGAAATAAAAGTAAGTAATGTTGTGAATTGTTTATTTATTATCACATTTTGGAATTCAATTTCGCAATAGAAAAATAACTTATTAAATAAAATGAAAATACTAACTTATTATTTACATAGTTATATCACTACATCTATAAAAATAGATGCTTATAGTTCAAATAACTATGAAAACAGGTTAACATGAACATCTCGAGTACAGATAGAAAATGGGTGTTATCATTGTTAGGGCTCTGGCAACCCACCACTGTAAGTAAGTAGCTGATACCACAGAATAGCACTGGTAAATAATTAATTTCGCCAAAACATTTCAATACACATCACTCTTGCTACAACGCAATAAAGTACAAATCAGCTTGCATCGTGCTAGAAACTTAAAATTATATTCGACTACCAGCCGCCTCTATAACGCATTTTTGGGGATTGGCCCTGCCATTTAAATTTAATGTATAGTTTCGATACTTAATAATATTCCAAGTGCGCCGGGACTGATGATACTGAATAATCTCCAAAAGCGAATTATCCTCTCTTCGCTCGCACATTTGGAATTATTGAAGATTAGTCCACAGAGTTAGAATTTGAAAACTGTATGTTGTATTTATATTTATATTAAAAATATTTAATAAATGAATAACAAAAATGATAGAAAAGTACTGTTGCTGTTTTCTGTATAGAGACGAAACCTTGTGATCATTGTGTCAGAACCTAGCTCTATGACTATAGTAAAAGGCAAACAAGTTGACCCTTGTACAACACCACGTGACTATGCAGTAACTAAGTTGAACATGGATCGTGTAGGTACTGAGCAAGTCTCGTGGTGCATCGCCACGGCTTGTTAGGCCCTTATTACAAAATGGTGTAGATTCTGTCTCGCATTCCCTAAAGCTGACGGTATTATTCTTTTAAAGGAGAAATGAAGAAGACGGGGATATTATAATTTCGTTTACTTTTGGCGATTGCGAGAGAAAAAAAACGCACCACCAAACTAATAACCATTGTGTAGCGAAGGAATAGTTATTTTGTGTTTTATTTCTGTCTATAGAATTCGGAATAGGCTAACATAAAATAAGAAAAATCACTGCTATTCCACTGTTATGCAGTGTTTATTAGTAAGGAGGCACGTGACAATAAGGTCATACAAAAATCACAAATCAAAATCTCATTAGGGAATATCAGGAAAATGCATACAGTGTCGGTTAGGGAGTGAGTAATCTAGGTCGAATGTGGTAAGATTGCTGCGAGATTAGGTCCAGGGTATCACATTTTTTAGTAAGTACATAAAACTGTTTACAAATTTACATTTACCTATGAATAACTGTCATTTCATACAGTCTAAATGATTACCATCGTATTTTGTTTAAACACACTTTGTGCATGAATAGCAGGTTTACTGAATACTATCACATATTCTTATTATTTTCAACATATACTAGCATTATTAACTTTGTTGTAAATGCATTTATAATAAATATATTCGGTTACACAACTATAAAATTGTACTACAATACAGCTAAATACATATAACATTTTAAATTTAACATTTAGAACATTAATTAATATCAAACATTTAAGTGTAAATTTCTGTAAGTATATACGTATCTTTTTGGTAAAATATTCCATCGAAGCGGCAGACAACGAGGTACAAAGTACCTACATTATTCATTAGATACACATCATGATATCTTGAGTCTTTTACACCGCAGCGGTGTATCATTATCACATAAAACAGTGTCTTAAATACTTAACAATAAATTATCAATATACAAGGCTAAAGGTCAGATCAAACGCGTTGTCCGTCAGACGAATTGCGCGTCATCCATAGAATGTTAGATTTCTGATAATACTCCTCGATTTGTAACAGAGATTTCCCCTTCGTTTCGGGTAAAAGTAGGTACAGGATAAGGGTAGCGATGGTCGCGGACGCAGCGAATATTCCGAACACGCCGCCCATTCCGATCGTGTATTTCATGTGAGGGTAGACTTTGGTGAATCCGAATAGGACAGAGTTGAACAGGCAGAAGATGTATCCGCCGAGAAGGCCGCGCACTCGCGTGGGGAGTAGCTCACCGATCATGAGTCCGGGGAGCACGAAGAAGCCGAGGGTGTTGAAGCCGACGTAGCCTAGGATGAGTGCGGGGGGCAACCAGCCGGAGGCCTGGCCCTGGTACAGCATGCAGGAGAGTGCGAGGGTGCAGACGGCTGTTCCGGTTCCGGATATGAGGACGAGCGCGCGCCGCGTCATCCGCAGCAGTAAGATGCAAGCCAGCACGGTTACGCACAAACGGATCAATGCCGTCGCGTTCGCAGCCATCTGAAACGAGATACATTAAAATAGATTCCTATGTGTAATTAGAGAACTAAAGTGGCTAACACAGCTGAAATGCTAATAGAAGTGTAGTCGAATAATTTTTAAACAAAACTTCACCATTTATGTAGCTAATTTATTCATACGTTTCTTAACTTACATTTAGCGTTACCTACTCTTTGTTGTATCTTCATTTAGGTTTAGGTAATCTTTTGTTTCGTTTATTATGTAAAATATTGCGATGACGATTTTGCTTTGAAATTTTCTTTGAAATGTTTTTGAAATGAGCGTTGTAACTAGTAGCTTATATAAAAACTAAACAAAACTGTCTATAACAAAATATGAAGTGATGTTTAGTTAGCTATGTTTCAACATCAACATCATCAGCCGGAAGACGTCCACTGCCGAATACAGGCCGCCCTCATAAAATGCCACTTAGATGCTTATCATAGGGGATATTTTCCATAATCTCCACGATTGGCAGGTGGTGATTGTAGAACATTTTAATGTACCGAGGAAAATGCTTCTATCCATGTCCTTAATAATAAATATAATATATAATGATATAATTTCCATTCCCTTAGATAGCTTTTAAACACCCACGACAAGAGATAGTGTGGTCATATTGGCACACCGGTACCACACGGGAAGCAATGTTTAAACTAATTAGTGTCACAAATAAATCTAAAAAGATATGCGTTAATTTACTAACCGTTGGATCTAACGAGCCCCCAGTGTCCTCTACAATATCGACGGCGTAGAATATAACAACATAGCTTCCAGATAGAATCTGCAGCATATTGAACGCGTTGATCAGGAGTAGCGGCTTCAGGACCGGCGCGCGGGAGATCGTGGCGAAGAACCGTATGTTCTCCTCCCCTCGAGCCTTCTCCTTCTCACGGGCTGATATCAACTCGTGCAGTTCTCTTTGAGCCTGGGGATAGAACCGTGTTCATCATAAATTTAAAGTCTTATTTACGGGAAACGTTTGCAAGATTTTTATGATAAAAAAACGAGTGTGCGAGTGTCGTGTGGTCTAAAGACCACACGACTGAAGTAAAACTTCTTTAGCTCCATCTATCGGCCGGTATAACTTTGTTTTGCTTTGTTTAATGTTAATGTTTGCAATTGTAATTTTTTCGGATATACCAACATAATAATAAAAATTTGAAGTAATATTTAACTTTATGTTGACAATGGAGATCTACGTTAACCAGCAACTTTCAACTTACGTTCGCCGCAAGTCAAGCGTGCGTAGTTTTACTTTAGAAGTTGTTTACGTATATTACGTAACTACTTATATAATCGAAAAGACAAAAACGACGACGCAAAATATTTTACGTATTACGTATTCAGCCTCGCAATACCTATACCTGATCTTCTGCTGAATGTTTATAATTATTATGCTTTTATTTCGTAATCGAAATAACAGCATAATAATAAGTAATAATAGTAGTAGTAATAGTAAGTCTTAATAGACTTACTTGTTATAATTATTATGGTCTCGACAGTTTCATTGTGAGAACATAATAAATTTCAATCCACTCTGAAAATACTGTATCAACCCTCATGAACCGGAAATCAAATGCCTCGTGTTTTTAACGAGTCTTAAGTGGTTTGTTTGTGAGAGTACGAAATTGATGTACCTAATATACTTATCGTTAGTCAAGTTTGTTGTTTAGTAGAGTTGATTCAATGGATCGATTTTGTTACTGCTGTGAATGGTTATATGATAGTTGAAAGCTTCATTAGGATATTCAATGGGTGCTGCCCATACTACTTACATAATACCTATGTAATACATATATTGTAACTGTTTATGTCCTGTATTGTACCTCTTGCCAACTTGTAATTTCGCCATATACCTACCTATTGGTATTTGTCTAATGTACCTAAATATATAGTAAGTAAGTAATTATTTAAATAGGTGTTTTCTTATTGTCTATGTATTCAATGACAAATGAGGCCATGAGAGCCAAAGTGGTCTAACTGCATTTTTATAATGTTCATAGAATGCAATATAATATAGGTATTATGATAAAAGTGAGTAGCCATTTCTTTTTCTTTCATCCTATTTTAATTCCTATTTATTGGAAGCCATTTATTGGTGGATTTATTTATTGCGCTATAACTGAAAAAAAAAGATGAAAATTGAAAAAAAAATGCAGTTAGGCCACTTGTGCTCTCATAGCCTCAAATAGTGCCGAATTTTTATTTAATTCGTGAGATTAAAAATTAGGATTTATTAATATTTTCATCTACTATTTTAGTTGCTAATGATCCGCATGGAGTTGTGTGCCTACTAAAAGTACCCTGTACTATAGGTATCTTGAAAGCACGTGCTTATAATATCTCAGTACCATACTCGTGTACATCAGATGTTATTTATTATTCGGTCGCACATGTTCGAGAAAAGTCACATCAATTGTCATGTGCCTTCCTCGTTGAGCCCATTAACAAACCACTTGACTCGGTATCGCGTGGCATGGAACACTTCATGATTTTACACTACATAAGTCTTAATATTATGACTTGCTTTGTGTCTCTGACTGAAACCTAAAGTATGTTCTACTCTGGGATGAATGGTCTATGAGTTTCGAAAATGAATATTATAAAGGTCATTTATTTATTATTTTATTTTTCTACTTCTGTATGTGTGTACCATTATAACTATATAGGCATAGCTATTTAACCAAATTTTATAAATACTAAAGTGACATTTCATTTTCATACCTACCTAAACTGTATAAGGCTTGGAAGGTAGTAATTTTCCTGTTCAAGCTCGAACGTTTACCTATTTGGGTTACATCAACAATATCGTTTTTGTCTGACATTAGGTATGTCGTGCATATGCGGTTGAAAAGTAAGCTATATAGTGAGGTAGTACGACTATACTGTAAAAACCCCAAGGTTTACACGATATTGTATGAACCCCAAGGTTATCACAATACACTTAGTGGGTGTTATAAATTGGCAAAATAAATATTTCTTTTGAAATTTCTGACAAGCAGACTATGGTGCGTTGATGGAATCTTAAAATACACATAGTTACGACGTGCTAGCTAACTATCTTTCAAAACGGTCAAAAAGTCGGACGAAAAGTCAAAACGGACAGCGTAGATAAGTATTGGATAGAAAATTGAAATCAACAAGTAGAAATATCGTATGTTCAGTTTCAAATAAACACACTCCAAAACCACGCTCATCAATCTGCTTGTACTAGGAGAGCAATGTGTAAAGAAGACACCAACGGGGACGAAAAAGTATGCTGTTAGGAAACTTAAGAAAACCAAAATCTAAATCGATTAGCAGACTCACCGTATCATGATCGCCGCGCAGCCGCGACATCGCAGCCATGGCTTCGTGAAACCTTCCTCGCCGCGCCAGCCAGGTCGGGCTTTCAGGTGAAAAACACAGCGCAAGGAATGCGAGCACTGGCAGTGCGATTGATAGGAACGCCACTGTTCGCCAGTTCAACGCTCCCCCTAAAGCGTACACGTATAGGACTCCTAGAGAGTATGCTACGAACGGAGTCCCGATGAGCAACCCTCTCAGTCTTGGTTCGGCGATCTCGCCTAAGTATACCTGTAAAAAGGAAAAACAACGAGTGTGTTTTAGACTACACGACTGACGTAAAACTTCTTTAGTGTAACCAGAAAAGATTTAAACAAGCCTTAGACAAATGTTAAACTACCTTTTTGTATTGTTAAACACACCTTGGACGTCTGTCTAAGCCTTGTTTATGTATTTGTGGTAACACAGCTTTAATTTAGCTCCGATCGGCCGAACTTAGTTTTTGCTTTGTTTAATGTTTACGTCGCCATCTTTACCGGACATACCAACATAATAATATCTATAAATTATAAACTTTGTAATGTTGACAATGGAGATTAACGTGAACCAATTGCAACTTCCGTTCGCCTCGCATTCACCAGTTTACTCCTCAAATCAAGCGTGAGTAAAGCAGTTTTGCTTCAAAATTTTGGCTCAAGTATTCTAATCTCATGTGAGAATTGGTAGTACTAATATAATAAGTGCAGACTCTTGTATATTCAAGAGTCTGCACTTATTATATTTACATACATTGTACTACATAGGATTATCTTAACGTGTAGAAGCGTAGGTATACATACATTGTATGTCATTGGTATTTGGTAGCTACCTACTGTAATGAAAGTACTTAGGTATTAACTGGTTGTCAAAATCTTGTCAAAGAGGGCGGTCGCTTTGGCAATCTTTTAATTGAAAAATATCTTATTTATAGTGTATTTTGTGTAAAATATTAGTGTAAAACGTATGTAGATAAAGTTTGTTACATTATTTATTGGTAAGTTCTTGTAAATTCGCATATTTTCATTTCTTTTACATAGTCTTCATTTGTTTTATCCTGTTTACTTTTGGGGTTGATGGAAACGGATTCTAGGGGCGGTTGGCCCCCTGATAATAGTCAACCAACTCAAAATGACAT
Source organism: Ennomos fuscantarius (assembly GCA_905220475.3). Classification (NCBI taxonomy): domain Eukaryota; kingdom Metazoa; phylum Arthropoda; class Insecta; order Lepidoptera; family Geometridae; genus Ennomos; species Ennomos fuscantarius. The sequence continues at coordinate 6,222,100 of HG992037.1, read as the reverse complement.
CATCTTCGCAGATAGCTGTTCTATTCCCTCGCCGGTAGAATTTGTTTCTATCGCGTCGGACTCTTCAGATGTTGTGGAACGTTCCCTCCAGCAGGGTTCCTTCACTACTATTAAACGAAAAAAACATTCGAAAAAACATTTAAAAAAGAGCAAAGATGAAAAACCATCGCAGGATTCTATCATACCCTTGGGTCAGGTTGTGTCATCATTGAACTCTAATCATGATTCACAACTTACTGATTCTCTTGCCTCTCCGTCTGCTACGGTATCGCAGACGCCAGCTATACCTCCTTACATCCCTTCAGGTAGGCAGATTTATAAGTCTACAGATAAAGGTCCTTTTGTCGTGCATGTCCAAAAAATTGAGCCCTCTCCAACTTCTGGCACCGTCTTACATCCAGTAAATTTTGGTCGGTTCCTAGCAAAAAATCAAATCCGTAATATAATAGATGGTAGCGTTCAGAGAATTGGGCGCAATAGAATTTCTTTGACATTCACTGATGCAAACTCTGCCAACAATTTTGTGGCAAATGATATCATTAAGGACAATGATTACAAAGCATTCATCCCTTCATTTAGCACCATTCGTTTGGGCCTTGTTAAAGGTATCCCAATTGAATGGTCAGAAGATGAAATTATAGAAAGCATTAATGTTCCTATTGATGGTTGCCCAATAATAAAAGTACGCCGATTAAACTATAAAGTAGTCATTGATGGGGTTCCTGTTTTCAAACCATCTCAGTCGTGTGTTCTTTCTTTTGATGGTCAAATTCTTCCTCCACGGGTATTTATGTGTTTCAATTCTCTTGTTGTTGAACGATACTATTACCCTACTGTTCAGTGTTTCCAGTGCTGCCGATTTGGTCACACAAAAAACAGCTGTAGGTCAAAGCCACGTTGCTATAAGTGTGGAGAAGGCCACACTGGTGACTCCTGTGATGTTGAAGAAGGCACTTCCCCCTGTTTATCTTGTTCAGGTCTTCACTACTCCACAAGTAAGAATTGTCCTGAATTCAGTAGACAAAAGCAAATAAAGATCACAATGGCAGAAAAAAATATGTCCTATCCTGAAGCCTCTAAATTGCATTCACCCATAAGAGGCAAAAGTTATAGTGACGCAGCTAAAACATCCTATGCCAATGCTACCACTGTTCCTTTATCCTCTTCCAATAAATCTCCTAGTTCAGCCTCTCAGTCTTATAGAAAAACAATCTTCCTCAAACCTAGAGCTCCCCCATTACAAAGACAAGGCTATGATCGTTCTGCTCATCAGGCTATAATTAATAATCCAGCTATACCTAGTAATAATGGTGTTGCTTTTAATCATCCCAATACTGACCCTTCTCCATCCTCTAGTAGCATTTTGGAGCTTATTCAAGCTCTCACTAGGCTACTTAACTCTCCTGCTTTTGTACCGTCCAACGCTGCCCATAATCCTTCCACTTCTATATTACAATCCCTCCATGATGGCGCCCTCTCTAGGGCTGCAATGGAATTGTCAAAGTCTTAACAGTAAAAAATCTGACCTATTGTATATTATTAATAAATATGATCCATCTATTATTGCCATCTCTGAGACTTGGCTTAAGCCTGGTTCCTTTTTTAAGGTCCCTCGGTATCTTTGTTTCAGAGATGACAAAGCTGATGGGTATGGTGGCTCTGCCATACTTGTCAGAAACTCTGTAAATAATCATCTTGTAAATATCCCTTCTGCCTCCGTTGTTGACAATCTTTCGATAGTTGCAGTTAGATTAAAAAACATAACGTTTATTTCACTATATATCCCCAGACCTTCATTTGATATATTAAATAAAATTCTTCATATCTTATCGCAAATGCAAGGTCCGTTTATCATAATGGGTGATTTTAATATTCATCATCCTGCCTGGGGGTGTCAGGCTTCAGATCCTCTTGCTAGTTACGTATTTAACATTATGGATAGTTTAGGGTTGTGTTTACTGAATACTGGTTCTCCCACGCGTCGTACAAAGCCGAATGAACGGGTTAGTGCCATTGACCTGACCATGGTGTCAGCAAGTCTAGCTCCATCAATGTCCTGGAAAACTTTATCTTCTTCCTTTGGTAGTGATCATTTCCCAATTCTATTTGACCTTCCTTTTTCTAAAATACAGCCACCTCCATTCAAACCGTTGTTAGAATATAATCTTAAAAGTAATACTCATTCTGATGAATGGTCAAAATTTTCATCATTCCTTGAACAATCTGCTTCTGAACTTCCTGTAATTTTTCCTGATTTTTTAGGCAATTGTCTTAGAGCATTAATAAATTGTATTCATTCTGCTGCTAAACACTCATTTCCTGCAAAGGTACAAAATTTAAAGCACAGATCTCCTCCATGGTGGGATCAAGACTGTAGGGCTGCTGTCGCAGATAGATTAAGTGCTGAAAACATATATTGTCAGAACATGACAAATGATAATTATGACAATTTAATCATAACTATGTCTAACACTAAACAAATTCTTCACTCCAAAAAGTCAGAGGGGTGGCAAAGTTTCTGCTCTACCATTTCTCCTAATGTCTGCTCCTCTTTTGTGTGGAATTCAATCCGAAAGTTCCGTGGTTCATATAGAGAACCATCCCCTCCATTCCCTAGTTGTGAGAGTTGGTTTGAACAATTTATGGATAGATTGGCTCCCCCCTTTGTCCCTAATTTTATCAATACTATGACTTCCAGTTCTTCTGTAAATGATCCAAGTTTTAGTCCTTTCTCGATGCGAGAATTACGCCTTGTTCTATCTTCTCTTAAAGACTCTTCTCCTGGTCCAGATGGAATCCCATATTCTTTTTTGGTTAACGCTGGAGAAAAAATTTTGAGTTATTACCTGCAAATGGTAAATATGATGTTAGATTTAGGATTTGTTCCAGCTGAAATGAAAACCCAAATAATTGTTCCAGTTTTAAAGCCTGGAAAAGACCCTGAAAAATCTGATAGCTATCGCCCAATAGCCATGTCTTCTGTTCTAATAAAGATTGTAGAACATCTCATAAAAAATCGACTTGAATGGTTAATTGAATTTAATAATATTTTGCCTGAATCACAATATGGTTTTCGAAAAGGTAGAGGTACTTTGGATAGTTTATCCATTTTTGTCACTGATATTAGACTCTCTTTTTCTAGAAATGAGTCCATTGTAGCTGCATTCCTTGATATATGCTCTGCCTATGATAACGTCATTCTTTCAATCCTCAAAAATAAAATGGAACAACTGTGTCTTCCAAGGAAAATGATTAACTTCATAATTAATCTTTTTTTGGATCGTACTGCTCAACTTAGAATTAATGGTGAGATAAAATGTTCCAGATCGGTAAATAAGGGTCTGCCTCAAGGGTCTGTATTAAGCCCTCTTCTCTTTAATCTTTATACTTATGACTTAAACAAGTCTGTCTCACCCTATTGTAGATTACTTCAATATGCAGATGATCTCGTTTTATATATGGCAGATTGTAATATAGTAAGTGCTGCACACAATTTATCTCAAGCTCTTGACTCATTAAATGTTTGGCTAGGTCATAATGGCCTGGATATAGCTCCATCAAAGAGTTCCATTGTTATCTTTACAAGAAAACGGTTGAAACCGAGACTTAACATATTTCTTAATAATACCAGGATTCCTATTAAAAATGAAAAAAAATTTTTAGGCCTTATTTTAGACAGTAAATTGAACTTTACTTCGCATATTAACTATATTTCAGTTAAATGCGAAAAAAATCTCAATATTTTAAGATGTTTGGCTGGTGTTTGGTGGGGTGCTCACCCCTATTATCTTAAACTTCTCTACAATGCCATTATTCGTGGTGTTATAGATTATGCCTCGTTCCTTTATGAACCTGCTTCTAAAAGAAGTCTTAATGCATTGGACTTGATTCAAGCAAGAGCGTTACGAATTATCATAGGAGCAATGAAGTCTACCCCTAAAAATGCTATGCAAGTAGAGTGTGATGATCCTCCTTTGGATTTAAGACGTCAATATTTATCAGATATGTTTTTATTCCGTTTGTTTCAGTTTTCTTCACATCCTCTTTTCCCAAAATTACAGCTTTTGTTTAATTATATGTCGTTACCTTATTGGATTCATAAAAAGACTCCTTGTTTAGTTATTAGTTACTCAAAAATTATAAGCTTTAGATACACTACCCATAGAACTCCTAAGCTACCTGTATTTGAATTTAACTTCCAAACAATATTATGTCAACCCTCTTTACACCTTAATTTAGATTTGTTGAAAGGGGACACCTTTGCAAACAAACATTTTCTTAGGATTAGAGATAATTCTTGGCTTGGCTGGCATAACATTTTCACGGATGCTTCTAAGGTATCCCAAAATGGATGTGTTGGCGTTGGCTTGTTTCACCAAAATTATAATATAGTTCAAAAGATCAAGTGCCCCCCTGAAACATCAGTTTTTGTTGGTGAGTGCAGGGGCATTATGGAAGCCATCAACTATATTTTGTTGTTTAAATTAAATAAAACGGTAATATTCTCGGATTCACTGAGTGCACTTCAAGCTTTCAACAGTAACCCTTTTAAAGCAGGCTCCAAGAACTGGATTATATTTAAATGTAAAGAACTTCTGTTGAGATGCTTCGATTTAGGTTATTCTGTACACATAGCTTGGATTCCTAGTCATAGCAATATTTCTGGCAATGAAAAGGCAGACAAGATTGCCAAACAAGCAATTGTCTGTGGTGATAAAGTTCCTTTTAAAAATTATCCCCAAGATCTTTTGCTTCTTCCTATCCATGACTTAAAATCTAGATGGCTGAAAAGGTGGTCGGTAACTAGTAGACGGACAGGATCAAATTTTGCTAAATATCAACCTCACATTCAAACTAAACCCTGGTTCTTTAAGTTTAAATGCAATAGGAAAATCTGTTCCATAATATCTAGACTGAGATTTGGCCATTGTTGTTCTGGTGTTCACCTGAAGAAACTTAGAATAAGAGATTCATCTATCTGTGAGTGTGGTATGGATGAAGCTGATCTGAATCACATTTTCTTTTCTTGTCCCAAATTTGATCATAGTTCATTATTCAATTTGTTACTTCATTATAAATTTCCATTCCCAGTTCACATAGACAATATTTTGTGTAATATAGACTCTATTTCCATTGATATATTATCATCTTTTATTACTGAAAATAATATTAAACTGTAGTCGTTATCATTTAACACATTTATTTAATAATGTTCATTCTTATGTTATGATTAGTATTATTTAATTACCTATGTTTTTCTCATGTAATATAATGTATGTAATATAATGTAATGTAGCGTAGTTTGTAGTTATAGGATATTTTTCTTTTGTTTCAGATACTCATAATTCAAAATTCCGTATTTGATTCTCTTTTGACATGATGCTGGCAAAAATGTAAAAACAATTGCCATAAAAAAAAAAAAAAAAAAAAAAAAAAAGGTATTAACTGTTTGTATGGACGTAATGTCCATGACTGTTTGTTCAAGTGTCATTTTTTCGCTCACGTGTCATATTGTTACCTTGTAGAACTGTCTCTGTGTTACGTTTATTGAATACCACAGAAAAATTGTTTACCACAAAAAAATTTTGAATACTGTAATTGTAGTAATCATTGACCATAATTAACTTTAATTAGGTAAATATTCATAATCATATTATTTGTTTATTTATTTATTGCTTAAATATATTTGGTGCTTAAGTATATAGGTATTTAAAGTAACCTAAAATATATACTCTGCCAAAGTGTTGCAATTATTTGTTAAGGCAAACAGTAACTTATGAACTAAGCTATAGGTATTTAAGTATTTACAATGATAAGTAAGGTAACAAGTAATAGTAATGAGTAAGTAATAGTTATAGTAATAATAATCACGAGTAATAATAGTAGTATAAAAATAAATGGTTTGATAAGATAGTATTAATAATGTTGTTTTATGAGATTGAAGCATTTTTGTCGTTAAAATAATCATCTAAAGAGTAATAAGACATGTGAATAAATTTTTTTTTCAGTTTACTCTGGACAATTGTGTCTTTAGTTTCGGTTACAATATTTTTAGGTATTTTATTGTAGGTAAATCTTTATTAACATATAATGTGATCCTCTTTTATACATTTCTAGTTTGGGCTCTGGTAGAATAAGTTTTTGTTATAAGTTATTCAAATTCAAAAGATTTATTGCAAATAGGCTATTTTTAGCACTTTTACAAGTCTTTTGACTTGTAAAAGTGCTAAAGTGCTAAGTAAAAAAGTGCTATGTTAGGTACTTAAAATTAAGTTATTTCACTAAGCATATAAAATTACCAAGTGCTTGTTGTCATAATATATAGCAAGTCAATTACAATATATGAGTTTGAAAAAAAAAGCAGTTCTCTTTCTCACTACTGGTGCAAGCAATCCGGCACAATGCAGAACAGAAAACACCGATCCGAAGCTTCGGTTACAACTGTAAAGAAAAAGCTAGAAGAACCTTTACAGTGATGTTTTTATTTTCTACTGTCTTTTACTTTTTTTTACTAATGACTAAGGAGCAAAATACTGACCTGTGAAGGAGCGGCCATGATGCCGACGGCAAACCCACAGATTACTCTTCCTGTGAGCAGCACCGCGTGGTGCACCGATGTCCCGATGATGATCCAGCCAACCACTAGCGGTAAGATGCACAGTTGCAACGTCCGTCGCCGCCCAAACGCCTCCATCACAGGCCCGGAGAGTAGGCTCCCCAGCGGCGTTGATGCGGAGTGGATACTCGCTGTAGACAATCAGAATTTCATATTTATCGTTTTAATTAATTCCCGCGTTTTTGTGTAGTAATCGATGATACAGGCGAAGATCTTTATATATCAGAACATTTTCCTTACTTAATTAAAAACTATTATTATATAAAGGGTTACAGGAAAAATTGTGTTAGATCCGTTAAGGGCGTGGAGTACCTATCATTTCTGACTTATTTCACTATGAAACACCCCAGCCTAAACTTAACTGTTTTCGAGATATTCGACTTTTAATTTTTTTATTGAAAATTGCTGATTTTTAGGCTACAAAATTTAATTATGTTTATTTTGTTTGGGGGCGAGTTGTCCGGGGGGCGAGTCGGCTGGACTGCAGTCGCGACCCGTTCTCGCCCCCGGTACGGTTCGAGTCCCACATACCCACTGCCACCACCCCGGTGGTGTCGCCATCGCTTAGTCGTGAATATACTATACCAATGTGCTCAAGTTAAGATTTTATTCATGAAGCGTTCAAAGAAGTCGGTTGAACCTTAAAAAAAGATTTTAATATATTTTTTTGTTTGTTACCTCGTATCTCCGACATTTATTGATCGACTTGGAATTTTTAAAATTGGATTTGACTTTTAGATTGGCCGCAAAAAATTTCATCGAAATCGGTTCACTAATTTGGTTTTTGAACCAAAATAACTGGAAGAAACATAGATATATATTTTGTATATGAAAATATCATCCAAATGTTTCACAATGTGAAATTAAGGCGGTTTAACCATTTAAAAAAAGAATATTAAGTATAATACTAATACCTACTTACACTACACTACTAAACTACTGAACCGATTATGATGAAATTAGCAAGTTACCTACTTGAAATATTTCAAATTTAGTAATTTTAATGTTCGCGAACGGTCACGGATATCTTGAGGTAGTAAACCAAAAGAGTTTTTACGCACTCGTAACGTTAAAAATATTTTACTGTTAATTTTTTTATTTGTCATGGGTGTTGCTTTAATATTAGCATATATTTTACATATATGTTAGAGTGTGAGTAGAATATTAATGACGCAAGAAGCTCTTGCCGAAATTGACTAAAATCTTCACCAAATATTATCTGCGTAGCGTAGAACTACTACGCTAGCTGCTGCACACGGTTATGTCATCAACTCATCACTCTACCTACTACAAATCCTACTTTCATTTAAACTACAACCCTTCCCTTTTTTCTCCCCTAATTTTTATCAAGTTGTTCGCGGTCATGAAATTAATAGGTAATAAGTAAGCCTTTCAGCTCCGTAGGTCTTTTCGAGAGGTGGTAAATTGTATTAGTATGTGTACATTACAGTTTAGGATTTTTTGTAAGTATAGCTTGTTTGTATTTTGCGTAGTAGGTACTTAAGAACTTGAATAATCAGAGAGTAATAGGTATTGGGTATTTATATTCAAAGCATTAGCCGAGTCCGCCTCCGCCTCACTTTGATGAAATATATATTCAGCGATCGGATAGTCATCTTAAATCTCATGACCCCCTTTCCCCCTTTCGTTAAGACTGATTCAGGTTTTAGTCTAGTTAAGCTAGCTTTAGGAAGCCTTTTGGGAATACGTCATATAACCAATTCTCTTTATTCTATAAAAGAAAAAAATAGTGTGCTTTAGACCACACGACTCAAGTAAAACTTCTTTAGCTCCACCTTTCTTGCCCCTGTAGTAATACGAAACGTAACTTTTTCTTTCTATCTTCACGTAGCATATGTTCCTCTGAACTTCCGTTTGTCTCACTAGCTTACCCCCAAGTCGAGCGTGCGTAAAAAAGTTTTACTTCAAAAACTTCCTTTTTTTAGTTTTACTATATTTTGACTATATAGGTCTTTACAATACTTTAAAAAGTTTGTAAAAGCCGTAAAGGTTCTCTATCATTGACTACCTATATTAATTTGTGATTGTCAAAATTTATGTAATCCTGATAGGTAAATGCTTGTGAGTCATATGCTATGACCACCATTCTTCCGCCGTTATATATACCTAATAGATTAGTATTATCATTATTATCGGATGTGATTTGTAACGTCATACAACATTGAATATATCTGCAAATCATGTGGCCCTTTTGATAAGATCGCGTATTTATATCTATTACTTACCTCACATGTTATCTAAGCTTGTGCAATAAAATATATCATAATATAAGACATCATTCACTATTGATATGTTTCTGTAAAGTCGGGTGTAAGTTAAATGAAGTGATTACATATTGTACCTCATATTTAGTGGCGTAGCTACTGGAGGGCTAGACGAAACAGTGCTTGGGGCCCTCAAGCTCGGGGCCCTTCGGACTGTGACTAGTGTGTGACTAGTGAAAAAACTTGAGAGGTGTCAAGGGACACCCGGATAGAACGAACTTCCTTTCGATGAAGAAATTGTAATTTTTTTTTTAAAGTTATAATTATATTTTTATTATTAACAAATATAATGTAAATAGAAAGAATATTAATATAATATGAATGCGAAATAGAAAGACGAAACGAAAATAACTGCCTTGCTTTCTATGAGAGAGAGAGAGATCGACAGAGAAACACGCGCACGCCGTACGGATTCAAAAAGTGGCGTTACAACTTTTGGTCTTAAATTTTACCGTCTAGCCCCCTTTCGCAACGCGCGATAAGGAACTTCGTTCCAATATGTTCTCGCATTTGGAATATAAATAAACCTTGACGAATCTGGATTACACACGACGAATATGGAACAAACCATTTTAAATAGTTTAGTTGGGGCTCCAGTTTATTTTTTGTCCCGGGGCCTTTAGTTACCTAGCTACGCCACTGCTCATATTAGGAAAGAATGTTAATGTATCTATAGGTACCTACCTAAACCATCCTAACTATAAAAAGCGTAACACCGGGATGAGTCAATAGAATACCTAATTCGTTTGTTACTAATGAATTTGGTATGTTTTATGCAAGCGTATCCCTGGTAGAGCCCGTTTCAGTTTGCATAATTAAGGTGAAACTGCGGTCAAATGTAGGCCTATACCGCAAAAAAAACAAAATAAATCTAGACTCTTATAAGTTATATAAGCGTATTCTAATACATAATATAGTTAAAAATAGATAATTGATTTTTCAATGAATTGTCGTACTTGTTAATATAATAGGGAATAACGATATTGTATTGTACTTAAACTAAACAGTAAACATTAATTGTTGGTAATTTGCGTTAAAGCATGTTTAGTAAGACAGATTTATTGGGTAGATCTTGGGAATGAAAAAAAGGGCCTCTATGCGACTGCCCACGTCTATATATCTATATATTCTATCTATATCTATATATTTACTAGGTGGTAGGACTTTACTGCAAAGTTCGTCTAGGTAGGTACCACCGCTTTGCCAGTTATTCTGCCGCCAAGTAGTAGTGGGCAAGCACTGCTGTGTTCCGGTTTGAAGGGCACTGTAGCTAGTGAAATTACTGGGCAAATGAGACTTTATGATCTGATCTCACATTTTAGTAATCTTATTACTAGATTGTGCTGATGTCTCAGGATGACGTGCGCAGTGCAGTGTCACGCGAACCTCTATACTTTAGAGTTCCGAGTGACACTGCAGCTGGTATGGGCAGCCGTATCGTTTAACATCAGGCGAACGGCTAGCTCGTCACGTCATTCCTTAACATAAAAAAAAATATATTAATCCACGCTACGCCACTGCCCATTTACTGTAAATTTTGCAGTAAAATCATCCACCATTAATTAAACTAATGAGACACAAAGTCTCAGTACTACAGTCAGTGGAATTAATATTTGAAGCACTAGGAACGGACGTTAAATAATATTATCATCATATACATTTATTAATCGTATATGTACCTATGTATTTGCAATAATAATTAATGGTACTTACTCTTCATATACAATAGTACTCTAATTAATAGTATACCTATACGAGTTACGAGGAACAATGCGTAGGTAAATACTGATTTTGCAATGATCTGGGAACTTAGGAAACACTTCCTGCTTAGAGTATGGTTAGGTAGATAACCTTTGTTTTTAATTAGCCACTTCCAGCTAGTTAGCTTTGTCACTTTCAATAAGGAAGTTACTTATTCTAGGCTAAATCGAAACATACTATGACATAGGCTTTTTTCTTACTAATTAGGTACTAAACAGTTTATAAGTCATTGTAAATATCTATTAGGTTGTTTTTGTTAAATTGGACCAGATATAGTGTACGCCTACTTCCCGGGAACTCTACTTATTTTATCGCAATTTACAGGACTATCTAAGTGGGTAGACACTTTTTGTAGTTACGATTTACGATTAGTTAATCGGCAAAGTCCACCGAGTCTTTGACCCTCAGTTCGCATAACCCAGTTAATAGTTTCTGCATTCGTAGATTTCGTAACCTCGTAACCTTTGTAACCATTTCTCGTAGCAGCTACAAAAGTTTATTGTGTTATTTTTCTTCTTTTCTTAGGTAGTTCTATGATTGTCTTTTGTACCTATTATTGAGTTGGAATTATTTTGTTATTTATATATTGATAGGTACATTAGCTATATACAAATAGGATTAGAAGAATAATTTTAAGAAATTTAATTTTTAGTTTTTCGGGATACTTTACGATATTATTGTTACTATACATAGGTAGGAATTCGTGGTTTTTACGTTTTCCGTTATTATAATGATATAATAACCCGCAAGCTAATTACAATAAATGAGTTTAAAAAAAAAAAAAATTCTCTTTCTCACTACTTATGCAAGCAATCCGGAAAGATACTGGTGTAACCAATTATTTCAATAAATAAATTTGTAATTGTATGTTTGTGTCATCCACAGTGCCAGATTAAGCAAGCGCGAGGCTTATAACAATTTTTTTCACAAAGCCCTTTATTTCCTATGAGTTTTTATAATTGTAAAGTGGTAAAAAAAAAATTGCCATCTATAGGTAACAATTCTCACTTATAAAATTACGCTCAGGCAGAGATGAGTGGGTTTGAATATGCGGGACCCGTAGCTTGCTACTTGGTTAACCCTGCACTGGCCATCCACCAACCCGCACTTAGCTTCGTGATCATTGACTATAATATTTGTTCGTGTCTATTGCCTCTCCATGTGATAAACGCTCTACATGTGAGAGAAGTCCCAGCAGTGGGAATGTATTAGGCTGATGACGGTTCATTACGAAGAGAAAAACAAGTGCCCAAAATCTCAACCGATCTGTCACGCGTTGGTCACACGTCATATTTTGTTTCTGTAGAATGTTTGTCTACAACAGCGGAGAAGTGTTTTCAATTTTCATTATTTTATCCATAGTGATTTCGCTATGCTGATCACCTATGCACACACATTTACTTAATTAATTAATTAATTAGTACGGTTACACCAATTACTCTACTAGATAATAAAAAAGTCAACTAAAAACAGTCAAAAATAAATTAGATTGTACAAAAAAAAAGAAAATACATTTGTCATATATTGTTTTTGAAATATACATATGCATAGTAAATAATAATCAAAATGTTTAACAATATACCTAAAACAACAGTTTAACACAAGTTTAAGGCTTGTTTAAATCTTTTGTGGTTAAACCGTAAGTTTTTATCTATTTTTCTTTACATAAGTACAAGATAATAAACAATGGTACGATATACAAGATTAAATTGATTGAATGATTAGTTAAAGTCTGAAGCGTAATAAATTACATAACACTTTGGACTATAGATTGTTGCTGGATTACAGGCGAAACTGTCTCCGCCATATTAGGCATACTATAGTAAGTAATAACATTATTTGTTTGAGTTTTATCTATTATTTGGGTGTATCCTCACTCATCGGCACAGTAAACGATGACAAAAAGCGAAGCAAAACCAGTAGCTCTATACTCGTAGTTACTTATTTTTTTGAACGGGCTAATGCAGTTGATCTCTGGCGACCTTTGCAGCGTCACCGGGCGAGAGTATCGTTGGCTGAGAATATAAGTACGAATATATAATTTTCAAATGGTTTAGCTTGATGTATTCTCAGACTCACTCGTATTGCGTCACATATCGCGCGATTCTTTCTTATCCAAGTCAAAGTCATATAATTGGTTAATTTCTTTGATTGTGACTTCAAAGTCAAAAGTCAAAGTCAGAAGATTTATTGCAAATAGGCTAATTTTAGCACTTTTACAAGTCAAAATTATATTAGGTACTTAAAATTAAGTTATTTCACTAAGTTATTACACATATAAAATTACAAAGTGCTTATTGTCAAATAATATATTACATTACTACTTACAATACTATTTAAATTAATAACTGTACTAGTATGTAGGTGATACAGGATTTTATTTTCATTTGTTATATATTATTTGGGTATATTTTGTCAAAAGTAGATACCTACTTACCTACGTGGTAATATATACCTAGGAAACTAATGCTCGGTCTGTAAATGCTTTATTACATACAGGTATTATGTAATAAAGCATTTACATCAGGCAGCATTTAGGTAGTAAGTACCAGATGCTGATGAAATATCAGCGTACCCGCGCCGCGGTGACTCCACTTCTTACATCATTACATGAGCGGCTTATACTCTTATATAACACGTCGGGTAATATATACTTATAATAGATATATAATAGACTTTTGACCGTCTGCACTAAAGTTTGACAGCTCCTAAGTTCGCACTATGACATATCTATCAGTAGATATGACATATTTACTGCAGTGCATTTGGGGATGGACACAGAAGAATAAGTGCGAATTTAGAGCTGTGTAACTTTAGCGCAAACGGACATTAGAGGAAAACGCTATTTTAGAACGTTCTTTTGTTAAAAAACATTGCGTCTGGCTTGATTTTTGTATAAGTAAAAATTCAAACAGAATGACTTTAAAGAATGAATAGTAATTAGTATAATGATGCCACTTGCTTTCACGAAGATGAGTGAAAAAAGAGAAGAAAATGATAAGTAAATAAACTATATTATTATTTAGTTCTTCCCACCATCGATCCTATCCTATAGAATAGTGGGATAAACCAGAAGAGGTCAACATGTATGAGTAAAACTTTTTTAATAGATATTAAAAGGGTTAATAGACTTTTTTAAAAGATATTTTTGGTATTTTTTTAATATTTTGTTTTATGATGTACGTAGTAGCATCACAGCGCACGCCCATTTGGGCATTAGAAGCATTTTCAGTAACAAAATAATGTGGTGTATAACTCACCGATTATTACTTGACACTGGCTAAATACACAAAAGTGTGGAGCCAAAACATAAAAAAGAAGAACTCACCGATCCACGAGCCCATCTCATCATCTATTTTCATTGTGCTGTTCTCGATCCTCAGCTGTGGCAGCGCGACTGCTGAAAACCCGATGGGATGTCCCGCGCCCGCGGCTATAATCAGTACTGCGCATGTTATTAGGCACTGCAACAAAGAATAGTTTTAATTAATAATAGGTATTTTAGGACATTTTACACAACGCCACCTAGCCCGTAACGTAACGTAACTCGATTGCAACGGATAGAAACACAAATTTTAATACGCAGTTTATGTGCATAGTTAGTTTGGAAATTGGTCCTGTTGCATTGCAATCAAAGTTTCGTGATCACCCCACAGATAACTACTATACTTGGAGTTTTGGCGGGAAAACAAAAAAGATCGCGTCACCGCATTGTATTATTTTCAGTGTTAGTGCATAAAATTGGTGGCATTTTATTCGTTAAGTGTATGAGTGCATCGTTACATGCATGAGTGTAGGAAAGTGATACAATGATGGTGAAACGTTTCTTTTCGTGTTGTTTCCAAAACTCAATAGAAGCTTCTGGTAAAGTTGCCACCACTTTACTAGGAGTATGACTTGACTAGACTAGACTATGTCTTGACTTGATGACTTGGACTGTGACTTGACTTGATCGAATATACATATATTAATTAACTTGAGAAATTATCAATTACATGACACTGGCTAAATACACAAAAATGTGGAGCCAAACGAAAAACAAAAAAAATTGTACTTACATACTTTTTGTTGTATATACATGCATAGAATACATGATAATAAGTTAAGGTTGGAGTGTATTAGTGAGGTGCAAATAAAAAAGACTTGGAGCTTTTGGTAGAATATGTGGTATGGAATGTGGTAGGGAATGAGTATGTGGTAATTACATATTTATTATGTGGTATGAGTAAGGATTAACTTTGTTTAGTAATCTTTTTGTCCGAGGTCAATGACCTTCGTGCAAGGTCATGTAGCTCAGGCAATGATAGTGGATTTATAATCAATGAGCACACGTATAGAGAGTAGAGACAACGCATCGAGCAAAAGAAGTAAAAAAAAATTGGGGTCTCGTTTAGTAAGCATTGACCGAAATATTAGTGTATTATCTATTACAGGTTAACAAGGCAGATGGAATTGTGAAGTCCATAATTATTTGCCCCTACATCAATCCTCCTGTCCTTTTTTATTTCTTTCCTTTTTTTCCTGGCCTTTTTTTTCTTTTTTGTCTTTAAAAATATGATGTAGGTAATACAAACCTACATTATAATAGGTCTTTACCTATGAAATTGCCGTTTTGCAGTACAGACTTCTTCAAACAAAAAAAAGTTTTGATTGGCTATGAATTCTAAATTCAAATTAATTTTGTTTTAAAAATATGGCATTCTATTTACAATATAAGTCTTTTGTTTATTGATTAGCGTTGTATTTTCATTACATTTCAACATTTTTCCTCATAATGGATACTTTGAAATTTTGTGTAATTATGGAATATGAGTTCCGTCGTGGCACCAACGCGGCACAAACGACACGTAACATCAACGACGTTTACGGAGAGAACTGTACATACGAACGTACAACCCGTTATTGGTTTGCTCGGTTCCGTTCTGGGAATTTTGACTTGATAAATGAACCTCGTGGTCGTCCAGAAACTTTGGTCAACAATGATGAATTAAAGGCGATTGTGGAAGCTGATGAATCTCAATCTACAGCTGAGCTGGCAGCAGCTTTTGATGTTAGCATCAAAACAATATTGGTCCATTTGCGACAGATGGGCAAGATAAAAAAGCTTGATAGATGGGTGCTCCACGAACTTAACGATCGCCAGCGCAACGTACGTGTCGAGACTTGCGTTGCGCTGCTTAACAGGCACAGAAATGAAGGAATTTTGAACCGAATTGTTACGTGCGACGAAAAATGGATTCTTTTTGACAATCGAAAGCGCTCAGCAAGTTGGTTAGATCCTGGTTCGGTACCAAAGCAATGTGCAAAACGAAAAATGACCCCTAGAAAGGTGATGGTCACAGTTTGGTGGTCTAGTGCTGGTGTGATTCATCATAGCTTTTTACAAAACGGCGAGAGCATTACTGCAGATGTGTACATTGAAAAACTGACCACAATGATGGTGAAACTCGCACGTCTGCAACCAGCTTTGGTCAATCGGTCGTCTCCACTGCTACTTCACGACAACGCGCGACCCCTTACTGCACAACAGACCGTCTCTAAGCTGCATGAGTTGGGTTTGGAAGCTCTCCCTCATCCGCCATACTCACCAGATCTTGCGCCTACCGACTATTACTTTTTCCAAAATTTGGACAACTTTTTAGCGGGAAAAAAATTCAATTCCCGAGAGGCAGTACAAAACGCCTTTGAAGAGTTTGTTGTCTCCCGTCCTGCTGATTTTTTCAAGAAGGGCATCCATAAACTGCCACAGCGTTGGCAAAGATGCATTGATTGCAGGGGTGATTACTTTGAATAAAAGAAATAAATAACTTCGAAAAAAAAAATACTTTAACTTTTTTCAAACAGAACGGCAATTTCATAGGTAAAGACCAATATTTTTAAGGACCCAAAGGCATCGTTTTTCCGAAACCTAAAGTCCAATACCACAAGTCTGTCGCGATCATCGTCATCTTCAATCAAAAGTATATGAAATACTTGTATATACTATCTCATAATTACATAGTATCGGAAATTTTGTAAAATAAATATATATTAGCAGATATCTAGGAGCCTAGGACACACTGAAACTTTTGCACAAAACAAGAGATTTACCTAAATTTTTATTTTTAGATTGCCTCCAAAAGTGGAGAAAAATCTCTTTTTGTTTATCACCCGTGAACCGTTAAGCTCTATTTCTAACTTTTTGATTATATTAATTATCCCTCTCTTCCTTGTCCTCAAATACCTTTTAATATTAATTTTATTATTAGCTAATGCTGTTGGTCTCTACCAAATTGAACAGCGTCACCGGGTGGGAACAAAAAAATAGTCACGTAGGTACTACTTCATAAGCTACACTTTCATTTTGCTCGTCCATAATCACTTCTGTGTGGATTTAAATAGAAATAGTTCTCGATTTCCATTTTCCATTAGGGTTTTTTATGGAGTTTTTCTGTTCTCCCATCATAATTGGACCATGGTCCTCGTAATTCCTGGGTCCCAAGGTTATGGAATCCTAGTAAGGGTCCAGGATCTATGTATGTGATCGTTGGGCGTTATAATTATTAGCTGTCATTAAACTGTAATGTATGCAGATCGCTAATAGGTACATACACGGTAGTAATATTTATCCGCTGTTATAAAGTGCACACTGTCCACTCGACAGTCAAGTCAAGTGAGATAGACCATACAGGCTATCAACTTAAAAGTGAAAATTAAATGAAACTGTATATCCTGGATAGCATCCTACTCACGTCATACTTTTCCGTCGCTCGCTAACAAACCGGGGTGAAGCAAAGCAATTTATTTAATTGGGATCAAATATGCTGTTTGCAATAAGCTCATTTAGCTGCTGTTTTGCCCGTTATCAGATAAGTAAAATATAATGTTACGGTATGTACTATTATTTATTCTGTGATAATTTTCCTCTATGACACCTGTAGAGAGCATTGGAGTTGTATTGAAAACTGTGTTAATTATGAGTTAAAATATACCTATTTGTACACATTATTAAGAATAAGAATAACATTTATTTCAGCAAACAATAGCAACAATAACAATATCATCTTATTTAAGTAGGTATGTGAATTAATCAAATACAAAGTCATGATTTTAGTTGACAGTAGATATTATTATTCGAGCCCTGGGCTCTATTTAATTGGGCTCTAATTATGTGGCTAAACTTAGTTTTGCTTAACAGATTTTACTTGCAGCCATTTTTTTTATTTATACTTTATATTATGTGTAGTATAATAGGTGCCTCATTGTGTGCAAACCTCGCAGTGGTCACATTATTATTTTTTATTTTACCTATTGATAGAGCCAATGTTATTATTATCTGTGGTGTGGTGGTTAAACAGGTCGACTCATGTCAGAGGTAGCGGGTTCAATACCCGCGACAGATCGAGTATTGGAAAAAAACGAGTGTGCTTTACTAACAGTGACCACATGACCGAAGTAAAACTTCTTTAGCTCCATCTATCGGCCGGTATAACTTTGTTTAATGCAATTGTAAATTGTCATTTTATGTTGGTATCAACATAATAATACAAATTTTAAGTCATTTGTAGCTATGGTATGTTGACAATGGAGAGATATAGGTATATTTTTTTTTATGGGGGAAATGCCCTCGCACTTCCCTGCCACCACAGGGGTCCACCGTCCACCCACTAAAACCCTCCCGTGATCCGACCGCCGCCGGGATGGGACAAGATGGAGACGCACTGCATTAACCATCTCGCCCCGGATGGAGATATACGTGAACCAACAACTTTCAACTTCAGCTCTCCTCTTTAGGCATTCACTAGTCACACATTCACACTACCCCAAGTCAAGCGTGCGAAAAGAAGTTTTACTTCAAAAAATGTTCTGTGTCTGGGTGTTGTGGGACCATGGCCCTTGTATTTCCTGGGTCCCTAGATAGAGGGAATCCTAGTTAGGGTCCAGGTATGTGGTCGTTGGGCATTGTTATTATTATTAGCCTTATCTGTAACTGGGAAATACATGCCGTCACCACAGAATAATCTATTGTACAGTACATTTCTACTAAGTATAAATTAACTTTTTTTATTTATTTAATGGGCTTTGTCGCCGAGCGAACACATCGCCCAATTGGATAAAATCACAATGTTTACTTTAATTTTAGACCTAATTCTACTAGCCTATACAACAGAATGGCTTTATTTGGATAATGGGAAGGCTTATGCTATTGCAGTGTCCGACATTAAATCCATTGAGAGGTACAGAAAATCGTTGGTAAGTAAAAATGTAGCATAAGCTTCAAAATGCCTACCTACTGAAAAAAGAAAGCAAAAAGCGTCACCAAGATAGATACCGTCATACTGTTGTCATAATAAAATTAACTTTCATATTTCAACATATGAGATATAACGAATAAATTATTAAAATTGCAAGCTACATTTGTTATTATTCATTAATTCAATAGTAGAGTTAAGATGGCATATGTTGTAACGAAATCTATTTAAAGCCATAGAAACATGAATGGCCAAATATATCTATTTTTAATAGTTCTTTAGCCTATTATGATACATAATTTTTTAATTTCGCGGCAAAAAATATTCGAATGACCTTTGGTATCGAGGTCAATATCGTCGTTTTATTTGCGATAGGTATGACATTTAAATGTAACCTATTATGCTTAAAGTAACTTATATATAGTATACATATAAGACATATAGTAGAGTTATAGCGGGAAAATGAAAAAATTCGCGTCACGTACCGCGTATTATTTTCCAAAACTTGTGTTATTTTCAGTGTTAGTGCATAAAATTGGTGGCATTTTATTCGCTAAGTGCTGGATTACGGGCATGAGTGTGGAAAAATGGTATAATGATGTTATGTGAAGTAGAATTTCATGTAGATCTCCATTGTCAACATAACAAAGTTAAAAATTGCTTAAAACTTGTATTATTATGTTGGTATGCCCGGTAAAATGACAATTCACAATAGTCAAGATGGCGACATTAACATTAAACAGAGCAAAAACAAATTTATACCGGCCGTTAGATGGAGCTAAACTAAAGAAGTATGTGGTCTAAAGCACACTTGTTTTGATTTAAATATAAGTTTGATAGATAAGTACATTGTTTTACCAAGTTATTATTAGGAAAGATCTTGCATTTTTACCTGGTTAAAAACTCCTTTGACAGATGAATAGGTCTCTCCCTTGATATATGGCGGAAGTGTGGCAGTCGAGCTGATGCTGCGGAGGAAGCTCTGCAGGGCTTCGTAGTCGTCTTTCTTCTTGGTTTGGCTGTATGTGAGTTTTGGGGGCTCAGTGCCCCCGTTGAGCATTGCTTCGTGAGCGCCATCACTGCGAGAAGATAAAATTAATAAAGTAGTGTTATTAAAATTAAATGAAAGATAAAAGATGAAAGGTTAAATATTCATCACTCTATCAATCAATGGGAATCACTTTTATTTTTATAGATTCAAATACGATTGTCAACCGACTTCATAAACGGAGGTAGGTACTCAATTCGACTGTTTATTCTTTTTAATTATTTTTTTATGTTTGGTATTCAGAACTTTCGACTGGGTGAACAGATTTTGATGATTCTTTTTTGTTTGAAAGCTGGTGCTTCTTGTGTGGTCCCATTTCAATTTGATCAAGATCTGACTAGTAGTTTTTGAGTTATCCTTAATAATGTCTATTTTGACTTCAACTACATTGATGATGTTCTCATTTTTGTGATAAACTAATGCGGTGGGAATGCAGTCAGTTGGACTCTTTAAAAAAATGAATTATTCGCTACAGGTAAGCGCCCGCTTTGTACCGATTCTACAAGTGTTGTTGATTAATGCTCTACTGTGCCGCCACGATGAAGCTGTATTTCTTAATAATACATATAAATATTATTTTAGTTATTCTGCCGCCAAGCAGTAGTGCGCAAGCACTGCTGTGTTCCGGTTTGAAGGGCACTGTAGCTAGTGAAATTACTGGGCAAATGAGACTTTATGATCTGATCTCACAGTTTAGTAATCTTATTACTAGATTGTGCTGATGTCTCTGGATGACGTGCGCAGTGCAGTGTCACGCGAACCTCTATACTTTAGAGTTCCGAGTGACACTGCAGCTGGTATGGGCAGCCGTGTCTTTTAACATCAGGCGAACGGCTAGCTCGTCACGTCATTCCTTAAATAAATTTTTTTTTTTTATTTAAAATTAATGTAAATAAATGGAATTACAATATAAAAGTCTTACAAAGCTAAATGTCACTAGGATAAACCTGTCTCACAGGCGGCATAAGTGATAGGTAAGTCTACTACGAGTACATGTATGTTCACCTTAAAAAACCTATAATGGTATACCCAAGTTATTTTTAACCTAATTTAGTTTTTTATCAATGTCTAACATTAATTCGGTACGACCGTCAAACCTTGGTAATTTAGTATTAAAATAAGTAAGGTCATAGATAGATAAATGTCTTATTTAGGATGTACAGGAAAGAGCCTAGAAAAAAGAAGAACCAGTTTGTGAAAACAGACACAGAAAGTGAAGTACATACATAATCTTTCCGTCTTTTAGTGTTAGTAAGCTGTAGGTATATTATGCGTGTGAGTGGTGTGCTGTTTTAGGACAGCGTGCATTATGAAAAGTTGGCGAACTGAACATACAGTACCTAAGCTTGTCGGAAAGAGGTATGGTCTGGAAGTGGCTACTTTCAGTATAGCTCTTTGGACTCGTTCAATAGGTTTCATTGTTGCATGGCACTCTACCTCAAGAAGTAATGCAGTATTGAATGATAGATTGGCACAACGGTTGATAGATTTGTATCATTATTTTTGTTATCCGCAATATGGCGTAGTTTTTTAAAAACAAATATGATTTTCGTATTCTGTTAGCTAGAGTGGAAATCTATACATATACAATTCAAAGTCCTGACTGACTGATATATCAACGCAGAGCCTAAACCGCTGGTCCTAGAGACTTGAAATTTGACTAAGAAAGGCTTTTAAGAAATTCCATCTCTAAGAGGGTGAAATGAATGGTTGAATTATCTATGAAAAATGATATTTTATCTATTTATTTATATATTAATTTGTTAATTTATTTATACATTTATTTATGTATGCATAATTATATTTATTTATTTAAGTATTTATTTGTTTATTAATTTATATTATTATTTAACCTATCCATAATAAATATTAGATTTATTTCTAGGAACGTTTACGTACGATTACGTCACGTAACGAGGTATTTCGCATCTTCACCTTGGCAACGAAAGTAAAGCGGAGATTCTTAAAATAAACGTCTTTGAACCTTATCTTATAATACAATGTATATGACCACTACCAATAAGTACTATTTGTAGTTTGTAGCACAGCGCGATCTAATGTTTGGGTTGAAGTTCAACACAGGTTTGCATTTAATCCACAACAATGATTTACTTGGATTCAAAATCCATTGCCTCTTGACTGGTTAATGAATTCAAGTTAATACGTGGGTATTTATAGGTATTGTATGCATTTTATTCTATTTTAAACCGACTTATAAAGGCGGAGATTCACAATACGGTCGTATTTAAAAATAAGCATGTCGTTACTCCGACATGTATTAATTGATTTGAATAATTCTTTTATTATTGTTATTTTTCTCTTTCAGATGAATCTCTTAGAAATTTTATTAAAATAGAAGCTTACGTTCTTAGCTTTTAAAAGGATATTGTATATATAAATAAAGCCTCGACTTTACGCGTTTTCATTAGGCCATGATTGCGTTTTTAAGAAAGCACTTACCTTTGCACCCTAACAAATTTGAAACTTCGGAGATAAATAATATATCCAAACCAAGTCACTGCCATTTTTAATTTAAATAATTCACGTTATTACACTGAGTCCTGTTGACGTCTTTTTATCCAGAAAGTTAGTAGAACACTGGCTTCTAGGGCGTTAATTAAATGTTTATCGGAGTGACTTTTGACCCCGATCCTGTCTTGTCTTATGTATACTTACACCACAAATTCCCATTTAAGCTTAGATTCATACTGTTATTGTAGCTTTGCTAAGATACGTACTTACATCACAACGCTGCCCAAAGCCAAAAATACGATAAATGTCCTGTTTTTGCTTCGCACAGTTAGGCATATCCAAAATAGATACAAATTTGAAAAAATACAGTGCTTTGATAAGATAATGGCATCTCGAAGAAAAAAAAATCGCTCATAGTACCTACACCGTCGCCTCTGTGGTGTGGTGGTTGAGCAGGTTGGCTCATAACCTGGAGGCGGCGGGTTCGATTCCCGCGGCAGGGCAAGTATTTGTGCACAGAAAAAAAACGCAAATACTTGTTATGAGTCTGGGTGTTTTGGGATCATGGTCCTCGTAGTTCCTGGCCCCTGGACACGGGGAATCCTAGTTAGAGTACAGGATCTATGTATTGATCATTGGGCGTTATTATTATTTTATTACACTTGTACATAGTACTTTATAATTTGTACACAGGTAGATGAGGCGGTCGCTAACTTGCGATACGGTCATATCACAGAATACGGATACTGGATGGTCGTAAATTACAAGAGAAATTTAAAAACGTGAGTAAAACTACAGTAGTTAGTAATATTAGGTACTCTTACTGAGGTAAAATGGCCTCGATACGTAATGCCTCTATTCTAGTCTGAGTTAATTTAGTCAAGAGTCGATTGTGCTCAGAGCTCAGATAAATTAAATAAAAAGTTTATGGGATTAATTGACCTAAATGTAACTATCACTGAAGTGATCTTTTTAATAAATAGTAGCTACTCGATTATCTACTATGCTAATAATCATTTACCTTGACTGAGGGAGTTGAATGCTGATTATGCGCATTATGACTTTTTTTTATGCTGTCATCACAGCGCTGTTGGTAGTTATAGCTCTGCCTTCTGAACTATAGATTGTGTGCTCGAACCCCACCCAGGACAAACATTTGTGTGATGAAATCGATATTTGTTCTGTATCTGGATGTTATATAGTATTTATGTATTTTTATCCAAAAAATATGTAAGTATTATCAGTTACTAGTTGCACCCCACGGTTTCACCCGCGGATAAAAAGTATTTTAATTATTCGCTTCCCACGGGAACATTTTACTTTTCCGGGAGAAAATGTAGAAAACGTAGCCTATATGTTAATCTAGTGTATGTATCTTGGTACCGAATTTCATCGAAATCCATTTAGCCGTTTGAGTGTGAAGGAGTAACAATCATACACACATACACACTTTCCCCTTTATAATATTAGTGTGATCAGGTTCCACAAGTTTTGCTTAGTTTGGGGCCAGATGGCGCTGTGTGTAATGTCCACTAATATTTACTGTTATTTAAGTCTAATTTATAGATTTACGGTGATCTCAACGAAACTTTGCCTAACCGCCTTATGTACTCGTATGTACATAAGGTACCCTAACGTGAGGCATAATTATGTTTGCGCACTTTTGAAACCAAGATAGGGTACTATAGTTATATGAAAGCACACGAGCGAAGCCTTGCATTGAAATAAACAGAAGTATTGGTCGCCGTGGCCGAAACCGGTTGATAACCATAAAATTTAAACAAGAAACTCGTATGTAGCACAGTTTTTGATTTATTATAAGGGCTGTCTTTGTTTCCTCGTGTTCAAACCAGGCTAGTCTACTAAAACAAACTGATTAGAGGAATAATTTTTATGTATCGCAGAATTCACAGAAGATTTAATTAGTACAGGCATATAAAAAACTGGTAGGTACACCGCAGCCAGCTATCAAAACAACTTTAGAGGGACGAAGTTTCGTTCACTCTTAATAATAGGTCTTTACCTATGAAATTGCCGTATTGCAGTACAGACTTTTTCAAACAAAAAAAAGTTTTGATTGGCTATGAATTCAAAATTCAAATCAATTTTGTTTTAAAAATATAACATTCTATTTACAATATAAGTCTTTTGTTTATTGATTAGCGTTGTATTTTCATTACATTTCAACATTTTTCCTCATAATGGATACTTTGAAATTTCGTGTAATTATGGAATATGAGTTCCGTCGTGGCACCAACGCGGCACAAACGACACGTAACATCAACGACGTTTACGGAGAGAACTGTACAAACGAACGTACAACCCGTTATTGGTTTGCTCGGTTCCGTTCTGGGAATTTTGACTTGAAAAATGAACCTCGTGGTCGTCCGGATACTTTGGTCAACAATGATGAATTAAAGGCGATTGTGGAAGCTGATGAATCTCAATCTACAGCTGAGCTGGCAGCAGCTTTTGATGTTAGCATCAAAACAATATTGGTCCATTTGCGACAGATTGGCAAGATAAAAAAGCTTGATAGATGGGTGCCCCACGAACTTAACGATCGCCAGCGCAACGTACGCGTCGAGACTTGCCTTGCGCTGCTTAACAGGCACAGAAATGAAGGAATTTTGAACCGAATTGTTACGTGCGACGAAAAATGGATTCTTTTTGACAATCGAAAGCGCTCAGCAAGTTGGTTAGATCCTGGTTCGGTACCAAAGCAATGTGCAAAACGAAAAATGACCCCTAGAAAGGTGATGGTCACAGTTTGGTGGTCTAGTGCTGGTGTGATTCATCATAGCTTTTTACAAAACGGCGAGAGCATTACTGCAGATGTGTAGATTGAAGAACTGACCACAATGATGGCGAAACTCGCATGTCTGCAACCAGCTTTGGTCAATTGGTCGTCTCCACTGCTACTTCACGACAACGCGCGACCCCATACTGAACAACAGACCGTCTCTAAGCTGCATGAGTTGGGTTTGGAAGCTCTCCCTCATCCGCCATACTCACCAGATCTTGCGCCTACCGACTATTACTTTTTCCAAAATTTGGACAACTTTTTAGCGGGAAAAAAATTCAATTCCCGAGAGGCAGTACAAAACGCCTTTGAAGAGTTTGTTGTCTCCCGTCCTGCTGATTTTTTCAAGAAGGGCATCCATAAACTGCCACAGCGTTGGCAAAGATGCATTGATTGCAGGGGTGATTACTTTGAATAAAAGAAATAAATAAGTTCGAAAAAAAAAATACTTTAACTTTTTTCAAACAAAACGGCAATTTCATAGGTAAAGACCTAATATTATTAACTTTGCGTTTACGGATTGCTTGCACCAGTAGTGGGAAAGAGAACTTCTTTTTTGAAACTCATTTATTATAATGGGCTTTGCTATATTTGACATTAAGCACTTGTGTGTACCTATGTATACATAGGTAGGTATATTGTGGGTACCTATGTATCTACCTTAAATATTGGTGTAGGAACTATTTCGGGGAAACGGTGTTAAGTTTGTTCTTTCCACTGACTAACTACCTACTACAATAACATAAAAACTACCAAACAAGTACTGCTAGTTTCACCACCAACTACAAAAAAAAACAGGCCGTAGTGTATAAAAATCCGCCGCAATCTAGCCGCGATGACCTGTAACACCTTTGTAAGACAGTCTAAATGCAAATAGTAGTAGTAGTAGTAGTAGTAATAGTAGTAGTAGTAATAGTAGTAGTAGTAGTAGTAGTAATAGTAGTAGTAGTAATAGTAGTAATAGTAGTAGTAGTAGTAGTAGTAGTAATAGTAGTAGTAATAGTAGTAATAGTAGTAGTAGTAGTAATAGTAGTAGTAGTAGTAGTAGTAATAGTAGTAGTAGTAATAGTAGTAGTAATAGTAGTAATAGTAGTAGTAGTAGTAGTAGTAGTAATAGTAGTAGTAATAGTTGTAATAGTAGTAGTAGTAGTAGTAGTAGTAATAGTAGTAGTAGTAATAGTAGTAGTAGTAATAGTAGTAGTAGTAATAGTAGTAGTAATAGTAGTAGTAGTAATAGTAGTAGTAGTAGTAGTAGTAATAGTAGTAGTAATAGTAGTAATAGTAGTAGTAGTAGTAGTAGTAGTAGTAGTAATAGTAGTAGTAGTAATAGTAGTAGTAGTAATAGTAGTAGTAGTAGTAGTAGTAATAGTAGTAGTAGTAGTAGTAGTAATAGTAGTAGTAGTAATAGTAGTAGTAGTAGTAGTAGTAATAGTAGTAGTAGTAATAGTAGTAGTAGTAGTAGTAGTAATAGTAGTAGTAGTAATAGTAGTAGTAGTAATAGTAGTAGTAGTAGTAGTAGTAATAGTAGTAGTAGTAATAGTAGTAGTAGTAATAGTAGTAGTAGTAATAGTAGTAGTAGTAGTAATAGTAGTAGTAGTAGTAATAGTAGTAGTAGTAATAGTAGTAGTAGTAATAGTAGTAGTAGTAATAGTAGTAGTAGTAGTAGTAGTAATAGTAGTAGTAGTAATAGTAGTAGTAGTAGTAGTAATAGTAGTAGTAGTAATAGTAGTAGTAGTAGTAGTAGTAATAGTAGTAGTAGTAATAGTAGTAGTAGTAATAGTAGTAGTAGTAGTAGTAGTAATAGTAGTAGTAGTAATAGTAGTAGTAGTAGTAGTAGTAGTAGTAATAGTAGTAGTAGTAATAGTAGTAGTAGTAGTAGTAGTAATAGTAGTAGTAGTAATAGTAGTAGTAGTAGTAATAGTAGTAGTAGTAATAGTAGTAGTAGTAGTAGTAATAGTAGTAGTAGTAATAGTAGTA
This sequence comes from Ennomos fuscantarius, assembly GCA_905220475.3. NCBI lineage: Eukaryota > Metazoa > Arthropoda > Insecta > Lepidoptera > Geometridae > Ennomos > Ennomos fuscantarius. The sequence continues at coordinate 6,194,907 of HG992037.1, read as the reverse complement.
GTAGTAGTAATAGTAGTAGTAGTAGTACTAATAGTAGTAGTAGTAATAGTAGTAGTAGTAATAGTAGTAGTAGTAGTAATAGTAGTAGTAGTAATAGTAGTAGTAGTAGTAGTAGTAGTAGTAGTAGTAGTAGTAGTAGTACCCAACGGTGCAATCATGTTGGGTACGCTAGGGGCTGGAACATTTGGACTATATTATATAGGTCATCGCGGCTAGTATATAGTCCAAATGTTTTTTGTAATAGATAGTGTAGTGTGTAATAGGTAGGTAGTGTAGTTAGTATTTAGTAGTAGTTATTATTATTGTAGTAATTGCTTGGTTAAAAAAATAAAGGCACTTTGCGCTTGTAATACATTGTTTACAGTCTATGTAGTTCTGCGAACTACTAACATATATGATAAAAACTAGGTATGCAGTAGTTTTGCAAAGTTGTTATTATATAGGTAAGTACGTAAGAAACTTTTTTGCAAACATTTGGTTTGTTGAAAATGTAGGTACCTATACCGTATATTCTTGCTAAGTGAGTATTATCAAAAGTGGTGTTATCTGTAACCAACGTTTTTCTCTAATCTGTGATGGTACCGTCAGTATAAGTTTGGGATTGCGTCATATTATGAAACATAAATGGAATACAAACTGAAGTATCGAATCGCTGACACCCAGCTTTGGCACGGGTTAATTTATTTATCTAACTCTGACGAAGGGATGAGGGAAAAATATAGGGGAAAATTGAATGAATGGTGGTCACCAGAGAGACAGATATAATAATAATAATAATATGTGCGGACATCTCACACAACGCCATCTAGCCCCACACTAAGCAAAGCTCGTATTATGGGAACCAGATAACTGATATAATACTTAAATACTTTTTGTTTGTAAATATATACATATAATACGATATAACACCCAGACACAGAACAAAATTCGAACTTTTTCTGTAAAATTATTTTCTGTATCGCCAATTCATTGATTGACACTGACATTACTTATTTCATGTCAGTGCGCCAACGTCGTTTATAGAATAGTTGCACTGGCCGGCACGGCGACTAAATTAAAAACACAAATTAATGAATTTTCTTGCATCAATTTTCCTCGCTGTGGTGAGGTGAAGAGTTGTGTGTTGCACACGGCAGCAAAGTTGTTCTGTCTTACCTGTGAAACCTTGGCAGCGCAGGGTTCTCTCTGTAATCCTAGAATCCTTTACTTGGTTTCAATGCAAGTAGGTATCTGCCCCAATAAACGATTTTGCCTTCCATAACAAGTTACTATTGTAGGCTTTTACGGCTCTATATAGCCGTGCGTGGCAAAAACAAAACGCTACTAATATTTATTCAACACCACCCAATAATATATATTATACTATTAAATTTTAATAGTATAATGTTACGCACTACACACATGGTAACACACGGGATAAACCTTGCATTCCTAAAACGAAATGTCAATGCAAGCACTTTGCTATAACGGCAATATAGGTATGTATATAGATACCTAAATTTTATACATTATGTATGCTCAAATATTATCTCGAGACAAACCATAGGTCATAGGTCAGATTAGTCGCCTCTATTATGGATCTTCATTTCTAAATCTATGTAGTCTGTGTAGGTAGGTACCAACAACTTAGGTTCTATGTCATCAAAATCATAGTCTGATCACAATAGCTCCACAATATGTTTAAATTGAGGCCAATATTGACGTAAATATTCTTTAACGTAGGCATTACATATCATTAAGTGTTATAAGTTCATATTATTGGACTGTCTTGTTCGCCTTAATTTGCTTGGCATTCTGATATGTTCCAGATCTACGTCATCTTGTATTACTCTTAAATCTTCTGTGATCCCACGCTATGTTATGTATAATGTAGTATGTGACTTATCTTATCACTCTATACGCAGATAATAAAATGTCAGTTCCTATAACTAATGTTATTGGCATAGACTTGGGATATATTGGGTTTACGAAGATTTGATTGGTACCACCACCACAGAAGACAGTATACAGGATACAGGTATACAGTATACAGGTATGCAGGAATACCTTATAGCTATATATATAGTAGCATCGTTTTGGCAGGCCCACCCAACGCGAGGCCCTGAGTCGTAAGGATTTGGGACGCAGGTCTTAATGACGAACGAAAAACGCGTTTTTTTCTTTTTCCACTATTAAACTGTGTCAGTTTTCTCAGGTCAGATCCGTGCACATGTACAGAAACTATTTATTCCAGTAAATAAAATAAAAATTGTTGCAAGAAAAAAATATTTCTCTATCAATCTATCCAACGACATTCATTGCATTGAGGCTCCTTTTGGAGGCTTTCTGGCAAAACAGGTAACCAATTCACAATATTTGTCTGTCTTTTGTGTACCTCCTACCTATCACCTCTATCTATAGATCTACCTATGTATGAGGGGCGGATCTACTAACTAACCCTGTCTCGCAAATATCCACGTAGGGATAGGTACCTATCCGGAGCAACGGGCAACGGCCTCATTGCTTTTGCTCTTGAACTACAAACAGCCTTTTCGTTGTAGCGCCGTAAGCGCACATGTCTCGCTTCCTTGTATTTTGTTAACATACTAACTTTTATCTAGAATTAACTGCACAGGTTGATTTTTCCTGTTTCACATCACCAAATATTCTACATCGCATTCTCTAAAACTAAACTTACTTTAAAGTATAGTGGTGCTCTTTTGATAATGGGGAAATTAAATAGGTATCAAAAAGAAGAGATAGGTAAAAAAAATGTCTTATTCTCTAGTAAGTAAGTAACTTACTAGAGAATAAGACATTTTTTTTCATTTTGCTTTTCCGGGTGAGTCTGTTTGTTCTAAGTATTAATTTGTCTGTATTACATCCTAAAAGTACAGAAGTAGATGAAAATAGCAAGTTCAGGAGTAAGGTTATGTTACGAATGTAAAAAAACGTAAGGTATTAAGTATTCCATGTCTCACGCTACCTTTGCAGCCAGTAAATTATGTCTGATCTTCAAACATGTCAGGCCAACGACTAAGCATGACAAGTTATTCGCTAATTTAAAAGGAAGAATTAATTAAAACGTAATAATTATGGTAAGTGCGCTCTAGATTCCATTATAGTTGTCAATAAAACGTCACTATGAACTTATCATAATTAAAAAATAAAACTATAGAAGCCGTATATATAGGGCCGTTTTTTACTTCCAATGAATTTCCAAAAACGTCAGGTTACTCTTAAGCATCGTAGGTTAATTTACTAGATCTGTGGAATAGTGCATGGTTATCTAGTAGTAGAGCACGCATGTACAGTCCTTATTTCTATCAAACCAAAAAAAAAAAAAAAAACTCCGAATTGTATAGAAATCCTTGGGCATTTATAGATAACTATGGGATCATAGCATGGTGCTATCTATCGCCTGCTCTTTCAAGGAAATTATTTATTCAAGCACGTACCTAACATGGATTTTACCTAAATATATTATTATATTGTGATGATGAAACGTTAATTATTAATTAGCAGGTGTAAATTCAGGATATTTAATAATGAATTAATTTGCGAGAAGCTTATCTAAAGGTGAAGAACTAATTTTGTTAATTGTTACATACACTCAATTGCAACTAACGTATTGTAGGTATTTTATTAATGTTGAAATTAAACAAAAAAGTACCAGTCATCATTATCGAGCAATATTTAAATTTATACTGTTAGTTACCTACATAAAAAAATTCAACATTCAGCTTGGTCTCACGATAATAATGTGGCAGACTGCAATAAGTTAATATCACCGAATTCGTCTCATTTCCATAAGTATAAATATAGCCAAAGGTAGAGACACTATAATAATTATACTGTAGCGTTATGTCTGGCTAATATATTCAACAGCTGATTTACCAGATATAAAATAAATTCTACAAAATTGATACAAACTCACCTAGTATTTTTTTCCTTCATGTTGCAGTAGAATTCTTCATCAACATTCAACAAGAAACAGTCTTAGGTTTAAACTTTCACTTTAAAAAATTAAAACTATACTAGAAAGTCTTTAAAAAACGCGTTGTAGGTTGTAGTGTAGCACCGATTCAGGCCGGTTTGTTGTGTTTCAGCGAAGTTGTGAATGAAGGCGATCGATAGGAGAGGGGTGGGCGTTGGGTGTATTACACGATGCCAAGTCCCCAGCGACGCTGACTGAGTCTGGAGTACGACTGGCCAGCAGTTGGCAGTCGGCGTCGTTGTCGCTACGCTACACCGCCGACGCGGACGCCTCAAACCAGCCGTGCCGTGTGCCGAGCCACCCGATCGCTCGCCCCGCAGGCCCGCACTGACGTCACTATCAATCAATGGGCATGGCAGACCTTGGGCAGATGTAGATGTTGTAAAAACAACGTGCGCGGATTAGTTCGCATTCGCACGCTACATTCGTGTCATATGTGATGTGTCAAACCATCCGCTGCCGATAACAATAAATCAAAACACGTCTCTATCTACAATACTTACTTACTATTACTACCTACGTTGTAGTACCTCTATCATGATAGGACGTAGAGCGATAGATAACGTTAGAAATATTAAAATGCTCGAGTTAATGTGGCCATGAACTAGGCCCAGCCTTAGCAATGTTAGGACTCAATTAGGTACCGTGCTAGCTAGGTAGCCTGCTTTACTCAATTTAATTTTGGTGGAGGTGCATTGGTCGGACTTAAAAAAAGTGATTAGGTACTTTCAGATAACCTTTAGAAAATTATACGATAGAATGGAGAAAGTAATTAAGTATTTATCAGCACGAAATTTCGCGTGTTCATTGTATTTAGAATATTCCCACATTACAAACTGAATAATTGTATAATTCAATGACATCGCATTTTAAAGGTAATCGTGTTTTCTATCTTGTTTAAATAATAATAAAAAGATTTGTCCTGTTACTGACTGACCGACAGAAACGTACGGCTACATAAACTATTGTTTATTCTGTGGTAAAGTCCAAATGGACCACTGCGCTGGACGTAGGCTTGATATTTGGAGTGTCTCCTAATGGCGTAGGAGTAGCCCTTGCCAAACTCTTTCGAAAACAGAAAGGGTTTTGAAAGGGTCAAAACCCACGGGCTGCTTTTAGTAGATTAGTAATTTATGAAAAACAACATCCTCCACTACTGAACACGTAACACTTGAGCGACTGTCAGTTTGCTCTCATAATAGCAGGAAAGTTTAGTGTTTATTTTATGATCTACCAACGTTTTGAACGTTTGACATTCATTATTGTTGTGGTTAGGTCCCTATATTGGATGTATAATTGTATATACTCGTAGGTACCTACTTAATTAGCCAAGTATCATTCATTTTTAAATTTTAAATGTCGATTAACTCCTTCACAGTGACTTCTAGCGATGGAAATATGCAACAGCGCGTATAAATTTATTTAATAAACGTGAGTGGCAATCTAAATAATATAGTGCAATTGATATAGACGAGGCCATTAACAAAATGAAAATCTTGTCTTGTAAATTACCTACTTGTTTCTAGAAACGAGACTAGGCCGGGGCAAACCAGTTGATCCCTGGCAGGGCACGCGAAAACTGTTATTTAAGCTCATATGATAGTTTCTCTTGCTCGCCATTTCTCTAATCAGCAGCCAAATAAACTCTGGTAACGGCCAACAGAATTAGACACTTACAAATCTTAGCCATAATCTATAAAATATACTCGTATCGCAATCGTAATACGCGTGCTATCATACGAAGTAAGTTTCGATTCTCGCCAAGGCTCAAAATTTGCTCCAAAAGTTCAATGTTTGCCCCTTTAGTATATAGCATGGCTATATATATGCTTTTAATATAGAAGGATGAGCGAAAACTCCAACAGCGCAAATACTTCCATCATACTTAATATTATATTTAACTAGTTGCGTCCCGCGGTTTCACTCACGGATAAAAAGTATTTTAATTATTTGCTCATCCCACGGGAAAATTTCACTTTTCCGGGATAAAATGTAGCCTATATTTTAATCCAGTGTATAAGCTATCTTGGTACCGAGTTTCATCCAAATCTATTCAGCCGTTTGAGCGTAAAGGAGTAACAAATATACACACATACAAACTTTCGCCTTTATAATTTTAGTGTGATTCGTACAAGACGTCTTAAAGCAACGCTAGTTGCTTGTTTAATGTTGTTTTTTTACGTTAGTGATGTGGCGAGCTAGTCGTTTACCTGATGTTAAGCGCCACGGCCGCCCATAACAGAACGGTGTCACTCGGAACTCCAAAATATTGTTTCGCGTGACACTGCGCACATCATCCTGAGTCATCAGCACAGTCTGGTAATAAGATTACTCGACTGTGAGATCAGATCATAAAATCTCAATTGCCCAGTAATTTCATTAGCTACAGTGCCCTTTAAACCGGAACACAGTAGTGCTTGCTCACTAATGCTTGGCGGCAGAAAAACTGGCAAAGCGGTGGTACCTACCTAGACGAACTTTGCAGATAAGACCTACCACCTAGTAAGATCTAATGTTTATGCTGTATTTAGCGATTATAAAGCGCTTAGTTGTACTAATTTTTATATGCATTCTGTGCTTACATGTCCACAAAATTGCAATTTATGCAAAATGTGAATACATATCATATGGATAGCAATATCAGCGACTCTAGCGTCTGACGATGCAGCGTCAACGCCCTAAAAATATGCTGACCTATAACTACCTATAATTCTGAAGATATGTTTTTGCTACATATATACTTAAGTAGTTGATTAATGACGCTAGTCATTTTTTTTTGTTTTGTTTGATAGTCTTGACTATTATGTAACCTGATGGTAAGTCATTGCTCTGGCATGAGATCTTCGCGATTAGAGAATCTATGCACTTTGGTTAGTTTATCGTAGTAGCGATCGATATACGTGTATCACTTTCCATAGGTCCACTGCATTGGACGTCTTCTTAATCCTCTTCCCCCGCCAACGGTACAACTATTATTTATTCTGTGCCTCGGGGGACCAAATAAATAATATTAGATTAAATAACAGCATCAGCCCATTAATAAAAACGTGAACGCTATCAAGCAAGTCATTGTACAATCAGTCACTAAAGTGCCTACTTGCATCTGTTTTTACAAGTCATCATAGCGAATTGATTTTATTTCCATATATTTTTATTTTTTCTACAAATCCGGTTGGTTTGTAATTTGCATCTTAGCTCTAGGTTACCTAATGGTGAATTCGTCGTGTGCCACCAAAATCGGTGCTCTTCAGGCAGAAAAATTGCCTGCGTCATAAGGATTTCTTATTTTCTTCTGTAAGATTACATTAGTCTCTAGGTAGAGTTCAGGAAGAGTAGAGCTACACATAATACTTATATACATAAATACATATGTATAGCGGGTTTTAAAAGTTATAAAGTATTGTGTGGCTCTACTCTTCCTGAACTCTACCACATGCTGCGAAGCCTTAAGCGCCTTGATGAACAAAGAAAAGCGCTTTTTTGTACAATGTTTAATTTAAATAAAATAATCTAGCTATATCTCTTAGGCTTTCCAGTAAGCTCTATAGAGCATCGGCTTTGGCTTTTTCAATCCTTATAAGGTCCGAATTACGTGATTTACATGCAAAAAAAGGTGCTACGCTATCTAAAGCAAATAAGATCTCCGTGTTTATCCTTCGGTCTCTTGGCCTTTGTTGTCACCGTTTATCTATATTTCACATGTATGTAGTTAACCTCCTGATTGTAGGTTATTTAAGAGTCAAGGTTGTTAACCTTGGAAAGCGTGACCAATGTCGCCGTAATTCATTAGATTCGCGACTACTGGCACGGATGAAATTGCTGACTGAACTTTACTGGTCAGTTGATTCATGGCCTTAAGGATTCAGAAACAGACGACTAAAAACGGTTTTTTCTGTATAAAGAACACAATCCAAGATACACTAATACAAACAATAATAACAATAATATTTGTGGACATTGCGCATAGCGTCATCTCGTCTCAAACTAAGCAAAGCTTGTACTACGGGTACCAGATAACTGATGCAATACTTATATACTTTTTTGTTTGTACTTACATATATACTATACATAGAATACAATATAACACCCAGACACAGAACAAACAACGATGTTCATCACTCTGAGCTGTCTTAACTTCGGTATGTTGACAATAGAGATCTACGTGAACCAACTACTTTTTATTTTTCGTTCGCCTCGTTACGCATTCACCAGTTTACTCACCAAGTCAAGCGTGCGTAGTTTTACTACAAAAATTGTTCTGTTTGGGTATTGTGGGACCATGGTCCTCCTAGTTGCTGGGTCCCTAGACACAACAAAACTAGGATTAGTTATGGAGCCACATACATAGATCCTCCAGGATCTATGTATGTGGTGGTTGGGCGTATTTTTTTAATTTATTTTTTTATTATTATTATGTAATTAAAATGAAATTATTAATTGATAGAACGATTGTCACGCTATAAGGACTGTGCCACAACACTTGCAATATAGGTTTAAAGAAATTTATTCTCAAATAAGACAAAAAAGTCACTTCCATGAGAATATAGACTTAAAGAATTCTATACAAGTACATTCGTCGTCACTTTAAATAATGTAGGTATAGTAACATAAATATAAATACGTGCTTAAGTAACATTACATTTCAACACGACATAATTTAAAATGTATATTTCATATACATGTACCTAGGTATGTCAAAGTCCTAAAGAGCCCGTCTTGTATATTTCATATACATGTACCTAGGTATGTCAAAGTCCTAAAGAGCCCGACTTGTATATTTCATATACATGTACCTAGGTATGTCAAAGTCCTAAAGAGCCCGACTTGTATATTTCATATACATGTACCTAGGTATGTCAAAGTCCTAAAGAGCCCGACTTGTATATTTCATATACATGTACCTAGGTATGTCAAAGTCCTAAAGAGCCCGACTTGTATATTTCATATACATGTACCTAGGTTTGTCAAAGTCCTAAAGAGCCCGACTTGTATATTTCATATACATGTACCTAGGTATGTCAAAGTCCTAAAGAGCCCGACTTGTATATTTCATATACATGTACCTAGGTATGTCAAAGTCCTAAAGAGCCCGACTTGCTGTATGGTGGTTGACCTTTAAATCCGCCGTGAAACAAGGTAACATTAAAGGCAAATAACATGCATACAAATTATTTTCCTCTTTATAGAATTAAGTTATATACCTATACATACATTATTCTTCCGTTTTACCTATTAATTTCATGGTGGTGCGCAATTCATCTCCATTCATAGTGCACCTAATATGTACGTATTATATATTGCTTTTTACTAGATAGTCTAATTTTGAAACCCAGTAGGTCGACAGTTCGATATAAATCTGTTTCTGTCGTTCTATATTAAGTACCTAATTATGAATAGGTGTTTTTTTTGTTTATTAAAGTGGGGATTAGGTATATAGCTAGCAGTCGATGAGTTCCTTTGCGATTATTTTGGATTTATGAATTAATCGCTTCCAAACACTTTTTATTCAAGTCGGTAACGCGACAATTTTAATATATTCGTTTACCTTCTCCATATTCAATTGTTCATTCATTACAATATTATTATTGTTTATTTACGGAGATGATGATATAAAATTTGTATATTTCACAATGTTTAGAAAACATTATAACGTGTCATATGTATTATAATACTCATACATATTTTATGCTTATCCAAAGTCTGGGTAGTACAGTCAAAGACAAAAAATACTGTTAAAAATACTTAATTATTATTAAGTAAGTATTTATTAAAACTATTCTTAATGTTCAATTAGGTGAAAAAAAGTCTTTAAAAGAAACCAGCCTTTATGTAATCGATATTTAAAATATTCTAATTAAGAATGATATGTATGATCATCGCTCTCTCTCCCGCTCGCGACACGCGCCTCGGTGCGCGGCTCTCGCCGCTCGCCGCAAGTCGGTCGGTCAAAGAACGAACGAACTAAAATCAGACGCAACCGATACCTAGTTCGCGTAGTTCGCACAAAGGAGCGCTCTTTTGAACTAGGTCGTTCGCGAACTACACAAGGCTACTTTGCAATCGAAATGAGAACCACGATTTTTGGAGTTTTGGCGGGAAAGCGAAAACGATTGCGATACCTACTCCCTAAACTCCAAGCAGTTTGTATATGACAATGACAATTTCTTTGACCCAGTTGAACTCCATTTAGACCGGTGAGGTGGGGTGAGGGGTAAGGGAGGTGATCACGAAACTTTGATAGCAATACAACAGGAGAAATTTCCATACTAACTATGCACATAAGCTGCGCATTCAAACTGTCAAATCCATACAAATTTGTTTTTCTATCGGTTGTAATCGAGTTACGTGATCGCCCAGCTGTTGAACTGTCTCCTGTTACTGACTGTACCTTTGGTGTTACTCAGAATTGAGCATTGTTTTGATTTTCAGTTATTTATGAGCATTTTATTATAAGCAGAAGTGATTCACGTATGCAAAGACAATGTCATAGCCATAAGGCACCATGACATGTGACCCATGTGGGTCCAGTCTATAGCTACTTGGACAAGACGCACTTATTGAAATTCCAAACTAATATTAAATGTTCTAGAACTCGTTCTGTAATAGTGTGCTTTAACACGATTAAAATGTTAATTCATAATAAAGTTGATAATAGGTAGTTACCTACTAAATTATTTCAGTATAGAACATGTACTTACCTACTAACATGATAGTGTACTTACACAAAACGTTGAATTCTAGCAGCCTTATTAATAAACACGAACTAACTTTAGACTAGTTACACCATCTTTTGTCTCTTTCGATCCAGCTAAATATTCCAGTAGCAAAAAAAGGACAAAAGCTGAAGTAACTAGTCCGAGACTAATACCCGTTTATTAATAAGGCTGTAGATGTCTCGCTATTGTAATGCACTGGCCTGCAATAAAACTGATGAATTCAGTAAGTATAACCGTTTCCGGTCCGTTCCGCTCGTTTATTTTCTACAACACTAATCTAGACTTTATGGTCTTTATGCGATGAGAACTAAATTAGATAAAATTTAAACTTTTAAACAGCATTAAACTAAGTAGGCACGGGATGTTTTAGTATGCAGCTTCCCGGTCATACCTTCAATATGGCACAGTTGAGTCGACACTGCTCTAAGTACTAACGTAGTAGGGGAGAGTGGGGATATTGCGGACACTTAAGGAAACTCTTCAATAAAACATAAAGTATTTAAGCTAATCAGTCTGTTTTTATTAACTTATAAACTTTGGTTCATACCTTACAAAATCAACATATAAAACTATTACTATAAAATAAACAAATATATCTTTTCTCAAAAAAACAAAACCCTTGCTGTCCGAATTTACCCGATGCCTACCGGGTAAATACGGACAGTGGGTAGGGTAATTGCGGTCAGTCTACTTCTCCATACATAAATCACAAATATACCCACAGCTTGTGCTCCCGCTTGTGCAATTGTCGTATGCCCAATTCTGGCATACCATGCACATTATCCAATCTTCAGTAGGGGGCGAATGATATTTTTCATTGCAAAATATACAGAAATATTCATTGCCATCTTCATTATTTTCAAAATTTCTTAGTTTTTTTTACACCTCTCTGCGTCTTATTCTTCTGTTCCGGTTTATTTATGTTTAGGTAGTATCGCTATTACTTTTTTTACTGTAGCTTCTTTTTTCCTCTTGAGATTCATTAAAGATGGGTTTCTTACCGCGTTTGGGATCCCTGATTTCTTCAGTGGGTTTTTTGACTTGATCTAACTATATAGTTTTAGGTACGTTATATTTTTCTGCGGCTTTTCTAAAACTTAACTTATTTTCTTTGATCTCTCTTATAGCTATTTTTAAAGTTTCAAGCTTGTAATTTTTTTTCATCGAGGCATCTAAAACATTACACAACAATGATTAGTCACGTGTCCGTATTCTCCCCAACCCCGTTGGGTAAATACGGACGTCCGTATTTATCCCAAAAAAATGTCCGCAATCACCCCATCAGCTTTTCGATACTTTGTAGCAGAAATATTTTATGTTAGGTATTTACAGTGACAAGTCAATATTTTACATATTTAATGGTAAATAACACCCTAACGTATAACTATCACAGTATTTACCTCAAGCAATTATCTTCACTTATACACGGTACTGAAAGTCATCAAAAATTATAAGGTAATACTTAAAACGAACAAATGTTCTTACCTTGAAACGAGTGCGCGGGCTCCCGTGCTAACAATCTGCCGAAAACTAAAGATGACGGAATGAATCTCGCAAGCCAATTTGCGGGGCGCAGGACGGGCTGTATCAGCCGGTAACCTAGTGTCCGCAATTACCTGCTGTCCGTAATCACCCCACCCTCCCCTACTTGCAAAAAATAAGTAAGATCATGATATTACGCAAATGAGGAAGGAATTACACCACAATTATGAAGTGGTATACGCGCGAATCACAAATAACCGCGTTAATTGATGTATGATTGTAGTTATCAATTAATAATCACATGATAGTTACTCTAGCTCATGTGCAATTAAACTGAAAATACTCTACACATTGAAATTGCTTAAATAATACTAACTATGTACAATTTCAATTTACATGTCTGAGTCAGAGATGTTGGCATAGAAAAGTAGACTGCATCACAAAATATGTGGAGTAGGTCCATGACGACCGTTATCCTCAAATAAATAAAACCGAACCGTAACTCTCGGGTCGACTATGAATACGGCACAAGGAAGCGGCCAGATGCCCCGTTATGTTTCTTAAAACTACATCTTCTGGTAAACAAATGCACCCGACATGTGTCACCGTCGTCCCTATAAAACATCGACACACAGCCAAGGCTCGGATAAAGTGGGATTAGCCGTTGTACTCTCAACAAATCTTCAAACATGGCATCACTACAGTTATTGTCCGTGGTGTTACTGTTCTTTGTGCTCGCTGTTCAGGCGAAGCCGTTAGAAGAAACCAATAAAGAAGTATCTTCAGGTGGCGAAGAAATGATGGAGGTGGCAGAGTCCCAGAACCCGTTTCTACCGAGGTTCGCGATGAAGAAGCTGAAAGAGAGGAGTGAGCAAGCGCGAGCGCAGAGGAGAAATCAAGGGCAAAGGAGGAATCAAGGCCCACGCCCGTACCGGCCGCCCTGCCCTTATTATGTAAGTTTTAATGCAAGATAGAAGAGGCAGGGCTGAAAATATCAGAACAATATATATTTTTTAATTTTATTTACATATCGGGTGGAATATCAATAAAATAATCGCCCCACTATGTAACGAAGGCTAAAACATCGATAACACTTGAGCCCAATCGCCGTTAATTTCTCGAGTGGTCATACAATGTGTTGTATGTGACCCTTAGTAGATCGTAGACCAGTAAAACTAAGATAGAAAATAACACCATAATGTCAACCATTTTGCGTAGCCTACCTACAACGACTACCTTAGTCGTTGGTACGTATGAGCTGCTCTAGCGAGCTATCAATTGTAGATATATTACACATACATTTATTACACGGTCATACGTCGTTTTTGTTTGTTTTATAAGGATTAGATTTTGTTTGGAGACCTTTAGTTGGATCAACATCCAACTAGCTCCATAATTTTTAGAAGTCAAATAGTTTTTACTTCCTAAATTAATGAGTTTCCGCAAGTTATCGAGTTATCTTTATGGTATTTATTTTACCTACATCCGACATCAACGTTTCGTAGATATACTATTATTTCATTACACGCACTATAAACTTATTGTACGAAGTAGTATATCTATATGCTATATGGAGTTTTACATTTACTCCACGGGTTTTGGGGTTTACTACGTAGTACTATTATTTATTCTGTGGTTTTACCTAAAATTAAATCTACTTTCTCAGACCATTTTTATATTTACATGGAAAATTAGTGCCTCTCGCGGCCGCCTTTCTTTGACCCCAATCAAAAGCAATATTTATACGCATATGACCATCAATAGCTCATATTGTTCCTGCCTCTCAAGGAAGTAACACTAGTGTTTCTCTTACAGAAAAAATGAAGAGTCGGGTAACCATATTGTTGGCGTTAGGAGTCATCGGCGTGATCGCGAATCCAGTTTCAAAACAAACAATTACGAGTGATAACAAGAATCCACCACCGTCTGAAAACATTGAGTCACAAACAGAACACGAAGAATCAACGTTAAACAATGGCATCGAACAAAAGGAGCAAACAATCGAGCAGACAGTTAGCAACGATAGGAAATGTGACGACAAAGTGGATATTATAATTGAAGAAACCGTTACGAGTGCCGTCGATGGCGCATCTATGGTCGATGATATCCCGATCGAAGACGACCTAATTATTACCGATGATGTTCCGAGTTCGATCGATAATGCACAAATTCCTATTGATGAACCTCCAAGCCTGATCGATGCAATCCAGCTTCCGCAATTACAAAATGACGAGTTTGGGGACGATTTTGTGGGAAGCGATGTTTCGATGGAAGACGGCCCAGTAAAAACAATTCAAGATGAAATAATGCAGACCGCAGCTGGTTTCGTGCCCACTCCGCTAGTGTTCAGAAGGAAACAAAAGCCACGTCGCCGTTTCGCCAACCGCAGACATTTCAGACCAAACCCGTTCAGAAGGAAGTTCAATTTCTTCTACCCATACTACGGATTCTATCATCCTAGCTCTCTAAGATTCTACTAATTTATTTTTATGTTCACTTGCCAAATTAGTGTTTAAGAATATTTATTTAACATAGAATGTTAATAACATTAAATAAAATAAAGATATTTGATTCTTCCAATACATTTATTTCTAAAATTATTTATTACATAAATGCCATATCGATTAAAAATATTAATATCATCGCTATTATATTAACACATTTATTTACACAATTGTAAATTATTAATTCGAATTCATACATATCCATAGATTCAGTAATCATTAAAACAACATTGTATACTCAAGTATTAAACACAGCAGTCGAGTATCGATTCTATTTTAGCACTACATGGACCATGTTAAGATTCACTGTCTTTTGTATACTACATGACAAAATAGCCCCATTACCTTATTTATACAATACACATACAATTACAATTTCCTCCACACTACTTCAGGAACGCTTAACTAAAACTGAGAGTACAGATCGCGATCGTCTGCTTTAAAATAAATAAGGTTAAAACGAGTCAGGTGGCAGACTCTCGGGAAATCGCACGCGTAATGTCACACGTCGAATAACGCTCACACAAAGTAGGTGTGCAGTTGAGATTAGTGGTGATATCGCGACGCACACTAGTTCAAGAGGGTGGGTGGGTGCCCATACGAGGTACTCGTTAAGATTCGTCGTTGCAGACTGACCGAAACAACGGTTCGAAAGTGTATGGTAATATTGTTAACGATTTACCTGATCACATCGGAGACCCTGTGCAATCTCGAATATCGTAAAGATGTCTGTGATGGCCGTCTTTGTCTTCCGTTTCAAATAAGTAAATGATAAATCGCAAGACCAATGGCTTCGCGTGTGAGCGGCAAACTTTAAGCGATCGATCGTCACAATATTTTCAGATTAATCGTCACGACGGATCGGGATATGGGGGGCTTTAAGATCGTTAACTAGCTCGCAGAGGACATCCGAGATCGCAAAAAACCACATGAAATCTAGAATAAAGTAACGATAAATGTTTTGATGGGATTTTGTAGCGATCTCTGATGTCGTCTGTGATCGTTAAGTAGAGATCGTAAATCGTTAGAGATCGTATAATACAGTATCGAACTGTCGTTTCGAACAGTCTGAAACGACGTCGTACCGTGTATGGGGGCCCGTTAAGGTGGGTAGCTCACTGCTCCCGGATGCTGGCGAGCCGCACGGAGCGGCGAGGCGCGCCTCACGTCCCGGGCCCCACGAGCGCCTCATCCATGAGCTCGTCGTCCGTGATGCATGGCGAGTTGGAGTGCGGGGACGGCGCCACCAGCGGCGACGGCGCCGGGCTCTGGTACACCGGCCGCACCGCCACCAGCCCGGACACCTTACTGCCCGACGAGGAAGAGAAGTCCAGCAACATTTCTGCCGCTTCCTGCGGCGTGGTCGCTCCGGACCGAGCCACCGCCCCACTCGCCGGCGGCTTCATGCACGACTCCGCTCCCGCCCGCTCCTCCGAACCCTTCGGCGCCGCGAAACTCTTCGCTTCCGTTTTGAAATCAAGCGGCAGCAGCGGAAACGATCCCGAGTAGTCTTTGGCTTCATCCTTCCGCTGCGGACTATCCTTGGATATGCTCTCCGCCATCGCTTTGGTAAATTCTAGCGGGCGGTCGGTCTCCTTACCCGGCAGTTTGGGACTTATAGCGCCCATGACGGCGGCGTTAAGCAGCGGCTTCGGGACGTTCAGAGGGTATGGAGCCTTCTGCCCGGGGTCCCGGGAGTTTTCAAAGTGGGGAAAAGGGTACTTGCTCTGCTCAAGCGTTCGCGAGAAGTCGTTCACCATCGATCGCCCGTCGTACTGCGCCGACGGACTGTTCTTATCGGGAGTGTTCTGATTTTTCAGCTTCGGAATTTGAAACTTACTAGTGTCCAGAGGCTTGATCAGTCCCTCCACCAGGAAGTTGGCATCTTTAGACGCGGACTTAAACCTGTCTCCGTCGACGTCATCCCGCGAGCTGGGGCTGGAGTGCCGCTCGGATTTCGAGGCGAATATCGACTTGTCCGTGTTTCCCGCGAGCTTTGTTCTGGCCTTTTCTCGCTCCCGGTCTCGGTCTCGCATTATTTTAGCTAGATCCGCGCCACTGCTCTTGGGCGATCCTGAGCTGGATTTAGAGGCGGACTTGGAGAGATTGATCCCGGCAGCACCGCTGCTGCTCGACTTGTAAGGCACTTTGGTCGGGGTGGGCGCTGCCGCAGTGAGGTCGTTAGGACTTGCGTTAGCCTTAGGCGGGGTGGAGCCCGGCGTCGCGGACTTGGATGATTGCATCGCCTGCGTCTTCTTGGAAGCGGGACCGCTGATCACGCCCGGCTTGAGCCCTGTGTGCGTCTTCGGCGAGCCCTGGCTCGGTGGCGTCAGCTGCGGGGAGGACTGTTTGCTCGAGCTGGAGCTGTAGCTCAACTTGGAGCTTCCGCCAGAAGATTCCTTGGTCCGCGTCTTATTGATGGTGATCTTCATCCCGTCAGAGCTCGGCTTCACCATGTACTCCTGGGTTTTGTTGTCGATCTTTGCTGTGGCGCCGCCTTTGGGATCCGCGAACTTGGCGCCGGAGGATTTGGAGCTGAGGTCGACTTCGCCGCAGTGCTGCGCGGACTTAAGCTTGTCTATGACGGCGCTGAGCGAGCCTTTCCGGTTCCGTGCCTGGCTCGGCGCGCTCTTGTTCACTTCCACGTTGGGTGGAGAAATCAGAGGTTCCGCGAGTGGGCTATCGCACGACACCGGGCTGATCTCCAGTTGTTTAAGCTTCACCGGGTTTTTCAGCTTCGGGCTACTGCGGCCGGAGCTCGAGAAGGAAAGGCTCGAGTGTTTCTTCTCCTTATCCCTCGAAGACGTCGCGGAGCTAGAGCTGTAGCTGTCCTTCGATATCTTCTTGGAGAGGTCGTAGCCGGTGGTGCCAGACTTACCTGAGGGCGAACCGGTCGCAGCCGACTTTAGAGCGGACATACTCGGCTTGCCAGAACCGGACGAGCTGTGTTTGGGGGAGGATACGCTGTGGTTTTTTGGGCTCGAGTACCCGGCGAGGTGCTTGGGGCTGTTGGGCACAGGCGAGTGCCGCGGGCTGCTGTGGTGGCTGGAAGTGCCGGTCGGCTTCGGCAGCTTCACCGAGCTCGGGCTGGGGGACTTCGTGATCGACACCGACCGTCCGTGGGTGGGACTCGGGCTAAATTTTCTCAAAAGCGCGTTCGGCGAAGTCGGCCTCAACGGCGAACCGTCGGTCGGCTTGATGCTAACGGAAACCGGCTTCGTTAGGGGATCTTGTTTTGGGGGCACCTTCTCCGGCGGTCCCATGGAGTCATCTCTCCGTCGCTTCTTCTTCTTCTCCTTGCTGCGTTCTTCGCCGGACTTGCTCGATTTCTTCTCGGATCGAATCCGTTCGTCCATGGTGAGTTTCTGCGAGGATGATATCGGAGTGATGGTGATGGAGCTAGGAAGGGCGGCGGGCGCCGCTGCTGTAATAGGAATGATTTCTATCCCGGGACGCCGGTCTAACGCCAGCATCGATGTGATCCCGGTCTGCATTCCGCCGGTCGCGGTGGTCCCTATGGGCGTGATGCTGACGGAGGAAGGCATGTAAGATTTACCTTCGGTCAAGTCGAGCAGGAGCGACGAGGCACTCCTGCCTGTTCTCATTTCAGCTTCTTTGCTTTTGAGCTTTTGCCTTTTGTGCTCAGACTTCTGAAAAGACGACCTGTAACAGGAAATTATTTTATTGAACTGCTGTTCTCGATGATCGGTGTAAATTAATTGGGTTTGCTATGGTTTTGGTACTCATATCCAATCCATATGAATTGACGGCCTCAATAGTAGAGTGGGAAGAGAATGGAGAATATTTATAGACTAGTAATGTACAGTGTACTATCTTCAAACCATATTAAAATTCAGGTTAGGTAATATTTGTTCAGTCAGTGTGATGTATTTTATAAAAGAAATGTTTGAATTTATGTTTAACTACAACATCTAAATACGCTTAAAACAAAAAGAAAACTAACTCTAACTCTGGTTCAGTGACTCAGCGCTATTTCTTCTTTTTCTTCATTTGTCTCGCCAACTACATTAAAATAAAATTATTTTTACAAATTTTTTTGTTACGTATGATTGTATTTAGAACAACACTGATATCCGTTAATACGGATTTTCCTAAAGATACAGATTTTTAAGCTTGATTAATTCAGTAATATCTTATTCGAAATAATTAAATATATCCAAAGTAACAAAATTATACAAAATTATACCAACCACTCTATCCGAATTACTTCGAGTTTGAAATATTCGCTAAGATGCTCAAACAGTTTTAGCTCAAATAGTCTGAACAAAAAAATTATAGGAAAATCTCTCGCCCTCCCTTTCTCTCTTTATCTCTCCTCCCTCTCGCCCGCCCTCTCTCTCCTTGTATTTGTTAATGCTAATTTTATTTGTTAGCAACTAAAATAAAACTTACCTGATATTATCGTCCCCATCGGCATCGTTAGAATTGTCCAAATCCGAGGGCATTCTACTCTCATGTCCGGTGATAACATCCGTCGCATCCATTCCGGACAGTTCCAAGTCTGAGGCAAACTCATTCTGGGAGACCGACGACTCCCTCCCATCATCGTTAGTCGAGTTACTGTTATTAGTGTTATCATCGTCATTAACGTATGTGTCAGAGTTGTCACTATCGCTGTCGGAGTCCATTAACTCCGACATGCCAGGTTTGCCTTTCTTCTGGCTTGTTGACCACACATCTGAGTCAGATTTTCGCTTTTTCGGTTTCCTGTCATCCATTATAGGTTTCGATTCGTGGATGCCGGTCTCTTGCGATAGCATGAGGAGCTGGTGTTGCTGATCGGAGAGATAGTTGCCTGTGGGAAAGATAATAGCAAAATTAAACCATGGTGTAGAACTTTTGAATTTTATTTATAATTAATAGGCAGAGCCGATGTGTCGGTGATCGGAACTATTATTATTGTTAAGGTTCGTGTTTGTTTTAGTTTGCTATAAATTTAACTAGATGGCGCCCACCATTTCGACGATATTATTATGGATATTTATGTACCTTTTAGCAAATTGAAATAAATTAAGTCTAGAATGCTGCAGTAGCATGCGGAGTTTTATTACTCCACGACTTCACCCTCACAAGGACGTGTGTTATATATATTTATACACATTGAATACATTTGTTTAGGCAAATAACCCAAGAAACGGTTGAATGGTCTAATGGAGGATAAAGTTATGCACAATTTTTTCCACTGGAACAGCTTTGCTATAGATCTAAGAACGTTCTCAGTCAGGACTGTGATAAAACGATTTTACATAATTTAGGTAAGGTTTTAGAAATACCAGTAATCAATTCACAAAACTTTTTAAGAGTGAGATCGGTTACCTCCTTCACGTAACACGTAAGAGAAAACTAAAAATAGTTCAGCAGAAGCTACAACTATATACACGGTGGAATTAAATTCGTTATTTTCCTTTAATGTTTTATTAGTGTATAGTTCTGTAGTATTTGTGGAAAGGCTTTTCTATAGCATTTGAATTCACAGTAATTTGATAATACCTAGATTTAAGTTTTATTACATAAGTACTTTTGGTATTTAGTTATATAGGAGAATTCTATAGCATGGACTGAATACATTAATTTAAAGAAAAGAACGAATTGAATTCCACCGTGTATAGGACCGGAATATACTAATACTAATTGCGCCCTGCGGTTTCACCCGCGGATTAAAAGTATTTTAATTATTTGCTCATCCCACGAGAAAATTTCACTTTTACGGGATAAATTGTAGCCTATATGTTAATCCAGTGTATAAGCTATCTTGGTACCAAATTTCATCTAAATCCATTCAGCCGTTTGAGCGTGAACGAGTAACAAATATACACACATATACACAAACACACATACAAACTTTCGCTTTTATAATATTAGTGTGATTCTGTGGTAGTAGCCAAAAATTGGCTACCCACTACTGTATAGTAGGGTCACTGACCTCCCTGATGCGGGTGGTTGACCCCGGCGGGGTAAAGGCGCGCGCCGGGCTCGCGCTTGATGTGGTCGCCCCCGGGGTCAATGCCCCCGAGGCCGCAGTTAAAATTTGCGTCCAGCGCAGAGTAACCTCCATTCATTTGTTTCGCGGCCGCCTCTCGGTCCCAGATCTTCACTAACGACCTGGTAAAAAAAATTCAAGTTTGAACTATTCAGTGGCAGATGAAGTCTGGAAAGAAGTATGGAATTGACAATATTTTTTTACCCCAAGTTTTATTGGTTTTAATAATAATTCATAATTCATTTATTCAATAACAATTTTTACATTGTGTTTGAAATGCCTAAAACCCTATAATTAAATATAAATATACACTATTACTCTTATTCCTTAATTCCGTCAGTAAGTCCGTAATACAAACACAATATGTGTCTACTTATAAGAGAAAACATCAATCAAACATTACCGTTCTTGTCAATAAAATCCTGTACGCAGTAAAAACACTCTTCCAGCAAAAGTCTTCGTAATCGTTGATAGCAAGATTTTTTTGGAATGGTAGGATTTTTTGATGCTAAATGAAGATTTCGACTCAAAGTTAGAAGGAAATAAATCAACGCCTTTGTTTCCATTTCGTTTCGAAGTCTTTTTTATGACAACTTTTATACAAATTAGGCTTTACATATTGATAATCATAATATATAATGTACATTCTCATAATTTATTATTTTGTTTCTTAATAATAACTTGTAAAATACTGAATATAAAAAACTTACATTTTTTATACGAGCTCATGATAAGGATGCAAGGAAAATTGAATGAATGAATATACTATTCTAAATTCAACATGGATTTTGAATATTGGTACCTTGCAAAAAATTAAATGTTGTTCACTTGTGATAATGCAGTGCCAATTCTTACCTTAACATGATGGGAATAGAGTGACTTTTCTGTAGCACCCGGCTGATGTAGTCATCGATGTGTTCCCTCGCTGGAGTGTTGAGCGTGTAGACGGAGGCGCGAGGCGTGGACGGGTCGGCCAGCTCGAGCTCCACCGTCGCCATGCTCTCGTCCAGCGGATGCTCGAGAGATATTGAAATGTGTTGCCACGAGAGGGCGCTTACTTCGAACATTAGCACGTTTTCTAGTTCCATCACTGCCGAGAGAAATAGTGTATAGACACACATTATAGGTGGAATAGAGAAGTATAAATAGTTTTATCGGACTAGCTTCTTTGTCTCTTTTATATAACGCACATAGAACCCAGAACTAGGGGTGTGCGATTATCGTTCGAATCGAATCGAATGATTCGAATTTTCGAATTCATCAACGACTTTGATATTACAGGTCATACAAGTCTCATTTGCCCAGTAATTTCACTAGCTTCAGTGCCCTTAAAACTGGAACACAATAGAATAGAAAAGAATAAATACTTATTCATGACAAAACGTTGTCACGAATCACAGTAGTGCATGCGCATTACTGCTTGGCGGCAGAATAACTAACAAAGCAGTGGTACCTAGACGAACTTTGCAGAAAAGTCCTACCTATTATTTTAATGTACACCTGCAAAATATAGTCCCTTTCATAGACATAGCTTGCTTCTCTCTCTCTCACATACACACACACACATACAGGCTGCAGTCGACCAATAATACCTTGTTTAGTCTGTGTCCGTACACAGCTGGCGAGCAGCGTGTTGAACAGCGCCTGCTGCCTCAAGCAAGCGAGTAGAGGCGGCACGTGCGAGGGATGTGTGAATGGCACTGACGTCACAGTGCAAGCTTCAAGACCACGTGTCTCGCAGAGGAAGTAACACTGGCTCTGGTCTGGCAAGTTCTAAAACAATATATATATATGTATAGGGCGACTGAAGTTGGTTTTACCACTTTTTGAAGTAAAACTTCTTTACCCACGCTTGTCTTGGGGAGTAAGCTGGTGAATGCGAGGCCAACGGAAGTTGAAGTTGGTTCACGTTGATCTCCATTGTCAACATAACAATGTTAAAATATTGTATTATTATGTTGGCATGTCCGGTAAAATGACAATTTACAATTGTCAATATGGCGACGTTAACATTAAACAAAGCAAAAGCAAAGTTATACGGGCCGATAGATGGGGCTAAAGAAGTTTTACTTCAGTCGTGTGGTGACTCGTTTTTTTAAGGATATTATTTACTATTGCTATGAAATTATCTATCAACTACTCGCTGAAGAGTGACACACGTGAAAACGAGACAAAAATACAAAAGTTGCGCCCTAAGGTTTCACTCGTGGATAAAAGGTGTAATACATTTAGTAGTTTTTGCGTAAGAGTAACATCCATACATTAAAACTTTCGCGTTAATAATATTAGTAAGGAGTACGGAGGTAAGGGTTAGCGGTTGCTTCGCTCACGAGGTCTAGTTCATTACGTCTAAATGTATCTAAATATCCTTGCCCAGGGTTCAAACTATCTCCAAATAAAAAATCAATATCGTTTCAGATGTTCATTCGTGTAAAGGCAACCAACAGACAAAGAGTTACTTTCCCATAACCATTTTGTTACAATTAAATTCTTGACCAAAAATTAAATCATTCATTTTTATCATAGAGTATTTGACCACTTTAATTCGTCCAATGAAGATGCAACATTCACAGCTTCACTTAGACACAGGGTTGTAACGAGAGTCGAATTTGAGGTGGGGCGGAAGTATAAAATTTATCATAATTGATCTGCCCTCAAAGAACGGACTCCTAAATCAATCACCATGTATATCGCGTGGTACATTCAATAGCTATTTGTAGACAAATAGTTTCTGTGACCGAAAATGAGCTGGATCTATGATTTTTTCATATCGAACTATGAACAAACAATTTAATTATAGAAAATATTTTAGTTTTTGGTATTTTTAAGCATTGTGATTTCAATGTAGGGCATTGCCCCACAACGCCCCCTAGCTACGGCCGCGCATAGACAGTTCGTATATTTCAAGTTTATATATTTTATTAAATCAAGTCATCTAACGAGAAGATCCATACCACAAACAGTCCCTTGCTGAGATTCAACTCGATAGTTTTCCCTGGTGTGAGCTTGTTGTACGCCTGTTGCGCGACTAGACCAAGTAGCGGCTTAGCGTTCGCCCATTCACCTGCCACTTCCACCTGGAACAGATAAAAAAAATTCTACACAATCACACCACGTGACACCACGCCATCTAGCAAATCAAACTAAGCAAATCTAGTACTATGGCAACCAGATAACTAATAGAATTCTTATGTGCTTTCCCCTTTATCAGAATAGTGCCGCCATACTTTAAGTTTACTTTAGTTTTAGAGAATGCGACACAGAATCAACACCAATGTGCGAGCTGAACTACACTTTATTGCCTTGCAGCGAGAGTCGCTATTTATTTAAGTGACTCCGCGGAGTGACTCTCCTGGCCTGTACTATTAAGTATTCTGTGCTGTTATGTGAGTATAGAGTTCAGTCTCGCTTCCGTCACAACTTGCGACAAGAAAGTAATGTACGCTTACCCGCTTATACGGTTTCTTTTGCAACTCGCAAGGTCAAAAACTTTTACCCCTTCATTTGTAATTCTGAAACCGTTTATGTTGCAACTTTTTTATTATTCTAGCAAATGATTAGGGTTTCAGAGAGAAACAGACCGCCATAACGAACAAAACTAGGTTACGAGGCTGAAATAATAAACACCGATGTCAAATGTTAAGATAACATAGTTATGTGCAAGAGTTGTAATGAAGCCTTGAATCTTTAGGCACACCACTTCATATACATCACCAGGGACATTTTTATTACTCCACAAAATCTACTGAGTGACTCATATATCAACGCACAGCCTAAACCGCTGGTCCTACAGGTTTTGGCTGACTGACACATATATCAACGCACAGCCTAAACCGCTGGTCCTACAGGTTTTGGCTGACTGACACATATATCAACGCCCAGCCTAAACCGCTGGTCCTACAAGTTTGAAATTTGGAGAGTGTGTTCTTTGTAAAGTGTAGGTATCCACTAAGAAAGGGTTTTGCGAAATTCCACCCCTAAGAGGTCACCCTCTTATGGGTGGTTGAATTATCTATAAAAAAAACTTATCTTCATTTTCTATAGGTCACGCGGAAGAAACCATGGGCAGAAGATAGTTACGTTTAAAACACGCAAATAATGTACCTGCTTGATATTGTGTTCATGATTCACGACGAAGATATATAAATGAATGAACGCCATTGTCAATATCTGTTTCATCACATACCTACTATGTATTTTAATAGTGTGCCTCTAGCCAATCGTATTTTATTTTTCCTTGAAGAGTCTTGAAGTTAAAACCCTCACCTCGGTAGTCGCGTGTATCAGCTTGGCAAGTCCAGAGCAGAGTGGCGTCGGCTGCGATAGCTTGAGAGTGAAGCAAGCCGGGAGCATTGCACTGTTCTGCGGCACTAGCTGGGCGTACACTGGGTTTCTGAAATCAAATAATTTCTTTGATAAAGGGGTTGAGCTGACTTCAATCCCAGTGAGAACATCGACAATGTAGTCAAAATCTAAATACGCATTATTAATGATAACTCAAAAACTACTAGTCAGATCTTGATCAAATTTAAGCGGGACTACGTGAGAAGCATCAGCTTTCAAATAAAAAAAATAATCATCAAAATCAGTTCACCTAGTCGAAAGATCTGAGGTAACAAACATACAAATAAAATAAAAATAGTCAAATTGAGAACCTCCTTTTTTGCAGTCAGTTAAAAATAGAATGATTTTCTGTCAGACACATTCACATAATGTATTGTGGAATGTCACGCCAGATTATGCCTAGATTGAAAACTGGCTCCGAAGGTTCTCTGGATCCAGTTTTATAACATACCCTTTTGCCGACTGCTGCCTTGATATAATAGGAGCCAACTGCAGCTTATTTGCAGTAGAACCTTCTAGTAACACTGTTGCTGAATGTCCAATTAATGTGTGTGATGGTGCGACCAGCGAAGCAAGACCGCTCGAAGCCTGAGGCTTGCCCAGAGTAAGCAGCTCAATCGAAAGTGGAATTAGACCCTTGTCTTTGTCTAGAAGTTCATAGGGTGATACGAAGTAAGTTAGTCTCATGGCGTGACCTGCAAAGGAATGAATTACTCTGATGAGCCCAAGATTCTTCTTATGACCTCTCTTTAATTTTTTTGACTTTAAAACTATAAAATTTACCTCCTCTTCTCCTTTGTAGAAATCCAATAGGACTTTTATGAACTTGTGCCCATGGGTCTTTTATAAAGCTTTGTAGCTGTCTCATTGTCCATAAATCTTCCTCTAAGCTCTGAAGGGCACTGAAAGCTTTGCATTTTACCTTAAAACAAAAACTTATTAACAGAATCTGGCTGGAAAAGAATATGATTTACCTAATTCAAAATTCCAGGGACAACTTCTTTGTATTGAACTTCTCTCATTCTTGTTTATTGAAGCAATAAAGAAAGAAATGTGAACATTAAAAAACGATTCTTGTGTTAACCTTTTTTTCAGCATTAAGTTGGTAGACAGCAGTAAGCCCTTCCAACTGCGCAGTGAAGTCGGCAAAGTCTCCCTGGGATATACACTGTACAAGTTCTTCACAACTTTGTTGCTCTATCTATAACAAAACACTCAATTGTTGAAAAAAAAAACATGACTAATATGAGGTCTGGTCCACTTTTGCTAATTACAATCAAAAACTTATTGGTTAATATATGTACTTTTAGAAATCAGTGGTTCAAAGTCAAAACTGAGGAAATATAAAATTTTCATGTAATTTTCAATAACTCTAAAGTAATAAAAATCACTGATATGTGTTGCTTAAAATTAAAAAATTGCCTAAGACCTGTTTAAGCATACCCTGAAAGAATAGTCTACAAACCAATAACTTGTTGATTGGTTCTTAGACCATATCCTTTTAGGGTGTTTACTCATAAATTCATAAAATTTAACAAATATAAAGTATCAGTCACTAAGATAAAATACAAAAGCCAAATACCTTTCCTTCATGATGAATTTTAACATCTTTAATACCACCAGATGCTTCAACAAGTATTTCCAAATAAAACATATCTGATGATATGAACAGATTTACACCAGATGTACCCACAACAAATTTTAATCTGCAAAAAGCAATTAATGTAAGTTAATGTAATTATGATATTGATATCCCATTATTTTTAGTTAGATGCTAAGAAAAATTAAAGTTTTATATTCATACCCAAGTTGTCGGGAGAGGCATTCAAGCCTCTCTATAAGACTTTGCAGAGAACTGACTTTAATGCAGTGCTGAAGACTGTCCAAGCACTTCTGCAGGATCATGCGGTCTTGGCTATCTATGGCCCAGCGTTTATCCTGACAACAAAACCTTATATTTGAATAACATGAACATATATCATGTAGAAAATAATCAAGTACATTAGTAGTGTTTGCTCGGAAATAACGTGTACTTACCAACATAGTCATACGCACGCCTTTAGAAGTTTCGGCAAGATTTTTGAACTGAGATGTTTTGGACCTCAATTTCTCCATAAGGATCTCCTTTTGGAGCTCCTTCGATTTGTCTAGCAAACCTGTTGGGGTCCCCATGACTAGAGAGTTGCTTTCCGTCATCGTTCTTGGCAATTATTGAAAAAACTTGCAAATAAAAACACAAAATATGATAACACAGCACGCAATCACTAAAGTTTACAGAACATCAGCGACAGCTGACTGCGAGGTGAAAGATAATTTTATGACTAGATTTAATCTCTTTTGCAACACATTTTATTGTGGCACTTCACATCAATCTTCAGTGATACAAATTATTTTCTTCTTACATTATTCCCATTTCATTTCATTTACGAAGTTGTAAAATTAAATTTTCTTGTTCCTAGAAATAAGCAAATCAGTGAGGATGGCAGAGCAGAACTGCCACTGTCAAGTGTCATCTCAATCTGTCACGTTATGTCATCCATCAGTCCATCACGTGCATAGACTAAGTAAGCTGTAGGAGTTTTGGCGGGAAAGCGAAAAAGATTGCGTCACCGCATTGTATTATTTTGCAAAACTTGTGTTATTTTCAGTGTTAGTGCATAAAATTGGTGGCATTTTATTCGTTAAGTGCTGGATTACAGGCGTGAGTGTAGGAAAATGGCATAATGATGGTGAAACGTTTCTTTTCGTATTGTTTCCAAAACTCCATAGAAGCTTCAAGTGAAGTTGCCACCACTTTACTAGGAGTATGACTTTGATTAGACTGACTTGACTTGATGACTTCGACTGTGACTTGACACATATTTGCGTGAAATATCGATAACTTGATAAATTATCAATTACTTGACACTGGCTAAATACACAAAAGTGTGGAGCCAAAACATAATAAAAAAAAAGTAAGCTGTAAAGAATATACCGGTCGTTGAATCCGAATATGGCGGTTGTGAATTTTGAACATTTTTCCATTACCCGTGTATTTTTTAATTTTATGTTTAATAAGGGTGGATTATTGTCCCTTAAGTGTTCATGAACGTCCACGAGTGTTGGCAAATGGTTCCAAGTTTTAAAACCATGCCTTTTCAATTTTCATTTTCTCCTTAAGATTTCCTAGAGCCTTGAGTAAAATATCCACCATTTTACTGTGGCATTCTAACTGACAAAATAAGACTTTGACATGACATAACCGTACAAAATTCCTCACTTGACATTGGCAGAATTATCGCTAAAAAGCGATAGCAGGCCATTAAACGAAGAGAAGAAGAAGAATACACCGAGTTTTGGCGGGAAAACGAAAAAGATCGCGTCACCGCATTGTATTATTTTCCAAAACTTGTGTTATTTTCAGTGTTAGTGCATAAAATTGGTGGCATTTTATTCGTAAAGTACTGGATTACAGGCATGAGTGTGGGAAAGTGGTATAATGTTGGTGAAACATTTCTTTTCTTGTTGTTTCCAAAACTCTGTAAAAGCTCTTGGTAAAGTTGCCACCACTTTACTAGGAGTATGACTTCACTAGACTAGACTATGACTTGACTTGACACATACAACATACATATATATAATATTAATTAACTTGAAAAATTAATTATCAAAACCAAAACGCACCACACTGACTAATTTTTTATCTTCTTTCCTTCATAGAGGAATGGATGGCGCCGCACAAAAATAATTATACATTTTAAACCAAATTTTTTTTTGTTTGCCTACTACTTTATAAAAACGTTTCTTGAGTTAGCTGGGGCAGCCCTTGTTTTCATTTGGCGTCAAATATTGAGCTTGTATGATCAATTAATGATTATACTGCATTAATGTACCTATTACTAGAGGGCCGGGCGCCTCGCGGTTTTCACCGCGACATATCCGTTTTCCTGTGGAATTTTCTAGGATAAAAAGGGTTTTTTTTTGGAAATTTTGGCATGTAGGTAAGCCACACAAACAAATAGACAACATATTCACTCTCACGTTAACCTAAGTATTTATACATCATGTATATTGCCTATTTTTTTTGTAATTTATTGAGCTTTTAAATCTTTATTAGACGAAGCGTTCGGCGCGGCGGAATCGTTTCAACTTGAATTTACTTATTTTGTTTTCATTATTTTATCGTTGTAGGTAGCTATAACTACACTGATAATGTAGATAAGTAGGTTCTTGAGGGTGACGCTGTAAAGGTCGGTAGAGAACAACAGCATTAGCTTGTTAGTAAAAAAAAAATTGGCAAGTAGGTATAATAAATAGGTTACGTAAGTTTTTTAGTAAGTAAGTATAGTAAGCACCTAAGTATTATGTCCCTCAGCTTTGAATTTGTACATGTTTATTCTTAGCAATATTTTCTCAAGTAAGCAAGTATGCTAAACTAGAAATACCACGTTGAATGGAAATTATAATTTTTTGTGCAAAATAAAAGCTAGTATTCTGGTCATCTGATTCCTACATCAAATGTTTGGCCAAGTCCCTGATGTATCCGGCCCCTACGGATCCATCATGCTGGTCTCCATCTCAAACGGCACAAATATGTAGGTCCTATCAAGGAGTGCATATTTAATTTTGTGTCGTTTGGGGTTTTGGTGGCTGCTCCGGTTTGAACTGTAGATAAAGGAAGATGGGACAGAGCCAAAGATCAACACATGGCATCCCACACGTGTTTGGGTGCCATATGTGTTCTAGTTCCTCTAGAGGCCGTCCCATCTTACAGCGGATAAGGGTCATCCCGTCGGGTCCTTTGCCAAAATTATAGGCGTTTTATGGTACTTAAAATATTTATTTTGTAACTAGTGAACTTTCAACACGTGCTGCGTATTTGTATTTTCCTTGTAAACTGTAAACATATTCGCAACCCTCTCACGTCTGCCGAAGTAAAAGGATCAACCGTCAACGAAACTAACGAATCGAGTTAGGTATAAGGGTGCATTCCGCCTTTAAACATCCTTCGTGTATCTATCATGATTATACCAATCGATTTCTATAGGACCATGACTTTGTATCTTAATAAAAGTTCTGCGAACTCTAGACCTCGCGAGCACAAACTTTTGTGCAAATATTTGTTTGGAAGTTGGTTTTAGAAATTAAGTAGTTATTTTGCCTACATACCGTATATTCCAGCTGAACTAAAAAAATTGCCAGCTATTTACGAGGGGGATTGAGATAGATCTCACAACATCTCACCAGGGGGGAAGGGGAGGGTGCAGAAAATCGTAAAAATGGCCTCACGTAATTAATGGACGTCTCAAACCGGT
Source organism: Ennomos fuscantarius (assembly GCA_905220475.3). Taxonomy (NCBI): domain Eukaryota; kingdom Metazoa; phylum Arthropoda; class Insecta; order Lepidoptera; family Geometridae; genus Ennomos; species Ennomos fuscantarius. The sequence goes on along the minus strand of HG992037.1, from coordinate 6,164,590 downwards.
TAAAAAGATACCAACCTAAAGGAAAACAATCTTCATGGGATATACGGTACATGTGCTATAATATAGTTATAGGCAGTTTTGAAATGCGTGTTACTCATATGCTGCAAAAACTCATTGACACACAATTTATTAAATTGTATGTATAATAAATTGTGCTGTATTTATTGATACTTATCGCATCGAAATGATAGCTAGCGTTATATTTCTATGGCTGTACACTTGATTATCAATAGGTATAAGCTCTGAGCTAGGGACATACTTACCCTGTGAGCTAGATAGGATTTCGTTAAATAAATAATTGTACATTTCACACAGCGCCATCTAGCCTTAAACGCAAAGCTTGTACTAGGTATATCAAAAAATGGCGGATTTAAAAAAAAATGTTTTGAGGAGTTTTTAAATATTTAATTTACCTATAGCATAAATACATAACTATTATATAAACCGTACGTTAATACTAAACTAGACTTAGAAAACTAAACTATATCTAAGAACTTGACATAAATAAAAACTAAAAATTTAAAATAACCCGTTGGTGGAGAGGAAAGTGTCCTGAATACTGGCAGCATTACCACGTTGAATGGCAATGCTTATTTTTTGTGCAAAATAAAAGCCAGCATTCTGGTCACCAGTGCCTCTAATATTTAATTTAATTTAATTATAACTTGTTTAATAAGTGATAAACTTATGTCTGATGAGAACGAAAGTCCGTTCTTCACCGCAGCATTTTGAGATACTGATGTGTCTCAATGAAACAACTATTTTATTTGCATCTGTACCCTCGTCCACTGCACAATTTACAAGTGGTTGCATTCTATTTCGTATCAGGGATATCTAATGTCTAGATGTGGCTTATATTGGATGTTACATACCTATGTGTGCGTGTTTTTTTAAAACTAATTACGTGACGAGCCAGTCGTTCGCCTGATGTTAAGCATCACGGCCGCCCATCAAATAAGTACGGTGTTGTAGAATTAAGTTATATGTTCTCTTCGCCACTTGCCGCTTTTCTGATTTTGTCTATTATTTCTAGCCTTCCATACAAATTGTGAATCTTTCCCCTTTCTGAAGTTCTGCTGGGCGATCACGTAACTCGATTGCAACAAATAGAAACACAAATTTGTATGGATTTGACAGTTTGAATACGCAGTTTATGTGTATAGTTAGTATGGAAATCTCTCATGTTGCAGCAATCAAATTTTCCTGATCACCCCCCTGTACTCCTGATACGTTGGCCACTTTCATTATTTGTCCCTTTACTAAATATCGGTAACTTTTCAGAAAAGTCCTACCACCTAGTAAATTATCTTATTCATTTACATTAGATTAAAAACCTATGTCAACTGTTATTTCTAGTAATTTGTTTATATTCTTGTCGTGACGATGTCGCAACCAGGTAACGACAGGAGCCTGCGGGTGGCAGGTTAAAAATGCATTTTTTTGCTTTGTTTCAGTTTGCAATATGTCACTGTTGTAAGCGGACTCGTTTGAACGACGTCCGAGACTGCTACGCTTTTAAAATAGCACGAGTACTTTCTTCTTCTACTAGAGTGTCCGCACCTACCCGTATTATGAGTACTGTCCGTAAAGCATCCTCATTTCTATTTCCCTATCAATATTTATAAACTTGTAGTATAAAAGTGGAACATTATACGACGTGTGTTTTGCTTTCACGCCGAAACTTTTTTATTATCATTATTATTTATTTCTTTACAATGTTATAGATCTAAGCTTTACATACAGATTCAAGGAAATGAAATGAAATAATTTTTTAAATTTGTAAACATCGCTTTAAAAATCTTTATGAAAAATCCAAATTATTTAAATCCTGTTTTTACCCAAACTAGGAAAATGTATGTTTTGGCAAACCAATGCCCTATTTACATTACCGAGATCTTTGTTCCCAAGAAAATTACAAATCTCACCATAATATGAGATGATATTGATATTTAAAACCGCGGCGGCGGGCGGCTCTTTAGTAGGTACCTACTTTAAAAGTTATCCATTGCCTGTAGGTATGTTAACCGCTAACTTTTAGCAAGAGTAAGCGTTCGAGTTTCGTCTAAACATGTTTTACATTTTCCATGGCTTGAAGTTGTTTATTCGCTTGTTAGAAAAAGTTACATATTGATTATGGAGTGTATAGAAACCAGACTTGTATCTGCCCAATTTTTTCTTTTGAACTTATGCACCAAATAAAACAAAGTGTCACAGGTCTGAAAATCTTTCTATTATTATCATCAATAAAAATCAATGATATAACTTATAATGAAATGGAGCGTACCTTTTATTCCTAATAAGACATGTCTATTTAAAAAGCTTTATCGTTATTAATTACTCCTAATATACATTTTCTCGTTTAATTATTTGTCAAAATACGAAATGGGAACCGTCCAATTTAATCACAAACCATTCTCCACCTTGCCAGGAAACCTCTTGGAGCGCTGTCATCATCGAAGTTGGAGTTGTCATCTTTAAGGAGCTTAGGAGCATTAAATTAATATTCCGCGATGCTTCGGATGAAATCAATTTGCTTCGGATTTCACTCCCCTATATAATGCGGGAGAAATGTACCTAAGTTTTTACAAGAAAGTTACGGCAGGTAATGTAATCTATTTATTTGTTTCACTATATAATTTCAAGAATCTAAAATAGTAATAATATAATAGGTACGTACACCTACTAATTATAAAAATATAAAGTCTAGTTTAAAGCCTAAAGGTACCAAGCTCGTAGCCGACTCCACCACTACCTATAAGCCTACTACCTACTACTACTACTACCTACCTACCCACTAGCATACTACAGCCTATTTAATAATAATTATTGTATACTAGCTGCGCCCCGCGGTTTCACCCATGTGGTGAAAATTTTGTAATTTTCCGTTCAACTTTCTTAATTTTTCTTTCATAAGAACCTTCTCCTGACAATAATAAAAACAACAAAAAAAGATTAGCTACTTATATCTTTACTATATACTACTTATTTTTTTTCTAGCTTTTTTAGGCTTGGTTTTCTTTAGCTACTATTTTCGTAGAGATATATAGTACCTAATGCATTACTATAATACAGTTACATATATTATTATTTCTTATTCATTCTGTGCTATGGAGCCTATCGCCATTATACCGACACGGGTGCCTAAAATTGAATTAAACGACCTCCACGCACCACTTCATTCAATTCCACATCACTCTGTATTTATTACCTGAACGACGGAATCGCCGCCCTCGATCGTAACGTAACCGTGTATATGATCTACGGATGTTTGAGAATACTCCTCTATTTGCATAATGGCTATAAAAACCTCACCTGGTCATAGAATAAATAATAGTACCTAGTGCAGGTGTTATTATGGTTTCTGTCTTCAACTATAGCTTATACGCTGCAATATATAAAAAACGAGAGTGCTTTAGACCACACGACTGAAATAAAACTTCTTTAGTTTAGCTCCATCTATCGGCCGGTATAACTTTGTTTAATGTTAATGTCGCCATCTTGACATACCAACATATTAACAAAAAAATTCAGCGATTATTAACTTTGTTATGTTGACAATGGAGATGTACGTGAACCAACTTCAACTTCAGTTCACCTCGCATTCACCAGCTTACTCCCCAAGTCAAGCGTGCGTAAAGAAGTTACTTCAAAAAGCGCAAATGCTTGTTCTGGGTCTGGATGTTGTAACCATGGTCGGCATGCTTGGTGATGGCAGAAGATTTAAATGTACCGACAAGAATCCTGCTGCCTATTTCCTGTATATTTCCTTAGCCAGCTCTTACGGCATCCACTGGAAGAGATGCTGGGGTGGTCCTATTGGGACCATACTGCCAAACAAACAAAAGCGTATATCATATTATCATCTCATATCATCCCACCAAATAATACTTACTTTATTTAACTTATAATAAAATGCAGTAAGTTAGGTACTTGATACTACGTTCACCTCCACTACGCGGTTGATTGAAAACATATCTAATATCAAGATGTATTATGGAAATGCAATATTACTTACTGGATAAGAGTGACTTCAGGAACATTTTGTTGGTAACATTATTAGATTAAATCTCTGGGAAAGTAAATATTGGGTTTTGGTTTTTCAGTCATGTCTTGGATATCTCTAGTTTTTTCTTAAAGGTTAGTCAACGCACTTGAATAAAAGTGTCTCATCAGGCATTAATCTACAGCCAATAATCCCTATTTAATCGATACCTTTTTACCTCTCTTTATTACCACTAATTAACGCAGGACCATATATAATAAACCAGGAAGCGGTTTTAAAAATACTGTCATCGTCTATACATAACGAGTATTTAGGATAAAACATATTTTATCAAAAGGCGTATACTAGAGCTTAAACAATTCGTTGGATTAAATTATTAAAGCACTTGTGCCTGGTCAGACCGTGTTATTATAAGAGACTTGGCCGAATCGAACTTTAAACTCTACTGTTTTCTATATCGTTTCCGATTAGTTTTATTCTATAGCTCAATGATCAACCGTCAGAAGTCTTCAGGTGACTCAAATGTTCCAGCACCAGCTCAATTACTATAACTACACCACATTTTTTTAAATGGTGAAATGGACATGCGTTTGACAACAACTCACCTGATGGTAAGTGACGAAGTTGTCGAAGGTGGAGCACGTTTGCCCATGAGATGTCCATTCACTCTTGACTTAAAAAGACCCAGGTTATACCTAGGAAACACTGTTTTTGGAAGAGCATTCCATTCCTTGGCCGTTCGGACTATAAATGACTCAAAACAATTTATGACTAATAGCAATTTAATGTAACAACAAAATGCATGCAATGGATTTATCATGGGAACTCTGCAAGATACGACACAGCCAACCTTAATTTTTAAGATCTTTATATCTAAGCGCCCTCTTTTGTTTTAGATCAGTTTAATTAGGTTATTCGGTCTTATAAGATGATCGCAGTAAAACAAAAAACTGGCCGGAATGGAATAAATACCCATCACCACAGATAGAATCAGTTAGCATTCAATGAAACCTATTTGAGATTATCTCATATTTCATCGTAATGAATAGTGCGCTTCGAGTGAATTGACATTTACTAATATTTCTTCGAAGAGCTGCTTAGATGGGTAAGAACCTATTTTCTTTAGGAAATACTGGAAATACTTTTCAGGACGGATTACCTATACGAAGATTAATTATTTCTGAATGATGGTTAAAAAGAGTATATAGATACCTAAGTAATTATTATGTCTTTACTTATTGAGAAATGGTGAATTACGGATGATAATATTATAAAGTCAAGTCAAAATCAAAAGATTTTATTGCAAATAGGCTAATTTTAGCACTTTTACATTTCTAAGTAGGTAGTTAAATTAGGTACTCAAAATTAAGTTATTTCACTAAGCGTATAAAATTAGAAAGTGCTTATTGTCAAATAATATATACCAAGCCCATTACGATATATGAGTTTGAAATAAAAGCAGTTCACTTTCTCACTACTGGTGCAAGCAATCCGGCACAATGCAGAACAGAAAACTCCGATCCGAAGCTTCAATTACAACTGTAAAGAAGAAGCTACAAGAAACTTTACAGTGATGTATTTTTTTCTTCTTTCTACTGTCTTTTACAGTGTATATAATTTATTACAGTTGAGATAATGAATATATTACAAAAGTAACCACCACGTCACACCGGTGCAAGAAAAATAACGTGATTATCTCAATAACCATTACAAATAGAAACTGAAATTATAGATAGGAACAGGCAATTGGCAAAGTACCTAAGATTTCATACCGTTAAGCGTGGGAAATTCAGGCCAAGCTTTTTTGTCCGGCACATAATCATTTATTGTTTAATAAGCTTTTTTCATTAGGTTTGACTTTATGAATAATTTAAATTTACGCATTGACAATTATTTGATACCGTCAGGCAACTTGTTATAAAAGCGTATACAGTTCCCCATGAAAGATATATAGATAGATATGTATATACTTATCAGTGAGCATCGGTGTAGGATTGATCGTAACCGTGGTCACTGAAATGGTGCCTCTCGTTTTAGTACTTTGTGTCACAACATGAACGTTGCTTTTATTCTAAACTACATGTGCTCTGCGGCTTTACAAGCAACTGAAATAGCCCTTTTGCCCATAGGCGCTCTTTATTTTTCGGGATAAAAATATAGCCTTTATGTATAATTTAGCCTTAAATATAGCCCTCTACACGTGTGCAAAATCAAGTCCAAATCAATTCAACCGCTGCAGCACAAACAAAACATACATAAACAAACATATAACGTTTACTTTTAATTAAATACCTATTATTTACGTTATTAAGGGATTTGAATAGAATTAATCAAAATTAGTCACATAAAATAAATCAGAATTCCTGAATTAAGTAGACATGTAGAGACTGATTCTGGGAACATTTTCAAGCATGAGATGGTGGCATCAAATTTTGAGTAAAACTGTTTGTGTGAGGAACATACGAAAAGTTAAGTAGCGTCATCTCGAACGCGACATTTATCGAGAATAGGACCCATGATAATACATTTGCATAGAACCTAAATGAGACTTTAATCGAATGCTCGTGTAGTCACTGGCTTTTTGTCACAGTTGAGATTATTCGGTTAGATTGCGGGTGCCACTGCTAAATTTAATCACAGGAAAGCTTTTACCCTGGTGCTGCCGTCATTTAATAGAGCAAGTAGGTGTTTGCCGCACCTAACTTAATTTATGACTTACTAGTTGTGCCCCGTGGTTTAATAAGTATCCTATGTGCTAATCCAGGCTAAAAACTATATTTGTACCAAATTTCATCCAAGTCCGTTCAGTGGTTTTTGCAAGAAAGAGTAACAAACATACATCCATACTCACAAACTTTCGCATTTATAATATCTATGCTAGAACCTATTATTATTTGTTCTCATAGCTTTTATTTAATGAAAATTATCATTAGTTTAATAAATAGTATCAATTTGCTCAATCAAACTTGACTCAGTATTCCATTAAATATTAAAGACTACAACCTAAAATATCTAAAGAATAATTGGTCACATTTTATAATTAGTACTATTTTGTAGACGTATCTTACATATTTAAATACGAATTATTTTAGAGTATAGACACATCCTATAAGTACCTCGGATGTATAATAAAATACTGATGTGTGACGATGTATTTCGGATGGATATCTTAGTCACCTACATACCTACCCACCTTTCAGAAGGTGTGCCTTTTCTGTCCTACTTTACGACACAATTACTACGGTTTGATGAGAATATAACTTGCAACAGTATTTTGGCTTCGCCAGCTTTTGAGGAAGCCAGGATACTGATGGAACTGTATTTATCATTTATGCAGAGATTGAACGATTGATATTCTTTTAATAACGAGTTGACGGAATTACGGGAGTGATATAGTCAATAATGACTAAACTCCTACAAACAAAATAAAAAAAGAATGTAGCTAAAAGTTGAAACATAATGGCACGCGATCGCGTGGTTTTTTTTAAAGTGTAAGCAAATGACGTGACGATCTAGTTGTTCAACTGGTGTTAAGCGACACGGCCGCCCATAACAGATTGCAGTGTCACTGGGAACTCTAAGTTACATGCATTGTTTAGTTAATGTTGGTAGATGTGATTTAGTTTAGTGTTTTTATATTTGTGTATTTTTGCGTTTGTTTCAAACACTCATTTTCACCGGTCAAATTCTTTAAATTACCGAACAATCTCCTGCGTTTGATGGTCTATCTTAGTACATGTAACACACATAAAGTCTCATTTGCCCAGTAATTTTACTAGCTAAGATGCCCAGTGGTAGGGCGTGCGGCCTGCACAGAATTCGCCTTATTTACATAGGTCGGCCTCCATGTTACGCATACTTTATACGGGAAGATAAAAGAGCTTACTAATTATTTTTCCATGCTTCCAGATATGTTCAATTTATTATATTTTGTTATTAGGAATAGTTTTAATACATACCTAGATGTATTTTATTTAGGTACATCTGTGTGGACATATAGACACGAAAAAACTTTTGCTCATTTCTAAAGGCTATTTATTTATTGACAACTGTGGAGAATTTTTTTTTGGGTAATATATCCTACTACTATTTATATATTGATTTATGTAGGTACATACTAAAAATAAAAATACAAAAAATTAATTATGTTTAACATTTATAGTCACTTTTAATAATTCATAATAAAAATATACGGAACATATAATTTTAATTCTGAGATCTTAAATTACAAATACTGAGTAATTTACAGGTACATATTAATTGCATTAATAAATATTGATGACAATAATTTATTGGTAAATCTAAACCTCTCCCCCAAAGTTATCTTATATCTATAGAATTATTTGATCTTATAATATCATATTAACATACCAAAAAAGCGATTGACAATTTTTTGCAATATAATTATTAGAGTTTTTGAAAATTAATTTGACAAATATGGGTGTTTGCAGAAGTCAGAGTGTGTAAGGTAAGTTGTTCACTGGAGGTTCCGAGGATAGCTGTTTTGAGACCTCTTTGAGCCGATGGGGAAGTGCGAGAGGTCAATCTCATCCATGGGGTAGTCGGGTCTGTACCTCTTCTTGTCAAAGTTAGACCTGGAAATAAAAAATAAATTAAAGAGAACTTAAAAGCTAGTTTGAAAATGCCTACATTTTTTAATTTGCCTGAGGTTCTAAACAATGTTTGTTAAGCAATAACCTATATTTGCACCTCTGAAGTTTCAAATCTGGTCGTCAAGTTCTAGCGTCTATATTTAGTCAATTTTCATCTATCTAACGATAGTGTAAAGGTTCGAGTCTATTTTTAAAATGATTAAAGAAAGAAATCTTTACATAACTCTGAAAGCACCACTTATCTTAGTTTTATAATACAATCAGTATTCTACAGACTAATGAATCCCATCAAATATAGCAAACTGTCTAAATTTCAAAGAGTCATTAATTGGCGATCGTAGAGACTCGAGGACTGACTTTCATTAGTGATACCTAATTGGAGGCACTTGGCATTATGTTACCTTTAATGAGGGTGTTAAGTGACTGAAAAGAGGTCTCTATTTCATATTTAATGTGGGATCCCAATTAGCGCAAGATTATTCGTCGTAGAGCGTATGATTACAGAAATTATATACGGTTCTAAACGAAGTGTTTGATGCCTATTATGGTGGTTTGTGTTATTGTAGCTCCGAACCAATAAGCACAGTTCAATGCGGTTTTTAGAATTTGAAAAAAGTAAATAAATCAAGTTTACCAATATTTTTTCGGCAGGAGTTATTTTATCTAAATTAATAATACGCAAAAGCCTTATATAAATTCTGAAGAAAAGGAGATTAAAAAGCTGTTTAATTGAGTTAAGAGTGAGGGATCAACTGCTGTTCAATTATTTAAAATAAAGCTTGGCTTTGCGTGTCTTAAAAGATTTCTAGCTAATACTTATAAATAATTATATTCTCTCGATGTAAACACTTAAACAAAATAAAGTATCTAAAAAAATACCAACAGGAACGTAATTTTTTTACTCCAAATAAATATAAACTAAACATAAACGGCTCATGGCAATATTATTTTAGGACAAGGTAAAAGAAAGTCTCGTTATTTTTGATGGAGTTTAAAATATTTGTTTTATAGAGGCATACAACCAGAAAAGATAACAAAAGTTAAATGAACCCTCATCCCCATAGGCATGTATCGGTAAACTAAAAGCATCCCGCGGTTTTATTCGCATTTCAATCGTTGCGCGGAAAATCTCGCCTCAAGCAAAAGTACTTAGAGTTAGTAAATAAAAGTTAAACAGGCAGATTGGGAAATTGGGTATACCCATTCACATTTCCATTTTAATAGTGGGTTAAGCTCAAGCTCTGATGAAAGGTGTTGGCGGGAGGCTTACGAATAAAATGTAATCGGGCGTGAAATGGAGTCTGTCGCGAATATATCAAGTCAGTTTAAATTTGCAAAATATATAGCTAGTAACACGGTTTGATAAAATACAACGGATCAAAGAAATCTCTCCAAGTCAATCAAAGCTCCAATTCGAAATATATCTAGTTGGTTTAGCGTTAAATCCTTTAGAGTTATTACGGCGGAATATCATTACAAAATTAACAAAAAGCCCAGTGCGATGTAATGCTACAGAACAATCAGGTTTAAAGAAAGTGTATAAAACGAATAGGAAATAAAACGAAGAAGAACGGTGACCGAATACAATTTAACTTAGTAGTTTAGTTTTTCCAAAATAAAAGCATAAGTGACCCCAAAAAATACTTTAGCAACGTAGTGCTCCAAATCAGCGATAACAACACTTTTTTACGAATTAGTTATAGTGTTTTAAATATATCACCAGCTATTTTATTTTATTGAAATGCCTATTTCATTTAATCCATAAAAAACTCGAAAATTAACAAATTTTCAAACCAGTTTGATACCAAATTACGATTAGCGATATTCAACTTGAAACAAAGCCCTCTAGAGACGCCCGCTAAAAGAGATATATCGCCGCCTTAACACGGTCAGCTGCAAATTGAAGGCTTAATTTCCAGTATGGAGGGAAAAGTGATAACTATTTGAAAATCGAACTATTGAACCATTTGTTATGTATTAGTTGATGTTCAATAAATTGTATTGTATTGTATTGTAAAATCTCTGATATATCTACTAGTGATGGACTGGTAATAGAATGCGCTGGAAAGTTTAGAAATAAACCACTTTAAGTACCACACCCTACAATTTTTCGAAACGCCATACCGTTAGCATGGTAGGTACTTCCTATTCAAAGGTAGTTGAAGTCAAGGCTAAGCTCAAGTCAAAAACATAAAAACGAGTGTGCTTTAGGCCACACAACTGAAGTAAAACTTCTTTAGTGTAGCTCCATCTATCGGCCGGTATAACTTTGTTTGATGTTAATGTAGCCATTTTGACAATTGTAAATTGTTATTTTACCGGACATACCATCATAATAATACATATTTTTTATTTTTTTACGTTGACAATGGAGATCTACATGAACCAACTTCAACTTTCGTTCGCCTCGCCTTCACCAGATTAATACTCCCAAAGTCAAGCGTGCGTAAAGAGGTTTTACTTCAAAAACAATAGTGTTGCATGCTAAATGCATACAGAGACGTTTAACGTCTTACACTGGCGTATCAAGGTCTAAGTAGTTTCCATACACGTGGTAGAAGCGCTTAGTGGCGTATGGGAACGGCAGCGAGGACCGGTCGATCTCGTCGAAGTTCCTCTTGGCGACGAAAGTGTCCAGATTTGACCTGCGAACAATTTAGTATTTGAATGGATCAAAACAGGCTGTTGGAAAAAGGTACTGGAATTCCTAATCAATAGTCAAGTCGAAAAACCTGGTTAGGCAACAATATTAGCGAGATTTGTTGGTTGATTTCATAGATTTCCTTGCACCTAACGGTATTCAGAAGTTATGGTGATTCCTCTGCTATTATAAGAAGGGAAATGTGATGTGAGATCCTATTAATATTATGAACGCGAAAGTTTGTACAGATGGATGTTTGTTACTCTTTCACCCTCAAACGGCTGGACGGATTTGATGAAATTTGGAATATAGATAGCTAATATAGTGGATTAACACATAGGCTAGTTTTTATGCGCGGTGCGTAACTAGTGTAAAATAAAATCGAAATAAAACAAAATTAGGTCATTTTTAGTTCCCTATATCAAAAGTTTAATTTAAAACCTTTTATAAAATTACACTTTTAGTAGAAGACTGATCAAGTCAAAACATTAGTAAGCATAACAAAAAAACCTTGAAACCCATCACTAAAACAAGGAGGCGTGTTAAACTCAACTAAAACTTTATGAATATTAAATGGTACTTGAGTGAGGTTTTGGACGTAAATTACTTATGTAAGTATAGTTGCAGTGGACTGCGGTTCAGTTTCACTCTTAATTATATTATGGTTCTATGGATTCAGTATAAACTCGTCGCTAACTACCTCTAAACTTTGTTGTTAAGCTACCAGAGGTTGAATTTCAAGCTCTCGTTTATTTATAACTATCGCGAAGCGTAACCATCGCTCTTCTGCTTCAAACGGAAACTTTAGTAATTCAATCCATGATGTAACACAGCAAACTCAGCTTTGTAGCTAGTTGTTTTGTGAAGGTTGCTGAAATATTTAATGAAAGTGTAATCTCATGTCGCCTGTCCGAGCTGATATATATAAAACGTGTTTTTATGTCCCCACTCAATCAGTGCTAATTAAATTGAAACATTAGAACATCGATTTTGTTGGGCCTGTGACTAAGAGAGAACAACCCACAAAAAAATTATATGAACTTTCATTGGATGAAGGTACCAAAGGAAGGATGATACGACCATGATGACGGTATTTTTGATTGAATTATTTTATGTTTAAAAGAGTCACCTCGCTGTTATACTCGATATTACCCGTTTTCCCTCGGGAACTTTTAATTTTCGAAGATAAAAGTTTTTATTGGGTCATTGGTCTCGGCAATGCTAGCAATTTATATGAAATACTAGTTGCGCCCCGCGGTTTCACCTGCATATAAAAAGTATTCTAATTATTTGCTCATCCCACGGTAAAATTTCACTTTGTCGCGATAAAATGTAACCTATATGTTAATCCAGTGTATAAGCTATCTTGGTACCGAGTTTCATCCAAATTTATTTAGCCGTTTAAGCGTGAAGGAGTAACAAACATACACACATACACACAAACGCACATACAAACTTTCGCCTTTATACTATTAGTGTGATGTAATTTTATCCAGTTTGTTTATTCCACTCAGTTTGGTTTAATTATTTGACGTGTAAAGCACACAAACAAACATTAGCCACTAGTAAGCAATGTTGCCACTATATATTTAAGTAGGCAAACATATTTAATAAAAAGACATGCCTGTGTGCATCAACTGCATTCTATAAACATCAGGCAAAATGTGTTAATAAACACACACATAGAGATTATATTAGGTACGTAGTATATTCCCTCGAGGTAAGTACGTAATTTCTTTGTTTTTATTAAGACATTCTAAAAAGAAACATGGTATGGCCAATAAAATAAAAAAAATATTATCTCTAAGCCCTTAAAAAGTCTTTCTATGAATACCTTCAATTCAAGCTTGGTAGAGTTGCTAATGCAGAGATGTTATAATAATCATGATATAAGCTGATTATTAGATTAACATAACAAAATGGTTTTATATTTAATTATATAATAAAATATAAAACCATTATATTATAAAAATATATATTTAATTTACTGGTAATATTCCTGCAACTGCTTTTACGTACATCCTATTCTTGCCGAGAACATTTTTATTCTTATTAGAATACACATGTTCCTTGTTCCTGTTTGTCCCCTCGTGAGGGCAGGACGAGAGGACAGACAGGAACAACCCAATGGATGTTACTGATATTTTATACTTTAACTAAAAATACATATATCAATATGATACACATATTTGTTTATTAAAAAATGTTAATAAAATGGATTCTTGAGTCAATATAACATACTAGTTGCGCACCGTCGTTTCACTCGTGGATAAAAATTATTCTATGTATTAATTCAGCGTAAAAGCTATTTGCATTCCAAGTTTCATTAAAATCCATTCAGTAATTTTTTCGTGAAAGAGTAACAAATATCCATACATACACACTTTAGCGTTTATCATATTAGTAAGGATTATACACATACATATAGGTTTCGCTATTAACAAATTATTCATTTTCATTTACAGATATATTATCCTAATATATTGTAAACGTAAAACCTTTTAAAACCGTTTACAAAGTTAGAAAGTAATGAAAAGTAAACATACCTGTCAATTTCATCAAAGTTACGTTTCGTGTAGTCATCGCTCATCCCACCGTAGTAGAAACTGGTTTCCATTGGAGAGAGAGGATACTTGCTCTGATCTTTAGGTCTGTACAAAAATATTGGTTTTAATCACATGAATTTATGTTAAAAATTTATTCAACAGAAACATTAATATGTGCAGGCACTCTATAAATAAAAAGTTACAACTAATAAAACATTATTCACATGAATTGAACTTAGGTTTTTTGTTACGTTGTTAACCACAGAATTTAATCTAGTTACATATATCAGTTTATGGCTGTTACGTAGTGTATCTTCGCGTACTATTGGAACGGACTTTTGGACCTTATTTCATTCCGTCAGTTTTATATCATCTTTGACGCCGTACTCCTCGTTGTATAAGTCATACCGCAGAATAAATCATACAGTAGAAGAAAATACAAAAGCTGCATACGGTGTATTCACAGAATTCACCCTATTTATACGATGCTTAGTATAATGGGCGCATACTCATATTTTGGAACCTTTTCTAATAAAGTGCACTCAGCCTTGACTGTTGAGCTACATTGAAATTTATTTTCTAGTATATTCCATTCCAAGAACTGATACAAATAAACTAAAAATTATGCTTCGTTGAAGAGATACATTTAGGTAGGAATACTAAAAAGGTTAATGTATTAGGATTTTCCTAGATTTGCCAATTCAATCTGAATATTCACTATTATACGGCTTATATAAGATATTTACAAAAATAACATAAAAACTGCTAGGATTACAAAAATATGTTTGTAGGTATCTGTGTTTCATAGAAGGTTTGCAACGCAGCTTACCCGCCGGTGCCAGCAATTGTACATATATATGAGGTTGCAGAATTTGCCTCGTTAACATTGGTTAAAATATAGTAAGAATTATGAGCTGGTTGGTGGTTTACCTTGATATGTAATCAAGCATCTTGAGAAGGTTCACTCCGTAGGAAGGCCGAGGGCTGCCTTCAGAATTTGCTTCAAAGTTCGGGTGCATTATATGGTTCTTGTGACCTATAATTTTCATAAACGGTGGGCATAACATTAATAAAACATCAGTTTTCATTTGTATTTTACACTTACCACTTCGTATGTGTTTGTGTTAGAAGAGCCATTGCACTTGTGTAAATCTCAAGTAAATAATAGATAGTATCTAAATAAATAGGTACAAAATACTTAGTTGGTACATAAGTTCGGAAATTAACTTGGTAGTAAGTAGAATTTTCCTGGAACGTTTGTGAAAATTTACGCAATAAAAGCTAACATAAAACACAAGTATCAAGTTGCTACACCTTTATTAATAAACTTTAACACCGAATGCTAACAATGAAGTTAGGTAATAAATAAAAATTTGTTGGTACCTTATGGAGATATCACATTTTACGTTGTACGTTAGGGACAATATTGAAAAGGGTATATGAATGTTGTGATCTGTATCTAAACAAAGTTTCCACCTCCCAAGGGATCTAATTGGCGGACGAAGTTACCGCCGCCAAGGGAGTCTAAGTTACGAACGAAATTTCCGCCCCCGATTGAGTCTAGGTTCCTTTTGACAAGGTTTGGTCCACCAAGCTGGTCCAGGTTCTTCTTGACGAAGCTGTTTCCGCCAATGGAGTCCAGATTCCTCACAAAATTCCCTCCGCCAAGAGAGTCCAAGTTACGAACAAAGTTGTCGCCTCCGAGGGAATCCACGTATCTAGCGTACTCTCTTTTGTCGCTATCTGCCTCTCTACCCAACAAGGTGGATCCTCCGATACCATTGAGGTTTCTTCCAAGCAGACTAGAGCCCCCTAAACCTCCAATGTTCTTTCCTACGAGTGAGGTGCCTCCCAAACCATTAGTACTTCTTCCTAGCAAAGAAGTTCCACCAAGACCACCTCCATTAATATTCCTGCCGAGTAGAAAACTGCCTCCAAGCTCTCCAAGTCCAGTACGATCTTGTTGAAGTCTACTTTCATAATCTTGTACAAATCGGAGAAACTCTTCAAATTCAGCGGCTTTTTTGTAATCTGTAACAACGTCGGTTCAATCAAATTCTAGAGTAACAAGATGAGATCGCAAAATGTCACATGTGCACAATAAAAGGAAGTGGTACTCACCGAGTGAAGTGACAAACACGGATGCACAGTGCACAAACAAGAGTGATCAATCTTTGTGCTGAAACATTATGTGTGGAAGTGCGTTATTCCCTCACCATTCCTCGTGAAGTGTAGTAGTGAATGCATATTTTACAAACTGATAAGTGCTATTCGAATAGGTGTTGTGTAGGTTAATATTTACAGAAGGTAGATACACAAGTGCATAGGATTGAACAGTTTAAATTGGACGTGAATAACGACGCAAAGAGAGTGGAAAGTGATAATGTACGTATATTAAAATGCCACTGCTATCATTGATAAGTAAATCGCTACAGCTTGCGCTGCATATTCTTTCTTAAAGATTTCAAGTCAAGCGGTGGCACTTACGTGTAAAGAATTATTCACATACATGGTATTACACAAGTGTGGAAAATTAAGTTTAGTGCCAGGGATAGTTACATTCTAGTGCACGCGCTCATTACATGTTCAGATCGAGAAGGATACACAGTACACTATAACTGTTTCATTACATTAAGAGAACTGATCGATTACCATTTCAAAACTTCGGCCTCAACGATTCGCTCACCTAATGCGCGCTTGCACTAAGTTATTATTATATGTGCGGGAAATTTCCATTCATATAACATGAAAGTTTAGTGACGTGTGCAACTTAGTTGCTCAAGTTTGTAAGGTTGCTTACCGTTGAGGTCGTAACGTTTGGGCCCCTGTTCGCCCCCGCTCCCATCTTGTTCCTATGGCGACCAATAAACGCATTATTAGAGGTAATAAGGGTCCATAAAGTGTATTTATTGTAGTTATTGTAGGAGTAATTGCATTTAAACATTCTGATCGGTCTACGGCGTAGCATATTTCGTAGACGCTTAAAAATACAATAAACAAGTTCGAAATGTTCAAACTTTTAAAATTAATACATATGCATTAGTTTTAATATTTATATTATCATTGTTGGAAAATTTAAGTTTGATTTCAAATCCTTTCGCCCTGGTCTAGTTGATATGAGAGGAAACAGAGTTGGGGTTGTTTAAACTAGAAATTAGTTTGGAAAATCCAATTAGATACGACGAGGTAAGTTATCTTTTGTATGTTTAAAATTTGTATCTACTTTTTCTGAGAATGAAACCTCCAAGACTTGTTCTCGATTTACTTTTAATATTATAATTTTAAACAAGAAATTTATTTTGTAAACGTCGCGATTAGTCCCTGATTGGTAGCTTAAAATGTTATTATGTTTCGGCCTTGTTCAGTGGTCGGGATTTTATCGAAATTCAGTGCGACATTTTAAAATGTTTAGAATGTTGCGTCTCTATTAGAAATTGTCTGAGTTTCCTTTATAAATAATTTAATTTGCCAAATTGGGCAACTCCGGTATTACTCGATGTTCGTCAGGTTCAAATAAAATTTCTGATTGGAGGGGCGACGTGAATAATTTTATTTATTACATTTTGAATGATATTTTCTGGGTTTTGATTATTAACAATTTATTGAAATTCCAAATATTTCAATTATTGTAAAATAAATCCATTTACATTCTATTCTATTCTAATTTTATTTTATTTATATTTGTTCTGAAACAGTGATAAAGTACTTGCTAGTCATAATAACATGACGCCGTCAAAACACTTAACCACAATACAAGCACATACAAGATACAATATACTCGTAAGATACAGCATTTGATTGATATAGGCGAAATCGTGAAATTGCCGCAGAAGCCACTAACTAAGATTCAATTCAATTCAATAACGTTTGACAGAACGTTTAAACTCGTAAGAGTAGATGAATTTCGTGGTTACTATTCAGGGTTCTAACATATGACCTGCGTTTCGACAGCCTACCTATTGGGCTAAGGATGATGATTGTAATTATTAAACACATACCCTGTGAGGGTCAGCACTGCAGCAGAC
Organism: Ennomos fuscantarius; assembly: GCA_905220475.3. Taxonomy (NCBI): domain Eukaryota; kingdom Metazoa; phylum Arthropoda; class Insecta; order Lepidoptera; family Geometridae; genus Ennomos; species Ennomos fuscantarius. The sequence continues at coordinate 6,146,762 of HG992037.1, read as the reverse complement.
CATCAGTGCGGCCGCCGTCACGACCAGCGCTCCGCAGATTCCACGCATTTTGTGTTTGTACCTGACGATATCATGCATTAAAACCATATTATAAAAAACCAAGATTTGGTTCGAGATTTGTCAATGCTAGATTTGTTAAATATCCTATGTCTTTTTACCAGGGTTGAGATTATTTATAACAAAATACATTAAGATCTGATTAGCAGTTTCGTCGTGAAAATTTTACAAACAGAGAGACCAAGTTACCTAGTTTCAAATTTATGATGTTAAGTAAGCATAAGATACAGTTTGTTACAACAAATAAATAGCTTTTTCTTTTCTTTATCATAATAATAATAATAACAATGCCCAACGATCTTAGACCCTAACTAAGATTTTATGTATCTAACGACCCAGAAACTACAAGGACCATGGTCCCACAACATCCAGACACAGACAGTATTGCGATTATTATATTTGTTCTGCCATGGGAATCGAACCCGCCACCTCCGGATTGTGAGTCGACCTGCTCAACCGCCGCGTTTAAGAAACCGTCATAAGTATAATATAGAAGATTGATAACTACTGTTCCTATTTTCAAAAAGATTACTATAAAGAAATAGATATAGATATAAAATGATAAAACAACTGTTTATTAAATACTAGTTGCGCCCCGCGGTTTCACCCGCGAATAAAAAGCATTTTAATTATTTGCTCATCCCACGGGAAAATTTCACTATTCCGAGATAAAATGTAGCCTATATGTATCCAGTGTATAAGCTATCTTAGTACCGAATTTCATCCAAATCCATGCAGCCGTTTGAGCATCAAGGAGTAACAAACATACACACATACACACAAACACACATACAAACTTTCATCTTTAAAATATTAGTGTGATTAGTGTGACAATAAAAACAAAAGACGATAAACAAATGTTTACTAAAGCGAGTATTATGGAAACGTTGCACATTTGAAGGCAAACAACAAATTACCCACAGTGGAAATGAAAAAGCAATAAGGTATAAATAGTTTCCACTCGACATTCAATCAAGTTACATTCACAGTTCCAATAATTTAATATTACATTTTTATCTCGTATGGGCAATAAACGTCTCTATCGCCTCGTTTCAATTCCGTTCAATAAAATTATATTAATAGTATTAAAGGATAATGAAATATCAATAGGTACTGGAGTTTAATTTGAAAGATTGGTGCAGTGGAAATGCGTTAAAGAGTTAGTTAGAAAGACATCAACGCGCTCTATTTAAAAATAAATAAGTACCTACTTACTACAATATGACCCCTGAGATAGTGCCTTTGACAGCTAACATATTATAGCTGATTCAAACATTTAAATATTCTATTTGCAGTATAGAATACCATATAGAATGCAGGCTACCTTATAATCTTAAGCGAAATAAACTAGCAAAGTGGACGGAACTTAAACTTTTACATGTGGACTTGGTGAGACACACCCAAGAAGCTCATAAAACACGAAGGGATAACGCATTGCGCACCACGCTTGTTTTCATCTCTTCATTTAATTTGACAGCCTCTGTGGTGTCTGTGGTTGAGCAGGTCGGCTCATATCCCGGAGGCAGCGGATTCGATTCCCGCGACAGGACAAATATTTGTGCACAGGAAAAAAAGCGTAATTACTTGTTCTGAGTCTGGGTGTTGTGGGACCATGGTCCTCGTAGTTCCTGGGTCCCTAGACTCAGGGAATGCTAGTTAGGGTCCAACATCTATGTATGTGATCGTTGGGCGATATTATTATTATTTAATGGTTTTCTATCGCTTTTGGTGATAATTCTGCCAAGGTAAGGAATTATTTGTATTTATTTATCTTTCAGTAAAATGGTAGATATTTTACTGAAAGCTCTAGGAAGTCTTGAAGAGAAAACGAAAAGGCATGTTTAAAAACTTGGGGACCATTTACCAACACTCGTGCGCATTCACGAACACTTAACGGTTAACAATCCTTCCTTATCACACATTAAATTTCAAAAATACACGGGCTATGGAAAAACAATCAAAATTCACAATTGCCATTTTTGGATTTTTTTCAACAAACCCGCACCACGTTTGAAATGTGACTTTAATTGACGTTTCATATGTTTTCCATCTCTTTCTTACGGGTGACAGACACGCTACGCGTAAGAGCGGCTTGCTTCACCATGCATTCTCCAGTGTTTTATATAAGCATTTTGGACGGTCACGAGCAGTTAGTTTTCCCGTAGACCCAGAAGATAGAAGTAGATTATGAAAAATGTGAATTATATTTTATTCTATTGGCTTCCGTTTGTAAACAATCAGTTAATTGAAAGGTTGGTATTACGTTCAGTTTTTTACGATGTTATTGGAGCTATTAAACACATTCTGTGTCCGGAGTCGAACTGTAGTTGTATAGAATCTAGCGTGAGAAACCTACAGCATATAGTTTTATAAGTTTAATGTGCTATAGTTTTTGTTCAATAAATTGGCAACATGGAGGGCAAATTGTTAGCCATACCCGTAGAGCTACTATGAATGGACATTGTTACTGAAGATCGTAGAACATTGATCTCGAAAAGTTGCAGGGCCTTACTCCAACTCGCGTTTCCTGTTTCCTTATGTCAGTGTGCCTTTGGAATTTTAACTCTGTTACGAAGGTCTACGGGTTATTTTACAGAATAATCCTTATTCAAGGATCGGTGCTTCAGTCGAGATTTCATTGATAAAATCATCATTTGATGAGCCGTGCCCGAAACTTAGTATGCGTAGAATCAGAGTACACTCCAGCAGACCTCGAATAATTGTCATAGTATATTATTCAAAACATACTGAGTGGAAAAGTTAATTTAAAACATGTGGCCTATTTTTGTATTAGCTCCACTAGATAGTAGGTTATTGTATCTGAAAAAATAACGTTCTTTTTTAAATAAAGACTTGTGCTCAAAGTAAGTAATTGACATTTATAAACAACTTTGAACTTTTCCAAGCGTCCCAACCATTTGTCAGTTCGTCACTTTGTATTACGAAAAATATACGAGAACACAACATATTAAGCAAGTTGAAAACGTGACTTGAAACTTGTCTTGTCGCATCATAAAAGGGAGTTTTGGCGTTTGTTGCCAATTTTTATGCGTAGACATAAACCATTGAGTTTATTGGAATGACATAGGTAATTCTTCAGAACAGATAGGTAAGAGTAATTTTTGACTAGATATTTAAGTACTGTATGTTTTACCGCTTAAGTATATCGTAGCGCCGATAAAGTACATCTATTCACCGCTATTAACCAATTAGTATCAAGAAAAGTGAAGCAACGTTCGCTGCGGACAGTATGAAGGATGGGTGACCGCAATGTGGTATTTACAACTGACCGCTAAGGTTCTCTACGTGGTTATAGTCGGACAATAGGTGCCACGTCACAAATATTGAGGTTTTTTAAAAGTTATGTCGATAGAAGGAAGTTAAGGATGTGTAATACATACTAACCTACTCTAAGGTTGAAAATGATATTTGGTTTTAAATATTATATAATATTTGGTGGCAATACCATGTGTCGTGTTTTATACGCAACATTTATTAAATAAACTTCAAAAGAAGTATCAAACGACAACCCTAGGGGCTGACATATTAAAACACGTAATATTTTTATCCTCAAAATGATCCGGTCATGAAGAAGGTTGGATAAAATGTACACGTGCAAGTAATCACAGGGCTATCACTGTTTTCCATTCAATTGGATCTATTTTTAATCTAAATATGGGACGTTAGTGAACATCTCTCTAAGTCGCATTCTTTTATTAGCTTATTGGTATTTTTAGATATAAAGTTACGCATGTATTCAATACGAAAACGTTTAGAAAAAATATATAAGTTATGTAAAATAAGTAATAATAAAATATTGTAACACCCCAACCAAGAGCTTCCACCAAATGAAACTAGATGGCGTTCTCAACCCTTAAAACACGCAAGCGTTTCATTCACAAAGTATCAAGGGCCACCTCATAGAAATAAGTTTTGTTGTACTCGTCATCCAGTATTGTAGCTGCATGAAGGTGCTTCCACCACGTTGGGACACCATCTGAACGCCATAATACCTGATTCCTACCAGTCATCCTATCGACCGCTTCCACCTCGCTGGGACGGCCGATCTAGTAATATTGACTCCCCATGCGCCCTCTTATACTGGCGCCCGTACGTGCGGCTCGAAAAAACATCGTCGAGTCAACCCATAAAAAGTGAAGAGGTCAAACCAGGAATCGGATAAGCGACGAGTTTTACGCAACAGACGCAAGTAACTTTGCTATTGGTGCAATTTTGGTGCAGGGGGAGGGTGAGAACGAGCTTGCCTTCCCGAACACTAACACATCCATTGGTGTATATCATGGGTCAGCACTACGTATCTTCCGAAATGCATATGGGGCAGATTTGCCCAAGCCAGCGCAGCCCATTCGGAAAAGAGGCCGTCCCCGTAAAAACTAATGCCACGCATGAAGATCTTCTGTCTTTCTCGTCGGGTCGACATCGTAGACAGAGGGGGAGACTGTAACACCCCAACCAAGAGCTTCCACCAAATGAAACTAGATGGCGTTCTCAACCCTTAAAACACGCAAGCGTTTCATTCACAAAGTATCAAGGGCCACCTCATAGAAATAAGTTTTGTTGTACTCGTCATCCAGTATTGTAGCTGCATGAAGGTGCTTCCACCACGTTGGGACACCATCTGAACGCCATAATACCTGCTTCTTACGAGTCACCCAATCGACCGCTTCCACCTCGTTGGGACGGCCGATCTAGTTCTAGTAGTGTTGTCCACCCTGTTGTAATCTTTCAAATAAAATCAGTGTTCTCTCTCGAAACTTCTCTCTCTCTCATTCGATTCCCCGTGCGCCCTCTCCTTACAATATTAATTTATTTGTTTGTACAGTAAATGTACTCCACTGGCATGGTGGTTAAGTTAATTGTCGTTGGTTGAATTATATATACGCTCCATAGTCAAAATCCTTGTTACACTATATCTACTTTTTTTGTATTGCTGTTCAATAAAATATTTAAGAATTTGAATGTTTTTTGAAACTAAACTGTTAAGTTACAGGATATACTCAATTTGAATTAAAGTTAACATTTCAGTAGTAAACATTCAATTATCAAGCCACGGTTTCACATAACACAGGCGCATGACATATTTGCATTTCATAACAGGAATTCAAGACCTACTTTAAAGAGAATCGTACGATATTAAATTCTATGCTACATTTATATGACGACGATATGTGATTTTTTATTGAGATGCTATAAACAATATTTCAGTGTATAGAACGGAATCCACAAAAAGTGTACAAACCAAACCGCATTTCTATTTGTAGCACTACAATCTACGCTAGGAATCACTTTGGCAATAGGAGAATTAACTAATCTATTTAATTTACACAATTTTTAAAATTTCAATTACTGTTATCAATATAGTAGCAAAATGTTAAAAGTTTTTCATAAAAATTAAGAAAGTAAAAAACGCACTACAAATAACGAAATGAACCTATTAAGAAATGAAGTAAAATAAAACATTGGCACCAACCTGTATTGCTTGTTGGAAGCAGTTGTCGGCGTCAGCGGTGGTGGTGTTGTGTGGATGAAGGCTTTCCGCGAGCTTTTATATCTGGCTGGGCGGCCGGCGGCTGGGCGGGCGGGAGCTGGGCGCGCCTCCTCGTTAGCGAGCGCGGTACGATGCAACGATACGCGTAATCATCAAATATTAATTGGACAGTTGTTTCGACCATCCACGTGTCATCGCGCTGATTTAATTGTTCATTTTCGTGGAAATATTTGTAACCTTATGGTTAGCTGAAATATCGAACAAATATTTTTTTCTTATACTTATACTTTATACCTGGTCGGAGTAATTTCGACTTTTAACAGATGTGAGTTTAGCCGTTATTTATCTTACAAAATGTATCATACTCACGATAGTTTTCAAACTAAAATTATACTTTATACTTTGGTAAATAAATAAACTAAAACTAACTGTGGTTTTCAATTAGCTGCAATGCGTACGGATATAAACTGTTATTATATTGACATCTAGTAGTTTCGAATTGGCTGTAATTTTTATTGTTCTAGCCAATCATTAGAGTCTTTATGGTCTTCATTGCAGTCTTTAGATTTACCGACAGTTTATATTCATAGGTAGCTTATTGGAAACCGCCATAAAAAATAAAATGGTGGGCTTGTCAGACTTTAAGGATGTTAAGCAAGAATGCTTGTACACAAGATGTATTAAGAAGGTACCTGAAACTTCCAGGGTGTGATTTTTACTATCTAGTCTCTTATTTAATGTGAAGCTTTACATTAAAAATGGTAGAGGTATGTATGTGGTTTCACATAGTACGGTGCATTATGTTAATTTAGCTTTTAACAGGGACCATCGCATCAGTGAATTTGGGAAATTAGAATCAACATTGTCTGTATTTTTCCTATATTTATGGAGTAATTACTACGTAATCTGTGCCTCGATAAAAATGGCTTAGACCTAGCTTTTGTAAATTCACATCTTCAATATCTTTACTTTTTCTATGGAAATTTTTTTAAAAATCATTCCAACTACTCTAATTTTTTCAATAAGAAAACTAAGCGCAAATTTGAGTATGTTATACCGGAACTTGGACTCGGGTTATATCCGGAGCCTCACCTCAAGACGCGAGGACCAAAATAGACACGTCAAGAAATCACAGAATATGCCCGATTTACAGGAAAGCAATGAAAATGCCACTGACAATACATAACATACGAACTGACTGACTTTTGTTAAGGGGAAACGTTGGTTTGTTTTCGGAAAACATTGACATGTGATGTGATCTTGCAAGAATAATATTATGGATACGAGCTTCTGCCCGCAGCTTCACCCGCGGCGTGGCCTATAGGACAATAATTCAACCACCCATCTCACCCTCTTAAGGGTAGAATTTCGAAAAATCCTTTCTTAGCGGATGCCTACGTCATAACAACTACCTGCATGCCAAATTTCAGCCTGATCCGTCCAGTGGTTTGGGCTGTGCGTTGATAGATCACTATGCCAGTCAGTCCGTAAGTCACCTTTGAGTTATATATATTTAGACTATGGGTTTCCACAACATTGTAGCATGCCAACAGCCTAGCGGTAACTTTACAATCAATGATATCGTTCATTAATAAACAAAATAATTAAAACTAACTTATTTTAGTTTTATTAAGGCAAAAATGTTTTCAATTAAGTTCGATGTGTTTAAAAATATAAATACATGAATTCGCCAATCAAGACAGTCTTAAAAATCTAGACCAAAATATACCCTTGTGTAATTGATGTTTTTATACTTACAAGGATAAAATTTACTCCACGCGATATATGAATTTCTAGTAATGGTTTAGGAAATGTTATATGGTGGTATATGATCGCTTAACGTTATTTATTTTCATGGCATCATTCAATCTGTTCATGGGTTTGGAGACTGCGTATTTATTGGATACTCTTTCTTAAATCAAACGAGTCGATAAACCACCACTGAAAAGGATTAATATGCAAAAAACGTATACGTATTATAGACATCGCATATAATACAATACAATAATACTTTATCGAACACCAACTAATATATAAAAATGCACCTTAAAAGCATACCAATATTTGAGCATACCAATTTTTCGAGTGAATAGTAAAACAATGATTATTTAAATTTTGATGTACACATTAAAATCTCGTGGAAAACTTTCCGGTTAATATCAACTCAGACCTACTATGCGGCTGCTATGGAATTGCCCCTTTGATCACCAAATTGAGTCATCCAACTTTTCTATTAGACTTTGTAATAAAGAGCCAACTCGTACAAGATTTAATTGTGAACCTAAATTAAAGATAAACCAGTATCTCTGGTAACAATTTTCTTGAGGATATTATTGCTTTCCTTTCAGTAACGATTTCAGAATCAAACGGAAATTGTTCCATCGTAATGGTCTCATTGATGGCGTTCAATAAAACTTTCATCATGAAATTTATTCGTCAATCCAAAAATACGAGATCATTTTACAGTCTTTTTTTTATTTACAGTTTATAAAATACAGTAATATTGACTTATTTACGTGGTTTTAGTGTAGACGAAATTCATTACACGGTTAGGAGTATGATTTGACTAGACCATCTATGATTTGATGACTTGGACTGTGACTTGACTTGACACCTATTTATATAATGTTAATTAACTTGAGAAATTATCAATTACTTGACACAGGCTAAATGCACAGAAGTGTGGAGCCAAAACAAAAACAATAAAGTTTTTTGCGGGAAAACAAAAAAGATCGCATCGCCGCCTTGTATTATTTTCCAAAACTTGAGTTATTTTCAGTGTTAGTGCATAAAATTGGTGGCATTTTATTCGTTAAGTGCTGAATTACAGTCATGAGTGTGGGAAAGTGGTGTAAAGATGGTGAAACGTTTATTTTCGTGTTGTTTCCAAAGCTTCTGGTAAAGTTGCCACCACTTTACTAGGAGTATGACTTGACTAGACTAGACTATGACTTGATGACTTGGACTGTGACTTGACTTGACTTGAACAAAACCAAAAAATAATCGATTTTTGCGTAAAAGTCTCAGACTATGACAATTTCAAACGCAACTATCGCTTATTAAAATACGCAACATGGCAAAGAATAGGTTATATCGACTTGCACTTGTCCAGCGTGGTGAACCCAAACTCTCTTCCTGTGAGAGAAAAGGCCCGTATCTTAGCAGTGAAAACGTCGTATGAGCTGATTATCACACTAATATTATATAGGCGAAAGTTCGTATGTATGTGTATGTGTGTATGTTTGTTACCCCTTCACGCTGAAACGGCTGAATGGATTTGGATGAAATTCGGTACCAAAATAGCTTATACACTTTTCCCGTGGGATGAGCAAATGATAAAAATACTTTTTGTGCGCGGGTGAAACCGCGGGGCGCAACTAGTATTGGGTATATATACAGACATTCACTTATTTTTCTAATACTTACCATGTCCTTTAAAATTCTACAGACGTAGGTTCTGATAAGAGACATCCAAATTCTATTTGGAAGCTCTCATGAGTTGTTTTAGTGATACTCGTAGGTCAACTGTTTTAACTTTGGAACTTGTGAATTCAATTTCATGTTTCGGAAAACTTTGCCTTTAGACCAATTTCGTATGAAATACGCCTGTGGTATGTACGGCGGGAGAAGACTGGAAAGCTAATAAAATTTATCGTAGGTACTATTGTAAGCTGTTTCTGCTATTAGTATTATTATTATTTTTTTTATGTTAAGTAATGACGTGACGAGCTAGCCGTTCGCCTGATGTTAAGCGACACGGCTGCTCATATCAGCTGCAGTGTCACTCGGAACTCTAAAGTATAGAGTTTCGCGTGACACTGCACTGCGCACATCATCCTGAGACATCAGCACAATCTAGTAATAAGATTCTTATTACTAGGCAAATGAGACATTATGACCTGATCTCACAGTCTAGTTATCTTATAATAAGATCACGACAAGATAAGAGACACACATCATCCTGAGACATCAGCACAATCTAGCAATAAGAATCTTATTTAAGATAACTAGACTGTGAGATCAGGTCATAAAGTCTCATTTGCCCAGTAATTTCACTAGCTACAGTGCCCTTCAAACCGGAACACAGCAGTGCTTGCGCACTACTGCTTGGCGGCAGAATAACTGGCAAAGCGGTGGTACCTACCTAGACGAACTTTGCAGTAAAGTCCTACCACCTAGTAAAATTAGTTATGATATTGTATTTTTCCTCAAACTAAGGCTCTAAAAATCTTTATTTATAATTTTATAGCAGTATCGCCTGCTTAGCGGAATCTACAGATTAATATGCTAAGGAAAAATTTGAATCAATCGTGAAAAAATCGTGATTCAAATGTTTCCTTGAAAAAGGCATATATATATATATCATAGATTAAAGAAAATACCTAGTAATGTTTAAGCACTTTCACAGGCTCTGTGGTGTGGTACATGAGCAGGTCGGCTGATAGCCTGGAGCCGGCGGGTTCAATTCCCGTGACAGGACCAGTATTTGTGCACAGAAAAAAGCGAAAATATTTTTTTTTTGGGTGTTGTGGGACCATGGTCCTCGTAGTTCCTGGTTCCCTAGACAGGGAATCCTAGTTAGGATCAAGGATCAATGTACGTGATTGTTGGGCGTTATTATTATTATTACTTCATAGCCTGCTCATATATTTTCATCATATCTTCCTTATAACAGCGTATAAATAAATGTATGACCATATTGTGAATTCTATGAGTTATGAAATAATCACAGTACCTACTATAACTTTACTATATACATTTTTAATAATTGTAAATGCGTAAATGATAAAATCATGAGCGTCATCTTTCTACGTGTCAACTGAAATACATAAATTGAATAATGAATTGGTTACTTCATACGACATGACACATTAAGTACATATGTTTTAAAATCTCGAGGGCTTAAGAAATATTATTTATTTATTTCACAAACTGACGAAATTGATTACTATTTTCGGTCATATTTTTTTTTTTATGTTAAGGTATGACGCGACGAACTAACCGTTCGCCTGGTGTTAAGCGACACGGCTGCCCATATCAGCTGCAGTGTCACTCGGAACACTAAAGTATAGAGGTTCGCGTGACACTGCACTGCGCACGTCAGCCTGAGACATCAACACAATCTAGTAACAAGATTACTAGACTGTGAGATCAGGTCATAAAGTCTCATTTGCCCAGGAATTTCACTAGCTACAGTGCCCTTCAAACCGGAACACAGTAGTGCTTGCGCACTACTGCTTGGCGGCAGAATAACTGGCAAAGCGGTGGTACCTACCTAGACGAACTTTGCAACAAAGTCCTACCACCTAGTAAAATATAAGCTACAATCTCTATTCGAATACAATATTAATAACAATAATGGGTTTTTGTTTGTATATCTGTTTGGTTTTGACGCTAAAACGGCTGAATCAAATTAGATGACATTTTACTTACCCCATCGAGATCAAAATAAAATACTTTTTATCTGGAAAATTGGAGATTCCCGGGGAGAAAATGAAAATTTATAAGTAAAACTGTAGGTTGCCTACAAATTCATCGTATAAAGATTGATTCATATGAAGGAAAGAAGTAATCTTCCTGCTCAAAGTAATTCCACGCGATTTCCCGTAAAACGATATTACTCCATACACTGTAAAATTTGAAATTCCCGTCTTTATTTACAATGTTGTTTAAAAGTGTAGCATACCTTCGCGATCACCGTAATAAGAAAAATAGATAAATTAATAGTTACCACTTATAATATATACCACTGTATGATTCAGACGGGCTGTACCAAACTTTATTAAAATACAACTTAGCTAAGACTTTCCTCCGGGGTCCGTTTGTTAAATTCGTGTCAACTTGGTAGACGGGCATCAGCATCAATTTGGCAAATCGTGAAGCATTAGGTGTTAAGCGATATGCCCAATTTAGCAATCAACTAACGCCATAAACTATTAATATAAGAATTATTTAATATACGAATTCCGTGACAGTTATACGGGAATGCTGCATCTGCATGGGAACACCGTTATCAACATGGATAGAGATGACCGCATTCCACGCGCTGACCTTTTAAACTAGTACGCAACAGTAAATATTAGTATACAAATCAATAAACTACGCTTAGTTTTATAAACGTCGACATTCATGTTATCATAAGAATATTTTTTAATGTTTCATGGATATAATAATATTTAACATCATTTACTCTTTTATACTTGTAAAAATATTGTACTTTCTGTTTGCAGATTTCTATATCGGAGGTAGGCGAACAAAAATATGTCAATTTTTGAAGGAAGAACGAACTAAAAAAATATGGAAACTTACATAGAGCTACGACGTAGCCCGTTGTAGCAGTAGCGGTGTAGTAGTCGTAGAGGTGTAGCATATTGTATCGGAGATTGTAAAAAAACAATTAAGCCGTAGCAGTGCTACAGCAGTTATACACGATGTTATTTTTGGGATAAATACAGTAAAAAAAGCTGAAAATAGTTTGCAAAGACTAATTGTTCTATCCATTCAGGGTAGTTATTTCGTTTGTTTCGTCTCTCGGAAGTAATTTAAATACTTAATTTAACGTAAATACCTTCGAACCAAATAGTGGCGAGCTACCACTAACGAGATTTAGATACATATTTACTGATATAATAGACTATTTTAATTTCATTCATTTCATTTCATTTAGTCAATTATGATTGTGATGAGTTAGGAAATTGTCAAAGGTTGACAATTTCCTACCTCGTCACGTAGATAATTAACCCCCCTGTAATGTTCCAGAAGCGGTCAGCGGTTATTTCATCACGACATTAACAAGGTTTTTGAATGTTTGTCGCGTATGCAAATCACGTAGACTCATCTTTATTAAGCAACAGTGTTCTTTGATAATTTCCTCACGAACTGGACGAGCTTTTAATTGAAGCTTTGGCGCCTGATGACGGCTATGCGCTAATGATTTCACGTAATGTTTCGACTTCAACACCAGATATTTTATCACACCATGTTCTAACGACTCTATTTTAGACTAAATATCCTGATCCCAACAAATATATGCTAATAAATATGCTTTGCTCGAGGTCTTAATGCGTAGTTCTATTGATAGTACCAAATTCATTTCATATTGTAGGTTATGTTAGTTACTGTACAAAACAAGTACAAAAGCAAGTACAAAATAATCCCCAAAAAAATTAAAATTGAAGACTTGTAAATTGCGGCAGAAACTATGAGGCGTTTCTATAAATAAAATTATTAATACGAGTAAAAACTATTTGGTTGTCCTTTATTTGTCGAAGTATCCCTACAGCTTCTGTGTTGTTGTGGTTGAGCAGATCGGTTCATAACCTGGACGCGGCGGGTCCGTTTCCCACGACAGGACGGGAAGTAAGTATTTGTGCACGAATAAAGCACAAATACTTGTTCTGAGTATGGTTGTTTTGAGACCATGGACCTTGTATTGTGTCCCTAGATACAGGCAACCCTAGTTTGGGTTCCGGACATATCACTAAAAGCGATATCTTCCAGCCAATCTTTAGATGGAAAGAATTGGATAATAATAGAGAATATCCATAGAGTATCAATTTTTCTAAATTAGAAGCTGTTATCCATATAAAACTTTTCAAGGCGGGAATCCTTTTCCTTTTGTAAATAAATCACTGCAAATTATAACATACCGACCATGGTAATGAATTAAGATTTAACTGCCTAAATTATAACACGACCGTCATCAGTTTTAATAAGAGGTTGGGAAAAATTTCTGGTCACCTATAATCTTGTGCGTAATTGGTTGTAGCTTATAGGATCCATAACTTTAATGACTGAAGCCTTTCGCCCGCAGGTTTAGTCACTTTATTCAACTTTTTTGGCTACTGTTGTATTTACCTTTAACGGCTGAACAAACCTATAAAAGTTTGAACACGGACAAAAGACATAGGATACGTTTTTGACAGACTTCATAAAAAAGGGAGGTTCTATAATTTGATGGTTTTCTATAATTTGATGGTTTACTATAATTTGTGTATTTCTTTTCACGTTCACATAATTTCTGAATTGATTCACTTGCGTGATTTTTGGTTTGGCAGAAAAATGTTTTGCTATCGTCCCATATAAATTAGGTGAAAATCTGATGAAGATGTTCGGAGATAGACAACGTATCTGTTCAGTTCTAACTTCTAAGTACCTACTTATCAATATAAAGTGAAGGCGAGTGAAGTCAATTTAACACTTGAAGTAAGCTTTACTTTGAAGTAAAGCTTCTTTACGTACGCTTTAGTGGGGGACTACGCTATAAAGTGAATGCGTGACGAGGCGAACGGCAGTTGAAAGTTGTTGATTAACGTAGATCTCCACTGTCAACATAACAAAGTTAAAAATTACATAAAATTTGTATTATTATGTTGGTATGTCCGGTAAAATGACAATTTACAATTTTCAAGATGGTGACATTCACATTAAACAAAGCAAAAACAAAGTTTCACCAGCCGATAGATTGAGCTAAATAAGTTTTACTTCAGTCGTATGGACTAAAGCACACCCATTTTTTTAAATCTGTAGTATACGTAAATCCGCTGGCATGCAGCTAGTACGTATGTAATTTCTGTTGGAACAGACCAGCTTGGCCTATATTTAAAAGGACAGTTATCGCCAAAGAAAATATACCAGGATGCGTGGTTGGCCGATAGCTGCAGTATGTTTGAACCTTAATATAGGTGATATATAAATCTTAGCTTTTCAACAATTATTAAGGGATATTTATTATTCCATGCCGTAGTTCACTGATAACAAACTTAATTGTTTGTGTTTTCGTTTCGGAGTTAGAGAAGGTGCTTATGAATATCAGGTCTAAGTTACACGCCAACTTAAACTAAGCAGTTTAAGCTATTCTCTACTTTGGTTCTAGTCTGCTTACTTACTTTTGATTAATATTAAGTATTAATTTCTATCTTATTTTTTTTAATAACCAGTAGGCAACGATTAAGAAACGTTAGCGAAGATCTGAGAAAAAGAATATCATGTTAAAGCTTTTAGACAGAATAGGAAATAACGTTAAATTTCTTAGATATAGATCTTAAGTTATTCTTAATATGAAAAGCAATTAGATACCCACATAACAATTTTTTGTTGGATATAGTAGGTACCTAATAGCTAACACAATTCAATTACGGAGGAGGTTTTATTTACTTTTTGTGCTTCACACTTTTTGTGGCTTAAGAGGAGCGATGTGTGACAGTATTATTAAGGACTCCTTTTAGGCAGTTTGAGTTCTGTAGAAACGCCCCACGCGTAATTTACTCTATTTCCAGAGAAAATTCTAAAAAAAAACTATGCAATTTCGATTTCTGTACTTTTGTAGTGAAAACCATCATAAACAAACAATAAATGTTTGGCTTCTGTATATAGGGAGAGTTTAATAAAGATCTGTCCGTCTTATAATACCAAGAACTCAGACTGAGGAGATCTCAGTATAGCGAGATTTCAGTACTACGAGATCTCGGAATGACAAGCTCTCCAGTTGTTGAAGTGTTGGTACATTGAAATACAGAAGGGGTCATGACAGGGCAATACTGATTTCTACGTGACATAACTGAAGTCTACATCGCGCATCTACATACTTCTCTATCGCGACGTGCATGTTAGAGTAAACGCGAAACTAGTCTACATAGAGAAAATTTGTCGTCTCGTGCATGAAAATCTCACGGTGCGCATCCTAGGCCTGTCGATCTCTAATTTTGGTCACAGACCGACGAGTAGTACTTAAATCATGGAAAGATTTAAATGCGATCCGTAGGTGTAAATTTGCCTACACTACATCACTTGATAAAAATTCAATTTACTGCTTTTAGCCGGCAGCATCGAACTGGTACTAAGAAGGTCAACGATAATAATATGAGTGCGTATGACGAATGGTAGCGAATGCGTTTTGAGGCAATCCTATTATCTAGAGTGCTCTCCAGAGTTAATAACCGCACTTCATGTGGAATGGAGTGCGATACGAATCTCACCGTCACCACGCCGCGATCTAACTTGTGCCTATTTATTTTTTTTGGCTATAGTGAAATATGTGACATAGAAATAAAAAAACGAGTCTGCTTTAGACCACGCAACTGAAGTAAAACTTCTTTAGAGTTTTGGCGGGAACGCGAAAAAGATTGCGTCACCGCATTGTATTATTTTCCAAAACTTGTGTTATTTTCAGTGTTAGTGCATAAAATTGGTGGCATTTTATTCGTTAAGTGCTGGATTACAGGCGTGAGTGTGGTAAAATGGTATAATGATGGTGAAACGTTTCATTTCGTGTTGTTTCCAAAACTCCATAGAAGCTTCAAGTAAAGTTGCCACCACTTTACTAGGAGTATGACTTTGACTAGACTATGACTGGACTATGACTTGACTTGATGACTTCGACTATGACTTTACACATATTTGCGTATTATATAAAATAATATCATTAACTTGAAACATTATCAATTACTTGACACTGGCTAAATACACGGAGGTGTGGAGCCAAAACAATTTAAAAAAAAACTTCTTTAGCTCCATCTATCGGCCAGTATAACTTTTTGCTTTGTTTAATGTTAATATCGCCATCTTGACAATTCCAAATTGTCATTTTACCGGACGTACCAACATAATAATACAAATTTCATGTAATTTTTAACTTTGCTATATGTTGACAATCGAGATCTATGTTAACCAACAACTTTCAAAATCCGTTCGCCTCATCACTAATTCACCAGTTTACTCACCAAGTCAAGCGTGCTTTAAGAAGTTTTACTTGTATGCTACAGACAGCCCGCGGTATCACCTGTGTTCCTTCAACCTTTAACTACATATCCATTTGACCCTTCAGAGATTTGCTTGAATTTTCAAAAAGTTTTTTTTCGATACGTCTCTACGCTTCAAAAGAAAGGTACCTTCCAAATATATACAGTCTCAATATCCAGCGGTATGTGCTTTTGCTTGTCTGGCAGTCATGTCAGCCACTCAGAATTAAAAAAAATATAATATAAAATAGATCTACCTAAGTTAGATCAGCGGCTCACGTGATAATAAGCGCCAGTATGGCTGAAAATTTATCAAGCAGAAGAGTTTTTACTTTAATAGTCAATCAAAAACAGTAGGCATCTTAGTAATAAATACTTGATAAAGAGGCAGTTTCAAACGCGCTTTAAACTAATCTAAGATTATGAAGTTGTAACAAATATAGATAGGAAAGCAGTGATAGGTAGGCTATATATATAGGTTGTGGTAAAGGTTATGTTCATCAAGGTATCATCAAGGTACAAAAAACCAGATTTAGCTCACAAGCAGATTGTGGTCAGGGGGTGGGCATATAGGCGATATGTTGTATGTTTCTATGGACAGTCGTGTTGCTTAACATCAGGCGAGTGACTAGTTCGTCATGTCATTTCGTAACATAAAAAAAATGTGACGTCAGAACAGAAGAATACAAACCGCGGAGACCCATGCGAAAAGTCCTAATTTCATAACTGTCCACAAAATCTATACTGTGGCGAGAAGCTACTGAAGTGATGTCACGCGTATTGCGTCAATGATAAACGATTGTTACCTGTACAATGCCTCTAGAAAATAGGAGAATCTGTATACACGACTTTTGTGACACTTATGATAGTGAGGAAATTCAACACGGCTATAAATACATATCGATCAAAAACCAATTGCTGTTTTAAACTTTCACAGCTGTCTTCGAACCTTTAGTGGTAATAATTACAGCACAAATTGAGTTGAGATCATCAATTCGAGATATGTGGAACGCACACCATTTGTGCAGCTTTCAATTGTTCATTCAACAAAGCTATCGAGATTTTTTTCTTATCTAAATATCTATAACTCAAAGGTGACTGACTGATTGACTGACTGACATAGTGATCTATCAACGCACAGCTCAAACCACTGGACGGATCGGGCTGAAATTTGGCATGCAGGTAGATGTTATGACGTAGGCATCCGCTAAGAAAGGATTTTGTAAAATTCCACCCTTAAGAGGGTGAAATGGGTGGTTGAATTATTTTCCCATAGGCCACGCCGCGGGCGAAGCTGCGGGCAGAAGCTCGTCATTCCATAAAGGTGTGTTGTGAGCAAACAGCTTTAAATAGATATAAATAAAAGCCATTCAAATCAATCAGCCCACGATTCTGATGATACAATAGCATTCAATTAGCTTTCATATTTGCATATTCGGATTTTTCGCTTTGCATGATAAAACAATAACATTGATAAGAGAAAGTAAAAACAGTTCTGGTTCCGCCATAAAATAATAACCAGAATATTCGGGTCAAAATTCTTGAATAGGTGCCTTGTGTAAACCTTTTTATTTAGCCTCTCGTCTCTTAGCTGCGCCTCCCGGTTTCACTCGAGTCTAAACAGTCTTTGGGGATAAAAAGTTATAGTTATTTCAGGACCAAAAATCTACTCATATTAACCCGTTCAGTCATTTCAGCGCTGTGTCAACAATCCACAACATACACATATAAAATACTAGCTACAACATCATGTTAGAAAATTATAGTTGTGCAAGAGTGTAGCACAATGAAGCTTTTGTTCTTTTTAATCAATTTTTTAGGCTCTTTGAGTCGGTTAAAGACTATGTCAGCCCCATAGTGCTCACTCTTTACTAGTGCACAAAAATAGTATAATACACAGAGAAGAAAACTTATGTTGCATTGTGTATCAGTCTGTACATAGACCGACACGGAAGAGTAGCGTTGCGTTGGATGTTTGCGCGGATAATATGCTTTGAAAAATACCAATATCTAGGTGATTAAGTTTGAACTGAACACAAAGACGACTTATCATAAAGTGATATAAGAGTCGTCTTTGACTACAGACTTTTACTAGGTGGTAGGACTTTGTTGCAAAGTTCGTCTAGGTAGGTACCACCGCTTTGCCAGTTATTCTGCCGCCAAGCAGTAGTGCGCACGCACTACTGTGTTCCGGTTGTGAAGGGCACTGTAGCTAGTAAAATTACTGGGCAATTGAGACTTTATGATCTGATCTCACAGTCGAGTAATCTTATTACCAGACTGTGCTGATGTCTCAGGATGATGTGCGCAGTGCAGTGTTGCTCGAAACTCTATTTTGGGGTTCCGATTGACACTGTTCTGATATGGGCAGCCGTGGCGCTTAATATCAGGTGAACGGCTACCTCGTTAAACCATTCAGTAACATAAAAAAAAAAAAAAAAAAACACAATAATTAAGACTCTCTACAATTCGCATTGTATGCCTAAAACTATTTGAAGTCTGAGCGATTACAATTAGTTGGCGATTCAAATTAATGTTCTCAAACCATAGTATACGAGAAGTCTCACTTGCCATTGTTTGATACCATATATGTGCATTATATATTAGTTGTGCAAGGGACAATGAAGATTTTATTGTACCTGTAACCGTCGTGTTATATCTGGTAGTATTTGACAGAGTGAGCCATGAGGTCGCATTTCTCAGCCAATTCTCGCGATTCGGTTTTTGGAAATTTTTCTTAATGGCGGAACCATTAAGGTTGAAAACGTAAAAAATAGGTTTTCAGCTTTAAGCTATACAAAGACAGACCCACGAGATATATAATAATTAGTTATACATCGAATGAAAGGAAACTATTAAAGGATTAGATGGTTTGGCTAACTTTAGTTTGAGTGCCTAAATAACCCTTTCACCCGAGGTACCTACTCACTGTTTTTTTTTAGAAAATAAAAACCTGATTTGTTAAACAAAATGAAATAAATTATTGTTCCTGCCTGTTGCTTATATTTTATTACAATATAAATAAATAAAGAACATCGGTAAGATAAGTAATATCTATTTACAATTAATATTTAATTATTTTAAAATTTATTATTCTTAGATGATTCATTGAAATATGTTAGTAACACGTTTTCCGAAAAAGACAATTCTTTTTTAGCGCAATATTTAATAACGACCTTCTGCCCGCAGCTTCGCCCGCGGCGTGGCCTATGGGGAAATAATTCAACCACCCATTTCATTTCCAAGCTGGAATTTCGAAAATTCCTTTCTTAGCGAATACCTACGTCATAACATTTACCTGCATGCCAAAATTCAGCCCGATCCGTCCAGTGGTTTGGGCTGTGCTTAGATCGCTATGTCATTCAGTCAGTCAGTCACCTTTGAGTTATATATATTTGATAACATCCTAAGATTGTATGTACCTATCTTTCTTTTGATTTTGGCGGTAAACGATTTTCCATCTGTTTTTGTTTAGCCTTCTATTGAAATCAGGCATTGAATCCATATGTAAATGAATTTATAGACGAATTTGAATGATTAAGTACTAAGCTGTGGGTTTTGTGCTAAAGTACGTTCAATATAGACTCAGGTAAGTGTAAAAAAGTACATAAATAAATGAACGAGCACGTACATATAAAATATTAAGTTGAACTTTAGTTTAGCGCTTCGAGTTATTTATCTAACACTCACTCACCACTACTTAAAGTGACAAGTTTCTCGGGCATGTACAATATTCGAATCTTGGTTTCAAGGCTGCGAAAAGTTTCTGACAGTTTCTTGGAGACAAAAAGATTTATAAAGGTGAGCTATATTTTAAATAGATTTGAAGTTTGATGC
Organism: Ennomos fuscantarius; assembly: GCA_905220475.3. Lineage (NCBI taxonomy): Eukaryota > Metazoa > Arthropoda > Insecta > Lepidoptera > Geometridae > Ennomos > Ennomos fuscantarius. The sequence continues at coordinate 6,126,620 of HG992037.1, read as the reverse complement.
CTATAGTTTGTTTTGGTTTTGGAAAGTAGCAAGGAGTTGCAGTTATGCAAGAGATATTGTCTGTTTGGGGTACTTATGTATTTACATAAAAATATTTAATCTTACATTATGTATCTATACTACTTATTATCTGCTTTATATTTGTAAACTTGTGTGCTAGAGGTATGACATGCATAAACCAATATAAAACTAAAGGTATATAATTGATTTTGACTTCACCTAGTTAAGTATTTATTATATTCCGTGTTCCGGTTTGCCAGTGTTGACATACTAATAAATACATACCTAGGTAGTATTGAAGTGATTAATGAGCCTTTATTTAACAAAAATTTGATTTGAATTAGATTAGATAGCCATTCTAAATTTTGCAGTTTGAAATTATTAGAAAATTGGTAATGCAGTTGGCAGACCTAGCGTGTACCACAAACATTTGTGCGATCACGTAACTCGATTGCAGCCAATAGAAACACAAATTTGTATGGATTTGACAGTATGAATGCGCGGATTATGTGCATAGTTAGAATGAAAATTTCTTCTGTTGCATTGCAATCAAAGTTTCGTGACCACCCCCCAGACCCTCATGCACGTCTTGTCATTCAATAGCATTAATATAGATAAATCTGTATGGTATAAATAAAACAATATATGTTCCCAGTCAGCTTTCAGCCAATTAGGAAATCATGTTTTCACAACGTAAACCACGGCGTATTTATTTCTCTCGTGTCTGTTGTTGTTTGAACTTTCACTTTATTTAATGAAACAGGTATAATTATGAGATATAATTTATTTAGGTAGCTGTCTGTTAATTATTTTTGTTTTATAATTTTAACGCACATTGGTTCCGTGGAATTACAAAGCTCGCTGTTCGCTCTAAGCACTTTTGTCAAATTATAATTACTTTTTAATAAAATCACCCCGACCTTACAACTCGCTTAGTGACGCTGTAAAGGTCGATAGAGACCAACAACACTAGCCCGTGCACAAAAACCCGACCTTGCATCAAGTCTTTAATAAGCTATTAGATAGTAATCGTTTCAAAACGGAAAATTAACCCCAATATTCCAGTAAAGCTTAATTATTATGAGATCTTTACCGATTATTTTATGTTAGGATTCATACATATTTTTATTGGAGGCCTTAATTCCCATGGCAATAAAGCTGGAAATTGGATGACAAAACTGAACAGTCACCTGCCTGTAAAATTCTAAAATACGCCTCACGATATGAGGCGTAACAGTTTGTTACGTTCGTCCGTGCATGGCTGACGATCGATGCAATAAGTCCAGATAATATCCGGCAGAGAACATGAGATATAAAATATATTTATTTGGACGTTTCCCTTCGTCCCTCGCTACTGTTGGTATCGACAATCAGGGTAGTGACGTCACGCGGCCGCTGCCATCACAATGGCAGTTCGTTAATCAACTTTTCCAATTTCCAACTGATCTAGCACTCCGTTATCAGCAAGTTTGGAGATGGCTTTCGCCATTCGGGTGCGTATTAATGCGAGATATTTTTCATTAATTTGCCTTTTATTTAAACAGTGGGTCGGGTTTTGGGTTTAATTCCGAAGTTTTATTGCGGAAAACTTATGAATAAAATAAGTTTTGGAAATTACATACGTATATTTTCAACAAAGCAAAATATATACGATTACCGACAATACGAACTCTAGTAGGTATTTATTGTACAAACAAATATGGAAATTTACATGGTGAAAGTGAAGACTATGTACATTCATAGAATAAATAATATGTGTATCTGTGGCAGTACTATATTATCTGTGGTAGTCCACAGATAATATAGTACTGCCACAGATAATAATACTATACTATTAGTACTACTACTACCATGGACGAAATATTTTATTGATATGAGTTTAAAACAAATGGTGGTATAGGTAAAAGATTTCGTCCTACATACACACACACACACGTATATTCATAGAATAAATAATATGTGTATCTGTATATAATACGTGTATAATATGTGGACTACCACAGATACACATATTATTTATTCTATGAATGTACGTGTGTGTGTGTGTATAATAATATAGTACTGCCACAGATAATAATACTATACTAGTAGTACTACCATGGACGAAATATTTTATTGATATGAGTTTAAAACGAAGTATAGGTAAAAGATTTCGTCCTCGGTAAACTAGGTATACTTACATACTTCATCTACTTATATAAACTAATGCATTATTTACCTACATAGCAACTTACGATCATTTATAGTGACATGTTCAATTTACGATAACTGATGCTTATTGACAAACTAAGCTTTGTGCTCTGGGGTGATCAGAGAACATTAATTGCAATAACACAGGAGAAATTTCATTCCAAATTTGAAAATTTCCACACTAACTATGCCCAAAAACTGCGCATTGAAACTGTCAAGTTCATACAATTTTGTGTTTCTATCTGTTGCAATCAAGTTACATGATCGCTCTTTATATGATACATTACTCTTCCACCGTTTTCAATTTTCTATAGTTTTGTACATAGACTTATGGGGTGAATTCTTTAGTTTTGTATTAGATTCTATTCCTTTCAATCTTTGGGTTCTTTTGGTAGCGATATCTTGAACTGCATAAGGACAATCAGGTAAATCGCTATCGTGCTAATGGCCTGAAAATAATATTTATGTAAAACTGTTATCCTAGTTTTTCGAAATTAAAAAGTTAGAAATATTTGGCATTCGAACCTATGATAAACAATCTAACTACTAAGATATTATCAGCACACTAATCGTTATTTAAAATCTTCCATTCACTTCATTATATTTATTCGCAGTATATAAAATATTAAAATTCACATAGCGCTATCTAGCCTCAAACCAAGTAAAGCTTGTACTATGGGAACTAGATAACTGATACAATATACTTTTTTGTTTGTAAATTATAACACCCAAACACATCACAGAATTTTTGGTACTGGGTGGGAATCGAACCACAACCCACAGTTCAGAAGGCAGGGTTACTACCGACTGAGCTATCGGATCAGTCACAAAGGAAAACGGGTAAAATGATTGCGCATGCGCAAGTTGTTACTCTTTTTAAGTAATAATGGTCTAATTAAGGATACAAGTAAGACCTACCTCATGCAATAAAACTTGTATTAAAGATGGTTTGAAAAAAAAAATATTTTACCGATGTGAGCAACTCCCTGTTGACGTGAGCGTATCCTTTCAGGCTCACAACTGCGGGATTCATCTCGATGGCTTGGATGAAGTGGTCAACCTACACAAAGTAACGAATTACGTATCCACCAACTTATTTTGTGCAGTTGAATCTTCAACCGTAGCTTTTAATGAGGCCATTCGCTGCGTTAATAGTAAGAGACGGCAGAAAATACAACTGAACAGATAAATTGGTGGTACCTACTGGCTAATGTATCTACTAATAATATTTTTTTTTTCATTTTGATTGATTTTATAAGCCACGACGACCTATGGTATTCCCTGGATGACAGTCCAAATGCTCCAGCCCATTACCGGTAGGTACAATTTTAATGAATTAATTAAACTTAACATCAACTTTATAAATTAAACTTAACAGCTTAAAATTCAAGGAAACAAAGACGCGGGAATCCGTGTAACAATAAAAATGAAAATGAAAATGAAAATACCTTTATTTGGCCTTAATATACATTATACAGTTTTAATGTAACCCTGTCTCCTGGAAAAGCGTTAGCTGTGGCCCAGGAGGCAGTTCACCCTCAAAATTAAGTCTAATAAGCATAATAATTCGTTTCACTAAAGTCTACTACGTTATAAAGGTAACATTATGTAATTATTTTAATTTTTTTTTTTTTTTTTTTAAGTACAAAGTATATACAAAGTATAACTAATGCTTATTTTCTAATATACTATTATGTTTGTGTATGTGTATAGATAATATTGAAGTTTAATTAATTAATATATTAATTAATAAATAAAGGTATACTTTAAATCCAGACCGAATTGTTTATTTACCTCTTTTTGCGTCGGTCGGTCAATAGCTAAAACATCGATCGAGAGCAAAGTGTCTTGGACTCCCGCTGCCACCTACAAATGCAATAACATACAGTTCTATTAATTGAAATTCCACATCATAAAATTACCAGATTTAGGTACATACAGACGTCAAAATGATGCAAGCTGTGCAATCCTATGCAATATAAAGTAAGGTAGTTTTATAGAGTAAATAGAAATAGGGCTAAAAAAATTGAATTTTGGTTGTAGTTGAAGACGCTTCTCGGTTATAAATAGTATCATAGGAAACTCCGGCAAGATGAGCTAGATCAAGATCTACGAGATAACACATAAGAAAATTATTATGTAGTCATTAAGATTCAACCTGTCAAAAAAAACAATTAGGAAATGATATTTTATTTATCAATGAATAAAGATAAAAGCATTTCCTAATTGTATAATGTAATATGCTACAATGAAATATGAGCTTACTTGAATCTTACTGACTATATAATAATTTTCTTAACTTTTTCTCCACCTCGTCCCCGACGATTTAGATGAAGACATGTAAAAACGTAAACGAACACCGTTTTTGTTCACCTGATTTCGATGAAGAACCCGCTTACAAACGGCATCAGTTATCATCCAGTGTTTATTAGCATATATTCATACCGTAAGCGTAGACTTGTGCGAGCAATCCACGAATATGAATAGCAGAGTCGAGCAGTAAGCAGCATCGACGAACAAGCCGATCTCTTTGAACGAGAACCCAAACCCATGGTCGACGATCTCGGACAACGCTCCGTATACTGCTATTGTTATGTTGGCAAACCTGTGAAATAAGTATGTTTTTAATAATTATATAAATAAATGTGTGGGTTTGAATTCTTAATGAATCGGTGTAGGAATACCAGATGAAAAGGCAGCGCTAACTCTGCCAACTTAGAAAAAGTTTGAATGACTCGCCCGGTCTACCGCTGCTGAGCAATACTCGCTGTAATGATGACCTACCCTTTTTTTTAGAGGGGGTGAAATGCCCTCGCACTTCCTTGCCACTACCAAAAACCCCCGTGAGCCCTCGTCCGCCGTACTGGGGGCGAGAAGGGGTCGCCACTGCAGTCCAGCCAACTTGCCCCTCCGGGACCTACCCACCCTCCACCAAGGTAATAGATCCAGTGCGATGGAGGTCGATAGATGCCTATACAGAGTTTGTTACTCAATCAGTATCAATGCAACTATATATACTCTTATATATTTGTGAGCCAATGTTAAATAGTAGGAATTGTAATTTTCATTAATAAAATGTCCTTCAAAAATATTTTTGCACGGGGCAAAGTAACTTCCGCACAACAAATAACCAAATCCTTAGTTGTAAGAGTGCGCGGAATGAGTAGACACGTGTAGATCTTGATATTGGGACTGGGACACAGAATAAATAATATAAATAAATATAAGTAACTGGGAAGGCAATACCCTGTTTTTTCCTTGTCAATAGTTTAGTTTGGTTTTCCGCAGAGTAAAACGTGTCTTATATTTATCGGGCTTTTATCTAGGTATATTGTACCATGTGGTTAGAATGTGTTAGGTACGTAAAAACACCGTTCACTTTTAGGTACCTATATTACACGATATTACGTACAAAGCTAAAATAAATGGTTTTATATGGCTATACGAGGATTTCAATAGCCACATTGTAATTTTATAACAATTTCGAGAGTTTTACACCACTGACATTTACCAGAATGAGGTAACAGTCTGATTTGTATTCATCTTGTAACATCTAGTTTTTTTACGTACTTTACTACACGATTCTTTTTAAGACATAAGATTTAATAGGACAGGTAAAAAAAAGTAAATTTTCCTTTTTGAGTATGTAATGGTATTAGTTAAGAAAATAAAATTTGCACGGTAAATTACTCGTGAAACTACCGGATGGTCTCTAGTCACAGATCATCACCACTGCTGAACGTATATTGGCTCCCACAGAACGCTACTTTGAGCGGTTGCTTGCCTTCTGTATCCAACGGCTCCCCGCAGCTTTGACCAGGTCGTTGGTCCACCTGTTGGTCCTACCCATAGGTAGGATCGAACTAGTAGACGCAGCATACTGCGTCTACTAGTTCGTGGTCGCAACTCGAAAACCTTAGAGACAAGGTAGTTCAAATAGGTGGCCTCACCCAGACCGATCTCTTTGAGCCACTATATACCTATGCGTTTCGCTGTTGTGTATGATCGTCCAATTGGAAACTCGTCTCTACTCTAGCAGTTGTGGGTATATAATTCTTAACAAGTTTATTATATTTCGATTTTGTTTTATTACACTTATGGATCAGGTATGTTTGACCTGCATGCAGGAGGTTTTCATTGTTTTATTACCTTGACAATTGTTACTCTACCTGGTATTCTTGCTAAATTATCCACAAATTTAGAACAGAACTATTTGCGGCGATAGCTTCCAAGAGCGATAAGTTTCGATATTGTTTTAGACAATGGGAATTCCCAATAAACTGGCTAGAACGTTTTCATGAGAACAATAGATTTTCTTATCCATCCTTAATGGTTTCTTCATCGTTATAAACATGCAGCCTGTGGTATAGTCTAATGCAAGAGTTTAAACTGTTATAATTACTAACATTTCATTTCTTTTTAATAGACATAGAGTTAGGGCCATACCTTTACATAATAGATTATTACTATTGAGCGTGTTGAGGTTCAGCTTCTTCCCACTAAATTGCGCATTCTTCTTATTACAGTCTTGCTCCAGATGAAATATGACTGAAATATGTAGTGCCCACTTCCATTCTGGTCCAGACTGGAAGTGGGCACTCTGTAACCGGAGCAAGTGTGACCGCATGCGATATTTTCTAACACAATTGACCAGTGTGGTAGCTCTCTACTAGAGAATCGCCGTAGCCTAAGAATGGGACAGTAATGAGTTAATAAAGATTACTCTGTAACTAGAAGGTATAAAGTCGTTCCAACTTACATGAAGAGACAGTACGTTGAGTAAGTCCTAGCGTACGCGTTGCCGAGTAACTGCAGTAGCTCCGAGAGATTCAGCCACAAGTAGCGGTACCGTGCGATCAGCTTCGCGGAACATTCAACTTCCACATCCTATAGGGAAAACACATCATATAATGCACTATTGATTATCACAACAATACATACTAGAAAACCCATGAGGTTCTAAGTGAAATTTGGAAAAGAGGGGAGAAATATAATACGATACAATTTAGGTACGAAGCGGGACTAAAATCCTTGACTCTGGATATAACTAGTTTCAATGCACTTATTTTTCGCCTATATCCTGTACAATTTCTCTTTACGTAGTGACTTACTATATATAGTGATATATATATATATATATATATATATAGTGATATATATAGTGACATAATCATTTATTGACATAAAAGGGTTTTGTGCAGTCCATAGACTCGTATATCGATATTGTTGACTATATAAATATTTACATAACTATTATTTCCTTCATATCGTCATCATTATCTTTCCCACTGCTGGTTAGAGTAAGACTACTATAATTTTATAGGTAGAGGAGAAGGCAAGATGCCATAACATCCAATGAGCTCGATCATTAGCGTACAAATGCAATGTTAATGCACCTTTGCCGTGTGGTTCCGGTGCAAGAATAGGTATCCACTCCATATAATCTACTATCTACTGCGATCAGCATGTCTCCCACTATGCGTAGTGATTATGTGAATTCCCTATGTTTAGAAGTGTACGTAAAAATGCTGATGATGAGCGCGAACTCGAAAAAATGGCGAGGACGAGATATCACCAAAAATATAGAATGATGCCCATACAAATTTTTGTCGTTTTCATTTGAGATTTACCTTTCGACAATCGAAAGCGAACCTTAACGAAACGCAGTAGTGCTACACTGGTCTCACTGTTCCCCTTATATCTAATACCTAATCTATTAAGCACAGAAATATCCGAATTATTTTTAAATATCGAAGGTTAAGAATTAAATACAACATCGATTAGAAAAATGTCCACCACTCCAATAGAACTAATCCATCAAATGAACCTGTCACAGTACAGCTATAAGCGTTTGGGATGGAATGACTGATTAATCATCTTTGCTGAGAAAATAAATGTAGCTTAAAAGCGGAAACCCTGAGCATACCCGGGTTTATAAACTGAAAAATGATTTGGTGCAGAAATGATGTTAAAGCCGTTTCAAACATTATTCGGTCTTTGCTACACAGATCATTTCTACTGCAAATAAACATAAAAATTTCATTTAAAAAAATTGATTGATTTCAATAAGAAGTGGATGACGGCGCAGAATAAGTATCGAACCCGTTAGTAGGTACATAATATTGCTTACATTAGTAATTTTAGATATTGTTTACCTTTTGGCTCCAAAAAGAATGAAATGAAAATTGCTACAGATCTCATAAGAATTTAAAAGAAACACCTTAGATGAATATACCTATAAATGTTTTCGGAAAATTCGGTGGGGATAGCTTCAAACAAAACTCAAATAAAAATCACATTCAAAGGCGGACATTGCACAAGAAACTTGAGAATGCGTGAAAGGGATGCGATTCAAAAATGCGATTACATTCGGGGATATTCGCGAGATAAAAGTGACAAACAGGTAGCCTCACTAACAAAGAAATTTACGGTGCATATTTCATTGTGATGATGTGCTGGACAGCAGAACCCCTAGACTGCAGAAGGAACACAAAAAGTTTTATTTACCCGGCGAAAACACTCTGAAAGACTCTGCGAGGCGATCTTTACTCCTTTGCAGTTGATGTACCATAGCGCGCAGTTCATGTTGATCATCGTAATTATGTGGTAGTAAGCAGTAGTGTGCCGGAGCATGAATCCATCGAGCAGGGCGCACAGGCTGAGTAGGAAGCATACAGCAAGCAGGAGGCAACCCACGCTTATGATCACTATTGACGTCTTCAGGTTGGGGAATTTCAGGTTTTCGCCTGTCACTCGGTAGTATCGTACCTTTAATTTAAAGTGAATGAATGGTCTTACTTATAAGTAAACGTTATTAAGAACGCTTAAAACGCCCTGTCTCGTGTTCGCTCGTGACATTCACGTAGAAAAATTGACTAGACATTTTAAGCATTGATTAAGTTTAATTAGCATTTAAGTGCCTACTTATCTATACATATAAAATTTAAAGTCCTGACTGACTGAATGACTGACTTATATATCAACGCACAGTCTAAACCGCTGGTTCTAGAGACTTAAAATTTGGAGGGTGTTCTTTGTAAAGTGTAATTCACTAAGGGTTTTTCGAAATTCCATCCCTAAGAGGGAGAAATAGGTGGCTGAATTATCTGTGAAAACATTTTTTCTTCGTTTCCTATAGGCCACGCAGATGAAGCCGCGGGCAGAAGCTAGTATGTGTATAAACTAAGTAGTAAGTCCTTTTTAACTGAAATATAAGCATAAGGTACAGTTTTGGTTCGTGGTGTAGTTCCATTAATTGTAAGTCCTAGAATTTGATAACAAATTACAGTAACAAAACTAAACTTGACAGGCACTTTAACGGTAAAATAGTTACCAAGTAATACTAAGTCTTGCAAATAAAGATAATTCAAAATAATTACAATAGTGAGTACCTGAAACTTTCCCCAATTAGTCTTGTAGATTGCGACCTGATGTGCCACACCCCAGCCCACGAATGGAATCCAAAAATGCGGAACAAGGAACACGACGAATAAAATCGCGTAGATGTAGTCATCGAACCGACGAATGGATCGTAGGATCATGATCCGTTCGTAGCCGACGACGAGGACGACGACCGTGGCAACAATGTAGAAACAAATGGCGTAGTAGGTGGCCCTTGATAGCCAGCTGAACGTGATGGTACCTAACACATAACGGGCTTTATTAGAATAGATTAGCGTTGGTTTACAAAGTTAGGTACTCAAACTTTTGTCTTTTTTTGTCATTGCATAATTGAACTCTCGAACAAAAAAGACAAAAGAAAATCAAAACTACTACGCTCTTTTTTTTGGCTCCACACTGTGTATTTAGCCAGTCTCAAGTAATTGATAATTTTCAAGTGAATGATATTTCATATATTATGTGTCATGTCAAGTCACAGTCCAAATCATCAAGTCAAGTCATAGTCTAGTATAGTTAAGTCATACTCCTAGTAAAGTGGTGGCAACTTTACCAGAAGCTTCTATGGAGTTTTGGAAACAACAAGAAAAGAAACGTTTCACCATCTTTATACCACTTTCCCACACTCATGCCTGTAATCCAGCACTTAACAAAAACAACGCCACCAATTTTATGCACTAACACTAAAAATAACACAAGTTTTGTAAATTAATACAATGAGGCGGCAAAATCTTTCCCGTTTTCTCGCCGAAGCTCCTACTACGCTCTTATTAATAGAGCTTTTACGGAATTCTTATATTATAAAACCATGGACCAAAATTTTTATAAAAACTGTATGCAATTCACCTGGTCGTGACCTAGTGATGGGCATGACGGCCAAAGCCCGAAATAAAACCAAAAGCAGCTTGTGGTCGCGGTAGAATTGATCATGGATCTCGCACGTGTCTCCATCTTGAGACGAGAGCATGTCCCGCTGCTCTTGTTCCTGAAAAACTTTATATCAGCACAAACAAATCAAACATTAAACGCCACATTTTTAATTTTAGTATTCATCAAAAAGATTTCCGAAAAATTGGCTATTTTAATATTGGGTGTGGGAAGGAAGGAGTAAGGTAGTCCTTACTCCTTCCTTCCCACACCCACACTTCCAACCAACCAATTGAGGCATGGGAAAGAAACGGAAAATTGCGGATTGCTCTTCAATGTAAAACTACTTGAGTGGTGGGAAATATCCAAAAAAATCGGTTGTCAATAAGTACCTAGTACGATCATGCCACAGAAGATTTGATAGTACAGTATTGAATCTAATATCTAAATTCATACTTACTTTACTGTACTGTACAGTACAGTACTGGCAATCACAGGCACATATAGTAAAAGCACTTAAGATGCGTTAGTACATGATAATAATAAAAATCGTAAACTTGCTTGAAATTCCAAAAAGGGAAAAGCAATCCTTAATATTCAAGATATAACCTACCCGTAGATGTAACACTAGACTTATACGTAGGTACTTACAACCAGGAATTATGTATTATATTCCAACTAGACCATAAATAGACTTACAAAATCCCGCTGAGTCTTCTCATATAGATTTTTATTTTGTGGAACATATTTCATGTCTCTTTGCAAATAGGTGTTGTTCAGGCCCTCCTCGAATAGGTGGTCAGATATCATGGTGTACACTTTAAAGAAATTAAAGAATACAATAAACAAAGGCTTGGGCAATATGAATCGTCTTGTGATAGAGTTTATTGTAGTAAACGCAAGGAAAAACTGCCTTCGAAGAACTTAAACTTCTTATAGAAGCCACAGTAATGGACTAGGACCGAAGCACGCACAGCACCTTGACATTATCGTCGTAAACATCGAGTGTAAACTCAATTAAATTTTTAAGCAAACGACCGAGTCGCTTTTCGCATACCAATGTCGCGGTCGAGGCCACCTTTACCTAGGCCGAGGGTGGGTTTCACCACTTATGAAACTATGGTATGGTGAGCAGCTGTTTTTTATTTCCTATCGAATGAATGCGTTTAATATGTTTTTTCTTTCCATTACACATCAGGGCAGTGTTTTTAGATATATGTATTGTAGGTTACATTGTCGAAATAGTTTATTTTCAGTTCACAGACTAATCTTCAAGAAAACGGTCGCGAAAAGTTACCGTTCAGATCAAATTTGTTAATGAGCTTGGGTACTTACGATAAGATACTGGGTGTAATTTAATTCATTATCATCCTTTGAACCCTGATACGTATAGCGGTCACGTGTAGACCAAATTTTATATAAACCAACCCATCGGTTTGCTATTGATATCACTTCTAAAAATTTGATAACTTACTTAATCAAATGCTGCTGTACAAAATTAATTAAAATAACCAAGTTCTGTTTTTAATTATATAAAAATTAATAACAAAAAGTTTTAAAAGTATTAAAATCATTCTTAGTTGGCACGAATGATTTTAATTCGAAAAACGTAAGTCGCCGGCAATATTCACAAACTAAAAAAAATCATTTGCTCTTTAAAGACCATCAATAATGTACTCAATTTATGCTAATGAATTCAATTTCACCCTGTATAAAGGTACTTACTGTAAAAATCTTGCTGTCTAGGCATACCATATAATACTCGTAAGGTAATCAACTAATGTAGAGACACAGTGAGGCATAGTTACGTTAGTTTTAATGTATACATAGTCGGGTTCATATTGCTAGAAAATTATTACATTGGAATTCGTTACATACAACCCGAGGGACCCGAGCCCGAGGGCCGTGGGACGTGCTTCTATCGGCCCTTCCGGTGTACGTGACAAATAAATATTTGCCTATATTATCCCAATTACTGTATAAATTGTTATTTTTAAGTTAGTGGATATAATCGTATATTTAATCGTTAACGCACTAGATGGGAATAAAGTGTCAGTTATACAAAATAAATACACAAAAAAACGAGTGTGCTTTAGTTCACACGACTGAAGTAAAACTTCTTTAGTTTAGTTCCATCTATCTGCCGGTAATAACTTTGTTTTTTTTTTTTATTTAAAGTTAATGCAGCCATCTTGACAATTGTAAATTCTAATTTTACCGGACATACCAACATAATAATACAAAATTAACCTTGTTATATTGACAATGGAGATCTACGTGAAGCAACCTATCTTCCGTTCGCCTTCCATTCACCAGCGTACTCCCCAAGTCAAGCGTGGGCAGAGAAGTTATACTTCAAATACTATGCACAAAAATCAACGAAAGAAAATATGTGCACAAATTATTATGCTACTGTCGGATTCGTTAAGATTCGAAGAGTCGTCATTTCATCCAACTAGAACAATCAAGTAAAGCATGTTCTTCTTTATATCCTATTTCTGAATCCTACAAATTAATTCGTTTTCATTCTAATGATGACGTATTACGATATAGTGCATAGCATTGGAATACGGTTCCAACTCATTTATTAATCATGGAGGTCAATCTATAGAAATGTTTCAATGTCATGAACGCGGGCAAATACAATTAGCGCTTGCGTCCACCAATTACTTTTAGAAATCCGTTTTATTATTTATAGAGAAAGTTGGGGAGTCGGTCTGAGGGTTCTTTTAATAAATAAAAGAACCGTTAACGGAACAAGTGTAGAACTACAAAGATATTGGTGTCGAATCTGTTGTACCATTCTCTAAACCAAATTAAACTAAAATATCTCTAATTTTAATTTAGGAATTCATAAAACCTAATCTGTTGTCACGTCGAACTAAATTTAAACATCGTATTGACAGGACTAAATTCGATTTAGTCCTGTCAATACGATTATTTATTATATCTCCTAAAACTTTTTAGCACTCGGTGGAGTTTTTGGAGCCGTGTAGATGTTTGACTATTAAAGTTACATAATTATATGGATATACAGTTTATGAGAGGTTTGTATTTTAAAATCCATTCAACGGTAAAGGAACTAATAACTAATACCTTACATAGACAGAAACCTTATTGTATTAGTTCGTTGTACGTCTGTCAAAGCCGTTTCCACTTTATGAAGCTGTTGTATTTAAGATACCTAACACTAATGGGTAGCTATAGGTGTAAATATAAAAAAAAATCACACATTTAAATCTCGTAACATATAATACAAAAATATCACAGCTCCTCATTTTCACATTATATGTACTGACGTATAACATAATCAAAGAAATATCGATAATATTTTATGTATTTTTCAAAGGTTTTTTTCTCGCACTATTATACATGTATACAAGTAGCACTATTGTTTGTACACAATTTCACTCAATAAAAGCAATATTCTCTGAGAATATAATGATTTAATACACTAATAAATAATTTATTCAGTGGAATAGCAACAGTGTCTTGATGTTTTTAATCGTAAATTAATCCGTGAATTATATTTATTTTTATACATTATTTTTATACAGTTAATAAGTACTTGATTAAAAAAATCTTTCATACATTATAGCATCAAAATCGTATTTTGTATTCGCCTAAATCCTTTTACATCATAGATTATAAGCTCATATCACATAGGGGCCGTTCAAGTATTACGTAAGCACTATGTCTTTGCTTTGCTTATTTTGGATGACATGGGGGGTAGGGGTCTAGATGATGATTACGTCATCGGTAGTTATTTACCTTTTTACACGAAGAGCAAAAAAAAATTTTTACGTAAGCATGGGGGAGGGGGTAAGAGCTTTGCTTACTTTTGCTGACAAGGGGGATGGGGGGTAAATAATTGTAATAAATCTGCTTATGTAATACTTGAACGGCCCCTTAACAAATGACTGTTGCTTTACAACTTTCCAAAATTTCTGACACTTTTTTCTCTCATTTCGTTAATTAATTTTTTGATATTATTCCATACCATAAAATAATTATAACATGTGTGATTACTCAATGAAACAGATGAATAATCCCAGTAGGGACACTGTATTATTGTCTCAAAGTGCCCAAACACGGTACCTCTGCCGTAAGTCAGTGAAGAGTTGTGTATTGAAGATTCCAGATGATGCTGCAGCATAAAGTCAAGGTTATTATGTTGTTGTAGTATCATTGAAGTTACAGGACACAAAATCTCGAGCTGCGAAAGCCCCTTCATCAACTAGAAAAGAGCAAACTTATAACAACCTTCATTTTGGTCAGGGGTTAAAAATAAATCAACTTATACATAAAACTGAGGCCATTTCACTTCTTAATAAAGTTATTCGATTACCATATTATTAAAACTTTAACACGTGCTCTTTACTCCGTAAGTGCTTAAGCTACAAAACCTTATTCTATGCTTTAAGCTTAGCTAGCTGCGCCATGAGTTCTTTGTCTGCATCTGTAGTAGACTCTCCAATCTTGTGCCGACCCACCGACGGTGCATCGGACATCTGAAATGACCACAATCACAAGTTATAGAAAGAAAATATAGATAATAACAAATAATAATAAATATTATTATAATTCTTTATTGCACTAAAAACAGTACAAACGGAGGACTTAATGCTAAAGCATTTTCTACCAGTCATCAACTCATAGTTTGAGAAAGAGGGATGTAGGCGTGCATCAAAATTTGTATGAGTAGTATTTGTAAAAAAATTAAAAATAAGTAAATAAAAAGTTAAACGAAAGTGATTATATACATAACAAGAACATTTACATAAAATATCATATACATATAATAAATAAATAAATAAATAGTGACAGATCATTAAATGAGGTTAGGAAGGTATTAATACAGGAAAGCATAAGACTTAAACACATTACCTTGCCACTGATTTCAATCCCAATCTCGTCCAGCACTTGGTTGACAATTCCCTCAGTTTCCTCTTCATCACCTGATTCACCCATTATATCATCCAGGGTATCATTAACTGTAAAACATTTTTAATCATTACACAAATAAATAGTGATTTGGTACGAAGGTTTTATTTATTAAATGCATCTTTGGCTGCCAATATAAGCTGAGCTAATTTTTTCATCGGACATTTAATAGCAAATTAAATTGGTATTGAACTCATAAAGATGCATGATTATTTTAAATTAATTAATATTCATGGACATGCTGCCATCTAGTACCAAACTAAGAAAAGCTTGTTCTATAATATATGTATACCATTCTATGTATTAGGTCTTTACCTATGAAATTGCCATTTTGTTTGAAAAAAGTTAAAGTATTTTTTTTTCGAACTTATTATTTATTTTATTCAAAGTAATCACCCCTGCAATCAATGCATCTTTGCCAACGCAGTAACAGTTTATGGATGCCCTTCTTGAAAAAATCAGCAGGACGGGAGACAACAAATTAAAATTGGTTTATAAAATAGGGCCAAGATCCTACTTGGAGTATATTGAAGAAACTCTTACTCATTTCATCAGTCATATCCATCTTAGCATTGGCCACTTTGAATGCCTCCATATCTTTAGCGATCTGGTGTGGGTTCATAACTTTGTTCATGTTGCCCATGGTCTTTGCGGTTGTGCCCATAGCACCTGCTATTGCTATGTTGGCACCCATTGATTTGTTTTGGATTTGTACACTTGATATCTGTGGAACAATATAAATAATAATATTATAGAAACTGATGTGAGCAATACTCATTATGACGCGAGATATTCAATTGTATCTCGAGTGCTAGCCGTTTACCAGTTGTAGTTAATAGTCTTTACCTATGAAATTGCCGTTTTGTTTGAAAAAAGTTAAAGTATTTTTTTTTCGAACTTATTTATTTCTTTTATTCAAAGTAATCACCCCTGCAATCAATGCATCTTTGCCAACGCTGTGGCAGATTATGGATGCCCTTCTTGAAAAAATCAGCAGGACGGGAGACAACAAACTCTTCAAAGGCGTTTTGTACTGCCTCTCGGGAATTGAATTTTTTTCCCGCTAAAAAGTTGTCAAAATTTTGGAAAAAGTAATAGTCGGTAGGCGCAAGATCTGGTGAGTATGGCGGATGAGGGAGAGCTTCCAAACCCAACTCATGCAGCTTAGAGACGGTCTGTTGTGCAGTATGGGGTCGCGCGTTGTCGTGAAGTAGCAGTGGAGACGACCGATTGACCAAAGCTGGTTGCAGACGTGCGAGTTTCGCCATCATTGTGGTCAGTTCTTCAATGTACACATCTGCAGTAATGCTCTCGTCGTTTTGTAAAAAGCTATGATGAATCACACCAGCACTAGACCACCAAACTGTGACCATCACCTTTCTAAGGGTCATTTTTCGTTTTGCACATTGCTTTGGTACCGAACCAGGATCTAACCAACTTGCTGAGCGCTTTCGATTGTCAAAAAGAATCCATTTTTCGTCGCACGTAACAATTTGGTTCAAAATTCCTTCATTTCTGTGCCTGTTAAGCAGCGCAAGGCAAGTCTCGACGCGTACGTTGCGCTGGCGATCGTTAAGTTCGTGGGGCACCCATCTATCTATCAAGCTTTTTTATCTTGCCAATCTGTCGCAAATGGACCAATATTGTTTTGATGCTAACATCAAAAGCTGCTGCCAGCTCAGCTGTAGATTGAGATTCATCAGCTTCCACAATCGCCTTTAATTCATCATTGTTGACCAAAGTTTCCGGACGACCACGAGGTTCATTTTTCAAGTCAAAATTCCCAGAACGGAACCGAGCAAACCAATAACGGGTTGTACGTTCGTTTGTACAGTTCTCTCCGTAAACGTCGTTGATGTTACGTGTCGTTTGTGCCGCGTTGGTGCCACGATGGAACTCATATTCCATAATTACACGAAATTTCAAAGTATCCATTATGAGGAAAAATGTTGAAATGTAATGAAAATACAACGCTAATCAATAAACAAAAGTCTTATATTGTAAATAGAATGTCATATTTTTAAAACAAAATTAGTTTGAATTTAGAATTCATAGCCAATCAAAACTTTTTTTTGTTTGAAAATGTCTGTACTGCAATACGGCAATTTCATAGGTAAAGACCTATTATTAATAATGTTCACATATTAATACAGTAGGATAATAGTATTTTTTTTTTACTTCAAACCTGTCTAGCATTTGACCACACTCTCACCTGATGGGAAGTGACGATGTGATCGAAGGTGTAGCATTCTAGCCAAGTAAATACCAATTCACTCTTCTCTTGAACATACCCGGGTCATATTTCACCGGAAACACAGATGCTGGCAGGGCAAACCATTCCTTAGCCATTCTAATTAAGAATGTGGAATCAAATCGCTTGGTACAAATAAGTGGTATTTCGACCACGAAAGGATGGATGGAAGTATAATAATGTACCTGACTGTAGCAATGCTCAAAATAATACAATAGAATGAAATGTTCTGAAACAGAGCATGACAGAAAAGTCATATCTCTTTATAGACTCTACTAGTTGTGCCCTGCAGTTACACCCATGGATAAAAAATCCTATGTGTTAATACAGCATTTAAGCTATCTGCATTCCGAATTTCATCAAAATTAGTTCAGTAATTACGAAGATTAAAGGTAACAAACATTCACACACACATACTTTCGCAATTATAATATAAGGAGTAGGATAGACTTAGAATTGTTGAAAAATGGGAATTCCATTTCTACTGGTTAAAGTTTTTTAATGAGCCACATATAAATAATCACACTAATATTATAAAGGTGAAAGTTTGTATATGTGTTTGTGTGTATGTGTGTTTGTGTATGTGTGTTTTTGAGTGTGTTTGTGTGTATGTTTGTTACTCCTTCACGCTCAAACGGCTGAATGGATATGGATGAAATTTGGTGACAAGATAGCTTATACACTGGATTAACATATAGGCTACATTTTATCCCGAAAAAATGAAACTTTTCCCATGGGATGAGTAAATCATTAAAATACTTTTTATCTGCGGGTGAAACCGCAGGGCGCAACTAGTAAGTATATAAATGATGTATGTTTATTTATACCCTCATACCTTGCTATTAGCAGAATATATTCTGTTCTTCTGTTTTCTCATTGCCACTAGTTGCTTAGCCAATATTTTACATCCTTCATTGTTACCTTCTTTTGCCATTTTTTTTATTTCCATTTCCTAAAACAGATATTGAATGAAATGAATTGGAGGAATCATTAATCTTAGTATATACTTAGTAACTACTACATAAAATCGCCTACTGCTCATCATAATTATATACCACAGATACCTAATGTAAGTATAAATCTAACTGTTGAATAAGCTGCAATTTGAAATAGCCTTGATGTGTACATAAATTTAGTTTTTTACATATGTACCTTTTTTGCATACAACAATGTGCTAACTTATACTTTATTTTGTATGTGATTTGTTCATTTATTTACTGAATACATGTCTGATATAAACAGTAACAACACATCAGTAACTTACAGAGTAAAATTTGTATTATAGAGTGGACTGCATGATCTAAAAATTATGTGGATGAGTCACCTAATGTCTATAGGTACTAGATTTCCCCAAGATCTTAATAAGGCTAGCATTGAAGAAACCTGTGAACCTAATTCATTTACCCAGACATTTGTGGTCTCTTTAATTTACAGGTAAGAGACTTTAAGCCATTGTCAACAAAATTTATACTTATTAGAATATTAATTGCTCTGTTAGGTAGGTAAGTAGTAGTCAAAAATACAAATTCTCACCAGTTTCTTTTCTTCTCGCTCAAGAGCAGCCTTGTCCCTGTCCAGATCTCGGCCAGCCTTTCGTAGTTCACGATCATTTTGGCGTTGTTGTTCTATAACATAATTTAGAACAAATTATTCATCTCGTTCTTGTTCAACCATACGTAGGATTTTCTCTGCGAGTTGAACTACAACTAGGTACTAAAACTTATCTACCTTTCACTGTCGGCGCTTTCTTGAAGAAATTCATATTGTCAATAACGAAAAACACGATAATAAATGTATATAAATTCCTTGAAAAATCTGAGAATCTGTTGTTTACTCCTTTGCTATTCTTCTTCTTCTTTGTTTAATGGCCTCCTATCGCTTTTTAGCGATAATTTTGTCAATGTCAAGTAAGGAATTTTTGTATGATTATGTAATGTCAAAATCTTATTTTGTCACAGTCAAAAATGGCACAAAAAAAGGAAAGGAACTTGGAACCATTTGTCAACATTCGTGCACGTTCACGAACACTAAACGGATAATAATCAACCCTTATCACCCATTAAAATTCAAAAATACACGGGAAAAAATTCAATATTCACAACCACAGAATTCAAACCCTCCCTTTTATTACATTTTTTTTTATGTGTTGGCTCCACACTTTTGTGTATTTAGCCAGTGTCAAGTAATTGATAATTTATCAAGTTAATGATATTTCACGCAAATTTGTGTCAAGTCATTGTCGAAGTCATCAAGTCAAGTCATAGTATAGTCAAAGTCATACTCCTAATAAAGTGGTGGCAACTTTACTTGAAGCTTCTATGGAGTTTTGGAAACAACACGAAAAGAAACGTTTCACCATCATTGTACCATTTTCCCACACTCACGTCTGTAATCCAGCACTTAACGAATAGAATGCCACCAATTTTATGCACTAACACTAAGTTTTGGAAAGTAATACAATGCGGTGACGAAAACTTTTTCGCTTTCCCGCCAAAACTGATTACATTTTTTCAATAGTGTTTGACTTGATTCATTGATTAAATTTTGACATTTGATATTGACATCATAAACTGTTCACAGATTTATTTTTCACTTTTTTTTTGAGAGTACCATTGTCTCACAACACCCCATCTAGTCTCTCCTAAGTGTTCTGTGCATCCCATGGTCCTAGGATAATAATATCTGATTCATCGTCCTAGCAACACCCAGACTCAAAACAAGTATGTGCGCTTTTTTTCTGTGCACAAATACTTGTCCTTCCGCGGGAATCGAACCCGCCACCTCTGGGTTATGAGCCGACCCGCTCAACCACCACACCACAGAGGCTGTCAAAATTAGAATGCTTAACTATTAAATACGTACTTATTCACTCATTTATTTACCATTTTATTGATTATAGTATAATTTAATAATTTTTTTATTAATTATAGGGTATATATCCATTATATTAGGGTCTAAATAGTTAGGTACGAATTTAGATTCGTAAAAGGGCGATCCACATGGAAGGAAGCTTATCTGCAAATTTTCCTTCTGACAACGCCATGACTATTTTATTAAAAAATATTACAAAAATTGCGAATAACTTTTGATTGAAAATAATAAAGCTAATGAAAATACCTAAACTGTTCTTAAGCTTTGAAATAGGAACCCTAGTTTTTACGAGTGAGTATAGGTAGGTATCAACCGATTGTTTGCATTTAAGAAATAGAACAAAATGTCATTCGATTGTTGAAAAACACGCCATACCAATTCAGCTCTTTTTAGGTGGAATGGTCAAAAATTTAGGTTGCCACCACTTTACTAGGAGTATGACTTTGACTAGACTATGACTTGACTGACTTGACATGATGACTTCCACTGTGACTTGACACATATTTGCTTTAAATATCATTAACTTGATAAATTATCAATTACTTGACACTGGCTAAATACACAAAAGTGTGGAGCCAAATCATTAAAAACAAAAAAAAAGGTTTATTAAGAAACAATAAAAACAAATAACGTCAATTTAAATATTTTATTTTCGAGAGTAAAATCGATCTATTAAGCTAAAGTCACTTCATTCTTATTAACATTTTTCTATTAAAATACTTAAGTATCTAGTATAAAGAATTTGTAAAGCATACAAATATGTATGTTATTCTTGCTGGCCAACAATTAGTAGACATACAATATAAAAAATATTGACATTACAGTCTTTGTTGAAAACAGTACTGTCGCTTGGTAAAATTGCTAAAACTCATTTTATCTATTTATTTATTACGAAGTATCCTAAGTACATCCACATACATCAACGCAAAAGTTTTGATTAACACAACATATACAAACAAATGAAGACGGGACCAACACAAAATTCAATAAATAAACATAATTGCTTAGTACCTATAACTTTACCTATTTCTACATCAACTTAAGATTAAATAAAGAACTCATAGTGGTCATGCTACATTAAAAAAATTCTAAATGGTTAAAACTGACGGTAAAAATTAAGTAGGCCAACATTGTATAAGTACAAAATAAGTACAATGACAATTCCATTACAAGTAGAACTAATACAAGTGCTTCAAAGAAATTAGACACTGATGATTATTTAGACGTAGACCCGATAAATGAGGAGTTATTTTGAGAGTTGCTGGACCACCCAAGGTACAATGAGATTTACCACGACCAATTGGGCCTAAAGGGTCCAAACGCCCACTTGTCCGGAAGGCCCGCATGCGAGACATTTTGGAAACCGCTTTCTGACCATTGGAAGGGCTTCACAACGTCTCTATTAAGCAGCTCTAGTGTCTCTTGCTCAGCTTCCTCTTGTTGGTGTCTCACGAGGTCCCTGATCTCCAAACCGTTGATATCGGGCTTATCGTTGAACTGTTCTGTGTATATCGGTGCAACATTTCCTTTGTTTATTAGCACTGTGGTATTAGACTTAGGAACTTCGGTGAAGGGGGGTGCAGATATTGCGACGAATTCCGTTGTTGTAGAGTTTTGGGTTTCTGTTGGAAACATTGGGTATTATACATCTGTAGTATCGTCCCACAGTTGATCATAGGAAGGAACATTCAGAGCTAAGATATCGAAATGGAATCAGAGATTCAGATTCTTTATTGCATCCATAATGTACATAGAGATGGTATAGAAAAAACCGGTATTAAAAAGAGCGAATCAATGTTGAATTTTTTTTTTTAAATTTGGTAATACGCAAAGCATTGACCACTGTCCCGCCTGATAAGCAATGACGTGATCTACGATGGGACATGCTTGCCTAGATGATACCCGTTCACTCTTGACTGGAACACTCCCAGATTATAGTTAAATGGAAATGAGGCCGCCGCCGGCAAGTTCTTCGATTCATTAGCTGTTCGCACTATAAAGTTAGTAGCGAAACGCTTAGTGAGCGTTGATGGAATATCAAGCATATATGGATGCGGTGTTTCTATGCGTCTATATACATAAGAGGTGTTTATTAAAACTTGCACGTTTAATTGAAAGCAGTGTTTCCTCTAGTTATTTCATGTTCAAGAGAAAAAGCATACGCTGCCGATGATAAAGGTACTTTACTTTACATACGAGTAGTAAGAAACAGCAGCTTAGTGATCGGAAGTTTACTTACCGCTGAAGATCTTCGTGTCAATGACTCCATAGATCCCACTATCGCCGACTATATCTCCGCGGACGCCCAGCACGGCCCAGTAACCCCGCTCGTGTATCGCACACTCCATATCTCCGGCACATCGCTCGGTATCGTTGCTCGCTCGATTCATCGCGGTCACGTTGTTCTGTCTCATTAGTTTTATTATGCTGTCCTGTGACGTCGCGTTTTTGTATCCACGTTTGAATAAAACAGCGCGCGGCGATTCCGATTCTGAGAATATTTTGCCGTAGATCTCTTTCATTTGGTTTATGTGCGTAGCTTCTGCGACATCCTAGAATATAGAAAAGGGTCACCTTAATTTAAACGGAAGACGAAAAAAACGAAACCTAAAGTCTAGTTTAAAAAGACATGTTAGTACTTACTATGACAGAACCAATAAACCAAAATGGACTTCTGAAAATTATTGTGTGCCAGATTTCGATCAGTGCAATTTAGGGAAACTCATCAACACTCTAAAAATCTACGTCAAATACAGAGAATGTTTTCTATAGCCTCACCTTAAAGAAAGGCAGTCCATAGGTAGCCCAGTAGCCCTGTTCCAGTACAGCATCAGACAAGTCAGCGGAGTGCGTGAGTCCCGGCACCTGTTCTACCAGAGTCACCAGACCTTTTGCGTGGCCACTGCTTGCGCGGTGGACTACTGTGTGTCTTACATGCCTGGAAAATTACAAATTCATGAAGGGAAAGAATAATATTACAGCTAGAATAAATGTATTTTCTTTCTATTATTCTCTCGTGCAGCTCATTAGCGTTCAGGCTGACGAGTCTAGACTCGCACAGACGAATAGAAGAATAGTCCGTATTATAACGAAAGGAACTCTCGTCTGTCGACTACATATACATGCCTATCTGACAAATGAGTTAGTCTTGGGCGTGGCTGCATTAATATTATTTTATACCATGGTTTTACTTAGTTGTGCATCTAATCATATCTTGTTGCAGTGAATCAACGAAACACGATAAAGAGATAGGGGAGGTAATTAAAATCAAAGAATAAAAACGAGTGTAAAAACCACACGACTGAAGTAAAACTCCTTTGGTTTAGCTCTATCTATCGGCCGGTATAATTTTGTTTTTGCTTTGTTTAATATTAATGTCGCCATCTTGACAATTGTAACGTGTAATTTTACCGGATATACCAACATAATAATACATTTTTTTTACTTTGTTATGTTGACAATGGAGATATACGTTAACTAACCACTTTCAATTTCCGTCCGCCTCCCCAGCTTACTCTGCAAGTCAAGCGTGCGTAAAGAAGTTTTACTTCAAAAACCTTTGCTCAGCAGTCCTATTATGTAATTCTCATTTCTACATGTTTAGTATTTTTTTTATATTGTTAGATAGGCTTGACCACTATCGCACCTGATGGTAAGTAACGATGCGGTCTAGGATGTAACATGCTTGCTTAGAAGATACCTGTTCACTCTCGATTTGAAGACTCCAAGGTTGTAGTTATCGGGAAATACGGACGCCGGTAAAGCGTTCCACTCTTTGGCTGTTCGCATGATAAATGTGGAGCCAAATCGCTTATTGTATAGTATCGGTATCAATAAAGTGTTTTATATTGTATAGTAAGCAATGAGGCTAATAACTAATTAGTTAATAACTATTATAAGTCCTAGCAGTCCCTCTATACTCACTTGATGACAGAACTCTCCGTAACCACCTCACTGTTCTTATGCTTCGTCCCGTTCTTGCTCAGGTGTAGATGCTCGAACCTTCCGAAGTCGACGACCAGCCACTGCTTGCTCGCCGTGCCAGAGTTGCTGCTAGCTATGACGCGAGACCACGAGCTCGCGTTCACTGCCAATCGGTTGGCTGCGGTAATTCTAGGACCTATTGGTACCTGGTGGAAAGAGATTGAATAAAAGAGGCTATTCAGAAAGACTTCCCTGGCATTGGAATTACGGTTTTTGTGGTATGAGCTTGCATGCCGCTTACCACATATCTAGCTCATCATGTAATAGCAAAAAGTATCATTTATTAAAGTTAGTTTATCTATATACATTACCAGTAACTAACGCATGATTCTGTAATATTGCCTTTGCAATGGCTTATGTAGGTATATTAATATTGAGTTTTGTTGATGAGTGATGTTGATTGAGCGGGTAGATAGATTTATAATAGACCGTATCACAAATCATTAAAAAAAAACTAGTGAATAAACAAGTGTAACAATGGGCGCCCTTACCGCTCAAGGCAATCTGCCTCTGACAGCCTCTGTAGTGTGGTGGTTGGGCAGGTTGGCTCACAACCCGGGGGTGGGTTCGATTCCCGCGACAGTACAAGTATTTGACCAAAAAAGTAAGCGCAATTACTTTTTCTGAGTCTGGGTGTTGTGGGACCATGGTTCTCGTAGTTTCTGGGTCCCTAGATATAGGATATCCTAGCTAGGGCCCAGGATCTATACATGTGATCGTTGGGGTAATATTCTTGTCACTTATCTCTTCCAGACGGTTGTCGGAGTATAATTTTGCGTTATTCCTTTCCGTGCAAAACCTTGCAAAAATATACTTAGGCAAAGAGTAGGTAACTCACTTGTTCGGTGACGTTAACTTCCTTCCAAAGCTTGCTGTTGTAATTCCTGAGCGCTGTTCCCGTGACAGTCATCTTGTGATCATTTCCCCCGATGATGTAGAACTCGTCTTGACTCGTGACGGAGCCAGGGTATCCGGAGAAGTCCACGGACGTACCGGAGACGATTTCAGGACTCGTGGACGTGCGATGGTAGTTCAATTTGTATCGCTTTAAGATTCGAGTCATTGATGAATAGCTGAAAAACAAACAGTTGAAGATATGAATGGTAGATACAAAATAATATCGGTTAATTATGAATACAACGACAGGCCTACTTTTTTTTTGAGGTGGGGGAAATGCCCTCGCACATCCCTGCCACCACCCCCGTGGGTATGTGGGACTCGAACCCACTAAAAGCCCCCGTGAGCACCTCGTCCGCCGTACCGGGGGCGAGTAGGGGTCGCGACTGCAGTCCAGCCAACTCGCCCCCCAAGGCTCAGGCCTACTGAGCCAACTAAGGGCAACTGAGGTATCAGTAGCTCAGTTGGTAGTAGCTCTGCTGACTAAACTATAGGTTATGGATTCCATTCCCACCCAGGGCAAATATTTGTGTGATGGTTCCCATAGCAGGGCTGTACTTAGAGTCGAATTTGAGGTAAGGCAGCATTGGTTACAGGTAGGGCGGATGTAAAAAAATATATCATAATTGATCTGCCCTTGAAGTACGGGCTGTTAAATCCATCGCCATGTACATCACTGACCTCTAGATCGGTGATGTCCGTTCAATAGCTATTCGTAGACCAATAATTTCTGTGACAGAACATGAGCATGGATCTAAGATTATTTTGTCTCAAACTATGAACAAACAATTTAATTATAATAATGTATCTTAGTTTTTGGTATTTTTAAGGTAGGTGTGATTTCAAGGCAGGGCATTACGGCCGGGTCCCATGGTACAAGCTTTGTTTAGTTTGTAATGCCTGAACTGATTTATTTACTTAATTACCATAAAACATCAAAATTCTTAGACATAAAGTTGCATTTATTACCTTCCAGCCGCATTCTGCGCTACAAACATCTTCTTGACGACACCGTCAGCGGTATTTTCGTTGACTATCCTCAAGAACGCGCTCGATATGTCAGGCAGGTAGTCCAACGTGGTGTTCTCTATAGATATGTTCAGTTTTCGTTGCAGCTCCGGTACTTCGGTAATAGAGTTCAGCCAGTAGAGATCCGAGATGTCTAATTCGTACTCAATGCCCTTGCGTTCCACGCCGTGCTTCCACCCAGCGAAGATTCCATTGATTTGAGTGTAGTATAATGATACCTTCAAAATAAAGACAACGTGTGACAATCAGAAACAGGATGGAAAAAGAATTACATTAAAAGTAAGCAGGTTTATCATATTTAATAATACTTTATAATAATAATAATAACGCTCATCTATCACATACATAGATCCTGGACCCTAACCAGGATTCCCTGTCTCTAGAGACCCAGGATCTACGAGGACCATGGTCCCACAACATCCATACAAGTTTTTGCATGTATTTTCTGTGCACAAATATTTGACCTGCCGCGGGAATCGAACCCGCCGCCTCCGGGTTATGAGCTGATTTACTCAACTACCACACCACAGAGGCTGTCATTGTTTATTTTTTACCACAATACTATCTACGATCGCAGTAGCAGAATGGGTTATAGTTTTAGATGAAAAATAGTAGGTAACTTCATCCCAAATGTATTGGGAAAATCAATAAAGTATAAAATTGTACGTGTCGTAACACACTCTTTATTAAAACGTTAGTTATATCCCTACAAGAAATAAACTAAGAGCTACATGAATAAATTACGAGTAATTCACCTGATGCCAAAAAGGATCGCTTTCGTGATCATCTGCGTACTTCTTCCAGATGCCAACGGATTTGTCCAGGTGGTCTTTCAGCTTGTTGCACTGCTTCTCCAAAGGTGTGTTGTCGCATTTTGCATTAATAGTGTTCTCGAGATGTGTGTGTATGAGACCCCAAGTGAGTGCACCCTCGACTACTCCTGCGGCGTACGCCTGGACCTCATCAGGATATGTAGAGTTGGTTTCCACCTCCAGGAGAGACCAGCTGAAAGGTAAGATTCTCAATTGATTGGGATTTTTTGTATCTAATTTTTTAGGGACTTTGAATTGAAGGGATGAGATCAAAAAAGGTATAACTGATTTTTTTCACAAAATGACTTATGGTTATCGTTGGATTCAGCGTGAAATTATCTACAATAATACATTCTCAAAATACCGATGGCTTAAATCTCGAGATTTTCAGTCTAAAATCGGTTTATCTGACACAGGAATGCAGTTCGCTTAGCATAATAATATTATAATATTTATTATATATTATATTATATTTTTACAGTAATTATACGAATTAGTACTATATTTTGTATTTTAAAATAGAATGTATACATTTTCAAGCAACTGAAACCTACATAAACCTTTTCTGTTACGTAATACGCACTCTACACTAAAATGAGGCCGTTGAAGTTTAAAGTAAATTTTCTCGAAACTATCAATTTGACAGTTAAACCCTTTTTATTCTCACCCCTTGAATTATTAGTGTACCTACGTGATACACATAGAGGTAGGTACTAAAAAGTAAGTAGCTAAAACTTTTATTAGCAAAAAATTGTTGATTGACATTAATTAACTTAGGCTATGTAAGATATCACATAATGTGAGTAAAAATATTGCTATCATCACAAGACAACTTTTCCTTAGTCGGGGAGCCCATGAGGAGAAAATGCCACTCGCACTGCGCGTCTTTCTGTGTACACCAATGTTAAATTAGCAGCTATGAGTATAGGTAGGTAGGACATTTTCTACTTGGTCTGTGGTATATGTAGTACTCTTTGGCCCGTATTACACAACTATGCTCAGACATCAATAGATGCTTACGTTAAGTTTTTATTCGCTAATTGATTATTAAGTGAATGAAATTTTGTCTTGAGCACCGATTCACAACTGAACGTAGTTACCAATAAGGCTCACTAGCACATTGTCAGGATGAACTTATTCTAGATTAGATATTATATAGTTACCGGGATCAAAAAGGAACGCACAAGTAAGCCTAACTGAGACAAAGTATTTACTTCATTATAATTGTACGTTATTAAATAACATCTATCCGTGAAGTCCTTTATTTGGTTTACTTTTTTGAAATAGAATATCTACTAACTAGCAGCGCCCCGCAGTTTCACCGACGGATAAGAAGTATTTTAATTATTTGCTCATCCCACGGGCACATTTCACTTTTCCGGGATAAAATGTAGCCTATATGTTAATCCAGCGTATAAGCTATCTTGGTACCGAATTTCATCCAAACCCATTCAGCCATTTGAGCGTGAAAGAGTAACAAACATACACACATACAAACTTTCGCCTTTATAATATTAGTGTGATATTATAACAGCTGTTGGTCTTCAAAAAAAGTATTAATTAAATATATAAAACCTACCCCGTCGTGCTGACATCCATTCTGAAATAAGCACGAGCGACTCCTTTTGGTATATCCGCAAGTTCATTGCTCTGACCCCAGTACTCGATACGGTAGCCGGTTTTCTCAGAATAAAATACAGTAGCTGCGTAGTTTCCATCTGCTTGAATTCTACAACAATATACACAACTGTGGTCAGAAATACAATAATTAAATATATAAATATTGGTGGAAATTTCACACAGCGCTCTCCAACCCCAAACTAAGCAAAGCTTGTACTATGGAAACCAGATAACTGATACAATATTTAGATACTTTTTGTTTGAATGATTTTATGATGATTATCATTGCTTTGGACACGTGCCTCATTGGAACGGAGCATATGGGTATTTATGGGTTAAATAAGCTACGCATTATTTGTGAATTTGACTTTGTTAAAGAATTTTTCTAATCAAAGCGGATGCAACGACGTAACGACTTATCGTCACACATACAAAATTCTGGGATTTGATGAGTTTATTGTTTGATAGAAATTGTCTTACGTAACAATTGAAGGGATTTTTTTATGTTTTGGCTTCACACCTCCGTGTATTTAGCCAGTGTCAAGTAATTGATAATTTATCAAGTTAATGATATTTTACTCAAATATGTGTCAAGTCACAGTCGAAGTCATCAAGTCAAGTCATAGTCTAGTCAAAGTCATACTCCTAGTAAAGTGGTGGCAACTTTACTTGAAGCTTCTATGGAGTTTTGGAAACAACACGAAAAGTAACGTTTCACCATCATTATACCATTTTCCCGCACTCACGCCTGTAATCCAGCACTTAACGAATAGAATGCCACCAATTTTATTCACTAACACTGAAAATAACACAGGTTTTGGAAAATAATACAATGCGGTGACACAAGCTTTTTCGCTTTCCCGCCAAAACTCCCAATTGAAGGGTTGAGAGTAAAAAGGGTTTTACTGTCAAAAAGACAGTTTCGAGAAAATTAACTTTAAACGTCAACGGCGTCTTTTTAATGTAGAATACTTATAGGTTATAGAAAAGATTTATGTAAGTTTCAGTTGCTTGAAAATGTATTAATTCTATTTTAAAATACTAAATATTGTACTAATTCATACAATTACTATAAAAATATTATATAATAAAATGAATATAATAATGTTTTTATGCTAAGCGAACTGTATTCCTGTGACAGTTAAACCGTTTTTAGACTTAAAATCTCGAGATTTAAACTTCAATTCGGTATTTTGAGAATTTATTATTGTAGATAATTTCACGCTGAATCCAACGATACCTATAAGTTATTTTGTGAAAAAAAAAACAGTTAAACCCTTTTTATTCTCACCCCTTCAATTACGTGTCTGTTTAGACGTATCACGTAAGTATACTATGATATTTTCTTTGCCATAGTCAATAATTCAGGTATTGACGTGGGACTTTTGTCCCCGGTGGAAAAAAATCAACGACACGACAAAATATATCCCTCGGGGACTTACCGCGCACTCAACTCACATAGTGTGTGATTATTTGTCCGCCGGAAGTTTAGTGAAACGGTCGGTATGGAAAAAGGTGTTCTAAAAGTTGTGCTGAAATTTACTTTAAGTTTTTGAAAATAAGAAGACGCAAAGGAAGTTCTGAGTTCAATCACTATAAACTAAATACGCTGGTGCGTTGATGAGTTCTAGCACTTTAGTTCTATTTCTTTCGGGGAATCCCGGGTACTTTTGTCCTACCCGGTCCGTCGTCCTCGGGACTTTTTGTCCCTCGTGCTGGTTATGCCATACAGCACCCCTACCGCGTAACCGTTCTGGGAATCGGCTTCGCCTGCTATCTTGCACGCGCCAGTTAACAAGTCCAAGAGTGCGAGCAAGAGAGAACACGATTACGATCTCCACCAGACTTACGCGGTAAGGCCCCAGTTCTAAAAGATCTATTTTGGCGGACAAAAAGGAACCTGAGGACCATAGAGAGCACACGAGGGTGCTCACGCTCTGAAGAATCTTATCTTCCTGCGTGAACATAGGTTTGATAGGTGATATAAGCACAAAATTCGTAGGCACGCCAACAAATAATGTTGTAATATCCAGTATGGTAGTAGAAATTACCAATGATGATTTTAATAGGCGTTCCTGTTACCTTGTTTTTATCCTCCGTTACACGTATCTAATTTACGAGCTAATTATTCATGTATTTATCTTTGTAGACGAGAAGATGGTACCTATTTAGGTTATTAATTTGAAACGTAAATTATTTACTTTATCTACACACAGAAAAATAATTTCTTTGTATTTATTATAACCTGATAATATTTTAGGTGTTTGTTCTGTGTCTGGGTGTCATATTGTATTCTATGTATGTATTTACAAACAAAAAGTATCTAAGTATTGTATCAGTTATCTGGTTCCCATAGTACAAGCTTTGCTTAGTTTGGGGCTAGATGGCGCTGTGTGAAATGTCCACAAATATTTATTTATATTTATTTATTTATTTTTATTTTTGTTTTCTTAAGGGTAATTAATTATATACCTATCCAGAGAGTTATGAATGTTTATTCTTGTGAGAATAATAGGAATAATAACGTCCAACGATCACATACATACGCAGAGTGTAGCGGTAGCATCAAAATTTTAGTAATGAATGTTGTATGTAAGTATTAATGGATGGAATGAGGGCATGCGTGATGATATAGAAATGTTTATAGCGATCAGCTATTTCTACGCTGAACTATAATTAATTAGACCACTTTCGGCCGTATACTTGTTTGTCATTCAGCACATTGAAAAACCAATGTCCTTTTTAATCAGCACAAAAAAGTCACTTTTGGTAACTCCAGCCAATCACCAGTATACACAATATATACTTAACAAATTGGTGAATAGTTCACTAAAACTAATTATCAGATTAGATTTTTAGTAAATAATACTTCCAAGAACTCGCTTGCCATACTCTGCCATGAACAATTCAATGCAATCATTGCTGTTGACATATTGTAGCATTTAAACAAACCAAAAATGGCATACTTAACGAAAGAAAGGTGAATTCTTTGCAGTTCTCAGTGAATTCTAATGATAACCGACTAATGATGATGATGATGATTAAAATAATCATAACGGTGGTGAACTGACGAAATATTATAAAAATAATGCCTCACCTTTCAATTTGTCCAACAAACAGCGCCAGGATTGCCAGGATTCCTAGTATTCCGAGGATGTACGAGGATATCTTCGTTTGCAGCCAGGAGGCTCCAACGACTTTCAGTACCGTACTCATTTTACAATATTCTTGATATTATAAATAAATAAAATTGGCTATAAAATATAAAAGATGTTGAGAAACTTAATAATAATGAAGTGACAGTGCGAGTAAATGATTTTCTGCAGCGGAAGGGTGACCATCAAGGATGGTATGCAGCTGCGACCAGTTCACGGTTCTTGTGGTGATGCTCCGGCGGATGGGCTCGGCGACGGCATTGGACACGGTTCCCACGCGTGGTAATATTACTGGGTGACTTCGCACCAGGATTCTTTCTTAAAATTCTTTAACCCTGCAACAAATGATATATATTTTATAGATAGATATAGTAAATCTATCGCATCGTGCAAAATCTAGTGTCTATTTTAAATTGGAATGTTATTGCCATAGCTATTTCCGGGGTCGCGTGTTTGTAATTAGAATGATAAAAGAGCTAGAGCCGTTTATAAGTACCTACCAATGTGTTTATCAAATGCACATAGAATATTATGTACTTATGTAGGTAGGTGTTTTGAATAAAATAAATTAATAGTAATGGTACCAGAAACTAATGAACAGTTATAAGTAAGAGAGATTATATCGAAGAGTTAAAACTCTTTAATCTAACCTACGCGAAATAGTTTTTAGTACCTAACCATCTATAAAAGATTCAGTGAAAAATATAAAGGAAAATTCCCACAACGTTGGAGAGCTTCCGTTCTGTTTACAATACATTTCATTTGTTTACATAGAGTTACGAAGTTGTAGCTGTCAAAGATATCGTTGTCCTTCTCTGATATTATACAGAAATTAAAACTACGAAGGATTTTTATACTTCATTGACTATTGAATATAGTCTAGTATAGTCTAGAATATAGTATCTAGTATATTGAATATTATTGAATACTAATAATTTTTTTTTATGTGTGGACACCTCTCACTGCGCCATCTAGCCCCAAACTAAGCAATGCTTGTACTATGGGAACCAGATAACTGATACAATACTTAGATACTTTCTGTTTGTAAATACAATACATAGAATACAATTTAAGACCCAGACACAGAACAAACACCTATGTTCATCACACAAATATTTGTCCTAGTGGGAATCGAACCCCTAACCCACAGTTCAGAAGGCAGGGTTACTACCAACTAAGCTATCGGGCCAGTCAACCAATAGCCTAGAGTATATATACTGTATATATACTGTTCATTCACCTTACCCACAAACCATAAAACAAGGAGCCACTAATAAAGTTGGTATCAGTAACACTTGATTAATTACCACTGTTTATTATTAATGTACGGTAGATAGTTAGTTTAGACAGATAATATGATACATAGTAATTTAGATAATATAGGCACTTTTGCGTCAAAAAAAAAACACTTGTTTCAGTTCATACCGATGTTTCTCGACTACTGTAAGAATCATTAGATCCAGTAGACAGGTAGATAGGTCGTTATCAAAATATCAATAAGATACATTAGTGTTTAAGCATTGCGTTCAACGTTATCTGTTGTTGGTAATTACCCCTGAAATAGAAAACTTCGCGTTTAACCGCTAGTGTAACCAAATAGCAGTTCAGGTAAATATGAAATTACTTAAGCCTATGTATTGTGAACTAGAAAATTAAAAGGTAATCGGTATTCCCGCTATACATAGGATAAATAGCTTCAACAGGGACTAACCATCTATCAGATATTTTGCCCCTTTCACCCCTAAATTTCCCACGGGTGCCGTAAGTGCTGGCTAAAGTAATAGGCAGCAGAATTCTCCTCGATTCCCTATGAATAAGTCTAAAGTTGCATTGAAGTTGAACAGCGTCGTGTGTCGGGTCGTCCTCTTCCCGCAAATATGGTCGAAGAGGACGATGACTGGCACATGCGTCACGCTCGTGAAAGGGTGCTGCTTGCGGGAGCTGATCTACTCGTGGTGTATACGCAAATAGAAATAAAGTCATTCATATTACCGATATTTAAATGTTTAAATTTATAAGAAAAAATATATAT
Organism: Ennomos fuscantarius; assembly: GCA_905220475.3. Classification (NCBI taxonomy): domain Eukaryota; kingdom Metazoa; phylum Arthropoda; class Insecta; order Lepidoptera; family Geometridae; genus Ennomos; species Ennomos fuscantarius. Next base: position 6,092,570 of record HG992037.1, on the reverse strand, counting down.
TTAAAAATGTAAGTAGGTAGTATATTAAAAAAGAGCACGAACCGAGGAGTCTGTAGTAAAGCAGAATTTAAAAAACAACTGAACAGCAACTATTACACGGCTAAAACTCACGAGATACAGTCGAATAACTCGACCGGTGTTCGGGCAATAAAGATGCCCATCCTCAAGGAGTACACGCGGTCAGCGCCGAGCCGCCACCACCGCCGCCGCGTGTACTCCTTGAGGATGGGCATCTTTATTGCCCGAACACCGGTCGAGTTATTCGACTGTATCTCGTGAGTTTTAGCCGTGTAATAGTTGTAGTTATGAGTACTACTCACGTCAGTTTCTATAATATTACAACTGAACAGCATTGGAACCTTTCGGCGGATGTTGGGGGCCGTTCAAGTATTACGTAAGCACTATGGAGGGTCTTTGCTTTGCTTATTTTGGATGACATGGGGGGTAGGGGAGCCTAAATGATGATTACTTCATCGGTAGTTATTTACCGTTTTGCACAAATAGCAACCCTCACATTATCTTTGCTTGAAACACTAAACATTATAAATATTAAAAAAAAATACATTAATTGAAAAATGTTTACGTAAGCATGGGGGGAGGGGGTAAGAGCTTTGCTTATTTTTGCTGACAAGGGGTATGGGGGGGTAAATAATTGTAATAAATCTGCTTACGTAATACTTGAACGGCCCCTTGTGAGTGAAATTACAAGGGCATATAATTATATTGAGACAGCTGCTTAGCTGCTAAAGCTTCAGTCAAATTAAAAGTGCAGTCAAATTAAGTCTGACAGTTTTGTATGTGCTACTATATAGGGTACAATGCAAATTTTCTAAACAATTACTTCCTATATTGATTCTACTTCATGTCAAGTTGTCAAGTATACTATCTCACCATTGGTCCGGCTCTACGCTAAAAATAAATCGTGATATTTTAAATTAAACTCCTTTACGCACGCTTGACTTGGGAAGTAAGCTGAAGAATGCGAGGCGAACGGGAGTTGAAGTTGGTTCACGTAGATCTCCATTGTCAACATAGTATGTCCGGTAAAATGACAATTTATAATTATCAAGATACATACATAAACATTAAACAAAGCAAAAACAAAGTTATACCAGCCGATAGATGGAGCTAAACTGAAGAAGTTTTACTTCTGTCGTGTGGTCTAAGGCACACTCGTTTTTTTTAACAATGGTGTTATACTTACTTCATATCGCAATTTTCTTGTGACCCGAAAAATAGCGATAAGAAGTTTCGTGTTTTTGTTGTTTCTAAGAAATGTTATCAGTTTTTTGTCACATAGAGTTTATTTAATTGTTAAGTATATAAATTTGAATCAGAATAATTATTTTAAAAGTATGAATAAAAGTGGATGTAAATTTATATAAATTTATACCCAAAAGATACAAATAAACGGGTCCTATAAACGATATCATCCGTCGGGCTTTAGTTAGTGCCGGTGTCGTTTGTGACGGCAAAAGATCCGTCGGGATGACCCTCATCCCCTGGAAGATGGGACGGCCTCTAGTGTGTGATGCCACATGTGTTGACACTATGGCTCTGTCCCATCTTCCTTTAACTACAGTTCAAGCCAGCGCGGCTCAAACGACACAAATATACACTCCTTGACAGGGCCTATGTGTTTGTGCCGTTTGGGGTGGAGACAATGGGTCCGTAGAAGTATCAGGCGACAAAAATAAGCATTTCCATTCAACGTGGTAATGCTGCCAGCATTCTGGGCACTTTCCCCTCCACCAACGGATTATTTTAAATTTATAGTTTTTTATTTATTTTAAGTTCTTAGGTATAGTTTCGTTTTTTAGGTCTACTTTAGTTTTGTATTAACGATTATATAAATACTGTGTAAGTATAACATTTATAATATAAACGGGTCCTATTTCAATAATTGCCATCTGATCCCTGTTGTCAATTAATCAGAGTACCATCGGATCCAATATCGAATACTTAAATTTCTGATTTTATGAAAATACTTGGCCTAGAATTTTGAAATACTATTTTACTAATTTTGAAATAATACGGTGTACTTATCTAGGATCACAGGGAATCCTAGTTAGGTTCCAGGATTTATGTGTGTGATCGTTGGGCGTTATTAATATTATCTACATAATTCTTTTAGATTATAAAAAGGCTTTGTTCTCTTCCTGGATGATTGATTGACTGACATCAGAAATGCGCTGCCTACGTCAACTTCCACTTCCTGTGATAGTTTGGATTGATGATACTGTTTTAGTAACATTCTGTACTATTAAGTATTCTGTGGTAAAAATACCAAATGTTATACCATTTTGGATAGCTTAATAAACCAGGAAGTTTTTTGGTCACTTGTACGATTATGTCTGTATCAAAGTTTGACAGCTGCTAAGTTCGCATTTATATCCCTAGACTCCGGTTTCTCGTACCTACGTATTTCAAACTCATGTCAAGTCACCATGTCAAATACTGTACGCTGATTGGTTTAGGCAGACAATTATCAACAGTATACCAATGAGTGTTCAGTATTTGGTCTGCCAAGTTGACACAAATTTAACAAACGTATACGAGAATCCGGGGGAAAATGTTACTTAGCTAAGTTGTATTTTAATATACCTCAGTACAGGGGGGCGAGTTTAAGTTATTATTGTAAAAGATTCCCGTCTGTTCAACAACCGTATTTCTGTCTGTAAAGGTCAGTAGGACGTTAGCTCAATCAAAGAAACGCTGGTATAGAAAATATGCTTATTAGGTTATGATAAAAATCGGCCGCACGTGACGCCATGGGTAAAGGTCAACAAAAATAGATCAAATTCGCCTCATGAAAAAAACTTGATGAATACAGAGTAAATGTCTACATTGTTTGGAAAATCATAAAACACTTCGAAAGGCTCGAAGTTCGACAAAAGTATTGAACGACCTTCATCCCTTGAACACGTAGGCAGTAAAGTATATTAGTAAATTATATATTTGCCTCAGACGTAGGTACCAGACTTTAGTCATATTATACTCGTATCTTAGATTTAGTTTAGTTCCTGTCACCAAGCCATTTCTTCCACGTGTAAAGTGTTGGATAGCAAACTATGAACCACATCAGCTGAGTTCTTAGGATTTAAAAAACACTCCAACCCGGTTGTTAAAGTTTGAGAAATTTTATTGTTATTTTACTTAATTTTTATTGTTACTGTTTTTATTTTACTTAATTTCAACGCAGCACAGTGCTGAGCCTACTCCTGTTGCCAATTAATTATAATTATGTTAAGTGTAATATTATTTGTACGTATCCAGTTTATTTTTATTTATTTGGAAATAAACAATATTTATTCTTATTTATTCATGATTTATAGCAGTATTGCTTGCTTAGCGTAATTAACAGATCAACTCTAATTTTAAAGCAAAATTTGTAGTTTTGAGCGAGATTTAAGCTCGCCGCATCCATCCGTTCTCAAGGCAGGCAGAGCCACCTGCCTCCCTTTATCCTTTCATCCATTCATCCTTTTACCCTATATGTTTCCTTCTCCATTATGTCCCTTGACTGTTAAAGGGAAGAGAGAAGATTAGGGACTCTGTGGTTAGGCTGTAATACTAATTAACCCGTACAGGGTCAGCTTGTTTATCATAAAAACGTGAATTTTAAACTGAAGATAATAATTTATGAATTCACAACAATATAGTAGGCATCCAACACATTTTATAAATTTGGAACCGTAATTTATTATGTAGAACAAGAACATCGACATGCAAAATAATCCTAACTACCGATATAAGTTCCAGTAGTTTCAGCAGATAAATACGTCAATAACGCTTCAGAATACTACTTATCTTTACGACTGGTACCTACATGTACCAACGTATACTTCACGAATAGATTTTATTCGCAATAACTGAAAATAAACTTTGCCTAGAGCGCAAAAGGAGTAATAACCGTCTGACATCATCATCATAATGCTAAATAAATGGTGCAATAATTAATTTATTGTATTAATAATGTATGTATACAGTATACTATTATTTTCTGTGCCTCTAAGCTGTGATGGCGTAGAGCCAATTATCCGCGGCTTCGATCACAAACAAAGCAGATAACAATTATTAAGACATACAATAACGGCTTAGTTTATTATTCAATTTGCTATCAAACAAAATTAAGGAACATTTTTTAAACTTTCGCAACTTAATCTCGTATTCGTAATCTAGTATTAGACAACAAGTTTTATATATTTTAACGAGCTTCTGCCCGCAGCTTCACCCGCGGCGTGGCCTATGGGAAAATAATTCAACCACCCATTTCACCCTCTTAAGGGTGGAATTTCGAAAAATTCTTTCTTGGCGGATGCCTACGTCATAACATCTACCTGCATGCCAAATTTCAGCCCGATCCGTCCAGTGGTTTGGGCGGTGCGTTGATAGATCACTATGTCAGTCAGTCACATTTGAGTTTTATATATATTGTAAAGATGTAAAGATAAAACGGGTCTATTCGCGTATAAAAATTATCAACTTATCAAATTATCAACTAACCACGGCCAATGTAACTTGATCGAAACGGCGAGGTTACTCTAAATTATGTTTAGATATGGTTATTATTTAAGGATGGAACAAACTGGCATGCGTTAACGTCCCTGACGCATGGCCTACCACGCGGCTTAAGTGCTTATCTATCTTAGGATGCTGGCCGCGCAGCGTTCTGCAATTTACATAAATATGAGGCCGTACGGCTTACCTTACCTATAGCCGATAGTTATATGACAAAAACCGTGTCATTTCAGCCAATACATAGAAAGAAAGAAAGAAAGAAAGAAAGAATGAAAGAAAGAAAGAAAGAAATAAATAAAGAAAGATTATTATTATTATTCAGTATAATTCAGAAAGAAAGAATAGAAAAATAAACAAATGTATGTAATGCACAGGCATCCAGAACCTTTCTCAGATAATCAGTAACATAATTATTGGTAAAAATAAAGAATACTCATGCACAGCACAGCGTGTGCTGCACAGGTCAATCTGCCCCGGAAACGGGGCCGTGACACCGAGATAGATGGGACTAAGTCAAAATTAGTACGTCATTACACAGGTTTTAACGCATAGAGCAAATTCGATCGGTTTTATTTTATTTGAGTAGGTAAGTATTTCTATAGAGTGAAGTTAAGCATAGAGTAGAAGAAAAAATCACGCTCGCGTCCCGATAGAGACGCCTTTTTGACACTTTCAATACAATTCAAGTGTGTTACGTTTAAGAATAAAACCTCTTGGTTTACCTGCGCAGATTACATAAAATGTATCCAGTGTTATCATGTGATTGATGTTTGCGCTCGGCGCCATTTGCTCGGCACGAATATTAGAATTATTGTTTTTAAGACTCTATTAGGCTCGAGCATTGACTAATTACGTTCACGAGCTATCAACCGTCAACGAGCTTTATTATCTTAGGGCGCGAGCGTGATTTTTTCCTGCTCTGTGGAGTAACGCATTCGCTACATTTGAAAAGTATTTAAAAAGCAACTGTGACTTCACAAATGGCTCATTGATCGGCAATGTTGTCGTCGTCCAACCGTAACGTCGTTAGCATTATAACGCAGTACGGTAAAGGCATCATGAAATCGGTCACTGAAACTTCAAGTGGAAAGACAAGGGTAAAGACATATACATACATACGTTGCTCTTATAGCTCAGCCTTTTTAGGGTTTCGTAGTACTACAATAACAACAGGTTTCAACAAGTTCATCACGTCTGTATGTCTTCATTCTGAATTCAGACTGTTTCCTTCTAAATTCTATGTGTTTTTAATAGTGTACCTACTTGCTATTGTAGTTAACTGCTATGAAACCAATAAGAACTCTTCCTTTCTGTTCTCTTATCTCACTACATGTATAAGTATACTCTTTCATTATTATCTATCAAATAACCTATTTATTGCTCAATATTAAAAAATTAGCCTTTAGCGGTCAGACACAAATGGGTTTAATGTTCACGGATTTTTGAACCCCACCTACCAGAATGATTGGTCTTGTGCTACGAGGTAAGCCCTGCGTTACAACATCTATAAGTACCTGCCTACATAAAAGAGGACCAGAGAACTGAAAAATATTCTTCAGTATATTTTCAAAAACGGCCGAAAGAAAATAAGCCAAGATCAAATGATTATTATAGGACAAACACAGATGACATACTATAAGGTATACCCAAAAACATAGATAGAAGAAAATATTAAACATTTAACAAAAAAGATTTTTAAAAGAGTAATCGCAGACCTGTTTAATTTAACAAATAAAACGACGCGACGTCTTTGCACAAACAACAACAATAGAAGGTACGTACGTAAGGCGAACTTAATGCTATAGAGCATTATCGTCCAGTTAACCCCGGTGTATTGTGGAAGGTTTAATGTGGTAATGCAATATTTATGTGATATAAAATTATTTAATTATATAATTAAATATCGAGTAACTTTACGTATTATCTAATCTGTGACCAATGGTCCAAGTTTAAACATCTTAAAAGTCACTCAGTCACCATCAAGAAAATTGGAACAAGGTGGAAGGAAGGCTGGTACCGACTACTTACTTAATCTAAACTATTATTACAAAGAGGAAAGATTTGATTGTTTGTTTGTTTGCATTAAATAGGCTCTGAAACTACTCGACCGATTAGAAAAAATCTTTCACCATTAGACTCCTAAATTATTTCTGATGAACATAGGCGATAGAACAAGCCAGGGCGGGCCGCTGGTCAGTAATATATTCACCATCCAAAATATATCAGTCAGGTTCATGTTCATCACTTCACCAAATAACATTAACTGCCCATTTACTATGACTTCACTATCAAGAAAAATAGAAAAACAATAAAAGCTACAAAACCTTCCTATCTTGCCACTTAGCAACGAGCGACGCGACTCCGGTATCACTTCCTATTTCACACGTTATCTATTCAAGTAGGTACACAACGGATCAAAGTATGCGAAATCGTCACTTCATGAGCTCATACTAGGTGGTAAGAACAGCTGGATTTAAAAGGAAAGAAATGTCAGCAAGATTACGAAAAAGAACTCACCGCGAGAGGATGACAACTTGTAGATCGTTTAAAAGAATTAACCTAACGGTAAAAGCCACTGGTTGCAAATCAAAGGGCTTCCTTATTCCGAGCTTCGCTTAGTCAAGACTGACGAAGTAAACTCGTAACCAAGATATTCTGGTATCTCCGAATAAATTTATGGTATTTTAATATAAATATTAGAAAACTGAATTTGCAAGTGCGGCTGGTGAGGCGGCGGCCGCGTAAACAAGCCGAAAGTAAATCAATACCAGTGGTGGAATATAACTGGAGAGTACATTTCGGTTTTATGATGATACTGCTGTGGTAAAAACATTTTTGCACACACGTGTTTGGAAGTATCTATATATAAATGGTTTACACGGAGAGGCTGGATATAGAAGCGCTTTTGTGTGACCTTGTAAAAATAATTAGGGCCCATGTTTACACCAAAGTAACCATGCAACGTATGAACGTGCGCATTGTATAGACACTGATTAAAGTAAAGTAATTAATCGTCGGAAATATCACTCATGGCCAAATCATCGCAAATTTTGGCTGACATATAGCTGTTACACACAGAGATTAAACCGAGACCTCGAGCTAATCGCGTTTTCCAAATTTTATCAGAGCGCCTGGTTGATGCGATGCGAGACCAAAATGCTGGCACTTATTTGGGACAACGACATTGCAATTCAATGGGGCAATGCTGCCAGCATGTTGGGTATGCTACCTACCGGTGGGCAGCATTTGGACTGACTGGTCATCGCGGCTAGAATATAGTGCAAATATTTTTTTTGCAGTAAGTAGTATAGCTAGCACAATTAGTTAGTTTAGTTTAGTTTTTATATATTTAGTTAGTAGTTACTAGTACTGTAGGTAGTAGTTAGTGAATTAAAAGAAAAAAGACACTGTGCCCGGTAAAAGAAATTAAACTCACAACACCGAGTGAATATATACAGATCAAAATAATGTTAATTTAATATTTATATAAAGCTTTAAAATGCTAAGAAGAGCTATAAAACAATGGCTAAATTATCTAAGGACAGATGTAGTTACCTAATAAGATATTACGTATACAAGTCAGAAGCAAATATGATGATACATTTCACTCAGAAAAGAGATACCTAAGTAATTATGATCATTTTATCTTCCATTTCAACTCTAGTAACTAAAGCCTATAATAATATTCATCAAATATTTTTGATGACTATGGATTTCTTTCTCTACTCTACAATACACAATGTAGTCTTAGCTACAAGATAAAACTAATTTATGTAGGTATGACGTCACTATTATGATATTTACATAATAAAGTTTTATGTACTCACAAGAATATCTATCGTATACTTTCTTGTATAATATGTTATAGAAATGTAATTAAAGTTCACAACCTAAAGCTTGTAATAGATCAATTTAACTTTATGGTTAGGCCCTTACGTGGGGTCATTTACCTCTCGTATTCATTTGTAGTTTGTCTATGTGCTTATGAATGAACATTTCCAAGAACTTTAAAACCATAACGTAAGTAACATCGACCCCATCCCATGACGGCGCCGGCCGCAAGCCGCCTGGCCGACAAACGTGCAAGCCGGAAATTGCTGTCTGGCAAAAAAATCTGTTTTGTAGACAGTTGGGACTGGGACTGGAGAGGCATTAAAAAGATGCCTTTTCATTTTGAAATTAAACCAATTTAGAAGTTTTTTTTTTTGAGGTTTTAAGGTTGCAATTTGTATAGTTCCGATATGTATATGTAATATAAAATATTAAAATATATTAACTATAAAATATCAAGTATCCAATTTTACTTTGTGGTGTATTGGCATAGAATAAACAGTTGGCTAACTCTATTACCTATTGTCCTCATCCCATGATATAGATAATGATGTTATTGAAGTACTTAATTTAAAGAATAAAGTGTAAAACAATTGTGTTCCAGCAATTTGATTTGATTTGAAAAAAGTATTTTCGCCCGTAATAAAATTACGGCAGTAGGTACTTATACACATAAAGCTAATAGAGATACCCTGATACAAGTGAAGTAAAATAGTAAATGCAAGTTGAATGCGATGCGGTGCACTCTTGAATGTGGCTGCATTGAATGGAACGCGGTTCCCTGGGGTCGTTGAACCGGTCTTGGGGCGGACAGTCCTCGAAGACCGCAACGGATAGGGGGCTCGAGATCGATTGCTTTATTGATGTATCTATTGAAATTAGCGGTGCGAAAATATTTCGTGCTGAGGCTAATTTCAAAATTATGCGAATAAGGAAGGTAATTCTATTTTAGGAAAATAGTAATATGGTACCTCAGACGAATGAGTTTAGCGTGGCGGTGCATGTCTAAGATCTTTGGGCTGAACGCATATTAAAACTTCGATCCGGAGCTTCGGATATCATAATACTCGTGAAGACATAGAAGTATGGTGTTGGCAGATAAGCATATTACTGCGTTACTGCCACCGTCCATATATTACTGCGTTATTCCTTTCCGTGCAAGGTTATAGGATAAGACCACCCATTGTTACACTTTGGTTAAGTTTGTTCACTATTTTTAAATTATTTAAGATGTGGTGTTTCAATAAAGAGTTTATCTATCTATCTATCATATTCTCTTTCTCTCTCCCCCCCCCCCTCTCTCTCTAGGCTAAGTATCAAAACAATCTTTACTAAATACATAAGTAGGTAGCAGTAGTAGAAGCAGGTAGGTAGCTTATCTACCCACATTACCAAAATACAGCTGAAACTATATCCGAAGTTTATATCACATGATCATATTGTATTAATAACTCACTCCTTCACGTTTAAAATGGTAATCGATGGTGGCACCTTGGAGACAATTCAAGTATACGCTAATGTGTAATTCACGTCACTAATTGTATTTGTGTTGTTTGCATTCGTGATTATTTTCGGTTTTAATTATCTCTGTCTCTGTTGTTACTTTTCTCGCTCTATTAACAATGTTTATTCTTGTAATTCTGATCATTTGAGAGGAATTTTAACAGTACATAATTTGTCCTAGTAAAAAATAGGGGTCATACAAAAGATCACTACTTATTTGATCGCATTTGTTTTCTTTTTCCAAATTTTAGATATTTTTAGTTTTTTTTGCGACCGCTCTTAGTCTCTGGTCTCTTGACGCTAATTAGTGAAACGACGTTGTAAGACGTGGCGTATTAGTTCTAACCTCTAAATTTTTCGACAAACTACAATTTTACACACAACTTCTAGGCTATAGGCTGTTTGGTCTCTACCAACCGTTACAGCATCGTTATATTATTAAGTAAGTGGTTAAATACTCACAGCGTCAGTGGTGTGCCCACAAACACAGAACGTCGGCGTACTCAACCCATCGGGATGGAACTTTTGAATGCTTTGGGGGACGGTCGACCACTGATCTAGACCGCAACTGATCTGTAACAAGCAAACATAATAATAATAATAGCGCCCAATGATCACATACATAGATCCTGGATCCTAAGTAGGATTCCCTGTATCTAGGGACCCAGGAACTACGACGACTATGGTCCCACAACACCCAGACTCGGAACAAGTAGGTATTTGCACTTTTTTCCTGTCCTGTCGCGGGAATCGAACCCGCCGCCTCCGGCTATGAGGCGACCTGCTCCTATTCAACACCGTGGGTTTCCATCGTTTCAACCTGCAAAACATATTTTAAAATCTAGAGAGAAAAAAAAAATTTAAATATTATTGTACAAAGCATCATTTACTCTATCTTTTGGCATATGATTAAACGGACTCGTTTAGTATCTTGTGGTTTGAGTTTGAGCTTAATTGAACGCAGTGTGTGCGCCTTGTCATGTCAAAATGAACTTTAAAACGTCTGTAAATGTGTAAACTTACAGACAACGAAGAGGTCAACTAGGTGGGTACTTTATATTGAAGGCAGAGAGTATTATAAGTAATTATTAATTGATAGCTGTAAGTAGGCTGTATATTATGCAAAAAAGCCGACTGACGTCAATGAAATGGACTCACAGCAGTGAAATTGATACATCTATCACGGCCTACTTTTGATAATATTTTAGCATAATTTACAGCTGATGTAGAAAAAATTGAAACGGTAATCAAAAACAAGAGCATTGATTTCTCGCTTCGACGTATATCCATATTATTATGATAAGTTCCACTACAGGAAATGGTTGGTCGCAGTAAACATATACAGCCTTATTAATAAACGGGTATTAGTCTCGGATTAGTTACTTCAGCTTTTGTCCTTTTTTTGCTACTGGAATATTTAGCTGGATCGAAAGAGACAAAAGATGGTGTAACTAGTCTAAAGCTAGTTCGTGTTTATTAATAAGGCTGTTGGATATCTGCGTGTACTTTACAGTAAACGCTTGCTTATATGTAAGTATACTCTAAGGCAGGGAGGGCGAACCTTTACGTATCGACGTGCCATATTTCTAAACAAAAGTTTTATGAGGTCGTAGACGTGCCATCAAATAATTTTGACTTTGTCAATAATAATAATAATAAATACTATCAACTTAAGTCTTTATTTACTACAGAAAATTAGGAACATTTTGCAATGTTTCAATTATACGCGTAATTTAAATTAAAGTTAAATTTGTGTGACTTCTGTTGTTGATTAGATGACAAATTAGGGTTGTAAGATGTCACTTTTAGCAGAATGCACGCTGAGATCACTTGCGTTCGCTCGTCATACAATACCTAATTCACACTTTTTGTCGTAGGGCATGCATTATTAATTTTGTAATCAGTGACGTGTCCAAAATATTGTGTCACGTGCCATTGATTCGCCATCCCTGCTCTCTCTCTCTCTACGGAATAGAGGTTAAATTATCAAAGAGAGATCTAAACGTCCGCATAGTGCCAAGCCTAATAAGCATCACAGCAAAATAGGTTAGCAACCAAGCAACGTCAAACTAGTAACATAAACTCTGGTCAAAGGCAACCCTACACGACGGCTGCGCAGTTTAGATAATAGTCTGTTAACAGACACACTACACTAACGACAGCAATCACTTTACCATATACATAGTGTCTGAAGATGAATGATCACCGCGACCGCCCGCCGCGGTGTCGGTGGTCCACCGATAGAGATAACGTATCATAAACAAAGACCGAACAAAGGCAGGCGAGCTGACGATAGTATTATGGCAGCTGTCGTCAGGCGATTAAGTCTGGTGGACACCGGGTCGGGTGTCATTTGGGAATTGAATGATGCCTAATGCACGTGACGCGACGACTACGGCGCGACACTGAAATCCGAACTGATTCAGGAATAGGAACCGCACTGTAACCAAAATTAATAGAGTTATGGACTAAAATATGATTGGGATCAGATGGGAAAAATGATGTGGTAAGACCAGTTACCACTGATCTGTCCCGTTTTCGCTTGTGACATCATTTCGCGCCAGCAAAAAGTAGATAGGAAATTTTATAACATTTTAATTTTAACCTAACTTCAAACGACGGGTAAATAGAGTCTATATTTATTATCTCAACGGTATCTGATATTTAATCATTGCCAAATTATTAACAATAAATTAATAGTCTTAAAAGGTAGGCAACGTATCGGCAGCGCCCCTGGTGTTGCAGGTGTCTATAGGCATGTCAACATGTTTGTCTGTCTATGTTATAACCAAAATCATCCTACGCACATTAGGAGAAGTTCGAATCTCCCTTTAAAGGGTGCCCTATACCTCTGGACTTCAGCTTGACTCTATTGACACAACCTGTATAAACTACTGCATATTTTACGCATGTGTTGCATGGAAGTAAGAGTCAATGATAATGACGCACTATCTTTACAATCAAACGAAGTGATTCAATTGATAACATCATGCGTATCAAACACGCAGCGCGACGTGTTTCCTTTTGCATAACTTGTAGATTATTATTTAGTTAGATAATCTTATTTATGGTCTTAGGTCATCCAACACCAATTTGTTCATCTTAAATATTTTAACTACATTTTAACTAGGTATGTATTATTTATTATATATTAAAAAATCCACCTTATTTACATTCAAATTGTAAATTTAAGACAATAAATAAGTGCTTTAATCTACATACCTACCGTCCTTGTGTAAAATAATTCAGTTGAATACTTGTTTTAATATAGCAATGAGGAATTCTCAGTAAATTGATATGTGCGAGTACTTATTTTATACATTTAGAAATATCCTGGTAAATCGGTTAAATAATATATTGTCCCTAATAATATTGGTCCGGTGGCAAAAGACCGGTAGCCGCGAGAGGCGTGTGAGGGGTCTCATACATCTGGTTATTGACAAAAAAAATAGAACATTGACAAAATCATATCAAAAATAGTTTTACAATCAGCCGGTAGATTTCACTGAACATAGGCCTCTCCCATAGGGCGCTACTTTGAGCGGCGACCTCTTGCATCCATCGGCTTCCCTCGGATTTGACCAGTTGGGCGATCACGTAACTCGATTGCAACAGAAACACAAATTTGAATGAATTTGACAGTTTCAATACGCAGTTTATGTGCATAGTTAGTATGAAATTTTATCCTGTTGCATTGCAATCAAAGTTTAGTGATTTCCCCCGTCATCAGTCCACCTAGTACGGGGCTGGACTAGTGCCTAAATGAAAAGAGCCTAGTGGCGGCGCAACTGGCTTTGCCTTACGTGTTTTACACTAAAATGAAATTTATACGTTATTATTATCATACAAAAATACCAGTAAACATTGGGTTTCCCCAATAACACTTTAATAACAAATGCTACACATACTCGGCTGTATCACGAAGCATGCCGGCACGTGTAGGCACGAGCGATAATAATTTTATGTTTTAACATTGATGTGTGAATGTGGCCAATGTCACAAGACTGTCTTGAGCACAGATAATATATAATACTATACTAGTACCTTAGGTGCGATAAGCGATTTTTTTGCCTCGAGAAGGTTATTTTATATGTTAGGCGCGGTAACGGTATCGATGATATGCCGGATACAAATTATTTCTGGTTAGCCAGAAGGTTCTTTTTATCTTCTCTGACACAAAATTGTGCATACATTTTTTTACAATTTGAAATTACCCATTTTGTCTTACTCTACCTTGTGAATTTGACTAAATTTTAAAACAACGTTGCTTTTCTACATTTACTATACGCGTCACGGCTTCCAAATACGAAAGATTTACAATAGGTTCTAGAGATTACTCTACCCTTCTCCCTATAAAGCCAATAGTACAATGAATCGCTACAAAACGAAACATTCATTGATATTCTAAATCAATCGCAAATTTTACAATGTAAGTGCAAAATAGAAATGTTGAATAAAAATAATTTTAAAAGTAATAATAATATTGAAATTGTTAGGTACCTACTTGATAAAATGCCGACAATTCATGCGTCTCTGCGTGTAGAGAGCATTATATTTTATGGTAGAGTCATTATTGGTGCAATATAAAAGTGAATTATCTCTATCAATCACAGATTACTATATTAGATTAGCAATTTATAGTAGTTTTTAAACTTTCGCGACTTGAACTCATATTGTAAAGTCCCCTCGTGACCACGGCCAATGTAACTTGGTCGAAACGTCGAGGTTAATCAAAATTATGTTTTGATAATTTTTGTGCGCGAATAGACCCGTTTTATCTCCCTAGGATAGCTACCCGAATCACCATTTTGTGTGTTCAGCTATTTTTTTATAGTTTAATAGTTACGGCCACTTTAGTTATTTTCAGTCAAACAAACCTCTAACTTTCCTTATAGACTGCAGCTAATGTAATGACTTTTGCCGGATATGATTTTTTATGTCCTCAAATTATGAGAGCCTTTCCAAAACTACCATTGTCCTGCTGATGCTAATGAACACTATAGGTACTCGTAGGTATGGCTCGTTTTGGTACCCGTTACACACCATGTAGGTATTTCCTATATATACGTTTTTACCTATACATTTTCATAACTTTATCGATCTTATCAGGCAAAATACCAGTCGACCGACAACTCGAAAGGTACACCTGCCCTACTTGTCTGCTCTTTTACTATAAGTAGAAAATGATTGAAATTCAAACTTAGTCTGTTTATTTGTATGTTTGTTTATTTGTGTGGCTTTTACGCTAAACGGTTGAAGCGATTTGAATGATATTTTGCACATGGGTGGATAATACTATAGAAGTAAACAAAAACAAACTTTTTATCAAAATAACGGGTGAAACCACGGGTCACACAGATTATAATAACGTATTTCTACTACTGCCTTTCTTACTACTTTATTTAAATTTATAGCGTTAATGCCGTTATCTAGATAGGGACTTGCTTAAAAAGCAGGGTAGCTTACTAAAAAAATAGAACTAGGTATATCCACCTAAATATAATGAGTCTTTCATAATGTATGAGTCTAATTGGCTATTGTTAGCACAAGTTTGAAATGCGAGCAGAAAATTTGATAAATCCTAATTTTTGTGTAACATTGGAATGTTTTCGGCTTTTATTTAAGTTGACGTGATGTTAGTGGAATTGGTTCGCACCATGTTCTATATAAAGACCACGTGCGAAGGGACATTGTTTGCATTCACAAGCCGCAGCTATTCGGTCCACGCGAGTCGCGAGCCGATAGGGGTCAAATGACGAGAGCGGCCCGCACCCGTCTAGACACCATTCACACAGATCTCAGATGATCTCATTTTTTCACAATATTTCTAAAGAATGAAGCAAATCAGGAACTAATAATATACGAGTTGGAAAAGAAAAGATAGTTCTAAGTACAGTAAAAATGTAGAGCTCTTTTGCAAAGTCAATGTTGTCTCAAACGTCAGTATTACGAGGTTAATAACCAAGCTCCCATCCTCACTAGAGAGAAAGTTGGCCGTGTGAAACCTTGCAGAAACGAGCAGCGCAAGGTTCTCAAGAATTACTCGGAAAACTCGGAAACACGGGGAACTGTCGTGAAAATCTTGTGCAATAATAATGATCTCAATAAGTTTAGTTGATATTATGTTGAAGTTTTACTCACGTTTTCATCGATTTTCCTCTCGAATGTCAGAATCAGCCTTTGGTGTGGGAACACGAAGGGGACTACATTTGAATTGGCACTGATAAGGGCTTTCGTGGGTGAACTACAATGAGCCCTGTAGCGACACGACCGCTCTTAATCACATCGAAATCACGAATGATTATAGTGGCTCGGCTGACGTCTGCTCACGCTTGACACTGACACACGTCACTCGCACGAGTTGCGAATGTCAACGGCAGCGTAGGCGCAGCTGCTGGGCGCCGCAATGACAAGTGACAGGTAAACGTAAGCGCAACTACAAGATTGACAACTTGACGTTTAACTGTACAATATAATATTACCGTCCCCTAAACTATGCGTTTCATATGACGTACAGAATCGTTTAAACTGAATAATCGTCCCCTATATAATTATTACGTATTTTTTGTACTAGGTACCTCCGTGATTAACTGTTAATCTAGTTAGTGATATAATATTTACGCCTCTTTTATTGTACCTATTATTTCCATTCTTTCCTTTTAGTTTTGGCAAGGGGGTAGGGCTTGGGTATGATCATAGAACTTTGATTGCAGTGTAACAGGAAAAATTCACATTTTCATGACATCAGCACAGCCTGGTAATAAGATTACTAGACTGTGAGATCAGATTATAAAGTTTCAATTGCCCAGTAATTTCACTAGCTACAGTGCCCTTCAAACCGGAACACAGTAGTGCTTGCACACTACTGCTTGGCGGCAGAATAACTGGCAAAGCGGTGGTACCTACCTAGACGAACTTTGCAACAAAGTACTACCACCTAGTAAAACACACACATGTACATAAACAACGTAATAGAGACTGTCAAATCCATACTTATTTATGTTTCTATGGTTGCAATCCATCTCTCTTTCTTAAGGTTCGTATTACAGAACGATGCTCAGTCATCGATCGGTGCTCATGCAGAGAATTCATTAATAAAGTGATCAATTAGTGAATGAAAACTCTGCTTGAGCAGCGATCGATGACTGAGCATCGTTCTGTAATACGGACCTTAGTAGGTTAAGTATAATCATTGTACAGTAATTACCATATGAAACTTACGCACCAACCACAACTGTTATACGGGACAGTCCAGCTCTTAGGCTCTCCACAGCGAAGGCAACAACGTCCCGATTTCGCAAACAGACCGAACTTTTAATTAATTTAATATTATTTTTGCACTTACAATGTGTGGCGGAAGCGTTGGCGGGACGTTGGAACCAACCAACCAAGTTCCAACCAAAAATGCGGGGCATGGTTTTAGTTAGAGTTCTGCCTAGGTCGGATGAAGTACTTGATTGTGTTATAGCAAAATTGCCTCAATCGAGCTCCATTCCTACTCGTAAACTAGATCAGATATATTAAAACTGATTTGTTCCGCCGATAAAATACAAAACAACTTCTTAGACATTAAAAGTCATGTGACGGCTTAGTAACTCAACTAATATGCAGTAAATAGCTACTTATTAATTACATTAGACTAACACTTATTCATTTGCTAAGCGCTACTAGTTAAGTACCAAAGAGCTTTTGTTTTCACTGGTGTGAAAAAAATAAATGGTCACGTTATCTATTCTGTGCCTCCAGGCACAAAGATATGTATCCTATACCTAATCTTGTCAAGATGGAGGCATTTCCCAGACAAAGAAAAACCATTGTTCAGTTTTTATTAATACCTACCTCGGTAAGTACTTACCTACCTACTGACCCAATGTAACGACATTGCTTGTGACTGTTATTATAAATGGCAAATCAACTAACTATATCCGATCGAGATTAAGATACCTATGTAATTTTATCGTATCAAAT
The DNA here is from genome assembly GCA_905220475.3 of Ennomos fuscantarius. Classification (NCBI taxonomy): domain Eukaryota; kingdom Metazoa; phylum Arthropoda; class Insecta; order Lepidoptera; family Geometridae; genus Ennomos; species Ennomos fuscantarius. The sequence goes on along the minus strand of HG992037.1, from coordinate 6,074,747 downwards.
AAAAATGAGAATTCCAATTATAATCTTATCTTATCAATTATTTCCTTTAGGTACTAGCCGCCATCTAGGAAAATGTGTCCACAACTGCTACCGAATGAAAACTTCCTTACAGAGTAGTGTACGATCACGGCTACAGTGGTTACGTTACCAACGTTAGTGCCATTATGTTTAATAACCATGACGGTAGATGTCACCACATGTCTAAAACAATATTTCATTGTTTGCTTCACTGCCGTGTATAAAACACATATAATTAATTCAATCAAATTAGCATAAAACAAGAGTAGAGATAAATATAATTTAGCAGCGCTTTACCTACCCATAATTTTATCTCTGTCGCACTCAAGATAACTTATGATTTGGAAACGAGACAGTATCCTTGAGTTAACTCTGGACTATTATGTATTCTGTACTTAAAGACAGGTTTTTGGAGATAAGTAAGTGTATTACATATGCTAAGGTATTGAATAAAAATTATGTCGGTAATTCAGCTGATTAACATGATGACCCTCAATACAGTTGTATAATCTAGATAACATTATAACACTGGTAATTATACCTTTGGATTTTAGCATTAAATTATACAGTTTCGCGGGTTAATTTATTTATGTTAATTTTATTTAAAACGTTCACTTACGGTTTCCTCACCGCAAAACTGAAATAAACTAAAAGATACTAATGTTAATATTATGTATAGCATTATTATTTCATGATAGATGGTAATTTTTTAATGTAGCGAATTTTATCTTTGTATATAATTGTATTAAAATCATATAAAATTTAAATTAAGTATAAATATTGATTGACATTAAATGACGCCCTTGTGTTGCGGGTCAGACAGGTACGAGTTACACAACACTCTGTATCTGTCAGAGAATTTGAACACTAGCTCTATTTAGTATAGGTAAGTAGGTAGTAGGTAGGTACGCCACGCCTTAATCACAGTCTAGAAATCATATAGGTTGGACTGTTGGCAAAAATAGGATTACCTAGGTATACTTAGCTAGGTACCTACACGTGTATTGTACCATTACTTATATTATATTGACCTAACCTACACAAGCATCTCTAAAGAAAATATCGCCGTTTATTTATTCCGGGATCTAACCTACACAAGCATCTCTAAAGAAAATATCGCCGTTTATTTATTCCGGGATCTAACCTACACAAGCATCTATAAAGAAAATATCGCCGTTTATTTATTCCGGGATCTAACCTACACAAGCATCTCTAAAGAAAATATCGCCGTTTATTTATTCCGGGATCTAACCTACACAAGCATCTCTAAAGAAAATATCGCCGTTTATTTATTCCGGGATCTAACCTACACAAGCATCTATAAAGAAATCGCCGTCTTTTTCATTTCCATTTTAACAGAAGAGAATATAGGTACAGCCGTCAAAGAATCTCCACCTCTGTGCTATAATTATAGATAGATACTTAGATGTGGGTGTTTAAACGAAAAGCTTTTAAAAAAGTCTGTTTTTTTTACAATAAGCGTATAAACGTACTTACGAATTTAAGCCGATTCCACTTACGGTAACAATTATTTTTTAAATAAATATTGCATTATATTTTAGTAAGAAAAGAACACTATTTCAAATGCAGTAAGTCAATATTTCTGCTGAAAATAAAATTTTACTATGATATTAATTTTATGCACCTAACACCTGCTGACGTTTGGCTGGATTATTATTTTTTTTAAATAAAACGACAAATCTTAAGTTTTTAAACCTCAGTGTTTCGACTCTGTTAAAACAAACTAAGATTTAAGTCAAAGTCAAATTCAAAAGATTTATTGCAAATAGGCTATTTTTAGCACTTTTACAAGTTAAAATTATATTAGGTACTAAAAATTAAGTTATTTCACTAAGCATATAAAATTACAAACTACTTACTGTCTTAACAATATTTAGCAAGCCCATTACAATATGTGAGTTTTAAAAAAAGCAGTTCTCTTTCACACTACTGGTGCAAGCAATCCGGCAACAATGCAGAACACGGAAAAATTCCGATCCGAAGCTTCGATTACAACTGTGAAGAAGAAGCTACAAGAAACTTTACAGTAATATTTTTTTTCTACTGTATTTTACAATGTATATAATTTATTACAGTTGAGATAATGAATATGTTACAAAAGTGACCGCCACGTCATACCGGTGCAAGAAAAATAACGTGATTATCTTAATAAATATTACAAATAGAAACTGAAATTATAGATAGGAACAAACAATAGGCAAAGTACCTAAGATTTCATACCATTAAGTTTGGGATATTCAGGTCAAGATTTTTTGTCTGACATATAATCATTTATTGTGTAATAACACTTAATGAAAAAAGCCTATTGGCTTTTTTTTCATTAGGTTTAACTTGACGAATAATTTAAATTTATGCATTGACAATTGTTCGATACCGTCAGGCAATCTTCTATTTTATTTTATTTTATTTTATTAATTTTTAGGAGAAACAAACAGTACAATATTCAACTTAATAAACTAATTTTACTAACACTTAAACCAATAAAGTTTCTACATATTTATAAATCATTATTGAAAGAAAGAAAATACCTCACTGAAAATAAGTAGGTAGCTATCAACAATACATTACAATTTTAAATTTAGAGAAAAAGGTAAGTGATTTAAAGTAACTACCAATACAATACAAAGAAGAAGAACGTACCTACTTATGAGATTTAAGTTCACAAACAAATTTGGATAAGGATAACAGAAATATATCCAAATCATTGAAATTATCATTATATGACCGACAAGCGCGGTTGATAAAGGTATTGGAACAATATCTACTACTTGTTCTAGTTTGAACAAATAACATTCGTTTTCTAGCACTAAGTCGCTGACAGTGAAATTTAATTTTATCAAGCAAGGTTGGGGAATCAACTATATTTCGTAGTAACTTATAGAGAAGTATCTGGTCTCTCTCGGTACGCCTTGTTTCAAGGGACTTAAAATTATTAATATAACCTTTTTTATAAGTTATTCTTTTTATAAATTTATTCTGAATTCTTTCAATTGCTTTAATGTAAACAGACTAAATATATATAACTCAAAGGTGACTGACTGACTGACTGACATAGTGATCTATCAACGCACAGCCAAAACCACTGGACGGACCGGGCTGAAATTTGGCATGCAGGTAGATGTTATGACCTAGGCATCCGCTAAGAAAGGATTTACCCTTAAGAGGGTGAAAAGGGTGGTTGAATTATTTTCCCATAAGTCACGCCGCGGGCGAAGCTGCGGGCAGAAGCTTTGTTATAAAATCGTATCCATCAGTTTCCCATGAATGAACCATTAACTTTCTGCAGTCTGAATCTTGGTACTTTCAGTTTATTTTTGTTCCTAGTATTAAAGTTATGAATGTCGCAATATCTGGGAAAAGAGCCAATGTTTTTGCGAGTGTACATCAAATTTTCGTTAATGTATTGACACGCCACTGTAAGAATATCTATCTCCTTAAATCGATCCCTATCCTCATCGGTAAACTGTCTAATTTTACGCACAGTATATGCTGCAGAGCTCAATCTACCAGCAATGTTTGATATGTGAGGGCCCCACTGTAATTTAGAGTCTATAGTTATGCAAAGGAACGTGGCAGTTTGTACAAAATCTAATAGCTCACAATTCAGTAATATATTTGCTGGAGACCCTCTAGCATTGGGAAGCGAAAACTTAATACATTTAGTTTTTTTTTACTATTTAAAAGTAGATTGTTTTTAGTAAACCAGTTCAAAATCAGTGAAATTGCCTTGTTAACGTCGTTAAAATTTTTAATATCTCTGTCAAACTTAAAAATAAGAGACGTATCATCTGCAAACAAAACAATATTACGAAGAAAAGTGATTTATGTTTAAAAATATAAACGAAACGTGTTGTCTATAAAAACCGTTTATAATAATTATCTCTAAGTAAATACGTGAAAAGTCGGCGTGGTGTCCGATTCTCAGAAAATGAGGTGGAAAAGAGTCCACTGTCTTACATATAATACATAGTTAGTTAAAATTACCCAAAGTCCTAACGTGAAATGTGACGAACGTGAGCGAACCATGACATTTTAAGCATTGATTAAAAATTTAAATTTATAGGTAAGGCTAGACTTTTGTATTGACTTGTTTGTTGTTTGTGCAGAACCTCGATTTTTTTCTGATAATTCGATTCTTTTGGTATTCTGTACATTTCAGATATTCTGTATATTTCAGAAAATATAAATATAAATATCTGTGGACATTTCACACAGAGCCATCTAGTACCAAACTAAGCAAAGCTTGTAATATGGGAACCAGATAACTGATACAATACTTAGATACTTTTTGTTTGTAAATACATACATAGAATACAATATAACACCCAGACACAGAAAAAATATCGATGTTCATCACACAAATATTAGTTCTGAGTGAGGATCGAACCCGCAACCCACAGTCCAGAAGGCAGGGTTACTACCAACTGAGCTATCGGGCCAGTCAAAAGAAAATGGTACCCAAGTACCTCTATATACTTTCTTTTGTACCTTTTCTCATACTGGTATGGTCATCATAACATCATGTATTTTAGTAACAAATATTAAAAACCTGCCACGCGCGTCGGATTCTCGCTACCAATCCCGATGGAATAATTGATTCGAAAATAACGACTTATTAGACATCCTCTTTGGTGCGCGAGTCCAACTAGCATTTGACGGGCTTATATTTTCCCCATCCTGTACACTAATAGGTATTATCTTGTTGTCCACAACAGTTTCTTTTTAAGAAATACTTTTTTACCCAAGCTTGACTTGGGGAGTAAGCTGGTGAATGCGAGACGAACGGAAGTTAAAGTTGGTTCACGTAAATCTTAATTGTCAACATAAGAAAGTTAAAAAAATGTAGTATTATGTTGGTATGTCCTGTAAAATGACAATTTACAATTGTCAATATGGCATAAAAAACATAATATTATTTAATAAACATAAAACAATAAAAAGGGAACTTAATCAAACAAACCACTACCAGTAGGCAACGTGCCCATTATGCTGGCAGCATTGCCACGTTGAATGGCAATGCTCAATCTTTGGCCGAAGTAGAGGCCAGCATTTTGGTCACGCGTGGCTTCAACCAGACGTTTTGAAAGGTCTTTAAAAATTTGGTGAGTACTCGGTCCCCAAGGCCCCAGTGTCTCAACTGCAAAAGGCGCAAATATAAAACCGCTATCAAGATTACTATATTTGCGCCTTTTTAGCTGCTCAGCAGAATTCGCCGCCGCGCCAGCCTTAACTTGTGTTCCAGGAAGATGTGACGGCGCAAGGGTGTCAACACATGTAGCGTCCCACACCAAAGGCCGCCCCAACTTCCAAGGAATTAATGTCATTCCGTCGGGTCTTTTACCATCGTCCCTAACGAGGCCATTAGGCTCCAAAATAGCGGCGCAGTTGGCGCTAGTAAAAGCCCTACGAATGATATCGTTCAGACTAGCGTGGCGAGGAATCCTCCCGGCACTGCGGACGCAGGAAAGGCCATGGTGACCGAGCTGGTCGACAGTACTGCCACACTGGCAGCGGTGTGGAGCACAGCACGATGCGCCCAAGCGGAGAGATGCTGCAGTTCTAAAAGATGACGAATCCATCAATGTGCCAGTATTACGTGATGGGAGAGCTTGCAGCCACAAACCTGATTCCCACATATGGCATTTAAGAATATGGCATTGACATTAAATAAAGCAAAAACAAAGGTATAGCGGCCGATAGATAGAGCTAATCTAAAGCAGCCTTATTGATAAACGGGTATTAGTCTCGGATTAGTTAATTCAGCTTTTGTCCTTTTTTGCTACTGGTATATTTAGCTAGATCGAAAGAGACAAAAGATGGTGTAACTATTCTAAAGCTAATTCATGTTTATTAATAAGGCTGAAGAAGTTTTACTTCAATCGTGTGGCCTAAAGCACCCCATTTTTTTTTCAATCATCATTTATTATAGAGGGGTTGATCTTTACAAAGCATATCACCCTCCCAACAGTGCTAAGTCGGTATCGTGGGGTTAGGATGTAGCGTAATACAGTAGTAATAACATACCTTAGTAAGTCCCTTAATAAGAAAACTAGGCGGCATTGAAATGAGATATGCTGCGTATCAGATTTGATTGCCGCTTGTTTTCGAGCTTTGTGACTTAGCGGGACGTTTAGCAGAATATTGTGAAGACATCTTGAAATAGTCTACTAACAGTTTTCGCTTGTGGCAGGCTACAGAGTAATTATACTCTATACCTTAATTTACCTTACCTTTTTAATAATAATAACGCCTAATGATCAAACACAAGCAGCCTTATTAATAAACGGGATTAGTCTCGGATTAGTTACTTCAGCTTTTGTCTTTTTTTTTGCTACTGGAATATTTATCTGGTTCGAAAGAGACAAAAGATGGTGTAACTAGTCTAAAGCTAGTTCGTGTTTATTAATAAAGCTGATAGATCCTGGACCCTAACTAGGATTGCCTGTGTCTAGAGACCCAGGAACTACCACAACACCCAGACTCAGAACAAGTATTTTTTCTGCCGCTGAAATCGAATCCACTGCCTCTGGGCTATGAGTCGACCTGCTCAACCACCACACCACAGAGGCTGTCAAGGCTGTGTGCTATGTATTACTTATGTATCATAAACTGTCGTCAATTTCAATGTGTGGCAAAATGCCAAGTCTATTTGCGGGTTACACTATAGAGAAAATTCTTTACTAACTTTAACTTTTTAACTTTACTTTAAACTTCTTTATTCTTACATTCTTACAGTAACTTGTTATGTCGAGAGCCGTACCTACTATACTTACCTACTTAAATTTGCTTAATCTTTTTAATTAACTTTCTATATTTCACACACCCTCGTACAAATATCCTTCATAAATTTCATACCTTACGTCTCCACTTGTAATGTTTTAACCACTTGTCCAAATTCTACGCACAAAAATCAGCGTGCGACCCATTTAGATATCACAGCTTTTTTGCGTCTCTCGCCTAACATTTTAGTCATTTTCTTGTGTTCAATATTTGTTATTTTGTTAGTATTAAGTTAGCCACCAAGGCGAAGAGAAAAGTGGTTTTCCTTTTTAAACAAACGTTCTATAATTCAAATTCAAATCCACTTTTCTCTTAAACGCACTGCTCCAGCCGCCTTATAGGTGCCCGCGCCACTTGTCTTACTACCTACTAACATTATAGTCTGTGGTCCTAATAACATTATAGTTTTGTCGCGTTAGTGCAATATATAGTTATGTATACTCTATGGTGTTGTTGCGTTGTCTCGCCTCTCGCTGTCTGCGCCATCAAAACATTGTCTGCAATAGACTTACATAACCGTGGTACGCAGCAAGTTCATGGTCCGCGTGCGTGTTGCGTGCGGCGTTATGGATTGTGCCTCTCCCGTGCGCGACCTGCCTTACTCCTCGAAATGGTGGGCTCATCGGTACAGCCGGTCGTTCAACCGCACACTTGCCTAATAGCCGCCCGCTATCTTTGACGCCTTCCGAGTTTATCGCGATAGAGCCGGATAGAGCTGATGTAAACGGTTTCACCTGTTATTTTTAGGCTCGAGACCGTGCTAGCGACTGCATGCCTACGAGATACTAGTATAATACGTATTTTTAACCAGTAAAAAGTTTCATATCGTATCGTTTACGTCAACGCCAAGTCACAGATTAGATAATAGTTACTTTCTACGTAAGTGTAGTGTCGTTTGGCATTGTTTTATTGAGTTGAATAATAGCTAGTCTTCAATATAATAATATAATAAAATAGAATGTTTAGATAAGAAACTTTTCGCCCTTTCAGCCACATTCGTAGCCTTTCAGGCTTTCACACTACATTTCGACGAGATCATAAAAGATAAAATACCTTAATAGGAACTTTATCTTTTAGAATCTAATGATTCTAACGCAAATGCGACGAGATGATATATTTAATTATTATTTTGATAACGTGTTTCCTTCCGTCTTGCTTACAAATTGGATCTTGAGTTGAATGGTTTGGCAACATTCCGCTGAAAATACTACGCAATCTTGACATGACGCAATCGGAATCGTGAAAGCAAAATAAAAAGAGATCCCCACGCCCACCCTCCATACACATTTCCCGGGCCTGAGAAATTATTAGATACTTGCGTAGGTATCTGTATTTTCGAATTAAGAAAGCTTACGAATCATGCTTAATTAGGTTGAATAGTCAAAGTTAATTGGATCTCTAACGCTATATAGTAATAGCGACGTAATTAGAATTGAATTGAATACCTGGCTTTGTTATGGTTGCTGTACCAATCAAATCGAGTGAAGTAACTTCTTTAGCTCCATCTATCGGCCGGTATAACTTTATTTAATGTTAATGTCGCTCACTGCCTAACTAGAAGGAGCATTGTGGGGCAATGCCCTACCTTAGAAATACCAAAAACTAAGATAAATTATTATAATTAAATTGTTTGTTCATAGTTTGAGATAATAACAAAATCTTAGATCCATGCTCATGTTCTGTCACAGAAATTATTTATCTACGAATAGCTATTGAATGTAAATCACCGATCTAGAGGTCAGTGATGTACATGGTGATTGATTTAGGAGCCCGTTCTTTGAGGTAAGATCAATTATGATACATTTTATACTTCTGTAACAAATGCTGCCATACCTCAAATTCGGCACAGCCCTGCCATCTTGACAATTATTGTGAATTGTCATTTTACCAGACATATATACCAACATAATAATAAAAAATTTGAGTAGTTTTAGACTTTGTTATGTTGACAATGGAGATCAACGTTAAGCAACAACTTTCAACTTCCGTTCGCCTCGAACGGATTCACTTACTCCCCAAGTCAAGAGTGCGTAATGAAGTTATACTGCAAAAACTTTAACCTAACGTCGCCATATAGTACACACCTGCGTATTTACTACGTATGTAGGTCGGTACGCAAGATTCACCACCATTCATTTATTCGGCTCGTCGCGCTGGACGCGTGACTCTATGTTCCGTATTACAGAACGATGTTCAGTCATCGATCGGTGCTCAAGCGGAGATTTCATTCATAAAGTGATCAATTAGTGAATGAAATCTCTTCTTGAGCACCGATCGATGACTGAGCATCGTTCTGTAATACGGACCTTAGTTAGCTAAACATTTTGTGCGCGAAAATGCCATCAAATTTTCCTACCACAGAATAACCAATATCTAGTAGTAGCGTACTAACTAGTACTACGCATCATTCCTTTGCCGTCCGCGCAATAAATGTTGAATTGAAGCGATACGCTTTGTACAGATTGGAGAAATGCCCACCATAAACGGATGTCGTTATTTTAATCGGCTCACTGATTACAAGCTCGTTATTTTAAAACTACACCTACACATTCCACAAATAAGTTACATAGATAAGGTATATATTAGCTTGGCAAAAAAGTGTACAAAACGGTACATAAATTTTTTGTGTTTTCGCAGCATCATCATTCCAATATAAACAAAGATTTGCAGTATACAATAATAATAATAATAATAATATAATATGTGTGGACATGTCACACAACGCCATCTAGCCCCAAACTAAGCAAAGCTTGTATTATGGGAACCAGATAACTGATACAATACTTATAAACTTTTTGTTTGTAAATACATACATAGAATACAATATAACACCCAGACACAGAACAAACACCTATGTTCATAACACTAATGTTTGTCCTGGGTGGGAATTAGCGGTGATACATGTATAAAGTGATGGAACATGAAGAAATACTATCGAAGATCTGGCAGAGACATGATTTACAAATTCTACAAACTAAATACGAAGCAGTGATCTTCGGATCTCGACAAAGCTTACCATAGAATCGCTGTTATGTAAAAGTTTGTTATGTTATTTTTTGTTGGATAACTTAATGAATTGACTAACCCAAAATTATTTTAAACTAGCTTCTGCCCGCGGCTTCGTCCACGTGGCCTATAGCAAACGAAGAAGAAAATTTTTCATGGATAATTCAACCACACATTTCACCCTCTTAGGGGTGGAATTTCGAAAAATCCTTTCTTAGTAGATACCTACACTTTACAAAGAACACACTTTCCAAATTTCAAGTCTCTAGGACCAGCGGTTTAGGCTGTGCGTTGATATATGGACCGCATAACACGGGCTCTGAGCCTAGTGTGGGGACCCAGGTTTTTCTAACCTAATGTAATGTACTTATTTGCCTTTATCCAAATAAATGTATTTTTCATTTTTTTTCATTTTTTTTTTCATATAAGTCAGTCAGTCAGTCAGGACTTTGAATTTTATATGTAGGTATAGATAGAAGATAGCATCTGTGTACAATAAACATCGATCACATACTTAAGCTCTACTTGTATTAGTAATCTCATTTCTTTACCACACTCGCTATTTCATATTAGTTTGGATGTGCACTTTAAACCAGACCGCAGTCAAGCTATATATTTCGTTACAAAATATTTTAATGACAATAATATCCTTAAAAAAGCAGTTAAACCGACATCAATCGGCTAAGCGTCATACTGAGAAATACTCAGATGATATTAACATACATTTATTTTAATTTATTTGGATTTTAAAACCAAACTTTGGTATTAACAAGTAGAATTGCCATGGGAACAATCTAAAATTTACCTTTTTAAATAAAATTATAATTTTTCGTATAGATTATAAACAAGTAACAAACGCAAAGCTTAAAAAACCTACTTGAGACTTATATGGTTTTCTCATAGTTGCCATTGTCAGAACTGTACCAAATTGAAATGGGACTACACGGAAAGCACCAGCTTTCAAATTAAAAAATAATCATCAAAAGCGGTCCACCCACTTGAAAGTTCTGAGGAAAATTACAGTCGAATTGTTGGTGGTTGAAAAGATAATACAGCTGAATTGAGAACCTTCAATTTTCCAGTGAAAAAATATATAACACCATTCATATCCAACGAGCCATTAATTAATATAAAGAAGCAACCGCCTCCACTGGGGGCCAGTTGAGAATAAGCTTTAACCTCTATGAATAAACAAAATAGCTAATACCTAGTAAAAGTATGTAAATACGCAGATCTAGAATATTTTCGCCAATAAATCCTACTAAACCTCTCAATCGCCTTAGAAACACCCACAGTAGACAAATATCTCGGTTCTCGTCTACAGAGCTACCCCAGATTTTTCATATCCTCGAGAACCCGACACGTTTACAGGATTCGGAGAATTTAATATAGGTTTCAGTCGATAATAATAAAAGCGGCCAAGGGCGTATCGATGCTTACCGATACATATTAGTCTTCTGTATTTTTATTCTACTTTATTTTAGGTGTTGTTTATCTAGAGCCAATCAAAGAACAAGTAGAATAAACTACACTACAAGTCTTATAATCAATTTTATTTGCTGTACGTATTCCGTCCTGGACAAACCGCTTGTATTATCGTTATTATAAGCTTTAATTTTTTTTTTTTTTTACTTTACACACTTCTTTATTTATCTACTAGTTGCGCCCTCCGGTTTCACCCGCGGATAAAAAGTATTTTAATTATTTACTCATCTCACAAGGCAATTTCACTTTTTCGGGATAAAATGTAGCCTATATGTTAATCTAGTGTATAAGCTATCTTGGTACCGAATTTCATCCAAATCCATTCAGCCATTTGAGCGTGAAGGAGTAAAAAACATACACACATACAAACTTTCGCCATTATAATATTAGTGTGATTTGTTTATACGGTACACATCTTGGAAACGATTGTAGGACAACTTCTATCCGATCGAGTTGAGCTACATATCCGATGACAGACAGAGATAAGCTTTCTATCGTATTCTGAAACTTCTCTGATGATGATCATCGAAGTTCGAGCTTAGATGAGTTGTAGCCAAGATTTCATGAATAAATCAATTGTTTTAGTGCTCTCTCAAACACATGCGAATATAACTTCTATTGCTACACAATAGAGACTCGTGTCAAATTCACTGACACTGATGATTAGAACACCGAACAGAAGTTACGGATTATTATGTAGCGGAAGTCGCTCGGCTAAGCGCCATCCCTTCATGGTCGAAATACCACCTATTCGTACCAAGCGATTTGATTCCACGATCATAATTACTCGGCTAGCATGATTCACCTTCGATCGCATCGTCACTTCCCATCAGGTGAGAGCGTGGTCAAATGTTAGACAAGTTTAAAGTTAAAAAAAAATTACCTGGCCTGTCTAAGCATAGGGAAAATATAAGGTAAAGTTTCACTCAATCCCAGTCCTTCGCTGTTCTCCTCTACGGATCGCACTTCTCAAACCATTCTCGTGAAATGTTATGTGCCGTGTTCAACGACTATTTATATTAAATACAGAAAATTTTAATCGATCAGATTATCGATTTTTTTCTAAGTGTGCGATCCACTAGTTTTAATTATCTTGATAACTTTAGATCGGTCATCTGCTAAAAATTAACAAATACAGATAAATATTACTGCGTAAGTAATAAGCGAGTCAGTGATTCGGCTTACGCATGCCAGTTCTAATTTCAGACGAGCTATTTTGAGTATGTTTTGAGCATCACGAAATTGGTCCAATTTGTTAGCTATTGTGTATCTTATGAACTCGTTCATATATTACCTGTCTACGTGTGCTTATTCGGCGCGGTCCGTTCTACTCTAACTACGAATACCTAATTTCTTTAATATACATGATTATGTAGAGCTCTTAGAGATCTCTATAATTTATATATATGTATATTTAAATTTACCCTCCTCACTCAGGGTATAGCAACGCAATATGTGTCTTCGTGGCGAGTCACGCCAGCTTACTTTTTCAATAGGTTAAAATAAGACACGTGATTATATGTATGTAAAAGTTTTATTAAAACTATGTACAAAATATAGGAAGAAGTGAATCGAATTAACAGCGAGTCCAACGATCTGAAAAAGAGAAGTACTCAATGAAAGATTTATATAATTTAACTTCCTTCTCACGCGTCCCTTTCTTCTTCTTCCATTATATATGTCTAAAGTTGAATTGTAGAAGAAAGTAACGCAATAAATTAAGTTTGCGACAAGACGTGGTTTAAGAAGAAGAAGATTAAGACGGAGAAGTGTATGAATATGAATGGCATGAAGCTACTTCACAAAATATAAAATTAATCATAAGAAAGGGTTAGTACCTAAATTATATAATAAACAATATTAAGGCGGTATATATCATATAAATAAATGTAATATAATATATATAATATCTACTAAAAATAAGAGGGTATCGAAAATATATATATTTTCACAGGTGTTTATGAAACATTTCATCGTCGTGCGAAATAAAGGCATCGCCTGGTTTGTACACAAAAGTGCCTACTAGGTAGAATACTGAATAGTAAATATGAACGATGATTATAAAAATGAACATATATTACACAAACGTATTGATATTTTATTAAAATTGTAACACGGCGACGTTGCCAGATATCCTACCGCCAAGCAGTAGCGTTCAAGCACTACTGTTCCGGTTTAAAGTTAATTGTAGGTTTGTTTGTAGCAAGTGAAATTACTGGGCAAATGAGACTGTGACTAAACTACAATAATAAGTCTAATATTTTTCGAACAGAACCACAATAAAATAAGTTTCTTAATTTTATCAACCGTGAGTTTAATAATAACAAGTGCAAATTATTGTATGTCTTGTTTTTTGCCTTATATTTTATGATCTGTTCTTCTTTCTTCTCGTTCTCGTTCTTCTGTGTTCTTGTTGTTTCTTAAACTTAGAAATGCCTTAGCTAACCCACCGTTTTATACATAGATACTTTATAATAATGTATTGTTAATCAATTACTTAAATCATTTAGGAGCAGCGCTAGCCCAGGGGAGCATGAGGAGCGGAGCAGTGCTTCTTTTTTTACTTTGACTTGTAAAAGGGCTAAAAATAGCCTATCACATCACACTAATATTATAAAGGCTAAAGTTTGTATGTGTGTTTGTGTGTATGTTTGCTTCCCTTTTTTTACTTTGACTTGTAAAAGGGCTAAAAATAGCCTATCACATCACACTAATATTATAAAGGCGAAAGTTTATATGTGTGTATGTTTGTTCCTCCTTCACGCTCAAACGGCTGAATGGATTTGGATGAACTTCGGTACCAAGATAGCTTATACACTGGATTAATATATAGGCTACATATTATCCCGATAAAGTGAAATTTTCCCTTGGGATGAGCAAATAATGAAAATTTTTTTTCCGCGGTTGAAACCGCGGAGCGCAACTAGTTTGCAATAAATCTTTTGACTTTTTGAATTTTGACTTTTTTATTGTTTGATAGGCATGTTTAATCAAATACTTGTAGTGTTTTTATAGCTGTGTTATTTATAAAATTGCTGAATTTAACGTTCCATTCGTGATTTACTAACGTTTCGCAAGGCCAAATTTGAGCATTGACTATTTTACATATTTACCTACTTTTAGAGGGTTTAGCCATTTTTATGGTAAGTTCATTCGAGTACTTACGATACCTAGAACCACGGGAAAAAAAACCTCAAGGTATGTTTTGCGTTTCACAATGAGATAAAAAGAAGAAAAGTTTAGAAGGACTATGAACAAAAGTTTGGTTCAATTTTTTTCTTTGATTTTAATAATAGGAAATGGCATCTTTAACCTCGTGCCGTAAAAAACACAAGGTAAGTTTATTGCGCATCGTGGAATCTATTATATGCTACACGTATTTCTTGAAATACATGAATTCGATGATGATAATTATAACAAAAACAACGAGTGTGCTTTAGACTACACGACTGAAGTAAAACTACTTTAGTTCAGCTCTATCTATCGGCCGGTATAACTTAGTTTTTGCTTTGTTTGATTTTAATGTCGCCATTGTGACAATTATAAATTGTTATTTTACCGGATATACCAACATAATAATACATATTTTTAACTTTTTTACGTTGACTATGGAGATCTAAGTTAACCAACTTCAACTTTCGTTCGCCTCGCATTCACCAACTTACTCACCAAGTCAAGCGTGTGTAAAGAAGTATTATATATATATATACAAAAATATATTATATATATATAGACAAAAAAAATACATCACTGTAAAGTTTCTTGTAGCTTCTTCTTTACAGTTGTAATCGAAGCTTCGGATCAAAGTTTTCAATTCTGCATTGTGCCGGATTGCTTGCACCAGTAGTGAGAAAGAGAACTGCTTTTTTTTTCAAACTCATATATTGTAATGGGCTTGCTATATTATTTGACAATAAGCACTTTGTAATTTTATATGCTTAGTGAAATAACTTAATTTTAAGTACCTAGTATAATTTTGACTTGTAAAAGTGCTAAAATTAGCCTATTTGCAATAAATCTTTTGACTTTGACTTTGACTTTGATATATTATATACTAATATAAATAATTATTTTAATTTTTATATTTATAAAATTAATTTATATATTTATAAAAAATTATCTAACAAAAAGCACGGACCCAGGTGTCTGTGGAAATGCAGAATAATAAAAAAAAAGAAGTATTTTTTCAAAAATGTGAATAAAATTAACGAAAACAGGAGTAGTTTATTGTAACTACCTATATTAGATTTAATAATTTAAATAAAGTTTAGAAATACAAACATAAGTAAAATCTATCGTACATGGCGGCACATAACATGACCTACACTAAATCCACACTATACAATAACATAGTTACATAATTAATAATATCTTGACCCGTATAACTAACACGCCTTGTATAAGGAAAACTAAACCAACTATAATGGTAGCATGACTAGAATTCAAATAACATCATTGTTATACATTGTTATAAAGCTACCCAGGGTACGTAAATACCAGAGCCTGTAAGTATTTATTATTATAGAAAATAACACTTCACACTAACCAGACTTATGACCATCAGTGCCCGTTACGTGAGCTCTGAGCGCGAGCCTGAACTGAATCGCTTTGACTTTCGTCTTGCTCTCTCTGCTGGAGAAAGAGTGAGACAAAAGTCGACGCGGTCCAATTCAGGCTCTCGCTAGGACTCACAAATCAGGTCCAGTACTAAAGTCTATCAAAACACAACTTAGCTAAGCAACACATTCCCCCGGGTTCTCGTATACGTTTGTTAGATTCGTGTCGAATTGGCAGACCAAACACTGAACGTTTATATTTATTATTATTATTAATAATAATAATAATAAATAGCCCAACGATCACAACCCTAACTAGGATTCCCTGTGTATAGGGGCCCAGGAACTTTGAGGACCATGGTCCCTCAACACCCAGACTCAGAACAAGTATTTGCGCTTTTATTTCCTGTGCACAAATACTAGCTACATTATTACTTTATGAATCATTGACAAATATATTAATTCGTAGCCCACCCCACGCTTCACGAAAAGAAAGAAAGAAATGGTAGGTATATATTGTATTAGAAATAGGATCATGCTACGCTATTTGTGGAGCGTATCCTCTAATGTTTTTTGAAGGTAATAGGTAAGTACAGCGTTTGTGTTACCTGAGTCAAAATTCTCAGGGCAGTATTTGATGGTGTGCGCATGGTCGCCGGTAGCCCCGCAGCCGGGGCATCGGTAGCCCCTGAGCACAGGGCACCGCACTCGGCCGCGGTTGTCCTTCAACATGTGGGAGGAATACCACGATGTCGGCTCGCCGTTGTTCTTGCAAAATGCGCACTCCTGGATTATAAAAAAATAGGGCATATGCATTAAAAATTAAAACCTACTTTATTTCATAATGCCCTTTTAAAGTAAAATTAAAACCTACGCTAATCATTTGTAGTTATTTTTTTGCTCAAAGTCATCAATTCAAGTCATAGTCTAGTCTAAGTCATACCCCTAGTAAAGTGGTGGCCACTTTACCAAAAGTTTCTATGGAGTTTTGGAAACAACACGAAAAGAAACGTTTCACCATCATTATATCACTTTCCCTAACTCATGCCTGTAATCCAGCACTTAACGAATAAATCACCACCAATTTTATGCACTAACACTGAAAATGTCATTAGTTTTGGAAAATAATACAATGCGGTGACGCAATCTTTCTTATTTTCCCGTCAAGACCTCATTGTGTAGTTATTACCTGATGATGATGAATGTCAAAATTACCCACCACCCAATGCCAAAAAATGCCCAATATTGGCCACCCAATGGTTCCAGTCCCTCTACAACGGCTTAACGTGGCCTCCGAAGCTTGCGCTCACTATACTTATACTTACCACTTTTTGTAGCGGTCAACCATCCAAGTAGTGACCGCAGTCACAGATAAACTAATAGTACTAGCCGCTTCAACCGTATATTCGTAGTGAGCGCGCTACTCTCTACTATCGTTGCTGGTGGACAACACACATAATTTTTTTTTAAATTTTTTTATATGTGTGGACATCTCACACAACGCCATCTAGCCCTAAACTAAGCAAAGCTTGTGCTATATATTGCGAAAAATG
Source organism: Ennomos fuscantarius (assembly GCA_905220475.3). Lineage (NCBI taxonomy): Eukaryota > Metazoa > Arthropoda > Insecta > Lepidoptera > Geometridae > Ennomos > Ennomos fuscantarius. Next base: position 6,057,328 of record HG992037.1, on the reverse strand, counting down.
CTTTGTTAGCGGATGCCTACGTTATAACATCTACCTGCATGCCAAATTTCAGCCCGATCCGTCCAGTGGTTTGGGCTGTGAGTTGATAGATCACTATGTCAGTCAGTCAGTCAGTCACCTTTGAGTTATAAATATTTAAGAAGATAGATACATTCTGTGAGGAGATGGTGGAAGTGGGACCGATTTGTTCTTCTCGATTCCAAAAAATTTCACCTCTCGCATGTCACTTACCTTGATCTCCACTATCGGATATTGAACCGACCTACCCATTACCCCCTATCACACTGCCTACCTACCCGCTGAGCACCACAGAGTAACTTACTTTACTAACTCTGTTTGGGTACTAACACTATCTACAAATTCTCCCTGATCGTTGTTTTGTTGCACAAACGCGAACTATAGCTTTACCTTTCCTGAGATATAATATACTATAATAGAAAAATGAACCTCTATTTCCTTTGGTCATCGCATAACGCTTTAACGGATGGAACATTTCCGCTAATTCTTTTTTTGTTGTGTTTATGTAGGAGAAGGTTCTTATGAAGGAAAAAATTAAGAAAGTTGAGCGGAAAATTAGAAAAATTTCACCACGGTGAAACCGTGGGGCGCAGCTAGTATACAATAACCATAAATAGCCTATATCACAGCCTATGCATAACGACTTGTTGTTCTTTTCTTACCAGATGTTTCTGATTGATCTGCCGCTGCAAGCGCAGAATACCAGCATACTTCAGCAGGAGCTCGAACTGCTGTGGCGCTAGAGACAGCAGCGCTGCCTTCTGCATCCTCAACATCTCTTCAAATTTCGTAGACTCTGATGCACCTGGAAAATTTGATACAGCTTTCCTCCTATTTGCTAAGAAATTTCAAATTCCTGATAAACTTGAAGAAGGTACAGAATAAATCATAGTACCTACTACGTTTAACTTGTTACAAAAGCCTTTCCTTTACTTTGCCATCCACTCAACTAGCTATTACGCCAATAGACGATTCCAGTTACTAAATCCCCGAAGGACCTAATAACGTGTACCATTACCATATTAGGAAGCAATTTACCTTTTACACCCATTAGGTACATCATCTAAGTTGGGAAGGTCATAAATAAGATAACCAAAAAAGCTTTTGTTTTTTTATCATATATAATTGAACATTTCGACTAGGAGAGTGCTGTAAAGAAGTATACCTTCTCCTACTCCGATCATCGTAATACATCGTCGTCTCAGCCTATGTTTGTTCATCTCTCAAAATACCTCCACTGTGCCCAAACTGCTCACTCAAACCCAAATTACTACCTAACCTACATGGCGCGGGCGCGGCGACCGGGAGAACGCAGTACTATTAATGTATTATGTATTCTGTATTCCGTAGTACAACTTCCAACTTAATTAATTATGTGGTACTTGCGTTGGTTTATTAGGTATCTAATCTTTTTATGCCTGACTGTACTATACTTTATTAAGATACAACTTAGCTAAGCAATACTTTCCCCCGGATTCTCGTATACGTTTGTTAAATTCGTGTCAACTTGGGTGACCAAATACTGAACGTTCATTGGTTGCCTGTTGATCATCGGGTGTGTTAACCAATGAGCGTTGACTTGACATGAGTTTGACCAGGGAATCCGGGGGCTAAAAATGCGAAATTAGGGGCTGTCAAACTTTAGTATAGACTGGCATTAGTTACGCAAACTGGGCCGAGTACCGTATACTACCTAATTAAATAGCTAATCTTTGTTGTTTGTGCCGTTTAAGAAAGAATAAGGAATAATGAATTTGTAAGTTCATAAATCGTAAGAATAATTTAGAGAAAATGTACTTACACTTATAAATTTAGCAGTGGCTACACGCTAATAAATAATATCATAGAGGATGTGTCGATGTGGGGGACCTAATATCCTAAACACAGGTTAACTTAGTTAGGAGTTAGTGCTCAGACATTTATACCTACTCGAATTATGTTATACCACTAATAGTGTATCAATTCATACTGTCATCTATATGTGAGCCAAGCTACACCTACATCTATAAACTGTTAAAGTTTCAAAAGTACACAGTTTTAATATCGAAAAATATAAATCCAAGTTTTTTTAAGTATGTATATTTAATGTAGCTCTAAATTTCTTTAAATTGCTACGATGTTTGAGTAGGTGGTCACCTATTTTTTATTATTTTCAGAAATAAATATCATTTCATTTCATTTCAATAAATGACTAAGTAGGTAGGCACTATGTCAAAACACTAGAGAAATAGGGAGAGGTTTAACAACAGGAATCCCAAAAATGTTACTTTGTTTTAATAAAAAGGTTGTGTAAAAAGCTTGAATCACGTAACCTTTAAAACTTCCCGAGCAAAATACGGCTTCGTAAAAAATGCTAAATCGTTACCTTTGCTCTTAATTTCTATAGAACTCTCTTGAGGGAGGGTGAGGTGTTCAGGCTCGGGTGATGGTGTATTTTTCACGTTGGTGTCGACGGTGATCTGTGCTTCCAGAACGGCTGGATCGAGCTTCACAGCTTGCAGAGCGTCTTCTACAATACAATACAATAATACTTTATTGAACACCAACTAATACATAACAACCTTAAAAAAAACTTACAAAAAATGGTAGAACAAAGGGCGGCCTTATCACATTAAGCGATTTCTTCCATGCTACCTTAGGATGGACAGGAATCAATGGAGCAAAATTGCGGTTGGTGTTATTACAACTTACGTACTATAAACAACAATATTAAACTTATAATACATAGGTACTAATACCATATATCATAAATATAATAATCCAATATATGTAATACATATAATACATGTATATAAGTATATATATAATATATGAATACAGTATATAATATATACATATATATTAGATATATAAATAAAATAAAATTGATAGATCATTGACAAATTCTAAGCAAAACTAGGACTGTTCCGATAGGAAATGTTTCCTCACCATGTCTTTAAAGACTTCTGTACAGAATTACTGTATGTACTGATATGTATTTATTGTGTCCATGCGGGCAGTAGCTGAACAGCTACGGCTGATACCGGATACAAAATAAACGGAGTTTTGTGTAGTAGACAAGTTGTAAAACTAACTTTGTACCGAATACTAGAACATTGAATTATGACCCGCTGAGAAATGAAAAATTGTAACAGAATAATGTATATGTATGTATGTTTTTTTTTTATTATACTTCATTTCCACAGACACCTGGGTCCGTGCTTTTTGTTAGATTATTTTTTATATTTATGAATTGAGTCTATTATTAACATGAACATATATATGATACAGGGAGGACAATACAGCCAATAACACATAAACATAAGTACTTATTTCTAATTGTGCGTACACCACCGAGCAAACCAGCTTCCGCAAGCAGCACCCGTTCACGAGCTTGACGCATGTTCCAGCCATCGCCCTTCTCGACCATGTTTGAGGGAAGAGGACGACCCGACACACGACGCCGCCGCAAGAAGAAGCTTTTTAGTGAGCGTGAGTGCTCCGGGTGTACGCACAATTTACAATTTAATTAAAATACCCTTATTACTATTTTATTCATACGAGCGGGATAATTGACAGGCCACTTTGAGCTAATCAATGATCCCGCTCGTACTTGCTTTTTTTTTTTCCCTTAGTCCACGTTTTCCTCCCGGCCCAGGGCTTCCATTACCGCCGCGTTTCGATCTTTGATAGCCATTATGTATGTATGTTTATGTATAAAAATATATATAGTAATACATTTAATCCCATATATGTATCTGAGGGATAAAGTCACCTCGCCCAAAGACATAACTAGATAGATAGATAGATGATAGATGAACTCTTTATTTTACACACCAAATAATAAAAAATACAAAGAAAAAAACAATCAATTATATAAAGTGTAACAATGGGCAACCTTATCGCTAAAAGCGATCTCTTCCAGGCAACCTTTGGATGGAGAGAATTTGACGAAGTGGTAAAAGACGGGGTGCACATAACTATTTCGTTCATATAAAGGACATAATTATAATTATAATACTTAACTTCTTAAAATATAGAAGATATATATATATAAATATATATTAGGTCTTAACCTATGAAATTGCCGTTTTGTTTGAAAAAAGTTAAAGTATTTTTTTTTCGAACTTATTTATTTCTTTTATTCAAAGTAATCACCCCTGCAATCAATGCATCTTTGCCAACGCTGTGGCAGTTTATGGATGCCCTTCTTGAAAAAATCAGCAGGACGGGAGACAACAAACTCTTCAAAGGCGTTTTGTACTGCCTCTCGGGAATTGAATTTTTTTCCCGCTAAAAAGTTGTCTAAATTTTGGAAAAAGTAATAGTCGGTAGGCGCAAGATCTGGTGAGTATGGCGGATGAGGGAGAGCTTCCAAACCCAACTCATGCAGCTTAGAGACGGTCTGTTGTGCAGTATGGGGTCGCGCGTTGTCGTGAAGTAGCAGTGGAGACGACCGATTGACCAAAGCTTGTTGCAGACGTGCGAGTTTCGCCATCATTGTGGTCAGTTCTTCAATGTACACATCTGCAGTAATGCTCTCGCCGTTTTGTAAAAAGCTATGATGAATCACACCAGCACTAGACCACCAAACTGTGACCATCACCTTTCTAGGGGTCATTTTTCGTTTTGCACATTGCTTTGGTACCGAACCAGGATCTAACCAACTTGCTGAGCGCTTTCGATTGTCAAAAAGAATCCATTTTTCGTCGCATGTAACAATTGGGTTCAAAATTCCTTCATTTCTGTGCCTGTTAAGCAGCGCAAGGCAAGTCTCGACGCGTACGTTGCGCTGGCGATCGTTAAGTTCGTGGGGCACCCATCTATCAAGCTTTTTTGTCTTGCCAATCTGTCGCAAATGGACCAATATTGTTTTGATGCTAACATCAAAAGCTGCTGCCAGCTCAGCTGTAGATTGAGGTTCATCAGCTTCCACAATCGCCTTTAATTCATCATTGTTGACCAAAGTTTCTGGACGACCACGAGGTTCATTTTTCAAGTCAAAATTCCCAGAACGGAACCGAGCAAACCAATAACGGGTTGTACGTTCGTTTGTACAGTTCTCTCCGTAAACGTCGTTGATGTTACGTGTCGTTTGTGCTGCGTTGGTGCCACGACGGAACTCATATTCCATAATTACACGAAATTTCAAAGTATCCATTATGAGGAAATTTGTTGAAATGTAATGAAAATACAACGCTAATCAATAAACAAAAGACTTATATTGTAAATAGAATGTCATATTTTTAAAACAAAATTAATTTGAATTTAGAATTCATAGCCAATCAAAACTTTTTTTTGTTTGAAAAAGTCTGTACTGCAATTCGGCAATTTCATAGGTAAAGACCTATTATAAACACACATTCTAAACAATACAATAAATAAATACATACATACGTACTTAAAATATATATAACGCAATAAGTATAAATAAATATATATACATACACAATACATAGCCACTAGCCCATATATGTGGCACTGTACGTGCTATATATTCAACCGGATACATTGACTTTACCAACCTAGGTAAAGTCAATGTAATCTAACATATAAAATGCCTACAATACTTCCATTTTTTTTTTCAATTAAGAAGTTTGTGTACTTAATTTACCTTTACTTCAAAATTTAGATGCAGCAAAAATATTTCAGTTTGAAATTATTTTTGTACGTGCTCAGCCATTTTTAATGATTTTTGTATACGTTCAAGTGAGTGGATTAGATAATCCGTGTGAAGCCTGGACGGGTCAACTAGTTATTTTATAATTCTGTCAACCAAATCTCCTTAAAAACTAAATCTGTTCAAATAAACCCTAACGTTTCTGTAGGTAATTGATTAAAACTGTATTGTAAACATAACTTAATTTAGGTACATATTAAGTACTTATTTATGTATTACATACATATAACATTTGTTTATAATTAGCCAAGTTACTTAATTAGTATAGCAAATTAATGCAATTGATAACAATAATTGATCGGATTGAGTAAACAAAATTTAAAAACATACCTGTTGGTGTGTGCATATTTAAATCTAAAGACGAGTTAGTTTTTGTCACAATCGTCTCCATTGTATAATAATTATTTAAAGTAACTACTAATTAAGTATAATCACACCTCACAAATGAAAACGCTTTTTTGAAAGAACACGTAAAATGGTCATGTCATTGGCTTTGACAGGCGTTGAAATAAAAAAAGTTAAACTACCCACCCATCAGAGTAAATCGTGTTATCTCTAATATGTGTACTTACCTCCGAACATCTTAATAAATACCCACCTTGTTGTTTGTGTATAATCTACGCTGGTTACCCAGAGGACTGTCTATAAGTCATATATTGTCCATTTTTTGTAGCACTTAGTATAGCTAGAAGTATTTAGTAGTAGTTGTTATATTATTGTAGTTAGTTAAAAGAATAAAGGCACTTTTCCAGTTTAAAAAGTCTAAATTTTAAATACAACCACAATAGTTTAGTGAAGACCAACAGCATTATAAATTACGTTGGCCCGAGTCACGAGCCCAAAGAGAAAAAAACCCGTTGTGCCGCATGAGGGTGAAGCGAAGACATGGGGCCCAACGAGAACAACCCGAAATTTTCATACAAATTAATATGTAGCAGGAGGCCCAACCCAAGACCGAATAATTAATAAAAAATTGAAACATGTCAAATAAATTTGACTGGCCCGATAGCTCAGTTGGTAGTAGCCCTGCCTTTTGAACTGTGGGTTGTGGGTTCGATTCCCACTCAGGACAAACATTTGTGTGATGAACATAGGTGTTTGTTCTGTGTCTGGGTGTCATATTGTATTCTATGTACGTATTTACAAACAAAAAAGTATCTAAGTATTGTATCAGTTATCTTGTTCCCATAGCACAAGCTTTGCTTAGTTTGGGGCTAGATGGCGTTGTGTGAGATGTCCACACATATAAAAAAAAAAAAAAAAAAAAAATATAGTCAACATTTTATTATTGTGTAAACTCACCTACTTTATTTTCTTTTTTTGCCATGCCCTAGCAGGGTTGTGTAACTTGTGTGATGTTATGATGTATCTTGTTACATAATGCAATAAATATACAAATAATTTTCATGGGCCGTACACAGAAAAGGTACTAATTTATTTCTTTTATCCGTGGTTTAGTTTGATTTGATTCATGACTTCGTGTGACTTACTGACCCAGTCTTCGTATCGTCATCAGCCCAAACGATTCCACTGTTGGGACGCAGGCCTTTTTTACAAGGCGACCCACCACACTGCGCTGGCCAAGTGCGTGTTGGTGAAGACACCATGTACTCCGTGTGATTCTTGAACGCATCCGGTTTCCTCCTGATGTTTTCCTTCCTATGTTCCAATTTCATTATGTTATCCGCTGTAACAATGTTGAAGCACTCGACCACGTTTTGCCAAACATAATTAGGTATTCTCCAATTTAACTTCGAGTCGGCGGGAATTACTTCTACTAATTCCCGCCGACTCGAAGTTAAATTGTAAACACTCCAATTTCGAATTTAGCCGATAATAGAAGAATAAATAAATAAGAATAAAATAAATAGAAGATTAGATTCAGTTCGTTGAATAAAACAAACCACAATTTAGATAGACTTTTAACCATTTTTTGACCGAATAGGTAGACGTATACGTAACGTATAGGTACCTACTGAAAAACTTTACAACCGTCTACAAAAATGGAGGTTTCCAAATGGATGGTTTGTTTCGTCAGAACTGCATAATTTTTTAACCGATTTCCAATATTCTATTTTATTTGAAAGGATAAAATATATTCTTTTAGGTTCATTAAACACAATCATCACATATATAGATCCTGGCCCCTAACTAGGATTCCCTGGTATATAGGGACTCAGGAACTACCATGACCATGGTCCCACAACACCCATACACAGAACCAGTATTTACGCTTTTTTCTGTGCACAAATACTTGTTCTGTCGCGGCAATCGAACCCGCCATCTCCGGGTTATGAGCCAACCTGCCCAACCGCTCAGCCGCAGGCTTTTTACGTAAAAACTACTGAACGAATTTAGATCAACATCTAAATTAATTACCCATATCAAAATTGATTTTTAGAGACTAGCGTCCCATACCAAAATGGTAAAAAGGAATCTGGGGAATATAGATAGCTTGTTTAGTGGATTAACACATAGGCTACTTTTATCCACGGGTGAAACCACAGGGCGCAGCTAGTACATCTTTAATAATAATATGAATTATACGTTAGACATAGACTTAATTAATATCATATAGATATTACACGTTTATGCTAATAAACCGTGTACAATATAGCAATAATGCATCTGATAAGTAATCCATTTTATAATGACGCTTCGCGTGAAGGTACGACCTTAACGACAAATGAAATACCTCATGTAACTAATGCATTATTACATGTGCGTACCTAAATATATTACTTGTGAATTAACAAACTTATATGCAGATGTGTCAGTTGGATTGTATAATTCGCCGTATAACATTCCAGCTACCTGCTTTAAAAAACAGAGCTATTTTATATTACGGCGGGTCAACTATAACCCGGAGTGAATTGCGCCTGCACTGAAAATCCGCCTACTATATTGGCGCTTTGCGTTTTTACAATACGGCTAGCCGTTGATTATTTGAGCGAGTCATTAGCTGGAACGTAACAAGGATTCTCTGTGTCCAGGACCCAGAAGCTATGAGGACCATGGTCCCACCACACCCAGACTCAGAACAAGTGTTTGCGCTTTTTTTGTGCACAAAGCTAATTTTATTATTGTATCATCATTATTATATTTGAATAAACATAAAACAATAAAAAGGGAACTTAATCAAACAAACCACTACCAGTAGACAACGTGCCCAATATGCTGGCAGCATTGCCACGTTGAATGGCAATGCTCAATCTTTGACCGAAGTAGAGGCCAGCATTTTGGTCACGTGTAGCTTCGACCAGACGTTTAGAAAGGTCTTTAAAAATTTGGTGAGCACTCGGTCCCCAAGGCCCCAGTGTCTTAACTGCAAAATTCGCAAATATAATACCGCTATCAAGATTACTATATTTGCGCCTTTTTAGCTGCTCAGCAGAATTCGCCGCCACGCCAGTCTTAACTTGTGTTCCAGGAAGATGTAACGGCGCAAGGGTGTCGACACATGTAGCGCCCCACACCAAAGGCCGCCCCAACTTCCAAGGAATTAAAGTCTATCACAAATACTTGTCCTGCTGCGGGAATCGAACCTGCCGCCTCTCGGCTACGAGCCGACCTGCTCAACCACCACACCACAGAGACTGTCAATAATCAATGTATGAAGGTTTTAGAAGGAAATCGGATGTTACCAGAAAAAGCATATTCCGTTTTATTCGTAGGATGTAAAGTAAGTAAACATTGGATGTAACCCATAAATTAATCTATGCCAGTAGGTATTGACTGATTGAAGCTGCTTTGCTGATTTGTTTGGCCAACCTTCAAATAATTAATTTGTCAAAGTTCGTATCCAATCAACAAGGCATGATAAGTTTAATGTATTACTTCCAATATTATTTCTTACCTAATTATCATGTAACACTGATCAAGATAATAAATGACGTAAAGATAACAATGAGGTCAACAGTTTTTCAAAATGTTTAAATGTCAGGGACTGACTGACTGACATAGTAATCTATCAACGCACAGCCCAAACCACTGGACGGAACGGGCTGAAATTTGGCATGCAGGTAGATGTTATGACGTTAGGCATCAGCTAAGAAAGGATTTTTCGAAATTCCACCCTTAAGAGAGTGAAATGGGTGGTTGAATTATTTTCCCATAGGCCACGCCGCGGGCGAAGCTGCGGGCAGAAGCTCGTATTTAATATAATCAGTAATAAAATCTTTTCAAAATATTTACGTAGCTCAAAAGTCAATTGAGCACAAGGTTAATAAATATTATCGGTTTGATTAATTAACCACAAATGTCTCGATAATTTATCGGATAATGTGCGCACTGCAGTGTCACGCGAAACTCTATACATTAGAGTTCCGAGTGACACTGCAACTGATATGGGCAGCCGTGTCGCTTAACATCAGGCGAACGGTTAGTACGTCACGTCATCCCTTAACATAAAAAAAATCTAAGTCCTTACTGACTGACTGACTTATATATCAACGCACACCGCTGGTCCCAGAGACTTGAAACTTGGAGGGTGTGTTATTACAAATAATGGATATATATAAAGTGGATATATAGAATATAGAAAGAATATATATATATAGAAAGGGTTTTTCGAAATTCCACCCCTAAGAGGGTGAAATGGGTGGTTGAATAATCTATGAAAAATTTTCTTCGTTTCCTAGAGGCCACATTCATATATGTGGTACTGCAGATGGCTTCGTTGTAACGTCATATTACATTAAAAAATCTTTATCGCAGGCTGAATTTTATATGCGCAACTAAATAGATTGATCGCACGTAACTTATAAGACGTAAGTAACGTTACGAGTTGTTTCGTTAACGTCATTGATAACCAGTGGCTTTACTTACCTTCCATATATGCATGTCGGAGTGACACACGTCATTGTGCATTTTAGTACCAATCAATAATTCAATATCTACCTAAGTATGTGCCCCACACATAAATGGTGTACCTAAAGGCATGAGTCGCACGGTCGCGTGTGATAATGCGCACGGGTTTTCGCATGACACGGGCACTGTAGTAGAATAAATAAAAGTAGGTACGCACGTACAAGGCAATGGAGACACAGACGTTTTAATAGAAAGTACAAATGGGGATTTATCACTGATAAGTTTATAAGCTTCTACACGGTGTATGCTCTGGGAGGTGATCACGTAACTTTGATTGCAATGAAGTAGGCTAAATTTCATTCCTAAATTGAAAATTTACATAGTAACTATGCACATAAACTGCGGATTGAAACTGTCGAATTCATACAAATTATTGTTTCTATCTTAGCTTAGCTAACACATTTAAAGAGGTTCAAAATTTTTTGTAAAGTACTTGTCATATCCAGATATTCTGGCTTCACTTACCGGTTCTAATGGAAGACCAGCGCCACGGCTGGTCTTCTTCTTCTTCTAGAAGAACTAGCACCATGCTGAGTTGGGGCCGAATTCTTCTTTCTTTTTCATTCTAGATAACCACCCAGCCATCATTGTACGCGGAAACTTTGAGGATTAGCGGCAACTCGATCTGCCAGAAAGATTCTATCCCTTATAGTTATTTTCCCGACTGGTCAAAAAGGAGGTAGTGTATTTCGATTGTATGTAAGTATACAAGCCTGTGTAATGTCCGTCTGTGCTAAAATTTGACAGCTCCTAAGTTCGCACTTATTCTTCTGTGACATACCCAAATGCATTGCAGTAGGTATGTCACAGAGGGATAGGTTCGAATTTACGAGCTGTCAAACTTTAGTAGGCACAGACGGGTATTAGTACCTTTAGTAAGTTAAGTACTTTAGTAAGTCTTAGACATTATAAAAAAATTAAAGTTGTGCACTAGTTTTTGCTAGTACCTAACCATTATATTTGCTATTTATTTTTTGCATTTTTTTATGCTGTCAATGAGCTAAGAACTCAAGAACCATGAAAAGATTTAAGAAGATCGAAGCTACAGCTACGGAATACCTACTATTATCTATACTGAGGCTCGACCCGGCTGGCTGCAAGGTCATGTTTCCCGGACGACCGGCTTTCTCCAAGGGCAGCGTCTGAAAAACATATTGGTATTGCCTTGAATATAAGCTCGAATTTCAAAGACTACTTTTAGCCGTGTTTAGCATACCTACTAAAGTATACTATGTATGTACTTATAGTTCGGACAACAAATGATTGTGGATGGAAAAGTTGAAAGCAGAAAGACTTTGTAACTTTCTTTGATTTTTGGACTACTTGGAGACAACATAGTAAAGATGTGAGGGCACAAAGAAGATCCCGTTTTTTGGCATCTGGTTAAATCTCTATCATAGGAAATTTTGTTATACTTTATGCATTAAATTTCCTACGACGCATCGTTTTCGAGATGTATGCCAAAAACGGCATCTTCTTTGCTTTATTTGGATTTTAAAATAATAGAACTGTGACTTCACGACAATTCTGTCTACATTCATGCGAAGACGCAGTTCTGTGACAAACAGACAATGTAATGTACCAATCGACTGTGTCTATAAATAGACTGCCTGTCATCATCCACGCGTTTCATTGCTATTCCCATTCTCTCCCCGATGCTACTGTACCTACTATTATTTATTCTGTACCGATGCACCCTCGGTAATTTCTAATGCCTTCACTCAAATATCCCTCCTAGCGAGTCGCGCACAAAGCTCAAATTCTAAAACCCTATACCCGACTACGTACCTACTTTATTCCGTTACAGGGTTTTAGCTCTTCCGGAGTTGCATTAAATGTTATTATTGAGTGTCGATTGCTTACTTACGGCTTTCATGTAGTGTATAAAATGTAAAACAATAAGTAGATTTCTATACCTACTTTATGGATTTCCTGTACAGCAGGCGGTAGCCGGGCGAGGTTATTGTTACTGGCTTGGTCCCCTCACGGCGTTAGTTTTCTCCTTTCAGTAACTTTGTGGTTTCTAATTTCGCTTACGTTTTGTTACTTGTTTTACTGCACCGAATCTGCAGTGTACAGTATAACGGTTATATTAGGTCCCTACCTAAAAGTACGTTAGTATCTTCGTACATTAGTCATTCTATTTTATTAGCTAACTTAATCAAAGCACCTACAAACTACGTTGTACCTATATAAGTACATTTTGTACCTCTACTTATTCATCATTCTATGACTGTGCGTGTCTAGCAACATAACAATAATTCCTTTTAATAAAAGAGTCCAACCGATTTCAATCCCACCGCATTTGTGTATCACAAAAATGAGAACGTCATCGATGTAATCAAAGTCAAAATACCTATCATTAAGAATAACTCAAAAACCATACATCAGGTCTTGATCAAACTGAAATGGGAAACACCAACTTTCAAATAAAAAAGAATCATCAAAATCACCCAGTCAAAAGTTCTGAGGTAACAAACATTTTTTAAACCGTCGAATTGAGAACCTCCTCTTTTTTTTGAAGATTAATTTTTTTGTGTATCTGTCTGTGCGTCAAGACTCGAGAGTCTCGAGACCCTTTCCCTCAGGACGACTGAAGATATAACTACAACTGACTGAAGATATAATGCTGAAACTATATGCTTTACCATTTGCGGAGGATTGATACTCCTATAAGACATCATAGAAATATAACGCTCAGAATCGCAGTAGGCCCCAGCGATTTGATGCATTTCGTTGGTGTCGAGCGGACATCAAACGTCTCCCAGTACGTCAGTACTCAAGGTCAAATCATACAGCAAAGAGCTCAAGGAAACTTTCGAAATATGACTTACTGTGTAGTTAAATTATATAACAACTCATCAAGAAAGCGCCAAACGGATCTAAAGATTACATTCAACCGGTAAGTACTACTAAATATCTTTCATTCCTCTAAGCCATGATAAAAACTTGTACCTAGGTACGTAGGCTAATCACTTTTGTATGTAGTTCGTAGGCCATTCGAACACTATTTTTCTATGTAGAAATTGCTTAGAATAACTATATTCTAAAGTACCTACGCAATATCTGCTACCATTCGTACAACAAACGCACTTTAGTTCCTGACTTACTCGTACGCTGACTAAAAAAAATAGTCGCTTTAAAAACACTCGCCATTTTATAACTAAAGCATTCGAAATACTGACAACAATACTAAAATAAACGTTCTCGTTGTACACTTTGTATCATTTTCGTATGTTGCCAGTTACACCTACTATGGATCAGTAGCGAGTACCGGTGCATAGTCCACCGTAAAGTGTACCTAAATACAATTTTACGGTAGGTATGTTCTATTTATTTTCTTATTCGTCGGTAATGCATAACAACCACAGAATTAGTACTAATTACATAGATTTAGTAGGTATATACCTAGAGCTTATGTTTATGGTTACAACACCACAGATTATATAAACAGGACATAGATAGACAAGTTTATAGTAGGCACGACACTCGACATAACGAGCCAGAGGTGCCTACTTAACATAAAAGGTTGGCTCTCGAATAGGTTGTTATGTTGTTATTTACTTGGCTTTGGCTCATTCATCGATTGATTGTTTTCAACAGCTATGTACCAACATAACAATAATATTATGCCTAGATAACTTACGACGTAATATAAAATGATTATTTTTATTTAGTGCATCGCTATTCAATCGCAGAATGAATAATAGTAACTATGTATATATGAGGGAATCGGGAAAACCTGCTAGAACTTTCCACTTGTGTTATATCGTAGTCATAATCAATAAGTCTCACTTACATCCTAGTTAGGGTCCAGGATCTATGTATGTGATCGTTGGGTGTTATTATTATTATTACATCTAAAGTCCCAAACCTCGAAACTGAAGGCATTTTATGCACATCGCATTATGGAGGTATAGGATGCCTATGTACGTAGGTACCTAATGTCCGTCTGTACTAAAGTTTAATAGCTACTAAGTGCGCACTTATTCCACTGTGACTTACCCAAATTGCATTTTAGTAGGTCATGGAGGGATACTTACGAAATTATAACCATTAACGAACGGCCAAGGAATAGAATGCTCTTCAAATAACAGTGTTTCCTTCAAGGTATAACCTAGGTCTTTTTAAGTCAAGAGTGAATGGGCATCTCATGGGCAAGCGTGCTCCACCTTAGACAACTTCGTCACTTACCATCAGGTGAGTTGTTGTCAAACGCATGCCCATTTTACCATAAAAAAAATAACTTTTAAAACCAACGTTTGTATCTATGGATATATCACACTTTCCCGCATAAACTACTGAATGGATTTTAATTAAACTTGCAATGCAGATAGCTTATACGCTGCATTAACACATAGGATAATATTTATTCGCGGGTGAAACCGCGGGGCGCAACTAGTATTAATACACTTTTAAGTAGGACGTTTTAAGTAGTATAGTAAGGCACCTAGACAGTTTTTATTAAGGTCTATCTACGTGAAAGATTATAAATACATACATGATAAATTTCAGATACTTGTATGCGTAGCAGGTAGGAAACATATTGCAAGCTACTTTAGACAGCCTCTGTGGTGTGGTGATTGATCAGGTCGGCTCATAGCCCGGAGGCGGCGGGTTTGATTCCCGCGGCAGGACAAATATTTGTGCACAGAAAAAAGTTCGAGTCTGGGTGCTGTGGGCTGTGGGACCATGGTCCTCGTAGTTCCTGGGTCCCCTATGTATATGAGATTATTGGGCGTTATTATTATTGTTACTTTTGTGGCAACTTTTAGGAGTTCTATGTAGTAAACCATGAAACCCTCTTAGTAAATGCCTAATTATTTTACGTTATGTATTATTATTTTCCTTTCATTTTTAATAATACATTTCCTTGCAAGTATCAAACTAAATCAAATTTAAAAGAAAAAAAAGTAATTAACCACAAAAGATTTAAACAAGCCTTAGACAAATGTAAAACTACCTTTTTGTATCGTTAAACACACGTTTGACGTCTAAGCCTTGTTTATGTATTTGTGGTAACACGGTAATTTGTGATTTGATCATACAATCCCAAAAATGAAGTTAGCGCAGTCTGCAATGCTGTTACCGCTCTCCGCACAACCTGCACCCGTCTCATTTAGGAAACAAAAAACCAAAGGTAGGTATCAGCACAGTAGGGTCGACGGCCGAGCCGCGCAATGTCACCTTTAGCTCTAAAGCCGGCTCTACACTAGCAGCGCATCAATTTGCCGCATTTTTTTGCAATTCTCGCAAATTCAGCGCCACAGATTAACACCCATATTCTAAGACTTAACTCGAGATTTCCTCGACTCGACTTCCACTCAAACTCGACTGGAGGCGCCTCGAACATCCCTCCGAAACTTCCTCAAAATCGGTATTTTTAGTTAAGTTTTCGAGGTTCCTTTAAGTGAGTGGAGTTAATTTGGAGTCGAGGAATCACGTCACTATACGTCATCAGTTCGAGGATAATTTTATCAAACCTGAGGAACTTTTTAGTCTATGCTGGGTTTTGACAATGTAATAATATTGTAAACGTCAAAGAAATTCCATTTCGTGATATAAGTGGTGCCATCTTAGCATATTTTCTGCTGTATTAGCACTTTTTTATGGTTAAATTCTTCAATCCAAATTTTTTTTCTACTTACAATATAAAATTAAACAAAAACCAAAAATGGCGGCTTGACTTATTTACCATTTTAATATTTTTGTATAAGAATGACGTGCTTTGAAGAAACGCATCTTTGGAATATGAAAAGTGAGTTTATTGACTGGCCTGATAACTCAGTCGGTAGTATCCCTGCTTTCTTAGCTGTGGGTTGTAGGTTCGATTCCCACTCAGGAGAAAAATTTTTGTGATGAACATCGATGTTTGTTCTGTGTCTGGGTGTTTATATTGTATTCTATGTATGTATTTAGAAATAAAAAGTATAAAAGTATTATATCAGTTATCCGGATCCTATAGTACAAGCTTTGCTTAATTTGGGGCTAGATGGCGTAGTGTGAAATTTCTGCACAAAAAAATGACAGTCATTTTCGAAATAACCGGGGTTGGTCACTTGCTGCTTACGGTAATTTATTTTGCCATCTCAATGGTGTAGCTCAGTGCCATAGATAATATTTATGTCAAGTTTTCTCTTTATATGTATAATTTACAGTGTTGCACACCTTACACCTTAGCGATTTTGTCACCCGCGGCTGTCGACACGATTGTCAATTAATAACAATGGAAGCAAAATATGCACTACACTATCCTTACTGAAAGGGTGTCGTTTTTGGAATTCGAAATTGTCATATACTTCCACAGGATTCTCTGCATCCTTAAAATATCTTCGTAATGGGTAATCAGCTTTTTCAAAAGCCATCACGATACAATTAAACACAAGACGCGAATTCGAGGAAGTTTCAAGGTAGATCGCGAGGTACCTTGAGTTGACAGGTCGTTCGCTTCCCTCACATGAGGAAAATCTCGAGTGAAATTCGAGTTGAGGTGGAGTGGAGGAAATCTTATCAACTAAAAATACCAAAACTCAAATGTAAGGTTGAGTCGAGTCGAGGAAATTTCGAGTTAAGTCTTAGAATATGGGCCTAAGTAGGTATTAGCATACCAGAATAACACACTGGCAATGGCATTGTTCAGACTCGCTCAAACTGTGGTTTTTAATGCTGCTTTACCTACAGGCTCTAGTATACTATACTAACATTTGTTAGTTGTGTTATTATTATTATATTTTAACAAAATCAGTACAGGAGGGACTTACACACTAGTTGCGCCCCGCGGTTTCACCCGCGGATAAAAAGTATTTTAATTATTTGCTCATCCCACGGGAAAATTTCACTTTTCCGGGATAAATTGTAGCCTATGTGCTAATCCAGTGTATAAGCTATCTTAGTACCGAATTTCATCCAAATCCATTCAGCCGTTTGAGCGTGTAGGAGTAACAAACATACAAACTTTCGCCTTTATAATATTATACTACACTATCACACTAATATTAGTGCGATAGTGTGATTTTTTTCGTTTTTTCTTAAATTTTTGGACACAGTAATAAATAAACCTGTGGTATTTGCAGGTACTTCTAGTATTCTAGTATTCTGTGCCTGTGGCCACAGCAACATTTTTGTGTGAGGTGTGTATCTCCACGAGAATGGATGGACCTTAGAGAAACTAAAAAATGGATATAGTCATCGGCCGAACACGATCCCGCTACTACTGGGACACAAACGAGCCTTTTCTCATTTGGAGAATGTAGGTCATAACCCACCATGCTGGCCACGTAACGTGCGGGTTGTACAATAATCATGTTCTCTAATTATGTTCTTTGCTCACTCACGATGTTTTTCTTCACCGTTATAAGAGCAAGTGCAAACTAAGCAACATAACATGAATCACTGCCCAAGTCAAGATTTCATTCTTAAAATTGAAACTGAAATGACCCTTAAATCTATACCTAATACAGGCCATGAATCGTAGGAGAGAACAAGCTGACAACTAATAAAACGCATGTCATTTTCATGCAGGCTCATAGGTAGTGACTTGTTTGAGGCCCGATTGCAAAGCCTCGACCATAGACGCAAAGTTGCCAGTTTATCGGTCTTCTACCGAGTGCATTTTGGAGAGTGTGCATTGGAGTTGCATAACCTGATTCCACCGTCACCGTTCCACCATCGGACAACCAGATGTACGAAAAAGCGCCACCGTTACATGGTTAATATTCCACATGTGCGAACAAAGAGATTTGGCTCCACATTTATCATGCGAACAGCCAAAGAGTGGAACGCTTTACCGGCATCCGTATTTCCCGAAACTTTGGGAGTCTTCAAATCGAGAGTGAACAGGTATCTTCTAGGCAAGCGTGTTACATCCTAGACCGCATCATCAC
Organism: Ennomos fuscantarius; assembly: GCA_905220475.3. Classification (NCBI taxonomy): domain Eukaryota; kingdom Metazoa; phylum Arthropoda; class Insecta; order Lepidoptera; family Geometridae; genus Ennomos; species Ennomos fuscantarius. The sequence goes on along the minus strand of HG992037.1, from coordinate 6,038,899 downwards.
TTACCATCGGGTGTGATAGTGGTCAAACGCGAGACTATCAATCAATAAAAAAAAATTGTCAGTGCTTATTCCAAAACCATTCACACGAATCCACACGAGTGTTGTTCACAAATCTAGCGCAATGCCGCAAATGTGGAGCGGGCTTTTGAAGATAATTCGCTCTCCCCACCCCACCGCAGGCATCGTGTCACCCCCTCGCTCATCATGTTATCTTCGTTGCCGTCCTCGATATAACGTACTTAGTACCTAACTATAAAATACATTTTAATGATGACATAACAACAGACAATGAAACTGCATGTTTATCAACTGCACATTATTATGTAGGTACCTATACGTACCCGGTACCCGTAAACAAATAATATATTTTTTAGTTTTACTCATTTCGAAAACGTTGTTTGCAGAATATTGTTTAATTGTTTGATAGTTGTTGTTGATAGACGTTTACACAGTTCATATAATATCTAATTAGTTATAGCATTCCTCTTAAGCTTTAAAAGGGGGTCTACGCGAGTTCAATTGCTTTAATCTCATTTCATACTGGTACCTAAGTTGTGTACTTCAAAGCCGATAGTTTTATCGAAGGCCCTTTAGCTTTGGATTAGCTAATAACCTACACAATCTTTTGTTTTTCTAGATTGGATTCCAATTACCTACAAAATAAAATAAAAGCTGAAGTAGTTAGTCGTAGGGTTGTATCCCAGATTAGAGAAAAAACGATGGTCTTAGCAGCTGGCATATAATATGATGAGGTAGGAGGTAGATACCCACTCAGTATAGGTACCTTAACAGCTAATAAAGCTAGAGCCTACACAGAAATAGATATTCTGTAGCTACTGAATCCGAACTTATATTTTTAACTTTTTGCTCTGTAACTTTTTATATAAGGTCCAGGGGCAAGTAAGTAAAAGTAAATGTAGATTACGACATGCATGACGCAATACTTAGGTACTTTTTTTTAAATTGGCTCCACGCAATTAGCGTATTTAGCCAGTACATTTTATGACCGAGTTCTTAAGATATTCAAGTCATCAAAGTTGATTCAATGTCCCGAGTCTTCAGCAATAGATACCCTTTACTATAATATATATAATGCTTCTATGGGTTTCGGAGAGAATACGAAGAGTAATTTTTCATCCTTTTCACCAAGAACACCAACAAGTCCACGAGTGCGAGCAAGAGAGAACACGATTACGATCTCCACCAGACTTACGGTAAGGCGTCAGTTCGGGACTTCGTAATATTTTGCAGTCAACAGCTGAATATTTACGCGTTACCACTAAAATATGTAAGGCGACCGTGAACCTTTTTACCTATTTCATATAAATTTCCACAGATACCTATAAGTGTAATCCTTTATCTTAATTTCTATTTAATATCTTCAGCCATTTCTGAGAAAGAGTAGTGACAGGCAGACGGACAACAAAGTAATTTAATGCCTAAGGGTTTTTTTTAAATGGGTATTTTCCTACCTAGGTAATCACACTTCACACTAATATTATAAAGGCGAAAGTTTGTAATTGTGTACGTTTGTTACTCCTTCACGCTCAAACGGCTGAAATTTTACTAGGTGGTAGGACTTTGTTGCAAAGTTCGTCTAGGTAGGTACCACCGCTTTGCCAGTTATTCTGCCGCCAAGCAGTAGTGTGCAAGCACTATTGTGTTCCGGTTTGAAGGGCACTGTAGCTAGTGAAATTACTGGGCAATTGAGACTTTATGATCTGATCTCACAGTCGAGTAATCTTATTACCAGACTGTGCTGATGTCTCAGGATGATGTGCGCAGTGCAGTGTTGCTCGAAACTCTATTTTGGGGTTCCGATTGACACTGTTTTGTTATGGGCAGCCGTGGTGCTTAACATCAGGTGAACGGCTAGCTCGTCAAATCATTCAGTAACATAAAAAAAAAATGGATTTGGATAAAATTCGGTACCAAGATAGCTTATACACTGGATTAACACGTAGGCTACATTTTATCCCGGAAAAATAAAACGTTCCCGTGGGATAAGCAAAAAATAAAATACTTTTTATCCGCGGGTGAAACCGCGGGGCGCAGCTTGTAATTTTTATAAGCTAAAATTTGAGCGGTAAGTAGGCAGGAATATATTGCCAACGTGAAAACACTAAAAAATTTAACAACCATCAAGCCATTTTGTTTTTTACACGTACAAGTACAACTATACATATTACAGAAGATATACAACTCAAGGTGGGTTACGCCAATTTAGAATCTACGTAGCTATAACGTTACACTACACGTAGCAACAACTCGAGACCGCACTTATAAAAACTATGAATAAGTCTGTGAAGCCGCTCAATTTGGGAGGGCACCTTCAAAAGAGTCGTTGACCGTGGTCAGGGACAAGCGGGCCCTGACCACGGCGCCGCGCCGCCCCCGCCGCGTCTCGGCAGCATAGTTGCTATTGGCCCAAACCGCAATGAATGACGTAACCACAACCAGCCGACTCTATACCTACCTAATTCACACATCCACAAACACTTGGCCAAACACACAAAAAGATTAAAAACGAAGTGCTCGCATAGTTATTAATTATTATGTTTATATAATAGTATTTAATAACAGACTGGCCCAATAGCTCAGTTGGTAGTAACCCTGCCTTCTGAATTGTGGGTTCGATTCCCACCCAGGACAAACATTTGTGTGATGAACATAGGTGTTTGTTCTGTGTCTGGGTGTTATATTGTATTCTATGTATGTATTTACAAACAAAAAGTATCTAAGTATTGTACCTATCAGTTATCAGGTTCCCATAATACAAGCTTTGCTTAGTTTGGGGCTAGATGGCGTTGTGTAAAATGTCCACAAATATTTATTTATTTATTTTATTTATTCATGTAAAGAATAATGTCAAAAATCTATGTTACTAAATTACATAAGTGGCTATATCTTCTTAATATATATAAATCTCGTGTCACAATGTTTGTCCTCAATGGACTCCTAAACCACTTAACCGATTATAATAAAATTCGCACACCATGTGCAGTTCGATCCAACTTGAGAGATAGGATAGTTTATATCTCAATCTATAATAGATATATATTAAATACCCGTGCGAAGCCGGGGCGGGCCGCTAGTATTATACTAAATCTCTAAACATAGCACAGTACGTACCTAGTAGGTACGCAGTCGCACCCACTTTTAGAGATACGACTTGGATACAATATTAAATCAATACAAGTATTAGCATTGCATTCACAGTTGCAACTTAGTAAACAGCCTCATCACGTTACAAGCAACGTGCACTGATATCACTAACCTTTGAACAATTACGTGGAAAATGTAAAACGATACTGAACTGAACAATGCGTATTTGAACACTTGCATTTTTTACGTGATATTTAATGTTCTAGTTGAGTTTGTTTTAAGTTGAAAATTGAATAGGCACATTAATATTTTTTAATTAATAGGCGATGTTTATAACAACAGTCTGGATATTCAATTCGTAAATGCTATACCTGAAAAATTGACGCACTATTATACAGTTTTTTTTTATCATTCTGCGATTTTGTATTGGAAAACCTTACTTCTGTAGTTAATTGTATTCGGTCACCCTTTTTAGTTTTATTTCCTATTTACACAGATTTCATCATTTTAATACGTCACGTCGCTCTGCGGTTTCAGTAATTCCTTTGAAAAAGGGTTTTAACCGAATTCTATCCCAATGAAAACATCAATGTAGTTGAAATCGAAATACGCGTTAAGGATAACTCAAAAACTACTCGCCAGATCTTGATCAAATTTAAACGAGACCACACGGGAATTAGCACCAGCTTACAAATAAAGTCATCAAAATCAGTTCACCCAGTCGAAAGATCTGAGGTAACAAACATAAAAATAACAGTCCGATTGAGAACCTCCTCCTTTTTTGAAGTCGGTTAAAATTAAACATATAAGTACAGCCTTATTAATAAACGGGTATTAGTCTCGGATTAGTTACTTCAGCTTTTGTCCTTTTTTGCTACTGGAATATTTCGCTGGATCGAAAGAGACAAAAGATGGTGTAACTAGTCTAAAGCTAGTTCGTGTTTATTAATAAGGGTGTCACTGCCTCAATCTGATTAGTACTTATACAAGCATGGACGCTCTACGTCTATGTATACCTACTAGGTACATAATCCAGTCACGCGAGTTGATAGTAAATTAGGTAGCACAGTTTTTGTCGATCCTCGTACTATATTATGTACAACGTTATGTACCTACCTATATTTTTATTTTATTTTATTTATTACGTGCATACTGTGGAGGTGTCTAGATATATTTGGTAGCAAACAAACAATAGTAGTTTTTTACGTAATTTTATTACATCAAATAATATCAATGTAACGTGCAAGTCTTAACACATTCAGACATTAATAAAATATTTACAAATATGTAGAAATGACTATACTGCACAATGTTCTTAATTAAAACGATTTATTCTAAATTGAGAACATCAGACCACAATGCTTACAGATTAAATACCTATACTTAGAAATAACAAGTACATTAGGCTGTATTGTATGTAATATACTTATGACCTATTTACATTAAATTGGCTTCATTTCAAGACTATTCAGAGGGTGCCTTTACTTTACATCACAAACCTTCTATACATTATATTAGTGGGCCAATTGAATTTCTTATAATCATAGATAGCACATAGTCCGTTTTCCCATAGCTCAGCGCCTTCAATAATCGACAGCGTTATTGCTAACCTCTCAGAAATCGAAGCATTTCCCAATGTCACCTCTGATATTGTCATTGAATCATTTTTTATCTCTTCCGGACATAAAGACCGACAATGGCGCCGAAATTGACGGCTGGTGCTGGTATCTGATAACGGTGCATGCATGCATAATGTCTCGTGAATGAAAGCACCGATAAATCGATTTCCGATATAGGGGTGTAGTGTGAAATCGCTCTATGACTATGGTGTAAGAGTACTATCTATTATTGTACTTACTAGAACTACCAACGCACTTAAAATAACCATTGGCTTTCAGACTGATGTGGATTTATAATACAGATTTTTATGACAGTCAAGCTTTCTATTTAACAGTATCTTGTTTAGTATCAAGTACTTTTGTAGATAGGTACTTAGCTAATTGTTTACAAACTCTATCTACACAGTCCAAAATTTCATTAGAAATTGAATGTCAGTAAGTATATAACACATATACAATAATACATATACATTTATAATTTTAAAACCAAATGTGGCGTAAATGTATATTATTGTTAATGTTATATTCATCTAGGTGTATAAAATATAACATAGTAGGTAGGTATAACCAATACATAAAAAACATTGTTAAAAAGGGGGGAGATCATTCGTTGTAAACACACAGACTGGTAAGATTTCTCATGTTCAAACTTGATCACAACCTTCAGATATATAACACAACTTTACCCTGCAACCCTACCACAATACCATGTGGCCGACTTCATATTTTTCTACTTCGATTTATTATTGATACATCCATCTCTCATTTTTTTTCGATTATTCTCTGGTTTGCTTTAAATATGATTCAGTTATTTTAAATTCACGTTCCTTCACTATACCCAACAAACTCTCTTGACATTTTCATACATGAATGACACAATCATTATTTATTTTATTATAAGTCAGTCACGTAAGTAGATTATTTACGTTAGATATAGGTAAGTTAATGATAATAGGTAGGGGTAAGCGAAGCCAAGAGCAGTCATGGCATTCATGTACTTTTGTAGTTTCTAAGGAGGCGTCACAGCACGTTATTGACGGTGTCTTAGAGGGTTTAAAGTTAAAAATCGCACATCATAACTCGATGTCAACCTGCGTCTGCGCTTCAAAATGTGTTAATTTTGCGGATTTTTTGTGACGTAATCCACATGGATTTCAAATAAGTATTACTATTTTATACATTTAAACACAAGTCTGGCTAATTTGCCAAAAAAATGTTGCTATCGTTGAACATCTAGAGTACTACGTTGATAAAGTATTTTTTTGGAGTCATTAGAACGATTTTATTTTACCAAAGTAGGTACTTGGACAAGTTTTGCATCAGTTATGCCTGCTATTCGTTTTATTTTCTATTTACTCTTTTTTCATGAGGACGCCCTCTTCCCCTATGATGTCGTTAGGCTCAAACGTGGCGTTCGCAAGCAGGATTTAGCTTTTAGTGAATTTACATTACGTGAGATTTACCGAGACCTAGAGAGATTTGGTGAGATTCGCCTCAACCTTCCTCTCACCCCTAAACACCTCATGAAATTGATGGACACTCCATAATATGATTATTTTAACAAATCACGTCGCATTGGGTTTTTTGAATAAATTGTTTTTTGTAGATTTTGTGCTTAGACCCCGCCTTAGTTACATTTGGGTTTTATTTTACAATCTATGTCATAAAACAACATGCGTACCAAATCTATTGAGATAAAATATGGTACATATGATTATTATTATCCACACATATATATATGTGCAATAAAGTATAACATATATAACTTTCAATAGATATTTAATTTTACATATCGGCTAACAAGCAACCCATGTCATTTTCATGTTTTAAAAGACAGTCTTACCAATAAAACAGGATATACCAAACCTAATATGAATATCTAAAATTTAAATCATACCAATCCTTGCAAAATATTTAAATTCATGCAGTATTTGACCTGAAGCTATTTCGGAAACAAGTCTGCGTCTGTTGATTTTGCAATGCAATACATTACTTTGATTAAATCACACGGAATCTGGACTTGTGGGGTGAACGAACAGTGGCTATAGCTCGTGCAAAACTTTATGAGCTCTCGGAAGTTAGGCCCGAGTACCAAACTGCGCATGGTACAGTTGAACACATTGTAAAAGCGGCCACACATGCGTACTGCGCAGTCATCCGCGCTAACTTCCGAGAGCTCATACATTTTTGCGCGAGCTATACTCGCCAGTCCAACGCTTGGCGTAGCAATATCACTATGATAGAAAAATATACACGAGCACCGTTCGGTCACAAATTACAATATAGTAACAAGAACACTTAAAGCAAAACAAACTAAAACCCCAACTCAAAGATAAATCTAATAGCTAAGAACAATGATTGATCAAAACACCTTGCAAACAAAAAAATTGGTTCATATCAGTTTGGGAGCCCATAGATTATCAAACAAGCAACATTAAATCTTTAAAATATATTTATAATGGAATATTATGTTTTGTTGCTAGTGCTATCGGATTCGCAAACTTTGAACGAACTTGGTTACGTTAGCAGTTCAATCTTTCTGAATGATTCCTATCTTATTTGTATCTTAATCATTATCATTCTGATTCAGTAGTACTACCATAGATTTATATTTCAGTGAACTAACTAAAACTGAACAAACATGCCAAAATCAATATGGTGGTAAAAAATCAACACTATCGCCATTTGGTGAACTACGTAGAGTTGTTAACACTTTGCCAAAGTGACGCCGCCATCCTGACGACGACGACGTCCTGACATTGTTTATGTTCACCATGATTTCTCGATTGGAAAATTGATTATATTGTTACAAAACGAAGTACAATATTCAAAACATTGACTTAATTATTGTGGTAAAAAATGCTGACTATCATCACTTTGAGAGTAGTTCGGACAACCTTTCATAGCACAACTGGGCATGTTTGTAGCACTCGACCTCGTCTGATTTGCATCACAGACTAAGCGTAAATGTAGGCTAATCTGTGAATTCAGTTCACATTTTGATGTTGTACCCTGTAATCAGGCCTGTCCTTATGAAGTAATATATATATATATATATATATATGTCAATGGGCACAAGCACAACAGATGGACAGCTTATAGTAGGCTACCTATCTAAAAATTGACTCGGCATTCACCTTATTTTTTACATGTAGGTATATCGACTTACTCAATGAAAACATCTATCAACAACATCATAATCACGAAATTAAATTACCATTAATTACCCATTTAATGTAGTTTACGTTAAAAATAGCACGTCTCATTTTTTTAAATATGTTTTAAGTAAATATGGCAATTACAATAACTTGACGTGGTGAACTTCTTTTATGCATCCAATATGTATTTCAAAATATACTTGCTGCCCCAAGAGATATGAATCAAAACGTAAGTACCATTGAAACTAAAGACCTATAATCTATATTATATGTGTGTAATGTATTTCATATTAGACCCAAAATAAAGTAACAGGCAACACTATGCCTGTTACTATTTTTGGGTCTGCTGGGGTTTGCTTACCCCCCAGTGTTTGACTTTGCTGTGCAGACAAATGACAAATGACCAAAAAGCAACAGCATACGAGAGTGCCAAGGTTACACGAACACGAGATCTGTCTCACACGAACCTTGGCACTTCAAGCGACTACACGCGCTTTTTATTTGAAAATTATATCATCCAAATGTATCTAAAATGCCATCGTGCATCTACAGCTACTGCAAAAACCAGACGGCGAAAATAAACGACGGGCAGTTTTCATAAGTATTAATTTATCACATCAGTGTCTAAAGGCGCCAGGGAACATTGCTTCTCGGCGCGACGAAATGTCAAAGTGAACACAACCTACAATCTATGCAGCACTGCGTATTAGAATCCTTTGGTTAGACGACATGATCTAAGGCTCTGGCTGTAGCGAACTTTAGTTTAAACTTACGAAATATGAAAAAAACTTTTCTTCCAAAAGCTTCTCTTAGTACGAAACACATTATTATATCCCGATGAATAAAACGGAGTATTAGAAAAATAATTAGATGTTTTGTATAACGGGTACACAAAACTGTGTGAATGGTATTAGAATCATACTGGAAAATAAAATGATTTAAATTATTTATGAGCTATTCAATGCATATCGGTAACAATGGCGGTGTACGTTTTTCCTTTGTGTTTGTCGCCAAGATGCAAAATGAAAGACTTACCTTACATTAAAATTAAAGAGAGATCTAATATCGGAACCTCACATAAAATCATAGCTGTGTTGACATTATTACTTTAGCCACCGTTACTAAATAACGGAAATATGAGGATTGGCCAAACATACAAATGTGTAACAAAAAAGGCCCGTAACTACTAAACTATAAAAATCGTCAAATAGGTTATAATAAAAATATTAATAAAAAATACATACAAATATTGTGAAAACGTTCGACTTAATATATGAATGAATGAATAGTAATAATTACGATTATGGTCATTGCATACGATAACACCTGCACGAGGTAATTTTAGGTTGCTCTGCCTCTAGAATAGTTTTGGCTTGATCCATACTTCTTGGGAATACGAAAGATTATTTATTTTTAAAAGAAGAAGACATATTGACGTTAATTATTTACTCTTAGGTAAATAGTTGATATTACAAAGAATGCTTCTAACGAGTGAAATAAAAAAACTATACAACTATAGGTACCTCGAAAAAGGTTAAGCTAGCAACATTTGTCAGGTAAGTAGTAATTTTTTAAAATGTAAATGAATGACATGACGTGCTGGTCCTTCGCCTGATGTTAAGCGTCACGACCGCCCATAACAGATTGCAGTCACTGTCACTGGGAACTCTAAATACACTACGCACGTCATCCCGAGACATCACACCGTCTAGTAATAAGATTTCTAGGCTGTGAGATATATACATAAAGTCTCATTTGCCCAGTGATTTCACAATCTACAGTGCCTTTCAAACCGGAACACAGTAGTAGTTGCACATTACTGCTATGCGGCAGAATAACTGGCAAAGCGGTGGTGTCTACATAGACGAGTACATTTACATATTACAACAATAACGTACATAATAAAATTGTATTATTGTAGCTGCACTTTTTATGATCTTCCAATATTAATAAATAATAATCCCTTAAGTTAAGCATATACCTACATATTACAACAGTAGGTGTGAATGGGTTACATTTCATGATGATTTATGACCTCATTAGATTATAGCAACAGGGAAGCCGATTTATTCTATGAAATCTAAAAAAACTTTTAGACAAAATTAATATTGAAATGGAAATTACACCAAGTATAAAGACGTCTATAAAACGTCTTTTTGTGTGTGTGTGTGTGTGTGTGTGTCACACACACAAAATAGACACGTGTATACGTGTTTTTTTTTTGCATTATCTGGGAATCACAGAAAATTAAGAAATTAATTTTAGAGGCAAGCTTGTTCCATCGTCGATGGAAAAGACCGAGGTCCCATACCAGACTTCCGTTCGGTTGATCTGCTTAGAAATTTACAATTTGTATAAAAATAAAATAGGTACCTATAAGGCAAGGGTGGAAGAGGCGGTCGGTGCGGCCGGGCGGAGACGAACGTAAGAAATTATCTTTGTAAATTAATGCGACGAATGAATAGTAAAATAACAAAATATTTACGTAGCCCTTTTGATTTTTTATATTGTGTATATATTCAATCAGGTTGTGTTAAAACTATGAATTATGTGTTCATATGTTCCTATAATTGAAAGTACTTTTATTACCCTACACAACCAGTTTTAAAATTTATTTTCAATGTCACAAAAATATAGTTTAATCAATAATTAAGTGTAGTTACTACCATTTATCACCCAATTCAGGACCTTCAAAATTAATAACTATTGAAAGTTCAATTTATAACTTCAGATAAATACCAAATTCCCTGTACAAAACAGTTGTACTGTACAAACTGTGAACGTCTTTCAAGTAATTCTAATTCGAAAATTTCTTTTCCAATTTTATTTTTCATAAATACCCTAATTCTTAGCATTACAAACATTTTAACATAAAATAGCCAAATCGGTCCAGCCGTTGTCAAGTGGTGTGCCTACCAACTGACAGCAATTCATTTTTATTATGTAAAGTAAATAAAATTAAGTTACCTAAATAAATGTTAATAATAAGTCATTTATTTTGGCAAAGCTAATTTACGAGTGATGATGTTGTGTAAGGTTGTATTACACAATGTCCCAACTTGGCATAGCATTACGATTAAAATCAAGACTGAGCCCCCGGAAAAATGATAATGTTATCTATTAACAGACTTGAATTGATTGAATCCGAAAACACGAAAAAGTACAACTGGCTATCTTAGAAAAACAATAACTTGTCAAGAAGATGCTGGGCCTCCTTGCACAGTACTTAGGGTCCCATAGATACACCACTTTTTTTATTAAATTTTTTTAAATCATTCTGTTTATTTTTATTGGAGAAAAGGTTAAAAAGCTTTAAAATAGGATGTCTGAAGTATTTAACAGTTTTTTCGCTTATTCTCTAAAAGTTATCATCGGATTATATTCGAAATAATTTTAAGACTTCAATGAATACCTGTCAACAGAGAAGATGATATGTTTCTGGGATGCGTAGTTTAGAAATGGCAGTAAAACGGTACATCTGATAAAAAATTGGTGTAAGAAACCTTACCTTCATTTTAAAAGACCTATTCAATGATACCTAGCTCAAAAGGGGGCCAATGAAAATTTTTATTTCATCGCCACTTCTTACATGTCACAGCTACCCCATTAATATAAAATTAAGGTTTGTATATGATTTAAATATAATCATATTTAAATTACATCAACAACACATAAAACGACGGGGTCCAGCGAAAAAAAAATTTACATCTCTTTCCATGTGTGGGGTACTTTTATTATTAGTAAACATGTGAGTCCTACTAAACTATCTGTTTATAACTTTAACAGTTATAAGGCTGTAAAGGATTCAGATGAACAGACATTACTATTGTGAGTATATAAGGTTTATAATTAGTGTTCCTTGAGAATGAAAAATGAGAGTTTAAACAGAGCTGACAGAATATGTTGTATTTTAAAAGCCATGAGTGGTTCCAACATTTTATTTTAATAAATGAAGACTAGCAATCTCATGCTCATTTCACCAACATAAGAGCATAAAATTCATTTTATAAAATATGCTGGAAGCTATGGGGCCCCACAGTTCCACTCTAGTTAGAAACTCAGTCACATGATTATGCCCTGGCCAGAATAATTAATCCCTAAGCAATATCAAATATTAATTTGTTGTTATAACTGGGTGAATTAACGCTAAATATATTTCTTATAAGAATGTATATTGTAGGTACATATCAGGATTTATAAAATACTCTATCATTTTCTATCCAGTCAAAAAGGCATTCATAATTTTTGTATATAAAAAAAAAAAATTCATTATACCATAATGCTTATCATAAAATTAATATGCTAAAATTTATTTTTACATAGAAATGTGTACACTACAGTATATCATTAATCAATTCTTAATATAGTACATTTAAACACACTACATGGTATTCTGATTACAGAATGTCATAAATGTAATGATGTAAATTACTAATGTAAGGAGAGGGCGCACGGGGAATCGAATGAGAGAGAGAGAAGTTTCGAGAGAGAACACTGATTTTATTTGAAAGATTACAACAGGGTGGACAACACTACTAGAACTAGATCGGCCGTCCCAACGAGGTGGAAGCGGTCGATTGGGTGACTCGTAAGAAGCAGGTATTATGGCGTTCAGATGGTGTCCCAACGTGGTGGAAGCACCTTCATGCAGCTACAATACTGGATGACGAGTACAACAAAACTTATTTCTATGAGGTGGCCCTTGATACTTTGTGAATGAAACGCTTGCGTGTTTTAAGGGTTGAGAACGCCATCTAGTTTCATTTGGTGGAAGCTCTTGGTTGGGGTGTTACAGTCTCCCCCTCTGTCTACGATGTCGACCCGACGAGAAAGACAGAAGATCTTCATGCATAGCATTAGTTTTTTTGGGGACAGCCTCTTTTCCGAATGGGCTGCGCTGGCTTGGGCAAATCTGCATCCATAGGTCGGAAGATACGTGCTGACCTATGGTATACTCCAACGGATGTGTTAGTGTTCGGGAAAGCAAGCTCGTAGGAACTAGGCCCGTGGCGCCGTAAGATAGTATAGGGTCCATCGCGCTGTGGGGCCAACTTTGAGCTGTACCCTTGAATAGCTTTGCTCAGAGTATGGCTGTCAACCAGCACAAGATCAGCGGTTTGGTAGTTGGGACAAGTGCTTTTTTTTCTGATTTCTCTTTCCTTTTTCCGTGGAAAATCAACTAGTATAGTGCACAATCCACAATTTCTTTCTGATTCTGGTTTACAACATGGGCGTGAGAGTGAGTCAGCGACATTTGTTCTTCCTGCTATGTACTTTACTGGATGCTCGTTCTCACCCTCCCCCTGCACCAAAATTGCACCAATAGCAAAAGTTGCTTGTGTCTGTTTTAATTGTAAATGGTTTGCGTTCATCGGTGGTTCTGCTGGGTCGTAAAACTCTTCGTCGCTCATCCGCTTCCTGGTTTGACCTCTTCACTTTTTATGGGTTGACTCGACGATGTTTTTTCGAGCCGCACGTACGGGCGCCAGTGTAATGGAGGGCGCACGGGGAATCGAATGAGAGAGAGAGAAGTTTCGAGAGAGAACACTGATTTTATTTGAAAGATTACAACAGGGTGGACAACACTTCTAGAACTAGATCGGCCGTCCCAACGAGGTGGAAGCGGTCGATTGGGTGACTCGTAAGAAGCAGGTATTATGGCGTTCAGATGGTGTCCCAACGTGGTGGAAGCACCTTCATGCAGCTACAATACTGGATGACGAGTACCACAAAACTTATTTCTATGAGGTGGCCCTTGATACTTTGTGAATGAAACGCTTGCGTGTTTTAAGGGTTGAGAACGCCATCTAGTTTCATTTGGTGGAAGCTCTTGGTTGGGGTGTTACACTAATATAATTTGCATCATTATATTTTATGTCATAAATGACTGAATATTTATAAACAATAAAACTGTAACCAAGGTCAAATCTGTACATTCAGAGTGTTTTTGGGTGTATATTGGTGACATGACATGGGTGACATTCCTTTGTAAAAAGTACATACACTTTTTAATTTCCAAAACAACAGCATTAATTAGTTAAGGTGTACATAGAATCTAAAAATAATTGTTTTCAGAATTTTTGTTTGTCTGTATTGTATTTGTCATTTTAATCATGATAAAACAAAACTACTGCATGGATTTTGATTGGGGTTTTAGGTAGGGTCTTATATTTGTTTCAACAAAAGCAATCTATCCAGAAAGTAGTCAAAGGCATTTTTAGGTAAGGGTTTCAAAGGCGCCACCGCTAAGTGGATTACGAGAGGGTTGAATAACAAATATTATGCATGGAAGAAGTAACAACAAGACAGGGGTAAGGAAGAGACGGGAAATAGTGTAGAGAAAGAGCATAGATGGAGATAAAGAGCGGGACAGGGAGTCGGGAATAAGGCGTAAAGTTAATTAACCCTTGTGAAGCTGGGCCAGTCAGCTAGTTGTAATATATATGATAAATTGCATTTGAATGTACTCAAATATTAGCAATCACTTTACAAAGATTAGCATGTAGGCTGTTGACAAGCATATAAAGACATGATAATAATGCTGACAGTCAACAAACTAGGAACCAATCTGTGAAAAACCATCTTGTATTAACTGCAGAATGCATTATAAATACAATTTTATAGTTTCTTAGGTACCTATGCCATAAAAATGCATGAAATTCATGACTCATAAAAAATATTGTAATTATAGTTTGTATATGAATTGTATATAGTTGTAGAGTAATTTGATTATCAATGAGGGCAGGACATAGGTGTCAGTTAGGTGTCACACACAGATTTAGCAACATTGAGATTAATCCTATATGCTAACAATTTCCATGGCACTGATTCGTTTTGAACTATCATCATCATTATCACAGTCAGACTTTTTTCTTTTTCTCGAATCAAATCGTACACCCGTCTCTTGGACTACCTTCTCACTATTTTTAATAGCAGAGATGATGTGTTCCCTCGAAGGAGGTACTAGCGTGAGCTCATCAATGCTTTCACTGGTTGGGGGTTCTACTAGATGCATCACAATACGTTCCAAGCGCCGAGGATGCTCCACTGGAGCTTCATCAACTGTTATAGGTTTCGCTTCATTTTGCTTCTCCATATCAACTATGACTGAGTACTTACGCTTCATTTCTTCCATCATTCTCTGTCCATAGTCTTCACCTATTACACTGTTGACACACACAAAACTTTGCACCTTCTTTGTGTCTCTATCAATTTCAAGAAACCCTCGAGTCCTCATGTAAATGAAGTTACCCGAACGGGACATCAGGCGGTAATATGACTCACCAAATTCTCTACTTTCATCATACATCTGTCTTAAGACACAGATAACCCAACGAACATCTTCTTTATGCATAAATACAAATGCCGATGTTCCTGTGACTTCTTCTGTCATGTAGCCCGCTGCAAGGGAAATGCTCTGGTCACACTGGACAATACGACCATCAATCAGGTGCCTGGTCCAGTACTCGGAGTATGCAGTAGGTGGCAAAATCCTAGGAGGCAAGTTACTGGACATTACATGAATCATTCCTATAAAAACAAAGTCATTACCACTTGATGAGAAAGTGCGGTTGACTCTGACACGTTGACGCCTAATAATTCTTTCATCTTGAACTTCGTTTGAAGTAGCTTGATCTGCCCTCCTGATAACACCATCAATGCGGCACTGTTCATATTTAGGAGTATCAGAACGAGCACCAGCTCTCATGATACGAATGTTAAAGTTGTGGTGTTGTTCAAACAACCTGTCACTAAACCCAGATTGCAGTTCCGGTGGATATATATGATGTCGTAATATTTCCTTATCTTCTGGGTGCACATAGTTGTACAAGTCATAACCTAATAAATCTATATGGCAATACCCCAACTTGTCCTGAACATTTGGAGATATGATACATATACGACCACGGCATGTAATAGTAAACATGATTCCTCCAATAAGGTCAAAGAATTTTAGGAATTTTGGAGTCCATGTCTCAGTATGGCAGCACTTAAACGATTTTCCAAAAACATGTTCAACGCGGAGTTTGTTGGCAGCCAGTCTCAAGACGCTCGTTTTATCTACCTTTCGCTGGGACTGTACTATATCAGACAATAAGGTCATTAATTGACTAATTAATGCATTGTACTGGCTCCGTCTTTGTTTTTCGGCAATTATACGCGCCTGTCGGTCGCTAGCTTTGGCAGAAGGCGTTTCTGGAGAATGTGAATCGGAAGATTCACTGCAGCTGGCCGCCTGGCCGTCATAACCCAATCCAGACGGTGGAACGACCACAGCTAAATCGAAATCCGCCACTGGCTGGCCGGGCGAGGGCAAATCTGCACTGTGCCCCTGGTGGCCGGCCATTGCAGCGAATATACCAAATTAGGTATCTGCAGCGTTCGAAGAGGTCACATAAAATGACGACTGATATTCTTGAAAAATACGTCCTTGTCTAACATTACAAAAACATTTCCTGAGTTCAAAGTTTCACTATCTCACTACACTGCTAACAAATATTAAGCACATTGTCACGAGGCATTTGATGACAATCACCATCATTATACCATCTCAAAACTTATATTTTTGCATGAAATCCGATTCACGCATCCAAAATCACAACTAACACGCGAGGCGCAGTGTTGCCAACTGATTTCATCTGAATTTACGATATCTGATAGTATGACCATCTGTAAATCACAAATTCTTCCCTTCATAGACTAGAATTCTAGCAAAATCAGCCAATCAAATTTGAAATATTCCAGATGTATACCCCAAGTCTTGCGTAATTATAAGGGAGATAGAAAATAATACAAATATCTTTTTTTCGTAGTTATTTTTTTATTCATACTTATGTGTAAAAAAATCAAAGAATTATTAACTAGGAACCGAAAAACCATGTTAGCATGATGACATAATGAGGAAAATTTATGCATTAGATTCATATTACTCGTTTTTTTCATCATGCGTAGATTTTGTGTTTCTATTTCTTCTAATCGTATCTTTTGTTGGCGTAAGGTAACAGCGGCTTGTAATTTGCTAATAAATAATATGAACAACAAATGCAAAAATTGTTTATTGTACACCAGAAAAAAAAAAACAGTTACAGATTATGAAACTTAAAGCTATAGTACAATGGGCAAAATCCGCATCAAGATTAAAATTGCTAACACAATCTGCCAACGTATAAACTGAGTGCGAGATCTACCAAATTGGCAGATATCTGCTACAATTGGTCACACTGATATTCGATATTCGACAATTACGAAGGGGTTCCAGTCGCTGCTAGAAACGCCAATCTATAATTTTAATAAATGTGTTACAACATTCAGACATAATGATATGAGTTTATTGTAAAAATTTTGACAGTCACGAATAAAATAATTTTAATATATTATTATTTTATTTATTAAAAAACAAATAAAACATACGTGTATGTTATTGTTCAACTAATCTTTAATTCTAAAACTAATAAAACTGAGAATAAAAATTTTTAAATGCTGTCCAATGCTTTTCTAATGAAGCGCAGAGCTGAAAGTACGATCTTAGGCCAAAAAGTATGAATTTTGTAATTTTTGCACCTTTCTGGCAATGAAGCACCACAGGTTAAATAATTATTTTTATTGCCTAATGCGGCTTCTTAGATTGAGGTCCGTATTATAGAACGATGCTCAATCATCGATCGGTGCTCAAGCAGAGATTGCATTCACTAATTGATCACTTACAATTAGTGAATGAAATCTCTGCTTGAGCACCGATCGATGTCTGAGCATCGTTCTACAATACGGACCTAAGTTTTTCTAATGCATAGTTGTAATTTTATTTTAGTTTTATTGTTTAAAAAATTATAATTTGTTCTTGAATATTTTTTTTAAATTTTTTTACACGGATTATTATTAAAGAGTCTGCTTGGCACCGTGTTCTTTGGTGTAATTATGCTTGGTCGCACCTTAAATGATATATATACAGGACGATCCAACTTTTTTTTTTTTTTTTTCCTCATTGGAGGAATGGCGTCGCACGATTTGTGCATTTGCCAGCTTCATGTTAGTGTTTGCATCTTCTTATATGGTGTTTTAAGGAGTGAAGATTTTCAAACGATTTTTCTCAAGAGAGTGACTTATTTTAATTTATTTACATGTTACTATTCTTAAAACGGGGAAACCATAGGAATATATTAAATACGAGGGAAATGGATTATATACAATTAGAGACCAAAGGATCAGGAGAGTGGGTAAAGAGGACAAAATAAACGAGTAGAGAAACGAAATACTAAGGCAAAAAAAAAAGGAAGATATACATACACGTATTAATAAATATACAATATGTACATATTTATAGTTTTAAGTCATAACTAATAATATATTCAGCCATTGCCATATAAATATCAGGATCTGCATTGTATAGAAGAGTGATAATGCTGTAAGGGAAAGGAATTTTAAGGGAAGCCAATGTCGTGAAAAATGTAGTGCGATCATTTTGCGGGCAAGAGAGAAAGATGTGATTTAAATCCCCCACATCCTCCCCACATGCACAGGCTGGAGAATCAATTATTTTAAGTCTAGCAAGGTGTGCTGGGCTACTAACATGCCCTAAACGCATTCTTATCAATATTGAAGTAGCGATCTTGCGTACTTTCAAACTAGAGAACCATGGTTTGGTAATTATATGAGGTTGAATCTGAATATAGTGTTTGCCATTATGTTGTGCACTACTGGTCCATAGACTACTCCAGGATTCTTTGAGAAAAACTTTTGGCAAAGTTAACAAATCATGATAATAGTTAACAAAAGGAAAAATATCTCCACTTATGACGGCTTCGTTTGCTAACCAATCAGCTTTTTCATTGCCTTTAATACCGCAATGACTAGGAATCCATGTAAACGAAACAGAATAACCGAAAAGCGTGCATTGGTGTAATTTGTGCCTTGCCTCTATAATGGTAGGAATATGCGATTGCGGCTTAAAAGGGAATTTCGCTAGAGATTGCAGGGCGCTAAGGGAGTCGGAGAAAATTACTGTTCTAGGTAGTTTCATTAGTAGGATATATTCTAATGCCTTAAGTATTCCAAAGCATTCGCCGGTGAAAGCGGATGTCTCTGGAGGGAACTTAATTTTCTGCACAATATTATACTGAGGGTGATAAACACCTACACCAACGAAATCTGTCGGTGTATGTTTGGATGCATCACTGTACAATTGATGCCATCCGTTCCATTTGTCGTGAACTATGGAATTGAAATGGTAATTAGCGTTGGGATCTTCTTTGTCAATGCCTATACTGTAGGTAACATTAGGAGACTGAATCAGACATTGATAGCTAACATTGAAAAGGGAAAGATTACCTGTACTATGAGTAGGTGCCTGCAAGTTCATGAACTTGTGCCAGCTATTAATTAAACAAGGTGGAGGTTTGTGTGACCAATAATCAGAACGTGATGCTATATACTCAGATAATAACCGTAATTTAGCGAAAATAGGATGATTTGAAAGTCGGAGTGAACGGAAAATGAATTTATCAGAGAGGTACTGTCGACGCAATTTAAGTGGAGGATCAGCGCATTCAACCTGTAATGCATTAATAGGACTTGACTTCATAGCTCCAGTAACTATTCGCAAAGCTTTGACCTGGATTGCATCCAATTTCTTTATGCCGGCAGCGCTACAAGGCTCCAATAGAAAAGAGCCATAATCTATGACGCTTCTTACCAAAGCGTTGTAGACGAGCCTCAAAGAAGATGGATGTGCTCCCCGCCAGACGCCCGAGAGACATCGAAAAATATTGAGAAGTCGTTCACACTTAGTTGCAATATATTCACAATGTGGTAAAAATGTAAGTTTGGAGTCCAAAACTAATCCTAGGAATTTTTGCTCTTTCTGAAAAGGGATTGGTTCTCCATCGTAGAGAATATGAGGAGTGGGAGTGTTACGTTGTCTCGAAAACACAACTACTTTACTTTTATTCACTGAAAGCTGAAGACCATTGGTGTCCATCCAAGACTTTAAGCTATTTAAGGCAGTTGACATATTTGAACAAGCGTTTTCAATAGAGCGATCTGAACAATAAAGAAGGAGGTCATCTGCGTATTGAAGAACATTGACAGATTTGCTAATTGCTTTGTCAAGGTCGTGAGTGTAAATATTATAAAGTAATGGACTGATAACCGAGCCCTGTGGTAAGCCGTTCCATACATGCCTAATTTCATCCGAATTATCTAACTGCACTGTTCTGCCGTAAAGCATATTGAGAATAAAGTTACAAAGCAATGGCGGAACATGTAATAATATCAACTTTTCTCTTAGTATTGATAAAAGTACACTATCGTATGCAGACTTGATATCCAAAAATGCCGCAACAACGAATTCTTTACTGGTAAAGGACAAACGAACATCCGTTACAAAAATGCTGAGGCTATCTAAAGTGCTTCTTCCCCTACGAAACCCATACTGAGAGCTAGAAAGCAAATTTTGACTCTCAACATGCCATTCTAATCGGTTTTTAATTAAATGTTCTGCAATTTTTGCTAGCACTGACGAAAGTGCTATAGGACGATATGATGATATGGATGACGGTGGTTTACTAGGCTTCAAAATTGGTATCACTATTTGAAACTTCCAAGAATTTGGAACTTTTCCAGACATCATCACACTGTTAATTAGGTTTAAATAATACAGAACAGTATTATCACCCAAATTACGTAAAAATGAATATGGTATACCATCTTCACCTGGTGCCGAATCACGCAAGTCTGAGAGAACACCTTTCAATTCATTTAATGAGAACTCAGAATCGAGACTTGGTTCTGGGTTTAGTCCTGGGAGCAATGGAACTAGCATTGCCTCAAGTGAAGGTGCAACAAATGGTGAAGCAAGATTATCTATATACGAGCTCTGCATTGAAGATGGTAATGGAGAATGATTAGTGACAGTCATACCTGATTTAAAACGTCTGATGTTACTCCAAACAATGGATGGGTGTGAATTTGGGCTGATAGAATGGCAGAATCGTTCCCAACCTGCAAACTTTTTTTCCTTAAGAAATCTCTTAGTGCTAGTAATAGTATCACAAAGACTTTCAAAGTTGTTTTTAGTCATATTTTCATTGTAATTTTCTTCAGCTAGTTTTCTTTTGTTTACAGCTTGAGTACAATCACTGTCCCACCAGGGTGGAGATGGAATATTGTCAGTTGCTGAATTTTTTACAGGGAATACCTGATCTGCAGCCGCCAAGATTGCCTTGATTAATGCTTCATTACAACTATTACTGTCACCTTGCGAAATTTCAGGTAAAGAAGAAAATTGGCATTCAACACTTTCTTTAAATTTATCCCAGTTGAGGTTATTGATTTTATATTTAAGGCGAGGCTTCTGAGTATGGGGTGGAGATTTATTGGGAGAACTAATAATTATAGGAAAATGATCGCTTCCAAATGTAGATGAAAGAGTATACCAAGATAATTTGGATGCTAAATTTGGAGTGCATATTGACAAATCTATAACACTAGTGCTTTCATTTGGGTTAGTGCGTCGGGTTGGGGATCCCGTATTCAACACACATAAATTGTGGAAATCAATTATTCCCAGTAGATCTTCCCCATGACAATTGGAAATAGAACTACCCCATGATTGATGCTGAGAATTAAAATCTCCTAAGATCATAAAAGGTTTAGGAAGCAAAGAAAGAAAGGAGTTTAATTCATTTAAAATTAATGCTGAAGGCCTAGGAATATAGATGGAAACATAACAAACTCCATCAACTAAAGCGGCAATGATAGAATAATCACTATCATGTTGGGGAAGAGAAATAAGCTTAAAGGAAAGAGAGTTTTTTATTAGTATGGCGACACCGCCATACCCATCTTGTCTGTCCTCTCTGAGACATGAGTATCCCCTGATCTGAAAAACAGAATCAGGTTTTAGCCATGTCTCAGAGAGGGCAAAGACATGTGGCTTAAATTTATTCAAAAGATAAATGAGATCACTTTTTTTACTAATTATGCTTCGGCAGTTCCACTGAACTACCTTGGCTTGATCCATATTGGACCGATAAATTTGTAATCGCTGCAATTACTGGGGCAACGTTGGACGGTTCTATATGTTTAGTTTGGGAAAGTAGATTTATTAAAGCAATGATAATATCAGCAACTGACTGTTGCTTGGTTTCAGTAGACGAAATATTTTGTTTAAGTGCACATCCATTAGAAGGCAAAGGAGCATCATATTCCTTTGTGAGCTCATTATGAGCGTGTTGATCATATCCCTTAGAAAGAATAGGAGTAGACCAAGGTTTTTTGAAGACTGTTTTTTTGTATGATATTGTGGAACCTGGTTTAGGAGATTGTGAACTGACGGGGATAGAGTATTTCTGTGTCAATGGTTTGGTGTTTGTTATTACTTCGGCAAAAGATTTTGAAACTGGAGGATGCAGTTTGGAAGCCTCAAAATAAGACAAACAATTTTCAGCCATTGTTAACTTTATGTGTTTTTGGCGAACAAATTCTGGGCATGTTTTGCTATTGGCGTAATGAGATCCTGAACATGAACAACACGTACCACAGTCTTCTTCAGTATTACATGTATCACCGGAATGGTCTTGACCACATTTGAAACAACGCGGTTTGGACCTACATTGACTCTTTGTGTGTCCAAAACGGCAACAGTTATAGCATTGGATCGTAGGATAAGTGTAAAGCTCTACTGGTAAGGCATTATAACACATAAAAATGCGCTTAGGCAAAACTTGACCATCAAAGGTAAGTACAACTGTTTGTGATGGTTTCCATTGAGATTCGCCATTAACGTTTACTTTATAGTTAAGCCGTCTGACTTTAAGAATTTTACCGCATCCAATTGGAACATTAATGTTTTCGATCACTTCCTCTGGTGTCCATTCATTAGGCACGCCCCGAACTAAACCCATACGGGTCACGTTAAAGGATGGGATGAATGCTCTTAAGTTATTTGACGCCAAACTATTGTGTTTAATGAAAGAGTTAGCATTCAAGAAATTAGAGAAAGCTATGGTTATCCTGTTTCGTCCGATTCTCTTTAAGCTACCATTCACAATATTTTCAATCGAATGTTTCTTTAAAAACTTACCGAAAGCAATAGGGTGAAGTACTGTTCCGTCATTGGGGGCAGATTGTTCCCTTTGAATATGCACAACATACGGGCCACTATCAGTGGATTCATATAAATCTCTGGCTACTGGGGTTGGACGTGGGTTATCAACTGTATTAACTGATATTTCAGGAGCTGGATTAGGTTTCTCAACAACAGATTCATTTTCTACACAAAGACAATCTGTGGATTTGAGTTCAGTTTTATTTCTCCTCCTGCGTTTGTTACAGTGTTTACAAACTTTACTAAGGCGGCTTCGCTTAAATGCCCTATTATTATTAATAGAGCTATCAGTTTCCATACCAGATTCATTGGATGCGATGGTCACATTACATCCAACAGAGGGAACCGTGCCCCCTGGGTCTGGTGGGTCATTCATGGTCGGAAAACAGCAAAAAGAACTTACCAGAAAATTATTTACACTAGTAAATAGATAATATACACTACAAATCTAAAATATATACAATTTACTACTCAACTGATCGGTTTAATCCCGTAAAAAATTAATTTGAAAATTTTCAATTAAAAACAACGACCGCCGCGAACGAAGGTTTCCCGCGCTTTTTCACGATCCAACTTACATGGATCAAACGATCTGTGCGTCCTAGTCTGTGGACCTGTGGGTGAAAGGGGTTCCAACGCGCATCGAATGGACCCCTATGTATGTTCTACCATTTTCGATGGTTTAGGAGATATCATTTTTATTTTCGCAAGTTTTTCCTAATTGCGGTAAAGATCTCAAAAAATTAAAATTTTGTATTAATCTGTCGTGCTAGGGTGCTTATTTTTTAATGATTGGATAGTACATCTAATGAATGACGTATTAATTTTGTTACACTCAACAATAATGTCACAACAGAAAAACAAAATCTAAAAAAAACCGGTAGCTCAACGTATTGATCTAAGATTATGGGTCATTTAAAAAAGTACACAAACTTATCTTTGGTGCCTATTTTTAAAACTTTGTTAGTGATCTAGCTAATGACCCTCCAAATTTTATTTGTCAAGGGTATGGGGTTCACTTTAAAATTGTGTTTAAATTTAAATGGAAATTTACTTTAAATTGTCAAACATTGAGTAAATGTTAAAATAAGCAATGTTTATGTACTTATGAAGACATTGTGTGGGCTAGCGATATTTTTATGGTTAAGTTTTATATACCTAGGTACCTAGTTCTAATACTTTAAGTCTGAAATCTATTACAATGTAAAATAGACAAAGTAAATCTGATTGTAGTATTTCGTAGATTCTCGCGATTTGACACATAGAACATTCTAGTTTTACGTTTCATACAGACGGACAAGACTTATTCGCGCTAAGAAGATTATTTATTTACCTCGACTATGTAATCTGATTGTGGTAAAAATTAAATAAATATTTGAATCTTCAAGTAAGTATATTTTACAATATTTTACAAACATTAGGTATTTTTTTTAACATAGACAAACAAGCAGACGGCCCGCCTAATGGTAAGCAGTTAACGTCGCCTAATAGACACCTGCAACACCGGGGGCGCTGTAAGTGCGTTGCCTATCTTTTAAGACTCTATTTACCCGGCGTTATGGTTGGAACGGTGCTCAAAGTGTCGACCTACGGAGGAAATGCATAAGCGGCATTGTCTTAAAAAGTTTTCTTATAATCTTTGAAAGGCTCACGGTTTGCAGAATTTCACTTCATTCAATTGACTTAGTTCTTCTACCGTTGAATATTCTTTGCACTACAATATTTCCTTGAATATCCCCAATAAAAAAAAACAATTGGTTTGAGCTCTGGGGAACTCGGTGGCTCGAACTCGATGCCACCGTGGACCGGTCAACAGGAGTGCTACCTCCCTCGCACCACGAGAGAAATCTCCAAACACAACATCATCTAATATCGACTTTAAGTTTTAACTTTAAAGTTTATTTTTGTGTGATTACGACACTATAAGCTTGTTCCAGATAGTATAGTTTCAAATACATCGATTCCTTGGTTTTAATTTATGCAAGGCAAGACATACGAATCTTATTTTACGTAATAGGTTTTTGGCGGGAAAACGAAAAAGATCGCGTCACCATATTGTATTATTTTCCAAAACTTGTGTTATGTTCAGTGTGCAATTGTGCATAAATTTGGTGGCATTTTATTCGTTGAGTGCTGGATTACATGCATGAGTGTGGGAAAGTGGTATAATGATGGTGAAACGTTTCTTTTCGTGTTGTTTCCAAAACTCCATAAAAGCTTCTGATAAAGTTGGCCACCACTTTACTAGGAGTATGACTTGACTAGACTAGACTAGCTTATGACTTGACTTGATGACTTGGACTCTGACTTGACTTGACACACACATATAACATATATTAATTAACATAAAAAAATATCAATTACTTCACACAAAAGTGTGGACCCAAACAAAAATAAAAATTAACCTAATAACAAATGGTTTTTTTTTTGTTTGGTTTTAGCTCCACACTTTTGTGTATTAGGCAGTGTCAAGTAATTGATAATATCTCAAGTTAATTAATTTCATATAATGTATCAAGTCAAGTCACAGTCTAGTATATAGTATATTAGTCATCAAGTTAAGTCATAGTCTTGTCTAGTCAAGTCATACTCCTAGTTACATACTCTTTGCTCCTAGTAAAGTAGTGGCAACTTTACCAGAAGCTTCTATGGAGTTTTGGAAACAACATGAAAAGAATCGTTTCACCATCATTATACCACTATCCCACAAGGGTTGGATTTCGTAGTATAATTATACTATTTGTACCATTATTTCATAGTGTGTAGTATGTAGTATCGTAACGCCACTATACTACGAGAAAATACCATGATTTTATCTTCAGGTTGACCAACTTGTATTAATAGTGAACCCATTACCTTTTTAATATTTACCTTACAATATCGGGAATTTCTGTATATACGGAAACAGGCAACGATAAGGTATATGGGGATTCCTCTCGTGGTGCTTTACTATCCCAATCCCAACCATTCTGACAGAGAATTTTATTTAATGAATGAGTGCAATTTCATATGAATAAGTGGCAATTTTTTTGATTACTGTGTAGACATACCTTGACCCAACAGTGAACAGTTGCAGTACAGATACGCTTTCCCATTATATACTGATACATTATTAAACGAAATATCACAAAGGATATATTATGAATGCAATTTTAATATAATTCAAATCTTTAAAAGAAACGCCGATAATCGAAACATATACGATATCGATATAAATAAACATGAAACAAACGTGGTATAATTTTGGACAAATAGTATAATTTTATTTTCAACGTACAATATTTTTTTGAGGTTCTGAATCCAACCCTGTTTCCCACACTCATGCCTGTACTGTAATTCAGCACTTAACAAATAAAATGCCACCAATTTTATGCACTAACACTAACACTGAAAATAATACAAGTTTTGGAAAATAGTACAATGCGGTGACGCGATCTTTTTCGTTTTCCCGCTAAAAACTCGAAACAAAACAAATGGGGTTTTTATTTTTAGATTAAATTGATTTATTAGATATTATGTAGCTATTTACATTGTAAATATTTGTGGACATGGTTATTTTCTTCTTTGCATTAATTGAAATATTTTGGATAGATAGAGGCCATGTGATAAGTCGATTGCAATGTAAAATCCAAAAATTCTATAATTGTAAAAATAATAATTCACTTCGCTTTAAAAAAAACCGGATCTTCGTAGCCTG
The DNA here is from genome assembly GCA_905220475.3 of Ennomos fuscantarius. Taxonomy (NCBI): domain Eukaryota; kingdom Metazoa; phylum Arthropoda; class Insecta; order Lepidoptera; family Geometridae; genus Ennomos; species Ennomos fuscantarius. The sequence continues at coordinate 6,012,217 of HG992037.1, read as the reverse complement.
CAGACAGAAGAGGAAAAACAAACAGTTGTAACTGTATCGCATTACACTACGTACGTGATATGTGAGCGACTTAAAAATGTGGCCAAATATATTTGTGTTTTTAAATCTAATATATTGTATTGTATTTGCTAAATTTGGTAAGTTACACTTTTGGATCGTTTATCTATTCTTGTATAGAATAATATCCCAAATGTTGGCAACCTGGTTTATATTATTGTCTAGCTTTACTTAGCTACAATTATATATGTAGTTTACACTAGCCGACTTAATTTGAGCACCATTAGAGTTTGGGTTCATGTGTTTTTTACATAAACTACTTAGCATATGAAGGTTTCACAAGTTCACATGAAGCTAAGCTACGGAAACAATCGATTTTCGAGAACCGGTAAATTTTAGAAAATTCTCCTGCGCAAAGTTAGAATCGGCCGTGATAGGTTATAGGACGAAGGCGGTAAGAGCAAAGTAAGGGTCATCAATTCAAAAGGTCAATTGAGAGTCAGAAGGCCAAAACTAATTTTCGTAATCAAGGCATTTCGTTTTTTAAAATCACTAGTTTTAGTTGTCCGAGACGACGAGTTGGCCGAGACAGATGAGAAGCCTAGGCCACCTTTGTCATTTTGTTTACTTTAGCCAAGAAAGAGTCATCTCCTGATGCTTGTGATACATAAGACACTTTATTTGATTAGCTAATTAATGTCTGTTGAGAATAAATAATTGATTGTGGGTATTTATCCAACACCCACAATCATCTTATCTTGATGGGTTTTCCTGTTTTCGTGAGCATTCATTGCTTTGATTAGAACTGAATGTTGTTGTTATACCTAGAAGCAAATTTGAAGAATCAATTTTATCAGGCTGTTAAATAGACTTGCTTTCAATTGGTACACAATAGGTAGGTACATAACTTAAAAGCATTTATTTAACAGTCTGTTTTCTAAAATATACACGTTTTTGAACACAATTGATTGACCAATGTTGTTTTCATTGCATAACACTTATTGCTTACATTTAATTATCAAAAAAAGAAAATAAGTGTAGGAAAGATATGCCCTCTTGAAAACTCACCATTTTCTCTTGTTTTATCCTTGGTCATTTCAAAATTGATAGAAAAATACAAAACAAAAAACTTTTAGTACACAATGTTTATTAGAATTTAATCTTGTCCATTAAGTTTGCATTGTAGAGATCCATGGGTTACTTACTGCTGATGTGGCAGTAGTACTAGTTCTTATAGTTCTTGGGCAAGTGCCCAAGAACTAGATTCACCGCTAAATAGGTTTTGATATGAAATCTACATTCTCTGCCTGTTCCACTTTTAATTTATTATAAAAGAGAGAGATAGTGTCAATGTGTAACCGTATTCATGGATTGTTAATTGGGCTCTAGCCGGTATGTATTCTGGCTGTCAAAAGAGTTGACCGTTAGCTTAGGAATGTGATATTTGTATAATAGACATATTTTACTCATTTTGCTACTGACTTTGTGACTAGATGTGGCTGAAATTCTGCATAAGAAACTGAAGTACTGACTGAATACAGCAATAGAACAGATAAGGCCTGTGACATGATGATAAAAAATAACTGTTTCATTTATTCTAGTTGGTGATTCCTGTGTGCCAAATAATGAAATAGCTGATGGCATTTGCACTCTGGTTACAGAATGTGAACCTGCAGTTAAGTAAGTTATATAATGAATTGATGTAAATTTAATTCCATCATCCCCTTGGAAGTGTAGTAGAGTGAGACAGCAGACGGAAATGTCCACTCATTAATACATTTCTCTCTTCTTTAAAACTTTATTGCAGTTCATTATAGGTGTTTGTTGTGTCTGGCTTTCATATTGTATTTTATATATGTATTTAAGTATTGTATCAGTTATCTGGTACCCATAGTACAAGCTTTGCTTAGTTTGAGGCAAATGGCGTTACGTGAGATGTCCACACATATTATCACCTTAAACTTATTTGAGAGTCAAGGCAATATGCAATGAAATGAAATAGTTTCACATCAACATCCGGAAGACCACTGCTGAACACAGGCCTCCCATAAAACGCCCCTTTGGATACTTATCATATCCCTATGATAAGCAGTTTTGCCATAATCACCGTACTTGGCAAGCAACTTCATGATCTCAGAAGATTTTAATGTACCGAGGAGACACACTACACACACATACAGCTGCTTGTTTTCTGGATATTCTTTTAGCCAGGCCCATGTGGGTAGATATGTAGTGGTCCTATTCTCACACATCATGAGAGAGTTTATTTCCAGATATAAAAGTGAAGAAACTGCAGGTTGGTCGTTAGTGAATTAGCTTTTGCTTTTTCATGTAAAGCCACGCAGAACTTTCTAGAAAATTGGATAAACATCCTATATTTTAATCATTAAAGTTATTATTATTGCCATTTACAGTGAATTAATGAGTACAAGACGCCATGGCTTCCAGAGGTGTGGTTTCGATGGTGACCTAGAAATTGTTTGTTGTCCACCCACTATCCCAAAATTTGGTAAGTATGAACATGAAAGACTTACGCTCGTATGATAATTTATCAATTCTTGAAGTTCGCAACAACCGCTGCTTATCTCTCTAGGACGTAGTTAAATTGCATTGCAGTAGTCATAGAGGGGGAAGTGCGAACTTAGGAAATATCAATCTTTAGTGCAGATGGGTATTAATCTATATACATATATATAAGTATATAAATTTAAGTCCCTTTCGATGCCACGGCAATTGCCATGCCGTCCCGGTCTGCGTAGGCTTTTACTCTGACGTATTACGCGTAATGGAAAAACCCCTACATCGGGGCTAATCTCGTCCCATGTACTTGTAGCTTCATACCTAAAGTACGGCGCGCCAGGCCACAAAGGCACTAGGCACTAGGCATGTTACCACTTATACATAAACAAGGCTTAGACAGACCTCAAACGTGTGTTTAATAATACAAAACAGCAGTTTGACACTAGTTTAAGGCTTGTTTAAATCTTTTGTGGTTAAGCCGTAGAGGTCTTGTCGCCATTTCACCTAAAACGTACCGTCTTTCCGTGGAAACAAAATTTTATGGAAAAGCATCGTAGACATCGTAGTTATCCTATAGGTAGAGTTGTCAAGCAAGCTATGTGCCAAATTTCATCAAAAATTGTTCCGCTATTTTAGCGAAAAAACCACACAAATAGATGACATTTCCTTTTACACGTTTTTGCTTAAAAGTCGATTAAAATTATAATTTTAAATAATGCGTTGTAGTTTGATTAAATTACTTTAAAATGCTTGGTGGTTAACTAATTAATTTATTATTAATACATTTTCCTGGATATCTCAGAGATGAATAGGTATGCACTGGACTACTCAATAACAAGCTTATATCAACTTTTATAGGTTCAACTGATAGGTCATCAATGGATAATGCAAAGAGGATTGCTGAGAGAGGTGAGCTACTTTTTGTTTATTATTTTGTTTATATATCAGTTGTCTGTATAAAATAGCACTGTATTTGGGCCAAGCCACGTGATTTTAACGCAGAACTAATATTATAGCTGCGATATCGTGCAATAGAAACTGTAATTTAAATCAAAAATATCATTTTACGAGCTATTTCAAGATTTAAATTGTATTATGAGTATATCTACAATTCTACACAACAAACATCAAAAAATCCGTTCAGCCGTTTTACAGCAACAAATGAATACAAATGCGTAGATTATGATAGTACTAGCGGCCCGCCCCGGTTTTGACGGGTATTATATATACATATATATATATTCTATCGTCTATGTTCATCAGGGATAATGTAAGATTATAATGACGTAATAATTTTTCAAATCGGTTCAGTACTTTCAGAGTGTGCCTATTAAATGCAAACAAACAATCAAATCTTTCCTCTTTAGAATATTATTACAGCCTTATTAATAAACGGGTATTAGTCTTGGATTACTTCAGCTTTTGTCCTTTTTTTACTACTGGAATATTTAGCTGGATCGAAAGAGACAAAAGATGGTGTAACTAGTCTAAAGCTAGTTCGTGTTTATTAATAAGACTGCTAGAGTAAGAGGTCTAGACAGGAAACAGGTATCCCATGTTGCGCCTGGTTTGTATAAACAATCCATGTGCAAAAGTTTAGTCAAAATCGGTTCAGCCGTTTAGACGTAAAAGTCAAACAGGCAACTAGTCACTTAGGGATGATTATAAAAATAAAAGTTTTGTTACAATAGTATATGTAAGGATATTTCACGTTTAGAATAAGTGTGTTTTGTTTTCAGAATGTCAGAAGATTATCGAGAACAACATCGAACCTTTGGACCTGCACATCACAGGCGGAGTAACAGCCTCCGTTGGCGAGTTTCCTTACATGGTATGATTTTGGTCAGACATTCTCGTGTAAGCAAGATGGTTAGCCGAGTGGAGTTACCGTCACTCTTGAGCGATTTAATTAAAGACTAAAATTGCATCGTTCCAATACAGTATGTACTGTAGCGATTCCGCAGCGAAAGAGGTAACGGTAAGGCTTAAGGTTACATAGTACTATTATATAATATAATAATATAAGATAATTATGTATTCTGTGAAAAGGAAAATTTTTAATCAAATATTTTATTCTTTTTCCTTTACATAAGAAATGTATTTTCTAATTTATTTAAAAACTTAACTATTAAAGTTATTTTCATAAAATTTCTATGAATAGTACCAATTTGACACTATCAAATAATAAAAGGATTTTCCAAACCAGTTTGTGAATAATATTATAATAAATAACGTCCAACGATGACTGGTATACTATGATCATTTATTTGTAATAACTGTCTAGTATACTATGATCATTTATTTGTAATAACTGTCTAGTATACTATGATCATTTATTTGTAATAACTGTCTAGTATACTATGATCATTTATTTGTAATAACTGTCTAGTATACTATGATCGTTTATTTGTAATAACTGTCTAGTATACTATGATCATTTATTTGTAATAACTGTCTAGTATACTATGATCATTTATTTGTAATAACTGTCTAGTATACTATGATCATTTATTTGTAATAACTGTCTAGTATACTATGATCGTTTATTTGTAATAACTGTCTAGTGTACTATGATTGTTTATTTGTAATAACTGTCTAGTATACTATGATCATTTATTTGTAATAACTGTCTAGTGTACTATGATTGTTTATTTGTAATAACTGTCTAGTATACTATGATCATTTATTTGTAATAACTGTCTAGTATACTATGATCATTTATTTGTAATAACTGTCTAGTGTACTATGATCGTTTATTTGTAATAACTGTCTAGTGTACTATGATCGTTTATTTGTAAGAACTGTTTGAGATCACAAGTTAAATTAGATCATTAATTTCCAGGTGGCGCTTGGATACGATCGAGGCAATGGGTTCGTTTTTGACTGTGGCGGTTCCGTGCTCTCCAGTACCTACGTACTGACGGCTGCCCATTGCGTGGATACTTTGGAAAGGTACGAGATTTGCAAATATCGACAAAGTCTGATGTAACTAATATGTAATAATGATTAGTACCAGGCTGTTAAGCTATTTAATTGTTTGCCCATGATCATGAAATCAATGGATAGCCTCCCTATCTTTTAAGTAAGACTAAAAAGACTAGCTGGAAGGGTGTTTTTACTGCGTACAGGATTTTATTGATAGGAACGTTGTTTAATTGATGTTTTCTCTTATAAGTAGGCATATTTTAACTTGTGTTTGTACTACAGACTTCTGACTAAATTAGGAATAGGAAATATAGTATTAATTTATATTTAATTATAGGTGATTAGGGTTTTAGGCATTTCAAACACAATGTAAAAATTGTTATTGAATAAATGAATTATGATAATAATAATATTTATAATAATAATAATAATGATAATAACGCCCCCTGTGTCTAGGGGCCCAGGAACTACGAGGACCATGGTCCCAACACACCCAGACTCAGAACAAGTATTTGCGCTTTTTTTCTGTGCACAAATACTTGTCCTGTCGCGAGAATCGAACCCGCCGCCTCCGGGCTATAAGCCGACCTGCTCAACCACTACACCACAGAGGCTATCATGTATTAATAATTACTATGATTTCCTAAAAAATCATAGTAATTATCCGGGTAAAAGCATATTACTAATAATAGCCGGAAAGGAAAGGAAGCCGCGGGTTCAGTTGAAGGGTTGAGAATAAAAAAAGTTTAACTGTTAAATTGACAGTTTCGAGAAAATTTACTTTGAACTTCAACGGCGTCATTTTAATGTAGAGTGCACAGAATACTATTGTAGAGTGCTTATAAGGTAATAGAAAAGGTTTTTGTAAGTTTCAGTTGCTTGAAAATGTTTTAATTCTATTTTAAAATACTAAATATAGTACTCATTCATGCAATTACTGAAAAATATAATATAATATAATAAATATAATAATGTTTTTATGCTAAGCGACTGTATTCTTGTGACAGATAAACCGTTTTTAGACTCAAAATCTCGAGATTTCAGCCTTATTTCGGTATTTTGAGAATGTATTATTGCAGATACTTTCGTATATTGTATTATTGTAGAGAATAAAGATATATTTAAAAATTGGTTTATGATATAGCTTGCGCAAAACTTTATGAGCTCTCGGAAGTTAGCGCGGATGGCTGCGCAGTACGCATATTATAGTTACTGTATGGCCGCTTTTACAATGCACTCTACTGTACCATGCGCATTTGGTACTCGGGCCTAACTTCCGAGAGCTCATAAAGTTTTGCACGATATATATAACATATAGATATAGCTGGATATTTTTTTTTCTAGAATACCTTTTTTGAGCACTCTACTAATATTACAATCTAGCCGTCCATGTGTCTAATAAGTAATTTACATTTAACCTAATCTCCTAAACACTTAAGATAACTAGAATGAAGACTAACAATCTAAGAATGTGTCCAATAACACTTTTGTTATCGTCTCTATTAAGGTCAAGACACTTGGTTCTTGTGTTCTTTTTAGGTAGGCACTTACTTGCTCTGCTCTACATTACGTTATAACACTAAATACACACTACACTAACTCGAATGGTTCTTTTTGTTCTTTTCAATCTTCTAACTATATCCATGTGATCGAGCAGCTGGTTTGTTTCAACGTTCACATGATGGTGAAGTTTTTTTTTTTTATTGTCAGATAGGCTTGCCTTTGACCACTATCACACCTGATGGTAAGTAACGATGGTCTAGGATGTAGCACGCTTGCCTAGAAGATACCTGTTCACTCTCGATTTGAAGACTCCAAGGTTGTAGTTATCGGCGATGATGACTTTCTGCGTACTTCTGGATGACTTTGGTGACGACCTCTATATTAAGGTCCGGGTGGAGGTCATCATTTCGTATGCACCAAGGTGCATTTACAATTTCCCTCAGTACCATGTTCTGAAAGCGTTAAATTATGGCTACATTACTCTGTTTGGTACATATCACATCTTAATACAATATAGTATTCCTCGTTTCCAGGATTGAACCTACCATTGTTCGCACGGGCGTGATCGAGATCGGCGGCAACACTTGGGACGAGGAGACGGATGTGCGTATCGCGCAGATTATTGTGCACCCGCAATACACTCGCCGTGAGAAGTACCATGACCTTGCTCTCTTGAGGTAAGAAGTACCTTCTCATCTGTAAAATATAAATATACCTATATTCAGACATAGGTATATTCCTGGTTGGTGAATAAGACCACTCTCATCTCTTCCCGTGAGTGCCGTAAGATCTGGCTAAGAGAATGTCCAGGGAATGGGCAACAGCGAATGCCAAGCCTGTCGCTGTCGATGATGGCAAATCTCATATGATTTTTTTTGTTTTTAAGTCTACACAGGCTTTTAAAAATTTCTGCCTGTTATTATCAGTACGACATGAGCATTGGCGAATTACTAGTATTGAAATAAATCGGGTACTGATGTACGTGTATATAGGCGGAGAAATCTTATAGGTGCAGAAACTTCACTCCGCAAATTCAAATATATAAATAGCGATTCTTGCGGCGACGTAATAAAGTGCAATTCAGCTCTTTAGCCTTAAATTTTATTCAACAAATAGTCCCCTCTCTTATGCCTCTCTTTCTATCACGATTCTCTTTTTCTCTTCTGATACTTCGTATAAAGAGGATAGGCCGTTTGTTGTAACTTGTTTCTCCCTTCATAGTTCAATGTATTAATAGTTCTAGTAGATACGGCCCACCGTTTCAGCCGTGTACATAATTTCGGGATAAAAAGTATATTATTCCACCAAATAAAAACTACGTAAAATAAACTTACACCAAACATCAAATTCCGTTTACTCGCTGCACAAACATACTTATTTGTTAGCATGCAAGTTTCAAAATCCATAACTCTGTACTTTGTACTTAGGCTTCGTCTCTGTTACATAGAGCACAAGATTGATAAAATGTCACAATCATTATGTACTGAGTGGCAGAGACGACGACAATTTTAATAACGACGATTATTTCCCTTTGAGTGACAAAGACAGCGTAGTACGAAGCCGAAACTATGCGATTTTTTATTTCATCAGATCCTTCTGACAATAATAAACATAACAAAAAAGAATTAGCGAAAATGTTCGATCCGTTCACCCGTGATGCGATGACCAAGGGAAATAGAGATTAATTTCCTTAATATATAAAATTGAATCTATTTCCCTTGGTCATCGCATTACGGGTGAACGGATAGAACATTTTTGCTAATTCTTCTTTATTTGTGTTTATTATTTTCAGGAGACGGTTCTTATGAAAGAAAAAGTTAAGAAAGTATGAAAAATTTTCACCACGCGGGTGTAATTGCGGGGCACAGCTAGTTATATATATATAGATGATATTAGTATTCACAACATATTATTATGGTGAGGGTAGGATTAGTTACATTTATACATTTCTATACAATCATACACTGTTTCATGTTATATGCTTAAATTTTAAACTTTAAATCTAATTTAAGATTCTTTATGTAATAGGCATGACGACAGTATCAAAAAATGGTCGATTTAATGTTTTAGGGTAAAATTTATATTAAATAACGTTGAAACACTGGTTTAGTTTTATTAAAAATATTGAGATTACTTAGATTTTCAATAAAATAAAACATTAAAATACTGCGATCGGCCATTTTGACTGAAACGCCAATCACAGCGCATGACGTCACACGTAGATTTTTGCTGTTGTGAATATACGCATTTGGATTGATTTTGTTATTTACTTTCTTCGCTACGCGTAGACACAATGACATAAACATGTCATTGTGTAGGTAAACACCTAGGAGTGACGTCAGAGCCGACGCCATGACACCTCGAGCTGTTTTCGCGCCGCATTTAAAAAATATTATGAAAATGGCTTTAATCTTGGTTAAAATTAAGTTTATTACCGAAATAAAGGTTTTTTCGTAAATAGTAAATGTATACCCACATTACGGAAGAGGATTTCAAAATCTTTCGTCATGCCTATTGCAAGGTTTATGTTTTATTTTTATATTGGCTTTATACTTTAACGTCTGTTTTATGTATGACGACTGTTCCGATAGCTCAGTTGCTAGTAACCCTGCCTTCTGAACTGTGAGTTGTGGGTTCGATTCCCACCCAGGGCAAACATTTGTGTGATGAATATAAGTGTTTGTCTTGTATCTGGGTGTTATATTGTATGTATACTATGTATGTATTTACAAACAAAAAGTATCTAAGTATTGCATCAGTTATCTGGTTTTCCATAATACAAGCTTTGCTTAGTTTGGGGCTAGATGGCGTTGTGTGAGGCATCCACACATATTATTATTATTATTTGTTGTTGTAATTATTATTATTGTCGCAATGCGCGAGCGAGACGGAAGATCCCGGTGATATGGGCTCAAGTCAAACACCCTTTCAGGTTGAACAAGGCGCTATCATTCTCGAGCACGCTGAACGCAATCTGCCTCGACACGAGTGCTGGCATCCCGACTACACCTCTCACCATCACCGGCTGGGGGAAAACGAACAATACTTGTGAGTAATTCACGTCCTAGTCATCAACAGCCTATTCAAAGTCAAATCTCACGATATCTCACCAATAGAAGAAGGGCGATCGAAGAATCGCCAAGTTCTCTCGTGTAGAATAGAAAGACATTAGTGTCGATTCTGTGTCGCATTCTCTAAAGCTAAACGAAATTAACATATTTCCGTCTTTTTCATTTCCCCTTTATCAGAACAGTACCGCCATACTTTAAGTTTACTTTAGTTTTAGAGAATGCGACACAGAATCGGCACCATTTATTCAATAAAATTAAAGTACAAAACAGGGTATAATAGTACACATGTAATTCATGAGTAAAGAAATCCCTTGATGCGATAAACCGGCCCATTGGTTATACCTTTCTTTGAAGTGTTTTTATGTTCGTTGTTATTTATTGGTGTTTGTAGGCACACACGTTGCTAACGTTATAGACGACGCCGGCGCCGACCTATATAAAGGACGCGACATTTAATAATTGAACAGTTCACCCCGTCATCGCCGCCCGAGACACGTCTTGAGCGACCCGGATGATCCTATAGCAGCCGTAGTATCGGCTGCGCTAGGATCACTGGACCAGTCTAGCTCTTCTGGCTCAGGTACCGCTTTCGGCACCGGTATAGGATACCAGCGTAACACAATTAGACACCGACCCCGCCGGCGAGGTCGACGTACCCCCCGTAGGTTAACTAGAACCGTCGCGACTTTCAATAGGGTCCACTCTTCTAGTGGACGTAGTCTTCTCGATCCTCTTATCTCGGCAAAGCTCGCACCCCAGGGGTGCCCTTGAGCTAGTTGCCTCCCACTTTTGACGGCTGGGCGCCTTAAGGTTTAAGCTCAGTGACTCTGTAAAGGAAAAAAATTGAACATATTATATCTACAATCAAACGCCTTTAATTAATAAATAAAGGGTTTATTATACTAATGTGACAAGAAGGTATGTCGCTATGCCATTACCTAAACACAGACTAACAGTTATTTGGTTGCAGTCCTCACAGTTGCATAAGCAGTTCTAAAGTGGTCGTGGGTCGTGGAGAGTTGTATAGTCGTAGTTACACTTGCAAGGAGTTAATTCGATAGTTTCTCCATAGCCTTTGAGACGCGTGTTCGGACATAACCGGGGTTTATAATTTTATGAGCTTTTTGTGATCATGTGTTCAGTTCCTATGGACAATATATTTAGTGAAAATAAATTTGTTATGTATCGCATTTCGGTAGTGAAGTTATTAAACATTATAAGTTAAAGTGTTCAGTAAAGTATTAGTGTATAGTCTTTTATTGTATAAATGCCTTCCAATACTTGTTCTGTGTCTGGGTGTTGTGGGACCATGATCCTAGTAATTCCTGGGTCCCTAGAGACAGGGAATCCTAGTTAGGGTCCAGGATCTATGTATGTGATGGTTGGGCGTTATTATTATTATCATAATTCATTTACATTTATAGTACACATACACACCATACATACATAGTAAACTTCACACACAACCAGAAACGTACAACCCAGCACGCACACTAAATACACATAAATAATTTAAAGTGATAATAGCAATATTAAGGTATTATTAGTTCCACTACTTATGAAAAAAAAGCGCGATAGTGATCTTTTCATTTCCTTAATTATAAAAAAAAACTGTATGATGCTCTATATAGAGGTATATAATTACCTTAACTCTTTTAGTAGGAGACACACTTTTGTCGTTAGTTGTATGTCAACTTGAACATTTCTTTCTTTCTTTCTTTTCTTTCTTTCACTTTCTATTTCTTTGCATTGTGTAAAATTGTAGTGTAATATTTGTATAAAATTTACTACTTTCACAGTGTATTAGGCTAAGTTTTTGGCAAATAAGTCAATCAATCAATCAGTGTAATAAAAAAAAATTTCATCCAATTAGGATCGTCCATTTTGCCATGAAAGCAACACAAACAGGAAAAAAAAAAATTGTAACGATTTTTCTGTGGTAATATTTTCAGTGAACACGCGAAGCACGTTGCTGCTCAAGGCGAATGTGAGTGTCGTCAGCACTGATATTTGTGGCGAGACCTACTCGGCCAATAGCTGGCGCAAGTTGCCTAAAGGGATCACGGCGGAGCAAATATGCGCCGGTGACCCCGCCGGCATAAGGGACACGTGTCAGGTAAAATACAGTAATAAGGAACGTATTACAGAACAGAACGATACTCGGACGTCAATTGGTGCTCAAGTCACTTCACTTTCACAAACCGATTATTTTCTGAGTGAAATCTCCCTGAAATGTCTTGAGCGCAGACACGGCCGTAGCTACTTTAAGGTCCGTATTACAAAAGGATGCTCAGTCATCGATCGGTGCTCAAGCAGAGATTTCATTCATAAAGTGGTCATTTTTGAGAGTGCGCATTGGAGTTGCATAACCTGATTCCACCATCACCGTTCCACCATCGGACAACCAGATGTACGAAAAAGCGCCACCGGTACATGGTTAATATCCCACAAGTGCGAACAAAGTTATTTGGCTCCACATTTATCATGCGAACAGCCAAGGAGTGGAACGCTTTACCGGCATCCGTATTTCCCGAAACCTACAACCTTGGAGTCTTCTGTAATATGGACCTAAAAATACCAAAAACTAAAATAAATTATAGTTAAATTGTTTGTTCATAATAATAATAATAACAATATGTGTGGACATCTCACACAACGCCATCTAGCCCCAAACTAAGCAAAGCTTGTATTATGGGAACCAGATAGTGTGGGTTCGATTCCCACCCAGGACAAACATTTGTGTGACGAACATAAGTGTTTGTTCTGTTTCTGGGTGTTATATTGTATTCTATGTATGTATTTACAAACAAAAAGTAATGTATTGTATCCGTTATCTGGTTCCCATAGTAGCTTTGCTTAGTTTGGGGCTAGGTGGCGTTGTGTGAGATGTCTATACATATTATTATTATTATACTAGCTGCGCCCCGCGGTTTCACTCGTGGATAAAAAGTGTCCTATGTATAAATCCAGATTATAAACTATCCATAGTTATTGCGTATTTTTTATAATTGTCCCACGGGAACATTCTATCGGGATAAAAGTATTCTATGTTTTAATCCAGGCTATAAGCTAAATGTGTTCAAAATTTCATCCAAATCCGTTTAGTAGTTTTTGTGTAAATAGCCCGCTGCGTCGCCCTCGTGGTATTCGATAATTGTCCCACGGGAACATACTATCGGAATAAAAAGTATCCTATCTGTTAATCCAGTTTATAAACTGTGTTCTAAATTTCATGCAATTCCGTTCAGTAGTTTTGGCGTGAAAGGGTAACAAACATTCATCCATACATCTATACTCACAAACTTTCGCATTTATAAGATTAGTAGGAAGTTTTACTAGGTGGTAGGACTTTGTTTCAAAGTTCGTCTAAGTACCACCGCTTTGCCAGTTATTCTGCCGCCAAGCAGTAGTGTGCAAGCACTACTGTGTTCCTGTTTGAAGGGCACTGTAGCTAGAGGAATTACTGGGCAATTGAGACTTTATGATCTGATCTCACACTCGAGTAATCTTAATATCAGACTGTGCTGATATTTCAGGATGCGCAGTGTAGTGTCACGCGAAACTCTATGTTTTAGTTCCGAGTGACACTGTTCTGTTATGGGTGGCCGTGGCGCTTAACATCAGGTGAACGATAGTCACATCATTCACTAACATTAAAAAATAGTATGAAGTAGGATTATATAGTGAGGCGTCGAATGATTGCAGGGCGACTCTGGAGGTCCGCTGGCGGGCAGTGACGCGACGGGCCACTACCGGCTGGTCGGCGTGACGTCATTCGGGCGCGGCTGCGGGTCGAGGGTCCCGGGCGTGTACACGCGGGTGTACCACTACCTCGCGTGGGTCACTGGCGTCGTGTGGCCGCGATAACTATACCGCGGAGGCAGGGAATACTTTATAGTTTTTTTAAATTGTAATTTTAATTTTTTTTTGGCTTCCCACTTGTTTATTTAGCCATTGTCAAGTATTGATAATTTATCATGTTTATGTGTCAAGTCATAGTCCAAGTCATCAAGGCATGTCATAGCCTAGTCTAGTCAAGTCATACTCCTAGTAAAGTGGTGGCAATTTCACTAGAAGCTTCTATGTAGTTTTGGAAACAACACGAAAAGAAACGTTTCACCATCATTATACCACTTTCCCACACTCATGCCTGTAATCAAGCACTTAACGAATAAAATGCCACCGATTTTATGCACCAACACTGAAAATAACACAAGTTTTTGAAAATGATACAATGCGGTGACGCGATCTTTTTCGTCTTCCCGCCAAAAGTCAATTTGTGTTTAAGAACTTTGTTAACTCTTAATTAGTGCACAAAAATTACATAATGTATAGAAAAGGTAATTTATGTTACATTATGTATCGGTCTGTGTACAGACTAGCTGCATTGGATGTTTGTGCGGATAAAATACTTTGAAAGATACCCACATCTAGGCGGTTAAGTTTAAAACGAATAAATCGTGCTGGTACTTAAAAGTAAAATAAAATATAAAAAATTTGCGACGTCAAAAAACACTTCACGTCACTAATGAATGAAATGAATTAATTTTTGTTGGTGTGTTTCTGGTGTTACTAGGACCTAGTAGTGTCGGTTAAATGATGGGCCTAGGAGAGTGAGATTGAGTCACATGATTTGATACAATTTGGATTAAATGCGGTTTATTAATGACACAAGAGATTGGCGTGTGATTGGAGATAGCAGTGCTCAAAGACTACCTCCTAATGCAAATAACTGCTAATATTATTACTAATATGATGGCTGTGCTACCCAACCCCCAAAAAGGTAAGGAACTAGTCAGTTTACTTATTATAGTCACACCTCTCCCTTCTTCAGGATCATTGTCTGAGAAGTGATCTTCTTGAAGAATGTCAAGAGATTTGTAGGGAATAGAGTCCTTAGATTGATGCCTATGGAAGACAATGATTTCAGATCATATAATATGGCATATTGTTGTACACCATTGCAAGTAAATAAGTGGCTGCTCATGTGTACTAATTTTGGGAACTTAAAAAACGCTTCCTTGTTTAGAGAGTTTGCCCTAAAACCCAGTAAGAGCTGTGAGTCTAAGTGGACTACTTCCCACACTTTCAGTTCTATGTCTGAGCACACACCATTATTCTGTTGCAAAGGTAGTTTCCTGTCACACTTGAGGGAAACTATAGCTTCTCCTGACTGTTTCCAAGAGAAGGTTTTGTCACTTGTGTTAACATCAACTTTAAATGGCAAGTTGTTTATGTTTTCACACAAAGAGTCAATCTTATTCATGAAAGGTTCTCCATATCTACAAAGAGCATGATTGCCCTGGTCTGCAACACATCCAACTTCTGATGATGCAAATTGTGATAGACCATCCTGAGTTAATTGCAAATCTCCGAGCATACTCATTTCTGGTTTTGCTGAAAATAGGTCCTGATGACATAAATGAGTATCATTCTTTAAGTCAGACACTAATAAATATTTTCCGAGCAACCCTGCAGATCTGTCTTCTATGGAGCTGACTACACATCCAGCAGGAGGTGTTATAGTTCGTCCATGGCTCCCACCCGGGGTTAGAGAGAAAACTGAGTATACTCTTGTATCTTTAGGGATTATTTCAAATGCTATTAATTTGCAACCGTTGCCAAAAGTGCAATAGCCAGTTAACTTTTGGCAAGTATAGTATGCACGCTCTGGATTTTATAAAATTTGAAAAACTCCTGTGCCAAGCTACCAACCTTTATGAATGGCAGGATGTTCATACCACAAATGCTCAAGGACTCACACTTGTACCACTGACAGTAATATTCTTCTTTAATGTCAAGAGTCCAGCTGTTTGTGTCAAACATGTGAGCTAGATTGCTAGTATGGACCACTACTTCCCTTTTAATAGTTCCAGAGCCAAAATTTATTATTTCAGAGTCTCCCATCACAATCTTATAATTGAATTTTAACACTGTAGAATCAAAAGATTCCATCAGCTCATATCCTTGAACTGCGATGCTCTTGCAAATGATGAAGGTCAAGAAAACCACTAGCCAGTGTTTTCTCAGAACTTTACATTCTTGGTTCACAACTGATGGTTCATTTGTTAGAAGATATTCTTTCTTGCCCTCTTCATTTATGTATTCTCCGTACTCTGCTTCATAGTAGCAACCTCTTCTATGTAATTTTGCTTTCTGTCCATGGATGCTGACACCTCTATGCATACCAATCATCCACAACAGAGTAAGTAGAAGTATAAAAATTATGAGGCAAAGAGAAGCAATAGTGATTATATATATGATTTGGAAACCAGAATCATCACAGGATGTAGACTTTATGTTGAGGGCTTCCTTCTCATTGCAATTGATTTCAAAGTTGAATGATTGCTGACACTTCAAAGATTTTACGGTGACAGGTCCATAGAATACTCTCTTTTCAATTTCGTTGCATGTCATTTTTTGAGAACCAGCAATTGTAATTACCACCAAATCACTAGGACAGATAGTAAAGAACAATTTATTTCTTACCTGGATAGCATTACAAGATGGAAGCTTGTCATCCAGAATCCGTCCTACCTTAGATAAATCTGACAAATTAGTGATACTATGTTTAATTGTTTTCTTGTCCAAGAATGTCTTGACGCCAGTGTCTTCCCCATTTAGAACCAATGCTGGAGAAATCTTTGAGGAAAATTCATTGTCCATGTATTGTTCTGGGTCTTGGAATACTTTCCTAATCCTTCCTCCATTTCTCCCTCTGTACAGGGTGTTAGTAAGTCCAACAGGAGGGAGTTTATACCAGTTGGTAGTTAGCTTCTCTCGTGGTGCATCTAATTCACTATTGCCATTGGCAAAGTTCATTGTGGTGACAAACAGCATAAGAGAAATGAGCATGGTGCCTAACCACGTCATGATAGCTGTGTTTCTCCTCAACCTCAGTTAAGAATGAAGTGAATTAGTATTATTTAGTATCAGTATGTGAACCCGACAATGTGTGATTGTGGGTTGGGTTGACTAATGTGACGTGACGTGTCATAATAATCATAAGAAAATTAAGTGTAAATAGAAAATAAAATAAAAATAGGAATAACCGAACAAAATTTAACTAAGTACCTACTTTAGTAAATGACGGAGTTACCAGGTTACAAACATTTTTTTAAATTGGTGGAAAATAATACTTCGATATTTACCCCGGTAAAATGAATTTACAAATTACTTATATTCGGCTGGTAGCAAACGATTACAGGTATATTCTAAAATAAAAACTAGTATATACCAACAATCGCAAGCTGACTTGGACGTGACTTTGTCTCGACTTGATGGCACTGATGGAAAACATGGAAGTAAAAAAAGACTTAGAAGAACAATGTATTATCTTGCCACAGTTCTTGCCTTTTGAATACCAACTCTATTACTAACCAAACTGAAGTCAAAACGTTGAACAAAATAATGTATAATTATGCGGTGGAGACACTTAAAATACCATTTCTTTCAGTCCACCAGTTGTTGTTAGTTTTAGTTTCACCGTCGTAATATTCTTGTATAAATTACAATAATTATGGACTATACTACAAATTACACTACTTATTTATGTATTTACACGCGCGTACAAATATATCTCGTGCCATATAGAACCGTTTCTGAAGTAAGCTGAAATACATTTGTCTCTTTCTCTCGCGTCACTATTAAAAGTGTAGTGAGAAGTAAAAATGTCGGTCTCTTTCCAAAACTTATTTGAATAAAAATGAAATATCGTTCGTTGGTAATCGCGTCACTGTAGACCGATTATCTTTTTTTTGTTTTAAAATGTAAGAAACATTTCGTCCGTATTAAGTTGTATGAAAAAATTGATCGTCTTTTTTTTCTATTGGATTTTGTATGGACAGAATAACTTCTATCAGTTCAGCTAGTTAACAATAACAAAATCAGAGAACGATGCGCAACACATATCACATTTGTGTGAGAGTAAGCGAGACAGATGTATTTCTTTTATCCCTTTAAACTCTTGTTTCGCTATGATTCAATTGGCTAAAAGCAGCTACGATAACTACAGAAAACTTTTGGAAAATCGAGTAGTTTTTGCATTTATCAGTGAATTTATTAAATTAAATCGTTGTTGTGTATAAAGTTTAAAAAATCAACCTAAAGAAATCATCAAAACATTATGTACCCTACAACGATATTGTTTTATTTATTTTTATCGAATTATTTACAATAGAAAATGTTAATTATATATATATTCACCATTCACTGTATCCACGCGTTATAATTATACCTTAGGTGCAATCTATCGTTCATTCCCATTAGAATAACAAGTATTATAACTGGTTATCAAGTATGGTTATTTTTACCGTTTTTGGCAAATTTGAATGCTCTCGAATCCATTTTGTTTTCCTTCCAACCACGAAACGCAAGGGAGAATCAACAGTAAAAGTAAAAAAGAAGATTTACAGCTTAAATCACTGTTATACAATATTGCCTTTTATTTTATATAATTTAATTTATAAAAACCAAGGCTCTTAATTTAAAATAAACATATTTTCTTTAACAAAACGTACAGAAAAAAAACGCTTTCGCGTGTCGTAAGTAAAATAATAATATGTGATAAATTGACTGTGTTAAATAAAACAGTCTCAACACATCGAATTTATTAGAAGGTATATTTATTAAGTATACCTTCGTAATCTAAGTTAACATTAATATTTTAAAATGTTTTTTAATTATAAATATGCATTTTCATGACATGTAATTTAAGTACTATAAGAATTGTTAAAATCGTATTTTTTAAGGAACATTTTTTTCGTATTCATTCGAGGTATCTATACAATGTATGGAACAAACAGCATTTTATACGTCAAATATTCCAGGCTGAAAACATTTTTTTAAATTTTGTAGTATCCTTACTTACACTACTATGTAAATACATTTATGATCCGTAAATGGAACATTTTTTGTTTAGTGTCGCACTTGTGCATTTATGTAAAATGAAAAATGGAAATTTGACGTGAATAATTTAAAAAAAAATTGTTTTAAAATGCCTTGTGTAATTCTAGCAAAAATAATTAGGTTCAAAATATACTACCAAATAAAGATTCCTACTTCCTACATACAAACTACGAAAGGATTTGTTCCCAGATCTATTATTTTATGGAAGTTCAGTGAGGGCAATAGCAACAATGCATCAAAATCGTTTAGCGCTGAGGTCAAAGTCAAAAATTGAGAAGTCAAACTTATTTGTAAACTAATTACAGGGTGGAAATAAGAGACGGGCTATTCGGGCCCCGCGTCTTGGACCCATGGGGCTCAACGGATTTAATTCCTCTTGGGCCTCAAGAATATTTATTCCCGTTATCCCCACTAATATATTATTGAAGACGGTCAATAGAGGGAAAGTAGATAAGAAAAAAGTCTATAAAATTTACAGTAATTACAGAACGACACCCAATTTTACTCAAATTAAAATATACCTTTCACTGTAATATATCTTTATCTGCAAAATTGACACAAGTTTTGGTACATGTATATCGTTAATCGTTATTTTATTTTGATTTCCACCCTGGCACACTGTATATATATTGTACAATGAAGTGAACAAACTGCATTTGGATTTTAAATGTAAGTATACCTAATAATATTATGTTAAGTGTTAAATGAACATGAAAAAAATAAATAAATTTCTGTTTTTTTTACTATTCTAGTTTTATTTAAAATAAAAAAAGAGCATTATTTATTCATCCCTCTCAATTTACCTTTAGCGATTCTCAAAAACAATAGAAACCCTACTAGCATCATAGAGTAGTCACTAGAGATGCGATTTTACCCATGACAGGTACAGCAGTGTAAACATTGCTATGCACATAGAAATATACATCATTTTGTATTAGTGTATAATGTATAAATGGAAATATTAGAAATGCGCCTTGTTCGTGAGAGCCAATCATTAGAGGTATATTATGCTACGTAATAGTAGGTTTGCTGTCAGAAAAAATAGTTCATAAAAGTCCGTTAGATGGCGTTGACATGGTTCGGAATTAGTATCACTATCTTGTCTGTGGTTCTGAAGATTTTAAACGAATGAAAGGTCTAAGGCAAAAAAATACATATTTCATTTACATCCAGCGCCATCTATCTTTGACTACAGAACTACGTTCCACCCGTTATCAGCCAATGAACAGCTTTCAATGGCGTTGGTCAATAAGTTTCCGGTCTTCCCCTTATAAATTGCGGTGCTGCCAATGTAAAAGGAATTCCCGTATGTTAGGCTAATCATGTAATCAATTCATTGGTCTCTAAATTTCGTATGTATTTAATGTACCTAGTTTTGTGGTGCATGAAACTAAATATTTAATGACATATGTAAAATGTATTTTTTATTTCGTTTATTAGGAGACCAGCATTACGAATGGGTTTCTCATGTCATTTATTTTACTTTACTCGTCGGTTACTTTTTTAAAATAAGTTTTAAGGCCTACCTACTTATGTATCTCAGGTCTGGTATATGGACGACTTACTCAACTACCTATATCATTCCGGTTTATACCTATTGCATACGCGCACCACAATTTTGCCGCTTTGAAGATGGTGTTTCAGCAAGTCACACATGTTGTGCAGGCATATAACTATAGGCACTAACTATTTTTTATAGTTTCAAAAATACGCTAAGTCCTGCGTAACAAAAATTATTCTCACCAACTTCAGAGTGGCAAAGTTTTGAATAAGTGCATAACCACACAGACGGAGAGGGTAAATAATAATAAATATAAATAACAAAGCCTTTTTATTTCAGTACTAATCATCTGATAGATATTCAGTACATTTAATTTAATATTTCATTCATAATTTTTATTATCGGAGTAGCGAGCCACGTGTCCAGCCCACCTCCATTTCAGACTATTGTTATTACACTATGATTTATTTTATCCTTCAAATACATTTTGAGCGAGCTGCGTTCCAATGCCCTTTGACATGATGTAAGCTTCCTTCTGGCTGACGATTCGAATATCCACGTTTGACGTGATGGAGAGGATACTACGTATTATTACCGTACGAAGTAATTTAATAATTTATTAAAAAAAAAAACTTCTGTACTTATGTATGTCTAACGCCAAACGGCTGCGCCAATTTTAATGACATTTATTGCGTTTGAGTTGTATCTGGATGGTTTAATTAAGCCTGGGTGGATTAACTAGTTACTTTTGGATAAAGAATTCTCATATCTTAAATGCCTTAATTTCAAAACCCCCTCCGACATTGACCTTGCACCTTCAATAATTTATTGTGATTGTGAATTATTCGTAGATATTATACATACATACTCTTTGGGTTAAATCATAATATTGCATGCGAGATGCCGCGATCGAAATGGCAACACCACTAGTTTGCTGCGGTGATGGCATTTCGCTATTTTCGTTACATCATTTCTGTAGGATCCCTACCTAGTCTGCTCTGCTGTGCATTGTGATTGTTAAATTTTCGCCGGTCGAGCGTTTGACGTGTTGCTGTTCAATCTTCATATTCATAGCAGTGTGCACAGAGAAATCTATATATGCAATCTGTTCATGTCGTTTGTGAAATTTAGTCGCTTTAGAAAGAGAAGTTGAGCTAACAGTGAACACAGGAATTTTGAAGGTAGGCTCGCTTGATGCAATTTATTGATTGCACTGCTTAATATATAAAGAATCCACATCGAATTTCAACAAAAGCCATTGTTTCACAATAATTAATGTGATTTCATCATTGGATGAGTCAGTCTTTGTTTATTATTGTCATTATACTGGTGTCGATTCTGTGTCGCATACTCTAAAGCTAAACTAAATTAAAATATTTCCGTCTTTTTCATTTCTCCTTTATCAGAAGAGTACCGCCATACTTTAAGTTTACTTTAGTTTTAGAGAATGCGACACTGTTATTTATTTATTACTAATTGCGCCCCGCCGATAATAGGTATCCTATGTGTTAGTTCAGCGTATAAGCTATCTGCATTACGAATTTCATCAAAATTGGTTTAGTAGTTACGGAGATTAATGGTAACAAACATTCGCATTTATAATATCAGTAGGATAAGTAGTTGGTAAGTCCGGAAACGTCATTTATCATGTCTACTTTTCGGTGTATTACAACTATGAAAGACTATAATATTTACATCGCCACTTTCCAGGAGCATTCGGCGGCGTCGAAATGCTGGAACAATTTTTATCTGATTCGCTATCAGACACGTTACATACTACAGCTCTGAGTACCTAGCTATAAGCGGGGCATAGTCTTGAGAGGTTAGACTGCCGTAGTACGCTAGTACTATTGGTTGTTCTGTACGTATTGCACTATTATCAATCTATGCTGTAAGTAACTACAAGCCGTTTAGTATATAATTACAGAATTTTAACTATTACGCCTCTAAAATAATACGTAGGTATTTTATTTATATTACCTATCTTGCTATTTAGCTAGAGCTCTGGTTAGGAGAGTAGGTATATCTCCTAACCAGAGCTCGAGCTGTGCCCCTTATAATATTTATTAATATTTTATTCGTGTCTATCTTACGTTTCAGAAGATCCATTCCAAATCTATTTACCATCTGCTAAGAGACTGAGAATGGACGAACCCCTAGATCCAGGTATGTTAGTCCTTTACCATGCTTTGTTTTTATATTGCATTAGCGTGCATAATATTTCCTAATTAATAAATACGATATATCCAATAATAGCAATAGATATCTGCTTTTATTCCAATTGGGTAACTATTGAATAACGAACATCAGAATAAAGTTTTTGCAGAAATCATAGTGAAGTAGGTAGTAGGTAATAGAATTGTATACATACCACTTTATTTACCATCATGCTCTGAAACGGTAAAGTCCCGCTTTTTGCGCAAAATTTGAGACTAAAATAATGACGCGATTATAGCGTACTTACATAGTATTGCATTGTAGTCCGCTTAGTACGACTTCGCATATAACAACCAATGTTTTTAGCGACGTAAGTGTAGACACGTTTGGTTTTAATATGATTTACTATGAAAGTACAACCATTTATTGCTTTATTTGCTTACAGCGACCGCTTTTAACGACGGAATTTAACGGGTATACAAATAAATTGTAGGTATGAAACTATCTCGGCACGCACGTCCTGCTTGCACGTCGCAAGGAATTCGGTGTAAATCATTCGACAATATCCGCAGTTAAGAAAAATAAACACAAGATAGAACCTTTGTTCAGTGCGAATGTTTTAAAACCTAAACGAGAGAGGTTGTCGTCTCAAGAACAAGTAGACTTTGTTTACAATAGTTTAAGCTGCAACGTAATCGGGGAATACCCGTAAATAGGCCTAAGCTTCAACAAAAGGCAATATACCTACATTATATATGTAATTATGCACACATATTATGTAATAAATAAATATTTGGTTTCGAATTTTTTTTTCTGTTATGTGAATACATTATAATTATATTATATGAATGTGTACATGTGACTAATTAAAAAAAAATTGTCACTTAGTACGATTTCCGGTTAGTAGGCGACGTAAATCTCCGGTCCATTGGCCGTCGTTATAACCGGATTCTACTGTATTATTTATTTTTTAACGCATTTTTGAATATATATTAATCGCAGTTCTTTGCTATCAGTCTTCGAAATTTATTAGACACTATTTGTAATCATACATACTTTGAGTTACTTTTATAATGATTTTAACATTAACATTAACACTAACTATGATAAGCCAGGTAATAGGGGCGAAATTATTGTGATCGCACACTTCGATACGATATGTACGAGTAAAATTAATTGGATCATAATAGCGTATTTCTTACCGTGTAAGTTGTACCTTAAGTTGCGACCAAGCGGGTTTAATGGCAGCTGACTAAGCGTCAACATACCGATTACGGGCGGCCTGATACTTCGATTCTGTGACTTGTGTGCTAGTCCAACTACCTCTTATTGTTGAACAAAAAAATGCCTAGACTAGTTAGTTATCTATGCTATAAATATTCATATTATCAGGTAGCACAAATTTCTATGAAAAATTTAGTTCGTTGAATATTTATGATGTTAGTATATTTTCTATTACTCAGTCTTTTAACATTGGTACTTATTGTTTTTAGGAAGCTTAGCAAACGTAACCCTGGGTTACCTAGTACGTATGCTAAAGTACTTAGATATCTTATGTATATAATTTACCTACCTATGTTGAAATAGTTACCTACTGCTTTCTTATTTACTTTTTTCTTTTAAAATAATTAAATAAGTATAATAACTGGTTAGGAAATTATAACTATATCTAACTTATAAACAACTAGCATAGGATTGTTACTTATATATTGGCAAATATATTATTTATTGAAGTAAAACTTCTTTAAGCACGCTTGACTTGGGGAGTAAGCTGGCGAAGCGAACGGAAGTTGAAAGTTGTTGGTTAACGTAGATCTCCATTGTCAAAATAAAAAAGTTAAATATTACTTAAAATTTGTATTATTATGTTGGTGTAATAATAAGTTTATATTTGGGTTGATGGTGGACCATGTTGGTAATGAAAGATGGTGTTGCGGTGAACGACTTTATTGGTCGGCGTCTACATGATGACTGTCTTAGACTTAGAACTAACTTATATGCTACGTCGGCTAAATGATATAGGTCGGGCGTGTTCATACACTACATTAGTATCTCCGGTAAAATGACAATTTAAAAATTGTCAAGAGGGCGACATTAACATTAAACAAAGCCAAAACAAAGTTATACCGGCCGATATATGGAGCTAATGGATATAAGGTACTTCAGTCGTGTGGTCTAAAGCACACGTTTTTTTACTTATTACTTATTCTGCACTTGTACTAGCTGCGGTGTCCCTTATGTTCGGTGTGCGATCAGTGAATTGGTTATTGTTGGCAAGATGTAAATCTATAATTGATTATAGACCTTAATATGTTTACATACATATACAAATAAGTACATATTATATTACCTAGCCAACCGATGAGGAAGAAAGGTTCTTGAATGGTGACCATGAACCGAACTTGCATGTCGGTGTCGGCCGGCTCCCCACTAGGTGGACTGACGATCTGCTGGGCGATCACGTAACTCGATTGCAACCCATAGAAACACAAATTTGTATGGATTTGACAGTTTGAATACGCAGTTTATGTGCATAGTTAGTATGGAAATTTCTCCTGTTGCATTGCAAAGTTTCGTGATCACCCCTGGTCAAAACGAGAAGCCGATGGATGCAAGAGGCAAGTAGCCGCTGAAAGTGGCGCTCTAAGGCCTAAGTTTTGTAGCGGACGTCTTAGGGCTGTCGATGGTTATGATATTACCTAGAATAAAAAACTAAAACAAACATGATAACTTACATATTAGGTTTAACTTTTCCTTACATTTAAAAACAGGGCCCTATATTGCACCTAGAGGAAAGGCATCAGTTCATAGAAACACCAGAGGTAGAGGATGGAGATCTGCTTCAGTTCAAAGGAGCCAGTCCCCTGCTAGTAATGACTGGCGGAATATAAATGATGTGTCACCGGCAAGGGGACGCGGACGCGGACGCGGACGCGGGCGCGGAGCTTGCGGACCCCCACACCATCAAGGCGATGAGGCCACGCGCTGGCGGCAACCGCGCCCTCAGCGGGGAGGGAGGGCAGGAATGAATATAAGCAATGGCAATCAATCACATTCAGGTTACCTACCTAACCTTTTTACCATGTATAAATATTTTTAATAATTGAGATAATAACGCTTGAGAAATAGACGTTTTTCGCTCGTTCCACATTTTAGTAGAGTCGAATAAGTGACACGGTTCTGTTATGGGCGGCTGTGTCGCCTAACATCGGGTGAACGACTAGCTCGTCATATCACTAACATATAAAAAATATTGTTTTAATTTAGTTTTATTTATAACACTCTTTTTTCTTTTTTATATTCTCACTGGGACAGGACCTCCATTGTAGCACATTTATTTATGGTAGGAAACATTGTTTAACCCGTTGTACTCATACAACATAATAAAAATGTCTTAATTCTACCAGTAGGTAAATATGTTCATTTTCCAAAAGCTATTTATATTTTGAAAATTTAGTGTCGTAAAGTCAAAACAAAATATTATCAGAACTTAAAATCCGGTGATGTAAAAACTTCAATAGTAAGTACCAATAGATATCAATATGTAATATTGTATTATTTTTATAACTTATTTCATTTACAGGCAGTTTGCAAAACCTTGCAACAGGTAACATGAGACATCAACGTAGAGGTAATTCAAATAATAGAAATTTTGATCGAAGTGACGAAAGAAGAAGCAATCCACGAAACAAATTTATCGGTTTCAAATGGCTAGAAGATATTGCACGATCCGAAAGTCAAGACGCCCTTGCCAAACTTACGGAAAGGAAAGAAGCGTTTGTAAATCTCATGCAGGCGCCCATAGAAAGATTCGACATATTTGTCCTGATCATAGAGTGCATGGCAAATGTTTGTCAATCATCATTTCATGAACTCAAATTAAACTTACTGAGGGATACATGCAACTCAAATTTCATAGTGAGTCTCAAAAGTTATTTGTTGGAGTTACCATATACACAAGCTAAAGCCGCAAACAGCCTGTACTGGAATAATCCAAATGCGTTTTGGAGTAACTTGATAACTCTTTTCGAGACCATTATCAACACTTCACCTACTCTGGCCCTCAATAAATGTAGATCTTTAGTCGAAGCTACATCGATAGCTTGCTTGGATGGATTGAAAGAAAGGCAATCCTACAATTTGCCTGATAAATACTCTTCAAAATTAAAAGAGCTTAGAGAGAGAATGAATAACTTCGAAACGGGTAAAGAGGTGCGTACATAATATTTTTTATTGTTTGTTATTCTTAAAAGTATAGGTAAGATTAAAGATCAATATAGTTAGCGACTTTTACTTCTTTATAGGCAACCCGCACTTCAAGCAAACGATTCAGAGCTGAAGATGGATCACCACCGGAGAACTTTCGTGAGTTAAGCATAATGCCTACCAGAGCAGACCTACTGCAACGAGCAGCCTTCGTCCGTCCGAACATTGTCGACGGCGCGTATCAGGACTTGGAACATTATTTAGATGTCCAGTTTCGGTTATTGAGAGAAGATTGCTTCGGGCCGTTGCGAGATGGATTGGGTCAGTAATCTATTTTTATAACATGTTATAGGTAGGTACATTTACAATCATGAATCAATAGCCACCAAGCGACTACGTTAGGATGGCCATAGTCATTATTGTTAGAACATAATCATACCTACCTATTTATTAGGACGAACTTTGGAGTTCGCCTAGGTAGCTACCACCGCTTCAACAGTTATTCTGCCGTCTTAGCGAGCACTACTGTGTTCTGGTTTGAAGGGTACTGTAGTTAGTGAAATTACTGGGCAATTCAGACTGATCTCACAGTCTAGTAATCTTATTATACTATTATTGTAATGTAAATAAAGTAAATTATTTAGAATAATTTTTGCTATTCAACAATGATTTAATAATTTTTTTGTTCGGATTTTTTAAATCAGTTTGGATATTACTGAATATTCAGAACTTTTTGTTGGTTCAACCGTGTAAATAAGACGATATGAATAATAATGGGTACTTATATTAACATTGTAAAAGCACAAATTACGCCTACGTAGTACGTAGGTTAATAATATTATTTGTAATCAACAGTATTTCGATAGCTATAAGTTTAACAAAGCATTGCATTTATTCGATTCGAACCATGATAAAAAGGTCTCTATAATTCTCTCACAAACAAAAATGTACCTATACTGGTATTGTGAACTTAGACCTCACCGCTTTATTTATATCTTAGCAACCTTTGAAATACTTATGTATCGAGCTATCGAATGTTTCTGCCAAATCGCAGCAAACTTCTCCCCTTTTTGGGGAAATACACGTACGATCAAAATTATCGTCGCCAAAAATATTCTATGATAAAATTCTCGTGTCACAGTGTTTGTAACAAAACTCATCAAATGGCTTGACCGATTCTTTTGACATTTTGTGTTTATATTCATTAGGTCTGTAGTCTGAGAGTCTGCTGTCGGAAAGTAGGACGTAAACTATATTTCACCATCACCGTTTTTCATCACCACGCCGGTGAATTCGCGGGAAGCAGCTAGTATTCTATGAAATTGTAGAAGCTTTATACCATAAACTATTTGATATAATAGGCATAACACTCGCATGTTTTATAAAATAGGTAAAATAGGATGCAGTTACACGCTATTTTGCAGCCATGGTTTTAAATTTTTCGCTGGTAAAAGTATCCTATAAAGTGATAGACCTTCCGCAGTTCTAATTCAAACTACCTATATAATGTATGGTCCTATGATTTCATGTAACTATATCTCCATTATGTTATATCGAGATCGGTTCAGCCGTTTAATCGTGAAAAGGGAACAAAACGGCAGACAGAGCTGGATATTTTCGAACCGAATTTTGATTGATTAACCACCTATTACATGTGCTTTCTTATATTTTTACCTCACTGATCGCTATAGGTACTAGTATAGTATATCTGTGGTGTTGGTAACACTAAAAACTCCATTCTGCCTGGAACGAGATAAATAATAATAATAACGCCCAACGATCACATACATATATATGACCATTGTATTCTTGTTGGAATGATATCTTATACCTACTTTTCACCACTCTTCCAGCTCAGTATATACAAGACCCTAAGAAGAAAAAATATGATCACATCCGGTAAGTATTATTACATATACATATATAATAAAAGCCACAGAAAACAAGCAAGAAATGTCGTTAATAAGTATTAATATAAAACTTATTCCTATTGCTAGTTTAAACTAGAAAACTTTAATCTTTAAAAAAATTATAGCATGAAAATAATACCTAAAATAAGAGAAACTCGATCAGAAAACGTTTTGAAATTAAAAAATAAACTAAATCGGTATATTCGCTTAGAAGGTACATTGCCATAGACAGGTACACACGTTAAATTTATAACACACCTGTTTGCATGTCGGGGCACATCTCCTATAGTCACGTTTGTTTAGTGGATAACTGTATACATTTTTTATTTTTATTTTTCCCTTTATCCCCACTGGTGGTGTTAATTAGAATAGGTCAATATAATTATGTCAATGGAATAGTTTATAACCAATACCTCTATAACATTAATCGGCTGATACTTTCGTGACATTATAATTTAATAAATTATAACTAATAATTAATAAACATAAATAAATAATCATAAATACATTATAATAATTAATAAACTATAACTACTTACGTTGTACCTCCCGACTATTATTTATTATGTGTTCTAAAATGTTGATTCAAAAACGTTATTTTCAGTATCGTTCACAATGTGAAATTCGTCAAGCCGTACGTGTCACAAACTAAAATTGGATCGCTTGTCCAGATCAATATGAACAATAATAGGAACCTCAAAAGAATTAATTGGGAAAATAGCAAGAGATTCATATATGGTTCGCTAGTGTTGTTTACAAAAGACAACTGCCAAAGTTTTATAGTTGCTACAATCTTGGATCGGGACACGAAGAGTCTAATGGATGGAATGGTAAGTACAGTAGCTGTGTTCAGATGCGTTGAATCCGGTGTGGACACGGTCCACATAGGAAACCTGCTGGATAACTTCATTGTAACCGCTAGAAACACAAATGTGTTTTTGTATTTGATTTGTTTTGTTTGTTGGATTTGATAGTTTGAATACGCAGTTTATGTGCATAGTCACTATAGAAATTTCTCCTGTTGCATTGCAATCAAAGTTTCGTGATCCATCGCAATCAGATCGCGCGTAGTTGTAGCGATGCGAAGGAATGTCGTTTGAAATCGATGCTGCCGCGCGCGATCGTAGCATGGATCAACCGGTGTGGACACGGGTACTTAATGATAAAAATAGATTTTAAACGCACTTACATAAAGATAACTGATCCACTTAGAAACATGAAACCTGTAAAATTAACTGTTCAAGACCTTCGAAGTCAGACAGAACAGTCATGATTGGCAGCTTTGTAGGGACACACGTTTGTTTACGTTGACTTCGCCAGCGCCCGATTTAAGGGGCGCGTGATTTAATTAGAGAGAGTTGCATAAGAGTAGCACGTACTAGGTTTTACTAGGTGGTAGGACTTTTCTGCAAAGTTCGTCTAGATAGGTACCACCGCTTTGCCATTTATTCTGCCGCCAAGCAGTAGTGCGCAAACACTGCTGTGTTCCGGTTTGAAGGGCACTGTAGCTAGTGAAATTACTGGGCAAATGAGACTTTATGATCTGATCTCACAGTTTAGTAATCTTATTACTAGATTGTGCTGATGTCTCTGGATGACGTGCGCGGTGCAGTGTCACGTGAAGCTCTATACTTTAGAGTTCCGAGTGACACTGCAGCTGATATGGGCAGCCGTGTCGTTTAACATCAGGCGAACGGTTAGCTCGTCACGTCATTCCTTAAAATAAAAAAAATAAAAAAAAGCATTCGGAGACGCGTGTCCTCACATACTCCGGGCTTACTCATTTTATATTGTTAATTCTGTGTTCCGTTCGCGAGGACAATATATGTGGTCAAAAGTAACAATAAAACTTTTATTTATTCCATTCCGGTAGTGAGATTATTAGTGAACAATAGGACCTTTTAAAGCTTTTTCGATGTTAAAATCCTGAAACCGTGTATATGTCGCAGCCAACTAGCATAATTAGCTGTTCAATCAACACACCGTTAATAGTTTACACCCTAACCCTGTCCAAGGGAATACCTCTTCTTTTCTCACCTTTTAAACCTTCCCTAGATTATGACCAACATTTCAAAACCAAAATCAGCTAAATCGGCCCAGCCGTTCTCCAGTTTTAGCGAGGCCAACGAACAGTAATTGATTTTTATATATAATAAAAAAATAATAATAATAAATAATAAATATGTGTGGACATCTCACACAACGCCATCTAGTCCCAAACTAAGCAAAGCTTGTACTATGGGAACCAGATAACTGATACAATACTTAGATACTTTTTGTTTGTAAATACATACATAGAATACAATATAACACCCAGACACAGAACAAACATCGATGTTTATCACACAAATGTTTGTCCTGGGTGGGAATCGAACCCACAACCCACAGTTCAGAAGGCAGGGTTACTACCAACTGAGCTATCGGGCCAGTCAAAAATAATATATATAGATAGAGATAGATATAGCTTTTTTCTTTGCATAAACAATAGCCCTATCGTAAGAATCGAACCCGCAATTTCCAGGCTATGAACCAATTTGTTCAACACATCACACCACAGCTTAGAGAATTTACCAAAGGAGATGACAACGTTATAATCCGCAAACATTATTTTCTGCTGATTTTTACGGGGGACGAGGTAAACACGCATAGCACCATAGCACACGCGCAAATCGAAGTCTTATTCATGTACTAGCGGCCCGCTCCGGCTTCGCACGGGTATAAAATAATAGGTCTTTACCTATGAAATTGCCGTATTGAAGCACAGACTTTTTCAAACAAAAAAAAGTTTTGATTGGCTATGAATTCTAAATTCAAATTAATTTTGTTTTAAAAATATGACATTCTATTTACAATATAAGTCTTTTGTTTATTGATTAGCGTTGTATTTTCATTACATTTCAACATTTTTCCTCATAATGGATACTTTGAAATTTCGTGTAATTATGGAATATGAGTTCCGTCGTGGCACCAACGCGGCACAAACGACACGTAACATCAACGACGTTTACGGAGAGAACTGTACAAACGAACGTACAACCCGTTATTGGTTTGCTCGGTTCCGTTCTGGGAATTTTGACTTGAAAAATGAACCTCGTGGTCGTCCGGAAACTTTGGTCAACAATGATGAATTAAAGGCGATTGTGGAAGCTGATGAATCTCAATCTACAGCTGAGCTGGCAGCAGCTTTTGATGTTAGCATCAAAACAATATTGGTCCATTTGCGACAGATTGGCAAGATAAAAAAGCTTGATAGATGGGTGCCCCACGAACTTAACGATCGCCAGCGCAACGTACGCG
Organism: Ennomos fuscantarius; assembly: GCA_905220475.3. Lineage (NCBI taxonomy): Eukaryota > Metazoa > Arthropoda > Insecta > Lepidoptera > Geometridae > Ennomos > Ennomos fuscantarius. Next base: position 5,980,223 of record HG992037.1, on the reverse strand, counting down.
TCGAGACTTGCCTAGCGCTGCTTAACAGGCACAGAAATAAAGGAATTTTGAACCGAATTGTTACGTGCGACGAAAAATGGATTCTTTTTGACAATCGAAAGCGCTCAGCAAGTTGGTTAGATCCTGGTTCGGTACCAAAGCAATGTGCAAAACGAAAAATGACCCCTAGAAAGGTGATGGTCACAGTTTGGTGGTCTAGTGCTGGTGTGATTCATCATAGCTTTTTACAAAACGGCGAGAGCATTACTGCAGATGTGTACATTGAAGAACTGACCACAATGATGGCGAAACTCGCACGTCTGCAACCAGCTTTGGTCAATCGGTCGTCTCCACTGCTACTTCACGACAACGCGCGACCCCATACTGCACAACAGACCGTCTCTAAGCTGCATGAGTTGGGTTTGGAAGCTCTCCCTCATCCGCCATACTCACCAGATCTTGCGCCTACCGACTATTACTTTTTCCAAAATTTGGACAACTTTTTAGCGGGAAAAAAATTCAATTCCCGAGAGGCAGTACAAAACGCCTTTGAAGAGTTTGTTGTCTCCCGTCCTGCTGATTTTTTCAAGAAGGGCATCCATAAACTGCCACAGCGTTGGCAAAGATGCATTGATTGCGGGGGTGATTACTTTGAATAAAAGAAATAAATAATTTCGAAAAAAAAATACTTTAACTTTTTTCAAACAAAACGGCAATTTCATAGGTAAAGACCTAATATATAGCCTATGTCATTCACTGAAAAAATTATTAAAATCGATCCAGTAGTTTTGATTTATTCATTACTGCCCGTGGCCCGCACGCGTTAAATTAAACAATCTCGAGCTAAACAATCCTTCTTTCTGTAAACCATGAAGATTTCCTGCTATCTTTGGAATATCTAAATTCATACATTTTCATAACAAATTCATACTACATTTTTACTTATTTACTTTTACATTTTTACATGTTATTATACATATAAACCTTCCTCTTCAATCACTCTATCTATTAAAAAAAACCGCATCAAAATCCGTTGCGTAGTTTTAAAGATTTAAGCATACATAGGGACAGATAAAAGCGACTTTGTTTTATACTATGTAGTGAAACGCACACTATAGCAATCCCGCACACCATCTTAATGGCCGCGGTAGCGAGTGAAACAATTTTATATAACGTGTATGGGCAAATGGTCAACAGAGGGGTACGCCTTGCCTTGCCAACTCCCCTCTAAATTCTCGAAGCACCACAGTAACCGGCCGATTTTCATATTAGATTCCTACTAGCCGTCTTTCTTAGCAGTCATTTCGATACGTAGGTATAGACTAGAGGCTATAATAGTTTTAGTGTACATTGTTGACGTTGATTTTTTCTGCAGATACCAGTGTCAGTATTGGGCACGGATTTCAATGACCGGCTTTATAATGATGACGACTCGTACACGATGATTGAGAGCGAGGTGTACTTCGAGCCTTACTACAACGTGCTACATGCATTACAGGATCCCACCTTCTCAGAACAAATTGCGATGAAACAATACATAGTAGACGTCAATGTAAGCCATCAAATATCGTACTTACGTAACTGTGTAGCTATTATCCATGACGTTATCAAACTTTTCTTTATATGACAAATATTTTAATATAAAATATTGCCAAATAGGATCAGTTGTTATTACATAATGAGCTTACCAAAGGATAGAATTTTTATTTGTACCTTCTTATCTGTAGAAGTAGAGGATTTCACTATTGTGACTGTGGCTACTGCTGACTCTTAAGACGATTAAAATATATAGATACCTACGTCATAATCAGGTAGGTACCCAATAGAATAATCTGTGTCTAAAATTCTAAGCTCCAATTATCTAGAAATAATATAAACTAACAAATATTAGTTATGATTAAGTATAATGCCAGGCAGCCATTTATATATTTCATAAAAGCAGTGATAACAGCGAAAAGAATTTAATTAAACCCATATCCTGAAATGCATATCATAAAATGTACAATTGTATACTCATCTAGTAATAATTTACAGCCTGAACCCAAACACCCGTCATATTTAAAAGCAACCACGGAGTTTACAGTCTCTCTACAAAGTGAAAGACGTTCATCGACAGAAGAATCGCTACCTGATGATTCTAACGAATTAGAAATACACGACGAATTAATGTTATCTCAGCTACATAAACCAAAATTTACTGTATTACAAGATGAAACGTGGCCCAGTAAAGATGACTTGCAGTTTAATGAAAGTCAGTTTGAAGCTTATAAACTTGCTTTGCAGCATGAACTTGCCGTTATACAGGGCCCACCGGGCACCGGCAAAACATATCTCGGAATCAAAGTGGCTAAAACCCTATACCAAAACCTAAAAAAAGATATTAAAGGCTGCATCATGCTCATCGTTTGCTACACCAACCATGCCCTGGACCAGTTCTTAGAAGCCTTATTGAAAGTAACCCCTTCTATAGCCCGTATCGGAGGCCAGTCTCGCAACGAAGCCATGGATCCAATCAACTTAAAGAAGCTGCGACGCAACATAAGCATGCATTGCAACGCCCATCAAGTGTTTGTTGGTCAAAGGCTAGAACTTAGGATGCTGGTATCAAATTTTCAAAGGGAAATGGTTCACCTCGATGTACTTCTTAACGGAGTCTTAAAATGCGCTCTACTTGACAATGTACGAGAAGTTGCGCTACTTTGCGACTTTTACGAAAATCCACATAGTAATGAAGACGTTTTGTATCAATGGCTTTTTGAGAATGCTGGAGATTATTATACTGACAATATTGAAGTACTGCTGATGGAGAATAATCTCACTAGTAATGCTTACGCTGATCATGAAAAAGAAACACGTAAAAGAACCGGTGTGCAGCTGGACGATCAAGAAAACAACGAGTCCGAACAGAAGACACATCGTGCCAATATATCCTCATTTTCACTCGAAGAAACAAACATGAAATTAAAAGATTTAATTTCTAAATACAAAGCCAGTAACGACCCTGACTTGCAACGCGACCTTTTAAGCGGTATTCAGTATCTGCATGCTCGTAAAGAGCTTTTCAATGTAAGTAATATTTATTAAAAAAACTTTCGTTGAATTAATAATAATAATAATAATAATAATAACGCCCAACGATCACATACATAGATCCTGGAGCCTAACTAGGATTCCCTGTGTCTAGGGACCCAGGAACTATGAGGACCATGGTCCCACAACACCCAGACTCAGAACAAGTAGTTTCTAGGAATCAATGTTATGTTGAGATATCGGAAAGTTTATAAGTTGTTAATATTCAAATCAATTACTTTTTCTTTACATTACGAACACATGTTTAAACTAATAACGCATTAGATAATAAAATCCTGCCCAAATGTAAATGAGATTGATTACTACGATTTTTTTTTTTTTTTTTTGAACGAGCTAATGCTGTTGGTCTCTGTCGACCTTTACAGCGTCACCGGGCGGGAGGGCGGGCGCTTAGGGCGCCCAGCCGTCAAAAGTGGGAGGCAACTAGCTCAAGGGCACCCCTGGGGTGCGAGCCTCGGCTTGGGCCGTTGCCGGGATAAGAGGATCGAGAAGACTACGTCCACTGGAAGAGTGGACCCTATTGAAAGTCGCGACCGTTCTAGCTAACCTACGGGGGGTACGTCGACCTCGCCGGCGGGGTCGGTGTCTGATTGTGTTACGCTGGTATCCTATACCGGTGCCGAAAGCGGTACCTGAGCCAGAAGGGCTAGACTGGTCCGGTGATCCTAGCGCAGCCGATACTACGGCTGCTATAGGATCATCCGGGTCGCTCAAGACGTGTCTCGGGCGGCGACGACGGGGTGAACTTGATTACTACGATATGGACATGATAATTCATGGTCACATGTACCACACTTATCTATATTATTATTATCTATATATTATATATAAATGAATTTCTATTTCCCCTGGTCATCGCATCACGCGTGAACGGGTGGAAATTTTCGCTAATTATTTTGTTGGTGTGTTTATTTAGACTTAGGAGAAGGTTCTTACGAAAGAAAAAAATTAAGAAAGTAGAGCTGAAAATTGAAAATTAAACCGCGGGGCCCATCTAGTAACAAAATAAAATCAAGCTAGTATTATAATTATGTAAAAACAAAAAATAGCGAGTGTGTTTTAGATCACACGCTGAAGTAAAACTTCTTTAATTTAGCTCTATCTATCGGCTGGTAGGTATTAAATTTTTTAATGCTTTGTTTAATGTTAGGTAATGTCGCCATCTTGACAATTGTAAATTTTCATTTTACCGGACATACCAACATAATAATACAATTTTTTAACTTTGTTATGTTGACAATCGAGACCTACGTTAACCAACAACTTTTAAGTTCCGTTCGCCTCGTCAGCTTACTCCCCAAGCCAAGCGTGAGTAAAGAAGTTTAACTTCAAAAACAAAAGCGTGAAGACAGGGAGCGGCCTTCCGCACCGCACGTTAAACGACGCAAGCCGACGTTCTATTACTTAGGGGCGTCGCACACACGATCTAGTTCCGTATTACAGAAGGATGCTCAGTCATCGATCGATGCAGCTGCAGAGCTGGTGCCCACATTTATTGTTATATCTATTTTACTTATTTAGAATAAGACTTTAGAACTATCAATATGTTCTACTGTTCTACCAGTCAACCTGTAAGTATATTTGTTTAATTTTTTTATTGTAAGAAACGTATAATCCACAGCACATGTCGCAACATCGCTTGAGAAGAATTGATGTGGAAATCACAAGAAGAACTAACTTCTTTGGTTTTGGACCTATTGACAGGTGGACCTTGTATTTTACCTGGATACACGATCAAATTGTACAAAAGAAGATCGAGGTTGGCGAATTACAGGCAAGTGATAATCTAGCGATTATAAGCGATTATTATGTGTGCCTTAGACCACAAGTAAAACTTCTTTAGCTCCATCAATCGGCCGGTGTAACTTTGTTTTTGCTTTGTTTAATGTTAATGTCGCCATCTTGACCATTGGAAATTGTCATATTACCTGACATACCAATATAATAATAATTTTTTTAGTAATTTTTAACTTTGTTATATTGACAATGGATTTCTACGTGAACCTACAACTTTCGACTTCGCCTCGTTACGCATTCACCAGCTTACTACCCTAGTCAAGCGTGAGTAAAGAAGTTTTACTTCAAAAATAATTTAATCATGACTTATGGGGTGGAGACGGTGTCGGCAGCTTGTAAATCATTTGGGTATAATTATATTTAGGAACGCGTACAAGATGTGTCGACGGCGTATGAAGAATCCAGAATGTTACTGGACATGCAGGTTCTGAAGGAAAGAAGAATAGTCGGAATGACGACAAGCGGTGCCGCCAAGATGCGCAAGCTTATTCAGGCCCTAGCACCGCCCATTGGTAAGCATAATGTGGACAAGTCGATTTTATAGGGTTCCGTAGTACTACAATAAGGAATTTATAAGTTGGGCATGTACGCGGTTCCGTTGTATGTTGTTGTTCTTGCGTACGTCTGATTCCTTTACTTACAGCCTTATAACTTCCAAATCCAAAGTTATAAATTTCCAAGCACAATATTCTGCACAATGATAGTGAGTAGAATATTTAAGTGTTATTAGTTTTAAGAGGCGCCTTCAGCCTACAAAACAATTTATATTCTCAGAATAAATTTGTAACTTAGACACTAACGCTAAGTCCTACAAAATAAAATGTAATTTTATGTCAATAAAGGAATTTTAAAATCAATCAATCAATCAGTGCAAAGTAAATTTAGATCTCAAATATTTCCGCGACAGGACAACAATTACTACTAAGTATTACTACTATCTTTACTGCTACTATTACTAGGTGGTAGGACTTTTCTGCAAAGTTCGTTTAGGTAGGTATTACCGCTTTGCCAGTTATTCTGCCGCTAAGCAGAAGTGTGCAAGCGCTACTGTGTTCCGTTTTGAAGATCATTGTACGAGTAGCTAGTAAAATTACTGCGCAATTGAGACTATATGATCTGATCTCACAGTCGAGTAATCTTATTACCAGACTGTGCTGATGTCTCAGGATGATGTGCGCAGTGCAGTGTCACGCGAAACTTTATATTTTGGAGTTCCGAGTGACACTGTTCTGTCATGGGCGGCCGTGTCGCTTAACATCAGCTGAACGACTAGCTCGTCACATCATTCAATAAACCTGGGACTACCGGGACCAGCCCGCACCGACGCAAAATGGGAAGAGTACCGTCCGGCCGTGAGGTGACGGTGAAAGAGGTGACGAAAATAAATATTTGTATAGGTAAATAACATATTTTATTATTACAGTGATTGTGGAAGAAGCGGCAGAGGTGTTAGAACAACACATAGTTACTTCACTTACCAAGGACTGCAAGCACCTTATTTTGATTGGTAAGTAAACCTTTCATATTATATCTTACTACTAGCCTTTGCCCGCGGCTTCGCACGCGTGGGTTAACCCTCAGGAACCGTTTATTTTTACCGGATAAAATTAACTTAACCCTCCTTTTTTAGGAGCCGTGTAAAAAGTCTTATAAATAGGTTACTTTTAAATCCTTTTGTGTGACCCAGTGCAAGTGACCTCTCATGGTGGCATTGTGAGGGGCAATGATGAAATCATAAGTTTTTGATCTCTGATGATTGTCATCAAAATTTTATGTATACATTGACACCAAAGCAAATAAAAATGTTTGAATACTCCACCCGTGATAATGTAGTTTCCTATTGAATTATTTATCACATTTCAACCCTTACTAAATGCAACATCGTTTATTTATTTTGAAATATATACAGCCTTATTAATAAACGGGTATTAGTCTTGGATTAGTTACTTCAGCTTTTGTCTTTTTTTTGCTACTGGAATATTTAACTGGATCGAAAGAGACAAAAGATGGTGTAACTAGTCTAAAGCTAGTTCGTATTTATTAATAAAGCTGATAGATACCTGGTTTTACGAAAGTGACTTCGAAAATAAAGAAGGTACTTCGGTGTCGCCATCTCGTTCTCGGGTGACGGTGCGGTGGAATAACGCTTAGGCACACGGTGCAAACAAAACGTTTGGGTGGGAGGGAGGAAGTTGGGCAGTAACAGAACTAATAAAAATTCGGTCACGCTGATATCCGTTGCTAATAGATATACCTAACTATGCACCTAGTCACAATACGTTTAAAAGTATCAAAGATAATAATAATAATAATTTAATAATATGTGTGAACATTTCACACAGCGCCATCTAGTCCCAAAGCTTATGGGAACCAGATAACTGATACAATACTTAGATACTTTTTGTTTGTAAATACATGCATAGAATACAATATAACCCCAGACACAGAACAAACACGTATGTTCACCACACAAATATTTGTCCTAGGTGGGAATCGAACCCACAACCCACAGTTCAGAAGGCAGGCTTACTACCAACTGAGCTATCGGGTCAGTCGCAGCCAGATTTTTAATGATACCAATATTTACATTTGTATTTTTAATCAACTTTGTAGTCATGTATCTGAATATCTACGAAAAACATTGTGTAGGTGACCACCAGCAGCTGCGTCCGTCCGCGTCTCACATGAAGCTGGCCAAGCATTACAACATCGAGGTGTCTTTGTTCGAGCGCATGATTAGCAACGGCATCCACAGCCGGCGGTTGGGCGTGCAACACCGTATGCGCCCCGAAATAGCCGCGCTCATCTGCCCTCACATATACACGGAGTTGCAGAACCACCAGACCGTCTACGACTTCCCCGATGTTAAGGGAATGACGAACAACTTGTTTTTCCTCACGCATGATCACAGGGAAGATGTAAGTATCCAGTTACGTACCTCAAACTAAGTGCCTTGTCGACTGTCTGTTTTGCTACGATTTTATTCACAGAAACGGAACGGGCCTGTTTCAGTCCACTGCTGGACATAGACCTCTCCTAAAGAACGCTACTGGGCTCGGTCTTCAGCCCTTCCCATCCAATTGCTACGATAATAATCAATGCAACGATACACCTCTATCGTTCCAGGAGGTAGCCGAAAACATGAGCCGTACAAATCAAAAGGAGGCGGATTTGGTCCTTGTGCTGGCGAACTATCTCCTGCAGCAAGGGTACACTCCAGACAACGTCACTATTCTCACGGCTTACAAGGGGCAGATGTTTTACATGAGAAAGGTTGGTAATTAAACTTTTTTTATGTTATTGAACGATGTGACGAACTCGTCTTTCACCTGACGTTAAGCGACACGGCCACCCACAACAGAACAATATTCGGAACTCCAAAATATAAAGTTTCAGGTGACACTGCACGGCGCACATCATCCTGAGACATCAGCACAGTCTGATAATAAGATTAATCGACTGTGAGATCAGATCATAATATCTCATTTGCACAGTAATTTCACTAGCTACATTGCCCTTCAAATCGGAATACAGTAGTGCTTGCACACTACTGCTTGGCGGCATAATGTCTGGCAAAGCGGTGGTACCTACCTAGACGAACTTTGCAGAAAAGTCCTATCATCTAGTAGAACTTTAGTTGAATTAATATTGCCTAACGCAAATACACAAACAATTTGCACCATAATCCCTGTTTTAGTTACTGCTATAGTTAAAAGTATGTTATGTCTTCTTGCATCATCATATTCATTACATGTTCCAGTCACAGATCAAATATCGATTGCTTTTTAATATTTGTAGACATTTTACTTAGCGCCATCTAGCCCCAAACCAAACAAAGCTTGTACTATGGGAACCAGAAATTTGATAGAATACTTATAGATACTATTTTGTAAATACATACAATACAGAGAATACAATATAACACCCAGACATAGGACAAACACCTACACAATCACACAAATGTTTGTTCTGGGTGGGAATCGAACCCACAACTTCAACTTGGATTGCAGAGCCATTACCAACTGATCTATCAGACCAGGCACTATCAATTATACCATCAATGTTCCCTTTTTAACGATGACCTTAACTTTAACCAACCAGCTTAATTTGCGTTTTTAACAACTGTGTTCAAAGTTTTAACTGCCGATTTGACTGTAGGTAATTTAAACCGTTTGAAGTTAACTATAGATGGTGCAACCTGCCTCAGACTTTAATCACGGATAAAGCATGAGCATATATAATAATAAAACGATTGTACACAGGACTGAAGTAAAACTTCTTTAGTTTAGCTTCATTTATCGGCCGCTATAATTTTGTATAATGTGAATGTCGCCACCTTGACAATAGGCATGATGACTGATTTTGTAACACTGTGCTATAGTATTCTAAATTGTGGAGCCAAAACCAACAGAAACAAAATCTCTAAAAGGTAAGTACCAATCTATCAAGAGAGTTTTTGGCGGGAAAGCGAAAAAATTGCGTCCCTGCATTGTATTATTTTCCAAAACTTGTGTTATTTTCAGTATTAGTGCTAAAAATTGGTGGCACTCTATTCGTTAAGTGCTGGATTACAGGCGTGAGTGTGGGAAAATGGTATAATGATGGTGAAACGTTTCTTTTCGTGTTGTTTCCAAAACTCCATAGAAGCTTCAAGTAAAGTTGCCACCACTTTACTAGGAGTATGACTTTGACTATAATATGACTTGACTATAACTTGACTTGGTGACTTCGACTGTGACTTGACACATATTTGCGTGAAATGTCATTAACTTGATAAATTGTCGATTACTTGACATTGGCTAAATATACAAAAGTGTGGAGCCAAAACTTAAAAAAAAAATAATCTATCAAGACGAGCTTTCTATTGAGTTTGATTTTACTGGTGTTGATTTTGAACCTATAAATTGATTTAAAGATTAAAAATATACCTACATTGTAGTTTTCACATTTCTAAACTCTGCTGAGCAAAGTCTTTGTTTGATGCCAAAAACTTCCCTAGCATCAACAGATCGTCCCTAGGCATATTAGAGCCATTTGCCTTAAATCCTTTTTCCGTGTTTTGATAACACACACTAAGCAACTGATCTATGGAAATAGCGAAATGCTTTGAAAGCAGGTAAATCTTGGTAAAAACAATCTAAAAGAGATCGTCGAAGTTTGTATGAACTACGAAACCACACAAAGGTGACGATTCAATGCTTACACGGAGGTGACGTAATTCGCTCTGATTGGTGTTTAGCTTATCATGGCGGACTGCTGCGTTTTGTAGTTTTATTTTATTAAATTAAATAGCAATCACGCACAAAATATACATTTAAATAGATATTTTTAAATTTAATAATCTGATCTCATTAGATAAACACATTATTTTAGTGATTCTTAATTACTGTCATCCTGCCTATTGTTAATTGTCATTTTACCGGACATACCAGCATAATAATACAAATTTCGCCTCGCATTCACCAGCTTACTTACTTTTTTGACTTTTTTTTTTTAAAGGAAAGCGCTAAATACGCCCATTTAGCTGGAGTGAAAATAACAGTTGTAGACAATTACCAAGGCGAGGAGTCGAAAATAATTCTCTTGTCGCTAGTGCGGAACAACGAAGGGAATTATATTGGATTTTTGGGGACACCTAATAGGATTTGCGTCGCGCTATCAAGAGCAAAAGAAGGTATTAACCAAGAATCTCATGTACAGGGGCTTTACCATCAACTCTTACCGTGATTACGATCTTATAAATTGTATTCGCATTTTTCAGGCTTTTACATATTTGGAAACATCGAAAATTTGAAAGCAACATCAAACCTTTGGAAGAACATTGCAACGACATTGGAAAATGGCAATTCACTGGGCACAAATATTATATTAAAATGCCAAAACCATCCCCACAATCTAACGACCGTAAGTATACACAGTAATTATTTTGTTGCGATGTCATGGCTTGCGTTACTTTCAATCCTATTACTCATAGATCGAATCCCACCCGGTCATGCTCAGCCCCAGGACTTTTAGGTCCGTATTAGAGAACGATGCTCAGTCATCGATCGGTGCTCAAGCAGAGATTTCATTCACTAATTGATAATTTTATGAATAAAATCTCTACTTAAGCACCGATCGATGACTGAGCATCTTCTGTAATACGGACTTTAGAGTGTGCACTTGCTTTTACAACGGTGAAGGAAACCAAACCATCCTAAGGAAACTAATATTCGAAATATTTTACTAGGTGGTAGGACTTTACTGCAAAGTTCGTCTAGGTAGGTACCACCGCTTTGCCAGTTATTCTGCCGCCAAGCAGTAGTGCGCAAGCACTGCTGTGTTCCGGTTTGAAGGGCACTGTAGCTAGTGAAATTACTGGGCAAATGAGACTTAATGATCTGATCTCACAGTTTAGTAATCTTATTACTAGATTGTGCTGATGTCTCTGGATGACGTGCGAAGTGCAGTGTCACGCGAACCTCTATACTTTAGAGTTCCGAGTGACACTGCAGCTGGTATGGGCAGCCGTGTCGTTTAACATCAGGCGAACGGCTAGCTCGTCACGTCATACCTTAACATAAAAAAAAAAAAAAAAAAAAAAAAAAATACAAAATTTATTCATAAAACTATAAAATTCGTGAACATTGTGTGGTTCCACGTGACCAACCCGCACTTTGCCTGTATGTAAGCCGTGGGAACGTAAGGATTGATGATATATTATTAATTTATTTTGTTACATGTATCCTGTAGTTTTGGTGGGAAAATAAAAAAGATCGCGTCACCGAATTGTATTATTTTCCAAAACTTGTGCTATTTTCATTGTTAGTGTATAAAATTGGTGGCATTTTATTAGTTAAGTGCTGGATTACAGGCAATGAGTGTGGGAAAGTGGTATAATGATGGTGAAACATTTCTTTACGTGTTGTTTCCAAAACTACATAGAAGCTTCTGGTAAAGTTGCGACCACTTTACTAGGAGTATGACTTGACTATGCTAAACTATGACTTGACTTGATGACTTCGACTGTGACTTCACACATATCTGCGTGACATATCATTAACTTGAAAAATTATCAATTACTTGACACTGGCTAAATACGCAAAAGTGTGAAGCCAAAATAAAACAAAAAAAAGTAGTATCCTAAAATTGCGTACTCGGCCAACAGTATCATAAATGACTGTAATACAATAAAATATAACGCACGTCATTGGCACAGCTATTCAGACGCAAGCCAAAGAATGTTGTTTCTTAGCTGCATCATGTCGATTTAGGGAGAGTGAGATAGTAGTATAAATGTGCAATCTATTCAAACTTATCTTTAATAAATTTGAAAAGATTAGACAAAAAAATGTTACATTTATTTTGTCTCCCAGTATCAATTTTTATTTATGCCCCAGAATGTATACTTTTTGTAATCGATCTCTCAGCCAAAAGTTAAGTAGGATACAGTCATCCAGAATCTAATAAAATGACCGCCGATATTAATGAATTGTGGATACCCCCAGGTAAGTAAGGTAGAAGATTTCGAGGATGTCCCGGAAGGCGGGTGCAAGGCGCCGTGCGGCATGGCCCTGCCCCGCTGCGGGCACGTGTGCCAACTCTTCTGCCACGGATACGACCGCGAACACAGGACCAACTTCACATGCTGCCAAAGGAAATGCGAGAGGTACCTATCTATCAAGGATTTGGTCGTCCGAAACGAAAAAAAACTAGACAAATTTCTACTAGATTGGTTCTCGCCGCGGGGATCCCAGAGCTGGCACATACTTCGCCCAGTAGCTAAGTCTTCTTATTCAGCGAGGTAATGCTGCCAGTATTCTGGGAACCTTGCCACGCGGTGGTAAGTTGGATGGCGTATTTGTTTTGTTTTCTATTCTGCATTATGCCGGATTGCTTGCACCAGTAGTGAGAAAGAAAACTGCTTTTTTTTTTTCAAACTCATTTATTGTAATGGGCTTGCTATATATTATTTGACAATAAGCACTTTGTAATTTTATATGCTTAGTGAAATAACTTAATTTTAAGTACCTAATATAATTTTGACTTGTAAAAGTGCTAAAATTAGCCTATTTGCAATAAATCTTTTGACTTTGACTTTGAATGATTTTTAGTCTTATTTTTATTTATTTAGATTTATTTTACCCATGTTTTTATAATAAAATAAATTTAAAAATATATGAACAAATAAATAAATCTATATATACTATCTATATTTAATACATACTATATCAAAGGCAAAGCGAAACACGGTCTTTTTATGCTAAGGAATGACGTGACGAGCTAACCGTTCGCCTGGTATTAAGCGACGCGGCTGCGCATATCAGTTGCAGTGTCACTCGTAATTCATTAACTCTACAGTGATGTTCAACATTGATTTCGAAGTGGTTCTCATTTAAGATGTATACATACTTATAATTATTTATGTTTCACGTTTTTGGTATTGATTGGTCAAAGCTATTGAGTACCGCACATCGAAAAAGTTTTGCTGTTATTGCTGGCTAACAGCTTAGTAAGCTACTCTCTACTCTAGAATAGACAAAAACTACTGGCTGATACTGATGGCCCACCCCGTAGGTACATACCACGAAATCCGCCAGAAGCTCAAACGAAAAAGATAAATGAGTGTATGAAGAGCGATACTATCGCCTATTTTGCGGTAACATTATAATGTAGGTAAATTAATGAACATTTTCGCTTTTTATTTGGACAAATAACTAAATTTAACAATACGATGCAATAACTTAATGTCACTCATGATTTGTTTCTTATTAGAATCCTATGCGTTTTCGAGCACGTATGTCCTAAGAAGTGCGCCGAGGAATGCGGCCCTTGCAAAAAGAGAATGAAGAAGAAACTGCCTTGCGGACATGAAAGGGACATCGACTGCTATCTGGAACCCAACGATCCCATAGTAAAGTGCTTCACCATGGTAGATGTCACCCTGCCAGATTGCGGTCACGAGGTTTGTAGCTTGGTGGTAGGAGTTTTCTGCAAAGTATGTCTAGGTATAAGTAGCGGCACAAAAATCTAGCGCTGCGCGTCATTGCGTCATTGTTCCCCGCCCCATACGACTCTCCGTGGTCTTCTGACTGCACAGTCGCGTTCTAAGGTGTATTGTTATTGCCATTCATTGGTATTGGTATTTTATTAGTGTATTTTAGTAGATAGTGAATATGCCTAGAAGAAATAATGTTTTGAAAAGACAGGCACGAAAAATGATTTGTGACTTGCATTGTTTTGTTAAAAGAGGAACCAATGAATTGTTGATTCTTTAAAGCAAGATTTAAATAAAAAGGGGTTATTATCTTGTATTGTAAAACAATCTGTTACAAGCTATGCAAAACTTTAACATTAAGTAACTATTTATTTATAGTTGCGCGCGCGACAGTACCCATGCGCAGCTAATTCTTCCCCATATCGCTCAGCGCTACATTTCCTAGCCGCTACCTATATTACTACTTTGCCAGTTATTCTGCCGCTAAGCAGTAGTGCGCAAGACGGTCTGAATGGCACTGTAGCTAGTGAAATTACTGGGCAAATGAGACTATTATCTGTGGCTCCACCTTCCACGTTCCACCCTTCAGAGGGTGAAATGTGTGGTTGAATTATTTTCTCATAGGTCACGCCGCGGGCGAAGCTGCGGGCAGAAGCTCGTGTAGACATTAAATTTATCTTTATCGTCTTTACTTTAACTTATTTCTTTTATTCCAGGTAAAAAAAATGTGCTACGTTGATATCAAGACGGTTCCATGCACGGTGAAATGTGAATATCGCGTCGAGAAATGTGGCCACATGTGCTTGCGAAAGTGTCACGTTAATGATGACCCAGACCATGAAAAGGTAATGTTATTCATTTATCTATTGTAGAAATCACACTAATAATTATAAAGGCGCAAGTTTGTATGTGTGTATGTTTGTCACTCCTTCACGCTCAAACGGCTGAATGGATTTGGATGAGATTCGGCACCAAGATGCTTATACACTGGACTAACATATAGGCTGTATCCCGGAAAGGTGAAATGTATCCGTGGGATGAGCAAATAGTTCAAAAATGTTTAACCGCGGGTGAATCCGCGGGGCGCAGCTAGTTAGTTTATTAATTTATTTACTTTTGATTGTTAATATTTGTGTAAAAAGAGCAAAAGTGCTAAAGCACTTTACCGCAGTCATTCACACTATATTTATAGCCTACAAATACAGGCGTGTCAGCATAGTGAAATTAAAAAGCTAAGCTAACACCGATATTTTTTTAAAAATTTTATTTTCACTGATATTTTTTTTAATTGAACCTTTCTTTCTAAGTGAAACGTTCCGAGTTTCACCCCCTGACTGGTTATAATCTGTAAACTAATGTGGTCAAGTATTGCAGTACGTGTGTATGAAGGCTTGTGCGAAGGCGAAGGAGGGCTGCATGGCCGGGCTAGAGTGCGACCGTGGCGATCACCAATGTGTCAGGAAGTGTTACGAAACATGCGACCCTTGCACAGTACAGGTAATACAATATAGATAATACCAAACATTTCTGTTGCTGTCTTACTCACACCCTTTCTACGTAAAAATGAGAAAACAATATTCTATACCTTTTGTCTGAACCGCTTTTCCATGGCGTGCGTTTACTGGAACACCATTGTTCATGAACTTAGATTTGGATGTTTTTTTTTAATACGATTGGAATACCCTAATGTCCTGTCGATCTTGAAACTACTATGATATCAGTTGTTGCAGATTAGTGCATTATGGAACTAATAAATTTTTAGTCTACGTATTGTATTCGCGTGTAAAGATTTTTCAATCACAAAACATAAAATATTTATTCTTTCAATACCTAGTGCGTCACAGGCTGTAGTCATACTTGATCGACGTTGAAGTAATATGATGTCCAAATTCATTTTTAATGAATGTCGAATATCTCCTTTTTTTTATATGTTAAAGGGAGCAAACAAGCATACGGCCCACCTGATGGGAAGTGGTCACCGTAGCCTATGGACATCTGTAACACCGGAGGATGCGTCACCAATGCATTTCTTACCCTGTATACTGTATATCTTACTTTATTTTATAAATCTTCATTTATATTCCCAGGTTATAAAGAAAAGATCGACATGTAACCATAAAGAGACCTGCGTTTGCAATAAAAATATAGATGAGATTCCTTGCATGAAAAAATGTGCTCGGATGCTGGCTTGCCAACATTTCTGCAAGAAAAAATGCTCTGAAATATGTGGAAACTGTACGGAAATGGTATGGTCAATTTTGTCACAATTTTTTGAGGAAAAAAGGAAACATTCCTATATTAAAAAATAAAATGTTAAACTGAAACATTATTTGATAAATTAATTTCTTGAGCCGGGATTCGAACCTGTAAAATAAATGTGTTTTTTTTAATGATTTTGGTAGATATCGAAATTCGAATGTGACTGACTGATTGACTGACTGACATAGTGATCTATCAACGCACAGCCCAAACCACTGGACGGATCGGGCTTGAATTTGGCATACAGGTAGATGCTATGACGTAGGTATCCGCTAAGAAAGGATTTTTCGAAGTTCCACCATTAAGAGGGTGAAATGGGTGGTTGCATTATTTTCCCATAGGCCACGCAGCGGGAGAAGCTGCGAGCAGAAGCTCGTAAGGATATATTTCTTCTAAATAGTATTATCCTGTATCTTAAGTTAAAGTAAACACTTCATACTGTGCGATGCATCATTTTACTGTTGAGTTTTTAGTATCTACCCGAGAATAAGTGTAGATATTAGTAAAATTTAAAATTGATGACGATTTGATAACAATGATGATCCAATATATATCCAATTAAATTACCCTTATAAGTACGTAAGTTTTTTGTAAAGCTAAAATATTAACTGCGATTATGACGATCGCGATTTAGCAGCACCAGAATAAACCACCTTGTTTCGGGGTGAATAAATGAAAATTGCGATTTCAGGTTACAAAAGAAATACCAGAATGCAAACACAAAATTAAAATGTTGTGCAAAACAACCCCTGTTAAGAAGCTTTGCACCCATAAGTGTGAGCGGAAATTGAGTTGTGGGCACAAGTGTAAGGGGGTATGCGGTGAAGAGTGTGACCCATCTAAATGTACAGAACCTTCAAAGCAGAAGGTCGCTTCGCCCTGTGGGCATCAGGTCGCGCTGCCGTGCAACTTAGCTAACCTGCCGGCTGGTAAGTGCCATTCATACACAGGTAACACGAACTCCTGAACGAATATGTACAGTGTATTTGGAAACTATATTTAACTAGTTGCGCCCCGCGGTAACACCCGCGGATAAAAAGTATTTTAATTATTTGCTCATCCCTCGGAAACATTTCACTTTTCCGGGATAAAATGTAGCTTTTATGTTAATCCAGTGTATAAGCTATATTGGTATCGAATTTCATCCAAATCTATTCAGCCGTTTGAGCGTATATACACAACAACACATACACACATACAAACTTTCGCCTTTATAATATTAGTGTGATGTGATTAGTGTGGTTGACAACCCATTTGCTTCATACTATAAAATAGAACATTAATATTTTCATCAATATTTTTAGCAAGTGCTCGTTTTCAAGTGGCTACTATTACACCGCTTTTAGGCTCATAATCAAGATATGCAAAGTACCGTATATCTATATAAAAAAGGCTTTGACCTGAATTACTGACTGACGGATCAACGCACAGCCGATTGTTTTGTGAAAGTTTGTGTGCATGTATGTATGTTTATTACTCTTTCACGCTCAAACGGCTGGACGGTATTGGATGAAATTTGGAATATAGGTAGCTTATATAGTGTATTAGCTTCTTCCCCCGGAGGAAAAAATTTTTTTTTTCATTGTTAATTTAGCCACCCGTTTCACCCTCTTATGGATGGAATTTCGAAAAACCCTTTCTTAGATCTGGATACCTACACTTTACAAAGAACACACCCTCCAAATTTCAAGTCTCTAGGACCAGCGGTTTAGGCTGTGCGTTGATATATAAGTCAGACAGTCAGTCAGGGCTTTGAATTTTATATGTATAGATTTACACATAGGCTACTTTATTAAGCGCGGGTGGAACCGCAGGGCGTAGCTAGTAATATAAATATATAAATATGTGTGGACATTTCACACAGCGCCATCTAGCACCAAACTAAGCAAAGCTTGTACTATGGGAACCAGATAACTGATACAATAATTAGATACTTTTTTTTTCTAAATACATACATAGAATACAATATAACTCCCAGACACAGAACAAACATCGATTTTCATCACACAAATGTTTGTCCTAGGTGGGAATCGAACCCACAACCTACAGCTCAGAAGGCAGAGCTACTACTAACTGAGCTATCAGGTCTGTCATAATATAACATTAATCTAAATATATATAACTCACTGAGTGACTGACATAGTGATCTATCAACGCACAGCCCAAACCACTGGACGGATCGGGCTGAAATTTGGCATGCAGGTAGATGTTATGACGTAGGCATGCGCTAAGAAAGGATTTTTTGAAGTTCCACCCTTAAGAGGGTGAAATGGGTGGTTGAATTATTTTCCCATAGGCCACGCCGCGGGCCGAAGCTGCGGGCAGAAGCTCGTATAATATAACATTCCATGATAGTACCGTATTTGTTGTCTGCAGACGCATTAGACATGGAGAAGCTAGCGTCGTCGTGTAGGGCTCCATGCGCGGCCGAGCTGGCGTGCAAGCACGTGTGTGGCAGCACGTGCGGCCAGTGCCGCGGGGGCCGCCTGCACGCGCCATGCACGCAGAAGTGCCACCAGCTGAACATCTGCCAGCACCAGTAAGTTGACTTCCACTTTTAATCATTTTATTTTACTTGCTGACTCGTCCCTGCTTTGCAAGGGGTTTATTATTAATTAGAGGGGGTTAGAGGGGTTTATTAGATAACTAGCTTCTGCGGCTTCACCCGAGTGGTTTATAGGAAAATAATTCAATCACCTATTTCACCCTCTTAGGGGTGGAAATTCGGAAAAGCCCTTCCTAGTGGAAAGTCTGTTTCTTTAGCCCTTTCTTAGTGGAGTTTCTTAGGGGTGGAAAGTATAGGTATCCACCTATACTTTACAAAGAACACACCCTCCAAATTTCAAGTCTCTAGGACCAGCGGCTTACGCTGTGTGTTGATATATAAGTCAGTCAGTCAGGACTTTGAATTTTATATTTATGTATAGATTTTTGAAACACTCAGGAAATAACTGTCAAGAAATAAAGTGCAAATGTGATTATTTAGGTTTTACGTCTTAACCCTGTGAAAGTTATATCTCGTGTCCATAGTCCAATCGCTACAATAAAACAGTGCCGGCAAGTTGAAGCTATTATAAATCCTATCGAAGGGAGAAATAGTTTTCAGGTTGATGATGATGTTGATGATGGCCATTTCTGAAAGACCTAAAGCCTTTTAAAAAATATAACCCAATGTGACTATGACAAACAAATGATGATAAGTTTATATTTTTGCTTCTACGACTTGGCTCTGCTTGAGTTTACACACAGTAAAATTAATTTACTAGAATGAAAAGTAGCTTTAAATCCAGAAACTAAATTGAAAGGGAGAATGAATTGAGAATGTATTATTGTAGATAATTTCACGCTGAATCTAACGATACCCATAAGTCATTTTATGAAAAAATCTGTTAAACCCTTCTTAATCTCACCCCTTGAATTATTTTTTAGATGCGAGGAGCCGTGCAATCAAATATGTCCACCGTGTAAGAAGATGTGTGAGGTGCGATGCGAGCACTCGCGCTGCCGCCAGATTTGTGGCGCTCCCTGCACACCTTGCCGGGTACTATAATATATATATTAACTATCTTACGCCTACTGAAGATGGAATAAGTAATGGTCAACGGACCATGGTTCTAATCCCGCGCATTTATGTCTGTGCATTTTAAAAGGTAAGTACTGAGGATGAGTATTTCCACGTAAATGGTGCCTACGTCGCAAACTATATTGCTCGCTTATCATCACCAAACTGCAGATATTGAAGATACTCTGCTGAGCTTCGTTCGTACCGTCACTTATAATAGGTCGCGTCACGTAAGAAGAACGCTAGCCGTTACCTTTGCAATGCTGTTTTTTATTTTAATTTCTGTTCATTCTAAAGTACTAAACTGTGGCCAGCAATTATATATAATAATTACTGTAGAATCATATTACTATTAATCATATTTTAAATATAGTATCTCGGTAGCGGTTACATATTTGAGCCGTTTGGTGTTGAGACCCTGGGTCCTTGGGGGCCGGAAGCTCATCGCGTTTTCAAAAGTTTATCAGAGCGCCTGGTCGACGCGACGCGTGACCAAAATGCTGGCACTTATTTGGCACAACGAATAAGCATTGCAATTCAACGGGGCAATGCTGCCAGCATGTTGGGTACGCTACCTTCTGGTAGTGGGCTTGAGCATTTGGACTGTCTATAGGTCATCGTGGCCAGTATATAGTCCATATGTTTCTTTTTTTGTAGTAGGTAGTTTTTAGTATTAGTTATTAAATCATTGTAGTATTTAGAAAATAAAGGCAATTTGCTGTGTTAAAAAAAAAATTCATATTACGTACTTTACTAGCTATATTATTAGGAAACCAACTGGAAATTAAAAACACCGTCCGTGCGCAGGTCAACATCCAGCGTTCTTCTTACGTGACGGGATATATAAAAAACAAATTACTGAGAATATAATAAGGTATCAATGTGGACTGAATGTAAGACAGAGTAATTAGAAGACAGGTCATTAAGGCACCGGCGGACCGACGTATGACCGACGTAGATATAAACCTCCAAAACTCAATTTTTTACACCTATTTTCTCTTTTTTTTATTGTTTGAAAGGCTTGCGTTTGACCACTATTATATACTAGTTGCGCCCCGCGGTTTCACCCGCGGATAAAAAGTATTTTATTTATTTACTCATAATCAAAAATGTAATAAAAATGTAGCCTATATGTTATACTAGGTGGTAGGACTTTACTGCAAAGTTCGTCTAGGTAGGTACCACCGCTTTGCCAGTTATTCTGCCGCCAAGCAGTAGTGCGCAAGCACTGCTGTGTTCCGGTTTGAAGGGACTGTAGCTAGTGAAATTACTGGGCAAATGAGACTTTATGATCTGATCTCACAGTTTAGTAATCTTGTTACACTGCAGCTGATATGGGCAGCCGTATCGCTTAACATCAGGCGAACGGCTAGCTCGTCACGTCATTCCTTAACATAAAAAATACCAATACCATCAATTACTTACTAGTTGCGCCCCGCGGTTTCACCCGCGGATAAGCAGTAGTTTAATTATCAATAATTGTCCCACGGAAACATGCTAGCGGGATAAAAAGTATCCTATGTGTTAATCCAGGTCACAAACTATCTGTGTTCCAAGTTTCATCCAAATCCATTCAGTAGTTTTTGTGTAAAAAGCCGGCGACCTCGCCTTCGTAGTGTTCGACAATTGTCCCATGGGAACATACTATCGGGACAAAAAGTATCTTATGTGTTAATCCAGGTCATAAACCATCTGTTTTACAAATTTCATCCAAATCTGTTCAGTAGTTTTTGCGTGAAAGAGTAACAAACATTCATCCATACATCTATACTCACAAACTTTAGCATATATAATATTTGTAGGAAATGTTTAATCATCATCATATATTAGTAGGAAGGATTTGGGAGAGGCCTATGTCGACAGACAACCTGACCAAAGTGGTTGCTAATATAATTTATTATTTTTTGCTATGTAAATTAGATTTAAGAATACTACTGTTTTATAAAAATAGCATGTTAGTTAACAAGGTCAGAGAATAAAGGCTTTTATTATTATTAGTAGGAAGGATTTACGTTGGTCTATAAAGTAATATTAGGGTCCGTATTATAGAACGATGCTCAGTCATCGATCGGTGCTCAAGCAGAAATGTCATTCATAAAGTGATCAATTAGTGAATGAAATCTCTGCTTGAGCACCGATCGATGACTGAGCATCGTTCTGTAATACGGACCTATGTGTGGGGACGCAGGAGGAGTGCGGTCGCAGGTGCGCGCACGGCGGCGCGTGCCGCGCGGCCTGCGGCGCCCCGTGCACGCGCGCCGCCTGCGACGCCCCGTGCGAGCGGCGCCTGCCGTGCGGCCACGCGTGCCGCGGGCTGTGCGCCGAGCCGTGCCCGCCCGTCTGCCTCCAGTGCGACCCCGACAACTTCCCCAAGGACTTCCTCGGGGACCCCTTCGACGATGACGCGAGGTACTTTTTTTATGTTTGGCTTTGGCTCCACACTTTTGTGTATTTAGCCAGTGTCAAGTAATTGATAATTTATCAATGATATTTCACGCAAATATGTGTCAAGTCATAGTCATAGTTTAGTCAAAGTCATACTCCTAGTAAAGTGGTGGCAACTTTACTTGAAGCTTCTATGGAGTTTTGGAAACAACACGAAAAGAAACGTTTCACCATCGTTATACCATTTTCCCACACTCACGCCTGTAATCCAGCACTTAACGAATAGAATGCCACCAGTTTTATGCACTAACACTGAAAATAACACAAGTTTTGGAAAATAATACAATGCGGTGACGCAATCCTTTTCGCTATCCCGCCAAAACTCCAATATCATGACTTGTGTAGCTGCACTCTTTCAATTACAGTTGAACAACCCAATCACATGTACCTAATTTAAAATATGTAAAACCGTATTTGGCTAATTAAGATATGTTAATGTTAAATTTTAAGAGCTGTGGTTTTTTATTTATTTATTTATGTTTAATAAATAAAATAAATAAATAAATAAGCAGCCATTCACTCCACCCTGGATCATGTACGTATTAGGCAAAGCACTTGAAGAACGGGTGCTTAACTCCCAACGGTCGTTTGAGATGCAGCGTACTTACGTAGTTGTAATTTACAGTTTGACCGCCGGCCGTGGGAGCTAATAGTGACTTGCGTATTAACTTTTAACTATTAACTTGTTCTTGTTTGAACTTTATGTAGCTTTACGCAAAAAGTGCCCCAACTTATATTGGCCCCGCTGCATTAACGATAGCTAAATTTTTATTTAATTATTGTTATTTAAGTTTTAAGGAGATAAGTACAATTTATTTAATCAAGAAAATGTGTAGGTACATAGCGCATAAAAACTCTTTGTTTGTAAAATACTGGATCTGTATTATCCAAGCTAATTAATGATTCTTCTTTCTTCTATATATGTATAACTTGCGATATGGTTGAGATAAAAACGTGACTAAATTTGGATGTCATCATAAAACACTAGTGCGGTAATGAAAAGTAAAAACCACGGGTGCGTCATATTGGATTACGATGCAAGTGTGATGACAATATCGTTTAAGTATTTATTAATTCCAGGTTCATCCTGCTACAAGACTGTGGTCACGTGATGGAGGTTGAGAGCATGGATACAATGATGCTAGGCGACCGAGACACTGTCGAAGTACGCAAGTGCCCCTTCTGTCGCAAGCCCATCATCAACACGCGCCGGTACAAAGACTTCGTCAACAAGATATTCAAGCAGGAAATCAACCCCATAAAGACGAAGATATACGGCACCAAGGCTGTCATTGAAAATAAGAAATCAGAGCTAATCAAGAAAATAACAGAGTTCCGAAATAACTATATCAACGTGTTACATGGTATGTATAATGTATTTTTATGTTATGTTGTCTCATAAAGTGTTGTATTGGTTTACCAAATGTTTTGTTGCATTGTCTTTTATAGTCCTCTCGTTGTTACTATTATGTATTCCGCGTTAATACTTAAGTCAATGCTCAGGGATAATCCAAATAACTTTATACCTAATCAAATGCTATTATTTGTAACTTATCAAAGATCCACTTTTCTTTTTAGAAAACATGAACATCAAAATGGTTTACCTAAACCTCCAGACTATTGCCAAAACAAAGAAAAATGTATCAAAGCTACAATTGGACATGGAATCGATTTGCTTAAACATACTCGACATGATAGCAGAATGCTACAAAAAATACTTGGACGACAAGCTAACCGGACTGAAAGAAGAGCTAACGAAGCAGACAGAGCTCCTGTGTCGCGTGTTCATGTTCAGAGTAAACGCTGGGATTATGTTCAAAGTTAGCGAGCAACAGCAGAAAGATATGAGTTTCGAGATAAAACGATTGAATTCCATCGTTCAACTCTCAAAGCTAACCAGCCATCAACTCTTTGAAGAGATGAAGGATGATCCAGCTGTGCGGACCCAGTACGAAGCCGTTAAAGCTGTCTTATTCGGTTGGACGGTCTTCGACGAGATTAAAGCGTTGGCATCGCTCTCGAGCTTACAGAAAGCAATGAAAGCTTCCAACATAGTAATATCTAAGCAAGAGAGAGATATGGTGGTGAAAGCGATCGGTCTGAAGGCCGGCCACTGGTATAAATGTCCCAAAGGACACTTCTACTGCATAGGCGAGTGTGGGGGTGCAATGCAGGAGAGCAAGTGTCCGGAGTGTGGCGCGCGAATTGGCGGCCAGAACCACGCGTTGACAGCCGGAAATGCGCACGCGCCTGAAATGGACGGTTCGCAGTTCGCAGCCTGGTCGCAAGAATATAACAACATGGCTAACTTTCAATTGGATTAAGATTAATTAATTACGAAATATCACATTATTTTTTGCTTACCATTGTAATTCAAGATTGTTATTTTAAATCCTTTTCTTTCATTGTCAAATGGTAGGTACCTACCTAAGCAAACCTGTAGAAAGAAAAAGTTTAGAGGTTAAACGTTAAGGGGTTTAGTATTAGCCGTATTAGAGGTACTTGCATGATAATATTTGTGTAAATTTTGTCGTGGTAGGTAATGACATATTATTGTATTGACTTTAAAACAGTGCTAATAGGTACTTAGCTTTAGTGCAATAGCTTATTCTTCAGTCCATTTTACCTAATTATTATTGCTTTTTTATCACGGGTTCATTCTATATTATTTACTTCATTATTCTATTCTAAGTCGTATTCTTTGCTCTATTATATTGTTCTTTGATTTTCTATATAATTTTCTGCATCTATATGATTATTTATTTTTATATCGCTGCAACTATCGCGGATCGATCTACTGTAACCTTATATATAAGAGCTATGTGTAGACTAGAGACAGTTCTGAATTTCTGATTCTCGTACATTCTTCTGCCTCACTAACGTTGTTTTGTGAACGAAAAAAAAGAAGAATAGAATTTACGCAAATCGAGGACTCTGAATGTTATTTTTTTTAATACTATTTTCGTTATAATATGCTATCTATCTTCTTGACTTTCTATCTGGACGTATCATCCTCGGGACATGAAATGTTCGGAAAAATTATGAAATCTCGATCAACTAACTTTTGCAGGGTGAAGGGCAAGTGATTTTTTGCTGCTCTACTTCCACATATACATCTGTCACTGTTTAATAATTTACATTAGTGCTTGGCTCGATAAATGAGTATTGATAAGTAATGAAACAATATTTATATATTTGTAGATTACCTTATATCGCAGGTCCATGCTAAAAATCATAACCGAGTTGCAATTATATTGGCTATAGTGATTGAATGACTTCTGCTTGACACTTAATTTCTGAGACACGTTGTAAACATGTTTTCTTTAAATTTGAATACCTATCATAGATTTAAAAATAATCGTGCACAAATTGCGCAAATAATACTACCCGCAGAAAGGAAGGTGAATCGTAACAATAACAACACATCGATAAAATATCAGTTACGTAGGTATGAGCCTAGATTTTCATAATTAAATATATTTTACGTTCTTCGGTATATATTAGGTCTTTACCTATGAAATTGCCGTTTTGTTTGAAAAAAGTGAAAGTATTTTTTTTTCGAACTTATTTATTTCTTTTATTCAAAGTAATCACCCCTGCAATCAATGCATCTTTGCCAACGCTGTGGCAGTATATGGATGCCCTTCTTGAAAAAATCAGCAGGACGGGAGACAACAAACTCTTCAAAGGCGTTTTGTACTGCCTCTCGGGAATTGAATTTTTTTCCCGCTAAAAAGTTGTCCAAATTTTGGAAAAAGTAATAGTCGGTAGGCGCAAGATCTGGTGAGTATGGCGGATGAGCGAGAGCTTCCAAACCCAACTCATGCAGCTTAGAGACGGTCTGTTGTGCAGTATGGGGTCGCGCGTTGTCGTGAAGTAGCAGTGGAGACGACCGATTGACCAAAGCTGGTTGCAGACGTGCGAGTTTCGCCATCATTGTGGTCAGTTCTTCAATGTACACATCTGCAGTAATGCTCTCGCCGTTTTGTAAAAAGCTATGATGAATCACACCAGCACTAGACCACCAAACTGTGACCATCACCTTTCTAGGGGTCATTTTTCGTTTTGCACATTGCTTTGGTACCGAACCAGGATCTAACCAACTTGCTGAGCGCTTTCGATTGTCAAAAAGAATCCATTTTTCGTCGCACGTAACAATTCGGTTCAAAATTCCTTTATTTCTGTGCCTGTTAAGCAGCGCAAGGCAAGTCTCGACGCGTACGTTGCGCTGGCGATCGTTAAGTTCGTGGGGCACCCATCTATCAAGCTTTTTTATCTTGCCAATCTGTCGCAAATGGACCAATATTGTTTTGATGGTAACATCAAAAGCTGCTGCCAGCTCAGCTGTAGATTGAGATTCATCAGCTTCCACAATCGCCTTTAATTCATCATTGTTGACCAAAGTTTCCGGACGACCACGAGGTTCATTTTTCAAGTCAAAATTCCCAGAACGGAACCGAGCTAACCAATAACGGGTTGTACGTTCGTTTGTACAGTTCTCTCCGTAAACGTCGTTGATGTTACGTGTCATTTGTGCCGCGTTGGTGCCACGACGGAACTCATATTCCATAATTACACGAAATTTCAAAGTATCCATTATGAGGAAAAATGTTGAAATGTAATGAAAATACAACGCTAATCTATAAACAAAAGACTTATATTGTAAATAGAATGTCATATTTTTAAAACAAAATTAATTTGAATTTAGAATTCATAGCCAATCAAAAATTTTTTTTGTGTGAAAAAGTCTGTACTGCAAAACGGCAATTTCATAGGTAAAGACCTATTATCATTCATCGATACTTTTGAACCTTGTTAAAAGATACCTAAAAAAATAAAGAACAAAATAACAAAAAGCTATTATAATCCGAATCGTTACTGTACGTCACAGTTTTTGCTACATGACATAAAAAATTGTAGTTTTTACGAATTCTCATATTAATAATGATTAATGTGAGACACTTTTCACGAAATTGTCACTCATTATCATCCCAAATTGAATGTATTAGTAATATAGAAAAATTAGGATTTTTCTTCGGCTTATTACGTAAGTCACTATTTCATGGTATAATATTATTCTCTCTCGACGTCTCGACGTGTACGTTCCGCTGGCGATCGTTAAGTTCGTGGGGCACCCATCTATCAAGCTTTTTTATCTTGTCAATCTGTCGCAAATGGACCAATATTGTTTTGATGCTAACATCAAAAGCTGCTGCCAGCTCAGCTGTAGATTGAGATTCATCAGCTTCCACAATCGCCTTTAATTCATCATTGTTGACCAAAGTTTCCGGACGACCACGAGGTTCATTTTTCAAGTCAAAATTCCCAGAACGGAACCGAGCAAACCAATAACGGGTTGTACGTTCGTTTGTACAGTTCTCTCCGTAAACGTCGTTGATGTTACGTGTCGTTTGTGCCGCGTTGGTGCCACGACGGAACTCATATTCCATAATTACACGAAATTTCAAAGTATCCATTATGAGGAAAAATGTTGAAATGTAATGAAAATACAACGCTAATTAATAAACAAAAGACTTATATTGTAAATAGAATGTCATATTTTTAAAACAAAATTAATTTGAATTTTGAATTCATAGCCAATCAAAACTTTTTTTTGTTTGAAAAAGTCTGTACTGCAATACGGCAATTTCATAGGTAAAGACCTATTATATAGTTATAAGACGCACTTCGTGACACAAAGACGAAAAATATTGTATGGTATTCATGTCCCGAGGAGGATACGTAAAATTCGATTTCGAATTTGTAAACTTCCTTCAGCTAAGTATTTCAGTTTTACAAAAATGTTATAAAATGACGATGATAACTTTACTTATAAGCAAATGTAGGTATAATACAAGTTATTGAATTAGAATCACCACCATATAAATATATACCTCTAACTTAGTTCTAGCCCTATGGATGCTAAAACACTTTTTACAATATACAGAAGAGAAATAATTCAGCCATGCGTGTGTGCAGACTACGCAATAAATGGGCAGGCTGTAGGTACATGGTGAGTGACTATTTCGACAACTTTCATCATCATGTAGGTACCTACTAATATTATAATCATTACCTACATATCTAAACCCAAGTATTAATTTTCTTTTTTTAATTTGACAATTCGGACACTTTTCCATGCTCATATTCAAAGATTACTTTTAAAATAAATTATATAAATAAATCCTTTTATTTATTTTTAATTGTTAAATACAAGCTCACATTTAGTATGTAGTACTAAATTAACTATTATTAGTAACTCTTCGATGATTAGGTTCAATATAATTATTGTTCCCTATATCCACATCATCAGCTGGAAGACTTCGACTGCTGAATATTAGCCTCCCCCATAAAATGTCACTGGACGCGTATGTAGGTAAATCCTAGTAGGTATTTAGGTAGTCGTCGGTTTTCTAATTAGGCAAATTACTACCTATTATTATATTTTTATACTAAATCAGGTATTTTTGATTAATTTTATCCAGTGTCAGCTTTAGTTTGTTCATTTACCGATTTTTTAAATAAAATTTAATAATTGTTAAGACATTAGTGCTAAATTGCTGATCAACCTATTGAATCAACTCTTTTTACGAGTTTTGGCGGGAAAACGAAAATATCGCGTTTCCGCATAGTATTATTTTCCAAAACTGGTGTTATTTTCAGTGTTAGTGCATAAAATTGGTGGCGTTTTATTTGTTAAGTGCTGGATTACAGGCATGAGTGTGGGAAAGTGGTATACTATATGTGGAAACGTTTATTTTCGTGTTGTTTCCAAAACTCAATAGAAGCTTCTGATAAAGTTGCCACCAATTTACTAGGAGTATGACTTGACTGGACTAGACTATGACTTGACCTGACCCATATACATACATATTTTCAACTTCAACTCTTTGTAAATGGCCTTTGTGGAGAGGTTACCACAATTTTGCCAATATCACGTAGAAAGATAGCACATCAAACGAAGATTTTTCAGTGAGAAATTTTGGTATATGTGGAGAATGAGGTCAACTATGAAAGTACTAGATGAATCTAAAATGCTGAAACAAAACAAAAGAATACTATATTTACAACAAGTAATAATATTGATAATGAAATAATAAATAATCTAAAACTAATATTTAAGTACACAATATAACATAAATACTTACACAATTTCTAAAATAACTACCTACTTACAACTTAATTTTATTCACTTTAATAAATTTACATAAAATACCTATAAACGGAGAAAATACCAGACATAATAAACACTTGAGGGAAGTGGGACGAGGGATATTGTTTGGAATAACATCATACAATGAAAACTGTAATTTGGAACAACTGAAAAATATATGGTCCACATTTCCTTGATCTAAACCACATTCACAGAGAGAATTATCCCTAATCCTAAGTTTATTTAGGAAAACCGGAGTACAAGAGTGATTCAAGCGTAAACGACAAACAACTGAAGTGGTCAATTTGTCTGCCTTTTTAAATTTAGAGAACCAGGGTTTATGAGGAATCTCAGGCTGAACATCACCAAAAAATTTACCTTTAATAGATTTAGAATTTTGCCATGCACTAGACCATGTCTTGAATAAAGCCGGTTCAAAGGTGGTACATAAATCATGAAAATATATTTGAGAATGGTCAAGAGATCCTGTATGAACAGCTGACCTAGCACAAGAATCAGCTGACTCATTACCGAGGATACCTGAATGGCCAGGAATCCAAGCTAAAACAACATTAATACCTAATCTGTTACATTGAAATAGAAGCTCTCTAATTTTAAGGATTACAGGGAACCTGGTTTTTGAACGGAACTGATTAGAGAGAATGGACTGAAGACAACTTTTAGAATCAGAAAAAATAATAGATTTATTAATGTTGTGCGATTTTACGAATTTAATGGCTTCTAGAATGGCGACAGATTCCCCTGTAAAAACTGAATAAACTGAAGGGCACTTGTAAGCTAAAATAATTCTAGTAGATGGAACCCAAACTGCAGCACCAACAGAGCTATCAGCAGATTTGGAAGCATCCGTGTATAAAGTGAACCAATCCTTGAAATCAGTATGTAATATGTGGGAGAAGGACCAATTGGCGTCCACTGAGCCCTTATTGATTCCAAAGTCTAAGATAATGTTGGGTTTGAAAATTAACGCATCATAAGGAGTACAGTATAACGGCATTAATTGACTTTGAAAAAGTGGGTTAGGGAGACGAATAAACTGTCGATAACTATGTACAAGACAACAAATCTTTTCCGGTTGCTGGTGACCAAGAGAATCATAAAGAGAAGATAATTGGGCTAACTTACCAAGAAGAGGATGACCGGAATTTTGCACTAGTTTGAAGAAAAATCTGTTGGAAAGAAACTGTCTGCGAAGATGGAGAGGGGGATCCACACACTCCACTTGCATGGCATTGATGGGGGAAGATTTCATAGCACCAAGAATGATGCGCAGACATTTTGACTGAATCTTATCAATTTTCTTAAGACCGGATTTGTTACAAGGGTCTAGAAGAAAAGATCCATAGTCCATATGAGAACGAACTATGGCATTATAAAGTAATTTTTGGGTGTATGGGTGTGCACCCCACCAAACTCCAGACAAAGAACGAAGAATATTGATATTCTTTTCACATTTTTGAGACACAAAATTAAAATGATCTAGACCTGATAGTTTGTTGTCAAGCCACACCCCCAGAAATTTCACCTTGTTGTCTTGTGGAACAATTTCACTGTCAACTGAGATATTAACCAGAGGAACATGTCTTTTTCTAGAAAACACCACTACACTACTTTTGGCAGTCGATAGGGATAGACCATGCTGTACAAGCCAATCAGATAAATAACCAAGAGCGGAAGTTAAACGATTAGAAGCCGTTGTCAAATTTTTGTCAGATATGTAAAGGGCTATATCATCAGCATACTGTAAAATTTGACAAAAAGATTGTACCGAAAGTTCCAGATCACAAGTGTACAAGCTGTAGAGTATAGGACTGAGTACAGACCCTTGAGGCAAGCCTTTCCAAACAACCCTTAGGGAAAGAATAGAATACTGGCTTTTAATAGATATAGTTCTTTCTGTTAGCATGTTAAATATAAAACGAACCAATTTCTCAGGAATACCCAAAAAGGAGAGTTTATCCCTGAGAACAGGAAGTAAAACATTGTCATATGCCGAGGCAATATCTAAGAAAACTCCTACTAAATATTCTTTCTGTAAAAGGGAGATGCGAATATCAGATACCAATATGCTTAAGCTGTCCATAGTGCTCATTCCTTTTCTGAACCCAAACTGGGTTTTAGCCAACAAATTTTTACTCTCTACAAACCATTCAATCCTATGTTTAATCATGTGCTCTGAGACTTTGGCTAAAACCGATGACAGAGCTATGGGTCTATAGCTATTCGAATCGGAGGGATTCTTCCCAGGTTTAGCAATAGGGATGATTATTTGGTTTTTCCATTGCTGAGGAATAAATCCCCAATTTAAAAAGTTATTGATTAAGTCTAGATAATACTGTTTACTGTTATCAGATGAATTTTTTAAAAATGAGTATGGGATACCGTCAGCCCCAGGAGATGAATCTATAAGACCGTCAAGCGCCAACTGAAGTTCATGAAATGAGAATGAAGAATCAAAGCTATTAACTGATGGTATAAAACATGGAGCGGAAGGGAAAGCGTCCACACTTGGAACAAAGGGAGGAGACATCTTATCAGAAAAGCCCTCAATCCATGAAAAAGGGTCATTGATGGAAATATCATTGATATTGTAGGCACCCCTGAACCGTCTTATTTGCATCCAAACTAAAGACGAAGGAGTACGCGGGGACAGATTTTCACAATAAATAAACCAACCATCTCTTTTCTTTTTATTTAAGAGTTTTTTTGCTTTGGCAGCAATCCTTTGATATTTAATAAAGTTGTTTAAAGACATGACTGCATTATATTCTTGTTCAGCCTGCTTTCTTTCTCTAACAACCTCTGAACAATCAGCATCCCACCAGGGAGTTGAAACAATAAAATTGTACGGTTTTTTTAATGGAAAATGCTCTTCAGCACTGGAAATAATGCATTCAACAAATTTAGAATATGATTCAGAGAGGGTAAAAAGGTCAGAGCTGTTAGAAACAGCAAGAGCACTCAATTTATTATCCAAAGTGGAAGAATAAGAAGACCATTTATCTTTAGATAAACCAGATAATCGGAATTTAAGAGAAGGACAAAAGTTCCGTGCAGGAGTTACTCTATCTGGGATAGACATAACTATGGGAAAATGGTCACTGCCATAGGAAAGGTCTAGGACCTTCCATGAAATGACAGATGCCAGAACAGGAGAACAAACTGTAATATCAACAGCACTTCTAGGGTTCTGTGACGGATACACCCTACGAGTGGGCGAACCATCATTTATGATACAAAGATTCGCATCATCAAACATTTCTAAGAGGGCAAGGCCAAAAGCATCGTCGTGGCTAGAGCCCCATGACATATGGTGGGCGTTGAAATCCCCCATTAAAATAATGGGAGAGGATACTGAAGATATAGCAGAAGATATATCAGGGATCATATTTGAATGAGGATGGGGGATGTAAACAGACAAAAATGTGATGTTGAACATTTTTACAGCTATAATGTTAATGTCAGGTGAAATAGGAGGGAAAGGAACTAGTGAAAATGGAAATGAGCGCCTTACTAGTAAGGCGCAACCAGCATACCCGTCAGCCCTGTCATCTCGGAGACAGGAGTACCCTGGAACCCTAAAACGGGATCCAGGTACCAACCATGTCTCCGAGATGGCAATCACTGACGGGTGAAATTTATTAATGAGGTGAAGCAATTCAGGCTTCCTGCGCCGAATGCTTTTCGTGTTCCACTGGAGAATGGACACTTGATCCATGATTGTTAAGTAATGAGATGACTTGTGAAAGTTTATGGGCAACGTTGGACGGTAGATTTGTATTTGTTTGGGAAATGATGCTGATGACAATGGACAGCAGCATGGAAATGTTATCAAACTGAGATGAAGGGGAACATGATTGTTGGGAAGACAATAATGCATGACCATTGGGGAGAGATGATGGATAATGTGCAACTATGGCGTCATGAGCGGCTTTGTCATATGATTTACCTAATGGAGATTTGGGGCTAGGGGAAGAATACACAGTTTTTCTATATGAAACTTGTGGGGAACAAACAGACTGACTAGTCTGAGAAGAAGATATGTTAACACCTTTAACTACTTCTGCATAAGGTCTGATGGTTTTCGGGTACTGGAAAGCAGCCTCTTCATACGACAAATTTTCTTGTGACATGACAAGCTTAATTGATTTTTGCCTAGCCTGTTCGGGACAAAACCTGCTATTCGCATAATGTTGCCCGGAACAGTGGAGACATGAAGCTTTTGTGGAGTCCACGTCGCAGGAATCACCTGAATGTGGTTGAGCACATTTGAAACACCTGGCCTTCGACCTACATTGTGCCTTTATATGACCAAAGCGACAACAGTTGTTGCACTGTACTGTTGGGAATTGATACAATTCAACAGGTAGGGAGGTGTGAAAGGAAAATATTTTAGTTGGAAGGGTTTGCCCTTGAAATGTGACAACAACTGTTTGAGTTGGGACCCATGTTGCCTTGCCCTCATCTAAAACCTTGCGGTTGAGCCTACGAGCCTTTAATATTGAACCACATCCATTGGGGAGAACTACAGAATCCACAAATTCATTCATGGACATGTCCACGGGAACATGTCGAACCACACCCATTTTGGTGATGTTATAAGATGGAATTCGCACTTCGTATTTGAATTTTTCTAAAAGAGGATTCAATAAAAATTTGTTAGCATCATCTGCGGTCTTAAATTCTACACTAATTTTATTTCTACCAACTTTTTTGACGCCGTCAGGACATATGTTAGAAATTTTGTGTTGGCATAAGAATTGTCCAAATTTAATGGGTCTAATTGATGTTCCTGCAGCGGGATCTGGTTCGGAACGTGAAACGTGGACCATAAATGGACCTTTGTCGGTTTCAGTATAGGCTTTTATGCCTATAACTAGGCTGGGATGAACGTAAATATTTTGGATGGAGGCAACAGTCATATCTCTAGATAAAATAGATTTTTTTGGCCTTCCACTCTCATCACTTAAAATTTCAAATAATCTCCGTTTAGAAGCATGCACCGGGCGATCGGGGGGATCGGGAGGGTCAGGGGGATCAGGCACCATTGGGTCAAGCCACAAATCCTTCTCCATTTTCAACAAATCTCAACTACTTACCTATTTTATGACGAAACACTAAAATAAAACTACACTAACGCAATGAAAACACAAATTTTGCCGAAATCGAACGGAAAAATAAATTTAAATAATTTTATCGAAAAAACTCAACTGAACTCTTCACGTGTGACAGCTGTCCTCCATACATATTTTAAT
The DNA here is from genome assembly GCA_905220475.3 of Ennomos fuscantarius. Classification (NCBI taxonomy): domain Eukaryota; kingdom Metazoa; phylum Arthropoda; class Insecta; order Lepidoptera; family Geometridae; genus Ennomos; species Ennomos fuscantarius. The sequence continues at coordinate 5,945,685 of HG992037.1, read as the reverse complement.
TAACTTGAGATTAATCAATTACTTGACACTGGCCAAATACACAAAAGTGTGGAGCCCAAAACCAAAAAAAAATGTCAATTTTTAATGATAACTTGACAAACAAAAGTAAACATTTCTCATTGAAGACCACCGCTTTATTAGGAGTATGACTTGACTAGACTATGACTTGATGACTTGGATTATGACTTGACTTGACACTATATACCATTAATTAACTTGAGAAATTATCAATTACTTGACACTGGCCCAATAAACAAGTGTGGAGCCAAAAAAAAATTGTCAGTTTTCAATGACAACTTGACAATGACAACCAAATTAAAAATTTCTCATTGAAGTCACACTCTTACTAGGTGGTAGGACTTTACTGCAAAGTTCGTCTAGGTAGGTACCACCGCTTTGCCAGTTATTCTGCCGCCAAGCAGTAGTGCGCAAGCACTGCTGTGTTCCGGTTTGCAGGGCACTGTAGCTAGTGAAATTACTGGGCAAATGAGACTTTATGATCTGATCTCACAGTTTAGTAATCTTATTACTAGATTGTGCTGATGTCTCTGGATGACGTGCGCAGTGCAGTGTCACGCGAACCTCTATACTTTACGAGTTCCGAGTGACACTGCAGCTGATATGGGCAGCCGTGTCGTTTAACATCAGGCGAACGGCTAGCTCGTCACGTCATTCTTTAACATAAAAAAAAAAAAATTGAAGACCACTAAAATAGGAGAAATATAATATCACAAATACTAGGAGTATGACTTGACTAGACTATGACTTGGATTGTGACTTGACACTATATAATATTAATAACAAAAGTATTTTATTTTGAAACATACAACATAATATTATTTAATAAACATAAAACAATAAAAAGGGAACTTAATCAAACAAACCACTACCAGTAGGCAACGTGCCCATTATGTTGGCAGCATTGCCACGTTGAATGGCAATGCTCAATCTTTGGCCGAAGTAGATATACATATATATATAATATTAATTAACTTGAGAAATTATCAATTACTTGACACTGGCTAAATAAACAAAAGTGTGGAGCCATAAAAAGTCTCCGTTTGTTTGATGTGCTATCATTCTACCGTGACATTGGCAAAATTGTGGTAACCTCTCCACAAAGGCCAATAACCAAGATTAAGTTGAATCATTTTAATCCTAACGAAGATTCAATTCAATTAAATTCAAAGAAATAATGTAAATACTGCATGTTTTTATTAATCTGATAGGTAAATAAAAATATACTACCACCATGCAAAACGAAGACTCTGAAGAAGAGAAGCAGGAAACTGGACCTGTAGAAAACGCATGGGCCATGAAAATACCAAAGTTTACGTCTGACGATAATCCACATGGCCTTTTGGAAGAAAGTAAGTTTGCCACTCTATTTCCGAAATATAGAGAACAATACTTGAAAGAATGTTGGCCATTAGTACAAAAAGTACTTAGTGAGCATCATGTAATAGCAGACTTGGATCTCATAGAGGGCAGCATAATAGTGAAGACCACAAGAAAAACTTGGGATCCATACATCATTATAAAAGCTAGGGACATGATGAAGCTTTTATCCAGAAGCGTGCCACTTGAACAAGCTGTAAGAGTTTTGGAAGATGAAATTGGATGTGATATCATCAAAATAAATTCATTTGTTCGCAAGAAGGAGACTTTTTTGAAAAGACGACAACGATTAATTGGTCCTAACGGGGTTACATTGAAGTCCATAGAATTATTAACGGAATGTTATGTATTAGTGCAAGGCAATACTGTCTCAGCAGTGGGCCCTTATAAGGGCTTAGTGCAGGTTAGACGCATAGTTGAGGATACAATGAAAAATATTCATCCAATGTATAACATAAAAAGTCTGATGATAAAGAGAGAACTAATGAAAGATTCTAGATTGAAGAATGAAAGTTGGGATAGATTTTTACCAAATTTCAAAAGTAAAAATGTTCCAAGGAAACAACCAAAGAAGAAAGTTAAAAAGAAGCCTTACACACCATTCCCACCAGCACAAACTGAAAGTAAAATTGACCGAGAACTTGCTACAGGAGAATATTTCCTCAAAGATGAGCAAAAGAAAGCAAAGCATCATCATGAGAAAGAAGAAAAGCAAGCTCTAGTAAAACGAGCTAAACAAGAGCAAAGACAAAAAGAATTTATACCACCAGAAGAGAAATCCGAAGCTCCCGCTTCTACAAATATAAATTCTGCTGTAGACATCAAACAGTTAAAAGCAAAAATGAAAAAGTTATCAAAACAGCAAATATCATTAAAAAAGCGATCAGATGACAGTTAGAATATTAGTTCAGTAATAAAATACACTGAATCAATTATTATCTTTTTATTTTCAGTAATTTAAGTTCAGGTACTAATGTATTTTTAGTAATGAATTTCTTTCCATTGATAAATGGCTGTAGAACATTTGGTATCATTATTTTTCCTTTTGGGTGCTGATGGGTTTCTAGTAAAGCAATCAGCATACGAGGTATAGCACAAGCAGTGCCATTCAAAGTGTGAACATGTCTAATAATGCCATTATCATTATACTTCATGTTGAGGCGTCTAGATTGATAATCTGTACAGTTACTACAGCTTGATATTTCTCCATATGTGTTACGACCTGGCATCCAAGCTTCTATATCATATTTCCTGGAAAAATAAAATATTAATTTATCTTTCAAGACTTAAAATGTTTATCCAAATCACTTCCTGAGTTCCTACCATCAGATACATATAAAGTAGGCCTGTTAAATAAATTAAAAAAATAAATGCAAATTTGGAGATGTCATACCTATAGGCTGGAGCCCCTAACTCATTTGGAGGCATATCCAGGACTTGCATATGGAGCCCAAGAGGAGAAAATAAATTTTCTTGTATTTTTAACACATTCTCCAACATTTCATCTGAGTGTTCTGGGGTTGTGACTGCAAACATTTCCACCTTCGTAAATTGGTGAACCCTGAATATTAAAAAAGCTAAACATAAATGAACTGTTAAGAAAGGAGACCTTATGCATTAAATATAGATCTACTGCTTTACTCTATGGTTGCTTAGTTACCCAATGTAGTTATTATCGGTCTATCAAAAATCTAATTCTGTAATTTCGACTATATTTTTCAATATTATTAAAGTTATACATCTAGCGCTGTGGTTTAACTTTAATATGGTAGCAGAGCGTGAACTATATTCTGTTTACTCATAGCTCGTACCATTTCTTTGCAATTTAGAGACTGGGAAGGAAAAATTTAAATTTTTTTCAAAAGTTGCGAGAACCTCATCATCCGACAATGAACAAATTGTTAAAAGGAGCCAGTAAGATGCAGGTAGGGCACCTAGATCCCAAAAATTGGAAAACATGGAAATGTAAAATTCAAGTCGTGTTAAGAGCCATGCCAGGGGCGGTGGACGTCGTCGAAGGGCGATATCTCAGACCTACCCTCGCGTCATCGGCTGATACCGACACGATAGCCGAGTATGAGAATAAACTACAAGAATATACAAATTTAGACAGCGCAATCTTATTACTCTTGATGACGAACATGTCAGACGAAGTACTACAACTTGTTATGCGCTTCACTTCGTCAAAGGAGATGTGGGACGAACTTAACCGTTTGTATGATGGAGCTACTGAAGATAGAAGCTATGATCTTTGTCTGCGCTTCTTTCGATATCAGAAAGAAACTCAATGTGACATCGCGACACATATATCTGCATTGAAGAGTATTTGGCACGAATTAAACAGTCAACTGGATACGGCAGAGAATTTGCCGGATATATTGCTGATCTGTAAAATTTTGGACACACTCCCAGCAGATTATTTCAGCTTCAAGTCGAGTTGGCTTCTAATATCAAAGAAAGATCGCACCATAGAGAATCTGACTACTCAGTTATGTGCCCACGAACGAGCTTTGACATGTAAAGCTGAAAGCGGAAGTAGCAGTGTAGAGGAGGCGTTATACATGAACTCTAAAAACAAGAAAAATAAGAAGATTACATGTCCATACTGCAAAACAGAGGGACATAAGATCAAACAGTGTCATAAATGGATCAAGGATGGAAGGCCACCTAAGCCTAACGCTAATAAAGGTACGAACCCTTCATCTGGCCAAGTCCAAAGTGTCACCACAATGACAGTCAACGCATGTAGCACGCAGCAAGATTCAGATAGAGAAACTTGGTATGTGGACAACGGAGCAACAACTCACGTCACAATTAGAGATGACATATTCCAAACTTTTGAAAATTTTGATTCAAAACATACAGTGACAACTGCTGATGGGAAAACTATTCCTGCAAAAGGGATTGGATCTGTGTTACTAGAGTCAAAAGTCAACGGAAATAAGGAACTGATTTCTCTAACGAATGTGTGGTATGTACCGTCACTAACTAAAAATCTATTTTCAATGCTGGCGGCTCAGGATAAACTTCCGAAGAGCGTATTTACATCTACTATGAGAGAGTGTAAGCTTGAAGCGGATGGAAAGACTAAATTAGTAGGGAAAAGAACCCCCGGTGGAGGTTTATACATACTAGACCTAAAAGTAGTAATCCCGAATAAGTCAGCAATAGTAAGCGTTTTGAACTCGTCAGATAAGTTACAACTTTATCATGAAAGATTGGGACATCAAAATAAAAGACATGTTAAAAAAATTGTTGAAAAAGAATTAGATTTAAACTTGGGACCAATAAATAACGAGTTATGTGAAGGTTGTATCTATGGGAAAACACATAGAAAAACTTTTGGTACTCGACCAACAGCTACAAAGCCAGGAGAGCTAATCCATACAGATGTTTGTGGACCTTTCCCTTATTCCATGAAGAAGTATAGATACTTTGTACTATTTAAAGATGAATATACCAAATTCCGATACATATACTTACTGAGAGAAAAATCAGAAGTGCACGAGAAACTTAAGCTGATGCTGACAGAAGCCAAAAGCACTGGGCATACAGTACGAGAAATTCTTAGTGACAATGGTGGAGAATTTGACAATCAAAAAGTCAAGGATATACTTCAGGAACAAGGAATAAAACAAAGATTGGTTATGCCCTATACACCTGAGCAAAATGGCTGCGCAGAAAGAGAAAATAGAACAGTTGTGGAAGCTGCACGCGCTATGATGCATGCACACGAGGAATTACCGCAGGGACTGTGGGCAGAATTAACAAACACAGCTGTCTATATACTCAATCGCACCGGTCCAAGTAGAGTTGATGGAATATCACCATATGAGCTATGGTATGGTAAGAAACCGACCATTAAGCATCTAAGGATCATAGGGAGCATCACTTATGCACATGTTCCTAAACCTAAGAGGAAGAAGTTAGAGAAAAAGGCAGTTAAAGGAATTTTGATTGGATATGACAATGATGATGGCTATAGAATTTGGAATGAAGAGAATAATACACTCATAAGATCCAGAGACGTGACTTTTGAGGAAAAAACTTTAACCGATGAGATAGTACCACATCACGATGATCAAAGTCTAACGCAAGAGAAAGAAACTCAACGTGAGAAACATCCAATTCAGAAAGAAATTCCTAACACGTCGTTTCAAATACCTTCTTCAGGCGTTCATAGTAAACCAAACATGAAAACATCAACTGGGTATTCTTTTGAATCCAGTGATTCTAGTGATGAAGAAACTCTGGATACAATTCCTTTCAATAATTCCTGTGAAAGAACCAGCTATGACCAGCAAGGTGAAGGTGGTATAGTTCCAGAAAATAGGAGAACTGTTTTAGAAGAACAAGATACTGCCATAGAACATCCAGTAGAAACTGAAACTGAGTCTGGAAGTGAGGAATACCTTTCACCAGAAGAAATTGAAAACGAAAGTAGAATGACATTGAGACATCGATCAAATTTAAAGAGCCCGCATCGATTCAGAGATTACGTCATGAATCTTGATAAAGAATTAATTGATGTGGTCGAACCAAAAACTTTTAAGGAAGTTCTGCTGAGCCCTGACAAGGATAAATGGTTTAAAGCTATGAATAGTGAAATAAAATCTTTAAAAGAAAATGACACATGGGAAATGGCTAATTTACCGAAAGGAAAGAAGGCTCTACCATGTAAATGGATTTTCAAGATTAAATATAACCCCGACGGTAGTATTGAAAAATACAAAGCAAGGCTTGTTATAAAAGGATATAAGCAAAGAAAAGGACTAGATTATGACGAAACATTTAGTCCTGTTGCAAGAGCAAATAGCATCAGAGCAGTCCTGAGTGTTGCAGCTAAAGAAAAGATGTCACTGACACAATTTGACGTTTCAACTGCGTTCTTGTATGGAACGTTAAATGAAGAAATTTATATGCAAACACCAGAAGGATATGACGATGGCACCAAAAGAGTTTGTAAGTTGAAACGGAGCTTATATGGGCTAAAACAGGCCCCTAAGTGTTGGAACACATGTATAACTGAATACATAGTGCAAATTGGGTTTAAACAAAGCAAAGCTGATCCATGCCTTTTCATACGAAAGAGAAAAGAACACAAGATTATTCTAGCACTGTACGTTGATGATGGTTTAGTCGCTTCAACATCAGAAACAGACGCAGAAAGTTTCTTGAATGAATTAAGGAGTCGATTTAAAATCACTACAAAATCAGCTTCATACTTTCTTGGCATAGAAATACAAAGCTCAAAAGGATGTATAAAAATCAACCAACAAGCGTATGCAAAGAAAATTCTGGAGAGGTTTCATATGACTAACTGCAAAGCTTCGTTGACGCCGATTGTGAAAGATACAAAAGCTTATGCTAAAGAAAAAGAAGTAATGTTTCCATATAGACAAGCAGTTGGCGCTCTAACTTACTTGATGGTCTGTACCAGACCCGATATTGCCTATGCGGTTGGAGTTGCGTCTAGAACTTTAGATAACCCATCGCAAGAGGATATACAAAGAGTTAAGCGAATATTACGCTATATCCAAGGTACAGTGGAAAAAGGAATTACTTATAAAAGTGTGCCTGATTCAAAACTGGTCTGTTATAGTGACGCTGATCATGGTGGAGATCCAGCCACTATGAGATCCAGATCTGGAATGTGCTGCCTATATGCTGGTGGAGCCATTTCCTGGAGGAGCTCTAGACAAAAGACAGTAGCCTTGTCGTCTACAGAGGCGGAAATAATCGCAGCAAGTGAAGCAGTGACCGAAATGATTTGGATTAGAAGACTAATGGAGGACTTGTTAGACGCTGATAATGTTCCTATCTTGCGTCTTGATAATCAGTCGGCATTGAAATTGGCTCATAATCCACCATATGAATTCCACCAAAGGACAAAGCACATAAAGATCAGATATTTCTTCATCAGAGAATGTGTTTCCAATGAAGAAATTGCAGTTCAATATGTATCATCCGTGGAACAGTTGGCAGACATGTTGACTAAGCCAGTCTTCAGGCCAAGGCTTAGATATTTGTCTCAGCAGATTGGGCTGACCTAAGAAACCAAGAATAAAAAGAAATGACGGGATGTTAAGAAAGGAGACCTTATGCATTAAATATAGATCTACTGCTTTACTCTATGGTTGCTTAGTTACCCAATGTAGTTATTATCGGTCTATCAAAAATCTAATTCTGTAATTTCGACTATATTTTTCAATATTATTAAAGTTATACATCTAGCGCTGTGGTTTAACTTTAATATGAACAAATAGACACAAAAAAAAATCAGTATCTTACATTATTATAATTCAGCCAGTTTTTTTGCAGATAAAAAGTAAATTTGATAAATGCATTAAGTTGTACCTGTAAACACCTCTCTCTTCTACAACATTGGAAGTTTCAGCTCTGTAGCATCTACTTACAGCTGCAAGTTTCAATGGAAGCTCATGTTTTTCCTGTATTGAGTTCATTAAGAGGCCAGCTAAAGACATTTCTGCTGTTCCTGACAAGTACAAGTCGGGCCCATGATGATGGGGATCTAATGAATATATCTAAAATATACAAACATAAACTTAAAGTAAGATACAATAAATAAGAAGTATCTGCTATAAATTAATCTTATAAAAAATGCAGTACCTGTGTACGGTCATTGTTTACAGCCATTCCACAGCTCTCTAACACATTCTTTGGCAAAATATCTGGAACTGACACTAACTTGAAATTTTTATTCAATAATTCTGAGACAGTATACTTAATCAAGGCTTCTTCTAACTCTGCTAGCTCTCCAAGAAAGTAGTAACTTTTATGTCCACAAGTGTAGCCAAGTTTTTCAGTTCTTATTAAGTTGAGGCGCTGCACTATTTCACTGAACTCTAAAGGAACATGAACACCAACATCTGGTTTTGAGTTTAACTTATGTTTAACACTCGGTTCAATATTTCCTACTACACCGGGATGTGTTTTGTTGGGTAAATAGCTAAGCTCCTTTACTAAACTTTCTTTGACTGAACGGTAGGAAATTTCAGATGAGGATATAATCTTAAGTTTATCATGAAGCTCTAATACACGTTTTATGTCACCAATACCTTTGCGAATACTTATATTGTATTCTATTTCTTTGACATTCTTTGTGTTACAATAATAATCGACATCGAAATTCGACAACGTGATAGATGAATACAGTCTGAAAAAAACCGATCTATGAAAACGGCATTTATTGAACAAATTTAATAACATTCTGTATTAATAATATTAATATCTTTTGCCCAACCAAGGTCAAACAAAACAACGAGACAGATATATTATAATAATGTCTAAATTTTTTTTTTGCACTTTTTTTTTATGTTTTGGCTTCACACTTTTGTGTATATAGCCAGTGTCAAGTAATTGATAATTTATCAAGTCAATGATATTTCACGCAAATATGTGTCAAGTCACAGTCGAAGTCATCAAGTCAAGTCATAGTCTAGTCAGTCATACTCCTATTTTCCTATTTTAATTTTTGGAAACGAGTTACGCGCCTGGTGCACGCTGGCCAAAGGCGACTGCAATAAAAACAATTTTACTGTGAACTCTATATAAAATGAAATAAACTTTTAAATAGGTACGCCAGGTTTATAATATTTAACACATTAATTAACATTCTTAATTATTATTACCTAGCTATTTGAAATGATCAACCTGCCAGTCGTAAGCCTGGAAGAAAAATATGAAGGGGGAGTTCATTTCATCATGCTCGTATATATTGTCGTCTAATAATTCTCTTTTTTTTATACATTGTACCAAATATTTCGTTTAGTCGTTTACCAACCGTTTGAACGCACACAAAATACGATACAAACTAACGTCGTAGTCGTCGTCGTTTATGTCGTAGAATATTCGACTAGTTTAAGTCGTAGACGCTTAGACAGGACGTCTAAGCGTCACGACATAAACTAGTCGAATATTGAACTGTTTTATCAACTAGTCTATAGTTGACGATAAACGCTAAACGGTCTCGTTGCGTCGACTGTAAAGGCGTCAACGACCCACCGCAATGTAGCAGTAATAGTATTCTGTGGTAGGTAACAACTGTCGTTTATACCATAGCATAGTAGCTGTCTTTTAACTTTTTTTTATGTTTTGGCTCCACACTTTTGTGTATTTAGCACTTATTATTTTGTCAAGTAATTGACAATTTATCAAGTTAATGATATTTCACGGATATATGTGTCATGTCACAGTTGAAGTCATGAAGTCAAGTCATAGTAAAGTCATAGTCGAGTCATAGTCGAGTCATTGTCGAGTCATGGTCAAGTCGTAATATAGACTATGACTTGAATTGTGACTTGACATTATATCTGCGTGAAATATTCACTTGGTAAATTATCAATTACTTGGCACTGGCTAAATACAAATAGTGTGGAGCCAAATACGTATTATATATATAATAACACAAAAGGAGTTCTGGCGGGAAAACGAAAAAGATCGCGTCACCGCATTACATTATTTTCCAAAACTTGTGTTATTTTCTTTTAAATAAGTGTTAGGGCATAAAATTGGTGGCATTTTATTCGTTAAGTGCTGGATTACAGGCGTGAGTGTGGGAAAGTGGTATAATGATGGTGAAACGTTTCTTTTCGTGTTGTTTCCAAAACTCCATAGAAGCTTCTGGTAAAGTTGCCACCACTTTACTAGGAGTATGACTTGACTAGACTAGACTATGACTTAACTTGATGACTTGGACTGTGACTTGACTTGACACATTATATGATATTAATTAACTTGAGATATTATTAATTACTTGACACTGGCTAAATATACAAAAGTGTGGAGCTAAAATCAAACAAAAAAAAAACACACACAAAAAAAAAGTTACCATAGAGTACATTGACGTGACATTTTGCCACTGTCAAATGAAATGTCAGTTATTTTGTTTCATTCTTAGTGTAGCGTTACATACTCATTGATTCGGTGTTTCTTCAGTTCAGTTTCCCGCCTTTACGGTTTTTGCGAGATAGATTTGGTTGAATAAAATACGTCTTACTGGATTAATAATAAAGATTACTTGGATTTTGGTTTGCAATTGTGAATTACTTTGGTGTAGTGTCCAAAGAACATATATAGTAGTAAGGGTAGTGGTAGTGTCTCTGTATGTTGATCAGCTTGGTGTGTGCTTTTTGTTTGGATGAGATGAGATCAACATTGGGATAATAGATCATGAGCTTCGCATAGCAGCTGCTTTTTATTCTGTTCTGGTGACAATACTGCACGTTTCACTACAACTGCTAAATTAGAATACGATGCCTGTTAGAAATCGGAGCAGCCCGAACTTCCCGGGAGGTGTAGCAAGTAATGTTTCTTCTCCTACATCGAAACTAAAATTACCTAATGCAAAGTAAGTACAAACTATTTTGTAATAAATAGGTACTTAGGTAATATATTGTATATTGATTATTTAGCCAAACATTGTTCTTTTCTATTTTATTGTGATCTGTTCCATCCTATTTCTTGCCGTTTTGTCATTCCATCCCATCCCTGTCAACACCACATTCTAACACAGTCCATCCCAATGCAACTGTTTTGTAAAGTTCAGCAAAACCAATATTGTGCCTCATTTTGGTGTAGGCTCATGTGATACAGCACAGTGATTCTTTAGACTCTCTAATCAAGATGTATGCAAACTTCCAAATTAGGAAATGGAAATGAAAATAAATATCTAGTAGTATTTGATAACTCTGTATATATATTAGTTTATATTGTATTTGTATATTTTTCCCATTCAGATCTGTCCGAAGATCTACAAGAAATGGTAATGCAAGCCAATTAAAAATTACTAATATGTTTCCACCCAAAAGAAGCAGAACTTCAAGTGAAGGTGATGTTCCTTCAAATGTAAGTACTGTTTTTATTATTAAAGTCTTAAAAGTCTATTTTTACAAACTTCCTATGTACTGAATTAAATTATTTTTAATATGATATTTCACAGAAAAAAATCAAGTTTGATGATAGCAGTTCAGAAGTTGATATTTGTAAAGATACAAGTATAGAAAGTTCTACATCAGATAATACAGAAAGTGTCCAGAACTCAGCAGACACTAAAATTGATGACAATCATGCCTCTAGTTATGAAAGCAATGATTTGGATAGAAATTCCATTCTTACTGGAAATGAACTTGTGAAATCAAACAGTCTTAAAGACAAAACTTCTGACAATTATACCATAATAGATAATGATGTTGACAATACTACCAAAGAAAATGCAAAGAGTGATGTTGAGTCTGACTCAACTAATAACTACAATAACAATAGCTGTAACATGGATAAATGTGATATTTGTGGTCAATTTCTGAATAATTCTGACATAATATATTATCAAGGACACCCACAGGATGCTGTTGAAGAATATATAGCATTAACAAATGAAAAACTAGTTTTAGCTTCTGGTAAGATACCTAAATTACAAAATTCAAATAGATATATTTACTAGATGGTAGGACTTCTTCTGGTAAGATACCTAAATTACAAAATTCAAATAGATATATTTACTAGATGGTAGAACTTCTTCTGGTAAGATACCCAAATTACAAAATTCAAATAGATATATTTACTAGATGGTAGGACTTCTTCTGGTAAGATACCTAAATTACAAAATTCAAATAGATATATTTACTAGATGGTAGGACTTCTTCTGGTAAGATACCTAAATTACAAAATTCAAATAGATATATTTACTAGATGGTAGGACTTCTTCTGGTAAGATACCCAAATTACAAAATTCAAATAGATATATTTACTAGATGGTAGGACTTCTTCTGGTAAGATACCTAAATTACAAAATTCAAATAGATATATTTACTAGATGGTAGGACTTCTTCTGGTAAGATACCTAAATTACAAAATTCAAATAGATATATTTACTAGATGGTAGGACTTCTTCTGGTAAGATACCCAAATTACAAAATTCAAATAGATATATTTACTAGATGGTAGGACTTCTTCTGGTAAGATACCTAAATTACAAAATTCAAATAGATATATTTACTAGATGGTAGGACTTCTTCTGGTAAGATACCTAAATTACAAAATTCAAATAGATATATTTACTAGATGGTAGGACTTCTTCTGGTAAGATACCTAAATTACAAAATTCAAATAGATGTATTTACTAGATGGTAGGACTAAGCTTCTAGGTAGGTACCAATGCTTTGCCAGTCATGCTGCCGCTAAGCAGTACTTGTGCAACCACTACTATGTTCCGGTTTGAAAGAAACTAGCTAGTGAAATGATGGGGCAAATGAGACTTAATGATCTGATCTCAGTGTCAAGCAAAAATTTATATTTTAGAGTTCTAAGTGACACTGCATATATTATAGGCGACCATGTCGCTTTACATCAGGAAAACAACTAGCCACATCCTACATTAACATAAAAATATGTTTTTTATGTTAATGTAGGGTGTGGCTAGTTGTTTTCCTTTTTATGTTCTTTATTGTATATTTCAAACCACGCTATAAATTTAACTGCTAGATTAAATAATTATGATGTATTTTTAGGTGAAGATGGAGATATCATGGAAAGACCACAAACTAACATAACGGGCTACTCCATATTTGACAAGCAAGGGCACCTTTGTGCAATAGACAGTGGCCTTGTAGAAAATGATGTTAGAATTTACATGTCTGGATATTTAAAATCCATTTGTTCCGACTCTGTTGAAATTGATGAAGAGTCCATCCCAGTAAAAGATGTAGGCCCTATCATAGAATGGTAAATATCATTTTTCTACTACAAGATCATTATAAATGTGATTTATCATTAAATTAACAATTGTCTTAAATATTTTACAGGTTCATTCATGGTTTTGATGGTGGTGACAGAAATTGCATAACTTTATCCACTGAATTTGGTGAGTATAACTTATTAAAACCCAGTGAACAGTATAAACCACTCATGGATAATCTATACGAAAAAATTTGGATTAGTAAAGTTGTTGTAGAATATTTGGAAGAATATCATTATCTTCAGCCAACATATGAGGATTTGTTGGAAAATATCAGAAACTGTATAATTCCTGAACTTGACGAGAAAAGGATGAGTGAGGAAATGCTACACAAACATGCACACTTTGTTTGTGATCAAGTGGTTAGCTTAGAAGCGGAAGAGGATGAAGAACCACTAATCACTCTGCCATGTATGAGAGAGCTAATAAAGTTAATGGGAATCAAGTTTGGCAAACGCAAAACACGAACTAAAATTAATTTCAAGAAAGTAGATAAGAAAGCTTGGTCCAAAGCTACCACTACACCATTAGTAAGAAAGACATTTGAAAGCTTTTTCACAAATCAATTGGACAAAACGAATCATGAACTGGTTTTGAGAAGAAAAAGGTGTGGTGTTTGCGAGGCTTGTCAACTACCGGATTGTGGGGAATGTAATGCTTGCAGAGCTATGGCCAAGTTTGGAGGCCATGGCCGTACTAAAAAGGCTTGTGTGCGGCGACTTTGCCCGAACATGGCAGTGGAGCAGGCAGAAGACTCTGACACGGATGATGAGCCAGATTACCAACAGATGTCTGAAAAGAAACAACTTGATAAAATTGATGATGCAGTTCCTGTGAAGTTGACTGGAACTAATAGGAAACTTAAATGGATCGGTGAACCTGTTAAAGCTGATGCTACAAAAGTTTATTATGAAAAAGTGGAAATTGATGGTTCAGAACTGTGCAATGGAGACTTTGTCATGGTAGAAACTTCCCAACCTAACATACCATCATTAGTTGCCAGGGTTGTATACATGTGGAAAGATACAGTCAATCCTAAAGCTGGCTACTTTCATGGAGAAGTATTTATTAGGGCTTCAGAAACTGTTTTAGGGGAAGTAGGTGACCCAAGAGAAGTATTTTTAGGCGACATATGCAGTCATGGAGCTCCTCTTTCATCTATATTAAGGAAAGCGTCTGTAAAGAAAGGAGAAATACCAGCTGACTGGTACAAACTCGGAGGCAAAGAAGTGGATGAACAAGTCGTCGAGGATGACGGCAAAACATATTTTTATAACAAATATTATGAAAGATTCACTGCTCGTTTTGAAGATATCCCTGAAAATCTTACATGCCCCAATGAACTTAGAAAACACAGATTTTGTTCTTCTTGTGAACGAAAAACAAGAAAGGAGGCCAAAATAATTCCTAGAGTTACAGGGAAACTGGCAGAGAAATCGGAGATAGTAAAGGAAGCTAACCGGACAGAATGGACCGCGGTCGACTGGCAGGATTACAACTACAAAAAAGGTTGCGGAGTTTTCCTTAAACCTGGTACATTTAAATTGAAAAACAGTTTCAGTATTGCAATCGCTAACAGTTTAAAACCGAAACTAGATAAAGTGGACGAAGAAATGTATCCCGAGTATTACAGGAAGAGCGACAACAACATGCGCGGATCTAACATCGACACGGGCGAGCCGTTCTGCGTAGGACACATCGCTGCCGTCACCGCGAGCGGAGAGGGCCCACTCGTCGGCCCGCAGGACATCTACCTGAAGGTCAACGTCATGTACCGCCCCGAAAATACCAAGAACCGGTTCCCTCAGCAGGAGGACCTCAACGTCGTGTACTGGAGCGACGACATCCGCGAGGTTCCCTTCTCCGCCGTAGTCGGCCCGTGCCATCTCATCCACGCACTCAACGCTCCGCCGGACGAACCGCTCCAGGACTGGCTAGAACGGGACCCGAACAGGTTTTACTTTAGGATGGCCTACGACAAATCTACCGGTCGGATCGTGGACGCGCCCAGTCACGCGGAAATAGTCGGAAGAAGGGAACGAGGCAAGGACAAGGGGAAGGGCAAGGGCAAGTCGAGCCGTCACGCGCAGACGCTGCGGTCGGAAGCGCCCGTGCGGCCGTTACGGACCCTCGACGTGTTCGCGGGCTGCGGCGGACTGTCGCTGGGGCTGCACCGCTCCGGCGCGGCCGAGTGCCGTTGGGCCGTGGAGAACTCGGACGCAGCCGCGCACGCGTACTCGCTCAACAACCGCAACTGCACAGTGTTCCACGAGGACTGCAACGAGTTGTTGAGCGCGGCCATCGCCGGCGCCGCGCACAGCGCCGCCGGCCTGCGCCTGCCCGCTCGCGGCGAAGTCGAGCTGCTCTGCGGCGGCCCGCCCTGCCAGGGCTTCTCCGGCATGAACCGGTTCAACTCGCGCGAGTACTCCAACTTTAAAAACTCGCTAGTCGCGTCCTACCTCTCGTACTGCGACTTCTACCGCCCGAAATACTTCATCCTGGAGAACGTGCGGAATTTCGTTGCGTTTAAACGGGGGATGGTGTTGAAGTTGACGTTGCGGGCGCTGCTCGACATGGGGTATCAGTGTACGTTCGGCGTGGTTCAGGCGGGGCATTACGGCGTGCCGCAGACGCGGCGGCGGTTGATCATTTTGGCGGCGGCGCCGGGGTTGCGGCTGCCGAAGTATCCGGAGCCGACGCACGTGTTCAGCCGGCGCGCATGCTCGCTCGCGACGACGATCGACGGGAAGCGTTTCGCGACCAACGTGCGGTGGGAGGAGGCGGCGCCGCGGCGCACGTGTACGGTGCGGGACGCGATGAGCGACCTGCCGCCGGTGGGCAGCGGCGCGGCGCGCTTGGACTTGCCCTATAACTCGGCGCCCGAGAGCCACTTCCAGCGGCTCGCGCGGCCGCGGCTGGAGGCGCCGCTGCGGGACCACGTGTGCAAGCAGATGGCGCCGCTGGTGCAGGCGCGCATCGCCCGCATCCCTGCCGCGCCCGGCGCCGACTGGCGCGACCTGCCCAACGTGGTCGTCGCGCTCTCGGATGGAACCAAGTGCAAGGTAAATTTCGAAGTTGGACAATTTCGATTATTTGTTAGCGAAAGTTACCATCAGTGGTTATTCTCGTGGAAACTTCTTTAGTTCCTCTGCCACTGATAGAAGTTTAACATGTCCAATGTACATATGCTAAAAAGACCGCGTTTCCAATAGAAACACTTTCAGAAATATAAAATTGTTTCGTGTTTGTACATTCTTAGGAACAACTTCCGTTCGCCTCGAAATGACCAGTTTACTCCCCAAGTCAAGCGTGCGTAAGTTTAAGTTAAAACATTGTTGTAGGTGCTCCAGTACCGGTACGACGACAAGCGCAGCGGGCGCTCGAGCGGCGGCGCGCTGCGCGGCGTGTGCGCGTGCGCCGCCGGCCGCACGTGCTCGCCGCAGGACAAGCAGGAGCACACGCTCATCCCGTGGTGCCTGCCGCACACCGGCAACCGGCACAACCACTGGGCCGGGCTTTACGGTCAGTCTACACTATGGGGTTTTTATGTTTGTATGTTTTGGCTCCACACTTTTGTGTATTTAGCCAGTGTCAAGTAATTGATAATTTATCAAGTTAATGATATTTTACTCAAATATGTGTCAAGTCACAGTCGAAGTCATCAAGTCAAGTCATAGTCAAGTCATAGTCAAGTCATAGTCAAGTCATAGTCAAGTCATAGTCAAGTCATAGTCAAGTCATAGTCAAGTCATAGTCTAGTCAAAGTCATACTCCTAGTAAAGTGGTGGCAACTTTACTTGAAGCTTCTATGGAGTGGAAACAACACGAAAAGAAACGTTTCACCATCATTATACCATTTTCCCACACTCACGCCTGTCATCCAGCACTTAACGAATAGAAAGCCACCAATTTTATGCACTAACACTGCAAATAACACAAGTTTTGGAAAATAATACAATGCGGTTACACAATCTTTTTCGCTTTCCCGCCAAAACTGAAGTGTTGTGTTGTTAGGTCGTATCAGCTGGGACGGGTACTTCAGCACGACGGTGACGGACCCGGAGCCCATGGGCAAGCAGGGCCGCGTGCTGCACCCGGAGCAGCCGCGCGTGGTCTCCGTGCGGGAGTGCGCGCGCTCGCAGGGCTTCCCCGACGACTATCTGTTCGCGGGCACTCTCCAGGACAAACATCGACAGGTATACATTGTTCGACCAATTTTTTTTTTTTTTTTTTTTTTACTTCAAACTTGTCTAGCATTTGACCACGCTCTCACCTGATGGGAAGTGACGATGCGATCGAAGGTGTAGCATGCTAGCCAAGTAAATACCTATTCACTCTTCTCTTGAACACGCCCGGGTCATATTTCGCCGGAAACACAGACGCTGGCAGGGCATTCCATTCCTTAGCCGTTCTAATTAAGAACGTTGTCGTCGTAACGTGTGTAATTTGTCGTTCTAATTACAGAGTTGCAGGTTGGGGAGCTGAAATAAAACTTGTAGCAAATATGGAGCAATCGATTTAATTATACACACTATAACAAAACCGATATGCACTATTTTATAGGACGATTATAATAGATTAATTAATTAATATTATAACGATATACGGTGTTGCGATTAAAATTGCACAGGAAAGAGAAAGAATAAATTGTGTACACAGACTATATAACAATCAACGAGTAAGACACAGACTACAAATACCAATACATTAGCAGAGACATAGCCATGGGAAAGAACATAATAATTTTCTAACATATATTAACTGGCCCGATAGCTCAGTTGGTAGTATCCCTATCTTAACTGCAGGTTGTGGGTTCGATCCCCAGGACAAACATTTGTGTGATGAACATCAAGGTCTGTTGTGTGTCTGGGTGTTTATATTGTATACTATGTATGTATTTACAGACAAAAAGTATTATAAGTATTGTTAATAGTTATCTGGTTCCCATAGTATAAGCTTTTCTTATTTTGGGGCTAGATGGCACTGTGTGAAATGTCCACACATTTGTTTATTTATTAGTAGCGGTAACAGCGGAAACTAGCGCTGACTGGCATTGCGCAGAAGTCAAAAATTACAGGGGGTAGAGACGAAGGGTACGCGTACGTAGCGCCGGTTGGCTGCCAGCCGTATTCCGTCCCCCGCCCCGTACGACGCTCCGCGGTCTTCTGACTGCACAGTCGCGTTCTAAGGTGTATTGTTTTTTGTTGAGTTCGTTTTTTATTGTTGGTTTTTTTAGTAGATAGTGAATATTCCTAGAAGAAATACTTTTTAAAAAGACAGGCACGAAAAATGGTGTAAAAAAAAAACTTTATTGAACACCAAATAATACATAACAACGAACCTTAAAAAAACTTACAAAAAAATGGTAGAACAAAAGGCGGCCTTATCACATTCAATAATGCCATATCAAGCGATTTCTTCCAGGCTACCTTAGGATGGACAGGAATTAAAGGAACAAAATTGCGTTTGGTGTTGTTACAACTTACATACTATAAACAACAATGTGATAACATAGGTATAATAATAATATATATTACTAATATTTATTATTATATGTATATATAATATATACGAATATTTATGGTTAGCGCATTCCATAAACAATCATTCATTCATAAAGTTATTACTGTTGAATTTGTTGAGTGTCCCATGAAATATGAACCAAAACTAATCTAAAGGTAGAGGACTAGGCTACCCAAATTATCTCCATGCCGTATGCCGCATACGTATATTCTACGATTCACAATTTAGGAGCTAGTTTTTCGGCAAATATCCGACTGCCTTAACTTCCGTCACTGTGTAAAATAATGAGAATACAGCTAGAGAGAGAGACAGCCTCTGTGGTATGGTGGTTGAGCAGGTCGTCTCATAACCCGGAGGCGGCGGGTTCGATTCCCGCGGCAGAACAAGTATTTGTGCATAGAAAAAAAAGCGCAATTACTTGTTCCGAGTCTGGGTGTTGTGGGACCATGGTCCTCCTAGTTCCTGTGTCCCTAGACACAGGGAATCATAGTGAGGGTCCAGGATCTATGTATGTGATCATTGGGTGTTATTATTTGTTTAATTTAATAATTCCATATAGGAATATCACCAAAGTTTATGTACTGAAATATTATAAAATTGTCCTCAGATTGGCAATGCTGTACCACCTCCGTTGGGAGCTGCTCTGGGTAGAGAAATTATGAAAGCCATATCTGCAGGCTCTACTGTCTAGTTTTAAGGTGAATATTATTATCAATGTACAGAAACAATTTAGATGATTTTACAAGACGTCTTTAAAAAATTATGCCTTATCTTTATGCACTGGCTGCATTGTACGCCAACTTTAAGAATAAAATGACTTGTTTATAAATTCAGGTTTTTATTTTAATTTCCCACCTTTTGTCTTGCGTTTAATATTTTTTACTAAAAGATCTAATTCGGTATCTTCTTTTGATTTTTTAGCCACAGTAGGCATTTCGGGTACATCTGCCGGACGACGCTTCAGCTTTTCTTGTATGAGTTTGTCCATATTTTTTGTTTTCTTAAAGTTAGGATCGCTTGGATCGATGTTGTATAAGTGTGACTTGTATAACGCTGAAAACCGGTCATCGTTAACATTGATTTCAAAGTCTGGCACAGTTTGCTTTTGCTCCATCATTTTCTGTTTGAGCT
The DNA here is from genome assembly GCA_905220475.3 of Ennomos fuscantarius. Lineage (NCBI taxonomy): Eukaryota > Metazoa > Arthropoda > Insecta > Lepidoptera > Geometridae > Ennomos > Ennomos fuscantarius. The sequence goes on along the minus strand of HG992037.1, from coordinate 5,925,878 downwards.
TCTTTTTCCTTTTCGATTTTTTAGTGCTCCCTTCTGCCTCTTGAATCTTCTTCAGGCTGAAATGAGCTTTACCATCATCTTCATCCAAAAGTAATTCTAACTCTGCTTTCCTGTTTTTTTCTTCTTCATCAGTTTCTTCATCTTTGCTGATACTGTTCTTGTTCTTCGTCGGTTTTTTCTTAAATTCCGGCTTGTTGAACTCTTCGGCAAAGTAAGGATCGTTCATGTCGACATCGGACGGAATATCTGAAGCGTTATCTTCTGAATCCGATGACCCATCTTTAGTCTCCTTTGATTTCAGTTTCTCGAGTTTCTTTAGCTTCTTCTTCTCTTTTTTTTTCTTTAGTAATTTCTCGAAAGGCGTTAAGTCTTTGTTATCTGAAAATAATAAATTGCAGTTAAAGATAAAAACCTCAACCTTATTAGTGGAAGCCAAACCGATTAATGTTTGTTTTTACTTTTAAAATAGCTGTATTAATATAGTATACCGTATAATATTTTTACAATTACATAAATTACCTTCATTTAGTTTCTTGTTAACGAGTTCCTGTGCTTTATCTTTGATGCCCATACCCCATGTGATCTCCATTTCCATGTCTTTGTTCTTTTTCTTGTCTTCTTTTTTTTCTATGTCTACTAGCAGATTCTTATATTTTTGAATAGGGTCTTCCTCTTCATTGTCAGAGTCGCTGACTGTTGCAGTTGGGTTTTCATCTGTAAAAAGAATCTATGATAGTAAATTCAAGAGGATTTCTGCTTACAAAGTGAACTACTATTTTTACTATAAAATTTATAACACCAAAATAAAGAAAACCAAAGTCAACTATTACAATAAAATTAGACTGAAATAAGTTATTATAGTTAAATATATTTTTTTTTAATCAGTTTTATTATTAGGGACCTTTATAATTAATTTACATGTCAGTCCCATCGTATTCGCAACAAGTTTACAGAATAGATCACCTGAAGTGACTCACAGATCTGAACAACTCCTTTGCTGCGTCTGAAGTTGGATCAGTCAAAATGTTGTTAAATACGCCTACATCGCACATATTCAGATTGTGAGTCACCACAAGCGACTGCCTTTCGCGCTGAAAACGGACACACTCCACCAGCAAATGGTAGACATCTTCCACTACTCCGCATGAGTCACAGTTTGGTGAGTCTATAAATATAAATGAATTATAAATATTAATGGCGTAACAAAATTCTACGACTCTCAAAATTTGTTTTCATTTGTCCGGATATACAAGTGCATACATTAGAAGAACAGCATATCTAAGGCAAAAAAAAAACTACCGGCACCTATAAATGGCCATTCAAAACACGTGACGATCAAAGAATACAAACATACATAAGTCCATCTGTACTAAAGTTCGACAGCTCGCATTTATCTGTAGACATTAGGCTGCACTCTAGATGGCACATAGTAGGTTCGTTCCATAGAGGGAAGTGCGAACTTAAGAGCTGTCAATGTTTGGCGCAGACGGGCATTAGTGGTACCTTCACTGTCACTGCTGGATGCCAAGTAGTCTTTGAGCTGTAAATCGTCGATTTTTCCGTCGAGGGCGCTCTTGATGGCCTCTGCTCGGTTGGGGTTGGTAACGTCCCACGTTAGCTCCACCTTTGCTTGTTGCAGCGCGGTCGTCGTGAATAGACGCGGCTTGTATTTGGTCAGGTCGGGTAACTTGGAGCACACTTCACGGGGTTCCTACATATGCAGAATTATTATAAGGTCAAAGTCAAAAGATTTATTGCAAATAGGCTATTTTTAGCACTTTTACAAGTCATAATTGAAAGGGTGAGAATAAAAAGGATTTAACTGATTTTTTTGACCGAATGACTTATGGGTATCGTTGGATTCAGCGTGAAATTATCTTCAATAATACATTCTCAAAATACCGAAATGAGGCTTAAATCTCGAGACTTTGAGTCTAAAAATGGTTTATCTGTCACAGGAATACAGTACACTTAGCATAAAAACATTACTTTATTTCTTTTATTAAATTATATTTTTACAGTAATTGTATGTGTGGGCAGAACGGTTTGTGGGTAGATAGGTTGCAACCTATATAACTATATATAGGCTTTCAGCATGTCCACACCGCGCCGCGTCTGGAACAAGAATGATCCGTAGCACACCAATCGATCCCTTTATATAGCCAGACAGGTAGGGCCGCCATGACAGTTGCCGGTGCTGCCACTGTAATACATTTAATGCCACCACAGGGTAAATTACGGTGCTCGATCGCTGTGCATAGAGTTTATAACTGGACGTAGCCGCCGTCACGGCCATACTGACGTGCGTACGTCCTCGTACGCTTAGCTTCACTTTGTACCTGGTGAGGGACATCAGTGTTATTGCTCGTTCATCCTGACAATTAAATTGAGTTAAACTTGGAGTCAAAGTCAAAAGATCAGGTTTCAATTTGATTAGACAAAAGCATTTTAACCTGCCAGTCATCGTCAGGGTTAACCCATCGACAACCCAGTTCAGGACCATCAATATACCTTCATTTATAAAAAATGGACCGAATAATGCTAACCGGATAGATATCCCTATAGCAACTAAAAATCATCATTCCTACATTTTTTTAATGGACCAATTAGTGCTAGACCGGATAGATATCCCTTTAGCAACCAACATTTTTTTTTATGGACCATTAGTGCTAGTCCGGATAGATTATCCCTTTAGCATTCAGACACATTTTTCTTGTCATCATTTTTACATTCTCTTTTTTTCTCGAAAAAACGAATCATTACTTTTTTCCATTTTTTTCACTGGTCCGGGTTAACCCTGCAATTAAATTTTATATTAGTGTCACCCGCCGTCACGTCATCATATTTTCGGCGTTTCTTGAAGAGTGATGTGGAAATGGGCGTTGGGCAATCCCACTTCTGATGTGGGCAGAACGGTTTGTGGGTAGATAGGTTGCAACCTATATAACTATATATAGGCTTTCAGCATGTCCACACCGCGCCGCGTCTGGAACAAGAATGATCCGTAGCACACCAATCGATCCCTTTATATAGCCAGACAGGTAGGGCCGCCATGACAGTTGCCGGTGCTGCCACTGTAATACATTTAATGCCACCACAGGGTAAATTACGGTGCTCGATCGCTGTGCATAGAGTTTATAACTGGACGTAGCCGACGTCATATGAATAAGTACTATATTTAGTAATTTTAAATAGAAATAAAACATTTTCAAGCAACTGAAAATTACATAAACCTTTTCTATTACCTTATAAGCACTCTACATAAAAATGACGCCGTTGACGTTTAAAGTCAATTTTCTCGAAACTGTCATATTGTCAGTTAAATCCTTTTTATTCTCAACCCTTCAATTATAATAGGTCTTTACCTATGAAATTGCCGTATTGCAGTACAGACTTTTTCAAATAAAAAAAAGTTTTGATCGGCTATGAATTCTAAATTCAAATTAATTTTGTTTTAAAAATATGACATTCTATTTACAATATAAGTCTTTTGTTTATTGATTAGCGTTGTATTTTCATTACATTTCAACATTTTTCCTCATAATGGATACTTTGAAATTTCGTGTAATTATGGAATATGAGTTCCGTCGTGGCACCAACGCGGCACAAACGACACGTAACATCAACGACGTTTACGGAGAGAACTGTACAAACGAACGTACAACCCGTTATTGGTGTGCTCGGTTCCGTTCTGGGAATTTTGACTTGAAAAATGAACCTCGTGGTCGTCCGGAAACTTTGGTCAACAATGATGAATTAAAGGCGATTGTGGAAGCTGATGAATCTCAATCTACAGCTGAGCTGGCAGCAGCTTTTGATGTTGGCATCAAAACAATATTGGTCCATTTGCGACAGATTGGCAAGATAAAAAAGCTTGATAGATGGGTGCCCCACGAACTTAACGATCGCCAGCGCAACGTACGCGTCGAGACTTGGCTTGCGCTGCTTAACAGGCACAGAAATGAAGGAATTTTGAACCGAATTGTTATGTGCGACGAAAAATGGATTCTTTTTGACAATCGAAAGCGCTCAGCAAGTTGGTTAGATCCTGGTTGGGTACCAAAGCAATGTGCAAAACGAAAAATGACCCCTAGAAAGGTGATGGTCACAGTTTGGTGGTCTAGTGCTGGTGTGATTTTTACAAAACGGCGAGAGCATTACTGCAGATGTGTACATTGAAGAACTGACCACAATGATGGCGAAACTCGCACGTCTGCAACCAGCTTTGGTCAATCGGTCGTCTCCACTGCTACTTCACGACAACGCGCGACCCCATACTGCACAACAGACCATCTCTAAGCTGCATGAGTTGGGTTTGGAAGCTCTCCCTCATCCGCCATACTCACCAGATCTTGCGCCTACCGACTATTACTTTTTCCAAAATTTGGACAACTTTTTAGCGGGAAAAAAATTCAATTCCCGAGAGGCAGTACAAAACGGCTTTGAAGAGTTTGTTGTCTCCCGTCCTGCTGATTTTTTCAAGAAGGGCATCCATAAACTGCCACAGCGTTGGTAAAGATGCATTGATTGCACGGGTGATTACTTTGAATAAAAGAAATAAGTTCGAAAAAAAAATACCTTAACTTTTTTCAAACAAAACGGCAATTTCATAGGTAAAGACCTAATATTAGGTACTTAAAATCAAGTTATTTTAGTAAGCATATAAAATTACAAAGTGCTTATTGTCAAATAATATAGCAAGCCGCAACAGCCTCTGGTGTAGTGGTTGAGCAGGTCGGCTCATAAGCCTGAGGCGGCGGGTTCGATTCCCACGGCAGGACAAGTATTTGTGCACAGAAAAAAAAAGCGCAAATACTTGTTCTGTGTCTGGGTGTTGTGGGACCATGGTCCTCGTAGTTCCCTGGGTCTCTAGACACGGAATCCTAGTCAGGGTCCAGGATCTATGTATGATCGTTGGATCCTATTATTCCTTATTACAATATAGGAGTTTGAAAAAAAGAAGTTCTCTTTCTCACTACTGGTGCAAGCAATCCGGCACAATGCCGAACAGAAAACTCCGATCCGAAGTTTCGATTACAACTGTAAAGAAGAAGCTACAAGAAACTAAAGGTAGATTTAAGCTCTTTATTGTCTCATAAATGAAATATAAATGTATAATATAATGTAATGTATAACTAAATGCAGGAAAATAAACCTTACACACTGGTGTAACAAAGGGCGTAAATAGCTGGCAGCAATCTCTTCCAAACAATCTTTGGATGGATAGTATCAGTAGAAAAATATACGGCGATGTAAAACAATTTTAAAGTAAAAAAGAAATACGGACAAATTGAAACTACATATTACCTATTACTTGGTAAGAGTTAACTTGAGTTAAGTTTTACATAAGCAGTTATTTTGTTTCGGTAGTAAATTTTCATTTCGGTGCGTTTTAAATGAGTAAAACAAATACACACAATACAATAAACCGTCCAGTTTTTCATAATAAAATACAAATAATACTGATGTTTGAAGATTTATTTCAACAACCAAAACTAACGCTATAAAATGATAGTCCACTCGCAGAAGAAAAGTTTCCCAAGCACGGGCAGTAGCTAGTTAAACAACAGAAACCGATTCAAGGGTGTAGGTTAAGTTAGAGAGCATTCAAAAATCTGCTAAGCCAACTTTACAGCACGAAATACCTGCTCGAAAGTGACGTCATCGGGTATGAACCGCATGTCCAGCTTGGTGGCGCTACTCTCGTACTCCATCCCGTCACACTCGCTGTACAACTTGTCAGCCGTCGCCACGGATTCGCACTCGACCACCGCGTAGTAATACTTCAGCCTGTTCAACTGGTACCGACGCAACTTCTCCATGTGGTACGTCGAACCTGAAATGAGGATTTTTTTTTTTATGTTATTGAATGATGTGACGAGCTAGTCGTTCACCTGATGTTAAGTGACACGGCCGCCCATAACAGAACAGTGTCACTCGGAACTCCAACATGTAAAGTTTCGCATGACTGCTGCAATGCGCACATCATCCTGAGACATCAACACAGTCTGGTAATAAGATTACAAGACTGTGAGATCAGATCATAAAGTCTCATTTGCCCAGTAATTTCACTAGCTACATTGCCCTTCAAACCGGAACACAGTACTGCTTGCACACTACTGCTTGGCGGCAGAATAACTGGCAAAGCGGTGGTACCTACCTAGACGAACTTTGCAGAAAAGTCCTACCACCTAGTGACTGGTAATGAATGATCATTATTTTCGTTAAAAGTACCTAAACCTTAAATATAAACCTTTGACAGCCTCTGTGGTGTGATGGTTGAGCAGGTCGGCTCATAGCCTGGAGGCGGCGAGTTCGATTCCCGCGGCAGGACAAGTATTTGTGCACATAAAAAAAGCGCAAATACTTGTTCCGAGTCTGGGTGTTGTGGGACCATGGTCCGCGTAGTTCCTGGGTCCCTTGACACAGGGAATCCTAGTTATGGTCCAGGATCTATGTATGTGATCGGTGGGCGTTATTGTTTATTGAAATTACAATAAATAGTGCAATATTTTTTGTTAAACTATCAGATACATATATTTCCAACACCCTAACTAAGCCCTGTATCTAGGGACCCAGGAACTACAAGGACCATGGTCCGACAACACCAAGACATTCAAGATTTAAAAATGATCTGGATGACTAAACCCACCAACAAAGCTTTTAAAATTAGCAAACTGAAATGACAATGGGCAATCCAAAACGCAAAGATAATCGTAACTAGTTCATTAGCAGCGATGATGACACACGGCTAGTTTACCAGCTTCTGTAAGCTGGCCAGGGCCAACACGAATGCGAATGGCGAGTAAATCACCCCAGCTTTCTATTTTTCAAGCAGTTTTTTTACAATCGGATAGTCAAAAGCAGATTGTAAAAAAAATCGCCCCGTGTCATCCAGCCATAATAGGAAAAAGTTGTGAGGAAATCGGCCTGTTCATGAAATGCAAAATTCAAAGACATGCATCATCCACCAAACCACTCTGATAGACTACATTCTCTCCCTGTGAGAGAAAGCTCGCGTCTCTGCAATATGGGCTAATATTATATTTATTTAGTTAACACTACCAATAACTAACCTTCTTCATTACCCCCATCATCAGACAAATCAGCTTTGTCTTCAGTTAGTTCAATGGGTCCTCGAACTTCTTCCTCTTGCATCCTCTTTAAACCATATTCAGATGGATATATCTGTTGGCAAATAGTTCTATTATGACTTAACCTGTTACTGATACAGGTTTAGCATTTAACCCGAGTCTGTCATGGCAGTTTTAGTTGCATCAATTTGGGCAATTACTGGTAGCAGCTTCTTAGATTAAGTTTTGTTATTGCATAGATTTTAATTTTATTTAAGTTTTATTGTTTAAAAACTTATAATTTGTTCTTGAATAAATTTGAATTTGTTACATCAAGTGAGGCGATACTTCGCCGACATGACCCCTTCTTGCAATACTCCACAACCGCAATATGAGCTGTGACTATTCAAACATATTATTATATTGTATTCCCTTGCAGTGTCACCTCAAACTTATTTCCAAACGACATTGCAATAATAAAAAACAAACTTTGTTATATTGTAAATAACATGCAGAATTCTAAAACATTATAAAACTGTATTAACTTATTAAAGTATAACATTTTGAAAAAAAAAAATCTTAAAAAGCACTTACTGAAACTTTGTGTATGACACCACCAGCTGGCAGGAAAGAACTGAGAAGAACCATGAGATCTGACGCCTTGATGTTGTCCCAGTCCATGTTGCATATTGCAATTCTGTTAAAAATTTCTCCATTTACAATAATCTTTATTTTTCCAAATCCTGTTTATGTAGATCTCCAAAAGTTAAGGACTTGTGACACTATTTTCATATACTTAGCTACAACAGTTAAAGTACCTTCTGACTTTTATGCCCCATCCTAGAAATATTTATTATTATATTACAGAGAATGTATGGAATTGTATTCTGAGATTTTGCAAAATCTCACTATTTGACTTAGTTGTATCTTTGTATATTGACTTGACTTAAACTAATTTTTATAACAAATGGCAATTTTAGGTGGTTTACTTTTTATTTAAATCTAGATGGTCTTGGTGGCCACTTTCCTGTCCCTTGGGAACTTTCATTTCCTAGATAGTTAAGTGCTAAGGCCTATTCTATGTTTTCCCAGGTAACATAAGTAACAAATGTGCAAAATTTCATGCAAATTACGGTGTGAAGGCCACAGAAAGCAACTGACAATGTTTGACTTTTATATTATACTAGTAGGGTAGGGATTCTAAAAATGTAGTTCTATTTTTCTTTATATAAATAGATTAATCTATGTTTCTTGATTAATTGATAAGTAGATACTAGAATTAAAAGAATAAATCATAGGCAGATGAAGAGTTACTGTATACCTCCTAGTAGATTCTTCTGTTGTCTCAGCATCAGCATCCAGCTCTCCCCATTCATGTTCATACTCACTGTCATCATCTTCTTCACTGCTCTCTTCATCAGATGAACTGTCCGTTTGCAGCACACCTGTAATATGGCAGTATGCTCACTGATTTTTTTTTATTATGTACTATCTTAAGTACTTATTAAACACCTGAACCAAGAATGAATTTTGCTCATGTTGCTTAATTAAACTACTAATGTCAATATAGGTAATTACACAAAAATGTTAACCTCAGTAGCTTAGTCTAGCTGGCTATTTTAATACTAAAAAATGATTATGTCTCATCAGTAAAAGTGGGTAATACCAGGGTGCTAGGTGCCTCAAATTTTTTATTTTATTCTATTCTGTCTTGAGCAACATCATACTAAATATAATAAATTATATTCTCTCATAAGGTATTTGTTTACTCAATTTAAAACTAGGTGCCGGATTTATTGTAATAATTATAGTGTTTCAGTAAAAAATTAACCCTAAACCAAATGTATCATAAATGAAAACTTAGCTGTTACCTTCTCCACGAGCATAGTCTATGTCTAGATCCAGTAATCTCTTTTTGGTTTTCTTATCTAATTTTCCTCTGACTAATTTATCATTTACAAATTCAGGTGGCTGTGTCTTAATATCTTCTTCATCACTCTGGGGCTTTTTAACAAAACGACCTGGAGTGTCTTGCTTTGCTTCTATCGCATTGTTAACCTCGTTGTCATCATGGTCAGAGCTTGAACTTCCTTCAGATTCGGACTCTTCTAAATCGTAATACTTTCTTAAGTTTTCCGTTGAAGTCTCATTCACCGGCCGACCACGCTTATCCACTGTATATTTAACTTTGAACTTATCATCATTAAACATAGATTGAAACCTCTTATCAATTTTAATCTTGCGTTCATGTTTAGGAATTTGTTTGTAACGTGGATCATTAAGATACTTAGCGAAGCGGCTGTCTTTGAATATATCACTCATTGTATTAAAATAAGACAAAACATTGAACTACAAGGTCCACCGATGTTTATACTACCGTACGTACAAGAATGTTATATTTATTTGAGTTTAAGGAAATAAAATATGATAAAACAACGTAAATATAACCTACAAATCTAAGGTCCGTATTACAGAACGATGCTCAGTCACTTATCGCTGCTCAAGCAGAGATTTCATTCAATAACTGATCACTTTATCTCTGCTTGAGTACCGATCGATGACTGAGCATCGTTCTGTACAATTTGTAATACGGACTAGTAGTGTTCAATGTTGCTTTATGGCAATATCTTGCTAAATGCTATTTGCTTTATTTAAAAAGCATGCTATTTTACGTGCTATTTTTATAGCATGCTTTTTTTATAAGCATATAATATTTTGTTACGCCAAAACGGGTGGGCGCGAAAAAAGCATATCGTTGGACTCGTCGGACCGACAGCATGCTTTTTACTAATATTAAGTACATCGCGTTTATGAATTTATTACGATAAAATGGAGCAGTAAAAAAGAACAATGAACTTTATATGATACTTTCCAGGCTTAGGACTGTCTATAAATGATTAAATGTTATTATTAAATAAAGGATGTTAGTGTGTAAAGCAATTATATGCGTATTTAAAAGTTTATTGAAGTATCATGTATGTACAAACAATCAACTATGTACATATTATTTTTTTAAACATTTTTATACACTATTTACATTTTACATTATATATACACTTTTGTACACATAATTTACATTTAGAAACGTTATCTGTGCTACTTTTGCACTAGACAATCGTGTTCTTCGATCACTGATGAGATACCCTGACTTAGAAAATATTCGTTCACAAGTATTATTGGGTACGTGAGCCGTCTGGGATCGCAAATTCGCACGCGGTGCGTTATACGATGACGCATGCGACCGATAGCAATCGCTAGCATGCGACGACTGGCCGCCGCGCGCCGCCCCGCCGTGCTACTTGCTTTGTGGTGCTACTTGCTATTTCTTTGCTACATGCTTTGCGTTGCGACTTGCGATGCGCGATGAACAGATTATACAGAGTGCGAAATAAAGCAAATAGCAAATAGCAACAAGTAAGAGCCACGATAGCATTTGCTATATGATATGTATAATAAGCACGTTGCTTTATGTTGCTATATGCTATATTAACCACCACTAATACGGACCATAGTCCTAGATGCGTAGTACAGATTAGGTAGATAATTTTTTTGTTTTGGCTCTACACTTTTGAGTATTTAGCTAGTGTCAAGTAATTGATAATTTCTCACGTTATATATATTATATAGTGTCAAGTCACAGTCATCAAGTTAAGTCATAGTCTAGTCTAGTCAACTTCTATGTAGTTTTGGAAACAACATAAAAAGAAATGTTTCACCATCATTATACTACTTTCCCAGACTCATACATGCCTCACCACTTAAAATTAAGTTATTTTACTAAGCATATAAAATTACAAAGTGCTTATTGTCAAACGAAATTTAGCAAGCCCATTACAATATATGAGTTAGACTCAGCAGTCAGCTGTCAAAGATAATGTCAATATCCTTATCAATTTGACAGTTTTGTTTCAACATTCGCATTTTGCTTTTACACTTTAACCTTTACTTCTTGCCTTTAAACATTTGTAAAAACGTATTTTACTACCTAAACCCATCTAAAATTGGAACCCGCAATCATGAATAGCATTGGAGAAGAATGTACAGAACTTAAAAAAAAATACGACGACTGTTTTAATTCATGGTTTTCAGATCAATTTCTGAAAGGAGACCATGACGATTCAGTATGTGCCGGAATTTTTAAAGTTTATCAAGACTGTGTCAAGGTAACCAAGTTAATGTTACTACTTGTAGGGTACTAGTCAAAGTTTTGGGTAATATTCCAGTATTCTGGATAGATAGGAATAAATTATATTACACAACTTTTTTTTTAAATTACAGAATGCAATGAAGCAGCAGAATATAGACTTTAAGGAGGTCGACAAAGACATATTGGGAACAGAGAATGAATTTAAAGTGCCACCATCTGATAGCAGTTGACACAATTCTAGTTACATCTGCGTGTTCAACACTGCAATGATTTGCAATGGAAGCATTTAAATTACAAATAGGTGTATCATCAGCATCACAGCATTGAACACAGGAAATATATTTTACGCATCTGAAGCTGAAGTACCTATAAAATAAGTATGTACAAATATTAATGTATCGGTATTTAGAATCCTCAATGATTGCAGCAATAATAGAATTCACTCATTTCATCTTGCTATGAGGGTCACTAGCAAGTAATTCGTTTTATTATATCTTTTCAAGATAATGTCCATTAACATTAATACATTACTGCATCCGATGACCACTGAGAAAAGTACTTTGCCCATTCCTCCTTAAGGGTTTCCTCTATGGGCTCTTGAAACTCAGCATCCAAAATACATACTCAATAATATTCACAGAGTTCCATTATCCAAATTCAAGTTGTTTTATAATATTGATTAGAAGTGGCCAGTTCTAAAAAGTTTCAGTTTGACCTACTTACTCATTCATTTTGTACAAATCAGTAACAGTAACAAGTCAGTCATTTTGAATGGTAATGAATATGAAAGACCACTACAAATAATTATTTTTATACTGTAGTGATGTTGTCCAAAAACTGCAAAAAGTTCACGAAACACCATCTCATTGTAAAAATCCTGTACTGTTTAAAACATGTGACTAATTCAGAATAAATCTGAGCATTTACTACATAGTATAATTTATATGAGCACAGTTATGTTTTAATTTAAGTAGAATAATAAAATAAAATTAGTTTTCAAAGATTTGTATGTGTTTTTTTTAAATACTTAAGTAATAGAATAGATTACTATAGCATTTTACCCATCCATAGCTACATGTAAGGTGGTGATAAATAAAGTCTAGGTTAACATATCCCTACTATAAAAGCCAATTAAATAACTGACTTTTTGAGTACCTTATAATTATGCCAATGAAGTATCAGGGTACCATCAATTAAGAAGAGGTTAAAATTAACTGAATAGTATGGCCTAATATTTGGTTTGGTGAGCACTGAACTGAATGTTTGTTATTCCGTTCTGTTGAAAAATCCATGTTTGGTGCATCCCAGTAATAATTTTGATATCAATTGAAACTTGGATATGTAATTAGTAACAGATAAATTCAAGACCGAGTGAGCATTGATTTCTTACTTAGAAAACAAAACTTTTTGAATACAGAATTTATTTATTTCTATAAATGAGAATTTAGTTAAAAACTAAACTTAAATAATTATCTCTGGCTAGTGTCCCTTGGCCGATAGACAAAGCCACGACTCTTCATTTCTCTAATGACTCCTGCAGGTAGTCTTCCCGAAACAGAAATTGCATAAATTCCTTTACAGAAGCGATCTGAAAACAATGATAGATATTATTTTACAATAGTTCAATACTTCTAAAAAAATATAGTTTGGTACTATTATACTTAACATTATACATAACAAGATCAAACGGTGTAATATTCAGAATTAATTAATGCGAAATAAGTGCTTTTGGTGGGAGAAAACACATGGGTGAAGAATCATTTTAGCCTGTATGTGAGTGCACTATTGGTTGGCTAGTTTACATGAACTAAAGGTATGTAGGTACTTACTTATTCGCTGCCATTTGCAAACCCAACTGTCTTCTGGACTCATAACAGCAATCATTCTACAAAAATTTACAATGTTAATTTTAGAGATTTCTAATATGACACTGGCTTTTTCATACCAAAAATCATCATTTATTGGCATTATTTACTTATATTCAGTGTTCTCAAAGTATCTCCTGTTAACTGTTTCATTTCCCCTTTATGATATTAATAATATAATAGTACATTAATTAAAAAAACTTACAATATCATTATAATAATAAACATTGTACTAGTAAACACACGTAGGTATGTAATATAACAAGACAATTTACCCATCAAAGTTGTTGCTTGTGCAGTCATAGACATTGTCTTTGTTGCTCTTCATTCGAAGGAACTCATCACAGTTATCACAGCCATCAAACTCAAATTGGTCAAAAGTCTGAAAAATAAGCAAATATTCCATATATTAACACTAAGTTTCAGACTGAGCGGGATTCAAATCAGTGTCGTCGATTTGAAAGTTGCACGGGCTACCGCAGAACCATTAGAATCAGAAGTCCATATCCATTGTATAGGTCTTAAGAGTGTGACTTGTCTAATGTATGTAATGTCTACCGTAACCGTGATGCGAGTTACTGTTTACCTTTATTAACGAACACACTAAACAAGCCCGTAGTCCTCTTAGATCTTTTGCTACGGTTTCCAAAGACATGCTGTGGTAGAAAACCTTGTTCTGTTTTTTTTGCTCGTATTTAGTTCTTACAAGTAGAGAGTTATTTTCGTTTTGTTCACAGATCAGTAATATGTGGCTAGCTAGTTTTGTTTGGAAAGTCGTGAAGATTTCTAGTTTATTCCCCAAGACGAATCTTCGATTCACAATTTCGTGATTTTCGTGACTTCTTCTTTTTTTTTTTTCATGACAATTTTACACTTGTTTTGACATGGACAATGACATAACAGCTAACAATTTTTTTGTTCGTCTCATTGGAAAGGCTAAAGTCGTCAGACCATACCGCCTAGTCTTTCGTAGAAAGACAGCTATCTAACAAATTACAAATATCAAAACAGGAAATATTTTACAACACTCCGTTTAACCCGTGTATTTTTGAATTTTAATGTATAATAAGAGTGGATTATTATCCGTTAAGTGTTCGTGAACATGCACTAGTGTTGGCGAACCATGCCTTTTCGTTTTCTCTTCAAGGCTCTCTAGAGGCTTTAGTAAAATATTCACCATTTTACTGTGGTATTTTGACTGACAAGACATAACGTACAATAATTCCTTACTTGACATTGGCAGAATCATCGCTAAAAAGTGATAGATAGCCATTAAACGAAGAGAAGACTTAAACAAAGCAAAAATAAAGTCATACCGGCCGATAGATGGAGCTAAAGTAAAAACTTCTAGTTTTATTTACTTCTTGAATGAGAGTTTTGGCGGGAACGCGAAAAACATTGCGTCACCGCATTGTATTATTTTCCAAAACTTGTGTTATCATCAGTGTTAGTGCATAAAATTGGTGGCATTCTATTCGTTAAGTGCTGGATTACAGGCGTGTGTGTGGGAAAATGGTATAATGATGGTGAAACGATTCTTTTCGTGTAGTTTCCAAAACTTCATAGAAGCTTCAAGCCACCACTTTATTAGGAGTATGACTTTGACTAGACTATGACTTGACTTGATGACTTCGACTGTGACTTGACACAAATATATGCGTAAAATATAATTAACTTGATAAATTATCAATTACTTGACACTGGCTAAATACACGGAGGTGTGGAGCCAAAACATAATAATAAATAACTTCTTGAATAGAGTACCTACTTATATAAAACAAATATGCTACATGAAATATTAATTAATAATTTGGCAGGTAAAAATCTCGTAATGTTGCCGTCAAAACTCGTTTATAATCCACTTACCGAAAATAGCAGTAGTAGTGTTTTGATTTAACAAAAAAGCTAACGAAATATGTAGCTCTTTTTTCATGAAGAATGATTGTGTGATGATTATGTGCATTTATCGTCAGCAGTTTTTCATAGAGCATCCTTTTCAAAAATAAGATGCCTTCTAGAAAAAATGATTTCTAGGGTGGGGAAACACTACTGGCATGCATTAAACTCTTTGGCATCGTGTTTGTACAAAATGATTTAATTACTTTTAAAATTCATAAATGACAGGAAATTCACGGGATTGATCGCGTGAGTGATCCCTGAGCTTAACGTGCATTCTGCTAAAAGTGACATCTTACAACCCTAACATATGTTATTATTAAGTATTAGTCATCTAATCTGCAACAACTGAAGTCGCAATAATTTTACTTTCATTTAAATTACGCGTATATAATTGAAACATTGTAAATTGTTCCTAATTTTCTGTAGTAAATAAAGAGTTTTGAGTTAATAGTACTTTTTGCAATAACCACAAAGTCAAAATTATTTGATGGCACGTCTATAACCTCTATATTCTATTTTAGTCTATTCACATAAAACATTTGCTTAGAAAAATGGCACGTTACGGAGGCACGTAAAGGTTCGCTATCCCTGCCCTATACAATAATCTTACCTGCTTTTTATCGACGGTCCATAGCTGTGTAGCTAGCATAATAATTATTAGGCTGGCTTCAGAGATTTTATGCCCAGCCGTCAAAAGTGGCAGTGGCAGGGGTGAAAATTAGCTCCCTGGGGTTGGTGAGCAATCATGGACAATAGCGACAAACCGGCAGAGTTGAGCCACAGGACAATTATCTATTATATTGTTGAGCGTTAGAGAAGTGTATTGCGTACCTAATTAACTTTTGACTAACATACTACATCCACATGGTAGGTATGTATATACAAACATGTAACGTCCGTAATGGTATATTCTCGATTCTGTGTCGCATTCGTTAAAACTAAAGTAAACTTTTTAAAGTATGGCGGTACTCTTCTGATAAAGGGGAAATGAAAAAGATGGAAATATTTTAATTTAGCTTTAGAGAATGTGACACCACTATGTATTGGTCTTTACCTATGAAATTGCCGTTTTGTTTGAAAAAAGTTAAAGTATTTTTTTTTTCGAACTTATTTATTTCTTTTATTCAAAGTAATCACCCCTGCAATCAATGCATCTTTGCCAACGCTGTGGCAGTTTATGGATGCCCTTCTTGAAAAAATCAGCAGGACGGGAGACAACAAACTCTTCAAAGGCGTTTTGTACTGCCTCTCGGGAATTGATTTTTTTTCCCGCAAAAAAGTTGTCAAAATTTTGGAAAAAGTAATAGTCGGTAGGCGTAAGATCTGATGAGTATGGCGGATGAGGGAGAGCTTCCAAACCCAACTCATGCAGCTTAGAGACGGTCTGTTGTGCAGTATGGGGTCGCGCGTTGTCGTGAAGTAGCAGTGGAGACGACCGATTGACCAAAGCTGGTTGCAGACGTGCGAGTTTCGCCATCATTGTGGTCAGTTCTTCAATGTACACATCTGCAGTAATGCTCTCGCCATTTTGTAAAAAGCTATGATGAATCACACCAGCACTAGACCACCAAACTGTGACCATCATCTTTCTAGGGGTCATTTTACGTTTTGCACATTGCTTTAGTACCGAACCAGGATCTAACCAACTTGCTGAGCACTTTCGATTGTCAAAAAGAATCCATTTTTCGTCGCACGTAACAATTCGGTTCAAAATTCCTTCATTTCTGTGCCTGTTAAGCAGCGCAAGGCAAGTCTCGACGCGTACGTTGCGCTGGCGATCGTTAAGTTCGTGGGGCACCCATCTATCAAGCTTTTTTATCTTGCCAATCTGTCGCAAATGGACCAATATTGTTTTGATGCTAACATCAAAAGCTGCTGCCAGCTCAGCTGTAGATTGAGATTCATCAGCTTCCACAATCGCCTTTAATTCATCATTGTTGACCAAAGTTTCCGGACGACCACGAGGTTCATTTTTCAAGTCAAAATTCCCAGAACGGAACCGAGCAAACCAATAACGGGTTGTACGTTCGTTTGTACAGTTCTCTCCGTAAACGTCGTTGATGTTACGTGTCGTTTGTGCCGCGTTGGTGCCACGACGGAACTCATATTCCATAATTACACGAAATTTCAAAGTATCCATTATGAGGAAAAATGTTGAAATGTAATGAAAATACAACGCTAATCAATAAACAAAAGACTTATATTGTAAATAGAATATCATATTTTTAAAACAAAATTAATTTGAATTTAGAATTCATAGCCAATCAAAATTTTTTTTTGTTTGAAAAAGTCTGTACTGCAACACGGCAATTTCATAGGTAAAGACCTATTATTTATAGTGGATACACAGAGCAGAATTAAGAATTGAAAACAAAATTACGCTCACGCCATACTCACACGAGCTAAAGTCAACACGCGGTGGCGCCGGGCGCGGCGTCCCCCTTCCGCTAGGCTGAAAGAAAGCTAAGAGGATAATATTAACTATTATGACGTTACTTTGTCACGATTCTACGAAGTGACGAACGTCAAGCGGAGGCCTATCCATTTTCTTATCTCCCATTGTATTGATAAGGCCAACCGTTGCCCAAGGGTTATTTATTATTCTCGTAGTAGAGATCTGTGAATGAACGCAGGGAGTGCGGGTGGATAGGTCACAGCACAGCGCCCTTGCCCTCAAACGCTGACGTCATATCACAGCTGCGCCTTCTCAGCGCGTGCCTAATCTCTGTGAAAAGCCGATCATGGTACCTACTATTACTGCGTAGATATCCTACTTATTATTTCACTATTCCTGGAAATTGAAACTTAATTAATGTAATGCGTAGTTCTATAACAAATTGTAATTTACAATTATATTAATGGGATTGAATATGCGGATGATGTAAGCTTCTTTAAGTCTCTCACTTTGGGATTATTATTTTAATATAATTTTTATAGCAGTTTTTGTAGCGGTATCGCCTGCTTAGCGTATTGAACAGATAGGAATTTTAATCACGAGCGGGATTTGGGCCTTCTATCGGTCCTAAAAAGGCACGTAATTTACTTTAAAATTAATTTGATAATTATAAGCTAATATATAATCGAAAACTAATAATACAATGAAAACCATAAAAAGTGAAGCCTAAGACTTAGGACCGTATTACAGAACGATGTTTAGTCATCGATCGGTGCTCAAGTAGAGATTAAATTCATAAAATTGTATATGTAATTGAAATCTCGTTTTCAGCACATATTCACGAATGTGTGTACATAGTTCTGTAATACGTGCCGAGACTCGATCTGTTGATTATAACATACTAGCCAATGAGTTTCAGAAGACATAGTTACAGTACCACTACTATATCCATATCTATATTATAGGCAGCTTCTTAGTTGTTTAGAATTTTCCCTATATAGGTATTCTTATCTATAAATTAAAGAGTTTATCACCTCACTGATGTTTATTGTAACACAATTAGGCAACGCCACTGTTTTATAATTTATTTAATTAAATAGAAATGAGCACAATTTGTCTCCTGGGACTTGACAGGAAGAGAGAGAAAGCGATATTTCGCTGGAGTGAGACAGATAATTTAGTTTTTTTTTGTTTGGTTTTGGCTCCACACTTATGTGTATTTAGCCAGTGTCAAGTAATTGATAATATCTCAAGTTAATGGATATCATATAATGTGTAAGTCAAGTCAAGTCACATTCCAAGTCATCAAGTTAAGTTATAGTCTAGTCTAGTCAAGTCATACTCCTAGTAAAGTGGTGGCAACTTTACCAGAAGCTTCTATGTAGTTTTGGAAACAACACGAAAAGGAACGTTTCACCATCATCATACCACTTTCCCACACTCATGCCTATAATTCAGCACTTAACGAATAAAATGCCACCAATTTTATGCACTAACACTGAAAATAACACAAGTTTTGGAAAATAATACAATGCGGCGACGCGATCTTTTTCGTTTTCCCGCCAAAACTCATAATTTAGTATTAATGAATACTAAATATTCTGGCTCCCTTTTGTCAGCAAAAAGGTTTTACAATATTGTAGTTTAAACTGTTTATGTTATAGTTAATAAAGATTTTATAATTTACATTTTATGTATTTTTAAGTAGTTAGAGCATTCCATTTAATTTTAGATTATCAACAGCCAAGAACATCATCAAATAATGGTAAGTATTTAAGCTTAAGTTTACGTTACGATAGGGTCTTGAACATATAATACATAAATTCTTGAAAATGTATTTTAAGTATTAAAGTTTAAAATTTTAACATCATCACCCATCCGCGCATCTGTGGTTGATTGGCCTTTTGTAAACCCGAACATCGATGATTGCTAAGCAATAAGTAATGTAAGCTTGAGGGGGTTTGGTTACGTCACTTTATTTCATTTAACTTATTGCATGCATGTTTTCTATGGGTACTTATGGCAAGTAAGACAGATATGCAACAAAGGGTAATAAGAGTTATAAGAGTTCTGCAATCCTGGCCACACTGTCGACTTTGATCACGTTGTTGACGAGAGAGTTGCGGTGGATGAGAACCCGATACCACCTTGGGATAGTTGGACTCCCTCCCAGTGGAAGAATAAGTTATCGGAATTTAGGATAATCGTGTCCTCCCTGTCCTTGTTTTCGAATTTCTGACAATCCCACTATGAAATCACACTTCACACTAATATTATAAAGGCGAAAGTTTGTATGTGTGTTTGTGTGTTTGTGTGTATGCGTGTATGTTTGTTACTCCTTCACGCTCAAACGGCTGAATGGATTTGGATGAAATTCAGTACCAAGATAGCTTATACACTGGATTAACATGTAGGCTACATTTTATCCCGGAAAAGTGAAATTTTCGCGTGGGATGAGCAAATAATTAAAATACTTTTTATCCGCGGGGGAAACCACGGGGCGCAACTATAAATATATAAAACATTTCACGCAGCGCCATCTAGCCTCAAACTAAGCAACGCTTGTACTATGGGAACCAGATAACTAATACAATACTTATATACTTTTTGTTTGTAAATACATAAATAGAATACAATATAACACCCAGGCACAGAACAAACATCGATGTTCTTCACACAAATATTTGTCCTGGGCGGGAATCGAACCCACAACCTGTAGTTCAGAAGGCAGGGATACCACCAACTGAGCTATCGGGCCAGTCAATCGGCCCATTACATCCCAACTTAACTTTATCTCCTCCTCCAATTTGACCATTTTTTCGTCAGCCGTGTGTCTTTAGTTGCCACGGCCGAGGGTCAGTTGGGGGGTTGCCATAATCACCACGCTTGCTAGATATATCTTGGTAATCGCAATAGATTACAATGATAACCAAGGAGAATGCTGCTGCCCATTCCTTGAACATTCCCTTAGCTGGTCCTTACGGCACTCAATGGGAAGAATTGGGGTGCAGGTCGTATTCTTGGACCTGAGACCACGCGGTACACGGACCGGGGCACGCAATGGTAAAATATCTGATGGATTTTTTCCGCCCATTATAATCTGTGATTATAATAGTGTCTATTAGGTAGGTTACTAGCTGTGGTTGGCGGTCATGGTGCGGTCGCCGCCGCCGCCCAGCTGTCTGCGATCGTTTTACAACACGGGTCGGCACCTCATCGCGTTGACGTCCTTGCTCTAAATTCTATGAAACCTCTTTAAAACAATCTATTTGGTTCACCTATACTTGACTTTTACTATTCAACCTATTAATCAAGGTACTAAGTAGTATAGCATAGAATCAATGGACAGCGATGAATTTACTTGCAACTAAATTATTTCAATTGCTCAGTACACTGATGATGACACACTGCATTATATATACACAGCAAGGAATGTAATGCTCTTCCAACAACAGTGTTTCCTCCTGGGCATAACTTAGGTCTTTTTAAGTCAAGTGTGAATGGGCATCTCATGGGTAAGCGTGCTCCACCTTAGACAACTTCGTCATTTACCATCAGAGGTGAATTTGTCAAACACATGCCCATTTTACGATAAAAAAAGCACACTGACACCTATAATTCAGAGCGCTAGCGTCAATATGCCGAGCAATCAATATAATTTTTAATGCAAATCCATTTATTGCGACAGACTGACTGATTTAAGAAGGCTGATGTGATTTAGATACATATAGCTAATTATGTCTAAACCGTCTCACAGAATAAATAACGGTTGAATTAATAATATAGGTACTAGCTTATCCTCACGAGAGCTCGCACAGATAAACGCGATTTAACGTGGGCATGGGATGAGCACAAAAAGTCTTCAAATCATTTCAAACTATGTTTTCCTTCTTTCATTACGATAATAACAAATGATACTGATCAATTATGTTTTGTTAACCGGTTCAAACTTGTTGATGTTGTTTGACTTAGGGTTTGTTGAACCGGCTCATAAGACACGAAGCCAAGATATTTGTGGGTTGGCAGTCAGGTTAGTTGTTAGACTATGAGTATGAGACGACTATGATTGATAACGAACGTTTCATCATTTGTGCATACCCGTTTTATGCACTGGAAGACGTGGGTGCTACGTAATTAGGGGTTCTCTTCAGCTTGAGCCAGACTTGTGAATGCAGGTGACGTAAGTATTGGATAACAACGCTTGGGAATGTAGTTGCTCATAAAAGACTCGACGATATCCCATTCGAACATTCTAAGAAATATAATCAGTTTTGAACTCATTACCAAAAATGACTCCGTTAATGTTGATTTACATCAAAGATAATAAAGTCAATGATTTACATCCTCAAATCCCGTAGGTATTATTGAAAACTAGGCCTATAGTGTTTCTAAATAAATTAGAATAAAACAAAAAATACACATGGATACCTTTTTATGTTAGTGAATGATGAGACGAGCAAACCGTTCACCTGAAGCTAAGCGACATGGCCGCCCATAACAGAATAGTGTCACCCGGAACTCAGTTAAGCGTGACACTGCATTGCGCATATCATCCTGAGACATCAGCACAGTGTAGTAATAAGATTACTCAACTGTGAGATCAGATCATAAAGTCTCAATTGTCCAGTAATTTTATTAGCTACAGTGCCCTTCAAACCGGAACACAGTAGTGCTTGCACACTACTGCTTGGCGGCAGAATAACTGGCAAAGCGGTGGTGCCTACCAAGATGAACTTTGCAGAAAAGTCCTACCTAGTAATACCTATTTAATTTTTCAATCGAGATCGATTTATTGTAAAGCTGCGCAAGTAATCTTGCTTTATATATAATTTATTAGCTGGCCCGGCGAACTTTATACCTACAAATGAAATGTTAACTTTTAGGTAAACGTAATTTAGGATTTCATCACTTTTCCTCGCCTTCTCTCACATACTTCATGTCCCCACCATCCCCCAAATTTCCACTAATTCCCCCCACTTCCGCTCACTACCATCTCCTACTTTCTCTCATTTTTTTTAGATTTTCCCCACCTTCCCCTTGTTTATAATTCAATTAGAGTATTTTCTGTTTCTGAATATTTATTTATAATAGGTACCACCTACTTAGGAAAAATTCTGTTTCTGAATATTTATTTATAATAGGTACTACCTACTTAACATTAACATTAGAAACATATTTTTTTTAATATCCATATGTTGAAAAATATATAGATAATAAAAAATGCCATAAGCCCATTTTTTATTATCTATTCCTTATCCTATAAACCTAATTATGTTATTACCATAAATTCCTGGGAAAGGTGGTGAGTATAAGGAGCTAAATTATCTAAGCTGTCATGTACCTAAACATTAAAAATAATCGCTTTTGAAATAAAGAACACGAAATTTTTTTAAACGTAAAATACCATTTCTTTTATATCAATGACAAATAAGTAGAACACCCTTGAGAAGACACTTTTAACTCGTAAAATCCTTTATTTTACGAGAAAACTTTAGCTAGAAGACTTTGTTAGCCTATTATCACCACTTTTAAGAGATAAAAGAAAAAAATATTAAAGCTAACTTGTACAATAATTCAAAATTTTCAGCAAGTTTTGGTGAGTTCATCGCGATTGAAATTGATGTGTAGACTTCGAAAATGAAATCTTAAGTACCCTACGCAATGCTTTGAAAATTCCATAGTGCTAGAATAAAAAGATATGCTCATTTATGCAGGCACGTATAATACAGACACCTGGTACTGGGTGTTGTGGGATCATGGTCCTTACAGTTCCTGGGTTTCTAGACACAGGGAATCCTGTTGGACGTTATTATTATTATATTATAACTAGCTGGCTAATGGCGGAGTCTTGGTGTCTTTGTCTTCCACTTCTTTGCATAGGTTAGAAATAAAAACATATAGTTTACGTAACTAGGTATACTTATGCTCGTATTACAGAACGATGCTCAGGCATCGACCGGTGCTTAAGCAGAGATTTCATTCATAAAGTGATCAATTAGTCAATGAAATCTCTGCTTGAGCACTGACCGATGACTGAGCACCGTTCTGTAATATGGACCTTAGTATTGGGGGGTATACAAGGTGGCATTTAATTTACTCTTTTCCTTAAATGTATGTACTCAGACCATGCTATAGAATATTAGTACAAGGTACAATTAAAAAGAAAAAAATGTTTTAGTACTTAGTGCCTCTTAAAATAACTGCACGACAGCCGAAATGTCTATTTAACGGTACACACAGCGCGGGCACCAGCTGAGTGTTTTGTAAATGTTTCGTAGGCAATAAAACACCTGCTTTGTTCAATGTCATTAGGCTTTACTTTAGAATTTAAATTTGATAATACCTAGATATAAGTTTTATTTCATAAGTACTTTTTTATTTAGTTATATGGAAGCATTCTATAGCATGGACTGAATACATACATTAAAGGAAAAGAACGAATTAAATTCCACCTTGTATAGGTAGCCTTTGATGCCGGGATTCTGCAGAATTTAAATTGTGGCAATTTTAATGGATGACGGTTTTTTTCAAGACTAACTTAGTCAATTTCCAAAAACAAATGAAGTTTTCCTTGCAATTTTCGTAACGAAGAGTAAATCTGCTAATGTGATGATGATTGACATTAGTAGTACCTATATACTTACTACATAATAATATAGGTAGGTACATATGGAAGTATGGATATCAATTCCCCATTAATAATTATAACAATAATAGGGGAAGGGCTTTCAACGTGTTCTAATCACTAATATACAATAATATCTACATGCCATCACGTTTAGGTATATAATATTACAAATACATAGTACTTTAGTAGAAACATGCGCAACGCTTTTATCCCACGGAACCTGCCATGTTAGGACAGTTAAATATTCAATACCGGTTTATGAAAATCTATAAAACTAATATCTGACCGCGTCCTTCATTTACAAGTCTGTCGAGGTAGACCGAGCTTGTGAGCGAGGAGATGAGTCAACCGTCACAGACCAGTACCCAGACAGACAGGCATACATAAATCTTCTGTTTTACTGTCTTATTATTGCTTGTAAAACCTGGCAACCACCTCGACACATTTGCTTTTTTGATGAGTCGTAAAATCATTCGGGAGTTTGTTTGGGTGCGCTCGTGAAGGGTCTGGCATTGGTCCAGTCCGCCGACGCACTTTACATAGTTCAATACATAGGAACTATGCCCTGCATCGGATTTGAATTGTAGATAGATACACAAAATAGAAAACAAAGTCAAAGATCATTGGCCACGGTTAGCCGTCAGTTCTAAATATTCCAACCGGTCACGACGAGACACAGTGGCACCGTGCGCCAGCGCACGTGTGCTCTGTTCTATCGCGCTAATTGATGACTTCCAGCTCCTTACTTTGTTTATGAGTGTTGATTTGATAGCTTCTACAAATGAGCAGTAATAACCCTGAAAATGCGACGTTCATTTTCAACGTTTATGTTTTCATGACACTTCCCACGACATCCCTAAACATTCTGTCACAACCTTGACGTTTATCTTTCCATGAATCAGACGAATCTTTTTTTTAAAGTTAGATACTGCGAACTGTATAACAGGAAAATATAATTACATTAAAAAGAGATAACTGACTGCGTAGTTTCGTTTTTGATCATTTATATTACTGTAATGGTTTCCCCGAAATACTGAATTTGCGTAAATTGTCTGTCACTTTTCTTTAAATACCAACTAATAATAATAATAATAATACAACACGACGCAGACGCTTGTTGATGTAATGCCATAGCTTCTGCCCGTTAGCGTTTTTAGTATTACACAAAACGCATAGGTAGGGTACCCACCTATGCGTTTTTCAAAAACGAAAC
Organism: Ennomos fuscantarius; assembly: GCA_905220475.3. Taxonomy (NCBI): domain Eukaryota; kingdom Metazoa; phylum Arthropoda; class Insecta; order Lepidoptera; family Geometridae; genus Ennomos; species Ennomos fuscantarius. The sequence goes on along the minus strand of HG992037.1, from coordinate 5,900,658 downwards.
TCATTTAGGATCGCTTTATTGTCTGCCTACCGCTCTAAGGTCCGTATTACAGAACGATGCTCAGTCATCGATCGATGCTCAAGCAGAGATTTCATTAATAAAATGATCAATTAGTGAAAGAAATCTCTGCTTGAGCACCGATCGATGACTGAGCATCGTTTTGTAATACGGACCTAAGACGTCCACTGCAGAACACTTCCCAGTGTTCTGCAGTGGACGTTTTCAGGATCGTGATGATGATGATTGTCTGTCTGTCTGTCAAGATTTTTTTTCAAGAACGGATGAACTTGTAATTGCTATCAAATACTATGTCTCTAATCCTCTAAAAATCTAAAGTTTCTAACACAATGCAATAAAATCGAAAATGCTAAAAAATTGGTTAAAAAGTTACCATATTTCGCACATCACGTCATCAGACGTTTAGGGTACCTACTTCCCACATAAGTACTAGAATTACATACTATATTTCGTAATTATATATGAATCTGAATTCTCTATAGTATAATAGCAAATTTTAATTGAAAAATCTAAAAGAAATATGAATGTCTTTCCCTAAAGGTATTAGAGGTATCACAAGACATTGTTGGGTTGGGAGTTTGGGAGTCATTATCGTACAAGATGTGTTAATAAAACCGTAAAGATTAGTTTGTGAGGTAGGTAGGTGTAGTGGAGGTACCTAATTACTACACATATTTGTCGGATAATGCTAGTAGTGTTTAGGGGGTAAAACCCACTGTGTAGGGAGTACCTAACTGGCCCACATGATGAGTTTCACAAGCTGCTTCTGCTGCTTGTCCTTTATAAATCACGTCTTCACCAAAAGGAGCTGGACTCAAATCGTTCGTCCGTATTTTGGTCCGTAAAACTGGAAATTTATTGGTTAAAAAGGGTTCGTACTCGACATCGAAAGCCATTTCAGCGATGCAACAAACCCTTCGTCAATTGGCTTTTATATTGCAATATCAGCTTATCAGCTTTAAGAACCTATCAGTGCTCCACTGATTTGTGTCCACTGATCAGTGCTCACTCATAAACCTTGAAGATACAGACTCATCCTCAACGATGATAAGTACCTCATTGAGAATTAAGATGTGTTTGAAATCACAGGTTGTCAGTTGTTTGTTGATCAAGGTTTAACGATATCTAACAAAACTCCCGAAGAAATCACTTAAACTCATTTTTAAAAGGATATTATTTGATTGAGTTAGGTATGTAACTAGTTGGCAAGTCATTATACAACCTTTCTCCATCAACTTATACAAGCGTGAAATGTATTTATAAAGTATTTGCCATTATGTTGTGCACACCATTGCACTTGATTACATTACCTTCTAGCACATGCACCAGCTATTCTCGGAATAGACGGTCACGGGTTACTGGATTTTCCACAGTTATATAAATCAAGGTCTCCGTGTTGGTTTACGCCCTCCCCTAAGTAGACAGCCTGTAGACTGGATGAGGAGCATGTTGAGTAAAGAAAAATAAAGATAGGTACTTTCCTACTTCGATACCTCGTTATTAGGTGTCTATTTTATTACCTACTACAAATGCTGCACATAACTTGAAAATTCGTTGGTGCAGGACCATGCGAGATGACCCACCCTGGGAGCTTCAAGCCGAGATCCTCGCTGAAGTTTACCACTTCGTGGCGGCGAGGAGATCTCGGGGAGAGCCCCCAGGGTGGGACGAGGTTAGGCGCATGCGGCAGCAGGCGCGGGCCACCCTATTGAGGCGGTGGGTGGAGGACCTGGCTCCACCGGTCCCAGGGCAAAGGACGGTGGAGGCCATCCGTCCGGTCCTCCAGAGGTGGGTGAGGCGGCCCCACGGGTCGCTGACCTTCCGGTTGGTGCAAGTGCTTTCCGGGCACGGATGCTTTGGAAAGTACCTGCACCAAATCGCGAGGCGGGAAGCGACCCCTGCCTGCCATGAGTGTGGGGCGCTGGAGGATACAGCGCCCCACACACTGGAAGTGTGTGCCGCTTGGGACCCGCCGCGGCACACACTTTCCTTGGCAGTAGGCCACGATCTCTCGCTGCCAAGCGTGGTGAGAGCCATGCTTGACAGCGAGAGATCGTGGCAGGCGGTGGTCTCCTTCTGCGAGTACGTGATGGCGCAGAAGGAGACCGCGGAGCGGGTCAGAGAGGAGGCCGCTGGAGCTGACCCGCTCCGGCGCAGACGAGTGGGAGGGAGGAGGAGGCGTTACGCGCACCTCTTCCCTCCCCCGTAGTAGGGCCACTGGTGGAGAGTCGGGGGACTCTCCGCCGGCTTGCACGGCCCCACACGTCTGGTGGGTGACCTTGGTGAGCAAGGTCACCCATCCTTTGGCGCGGAGAGGCCCGAAAGGGCCTGCCGCCGGGGGCGAGCTGGCTGGACTGCAGTCGCGACCCCTTCTCGCCCCGGTACGGCGGACGAGGGCTCACGGGGGGGTTTTAGTGGGTTCGAGTCCCACATACCCCCTGCCACCACCCCCGTGGTGGCAGGGAAGTGCGAGGGCATTTCCCCCCCTCAAAAAAAAAAAAAAAAAAGAAGGACCATGCGAGATTCGAAGACTGCGTTGTGTTAGTTTTCTATCACTGAGTAGGATGGTTCTGTCACAAAAGGATTCTTATGTCAAAATTTTGTTGTCCTGGCTTCAGTAGTAGGCTTCGGCATTAAGTTGAAGATCTATTTTTATCAATCAGGATCAGAACACAGAGCAGGACATAGTAATTATAATAAAACTTAATCCAAGCTAAGGTACCAACCTATACCATACAATACAATAATTCTTTATTGAATACAACTAATACATAACAACGCACCTTTAAAAAAAACTTACAAAAAATGGTAGAACAAAGGGCCTTATCACATTAAGCGATTTAAATTTCAATTTTTATTTGCATTCCACAATGTTGTGCAAGTGTAGGTAGTTTTTTAAAATAACAGTTCATCGTGGACCCTGTCTGGCACGCAACATTAGAAGAGAGGAAGATAAAATTAAATTTTATTAGATTAGAAAGGAGCGGTTACTTATTTTATACTAAAATTAAATGAATTATTATTTTTATATACTATGCTTAAATTTTATCATTTAAATATTCATTTATAGCTAATATATAATAGCTTTTATTTATTAGAAAGTGCTTTAATTGTTTTATAAAGATTACATTACTTGATTCCTTTTTCATTGCTTCTGGAAGCCTGTTATATATATTAATAGACATAACAAGTGTACCAGAAGCATGCAGCTTAAGCCGGGAAGAAGGTAGTACCAATCGGTTTCCGTGGCGAACTGAACGGTTTACGTTTCTCGGTAGGTTTTCCCGTTTTATATATAGGTTCGGATTATTACGTACAAATTTACATATTTCTAAAATGTATATGCCTGTATGAGTTAAAATTTTGTGTTTTTTAAAATATGGTTAGCAACTGTCTCTTTGCTCGATATTCATTAATATTCTTATCAGTTTCTTTTGAAGAATAAATAGGGTAGACGCAGCGGTGCTGTTGCCCCATAGAATAACACCGTAACTTAGCCATGCTACATTACATTATTCTTATGCGCATGCATAAGAATAATAGGTTACCAAAGCAGTTTTTACATCAGTAGTTTTCTTAGTTTCTCGGAGTGCATACGTGAATGACGAAAGTTTAGATTTAATTTAATTTTTTATTTCTTCCAGGCTACCTTAGGATGGACAGGAATTAAAGAACCAAAATTGGGGTTGATATCGTTACAACTTACGTACCCTATAGTAGGTATTTAGGTAATAAGTAGATTTATTAAAAAGTTCCTGTTGTATATTAGTAAATGAAATTGCGTTTAGTGTGCGTTTATAATAATAATTAGTTTAAAATGTTAAAAGTATTTTAATTAATTGCTCATCCCACGGAAACATTTCACTTTTCCGGGATAAAACGTAGCCTATACGTTAATCCAGTGTATAAGCTATCTTGGTACCGAAATTCATCCAAATCTATTCAGCCGTTTGAACGTGAAGAACAAACATATACACATACAAACTTTCGCCTTTATAATATTAGTGTGATATTTTGATTGTCGTATCGTAGGCAAATAAACATTATAATATGTAAATGTACCTATATACATACATCGTTACATACTTAGGTGCCTACTTAGATATTGTGTTGGAATGTTTTTGATGTTTTAGTAAGTTGTTTGCGCATCGATGTAGAATGATTGCTCACCGATATGAGATAGATTGACATGAATGAATTTGATTTCAAAATAATACATTATCTACAAATGCAAGGCGATATATAGATAATTACCTATCATTTTTATTAAATAATATTTATACTTAAATATTACCAATGTAAATAAATATAGGTATTTATTTTGGCTCGCCGTATTATTAATAATAATAACGCCCAAAGATCACAAACATAGATCCTGGACCCTAACTAGGATTCCCTGTGTCTTAGGAACCCAAGAACTACGAGGACCATGGTCCCACAACATCCTGACTTTTATTTGCGCTTTTTTTTTCTGTGCACTTCTGTGCTGCCGCGGGAATCTAACCCGTCGCCTCCGGGTTATGAACCGGTCGGTTCATAACCCGGAGGCGACGGGTTAGATTCCCCGGTTTAACCACCATACCACAGAGGCGGTCGTAATTTATTCAACTCTCCCATTAAACTGGGAGATTTGAATAAATTACCAATTACAGACCTATTATATAATTTTACCAATAAACGTTTTTATAGAACAGTTTTGCTGAGCTCAACAATAGTCTGGTAGTAAATTGCAATGCATTAAGCCAAAGAAGTTTTACACAGTAGGTTATACGATATACATAATACAGGATGGGGCAAAATAATGGAACCTCAATCCAAGTTTTCCTTTGCAGTTTTGTTCTTATAAAACATTTAGTCTATTTAGAAAAAAATATATAATTTACGGAATTTCGGAAAAATGAACTGTCCGGTGAATATTTAATGACTTTCTACTGTTCCGAACCTCGAGCAAAAGACACAAAACCCAGCGACGAGCGAGCGACCGACTGAAGCTTCAATTTCAGCACCGCATCCTTCTCAACCAAGTGAAGATGGAGGAGCCACCACAGACCGCTCCGAAAAGAACTTCGAAAGCTCGCGTATATAAGAGAACTGAAGAAGCAACTCGAGAGAACCCTTAGCGCCAGGGCATTCAGACGAGGCATCATATTCACTCCAAGTGATGGAGAAGAGTACCGCCTAGCTCAACGGTACTTCGTAAACAGGAGGGAGGAAGGGATTTGGTTCTCCTACTCCCTCCCTAAAGAAAAAAGTCTCAGGGTGACTATAAGGGGGATTTTGGTGGGCACCCCACCCTCAGCAAACCAAAAATGCCTGCAGAGCATGTGGTTTGAAGTAAAAAACTTGCAGAAGATACAAGCCAAAAGAGGCAGGTCTGGTTGTATAATTTTCGCACAGATATAGAAGCCAGCCGACGCGACCGCGTGCATCTTATACGAGATCATATAAATATGTCCGGGCATGCTATGGTATATAATTGAAACGTTGAGAGGACGAAAATATCGGTACCAGGGATTCCGACACTCCTCACGCGGCTGCCACCAACCACCACAAGACAAGCGCGCTTGAGGTGCGAAGACGATTACGAAGGAGTTGGGTGAATTGAAGACAATACGCCCAACACCAGCGCACGGTGTGCAAAGAAACGACGGCAGCGCGATGGAGGGTTTAACCGGGGTCGGCAAAAAAGACCACGTGCTTAAAGTCCACTATACCGTAGACAGTGCAGACTCTGGTGGACGGTCTCCCCCATCACGCCTGTCGCACATACTGATTGGAATAATATAGAAAACTTTTATTATTGATATTTGAGAGTTCAAATCAAAGGTTACACGTGTTCCTACTTCAACAATCTTAGGTAAAGAGTCCTTAGAATTTTCTAGTTAATAAGATCAAGATTTCTGTGAAACGAGAATATTTAAGGCCTAGATATTTGTTGGCCCCTGGATTTTAGGGTTCAATGTACTCTTCAAAGAAAATTAAACTTAGGAAGAAATTGAAGTTCGCTATAGGTTCCAGGCAATCTTAGGTAGGAATTTCTCTTTTAATATACATAGACAGGTACTACCTAAATATACTTACCAATTAAAACTTGTGTCAACCAAAATTTAATAAGCCTTTACATGTCGCATCTACTTGATCTGGGGGTAGACTCCAGAAACTACCAAAACCATCCCCCTATGTAAACTATGACTATTTATAGTTTAGGAGCTACGGGCGTTTTTAGGAGATTTGGATCATATCAGCGATATTGCTCTGAAATTATGATTGACCCAATAATAGATCTTTAACGTACCTGCCCTTATCATTCTGATGATATTTTAAATGCTCCGAAAAATAGCATTCTGATTTTTTATTTCTCAATTCAGTAATTTTTGATTTGTAAAAACCGCGTCGAATTGTGTTCTTTTGTTTGGATATTATGAGGCTACACGGAATTAGGCCCGTATTACAGAACTACGCTTAGTCGTAAATCTCTACTGCAGATGAGATTCCATTCACAAAATGATCAAATAGTGAATGAAATCTCTCATTGAAAATCAATCGCTGACTGAGCATAGTCTGTAATACGGGCCTTAGACACAGACAGATACACACTCAAACATACTCGTAGGTCTCAAATTATAGGCCCAGGCAGGGTATTAAATCTTGGTTTACCGATTGTTTGGTTCTTCTTTACAGGTGTGATCGAAGCTCCGGATCGGATTTTTCTTTTCTGCGTTGTGCCGAATTGCTTGCACCAGTAGTGGGAAATACTTCTTTCTTTTCAAGCTCACATATTTTAATTAGTTCTTCTTTATTTGACAAAAATCACTTTTTAATTTTATATTCTTACTAGCTTCTGCCCGCGGATCGCCCGCGTGGGCTTACCCTCGGAAACCATTAATTTTTCGGAACAAAATTAACTTTACCCTCTTAAATTAATAAATGGCTGGAATCTCATGCGTTGACTGATTTCTCATAACGGCATTGTTACACTTAGCATTAGATGACAATATCGCAAATTCTTGATTAGCTACAACATGACTGACAATTTCTTTAAGGACATCCAATGCCCGTTTCTGAGTCCCATATACATTAAATAGTACAGAGGTCAAAATAGGCAAGCCATCACCTACGATTGGTATGACTCACCATTTCACCATTACAACCGTTTAGTGACTCTTGAACCATATTTGTACTAAAATAATTAAGTAAGTACCTATATAACCAACTATTTTTGACCTCGGAACCCTTCCGAAAAATTTACATCGGGAAAAAATTACAAATCTAACGAACTTACAATCAAATAATTTGAGAAAACTCAACTATTAAAAACCTCAGAATAGAAATAAATAAATTTTTGTATAAAATTCTGCACAAATTAGGAAAAAAAATCTAGAAACACAACCACGCCAATCTAGAAAAATTAAAAAACTTAAAAGTCAAAAAACTATGTATAGAAATTATACACAAGGGTAAAAAAATCAAAGTAATGATCATGAATATTTCAAGGAGTTTTAAGTCACCAAAAGATCGCGAAGTTACGGAATTTCGATGAAAGACACTTTTCATTTAATGTTTCAATAATATAAAGGTACCATAGTCTTAAATGATGTAACCTAATAACAATTGATCCTTATTTTAATAATTTTAATATATTTATCTTATAACTTTTTAAACTTCCATGGTCACTAACAACAATAATAAACTCAACTACCAAATAATGGCAACTTGAAACAAATACATTACATAGTAAATATTCCGTTAATAAATAGTATTTTAGTAAGTTATATTAATATTATTTTGAAACATACAACATATAAATTTAATAATAACCGGGTTACCAAATGCGACTTTGAAAATAATTGTGTTCACTAACCTTCCTTCCCATTTTCATCCCTTAAATTAGCCCTTGCCAAAAAAAACCCCTTCAGATGATGTAATTCAAAAAACGCCGAGACCCGTACCTATCTATTTGTTTCGTATGTTCTTTATAGATTTCAAATTTTAACTAAATATGTGTTTATTTCCATACAAATTCTAACAAATTTTTAACCCCTTTAAGTATTGAATTTCAAAAAACTAAAAAGTACTATTTTTTTTCTATACTTGTTTGTATGTGTTAAGTTTAAAAACGATACGTAACGAAATGGAGTTTTTTACCCTTTTCACCCACATAGGGGTTGAATTTTCAAAAACCCTTTCTTAGCACGCGCTTACGTCATAAAAGGTAGCCACCCTCCAAATTTCAAGTCTATACGTCCAGCACTTTGGGCTGTGCGTTGTCTGTCAGTCAGTCAGGACAAAGCCTTTTATATAATAGATAGATAACAGTAATTTTTAAAATTGTATTACTATAAAATTATTAACTTTGACTTTGAAGTTAACATAGAAGAGAATTGCCGTAAACCTTTTTTTGGTTTAATATCTTATACCTAACGTAATCGTTGCCTAACCTTAAGGGTCCCGTAGTATCTACTCGTAAGTAAATCCTTTATAAAAACTATCACACACAGACAGACAGACAGACGTATAATCGTCAAACTAAATAAACCCTCGTAAAAGTGAGAGGGTGGACGTCGTTCGGGGTTAAAATAGCGTATGTTGAATCAGGGTTTATTTTCAACTGCACAAAATGTACATACATACTCGAACATACTGTCAGAATGATGCAACTCTGGGTGTACCACCGTCACCCAAGGCGAGGCGAGGCGAGGGCTAACATGACCCGTCCCTGTTGAACTGTTAGCTGTAAAAATCGACATATATATTTCTATCGAGATAGCGTTTGACCAATGAACGATCTCGCGGATCACGCCATAAAGCTTTTCTCGCGTTTTCATTGGTTGCTTTCTCGAGAGAAAAGATTATGTCGAATTTTGTATTTGTTTTTTATTTCTAGCTCTGCTGGAAAACTAAGCCTTGTGAATGGCGTCACCTTGGTGGTAACCATTACAATATATCATATATATATTAAATCTATCTTATATTAACCTCGTCAAAACCTGAGCTTTTTTGCTATTAATAAATGAATGAGATGCTTTTACCTAAAAGCTCCACAACTACGCCACGGTCCCACAACACCTAGACACAGAAAGAGCATTTACGATTTTTTTCTGTGCGCACTTGTCCTGCCGTGGGAATCGATCCGCCGCCTTTGGATTATGAGCGTACCTGCTCAACCACCACACCAGAAACTGTCGTGGATTGACTCACTCAGTCAGTCTCACTCAACATATAACATTTGTCAGACGAAGCCTTTTAGCTGAAGATGATGATGGAGTTTATTTATTTTCAACGAATTCGGGTCTAGTTCAAAACAGATAAAATATCTTTCTAATTTTGCGTTGATTTATTTGTTGAACTGGCAGCGTACATTAACAAAACATTACATTCTGTGGATATTGGACGTGCGCGATATTTTCCAAGCGTGCCGGCCGTCGCGTCTACAATCAATCAATATAGGCTAGCCGGGCTCATTCATGTCATCTGAGCTGAGCTACAACAATAATTAATAATAATTACCGATAAATCTTCTCATATCGCGTAGTACGGGATGCAGTATCGTGATTTAGGAAAATCTAGTGGTGTGAGGCGCGCGGCGGGCCTCCAGCCTACTTATAACCGCGCTGTGGCACAGGGCCGCCATTCTGACACGCTCACTCATTGCGCGCGCTATTAACGCTTTTTTCGCGAACGCTTTTAGTTCTCTAGTACCCGCATAGAAATTAGTGACGATGAAACGTAGGCTTTTTGTACTCCTGGCTGTGTGCACTTTCTCTGCCGCCGCTATGGTCCCGAGGCATAGGGTGAGTAGCTAACCCTGCCCCTACATACAGCTCGGACCGGGGACAAAAATATTGTCCTCGCTTTTTATCCTCTGTTGTTTATTTATCGAATGTGGATAATTTTTTTGCCTCCGATCTGTGCTAAAGGAGCAAGCTATAACAATTTATTTTTAAGAATCAGTGTTTTCAATCAAACTTGCCCCCTATATATGATTATCTGATTATAATACCTACGTGCTGTGATGATTAAAGTTATGTTTACGTAATGTATCGAATTAATTGATCTGGAAGTGTGTTGGATTATTGATGACGTGTGACTGTAAAATAAGCTAGATAGTGTTTTTGTGTCATTGTTAATCGATTTGCCTTAGTGATTTGGATTCTTAGAGTGTGAAAAATTGACATAATTACTTTATGTAATGCAAATTTATGTGAGGTGATGAGCTCGCTGAACTGACAACTGACAACAAACTTGATAACTGTATTTGACAACTTTACTACTTAGAAATCGATTAATTTATTCTTTCTTACATGTAGTCAGTACCACAATATACAAATATAATATTTTATACCCTTAACAGTCTACCACGAACTAGGGTGGGTCAACCAAATTTTATGAAACAACTCTTGTTTCTAATAGTTTTTTAATGTTTTCAAAAAAGTATCTCCTAATTTATCTAACCAATAAAAAAAACTGTTATACTTACATATATTAAAAACCTTTGTTCATATGATATGAAAATCCTAACTAATTTATAAAGGCGCAATCTAAATATATATAACTCAAAGGACTGACTGACTGACTGAATGATTGACATAGTGATCTATCAACGCACAGCCCAAACCACTAGACGGATCGGGCTGAAATTTGGCGTGTAGGTAGATGTTATGACGTAGGCATCCGCTAAGATGGGATTTTTTTGAAATTCCACCCTTATGGGGGTGAAATGGGTGGTTGAATTATTTTCTCATTGGCCACGCCGCGGGCGAAGCTGCGGGCAGAAGCTCGTAATCTATATATATCAAAGAAAGTCGTGTTAGTTACACTATTTATAACTCAAGAACGGCTGAACAGATTTGGCTAAAAATTGGTGGGTAGGTAGCAGGAGACGGATATAAGATACTTTTCATCCCGCTCGACCGCGTTTTTATAATTTCCCCGTGCGAAGCCGGGGTGGGTCAACTAGTAAATAGATAAAAACGACAACGGTCAATATATATATTATATTATATATGTATAATATAATATATACTTATAAATTAGTCTTTTCATTCATCAGTTTCACGAGTATATTCGAATGTACATTGCTGTAATATTTGTATGAACCCCAGTATAGAGCTACTACACGAAACGCATATCCATATGTATTTAAGTTGACAGCTCCTCAGTTCGCACGTAGCCCCATGACATACCAAGTGCAATGCATTTGGGTATGTCACAGAGGAATAAGTGCTGCTACAGTAAACAAACACATGGAGTTTTGGAGCGGGAAAGCGAAAAAGATTGCGTGACCGCATTGTATTACTTTCCAAAACTTGTGTTATTTTCAGTGTTAGTGCATAAAATTGGTGGCATTCTATTCGTTAAGTTGTGGATTAAAGGCGTGAGTGTGGAAAAATGGTATAATGATGGTGAAACGTTTCTTTTCGTGTTATTTCCAAAACTCCATAGAAGCTTCAAGTAAAGTTGCCACCACTTTACTAGGAGTATGACTTTGACTAGACTATAACTTGACTTGATGACTTCAACTATGACTTGACACATATTTGCGTGAAATATCATTAACTTGATAAATTATCAATTACTTGACACTGGCTAAATACACAAAAGTGTGGAGCCAAAACATATTAAAAAAAAAATAAACATGCGGAGCTGTCAATATTTAGTTTATAAAAGCACGCAAGCTTGCAATTTTTTTTTATTCGGCTCATTTATTTCTAGGTCTAATTTACACTAGAATGTAAAAAAAAAATGTTATCAAGTTGAATAAATATATTTTAAAATTGAAATTTAAATGGAAAAATTTAGTACAGACAGGCAAAATAAATAAACTAAATTACAAGCTTAACAGACATTTTACCGCTTTCAGGTTGATCTGATGTTTGGTACACACCTTTAGTTCTGATGACAATGCAATCGAATTTTATATCATTTGAACATCTTGAATACAGAAAAGATACTTAAGGAAAAGGTCAATAATCACTAAAGTAGGACGCCTTAAGTATTTAACGATTTTCTCCGCTTATCTTAAATAGTTATTATCAGAGGTTGTTCGAAAAATTTTATAAAAAGTTTTTATTAAGACCAATCAACAGATTTCGCAATCGGTACATCTGATTTAAAAAAATAGTGTGGGAAACATTATCTTAAGTTTAAAAGACCAATGCCCGTTTTCACTAAGTTTGACAGCTCCTAAGTTCGAACTTATTCTCCTGTGAGATACCCAAATGTATTGGTGAGTCATAGAGGAATAAGTGCGAACTTAGGAGTTGTTGAACTTTAGTACAGACGGGCATTATTCAACCTTAACCTATTCAACCATTCAATACCTCACACGAGGAGGTTAAGAGAACAACATATAATTTTTTTTTTTAATATGTTTTGGCTCCACACTTTTGTGTATTTAGCCAGTGTCAAGTTATTGATAATTTATCAAGTTATCGATATTTCACGCAAATATGTGTCAATTCACAGTCAAAGTCATCAAATCAAGTCAGTCTAGACAAAGTCATACTCCTAGTAAAGTGGTGGCAACTTTACTTGAAGCTTCTATGGAGTTTTGGAAACAACACGAAAAGAAACGATTCACCATCATTATACCATTTTCCCACACTCACGCCTGTAATCCAGCACTTAACGAATAAAATGCCACCAATTTTATGCACTAATACTGAAAATAACACAAGTTTTGGAAAATAATACGATGCGGTGACGCAATCTCTTTCGCTTTCCCGCCAAAACTCCCATATAATATTTAACCCTGCACTTCACATGTATGACAGTTGACAGCCACACTACATGGCGGGCATGGCCCTGTAGAAAAAACTGTTCATCATCTCTTTACACGTGTGGGAAGCTACCCTTATAATGAAAGAACAAAGATTATTTAATTTATTTCTCTCGATGTCTTTATTTAAGCTATTCTTATGTGCTCTTACGTACAACATTTGTAATAGCTAAAAGACTGTAAAGGATTTAGATGGACAGACAGACATGAAAAACTTATAAGGGTTAGGCCACATCTGTAGGCACGGAATTCATTTAGCTGGCCTTATTTGCTTTTTATTTGTACGGATCAAATTTAGTAACAGACTCTTTACCGCTTTCAGATTGATCTGATGTTTGGTACACACCTTTAGTTCTGATGACTATACAATCGAATATATTCAGTGTTATTGTAAATTTAATATGGCCGCTACAAAATGGCGGACTAAATATTTTTCACAAATTTATATTTATAATTTATTTTTATATTTTTTAACCTGAATATAGATATCAAATTAAAAGGCTTGACTAGTAGAATATAGTCATTGAATATACCTAGTACACTAATAGAATGCGACATATTAAGTAATGAAATCAACTTGTTATTTATTAAGTTATTTCTATTAAATGTCAAACGGATTTATTGAAAACAGGTTTATTGAAAAGAAAGACAATAACGATGTAGATAAGAAAGATAATTCGCTCAACCCAATTGTAATTGATTTTATCGTTTTTATCACAATAACTAAATACAGGTTGTCTTCCTTGTAGACCTACTACAGATTACTAAATATGTCTACTACGGAACCCTAAAAATGTTATTAACAAACCCTAAAAATGCTTTTTGTAAATTATTTATTGTTTGTGTGCATCTATGGGACCCTACTAATCATGGCAAGAGTTGCTCTTGCTCGAAGATCTGCACCGATAATCTAGGGTTTAACCACAAAAGATTTCAACAAGCCTTAAACTAGTGTTAAACTGCTGTTTTGTACACACGTTTGACGTCTGCCTTGTTTATGTATTTGTGGTAACATGGCTAATGTTTATTATTATCATCGAACGCGTGCGTGCAGTCCATTCGCAATTACCTACTGGGGGCCTTCTGTCAAAAGCGACAACTGACGATAATATATATTATCTAACTATATATACGTATTCGTACGGTCGTACCTACCTAACACGTGTATCGTGTAGGTAAGTGGAGTACCTACATGTGTAACATTTTTTTGTTATCACCACTATCATACATTCTAATAATCATCATCCTCACAACCGACTGTTGATGGTGATGGTGACATTATGGCATTCCAATTAAATTATCCCGAATTCAAACCATGACCTTAAAAGTTATAGACGACTTTTGAGGGTTATATACGAATATTATCAATGAAATTCAGTTTTTTATTATATAAGTTATCATATTTTTTATTTCTGTTAATTGCATCTTTGCCAGTGCAGTGCCAGTTTATTGATGCCCATGAAGAAATCTGCTGGACGGGAGGCAACCAATTCTCAAAGGCATTTTGGACCTCTCGGGTATTAAATTTTTTTTCCAGTCCAAGGTCCGTATTACAGGACGACGCTCAGTCATGGATCGGTGCTTGAGCACTGCTTGAGCAGAGATACTAATTGACCACTTTATGAAGAGCTGCTGGAGGAGGGCTTCCAGCTATTGAAACTTGGAGACCGTCTACTGTGCAGTATGAGGTCGAGTGTAGTCGTGCAGGAGCAGCAGAGACGAGCGATTGTATAAAGCTGGTTGGAGACGCGCGAGCTTCTCCATCATTGTGTTTAGTTCTTCACAGTACACATCTGCAGTAATTCTTATCCTGTTTGGTCAAAGGCTGTGATGAATCACACCGGCGCTAGTCCAAACAGTCACCACCACTTTTCTAGGGGTATATCTTTTCGTTTTAGGGCATTGTTTAGGTGCTGATCCAGGATACAACTTGCTGAGCGCTTGTGATTGGCAAAGATAATCTAGTTTTCTTCGCAGTTAAAAAAGAAAGATGTAGTTCAAAATTCCTTCGTTTGTGTGTCTGTTGGGAAGGCACGTCTTGACGCATACTTTGCGCCGGCGATCATTGAGTTCGTGGGGCACCCATTTTTCAAGCTTGCCAATTTGATGCAAATGGACCAAATTTTCCTGATACTAACTTCGAGCACTGCTAATCAAATCCAGTGGACCAAAGGTTTTAGACCACCATGAAGTAAATTTTGCAGGTTGTAATTTCCAGAACGGAAGCTTGCAAACCATTAGCAGGTGGTGCGATCATTTGTTATGTTCGCTCCGTAAACTTCGTTGATGTTGCGTGCTTGTGCCTCGTTGCTGGTGCGATGGTACTCATATTCTATAATTACTCGATTTTTAAACGTATCCATGATGACAAAAAAAAATCCAATGCGATGAAAACATAACGCTAACACAGAATTGGCCCTATTTACAAACATAAGTAATTTGGAAAAAAATGTTTTAATAAAAATTAATTTGAAACTAGAATTCTTATACAAATTTGTAATGGCCAGTACAGATCTATATGTAAACTATAAGCCTCATATAGTTTTGGATCACTGAGAGAAGCATGGTTTCCTTTATGAATTTTTGTCATCCATGTACATATTTACTAGGTATTTACTATCCAATTTCATTTACAAAAATAAAAAGATCGTAAGTAAGAAATATATTTAAACTTCTTTTGGTATGCCCTGCCCACGAGTAGGTATCACAAATTCTTTACAGATTTCCACAAAATCCGACAAAATCTCTGTCCTTATAAGTCAAGTTAGAATATACTGTTCTTCAACCCCACCTATGACTAGTAATGATGGCGGCGACGAGATAAGAACCATTCTTATTAAACAACTTAAACAAGCTATAAATTTTCAAATTGGCAATTCATCAGGTCGTAGTTTCTGAAAAGTCCTTCTACCCAATAAACGTATTACGTACTTATTTCAAATCTAGTGAATTTTTCGTCAGCTGTTTATTGGGATTGGGCGCTTTATTATTTAGATTTATCTATGAAACTGCTGTATATTTAACCGACTTCAAAAAAGGAGGAATTTCTCAATTCGACTATTATTTTTAAATGTTCGTTACCTCAGAACTTTTGACTGGGTGAATCGATTTTGATGACTCTTTTTTTATTTCAAAGCTGGTGCTTCTCGTGTAGTCCCATTTAAATTTGATCAAGCTTGGACATTTAGTTTTTGAGTTATTCTTAATAATGAGTATTTTGATTTGGACCACATTGGTGATGTTCTCATTGGGATAGAAGTCGGTTAAAACCCCTTTTTTAAAAGAATTATTGTAAAAAAAAAGCGTGTGTGCGATGCTGTCATTAAGCAACATTAAATTTTTGAAGGTATTCATAATTGCGGCTCATTCATCGCCGTATATCTCCGCTAAATTGGGTACTCCACAGCACATGTTCCAAGAAACAATTATATTTAATGACTGTTACTGGCCTATAAACATTCATAATGATAACAATACGAACATACTATACTGATGTTCGGTAGTATAATTATTTTTTGGATTATGAGAAAATATTAAGTAGTTGGACATTGTATACCTACCCAGGCTGAGTTGGCCACTATTCTAATACCTATCTACTCAAATTGACAAGATTAAGAATAATGTTTACGATGTTCATTGAATATTACAGATAGGTTAGAATTTGATCACATCTCATATCGGTTTTTGTTTTTGAACGGGATAAGGCTGTTGGTCTCTACCGTCCTTTTCAGCGTCACCGGGTGGGAGGGCAGATTCTTAGGGCGCCCAGCCGTTAAACTGGGAGGAAACTAGCTAAAAGGCAACCCTGAGGTGCGAGCCTCGGCTTGGGTCAATACGAGGATCTAGAAGACTACGTCCACCGGAAGAGTGGACCCTATAGAAAGCATTTAGCCGAAGGTGGTGCCACGCTACGTTTGTATTGGGAACTGGCTCTCATGGGAGACTGTCTGAGTCTCAACAGTCACACCTTATTCTTTCCTTGGCGCCAGATTCGAGCACTAAACAAGAATACTAGAGCACTAGAATAATTTTTGTACGCGAATAGACAGTTTTATCTTTACAATACTAGAACAAAAGTTTTTATACAACTAATGCGCTACCACCATGCTGTGCTATAGTTTCACCACAGACAATATAATAATAGTATATTATAGTGCTTTTATTAAAATGGTATTCATCAAAAGCTCAAGTTTATCGTAGAATTCGGGTGAACAATTCGACCCTGTACACTACGAGTACAAACAGTACAACTTCGATTCATAATAATGTCATGTTGACTTAGAAATCACTAGAATCGAGTATAGACAATGTACCAAAGATAAGGCGCAATTATTTCGGCGCAATAAAATAAACAAAACAGTGTGAGGATAGGTGGGTCAATGACCCATATAGGTACCTATGCCTATGGCTGAATGCCGAATGTTACTTCCTGTTTACAATTTAACATTAACATGTGTCGCGCCCACATTGAACCTCAAATATGCGCAGTGAGTATGTTGCCTGTCGAAGTCGAATTCTGCATTAACGTTGTATTGGATGTCGTCATCTGTTTGACTGTTCCGTTCATTCATGGTTTGCCGAGCTTCGGGAGACGGATACGTTCAAGGGCGTGTGTGTACGAACACCGTACGATGTCCGCTGTGTTGCGAGCGATAAAGACAACCCAGCCTGCGACTTTGATAACACAGATGTTTGTGGGGCGCCCCTAATAAGTTTGGATTGAGCCGCGCTCTGATAACGGAGTTGATTTTAAGCATTTCTACTAGGCTTGCTCTCTATATCAGAGTGGATAATGTTTCAATAAAAAATCACCGAATGGAGTGCCGATGACACTATCTTTAATTCTGAACTACAATGAACTACGCATGACATGAGTCATCCGCCCGTAGGTATGGAGCTATGCTTAGTCGACAATCGGTGCCCAAGTCGAGATTTCAATTTCATTCACAAGTTGATCATTTTGTGAATGTAATCTCGTTTCCTAAATTTATAAGTGTAGTTCTGTAAAATAGAAATTAAGGTCGTATTACAGAACTACGCGCAGTCATGAATCTCTGCATAGTTCTGTAATGCAGATCACAGTCATATTCAAATGCTCGTAATGACTTAGTGATGAATGACTCACTTGGCTTGAACTTTACTATACCAATTTCAAGGTAGCACTAGATAAATAAATCTTTATTTACTAGATTGAATGCCTAACACAACAAGGGATATAAATAACAGTAAACCTGGTTAACTCCCAAACTCATCTTTATTAAGTACTTAATAGTAGATAATAGGAAACATAACTAGGAAATTTAAAAAAAAACCGTACCTTCAAAATATTATCTAATTTCAGTATGAAAACTATCGTAACCTCGATATTTAACTGACGTGAGTTTAGCAGT
Source organism: Ennomos fuscantarius (assembly GCA_905220475.3). Classification (NCBI taxonomy): domain Eukaryota; kingdom Metazoa; phylum Arthropoda; class Insecta; order Lepidoptera; family Geometridae; genus Ennomos; species Ennomos fuscantarius. The sequence goes on along the minus strand of HG992037.1, from coordinate 5,882,472 downwards.
TATTATTTTCAAAATTATCTAATTTGGGCAAAGTACCTATAATTAACTAGTTTTAAAACCTTTTTACATATAATTAAAGTTATCTGTTCGCTTGTAAACTTGCTTGGAAAATAATAAATTACAATTCATTGACGCACTTAGGTGTACGATAACTTAATTGCCCTTTAGACAATGTTATCTATAACTTGAGCTGATAAAAATTATTGCTTCGCGTCACTTAAGTATCAATTTTCTCAATGTTTGTGTTATAGGAGTACCTAGATTTATGTCAAATCAATAGTACCTCTTTAGCACTGATTTGTTTAAAGTTCACACAAAAACCGTGTAAGCTATGCAATTATTATGTAGTTATATCAATACTCTGTCTAGTGCACAGGAACAGGAAAAACCATCCGTCAGTTTATGTCCACCTGTCAGTTTAAAAAACCACCCGTCAGTTTAAAAAACCATCCGTCAGTTTAAAAAACCATCCGTCAGTTTAAAAAACCAATCGTCAGTTTATTACCGTCCGTCAGCTTATTACCATCCGTCAATTTATGAAGGATGCATACCGCCACTATTTTGATGCGGCACCCCATCACTCCAACCCTCTCGTAGGCCAAGCATCAAACTACTTTACAGACACGACAGACTCGCCACCCCGTCGTCGCCGTCCGAGACACGTCTTGAGCGACCCGATGATCCTATAGCAGCTGTAGTATCGGCTGCGCTAGGATCACCGGACCAGTCTAGCCCTTCTGGCTCAGGTACCGCGCCCGGCACCGGTATAGGATACTAGCGTAACACAATCAGACACCGACCCCGTCGGCGAGGTCGACGTACCCCCCGTAGGCTAGCTAAAACGGTCGCGACTTTCAATAGAGTCTACTCTTCCAGTGGACGTAGTCTTCTCGATCCTCTTATCTCGGCAACGGCCCAAGCCGAGGCTCACATCTCAGGGGTGCGCTTGAGCTAGTTGCCTCCCAATTTTGACGGCTGGGCGCCTTAAGCGCCCGCCCTGCCGCCCGGTGACGCTGTAAAGGTCGGTAAAGACCAACAGCATTAGCTCGATACAAAAAAAAGAAGTAGAACTCGGGAGCCTGTCTGAACTATAATATATATAATTTTTTTACGTTTTCAACGCCATAGCTCGACAATTTTGTAAATTTCCCGAAATAGAACAAACAAAAAAAGAAACTTCTAATTATCGTTCCTGCTAACAAAATTTTACGAGAATAGGTTCAGAAATGCGATCTTTAGAGGACAACAGCCAGACATCCGGACATACGAATTCACCTTTGCCTTACAAGGAGTCTCTATTAAGGCACGAGCGTAATTTTTTCCCTGCTCTGTATTTTTTTTAATGTTATGAATTATGTGACGAGCTAGTCATCCACCTGATGTTAACCGACACGGCCGCCCATAATAGAATAGTTTTACTCGGATCTCTAAAATATAAAGTTTCGCGTGACACTGCACTGCGCACATCATCTTGAGACATCAGCACAGTCTGGTAATAGCATTACACGACTGTGAGATCAGATTATAAAGTCTCAATTGCCCAGTAATTTCACTAGCTACAGTGCCCTTCAAACCGGAACACAGTAGTGCTTGCACACTACTGCTTGGTGGCAGAATAACTGGTAAAGCGGTGGTACCTACCTAGACGAACTTTGCAGAAAAGTCCTGCCACCTAGTAAAAATCTCTACAGTCAACATGAGCATGAAATTATAACTCACAATCCACATATTGTAATTTATCTAATCTGTGATATGTCATCACGTAACATCCATAGACCCGCGGTAAATATTTGATTGTTTGCTACAGAGAGCCGTTAACACAGAGGAAGATGAAGAAACGATAAGACTCGCAGTAACCACCGAAGCAACAACAGAGACGACCGCAGTCGTAATATGTGATGCAACCACCCCCTGTGCATGGGATATTTACATCACGGGCACGAAAATTTTTCAGACGACTATCCAGAATTCTTAGTAAGTATGACTCAATCAATTCTAATCTTCAATCATACTAAATATCATGGAAATTATCCTGTTAGACGATAGCTAACTTTATTGAATCCGATCATTTACTGAGTACAAGTATATTTTGCTTTGATTTTAGTTTCGTTTAATTTTAATTCGTTCACATTGGTTGTGGAATGCAACAAAAGAGAAGTCGAATGTAGAGGGTTCACGAGACTGTGATCTAGATTTAAAACACACAAGATACGCAATTCGTAACGTTACAACATACGACATGTATCGAGATGTCGTGTTGTGGAAATAAATGTAGACATGCGTCTCTAAATTTTTTTTATGTTTTGGCTCCACACTTTTGTATATTTAGCTTGTGTCAAGTAATTGATAATTTATCAAGATAATTATATTTCACGCAGATATGTGTCAAGCCCAAGTCTCCAAGTCAAGTCAGTAGTAGTCTAGCCTAAGTCATACTCCTAGTAAAGTGGTAGCAACTTTACTAGAAGCTTCTATGGAATTTTGAAAACAACATGAAAAGGAACGTTTATATAGTTTTACATTATACCACTTTCCCACACTCATGCCTGTAATCCAGCACTTAACAATTTAAACACCACTTATTTAATGCACGAACACTGAAAATATATATTTTTTAATGTTAAGAAATGACGTGCCGAGGTAGCCATTCGCCTGACGTTAAACGACACGGCTGCCCATATCAGCTGCAGAGTCACTCGGAACTCTAAACTGACACTGACACTGCACTGCGCACGTCATCCAGAGACAACAGCACAATCTAGTAATAAGATTACTAAACTGTGAGATCCGATCATAAAGTCTCATTTGCCCAGTAATTTCATTAGCTACAATGCCCTTCAAACCGGAACACAGCAGTGCTTGCGCACTACTGCTTGGCGGCAGAATAACTGGCAAAGCGGTGGTACCTACCTAGACGAACTTTGCAGTAAAGTCCTAACACCTAGTAAACACAACACAAGTTTTGGAAAATAATACAATGCGGTGACGCGAACATTCTCATTTCCAAAAATCATCGTTAAATGACATGGATGTCGTCTCGTAGCATTACGTCATACGTGCCACACATGAGATCTCCGTCAAAAAATAGACATCTGTTAAACTGACATCCGTATCCGTCAGAAACACACAGTCAAAATATGATTTTTCGGGCGTTTTTTCTTTTCAACGTTTAAATAGCAAATCATCCGCAATGTTTATTACGATTATATAATGTTGTGGGTAATGAAGATTGAGCTCAGTTTAAAATTACCCACGACACGTAATAAATATTCCCTTCGACTTTACTGGTACATCAGCAGCTTGGTTAATGAACGCACGACACGACGTCGTTTCGTGAAAACTGACACCGAGCGGCGACCCACGGTTCCACGTTACTATCGTGCGCCGGCGCCGCATGATTTGGAACTTGAATATCTAATTAGCACTAGTCTCTTCAAACAATCTTTAACACTTCATCTGAATCCTCTCCTATGCCATCAAATCGAATACCAGGGTACGAGCTCTTGGTAGTTAGTTCAGCCTGTCAGCCAGTTATTCTGCAAAGTATAGTATTATTAGTTTTATGACTAATGCGATTGTTTCGATCGCGCCTTTTATGAACGCCTTTGTTTCTATTATGGTTATAAATTGGTTAGGAACTCCAATTGGCTTGTAATAGTAACTCATATACAAAAATTAGAGTTGTTAAAACAACTCTATTTTTTGCATAAGATTCGCTCAATAGTAGGTTACCCATTTAGTTACGAATAAATGATTGTCCAAGTAAAGATAAAGTGTACAAAGTAGATGCCCAGTCTAAAACTAATTAGATAACACGCGTCAAAAAGGGTTTTGAAAAAGCTGACCACCATTTAAATTTTATAATTATAATGATTCTGTCTTGTATGGGAAATAATAGGGTCGCCCCGCGGTTTCATCCGCAATGTACCTACCCGAATGCATAATGAATGCTGGCTGTTGCAGCACCAGAGATAACCGGTGAGCCGGTCACATAAAGGACGTCACTATACAATCAACATTCATGCTTCAACGCGCAGTGCGGTTAGAATATAATATGGGTTGAACCACTCCGGGGCGAGATGGCTAATGCAGTGCGTCTTCATCTCGCCCCATCCCGCCCTTGGTCGCATCACGGGGGGGTTTTAGAACCCACATACCCCCTGCCACCACGGGGGTGGTGGCAAGGGGGTATGTGGGGAAGTGAGAGGGCATTTCCACCGCTCAAAAAAAAAAGGGTTTCAGCGTATAGTGCTCTTGTCGTCTCATATATTACATACTCGAATCTTATTACAAATTGTTTAGCGAATATAATTGTCCTAAGTATATTAAGGTTTCTATAAGAATGTGTTGATATAGATATGTTGAGTCAAACACATGGAAACAGAGGTAATGATGCTAAAACATGTCATGCCATCTTCCCATCAGATGGTGCTTACAAGTACGTGCGTACCTTACGTACCTATACCCAAATTCCTAGCCCCATGCTAAAGGTTACATTTGTTGCAGCTGTGAATGCGACAAGAAAACGGGAAGTGAGTGTCAGATAACATATGACGACCTTACGGCGAGCTGGTTGGTGTACAAGTGCTCCCCAGCACTACCGACGGCGACACCGCCCGAGGAATCGGGCACCGAAAGCTAACGCACCGCCCGCACCGCTACCAACCCGAAGACTACGCAAAGGGCGCGCGCATGTTTACGAACTCCATCTACCCTAAAAGTATCAAAATCACGATACCCCCACTAATTATGTCAATAGAATGATTTCAATTTCGAAGGCCACACAATGCCATAAAGATTACTGCGAGAGTTCGTTGTTAGCAGCCTCAGTTCTCGCCAAATTGTCTTTTCGCGGTTCATATCGTTGAAATTTTAAATATTAACCAAGAATGGAATATAAGGTGAATGTAGTGAGAATCCAGCCATGGCCTTTATTAGAGCCGCTGCCAGCTGACATTTGCTGCGGTTCTTATCAACTTGTACTACGAGAATCCGAATTTTATTGAAAAGTTATGGATATACTAGAATTTTGGTTTAGACTTGTATTTGCTAAGCTTTGTATAGACTCGTTTGTTTTTTTTTATTATCAGGATGACAACGAAATCCTGTTTCAAACTATATCTACCTTCATTTTCACATATTCTTCTTGAGGAGTTTAGACTGCGAGCGACCGTGAAACTATGGTCGGGCTTGTGTTAATTTAATTGGCAACAATGTTTACTTAAAAAAATTTCCAAGTATGACCAAAATTTAATTTCACCGTGAACATAATTTACAGTGGAACAATAAATATCTTATAAGACCTAAATACCAGGTAAGTAGAACAAGTTATACGTCCATGTGTTTGATGATTTGATTATATGTACCTAATTGTATTCTTTGCCAAAGTAAATAGGTTTGTTCATGTATCTAACGTTTAAGGACTGCATTTTACTGAAGTGTTTACAAAATAAAAAATAAAACTCATTTTAGTATTTGTCACATGGGTTATATGTACCTTACGTAACAAAATTAAAATAATCTGTAAACTATATAAGAATTCCGCCTCATATTATTATTTATATTTTAATTGGTATTTGATGCGTATTTGCTTCGTATTCTACTTATATGAAAACCTGAATTTATTTCATCATAGTGAAAAATAATTATGTATCTTCCTACTTACTAGGAGTAGTATCTCCTTATGCCGTATAATAATGTCTACTATTCATACAAACAATATAATTAGCACCTAACAAAATAGTTTCTTTGCCGTCGTGGTACCAACTTCGTTAGTTGGTTTAAGATATTTTTGCCATTTGTACCACGGTTTCTTTTTACCACTATTTCACGCGTGCGAATAATGCTCCTACTGTTATATCTCATTTTGAGTAAGCGTAAGACCCTGAATACTCTGAAATTATATAATTATTAAAACATCTATGTAATGTGGCAGTAGGTACATAAATTAAACCGATCCATATCAAGACGCCATACTTTAACAAGGGCCACATCTAATACATTCGAGGATTCCATTTCCTCAAAATATTTTTAATGTTTTAGTACCTAATACTGAGGATACGGCTAATGCCATACAAATATTTTATAACCAAGGATATATACCCCGGATAGCAAAAACAATATTTGCCAAGTTCCATCTGCGTCTCTGGTCATTTACTGATTTAATATTTAGCACATTTTATATTAGCACAGAATTTAGCTATATATAATTCTATGGTTATAAGCGAATCTGGTACAATGGGTCAAATGGGTTCCATTGCCATGGTAAATACCATAGATGAAAAGAAAAGAAACCAAAAGCCACAATACTCAATAGAACCATCTAATGGTACCACGGCAATGGAATTAATAAAATGTCGAATAAGCACGTCATTTTAAAGTTCCTATTTAATTTATAAAGTTATTAATTTTATTGTCGTCTTTTAGTTTATATCAAACTGTATTAGGTTCATACAAAAAGGAGTACTTAATAATTCATTATTTTCAAAATTTTATATATCAATGATAGGTATTAGTTATAAATTAAGTATATTTTAAGCGGTCTTTATAATAATGTATTTAATGCAGCCTGCATCGGACAGTGTGTACCTACTAATGTGTTGTTTGATTTTGTTCTATAACAACTTCTAGGATTTTATCTATGACAAACTTGAAGTAGTAACAGTAATATTTAAGTACAATAATCCCGTTTTCGTAAAATACTTTGAGATTCAAATCATCATAATTCAACATTTTCAAAGTTAGGTAAGTACCTCATATTTTTTCATCACCAATATACTAATTGTCGATAAATAAATATTCTCATAATAATGCATAATAATATACTATTAATGCTGCTGTATTATTAGCAGTATATATTGAGTTAGCAGTAAAATTAAGGTCTATTTAAATGTACTAATTAGTGACAAAATAAATATTTAAATTTATTATGTTGTTGGTTTTTATACTATGTCTTAAATCCCTTTATGAGTCAGACAAACTAATACTATGACTAATTTACTAAATTAACTAAAATTTAAAGCTTAGTCTTGTCTCTTTCTTATTCTAATTTCCTTGTCATATTATCAATATGGTTGATTTTAGGATGAATCAATGGCATAAAGAATAACAAGCAAACATAAAATTGAGAAAAATGCCTAATCTTTGATGAGTTCGGTTAATTTCGCTCTATAACAGACGTTTTTAGGAATACTTGCAAGTAAGTCTGTGCCTATAATGTATATTATTACTTAACCAGTGGACCGTCAACATCGGCGCGCTGCATAACAATAGATTAACGAATGAAAAAAGTGCATCCGATACGTCTCAAATAAATGTCAAAAATTGAAGCGTCTGTTTGTTTGGCTAAACCATTTGGATGAAATTTGAACACAGATTGCTTACACTATTGAGATGAACATAGGATACTTTTTATCCCAGAAATTGAGAGAGCCCACGGGAATACGAATAAGTTAAGAGTGATTGACTGTGTGTGTATTCGTGCTGTGATCTATTGAAAACTTGATAGAATCTGGAAGGTTCTCTACCGTTTATTAGGTTTTAAAATAAGCGATTGCAGACGATTCTTTATTTCACTTCGGAGGAAAGCGATGAAGGTATGCAAAGGCGTAGCACTTAGTTGTTAAAGTTTATAGGACAAAATAATAGTATTAATTAGCTGGCAACGTATTTGTAGTAGTGGATTCAAATCCTAGAACATAATATAATTTAGAGATATTCAATCTTGTATGAATTAAGCCAGAACTGAACTGTGATAACCTTTCTAATGCGTTAGTCAGACGGAACTAAATTATTGTGTCTATCCTAGGTATATATAAAGGTAATAATAATAAGCAATGCTTTGCCGACTAGTGACTACTGCTAGTGTTAGTTAATAAGTGACTTACTAAAATCAATAAATATTTTCATCACAATGGGCCACAAGATCTAAACTAATATCTGTGGTCAAACTTTAGTTTGAATAAGAATGGTATATGTATGCAATAAGGATAGTTTCCTATAAAGACAAAGTCGTGTGTTAATTCACGATCGTAGTTTAAATATATGTACATCCATAGCGATTGTTTACCACACATATTAATAGGTGTTGTTTGAGCAATAAGTCATACGGAAGCATATACCCTCGTTTTGAGAAAATCGGCAAGAATCTGGCTTTGATTGAGCTGTTTTGTTTCATATCGGTTTTTAAATTGATGTAAGTATATACTACAGATACTGTCTTCATGTATAAACAGCTATGTATGCTAGAAAATTCTTCGAGATTGAAATATTTGTCACATGTAAGAAATCGCAATATTGTAAAGTGAGGGTAGGTAGAAATTCTTGTCGTTGGATCACTACGGCAGAAACGAGTACTGAGAAACATGTTTGTAGTCAGATGTGTGTGTATGAAGTGCTTTGTATAAATGTTACCCCGTGGCTCTGGAGAGTTCTTTTCAAACCGTGCATTGATTGCAAGCGCGCTTGCTTAACCTCTTATAGTAGTATCAAATATTAATAATTAGATTTGATATGTCTTACAACTTTAACATGGAAGATAAAAAGCCGATATTTACGACTGCCAGTGAAACGGTGGCTACAAGCACCACGGTGAGTTCAGTCTCGTCATCAAGTAAGTACTAAGATAATTGAATGCATTTAACATCAACGCTGAATCAGAAAAGTTATTAGTAAGTACGATAGGTATTGTTGCTGTAATTCAAGCAAGAAAATTAGTTAATGATATTTGATAGTGGTTTTTATGTAGTCATGAGTTGTGTAAAAGTATTTCGCTGCCATTTGTTTTCGCATCGCAAGCTATTTTTGTGCACCTGCTAAAAGTTTACATCATTTTTTTAAGTGCCATGATCATTCGTTAATTGTGCCATTATTCTGAGCAACTTTTAAGAGCTTTAGTAGACTTCTCAGTGTCGTAAGCACAAAATCGTAGTTTTTTAGAGCATAATTATTATAAGTAGTAACGTAAACCTAACCTAACCTAACCACAGATTCTTACGTAACCAAATTAACCATTAATCTTTCTTGTATGTACATTACAGCCGCAGTGTCATGTTTTAGTGGTTAGGTAGGTAGACTCCTTTTTTATATCGGGGTGGAAAAATATCTATAAGAGTATCTAGTAGAATCGTCCATACGATGATCTATGTAGATAGATAAGGCGAATTCTGTAGCGATTTCAACCCTTGTTACTACGTGTACAGTGTCCATACAAATGTAATTATTTTTTTCTCTGTGGTTGACATGCGGTGTTGTGGACCAGACTATTTAGTAGTTTCTCATGGCCAATCACAATCAGCGATAGTGTTACACTGTCAATTTTGGATTATACCTACATAAACACAAACACACCCATTTCACGCATTTTTTAATCTGTAAGAATGGAACGTTTGATATTACAGCATTACTTTATAATAACATCGTAAAAAAAGGGTTAAACCGACTTCAATCGCCTTAATGTCATGCAAAGAACATAGGTACTTGGATGATTTAAAAATCAAATTACGGAACTCATTTCGATAAAATTTCTGGGCGAAATTTATTTTAAAAAACTTTCAAATTTAAAATAAAAAAAGAGGTTTTCAAATCGGTTTATAAATGACGAAGATGTAAGGTACTTAATAAAAAGATGGTGGACTCTGAATTGAATTTTCCTTAGATCATTATTATCATCATAATTTTAAATTAGTACCTATAACTAGATCTTATAATTGTTATATATATTATTGTATAGCGTTTTTTAACTATTCATTTGTTTCCCAGGAAAGTTATGCTGCAGAGAACAGAAGCCTCGGCGGCATGGAGAGCGTGTTCTCGCCGCTGGCTCCGAGCTTCCACGGCCGTGGAGGCAACGAACTCATGAACCTCCTCGCACAGCAGGAGCCGAGGGCTGCCGATATTGGTAATTACTTGTTATACCTAAGCCGTAATAGGAAGGGGTAAGAGTTTTAGTTACGTCGCTACCTTCCCTTAGCTCCGTGTTCGGTAGCAGATGTATTCGTCGAGCTTCGAAAAATAAGTCAATAGTCTATTTTATGAGTGGTTCTTGAATTATGCCGAAAGTTTAACAGCTCCTAGGTTTGCACTCATACTCCTAGCCCCCGGTTCCTCATACGTTTATCAAACTCGTGTTATATCAATAATTTGATAAACGTATAAGCGTATATGCTAAATACTGTACGGTCATTTGTTCAGACAGCCGATGGTTAACCGGCAACCAATGAGCGGTTAGTATTTGATCTGCCAAGTAGACAAGAATTTAACACACTTACAAGGAAACCCGGGGAAAGTGTTGCTTAGCTAAGTTGTATTTTAATAAACTTTAGTACAGACGGACATCACTATTTTGATTATGATCAGTAACTACTTCTGGGAATTTTGGGAATCCGCCTTTGTCAAGCTTTTTAAAATTTGATATTATGAAAGATGTAGGATTTTTTGGTATCAAGCAAAGTAGCATTTTGACCATATTTCATCTAATATGAAGTGACAATATGGTCGAAGGTCGCGCCACGCTACGCCTATTTTGCAAACTGTCTCTCAACTCAAGTGTAGATGCTGGGAGGAAGACAGATTCTCAAATTGAGGGTGGTAGTTAGCCAGACGGGCACTAGAAAATGCCCTATTACCATGCTGTACGTGTTTTTCATAGGCTTCATTCATTACCTTATTATTATAAGTCTTATTTAATACAACCTTTCTTTGCTAGCGCATTAGATTTTTTAGTTTATTCGGCCAATTATCTTTTGACTTGAGGGAGCGGAGACATTTTTGACTAAACATATTTCTGCAGTTCACTAAAGTAATAAATTAAGTAAAAGTAACATATATCGTCACACATCACAGAGCATAGATAGAATTAGTACTTACCAAGCACTGTAATACACTTAAAAACTTTGTCACCTTTGTACACAGCGCCTACTGCTACTGAGATAGACGACGAGATGCTGATGAACCTCCGCATCAATGGCTCCGACATGCTGTTCGAAGATGTAGATCATAACGCCAACAACTACTTCATGGGTAAGTGTGTCTTTTTAAATTACCTTCTTTTTTTCAACTTTAGTGAACACCGTGCTGTATTTCTCTTATGTGGGTAGGTATAACTCATTATAATGGCAGAATGGTTACTAGGTGATAGGACTTTTCTGCATAGTTCGTCTAGGTAGGTACCACCGCTTTGCTAGTTATTATGCCGCCAAGCAGTAGTGTGCAAGCACTACTGTGTTCCGGATGAAGGGCACTGTAGCTAGTGAAATTACTGGGCAATTGAGACTTTATCTTTTGATCTCATAGTCGAGTAATGTTATTATTATTACCAGACTGTGCTGTCTCAGGATAATGTGCGCAGTGTGTCACGCGAAACTTTATATTTTTGAATTCCGAGTGACACTGTTCTGTTATGGGCAACCGTGTCGCTTAACATCAAGTGAACGACTAGCTCGTCACATCATTCACTAACATAAAAAAGCTGAATTCCAGTGGCAAACAGCAACTTCAGCAACTAAAAACAAAAGTACCTAGTACCAATTCACGGCTAGACTAACGAACCCTCTCGAAACGAAAACTCCAGTGTATTAGAATAGAATAGAATATTTTTTATTGTTAAACTGTGTACAAGATGATCGTATGGTGCTAAATACTATGTTCCAACAGTTTTGTCCATTTCGGACGTACAATAAATATTATGTTATAACAATTGAAGGAACTAAATGTAGTTTACATTAATACACCGACACTAGAACTTAAAGTTAAAAACAGGAGACTTACTGACTAGGGATGAAATTATGTGACTGTATCTAACATTGTAAGGATTACATTGTATTATTATTATATATTATTACATTACATTACATTACATTTATTGAGTTGCAGTTTCCAATGTATAGGCCTCAGCATGATTATCACTTTCGATTTGGTGCTCCTGCGGCTGTACTGGGGCTGATTTAGCGTGCTGTAGAGCATCTGGCCATTACAATAGAAAAGAAAAACGCACACAGCAATGAAATATTGTAGGCAAGAGTATTGTCGGACCAATTACCAATTGTGGGTCGTGTATATTTAAAGAATATTTAACGCAGGTGGTGCAAGACCAGAGTCAGTGGCATCTTCAAACGTGTGGGGAGACGGTTCCAACGCCAGCACATCAGGGACGAGGAATGGTGAAATGCTGGACACTTTCGATTTTCTCGTGAAAAGTAAGTTCCTACTTATTGCACCACACTGTGGGCCGGCTGAGGTCAAACGATGTCATTAATGACGTCTATTGGACTGATACAGTGCTACAATAGTACATTAGGATGATAGATTATGAGATACCTATTGTGATTACTAGAAATAATAATATTTTATTGCGTTTCAGAATGGATCGGTATGGAATTTACCACTATGTAAAAAACCTCTTTGTATTTTGCACATACCTACCTACCGTATTGACCAGTGATGTCAAGACATACGTCTTGCCACATAAACAAAACAGTCGGAAGGTCAGACCGAAAATGTTTTATTCCACAAGTTCAGTTACATTATGCTTTTATTTGATAACCCTGCTGTTTACCACAGAGTTCAAAGGAAACACATATGCCGCAAATGCGTAGTATTTTCCAGAGGGAAAACAAGGCGGTCGACGATAAATTACGTTGAGGCCGAACTAACCAATATTGCAGATAACGTAATACTATACTAAAGTACCAATATTCATTATCTGATTATTAATTTGATAACCTTATTAACCGCAGAGTTAGAAGGCATCACATATAATATTTTCTAGGGGTCAAACAATGCGGTCGATGACTTTATAGATATCCGTTAATGCCGAAGTGACAGTTATTTGGTTGCTAAAATAAATTCTATGTAAGGAATAATTCTGTTGAAAAATAGCACGTAATTTTCAACGATGATTTTTCTAGGTCTTTCTTCTGCCAACAACTACGTGTCGATGCTGACGCGCGAGCAGCTCTCCGTGCTGCGTTCCATCCGGCCCAGTTTGTTGTACGAGTTCCTGCAGGAGGTGGCCAAGGTTCGCAGCGACAAGCGCATGCGCCGCGCTGCACCTAACGTGAGTTTGTATGGTGTACATTGTCATTAATCGAAAAATGCTGTTGTTCTTCGGTAGGCAAGATCACTTTAATGGAGACAAACATGAATATCGTGGAAGATTTACATTAGTTACATACTCGCGGTGCCCATTTCTTAGTTCATCTCCAGCCAACAACTAAGGAAAGGGGTTATCAACTTGACACAAACGTGTTTTCATTCAGTGGAAAGTCATAGACCAGCGGCCTTTGGGTCAGATTGGCAGCTGCTTATTCCAGGGCATTTTGCGTCTGATCGAGTACTAAATACATCTGTTCTATTTGCATTTTCCCTACCGGTCTCTCTATTCTGTATTCTGTACCTCTACATCAGAGACTTTGCTTATCTTTATTTGATAGGTAGGTTCTCTTTATTCTTACTATCTATCTTATCCTTTCGATTCTTCCTTTTTCCTATGTTTATATTTACTTAATTTCTATTTGTTCTACCAATAGAATAAGTAAGAAAAATATCATTGTATAATAATGGTCTCGATTCTGTGTCGCATTCTCTAAAACTAAAGTAAACTTAAAGTATTGCGGTACTCTTCTGATAAAGGGGAAATGAAAAAGACGGAAATATGTTAATTTCGTTTAGCTTTAGAGTATGCGACACAGAATCGACAGCATTATATATTTTAAAAAAATTAATTGTATAATTTAAATCGGGGTCATCAATGAACATGTTTCACAGGAGTGTGCGTTTTGCAAGAACAATGGTGAGAATGAAGAATGCTACTCCTCTCACGCGTTGAAGGACTGGCGCGGTCGCGTTCTCTGTCCCGTACTACGCGCTTTCCGCTGCCCGCGCTGCGGCGCCACCGGCGACCGCGCACATACCATCAAGTACTGCCCGGAGAATGGAGACAATGGTACGCAATTTGCTTGCATCTTCATATTACGAATTACTACTTAACTCTAAATATTTTTTGTCTCCAATATTGAATTCATAGGCACAGAGTAAGTAATAGTACTAGCGTACCGTAGATTTGAATTCAAGTTCCCCGTAAAGAACGATTTTTCTTTCGACTACTTGTACCTAACCTTACAACTACGTAGTTAAGTTCCATAGACAAGCATGATATCGTTTGATGGGTTATACCATTCGCAGTATTACTTTTTATCCAACCACATTAGGAATGATTGAATGAGCCACAACATATTTTATCTGTTACTAGGTCTAGAACGTTCAGGAAGCTTCACATCGCGTCGCCGCGTGGCTTCCTCTACGTCGCTGCTATTCGGTGGCGCACAACAGCATCCCGCGCCACCCGCACCTTCGCCCTCCCCCGCCCCGGCTTCTCTTTCGCACTCACTGTGGAACGCGTTTGGCATGAACTAGCTCTTTACTTATGCTATTTTTTGCTGCAATTGTCCATCTAAGTTCTTACCATGCTTCGTTGTATTGATGGCGAATACAACCGATTGAGAGAGGGTGTATGGAGCTGGCTAGACATTTGCAGCAATAAGTTACTCGTCTGATGTGTTCCATCTGATATTTAACAAAAGGAATCATGAAATAGTGACTGATATACTTTTGTGTTTATTGTTTAGTCTTATATCTTCGTTTATTATTTATGTAATTTCTTTCACGATATTGCCGTAACTGCATTTATGGCACGAAGCTGGCTTCAGCAATACCTAGATCATTTGTAAGCTTCGCGTCATTTTAATTTGTATTACATCTGATCGATGTATTGAAGCCGTCTTAACGTATAAGTTCTCTTGTTTTTATTAGTAGAGGAGGAACCTCCGTTTGTTTATCTTAATGTTTACCTTAATGATCTTTGTTATATGTTAGAGTTAAATTTCGATACTTTTTGCGCTGAAAAATAGTTTACATTTCTAGTTCATTGATTAGAAATTTTAACGTCATATTCAGCACTAACATACTCCTTCTTGACCATTTCCAATCAAGTATGCAGGCCATACAAGATTTGATATTGGTTAAGACTTTACCCCCATCGAAATGTAACTCTTTCATTGACCATGTTACTTTACTATCAATTTTTCATTGGGTTTTTAAAGTATTCGTTGCCTATGTTATCAGATTAATATCATTCACAATTTAAACTGTTTTAATCAATAATATCATCTTTTACTAGCAATCGCAATCATTACAATTCTAAATTTAATGAATTTATTGTTAATACTGATGATTCATTCAATTCATTTGTTTAATCCATACAAATCAATTTACCATCATTTTGTTGTACTCGTTTAACTTGGCAGTTGGCATGATATCAACAATTGTTTTTTTATTTTCGATTGATGACCAATGAAAAATTTCTTCACTTACACATCCCATATTTCGCTGCAATTATGTTCTATCTAGAACAACTTAGTTTTATTTAAAGGGTTGTCACGAAATCTCGTATACTTATCAACTCGGCTGTGTTTAAGGTTCAATTGATGTTATTAATATATTTTGAGCATTTATCTTGTCTTTTTATTTTACCACACTAATATTATAAAGGCGAAAGTTTGTATGTATGTTTGTTACTCCTTCACGCTCAAACGGCTGAATGGATTTGGATAAAATTCGGTACGAAGATAGCTTATACACTGGATATATATATAACGTATAGGCTACATTTTACCCCAGAAGAGTGAAATGTTGGCGTGGGATGAGTAAATGATTTAAAATACTTTTTTATCGCGGGTGAGACCGCGGGGTTGTTTTGAAATATTTTAATAGTTCAAAACAACTATTTTTTTTGGAACTAACTTCGACAATTAACTAACTACTAGTTCGTTAATACGAACCGCATGTTTCTTACCTTTGGTTGAAATCATAGCTCAGCCAAGTTGGTTCGGAGAAGTAGAAGATGGGTTGAAATGTTTGGGTACTTAATACATTAGCCATATCCCTTGTGGCCCACGTGATCTTGTATCCAGTTTACTGGCTGGCTGGCCGACTTTATTTACCCCACAGTTATGGGGTACACTTTACTGACTAACTTACTTAGCAGTAGAATAAATAGTAACGATGAAATTAACTTTCTAGTGACTACATATATTGTTTATCCTCTGTCTGTATGATGTTAAGCTATGTCGAGGTTTAAGAGGGGTGCCTAAAAATTTAAAATTATTTTTTAAGTGATCATTTTAATAGATAACCAGCATTACATAATTCATTTTTATTCAAATACAACTACAATAAGGATAATACATCAACAGTACGATAACAGAGTATTGGCTTATCAATTAATAGTCTATTTATTATGTGAAAAGATTTTTATATCAATTCCGTTTGTATAGTACTTTTCGGTCTGTTCTTATTAACAATATTACAAGAAATAGAATTTCGAAGAATTGCTGTTTTTTTCTAATAGCCTAGCACTATTTTAACACTTTTTAAAAAACAGTTATAGTAAGGAATTACATTCCGAAAGTATCAATTTAAATTAAAAGCATTGGAAAGGAAACACTTTTAAGACAACGCGATTCGATTAACTTTATAGGATTTAACATTTACTAACATAACTTCCCTTACAAAATGTTTAAATAAAATAGTTTGAAACGGTTTCAGTCAGATTTTATGAGAACGATACTATAAAACGAATCTTTACTATAAAATAAACACTAGTCCACAGTCACAGTCCACAGACTTTGATCTTTAGCCAACTTACATTACAAATATAGTTATTAATTTAACTAAAATTGGTCTAAGCTAAGATGTTGTGTAAGTCAATTGAGTTGTGAAGGCATCTGAAATCTGCTGCTAATTATTAAGAGTGTTTTTCCACCGCACCTTCACCGGAACGTCACCCTAGAACAAGATGACGGCGTGACATAAATTTACTATGACCGCTTGTCCACTGCACGCCCGTCACGGAGGTCCGATAACGGGCGTGCAAGTCGATAAGCAAAGATAGCCAGCCATAGTAAATGTATGTAGTACCGCTACTTCGGCGACGTCATCTCGATCTCGGGTGACGTCCCGGTGACGATGCGGTAGAAAAGCAACCTAAAGATTAGTCAGCTAAGATTCATAATCAACTAAGGACTTTAGCTAATGATATCTAGTTAGCCGAGATCCTTTGGTCAGCTAAGATCCATAGTCAAACAAAAACTATACAATAGATAAAAAATGAATGATATCACAAAATATGAAGAAAAAACTAAAAAATACTCAAGATTTTCCGTTCTAAATTAGGTAAGAAATAAAGGAATATTCATTTGTGAGTGAACTTAACTAGGTTAGAAAGATAGATTTATATTATTCGTTTTGAATTATAAATAGTTCGTAAAAGTTCGTTCGTGCAGTAATTTTATAAATACGTTTAAATAAACAGTTCTTGTTTCTTTTTTGTTTTCACTAGATATGATTTCAATTTGTAATTGTGTTCAACAAGTTTGTATTAAACATTTTATATTATTAGATATATGTATTTTATTGGTGCACGTATTTTATTATTAGATTATAATTTTAAAATGTAATTTATGTAGTCTTAGAACGAAAGCTATTTAGTTCTTATTGATATTCGCAAGCTTTATTTTAAACAGTTCAATGTTATAGCATTAAATGGAAGTAAATATAATAAAAAACAAATCCTTTATAACACAGTGTCTACATTTAAAAAGCGTTTAAACGCCGAAGTATATGCGAATCGAATAGTTCATATGGTTTCAAAGGCAACCTTGTATAGTAAGGGGGTAAAAGTTGAACCCTGGGGAAGCACCATGCGATCTACGTAGCGCACACTTTATATACATCATTGTGACTGCATAGGTCACTGGTTTCTCAGGGGTTCCACTTGTTTGTCCTTTACAAAACAATTATTACATTGTTTTGTTTAATTCCAAATTGTTATTTAAATGTCACCCTGCTTCACCTCTCAAGTGATCCTTTTTTAACTAAATCACTAAGCGCCATCTATAGTACATCTAAAGCTTATTCTAAAACGGTAAATTCATCGAAATGTATACAGGATATATTGTTATAGGTGTAATCAGGGATATTTATAAAAAAGCGAGATTTTATTGAATCTTATTTAGTCATAAAAAAGGGGAAAAACGTCGCATATACAGAGTAATTTGTAGGAGTAGGTGATGTACAGAAACGTTTGTCTTTTGTTATTAAGCATAACCATTCAGAGCTCGACTGTTATTCGTACAACAGTGGTAATCTTTTAGTCGTTCATCTATTATTATGCAAGTTAATGGCACCGCATGCTTTCAGAACTTTTTGTCGTTGAATATCAAAGGCTATCGGATGGGCGGCTAAAACTCTGATATAATAACTTAACACCTTTTGGCTTAAAAAGAAACAAGCAAACCCAATCTGCTGATCCCTAATTACACTTACAGAACAAGTTATATAGGCAAGTCCATTATTAAAATTGGCAAGTTAACAATTCATTAGGTACAATAATAACACTTCGAATATATCAAAACACCACATACATTTAATATATTTAACAAGTCGATTAAATCAACTAACAATCGTTAGTTAACAATGGCCAATCGATATTCTATATACAACAACAGTATTTATTGCTAAGTCTGGGAAATGTACTAGGGTAGCTGGTGTCAAAATTTTTAACGCTCTTCCAGACTCCATACGCAGTGTTGAAAATGTTCAGACTTTTAAAAATAAAATAAAGAGTTTTCTTATAGATATGGCGCCATACAGCGTCGAGGAATTCATTCCAAAACTGGTGTGATCAATTTAATTTTTAAAATTTATAAACCTACTATTTTAATAACATTATTTTACACAATAACTATGTTATTGCATTTATTATTGTATTTTTTATGCTTATTTAATAATTTCAGACTTGTAATTTTTTATAATTATCAATAAACTTATCATTATCATTATCATTATTCCTAGCCTAAAAATTAAAACATAAATTATAAAATATCATTTTTTACTAGGGATAATAATTTATCATTGAGATTCGCTCTGAGCCGGATTTTGTATCATTATTGTTCGCATAAATAAATGCTCATCGATTTGGAATGATTAGTGAGTCAATTAATATAAAATCAGGAATGTTAAGGCATTTTAATTGGTGGTTTCGTTTAATGAAAAAACTTTACGATTTCTTGGCATATTTTACAGGACTTTAAAGGGTCAAAACATACCCACGTGTCATTATATCGTCTTGATATTTAATTTCTGATAGAAGCCTGTGCTCAGTTACATGACATGGTTGCTTATAGCTTGTAGTTTTTCGCTCACACGGTACTTGCTTTAAAATTACTGCATTTTAGACTAATTTATACACGATTATGCTCAAACTGTGTATAATTGTATGTATGTATGATAGTAATAGCGTCCGCAAAGAATACACCTTACTAAATATTTGATTATCGGTAAGATAGCATTGAATAACGTTATTCATAATACCCCATGGTACCAATACTCAAATCTTTGGTTTACTAAAAATACATCACACCATTTTCTATATTATGGCCCATAGACCTTATAAAACTAATGTATTATACAAAGTTGAAAGATACACAAGTCAAGGACTCTAGAAAGAGAATTGAGAATATATTGCTAAAAATATTGAAGACTACTTTCTAAATACTTTGTTGGTTTTCTATTCACTTTGTAAGGCAAAGGACTTTTTTAATCAATATTTACTTTCAATACAAACAAAATAGTAAAACTGAATGGCCTCCACGTTATATTAGGCGCATATAACGACTTTATGGTAAATAAGTATTAACGTCGATCAAAGATTTTTTACCCCGCATTGGTTTTGAAATGCTCCATAAATTAAGTGAGTTTCTAAGCGTTTATATGTTGGAGTAAGAACGTAAAGGTTTACAAAAATTTTGGCAACTAAAGTTAGGGTTATCGTAAAAGCCTCCATATAACAAAATACGCGAGAGATCATTACATTCGTAACATTATAGGTATAGTTAGTAATATAAAATATACGTAGCCAAAAAGCATAAAAACATATTTACAAAAATATAGCCCTAGATTTAAAAAGTATACCAAAAACTGACGTAAAATTTAAATAAAAATAAACTTATATCTATCATATATTTTTTCGATTGTTTATATAAACCGACATACAATAATTTTTTTGCATTATTTTTCATAAAAACATCAACAATGTTTTAGTTAATTTTATATAGAATTACTGATTAAAGGTTATATAATGTTATTCTTTACCATAGCCTAATCAGTGCAACTTTGTAATAAAGGTTTATTTTACGATGATGATTGATGATGATGATGGCCTGCAGCGTAATCAGCAATTGTAATCCTGTAACTAATCTCCAATCAAATCAAAATCATGCAATTTTTAGCTTTATGCATGACCTGACAAACTTCAGTACTGTGATATTAGCACTGTATCACGGGCAAATTGATTTGCAAATATGCTATCAAAATACAGTAACTGTCATACTAGAATCAGGCTGACACTGATTTGGGCATCGCGTCAGTGTTGAGTTATCAGCTCTGTTTACATAATACTATTGATTTAGCGATGAATTTAAATGAATCGATGCCAGTCACTGCATTGAATGTAAACTATTGTACACATACCAAAATGCTTAGATAGGATGAGTCTGCTTTAAACCGCGTCGTGTCATGTTTGGAAGCACGTTATATAAAAAAAAACCATTTATCCCAACTAATATTGCAATTGAAATAAAATAAAATTATGATAGTAATGAATTGTTATTGCATCGTATATGGTTTGTATCAAATTCGATGTCACTTGTCGTTTAGAGTAACGCAATTGTATGGAAATCTATAGTTAACAGAGAAGTTGGAAATGTGTGAGAAGATAATCGTTGTCCAAAGTAAAAAAGTAAGGACTTTAGTCACCGAATGTCCGTCGCGCGTAGCTACCAAAGCCACAGTCGCCGCGACCGTGATTCTCTTCGTCATTGGCTCGCTTGTTCACCTGTGCACACAAAGAAAGTTTATTTACACAAATAAAAACACTACCATTTCAAAAAGGCGTGGTTTTGAACTGTTCATATTTTTAACCAACTTTATCGATTATCGCAATAAAAATAATTGCTATTATTTTCAGAATCACTTAACATATAGGTCTTTTGATATCATCCACAAAGACTCCAGTGAGATTTTTTTTTCCCATTGTGTCTATTTATTAGAATTTTTAGCTCCAGTATGTCCATACAATCTCCGGCGTCTTGTGCGAAAGTAACGTAAAGGTATACATAAAATAGAAATATTAGCCCGTTAAAAAAAAAGCTGATTGCGCCAGGCTTGGCACTAAAATGTACTATTGCAAATTTAGATTGGGTTGCTTTACAATCGTCAATTTTTGAGAAATTTTCTAAGTTAAAATGCAATCGCAATGTAAATAATAGAATTGAAGTCCAGGCAAAAAAGCTTACATAAAACACTGGAGAATTCATCGCGAACAACGCTTATAATAAATAGGAAGGTTTAAGGAAGAAAGCTTAGGAAGGTTTAAGGAATAAAGTTTAAAAAGGTTCTAAAAATATATGAACTTATGAAGCATCTATGTTTTTCTTCTCTTGCTTACAGGTAACATGTCACCCGTAAGAAAGAGAAGAAAAACATATAAAACGTCATTTAATGCACTGTTCGCAACGCATGCTCTAATGTTTTATATAAGGTTCTTAGGGCCTAGTATCGTGTGCACACCTTCGTTGTTGTTGTGCTTGGCGCGCACTAGCCGCTCGGGGTGGGAGTGAGCGAGCTGCGTGTAGTCTCGAAACACTTCGTTGTACGTATCATCGTTGGAAGACATCTCGCTTTCGCGCATCTCTTCGTTCAACTTGGTTAGCCGCAATCTGCGTACAAAGAACTGTGATATTCCTGGACCAGTGCGATAAATGATTTCAAACACTTGTAAATTTTTTACGTTGGCTCCACGCGATTTGAACATTTAGCCAGTGTCAAGTTAACATTATATTCTAGTGCAATGAGTTATTCAAGCATTTAAAGTCAAGCTCCAAATGCTTTTATGGAGTTTTGGGCTGAACACAAAAGATTTGTCTTTAGAAGTATTAGTTTTGATTCGTGTTACTTAGTTTGGCGCTAGATGGCGCTGTTTGCATAGACATAACATTTTATTTATATGAAAAATGCTAATCTTAAATTACTATTGTCAACAACTTCAGAGCGGCACAGTTCCGTAGACATTTTACGCTATAATATACATAATAATGTCAAAAGCATTCGACTGGTTAAAAGTGGTTACAATAACTTACAGTGTGACAATATCTGCATTAGCGTGGTCGACCGCTATGTCGAGCGGCGTCCGTCCTTCGTTGTCGGCTACCGATTGGTCGGCGCGGTATTTAAGTAGCAAGCACACCTGTTAACGCGTGACATTGAAAAAAACCATTGGAATAAAGGAAGTCTTTTTTATAAATAATAATAACTAGTTGCGCCCCGCTGATTTTACCCGCAAATGAAAAGTATTTTAATTATTTGTTTACCACGCAACGTTTCATTTTTCCGGGATAAAATGTGGCCTGTATGTTAATCCAGTGTATAAGCTATCTTCGTACCAAAATTCATCCAAATCCATTCAGCCGTTTGAGCGTGAAGGAGTAACAAACATACACACATACAAACTTTAGCCTTTATAATATTAGTGTGATAACGCCCAACGATCACATACATAGATCCTGGACCCTAACTAGGATTCCCTGTGTCTAGGGACCCAGGAACCACGGTCTGTATTACAGAACGATGCTCAGTCATAGATCATTACTCAGGCAGAGATTTCATTCACTAATTGATCACTTTATGAATGAAATCTCTGCTTGAGCACACCACAAATACCACAAATACCTGTCGCGGGAATCGAACCCGCCACCTCCGGGTTATGAGCCGACCTGCTCAATCACCACGCCACAGTCTTAAAACCCACGTACAAGGGCATCATCACCTCTTAGCACGGTTCAAATAAAAACGTAATGTACAAATTGTATTGTAACAATTCACTTTAGGATATTTGACGTATTAGCAGAATTGCGCAATTCACCTTTATTAGTGGGCCATTTTACGACATCCCATACAAAATTGTCAAACGGATGAATTGCGGGGTATGAATCATACGCAGATGATAGTCATTAATTGTTATGCAAAACGTCAGCTTTCAACTGCTTAGTATAGAAAATGGGAAAATAAATCACATCGAACCGTGTCGCTTCCAATTTATGGTTGCTGCATAGTTGCATGAAGGTCTGTTGTATTTATAACCACGAAACTAGCATTATTTGTACGCCATGCGGTTACACACGCAATTTGCGCGTTTTCCCGTGTTCTAAATTTTCCGGGACAAAAAGTATCTCGTGTTGATCTCGATAACTATATACATATAAAAGAAAGTCGTGTTAGTTACACTATTTAAAATTCAAGAACGGCTGAACCGATTTGGCTGGTTGGGGAGGTAGCTTAGAACCAGGAGACGGACATAAGACTTTTTATCCCGTTTTTTTTTAAAATTTATTTTATCCTTTTTTTTTGGGAATATATAGATAGATTATATAGTGGATTGA
Organism: Ennomos fuscantarius; assembly: GCA_905220475.3. Lineage (NCBI taxonomy): Eukaryota > Metazoa > Arthropoda > Insecta > Lepidoptera > Geometridae > Ennomos > Ennomos fuscantarius. The sequence continues at coordinate 5,858,920 of HG992037.1, read as the reverse complement.
CACATAGGGCTACTTTGTATCTGCGGGTGAAACCGCGGGGCGCAGCTAGTTTTTATTAAATGATAAATATCTCGTCCGTCTTTAGGCGTGAAACCTACACATACAAACAGAAAATGTATCGCTTTTATATATATCAGTAGAAATAAAGTAAAATTATAGATTATTACCTGTGCTGTGTGTCCAGCCTCTGTGGCTAGATGGAGCGCCGTCTTGCCGTCCTCGTCTTGCGCATTCAACTTGCTACCGTTTAGTAAGAGAAAGGAGCACGCCATTACGGAACCCTGAAAGAATTGTTTACATTTGACCTAAATCATGCGATTGAGATCTACTCGATGCCACGGCCAATGCAACTTTCTCGAAACGCCATAAAAATGTGTTTCAAACGCCATAAAAATGTGTTTCAAACGCCATTAAGTCATGTGTACAGTTTTGGCGGGAAAACGAAAAGGATCGCGTCACCGCACTGTATCATTTACCAAAATTTATTTTCAGTGTTAGTGCATAAAATTGGTGGCGTTTTACTCGTTAAGTGCTGGATTACAGGCAAGAATGTGGGAAATTGGTATAATGATGGTGAAACGTTTCTTTTCGTGTTGTTTCCAAAACTACATGGAAACTTCGGGCAAAGATGCCATCACTTTACTAGGAGTATGACTTGACTAGACTAGATTTGACTTGGACTGTGATTTGACTTGACACTGGCTAAATACACAAAAGTGTGACACGGCGCGGCGTGGACATACTGAAGGCCAATAGTTCTACAATTTGTAATCCATGCAAAACCGGTTCCTCTTACATCAGAAGTGGGATGCCCATCTACACATCACACTTCAATCAACGTGGCCGAAAATATGGTGACGTGACGGCGGGTGATACTAATATCAAATTTAGTTGCAGGGTTAACCCGGACCAGTGAAAAAATAATGATAATAAATGTTATGGGAAAAAAGTTTTGATTCGTTAGAGAAAAAAAATGTAGGTATGATGTGTTTTGGTTGCTAAAGGGATATCTATCAGGTCTAGCACTGATTGGTCCATAAAAAATGTAGGTTGCTAAAGGGATATCTATCCGGTCTAGAACGAATTGGTCCATAAAAAAGTAGTAAAGATGATTTTTGGGTGCTAAAGCGATATCTATCCAGTCTAGCACTATCCGGTTATTTTATTATAAATGAAGGGATACTGTTGGTCCTGAAGGGTTAAAAATGACTGGAAGGTTAAAATGCTTTTGACTTATCAAATTGAAAACTGATTTTGACTTTAAGTTTAACTCAATTTAATTGTCAGGATGAACGAACAATAACACTGATACTTATGTCCCTCACCAGATACAAAGTGAAGCTGAGCGTACGAGGACGTACGCACGTCAGTATGGCCGTGACGGCGGCAACGTCCAGTTATAAACTCTATGCGCAGCGGGCAGTACCTTAATTTACCCTGTGGTGGCATTTAATTTTATTACAGTGGCAACACCAGCAACTGTCATCGCTTACCCACCCATTTGGCTATATAAAGGGAGCGCTCGGTGTATTACGAGCATTCTTGCTCCGGACACGGCGCGGCGTGGACATGCTGAAGGCTTATAGTTCTACAATTTGCAATCCATGCAGTCAATTGCTACAGCTGGATTGCCTTTTGTCCATCTCACAATGAGACAGTAGAGGCCACAACCCACAATGCTGGCCAAGTGCAAGTTGATGGATGACGTAATACGAGCTACATTTAGGATAGTTTTTGTTGTCAATAACGGCGAAACGCGTGTTGCGACAATCGCCCCACTTGTACATTATTTTGTGCAAAAGTATAAATAAACAAAGATATTAAATAAAAAGCGAGTGTGCTTTAGACTACACGCGACCAAAGTATAACTTCTTTAGCTCCATCTCTCTGACCCCTAAAGTAATACACGAACGTAACTCTTTCTATCTTCACGTAGAGGGAGATATACCTTTTCAGGGAGATTCACCTCACCAGCTTACTCCCAAGTCAAGCGTGCGGGAAAAAGTTTTACTACAATAATTTCACGTGGATGATCAGCTAGCAGAGTAACAAGAGCGAACTAACGCTGAGCACGGCGTGGTGCAGCGGCGCGCGCGCGCGGTGCAGCGCGGCGCTGGGGTCAGCGCCGGCGGCCAGCGCGGCGCTGGGGTCAGCGCCGGCGGCCAGCGCGGCGCTGGGGTCAGCGCCGGCGGCCAGCGCGGCGCTGGGGTCAGCGCCGGCGGCCAGCGCGGCGCTGGGGTCAGCGCCGGCGGCCAGCGCGGCGCTGGGGTCAGCGCCGGCGGCCAGCGCGGCGCTGGGGTCAGCGCCGGCGGCCAGCGCGGCGCTGGGGTCAGCGCCGGCGGCCAGCGCGGCGCTGGGGTCGGCGCCGGCGGCCAGCGCCGCGCGCATCACGCACACGTTGTGCGCGCGCGCCGCGCGGCACAGCACCGCGTCCGCCGACAGCCGCGACATGTCCTCGGCTACTGGAATACCGGCCACAGGTTACTGATACGAATAGAACTTCGTCTTCGGGAAAGATATTCGTAGATTTTATTCGCCTTATAGCATTGCGTTACTCTGACACGTCAATACTTACAATAGTAAATTCAAATTGTTAATTGTAAAACACTCAATTAGATTACATGGTAAAGTGAGCTCTGCCTTTTGCTTTAGTAATTAAATTGTGTTGCAAAAGGCAGGGTCTTCTCGTTAATGATCTAAAGGTTTTACAACAGACTATGTTATTTATACCCAATTGTTAAAAAAAAAAACCCAATTAACAATAATAACAACGCCCAACGATCACATACATTGCGCCTGGACCCTAACTAGGATTCTCTGTGTCTAGGGACCCAGGAACTACGAGGACCATGGTCCCACAGCACCCAGGCTCAGAACAAGTATTCGCGATTTTTTTGTATGTACACAAATACTTGTCCTGGCGTGGGAATCCAACCCGCCGCGTCCGGGTCATGAGCCGTCCTGCTTAACCACCACACCTGGAGAGGCTGAGGCTGTCAAACAATAACATAAATTTTGGAAAAATTTGAAACGGCTAAAGTCACGTCTAATAAATGTCGAAATTACTGCGACCAATTTTTTTTTTAATTCTGCTTTACCACCACCTTCTTCTGGGAGCCAGTCTCTATAGCAAGCCGACATCGAATATTTCTAAAATCAATCGAGATTCTGCTAAAGGCAATCTCATATATTTGTTTAAGGGCTAAAATCATCGTGAACATTGGATAAATTTTTAATTTTACTCTTAAAACCATTATATGATGTTAAGTTGCTGATAGTAAATGGCAACTTCTTGAACATGCATATTTCGTAATACTTTGCTTTTGTACTTTGGCCAATCTGTTTAGTGGCTTTCAATTATATAGTTATACTAGCAAACCCGGCGAACTCCGTTTCGCCACCAGATGGCTTCGTTTTATGTAACAGTAGCTGTCAAACAATGTATCACGCACCGGCGCCATCTACTTAAAATGTTGGTTTGTCCTGAATTTTTCCTGAATTTTCTTTGCTATAAACCTCACGGAGCCCGAGACCTTTCCAACGAATGCAAAACCGTGGAAATCGGTTCGTGCGTTCTGGAGTTATAGCGTCAGGAAGAAAAACCCGACTTATTTTTATGTAGTAGATTTTAGACTTTTTTTTTTATTTTTTTAGTGTTGCTTTTTTATTATATGAATGTACGAAGCAAGCTCTACATTGCACTCTGCGTTATGCCATGGGTTTTTGAACTTCAAACTTCTCTAGCATTTGACCACGCTCTCACATGATGGAAAGTAACGATGTGATCGAAGGTGTAGCATGCTAGCCAAGTAAATACCTATTCACTCTTCTCTTGAACACGCCCGAGTCATATTTCGCCAGTAACACAGACACTGGCAGGGCATTCAATTCCTTAGTCGTTCTAATTATGAACGTGGAATCAAATCGCTTGGTACGAATGGGTAAGACCGCCAGACTTGCCACTTTACGTCGATGTTTTAAGCTCTGGAGCATTTCACCAACCAAAGCGTCGTCGTCAATAAGCTTTTTGGCACGCCGTTCAATCGAGTCAAGAGCCTCAAGCTGGTACTTGGCAGACTCGTCCCACAGGTGGCAGCAGTACGCCTATATTCATTAATTTGCAACCAACCGTCCAGTTAGCTCCTTCCGCCACAGTATTAGTAGTAGTTAGTAACCGAGGTTGTTGTTTGCAGCCTCAGTTGTATGCTGAGCCGGGACCTATTCCTGCGCAGTATCTCATATTATTGTGTGTATATGATTCTATTGTCTTTGTATTTATATTACCTATGCGATATTGTGCGTCAGGAAGTTAATTTAATTTCACATATTTAGTTACCGAGGTCGTCCTCCTCGCCCTCCGTGGACTCGAGGTCGGAGGGCAGCGCGAGGTCGACGCCGCGCGCCGCCTCCGCCAGCTCCGACCCGATCAGTAGCACCGGGCTGCCGCTGCGACCACTCGACGATTCTGAAACATTAATCAGGGTTTTTTTGCGGGAAAACGAAAAAGATCGCATCGTCGCATTGTAATTATTTTCCAAAACTTGTGTTATTTTCAGTGTTAGTGAATAAAATTGGTGGCATTCTATTCGTTAAGTGCTGGATTACAGGCGTGAGTGTGGGAAAATGTTATAATGATGGCGAAACGTTTCTTTTCGTGTTGTTTCCAAAACTCCATAGAAGCTTCAAGTAAAGTTGCCACCACTTTACTAGGAGTATGACTTTGACTAGACTATGACTTGACTTGATGACTTCGACTGTGACTTGACACATATTTGCGTAAATATCATTAACTTGAAAAATTATCAATTACTTGACACTGGCTAAATACACAAAAGTGTGAGTGTGGCCAAAATGAATAAAAAAAAAAAAAAAAAAACAGTAATCAGCGTTATTGCTGATGACCTTATGCCTTAAACGTACCATGGGCGCTTTGTACATTCAAAGCGATTTTACAGCTACCGTATATAAGCTTGATGACGTATTGACTTAACTTGATGACTTGGACTGTTACTTGACTTATATATATTAATTAACTTGAGAAATTATCAATGACAATGGCTTGGTACACAAAAATGTGAAAAAAAACTCAATAATTAAAAACGTCAAAAATTATCACTTGCTACGTTCGTTTTGGAAATATGTGAGCAAAACTTGCGTATTTGGCTGTTTTCGTTCGGATAGCTCAAAAATAGCTAAAAATGTGCAGAGGTGGTGGGTTAAAAGTTATCGTTATTTGATAATTAAAGTTTGATGTTTACATTTGGTTTATATTTTTGTTAATTATTTATAATTTCCATAGTTACTTTGCATGTGAATTGCATATTTAGACTGTCAAATCCATACACATATACACATTTTAGTTTCATTCGGTAGGAATCAAGTAACATGATCGTCTAACCTTATAATCTTTTAAGTGGGGCGATATTTCGGATATTTAATATCTCGGAGAGACATCTCTTAAGAAAGTATGTATTAGATATTAAGCAACAACTGTTGACACAAATTAGTATTGAAATAATGAAGCCCGAATATAAAGTTAACTTACCACTGGCACTGCTGTTTTCTTCACTCTTATCGTTTATTGTTTCTGGTACAGCGGGCGCAGTGCGCACTCTGAAATTATAATCGCCGAAACGATAGAAATTTACGGTTCTTTTTATCTGATATGTCCTGTAGCATTGCAAAAACGTTTTGTCTAAAGACCTAGGTGACAGAGCTCACTTTTGAATGCACTAAAACGACTACATATAGTTAGTAGTAGTCCATTCAAAATTAACCTTTATCTCTAACTAATAAGACACATGACGTTTCAATATAGAAACGAAGGTTCAAATGGCAAAACTATTACGGACAACGATTTGTAGTGGTTTCCATAGCTTATTCAAAAGTGAACTAAATCACTTAGTTATAAGACACATGCTTCAGTGACGCGACGGAATCGAAATTTCAGTTCAAGAATCGTAGCTGCCTAATAGAAAAATCACATATATATCGTAAACAACGTACACTTTACCAAGTTGTTCGAGTAACCTGTTCGTCCTAGATCCCCAACAAACCCCAGATTCATTGAAAAAAAAACCTATAGTATTATAGAAACTGACGTGAGTAGTATTCATAACTACAACTAGCACACGGCTAACACTCACGAAATACAGTCGAATAATTCCACCTACATTGCCCGAACACCGGTATTTCGTGAGTGTTAGCCGTGTACTAGTTGTAGTTAAAAAAAACACCTGACGAAAATATTTGTTTTCCCACTTCCAACCATTATATTTATGTGCAGTGAGAGTGAAACAGCAATAGACACGACTGCTCTTTTCAGATCTGTTATGAATGTGTTATACCTGCGTCTAGTGCGGCGAACGGACCACCGTCGTCCGTTTCTCAGCGGCGACGACTGCACGGCGTTTATATCGGCGTTGCTGCTCACTATGTCCCGCACGAACGATAGTGTCACGTACTTTGCGCGGATCCACGCTTCCCGAACACATCTGTCGGTTTACAGAACATTTACTTATTGAATAATAATAATTTGTGGACATTTCACACAGCACCATCTAGCCCCAAACTAAGCCGACTGTTGACTGGCCCGATAGCTCAGTTGGTAGTAGCCCTGCCTTCTGAACTGTGGGTTGTGGGTTCGATTCCCGCTCAGGACAAACATTTGTGTGATGAACATAGGTGTTTGTTCTGTGTCTGGGTGTCATTTTGTATTCTATGTATGTATTTACAAACAAAAAAGTATCTAAGTATTGTATCAGTTATCTGGTTCCCATAGCACAAGCTTTACTTAGTTTGGGGCTAGATGGCGTTGTGTGAGAAATCCACACATATTAAAAAAAAAAAGCAAAGCTTGTACTGTGAGAACCAGATAACTGATACTACACTTAGTTATTTTATTTATGTTTTTAAATACATACATAGAATACAATATACCTAAACACATAACAAACGCTTATGTTCATCACAGAAATGTTTCTCTTGTATGGGAACCGAACCCACAACCTACAATAATATTATTTTATGTTATATAAAACACTGGAATATAATGAGGTAGAATAGCTGTATTATATAATTATATAACTAGACATCCCCTGTATTCTTCCCGCCCCTGGTCCACTGTCCCACCCTGCATCTAGGAACCCAGGAACTACGAAGACCATGGTCCCACCACACCTAGACTCAGAACAAGTATGTGTGCTTTTTTTCTATGCAAAAATACTTGTCCTGTTGCGGGAGTCGAACCCGCAGCTTCCAAGTTATGAGCCGACCTGCTCAACCACCACACCACAGAGGCTGTATTTCATGTTAATTGAAAATACTTACGTTTCACAATCTGGTGTAGCTCTAGCCAAGGTGGTGCCCTCTGTTTTTGCTTCGTAAATAAGGTTCACTATTCTGTTCCCTAATTCAGCCATAACCTGCAATGTAAAAATGTAGTCATCACCATCATCTTGTATAAGTCCACTGCTGGACATAAGCCTCTTTTAATGTACGCAACTGAGCCTGATTTTCGAACTACTGATTGCACTTTTATAGCACCCAACTAATGCTTTTCAAGTAAAATTTCTTTACGCCAGCTTGACTTGGGGAGTAAGCTGATGAATGCTAGGCGAACGTTAAACGTTAACGAAAAGTTGAAGTCGATTCACGTAGATCTCCATTGTTAACATAACAAATGTTAAGAAATTTTATTATTATGTTGGTACGTCCGGTAAAATGACAATTTACAACTGTCAAGATAGCGACATTAACATTAAACTAAGCATACACAAAGATATACCGGCTGATAGAGCTAAGCTAAAAAGTTTTACTTCAGTCGTGTGGTTTAAAGCACACTCTTTTTTTACTGTCGTTTATTATAAGGTTATATATATTACGTGTTATATATTATAAGTTTGTATATATAAATTTATAAATAACACATCTTTATTAAGATCGAGTCGAGTTACGAAGAATCGATTTTTTTGCCTGCTTTCATTTGCGGTTGAGGTTAAGACTACACCAATTTTACACCCGTCTGTACATACATTTTAAAGCGCCTAAGTTCGCACTTATCCCTCTATAACATACCTATTGCAATGCATTTGGGTGTGACACAGAGGAGTAAAAAAAAACAGAACAGACATACAGAACGGGCTATCAGTGAAAAGGTGAATTTTAGTTTATTATTAATTAGAAATTTAGTTTCTTTAAAAGTAAAACTTCTTTGTGCTTGACTTGGGGAGTAAGCTGGTGAATACGAAGCGAACGGATGTTGAATTTGGTTCACGTAGATCTTCATTGTTAACATAACAAAGTTTAAAATTATGTTAGTATGACCGGTATAATTACAATTTACAATTATTGTGAAGATGGCGACATTGACATTAAACAAAGCATTAACCAGGTTATACCTGCGGATAGATGCGAGCTAAACTAAAGAAATTTTACTTCAGTCGTGTGGTCTGAAGCACACTATTGCGTTTGAGATTAAGAGTTAAGACTACACCAATTTTACACCCGTCGGTACAAAAGTTTGAAAGCTTCTAAGTTCGCACTTATCACTCTATGACACACCTATTGCAATGCATTTGGGTGTGTAACAGAAGAATAACAAAAGACAGAATAGGATGTCATGTGTAAGGGTGTTTTTTTGTTGGTATTTTACCTTAATAATATCGGGCTCCCAGTCGTCTAATGTCAATGATCGGACTTTGCTCACGTGCACTCCTAGCGAGCGATGTATGCCCGAACATTCTAGAAAAAATAATCATGACCATCATATTGACTGGCCTGATAGCTCAGTTGGTAGTTGGCCCCTGCCTTCTGAATTGTGCGTTGTGGGTTCAATTCCCACCCAGGACAAACATTTGTGTGATGAAAATAGGTGTTTATTCTGCGTCTGGGTGTTATATTGTATGCCATGTATGTATTTACGAACAAAAAAAGTATATAAGTATTGAATCAGTTATCTGGTTTCCATAGTACAAGCTTTGCTTAGTTTGGGGCTGGATGGCGCGGTGTGAAATGTGTCCAAATATTTAATTTATTCAACTTAATACTGTCTAATAAAAATAAATTATTTGATTCATCTTCCTTTGAATACCGATAAGAAAGTGTACTTTAAAAATACCTAGTTATGAGTTTTAAATTGTTTATTAAGAATTTTTGTATTGTATTAACATAATAATAAAATATCTATATACTTACTCTAAGAACTAACTCACGTCATCAATTGTAATTAGGTCAAAGTTCAGACATAGCTCATAATTAAGTGTAGAGGAGTGTAATGTATGTAGGTAGGATCTAAATATAAGAATATTTTAAGAAGCCAACTATGTCGGTAGGACTTAAATATTAGTCGGAATAAATCTGTGCTACGTAACGCTTGTTGTATTATACTTTCTCCTATCCCGGCTGCATATCCTTTAGCAAGTAAAAGTAGCATATACTATGTAATTGAGTATGTGTAATTTGTTTAGTGCATATTTATTTTAATAGCAAATATTTAACAAATGTTATTCAATTATATCCCATTCTGTTTGTAGATAGTACTTACCTATGCAAAGTGTTATGCCCAAGTTAATGCTGGCCCATCGCGGATTCGCATTGCCACAGTCACAGCAGAAGTTATTGCCGGGAATGCTAAGTAACTGTTCCCATATTCTGTGATAAATAAAACAAAAATGTATAGTTTAACACACCGCGGCTTCGATCAAATCTAAAGCCTACATCATAAAAAATAAGAACTATTTGCATCGGGAATGCCACAATAAATAAGAACCAGAACTATTTGCATGGTAAAATGTGCAAGCGCTACTTTTTTGCAAATTTCCTTTGCTTTTGACTCTGAGCCTTATACACTACTGCAAATAAGAGCTAAAATAATCAACATCGGTAATGGTTACATACCGCACTTTCTTCATAGCGACGTTAACATGCCGTGTGTCCGTTTGTCGGCTATCATCCGGTACTAAAACTAGCTGCGACTCCGGGTTTTCTCGGCTCTGACCCTGTTGGATGGCGCTTCGGATGCCATTCTGAAGCGCGCCAAACCAACAGTTCAGCATCTCTTCAGAATCCGCTTGTAGCATGTGACTCCTGGATAGGTATGAATTTAGCGCCTCCAGTGTCAGAAATCGGAACTAACAGGATTTTATAAAGTAGAGGTTCTCAGGAGATTTTTCGGTGTAACAAGCGTACAATAAGGATAGATAGATAGATAGATGAACTCATTATTGAAACACCTCATCTTAAATAATTAAAAAACTTAAACAAAGTGTAACGATGGGCGGTCTATCGCTCAGAGCGATCCAGACAACCTTGTAAGGATGTACTTAAAGTTAATTGATGAATTAGCTTTTTAACCTGTAACATATTCTAGTACTCTTATGCACTGTATTCAAAATCCATTAGATAATTGAATCTTTATTCAATTATCTAACCCCTTTAATTATGAACCCCTTTGGGTTCATCTGGATTATGTGTGAAAATTGGCGACCTTCGTTTCCTAGACACCAGACTCCCTAGCATGATAAAAATCTAAAAAAGAAACAGTTTGACGCCGGTGGTAAATTGACTAACTATAATAACGCCAACCGCAACTCTAATCCACTCAAGTTATCAATCTTGTTCTTCTAGAACTGGGAGTAATTTATCAATGCTTACTTTGAAGGCGACAGCACTTCGAAACAGAACCGCCTTTCCCCATCGTGCACTGGTTTGACTGTACACAGCCTCAAATCTTCCTCCATTACAGTCACGTTGAGCTCACCCGTTCTCTTCCTGTAAAAGAAATACAACTTTAGTACTATTGCAATAAAACATGAATTCACAACTGAGCTCTACTTTGCTTCGGAGGAAAGACCGTCAAAGCTATTTGTGGTCGTAAACACAAGAAGAGTTCTGGGGGTTTCAAAATTATAGCACTATACCTACTGCTAACCAATTGCATATATGAGAAAGATTCCTTCTTTTCTAAAAAGTTAATATATCAAACAACTAAATTTCTTCGCTCAAAAACGTAAAAATCTATTTTCTTAGTTCCATACCAGTATTCAGTATTACTAGAAGTAGTGGTCAAACTCAAGCCTATCTACACACATAAAATTCAAAGTCCTGACTGACTGATTGAATGACTTATATATCAACGCACAGCCTAAACCGCTGGTCCTATAAGAGACTTGGAAATTGAAGAGTGTGTTCTTTGTAAAGTGTAGGTATCCACTAAGATAGGGTTTTTCGAAATTCCACCCCTAAGAGGGTGAAATGGGTGGTTGAATTGTTTTCCTATAGGGCACGCGGGTGAAGCCGCTGGCAGAAGCTAGTCAAATAATAATAAAAGAAAGTTCTTTTAATGGTAGACGTCGCAAGCATAAACAAACGTTTTTGTAACAAAAAACTACCGTGCAATAGAATTTTTTTTATTTGTGGTATCAATAAAAATGACACTATTAACTATAATCAACAACCTCACGCTAAATTAGAATCTTTAACAGCTGGTTAACAGCCGTTTAATAACTTAAGCGACCGCGACCGTGGGTCGCCGATTTTGGCTCTAAAGTTGGCCTTATTCTATTCAGCCTTCAAGTAAGTATGCTAATGAAAACCGCAATCTGTGAAAAGTTTACAAGTTTAGTCGCAAAAATATGATGAAACTAGTTGCGCCCCACGGTTTCACCCGCGGATAAAAAGTATTTTAATTATTTGCTCATCCTACGGGAAAATTTTCTTTTCCGGGATAAAATGTAGCCTATATGTTAATTCAATGTATAAGCTATCTTGGTACCGAATTACATCCAAATCCATTCAGCCGTTTGAGCGTGAATGAGTAACAAACATACACACAAACACACATACAAACTGATGTGTGATATTAGTAGTAGCTCAGATAGAATTCAGATGAAACAACCTTGAAGTTTAGTCCACCTTAGTAAGTAAATTAGCTGATGCATTATATTCATATGGCTAAACTAGCTTCTGCCCACGGCTTCTCCCGCGTGGCCTATAGGAAAATAATTCAACCACCCATTTCACCTCTCCTCTTAGGGGTGGAATTTCGAAAAATGATTATTATTATGTATGAGCCGACGGATTCAATGCAACTTAATTTATTGTTCTCATTCAAGATAATCATTAGCATTTCTTTACAAATGAGTCACACATTAAAGTTTTATCATTTCTCAGATATGATGTATCATAAACATCGCAAACTAGAGAACTACTGGAGGTGATAACATTTTATAAGTGGACTTCTCATTAGATCAGTGATAAAATAAATGCAATGATATGTATTCCAGAATATATACCTATATATGCAGAATATATACTAGGTGGTAGGATTTTTCTGCAAAGCTCGTCTAGGTAGATATCACCAGCTTTGCCAGTTATTCTGCCGCAAAGCAGTAGGGGTGCAAGCACTACTGTGTTCCGGTTTGAAGAGCACAATAGCTAGTGAAATTACTGGGTAATTGAGACTTTATGATCTGATCTGATCTGACCAGACTGTGCTGATGTCTCAGGATGATGTGCACAGAGCAGTTCACGCTTAACTTTATAATTTTGAGTTCCGAGTGACGCTGTTCTGTTATGGGCGGACATGTCACTTAACATCAGGTGAACGACTAGCAGGTTACATCATTCACTAACATAAAAAAACGGCCCAACTGAAGGCTCACGCTTGGGCTGGTATTGAGCTATTTGCAAACAGAATATTGTATGTATATTGTAAGCGTATGCATGAAAATAACAAAACACTTACCTGTACACGAGTCGGTTGTCATATAAATAGAACCACCGCCTGTTCCAAGTTTTAAACGCGTTAGAAGTCCTCTTGAACAGGTACCCCTGCATCCTTGGAAGATTTTTCAAGCACGGTGCAGTCAGTAAGCCATCTTTACAGTCCCCCTCTCCAGTCTTACAACTGGGCAATACCGTGTCCTTACTGTTCACTATTGTATGCCGGTTTTCCATTTCTTTGTCTAGTATTTTTGTGTCGTTCCGCATTGTTGTTACCTGTAAGTAATGTTTTAAAATACTTTGTTGATGATATCATTATATACAGTACTAGCTTCTGCCCGCGGCTTCGCCGGCGTGGCCTAAAGGAAAATAATTCAGCCACCCATTTCACCCTCTTAGGGGTGGAATTTCGAAAAGCCCTTTCTTAGTCGATACCTACATTTTACAAAGATTACACCCTCTTAATTTCAAGTCTCTAGGACCAGCGGTTTAGGCTCTGCGTTGATATATAAGTCAGTCAGGACTTTGAATTTTATATATATAGATAAAGTAAAGTTCTCTGTCGTAAATCTGTTTATTTGTTTTGGCTTTTCTCAAAGGACGAAAGTAATTGACAGATTTGTATTGTATTGTATTCTATAAATATATCTACAAACAAAAAGTATTAAGTATTGTATCAGTTTTCTGGTTCCCATAGTACAAGCTTTGTTTAGTTTGGGGGTAGATGGCGTTGTGTGAAATGTCCACAAATATTAATTTATTTTATTTTGATACAAATAATAATAGGCATAATTAATTCCGCTAATCTTATGTTTCAGCATGTGCTGTTTTATAGAATACATATTCTTTATACTCTGTTGTATTAAGGTATTCTTTCACTCAAGTCTCGGAGTATTGAAAAGGGGTAGTTACTGGCCTCGTTCTGAACTAAAAGCCATTTCTCTCATTCTCTTAAACAGTATTGTTAATAGTAATAAAAATATGAACGTTGCTGGTATAATAAGAAAGTTATGGAAATTATTTGTAAACATTTATTGCGTGGACGGCAAAGGAATGGAACAATTTACCAGCGTCCTGAAAAATATAATCTGGGAGTTTTCAAGAGTGGACCGGTATCTTCTAGACAAGTATGTTCCATGATTCCATCGTCGACCGCATCGTCACTGACCATCAGGTGAGACAGTGATCAAAAGCCTATCTATCAAAAGTAAAAAAACCTGATACTTATTCAAAATGAAATTCAAAAGGATATTCGTTAATACCCGAGGCAAAAGGCACAAAGTACATATTGTAAAATCTAATGATACTGCATGCTTCTTTGTAACACACATATTTTAATTACTTTATGATTATTAGTATTGACATAGAGAAAAAAAACGCGCGTTTATCGCCGGAATCGCAAATTGCCGTGGCGCACGATATGATGAGGCGTAGTATCGAGTCAGACATGTATACCCAAGTCAGTAGTCACGCTATGTCCCCATCTAGTAATTTATACCTGCTACTAAACGTTAAAACTATTTTTTGGAAACTGGAAATGTTTCGGTATAAAACGGCGTACAAAATCAATTTTATTAATTCGCCAGTTGTGCCCCGCGGTTATACCCGTGGATAAAAAGTATTTTAATTATTTGCTCATCCAACGGGAAAATTTCACTTTTCCGGGATAAAATGTAGCCTATATGTTAATCCAGTGTATAAGCTATCTTGGTATCGAATTTCATCCAAATCCATTCAGCTAAATGAGCGTGAAGAAGTAACAAACACACACATACAAACTTTCGCCTTTATAATATTAGTGTGATCGTTGCTTTTCATATTACAATTTGAAGTAAAATCGACAATATTAAAACATATTGTTTTGAAATATTTGAAACACACTAGAGAAATTTAGGTTAGCTCTTAGATAACAGCTTTTTATGTAATAGTGTCTAAAACTTGAACGTGTCGCCTGGTAGAAAGCGATACCGTCATCTAATGATCATTTGCAACAAGAGGGATTGCTAATGCTTTGTTGATCCAGCGTTTTGTAAACAACATAATTATTTGACTGGCCCGATAGCTCAGTTGGTAGTAACCTTGCATTCTGAACTGTAGGCTTTGGATTCGATTGCCACCCAGGACAAACATTTGTGTGATCAACATCGATGTTTGTTATGTGACTGTATGTATTTACAAACAAAAGTATCTAAGTATTGTATCAGTTACCTGGTTCCCATGGCTTTGCTTAGTTTGGAGCTAGATGGCGCTGTGTGAAATGTGTACAAAATATTTATTTATTTTATTTTGTCATGTTATAAGCCTCACGACATATTAAAACACGTACCTCTTCTGCCGTCGTCTTCAAGAAAGGCTCCAGGTCTTCAGAGAGATCAGCACCCTGGTGATAGTAAGTGCAGCACGCTTGCAGGTACGAGTGGAACTGTAACAGAGCGGGCCGTGTCAAACCAAACGTTCACGGGGTTCAATACATTTGCATATATTATGTGATGTCGCGTTTCCACTTTCTATGCAGAATAGCTTAGATTTACGAGCAGGTTAGGAATTATGACTAGTGCACTAGAAAACTTGTTTTGTACTGGAAAAAAGTCTGTAATTTAATCAGCGTCCGTTGTGTTACAATAAATTGGATAGTACTTTACGACAGGTATTCTGAACCTTTCGCTAGTACTGTGTTTTCTAATAGACGTTAAATTGTAAGTCATCATAACTTTACCTTTCAACTGATTACAGATGACTATACTATCTCAGGATGACATGCGCAGTGCAGTAACACGCAAACATGTATAAATGGGTGTTCCGAGTCGCAACTATTTGGGGCAGTTTAATATTACATTAGGCGATAAAAACTAGATCGTCACGTTGATTAGTTATTTATTATTCGATTACATAAAACTATTTAACTTAACTACCTAATATAGCTTCTATAGAAACATTAAACCTTAGCCCGACCTGAATATAACCAGTTGTAAAAAATTGCTTAGTCAGCCAACTGTGTCTCTTATAATTAATCATCCATAATCGTAAATATTTAGAAATTAGTTATTTTATGCGATTTAAGAACATCCTAACGACTAAAGAGGTTTTGAATAGAAGTATTTTAGCAACTAATAGAGCAATATCGTTGTTTTGGTCTAAGCTCATTTGGGGGTTTCTAAAACGTGGTAAGTACTAGGCATCTTAGAAACCTCCGCATAGACAGTGTAGTACCACGTTCTAGTATAAGGTGAGCTATCGAGTCAAATAAATTTACATATAAGAAATCCCAATATCCATTTGTTTTGAACTCTACAGCTGTGCTGTCTTAATGTAATGTTATCGATTTCTTACTTTATTACCTTATGAATAAACACGTCACAATTTCATGACTCTATTTACGTACTATGTAACTTGATTTGAGTTGCGTATTGACTCACTGTAGTACGATCAAGTACTCTACACACCATACAACCTGCCACACCACATGATTAGCCAAATCGCATCGTGTGGAGTCATGTTGCGGCTTTCATCCAGCAGATTGTGGCGAGAAATTGAGTGACGGATTGCATGGTGTGTAGAGGCCTTTATAATAGTGCCACCTTCCTTAACATGACTGTGATTCATATCTTAATGTTTTCAATTTATTTTTAGAATATTGTCGTTTTTTTCATTGGTTGTAAAAAAACAGTATCTATTTGTATGCTTAATTAATTAACTTGTAGCTATAGATAATAGAGAGTGGTTTCCTTTTTTTTAAATAGTACTATTATTTATTATTTGTTTTTGTGGCGTAGGGATATCCGAAGAATGGATTTTTTTATTACCACGGGCTGCTTCTAGTATAATATTAACATAAAAACTTTGTGTAATATTATAGAGTACATTAATTAAAACAAATGCTAATAAATGGCAATACAGCATCTGCAGCGTGAGGTTAATGAAAATTATAATAATGAATAATTTGTACGTTTTTTGAACCGCTAAAGAAAAACTAACGACGCAAATTTTAATTATCAGTCATAAATACCTGATTTTTAACAAACAAAAGAAGTTATTATCAATTCCTAACAAATTATAGATGCATTTCCAGTGTTTTATTTACACACACCTGTTTTATGGTCCGCACAAATTTTGACAAAACTTCACAGCACCGTTTATAGAGCCCAAATGTCGCGCGAAGACGTTTTCGACTCGGCTTCCACTGCGCAACCTTGCATCACAGCTTAGGAAATAGTCACTTAGATGCGCCACAACCTTGCCGCACAGTTTAACTAGCAGTGGCTATGAAACGCAGAGTTAACTTCATAGTTCGCAAGGTGCGCAAAGCGGTACCACAGATTATAATATAGCAGCCATTATATTAATCTTTGACATACGTCGTCTGTAGTTTTAGTGTATTTAAATAACTGTATGTAACAATGATATCACTGAACAGAATAAAAATCTTTTCTAATCTAAACTATACGTTCGTGATTTGGACTTTTGTTGTGCTCATTTCGTGGGCGTACAAGATGTACTGAAAACAATGATTACAAATCAGCGGTGATGACTAACATCCTTAGACAGATTACACTATCATTCAAGGAATTGTAATTGGCGATTCAAGTTATTTGGCCTTAGGCGAAATGATTGTGATAACTAAGATAGTGGGCGATAGCTCATAAATTGATAATAAATGTGTTAAGGCGGCGACAATTTACAACTTTTATGTTTTAGGGAGTCTCTACAAGGCTTTATTAAAGTTGAATATCGCAGATCATATTTGAATTCAAACCAATGTCAATTTTGCGGGATTTTTGGGAATTAAGTGAAATAGGCATATAAATAGAAAAAAAAAAATACTGATGATATGTTTAAACCATCATCCTGGCTATTATTTCGTAAAAAAGCGTTGTTATTGCTGAAAATTTAGAACACTACTTTTTCAAAGTATTTTTTGGGGGACTATGTTTGTGTATCATTGATACATTATTATGTCAGAAAATAGTTTACCACGCAAGCAGATGTTGATGAATAAGACGAGACAGGTTTTAAATGGGATTTTTATTAGTAATATCTACTGCGTACGCGTTTATAATTTAAACAAACACGTGATTCATATTTTTTATAATTAAAATTCATGATAGACGCAAACCAAGCGTGTCGGTGAGCACTTTACTTCATATTCACACGAATACAATCACGAGGAGAACGGGCATAGAATTTTGATTCTTTTTGTTCATGACATAGAATTCAATGCTTCTTGAATAGATCTGCGATAGTCATAGTCATATGTTAAAACCGATAATGGCTAGTACATTTGCACCGAGTTATAATGGTATTGTCGTTTTAGTACCATGTCTCAATAGGATATGCCTACTCAGCACAGCAGGTAAAGCATAGATATAACGCGACAAGGTATTGTACAATTTGATGATAGTGTAGAGTTGATTGTACGCTCACACACAACAAACAGTTGCCTTGAAGATGTAATTAATTGATTGTTTTTATTGTTAACATTACTTAATTGCATTTTATACGCGTTATTCGGATAGACAGGTGTATTCGATAGTAAAACGTCACAAAATTCATAGGAGAATGAAAATGTGTTTTTCAATTGGCTTAATATATCAGAAGAAACTAGTTGCGTCAAGAGAGGAGGGATTTATAGGAGGAGCCAAGGGTGATCTAAAGCTGAGGCGCGCAAAGGTCGGGGCTTTTTTATATGTCTGTCTCTGTTATACCAACCTTTACAGCGTCACCTTCGCATAAGGCACCCAGCCATCAAAAGTGGGAGACAATTAGCTCAAGAGGGGCGCGAGTCTCAGCTATACTGTATACTTTACAGATTTTTTTTATAAATTGCAGGGATTCCTTCTCGTTCAGGCAAGCCAGGTGTAAGAATTTTTAAGTCGCCCTAACGAAGGCATAGGGTCTATTCGAGGATAAAGAAATGAAGTTACCAAGAAGTTTAAAAAAATACTGAATAATTATGACCACTATTCGAGACGGCCATCATTTTTACTCACGTTCTTTCATACATCCTTTAACACTTAATTTTACCTTAAAGGTTGAATTTTTTAGAACACTTTCTTAATACAAATATCAAGTTTCTATACCTATACGTCCAGCAGCTTGGACTGTAAGTTGTAAATCAGTCGTCTCAAAAGGACCAAGCCTTTCTTATTACCATTTCAGCCCGTCTACCTACAACCATATCTATACCATAGGGCCACGAAAAAGTTACCGGAATATTTAGACTTCTATATTACTAGACTGTTCAGTTAAAGGTACGACTTTTAATCTGAGCAAAAACCATATTAATTAAAGGTTAATGACATGACGGTAGAGCTTTCCTGATATAATAGTCCGGGTACTACTGACACGTAAAGAGCATATATAATTCATATATTTATATTCATATTCATTTATTTGCATTCATGTACAATTTATATATTATGTCAGGTCTTAACAACTTTAGTAGGTACATGAACCCTGTAAGGGCGCTTGCAACTGAGTGCGATTAAAAAAATAATTTATTGATTTCAATTACATAATAGATATATCGTCAAAATTTAATAATATAATATTTTCAAGCATTTCATTATTTAATTATTTGATTATTCATAATAAATAATATATACAAATGATCAATACGCAACATTACTTATAAATGATGGTGATGAAACAAGCGTTAATAATGTATTACAAAATACTTGGCCCATAAATGGTAAGGAAAAACACAGGTAACTTGGTATCGTTCGCATAATTATATACGTGCATCTTATGCTACAGTTTGCGTACATAATCAGTACAAGAAATGTATTGCAATGCTAAAGTAAGTTTTTTGGTTACTAGTTTTTCTATGTCTAACGCCCGGTTGAGCGGCGTGAGGCTAATATCAACACAATTGGCTTCTTTTATATCTGATATCAGACAGAATTTCTTGAACCTGCCTGTCACTGAATTTAAAAGTACACAAAATATTCCCAATAATCTACCCCTTTATTAATGAACATTTCATAACATTAGAATAGAGTGTTTTCTCTTGTTTTATCTTTCTAATTTCAAATTTGATAGAGAAACAAAATACAAAATAACTAAATTTACGGGGGGTTTTAGCGGGAAAGCGAAAAAGATTGCGTCACCGCATTGTATTATTTTCCTAAACTTGTGTTATTTTTAGTGTTAGTGCATAAAATTGGTGGCATTCTATTCGTTAAGTGCTGGATTACAGGCGTGAGTGTGGGAAAACGGTATAATGATGGTGAAACGTTTCTTTTCGTGTTGTTTCCAAAACTCCATAGAAGCTTCAAGTAAAGTTGCCACCACTTTACTAGGAGTATGACTTTGACTAGACTATGACTTGACTGTGACTTGACACATATTTGCGTGAAATATCATTAACTTGATAAATTATCTACTTGACACTGGCTAAATACACAAAAGTGTGGAGCCAAAACATTTAAAAAAAAAACTAAATTTACACAATGCTTATTATTGGTATGAGGATTGATTTTCAGCCTTTTTCTTACCTAGTCCTTTTGCTAAGAGGCCTGAATATAAATGCCGTGTTTGGACAGCGGTTATGGTTTGTACACCTAACAGCTCAGCTGTTTTGTCGCGTTGAGTAACGGACGAACTTTCTCTTGTAAGTATACAATTAATAAGGATGTTACTTTCACTTATTTAAAGGTGTATTGGCGTGCATATAAAGTTTGACGTTGTAATACTTTTTTTTTTGTATTTTGGCTCCACACTTTTGTGTATTTAGCCAGTGTCAAGTAATTCATAATTTATCAAGTTAATGATATTTCACGTAAATAATGTGTCAGGTCACATTCGAAGTCATCAAGTCAAGTCATAGTCTAGTCTAGTCAAGTCATACTCCAAGTAAAGTGGTGGCAACTTTACCAGAAGCTTCTATGGAGTTTTGGAAAAAACACGAAAAAAACACGTTTCACCATCATTATGCCACTTTTCCACACTCATGCCTGTAATCCAGCACTTAACGAATAAAATGCCACCAATTTTATGCACTAACACTGAAAATAACACGAGTTTCGGAAAATAATATAATGCGGTAACGTGATCTTTTTCGTTTTCCCGCCACAACTCCGACGTTGTAATAATGTGTTTGTTTTGATATCATGATATAATAAAAAAAAAAAAAAAGGAGCTTATCGGCTCATTTATAAAGGCAATTAGCACTGGATTTAAGTGGTTTCAAAGGTAGGTTTAGAGAAAACGGTCATCGACTCTTTGGATTATGTAAGCAGCCTTCAGACGGCTGGACAATTTCTACAACGGCTAAATACTATAAGGCACGAAAAAGAGAGACGGGCATGTATGACTGGCCCGATAGCTCAGTTGGTAGTACTCCTGCCTTTTGAATTGTGTGTTGTGGGTTCGATTCCCGCCCAGTACAAACATTTGTGTGGTGAACATAGGTGTTTGTTCTGTGTCTGGGTGTCATATTGTATTCTATGTATTTACAAACAAAAACTATCTAAGTATTGTATCAGTTATCTGGTTCCCATAGCATGGCTTAGTTTGGGGCTAGATGGCGCTGTGTGAAATGTTCACTAATAATATAATAATAATGTATAGCTCAGTTCAACCAAGTAGAGTGTGGCTCATCAGTAAACCGTGCGACTTTCAAACCGACCGACGAACCCTGGATTAATTTCCACTCGGCCCTGAACCGATACCAAAAGTTAGGGCGGTATTTACACTCGCTTTTACAACGGTGAAGGAAAACATCGTGAGGAAATCATAATAATAATAACAATCACGTACATGACACCCACAACACCGAGACACAGAACTAATAGTATTTGTGCTTTTTCTGTGCAAAAACACTTGTCCTGCCGCGGGAATCGAACCCGCCACCTCCGGGATATGAACCGACCTGCTCAACCACCACACCACAGAGGCCGTCAAATTATGTTCAAGAATCACACCCACACTCAAGAATAAACGAACCCGCACTTGGAAAGCGTAGTGGATTATGGCCTACATTTTCTCCCTTTGAGCAAAAGCTCGTGCCCCAGGGACATATTGAGCTGATGAAGATGATGACAATATTATAGAAAGTGACGTGAGTAGTACTCATAATTACAACTATTACACGCCAGAGTCAACGCCGAGCCGCCACCTCCACCGCGCGTACTCCTTGAGGATGGGCATCTATATTGCCCGTACACCGGTCGAGTTATTCGACTGTATTTCGTGAGTGTTAGCCGTGTACTAGTTGTAATGAGAAGATGATTATGAACAAGAACTCACCGTGGCAAGCACCTCATGCCGCTTCCTCGCTTGCAGCATGGTGATCTTTTGAACGTGGTCAAGAGCCGTGTGGCGGAAGCACGACCGCGTAGCCAGCAAGAGATTCATGCACTCTTCCACGTCTGTTACCTTATGGCGCGATACCTTTGGAAAAAGACGCATTGGTTTAACATTTATATAGCCTTATTACTGATCATGCAATGAGCAGATCAGGGATGAATTAAGAGATATCTGGTGCAGCTTCGGCCGTCCTTGGACTTTGCTAGCGGGCAAGCGGATAGAGGCACACATGAACCATTTCACCTAAGTGTTTGTTGATTAAATTATTAAATTCCATTACGCATCTGTGCCCTCAAGTGTGTATACACTTAATTTATTTATCGTATGGCAGTTGACAAGGTGCCGCGCGTCGCGCCACAAAATTCGAGATTACCATGGACAAATGAAAAATTTTAATGAGAAAATTTCAGAATGTATCTACCGTAATAATGACCATGACTGATTTTCGAGTTGATTAGTTTTAAGATAACATTCTTTCCTACACCAAGACTAAGGAAAAGAGGCTTTATTGTACCAGACCAGGGGTCGGCAACCTTTTGAGTAGAAAGAGTCAAGAATTACAATTTAAAAAAATTCATAGTTTCTAGAGGCAAAAAAAAACTTGCCATTAATAAATGGTATACTAGCATGTATATTTATAATAAAATAAATAATATTTGCGTATGGAACTGAAGAGCCGCACAGAGAGCTTCACATCCAAAGAACCGCATGTGGCTCGCGAGCCATAGATTGGCGACCTTTGTACGAGACGAGACTCACGTCATGGCCCAAATTCTTGGCAGAATTTTCCCGTTGCATAGTTGAATTGATATGAACACGAAAAGGGCCTTAGATGAAATAAAGAAAACTCAGAATTGTTTTCAGAGCTACAAGAATCATGGTTTTTTTTTATAAATATGGGCTGTAGATAAGACTTGCACCAATCGGAGTTGTTTTTAACACCAATTTTGTAAAAGAAACAAATACACATGTAAGTGAATGGAAAGGTTACACTCGCGAATTACACTTTTTCCCGCGTGAATTCAATTTTACGGGACAAACAGTACTCAATTTTAACCCTATTAATATAAGCACACCGTTTTTCCTACAGCTGAAAGCCAAATGAACATACTAACAAACAGACACTGTGTCATTTTTGCGCATTAAGTAGAGTACAGATTGATTATCGTTCTCATACAGGTTGGTGCAAGAGGGTATTATTACTAATTTTCATTTGTTACCTGAGAGTTTCTATTTAAAGCTATGTCCAGATCATTTGAGATTTTCTCGAAGTGATGCTTGCTTTCTTTGACACCTTTAATATCTCTGCAACAAAGAAAGCTATTTATATACCATGTATGTGCTGAGCAGGATGAGGGGTGTCTGTTCCGATTTTATTATCAATCAAACACACTGAGTCATCACACAATGTTTTACATTACTATAATAAGTTACAGACAATGTGGGAATATTAACACCATATAAATGGAGTACTTTTGTATTAGCTACATGCATGAATCATAATTAGTAAGTAATTTATGTACTTAGTAGGGAATATCATCAATAAAGAAAAATATACTTAAATGTTTTAAAGAATTAATATTACCACACATAAAAAAATTAGTACATAAAAATATATTTCAAACAACTTTGAATTCTTGAAGGCATACTGACCAAACAAAAGCACATGTTAGATTATGTTCCCTCTCTTTTATTAAGTTTTAACAGTGTTTATCTATACATATAAAATTCAAAGTCCTGACTGACTGACTTATATATCTACAGCCTAAGCCGCTGGTCCTAAAGACTTGAAATTTGAAGGGTGTGTTCTTTGTAAAGTGTAAGTATCTTCTAAGAAAGGGTGGAATTTCACCCCTAAGTGCGTGAAATGGGTGTTTGAATTATCTATGAAAAAATTTCTTCTTCGTTTCCTACAGCCCAGGCGCGCGAAGCCGCAGGCAGTAGCTAGTTATAGATCAGCAACTAACATCTTGAAGTAGATATTGTGGTACACAACACATGAAGATCAAGCAGTTAGAATACAAAAACTGGGTATCAACTATAGTGTTAAAAGAGAATAGTGCACAAGACATTTTTTGTTATTTGACTTAAACACTGTATTGTATATTATTTAGCCATGAATGTTAGTATTAGCCACAATTATAATCTCATTAGCGAAGCACTAGCACTGTGGTGCTACCCTTGCCAATTGTCAAGCTAAAATTACCACTAATACCTACAGAAAATGACATAAATAAATGTTTAAATGTGTCTTTATAAAACATTAATCAGTTTTGGTATACATAATTTAGCTAAGGACTATGTATGTATGTGATTGTTGGGCGTTATTACTATACAATAGTTTTAGGTAACTCATCACATTATACTTGGAAAATCATAATACAAATAATATCAAATATAGAAAAATAGTAATTAATAGCAAAAAATCACATACAGAAAAATAGTAAATTTAGTTTTAACAAAGTTATTATGAATTTATGGGCCTAAGAAAGAGATAACAATCTTGTCCATTAAATTTCTTACACTTTGTCACATCATTATTGAAGGAACTGCAGTTCTTGTTTTATTTTTGTTAAATTTTGGTACATGTACCCATAGATTAGGGAAAAAATATTGGCTACTCTGTGTATGTAACCATAGTTTTATAGAATGGGCTAACAGCTGGAGGTTTTCTAACCTCTGTTAATTTGAATGTGCAAGATAAAAGTTTGATTAGCTGTTTATCAACTTAATCTGAGTAAGCTATTATGCATTTATAATTTTAATCCTGACAATGCGTAAGACAGCCTTACAGGTCAAAATAACAAGGAAAATAACAATTTTAGGGCTGTCAAATGAAGTTTAGTTTATGATTTTGTACAACCGCATCAACACTTATTCCCATCACTAATCATTTTACTTACACTTTGATGAAAGCTGTGAGATTCTTTAGCACTGTCCTTGATGCCTGGTCCAGAAGAATGGAGTGGAATTTGTTCATCTCCTGCATTGCATGTATCATGCGGTTGAGAGTCGCCATCACCATGGGGTCCTCAGAGAAGCACCCTGTCAGGTCCCATAGGGCATTCGTAAAGGTCCTAAATAAAATATCATAGATCAAAATGTAACCATAAATGGTTAGCTATTACATACAACATAATTATAATATGTGATTATTGTCATATGATACCATTACTATTATAATAACTAGGTATCATCAAATCAAATGTAGTGGGGACATAACTTTTCACAATATAATCTTGAAATTTTTAAAAATGTTGCTTATCTAATTTGTTCACTAGTTGTTGATTTTTAACTCAACAAAGTGCTGTTTCCTGGACTTTTGTAAATTTTATGAATTAAATTATTTATTGGGTCTAATAGATTTTGGGCTACTTACCCAGCTAAAGGGTAAACCACCTACTTTATGTTTGCAGCAGTTTTAACCTAACCTTTAGTACATAACTGTATAAAAATAATCAGTTCATATTTATTGCACACTAAGATAAGATAACAGTGGTTTAATTAGGTAATTTGTGGCAACGGGCAACAAATGTTATAATTATGATTGATTGTAGAAACTTGTTTATTTTAGTTTCAGGCTTTTTGTCAAAAATAAATATTTTCTATTGTATTATAATATTTATTTTTTACGGCTAAAAGCTACACTACCGCATGTATGCTGAACAAAGTACATACTTAAGTATAAAATGGTTAGACTGGTAGTGTATATGCTAAATGTAGTGCCTACCTAAGAATACATTTTTTTGTAAAAATATGAATGTTAATAAATTTTATTCAAGCTGAGGAAGTATCTTACATAAATAACTAACATAAATAGCATAAATAAATATGTAAATAAATTCCAGGAAACTATTATTATCTATGCTTCAACTTGTTTCACAATAAAAAGTAGTATCTATGCATATTACTGAAAAAAGGAATAGTTCTCACCCTCTATGAGTCATATATGTTTTCCCTGAGTCTACCATAACAGCACAGGACTTCAATACCTTATCCAGCTTCTGTTCTAAACTATCGATGCTGGCTTCTTCTGTTTCCAGCTGCTCCCTACAAAAGGAAGTAGGACATGGTAAACAACCGCACAACACGTATTTAATAACATTCTCACTTTCTATTTTCATTGAGTAGACACTTGTATTTACCTAAATTTGGGAGAGTCTCTGAGACACTCGTCAAAATCTATAAGCGGTTTCATGGTGATGTGATGATATGGTTAGAAATAAATAAACGTCTCAATCAATCAAATTAATATTCATTTCTGTTGAGGATCAAACTAAATTATGAAAAACACTTTCTGATCTTTCCACTTTTTCAATCAATCTCTATCACAGAATCTGTATCTCTCTACTTAGTACTTAGTACCTAGTCTGTGAATCAATCAGTGGCACAGAAATCACAGAATACTATACACAGAATACTATTACTTTTTTTTTTTTTTTTAATTATGTTTTGGCTCCACACTTTTGTGTATTTAGCCAGTGTCAAGTAATTGATAATTTATCAAGTTATCGATATTTCACGCAAATATGTGTCAAATCACAGTCGAAGTCATCAAGTCAAGTCAGTCTAGTCAAAGTCATACTCCTAGTAAAGTGGTGGCAACTTTACTTGAAGCTTCTATGGAGTTTTGGAAACAATACGAAAAGAAACGTTTCACCATCATTATGCCATTTTCCTACACTCACGCCTGTAATCCAGCACTTAACGAATAAAATGCCACCAATTTTATGCACTAACACTGAAAATAACACAAGTTTTGCAAAATAATACAATGCGGTGACGCAATCTTTTTCGCTTTCCCGCCAAAACCAATACTATTACTTCTCCCGATACTATATCAGTGGGCTCCACAGGCTAAGGAGCTAGGAGTATAGTATTCTGTGCTAAGGAGAGATACTTCGTAGACTCAATGAAAGAGTAATCACTAAATACGTTTGGCTCCACAACATAAAATATTAGTAATCTGTGGTTCACCGAGGAAATGATACCACTCCAAGGAACTTTAGAGGTATATCCTATACTATCTGGAACAAGCTTATAATACAGTAAACTAATCAAAAATGAACTGTAATTCTAAAATTTTAAAGTCGATATTAGACTAAGTTTTATTTGGAGAGTATAATACTCTTATTACAATGCAATATATTATAATTTGGATATGATATGAGTATATTATGAGTAAAATATGAGTATATTAAGTGATTGTAACTGAGTTTTGGCGGAAAAAGATCGCGTCCCCGCATTGTTTTATTTTCCAAACTTGTGTTATTTTCAGTGTTAATGCATACAATTGATGGCATTTAAATCGTTAAGTGCTGGATTACAGGCACGAGTGTGGCAAAGTGATATAATGATGGTGAACGTTTCTTTTCATATTGTTTCCAAAACTCCATAGAAGCTTCTGGTAAAGTTGCCACCACTTTACTAGTAGTATGAGTTGACTAGACTAGACTATGACTTGACTTGATGACTTGGACTGTGACTTGACTTAACTTGACACATAATATGATATTAATTAACTTGAGAAATTATCAATTACTTGACACTGGCTAAATACACAAAAGTGTAGAGCCAAAACCAAACAAAAAAAAAACGTATTGCTTGGTGTTTTGGCGGGAAAGCGAAAAAGATCGCGTCGCCTCATTGTATTATTTTCCAAAACTTGTGTGATTTTCAGTGTTAATGCATAAAATTGGTGGCATTTTATTCGTTAAGTGCTGAGTCACAGACATGAGTGTGGAAAAGTGGTATAATGATGGTGAAACGTTTCTTTTCGTGTTGTTTCCAAAACTCCATAGAAGCTTCTGGTAAATTTGTCACCACTTTACTAGGAGTATGACTTGACTTGACTAGACTATGACTTAACTTGGACTTGGACTGTGACTTGACTTGACTTGACACTTTATATGACATTAATCTGAGATATTATCAATTACTTGACACTGGCTAAATACACAAAAGTGTGGAGCCAAAACCAAGCAAAAAAAAAAAAGCGAAGAGACAATATTCCTTTAATCCTTTTTAAATTTTTAATATTGAATTAGGAGTTTTGGCGGGAAAACGAAAAATATCACTTTACCGCATTATATTATTTTCCAAAACTTGTGTTATTTTCAGTGTTAGTGCATAAAATTGGTGGCATTTTATTCGTTAAGTGCTGGATTACAGGCATGAGTGTGGGAAAGTGGTATAGTGATGGTGAAACGTATCTTTTCGTGTTGTTTCCAAAACTCCATAGAAGCTTCTGGTAAAGTAGCCACCACTTTACAAGGAGTATGACTTGACTTGACTAGACTATGACTTGACTCTGACTTGACTTGATGACTTCGACTGTAACCTGACACATTATTTACGTGAAATATCATTAACTTGAGATATTATCAATTACTTGACACTGGCTAAATACACAAAAGTGTGGAGCCAAACCAAAAACAAAAAAAAAATCGAATAAAAATAGTGAATTCCGTGATTCTAAACGAAAGTGTGTTTTTTCATTTTCAGGATTTAACGCAGTTCTCGATGCCATTTGCTAATTGCTAATAATATATTTATTGTTTCGTTAGATTTGCTTGGTACTTTCATGGGTTTTTAACGTAAACATTGAAGGTTTTTTTTAAATTTTAACATAGACTTAGCATCTATGTCAATAGGGCTAATTCTGTGGCTTTTAATTTCTTTAAATCTCAAACGACGTTGTCACCACTACCTTAACGCGAGGAAAATATTAAAAATTCTCTACAGAGACAATAACCTTCAGCACATCTAGTTTAAAGTGTTATTGTACTGGTCAGATCAGTATTCACACAGTACCTTTTTTTAAAGAAGCTATGCAAATAATTAGTACTTTAATATGAGTCCAGCAAAAGAGAAGCCCATCAAAAATGATCACATGCTCACAGTTCTTTTATGTGCACTTTCTATTCCAATATCAATGTCAATGTGGATAGTGAACATAGTTTATTCCAAATATATTGTTAAAAACGATGGGTTTGATGGTGAGCTGCCTTCAGAAATTAATGAAATGTGAATACATTATGCATGTATGGATTCAATAACCACTATTACTGTTTTCAGAGCCAATAGTTATATCACCAGGAAGATGGCTTGTATCCTGTCTTATTCCTGTTCTTGTAGCAGTATATGGCTACAGAAGAAAAAGTGTCAACCTTAGTGGTGCTATG
The DNA here is from genome assembly GCA_905220475.3 of Ennomos fuscantarius. Taxonomy (NCBI): domain Eukaryota; kingdom Metazoa; phylum Arthropoda; class Insecta; order Lepidoptera; family Geometridae; genus Ennomos; species Ennomos fuscantarius. The sequence goes on along the minus strand of HG992037.1, from coordinate 5,829,707 downwards.
TTTGGTTTAGTTGTGGCGTTTGTACTTACACTCAGCAATTATGGATTTTTTGCATGCCTCTTTACATTCTTCATATCATCTTCAAAAGCCACAAAGTTCCGTCCACATATGAAAAGGAAAATTGAGATTGACTATAAAGAAGGTGATCATTGCTTTTGCTTAAATGTTTATTTCATAAGCTTGCTCCTTACCAAAGTCAATAGGGAAGGACCAATGTTAAATACATTGTATATATTGTCAATCAGTTATATATTGCAAGTATAATGTCTTTTTATTATCCATTTATTACTCAGTTCTCCAAGATTGGTTGTCAAAATAGTTCTTCTGGATTGATAAAACAATTATTATGGAGTATGTACCAAGGTGGCTACTGCACCTATCGGTGTTGCATAAGGGCTTAATTGTCTATTACATAAAAGAATGTGCTGCTTATTGTCAAAACATGTTCTAATAAACCATCATATTTTTTGATAAGTTAAAGCATCACTAGCTGTGTATAATTCAACCCTAACTTTGAAAATAATACTTTTCATTATTTAATTTCAGGTGGCCAACGGAATTGGGTCCAGGTCCTTTGCAACTCTGGAATGGCAGCACAACTTGCTATACTGTACTTACTAGATATTGGAGCATGTGAGATGCCTATAGACTTTGTCAAAGATTACAGAGCTTCTTGGCTCTCGCTTGGTGTCCTTGGTAAGTTGAAACCAATTTTTCTTCTCAAACTCATTTATTACCTGCATAGAATTAACAGATTTTACATAAGTAATAAGCCAATGATAATTACTTATTAATTAAATCTGATTAAGTAGGTGTGCATTTAAATTGTTCCATTGTATGCAAAATGTGTTGTGTCAGTTTTGTATTTGTTGATGTAAATCAAGGTTGTAATAATATTTACATACATAGTTTATTTATCCATATTGTAATGTAAATTGAGCTTTATTTTTGTCATTGGGTTTTACAGAAATTTATGTTTTTAGGTTTATTTTACTTTTTTATTTTTCAGGGGTTTTTGCCTGCTGCAATGGTGATACATGGGCTTCAGAACTTGGGACGGTTCTGGCTGACTCTGATCCATTTCTAGTCACAAGCTTCCAAAGAGTACCTAAAGGCACAAATGGAGGGATATCTGTAATGGGCACTTTGGCAAGCATGATGGGTGGTTTAGTTGTGGGATTATCGCAATATTCAGCTATTTATTACTTTACTGACAAAACCCTATGGGCATATGCACCACCTCAATGGCCATTGATATTATTTGGAGCATTAGCTGGACTACTTGGCAGCCTCATTGATTCAATATTAGGGGCTACATTACAGTATTCAGGTAAAGTATTTTTCTTTTACTAGAGTAGTAATATTTATTTTGAGCATAAATATTACTACAATATAGCCATATACATAATTGGCTGATATAAAACAATTTAATGTTAACTTCTAGGAACCCAATTATTTAATACTACTTTTTACTACATGTCCATTAATTATTTTCTTGGCTTCACACTTTTGTGTATTTAGCCAGTGTCAAGTATTTGATAATTTTTCAAGTCTATTAATGATATATATATATATGTGTGTGTGTGTCAAGTCAAGTCACGGTCCAATTCATCAAGTCAAGTCATAGTCTAGTTAAGTCATACTTCTAGTAAAGTGGTGGTAACTTTACCAGAAGCTTCTATGGAGTTTTGGAAACATCATGAACAGAAACGTTTCACCATCATTATACCACTTTGTCTCACTCATGCCATCCAGCACTTAACGAAGAAAATAACACAAGTTTTGGAAAATAATACAATGTGGTGACGCGATCTTTTTCGTTTTCCCCCCAAAAACCTCGCAAAGATACTTTGTTCATGTTGTTCTTTTTATGTTGCACTTGCAGTGCATTACAGTGAAATACTTGGTAGTAGGACTTTTCTACATAGTTCGTCTAAGTAAGTACCACCTTACTTAGACGAAGCTTACTGTAGCTAGTGAAATTACTGGGGAAATGAGACCTTATGACCTAATTTCATACTCTAGTAATCTTATTACTATAGACTGTGCTGATGTTTCAGAATGACGTGCACACTGCAGAGTCATGCAAAACTTTATATTTTAGTGTACCGAATGAGAATGCGACGGTTAATATGGGCGGCCGTGTCGCTTCATATCAGACGAACGCCCAGCTTGTCATGTTATTTATAAACATAAAAAACTATTTTTTATTAGAGTAGAAACATTTTATTGTCACAGAGAACACATTAGCTTACATACATGGGCAAAATAGTTCTGATAATATGTACACTGCATCTTGTTAATTATCACAAATACATTGTCTAATGCAACTTGTTTAATGTGGTTGAGGAGATGGATTGTTTCAACATTCACATGATGTTGTAGTGAAGTATTTTGAGTTATATTCAGCTAAATTCAGCGTGGGCTTAGTATACAGTTTTAATAGCCTGTACTTAAATTGTTACCTATTTATTTCAGGTTTGGACAATGAAGGAAAGGTAGTCAGCCATGCCAGCACAAGTGTAAAACACATTTCCGGAACAAACATCTTGGATAACCACAGTGTGAATCTCATTACCACAGTTATAATGGGCTTGCTCGTGCCTACATTAAGCAAAAACATGTGGCCTATTTTCTAAATTGTTATTAAGTCTAATTAATAAATTTTTAAATTGTAATGTTAAACATGCACAATGGCAGAGATATGATGGCACTGCAATGTGTCCAGCTGAATAATTTGAAACATTCACTCACTCACACATAATACTCAACTGAAATACATAATCTATAATTTATGTAAACTAAAAATTCAAACACCCTTACAAACTTGATCACTCAGTTGCTATGTACATATAACATTAATGAATGACAGTTGTAGTTAGTGTCACTTGGAACTTTAAAATATAAAGTTTTGCATGACATTGCACTGTGCACGTCATCCTGAGACGTCAGCACATACCACTGATTGAGACTGTTATTACTGTATTCCAACGGCCCCCACTGGGGGTAGTCAATATTTTTTCTTAATTATTGTGCCAACCGCCTCCAGTGGGGGCTAATGCCCACAACGCATAGCATTGGCATACCTCGGCATCTCTAGGCATATCGTGACATATAAGCTTTCAATTACTTTGCTAATGCCGTGCCCTATCGGCAGCGTGGTCGTGTCAGGCTGGTCATTAGTCGTTTTAGTAGACTGAAGTTTTCTTTGATAAAATAATATAGTATTACAATTACGGTTATATATATGATTTTAATCTTATTATACTAATTTAATGTGTTGATGATGTAAAAATATATTTTTGTATGGACTATTGTATGTATTCAATTGCATTATGCCTGTAAGGTATAGATAGAACATAAATTTAAAAATCTGTTATACATATTTTTTCGGGGCTACTTATATTACGAAATAGGTTTTGTTTTATTCTGTCTGGTAAAAAAAATTCTTTGTAAAGTCGTTGTAAACATGGTAAGGACCCAACAAGTAGTTGAGCCCCGGCGATGCGTCAAGCGATCTGCGCAGCACTTAGTAAAAACAACAGATACATATCGCACCTTTAATAACAATGTGAATCAAGTCAAAAAATTGGGATTCGCCGATTTTGTAGTAAAACGATTTCTATGCTCCTAAAGAATAGGTACAGTTTAACAGCCGCTGCATTCACGGCTATACGAGAGAAATAAAGAAACGTTCGTCTCTTTTTGATTGACTCGTCGATCCCTTCCGAAATCACAAAACGAACCAATTAGAAATACTCCAGCAGTGATCACACTGAGACGTGTGCTTGAGTGGAATAATTCAAAATAAATCATTTTTTCAATTTTTTTTTTTCTAAAATTTTCATTTAATGGTAAACAGCATTATATATTAAAACACCTTGTTTCATACTATGTTTTTACTAACAAACTGCATTAAATACTAGTGATGCATTTGTTGCAATATTTTTTTACATAAAGACTGTACTAATAGGTATTGTGTCATGAAGCATGATTAAAACTTGACGAAATTTTTAATCAAAAAAAGATCTGCATCACAAAGAAAGTTTAATTTTTATTTCAAACCTCAATATTTTAGTAAATATTAATAATTCTAATTATTTTGAAGTCCATTTATGTCCCACCATCATTTTGACAAAACTTTAAAGACATTTTACTTTTTAAAGTGCTCCAAAAATCTAACTATTCGCTGAAACATAGTCAGCGGTAGACTTGTGAAACTTTAAACGTGATTTCCCAACAATCATGAATTTTGAGTTGATTCACTTTATTTTTAAAGGTGCGATATATACATACTACTATACACTATTTCTAATGTAAATTGAGCAAATTTTGTGTATAAATTATATGCTGTTTTATGCAAGCCTCACCAGGGTTCAATTTGTTGGTCCCTTGCATTATTTACATATCCTACAGAATTCGGGGTTGATATACATTTAGCCTATATTGTTGAAAATTATTTTGCCTTCAGATAATTTAATCAAATGTTTTGTCTTCCATTTTTTTGGAGGTAGGGTAGATACATAGGTAGAGGTGATATAGGAGTACCTAGTTATTACTTGCATCATGTCATGTCATTAAAAAAACGATTTGTTAACTCTGTTCATATTTAGTCTTTCTGGAAAGTGTGATGGTGAAGCTGGTGGTCAAGAAACGTACACTTCATGTGGTCTCTTGAAATTGTTTTCGGAACGTTCTTATAATGGCGGGAGTTATACATAAATTCAATTGCATATTTTTTAAGACATGGTTATATTACTAGAAATGGGCGTGCTTAAATTATCGGGAGGGATAAGTATTGTTTCTTTTTGATGCATTTATATGAATAGGTACTTATTTCTATTTTTATGAGTTTTTGTGAAAAAAAATTGTCTTTGTTAGGTCGACCTACTGTTATTTATGGTGAGACTCGGTGGTGAATTGAATACTTTGTTTTGTTGTAGGTAGGTACATTGCCTAACCTATTTATTCTGTGGTGATAGTTTCAAATAAAAGATTTGTTGTAAATTATAAAACAAATGAAGGAATAAATGACTATTATAAAAAAATACTACATATTGTATGGTTTTGCGCCTTATCGATTACTCTATCTTAGGTCATTCTTCTCATGGCTTCCTTAACAATTACAAGAGAGCAATAATTACTCTACAATGTCAATTCCTCCTAGTGAAATTTACTGTTAATTTCCCTCATTTCCCTATAGAAAAGAACCGCTATGTAATATTTAAGAAAACTTTATTATTATTATTACATACCTACTTTAAGTATTTAATAATAAAAATAAAGTTTTCTTAGGTCTGGGTTACCATGGAGAAAACGAGTTCCTTACGCAGTAACTGTTATCTACAAGGCTGCGGCTAGGTCGTGGTTAGATAGGCCGATACTAAAGTCATTTAAATATTTTTAACCGCTACCTACTGATGTACTGGCCTGCCTAATGTAACTGATTTAAAATATTTGCATTAAATCGAAGTTTAGAGATTTTGCAAGGTACAAGTGTGAATATAATGATTGAAGCAATAAAGTGACTGCCCGTAACAGACGTTATGCTTATGCTTAACATGCTAGAGGCTGAATACATTAATTGCTTGGACCCAGCTATAAAAAAGCCGACTGTCTGATGACATTGACTTTTTAGTGACAGTATTACCTTTTACCAAGCTGCTGTCAGTGTCAGCGTCTAATCATTTGTCAATCGAGTATTGTTTTCTTTTAGCCATTGCGATTTCGTTTTTCTAGTTTGAATGGAAGTAGAATGCTAAAAAATTGTGGTGTGTGGTGTGACTCATTCTGTTTAATACATTACACTGAGCTAAGTTATTATTGTACATTAATAAGTTCCTAATCTTGTCACGCTGTGGGGTTTCCTCTGCGCCTGAAATCTGAAGGTTTAGGTGCTTTGATTTTTTATGAAATGGTGTTATTGTTTTGAATAAACATGTCTTATCCATTTGAAGAGAGTCCTATTATAAACTCGGACATAGAACATGACGTTTCAAGTAGTCACAGAAGTCTCATTGAAACAGAACGAGGTAAGTTGCTTAATTTTGTTTTGTTAGTTTTAAGGTCATGGCGACGATAAAATAACTAGGCTAGCTTGCAGGCCTTTAGATCAGTATTAGTTTAGTATGTCAAAACCAAATGTTCATTACTAGAACAAAGGAAAAATTGCATAAAATGTTATGTCACATGAACAATAAAGCATTGGCAAGCAAAAACTCTTAAGTTATCCGTTTTTGTTGTAGTGGAAGAGACAACAGGATCGATCAAATGTCGGACAGTACTTGGAATCATGGGTTTCTTTGGATTTGCTGTGGTTTATGCTATGCGGGTTAACCTCTCCGTGGCCATTGTGGCTATGGTGAATACTACAAAACCGTTGCCTTCTAATGACTCCACTTTAGATGTCTGTCCGGCAACTGTGCCTAGCAACAGTTCAGAACCTTCTGTAAGTGCCAGTTTTATTCTATCAAATATGCTATGAAACAAAGGAAAAGTAATAATTGTATCTATGTCAATTGTAAGATGACATTTTTTTTAAGTTGTATCTTCCGCTTCTTGACAATTGATAAATTCTTACCTGTTTCTGAATTTTTAGTTAATTATGCATCTTTAAACTACACTAATATTGTGCAAAGTACCTACATAATAGAATAGACTTGTTTTATTTTTGTTTTTAGAGACCTGGTGATTTTAATTGGACTGTAGAACAGCAAGGTATTATATTGGGATCCTTCTTCTATGGATATGTATTAACACAGGTAATTAGAACAGGGAAATAAACTAGTACTAAGCTTAAGTAATTGGTTAAAATAAAAGAATGTTTTTATATACCCATTTCCATTTTTTACCTATTTTACCATTGTTTAACTATTGTTTTCCATTGATATATTATCAACTTTATTTATTATATGAATAGATTCCAGGTGGCCGAATAGCGGAAATGTATGGAGGAAAGCTAGTATATGGCATTGGAATATTTTTCACTGCAGTCTTCACAATTCTGAGCCCTATTGCAGCATATGCAAACTTTTGGTTTTTTATTGTTGTTCGAGCACTGGCTGGTCTCTCTGAGGGTGTTACATATCCAGCCATGCATGCTATGTTAGCCAAGTGGATTCCTCCATTAGAGAGGTCTAAATTTGCAGCTTATGTTTATGCAGGTAAAGTAAAAATTGCTGTAATATGCATGATGTAATACACATGATGAAAACTATTAGGCAGTTCATATGATGAAGTTCAAATGAACATGGCTTTTTTCTGCAAATGAATTATTTGACTGGCCCAATAGCTCAGTTGGTAGTAGCCCTGCCTTCTGAACTGTGGGTTGTGGGTTCGATTCCCACTCAGGACAAACATTTGTGTGATGAACATAGGTGTTTGTTCTGTGTCTGGGTGTCATATTGTATTCTATGTATGTATTTACAAACAAAAAAGTATCTAAGTATTGTATCAGTTATCTGGTTCCCATAGCACAAGCTTTGCTTAGTTTGGAGCTAGATGGCGTTGTGTGAGATGTCCACACATATTATTATTATTATTTTTACTTTGATGTATTTTCAGGGTCGAATATAGGAACAGTGGTGACATTACCAATATCTGGCTGGCTTTGTACACTAGATTTTGCAGGAGGTTGGCCATTGTGTTTCTATATATTTGGAGGTCTTGGGGTGGTGTGGTTCATTGGCTGGCTCTTTCTGGTTTATGATTCACCACAGAAGCATCCAAGAATATGCCCAAAAGAAATAGAGTACATAACTTCATGTATTGGTCCTCAAGTAAGTGATAATGAAAAGCTTCATGATTTATTTCAATATGTGTCTACTACTGAGTACTAACATCACCGGCCCCTCAGTGGGTAATTACTGAACAACCAATGTGTAGATTTCTAAGATAATCTCTGACATCATCTGACACATCTTCACATCACAAGAAAAAAAATCATCTTGAGTTACTATGTATTTTACTACTATGTACTTTTGGTTTCTATCTATATATTGTTAGCATGTGAATGCATTTGATTTATTATTTTACTTATACATAAAATCTGTCAGTTTGCACTCATCTCACTATCAGCATTGTGGGAGACACAGCTGACTCACTCGGTCATGTGTTATTTAATATTTCAAGATCATATTTTTGTAATATAATAAACAGTTATTGTAAAGTGGGGTAAAAATTAAGGTAGTAGGTTGTAATAATCACTATATTATTATTAGATGAGCACCATGACTGCTGATGTATCTATATCTACAGTATTAGATTCAAATCTAATGTTCATCTTTTGACAGCCTCTGTGGTGTTGTGGTTGAGCAGGTCGGCTCATAACCCGGAGGTAGCGGGTTCGATTCCCGCGGCAGGACAAGTATTTGTGCACAGAAAAAAAAAAGTGCAAATACTTGTTCTGAGTCTGGGTATTGTGGGACCATAGTCCTCGTAGTTTGTGGGTCCCTAGACACGGAATCCTAGTTAGGGTCCAGGATCTATGTATGTGATCGTTGGGCGTTATTATTATTATTATTATCTTTGTAATAGAGATATTTTATATTTGGTTCCTAGCCAGTTTGTTCTTGAAGCTATTCAGTCTATTCATTGTGGTGGCAACAATGATCTCTTCTGGTAGTCATTTCCAGTTGTGAACCACTCTATTACTGAGGAATTGATACATTTATTTTCCACTTTCAGGAAGATAAACCTACCATGTCAATCCCTTGGGGCAAGTTCGTAACATGCGTGCCCCTGTGGGCCATCCTTATAGCGCAGTGCGGTCAGGCGTGGGTGTTTTATACACAGTTCACGGAGCTACCCTCCTATATGAACAATATACTGCATTTTGACATTGTGTCAGTAAGTATTTATGATACATTATAGTAAACTAGCGGTCCGCCGCGGGCTTCGCACGGGTATAAAATATATAGCCTAGGACAATATAAAATATGTCATTCACTGAACCGATGCGCTATATATAGGCACGCTCCCGCCCCGGCCGAGTGGTTCGATCCCATACAAGAGGTTGGACATAGGATATTGCAAAAAAAAGTTGTAATTTAAAAAAAAAATATGCCATTCGATGTATATATCAAAAGGCAACAAATATGACCTGAACGTATTTTGAGATTGGAGTTATAGTTTAGGAGTTATTCGACTAAAACGGTTTTCAATATATGGAAAGCAACATATACATTTTTTTTTATGTTATTGAATGATGTGACGAGCTAGTCGTTCACCTGATGTTAAGCGCCACGGCCGCCCATAACAGAACAGTGTCACTTGGAACCCTAAAACATAGAGTTTCAAGCGACACTGCACTGCGCACATCATCCTGAGACATCAGCACAGTCTGGTAATAAGATTACTTGACTGTCAAAGTCATGATATATATGATGACACGGATGGATGGACGTTATATGCCATATTTTCTTCAAAAACACTTGGTGCTATTTTCGTGCATTTTTGAGATATGGCGAAATATGAAAAACCAGGCCAAACTGAGTATTTATAGATTGAATATTAATAAATGAAAATTTACTTTTTTCTGTCAAATTTTTATACTATTTGACAGGCCCGATAGCTCAGTTGATAGTAACCCTGCCTTCTGAACTGTAGGTTGTGGGTTCGATTCCCACCCAGGACATACATTTGTGTGATGAACATCGATGTATGTTCTGTGTCTGGGTGTTATATTGTATTCTATGTATGTATTTACAAACAAAAAATATCTAAGTACTGTATCAGTTATCTGGTTCCCATAGTACAAGCTTTGCTTAGTTTGGGGCTGGATGGCGCGGTGTGAAATGTCCACAAATATTTATTTATTTATGGTATGCAATATTGCCAAGTATTATAATGATTGTGATCTTCGTAGAATGCTCGCCTGAGTGCGTTACCTTATCTAACGGCTTGGATCGGCGGCATTCTGCTGTGCATAGTCGCTGACTGGACGCAGGCCAATGGATGGATCACCAGGCTGAATAGCATGAAGCTATGGAACACTGTTTGTAAGTTTGAGGTGCAACCTCCTTGTGTAGCTTCCACATTATCGCTAAACCACAGATTAGATAATAGTTAGCTCAACTCCTGCAGATCAGGGATGTTATGGAGCTTCAATTCCGATTACGAAAAGTCGGAACTTCCGATTGATATTACACTTCCGGCTTCTATACTTTCGAACCGGAGGTTATATCGGAGGTTGAAGCACGGCGCGGCGATGGAGATAATTTACTAAGAAATTAAAGATTAAACCGTGTTACCACAAATACATAAACAAGTCTTAGACAGATGTCAAACGTGTGTTTAACAATACAAAGGTGTCGATTCTGTGTCGCATTCTCTAAAGCTAAACTAAATTAACATATTTCCGTCTTTGTCATTTCCCCTTTATCAGAAGAGTACCGCCATACTTTAAGTTTACTTTAGTTTTAGAGAATGCGACACAGAATCGACACCAAAGGTAGTTTAACATTTGTCTAAGGCTTGTTTAAATCTTTTGTGGTTACACCAAAAGAGGCTAATTAATGTTTGTAATATTTTGTTTTATTAGCCCTTAACTAGCAAGTATTTCTTCCATCTTCGCCTTCGCCTCCGACTCTGACTTCGTTTCCGATTCCGACTCCGACAAACCAAACTTAAAATCTCCAAATTCGACTTCGGTTCCGATAAAACCACCTCCGTTACATCCCTGCTGTACATATACATCATACGTAATACGTACCCGTTTTTTCTGTCGGGAAAAAATATACATCGCTTCACGCATTGTATTATTTTCCAAAACTTGTGTATTTTGGGTGTTAGTGCATAAAATTGGTGGCATTTTATTCATTAAGAGTTGGAAACAGTACAGGCATGAGTGTGGGAAAGTGGTATAATGATGGCGTAACGTTTCTCTTCGTGTTGTTTCCAAAACTCCATAGAAGCTTATAGTAAAGTTGCCACCACTTTACTAGGAGTATGACTTTGACTAGACTATGACTTGACTTGATGACTTGGACGTTGACTTGACAAATATCTGCGTGAAATATCATTAACTTTAAAAATTTCCCACTGCTGGAACAAGGTTAACTGAAAAGGGTTTAACTGATTTTTATTCATAAAATTACTTATGGGTATCGTTGGATTCAGCGTGAAATTATCTGCAATAATACATTCTCAAAATACCGAAATGAGGCTTAAATCTCGAGATCGAGAAATTCGCTTAGCATAAAAACATTATTATATTTATTTTATTGTATTATATTTTTACAGTAATAGTATGAATTAGTACTATATTTAGTATTTTAAAATAGTATTAATACATTTTCAAGCAACTGAAACTTACATTAACCTTTTCTATTACCTTATAAGTCAATTTTCTCGAAACTATCAATTTGACAGTTAAACCCTTTTTATTCTCAACCCTTCAATTATCTGTTACTTATTTTGCTTATGTAATATAAGTTGTAATATTACTTCCAGCGGCGTTCGTCCCGGCGTTCGGTTTGTTGGGCATCGCTTGGGCGGGCTGCGACCGAACGGCGGTCATGTTATTACTCAGCATCACATCGGCTTTCGGCGGAGCAGCCTACGCCGGTAAGTATGGAAAAACATGAAAGATATTCGTGAACACTTGATACCGAAACATTATTAATATACTTTTCATAAAAGGGGTTAAAACGACTTGAATCGCCTTAATTTTATATTTAGATGATATTATAATACACACCTTTTCCAGTTATATTCAAAATCAAAAATCAAGCTACTGAACCGATTTTGATAAAATTTCTATGGGGTCAAAAAAAATTATACACACTTTCAAATAAAAATAAAAGAATTTTAGGAATCGGTTTATAAATGACGGAGAAATGTGGAAGTAACACATAAAAAGAAATAACAAAATACGGGCCAACTGACAACTCCGCCTATTTCGAAGACGCTTGATAAGACGGACTGAGTAACTTTCGATTTTTAATATTGCTATGGATATAAGTAGAAATAAACAAACGTTTAACAATCGCCTTTCATAACACATTTATTTATTTATTTCATTTTGGAAGACCAATAGCTGTTATTTTTTTTATTATAATACAAAGATTTACAAATCCCAAATATGTATAGTAAAACATAGTGTGTTTGTGTGGCTTTCACGTCAAAACAGCCGAACCAATTTTGATGAAATTTTGTACACAGATACTTAATACTCCGGAAAATTGGAATTGCCGCGGGAAAATGAGTAAACCGCGGTTGTGATTTTGGAGTGCCTCTAATTGCCTCTGCAACTGTTATAAGCGGCCGTTACTCTTAACATCTGGCAAATGACCAGCTCGACACATTTAAAAAAACGAATGATTTAGATCACACGACTGAAGTAAAACTTCTCTAGCTCCATCTATCGGCCGGTATAACTTTGTATTTGCTTAGTTTAATGTTTATGTTGCCTTAACAATTGCAAATTGTCATTTTACTGGACATACAAAAATAATAATACAAATTTTTAACTTTTTTATGTTGACAATAGAGATCTACATGAACCAACTACCAAATCACCAGCTTACTCCCCAAGTTAAGCGTGCGTAAAGAAGTTTTACTTCAAAAACGCATACACAATGATTTCGCATCACACTAATATTATGAAGGCGAAAGTTTGTATGTGTGTATGTTTGTTACTCCTTCACGCTCAAACGGCTGAACGGATTTGGATGAAATTTGGTGCCAAGATAGCTTATATAATGGATTAACATATAGGCTACATTTTATCCCGGAAAAGTGAAATGTTCCCGTGGGATGGCCAAATAATGAAAATACTTTTTACCCGCGGGTGAAACCGCGGGGCGCAACTAGTAACGCTTTATAAACGTTGCAGGTAATCAGATGAACCACATTGACTTGTCTCCACAATTCGCTGGTACAATGTACGGTATAACGAACGCAGCGAGCAATATATGCGGGTTCATGGCGCCTTACGTCGTCGCACATATCATTAATGCTGATCAGGTATAGTGGAAAATAAATTTGATTTTCATATTCATATTCATTTATTTGCATTCATGTACAATTTATATAATTACGAGCTTCTGCCCGCAGCTTCGCCCGCGGCGTAGCATATGGGAAAATAATTCAACTACCCAATTCACCCTCTTAAGGGTGGAATTTCGAAAAATCCTTTCTTAGCGGACGCCTTAACATCTAACTGCATGCCAAATTTCAGCCCGAACCGTCCAGTGGTTTGGGCTGTGCGTTGATAGATCAGTATGTCAGTCAGTCAGTCACCTTTGAGTTATATATATTTAGATTATGTCTGGTCTTAACAACTAGTTTAGGTACATGAACCCTGTAAGGTAGCTTGCTACTAGTGCATACAGGTAAAATAATTGATTAAATTATAATTATGCATATTTTTCAAGCATTAAAATACTTTATTTTTTACTTTTCAATTTACATTCCTTTAGGTAAATAAGCACTAGCAACTTATGTTCTACGTGACTTATGATTATACGTTTTGTCACAGCGTTGCATCCCTATTTATTACGAGGTAATTCAAATGTTTTATAAATTATTGTACTCGCTATCGGGTATCGTAAAATATTGACTGCCCTGATAGCTCAGTTGATAGTAATTCTGCCTTCTGAGCTGTAGGTTGTGGGTTCGATTCCCACCCAGGACAAACAATTGTGTTATGAACATTGATGTTTTTTTCTGTGTCTGGGTGTTGTATTGTACTCTATGTATGTATTTACAAATAAAAAAAGTATCTAAGTGCTCTATCAGTTATCTGGTTCCCATACTACAAGCTTTGCTTAGTTTCAAGCTCATTTGGTTGCGACCTTGCCTTCTGAACTGTAGGCTGTGGGTCTGATTCCCACCCAGGACAAACATTTGTATGATGAACGTCGATATTTTTCTGTGTCTGGGTGATATATTTGAGTGTTTACTAGGTGGTAGGACTTTACTGCAAAGTTCGTCTAGGTAGGTACCACCGCTTTGCCAGTTATTCTGCCGCCATGCAGTAGTGCGCAAGCACTGCTGTGTTCCGGTTTGAAGGGCACTGTAGCTAGTGAAATTACTGGGCAAATGAGACTTTATGATCTGATCTCACAGTTTAGTAATCTTATTACTAGATTGTGCTGATGTCTCTGGATGACGTGCGCAGTGCAGTGTCACGCGAACCTCTATACTTTAGAGTTCCGAGTGACACTGCAGCTGGTATGGGCAGTCGTGTCGTTTAACATCAGGCGAACGGGTAGCTCGTCACGTCATTCCTTAACATAAAAAAAAGTGTTATGTATGTATTTACAAACAATAAGTATAAAAGTTGTAGGGTCTAATGCTCAACCCTACATAGGGTTTGATAATTGAAGGGTTGAGAATAAACAGGATTTAACTGACAAATTGACAGTTTCGGGAAAATTGACTTTAAACGTCAACGGCGTCATTTTAATGTAGAGTGCTTATAAGGTAATAGAAAAGGTTTACGTCAGTTTCAGTAGCTTGAAAATGTTTTAATTCTATTTTAAATACTAAATATAGTACTAATTCATACAATTACTGTAAAAATATAATATAATAAAATAAATATAATAATGTTTATATGCTAAGCTAGCTGTATTCCTGTGACAGATAAACCGTTTTTACACTCAAAATCTCGAGATTTAAGCCTCATTTCGGTATTTTGAGAATGTATTATTGAAGATAATTTCACGCTGAATCCAACGATACCCATAAGTCATTTTGTGAAAAAAATCAGTTAAACCCTTTTTGTTCTCACCCCTTCAATTGATAGTGAGTACCAACGCAACCGGGAACAGTAGCAGAAAAGATACGACGCGCGTTCCGGTTGAATATTTTATTGATACCAACTTGATACACAATGTAATACAATAAAGTTACGGGTTGGCCCGTACAAAAGTATTGTATGGATTATCTGGTTCCCATAGGCTACATGGCGCTGTGTGAAATGTCACAATTCTTTTTTCATACTTTTCAATAAAAGCAAGGTTTTGGAACCGATAAGGCCACGCGATTCAACCTCGGAGATAACTTTACTGGTATATAGTCCTATGTTATCTGTGACCTAACGCTGCAAAGGCTCAAACTACGCGAGTTCAACTTTTTCGGTTTAACCACAAAAGATTTAAACAAGCCTTAAAGTAGTGTTAAGTTTAACACGATAAAAGAGCAGCACCTCTAGCACGAATCCTTACGCGAAAGTAAGTGTATCGTTAACGTAAGTCATTTGTATGGCATTTGATCAGCGCCCCTACCGGGCGTAAAACGAATCAAAAATCGGTAGCACGAATGGTTTTGGTTACTATCGTATCGCCTTCGTATCGCCGCGTAACGTTTACGTTAGTCAATTTGTATGAAAACGCGAGCACGAATTTCGCGTTAACGTAAACTCAAAGGCTGGCTATCGTAGTGTCATCGAAAACGTAAGGTCTCGATAGTTGTAAAATATGCTTCGTGCTACCACCTCGCGTCGCGCTGCGTAAGTGTACGGTAAACTCGATACGTTTACGATACGATTTATTGAAATGTTCGTGCTAGGGGTACAGTTCTCTTTTATATTGACGTCTGTCTAAGCCTTGTTTAATATTTGTGGTGGTACGGTTTATGTTTAAATACTTATATGAAACAACAAAAAATATTAAATCACAAGTAGATTTTTGTATTGATTTTACGTGTATTATTTCCAGCAAACCCTGGGGCAATGGCGTGAGGTGTTCTACTTAGCGGCAGCTATTGACCTCGGTGCCAATTTATTCTACTTATTCTTTGCCAGTACAGAAGAACAGGTGAGATAATGGTGTCGATTCTATGTCGCATTCTCTAAAACTAAATTAAACTTAAAGTATGGCGGTACTCTTCTGATAAAGGGGAAAAGAAAAAGACGGAAATATGTTAATTTCGTTTAGCTTTAGAGTATGCGACACAGAATCGACACCATTCTATACATAATCAAATTATATACGTTTGTTTGCTTTTAATCAGTACTCAATAATGTGCTTGCGTTCGCTTACATAATAATTTTTCTGAAATATATTAATTCCTTTTAAAAAAGGGTTTTAACTGACTTCAATCCCAATGAAAACATTATCAATGTAGTCGAAATCGAAATACGCATTATTAAAGAAAACTCAAAAACTACTATTCAGATCTTGATCAAATTTAAATGGGACACCATACGGAAATAGCCAGTTTCAAATAAAAAAGAATCATCAAAATCGGTTCTCCCAGTAGAAAGTTCAGAGGTAATAAACATTTTAAAAAAACAGTCGAATTGAGAACCTTTTTGAAGTTGGTTGAAAAGCGAATTTGTGAACTTATTATGTATTTGTTTGCAGGACTGGTCACGTCCAGACAACGACGACATGATTGCGTCAGCGCCGGTTGAGAGCATATTATTCCCCGAGTCATAGTACACAAGCCTCGCTCCGGCCGACACCGGCACCACCAGCTTATAGCTGGACTGGATGGGGCTTTACATGGGTTATTAGTTATAACTTGTCACCACAGATAATTGCCGTTGGTTTGTGGTATATCTGGTGATTTTGAACTGATGAGAAATTGTTGATGGTTATTTATGTTGAATGGCCTGATAGCTCGTTGGTAGTAGCTCTGCCTTCTGAACTATAGGTTGTGGGTTCAATCCCACCCAGGACAAACATTTGTGTGATGAACAAAAACATTGTGCGTTTGTTCCGTGTCTGGGTGTTATATTGTATTCTATGTATGTATTTACGAACAAAAATAAAGTATGTATGTATGTATCAGTTATCAAAGCTTTGCTTAGTTAGACGCTAGATGGCGTTATGTTAAATGTATACAAATAATAATTTATTTAATTCACGCTTCGATATATTTTAAAAGCACAATGCTGTTTCAACCAATCAACGCGCAACCAATTTAATAATAAACGTTATTTATATTCAACGGCTGAGCAACGCATTAGTGATACGTCTAATGTCATATGTCCATAGAATGCGACCTCTTACCATCAGGATGCCTGTTTGCTACCTTTTTATTAGACCGGAAAAAAAGTTTTTAGTTTTTTGTCTATAAGTTCTATATAAATTAGGTGTAGTTTGTACGTTAAATAAAACTATCCGGTCTGGAAACGTGTGAATTTAGCGAAGATAGCACGCTGGTTCGAACGTTTCCAGCTGTTCCGTTAAACGGAAAATATATCGACTGGCCCGATAGCTCAGGTCAACCCTGCCTTCTGAGCTGTAGGTTGTGGGTTTGATTCTCGTCCCGGACAAACGTTTATGTGATGAACATCGATGTTCGTTCTATGTCTGGGTGTTATATTGTATCCTATATATGTATTTACAAAACAAGTAACTTATTATTCTATCAGTTATCTGGCTCCTATAGTACAAGCTTTGCTTATTTTGGGGCTAGATGTATGATGTATGAAATGTCCAGAAATATTTATTTATATTTTTGTTGAGTGTTTCTTAATTGGAAAAACAAAACAATAACACTGATTGTTTTCTTTATTTTCACTCAGTTTTCAAAGACGGAAACGTAGTAATTGGATTTTCTACTCCTTGATATATTATATTGCTTTAAATTTTCTTCTATCTTGATGTTTAAATTAGTCAAGTGTAAAAAAATATACGTGAAAATGTTTCTTTCCTTTCCCCCGGCTTATTATATGCATAAAAACAGTCAAATCGGAACATTACTTCGTGTATTTTAATAAACTTCAGTTTATAATCAGACCCGATTTATTACAAACTAACGGCAATTTCACGGTCACATAATATGTAGTAATACAGAATTTTACATCTTATTTGTACTTGTAGCAAGGCTTAAATTTAAATTGCGTATTTGATGCATCAGGCTCGTATTACAAACGATACGCCACGCTTTGAGATTTCATTCATAAACTAATCATTTTAAGAATGGAATCTCTAACTGCGTCGTTTTGGAATTCGAGCCTCAAACTAAATTACTTTCATCGAGAGACTTAAATGTAAAATATTCATTACAACCCTCTATCTATAGGGTAGGATCCGTCGTGACGATTAACCTGAAAGTATATCGAGACTATTGGTCGTTCTGTTTGCCGCTTACATACGAAACTATTGGTCGTTACGGTCAATCTTTTATTTAATTGAAACGAAACAACGACCGTGCACTGTTCATTTATTACGATATTCAAGGTTGCGTGGATTTTTGTTGCGAACTCCAATGTCTTCTTTCATCCATCGGCTAGTCCAACCAAGTCTGTTTTGTTTTTTGACCAAGTTTGACCAAGTCGTCGCGTCGTTCCAACTAGTAGGGAGCCGGCTTACGCTTCGTCTTCCGGTTCGTGATCGTCACTTAAGAACCTTTCTTTCCCATCGGTGGTCAGTTCTACGAGCAACCGTTCACTCAGAGGGGATAATCGGCTAGTATAGGCCTTGTAGAGCGTTGTCTCTGTCGCACAGTTCATTAAGGTGACGTTGACGTGACGTTTCGTCGCTCTAGTGCTCCATATGATAGACAACGCTCTACAAAGCCGAAACTAGCCAAATATCACAAGGTTAAGTGGGCTTTACCTCGATATATATTAGCTATGCACTATGTATACTAAAAATAACATTGCACATTACCGACAATATATGTACTTATTTGTAAATACTTACATGAATGCAGGGTGCGTGTACTGAATGAGACAAATGAAAATCAAATATCTTTACCTTTTCATATAGAACAACATTAAATTAATACTGGCTCTCTGTGTTACGCTGAAATATAAATAATTCTTAGATACAGCAACGATATTGCATGACATAGATTTTGATATATATTTGTTTGAATTACATAATTTTGTTTGGAAAACATTTCCTGATCGTAACCAGTGCCAATTCGCGGATATTCAGCTCAGTTCCATTGTATTCAAACTTTGAAATTCAATGGATTCAATATCATCTTTTGGAGGGCAACTAAATTCGATAACCATTGCGAGGTTCTAAAAGCTCATAAAGATAAATAATATAACATTTTTAGGTTAAGTATTTCTCAAACTATTGTTAAAAAACCAGGTGAGGCTTAGTAATTATCGACGAGTGTAGTAAAAAAAGGCTTAAAAACAAAGGCGTTTACTTTTGCTTCCGCTGATAAATAAAGATTAGCACAATATCTTGTGCTAATCTTTATTTACACGAAAGCCAAAAACTTTAAATAGTGGTGTATTATTTTATATGGCGACTAAAACAAAAGAACAAACTTTTAAAAACTAATAAAAATTGGTGGTCCAAAAATTAGATATATTATCATCCAATTTTCGTCACTTTTAATACTATTTTAGGGTAGTAAACAATTAAAACATACAAAAAATCTGTGAGTTGTATGATAACAATTAGTAATGTACCTATCGTAGATTCATTATGTTTTTACTGCTTAGATATAAAACTAAGTCTGTGATACAAATAATGTATGAATGATTGAATGCTGCCATCATATTTAACCGTCGAACACATTTTAAGGTGTTAGAAGAGCATCTTTTAAAATAATTTCTATTTAAAATAAAATACAAAACTTTCGTAATAACATTTTACAAAAAAACAATTATCTAAATATGTGTAATAACACAAATGAAAATAAAAATGTTTATTTATGAAGTCTTTCCAAAGGCGATATCGTGAATTTATTATTTGAAATATAATATAGGTAGCCTATAAAATAATATAATATTTCATGCCATTAAACAAGCCTTAAACATGTGTTTAACTACAGTTTCGTGTGGTTAAACACGCGTTTGACATCTGTCTAAGCCTTGTTTATGTATTTGTGGTAACACGGCTATGGTTTACCGGTGCAGAAGACAATGCATCCAGTCTTGCCACTAGTGTATGCGCTCGGCGTCTATTACTTAGCATGAATATTGTTATTACTTTCGCCTAATTTCGCGTTTTTTATCCCTGCTCCGCCTGGTAGCTTCGTCTCATTCTTATTTTTCCACAATGGTGGGAAACGCTGGTGGTGTGCTTTAATCCATTCGTTTTTATGTTTCCACTTGAGTTTTTTTTTTGCTTTTGGCTTGTGGTTATTCATCGGCAAAAGAAAGGCTCATTAGGGCCACATATCATTTGTTTCCTATAAATGCTTAAACTGTCTGATAAAATGTTTTGTCAGTAGTCTGGCTCACGTACAATGGCACGTGCGTAAATGAGATAAAACATATTTTTTTTAACTATTTGTTATTTTAGAGTTTAGTAGATATTTTAATAAATTAGAGATATTTTAATTGTAATAGTCTGGATTCACTTATTTGAAAACGAATATGAAAAAAAAGGACACATCTTTCGTTCCTTTCGTTCATATTGGTTTTAGAATGCGAACGAAATAGACAAGTAGAATGTACGAGTTTCGGAGCTAAGGTGCTTTCACGGTGACAATAATCATTCAGTATTCCAAAAAAAAACTATATATTTATGGCCAAAGATATGTTGGATTCAACTAAAACAAAGTGTTAGAGTAGATTATTCGATAAAGAGCAGGCGACGTTTCCGAGAGTCGACCCTAAGGTCACAATTTCATACTCAAATTTCTTTACCTCAGATCAGGGTTTCAAAAACTTCCTTCCTCCTCCTGACGTGATCCGCGTGAACGTTCATTGGTAAACGCTTTCTCGAGAGAAGAGATATGTCGGAGTTTTGGCGGGATAACGAAAAAGATCGCGTCATCGCATTGTATTATTTTCCAAAACTTGTGTTATTTTCAGTGTTAGTGCATAAAATTGGTGGCATTTTATTCGTTGAGTGCTGGATTACAGGTATGAGTGTGGGAAAGTGGTATAATGATGGTGAAACGTTTCTTTACGTGTTATTTCCAAAACTCCATAGAAGCGTCTGGTAAAGTTGCCACCACTTCATTAGGAGTACGACTTGACTAGACAATGACTTGACTTGATGACTTGAACGGTGACTTGTCTTGACACGTATAATAATATAATTTAACTTGAGAAATTATCAAATACTTAACACTGGATAAATACACAAAAGTGTGGAGCCAAAACAAAAAAAGAGATATGTCGACTCTACTGCTCATGCGGCTAGCCTGCTGTTTTCAGATTTTTTAACCAACCGCAGGTTTCTTTGGCTTTGACTTGCCTAGACGACTATAAAATTAAAAATATGGAAGAGAAACATCTTTTGTTAAACGCTTGCACATTTCGAAGTCTGCGATATTACTTTTTTATTTATGCTCAAATAATTATATTTGGTAAGTCAAAGTCAAAGTCAAAAGATTTATTGCAAATAGGCTAATTTTAGCACTTTTACAAGTCAAAATTGTACTAGGTACTTAAAATTAAGTTATTTCACTAAGCATATAAAATTACAAAGTGCTTATTGTCAAGGTAGAACTATAATTAAAATTTAAATTATTGTTTTAATAAGTTATGCGATCATAGCTTTACAAGCTGTTCAATTAAATTGAAGAGTATTTCTTAATTCCCAGTATTCAAAAGAACACTAAAACCCAGAAGTGGTAATTAACCGCTAATTAAAGTTTAAATTTTATAACTAAGGTTCCAAACATTTTAAAACTATATCTTCTTACAAAACCCACTGGCCCGATAGCTCAGTTGGTAGTATCCCTGCCTTCTGAACTGCAGGTTGTGGGTTCGATTCCCGCCCAGGACAAATATTTGTGTGATGGACATCGATGTTGGTTCTGTGTCTGGGTGTTATATTGTATTCTATTTGTATGTTTACTGTCAAAAAAGTATATAAGTATTGTATCAGTTATCTGGTTTCCATAGTACAAGCTTTGCTTAGTTTGAGGCTAGATGGCGCTGTGTGAAATGTCCACACATATTTTTTTATTTATTTAATCTGCGAAGTTAAAATGTTGTTTAAATTTCGCTTATGATATTTGCGTAAACGAGATTTAAACTGCAATATTTTTTTTTCAGAAATTTATATATACCATTTTAATGAATATAAGACATTGTTTTCTTATATTCATTTAAATAGTTCCGTATTGTTTTATTTAGTTAATATGTTTTTGTGTTGTTCTCGCACGCAAAATTTTACCTAAGCGAGACTGACAGAATGTTTTATACGAAACGGGCTATTGACATAAGTGGTTGAATACTAATTGAATAGTAAATAGTAATACATAAATAACAATATACATACGGCAAATGCACCCGAGTAACTGTTATTTTAGTTAGAGCTCAAACTTTAAAATATTGAGAAAACAAAATAACAATTTACTAATTGAACAAGCGCTGCGTCAGCAGACATTCCTACAAAATCGCGTCATAAAGCAAAAAGAACTTTTTTTTAACGATTTTTATTGTGGTATAATATAATACAAAAGCATATTATTTAGATGATAATTACTATCATTTCCTTTGAATAACTTTTCATCATTCCAATGAAAACAACACGTTTATTCTTATTATTTTAATATTTAATTTTAAGCAAAGTTACTTAGTTCAAACATCCAGTATTCATTTTGTGATGAATTGTTTTCCACGATATCAAATTTTATTTATACAATGTTATGCAGTTAATTTAATCGGATGATTGTTTTTAAGGTTAATATAAATAAGGGTGGATTTTGTTTAAATGCATCGATTTCTTACAGAAAAGAATACGTAATGTTTATACATACGTGTATTGATTTAATTTTTACATTCATACACATACATTAAAATCACTAGTACTAAAAAATTGTGTGAATTAAAATTGTCTTATTGTATTGATTCCTATAATATTTTTGTTAGTTTTAGAATCTCTTTTAACTGGTTGATCATAATTATAATTATATAATTTTATATAATATCGCATATGCTAATTAATTAAACCTATTTTTATGATTAAATTAATAAGTTCAATTATGAAAATGCTAAGCATGTTAGATTTATTTGCTGTGATTATTCTAATAGATAAAAATATATTAATAATCTTATGTATCTACTAAGTAAATGACGTATTTTTGTAGACGGCAAATAAATTTTCCAACGTAATTTGTGTTATAATTGCACCCTGACATTTACATAAAGAATGACGAAGTGCTTCTTAAAAGTTGGAAAGCTAAGTGTAATTTTTTGTGGATCCTAATTGCTCACGCGTCGACGGGGAAATTATATCTTGCGGGCAAAGTGTGGCGGCGGGCGGTAATCTTAACGCTATCAGCGTGGAGCCGGGTCCAGGAACACAGGGCTCCAGCCAGGTATATAATTGGCACGTGTGAACGACCGCGCGTCAATACTAATATTTGTTTTCGCCCCGCAGTGATGTTTTTGCTCAGGATGGGAACGTTTATCGATAACGAGGTGTGGTCGGGCCGCAATTATGACACTCATCATTTTCGGTAACTGCTGCAGCGAAGGGCAGGTGCGACAATCATTCAAAAACAAAAAACGCGCGTGCTACAATTACCTACCTTTATCTACTTACCTGGACGTGATAGAGACTGTTTAGATCACTGCCTTAGATTTCTCTTTCACTGTCTCGTCATTCGTGGGCGTCTGCGCAAATTACAAAGTAATTCTCTTTTTATGGGTACGGCACAGATCTTTATTGTTAAATTATGTAAAAACATCGCTTTTTAACATTGGAACACGTAATTTCTACGTCGTAAATGGCAATTTCAGAAAGGAGTGGTGAAATTTTTAAACCTTTCTGCGACGTCGTAAAATAAATAAGCAGAAGAGTTTTTAACAATGGTAAAGTTATTGGCGAACCCTTACAATTAACTGTTAACAAAATGCGCGAGTTTGCTCAACAGTTCGGAAACTATTGTGAGCGGTTTTTGTTTCTTCTGCAACCCGTCGACATGCGAAGGACGAGCTGAGGCGGTGAGAGATAAAGTTTTGAAGAAAACAAAAAATTATGAGCCGCCAAAGGCAGTGCGAATACTACAACAAAGCTTAACGGCCGATGTGTTTATGACGGTGGGTCTCTCAGCAATATTTTTGTGTCGTAAACCGAGTGTATAGTCCTGTCCTGTGTTGCGTGGTGTCCCTCGGGTTGCGGCGAGGGAGTAACGGTAAAAGAAAGGACCGCGTTGGTTACATTACCTACATAGTTTTTCCTTTATGGCACCGAGCGGAAAATCATCTTTGTTAGTGATACCACAAAATAAATAATAACGGTTATAGGTACCTAAAGCCCAATTTATCAAAATCTGTTCCGTGCCACGTCTAAAGCTCATCTAATTTTTAGATGGAGTTTAGACTTGTTGTAAAGCTCATCGCTTAGACGTGGACACCTAAATTAAATTATTTACCTACTCTACTTAAGTCATCAAATCATTTAGGCGCGGTCTAAACAATAGATAAAAATTGAGTAAATAAAAAATAAAACTAAAAATAAGGATGACCAAATAAGACTAAGTACTAACCTACTTTGGTTTTTCTAATATCAAATTATTCTAATGATTCCCAAAAAATACTTTAGCAACATATAGTGCTTCAAATTTTCAGCTATGACTAGTTACATATTTTTTTACAAATTAAATACCTAGTCTTGTGTTCTACTATAAAGGAATGACCTATTATTATTTAATTTAATTATTTGATATGCATACTTCACGTAATCCTCAAAAACCCGCTAAATTTAACAACATTTTCAAGCACGGTTTCAGACATCAAATTATGATCTTCACCTTTAAACAAAACCCTCTAAAGACCGTGCGTGCGACCTCAAAAAAGCGTGCCATAACGCCGTCTTAAATCCACAGAAAAAAATTATGTTCGGGCCGGATTATTGTATGAAAGGCCAGATAATTGTATGACAAGGAAGGCGTCTCGCTTTTTTTTTTCATACAATTAGGGCGCAAGCGTAATTTGTTTTCCTGATGCTCTATGGTAGCTCTATGATCAAACCTGAGCTAGGTAGCTATATCTATACTCTCGAGAACTGTATGTGTAGCTCTCGTTGTAAGTTACCTGGATCGTATCATATGCCCCTACACGATCATAAAAAACAAGTGTGCTTAGACCACACGACTGAAGTAACACTTCTACGCGAAACGTAACTCTCAATCTTCCCATCTTCACTAACATTCCATATCTCCCTCTCAACTTCCGTTCGCCTCGCTCGATCAGTTTCCGTAATGCCCTCGTTACGCATTCACCAGCTTACTCTCCAAGTCAAGCGTGCGTAAAGAAGTTATAATTCAATAATATAAATCACCGTCGCGTCGCGTTGATTTCACCACAAGCATCACAAATTACTTGACTTCTGAACATAACGACACCATGACCGTACTCTAAAAGTTGCATAGGTACCAAACCTTCGAAAAAAAAAATTGTGTTATTATAGCACCCTGCTGGACCCAACGCGTGAAGCCTCCACAAAACGACAATAGAGTTATCGCCATACAATACGCATAATCATCAAAATTAGTCGCACTGCTGCACACGACTGGCAAAATAAGGGATTTCTCAAGAAACGCAGTTAAAACGCGGTTTCCCAAAGCCCCTTTGGTTTCGGTAGCAATAAAACTTGCGTTGTCATCGACAAAGGGTTTGTTGGGCCCTCGTAGCTCTGCCCTTGCTTCCTCGAACCGCGGATGTCGACAAATAAACCGTTTAGTATGTTCTTGTGAATGATCCTTTGCCAACCGGAGATAATTGGTAAAAATGTTGTAAGAAAGTTTCGATTCAACTCTCTTTTCTTTGTTTTATTGAGGTTATCAAACATTACTTTAATTTAAATATAAAATATAAATACAAAGTCATAATGTTAAATATAATAAAACATTCAAATTGAAGAAGGTTAATCCGTAATTATTGAACATACCTAACTAATTATCTTAATAGAATCTAACACATACCTGTGTACTTATAGATAATCAAAATGGAATTTTTTAACCGCACCCGGATAGTAAATTCTCTAAATACTGTAGATGGAACATTTTACTTAAATAAAAAATGCCTTTATTTTTTTAAAGAAACTAATCTGCATTCAAAGATTTTCGAAAAGTTGCTTCCCGCGATCGGGAATGGAACCAGCTAAAATCCGAAAACTTATCAATGTGTATTTTTGGGGCATCAATAGATAGGGTCATAATCATAAGGATCAAACATTGAAATATTTATTTAGGTACCTCTTATAAGGCAGTAAGTACATATTCTATTAGAATTAGATAGTCAAAAGTTATGTTAAGCATAAAATTTAATTTCCAACTAAACTTGAAACTTTTACCTACAATACATCCGATTCTATGAAAATACAAACAGTTTAAAAATACCAAAAAATACCCACAATATGGTAAACTGTACAGAATAGCTGTACTGTTTAGTAAAAGTAATAAAGTTGTTACAATAAAAACCGTTGACAATATACTGCTACGACAAAAAATGATCTATATTTTACCGTAAACATTAGTAAAATAGAGCAAAGCTTTTGTTTACAAAATGTTAACAAATAAGACGCCCGACAAAATCGTAAAGAATATTATAAGAACAAAACTGGACCGTTAATTGTAGCAGCCATATTTTATAAAAAATGTTTACTGTTAGTTTGAGCTGTTTGAAAAAGATGCGGATAAAAGATCCTTTTTTTGTTGTAAGTATAAATAAGTTTTGGGACGGCGATGGACGTTTCGTTGCTTGTGGTGATTAAAAATACTTTTTTCTTTAAATGTGTAAAATACTGTATAACTACAGTCTAGCCCTTGTTATTTACTAGTTGCGCCCCGCGGTTTCACCCGTGGATAAAAAGTATTTTAATTATTTGCTCATCCCTCGGGAACATTTCACTTTTCCGGGATAAAATGTAGCCTATATGTTAATCCAGTGTGTGGACTATCTTGGTACCGAATTTCACCCAAATCCATTCAGCCATTTGAGCGTGAAGGAGTTACAAACATACACACAAACTTTCGCCTTTATAATATTAGTGTGATATTTACGGTAATAATTACTGCTGTAGACGTATCAGTTGTCCTTGTTTCGAATTAATTATAATAACCTGGAAGTTTTCAAGTGATGAGTGAACAGGTATCTTCTAGGCAAGCATGCCACATCTTAGGTTAGACTTCTTTGCTTTGCTTATAACAAAAAAAAGTACTAATATTATATTATTTAAATAAATATGTGTTCTTATAAATTATTATTTTAATCGAGAGATTTCATCAGTTTTAGGTAATGATAATTTATCCAATAATTATTTCGTCCTCTATATTCATCAAAGTTATTAAAAATACATTTAAAAGCAATTTATATTATTAATAACAGACTTAATTTTTAATTTCTTAATTGATATCCTCTGTGGTGTGGTGATTGAGCAGCTCGGCTCATCACCCGGAGGTGGAGGGTTTGATTCCCGCGGCATTCAGGACAAGTATTTGTGCACAGAAAAATAAGCGCAAATACTTATTCTGAGTCTGGGTGTTTTGGGATCATGGTCCTCGTAGTTCCTAGGTCCCTAGACACAGGAAATCCTAGTTAGGGTCCAGGATCTATGTATGTGATCGTTGGGCGTTATTATTATTTATTTTTTTATTTTAAGGCATTCCATCAGGCGAATGACTAGCTCGTCACGTAATGACGTGACGAGCTAGTCATTCGCCTGATGTTAAACGACATGGCTGCCCATATCAGCTGCAGTGTTACTCGGAACTCTAAAGTATAGAGTTTCGCGTGACACTGCACTGCGCACGTCGTCCCGAAACATCACCACAATCTAGTAATAAGATTACTAAACTGTGAGATCAGATCATAAAGTCTCATTTGCCCAATAATTTCACTAGCTACAGTGCCCTTCAAACCGGAACACAGCAGTGCTTGTGCACTACTGCTTGGCGGCAGAATAACTGGCAAAGTGGTGGTACCTACCTAGACGAACTTGGCAGTAAAGTCCTACCACCTAGTAACACTAGTTATTATTATTTATTATAATTTTAAAGAGTTAATACATAAGATTTCAATAGAAATTTACGTCAAATTACGTCAGTACGATATACCTCTATTCATAGAGTACGAGACGCTCAAACAAGCGTGAGGACAATACCGGTCGGTGGTCGTAGCTAGTGGTTATAATATACTTTCTATGGTAGCCTGTAGCGAGCGCATGTGTTTAAGCGTCGCTCGGCGCACTTTACAGCCTCCGCGTATGCTGAGCGTCGCTCGGCACGCTTTGATGTCGATCGCTGAACAAATTTATGCGCGTGTCAATACATTAGGACCGGCGGCGACGCGACGCTAGTGATGGTACGCAGGTAGGTTTCCATTGCACTGCGTGAGAGTAAAAAGTAGTTTATTAATGAATGTATTTGTATGACTGGCCCGATAGCTCAGTTGGTAGTAACCCTGCCTTCTGAACTGTGGGTTGTGGGTTCTATTCCCACCCAGGACAAGCATTTGTGTGATGAACATAGGTGTTTGTTCTGTGTCTGGGTGTCATATTGTATTCTATGTATGTATTTACAAAACAAAAATTATCTAAGTAATTGTATCAGTTATCTGGTTCCTATATTAGCTTTGCTTAGTTTGGGACTAGAAAAAAAAAAATTAAGCTTTAAGTATTGGTGTGTAATATCTCTATCAGCTTTATTAATAAACACGAACTAGCTTTAGTCTAGTTACACCATCTTTTGTCTCTTTCGATCCAGCTAAATATTCCAATAGCAAAAAAAGGACAAAAGTTGAAGTAACTGATCCGAGACTAATACCCGTTTATTAATAAGGCTGTAAGTGAATAGATTCTATATATTTTGAAGAAAATGCTGACTTTAAAAATTATGAAGTTGCAAGACAATGTAGGCTATCATTTCTTTTTAACTACTTGTCCCTTTTACGTGGAAGATGCGTTAACAGTAGAACAGATGGAAATGTTGATTGAATGTACCTAAGTTACATAGATAACGTAATTATTGTTTTAGTAGCAAACCAATACTATTATGTCCGTCTGTACTATAGAGCTCCTAAGTTTGCACTTATTCCTCTATGACAAACCCAAATGCATTGGAGTAGGTATGTCATACAGGGAAAAGTGCAAACTTAGGAGCTATCTACGGGCATTAGTGTTCATTTTCAAACATCGTAGACGTTCTACATGACGCCTTCTGTAGACTGCTACGATTTTCTTATGAGTTGTAAAATAATCTTCTATTATATGTATAAAAGAAAGTCGTGTGAGTTACACTATTTATAACTCAAGTACGGCTGAACCAATTTGGCTGAAAATTGGCGGGGAGGTAGCTTAGAACCAGGAGACGGACATAGGATACTTTTTATTCCTTTTTACTTTTACTAATTCACCCGTGCGAAGCCGGGGCGGGTCAAATAGTAGTAAATATAGTCCAAATCCAAATCGTTCATTTGCAAATAAAACATGGTTGTCGAAGATTCATACAGATGGTAAGTACTTAAATAATTTATTCCGTACATGTTTTTTGCTATCACAGCATGCAAATCTAATACTGACCCTTGTCAGCATATGTATTTATATAAACGTAATTACTTTACTTTATACTAGAATATTCGTACGTCATATTCGTGAATTTGTCAAAGAGTGATTATATTTGAAGACAACTGAGATTCGCCGTGAAACAGTGGAGCTGCGCAGTAATGAAGCGGCGCACCAAGAGGCCGACCGCCGCGCGGCGTGCAGCGCTCGCGTGCTTGCATACGTTGGTAAAGATGGCTCACTTCATAATTTTTCGTTACTCATACTAAAGTAGGCCTAACGTTGCCTGAGGAGCGAGTTAAAAGTAATTTTTTCAGCGTAGCAGAGATTTGTATTCACTCTATTTTTCTTTAGCGAATTTATGCTTTTACTAGTTGCACCCCGCGGTTTCACCCGCGGATAATAAGTACTTTAATTATTTGCTCAACCCACGGGAGAATTTCACTTTTCCGGGATAAAATGTAGCCTATATGTTAATCCAGTGTATAAGCTATCTTGGTACCGAATTTCATCTATCTCCATTCAGCCGTTTGAGCGTGAAGGAGTAACAAACATACACACATACAAACTTTCGCCTTTATAATATTAGTGTGATATTTACTTTCCATGTATTCGTAATAAGAAGCAGAGTTTGAGACTTGTTTAGTTCCTTAAAACTCGAGACTAAATAAGTTACTTTCATAGCAAAGGCTTAGGTATCGTCGAAATTTGAGGTTATGAGGGGATTATTACGTTAATGCGGTTAATGATTACATCGAAATCTTGGAAGACGTCTGTTAAACTGAACCGAGATTCCTGTTGTCTTTTTTTAATTTCTGAAATTTTTTGGCTACTACACAATCTAGTGTACTACCTAAATAAAATTGTTTATTTTTTTAAATAATTACTTAACTCACATTTAAATAAAAAAATGCTTTCGCTTGGTTGTTTTTGTTTCAAGTATTATTGATTATATTTGTTTATTAAGTTAATTTATTTCTGTTAGTATTTATTTTAACTTATGCACTTTACCAAACTGTAATAAATAAGACTAAATCTCTAATAAACAGTAATTTAAAAAAACATGTTTTACTAAGCCAGTAAAATAGTAGTTATATATTTGTAAAGCAGGCCTTACCGTACCTTCATATAAAAAAGTACATACAGACGAACATATGATAATACCACCTCCTTTTTGGAAGTTGGTTAAAAAAGTAATAACACACACCTAACTATTTAATTAATATTGTATTACTAAAAGTGAACCATCTCTTCACAACTACATAAAATAACACTGATGAATTTTCCGAACGCCTCCTCTCATTAACTCTCGTCCGATATGTGTCCCAGCGCACGAACCTCCAGCGCCAGCCGCCAGCCACCACACGACACACGTCAGTCGCGCGTCGAGCACACGCCGCGTCGCACGTCCCGCTGGCTTGTGTATCAACCTTCCCGTCTTATATCTCCGTCACGTGTAATGCATTGACTGCCCAAGTGAAGTGTTACGAACTATGGTGACGGGAGTAGCGGGGCCTCAGGGCGCGCCCAACCCTGCCAACAACATGAATTCGCCACCAACTGAAGTGAAGAAAGGAGACAGCCGAAGGGTAAGTTTTCTTTTTAATTTCCTTTATAAATTACAGCCAGTAACGTTTGTAAAGTGTCAAGGGAAATTGATTGAACTATAATAGACATGTTTGTAACTCATCGACTTAAAATCGCGTATATCTTCATCGCCGTAGCGGTCTAAATTTGCCTAAAAAAGGCATCAACGCGTTTGCATATTTAAAAAAAGGTTAATTATACCTGTTTTCGTTTTTTTTTAATTTTTTATGAACTTTTTCCTTTTGTTATATTATTTTTTTATTTTATTTGATCCAGTCGGACATTGACGTTTGCATAACAACGGATTAGTAGATAATCTTTGACAATAAAGGATTTGCATATGAAAACAGCACCCATGGTGTGCGTACGACATGTCTAAAATTATTAATCTACCATCCGTATTACGAGCAAAAATTTAATACTACAAATTGGACGATATACGTCCAATTTCAGAAGTTTCAGAATTTCCAATCCAATTCCAATTTCAGAATAATAACTAACGAAACATTTATATATCTACTATATCGCACGAATATTATGACAAGGATATTTAGACAAACATTTTCATAATCTTTTTGGTGTACAATTATTTATGTTTATGCTGAGATTTACAAATAAAAAGGCACCTATTATTTATGTTAATGCTGAGATTTACAGATAAAAAGTTATGACCTAGGTATACTTACTACGGAACTTAATTAACTTTCGATTTAAATTTTCTCCAAGATATTATTACGACATTTTTGAAAATAGAACCACCTATTATATAAAATAGATAAACTTAGTATTGTGTAAAGTATTATGTACTTATTATATATAAAACCAGCATTTTAGCTCTATCATATTGACTTATACTTGATAGATACATAATATTTTAGCGAGCACTCGCAAACGCCAAACGATATGTCATGGAACTCATGGATGATGGCGACGGATCACGATCTCTCGGATGGAGTACTTATGTGTTGATTTTCTTAGGTTAGATTGACGTATCATTGTAAACGAAGCTCTTCCGGGCAGTAGTGGGTATTTCAATCAACCTTAGTTTTTAAAATGTATATACATGAAATGAAATTTATTTCGGTTTAACTCAAACACTGTACTCACTATACTCAAGAGGTCAGTAGGTACTTAAAAAGAGATGTATTATTAAATTGAATAATATTACGTTATTAAAACTTGTGTACTATTGAACTAACAGTTTATTGGTGGTAGGTGTAACTTGGCTCACATGTAGGTGACATTATGAATTGACACACTAGCATTGGTATAATGGTGTGTATTAATGGTATAATATTAGGTCTTTACCTATGAAATTGCCGTTTTGTTTGAAAAAAGTTAAAGTATTTTTTTTTCGAACTTATTTATTTCTTTTATTCAAAGTAATCACCCCTGCAATCAATGCATCTTTGCCAACGCTGTGGCAGTTTATGGATGCCCTTCTTGAAAAAATCAGCAGGACGGGAGACAACAAACCCTTCAAAGGCGTTTTGTACTGCCTCTCGGGAATTTAATTTTTTTCCCGCTAAAAAGTTGTCCAAATTTTGGAAAAAGTAATAGTCGGTAGGCGCAAGATCTGGTGAGTATGGCGGATGAGGGAGAGCTTCAAAACCCAACTCATGCAGCTTAGAGACGGTCTGTTGTGCAGTATGGGGTCGCGCGTTGTCGTGAAGTAGCAGTGGAGACGACCGATTGACCAAAGCTGGTTGCAGACGTGCGAGTTTCGCCATCATTGTGGTCAGTTCTTCAATGTACACATCTGCAGTAATGCTCTCGCCGTTTTGTAAAAAGCTATGATGAATCACACCAGCACTAGACCACCAAACTGTGACCATCACCTTTCTAGGGGTCATTTTTCGTTTTGCACATTGCTTTGGTACCGAACCAGGATCTAACCAACTTGCTGAGCGCTTTCGATTGTCAAAAAGAATCCATTTTTCGTCGCACGTAACAATTCGGTTCAAAATTCCTTCATTTCTGTGCCTGTTAAGCAGCGCAAGGCAAGTCTCGACGCGTACGTTGCGCTGGCGATCGTTAAGTTCGTGGGGCACCCATCTATCAAGATTTTTTATCTTGCCAATCTGTCGCAAATGGACCAATATTGTTTTGATGCTAACATCAAAAGCTGCTGCCAGCTCAGCTGTAGATTGAGATTCATCAGCTTCCACAATCGCCTTTAATTCATCATTGTTGACCAAAGTTTCCGGACCACGAGGTTCATTTTTCAAGTCAAAATTCCCAGAACGGAACCGAGCAAACCAATAACGGGTTGTACGTTCGTTTGTACAGTTCTCTCCGTAAACGACGTTGATGTTACGTGTCGTTTGTGCCGCGTTGGTGCCACGACGGAACTCATAATCTATAATTACACGAAATTTCAAAGTATCCATTATGAGGAAAAATGTTGAAATGTAATGAAAATACAACGCTAATCAATAAACAAAAGACTTATATTGTAAATAGAATGTCATATTTGTAAAACAAAATTAATTTGAATTTAGAATTCATAGCCAATCAAAACTTTTTTTTGTTTGAAATTGTCTGTACTGCAATACGGCAATTTCATAGGTAAAGACCTATTATTAGCAGTAGCGTGCTTCATGCCTACGTCCGCATGTTTTTACACATACAATTTCATGTCGATCACAAAAATAACAACGTAGTTACCATTAATGGTTAAATTATTAAAAAAAAGGAGTTTTTGTATGAGACTAGCTGTGACCCGCGGTTTCACCCGCATGGTGAAACATTTTCATAATTTCTCAACTTTCTCTTTCATAAGAACCTTTTCGAGAGAATCATCGAAAATGTTCTATCCGTTCACCCGTGATGCGATGACCAAAGGAAATAGATTCATTTTTATATATTAAGATAATTAGCCCTGGAGCCTACTCAAGAAATTGAATAATAATAATAATAATGTAATAATAATAACGCCCAACGATCACATACACAGATCTTGGACCCTAACTAGGATTCTCTGTGTCTAGGGACCCTGTAACTACGAGGACCATGGTCTCACAACACCCACACTCAGAACAAGTATTTACGCTTTTTTCGCTGCACAAATACTTGCACATTATATTATAAACTATGCAGAGGCTGAATAGTCTATTTTCTTTTATCGCTAAAAATATTTCAGATCCCTTACTAATTAAAACTATCTTCGACCTCAAATCAATTTATCGCAGGTTTACAAAATGAAGGTTTACACACACGTACACAGTGTAATTTAATTCGATAGGGCCTTAACATGACCTTATCTTAAAGTAATAATAATATAATATGTGTGGACATGTCACACAACGCCATCTAGCCCCAAACTAAGCAAAGCTTGTATTATGGGAACCAGATAACTGATACAATACTTAGATACTTTTTTTTTGTTTGTAAATACATAAACATATAATACAATATAACACCCAGACACAGAACAAACACCTATGTTCATCACACAAATGTTTGTCCTGGGTGGGAATCGAACCCACAACCCACAGTTCAGAAGGCAGGGCTACTACCAACTGAGCTATCGGGCCAGTAGTGAAGCGAAGGCACTTATTCCATCAAGTCCTACTAATAGTCCTTATGATCTATCTATAACTGAACAAAATCATTCCAAGTTAACCAGGTGAGACATTCAGGTCAAAACTTTGCCTTGAAGGATTTTTAAATAATCAATCATGTTTTGGTTTTAATCTACATATCAAAAACTAGCCATTCAAATTTCTGAAATGACCTAAGAAACTAATTTTAATTTATAATGGTCTAGACATCATTTGATTTTTTTTTTAAATTTTTATTAATATATTATTTAGTTAATTAACTGAAATGATGCTGTTCTTGACACGTAAATCTTTTATTGACAGCATCTGTGGTGTGGTGGTTGAGTAAGTCGGTTTATAGCCCGGAGGCGGTGGATTCGATTCCTGCGACGGTATATGTATTTGTGCACAAAAAAGAAAGCGCAAACACTTGCTCTGTATAGTGGGACCATTTCATCTTTGTAGTTCGTCGGTCTCTAGATACAGGGAATCCTATTTAGGGCTCAAGATTTGTTTATATGATCATTGGGCGTTATTTATTATCTCAGTACAAACTAGATATATTAAAAAACATGTTTGAAATTTATGCAAAGTAAAATAACAAAATTTGATATTTACAAACCTCATTTGAAATATCAAAGGAGGTTTGTAAATATCCATGTAAATGTACCTATTTGTACATATGTATTAAGTATAGTGTGCTATTAGAATATTTGCAATGATTTGTTTGAGTTTGAACACGTACATAAGACACCGGATTAAGAAGTCGCTCGCCCACTCTTCAATTCTTTATTGGAGAGACTTAAGTAGCACATTGAATAGTTCCCACACAAGATCAAGAGTACTTCAGCCATTGTAAAGGTATCGGAAAGTTAACGCCGAATACTAATAGCGTGTGTAGTATAATACAAAAGTATCTGTATGTTACTGTAATAGTAGTACACCGCCACCCACGCGCCCGCCGCCGAGCGCACGCCTCATCCTTTTTGTGACGCTTGAGTGTTCATAAGATTGTGGTTTAGGTAGCTGGGGGACAGGGCCACAGATTAAATAAGTGATCATGTAAGTACAGGGTTGTCGACGAATAGCTATTGCTTCTTTTTTTTGTTTGTTTTGTCTCTACATTTTTGTGTAGCCAGTGTCAAATAATTGATAATTTGTCAACATAATAACGCAGATATGTCAAGTCACAGTCCAAGTCATAGTCTAGTCTAAGTCATACTCCTGGTAAAGTGGTGGCAACTTTACCAAAAGCTTCTATGGAGTTTTGGAAACAGCACGAAAAGAAACGTTTCACCATCATTATACCACTTTCCCACACTCACGCCTGTAATCCAGCACTTATCGAATAAAATGCCATCCAATTTTATGCATTAACACTGAAAATAACACAAGTTTTGGAAAATAATACAATGCGTTAACGCAGTCTTTGTCGTTTTCCGCCTAAACTAGCAGCTGATGCTTCTTAGAAGATTAAATTTTCATTTTCTCGGGATTAAGGAAGATGAGCATTTCTTATGATGGTGACAATATAAAATATTGTAAAATATATTATTTAATTTCAAAATTTAAACAATACTTCTACATATTCTATTTTAATGTAAAAGATCTATTACTATTGTGATTACGATAAGCTAGCGATACTACTGTGAATCATAAATCTTAAAACATTATTAAATAATTGTTTATTGGGATCATGGGAGCTAAGAATGGTGCCACCTCAGACAGACAAGGTATTAAAACCATTTATTTTTCAGGGACGGCAAAGATCGCCGGTTTGTAAAAAGAATAAAAAGTTTTGTCATTAGGTAAAACTCGATACGATCCCACGCTGCGTTATTAATATTATTTATGCAGTAGGGGCAACCACGGTCACCTCGTCTGGGCGGGCAGTGGGCAGCAGTAGTCGGTGGGCAGACGCGTGGTGTGAGTCAGGGCGCTGCGACGGCGACGCGACCGACGCGTGGGCGCCCTAGTAATTGCCGTGGGAACGCGCCGTGCGTCCAACCGACGCCCGCCCGCCCACGGAAGCGCCGCTGCTCACACTTATACTGAGCTATAAAATGATAATCCTAGATTAGATGTGTGAGAGCGTTGGTCTTTAACAATTTAATGGTTTTTTTAGAAGCAATTTATTATATGATCAAATTTAATGGTTTTTACGTGACCTTTTATTTTAAACACATAAAAATCTTGGTACTTGTAAAAAATTTTCACTTTTATGTTTTAAAGTGCATAATTTTTAGTTTGTATTTATAATAAAAGCTTTACTCAAGTCTAGCTTAAAAATCAAATTTGTAATTTATATGATGTCATTAAAGATGTCTAAAAAATACAACCTTGGATACCTACTGAATTGCGTCCACGCACGTGTGGCTCGAGAAATAACTGTTACCTAATCTATGCTGTGACAGGAAGTTATTAGCGGTAGCTCTATCCATCATAGTTGATATAATGAATAATTAATGTAGTATATGTACTATATGATAAAAAAGAAATGAAATCGCGATACTGACTATGCTTACAGCAACTGCGTTGTAGTAGCACCTACGTATGAATATGAATTGATCCTATAAAGACAACATGACACTCTAAGCAGCATCCGGACTTCAAAAAATTATTAACCATACGAACTAATCTACTGCGTTGCGTCGCGTCGTACCGCCCACGCGGACCCACTATGGTGCCGTATTACTGGATATTAATCTCATTAGCATATCTTCATCGTCGAAAATCATGTTTGCTTTCCTTGTTGACACTTCTATAATACATGCGTAGGTACTAGTAACAATATTTTCTAAAAGGAATTGTTAGCTTATTAGCAGGTTTCGAGAGCAATTAGTAACTGAGAGTACAAACAAGTAAAAATATCTGTAGAACTGATCCGGAAAATACATTTGCGGCATTAGAGTCCCCCTCCGTTCTTGAATCTCTTATGTGGTGTATTAATATTATGTTACTGGCTATAAAAATGTTAGCGTTGCGAACGCTTCGGTGAGAAAACTGAATATTAAACTTTACTTAACATAACTATAGACTCTAAATTACAGTGGGGTCCTCACATATCAAACATTGCTGGTAGATTGAGCTCTGCTGCATATGCTGTGCGTAAAATCAGACAGTTTACTGATGAAGCCACTGCAAGATTAGTATACTTTAGTTACTTCCACAGTATTATGTCATACGGCATCTTACTGTGGGGTAAAGCCGCGGACATACAATCAATTTTTGTCTTACAGAAAAGAGCAATTCGTTCCATTTATAACATGAAATCCCGCGACTCTCTCAGGGAACGATTTAAGGAGATAAATATTCTTACAGTGGCTTGTCAATACATTTACGACAATTTGATGTACACTCGCAAAAACATTAGCTCTTTTCCCAGATATTGCGATATTCATAACTTTAATACTAGGAACAAAAATAAATTGAAAGTTCCAAGATTCAGACTGCAGAAAGTTAATGGTTCATTTATGGGAAACTGTATACGCTTTTATAACAAGTTGCCCGACGGTATCGAACAATTGTCAATGCGTAAATTTAAATTATTCATAAAGTCAAACTTAATGAAAAAAGCCTATTACACAATAAATGATTATGTGTCGGACAAAAAAGCTTGGCCTGAATATCCCAAGCTTAACGGTATGAAATCTTAGGTACTTTGCCTATTGCCTATTCCTATCTATAAATTCAGTTTCTATTTGTAATGTTTATAATAAGATAATCACGGTATTTTTCTTGCACCGGTGTGACGTGGTGGTTATTTTTGTAACATATTCATTATCTCAACTGTAATGAATTATATACATTGTAAAAGACAGTAGAAAGAAGACAAAAAAAAATACATCACTGTAAAGTTTCTTGTAGCTTCTTCTTTACAGTTGTAATCGAAGCTTCGGATCAAAGTTTTCAATTCTGCATTGTGCCGGATTGCTTGCACCAGTAGTGAGAAAGAGAACTGCTTTTTTTTTTCAAACTCATATATTGTAATGGGCTTGCTATATTATTTGACAATAAGCACTTTGTAATTTTATATGCTTAGTGAAATAACTTAATTTTAAGTACCTAGTATAATTTTGACTTGTAAAAGTGCTAAAATTAGCCTATTTGCAATAAATCTTTTGACTTTGACTTTGACTTTGACTTTACTGAAGTAAAATTTCTTTACGCACGCTTGACTTGGGGAGTATGCTGGCGAGGTGAACGGAAGTTGAAAGTTGTTGGTGAACGTAGATCTCCATTGTCAACATAACAAAGTTAATAATTTGTATTATTATGTTGGAATATCCGGTAAAATGAAAATTTACAACTGTCAAGATGGCGACATTAACATTAAACAAAGCAAAACAAAGTTATACCGGCCGATAGATGGAGCTAAACTAAAGAAGTTTTACTTCAGTCGTGTGGTCTAAAGCACATTCATTTTTTACTGTATTTTGTACACGCGTGACAAGACGACGGGAAACAACATGGCAAACCTAGTTTTTTAGAACGCCCCGGATGGCTGTACTAAGTTCACCACGAACACTAGGCACCACTATCAATCAACCGATCGCATGTTGGTATCGCGTGCCGCATCCACGGCCGGCAGCTAATTGTCGGCTATTTTGCACGAACCGCGGACCCAGCCGGAAGCGTTGCGTCCGCTCCCACGCTTGGCACGCGACTCGAGCGCCGATGTGCCAACGTCGCGTCGCCAACCGGCCTGTTTAGATTGATCTAGTTATAAATATAAAAATGATTGTACTCGTAACTACAACTACTGTGAAAAAGATCGCATCGTCGCATTGTATTATTTTCCAAAACTTGTGTTATTTTCAGTTTTAGTGAATAAAATTGGTGGCATTCTATTCGTTAAGTGCTGGATTACAGGCGTGAGTGTGGGAAAATGGTATAAAGATGGTGAAACGTTTCTTTTCGTATTGTTTCCAAAACTCCATAGAAGCTTCAAGTAAAGTTGCCACCACTTTACTGAGAGTATGACTTTGACTAGACTTGACTTGATGACTTCGACTGTGACTTGACACATATTTGCGTAAATATCATTAACTTGAAAAATTATCGATTACTTGACACTGGCTAAATACACAAAAGTGTGGAGCCAAAACATAAAAAAAAACTACAACTATTACATTACACGGCTAACACTCACGAAATACAGTCGAATAACTCAAACGGTGTTCGGGCAATATAGATGCCCATCCTCATGTTTTTCGTGAGTGTTAGCTGTGTCATAGTTGTGGTTATGAGTAGTACACACGTCAGTTTCTATAATAATAATTATTCTTACATAAAACAGTAGTAACTAGGAATACTGGGATTGTCGGGCGTTCATTATGTGAGAATGTGGTACAGATTATTGGAACCGAAAAGAGTTGACACTGGCTGGCAAGGATGGAATATTGATTAGATTTAAAAAATAACAAACAACATGTATTTAACCTTTGTAGTTTGAAAATGGAAGTCATTCGGTTGTCGTATCGTGTTATCGAAAACGGAAAAATATTTCATGTGCGTGATTATTAAGTACCTGTGTTTTAAATTCACGGGAACTAGTTAATCAGGTTACAAGATACTCTGGAAGCAAATGTAATAAAAATACATCTACGGTTGCAAATTGGTCGCAAATTCAATTTTGATTATAGAACCTATTGCCTATTGAAATATAAATATCAGAGCTTAAAACTGTCAATGCAATTTAGGAACGATACGTGTTTAATCAAGTATCACGATTTAGTAACTGGATGGGCCTCATTAATTAGTCACTTGTAACGCTAATTCCGTGCCAACGAGGCACCGACCACCCGCCGCCAGCAACTGCCAATGTCCATCCAGTGGACGCGCCGGCTGACCTATGCCATTCGGCTACGGATATTTTCAGAATTCAACGAACTATTGTGTAATTTTATTTAACAGTTTAGATAATAGTGGTAGAGCTATAAGCTACAAAAAGATATAGGTGCCAATAAAAAAAGATTTAAAGTCGTTTTTATGAGCATGTTTGTTATATACTATAGTTTTGATAACTGAACATTTAATTTTGACAGAAAAAAACGAGGGTACTTATTTTATTTTATTTATTTTTATTTTATTTTTGGGTTCTACACACTTGAGTGTGTCACACGTCACATACACGACTTAAGTAAAACTTTCTTAGTTTAGCTCCATCTGTCGGCCGGTATAACTTTGTTTTTAAGTTAATGTCGCCATCTTGAAAATTATCATTTTACTGGACATATCAGCATAAGAATATAATTTTTTTACTTTTTTATGTTGACAATGGAGATCTACGTTAACCAAAAACTTCAACTTCCATTCGCCTCGCCAGCTTTGTCCGTAAAGAAGTTTTACTTCAAAAACAAAAGTTTCACAGCGATTGGTTCTAAAAACTGTGCACACTGCAGCTGGTGTGGGCAGCCGTGTCGTTTAACATCAGGCGAACGGCTAGCTCGTCACGTCATTCCTTAACAAGTGTCAGAAAATCCTTGAGTTATTACTGCATTTGCTCCTTGCCAGTGCATCATGCGTTATATCTTCCGCGTTTACAATCTGATAAATCAGTTCACTTCCTATAATTATGAACCGGGACGATAAATAGTTTTGTTTATATTTGCTTACAGCTTCCTTATTATATTCACTGATTATCAACGTTAGTTGCATCATTACAAGCTAACTGAATCGTATTAGGGCAGACCTAAAACTGCACCATTAGACCATTTTTATATATATTTTTATATCAATATTATCATCATCATTTCGTTCTTGTTGTTGATCAGCAGTCAACGTAAAGTTTGGTTAGTTAATGGCGCTCCATTCTTCGCCCTTGCATTTCATGATATCCATATCGTAATACTATTGAATTTGACTACCCCGATAGCTCAGTTGGTTGTAACCCCGCCTTCTGAACTGTAGGTTGTGGGTCCGATTCCCACACAGAACAAACATTTGTGTGATGAACATAGACGTTTGTTCTGTGTCTGGGTGTTCTATTGTATTCTAGTATGTATTTACAAACAAAAAAAGGTTATAAGTATTGTAAGGTTCGCATAGTACAAGCTTTGGTTAGTTTGGGGCTACATGGCGTTGTGTGAAATGTCGACACACATATTTATTTATTAAATTCTAAAGTATCTCTTTCTCTCTCACACACACACACAATCTGTCTGTTGTTGCCTTTTACCATTGAACGATCTTGTCTCATACAGGAAGCCGGTAATTGTTAGAAACATGAAGCCAGCTGAAATCCGCAGTCGATGGTTCTTAAATACTTAGCTGTCAAATAATAAGTGCGCCGGTACATCGCCCTGGATCCCTGCCAGACTGTGTAATATGTCTGTCTGTTGCGATGAGATGATGTTAGTGTAACCCGTAACATTTCTGTAGACAGCGATAGCTTCATTCCGAGACTGATTCATCTGTAAAAAGACGAGGTGATTTCCTGTGAAAAACTGAATTATCCAGAATGTATAATATGCCGTCCGTTTTTTACGCCTTGCTTTTTGATTTGACTTCAGACTTATATGGTTTTTTCATAGATGCCATTGCTAGAACTGGACCAAATTGAAATAGGACCACACGGAAAGCACCAGCTTTCAAACAAAAAAATAATCATCAAAATCAGTACACCCAGTCGAAAGTAACTGAGGTAACAAACATAAAAAAATAATAAAAAATACAGCAAATTGAGAACCTCCTCTTTATTTGAAGTTGGTTAAAAAGGTGCTAAACTTTTGCTCTCTTATCATTAGGTCACATGAAATCCCATAATAAAATTAAATTCAACTTCAACTCTTATGCAATGGTTTCTGTGGCAATTTCACGGATGATTAGGGTAGGCACCTATTTTTTTGTTTTGGATATAGGAGCTCCTACATAAAACTATAAACGTCAATGCAGCAGGTGGAGGCCATTGAAAGCAAGCTAGTCCTTTATACCCATATAAATACAAGTACCTAGTAGGTATAAATGTTTCAGAAGAGCAGTAGGTATTTGTAGAGTCGACACGTGCCGGTGGCGACGGGGGCGGCGCGGCGCGCCAGCCGAGGCGCCGATGAAATCTATTTCGCATGACTCGCCAGTTACGTAAACGGTCACGTTTTCTTTGTCTATGCCGCTGTCTCAACAAAACGCGATATCTACACACACGAGGTTAGTTTCAGAAGCTAAATTCAAGTTCAATAGTAGAGGAGACCGTGGGAGATTGACCTTCTCCGATCTGATAACTAGATGAGACATATTTATTTATCAAATATTATTGATTAACATACCATGATAACTTGCCTATCGAAAAGTGTTCATGGCTATATTTAATTGAATTAATTTCAATTAAGTTTCTTTCATTACCACTCTTTTGATAAACCGTTGAATGTATCCGAGTGCCCGTTTACATGTGTCACAGAGACAGCGTTTTGACATGCTACAGTAATTTTGAACCTTCTGACCATAGCTCTATAACAGTTTTTGTATTATTACATAAAATATATTAAAAAATAATTTTTAGTATATCTTAAAACTATCAGTTGAAATGAAGTTCATCAAGAGAGAAAAGGTGATGCAAGAAAATTGATTAAAATTAATTAAATTAAAAATAGCCATGAACACTTGTTAATCAATAATATTTGATTTAAAAAATATGTCACATCTGGTTATCAGATGGGTGAAGGTCCATCTTCTACTGGCTCTTAGACCACAAGGGGGTTTTGACGCTAAATTCATAGTTATACTATAAAAGGCGAGCTGTGAATATAAACCCATGGCAACGGATAATTTTCTTTTAAATCTGATTTACTGTATCATGTCACATGCATTATTACACCACAGACCGCCCATGCATTATTTTTACATTAGTAGATGCAGTTGTGTACTGAGAACTAACTCTACTTTCCATACATACTAAAAGTTAATTTATAAAACCGGCGCACCAATAGCCAACTAGTCGTGACAAAACTATCAAAGCTACTTATACCTACATGGATAACATGCTTATGTATAGCATCGTACTTACATAATATTAAAATGGGCAAACGATTAATGCAGTTTTTATCAGCTACGTAGCTGAAAATTCTACACGCGGCGCGTCGAAAGCTTACTAAACATTTTTGGAAATTAAAAAAAAATAAAAAAAAATGAAAATAGAATAAAATAAAAAAATAAAATTTGTTTTATGTATTATAATCTAAGTGGATGAAAATGTTCGTTATCTCTGTCTATGTGTACCTTCAATCTCTTAGCGGCCAGTTAGAAGCCAAGCTAGCTTTATGGGTATTATACTCATAGCTATACTAACTATAACGTTTCCTCCAAGCAAACAACAAGTCAACGAGGAAAGTTTTTTTTGTATGTTTTGGTTCCACACTTTTGTGTATTTAGCCAGTGTCAAGTAATTGATAATTTATCAATTTAATGATATTTCACGCAAATATGTGTCAAGTCACAGTCGAAGTCATCAAGTTAAGTCAGTCAAGTCATAGTCTAGTCAAAGTCATACTCCTAGTAAAGTGGTGGCAACTTTACTTGAAGCTTCTATGGAGTTTTGGAAAAAACACGAAAAGAAACGTTTCACCATCATTATACCATTTTCCCACACTCACGCCTGTAATCCAGCACTTAACGAATAGAATGCCACCAATTTTATGCACTAACACTGAAAATAACACAAGTTTAGGAAAATAATACAATGCGGTGACGCAATCTTTTTCGCTTTCCCGCCAAAACCGAGGAAAGTTAATTAGGTACCTACTGATAGTTCTCGAATACACGTGTTTGCGTTACCACATTTAGCCGGGCTTATGCGAAATGGCAAACGTGTTGTCGCCTAGCGAACGAAACCGCAGTCGTCACCTGCCCCTGAAATCGCATACTTTGCATGCCTATAAAATAACTAGGTAGCCATCAAATACTCATGATGATTATTTTGAACCTTTTGTGTTGTAGTACCAGCTCTACAATTACTGCATACATAGCTGTTTTCGTAAAAAAGCTTAGTAATTTACTAAGTTCACTACACATTATTGTGTATAGAAAAATAATTTATAGCTGTATAGGAAAATTAGATATATACGAAATGTTTAGATTTTAATTATGCAGTTATTGTATATTATATAATACTGGATTTACATAATACAAGGTAGAAAAGTTTGTAATTAATTCAGCATTTTGTTATCAAACAGTTGGTTTGTCAGTGTTAATAAACAAAACAACCATTTCAATGGTCACTAAATCTAAAGTGAATCACACAGGACTTCAG
The DNA here is from genome assembly GCA_905220475.3 of Ennomos fuscantarius. Lineage (NCBI taxonomy): Eukaryota > Metazoa > Arthropoda > Insecta > Lepidoptera > Geometridae > Ennomos > Ennomos fuscantarius. Next base: position 5,784,996 of record HG992037.1, on the reverse strand, counting down.
GAGAGTATTAAAAAATGAATTAACTACGTTGGTACTTTTATAAACTTTCAGATTATGCCTGTTAATACATTTTTTGTCAATTATAATCGAATAGGTAGGTATAACATAAACAATAACAATCTAAAGTGATTTTTGTATATCTATGAATAAATATCTGCACTCCGCATAATAATTGCTTATCTCAATGAATGGTGTGCCGTGTAACAAACAATATATGTTATGTATATAATCTCAGGCTTTGATATTCTTCGCGTGTCGCGTCGCGACAGGCGCGTGTCGGTTCTTGGCATACTGACCGCCAAACGTGACGGGCTTCGCGAATGACGTGCCGGAAAATTGTCGTGAAACTTATTTATCTTGAAAACTACTTATGAAATTTTAGAATAATGTTTGCTTAGCGTTACTTTATTAGCACCTGTTCAGTCAAATTTAACGCAAAACTAATCCAAATCATCCAATAGTAGGTATCGATCCTTACAATGTTAGATAGGTACTCACATAATTCATCCCTAGTCAGTAGAAATTTCCCAATTTTTTTATAATAATAACAAACTAATATTAAATCCCAACGATCACATACATAGATCCTGGACCCTAGCTAGGATTCCCTGTGTCTAGCGACCCAGGAAATACGAGGATCATGGTCCCACAACACCCAAACTCAGAACAGGCGCTTTTATTTCTGTACCCAAATATTTGTGCTGTCGCGGGAATCGAACCCGCCGCCTCTGGGACATCAGCCGACCGGCTCAACCACGACATCACAGGGACTGTCAATGACGTATGTATGTAGACGCTATATATTCATTCTTTTTAATTGTGTATTTTAAGTTCTAGTTTCGGTGTATTTATTGACACTACATTTATTTATTTAAATTGTTATAGGAACTATTGTACGTTCGAAATGGACAAAACTGTTGAAACTTACTACTTAGCATCATACGATCATCTTTTACACAGCTTAAAAATATTCTATTGTATTCTAAATATTACCAGAGCTTTTCTGCTGCAAATGAAACGTGAAGTTTTCTCGCCGTATTGCTACCACTTTGGCATTGGCACAGTCTCCGATAACAGGCGAGATTACGTGCGCTCGGCACGTGCCAGAACAAACGGCACGGCGCCGACTGGCGTCGCGACGCTCGGTCACTTTGAAATTCTGAGATTAGTTCTCTATTGATTGTTTTAAACCAGTATGAATGCTAAACAATCGCGCTTAACTCGCCTGTGAAATTTGTGCGGAAATTTTCTACGCGACGCTAGCTTTTATCTGCACAGTTTTTTCAATTCGATCTTATGTAGTAGCAAAGACGATAGAATAAGTACTTATTCTATCCTCTTTGGTAGTAGGTACCTACTTACGTTTTTTAAGTTATTAGATGAAATAAGCCGTTTTTCAAATTTCTGAAAGAAAATAGAGTGGGGATAGGGACATCACCATAATTTATGCCCTTAGTAGGTAAAGGATTTCTTTTCACAAGTTTTTAAAATTGCTATTCGTAGCGTGTGGGCAGTGAGTCGGACGGATCGTTAGTTCTCATTTCCATTAAGTAGGTAGGTACATAATTTCTATAAGCCTTTAGTAGCTTAAGTTCCGGATGTCGAGTCGCGTGCCGGAAGGCGCTAAGAGTCAGGGAAGGGGCTGCACCCACCCCTTAGGAATCATTTTGTAGTGGTTTAGCATATTTCTTGCAAATAAAGTGTTTCTTTGTTTCTTCTTTCTTTCTTTCTTCTTTCTATTTTATCATTAACATCAGATGTTTACAAAATATTATGATAAGACGCATGTTACTTTACAAAATGTTTCTGATGGAAAACAGAGGTAAATAAGATTGCAATTTTTTTTATCTTCGAAATTGACCTAATGTTTTCTAAGAACAAAAACTTCGAACCGCAAAAAAATACTTGAGATTTCATTATTTTGCGTTGCTACTACCTCGATATTCTCACAGATATATTTATATTTGTGTATATTATATCTATGCTTGATAATGCTGTTGACAATTCTATTACCTACTACGTTATCAGTATATTTTTTTATTATTGTTTATGTATATCATGGAGCTCCGCAGTTTAACGTACATTTACTTGTCCATTTTCCCGCGGGGGTAATAAAAAGCCACACATATCGTTAAGGTAGGCGTGTCCATGTTATAAAATAATTCCTTATAAAAAAATAGTCCAGCCGACTTCAATCCCACCGCATTTGTTTATAACAAAAATGAGAAAATCATAAATGTAATTGAAGTCGAAATACACATTATTAAGGATAATTCAAAAATAAATAAGATCTTGATAAAATTGATATGGGAATATACGGAAAAGCTTTCAAGTAAAAAAGTATAATCAAAATCGGTTCACCCCGTCTAAAATTCTGAGGTAGCAAACATAAAAAAATACAGTCAAATTGAGAACCTCCTCCTTTTTTGAAGGCGGTTGAAATATGTACACTAGGTGGTAGGACTTTACTGCAAAGTTCGTCTAGGTAGGTACCACCGCTTTGCCAGTTATTCTGCCGCCAAGCAGTAGTGCGCAAGCACTGCTGTGTTCCGGTTTGAAGGGCATTGTAGCTAGTGAAATTACTGGGCAAATGAGACTTTATGATCTGATCTCACAGTTTAGTAATCTTATTACAAGATTGTGCTGATGTCTCTGGATGACGTGCGCAGTGCAGTGTCACGCGAACCTTTAAACTTTAGAGTTCCGAGTGACACTGCAGCTGGTATGGGCAGCCGTGTCGTTTAACACCAGGCGAACGGTTAGCTCGTCACGTCATTCCTTAACATAAAAAAAATAAAAAATATATATATATTATTCCAGTAGTTACCGGTAACTAAATCACAATCACACGCGCTGAGCTACTCAAGTGTCAACATAAGACACATATAGTACATAGATACTGAGTATCAACATAAAACGGACCGCTCTGTTGCGAGTCGTCAAGTGAATGTTTACTGAAAATAAAACGGCGTCAAATGTGCACAATCACATGTAACAAACGGCCGGCGGTCACACTAACTGCCACGTGAACTGTGTGTGTGTCACTAAATGATAAGAACCTTCTAACTACTTACAAGGTTTAATAACAGAAATAACAACATTATAGGTAATACGAGTTTAAGGTCCGTATTACAGAACGATGCTCAGTTATCGATCAGTGCTCAAGCAGAGATTTCATTCATAAAGTGATCAATTAGTGAATGAAATCTCTGCTTGAGTAACGATCGATGACTGAGCATCGTTCTATAATACGGACCTAAGAGTTTAATTAGGCACGCGTAGAGTAAGCTGGGTATGGTTGTGACAACTTTCGTGTGATCGTCTTATATTTTGTTGGTATTTTAGTTAGCTAGACGAAAGGCGTTTTAAGCTAGTTGACCAGGCAAACTTCGTTTCACCTAACAGTCAATAAATGTGTATATTTAGGATATAATGAGATATATTTTTTAATTGATTATCATCTTTTTTATTTCGTATTATCCTATTCCGGACGAAGATAAATCCAAAAACACAAAAACCATATAAATTGGTATAGTCATATTTGAGTTATGAGTGGTATAACTAACACGCCTTTGTTTATATTTATAGATGTACATATGTCTACGTATAAATACTACAATGGTGTCAATTCTGTATCGCATACTCTAAAGCTAAACGAAATTAACACATTTCCGTCTTTTTTATTTCCCCTTTATCAGAAGAGTACCGCAATACTTTAAGTTTACTTTAGTTTTAGATAATGCGACACAGAATCGACACCAATGTTGTGGTTAACATAAAAGGTGCAAATTAGAAAAAAAGAAAATATGTCACATTAGATCACGGACGGTTGTGACAGTGCTTTGGGTCGCAGATGATAATTTCAAAAATACACCATAATAGTCTATATACAATTTTATTTCAGTTAATATGTTGCATAATGTACAATCTTCTTCTGGAAAAAATGCGTAACAAAAGAAGAAACATTTTAATTGCTTATAACTAGTAAGACACTGTAGCGTCTATAATTATTACAACATTCATATTTACCAGTCAAAAAAACGAGTGTGCTTTAGACCACACGACTGAAGTAAAACTTTGTTTAGCTACATCTATCGGCCGGTATAACTTTGTTTTTGCTTTGTTTAACGCCATCTTGACAATTGCAAATTGTCATTTTACTGGATATACCAACATAATAATACAATTTTTTTACTTTGTATGTTGACAATGGAGATCTACGTGAACCAACTTCAGCTTCCGTTCGCTTCGCATTCACCAGCTTACTCCCCAAGCTTACATGTTGTAATCATGCTTGTAATATCACGTAAATATATATATGTATAGAGATAGATAGAAAGAAAAATCTTTGTTACACAAACAACAACAATAGTACATAGGCGAACTTAATGCTATAGAGCATTATCTTCCAGTTAACCCTGGTATTGTGGAAGGCTTAATGCGGTAGTACCTACCATATTGATGGGACATAAAAGAAAAGAAAAATAACAACTTAACTATTTGCTAAACTGGTGATAGTATAACACCATAATAAACATATAAAATTAAAAACACAATAATACAAATATAATGTATAATATATATATTGTTGGAAATCCTAAGTGGTTTTAGTTTTTAAAAAAAGTAACCTTACAATCAACATACAAATATTTATTAAGATTTACTAAGAACCGACAATAATTAAAGCGTGATTTTATAAAACGTCCGTCGCCTCTGAGCGCTGCCCGAAAAGTGAGCCCGAGCCTTCTCCGTCGCTCGTATATATACTACGCCGCTTGCATCAGCTCCCGAAGTGAAGTATTTTGTAACACGGCCGTTCCTGCTTGCGTGTTGTCCTCAACAGCTGCTTCATCTTCAAGCGGCACATTTTCGTCGACCTCGACCGTTGTGTCTTCTATAACACAACAAAACATGATTTTAGGACCCGATGTACAGGCATAACGTTGGTAACTGAAACCATTTCAAAATTAAAATGAAGCTGTTTTCAGAGAAATTCAACAGGTACTTGTAATAAACATTGAAAACGGAGACTGCAAAACAACTGTGTTAGAAGCACAAGCGTGCACTCAAGTACAACCAACACAGGTCTCATTACAATTTTATGAAAAGATGTAAGAAGAAGTAATGGTTACAGGCGCATGTTAGCATTGTAAATAAAGAAAATAAATGTATTGCGAATTTCAGAATTCCGGACTTCTAAACTTCGCCACACATTGTAATAGAAAACGGCAATTGTATGATATGGCACTCATTAACACGTCATACATTTCAACAACGGCAACTGTATGACATGGCACTCACAAACCACGTCACACGTTGCAAAAACGGCCACTGTATGACATAACACTCACAAATAACGTAATACATTGAAAAAAGGGCAACTGTATGACATGGCACTCACAAACCACGTCACACATTGCAAAAACGGCAACTGTATAATGTAATACTCACAAATCACGTCATAAATAGCATAAACGGCAACTGTATGACATGGCACTCACAAACCACGTCACACATTGCAAAAACGGTAACTGTATAATGTAATACTCACAAATCACGTCATAAATAGCATAAACGGCAACTGTATGACATGGCACTCACAAACCACGTCACACATTGCAAAAACGGCAACTGTATAATGTAATACTCACAAATCACGTCATAAATAGCATAAACGGCAACTGTATGACATGGCACTCACAAACCACGTCATACATTGCAAAAACGGCAACTGTATGATATGATACTCACAAAACACGTCGTACATTGAAAACACGGCAACTGTATGACATAACACTCACAAATAACGTCATACATTTCAAAAACGGCAACTGTATGATATGATACTCACAAAACACGTCGTACATTGAAAACACGGCAACTGTATGACATAACACTCACAAATAACGTCATACATTTCAAAAACGGCAACTGTATGACATGGCACTCACAAACCACGTCATACATTGCAAAAACGGTAACTGTATAAGATAACATTCATAAATAACGTCATACTTTGCAAAAACGGCAACTGTATGACATGGCACTCACAAACCACGTCACACATTGCAAAAACGGTAACTGTATAAGATAACATTCATAAATAACGTCATACTTTGCAAAAACGGCAACTGTATGACATGGCACTCACAAACCACGTCACACATTGCAAAAACGGTAACTGTATTACATAGCAATCACAAACCACGTCATATATTGCAAAAACGGCAACTGTACGACATGACACTCACAAATCACGTCATACATTGCAAAAACGGCAACTGTATTACTTAGCAATCACAAACCACGTCATATATTGCAAAAACGGCAACTATATGACATGGCAATCACAAGCCACGTCATACATTGCAAAAACGGCAACTATGTGGAGAGAATAATCTCGTCACATATTGCAAAAGGCAACTGCATGAAGAGGCATAGGCCACCTCACACATTGCAAATAGAGAGAAGGCAACTGTGCGAAATGATCACACATTGCAAACGACGCCACACAAAGTGCAGTCATCGCTGAGTCACATTGGTGAGACAGATATCCGCAGTGGAGAACGCAGAACAAGCCTCCAGCGTCCATTCGCCCCGCCAAAACACCATGTGATCGGCGGCCGCTTGCGTTGTCTTGCCATAAGACCCGCCGCGAAGTTTCGAGCTACAGCGGTGGGTGGCAGCACATGCAGGACCTTGTAGGGCCCCAGCATGCCAGAGTCCAGCTTTCCCGTAGATTGTGACGACCTGTTCACGAACACAAAATCGCCAACGGTGAAGGTTCGTGACTGCTAACTACCCTTGTTGACATAAGCGTCTTGGAGTTGCTGGTCAGCGTCTGGTAGTGTGGACGCAGTATTATTCATCACCGCATCTTAACGGTACCATTGCGAGTTCTGTTTTGAATGAATAACCGGGGATGTACCGTCTAAAGTAACAAAAACTAACTTAGTAGCATTAAAAATGTCTAACCTCTTTAGACATTGCTTGGCACTTACGTGTTAACAGAAGCTTCTACCTTGTGCTCGCTCGGTCTCACCTGACCATTAGTAATCATTTGACCTTAGTAATCTATTTCAGTTGTAAAAAAAATTCAACGTTGATGGAAAATTCTGCCTCACTCTTTAGAATCACTATACTCGCGTTTTCGCTTGTTTTGTTGAACATAACCTTTGCGAAAAACACCACGAGCTCGAACGGGTGTAATTTGATGAGGTTTCACATAAATGGACAGAAAATTCGCTAAATTCATAGCAGTTGCGCGAATTTGAGGATCAGTAACACCAGCGTGTAACTATCGCTACAATGAACTCGTCACTCAAATCGTTAACCATGCGTAACGTAACAACAAACGTCTAGCGTATTCTGCATACGTAGGGTAGTTATCGGAATTAGTTTTCATAACATCAAATAAAATGTTCGCGATATCTACTCGTATAGGGCACAATGCTTGAATTTGCGCTTGAAATTTGACCAACTACGGTCGTTACTATCCCACTCGTATAGCCACGACCTCGCGTCACCTTTTAGACAATTACCTATACGCGCTAAACACTCACTGTCGTCCCATCTATTTAGTTTGCGCACATGATCAATATGACCACAAAACGAATCAAAATCATGCAAAGACAGATCGAAATTCGACATAAATACATGGTTCGATCTTACCACCATGGCATCATAGCATTAACGAGGTTTTCGGTTACTTCACTTATAACCATATCCGCGGTGGGCGGAGGCGTGCTTGTACACGGCACGGACAGGTCCAGACTTGCAGGGTACGACTCGGCGCTCGACGGCGCAGTCAGCGGGCAGACGGCTTGCACGACGCGGCTGGCGCATCCGGTCGTGGCGCCGACATGGCGCGCGATGTACTCGCAACAACACTTGCACTGCGTGTCCTGGAATCTTCCAAAACACCTAAGCGGCTTATGAAAGTTTGAAGCTGGGCTTCGAAACCAGGAATAGACGTTCGATTTCGCTTACGACTTTTAAGTTTACTAGTCTCAGATATAGCTCCAAAAATTTAAGCGGATATTCTTTAAAATCACGACAGCAAAAGCAAAGCAATATTTAAAATCAGAATAACCAAGTCAGAATTGAGTTAGATCCCGCTTCTGATGTTGGAAATCCTAAGTGGTTTTAGTTTTTAAAAAAAGTAACCTTACAATCAACATACAAATATTTATTAAGATTTACTAAGAACCGACAATAATTAAAGCGTGATTTTATAAAACGTCCGTCGCCTCTGAGCGCTGCCCGAAAAGTGAGCCCGAGCCTTCTCCGTCGCTCGTATATATACTACGCCGCTTGCATCAGCTCCCGAAGTGAAGTATTTTGTAACAATATACATACATATACTAATAATTAGATGGATTTTTTTTAGTTAGCGATTTGTTTCCTTTCTATGATACATAATAAGAGTAAAATAATAACTGCTACGTGAACCTGGGCCTTATATTAGCTACTACCTATCTTAAGTATTCTGCGTCTTACGCGTGTTGTTCCAGGCATAAACTGTGTCTAAACATCGACCTTCACCTTGAGTTGCATGCGCACGAGCACGCGTCGCGCCACCGATTAAAAGCTCTATTTTCATACGCCTAAGAAGCTGTGACCATTATGAAAAAAAAACATGAAAATTAGAAATTTAACGTAAGATACACATATCTACAATAAGTTCCCCTTAAATATTTTTTTCTTTGATTTCCTTAGAGCTATTGCCTTCGTGTGTAGGAAGTTTAATCGTTCCCAAATTTATGAAAATATACTTAAAAATTCATGCATGAATTGTACTAATACACATAATATTAATATGGTATATTATACTAAATTTAAAATTACGTTTTTAACAACTAAGGAAAATTATTTAGACTATTTTCTACTGTAACGGAAATGAAAACGAATGTTCATTCGACTAAGACGTATTTTATACCTACTAATCTGCCTAGGTGACGCTGTAAAGGTCGGTAGAGATGACCAGCATTAGCTCGTTCGGAAAAAGAAGGTTAAAATTAATTTATACTCTCGTTATGTGTGAATGCTGTAATCGCCGTCAAACGGCAGGCATGGCCTCCAGTTTAAATTGCCATTATACTGTGTAATGTCTAATTAATAAAAAAAATCTAATTGGCTTCGTCTGGGACACAATGTTTGAGTTGTCTGGGTTTTTGGCTTACTTTTAAACAATTGACGTTGACTCTCACTATACACATTGAGAGATTTGTAATCTATCTATGAGTATTAAGGTAGTCCTTCTAGGTTTTTTAACTCCACTAGGGATTAATTGGGAATTCACATATTTATTAAGTCCAAGTCAAAGTCAAAAGATTTATTGCAAAAAGGCTATTTTTGTATAAAAATTTTTATTAGTTACATAAAATTAAGTTATTGTACTAAGCATATAAAATTACAAAGTGCTTATTGTCAAATATTACATACAAGCGTATTAGAATATTTGATTTTGTAAAAAAAAAGAGGTTCCCTTTCTCATTACTGGTGCAAGCAATCCAGAACGGCAGAACAGAAAACTCCGATCCGAAGCTTCGATTACACCTGTAAAAAAGAAGCTACAAGAAACTTTACAGTGATGTATTTTCATATATTTTTGTCAACTGTGTTTAACTATATGTATATCTTAAAACCTGAATAATTTAATTAGTTATCAACTTTAACCTTGCGTACTCATCAGCCTACACGTAGCCGTATCTGTTGCTAATAAATGCAAATTAATCTACCGACTACAAGGATATCTGCTGTACAATAAATGCTAATACCCCCACCTCATCGCTATCACACAATGGATTTAGATAGAACGTGGTTGTAGGCAGTCTACCATGAATAGCTAAAACATTTTTCTACAGATTGCAATCTAAAACTTTTCTAATGCATTGTTACAGAGCAACAAACCGATCATGGAAAAGCGGAGAAGAGCTCGGATCAACAACTGCTTGAACGAGCTGAAGGCTCTCATATTGGATGCTATGAAAAAAGACGTAAGTTCCTGTAGATTAAGGTTTAAGGGTAACTTGACTTGGAAGTAATTTTATAATCACAACTATTAAAGATACCGTCATTAGATGCTGGAAGCAAGCAGCCGCTCAAAGTGGCGTTCTATGGGATGGGAACCGTTCGTTTCAGGATGTTGATGATAATCATTGTTGTATCCAATATCACCTATTGATCTTAATTTATAATATTTTGCTAATTTATTTTTTTCGTTTATACAGCCGGCTCGCCACTCCAAGTTGGAAAAGGCTGATATTCTCGAGATGACTGTGAAGCACCTTGAAAGTCTCCGGTCGGAAGGCGCAAGGTCTCCGGATCGTTTTCACGCCGGGTACCGGCAATGCGTCAATGAAGTCGCCAAGTTCCAAGGCCTGGAGCCGGGGCTGAGGCGGCGGCTAGTGAAGCACCTAGAAGTAACTGTGAATACCCCGGGGTCTCCTGGAGCCAGGCCTGCTGGAGCGCCGACACCCCCGTCCGATACCGAGGACGTGTCCCCACAGCATTCGACTATTTTCATTTCTGGTAAGGATCTTCATTTAACGGGTTCTTACTTTATGTTATACTTGCATGTCGCATATAACTGATTTATAATTTTTCTAATTCATTCATAATAAATTGTGGGGCCCAACGACTACAACCTGTTCCGTCATATGATCTGATTTGAGTTTTCAAAATCCCCCAGTACTACCCCCCCTACGCCATAAAAGGAAGATACCCTCCCAATTTCAAGTCCCTATTAGATTCGGTTTTAAGATTGGGTGAGCTGTACGATGTCTATTTTTATTTATTATTACATGCCTTCATACAATGTCATTACTTAGTCTAACTAATCTATACAGTACTTAGTTTCTATCAGTCAGCCAGGCCGAATCCTTTTGTTAAATAGATAGAAAACACTTATGTTCCTTTCAGTAACAGAAATTATTTGTTATACAGCTGGTCCCGGCTCAGGAGTCCGGCTAGTCCCAACGCGGCTATCCAACGGTGACATCGCTCTTGTCCTTCCTGCTGGGGTCAACGCTAGTAACTTCGGAGCAGTCCCTACTCTTGTACCGCTGTCACCGCGTGACGCTTCCTCATCAACATCTTCAGAACCTCGGAGCTTTTCCCCTGTGAGCTCAGGATGGGGCACTCCTCCCCCCGCGGAGGACCCGGCTCCTCTTGCGCTGGTGACGAGAAAGCCTCCGGAAGATAAGCCGTGGAGACCGTGGTGACATTCCTGTGTAATTTTAATGTAGATGGAGTTAGTCAAACTTTGTAAAATATCTTATTAAGTTAACAAATCAAGTGATATTTTGGTACAAGGTTGTGCCCGAAGCAGAAGTTATCCGCATAAGTGTATGGACATCTGTTTGTAGTAAGAACTTTGTCATAGGCTCCATCAGTAACATGACTTGATCTGAATAAAAATGTTTTGCAGGAACACTTTATAATCAATGTTTCAATGCTTAAAGATTGAGCAGTTAGCAAACCGACTCGGTAGTCCCAGTAACAAGTAGATGATATACGAACTGTTCTATTAATTATGTTTGGCTAACTACCTACTCTACATTTTCAGTAATACTGTGATATAATTAGATGTATATAATGCACAGAGTATAGAAGTTCCTAGATTAGATTATTATTATAAGCGATAGTTACTAAAGGTCAGTTTCGTGTGATGAACAATTTATTTAAATCATTAGAAATAAGTTGTAAATACAAAAGGATGACATCTGTGGCAGTATTCATGTATTAATAGAACAAAATGGTCCTATTCATTACATTATACATAAAATATATATTCATATAGTGCCATTTAATTTTCTCCCGTATAATATATCCTAATTTTTATGTTAAATATATTTTAAATGCATATAAATAGAAAGAATTCTATGTGCCTTATAACAACAAAATCGTAAGGTCTTCCAAGTAGAAGGTAATATCTATAAGGAAATTATTAAGAGTTAAATTCATTAAAATTCTAAACTTAAACGAACAACTATTTTTAAACTTTTAAAATTATGTTAAGTGAACTTGACTGTAAATAGAATATTGAAGTAAAGTTACATAGTATGTTATGTTAGTTAGGGTTAAAATGGCGTGCCCAAGTGCTTAATTAAAGTAGTTTTGTTACCGTAGTCATACCGTCTTCCTTGTCCAGTTACCTTACTTGGGGCAAATAAGAATAGAAAACTGATAGAGCAGTGCGGTAGATATACATAATGTTAATTTGTAGTCAAAGATATTTTGCTAGCATTAATTTTATTTATCAACTATTTTGTCAGAGTAATTTTATTATATTTTCCCATAAATTACCCATTCACGGTTTGATATCTATGTTTAAAATTCATCATAATTTGAAATTAAAATATTTTTATACGAACTAATTGAATAATAATGATTTAGTTTTAGTAAGTACCTAAGCGTTTCATAAGAGAATAAAAGTGATATTATTTAAGATTATAATAAATTTAAGTTTACAGTTTTAATATTCTATGTAACTACGTATCTAAAATTGTACAAATTAATCAATAACGAACCTCTGAACCAATTGGTTTTTGTACGAAAATGTACGAAATTGAATCGTACAAAACTTATGCCATTAATGTATACAAATAATAAAATAAAACATCAAAGATAATATAAACTGGTGTTGTTATTTAACACTTAAGTACCTTTTACATAAGCCTTTTTCGGATATAAACAAATCCTACGCCATCTGCAGGATTCAGCATATTTATATCTAGGTACCATCAAGATTGAGCAAAGGTTACAACCCGAGCGATATTTACTTGATAATTTATAATACTGGTCTATTTATAAATCAAGAATAAAATAATCAGGGCCTTGTATAATGTAGCTATAATAACGGTAAGTTAGAATCAAGCGCAAAGATTGGATCAGAAGTCAGTCTAGAGAGTTGATTAGTGGTTTCACATAGGAAAAGACCACCGAGGTACAGGTGGACCAGGGCCTGGAATTAGATACTTTCGGCGTCATATACACAATTATTTATTTTAATATTTTACACCTAAAATATTTGACTGGCATGATAGCTCAGTTGGTAGTAACCTTCTGAACTGTAGGTTGTGGTTTCGATTGTCACCCAGGACAAACATTAATTTGTGTGATGAACATCGATGTTTGTTCTGTGGCGTAGTGTTTTATTGTATTCTATGTATGTATTTACAAACAAAAAGTATCTAAGTATTGTATCAGTTATCTGGTTCCCATAGTAGGTATGTGAATTAATAAAAAACAAAGTCATAATTTTAGTAGACAGTAGATAATTAGCTTTGCTCATTTTGGACCTAAACGGCGCTCTGTGAAATGTCCACTAATATTTATTTATTTAATATCTGTTTATTTGAATTAAAAGTCAGTTTTTACTTCACAGAACTATTAGCTATAAATTCGATTTTAAATCGGACAAGGTGCCATCATTCTTTTAACTTATAACTACGATTAACCTGTACCGTGACTGTCAAGTTCTCTCAGTCAGGCAGCTTTTTATTCAACATGTTGTCCTTCATCAACACACCCTGGTTAAATTTACTCAACCAACTAAGAAAAAACGTACGTCACATAATGTATGTACTGTTCCTCACGTTAGAACAGCATTTGCTGGCAAATTTATGAAATTCCTTGGGCCTTTTCTCTATAACAAACTAAATACAGATAATAACATTAAATCCCTCAGTGTGTTTGAATTAAAAAAAACTCTGTTCACTAAGCTAAATGGCATGAGCTATGTAGAAACTGAAAATTTACTTGTAGCATTAAAATAACCAAAAAATAAAAATATATTGTTATCACGTATACATACCATATTATCTTTACTATATCGTATCTATTAATTATTAATTTTTATATATGTGTTACACACACCACGCACACACACACACCCACACACACCACACACACACACACACACACACACACACACACACACACACACACACACACACACACACACACACACACACACACACACACTCACTCACCACGTCATTTCTCACATTCGCAAATCTTGGTTAGATTAGTATTCTAGCATGCGAATATTAATCTAAAAATTAGTGCGTATTTATTTTTTATCTTAACAAAATCTTTAATTTAAAAATTATTTGTAATTTATATAAATATTTGTAGCTTAGGCATTTCCCATATTATTTCCGGCGAAAGAGGCCTGGACCGCATAATACGGGCTCTGAGCCTAGTGTGGGGATCCAGGTTTTTCTAACCTAATGTAATGTACTTATTTGCCTTTATCCAAATAAATGTGTTTTTCATTTTTCATTTTTCATTCGCGTTTTCATTGATCATGAACGGACAATGGCGAGGGAATACTACTTAAAAATATTTTTAGATAAGTACCTATAAATATTCTATCCAAAGCGCTGTCTAAAAGACAGCTATATGGGTGGTCGACAAATTTATCAGCACACCTTTAAATGCATGTTTGTTTGTTTGCTCTGTCCCGACGCTGATTGCGGGTTATTGGAGAAATTATTGCACCGGCAGTAGCAATTTTCTACAATCATTGCCCACCATCGGCATCGTTTCATTATTCGATTTTTGCGTCCCCCTTGGGTGGCGGGCATTTTTAGGATATGTGTGGTTACGTTTAAACTTTGGTTTAAACCTGGCTTCGAGCAATTACTGTTTTGAGACACGATATGAAAATATTCGTGTAGTTAGGTATTAAGTATAATTGTTGGTCTGTGTGTGAGGAGATAAATATCACCAAAAGGCAGAGTTCTTTCTCTTTGCTTCGTTTATTGCATGCAACTGTAGCGCGATTTAACATACTGAGGGACCTCTTAAATATAATTGTTTAATATTTTTAGGTTCATGTTGGCCATAATAACCAACATAATGATATACTAGAACAAAACAAAAAAGCGTAAAACAAAATTCAACTAAAAAATTAATGTAATATATAATATAATGTTTCATAATATTATAGATATATTTATGTAATAATTATTCAACAGAAACATTGATATTTACAGGCACTCTATAAATAAAAAGTTACAACTAATAAAAACATTATTTACAAAATAAATACGCTATCCAACTCACCACCGCGCGGTAAGGTTCCCAGAATACTGGCAGCATTACCTCGCTGAATTAGAAGACTAAAAAATTGTAATTATAAATTACTTTTTAAAATCATAATATGATAATATGCTCATAACCAATGACCAGACTTTTAATGATTCGTATGTTTACTTCACCTATAATTACTGTACTACTGTACTGTACTAGTTTATACTAACACTAGCTTACCCGCCTCGGATTCTCACGGGTTAGTTAATTTTACGTCAGAATTGAATTCCTCCTTTACCTCTCCATTCTATTTGCCCTTTCTGTACAATTTTCCCTATCTGTTTCTTCTCTCCCTTCTTCCTTTTTCCTTTTACAAACATGCAATATTTAATTATTCGAACAAAAATTATACATAGCCAGTAAACGGTAACTGTAAAGCATCGAACTTATTTAATCTAAAGTTGCTGGTATTCTTAGCGGCAAATAAAACAT
Organism: Ennomos fuscantarius; assembly: GCA_905220475.3. Classification (NCBI taxonomy): domain Eukaryota; kingdom Metazoa; phylum Arthropoda; class Insecta; order Lepidoptera; family Geometridae; genus Ennomos; species Ennomos fuscantarius. The sequence continues at coordinate 5,769,462 of HG992037.1, read as the reverse complement.
AAATAAATAGGTACCAAAGAAATATCAAAAGTGTATTCAGCACAGTGTCAAAATGTATCTAGTACTTTTGCGTGATGATTTTTTATACAGGCAGACCTGCAAACAAACCTTAATAACTAAAAACTACTAGACTTAGCTACTATGTACAAACAAAAGTGCGTAAATAATTTATCTTAATTATTTTTTAATCTATGGATAGATTTTACTTTGTGATTGAGAAGTTTCATGTTCTTACTTCAATATTCCCTTATTACAAAGATAATTTATATTCATGAGATGACGTGTGTGTTTTAATAATGTTTCCAACATCGAACTCTAACGACGAAAGTAATTGAAATGAAAGTTTTTATTAAATTTTGCAACATCTGTCGTGCCACCCAAGTTGCACAGACAGCCTCCGCGGGCATCACTCCCGTTCCTTCGATACCCCAACATTTAAAGCACATCCTTATAATTTCGATTTCGTACCGGCTAATTTTGAACATAATATTAATCGAAACATCTCATCAATTGCTCTTTTAACGAGATTGAGAAACAAAACAGCAGCTTTTTTTGAGTTTTGTACGATGAAAGCTTTCGGCGCTAATTTTAAAAGCCATAGGAAACGAGGCTTTATTACGTATCGTTCGAGACAGGGACAACTGTAGACATCGAATTGCAAATAAATTGGAGTTGTCAAGTGGTCGGCGTGTCGGCCGCTCCAGCGGTCGGTGGCGGCTGAGTGACGGCTCCTCGTTACGAAGGGTCGTTGCTTGCTGGTCAATCGTATTTTTATCCTTTTTGGTCGTGTCTGGCCGAAGAGGCCTATTAATCAATGTTATGACGCGTGACATGATCTAATGAGCTCGAAGTGCGTCGCTGGCGTCGTCGCATGCTAATCGCCACATCAACTGTGATAATTACACTCTTGAAACGTCTATTTAAATAGCCAGCCGATCTTAAGAATTCAAGAGCATATCGACCAAGACAATAGAATAGTTATCTTTTGGTGGTCTAACTGAACGGTGGTCCAGATTTCTTCGGTTTTTGTATCAGACCTCCTTGAATAGACTGTTGGAGGTAGGAGTGGATATAGAGGTGGTTGTTGGGCAACAAATCTCGGTAGACATTAACTCATGTCCACAGCCCACCTTGATTGAGTTATTTGCACCATTTACTTGGGTATTCGGGAATTGATGGACAATGTTACTTTTCTTAGAAGTATGTGTCGGCTTGAAACCGTGAGAGTAGAAACGTAGGTATAATAAAATGTGCTAAGGGTTTGGCTTCAGTGATTAGGTTGTGAAACACACCTGGATAAAATGGTTAACTAAATAATGTTTATTAATAAAAAGCTCTTTTATTTTTACAACTTAATCATCAACTTCAAACTAATACAAATTATCTTTAGAACCAGGGTGGCCCAAAATTGGTAGCTTTTAATAATGTTATCTGACGAATAAATTGGAGACCTCCGGTTTATAGTATTAACCTACACAATTATTTTGGAGATAACTAAAGAACGTAAATATATAGGAAACCGCTACTCTAAGATACAAGCTATAATATATTTAATAACATTTTGCAATAGGCTCAATTTTGATGCATAATGATACATAAACTAAAGAGCCTGTCAAAGCGGGTATAAAGCAAAATTTTTAGTTACTCGTAACTGCCCCAAATTTGCGTGTTTTTATTTACTTTGCCTATCAATAGTTGGCATGGGTTGTACTTGTGAGAATTTCCCGCTCGGTGGTGCTGTAAATGTCGGTAAGCCCAACAGCATAAGTCTATTTAAAAATATCTTATGAGAATTGAACTAATAAGATAATATTTATTCAGGACCAATTATAAGTTTATAAACAATAAAACTAAAATAAAATTGAAAACATTAGAAAAACTTAATCTAAGAAGCCGCTACCATTAGGCAACGTGTCCAAATGTGTGTATATAAATATATCTAACTTATTTCTGTATAAATGGATTTTGATGAAATCTGTTCAGGGTTCTAAGAAAATACATTACGGCGGCGTATTAAAATCCATTCAGTAGATTTGCGTGATTAATTTTGATACAGGCTGACAAATAGACACAAGTGTTCATGAATATTGCTTCCCCATTTGGGTCTAAATTATGCCCTAATAAAATTGGTTCCATGTTGTTATTCGGCTAGAAGCTTAGAACGTGTCATGGTATCGCTGGAGGCTCAAGGCTGCATCCGATCACGTGTCGGGTAGTGTTAGACAAAAAATGCAAAAACATCGCCACCCACGCGGCGCCTGCCGCGCTGTCACCTCACGTGCGGTCACTTTGATTTGACAGACGAGTTTTACCGACCCATGTTTGTATATCGAATTCTGCAGATGTGCGAACAAAATATACGCGATGCGATTATCTAGTTTACAAGTAGCCTACAAGTTTGTGTATAACTCACTAGCTTCTGCCCGCGGCTTCGCCCGCGTGACCTATAGGAAACGAAGAACAAAAATTTTCATAGATAATTCCAACACCCATTTCACCCTGAACGGGATGGAATTTCGAAAAACCCTTTCACATTTTGATTTTTTCAGATACCTACATTTTGCAAAGAACACACCTTACAAATTTCAAGTCTCTAGGACCAGCAGTTTATGCTGTGCGTATAAGTCAGTCAGTCAGTCAGTCAGGACTTTGAATTTTATACGAGTATGTATAGATTACAAAGTATAGGCTATAATGACATATTTTTCCCAAGACGCACGTTAGGGTTGAAGCCGCGGCTTATTAAGCTGAAATAGTCCAAATAGAAATCTCGGTAGCTTGGATGAATATTGGTAGTGGTCTCATATATTTGGCCCGCTGTTGAGACTCTGGATCCGACCGAGCGCCTGGTCCACCGACCAAAATGCTGGCATTTATTTGGCACAACGGCACAACTAATCAGGCAATGCTGCCAGCTTATTAGGTATGCTACCTAAAGTAGATAGTAAAGTACCTACTGGTAGTGGGCTGAAGCATCTTAGACTATAGGTTAGTGCGGTTTACAGTTCACTTTTTTTGCTAGTGGAGTGTATATTATGTAGTGGAGTTATAGTAGCATTTAGTATATAGCTTAAAGAATAGAGACGTTTTATTATAATTTTTTCAAGAAATAATGTTTTAATTCTACTATCAAGCTCTAAGGGATAGGGTTTAATCCAATGAAATGAAAGATTTGGAACATTCTTTTATATCTAACGTTCTAGCTACTTTATTTACACCGCATAGATACATAGATGAGTATTCTTAAAGTCGACAAATTAATATTCTTGCTGGACGCAACAATTGCTATTTTGCACTTACATCTATCTCTTCTAAATTTATATAACTCAAAGGTGACTGACTGACTGACTGACATAGTGATCTATCAACGCACAGCCCAAACCACTGGACGGATCGGGCTGAAATTTGGCATGCAGGTAGATGTTATGACGTAGGCATCCGCTAAGAAAAGATTTTTCGAAACTCCACCCTTAAGAGGGTGAAATGGGTGGTTGAATTATTTTCCCATAGGCCACGCCGCGGGCGAAGCTGCAGGCAGAAGCTCGTTTTCTTATGAAACTGTCTACTCTAGATGCATCGGAGCAGAATTTTTAATCATCATTACGACGTTTAATTACCGTCTTAATGCTTTGGCTCATTGTAGATCGTATCTCCTCGCAAGCGTACGTTACTTTAAGTCGGATTCTCAATACATGCCTTCGATATGTTCGATCTCGATAGAGAAAGAATGGTTTCTTCGGAGCGAACATTAATCGTTCCAATTACAGTGGCTCGCGGCTTTCGATCGAAACGCACTCTCAAATTAATTGAATTGATTAACCAATTGAATTTAGCGCGATTCAGGTTTTGTACGCGTCTGGCGTCGGTGGACAAGCGATTACGTTGGCGCGATACTTGTGATTGGAAATGTATGGTTCTGAATGCGCCTAATTACATGGTATGGAGAGTCCGAATAGTTCAGAGTTCAATATTGTAAAACTGCAGCTCGTTAGGATATCTTCAAGTGCTTCCACAACGAATGTCGACATCTGCGTCATTGGAAAGTTTAATTTTGTACTTCGAACTTTTAGCATTATCATGGAACTTGGTTCTGATTTTGCAACTCGAGTACGAGTCTCAAGTTTCCTTTAGGATTTTTTATAATAGGCTAGCTGCGCCCGCGTGGCAAAATTTTTCTAAACTTTCCTAATTTTTTCTTTCATAAGAACCTTCTCCTGACAATAATAAACAACAAAAAAGAATTTGCGAAAAAGTTCCACCCGTTCAAGCGTGATGCGATGACCAAGGGAACTAGAGATTCATTTTTATATATAAAGGTATAGATAACATTATTAAATCTTTCATTTTTACAAATCTATCTATTTACATAATTATATTAAAAAATTGTTTGACTGACACTAACTTATTCACACGTTCTTACGTAGGTATACTGGACGTAGGAGAGACTTGATATTAATGATTTTGGAGGATGTCTTTTATGGCATACAGCATTAGTGATGTACAGCGCTAAAGATTGTATAAAGAAACACGGGACTGTTAGTTTTAAAAATATTTTGTCCCCAAAAACTTCTTAATGAGTATGTATCTACCTACCTAAGTAACTTACTGAAAGGTTCTTTCTATATAAGAATATACCTATAGTATAAATACAATAACATGAATTTAGAAGAGAACCAAATGTCTTTTTATACATTTCGCAATATTATTATGCCGGTGATGCGGTTGTAAAAGAAATAATATTGTAATTAGCAACTTTTTTCCATCTATCGACCAAGCGTAACCAGTTTACAAGATACCTAGCCATCCACAGATATATGAAAAGTAATTATTTGGAGCATGTTACCGAGTAGGTTTAACATTACTTAGAGCGACGCCTTGAGAGGGTGACATTTCGATGCTTAATTACCCTCCTTGTAATGCCAGTTTTAAAATAAAACTTCGACGAGAAGTTTCAAGTTACATACAAGTTTCATTATAACGACTACGTACGATACCTATAACTTTTATAGCCTCACGTTATGAGAGACTAAAATTGAATTAGGATTAAAATCAAACTGAATATGACTGTATAGATGCACACACAATACCGAATTACCAAAAAACAATTGAAGGGTTGAAAATAAAAAGGGTTTAACTGTCAAATTGATAGTTTCGAGAAAATTGACTTCAACGGCTTCATTTTAACGTACGAGTGCTTAAAAGGTAATAGAAAAGGTTTATGTAAGTTTCAGTTGCTTGAAAATGTATTAATTCTATTTTAAAATACTAAATATAGTACTAATTCATACAATTACTGTGAAAATTTAATATAATAAAATAATTATAATAATGTTTTTATGCTAAGCGAACTGTATTCTTGTGACAGATAAACCGCTTTTAGACTCAAAATCTCGAGATTTAAGCCTCATTTTGGTATTTTGAGAATGTATTATTGTAGATAATTTCACGCTGAATCCAACGAAGCCCATAAGCCATTTTGTTAAAAAAAATTAGTTAACCCTTTTTGTTCTCACCCCTTCAATTGTCTTCATCCCCGTGTGTATTGCCACTGATGCAGACTTATGGCTCTTAGACGTGGTCTATTACTGTTGGTAATAGTAAGCTCAAAACTCAACGAGTGATAAAATCCGGATCCACAGTCTCCTCCAGATCTTCTCATTCCATAATTACTAAAGTTATAATAATAATAATACAATAATATGTGTGGACATGTCACACAACGCCATCTAGCCCCAAACTAAGCAAAGCTTGTATTATGGAACCAGATAACTGATACAATACTTACATAATTTTTTGTTTGTAAATACATACATAAAATACAATATAGGTAGTTCTCAAAATTCGTATCTTGACATGACAATGGACTGGCCCATCGTTCGCAGAACCGATAATCAGGGAAGTGATCACGAAACTTTGATTGCAATGCATTAGGAGAAATTTCCATACTAACTATGCACATAAACGTATTAAAACTGTCAAATCCATACAAATTTGTGTTTCTATTGGTTGCAATCGAGTTACGCGATCGCCCAGCTGGTAAAAATGTGTAACGGGCACACATTTTTACCAAATTTTACGAATGCAATCCGTCAATTTTGGTGTTCTATCGGAGAGGCCTATTCCAGCATTAGACGGCTGATTGACGATCTATGAAACGCAGGGAGATGCCCGCAACTTTGAACGCAATCCATGTAATCTTAGCCTATTTATAGATTTTTCGTTTGGGTTTACATTGTTGTTAGTCTATAGGTATCCTATTAAATAAATACCCGTAGATACATATTAATAATACTTTATACATATCAAAGATCCGCTCGACTGAAGTAAATGAATAATAAAAAATTAAATGAATCTATAAAATGTAAAAATTACGACGTGCTAAACGAAATTGCAGTGCTTACCTATAATTAAGAATCAAACGAACTTACCTAGTGAAGTTTGATGTCTAATTATGCGAGTATCTCGTACGAAGATGATTGTTTGTTTACATGCAGCAGTACGACGTATCATGCGGTCCTTGTCACACTTTAAAGCCTCCGTATTTATAAAAATCTCCCGTCTCTTTCACTTTCTGTATCTCCCCGCTTCTCACTCTCAAGCGCCATTACTGTAAAGCCTATGATTTAATTTTTCGGCTTATTTGGGTCTGAATTCGGGATGGGTGGGAGTATACAATCATCTTCGTACGAGATACTCGCATAATTAGACATCAAACTTCACTAGGTAAGTTCGTTTGATTCTTAATTATACTTCGTATCTCTACCGAAGATGATTGTTTGTTTACATGCAGGATGTTTAAAGCATCGAAAAATTATATCATTGAAGTAAAAGATAAAATAAAATATGTAATTAATTAAATGTGTATTTCAAACCAGTACATGGTTTGAAAGCATTTTTTTATTATTTTTATTATTATTATTATTATTTATTATTATTATTATTTTTTTTTTTTTAGCAACAGATTTACATATTTATTAATCAACATTTTATAATGATTTTAGGTTCATATTATTATTAACTTATGTTATAAAACCAAAAGCATATCGTAGTAGCTACTAGTACTATTCACTTTATTACTATAAATAATTCCTTAAAATATTGCGCCGACAAAATTATTTGCGATGTTGATTAGTTCTTTGTTATAATACTTTAAGAATGTGTTGGACGAGGCACTCCAACCGGCTTGTTTTATTATCTCCTCTATACTAACACCAGCTCGTTTAGTTGCCGATGTTAAGGCATGCCTCGTTGAATGATCTCCAAAAACGGATGTGTCTATACCGCTCTTTGCAAGCGTGTTTTTCACCCAGGCATAAGGTTTGAGACTCGACATTTTTATGAGATTTCTAAGTTTTTACAGCGAGCGCTGGACACATTTTGGGGTCTTCTTTTATAAACGGCAAAGTTATTACAGGTTGTTTAGCTCCTGGCCTAAAAGTCTTCAGAAGGCAACTATTGTAATCGAAACTGAATCACTATTAATCAAAATATTACTTATTTTCATGAAACTCAGCGTTTGCATTCGTTGAGCTGATGCAAGAGCAAGTAGGGTAACAGTTTTTAAAGACAGATCATGTAAGCTTACGTTTTCTTAAGGATAAAATTTACCAAAGTATTTCAGCACTATACATGGATCCCATGTTACATCATATTTTGGTTTAGGCGAATTCAGTCTATAAATGCCTTAAAAAAACGATTGATTATATCATGATAATAGTAATTGTTGTGCCTAGGATGAGTGACAGTGCAGATCTAGTAGTGTTCATTGTACTATAACTAGCTCCGCTCGTATGTTTTTCATTAAAAGTAATTATGTTAAAAACAAAATTATTTGTGACATATTAGGTTCATAAAAATCAAAACCTCTATCGTCACAAAACCGCCACCAAGATTTTAGACATGAATTGTATTGATTTAGGGTATTTTTTGCAAATGATGCTATCACTATGTCCAGTGAAGCTATTAGAACTCTACGCTTGATTAAAGAATGCCGGATACTTTTGCTGCCACCAGGGTAAAGTCTTGGTAAAGCGGGTGTGGCTCTCTGAAAGGCGAATTTAACAGGGCTTTTATCAGGATCTAAGTATATTTCTTGAAACCGTTAGTCTACGATGTAAGAGATATCACGGCTGTGAAGATCAATATGGTACTACCAAAATGCCTTCAGTCTTATCTTAAATAATTTTTTGAATGTTTTAGCCATCATGCTGAACGGAGGAAAGGCGTAAAATTTAATACCGTGCCAACAAATTTTGAAAGCATTTGATAACTTCCGATTGAGGATCTAGTTTCCACGAGGCATATCTACTACATTTATTGTTTTGGATACTTGAAAAAAAATCGAACTTCGGAAATACAAATTTTTTAGTAATGTCACTGAAAGCATAGTCTGTTAACGCCTATTCCGTATCAACCTTAGTTTTGCGTGATTGGTAATCCGCTTCTACGTTATCACATGATTTTATATAAGATGCAAAAATAAACAAGTTTCGTTTCTCACACCATTTCCAGATCTGACGAGCTAGAAAACTAAAATGAGGATATTGGACTCCACCCATTCTATTTATGAACGATATAGCCGTCGTGTTATCAATGCGTAACAACAAGTCGCAGTCTGTTAAGTGAGTCGCAAATATTTTTAGGCCAAAAAGCCACCTTTGGTTCCAGAAATGTATGACTTTTCCGACATAGTCCACAGGCCATTATCAGTCTTATCAGCGCAGGCCGCACCCCAACCGTTAGTTGAAGAACCACTGAAGATCTCTAAAACATAGTTATCTTTCAAAAAGGAGAGACCGACGTGTCTATATTATCTCTCCACGAAATGAGTTCTGAACAGCTATTCGTTCCTAAGGTAATTTTTTATTGTAGTTGATTTAATAATTTAAAGTAAGAAATTTTATCTCTCAAGCAGCTTCGTTTATATCCAGCCATATTTTATAGCTGGGCATACCAACGTCCAAATACCGAGTAGTTCAGCTCATTGCCGAACGGTGCATTTATTAATTCGCAAAAAGATATCGACTTTATCTTTAATCCGTAATCTTTTCTCAGTTGGCAATGAGAGTGACAAACCCTAAGAATTTGCAAAGTATTTTAGGCTCTAATTGACTTTTTTCTAAATCTATAAAGAACCCTATATTCGTTAATATATTTTTTGTAGCAACTGCATTGTTATAACATTGCTGATAAGAATTCTCAATTCTCAACGTAAAAAATCATCTAAGTTCACTACAAATAGGTGATCGTTAGAGCGTAAATGCAACAAGACAGGTTTCAATAGTATTGTGAACACATATTACGGTGCCGTGCACAGTCCAAATGGTAGAACGTTAAATTCAAGTAACTGAGAACCTGTGAACATGTTCTGAAATTAAAAAGTATGCGTCTTTTAAATCTAAGGTGGCCTTAAAAAGTTATTATTTATCAATTTAATGGCAGTGCTTTAATCCTCCATCTTAAAGTGATGTACTTGTATAAACTTGTTTAACTGTTTGAGGTTCAAAATAGATCTATTTTTTCCGTTACGCTTAGGTACGGTAAATATTGGTGATATAAACTGTCCTTCACAAGGATCACACTGAGGAATAAACCAAGATTGTAAAAGGTCAGCAATGCAACTATCGACTATACTAACTTCAGCCTGTGATCGACATTCTTAGGTACAAGACTTTGTATTGGAGTCGTCATAAAAGGTATTCGATAACCTTTGATCCATGACAATATCACGGGATCGTGAGTTAAACTAAACCACTCATTATAAAAATATTGTAGGCGACCAGCGACAGAAATGTTATCTACCTCTACTTGCGTAGCTAGTGTTTCCTCGATGGCTGGCGATACGCTGCGCTGCCCCTCGTGCTGGTCTTCGCGCTGGTCCTCGAAGTCACCGACTCGTGCTGCCGTGCTTCGTGGCTGCCGCTGCTGATTGGGGTACGCTCGCGATTCGGCAGCTGCTTGCAGCGTCACCCCCCTCGCGTTTAAAGCACTACGTCTCAAATTAGTCAGCTGAGCCGTAACTGGTTGCTTTGACTTACTTCTGTCGAATGTGGGTCTTAACTCCATACTCGATTTGTAAATAGCTTTTGATCATTTTAACTGTTCCGCCAAATCAGCACCAAAAAGATGTTCATCAATTTTTGTGCTTTTTACAGTTTATTTTGTATGTTTATTTATTGTATTTATTATAGCATATCGTCGCGATTGCGATTCTCTAAAGTGCAGGTCACAAATAATTTTACTAGCATCATTTATAAGCTTAATAATGTCTTGCTTATTTATTGACTATATTTAGGCCTTTTCCTAAGGCTGCAATGCAGCTAGATATTTGGTTTTGTTTACTCTGGCTGAATAAATTATTTTTTAATTTGACTTTAGAAAGTGCAGCTTTAATTTCTAGGTTTAATTTAGGGCCTTAGAATTGCAATTTTTTGGTGGTAAATATAATTTCAATAGCTCAGTTTTTACCTCTTTGGACAGGCCATTGACTAGGATATGTTTCCATCGCGAGGCTACATACTTGTGCAAGTTTTCTCCATATTGTAATTCGGAACTAGGATCCGTTCTTAAAATTTCTAGAATATGTTGACTTAGTTCCATACATTCATACAGCTGGTATTTCATTTTACCATATAGGTAAAAACAGCAATAATTAAATAATGTAATACGTTAGATTTATATATTCATATCATAAGGGCGGTCATATAAGTAGGTATACGCCTTAAACTCGAACACGATATACGTGGAGATATTGTTAGCAATTCATATAGAATGCCCATATTTTTGTATTCATATAGAATAATTGCAGTCGTTCTACACGATATACGTGAAAACTCTGCACGCATACAATGTATGCGGGAAGGTAAGTTTCAGCAGGCGCGGATATACCGCGCCCGCGCTGGCGGGCAGAGGGCGGCGCGCGCGGCGGTGCGTGACGGCAGCGGCGAGCGGAGCGGCCGCGGCCGCGTCATGTCTACCCTCTTGTATTGGTTCATTTCATGGATTCACATGTTGAATTTTGCACTTTATTCTCTGCTTACCTAACTGTTCTAAATCACTTGCATTATTTAAATCATGTGCAGCCATATTTACGGGCTGAAAATCGGAAGAATCGCTTCTTGATTCAGATGAAGTTGAAATTTTTCGTCTTAATTTCAACTTGTGTTGTCGTCTTAATTTCAAATGTTCCAGCTTTTTTATCTTCTTGGTTATTTTATCAAACTCACTATCCCTGGAACGTTTTCTTTTATTACCCATTGCGGTAAATTTTGGTTTAACTATCTGAAATAAATCTAAAAAACACAATATTCGATGTGACTCGGACAACACAAAAACGCGTAATGGCGCTTGAGAGTGAGAAGCGGGGAGATACAGAAAGTGAAAGAGACGGGAGATTTTTATAAATACGGAGGCTTTAAAGTGTGACAAGGACCGCATGATACGTCGTACTGCTGCATGTAAACAAACAATCATCTTCGGTAGAGATACGAAGTATAATTATAATTTATCAAGGTTTTAAAATGTTTAGTTCATCCAGAAATAGTCGCGCAATCTCTCGGGTGGTTTACGATTTATTTATTACTCCTTAAAGGCCACTTGTAAGTTGAAATAACGAATAGGTGATTAAATTATTTTGTTACAACTATAATTTAAAAAAAATCCAAAGTCTTACAAATAAATTGATGCAATTTATATGACGTTGAAAAACAATTTTTGCCCATTTTATTACATGTTATGGTTGTTGTCGTAGAGGGTTGTAGATACATTAAACTGCAAAGGTTTTCGGTATCAATCGCATAGCGTTGAATCAGACTTAAAATCACATCACACTAATAACACTAATATTATAAAGGCGAAAGTTTGTATGTGTGTTTGTGTGTATGTTTGTTACTCCTTGACGCTCAAACGGCTGAACGGATTTGAATGAAATTCGGTACCAAGATAGCTTATACACTAGATTAACATATAGGCTACATTTTATCCCGGAAAAGTGAAACTTTCTCGTGGGATGAGCAAATAATTAAAATACTTTTTATCCGCGGGCGCAACCGCGGGGCGCAATTAGTGTTTAAATAATTCATTAAGTATCATATTATGCGAGAAAATAATACACAATACAAAACAAACAATAATGGTCAATAATAAGATCTTAAAAAGTTCGAATAACTTTATTATGCGAGTAATCAGATTTTAATCCAGATCTAATTAATTTAATCTTATTTTTCATACTTTTCTACGATTGTAATTTGTTATGTGCATAAATAAATAATAAATCAGATTTCTACATCAGTTTCCACGTAAATGGACCCAAATAACTACGTAGGTAATTAAATGGAGAGGCCGCCAGGCATGTATGTGTGAAACCCCATGTAAAAACACGTATTAAACAAAATTGCCCGTGTCTCAGCTTTTCATACAAAGTTGCAATTAATTTATTTGTTCGTTGCTTTTATCAATTAGTGTTTTACGTTTCCACGTAAAACACTAATTGAATTGAAGGAGGTTTTCAATTCAGAACCCTCCTCCTTTTTTAAGTTGGTTGAAAACAGCATTATTTTATATATAATCAACCAAACCATCTAGAATCAATATGATTGATTTATAATCTATCGGTCATTCACCTTTATATCTATTACATAAGTAAATACTTTTGCCGTTAGTAAAATTAATCTATAATAATTCGACTTATCGAGGCAACACGTGACCGAAATGCTGGTCTCTATTTAGCCTAAAGACTAAGCATTGCTATTGAACGGGGCAATGCCGCCAGCATTTTAAGCACGTTGCCTACTGTTAGCGGCTTTTTAGATTAAGTTATGCAAACGCATAGTTTTTAATTTTATTTTAGTTTTATTGTTTAAAAAAATTGTTCTTGAATAAATATCCAATATCTAGACTCATCTTACAATAACAATAATCTACATTTATATGAGAGACAACGGTCGATTGAAACCGATCTATTTCATTAAGCGGTAAACAAGAGCCGGGCCATGCCGGTGCCGGTCCGTGGGTGCTATTTAGCCCTCAAGGTGGTGTACTTCGTGACTTACCGCCGCGCCGGCAACGAGAGGAAAATAATAAAAACAAAAACAACGCCCACACGGCTGCCTTAAAAATGTTAAAATAAATAAAATGCACACGTCGGCCCTTATCGGTGCAGCCGAGGACAGGGAAGGGCGGGCGCGCACTGCCATTCATTTTTTTAGCTCACATTTTACAATTTTACAAGTTTTACATGGAAAAAATGTTACCTGTTAGTATTAGTACTCTATGCTAAGGTAAGTGTAGTGCTAACGTATCAGAAACTTTTAATTTTATATGACTACTAGTCGCCCCGCGGTTTCACCCGCGGATAAAAAGTATTTTAATTATTTGCTCATCCCACGGGAAAATTTCACTTTTCCGGGATAAAATGTAGCCTATATGTTAATCCAGTGTAAAAGCTATCTTGGTACCGAATTTTATCCAAATCCATACAGCCGTTTGATCGTGAAGGAGTAACAAACATACACACAAACACACATACAAACTTTCGCCTTTATAATAATAGTGTGATACCTACAGCATTTGTGTGATGAACATAGGTGCTTGTTCTGTGTCTGGGTGTTATATTGTATCCTATGTACTTGTACTATGGTACAAACTTAGCTTAGTTTGGGGCTAGATGGCGCTTTGTGAAATGTCCACACTAAAACAAAACAATATTTATCTAATAGAGAGAGCCGTTATATGAAAATACGAATTGCATTACCTAATGTTATACAACTAGCTCTCTGCACGTAGTAAAAATAATTATGTACTTAATATAAGTACTTAAGCTATAATTAATTTTATTTTTGCCAAAATTTATGAGAATATATTGTTTTGTACTTATCGGTACGTTTCAAAGTACTGTACTGCGAATGTGAAGTTCCGTTCTTATTATAATTGGGGGAGATATGGCAAACTGACGTCCCATGTACTCGGGGTATTTTGTGCATTTCACCTGGCATTACAGGTACCCTACCAACCTAACTCCTTACAATATCCGACCACAGCCTAGTGATGATATTAGTGGTCATAGTGCCATATAAATTGAACTAATATAGATTTACTATAACTTTGAAAAATCCAATCTGGCTTATTCGGGTTTTTGGGGTTCCGTACTTCCGTACGTGGATATTTTGGGTTATGAAATTGGGCATTAAAAAAGGTCTCCAAAGTAACGAAATAAATACCACGAATTTAGATAGATATTAATAATAATAAATGCTTCTTAGGTTTCACGTCAGTAAAAATAGTCACACGAATACAATAAAATTAATTAATATTCAAAGCTAATGAAATCATGAAAGCGCTTAATGTTAAGGAAGTTTGAAAAAGGAAGACTCTTTTTTCTTCCACTGGTGCCAAGAAATCCGGCACAAAACAAAAAAGTAAACTCGTTAAAAAAAACACAAAATAAATTTTGTAAAGTTTTCATTCATGGATATTTTATCGGACAACTTACTGTATGGGGTGTTAATGAGATCGCATGTCTTATAGTATTAACTATTCGTCCATCTAAATTTGTATTTAGAATTATTGTCTGGCTCAATAGCTCAGTTGGTAGTTGGTAGTAACCCGCCTTCTGAACTGTGGGTCGTGGGTTCGATTCCCACCCAGAGCAAACATTTGTGTGATGAACGTAGGTGTTTGTTCTGTGTCTGGGTGTTATATTGTATTCTATGTATGTATTTACAAACAAAAAAGTATCTAAGTATTGTATCAGTTATCTTGTTCCCATAGTACAAGCTTTGCTTAGTTTGGGGCTAGATGGCGTTGTGTGAGATGTCCACACATATTATTTATTTATTATTATTTATTTATTATTGTGACACAGTGTGCGGGTAGCATTACGTGGCGTGTGCCGACGGCAGATGCGCCCGTCGTGATCGTATTCATGGACATAGGTACACGTAGTATATATACCACAACATAAAAAGAAAAAAAAGGCTGTGATGGTACCTACACTTAATCTGATGTTTTTTTATTGAAGTAGAACTTCTTTACGCAATGTTGACTTGGGGAGTAAGCTGGTGAATGTGAGGAAGTTGAAGTTGGTTCACGTAGATCTCCATTGTACACATAACAAAATTAAAAATTACTTAAAATTGGTATTATTATGTTAGTATGTCCGGTAAAAAACAATTTACAATTGTCAAGATGGCAACATTAACATTAAACAAAGCAAAATAAAGTTATACCGGCCGATAGATGGAGCTAAAGAAGTTTTACTTTAGTCGTGTGATCTAAACACGCTCGTTTTTTTTCTACAGTGTAGTTTTAGTACATATATATTATAAAATCGTATAATATAAAAATATATTATAAAGCTATAACAAACAGAAATAACGCACTCTGTTAGTTGTCATTGCATCACCATCATCATTCCAGCAGAGATCCATTGTAGGACATAGGCCCCTTGTCTTAGAGTACCTGGTACATAGAGCTACTCGTACTCAGACCATTCTCTCCATTCCTGATGCATCGATCTCATTCATAATCTGCCTTGGATTCTGATGACATCATGAATCCACCTGGCAGACCACCCTAACAAAATGATTGAGATGCTGACGTGACGGTGCATCTCATTGTTATTGTACCTATTCTTGTTATTATGTAATTAAGCAGACTGTAGTTTAGACATAAAATACGAAAGAAACTATAGAGTTAAAGATGGTCGTAAAAACTCACCAATTCAGCTTGCGATTGGAATTTCACCTACTACCTATGGGAAAGTAGAATTGTAGTTCTTCGGCCTTTTCCAACACTTCCCTTTTCCCTACCACAGGATCGTCGGTGATGCTGGGATTAGATTTTGCGAAAAAACGATAAAATTCCACGGGAAGAATCGCGGTTCGATATATTCCGATATCGAGAGACGGTTGACGAACGACAAGTGTCAAAAATTTGGTGGGAAAATAAAGTTATGAATTGCCAGTGTAAGCATCCATAATTTAAACTATTTTGACCAAAGTGTGACCAAAATAAATATCAATAATGAACATTGTATAATAGTTAACTTTGTTCTTATAGTAAGTATGTACAAATACTTATTGTTTCATTTGAATTTTGTTAAGAGTATAGCGTAGCAAGTGTGATAAATTAGTTCAACAGATATGTGAACTGTTCAAGTCACGTTTACACTGCACGTTTTATATACAGAAGTATATAGAGTTGGATATATATTGACATTGTGAAACTAACAACAGAATAAATAGTTGTTAGTTTTTCTTTTTGAAGCTGCTTAACTTAGGGGTGAGCTAGTGAGGCGAACGGAAGTATATCTCCCTTTCTACCTGAAGATAGAGAGAAAGAATTACGTTTGGCATATTACTGTAGGGGCAAGAGAGATGGAGCTAAAGAAGTTTTACTTCAGTCGTGTGGTCTAAAGCACACTCGTTTCTTTTTAGGTGCCAGTGTGTGGCAGGCTTACGTGGCGTGTGCCCGGGGCAGGTGTGTGACCGGTATAATTACAGGTAAGAGTATCGCACGATTTGCACGGCGCACGCTTCCCCAGACGAGGCTCATCAAGAGTGCAGCACAGGGAATCTGATAAAAAATATTCTCGAAATTATGAACTGGGTCATTGCATCAATATGCTGATAAATTATTTTCTTTTTTGTTAAGAATAAGAAAGCTGTCATTATCGTTATTGTTTGTATTTTTTGTAGACCGTCACATTTTTTTTCTGCAACTGATATGGGCAGCCGTGTCGCTTAACATCAGGCGAACTGTTAGCTCGTCGCGTCATTCCTCATAATAAAAAAAAAGAAAAAAAATTTTGAAAAGTTATCAACGTTTTGCAGATTTTAGTTTAAATAATATTGTAGGTAGCTAATGTATGAATATAAAATTATAGTACAGCTAATAAAAAATAACTGTGCCTAAAATCTTAAAATAGATAAAAGTAAATAAGGTTACTATAAAACAATAATCAAAACCTTAGTCGAAGTAATTTACCTAACAAAAAACTTTAGCTCTACGACTTTCGTAAAAACTATTAGTACATAATATAAGTACCATAGAATTTGCACTATCTAATGCTATGCTATCTGATGCAAGTCTATGACAGGTGGTACATAAATAATAAAAATAATTTAAAATTTGAATTATAATGATAGCATATTGTCCAAATGGTTTTTTGTAGTAGGTAGTATAGGTAGTAGTGTTTAGTAGTAGTATTTAGTTAGTTGAAAGAATAAAAGCAGTGCCATATGAAAAAAAATGTGCGGAGCAGTCTTTGGGGACTGCCGATAGAAGTGAAAACTAAGTAACTTGTAACATATTAGGTCATGCAAAGCGTTCGGTGATGATGATGCGAGTTCCATGATTTTGTTTCACCCAAAAAGTGCTTCACGCGCCTAAAGAAGTTTTCACTTTAAAATTAAAATGATAATAAATAAACCCTAAGTGCTTGTCCTTCAGCGCTGTCTCGCAAATCGATTCACGGTCTGCGTGGTATCATAATGTAGGGCTCAAACGGCCCAAATCAGTGACTTGCAAATTGTTCAAACCTTTAAACTTGCTTAGTAAGGGTTTTCATGCTCGATTAATAAATCGAGGCTCGAAACCTTTTGTATTTTAGTTGCTTTTCATGGACGTTTTATACGACGGGCAATAAAAGTTAATAGTTTAGTACCTTACGCGATGTCGTCATATTTTAAAATCCGACTCGTGGCTAAACTCCACATTTCATCTTTATTTTTATTTTTTTACTTCAAACTTTTCTAGCATTTGACCACGCTCTCACCTGATGGGAAGTGACGATGCGATCGAAGGTGTAGCATGCTAGCCAAGTAAATACCTATCCACGCTTCTCTTGAAGACGCACGGGTCATATTTCGCCGGAAATACAGACGATGGCAGGGCATTCCATTCCTTAGCCGTTCTAATTAAGAACGTTGAGTCAAATCGCTTGGTACGAATGGGTGGTATTTCGACCACGAAAGGATGGTACTTAGCAGAGCGTCTAGTAGTCCGGTAGTGGAATGGTGATGGGGGAATTTAGGTTCTAATCAAAACATTTATAGCCTTTGGTTACCTGGTAAACTTTATATGTTCCATGCATAGGTAGGGTACATAATAATGTGTACTAATTTTTTAACTTATTAACCTATAATTATTTTGTAAATAATGTTTTATTAGTTGTAACTTTTTATTTATAGAGTGCCTGTACATATTAATGTTACCTATTAACTGATTATGAAGCCTGCTATAAACGAACGCCTTATGGTTTTTCATACCCGAAACTTAACAGTTTTCCAACGTTAATTTTGTTTAATCTCAGTTCTGTATGTACAAAATGTCATCCAAATCGGTTGTTTTTTTTTGGCATGATAGCCACTCATATAAATAGATCACGTTTCACTTATATTATATCTTTTATCTCTTGTCAAGTTATTAATTAATATCATGAAATCAAAATAACTCTTCAACTACGTAGCGAGCAAATTTGCTTTAATAAAATTAAATGTGGTTGGCTAAATTAATTTCAGGCGATTATTAGTGTCACGATAAAAAAGTCTCATTAAAAATAAAAAGTGACATAAAGTGTTGGGTTAAGGCGCATGCGCAGCCGATGAGCGCTTATCCGCCGATCCGGTTTGCGAACCGTCGACCTTTCTACGTTCCCGGTTGTTTTTTGGTTGGTAAAACTGTCTTATTTAAGTTAATTAAGTGAAGTATAAGTTCGTGACTAGCACTGTGGGAGTGCGATGCGAGAAACGTGACGCTCCCGCCACTTACCGCGGACGGTCGTGTCATAACCGACACCGAAGGGTTTTATTTTGGCCGGGCCCGACTTGTTGATTGATGATCTCACATACTTATGGTTGGAGAAACTGGTGTTGATGACAGTTGAAAGAAGGCTTTTTGATAGTGGTTGGGCAAGCATGATTGAATTCAGATTGGTTCATTTTCGACTTGAACATAATTATGCAGAAAACTCAAACTAGGGCACAGAAAAGTATTGAGTATTGTTGAAGTTTTTGATGTATAAAGCATTGAATTATAATTATTGCATTGTACAAAATAAATGTAGGACAATATAATGATGATTCGTTATTAAATTTCGTAATAATATTAAAACTATGAAACATTTAAATTGTATTAAAATAATCTTAGATTTGGGATACATTTGAAAGCTCAACTATAAATTTTGATTGGCTAACATTAATTAAAATATAAATTTATAATCAGTTCTAACAAAACAAACATTTTTAAATTAAGAATAACAATTTGCTATGCTTGAAATGAACCATGACGCGTTATTTTTTTTTATCTGTTTAAAATTTCAACTGAAAAATATTTAATCTCTAATGAATAAATTAAACATTCGTGTATAATAAAATAACTACCAAATTATAGCTAGTAATTATTATCTTAATTTTCATAATGTATTCATTGGGAAACGCTCTCCGCGTAGATATGACGCAAGTATTATGATTGCTGTGTAAGCCAAAATTCAAATATTTTCTGAAATAGAATATTTTAGACGTCGTTACACTAAGCCAAAATTAGCATATATTCTGAAATAGAACATGTTAGATGTCGTTACGCAAATCAAAATTCGCATATTTTCTGAAATAGAATATGTTAGATGTTGTTACACAAATCAACATTCGCATATTTTCTGAAATATTAGGTCTTTACCTATGAAATTGCCGTTTTGTTTGAAAAAAGTTAAAGTATTTTTTTTTCGAACTTATTTATTTCTTTTATTCAAAGTAATCACCCCTGCAATCAATGCATCTTTGCCAACGCTGTGGCAGTTTATGGATGCCCTTCTTGAAAAAATCAGCAGGACGGGAGACAACAAACTCTTCAAAGGCGTTTTGTACTGCCTCTCGGGAATTGAATTTTTTTCCCGCTAAAAAGTTGTCCAAATTTTGGAAAATTAATAGTCGGTAGGCGCAAGATCTGGTGAGTATGGCGGATGAGGGAGAGCTTCCAAACCCAACTCATGCAGCTTAGAGACGGTCTGTTGTGCAGTATGGGGTCGCGCGTTGTCGTGAAGTAGCAGTGGAGACGACCGATTGACCAAAGCTGGTTGCAGACGTGCGAGTTTCGCCATCATTGTGGTCAGTTCTTCAATGTACACATCTGCAGTAATGCTCTCGCCGTTTTGTAAAAAGCTACGATGAATCACACCAGCACTAGACCACCAAACTGTGACCATCACCTTTGTAGAGGTCATTTTTCGTTTTGCACATTGCTTTGGTACCGAACCAGGATCTAACCAACTTGCTGAGCGCTTTCGATTGTCAAAAAGAATCCATTTTTCGTCGCACGTAACAATTCGGTTCAAAATTCCTTCATTTCTGTGCCTGTTAAGCAGCGCAAGGCAAGTCTCGACGCGTACGTTGCGCTGGCGATCGTTAAGTTCGTGGGGCACCCATCTATCAAGCTTTTTTATCTTGCCAATCTGTCGCAAATGGATCAATATTGTTTTGATGCTAACATCAAAAGCTGCTACCAGCTCAGCTGTAGATTGAGATTCATCAGCTTCCACAATCGCCTTTAATTCATCATTGTTGACCAAAGTTTCCGGACGACCACGAGGTTCATTTTTCAAGTCAAAATTCCCAGAACGGAACCAAGCAAACCAATAACGGGTTGTACGTTCGTTTGTACAGTTCTCTCCGTAAACGTCGTTGATGTTACGTGTCGTTCGTGCCGCGTTGGTGCCACGACGGAACTCATATTCCATAATTACACGAAATTTCAAAGTATCCATTATGAGGAAAAATGTTGAAATGTAATGAAAATACAACGCTAATCAATAAACAAAAGACTTATATTGTAAATAGAATGTCATATTTTTAAAACAAAATTAATTTGAATTTAGAATTCATAGCCAATCAAAACTTTTTTTTGTTCGAAAAAGTCTATACTGCAATACGGCAATTTCATAGGTAAAGACCTATTATAATATGTTATATGTTGTTACACCACATAACGATCTTTTCTTATTATGTGATTCTCATTTCTACATTTTCTCATTTTTACCCGGAGGTAGGATTTTTCTGCAAAGTTTGTCTAGGTAGGTACTACCGCATTGCCAGTTATTCTGCCGTCAAGCACAAGCAAGCACTACTGTGGTTTGAAGGGCAATGTAGCAAGTGAAATTACTGGGCAATTGAGACTTTATGATCTGATCTCACAGTCGAGTAATCTTATTACCTGTCTGTGCTGATGTCTCAGGATGATGTGCGCAGTGCTGGGTCACACGGACCTTTATATTTTAGAGTTCCGAGTGACACTCTTCTGTTATGGGCGTGTCGCTTAACTTCAGGTGAACCACTAGCTCGTTACATCATTCACTAACATAAATAATAATAAAAAAATACATGTTTATTATAGGTGTTTTGCATTGTATTGGCATCCTTGGTCGGACCATCCTCTCACTTCGCCTCTCGACTTACATAAATGCGGCACCGATTAGTATTCAGTCGTAATGTTAATAGGCGTTTAAGTGTTTTAGATATGGTGTGCAATCATAGCCGTATTGATGTACCGGCCTACCCACAGATTTCCCAACTTGAGTGCACTTAGAGAGTTTGGATAGTAGTTCTCTACGAGTGGACGATGTGTGTTACATATTCTGTTGGCACATTACGCACAATACTGTTATTTATCGTAGTCATTTATGAGTTTTATTGCAACGCGTGTCATTGTAAAACATTTTTTTTAAATCAGATTTTATTGATATTAACAACAGGTAAGCTAGTAGGCAGGTGCTGAGGGAAATTCCATTGTTCCAAATATGAGTTATACTAATTATTACAGTGACTGTTGTATCCGTTTCAAATGAATTAAATCAAAACAGGTAAAATCAGACAAGTATTATATGTATTTATTTATATGTACATGTAATCTAAGGAAAGCAAGAAAATTACAAAGCAACAAATAAATGTTCATACAGCGCCATATAGCCCCAAACTAAGGAAAGCTTCTACTACGGTAACCAGATAACTGATAGAATACTTATACACTTTTTGTTTGTAAATAGATACTTAGGTCCGTATTACAGAACGATGCTCAGTCATCGATCGGTGCTCAAGCAGAGATTTCATTCACTAATATCACTTTATGAATGAAATCGCTGCTTGAGTTGAGATCGATGACTGAGTGAGAATGATACAATATAACACCCAGATACAGAACAAACATCGATGTTCATTACACAAAATATTAGTCTTGAGTGGGAATCGAACCCACAACCTACAGCTTAGAAGGCAGGGTTACTACCAACTGAGCTATTGGGCCAGTCAAATTACAATTATATGCCATGTAAGTCTGTACTGGTTTATGACTTCCTTATATTATATATATACTTACTTATATTCTTTGTCGGCCTGCGTCGGGTATGATAAGTTGACGTTGCGTGAAAGACACCGTCGGCTCCTCAGCTAGCATGACCGTCTGGTGTCTGCCTTTGCATCAGTTACGCCTTTCGTAAACTGTAACGCGAATTAAACATGAGTCCAATACCATCCAAATCCAATGAGTATAATCCAATAAAATATCCAAATGATCTATAAATAAAGCTTCCTTACTATATTATTTAACGCCCGACGTAAAAACGAGTGTTATAAGTTTGACGTGTCTCTCTGTGTGTGTCTGTCTATGGCATCGTAGCTCCCGAAAGGATGAACTGATTTTGATTTTATCTTGGTTTCTTTGAAAAGTGAATTAGCCGGGAGTGTTCTTAGCTATCTTTATAAAATTAGTCCAAGATGGACGCCGCCACAAAACATGGCGGATTACAATATTTTTTCGCATCTCAGTGTCGCGCGTAACTCTTTTTTAGAGTTCCGAGTGACACTGTTCTGTTATGCGCGCCCGTGGCGCTAAACATCAGGTAAACGACTAGCTCGTTAAATCATTAATGAACTAAAAATCTCCCCCAATTTGGGTATGAAATGTAATAAAGCTTGACTAGTAGAATAAAGGACATTAATGACTAGAATACTATAATACCCTATGATAAATTTCAAATCCATGATGGTCGCCATCACAAAATGGCGAATCCTTTTTTTTATCACTTTGTGTTGGGGGTATTTAAATATTAATTTAATTACAGTTTGTATCACCGTACGTATGTAATGCAAATGTGACAGAAAAGCGGTAGATTTTGTTGTGAAGCCCTGAAGCCCATACATGGACTGAATCAAATCACTACGTCCTCTACTTTATTCCCTTCAACCGCAGAATTTTCACGGATTTTGGAACATAAAAAACCTAATGACACCAATGTTTTGCCACAAAATAAAAGGTCAAAAATACCACCGTCACTGCAAATAACAAGTGCTTTTACGTCATTATAAGTCAATGGGTATAATTTCTCAAATGTAATACGTGAGCGGTCGACTCGAGCTGCATAATAGTGAAGTGAAAAATTCATATTTGCATTTGCAATTATACAAAACCTTTTTACGTATATAAATAAATAAATATCAGCGGACATTTCACACAGCGCCATCTAGCCACAAATTAAGCAAAGCTTGTACTTTGGATACCAGGTAACTGATGCAATACTTAGATACTTTTTGGTTGTAAATACATACATAGAATACAATACAATATATATATATATAGGCTGAACGGGTTGTGCGTAGGTTGCAACCAATATAACTCTAGGCCTTCAGCATGCGCAACGGGCCGTATCCGGAGCAAGAATGATCCCTAGTACACCAAGCGGTCCCTTTATATAGCTAGATAGGTGGGGAAGCGATGACAGTTGCCGGTGTTGCCACTGTAATAAATTTAAATGTTACCACAGGGTAAATTACGGTACTGCCCGCTGCGCATAGAGTTTATAACTGGACGTTGCCGCCGTCATATATATCTACTTACTTTTTACTTATATTATACCCCATACTAAAATCTGAACAATTTTCCTTATATTTCTTAACTGAACACATTCGTTTTAGAATCGCATGCATACCTAAGTGTTAGAGTAACGTAGATTTATTTTTTAGAATTTAGATATTTTTGTTCAATGTGAGTACTTTTTTCGGGCAAAGTGCCTTTAGACTTTTAACTAAATACTAACTTAACATAACAACTACTACCAAATACTTCTAGCTACACCACTCACTAATAAAACATTTGGATTGCATACTAGCTACGATAATCTAAGTGATCTTGTCATACTGACTAACTCACTAGACATTAGATACTCTAATGGCCGTTAATATTAAAGTTTGACAGCTCGTAAGTTCGAACTTATCTCCGTGACATACCAACTGCAATGCATTTGGGTATGTCACAGAGGAATAAGCGCGAACTTAGAAGTTGTCAAACTTTGGTGCATACGGGCGTAATAAGTTAAACCTTTTACATTCGAAAATATTTTACCCTAAAAACTAATTTTGCTAAATTTTCTGCACTCTCTTACAAAGAAAAAGCTTGCTTATTTACGAGTACTAACTATTCCTTCGTATCGCGATCAAAGATTCCGTCGCACTAGCTAAAGCTGTCTCCTCACTAGTGAACAATAATTCGTCAGTAATGAGCGGGTGCAAACTTCGTTATTCCACATCAGCTATTTCGTAGTAGACGTGCACCGCTACCGGTATTACAGAGTCATCGTGAGACTTACTGAAGAGCTACCTGTCATTATGATTAAGATATTTTAGGCATAATAAAAAGTAAAGAAACCATTGTTTTTTCATAACCGTAACTAGTTCTTCATGAATTCTTGAGATAAACACCAAACACAAAAAAATTTGATCGACTACGATCAAGTTTTTTTGTGTTTGGTGTTTGGTTTTAATTTTAGGTGATGGGTCACTTTTCAGTTATTTATACTTACTTGTATGTAAGAATAACAAACCCCTTAGGATTAATAGAATTAATTAATAATATTAATAAATATTTGTGTACATTTCACACAACGACATCTAGTCTCGAAATAAGCAAAGCTTGTACTGGTAGCCGGATAACTGATAGAATATATAGATATTTATGTTTGTAAATACATACATAGAATATAGTATAACATCCAGACATAGAAAAAAAACACCTATATTTATCACACAAATGTATGTCCTGGGTGGGAATCGAACCCACAATCAGATGACAGAGCTACAACCAACTGAGCTATCAGGCCAGTTAAATATAGAATAGAAGAATACTTTGCACAACAAAAACACACAATGATATACTAAATATGCGACAAAAAGGAAGTACAATGGGCGGTCTTATCGCTGATTAAATTAACATTTACTATTATTAATCTTTAAAAAGAACTCTTATAATAAAATCTATACTAATTTAATTATTATAAAGAGGAAAGATTTGTGTGTAAGTATGTTTGTTAACGATTGTTAACAATTAACGAATTGGCTAAAAAGTACTGCAATGATTTTAAAAATTCACCATTTGAATGCTACATTATCACTGATTAATTTAGGCTATTTTAATTGCAAGAAAAAAATAAGGATCCCTACTAAAACTACAATAGTATTACCAAAGGTGTAAAAAAAATGCGTATGAAATATCTTTAATCGCATGCGCTGCGAAAACTATTGATGATAGAACAAAAAAAAAATGTTACAATATTAAAGAACTTATAAATATCTACGAAAATGTCGCGAAGGAATGTGTCTAACTATTGTAGTTATATCACTATGATTACTATTTAGGCATGTCCTGCATTTACTGTACTTTTATGCCAAAATGTTTAAAAATTAATAGTCCACCCGTGCGAAGCCGGGGCGGGCCGCTAGTAATTTATATTTTACCGTTCAATAACAATCGACTTTTATCTTTAAATAAGGTTTAAGATAATTAGAAATAAGTTTATAATTGTATTTTTAGTAAGAAATATAAGGATTTGTTAAATTTATTTTAACAATCGACCATAGATATTTATTTAAAGATGGTTTACTAAAATACATCACGTAATATTTAGAAGAAACAATTTTATATACCTCTGTTAGAATACCTTCAGCCTCTTATTCTGTAGCGTGCGGCAAATGAAGCCTTTGAATCTAGAAAGGCCCGTGATTGCATCTTTCCATTCATTCTGTGCATCTGCCCTTTATTAAAGGCTTTCTATTTGTATCTTTCATTGTGCGGCGTTCGTCTAGTCGCTTATAATTTACCGTCTTGTTTGCCATCAAGATTCCACTAGAGATTTTAATAAAATTTGTAGTTGACGTTTTGTCTTTTTTGAAGTAAAACTTCTTTGCACGCTTGACTTTGGGAGTAAGCTGGAGAATCCGCGTTACGTAAATTGTCGGGCGAGGTGAACGGAAGTGAGAGGGAGATATAAGTTAGTTTAGATAGAAAGAGAGAGAGAGTTACGTTTCGTGTAGAAGTTTTACTTCAGTCGTGTGGTGTAAAGTACACTCTGTTTTTTTCTCTGTTGACCGTGCTCGAAGGCTTCTATAGTTATATTAGATAGTTATTGGTGTGAATGTGAAAAGAGATAGGCTTGGTATCAGTAACAGAATGTCTTCTGCAACTTAGAAATCAATTCACCCATAAATACTTCTAACGTGCGATATTATAATTTTGGTAACCTTACAAATACACGTGGGCTCTTGAAGTCTCAACTCAATTTTTTTTTTTTTAATGTTAAGGAAGGTCGTGATGAGCCATCCGTTCGCCTGATGTTAAACGACACGGCTGCCCATATCAGCTGCAGTGTCACTCGGAACTCTAAAGTATAGAGTTTCACGTGACACTGCACTGCGCACGTCATCCAGAGACATCAGCACAATCTAGTAATAAGATTAGTAAACTGTGAGATCAGATCATAAAGTCTCATTTGCCCAGTAATTTCACTAGCTAATTTCAATAGATGATTCTCAAAGTGTTCAAAACGTGGTGAGAGATGATATATTTTCAGCTGTATATACAGATTCTTAAAATGTCAACGATGTATAATGTATACAATATAATACTTTCCATTGAGCCCGCTAAGCAGTTCAACATTCAAACCACATAAAATAGGTAAAATACCCATTCTCCGTAAACATATCAATCACCAGCCGACGTGCCACCGTACTTGAGAATAGAATGTTCGAATGTAAAGCGTGACTGAAGGATCCTCACGCACCGCTTCACATGCAGTGATCTTTGCACACAATGCCAACCAGTTTCACTTAAACCATTAAGATTGTGCATTCTAAGACATGATTGTACAGCAGGTGGGGATCGTGAAATACTGGCGAGGTAAGTAAAGGATCTAATTCTCTGTGGGATCAGCGGATCACGACTGTGGCGGCGCGTGCGCAGGCAGGCAGGAGGCGAGCCGCGCACGACCGCGCATAAATTAGAAATGACGGCCGTCACAGCCGCGAATATGAATACCTAATGCGAACATAAAATTGAGATGCGCACGTGAAATGAGCTATTAGTGAGGCGGAATCGGCTGTGCCAGTTGTGATTTGCATTTCACGCGTCGGCTCTGGTACCGTTGCATTTTATTTGTATTTGCAACGTTGCTACTCTACAACGTACCTATCACGCGTAATATAGTAATATCGTAATCCGATTCGCAGGTCTTCATCAGTCTTATTGGTAACATAAACACTATAATACATCACGTTCCTAAGCTCTGTAAATCACGCTCGTGAAGTGATGTAGAGGTAACGTATTATAATGAATAATAATCCGGTAGAGGCGGTGTAGGAGCCTGTATACAGCCAGCCGCCATCGCAAGTCCCACGGTCGCACGGCAGAGCGCGCGACCGCGGCGACCTCGGCGAGAGGTATGAGCCTATACATTTAACTATATATTATAGATCACTGTAGGTTGTAAATTATAAAATACCAGCTGAACCGCCCCGGCTTCACATGTGTTAGTTAGTTTTACGTCCTAAACCCTAACCCTGTCAAAGAGAAGAGCATATTTTCACTCTTGCTTTTAAGAGTGAAAAGATGTAATAGAAAGAGAAATGAATGGAAGGGACGGCAATGGCAGCCTGCCTTCGCTGTCCTTCCTTTCTCCCTATCTTTTTCCCTCTTCTTTCTCTCTTCTCTTCGACTTCGACAGGATGAGTAGAGCTTCACTTCTTTGTACTATATAAACTTTCAGCCCCTTTCTTCTCTTTGATTCTCTCCCGTTAAATAACCATTACGCCAGTAATTTATTATTTCAACCAATCATTGACCTAAATGTCAATTTTCTTTGATAAATCTTCAAAACAAAGGGCTTATAAAGAGCTCCATGTTTTAGCAGACGTTTCACTGTGGGAAGTAGTAAAAAGAGGACTACGACCGGCATTATAAAGAAATCGCTGTGAAATATTTTCTTGCGTCGCAAATTGAGACACCGTAACTTTCTTTTGAATTGTTTTAAAATCGATTTAGCCGACAGTTACTGTGTATAAGACAGCATAATATGACAATCGTCCATTCCCCGCGCCTACGCTGCGCCGCAAGAGTCGCGCGTTTGGCGCGGGCGGCGCGTGCCTGGGAACCGGCGGCGCGCGCGCGTTCTCACGGCCTCGATGACCTGCGCCTGCGCATGCCGCCCGCGCCTCGTACCGCCCGCCGCGCCTCGCGCGCCTGCGCCTGCGCCTCTCATCTTTGGTAGCTAATGCCACCTACTAATAGCAACACGGTGCGGCGCGGTGCCGGCGCGGCGAGTTTGTGGTGTCTGGTATAGAATGATACTGTGAATTTTCCAATGTTGTCGTTTGGTGACTTAAGGTAGCCAAATAATATTCATAGCAGGTGGTTCATAAGTATCAATTTGCAATAATATTTTGGGTAATACATTTTTCTTTAATTTTGAATCTAAGTAAGTTTAAAAGTACGGTAACAATCCTTTTAAAAAAGGTACTAAAGCTAATTTAATCGCCTTTCATACTGAGAAGTACACATTTGGATGATTAGTTAGGTACATATTGTCATTGGGACGACTATGTACCAAAGTATTTCGTTTCAAATTTAAAAAGAAATTTATGCCGAAATCAGTTAATAAATGTTAAAGTTCTAAGGTAACAATAATCCAAAAAATACCGAATTGATAATCGTCCTTTTTGATGTCTCTTGAAAATAAAGCCCACTGTGGATAGACTATTATAGAATATGTAGAAGTAGGATTAGATGGCGTTGTGTGAAATGTCCACATATATTTTATGTATTATTGCATTTTTTACTATGAGTTCTATACTATAGATTATCAGGTGTGGTGATTCCACAAACCTAAGTTTGACGAATGTTGATAATCTCCCAAAATGACATTGTATGAAGGCAATAATATATAATATAGGATGTAATAATAAATAAATAAATAAAATGACTAGTACTTTCGACTAACCGCGCCGCGCGTAGTAAATTTTGAAATACTACTACGCTATAATACCGTACACGGCAGGGCACATTGCCTACTGGTAGCGGCTTCTGAGATAAAGTTTTGCTAATGCATAGTTCTTAATTTTGTTTTAGTTTTATTTTTAAAAACTTTTAAAATATTTTTTTAGTAGCTATATTCTTCATTATCTACAGAAATTAAGTTTTTCTCCAAATTATCCAGTCATTTTTTTAAAGAAAATAGTGCATTGAAAAATCAAATTTCCGATCATATTATAAACATGATCCTAAACTATATTTAATTATTTGAAAAAGAGTAATATTGTAGGTAAAAGGGGTCTACAGAAATTGGTAGAAAATAAATAGGACTAAAAATAATATCTTCGGACATGCTTAAAAATCTTTTTTATTTTGAATGTTATTTTTTATAAGTATGTAATTATGTTCTCGCTGCTGAGAAAAAAAGTTGTATGTGCCACTCGAAAGCAAAGTTTTTATTTTTAATGCTACGCTCAGGATTCAATACTAGAATCCTTTGCTTGCTCGAAATTCAACATCAGCAATCAAATTAGCTCTCATGTTGCACAAATAACTATTGTTATAGAGATAGAAAACCACACCTCAGATCTTAAAATGAAGCACTGTGTCTCATCAACCGCCATCAAAATTACATGTAAAGGCCGTGAAGCATATATACTTATTTAACTTTTTTAGTTGCAGATATTCCTCCTTGCAGTTCGAAAAGAATGCCAGGAAGGGTTCCCACGAAAGGCTCAGGTGGGTAATGCCGGGGTAATAGGTACAAGCTCCTTGGTTCCGACCTTTTTGTGCAGTAACATAACGACGTTCATTCCACTTGTAGTTATGAAGCTTAAAATGCTTAAATTGTAAGAGTGCCTTTACAGCAATGTGAAATTATCAATAAAAATCTAGAAATTAATTTTAAAACATTCCCATAAATTTAGAGTTTTTTTTAAAACGTAATGCCAAATAGGAAGACATGAAAAATATTTGTTTTCGTATTAAATTTACCACAAATACATAAACATGGCTAAGGTAGACAAACGTCAAATGTATGTAAGTTTATCAATACAAAACCGCAGTTTAACACTAGTTTAAGGCTTGTTTAAATCTTTTGCGGTTGGTGTTAAAATGCTGTTTTGTGTTGTTTGATGTCTGTTTAGGCCTTGTTTATGTATTTCTGGTAATACGGATACAATACAAAAACTTTATTCTTCACACCAAATTAAAAATAAATTACAATAACAAAACAAATATTACGACGCTTAGCACAATTGACGGACTTATCGCTATATATACAGCAATCTACTACTAGGAATCTATTACTAGGTGGTAGTACTTTGTTGCAAAGTTCGTCTAGGTAGGTACCACCGCTTTGCCAGTTATTCTGCCGCCAAGCAGTAGTGTGTTAGTTAAAGTTATAATACTATTACCTACGACCTACTGTACTGGATAGGGCACGTGGAAAAGACTTTAGAAAACCGGGAAAATTCACAGCTCCATTGAGTGGAATATTGTGGAGACATCCAAGAATATGGTTGTATTGTAGCACCATTTTTGAGTCCTTTAACTTTTATAATCATACTATATTTACATATTTACTAGGTGGTAGGACTTCGTCTACGTACGTACCACCGCTTTGCCAGTTATTCTGCCAAGCAGTAGTGCGCAAGTGTTCGGGTTTGAAGGGCACTGTAGCTAGTGAAATTACTGGGCAAATGAGACTTTATGATCTGATCTCACAGTCGAGTAATCTTATTACCAGACTGTGCTGATGTCTCAGGATGATGTGCGCAGTGCAGTGTCGCTTGTAACTCTGTTTTAGGGTTCCGAGTGACACTGTTCTGTTATGGGCGACCGTGGCGCTTAACATCAGGTGAATGGCTAGCTCGTCACATCATTCAATAACATAAAAAAAAACTCTTCTAGACAACTTTATAGGATGGATATTGATAGTTAAGAGACTATCGTAATGGTTGATTATAAGAATAGGTACAGCTCAACCCGTCGGCGCTCGAGTAGTTACGGCTGACCGTAAACGCCTGCCCTCCCGCCCGGTGATGTTGTAAAGGTCGGTAGAGACCAAAAGCACCAGCCCGTTAAAAAGAAAAAAAAAAAGATTACGGTGACTAGTTAGGACCACAGTGAAAAGGAAAAATACACGCATGTAGCAAAAATTAGTTAATGGGAAATGAGATGACGAGCTAGTCGCTCGCCTCATGTTAAGCAACACGGCTGACCATATCAGTTGCAATGACCCTTGAAACTCTAAACTTTAGAGTTTAGAGTTTCAAGTGTCACTGTGTTTCAAGTGTCGCAGTGCAGTGTCACGCGAAACTATACTTTAGAGTCTAAAGAACAATGCACTGCGCATTCTGAGACATCAGCACAGTCTAGCAATAAGATTACTAGACTGTGAGATTAGGTCATAAAGTCTCATTTGCCCAATGATTTCACTAGCTAAAGTGCCCTTCTAACCCGAACACTTGCGCACTACTGCTTGGCAGAATAACTGGCAAAGCGGTGGTACGTACGTAGACGAAGTCCTACCACCTAGTAAATATGTAAATATAGTATGATTATAAAAGTTAAAGGACTCAAAAATGGTGCTACAATACAACCATATTCTTGGATGTCTCCACAATATTCCACTCAATGGAGCTGTGAATTTTCCCGGTTTTCTAAAATCTTTTCCACGTGCCCTATCCAGTACAGTAGGTCGTAGGTAATAGTATTATAACTTTAATTGCACATTGCATTGCACAAAGCACCGACTTGCGCGTGCAGTCTGAGTCAGAACTCAGCGCATCTCTTTCAGGCGGCATGCGATGCGGCACGTACCGGACAAGACAGAAGATGCAATCTGCTTTGCTTTATGGCCCGCAGGTCGGCTAGCTTTATTCTACTCGATTATATTATAAAACACCTCAGGTATCTGTGGTGTGTGTTTGAGTGCCTACAAAGGTCGTTCCGTTTTTGTAAAGCATTTTTGATCACATGTTCCGAACACAGTTCAATTAAGTATCTATATATTTTTATGATATAAGTAAGCAATTTATAATAGGTAGGTACATAAATAGTTTACTCCTTATAAAATTATGCTACTGGCAATATGTGTGATCCGACATTCTATAAAATGCCTAAGCCTAGGCAATGTGTAGGATGCCTAAAACGTTTAGAAATAATATTTAAGTACGTTATACTATGCGTAGGCCTAGTCATACCATATAAATAATAAAAATACATAAAAAATAATAACGCCCATCGATCACATACATAGATCCTGGATTCTAACTAGGATTCCCTGTATCTAGGAACCCAGGAACTACGAGGACCATGGTCCCACAACACCCAGACTTAGAACAATGATTTACGTTTTTTTCTGTACACAAATACTTGTCCTGCTACGAGAATCGAACCCGCTGTCTGAGTGTTATGAGCCAACCTGCTCAACCACCACACCACAGATGCTGTCCGTACCAAGTATGCAGCCAGTAAAGTGTGAAAAAGACGATAAAACCAGCAAAGAGGGTAGCGTGCTGCGAGTAGGCGTAGCGAATTGCTTTCTTGCTTGCATTTTATTAACGGGCTAACTAAATGGTGGAAAGATCACTTAGCTTACGTTTTTCTGTGTTTAAAGAATAACCATTCAAAAAAAAGACGATAACTTCATACATTGCCTGGACGCCCCTGGTAGTCTGTACATTTTAGAGCTTTAAACAATGTTTAATTACCAGCAACCATCTGAGGAAAAACTCAAATAATAATGCATGAATTTGCTGTTTTTACTTACGTTTTATACAAAGGATAATCTATACATATAATAAAAATGTAACTGAGCTTAATCTGTACATTGAATACTTTTTGAAAATTTTAATTGAGTTCTTTCTTAATCGATGTAGAAGTAATTTTTTGTCTATCTTTACAAATTTCCATGAAAGGTTAGCAAATTTTTCAAAATAACATGAACAAATCTTTGAGCTCTGGAATTTTTCCGAATGAATGGAAATTGTCTAAAGTAGTCCCTATATATAAATCCGGTGATAAAACTTTTGTACAAAACTATAGGCCAATCTCCATACTATCGACAATGGCAAAGGTTTTTGAAGCTGTTGTATGTCCATTTGTCCAAAATCATTTTCAGTTGCACATTACCGACCATCAGCATGGTTTTGTAAAAGCTAGATCAACTTATACAAATTTGATCACCTTCGTCGAAGGACTTGCTGAAGCAATGGATAATCATAAAGAAGTGGATGTCATTTATACAGATTTCAGCAAGGCTTTCGACAAAGTTTCACATTCTATACTTATAAATAAATTGTCAGTTTATGGTTTTACGGGAAATTTCATTAACTGGATGAAGTCGTATTTATCTGGTCGTTTTTATTACGTCGTGGTTAAAGGTTATCAATCTAAACTACACGGAATCAAATCTGGCGTGCCTCAGGGCTCTCATTTGGGACCCACACTCTTTAATATATTTATAAATGATTTGCCTAGTTGTTTCCTTGCGTCCACACCTTTTTTATTTGCAGACGACTTGAAAATCTCCCGAGAAGTAAAGGAATAGTAAAATCTTTAAAAATAAGCAAACTAAAATTCTTTTATACAATACGTTGGTGCGTAGTGTGTTAGAATACTGTCCTGTTGTCTGGAGACCTCACTACGCTACACACACACTGAGAATTGAACGGGTCCAGAAAAGATTTATGCGTCATTTGTGTTATGTTAGTAAGTTACACAAGCGCAAAATGTCGTATAATGAAAAACTGAATCACTTCAAAATGTCATCTCTAGAAAAACGTAGAAAATTACTGGACCTAATATTTTTGTACAAAGTTTTAAATAACCATATAGATTGTCCCCAGTTGCTTAAAAAATTTAGATTTCGGGTACCCCGCGGAATACCTCGTCGCGTTGTCTCATTGCTTGTCCCACCGAGCCGCACTGCAGTATATGGCAGTAACTCACCGATCCCTAGGCTATGTAGATTATTAAATGAATGTTTTAACAGCAGTCCAAAACATATTTTTACAATTAAATTACACCATTTTCGTGAGTATTTACTCAAGAAAATACCAAATTAAAATCTTCAAAATTATAATTCTTCCTTTTAAATTGTTTTTTTTTTTTCTTTTATTAACGTGCTGACTTCTCCTTTCGAGAAGTACAATAATCTTTATAATTTTTATTACTTATTTTAAATTAAGTGTTATTCTTTTAAAGTTTTGTAGCATGCGGTGTTTGCCTGTAATTAATTATACATTTAGTTTTATTATGATCATGTTCGTTATGTTAGTTTTAATGATATAATTGTTGGTAGACCTATGAAATAAAATAAAATAAAATAACATTTAAGACAATTTACGTACCTTGATTGATAAATGAAAATTGAAAATTGAATTTTCAATGTACGCCAATGAAGCTCTACAGAACGGCATTGGAGTTTGCGAAAACTTATACTAAGTTGTAAAGTAAAAAAAAACAAATGATATGTTATGATTGTTATCATTATGCTATCTTTTTTTTTGGTTATTAATTTTTGAACGGGTGAATCAGAAGAAAGGGATGAAGAAAGATGAAAGTAAAACGACGTTTTAAAACTCAGTGTATACTACTATAAAGACTTGGGTAGCAGTAAAACAACACTACGGAACCAATACAAATCTTTAATTTAGTTCTAAGTCTATTTACCAGCGGCGCCACTAGTATAATATTAAAAGCGTAGACCTATCTTGGAAAAGTGACGTTCGTGAAAATATCATAGCATGAGAACGCTAGCCTATTTGTATTAGTGTCAGCTATCGATTGATGTAGGCCTTATGGGTGACCGCTATTTTGTCGAAAAACAAGATGGTGGACATTGGGTTGGCTACACCTAAATAAATAGGGAATATTTTTAAACTTTAAAGCCAAAGACTTTTTTAAATTTCTTCTGTAGCCGCAATGACACGCGTGCACCCAATGTACTAAAGAGATAGCAGATTTTAGTTCCAGTTCCAAAAATAAAATGTATTTATAGGCTGGGGGGCTAGGCATGGGTTGCAAACTATAAAATTATAGGCCTTCAGCACGCGCACCGGGCCGTGTCCGGAGCAAGAATGATCCGTAGTACACCGAGCGCTTCCTTTTTATAGCCAGATGGGTGGGGGAGCGATGACAGTTGCCGGTGTTGCCACTGTAATAAATTTAAATGCTAAAATAAAAGGTTACAGGGTAAATTACGGTACAGCCCGCTGCGCACAGAACTTATAACTGGATGTTGCCGCCGTCATATTCTTTTTTCAAACAGTAATAGGGCGAGTTTTTATTTATGATTATTCTACTTATAAATAACGAATTTTCGTTTTTGTAGATTCGTTGGCAACTGGCAAAAATTAAAAATAAAAGTTTAGCCCCTAGTAGATAATAGTTATGCTCTTGAGACTGGCTAAATACACAAAAGTGAGGAGCCAAACTAAAAACAAAAAAATAGTTACGCTTTTTATCTCCGCTCTGGCACACTAGAATGATGGACTTTTTGAGCAAGGAGAATAAAAATACACTTATCATATCGATTAGTCGATTCCGCGGGAAACAACATATATTATGTAACTTTGCATAAATTTATTTATAATAGTGCGTCAGAGAACTTTGCTTGTTAAGTACTGCATATATCTCGGCGAATAAAACGTTTTTGATATAATAAAGAGTTATAAAATACGTTATGATAAATTTAACGTTCAAAGTTGTGTTAAATTCAGACAATATCCGCAAGTTAATATGAAATATATTATTATTGCTTTGAGTCTACAGTTGCAACAATACTCGCTTGCGAGTCTTCGCCGGCGTTCAGTGATAGGGCAACCAGAAGATGCCACTCTCGACTTTCCAGCACTCGCTCGCGTATACGGCTATAAGACTCAAGAATATAACGTGACGACAGAAGACGGATACATTCTCAAGCTATTCAATATCCCAGGAAACAAAAATAAACCGGTACTCCTTATGCATGGACTCTTCGATTCAGCAGACACCTTCATTCTAAGAGGAAATAAGTCGATGGCTGCTTTACTAGCGGAGCGCAACTACGATGTTTGGCTTGGTTACATCAGAGGAAACAAGTACTCCCGCCGACATGAGCGACTAAACCCAGACACAGACAAAATGTTCTGGAACTTCAGCTTCCATGAAATGGGCAGTATCGACTTACCAACTTTAATAGACTACATTTTGCACAAAAATAGTGAAAAGAACCTCACCTTAATCGGGCATTCTCAAGGAAATGCATTATTTTGTGTGTTAGGGTCTATGAAGCCAGAATACAATGAGAAGGTCAACATTGCCATTGCGCTAGCACCGGCGTGTTTGGTTAACGTTGACCATTACAAGTTTCCCATGTCTACTTTAATAAATATAGCTCCCGTGTTAAATCGGTGGTGGATAGACACTGATCAAGAAGAGATATTCAGCGAATCATCTTTTCTGGTTCAACAAATCAGAAATAGATTTTGTACTCTGAGAATGATAGGTTATGACATATGTGCGGTGGTTATATTCGGCCAGTTGGGTGGCGAGGATCTTGAAGAGTTCGAACCAGAATTCTTCTATTCTTTAATAAGGCACTATCCGGTTAGCTCGTCTAGAAAAAATTTAGAGCATTTCAGGCAGGTAGTGATGCAGAGAAAGCTAGCACAGTTTGACTACGGGTCTAGAAAAAATTTGAAGTTGTATAAGTCGAAGATACCTCCTGTGTACGATTTAAGCAACGTTACAATGAAAATGGCTTTATTCGTAGGCAAGAACGACAAGATAACTCCTTGGGAAAGTGTTGAAAATTTGAAAAATATCCTCCCAAATGTAATCAGTCATCGTGTGATGGAGCGTGAAAAATATAATCATATCGATCACATTTGGGGAAGGCAGATGTATAAATATTTATTTCCATTTATTATTGAACTGTTAGAGAAATACAGCTGATTCCTAAAAAAATTCTATGGAGGTATATATTTTAGTATTACGAAATCTGTGATTAGAATAAGGAAGAACAACAAATAGAATTGACCGGACTTGGATTTTTATTGAGTCTACCAGGAAGACGAACAGTCGCGGTATTTAGTTTATTCATTTGATATTTATATGTATAAATAAAAAAAAAAACTTTTCATCTCTACAAGGTTTTTGGAAGGTATTTTTTTGTTGTGTTTAGTTTTTAATATATGTACATAGCCTAGCCCTTGGTATTTCTCGTTTGCAACGTCGTGTGTGCATTATAAGTTTAGCGGTGTTTTTTTATGTGTGGCATCGTAGTTCCCTAACCAAGGAGGTTGTATTATTGTATTCGCTTATAATCGAGAACATGATTACCCAGTTGCCATAATCAATGAAGAAAACTTCAATCAATGGTTTTGGATTAGTAAGCTCGAAGAGCGACACATCGTACATTTAAGTGTTGAGTGAAGACTATTATAGATGCTATAGACCAGGCTCTAGGCGCTACGTAAGTTCCTAATGCAGGATGGTATTATTATTCACTTAATTGCATAGCTTAAGCCTCTGTTTTGCAATAGTTCTATAAAAATTACATTACTAAAATATGATTGTATAATACATAATTATTATCATACGATATGCTTTCTATCGTTTACATTTCACGACTGGATGCATAGTCGGTCCATAAATTAATGATTGCGCGTAGAGGGCCGGATTTTATTTCGTGATCCTCGTCCCAGATACAAGCATCTATAAGGCGACGTTTATTACCTGCACGTAACTCGAGTAGAGGATCATTTACGTCAAAGCGATATTTACATAAACAATATTCGTAACACCACCGCGCGCCGTCCACCGCGCAACATGCGAGGGATCCGTTGAACAATGCGTTGGCATTAACGAACGAGCGGTAGGCCGAGCACGTAACTGCCTGCGTCTTCATCTGCATTCGACGAATGCACATCTCGGCTTTATTTACTTGCGATCTTACACAAGATGTGTACACATAAGAATCCAAAGAATATATTTGCCTCGGCTTGCGAAGTCACGACCACGTGCGGGGCTCGTGCGAGGTCATGAAATAAACAAAACAGTAAAAACTTCGTTCGGCGTGTGTTCGAAGATTCGAATTAGGCGAGGTCCTGCAAAAAGTCGCTACCTGCGACTCGCGCCTCTCAGAGTCTTTTATATGAGGACTCCAACTTGACCGAGTCTAACCTAAATTAAGGAACTATAAATAGCTACCAAATGAGGCAAACCTACCTGTCGTACCTTCCCTTCGAGCGGAAACGAAAACTCGAAGCCAGGGGCTTTGTTAGTGATAGCCGAAACAAGTTATTTAAATTCAGTTTGTCTGGAGCGCGACGCCTACGTCTGCGGGCGAGATGGACGGTTTAGGTTTTTGTTTTTTAGAGAATCGGAGCGTTTGTGGCGAGGGCGCAGACCGCATTGAAGTGATCGTGCGAATGCCTGCTGCGACACCAAGGCAATAAAGCAATCATCGCGCTGCCCAGGCCAATTACGGGCCCTATCGAATCATTCGTGGATATCGAAAATTAAAATTTAATTGATGGCGCGCTGCCTACCCCGTAACTCCTGCGCCTCCGCGTTGCCGCCCACCATCATCTCCGTAGAGTAATTATGCAAAGTGGTTGTTAATTCAATTTGCGCCTTTTAAGAGAGCATTCATAAGTAAATTTGCAATTTTGAATCAAAATTTGTATTTTTTAATGTCACGGTAAATGAACAGTGCACACATTAACGAGGGTACTCTGACTCTGCACAATCTTATAGGTGAATTATTTAGAACAAAAGTAAAACTTGGTTCTTATCCATGAATTTATACTCGTCAAGTCGTCATGTTGCCTCTTTAGCCTTTGCTGGACATTGGACAATCGCGGTTCGTTCGTTCGGATTCCCTAAAAGACAACTTAAGTGGTCGAGTTAAAACGTACTACCCCTATAAATGGACTTGCAAATAAAACTTAAAAGGTGTAATCCAAGTGACAATGATTGACTTTAAAATGGTTACAAACCCTCGGCAAATCGTGCCTATCTTTCTGGTCTTTCTGCAGTGTTCGTCACTCACGTTCCAGATGAAATATCCTCAATTAATGAACATTTATTAAATGTACAAGAATGTAATCCACGCGTAGGATATGAAAACGAAAAAAGGCTGCTGTTCCATTTACAAAGGTAGATCTGACGGAGGCAATTTGTATCTGGCTGTGAGGCGCGGATGAATGGGTCTGGCGGCGGCGAGGCAGCGCGCACCCGCGCGCATACTGATGAGCCGACACTCGGCTCTAAGACAGGGGGTCCCAATTATTTCTGTCGTCCCCGCCCATTGTGATGCTACAACCTTTTTCGGTGTAACGAACGCGAGAATTTCTTTTTGTATGCCGTATTTGTGAAACGTGACTAAATTGGAATCGATTCCTTCAAGCAACCTCGGTACTATTATTAAATGAACACTTGCACATCGTAGGCACTTACGAAAACTATAAACAGTGACCTTAATTAATCGTTAATTGCTTTTTAAAGCTCGGCAATAACATTAGTGCGCTTAAATTGTGTGCAATTTACTCCCATTGGCCGTCGAGATTATTTAATACGGCCAGTTGCATGGCGAAAAATAAGAATCGGGTTTTCAAAAATCGATTAAGAGAGACATGATTAAGCACCGAGGTTTTTGTGCTCGTTTACCGGCCGGCGATTGTGCTCGGCTTAAAGTTAAAATGTTTGCATACGTGGCAATAAAGCAATCGTGCGGTAAATAATTACGTTATCTCGCCGCTTTTTGTATTCCCTGTAACGCATAATTCTTTCTTTCTTCTTTTAAGTGCACTGTCAGCCCAAGCCAAGCCGAGCAAAAATACAAGCATTGTAAGCTTAGAGAATGTTTACAAGTATCGGAGCCAAGAATTAAATTTTAATGTTGAACAGAAAATATGTAAAGCGAATGTAACGATTAACGAATTTACCGGGTTCCAGAATATAAAAACTTTATAAATCACTAAAAAATCCAAAAAAAAAAACCTACAATGAAGCACTCCGAAATAACACGGACAACATGTGTGTTCGGACATTTCAATATGAAGTACTCCCTTAATAACTTAATTTAGTGAGTCAACAAAATATCGGTAAGAATCATCGATGAAATATCGGTTCCAACGACGCCCACCGGCGCGATTTAATTACGAAATTAATAATCGAATTGCGTCCCAGTTAATTGATTGTCTCTCGATATGAACTGCTATCGATTCGCGTGCATCGAGCTCTTTGAATAAATGCGGAGTTAAATATGCACTCACGATTTGTACAAAGTAAATAGGTGCCTATACATACTTTAAACTTATTTACCCGTTACCAGTGTTACTCTATTGTTATCATAAAACATTGAGTTATGACACCATCAAACGATTTGAGACGTGTAAACGAAATGAATGTTGTAGAGGACATAAACATGCTTTATATTTTACTTCCAATATTTTAAAAACTTCACCAACGAAACGACCACTTGATCCTCACACCTATAAATATAATATAAGTAGGTCATACTAAAGTGTTAAAATAATTAGAAAAGTAATAATGAAAATTATGCACCTAATATGTAATTCTTTTACGTGATGATTTTTACAATAATTGTAAAATAATATTTCACTTTCTACATTGAAAGAGTACGTCACTGACTTACTTTCGATGCAGGTAAACTTACTATAGAGTTTTGGCGGGAAAGCGAAAAGATTGCGTCACCGCATCGTATTATTTTCCAAAACTTGTGTTATTTTCAGTGTTAGTGCATAAAATTGGTGGCATTCTATTCGTTAAGTACTGGATTACAGGCGTGAGTGTGAAAAAATGGTATAATGATGGTGAAACGTTTCTTTTCGTGTTGTTTCCAAAACTCCATAGAAGCTTCAAGTAAAGTTGCTACCACTTTACTAGGAGTATGACTTTGACTAGACTTTGACTAGACTATGACTTGACTATGACTTGACTTGATGACTTCGACTGTGACTTGACACATATTTGAGTAAAATATCATTAACTTGATAAATTATCAATTACTTGACACTGGCTAAATACACGGAGGTGTGGAGCCAAAACATCAAAAAAAAAAAACTTACTATAGTAGAGAGAATTCTTCCGTAGCTCGTTGTGGTGTGGTCGTACGCGGTCATTAAAAAGGCATTAGGGTCCGATAAATTATTTTATTAAATGTCGATTCACACCTTTGCCCCTAGCTAGGCGTATAATAATTGAAGGCAATTTCTAACGCGATTACAGAATACTTTTAGTACATGTCATAACTTAGTTTAGGTCTAAAAGACAAATTGATGTAGTATTTCACAAGGTGGTAGGACTTTACTGCAAAGTTCGTCTAGGTAGGTATCACCGCTTTGCCAGTTATTCTGCCGCCAAGCAGTAGTGCGCAAGCACTGCTGTGTTCCGGTTTGAAGGGCACTAGTGAAATTACTGGGCAAATAATACTTTATGACCTGATCTCACAGTTTAGTAATCTTATTACTAGATTGTGCTGATGTCTCTGGATGACATGCGCAGTGCAGTGTCACGCGAAGCTCTAAACTTTAGAGTTCCTAGTGACACTGCAGATGGTATGGGCAGCCGTGTCCTTTAACATCAGGCAAATGGCTAGCTCGTCACGTCATTCCTTAACATAAAAAAGTTAGTAATTAGCACATATTATACATAGGTCTCTACTTACTATGAAACATAAGTGAGAAAGTCAAATTGATGTAGTAAGTAATTAGCACATATTATACATAGTAGGTATCTTACTATGAAACCTACTAAAATGTCTACTTTAGACATACCTATAAACTTTGATTTTGGGCCATAGTACCTACCTTACACATACACATACGCTTAGTTAAAAGTAAGTACCTATATTATATTGGGTGCAATATTACAAAGTGCATTGCATTAATTATTTGCATTTGTGTGATGATCATAGGTGTTTGTTCTGTGTCTGGGTTTTATATTGTATTCTATGTATGTATTTACAAACAAAAAGTATTATCTAAGTATTGTATCAGTTATCTGGTTCTTATAGTTTGGGGCTTGATGACGCTGTGTGAAATGTCCACAGATATTATACATTTTAATAATATTTTTAACATTTAGGCTTTTTTAATTAAATATATTTTAACTTTACATTTAATTTAGTTTGTCAATATATCTATATTATAAGTTAATAATATAGTAGAGTAAAATATAGTTTATATATATAATACTGACATAATTATATAAGTCAAAGGATGGGAGAAGCCTCGGCTCCTGAAATACAGTGTTCTCGCTAGTTCGGGAGTCTATGGACTCATTAACATGTATGAAAACCAATAATGTCAATAAAAGATTATTTGAATTTGAATAATATAGGTAGTAGGTATATGAACAATATATAGGCGATATATAACGATTGTTTCCAACGAATTAGCATATTGTGGGCATTAATCGCATAATTGTCTTCTCTTGTATAAAACCGAATGTTTGTTTTTTATATTTATATATTTTGACGAATGACTTTCTTAAAAAGTTGATCAAACCCATTTTATTTATATCTTTATCCTATAAGGAATGTCGGACGCCGTTACAGCTTTTAATTGGTATTCATTTGTCAGCGTTACAAAGTATTGAAAAACGTCTCCATCCATTCCAATATAGGAAAGGGTGAGAATGACAGACGAACAACACAAACATATGTGATACACTAAGGGTTCCGTTTTTTCAAATCTAGTAAGGAACACAATAAGTAATATCCAAGAATGAATGCATTAATTCTTGGATATTACTTATTGTGTTCCTTACTAGATTTCCATTAATTCATTAATTTGTTTATCAGAGCGTTTGGTCGACGCGACGCGTGACCAAAATGCTGGCACTTATTTGGCACAACGAATAAGCATTGCAATTCAACGGGGCAATGCTGCCAGCATGTTGGGTACGCTACCTACTGGTAGTGAGCTGGAGCATTTGGACTGTCTATAGGTCATCGCGGCCAGTATATAATCCAATTTTTTTTTTGTTGTACTAGTAGTAGGTAGTTTTTACTATTAGTTATTAGAGCATTGTAGTATAGAAAATACAGGCAATTTGCCGTGTTAAAAAAGTAATATCCAAGTGTATATAGCTTAAAATACTGAAGCACGAAATACATAAATTAGTACTGATTAAATTCCATTACTGATTATTTGCCTTTACATTAAAATGAATCTGTGGATTTACGCTGGCAGGCGATAATGCTGTAATTGGTATCGATCCAATTTTCCCATGAAGAAATTCGCTTCATCCGAGCTTGTGATAGCTATCAACGTCTTAAACACCGCACTAATTCACTTAGGCATCCTAGATTAGTATCTTCTTAATTGAATACCGCTTTTCATGTGTCGATTTTTATCGAGTGAACTTATAGCAGCGAGCATGAGATACGCGAAAAAGTTGGCATGTGCCTGGCTTCACGCTGTGGGTTAATTTTGTTCATAAAGTTCGTTTTATGTCGCCTAATTAGCCTTTAGAAGGAGACACTTTTATTTCGAAGATTTAATATTATGTTTACGAAGTTGCCGCTGCAAGGTATCATTTGTTTCAAGTTACTATGATTTATGATATTTGCAAAACTGCAATTGAGTAAAATTCATGTCACAGGTAAATACTTCCATTCTCATAATAAAGTAGGTACCTTTTACATATATATATATATATATATATATATAGTTTCTTCAAATTAACCTATTTGGTTCGTAGCTTTTAACATACGGAAGGGCGGGCGATTTTGGCAATTTTATCACACTGATATATAAAGGCTATATAAAGGCGAAAATTTGTATGTGTGTTTGTGTGTATGTGTGTATGTTTGTTACTCCTTCACGCTCAAATAGCTGAAAGGATTTGGATGAAATTCGGTACTAAGATAGCTTATACACTAGATTAACATATCGTCGTGGATATAGGCTACATTTTATCCCGGAAAAGTGAAATTTTCTCGTGGAATGAGGAAATAATTAAAATACTTTTTATCCGCGCGTGAAACCGCGGGGCACAACTAGTATTTAATATATTCAAGTTTCAGTTATACTATTTATTTTGCATACATAAACTACAGAATTTTACTATTTTGTAGAAGAAAAGTGAACATTTCTATGCTCTTT
Organism: Ennomos fuscantarius; assembly: GCA_905220475.3. NCBI lineage: Eukaryota > Metazoa > Arthropoda > Insecta > Lepidoptera > Geometridae > Ennomos > Ennomos fuscantarius. The sequence continues at coordinate 5,724,997 of HG992037.1, read as the reverse complement.
AAAGATGACGAGTTCCTAAGGCGCATTTAATTCTTTGGTGGTATGTAATTATGTATGTCTCGACTGACTACTGCGTGGCGATTACGAGTATGTTAAACATCCTTTATGAAAAGCGTTATGGGAGAAAAAGTGACGTTATGGGAGACGCCTTGTGTTCAACAGTGGACAGCTTCCGGCTGCTACATAATGATGTGATAAACAAAAAGCAAGTAAAAAGTCTGAGGTGCGGTAATTTGTTCTGTTTTAAAGGGCATAACCAGCAATATGTCAGCTTTATTTAGCTAAAAGATCTAGTGCAAAGATAAAAGATACAAGTAGAGATGTCTGTATAGCACATCAACTTTGCATCAATGCACTTTTGCAATGCACTATGCTGATTTGGTTTATTGCCTTACTTTATGAGCAGTAATTATCTTTGCGTACTGAAGCACTAATTCTATGCGCTGACGGGATAAGTGCGGGCATTACAGAATTATGACACAGGTCGGTAAAATGTTCGCAACTTATTGATTGCGCATAATTATATAGGTAGGTACCTATATTGCATAATTTTAGTTTGAAAACTATCGTGAGTATGACACAACGGCTAAAACTCACGTCAAATAAAAGTAGAAATTACTCCGACCAGGTTTCGGACATATTCGATGTCCTTCTGGGAGCCAGTTACTAACGCAAGCCGCGACGGCTTTCTGGCTGGTCGAAGTAATTTCGACTTTTAATTGACGTGAGTTTTAGCCATTATTTATCTTACAAAATATATTGCATAAGCTTGTTTAATGACTTATCACGTCACACTAATATTATAAATGCGAAATGTTTGAGTATGTGTTTGTTTCCTCTTGGCGCTGTAGCGGCTGTATATATATGTATGTAATATCTACCTAGATAGGATACTTGTCATCCGCGGGTGAAATGAACTGAATCCCGAGTATAGGAGATCGAAAAAAAAGCGAGCGCTGTACAGTCCCTTGGAGGACTGGTCTAAATGATTCAAGAAATAGCAGTGTTTAGTGTCATCGAATTTTTTTACCTTTATACCTTCATAAATACTTACCCTACATATTATGGGCTACATAGTCGTGTTGGAAGCAATATGGTAATAGTATACCTAAGATTCATTCATTACTATTTGTTATTAGAACTTTGATTATAGTATTACGGAAATATCGATGAGAAACAGATGAAATAAACGATTTAAAAAAAATTACAACCTAGAGAAACTTATATATAGCATATTATATAGCTTTATAAATAAACCAAACTTAAAAGTCGAAAATAAATAATATTTAAAAAAACGTAAAAACTCGCAGCGTGAGGTACATGATGTCAATGGTTATAAATATTTTACTAACAGATATGAGTAGAAGGATTTCGTCCGCAAGGTGGTCGAGGCTCGCTGGTACCAGCGAAACTCCGAACTCCATTGCGATCTCGAACTACCATCCATCCGTCAATTTATGAAGGATACATCCCGCCGCTATTTTTATGCGGCACCCCATCACCCCAACCCTCTAATAGTCCAAGCTTCCTACTACTGTAGAGACACGACAGACTCGCCACCCCGTCGTCACCGCCACCAATAGTAGCCGTAGTATCGGCTGCGCTAGGATATCGGACCCTTCTGGTTCAGGTACCGCTTTCGGCACCGGTATAGGAACCAGCGTAACACAATCAGACACCTACCTGGGTGACCGTGGGTGCCCCAGGGTGGGCACCCCTGGGGTGCAAGCCTTGGCTTGCGCCGTTGCCAGGATAAGCGGATCGAGAAGACTACGTCCACTGGAAGAGTGGACCCTATTGAAAGTCGCGACCTACTGCTGCTGCTGAGCTAGTCGCCTCGCACTTTTGACGGCTGGGCGCCTTATGCGCCTGTCCCCCCGCCCGGTGACGCTGTAAAGGTCGGTAGAGACCAACAGCTATAGCTCGTTAAAAAAAATTAGTCGTTATCATTTCGATAATATCTTTAAAAGTACCTTATACATATACCGTGTATTGTAACTATAGTAATTATTAAGCATTGAGAAATACATAACGATAATTATATTCCTTGAATGGATCGCTTGATCAATACATTTGCCTTCACGTACCTTAACATCTCTTTCAATGGTGAATTGTGGATCATTACGAGTTAATTACTTTCGAATTATGTTATTAAGCTTAATTATCTAGCGGTGCCTCTTTTGCCCGTCTGTCTCAAATGTATTGCAGTAGATGTGTCATAGAAGGATAAGTGCAAACTTAGAGCTGACAAACTTTAGTAGAAACCTACTTCCTAAACACCACAGTTCAGATGACAAGTAAGATTTTATATTTTCGAAGCAGGTGAAATGGATAATTGTAATTTGATATTTAATTAAGTACATATAAGTATATGAACGGGTTTTTGGCGCAAAAACGAAAAAGATCGCGTCGCCACATTGTATTATTTTGCAAAACTTGTGTTATTTTCAGTGTTAGTGCATAAAATTGGTGGCTTTTTATTCGTTAAGTACTGGATTACAGGCATGAGTGTGGGAATGTGGTATAATGATGGTGAAACGTTTTTTTTTCGTGTTGTTTCCAAAACTCCATAAAAGCTTCAAGTAAAGTTGCCACTTGATGACTTCGACTGTGACTTGATACATAATTGCGAAAATATCATTAACTCGAAAAATTATCAATTACTTGACACTGGCTAAATACACAAAAGTGTGAAGCCAAAACATAAAAAATAGTATATGAACAGAGTAGTTGTTCGCGGTTTTCCGTGCAAAGTGATAAAAACACAATATTTCGGGATAAAATAATTTTGATAGTTTTTGACAATATTTGACGAATTATTGTATACGTTTGTTAAATTCGTGTTAACTTGTCTGACCAAATACTGAACGCTCATTGGTTGCCTGTTGATCATAGGCTTTCCCAACCAATGAGCGTACAGTATTTGACATATTGACTAGAAACGAGTTTAAGAAACATACGAGAAACTAAAAGGCTAAGGAGAAAGGTGTGAACTTTCTGGTAAAGTTGCCACCACTTTACTAGGAGTATGACTTGACTAGACTAGACTAAGTTCACACTTTTTTGTGTTTTGTTTTGGGTCCAAACTTTTGTGTATTTAGCCAGTGTCAAGTGATTGATAATTTCTCGTTTATATATATGTATATATGTCAAGTCAAGTCAAATCAAGTCATAGTCTAGTCTAGTCAAGTCATACTCCTAGTAAAGTGGTGGCAACTTTACCAGAAGCTTCTATGGAGTTTGGAAACAACACGAAAAGAAACGTTTCACCATCATTATACCACTTTCCCACACTCATGCTTGTAATACAGCACTTAACGAATAAAATGCCACCAATTTTATGCACTAACACTGAAAATAGCACAAGTTTTGGAAAATAATACAATGCGGCGATGTGATATTTTTCGTTTTCCCGCCAAAACCTATTACTTTTTTTTCTGTGCTATGTAAGTAAGTAAGGGCCTAGTACCACAGAGTAACGAATAGTACTAATAGTATACGTAGCAATTATATGTGGCTATTAATAGGCCGGGCCTGTAATGGCCTATTCAAAAGCTGGACCTCGTGCTTTTCGCGGTGATTGGTCGGTCGATACCAAGGTACAATGCACCAATCAATACTACAGTATATAATTAACTGTCAGAGCGTAATGACTAGAACGATATGATATTTAATTTGATGTTAAATGTAATAATACTATTTTTTGTATGTAATGTGGATGGTCAAGGTGTAAATCTTATCTCACTATCACACTAATATTATAAAGGCGAAAGTTTTTATGTGTGTATGTGTATATATTTGTTACTCCTTCACGCTCAAACGGCTGAATGGATTTGGATGAAATTCAGTACCAAGATAGCTTATACACTCGATTAACGTATACATTTTATCCCGGAAAAGTGAAATGTTCCCATGGGATGAGCAAATAATGTAAATTTTTTTTTTTTTTTTTTTTTGTGGACATCTCACACAACGCCATCTAGCCCCAAACTAAGCAAAGCTTGTACTATGGGAACCAGATAACTGATACAATACTTAGATACTTTTTTGTTTGTAAATACATACATAGAATACAATATGACACCCAGACACAGAACAAACACCTATGTTCATCACACAAATGTTTGTCCTGAGTGGGAATCGAACCCACAACCCACAGTTCAGAAGGCAGGGCTACTACCAACTGAGCTATCGGGCCAGTCAAATACTTTTTATCCGCGGGTGAAACCGCGGGGCGCGACTAGTAACCTATAAATTTATACTAGGTAGTAGGACTTTTCTGCAAAGTTTGTCTAGGTATAACCGCTTTGCCAGTTATTCTGCCGACAAGCAGTACTTGTATCTAGTGTGCAAACACTACTGTGTTCCGGTTTGAAGGGCACTGTAGCTAGTGAAATTACTGATCTCAGTCTAGTAATAAGATTACTGGACTTCTGATGTCTCAGGATGACGTGCGCAGTACCTACAGTGTCTCGCGAAACTTAATAGAGTCTTAATTTACACTCTGCAACGGTCTATATATTATGGTATAGTTGCAATGTCAACTTAGCAACTTTGTCAGCTTAACATCAACTGAACGACTAGCTCACGTCATTCATTAAAATTTAAAAAAAAAAAACTGAAGTTTTTTATAGATAGATAGATAGATAGATAAACACTTTATTGTACACCGTAAAAAAGAAAACAATTTACAAATGAAAAACTTACATAATAAACTAGTACTAGTACAACAGGCGGTCTTATCGCTTAGAGCGATCTCTTCCAGACAACCTTTGAATCGGAGGATTTATAGTGTCCTCGCTAATAATTTCAATAGTTAAATATTATTATAATTTTAATTATATACACCGCATACCTACGGTATTATTTATAAAAAATGTGTATATGTGGAATTAGAACTAACGAGGTAATGTTGCCAGCTTTTTGGAAACCTCACCCGCAGACAACGTCTTAAGTTTTAATTTATCAGAATGACGTGGAATTATCTAAATATATATAACTCCAAGGTGACTGACTGATTGACTGACTGACATAGTGATCTATCAACGCACAGCCCAAACTACTGGACGGATCGGGCTGAAATTTGGCATGCAGGTAGATGTTATGACGTAGGCATTCGCTAAGAAAGGATTTTTCGACATTCCTCCCTTAAGAGGGTGAAATGGGTGGTTGAATTATTTTACCATAGGCCACGCCGCGGGCGAAGCTGCGGGCAGAAGATCGTTATATATAAGTAGGTAAGTATAGGTAAATTAATTTGCAATTTATGGTTTTAAATCAAATGATGTAGACAAATCCATACCAATATGGCTATCGCCTAGCTCTCCAGTGACATAATTCTCGAGAATCACACTCCTGTACTATAGAATTTGACTTAGTTTTACTAGTATCATAATCGCCTGTGTTCAACAGCTCGGATATACGTAAAGTATTTCAATTGATGGGGTAATTTTGCTGTAAACTGGTGCGCGGGCGCCCGTGACAGCTTCGATTTGTTCATTGTATCCAGCACTAACGATCTGTTACGGAAACGTAGAACCTATTTTTTTTTGTTAACCGTAGATTAACTCACTACAAATGATTGTTTTATGCAGAGAACGTTTACATGTTCTGTTTCACTTATTTTTTTATTATGTTTTGGTTCCACACCTCCGTGTATTTAGCCAGTGTCAAGTAATTGATAATTTATCAAGTTAATGATATTTCACGCAAATATATGTCAAGTCACAGTCGAAGTCATCAAGTCAAGTCATAGTCTAGTCAAAGTCACACTCCTAGTAAAGTGGTGGCAACTTTACTTGAAGCTTCTATGGAGTTTTGGAAACAACACTAAATGAAACGTTTCACCATCATTATACCATTTTCCCACACTCACGCCTGTAATCCAGCACTTAATGAATAGAATGCCACCAATTGTATGCACTAACACTGAAAATAACAGAAGTTTTGGAAAATAATACAATGTGGTGACGCAATCTTTTTCGCGTTCCCGCCAAAACTCTGTTTGATTAATTGTATATTATGAGAAACTCTTAACCTGATTAGGAGGCATTCATGTATATTTTCACTTACTCTGTGGTGTTGAGATTAGCCTAAATTCAACGCGACAGAGCGGCGTAAAAAAATATGCGGAGGGTGAGCGCAATTTTTATAATGTGCTCGTCAAATTTGTAATAGAGTCATAATATAAAAAAAAGAAAGAAAGAAATTTTTATTCATGGAAAAAGTAGTCTACTAAACTACATTTTGTGTACTTGTGCCTGCTTTATTTCTACAAGGCATAATCATTTCAATAAACACCTATATATAATAGTATGGCATGTAGAAGGTTATATAGAAACTTAAAAAGCACAAATATGAAAAGAGATAGAAACTATAAAGTGGGTTACTTATTTATTTATTACCTACTTGTAAAATCGGTGACAATAAATATTCCTATTACCACATATAGGTACTGATAATCGATGGTTTAACGCACAGTGGAACTGGGCTTTCTCCTCCACACAATCTATCAGTGGCATCGATTCAATTAGCAGAGAAACAATGGAATTGCCGGAACCAAGTCATCGACGAAGGTTACTGGCGGTGCCGACGGATCACAGGCCACGTTACTTTCCTATTGTTACTGGCGGATAAACAAATAAAAATAAGCCGCTAACCTTTATTTCGTATTCACAGAGTGTCTATGTCTGAAATCGGCCAATACCTAATGGTTGTTTTCAAGGAAATTCATTCAAATAAAAATACTAGTTTGGTGTCAGGAGCCGGGAGGTTAGGGGCCACGTTTGCCCATCACAAAGTAGCTCTGGTACAATTACTTTATAAAAAATTTCACGTGTTCTTGCATTCGAAAAACATGAAAGTCCCACACCACGCTAGTTGGTTTTTCATCGAATAAAATTAACAGAGGTGTGTCGACGTCTTCATAAGTCGAAAGAGCATTGATTAAGTATGACAGGCCTTATTAATAGCATGCTAATAGGATCAAAATTGCAGTTATAACTCAAAGTTTACACGATTGATCGATTGTCTCTCATTTTGTTTATTCTATAACAAGATATCGAAGAAAAGATGAAGTATATTTTGTCGAGACTGCTCTCTAAAATATCAAGGAGACTTCTTGTCTATCAAACTTAGACATGCTATCAAGTTTGCAATAAGTGTGACAATTATTATAATTACGCAATTTTTCCGTGTTTCAAAACACTAATTGGACATGCGCCGCTACGCTACGCATGTCGTCCAACATCTTTGTACCTAAATGGAAAAGTGAAGACATAATGTTGGCTCCAGTTTATAGGTAACAAGTTGTGCCTCGCGGTTCCCCCGCGGATAAAAAGTATTTTAATTATTATATGCTCATTCCATGGGGCAATTTCACTTTTTGTCACAAATTGTAGCCTATATGTTAATCCAGTGTATAAGCTATCTTGGTACCGAATTTCATCCAAATCCATTCTGCCGTTTGAGCGTGAAGGAGTAACAAACATACACACATACAAACTTTTGCCTTTATAATATTAGTGTGATAGTGTGAAGTGTGATAACGCAATAGATCAGAATGGGCTAATTTTAGAGTGTCCTTTATTAATTTAAATAAATATTAGGTCTTTACCTATGAAATTGCCGTTTTGTTTGAAAAAAGTTAAAGTATTTTTTTTTCGAACTTATTTATTTCTTTTATTCAAAGTAATCACCCCTGCAATCAATGCATCTTTGCCAACACTGTGGCAGTTTATGGATGCCCTTTTTGAAAAAATCAGCAGGACGGGAGACAACAAACTCTTCAAACGAGTTTTGTACTGCCTCTCGGGAATTGAATTTTTTTCCCGCTAAAATGTTGTCCAAATTTTGGAAAAAGTAATAGTCGGTAGGCGCAAGATCTGGTGAGTATGGCGGATGAGGGAGAGCTTCCAAACCCAACTCATGCAGCTTAGAGACGGTCTGTTGTGCAGTATGGGGTCGCGCGTTGTCGTGAAGTAGCAGTGGAGACGACCGATTGACCAAAGCTGGTTCAGGACGTGCGAGTTTCGCCATCATTGTGGTCAGTTCTTCAATGTACACATCTGCAGTAATGCTCTCGCCGTTTTGTAAAAAGCTATGATGAATCACACCAGCACTAGACCACCAAACTGTGACCATCACCTTTCTAGGGGTCATTTTTCGTTTTGCACATTGCTTTGGTACCGAACCAGGATCTAACCAACTTGCTGAGCGCTTTCGATTGTCAAAAAGAATCCATTTTTCGTCGCACGTAACAATTCGGTTCAAAATTCCTTCATTTCTGTGCCTGTTAAGCAGCGCAAGGCAAGTCTCGACGCGTACGTTGCGCTGGCGATCGTTAAGTTCGTGGGGCACCCATCTATCAAGCTTTTTTATCTTGCCAATCTGTCGCAAATGGACCAATATTGTTTTGATGCTAACATCAAAAGCTGCTGCCAGCTCAGCTGTAGATTGAGATTCATCAGCTTCCACAATCGCCTTTAATTCATCATTGTTGACCAAAGTTTCCGGACGACCACGAGGTTCATTTTTCAAGTCAAAATTCCCAGAACGGAACCGAGCAAACCAATAACGGGTTGTACGTTCGTTTGTACAGTTCTCTCCGTAAACGTCGTTGATGTTACGTGTCGTTTGTGCCGCGTTGGTGCCACGACGGAACTCATATTCCATAATTACACGAAATTTCAAAGTATCCATTATGAGGAAAAATGTTGAAATGTAATAAAAATACAACGCTAATCAATAAACAAAAGACTTATATTGTAAATAGAATGTCATATTTTTAAAACAAAATTAATTTGAATTTAGAATTCATAGCCAATCAAAACTTTTTATTGTTTGAAAATGTCTGTACTGCAATACGGCAATTTCATAGGTAAAGACCTATTATTTTAAAAAAGTTCTTTGTAGATAAAAAAAATAGGTATAAAGAGGTTATAAATAAAACAAAAAAAATTAGATCACCTTATTATTTACGTTCGTTATGTAGGTATAATTTTTCGAGTTTTACTACTCTCAATAACATTTATCTAAACCAAAGCCATATATAAAAGTTCCAATCTTGCTACTTTGAAAGCGCTGAAAACACATGAATCTTCCACCATTTCTACGACACATGCAGTTAAAGCTGTATTCCTGTGTAATTTTACACCCATTAATGCAAGCCGGTGTTGTCACAAACACAAGATAAAGTATGTAATCTGACAGGACATTAACTTGTGCGCCCCTTATCGTCCCCCAAGTTAACATTTCAATTAAAGGCTCGATTAAGAAATTAAGTTAATGAGTGGTCAGGTGATTTTGATCACATACAGCGATCTACCCAGGTACATAATTGGCAGATTTAGAAATATACATATGGATATCGTAAAGAGAGGGATTATAGTAATTTAAGTACTGTCCCTGGGTTGATTATAATCTGAAGCTATTTTTACAGCTTGCAAAAACTAAAGGATTTTACATGTATATAAGGTAGTCAAGCATGAATATTCTCATTATGTATGTAAAAACAGCGTGATTCTGTTACGTATCTAGTAATAGTTTTTCTACACGCCGTATTATTCTAGGACAAAAAAGATAAAAATTAAATCCCTAAAAAAATATATGAACTTCCACAAAGTTTTATGCTACACGACTGGTTATAATGCGACTACATAAGTGCTAATAGGCAGAAAGATTCTGTTTACTCTTAGTGTCAAAATTTCTAAGCAACTCGAAGGCTTCTAAGTTGGTTTAATGGCTGTTGTGGTAGGATGACACCCATCCGAGTAGTGACCGTAGATATCGCAAAGAGAGGGATTGAAGTACTGTCCCTGGGTTAATTATTATCTGAAGCTACTTTTTACAGCTTGCGAAAACTAAAGTAGGATTTTACATGCATATAAGGTAGTCAAGCGTGGTAAATTATTTTATATCCTTATGTACATTTATTTGCGACGATCCTAATGTCGACGAGCTTTGAGGTTCGTCTATGACATGAGCTGACATGACATCTTCGAACCATAATCGATTTCACTAAAGACAGAGTTCCAACGTAGAACAAAGAAAGACTTTGGATCTTGTAGAAACAGAAGTGGAGATGAGTGGATCACTTGGCTAAACGTAGTGATGTCACTCTTAATTAAATAGTATCTATAGTAAAGCGGCACTTCTGGCAAATTGGGTAGATGATATAATCGACAAAATATATCTAAGCTCTTGCAGCTGGTCACAAGAAAGGGCTTAATATCGTAAGACAGAGAAGCTTTATGCCCTTACAGTAGTTTTTTTTGTTTTTATTATGGCTCCACATTTTTGTGTATTTAGCCAATGTGAAGTAATTGATAATTTTTCAAGTTAAAAGGTATTAGATATTGTGTTAAGTCAAGTCACAGTCCAAGTCATCAAGTCAAGTCATAATCTAGTCTAGTCTAGTCAAGTCATACTCCTAGTAAAGTGGTGGCAACTTTACCAGAAGCTTCTATGGAGTTTTGGAAACAACACGAAAAGAAACGTTTTACCATCATTATACCACTTGCCCATACTCATGCCTGTAATCCAGCACTTAACGAATAAAATGCCACCAATTTTATGCACTAACACTAAAAATAACACATGTTTTGAAAAATAATACAATGCGGTGACGCAATCTTTTTCGTTTTCCCGCCAAAACTCTTTACAGTAGTTGAAATGAGCTGTCCATGATACTGATGTTGTAAATAAATTATTGTAATATTAAGTATATAATTTTGTGTCATAATCATCTCGTTTCCTATAAAGCTCACGTGTCACCTGATGACATGCCTCATCAGTGAGACCACAAGTATCCTATATGTTAATCCAGGTTATAAACTATCTGTGTACCAAATTTCATTCAAATCCGTTCAGTGGTTATTGCGTGAAAGAGTTACAAACATACATCTATACATCCATACTCACAAACTTGCGCATTTATAATATCATATAGGATAGGATATTAGGAAGGATTAGGATTAGGATAGGGTATTAAGATAGAATTAACAATTATGATTAAAAGTGTCGCAAAACATCAGGCGAGTTGAAATGAAATGAAATGAAATAGTTTATCTAAATGAAATAGTTTATTAAATGTTTACAAACTTCGGTTTAAGCATAAAACAGTCTGCGAAAAATACACATAGTTAATAATAATGGCACTTTGAGTTAACAAACTCATCATAATAAAATGGTTTTACTAAATTTTAAATTAATAGTTTATAAGCATTTACAAGGTTTGACATATGAGCAGACCGAATTACTGTTACACATCGATAAATAAGTTAATTAGGTTAAAAATAATTTGGGTATACTATTGAAAACTGAAATAATTTTAAGTTTTTTTTATTTTTTATGTTAAGGAATGACGTGACGAGCTAGCCGTTCGCTTGATGTTAAACGACACGGCTACCCATATCAGCTGCAGTGTTACTCGGAACTCTAAAGTATAGAGTTTTGCGTGACACTGCACTGCGCACGTCATCCTGAGACATCAGCACAATCTAGTAATAAGATTACTAAACTGTGAGATCAGATCATAAAGTCTCATTTGCCCAGTAATTTCACTAGCTACAGTGCCCTTCAAACCGGAACACAGCAGTGCTTGCGCACTACTGCTTGGCGGCAGAATAACTGGCAAAGCGGTGGTACCTACCTAGACGAACTTTGCAGTAAAGTCCTATCACCTAGTAATAAGTTTAATAATATATGGTTTATATACTATATTGTTTTTTACTATACTGAACTATATTGTTTCGATAAATATTGTTAATAATTCTGCACCCACATGTACTCGTAGTAGAACCTAGCACCTACGCCGCCTGTGACACAGGTTTATCCTAGTGCAGGCACCTAATTTTTGTAAGACTTTAGTTTCCTAAGATTTATATTGTATTTCTAATTCCATTCATGTAAATTTTGAATAAATATTTTTATTATTATTTATTATTAGTACTAAAAAAATATTTTGTTATTAATTGTAAGTACACACGCGTCGGACGAGTTGGGAAAGAGTTGAAATACAGCATAAAACGATTGAAGGAAACTGAATAAATGCACAAATTGACGTAATGAATGTGATCTATCAGAGATAGCGACGAAAAAGCTAATGTGACGAATGGTCATAGTATCAATGAAAACGGATCCTAACGGAACTCATGCGTCAACTTTTATTAACATTTATATTGAATAATGATTTGGAATTCATATAACGAAAATTAGACCAAGTGTTATATACACTTGGTCTAATTTTCGTTGTCTTCGACGAAGCGATTCGTACAAGGAAATTAATTATTACATGCAAAATATCATGTCATAGCACAGAATACGACTGTTTAAATTTTTCAAAAGAGTTCAAATCGACTTTAGTGTACATTTTCAAAAAGGGCATTTTATTAATAACGCCCAAAGATCACTTACTGGGTCCTAACTATGATTCCCTGTATCTACACAACACCCAGATAGTAGTGTTTGCTCACTACTGCTTGGCGGCAAAATAACTGACAAAGTGGTGGTACCTACCTAGATGAACTTTGCAGAAAAGTCCTACCAGCTACTACGTACTACAGAGTAGTAGTACTAGTAGAGTACTATTTCAGTATATCAGCAAAAACAACTTTAAATTTACTTTTACTTTGTATAGTGACTATACAAGTGATAGTTACTACAAGATAAAAGTACAAATATATATAGATAAGTAAGAATATAAAACCGTCAATAAAGTAAGCCAAATAAGAGCAACATTAATATCAAACCCAATCAACCAAATGAGCTGTCAATTCACATCGAGAAGCAAGAGCAAAATAATATGCTCAGGTTACCCTAAAAGGGCATTGGCAAAAACGCTTGCAAAAACCCGCAGCTTGTTTGAATGGGTATGCGAAGTCGAACCGCCAGCCAAGCAGCCGAGCCTTATGAGATGACAGCGCGCTCGCGTCCCCAACAAAGAATGATACAAGAAATAATTACGCCCATTGATCGGAGCTCATTAAAATCGGCCAATAGGAATATGGCTACATACTAACTGTTAAATAAGCTGCGTCCAGAATGTACAAAAGGAGAACAGTGCTCAATTTGCTGCGGCGCCGCTGCCTGCCCTTTCTTATTGAAATAATTCGAATCCGCTACCGCTGTATTCAATTAGAGACAAGCCGTTATTTTCTGGAATTATCAATTAAAGTGAGCCTCTGCACAGGAGGTCGCTTGCTCGTTAGCTGGCATTCTAAACGCTGAGAAAGTTTTTATCGGATCCAACTAATAATGCCCTTTTACCGAATAAAAACCACGTATATATTTACTTTAGTGGGGTAATCACGGAACTTTCATTGCAATGCAACATTCTTAATTTTAAAATGTTCATAGTAGCTATGTACATAAACTGCGTATTTAAACTGTCAAATCCATACAAATTTCTGTATCGATTTACTTTAACATTGATAAAACATTTTTTTGCACATTGAACACAGCGTCATTTAGCTCCAAACTAAGCAAAGCTTTTATTATGAGAACCAGATAACTGAAGAGAATACAATACAATTAATCACATAGACAGAACAAACATCGATAAAATCGTATTTGTTGAAATATATATAACTTATGATGTCTATGAATCTTTTTATTTACACAATAATCATAGTAGCGCGTTGATGTCTTTTGTAAGAAAATCTTCTAAATATTCTCATTATATATGTAAAAACAGCGTGATTCTGTTAAGTATCTAGTAATAGTTTTTCTACACACCGTATTATTCTAGGACCAAAAAAAAAAATTATATCCCTAAAAAAATATACGAACTCCCACAAAGTTTTATGCTACACGACTGGTGATAATGCGACTACATAAGTGCTAATAGGCAGAAAGATTCTGATTACTCTTAGGTCCTTATTACAGAACGATGCTCAGTCATCAATCGGTCCTCAAGCAGATATTTCATTCATAAAGTGATCAATTAATGAATGAAATCTCTGCTTGAGGACCGATCGTTGACTGAGCATCGTTCTATAATACGGACCTTAGTGTCAAAATTTCTAAGCCACTCGAAGGCTTCTAAGTTGGTTTAATGGTTGTTGTGGTAAGATGATACCCATCCAAGTAGTGACCTTAGCGAACAAGCAGCGTTCTTCGGCATTAATTGACTAATTACTAATTAATTACTACTAATTAATTAACTTGAATGAGTGTCTGATACCTGTACAGAAGTTTGACTCCTAATTTCCCACTTATCACATTCATGTCAAGCCAAAAACAAAAGCCATAATTAATTTAATTTTGGATAAAATGTAAGTCTGTAGAGTTGTCATGTGCTATTAATTAAGTATGTTAATTAAGTTATTACCTACCTCTTCCATTTCCTTCTTGTCAAATGTAACCTACTTAAGTTTGTACTTTCTGCTTCCTATTTTTAATATGAATTTTATAGAATAAAGTAAATCCATAATTGGATGTAAGTTCTAGTATTAAGTGAAACTATACCTTACTTTAAGATCTGTGGATTTTGTGAAATAAATAAATAAAATCAAATAAAATAAAACATGCCGAATACTGTACGCTCATTGGTTGAGACAGCCGATGATCCACAGGCAAATGACCGTTAAGTATTTGGTCAGACAAGCTGACACGAATTTATAAAACGTATATGAAACCCCGGGGAAAGTGTTGCCTAGCTTAATTGTATTTTAATATTAGACCCACAGGCAGGTATAAGAACAGTAAATCGAGTTTCTCTACGAGCAATATGTTGATCTCGGTAAAGTAAAAATCTATGTGCAAATATCAGCCGTTTTGGCGTAAACAGAAACAAACATAATTACATACGAACTTTTATTCACTAGGGTAGGGTACCCATCAGATGGCAAGTCAGTTTGTAGTTAGTATTACCAAGGAAATCTTCGTAGGTACCCCGTGCGTGTCACACAAAAGCACATAATTGTAATTATGAGTAGTTAAACCGTATATCTACATTACAAAGCACTATCATAACGTGCTATGTATAATGTTATGTATAATATAGCACCTATCTCCCTGGCTCTCCCAGTATGCCTTCGTGAGGATCTTCAAAAGCGTAGATTTAGTCACGAGACGTTGTGTTACGTAAATAAAAACTAGCCAGATGCGCGTGCGCGGCTCGTGTCGTATGTATCACGCGCTCACACATCGCTACTTGTCGGCACCTAATATATATTCTGTGACATAGCACGATCTGAAAAACGCTGTACATTGATTATTATCAAACTAATTTAAAAAAATCTTTATATTGAAAAGTGAATCTACTCAGTATACTATAAATTTTTACTAGGTGGTAGGACTTTTCTGCAAAGTTCGTCTAGGTAGGTACCACCGCTTTGCCAGTTATTCTGCCGCCAAGCAGTAGTGAAGGGCACTGTAGCTAGTGAAATTATGGGCAAATGAGACTTTATGATCTGATCTCACAGTCGAGTAATCTTATTACCTGACTGTGCTGATGTCTCAGTATCACAATTCGCGTAAGCGAATTTTTTTATATTTTGCAGTTTCGAGTGACAGTGTTCTGTTATGGGCAGCCGTGTCGCTTAATATCAGGTCAACGATTAGCTCTTCACATCATTCACTAACATAAAAAAATAAAATAATTAGTAACGCATTAAATCACCAGTTACTTTACCTTCACCTAGAGGAAAATCAATCGACGACGCAATTAGTATTCGACTCGCCTCATCAAAACAAAAACCGATCACGTCCTTGTCAAGCGCAAACAAAAACCTGCAACGTTAGTTAGTTTCACGTGCAAGAGAGACGACTACTTTTTGCGAAGGTGCAGTATCAATGGATGGCTGAATGGCTGGGCTGCGCAATGACAGCAAAAAGTGATGCGCCGCGTGTCGCCATTAGTATGGCAGCGGCATCCGAATGTGAGCATTAATTTATCGATAATACTGCATCGGCACTTGATATGTTCGCTGCTCGGTCGAGAGGCTCGGCAGCACGCGCTCGCTTCCTGTCTCGTGTTTCGAGATTTCACCACATCGAAATGCTGGCACATATTGATGACGCTTTGCTTTTTGCCAAATTAACGGCTGCAAAACGAGTTCGAAGTCAATGAGGTTGCATTTGGGTATCTGCGACATGATTACTGGCACATGACCAAAATGATGTTTTT
Organism: Ennomos fuscantarius; assembly: GCA_905220475.3. Classification (NCBI taxonomy): domain Eukaryota; kingdom Metazoa; phylum Arthropoda; class Insecta; order Lepidoptera; family Geometridae; genus Ennomos; species Ennomos fuscantarius. The sequence continues at coordinate 5,708,868 of HG992037.1, read as the reverse complement.
TGATATGAGAGTATGAAATTTTAATTCATGTAAGAGATTAAAAAACAGCTACCTTGCTTATAAAACAGCAGTAGAGCAAATTCATGTACAAAAAATTGGTTGAGCACATTGAATATGGTTATGATATGAAAGACTTGTAGCACGAACGAACCATCCACTTGTCCAGGACTTTTAGTTAAACTTAGTCCCGTATTACAGAACGATGTTCAGTCGTTGATCGGTACTCAAGTAGAGATTTCATTCATAAAGTGATATATATATGAATGAAATCTGCTCCTCAGCACACTATACTACACACTACACTACACTTAGTCATAAATAAGTGTAGTTCTGTGTATACGGGTTTTTAGTCTATCAAAAATTAGATTCCTGCGACGAAATCCCCATAATCATCTCGTTGCCTACTGTAATACTCCGAAGGTTTTATCCTAATTATATATATTCGATGTAGGTATACATACATAGGTAACATATATGTAACCTACGTACGTGGGTAAGTTTGTTGCTCTGTTGTTATAATGACCGCGCAAAAACCTCAAGGATTGTCGATAAGCGGCGAGACCAGAGAAAAATTTAATCGGCGAAATGTTCAGAAAATTCATGTCTGTGGTGTGGCATTAATTAAAATACTTGGTTGGCATTGTGCAGGCAGAGCCACAATCTGTCCGCCATTTGTTATGCAGCAGGTTTTGATAAAAACACATTTATTATACGAACGCTTCTCGAATCGACATAATGTTTTGTAAAATGTTTGACTAAAATGCCGACGTAAAGGGTCATTTATCTTTAAAACTTTTTTATGTAGTTTATATAAATAGGTAAGTTAGGAGTCAAAATGTAAATAAACATCCTTATATTTCTTTAATATATTTTCCGGCTGAAAATATTTGTTTTCAGGTTCTGCGGTATTTAGGATGAAAACATGTCGCAGTATCCCGAATACTACCCAGCCGAGATGGATTATTCATGTGATCTTTTTGTTGGAGTTGGCCCTACCTAATAGATCATTTGCAGTCTTATATTTCTTTAATATGTGTTCTGACCTAGTATATATTGTGACCTGATCCTTATTGTTTTCTTGCAATTAAAATAGCCTATATTAATCAGTGATAATGTAGAATACAAATGGTGAAAGAATTTTTAAAATCGGCCCGGTACGTTTTCTACTAATTCGTTACAAACATACTTATATTATTATATTATTTTATATTTGTCCTAGTATGTATGTACACAGTAACTTTTTAGCACCACCGTCCTTGCTCGTTGATCTATCTCTATCCGTCTGGAAGAGATCGCTTTTTAGCGATAAGACCACCCATTGATACCTACTCATTAGTTATTTCCTGTTTTTGTATTTGTTGTCATGGTGTCAATAAAGAGTTTATCTATCTATCTGACTGGAAACATTTGTGTTCAGGCTCAGCGATATTTTTGACGAAAACATGGGTCATAGTATCCCAAATGCTGACCAACAAAGTTGGATTCTTCGTGTAAGCTCTTTCTTGGAGTTGGTCCTACCTAATGAATTCATTACAGTCTTATAACTTCTATATTTATAAGCGTATATTTATGGCCTTCAAGAACGCATCGCACTTTATATTGTTATTATTATATCATGTATACCTTTAATCCTTAACTAGTTAACGTGATCATGCATTTTTGTTGGTGTTGTTCATGAATTAAAGTAGCATTGATTTTTCGTGTAATTAATTTGCAAGAATTAGGTACTATTAGCTCTTTATATGCCTATGAGGATGAAGGTTCATTATCTTAATTAGTTCATTATAATACAAAAGCTATATCAATACGTACCTATGCTTCCAAATGCCGCATTAAACCAGTGATGAGTTATAGTGTTATAATAACCGCTTAATTGCGACTAAAGAAATGCTTAAAGTCGGATCGAGATAATGAACATTGGTCTGCATACGCCCGCGGGCTCGCCCATCTACAGTCGATTGACAATGAGCTCTCATTACAGCCAAGTTGCACGATCTGCCTGTCTCGATCGAAAATCGTATTTAAATGGCAATACGTTGAACTGGCTATTTTATCGATTTAAACATAATGTTTTCTTTTATTTTCCAAAGTTTTCAAGCGGGGATTTTGGTTAAGTATTTGTAGTTATAATAATAATAATAACGCCCAACGATCACATACATAGATCCTGAACCCTAACTAGGATTCCCAACAACTACGAGGACCATGGTCCCACAACACCCAGGCTCAGAACAAGTATTTGCGGTTTTTTTTCACAAATACTTGACCTGCCGCGGGAATCGAACCCGCCGCCTCCGGGTTATGAGTCGACTTGCTCAACCACACCGCAGAGGCTGTCAAATAGTACAAAAAGAAAGAGTTAGCCTAATGTTAGAATGAATATGTGCTTCCATTTGTAACAAAGCAATGGTAACACAAAACTGATTACAGCATATATAATAGTAGAAGCAACCATCACGAAATATCGACACCTTACCGAAACAAGTCACATCGTACAATCCATCACTGACCTGAGTTTCTCATGCATACGAATGCCACGACCATTTAAAGTGACCAAATGAGTTCAATCGTTACGGACAGCGCCTCTGGAGCGATATGACAATGATTTATACACCGACGAGGAAAGCCTGAGTGGACCCAGCATGGGCGTTACTTTCTATCAATGTTGCCACTTGAGCACTTGACGCATATCCATAATACTATCAATAACTGTCTTATACACGCTCCAAACCTTTCCTACAAGCCTCACAGCTTCATTTAAATGCGATTTTCGTAGTCAACGCAACACAATCGAAGGAAACACGATTGATTTGTTCCATGTTTTTACGTCGTCATATAAAATCCGTCGTGAATTTAAACGTTTTAAAATTGCACAGGAAAGCGATAAAATATGATAATAACAATCGGCAAACCGATTGTATATTTTGTAAAAAACGACAGGATACTGTTTTTGTCGGACTGCTAACGCCAAAAGCCTTTTTTGCTGGCAAAGTGAGTAGGTACTTGTAAATACGAACGGGGTTGTTTATTTTAAATTTATGATCACGACTTTAAAAAGACTAGACACTGACTATATAATTGTGGCGATACACTGACTATGAGAAAAAGCAGTTACTCCTTTGTACGAGGATATTAAGAAGTATTTTAATATAAGCATTTTTGTATCCGTATCGGTACGACTGACTAGGAAAGTCGAGCGGTAGCAAAATCATATACTTTAAAATTAATATTTGTGATTGTCAATTGTATTTAGCGCATAGATTTAGCAAAATAAATGTATTGTGCAGCTTACAAAAAGGTTAATAGTTACTTTAAGTACTATAATAGTACTGTATTATGTTATCCGTAATTATAGGCATTCTCTATTCTTAGTTTTAACCAATTTCGCAATCTGCCTACATATATAATTACATATTACATATTAAGTAGGTACCTAACCAATCCAGTAGCTAATAATTTAGAACTAGAATGTAGAATGTACTATTATCGCATAGCCTATGGGATAACAGTTTATTAGCATATAACGTCATGGAGATATACTTTACATTGCTAATTGTTAAATTGCCTATGTCATTCATCTGTGCGGCATCAGATCTTCGTGCAGCACGTGTAGATAGGTATACATGGTCAGCAGCAACCACTGCATCATCCACCGCAGCATCCGCTGCAGCAATCGCCATCAACCATCACATCTTGGTTTATTAATCGTAAAGTGTGCAATGAATTCCCAAAGACAATGGTCTGAAAGACCTGTAGATTTTAAAAGATGTCAAAATAGCTATTAACTAGTTCGTAATTTACTTGTAAGGTATTACTCCTATCCCTCGGACCACTTTCACATTCAGGACCGACAATTACACGAGTTCGACATTCCAATAGCATCCTTATGTTTATTCAGGTGATCAGGGAGTTGCAGGACCAGGATCCGCGGGCTCCGCGCACCCGGTCATACAAAAACCCGACCTGCGGCCGCTCCCGATACTGCCCAGTTATTTGTCAAAAGCAAAATTATATTCTGATTATTGTTTCAAGAGAGAGAGAGAAGTTCGCGCGGCATCCGCCCGTCAGAGGCCGCGATGCAGGCGATAAAGCGACAATAAAATACATAAATAATTCATGCCGGGAGCGCAAGTATTGATTCGCAAAAACGTGTTTCAAATGTTTTATCTTCGATGGTATTAATAAATGGGGCAGATGTATGAGCCGTTGTTCTTGCGACCGCCGCCGTATGATTGCCCCGGTTGGCAGTTCAATTAATAAAAATCAAATTTGTTATTTTTGCTGGATGGGCGCTGAAGGGAACTTAAATGTTTTTTCGATGGGATGAATCTTCATTGATTTTGCTTGGCAGAGTATAGGTAGTGCGCGTAAATTTTTATGATACCTAATTTAATTAGTCTAGTCTATCGTTGGACACTGTACCTAAATTTTTACCCGTTTTAGGATAAATGATAAATATGCTTGCCAATTACCTCAATACACAATATAAATGAATTTTGTTTCGTGGAATAAAATGTTGTAATTGCCAAAATATTTTTATCTTTCGGAACGTTTGATCCAGGCAACACGTGACCAAAATTGCCCCCCATGCATAGATCGATGGGCGCTGAAGGGAACTTAAATGTATTTTTTCAATGGGATGAATGTAACCTTCATTGATTTTGCTTGGCAGAGTATAGGTAGTGCGCGTAAAGTTGTATGATACCTAATTTAATTAGTCTAGTCTATCGTTGGACACTGTACCTACATTTTTACCCGTTTTAAGATAAATGATAAATATGCTTGCCAATTACCTCAATACACAATATAAATGAATTTTGTTTCGTGGAATAAAATGTTGTAATTGCCAAAATATTTTTATCTTTCGGAGCGTTTGATCCAGGCAACACGTGACCAAAATTGCCCCCCCATGCATAGATCAAAATCCACATCATAACTTTTTTTTAACATTACGATATCTACGAGTACATGTAATTGAAATTCACTGCGTATCAATCTACGGCATACCAACCAAACAACACGTATATTGAAAAACGAAGATCAGTGACAAGTGAACCAATGATCAGGGAGAAACAAGGTCAAAGCTAGAGTAGGCGGTTACTTCGACCCTAGAACTTGCATCAAGGTCGTTTTTTTTCAGGATGGATTAAGATTCATACGGTGGCGTGTTGTCAGCCTTGAAGAATAATACCGTAGGATATTCTTGTCATATTATTGGAGCAATTATATTAAAGTAAATAATAATTGATTTCTGATTGTAATTCTGCACATTTTTTGTGCGGTATCTGTTTTGGATCTATCTTTATCGTGTACTGGCAATACTGGCATGATCGTATAATTCTCTGGTCGAGCCACAGAGTATGTAATAGTACCTGCTAGCGTAGTTGAGCGTACAAAGTACGCAATAAAACGAAGCATTATCTGGATAAGTTGAAATACTAATTCAATCAATTCAAGAAAATTAAATGGATATAAAGTCAAAAGCAAACTGCAACGCAAATTATGCTCCTAGGCTAAAGAAAGGCAGCAATAAAGTACTCTAAATGATTATGATAAGTGATTTGGCGAGCCACCGGCTAAATTACCCTTCTAGGTACATCGTAGTTTAAACGGGTTGGCGACTGCATAAAAAATAGGCCAATTACCTGCAATATTTATAGAGGCGTATACATCAAAATTAAATAAGATGGCCGGGTACATCAAAGGCAAAGGTGCAAGGTATTGTAATAACAGTATCAGAGTTTCGAGTACCTATAATACTATATTAATTGTAAATAGGGACATCAATAGGAGCTATTAAGATCTCGCCTATAGATTATGATAAGTAAAAATATTCCTTTAATTATGCTTAGTTAAAAAGGCACCCCGTGGTTTCATTCGTCCGTTTTTCCGGTCACACTTAATTTCCCGGGATAAAAGTGTCCTATATTAATCTCGGTAATATTAGGAATATGTATGCTAAATTCAAATTGATTCAGCAATTCAAGCGTGACATTCAAGAGCCATGCAAACAAACAAATAGCATTTCACTTCTATATCTTCATCCACCAGTAAAACTAAATGTAAATAAACTAAACTACTTAGAGTGCGTTTATAAAAAAAACGAGTGTGCTTTAGACCACACGACTGAAGTAAAACTTCTTTAGTTCAGCTCCATCTATCGGCCGGTATGACTTTGTTTTTGCATTGTTTAATTTTAATATCGCCATCTTGACAATTGTACATTGTCATTTTACCGGACATACCAACATAATAATTCAAATTTTAAGTAATTTTTAACTTTGTTATCTTGACAATGGGGATCTACGTGAGCCAACAACTTTTAACTTGCGTTCGCTTCGTTACGCATTCATATTCATATTCATTTATTTGCATTCATGTACAATTTATATATTATGTCAGGTCTTAACAACTAGTTTCTAACATTCTCCAGCTTACTCCCCAGGTCAAGCATGCGTAAAGGAGTTTTACTTTAATAAAAGTGAAGCTACAAAACTGTCTCTAGTTACATTGCGTCAAAGGCACCGCGGAATGAAGATTTGCCCCTCAAAATGTCAGCAGGGCCGACAAAGGCGGGCTTCGAATACGGCGAGGGTCGGGCATGTGGATCGCGGATCGCCACATCGCCACGCTTGCTCGCCATAATCGGCACTTGTGCACCCTTAACGAGCCTAGTGGGTAAGGAAAGTACTGCTAGACTTAAAGGAATTATATTTCTATGCTGTTAGATACTGAAAACGTGCATGCTCTGCATCGGTCGCAGCTTCTCCGCAGACTCTAAATTGTGTTCGTTTAAAGTAGAATTTAACTTAGAAGGTGGTTTCAATATCGAGTCTAGAAAATGCAAAATCATAGGTGCCATTTTCCGCCTGTAGTTTAGAAACGTCTACTTTGGGCGCGGTACGATACCCACATTTTAGCATTATGCTAGGTTCTAATCTGAGATATTTTGGATTGAGTACTAGAAATTAAGTTACTAGGATAAGCACAATGGTAGGTTTGTATATAGGTAATCACTTAACGATTGTTTGTTCAACTTTGGATGATAATAAAAGTTCTCCATGGCTGCTTAGCCAACAGGAATTTTTGTATCCGATCCGAGTTTTTCCAATATGGCCACTGTGGGAAACACTTCAGTTTTGAGGGTGCGTTTATATTTTTTTAATGGTGGACATTTCACACAGCGCCGTCTAGCCCCAAACTAAGCAAAGCTTGTACTATGGAAATCAGATAACTGAATTTTCTGATTGAATATTACAATATATCACTCAGACACAGAACAAAAACCTATGTTCATCACACAAATGTTTGTCCTGGGTGGGACTTGAGCCCACAGCCAGAAGTGCAGTTCAGAAGGTAGGGTATATATACTATACCAACTGAGCTATCGGGCCAGTTAATTATGTATTATAGATTGATCACATAGAAACATTTTTTAAATCGCTTCAGCTTATTTTGCGTCTATAAGTAAGTAGAGCCTCTACTCACAAACATTACAAGAGGTATACCATAAGTTTTAATTCAATTCACGACTTGACAGGTAACAAATGTCAAAATACGAAATAATAAATAATTTTTTACATCTCTATTTATTTTTCTTTATATTTTTTTAATGTTCTAGCTGTCGTGTAGTGAATCGAATTAAGTCTTGGTATATAGACGCTGGTCAGGTACCTACCTCATAAGCAGCGCGAGCCAAACAGGATCCGTGTCGAATGGTTGAATATTTTTAATCAAGGATTAATCGAATTCCCCGTCAAGCAGATAAAGATTTCGCGTCCTCAGTTGTCATCGCATTACTTAATAACTGTTATTTAATCTGCGGGATTACTACCAACAGCAATAAGCTGTTGAAATATCCCGGCCGTTATGCTGAGAACAAACAGGCCGCAGCGTGTGTGGTCTCAAGAGGAGATGGCGAATTTCAATATTTATCGATGAGTGAGCTCGTTGCCTGAAGATTATTATGCAGTTATGCTAAAACTGCAGAATCTCGGTATCTTGCCTTGAATACCTACACTAAGATTGTAAGGTGCAATCACCCATTACCTTATACTATTGCGGCTCTAAGGTCCGTATTACAGAACGATGCTCAGTCATCGATCGGTGCTCAAGCAGAGATTTGACTGAGCATCGTTCTGTAATACGGACCTAAAATACATACGCCTAGCTCAGATTTTTCCCGCGGATGAAAACACACACGTTCACACACACACACACACACACAAACTTGAACATACACACACACACACACACACACAAACAACCACACACGAAAGCTAAATAGCGTTGTATTGTGGTGTCACCCGCAATTTCTGGTTTTCCCACGGGTACTCTAATAGGTACCTACCTTCAGGTTATAACTAACTACGACCGATCCTAGAGAAAGATAGATATGTAGGTAGGCACCTAATTAGTACCTGTAAGTACAAACGACCTAGATAGGAGCTAACTATATTATTTGTAAAGTAAATTCAATAGTTTACATTTGCTACTCCCCAGTACCAAACTAATTCTATTCACGTACGATACAAAAAGTTTAACAAAAAGACATTGATTGGTCTTTTCAATCGGTTAGCTACGGTCGATGGCGTATCAAAAACACTTGTAAGACGTGCGCCGACTGAGCGCTGCGCCAACTTGTGACGGTTCTATCAATTTTTTTATCCATTATATTATTACTAAAGGTGTCCATTTCAATCGCTACTTAACCGTTTTCCCGCGAGAACCCTGTTTGTTCTGGGGCCAAGTATTCGACCCCGATAAAATAAACAACTCTGTGGAAAAAAAATTATGCAAATCGGTTCAGCCGTTTTAGAGCCAGTCACACAAACAAATGGGAAAAGGATGAAAACAGCTGAGCTGGGCCATGATTTTCTTCAATTCCATATTTCCTTATCAATTTTGGAATACGAACGAAATTCATTTGAATAGGCGAGATAGTAAATGCAAATTAAACACGCATCGTAATAATATCCTCTAAAAGTATAATTATATTTAGTAAGTCATTACGTTAAACTTTTTATATGTAATACCTAAGCTCTGCATCTAAGTACATAAAGGTACTTTCAGTGACCAGCAAAAATCCTCAAATATTATTATTATATTATATGTTACCTAATGTGATAACATTGTGAGATATTGACTTTCTTTGTGCTTGAATGACAAGCAATAAGATGTGCAGTCTCTGCAGTGGCCGTGGGAATAAAGTCTTTTTTTTTAATTGAATATTGAAATGCTTTTTTCTAGTATGTGACTAGTCCGTTAAGCTGTGGTTCGCTTACCTAGCGATTTATTATGTTTGATAATTCATAGCAAGTTTATTCTAAAATTATAGACGTCAGTATATATTACAGGCAATGGGAGTCGGTTCTATAGCCCAAAGGCATACTCTATAAATGTTCTAGTGTAGAGTCCTCCTAGTTTTGTGGTCATAATATCTACGCTAAAGTCAAAATCAAAGAATTTTATTGCCAATAGGCTATTTTTAGCACTTTTACAAGTCAAAATGAGATTTGGTGCTTAAAATTAAGTTAGTATATAAACTTACAAAGTGCTTAATGTCAAATATTATAATATAGCAAACCCATTGAGTACATTATGTGAGTTTGAATTAAAAAGTTTCCTTTCCCACTACTGGTGCAAGCAATCCAGCACAATGCAGAACAGAAAACTCCGAATTGAAGCTTCCTACCTACGCACTATTTAAAGGTAATGATGAATTTGATGATGATGATCGCATGGCAACATTATTTTATTCATAAGTACAATTTACACGAAGTCTGTTGAAGCTGAACCACCGATATTTGTTCGTAAAGTTATAGTGGTCAGGTAGGTAACTATTATAAGTAGGTCCTCATTTAGCTTACTTAGGTATATGTATGTATATTCTTAGGCTGTAAGCTTTGAGCCATTGCGCTCTGTGCTCGTGTATTGCAAGCGCTTACGGTTAAATTTTATGAGAAGTTTTATGAGTTTAACACGGCCATTACGCACTTAATATTAATCTTGAGCACGGCAGCACAAACGGCGAGCTTGGTCCTCGACTGATGAGCGCAATCATAATTTAATTTAATGGCGCACGCACTTTATTTTCGGAAAGTGAATAAGCACCAGTATTATCAAGTAATTGGGTCATTATGCGCATGTCGCCTATTTGAGATAATAATGTAGGTGATCACGAAATATCGGTCGATTAGAATTGACGAAATATTGGTCGATGCTAAATCGTAGGCACATATTATGTTAAGGCAACCTGCATGGTTTTTTTTTATTTTGGCTCCACACTTTTGTGTATTTAGCCAGTGTCGAGTAATTAATAATTTCTCAAGTTAATTACTATTACTTATATAATGTGTTAAGTCAAGTCAAGTCACAGGCCAAGTCATCAAGTTGCGTCATAGTCTAGTCTAGTCTAGTCAAGTCAAGAACGTTTCTTTTCGTGTTGTTTCCAAAACTCCATAGAAGCTTCTGGTAAAGTTGCCACCACTTTACTAGAAGTATGACTTGACTTGATGACTTGGACTGTGACTTGACTTGACACACACACATATATATATACATATAATAATTAACATGAAAAATTATCAATTACTTGACACAGGCTAAATAAACAAAAGTGTGAACCCAAACCAAAAAAAAAGTGTTTATTTAAAGAAATTCACAAGAAATTTACGGAAATATTGACACATACGTTTTACAGGTTACTGTTTTGACCAAATTTTCCAAAAATATTTATAAAAGATATACGCTAGCACCACGCCACACGCACCGGGCCGGGTGCAGTATTAAATGTTTTACAATTTATCTTGTAATCGACTTCTATTCACGGCGATTAATTTATGACCTTCACATGAATATGTATAACGCCATCGATATTCAAAAATCGCTTCATTGAAAAATAACACGTACCGTTCATTAATGACACGCAAGTTACACGCAAACGCTATTTTACTTAACCCTTTACCTCGCAGAAGAATGGCTTTGTACAATACTTGTCAATAAATACCTTATGGATAGATAGGTACATCATGAATATGCAAAAATAACAATTAGAATGATCAATATTCGCTTTGATCTTGAATATTTGTAGAGTCATTGAACAATCGTTAAAATAGTCGGTGAATTTAGGTAGGTAAATGGCAAACTGCGAACCCTATTTTATTCAGGGTTAAGGGCGCGTCATAGCACCTTTTTTGCGGGTTCTCTATTAGGTACACTCTGTTTAAAGTTGAAAATGACAGATTATAAAACCGGGTCTGTACGTGTGAATGTGTTAAGTTAGCGGGTTTTTTGTGGATATCAAATAAATAGTTTATCTGGGGGGTGATCACGAAACTTTAATTGCAATGCAACAGGAGAAATTTCCATTTCTACTGAGACTAATCGTAAAATAAACACATAATCGATACTTAATCGGTCCTATTTAAACTTGACCTCAAAAAATAGCATTAAATATTATATCTTGATTTCCAGGCCCGGAATGCTTTTCATAGGACCACTTTGATAGATTATCATTATCTGAAGGAAAACTTGATAATTAATGTTAAGCTTTTCAAATCCTTTAAAAAGCCCTGCCTAGAGAAACTATTAGGTATAACCCTGCCATTTCATCCATTTTAGACATAGGATGAGAAGTGAAAATATTTTAAGCCTGTAGTTTATGTAACTTACCAAAGATAAAAAATACAATACTACGTTGCCACAAGCAGGAAGACTTCATTATCGAATTCTTACATGTAACGCCATCTATTGAGATTTATTTGAACAAAATTTATAAATTAAATAATGATTACATAATATTAATCAATATTTTTATTATTTTGTAATTTTTTCTTTGTTCCTGTCTTCCTGATAAGACCTCCTCGGTATACATCCTACGAACCTAAGCATTCTTTTTAAATTATCATGTCATCCAAATAGATTCTGGCCCAAGGTTCTTTCTACCTTTGGCTTCGAGCATTTATAGTTTCTAAATTCTCTAAGACCTTCGGTCATTTTGACGTATGAGAAAGACACGTCCTACAGGTTCAATCTTGAACTGAATTCAAAAAAGGAGGTTCACAAATTGTTATTTTTTCCTCTTTTTGTTTGTTACCACAATTATCTCCGTGATTTATGAACCGATTTTGAACAAACCCTTTCTATTTAAAAGGACATACTTTCAATTGATTCCCATATAAATTTTATCAAAATTGGTTCAGTAGGTATTTAAATGAAAATAACTGTAATAATATTTAGATGAAAATTTCATCCATCAGCGATTGACCTCGATTCAAACCCCCTTTTTTTCAAAAGAAATTATATTATAGAATGAAATAAAAAAATAAGTATAGAAAATCAGTCAAGCTTTATTCGCAAAGAAGATAATTACATCTTGACAAAGAACATTAATGCGCGTCTCTTTGAGAATCACTTACAGTTACAGACATTGAATTTTGTATATTATAGGAGTATTATACATGCAACAGTAACTTTAAAAAACGTAACATTAAATTCTAGCGAAATTAACGAAGACCAATGTACATAACTAAATAAAAAATTGGTCAACTCTATGATTATTTTAAACCAGTACACCATCGATGCGCTGCACAATGGATTTAGGAATGAAAACTGTGCACCCGACACGCGTCGCACACAAAAACCAACTGAATTATACAGTAGTTTTAGTAACTGCATAAAAAACAAGCAAAATAATTAACGAGATAAAAATAAAAATAATATAGGAATATTTTTTTAATTGATAGTGGTACCTACACATCCCAGACTAGTATTACAGAACGAGCTGTCTGTGTTCACGTCGAGATTTTTTCCATATATTGATCATTCCCATCATAGACAACACTTTGCTTAATATCAGTGGGACATTGGTAACATACTTTGTAAAACAATTTTAAAATAAATTCACAACCAAGCTTTTTCTGTAATACAAGCCTTATATTTAAAATGCTGAAAGGGGAGTCACATTGCTTATTGTTCCCGCTAGATGGTGTATCGTCGCTGAATATATTTAGAAATACAAGCCATTCAGAAACTATTGTTACAGTGCCTGGGTAACTTTCCCATTTTTGGTAGATATTTCTAAACCTTTGGTTTCATTTTATTTCCAAATAGGTCTACATCAATGTTTTGGTTGGTTTTTTACCTTTTAAATAGAAATTTATAAGGTAATAGTATTTTCAATTTAATTATGTATAAGGTTTTAATAAATAAAATCATTTTTTCGCTTTGCTTGCTTTCGCGGGAACGAAAATTAGTGTTTAAATTTATAGTGAGGTAAAATAGTACGAAAAAAGAAGCCATTCATCAATGGTTGTGACAACTCCCAGTGATGAATACCATCTGCAATTAGTTTTGAATGCTTACGCTTTACCTCCCCATTGCCAAATGTTGCTCCATTGGACGGATTCTGATGAAAATTGGAATATTCAGCATACAATAATAAATCATTATAAAAAGCCCATTATATTAATGTATTAATTAATAATAATAAATCCTGAGTTTATTGACATTGCGTCTCTAACTTGGCAATTAGATATTTTAGGCACTTGATGACTTACAATGTATTGATACCTACCACTTGTCTAACTTCTCTTGTGCATGTGACACACCAAGCATTGCTTTTAGGACATAAATTTTGTTCTGCACATACAATTATATTATAATTTAAACAAAGAATAAAATTTGCAAAAACTGCTTTCTTTATAAAAGTGCAGTATATTCAAGACCTTACATAATTTTTTTTATATTAGCTTTCCAGTCATTCATAATCAGAGATCATTATGAGTGAGGCATCATAACACTCATGCCATGCATTCATGCTGATATACCAATACAATCATATTGTTTTGCTAATGATCAAAAAGAAACTTCAACATCATAGAAAAAAGTTACAGCTTCATGATCCATTCATCCACAGCTTCGATTTCAGCTGGATTGTCATCATCACCAGTGTTAGCTGAACTCTCCAAGAACTCCACTCGGCTGTTCAGGTGAGAGAACTCAAAGTCTTTGCCTTGCTTGCCCAGGTACATGTTGTTTGATTGAGATGAGTCCACAGATTGCAGCTGGTTGGACTTCGTGACGCGGACGAGATTGCTGTAAACAAAATGAGTTTATACTTTTGTGTGCAATCATTTCACCTTTTGTTAAGTGACAGTATAGCCGATGGTTGCGCCACTCTATGCCTGCATTAAGCGCTGGTTATCGCGTGAAGCTGGTAAAACACGCAATTAAGTGCTTGGTATTTAATACTAGCTAGCCAGGCAAGCACTAAATGCCTTACCATCATAAAAACTGGTATTTTTTAATGTTAATGTATGATATGACGAGCTAGTTGTTTGCCTGATTTTAAGCAACATGGCTGCCCTCTAAAGTATAGTATCATGTGATACTGCACTGCGCACGACATCCTGAGACATCAGCACAGTCTAGTGATAGATAACTAGACATTAACAATAATAGAAAATATTCAGATTGCCAATTTTAAAATAATAGCAAGGTTTTTTCGATGATAAATCAAGTGATGGCCCGCCTGATGTTAAGCAGTTATCATTGCCTATAGACACCTGCAACATCAGGGGCTGCTTTTCTATTAAATATTAGATTGTTTGGTGATTTGTTTGATGGTTTGTACATTCCACATAATAGGTACAAAGGTACATTGGTGAATATTTGTTAAATGTGACTGAGTAAATAGTTACTCTTCTGATGCATTGTATGTGTACAGACTACTAATCGTTCAATATAAAACGTTTACAGTAATATAAAGACAGAATTGAACTTTATTCCTTTACAACGAAGAATCATTATTTATTTAAATGTCTTTACAAAGTGAATCTAAAGAGCCTGTTCTATTAAGTCTTCTATTTGAACTAATAAAAATAAATACGGTTATCACATATAAATAATAGGTCTTTACCTATGAAATTGCCGTTTTGCAGTACAGACTTTTTCAAACAAAAAAAAGTTTTGATTGGCTATGAATTCTAAATTCAAATTAATTTTGTTTTAAAAATATGACATTCTATTTACAATATAAGTCTTTTGTTTATTGATTAGCGTTGTATTTTCATTACATTTCAACAATTTTCCTCATAATGGATACTTTGAAATTTCGTGTAATTTTGGAATATGAGTTCCGTCGTGGCACCAACGCGGCACAAACGACACGTAACATCAACGACGTTTACGGAGAGAACAGTACAAACGAACGTACAACCCGTTATTGGTTTGCTCGGTTACGTTCTGGGAATTTTGACTTGAAAAATGAATCTCGTGGTCGTCCGGAAACTTTGGTCAACAATGATGAATTAAAGGCGATTGTGGAAGCTGATGAATCTCAATCTACAGCTGAGCTGGCAGCAGCTTTTGATGTTAGCATCAAAACAATATTGGTCCATTTGCGACAGATTGGCAAGATAAAAAAGCTTGATAGATGGGTGCCCCACGAACTTAACGATCGCCAGCGCAACGTACGCGTCGAGACTTGCCTTGCGCTGCTTAACAGGCACAGAAATGAAGGAATTTTGTACCGAATTGTTACGTGCGACGAAAAATGGATTCTTTTTGACAATCGAAAGCGTTCAGCAAGTTGGTTAGATCCTGGTTCGGTACCAAAGCAATGTGCAAAACGAAAAATGACCCCTAGAAAGGTGATGGTCACAGTTTAGTGGTCTAGTGCTGATGTGATTCATCATAGCTTTTTACAAAACGGCGAGAGCATTACTGCAGATGTGTACATTGAAGAACTGACCACAATGATGGCGATACTCGCACGTCTGCAACCAGCTTTGGTCAATCGGTCGTCTCCACTGCTACTTCACGACAACGCGCGACCCCATACTGCACAACAGACCGTCTCTAAGCTGCATGAGTTGGGTTTGGAAGCTCTCCCTCATCCGCCATACTCACCAGATCTTGCACCTACCGACTATTACTTTTTCCAAAATTTGGACAACTTTTTAGCGGGAAAAAAATTCAATTCCCGAGAGGCAGTACAAAACGCCTTTGAAGAGTTTGTTGTCTCCCGTCCTGCTGATTTTTTCAAGAAGGGCATCCATAAACTGCCACAGCGTTGGCAAAGATGCATTGATTGCAGGGGTGATTACTTTGAATAAAAGAAATAAATAAGTTCGAAAAAAAAATACTTTAACTTTTTTCAAACAAAACGGCAATTTCATAGGTAAAGACCTAATACTAACATTTCCTTTTCAAGCAGGCCTTTGATGACCTGACTTCCCTTGGCAAGTGGCTGGTCCTGTTTGTTGCATAGGATCAGAATGGGAGGACAGTTGCTTTGGATCACCGGGTCGATCAGGATTGTGTACAAGTATCTGTAATTAAAAATATTTTTAATTCAATTTTAACCATTAATTTGCTGAAAATAGGGGTACAATATAAAGATCTTTTTTTATTGGACATTCTTATATACTTTTTTGAAGTTAGAATAAATAAATAAATTGAGGTTATAAATAGATCTTAGTTTACCTGGTAAGCAAAACCTTTTTTGACTCAGAGCCAAACTTTTTACCATCATCATATTTGGTGTGTACAATAAAGAGCTTATCTATCCATCTATCAATGTATGCTTACTTTTGACAATAATTTGCAGTAATAGGTTAATCATTACTTGTTTACTCAATATTGCATGATGAGAATGTATGTACTTACTCAGCAACATCTCGTATCTCCTTCTGAATTGTGACCGAGTCTACCACATACACAATGGCTTTAGCACTGTTCTTGTATTGGTCAAAAAATTTGTTTCGTAGTCTCTCCTGGCCAGGCAGGTCTACGATCTTCAGCGAATTCTAGACATTAACAAAGAATCAGACATTAATTTAAAAATAAAGCAAATTATAAACTAAAATACACACATTGACTTGGGTTTTTATCGCTTTGGTTAGTAGTCATTAGCCAATCTGCCCAAACATCACACCACAGAGGCTGTCAAACTGGGATGGAATGTACAAGTGGAAGACTGGGTATATAATAGATCAAGGATTTTATTCTGCGCTCTTCTTTGTGTTAAAGAATAAACAAAAAGTACCTTAATATAAACTCACATTAGATGTAATAAAATCTTCAACATTTTCTTTCATAGATGTAAAAGTTTGCCGATACTGAGAGTATGCAAGTCTCACAAACAACAGAGTCTTCCCGGAGTCAGAGAGCCCTGTCAACAGTACTGAACGGCGCGAATGGCGCCTTCTTGAGAAGCACCACCAGAAAACTAAAACAGCAGCGTGGTTATAATTTATATACGCCAAATTTGGTGTAAAAGCAAACAAAAAGTTTATCTTTTTAATATTAGTAAGGCCAATGATACATACCCAGCGTAAAGAGAAGAACAATAAGGCTAAGTAAGGTTATGTATCGTGGATCATTCAGCAGCGGCTCAGTGTGAATTTTCTCCTTTATTACTTCTGATTCTGATTCCATGGTGTCTACAAAAGCTCAATAAGGAGTTGGTCTGTAAAGCAATGAAAACAAGTCAAGTATCGAATCACAATTATACCCAACAACTAAAAGCCAACGTAACGTAACTAAGGCCCGTATTACAGAATTACACTCATTTGTGAATCTCTGCTTAAGAGTAAATTTCGTTCACAAAATGGTTCAATGGGAATGAAACCTCTACTTGAGCATCAATTGATGCCTGAGCATAGTTCTGTAATACGGGCCATAAACCCTACCTATAATTTTACTTAAAACCACAAATTTAAAGTATTTTGTACATAAAACCACAGGTATGTACCGTAATTATTTTTATAATTAATTCAAAGAACAACAGACCAAGGAGAGATACTTGGTATAAATAAATAATTCTACCACAACCAACTATGATAGAGATAATAATAATAATGTAATACGGGCCTATTTCATGATTTTGTGTATGAAATCTCATCTTGGGCAGAGATTCACAAGTAATAGTAATCTGTGTTCACGACTGAGCGTAGAATATGGGCATTAATTTGCTGTCATCATGCCCATTATCCTTGGTTTGAGAAAAAACAAAGGGTTCATACCGCAAATACGGAATATATGTACTGTAGTAATATAGTGACAGAGGTTAGAGAAAACAGTCGATTATTATTGATAAGCACGATGAAAAGAGACCAAGGAAGTTCTATAGAACTTTCTTGACCTAAGGTATAACTCACACATAACCCTAAACATCTTTGACAAGGAAATTTTATTAGGCCTTTTGGTAATATGCGAGGAACTTCTCTGTTCTAGTTTCTCTATCTACGTTTGGCAACAGATTAATATTTTTATATAATCTGTGATCAGGCGTTAGACTATAGTCCTGTAGGACAGTTATTATACGCTCTGGCTAGGACGATGAATCAATGGACAGAGTGTATTCAAAAAATGCGTGGCCATTTTCTGTTAGTGTATCTAAAACTGCATTAGCCTGCGTGATTAGGGAAGTGACCCCTATTACACAATGTATCGATATATACTAAACCTAACCAAATAGTCTTGCAGAAAATAATAGGACGAAAGGATTTTCTAAGTAAGTACTTTATTACACATGCAAAGCAGTAATGATTTTAATAACTAAGGCCGCCGCAAGTATTCAGTATCCTGATTTATTAATTACCTTTTCTAATGTATGATATCAATTCTATATAGAGGCCACCGTTTTTTGTTCGGGAGCACCAGTTTTGTTTATTTCTCTGAAAATTTCTCAAGGTTTACTTCAATTTTGGTTAAAACGGTACCCTCATATCACTTGTCGTTTCTGAGATCCGTTGGGGTACTACATCGTGATCATTATTTTCTGGTGTCTAATTTTTCTTGGGGTTACGTGTTCCATCTCTGTATACCTCATATACTGTATACTCATATACACGGTTTTGAGACTTCTGAGAGCTGAAACTAATTGTCTCAATTAGTCATCGGTCAGTGAGTTAGCGGATGTTTTTTTTTCTATGTGTATATTTATCTACCTATGGCAAAAAACAATTTACCAGCAAAACTCACATATTGGAAAGATGAGCATAAAGTGATCAATTAGTGAATGAAATCACTGCTTGAGCAGCGATCGATGACTTAGCATCGTCCTGTAATACGGACCTGGGTCAGCAAAAATGTAAGCTGTCGCTCGACAATCGACAACGTAAGAGCGACAGCTTACATAGCTTATCGCACCATCTTTTTTTACAGTCATATATCTAATCTAGAGGTACAGATCTGTGGTAGTACTAAATCTGTTTAATCTGTGTATATTATCAACCTGTTTAATTTTATTGTTTAGAATGTTTTATGAGATAACCGATTTTATGAGCTAATGAAACCTATGAAGACTATTATACGCTACGCTTCAACCATAATTGTGTCAGAAATTTTAGAAAATAGTATTATGTACCTATTTTTATGTTAGCAGATTTGTAGTTTTTTTTTTGTTAGATTAAGGTTGCACTTTGATCTAAATCCATTCGGACACTTTTAGGAAAGAGATCTTCTACTTTTTAATCTCACCAAAATCAAAGTAATATTGTGCAAGTATATGAAATTTACAAATATCGACAAAGTCTAATGCGGCGTGAGGGTGCATCACTGTTTGAGAGGCGTAAAATAACCCATCCCAATAATATCAATTAAAGCTTTAAATCTCCAAGTAATTATCACAACATGGCAATAATATGATGCCAAAAATTTATATCCTTAATGTAAAATGCATATTTATTTCGAAACTTCGATATGTAACTTAATATTAGCCAGTAAACACTTACAGCCTTATTAATAAATACGAACTAGCTTTAGACTAGTTACACCATCTTGTGTCTCTTTCGATCCAGTTAAATATTCCAGTAGCAAAAAAAGGAAAGAAGCTGAAGTAACTAATCCAAGACTAGTACCCGTTTATTAATAAGGCTGTTACGTGTGAAATGATGATTCTGAATTCCTTATTTCTCCTTTTGTTGTTTTTGATGAACAAAACACAGCGCAAAACGACATAGTTTCACTATAGGACACAATATTTAATCCTAATAAAAATATCTCGACTTGACTTCTTGGTTTTGGCCTCTGCGACTAACAGACGTCGCAATTTTGCCAGTGTCGCGTTAAAAATATCTCACTATATTTTCACTTATATTTGCTCTCGCGATTCAATGTTGTCACCTGCTGTTCTGTCACAACTTTACACGCGGTGCGAGGTTGCGGTGCGCTCTCTCGCATACTCTATGCGACGATTCGTGCATTAGACAGAGATAGGAGACAATATGTATGTACGACGGATGCGGAATGGCAACGCCGCATGGCTCCGTCCATTCTGATTCATTGTCCTAGCGCTCTGGTATAGTCGTAGCCTGTGGTTGATCGTGACGTAGTCCTTAGCTTAATAGTTCTTTTAAGACGATTATCATACTCTTTGGTCCGTAGCGTCACGGCATGATCGTGTTGATCACGCACGAGTCGCATGACCCTATTGCGATTGCGAAATGCGCTAGTCATATAAGTCATAGTTAAACAGCAACATACAGTTACAGTGCCTCCGCTTTAGCTAAGTGTTCACTTATCTGTTCTGTTGGAAATTTATTTTATTTATTCAATATTCATACATTGCTAACACTACGTCGACGTCACACAATCTAGCTTGATGCGCACAACCTTCAGCTGTTAATGACATCTAATAAGTGTTTAAATTATTTTTTAACCCTTCGTAAAACAAAACAAAGCTTACGCAAAATGAGCATTGACATCGGTGGTAAGTTAATAATATATGTAAAGTTATATTAATTTATTACGAAAACATGTTTTTCTGTTTAATCTTTTAGTATTTTTTAGGTATGAGAATAAAATATAAAGATAAAAATGACACATTTTTGGAGAAACATTTAGTGTCCAAGGAACCCTTTGGTCAGTTCAATTATTGGTTTGGAGAAGCATGTTCAAAAAAGGAAATATTGGAACCTAACGCTATGTGCTTAGCCACGGTGTCTAAGTATGAAGTACTACCAATACCTAAGTATTAATTTATTGTAATACAAAACTTGACCAAAACAATGAGAGGGAAGTTTGCAGCAAGCCATATACCAGTAATTTTTGATATTATATGGTGAAAACATTCAATACCTACACAATCCTAATTAACTGATTCAAGTATGAGCAAAATCCGTTAAGAGATTGTAGATATAGATATAAGGTTGCGGAAAAACCGTTGTTGCAAATAAGTTCGTATTTACGAGGGCTACTGTTTGCAGAAATTTTTCATTGGATTGTTAAGAAAAGTCATCTCACAATAACAATGTAATTATATAAATCACTGCATTTCGTCTTTCAGGGAAGGTTTTCCGTCAGCAAGATTTGTATTGCTCAAAGGTTATGGAAAAGATGGTTTTAAATTTTTCACAAACTATGGTAGCCGAAAAGCCAAAGAAATGGTAAGCCTTATCAAACTCAATAGATATTCAAGGTGTAACTAGAATTTGTTTATCATTGATAAGCGATAACTGTTTAAAGTATTTCCATCATTTAAATAATAAGGAACTACTTACCTAGACTATGTGTACTACTATCTTCCATGGGACATGACATTCGCTTATTCATTGTATATTTATAGGATGCAAATCCAAATGTAGCAGCCACATTCTATTGGGAATCTTTAAATAGAGCGATAAGAATTGAAGGTCATGTCGAAAAACTGTCTGCAGAAGAGTCTACAAAATATTTTCACACTCGCCCTGTCCCAAGCCAGATAGCCGCATGTGCTAGTTATCAAAGTACACCAATTGAATCCAGGGATGAGCTGTGTGAACGGGAGGCTGTTCTGGAAGCGGAATACATGATTCCTGGTAAAGAAGTCCCTAAGCCAGACTATTGGTTAGTATAAATTACTGCATGCTAGTTCCACGATGCCGTTTGTCTGTTCGTTTTGTATCATAAAATGCTTGTAACTTTGATTAAACCACCTACAGTATTCTACAATTATTTTCAGGGGAGGATACATAATTCGTCCCAGAGCAGTAGAATTTTGGCAAGGACAGCGAGATCGCTTACATGATAGAATCAAATTTAGAAAACGTTTAGAGGGAGACATTATAGATGGGAAATTTCTCCATGAGGGTGAGGAAGATTGGGTTTATGAAAGACTATCCCCATAAAAATTGTTTGATCGGTAAAAATAAAAAATGTTTATTTATAAGGTGTATTGTTAATATTGTAATTGTTATTTATAAAATGTTTCCTTTCTAGTTATTTTTAAAATTTCTCTTTGTATTCCACCACACACACTTTTCCAACACACTTCAATGTTCAAAGATCCATTGTTTTTTAAAATTTGCTCAAATTTTCTCGTTCCACCTCCCACCCCAAAATAGTACGTTTTTGCTGCCACATATACTGAACCGTTCACATCTAGTTTGTCTAGGAAAATATTCAAAAGTTTCTCATAGTTGTGTTCATTGTAAATTGTTTCAGATGTTATTATGATATCAAAAACACACACACATGTATTGTTAAAGGACTCCCAGTCACCGCAGTAAAACTTGCATTTTGTTATTTTTGTCTCTCTTAAATCTTCTTCGATATTTAATAATACGTTAGGTATTGTAGCATATTCAATAACCTCTTTATTCTGAAACAAAAAGTAAAGTTAATATTGTACTTAGCATTGAAAACGAAAATACCATGTAAAAACTATAAATATGTGCACAGTTACTTACATAATCCTGAAATGTTACATTTGCTTTGTTGAGAAAAGCATAAATTCCGAGTATGCCGGCACCACATCCTAAATCTAAAACTCGTTTATTATCAAAGTTTATTTTATCCTTGTGTCCTTCAAAATATTCAACTAAATCGTGAGTACACTCCCAAATTTTCAGCCCCCCTGAAAACAATAGGTACATATACAAATGTCGTACGACCATCATTGCGACCGTCATTTTAAATGACAAAATAATATGCAAATGCATAAAAATTGCAAACAAATGGGTATTTGTTTGCAATTTTTATGCATTTGCATACATTTTCAACCAACCTTCATATTTGCCAACTACCAAATCACTGTGTTCTTTTTCAGCTAGAACGACCGCATTTTGTAACTTGTCGTTCTCTATATTAATAGATGTTTCACTGATCATAACATGGCCAATCTCAGTATCACCGCTGATAAACATCTTTGCGTGTTTCACAATAAGGTCAAGTTCCTTTATTTGATAGCTTGGTATTATTTCCGAACTTTGGAGCCATTTAATGTTTTCGCTAACAGCCTCAGCGGATGTTGTTGCTGTACCGACAAAAGCATAATTAATTATAGTTTTCAATATGTCCCTTTACTCCCCTTTTCTCTTCTTCTTCCCTTCCTTGCTTCAACCCTAAGCCCTCCCCATCGCGTTTTCAAACATCAGATGTTACGGACGATACCTAAAGTACCTAACCACCTATATCTATTTAGTTTCATGATATAGCACCTTCACTTTTTCCAAACGAAAAAATGACCACCGTATACTATGCTACATAATGAATCTTACAACTGCGTACGTGTTGGTGTTGGAAGTCAACACGTACGCAGTACCTTTGTGTTAAGCTTAAACGGCTTAACCACAAAAGATATGTATCTCGTGAGCCGTGTAATAGTTGTAGTTATGAGTACTACTCACGTCAGTTTCTATAATATTATACAAAAGATTTAAACAAGAATATATATATATATATATATATATATACATATATCAATTGCTGTTCGTTATAGTCTCGCTAACACTCGAGAACGGCTGGGCCAATTTAGCTGATTATGGTTTTAAAATGTTTGTCGTAGTCTAGGGAAGGTTTAATAGGTGAGATAAGGGGACAAGAAGAAGTATTCTCTTGGACAGGGTTAGGGTGTAAAACTATTAACCCGTGCGTAGCCGGGGCGAGTCAACTAGTTATAAATATAAATTATCACTGTACATGCACTATTACTAAATTGTAAATCTTAGATAGTTACCTATAGTTGAATACGAACTATCAATAATGTGATATTATAGACGCCTTAATTTTCATATTGCCTAAGATTTCTTACATACCCATGTATTTATTTCGTAAAAAAATAACACTTCCGCATACAAAAATATTTGATTTATGTACCTTCTGTATTAGCTGCATCCTCTCCGGCAGAAAAGTTAAACTTGAAAGAGCTCATCCTACAATTAAAATTGATAATAACTTAAAATTATTTTGACTAACATTTATTTTAACCAGGAGATATTTCGAGTTGTTATTTGGTTGGCTTTCAGTGATTTTTGAGCATGTTTTGAGGTTACTTTTATGTTATAGCTTGCTTTTTTATTTATTAATTTCATAACCAGTTTTGCAACGGTTTTGATATCTAAAACCAGTGTCTTGGCACTAGGTCCAAAAATAAATAAAATAATAATAATTTGTTGTTGTTAATTCGTTGTTTGTAATTATTAAATAATAAATAATGAAAATAACTTCTTGCTTGCTTCTTGTCTTCCTCACCAAAGACCAAGTAGAGGTGTTCCTCACAGAATATTTGGCCTTCATTCACAATTTCACAGATTCGAAAATAACAAATAAAGGATTGAAAGAAATGTACGCATGCATGGATGTTAAGATTAGGTAGAGATACTAGTAGTATCTTTATCTAGTCTACTTGTAGTACTTGTACATACAATTTATTATTTTGTGTATTATCCGGTCTGTGCTATTGTCACTACGTTCAAGGCTCAAAAGGGCGGTAGCGTAGAGAGAAAATGAAAAATGGAGTATCTCTACACATATATTGAAAAAATATATATTGCATATGGTTTTCTTTTCTATCTTAATTCTCCCTTACAGGTAACGTGCGTAAGTGAGTCTGATTACAGAATTATGCTCAGCAGTAGATTGATGGTCAAGTAGAGATTGCATTCACTATTTGATGATTTTGTGAAATCTCGTCTTGAGCAGAGATTCACCACTGAGCGTAGTTCTGTAATATGGGCCGTAAACTTCCTTGCTTGTTCTATTCTGTGAGATAGATATTACAGATTATAAGTGCGTACTCTTTGAACCGTCAGTTACAGAAACGACAAAAAACCGAATTAAAATTTTAAAATGACATTAACTTGCTAAGAAAAATGAATAATACCATAAAACAATGGATTTTAATCAAGATAATCAGTTGGAATTGGATTTAAAAAGAGTAAGTCTAATAACATCAAGCACGTATACTTATTAAAATAATTATACGTCTTGATTCATAGTGGCAAGGAATATATTATATACTACTAGTTGCGCCCCGCGGTTTCACCCTCGGATAATAGGTATTTTAATTATTTGCTTATCCCGCAGGAAAATTTCACTTTTCCGGAATAAAATGTAGCCTATATGTTAAACCAGTGTATAAGCTATCTTGGTACCGAATTTCATCCAAATCCATTCAACCGTTTGAGTGTGACGGAGTAACAAACATACACACATACAAACTTTCGCCTTTATAATATTAGTGTGATGATTTACCGAGAAATATTAGTGTGGCGCGGCTCAGCGGTAACTACCTAAAGCCTACCTACTACCTAATAACTACCTAAAGCCTTAAAAAATTGAAAGTTTTCAATCCTGCACGAATTGAATGAACAGGGGCTCCTAGGTTCTATGAAATTTGAGGCCCCTGATTCCGAAGCCATTTAACACCATCGGTAATCTTCGAAGGTTGTTCTCGATTCTGTACCATGGGTAGCGTATTTCGGGCTATTTTTCTAGGTACATCGATGGCGTGTTTATGTAACAACACGGGCTAATAAAGGATGCCACCATGGGCCTAGTATCAGAATGGATAGAGCGTATTCATAAAATGCGTGTCCATTCTCTGTTGGTGTGAGTATCTAAAATTGCATTCGTTTGTGTGAGTAGGGAAGTGACCTCTATTACACAATGTATCGATATATACTAAACCTAACCTAGTCTTGCAGAAAATAATAGAGCGAAAGGATTTTCTAAGTATTTTATTACACATGCAATATCTTCATTATTTAACAATGAGCAGTAAAGAATTCAATAACTTAAGCCGCCACAAAGGTTTCCTGATTTATTAATTACCTTTTTGATTTATGATCGTTTTAATGCCACTGTTTTTTTTCGACGACACGGGTTATTCTTTATTTCTCTGAAATTTTCGCAAGGTTTACTTCAACTTTGGTTAAAACGGTAACCGCATATCACTTGTTGTTTCCGAGATCCGTTGGGATACTCCATCATGGTAATGACTTTCTGATGTCGGACTTTTCTGGGGGTTACGTGATCCATCTTTATACACCCTCGTACATGGTTTTGATACACCACTTCTGAGAACTGAAACCAATTGTGTCGATTAATCGGTCAGTGAGTCAATGGGTGTTTGTTCCTATGGAAAAAATCAGCTTCCTAGCAAAACTCACATATTGGAAAGATGCGCCCAGTCAGTGGGTTAATTTTAACAAGAATTAGCATGGCAACGGTTTGACGGTATTTGACCCAGGTAGTGTCAAACTGGGTGAACGAAATGTTCATTTTGCATTTTACATATATTTACAGATATTGTACATTTTCTTACACGAGAGACAGCTTACATAGCGTATTGTACAATCTTTTTTAGTCATTTTTTTTTTTTTTTTTTTTTTTTTTTTTTTTTTTTTTATGTTAAGGAATGACGTGACGAGCTAGCCGTTCGCCTGATGTTAAACGACACGGCTGCCCATACCAGCTGCAGTGTCACTCGGAACTCTAAAGTATAGAGGTTCACGTGACACTGCATTGCGCACGTCATCCTGAGACATCAGCACAATCTAGTAATAAGATTACTAAACTGTGAGATCAGATCATAAAGTCTCATTTGCCCAGTAATTTCACTAGCTACAGTGCCCTTCAAACCGGAACACAGCAGTGCTTGCACACTACTGCTTGGCGGCAGAATAACTGGCAAAGCGGTGGTACCTACCTAGACGAACTTTGCAGTAAAGTCCTACCACCTAGTAGTCATATTTCCAATCTACAGGTACAGATCTGTGGTAATACTAAATCTGTATAATCTGATAGCCTTATTTGACAGGGTATTAGTCTCGGGTTACTTACTTCAGCTTTTGTCCTTTTTTTTGCTACTGGAATATTTAGCTGGATCGAAAGAGACAAAAGTTGGTATAAATAATCCAAAGCTATTTCGTGTTTATTAATACGGCTGTGAATGTTTTATGACAACCAATTTCATGAGTTTTGACAGAGAGATGAGATGAGACTATTATACGCTACGTTTCAACCATAATTATGTCAGAAACTTTAGGAAGACAACATTACACGCGGTACGACGTTGCCGTTACTACAATCGCTTTCTCGCATACTCTATGCGACGATTTGTGTATTAGACAGAGATACGAGACAATATGTATACGACGGATGCGGAGTGGCAACGCCGCATGGTGCCGTCCATTGTGATACTAATACTAGGCCCATGGATGCCACCCATCGGCAAGAATCTCGGTAGCTCTCTATCACAGACTAGGTAGAGATTACTATGTGTGGATGATTCTGGTAGCTCTGCCGGGTGCTCACTCTTCCCTCACTCAACAAGTCAACGCAACGCTCTACCACTCGTGCTGCCTGTTCGTTCAACATTCATTCATTCATTCTCAATCACTCGCGAGTTGATTTAAAAAATTAGGTGAACTTCGTAATTATTTCAAATTATCGGGATTTTTGTTATAAAATCCCTCAAAAAAATAATCTGATATAATGACAGACATTGCTAAGAAGGTAAATTCTTAAGTTTAAATGGTTACTCGCGTTGTTTAGTTAACACGAGCGAGCAGTCGAGCATCGAGCCTAGCGTACGTTGAATGATTAGTGTGCGTGACCTTACAGTCTATAGATTTATCTGCTAATACTGTTTGCACTGTGTAGCTGGAAGTCGTTCAGTGATTTGTTTAGTTGTTGACCACTGTTGCGGCTCTCGGAATATTCGATAATGGCATCAGTAAGTTTCTGTAAATGAATAGTCAACATAACCTCAACGCCAGCGGTCGTGGGGTGGCTATCTAAATTGTAGCGACTTGTAATGGCCGTTGTTTGTAATTATTGCTTACGTATTCAGGTCCAAGACTACAAAGACTCTCTCAAGCAGAAGGCTGAGCACTTGATCATAAAAGGGTTTCCTGAGAAGATTGTAAAACTCAATGATCTTTTGGAAACATCAAACTTTCAAAACCGAAATCTCTCCGATGTTCACCAGGTGAGTTTTCCTTTGTTTATTCTTATTGGTTTGAATTTAAAAATTATTCTACTACATCGTTTAAAACACTTGCAACCCATGCATTATGAGTTCAGCTTCAACCTGTGTTTACATGCTTTTTGCCTGAATAACACAATATGCTCAGTACACAATATACTATTACTACTACAATATATATATAATACTCTTCTAAAAGAAATCAAATGTAGTTTGACCTATACAACCAGTAACATAGCAGGATAAAAGTTCTAAACCAAAAATGATATGTATTTATAAACATAAATATACATAGTACAAGACTGATTGTGGTTATAGGTGTGTAAGTAAACTAAATCAACTAATCTACTCTCTGAGTAGGTAGTTTGTAGTTAGGAATATACAGAGGTATATTGCTACTTTTATTTAAATTAGCTATTTATTATTTCAGGATTTAAACATTCCAGTACCGCCTCCAGCCGTAGTCAAGGATGAGCCAAATGCTAAGCGACAGAGATTGCTCGACTCATCTGAGATGTCCAGCAACAGTACACTCGAGGGCACGAGAGTGTATGCCCTGCCCAATGGTTCAGTGCCCTGTAACATACCACTTAGTGACCTCATTCATCTTGTCAAACCACATATTAGGGAACTGGTTGAAGATTCTAATTTGGTAAGCTTACTTGTTTCTGTTATTTCACAAAATATGGAATTTATTATTATTAAAAACTATTATCATTATTATAATAATTTATCATTATTATTTTATAATTATTACCTTTTCATTGCCAATAACTGATGAATTTATGGTGTTGTAAAGAGAGAATCTGTTAGGATATTCTGTATATACTGATGTTATATTACCCGCTGGTTACAATTTTATGATAGTTGATTACTTTTTTTATGTTTACCTCAAATGACTAACAGGATTTTTATGTTGAGATATGAGTATAATATTTTGTTATCTCAAGTTTTGTGATCCAATGTTAGATTTTTTGAAAATTAAAATCATTATGACGTATGTGTGCTGTTAAGTAATATTGCCAAAAACGAATTATAAAAACACCTACAATACACATTTGGCTAGAGTCCTGTTAAAAGGAAATATTAGTACTTACTAATTATTTAGTCAGTCACATAAATGTCACCTACCTATTTAAACCAAACTTATCTGTCTGTACTAAAGTAACACAACCTAACCAACCTAAGTTCACAATAACTCCTCTGTGATATATTGACATGCAGTAGGTATGTCATAAGTATAAGCTAGCTGTCAAACTTCAGTACAAATAGGTATTTGCTAACATTGGTTTTTAATTTTAAACTGCCTTTCTAGTGTATTATCTTTTTTTTTACATTACTATGAACACTGCACTAGAAGCTAAGATTTATTATGAAATGCACAGGAACTTTTGGAATATGGTTTATCATATTCTTCCCTAGGCTTCAAACAATGTCCATGCTGAAATTTCATCAAAATTAATTTGATTTTTATACTTTTTATTATAGTTTGGTTTGGTTTTTGTGTTGCAAATTTGTGAAATCGTTATATATAAAAAAGTTATTTTCAAAATGATTGAAGTAAAACTTCTTTACACATGCTTGACTTGGGGAGTAAGCTGGAGGGTGAACGGAAGTTGAAAGTTGTTGGTTCACTTAGATCTCCATTTTCAACATAACAAAAATTGGTATTATTATGGTATGTCCAGTAAAATGACAATTTACAATTGTCAAGATGGCGACATTAACATTAAACAAAGCAAAAACAAACTTATACCAACAGATATATCAAGGTAAACTAAAGAAGTTTTACTTCAGTGATGTGGTCTAAAGTAAATTCTTTATTTTTAAATTTGGATTGTCAATAGTACATTTACCGTAATTTTTCCTTACAGCTGAAAATGTGGATTTCATTCATGATCCCAAAGATTGAAGATGGCAACAACTTCGGTGTATCAATACAAGAGGACACACTTGCCGAGATTCAGTCGGTAGAGTCTGAAGCTGCTGCATTCTTTGACCAAATCTCTCGATACTTCATATCACGAGCGAAGATTGTCTCTAAGGTTGCCAAATACCCGCATATTGAAGATTACAGAAGAGCTGTTAGAGTAAGTATCAATTCCAGCAATATTTTATTTTTCTTCACCTTCCCTATTTTTTATTTTCCTGTTTAGAGGCGCATTTTGATGTTGGTAGTTAATAAGTAAAGTGTGTGCAAAATTTCATATGAACCGCTTCTGCTCAAACATACTTTGCTAGGGATTATGGATGTTATGTGAGAAAACTGTTCCACGGCAGTAACTCACATGTGACAAGTATTTGTGGTCACCTACACATAAGTGCCTTATTCATAGTTCATCTGGCACATAGTATCCGTTGACGTATGTCGAGGCTATTAATTGTAACTTATAAAAAAATTACCTTTGTGATTTTTCTATGATTTACTTCACTATATGGGCGATTCTCTGTAAACTCGTAAACGGCTGTCCTGACCAAGTAAAAATAAATAAATAAAGCATAGAAATACAATTTATGCCTCATATTATTAATTAAATGCTGACCTTTATGGTGCTATTATATTTATAACAATAACCATTCTACTTTTTTTTCTAAAAAATATTGAACCTCTAAAAACACAGTCCCCTGGCTGTCCCTTTTCACAGATTCCCACTTTAAGATAATATTTAAAAAAAAACTATGCATATTAAATAAATTTTGCAGTTTATATCTAAAAGTAGAATGATTAATTTATATTTGTGTCATAAAACAAGGTCTATTATGTTATTTTTTAAATTTTATAATGTCATGTTAATGTTGTCCGAAGTTTTCTTAGACAGTCCCCTGTCAAAAATTTAAACGTAAAAGAAAAGAAATCTGATATGTTTACCAACGTTTTTTAGCGTGATATTAATGGCCACTAGTGTGAAAATACTAATATTGCCGAGAACAGCGCCCGGCCGCCATTTTTTTTTTATGTCCAAGCGCAATTTATGTTGTGGGTACACGTGTTGGTCGTTGCGACAGACAGTCCTCTGGTAAGTGATATTAATAATGTTAATAAGAATAAATATTTTTATAAATTGTCTATATATCTGTGATTTGTGTCCAAATTTTTCTGTAGCTTCGTATGGAGTCATGTTTCAATAGTTTTGTAAATATTTTGAAACTAAACCAAAATACACAGTCCCCTGCCAACAGTCCCCTGCCTGGAAATATGAAAGGGGACTGTTCTATGTGCCAGGGGACTGTATATCTCATTAAATTGTTCATTATTATAAGGTTTGTTTGCATAAATTCATTTACTCATAGAAGATTTATTCATATAAGAAACATGGGAACCTAAAAAATGTGTTCCGGATTAACTTACTTCGTAATTACGTAAATTATGTTATAGGTTGATTGCACGAACTCAAGATGGCTCCTAATAAAAATTTATCGCAAAGAGAATTGTTGGAGAAAACTAAGATATCAACGTAGAAAAATGATTATCTAAAGAGAAGAGATGAAATAAAAGGACAGGTTAAATTATCAGAAAAAGGTTTGGGAAAATTGGTGAAAAATATGACAAAACGTGAGCACAGGGCTGCCTTAAAGACGTGGAAAGAATGCTGCACTGTATACCGATCCAAACAAAATAGACTGAACAGCGATACTAATACGTTTATGCATGAAAATACCCCACTATCGGATCCTAAAGTTGATACTCCCCCTTACAGACAGCCTACTCCAGTTCCAATTCAGCTTTCTGCAGCTCCAAGTCAATGTATTAATTCACTACAAAGAAAAAGACAAGCCAAAACGAGAAGACAAAAATATAACAAAGAAAGAGATATAAAAGTCGCGGATTTACGGAAACAACTTGAGCAATACAGTGTATTAATATAAATGCTTTTGTATAACTCACAGCAACTTAGACCTGAAACTCTGAGCTCTATATAAAGCCTACATTATGTCTTACAACAATTACCAGAAGCTGCTTGAAGACCTGTGTTGCAATCGGTACGACGAAGACTGTTTATCGAGAATCTGTTCTACTTGCAGCAATAAAAATCCCAAATATAAAGAGTTTGACAACAGCAAACTGATTAAATATAAGATGTAGATTTCTGAGAGGCAAGAAATTCAAGATTTTACGACTAAAATTACTCACATATTGTATTGGACTTGCTATATAATATTTGACAATAAGCATTCAAAATTAAGTTATTTTACTAAGCACATAATTAAGTAATTTTATAAGCTTAGTACAACAACATAGTTTAAAGTACTTACCTAATATCATTTTGACTTGAAAAATGCTAAAAATAGCCTATTTGCACTAAAATCTATTGTGCTATAATTTTATTAATAGTACTTCACAAAAGACTGTATACAGAATATTAGAATTGATACTAGTAAATTATCTAAAGGTATATAATATACCAAATATATATATTTCGGGTACAAAATGTTTCTAGTACCATAGGTTTGAATTTAAAAAAATATTCTGTTAGAAAAGATATGTTTTTGATTATGTTTTTTCTTAAGAAAATATTCGAATGTTATATGTATAATTGTTTTATGTAAAAATGGTATAAAATAATAAATGATTCATACCAATTATATGACTTACTTCTCAATAAAACAGTCCCCTGTTGCACCTAACAGTCCCCTGTCGCCATTTATCAGAAAACCTAAAATTACTTTAAAAGTATACATAAATTCAATTGGCCCTCGTGTGTACTAAAATTAACAGCTATTTTTCTAAGCTATACTATTAAAATTTTACGGATTTAACAAAAAAATATGCCAGGACAAAGTTTCTATGGGACATTACGAGTTTACAGAGAATCGCCCATATATGTATTTCAAATCATATATCACGTCACATCATTTGCCAGAAGACGTCCAATGCTTGATCACATTCCCTCCCCATACAGCGCCACTCTGGACGCTTATCATATGGGTTTGCCATTATCACTATTATAGTGTACTAGTTGCGCCCCGCGGATAAAAAGCATTTTAATTACTTAATTATATACTCATCCCATGGCAAAATTCAGTTTTCCGGGATAAAATGTAGCCTATATGTTAGTCTAGTGTATAATCTATCTTGGAACCGAATTTTATCCAAATCCATTCAGCCGTTTGAGCGTGAAGGAGTAACAAACATACACACATACAAACTTATAATATTAGTGTGATGGGATGTGATATATTTTAATGTATCAAGGAGAATGCTGGTGTCCATTCCTTGGATATTCCTCGCCGGTTCTTTCGGCTCTCGCGGGAAGTGATGGGGTGGTCCATTCTCACACCGCGGCCACACAGCACAAAAACATCACATTTTAATTATTATTATATATAAAGCGAAGTTAGATACACTTTTGTTGTAATAGAAGGAGGTCCATAGGTTTGCTGAATTAATGATATGCCGATTGACTTTGTATAAGATATATTAATTAAAAAGATATTTACAAAAACCAAAATGCGGAAAATAAAATTTTCTCTCATGTGAAGTCTATATCAACAACATTCGTTGCCCCTAGCAACGAGCTGGAAAGTTTATCTATGAGATTGGTATAGAAACTTTTTCGTGGGCCAGCACGCCACATCACCCCCCTCCAGAGACCGTCCTACGGGCGATAATATTCTGGAAAACGCACTGTTCGTCCTGATCGAGTGGTGGTCACTGGAGCGTCTCGGGTCTCGGGTGCTGCCACGACGGGAGAATGGTC
The DNA here is from genome assembly GCA_905220475.3 of Ennomos fuscantarius. Lineage (NCBI taxonomy): Eukaryota > Metazoa > Arthropoda > Insecta > Lepidoptera > Geometridae > Ennomos > Ennomos fuscantarius. The sequence goes on along the minus strand of HG992037.1, from coordinate 5,674,971 downwards.
CAACTCACGAAGTATGTAGGCAGGTTTAATGCGGTCGACTGATACAGTGACTTCTTTGCCTTTTATGCGGAGCTTAAAAACTTTATCCCCTCGTTCTATCACCTCATGCGGCCCTGTGTAAGCTGCTTGAAAAGATGGGTGCGAGGTGTCATCTCTGAGAAAGACGTGGGATGCTGTTTCTAAATCTTTGAAAATGAATATGGAGCGGTTATTCCCATGGTGAGAAGTTGGTAATGGCAACAAATTTTTGGCGAATGTGCGCAGTCTTTCAGTGTATACTGTCAAGTCCTCTGTGCCATCAGCCGATTGACAAAAAATGTCCCCTGGGAGTCGTAGTGTCTCTCCATATACGAGCTCAGCTGGAGTCGCTTGTAAGTCTTCCTTAAATGCCGCCCGGATTCCCAGTAGAACAAGTGGAAGTGTTTCAAGCCAGCTGCTGGTCGCGTGACATGTAATAGCGGCTTTAAGCTGTCTGTGGAATCTTTCGACGAGTCCATTGCATGCTGGATGGTAGGCTGTAGTTCGTCTGCGTTGAAATCCGATGATGTGGGACAGATGCTTAAAAAGTTCTGATTCAAACTGTCGACCACGATCAGTGACGATATCTTCAGGGCAGCCGAATCTGGATATCCATCCGTGAACTAAAGCTTTTGCCACTGCTTCAGCTGTTATCTCCTGTAATGGTATAGCTTCGGGCCATCGTGTGAAGCGATCTACACATGTGAGACAGTAACGATACCCCTGTGAAAGAGGTAAAGGTCCGATCAAATCTATGTGGATTTTCATGAATCTGGCTCGAGGTAAGTTGAATGATGCTAATGGAGATGAGACATGACGTGTTATTTTTGATCGTTGGCATGCTAGGCAGGAACGAGTCCACTCTCTGCAATCTTTTCGCATACTAGGCCATACATAGCGTTCCGATATCAGTTTCGTCGTCGCATTTGTGCCAGGGTGGCTAAAAGAATGCAAGTTTTTGAACACTTGCCGTCGCATGTCTTTGGTCACATAAGGTCTGGCCACATTGCTGCTCTTGTCACAATAGATTTCTGTGTGAGATCCAGGCAGTTTGATTTTTGTCAAGCGCAGAGAAGTATCGCTATCCAAAAGTTGTTCTAGTTCAGGATCTGTGCTTTGTGCTTGAGCAAGCTTGGATAGATCGATGGGCTGAGTAATCTCTTCGATGCGTGATAAACTGTCAGCCACAACGTTATCCTTTCCTGAAATATGCCTGATATCTGTAGAAAACTGTGAAATAAAATCCAGATGTCTGAACTGTCTTGGTGAGCACTTTTCTTTTCGTGAATGAAATGCGAAAGTTATGGGCTTATGGTCAGTGTAAATAATAAAGTCTCTCGCCTCCACCATGTGACGAAAGTATTTTATTGCTTCGTAGATGGCGAGAAGTTCCCTATCGTAAGGCGAGTATTTCTGTTGACATGGTGAAAACTTTCGAGAGAAAAATGCTAAAGGTTCCCACATGCCGTCTTTATGCTGTTGTAAAGCTGCGCCCATTGCTGTGTCTGAAGCATCAGTGACTATAGCGAGCTTCGCTTGGCAGTCTGGATGAGCAAGTAGTGCTGCTTGGCAGAGACTTTCCTTGCAGGCGATGAATGCTTTAGTAGCTTCTTCTGATAAATGCACGGGATGTGAACCTTTAACTGATCCTGTGAGCAGTGCATTCAGAGGCGCTTGATGCCGCGCTGCATCAGGAATAAACCTTCTGTAAAAGTTCACCATTCCTAGGAATCTTCGCAGTTCTCTGACGGTTTTCGGTGGAGGGTAATTCGCAACTGCTTCTACCTTCGATGGTAACGGCTTAGTGCCAGCTGCTGAGATGCTGTGTCCTAAAAACGTTACCTCTGATACACCGAATATGCACTTGTTCGTGTTGATTACCATGCCGTATTCCTTGAGTCTGTTGAAGAGCAGATGAAGGTGCTTCTTGTGTGATTCTTCATCAGGTGAGAAGATCAAAAAATCGTCCAGAAACGGGAAGCAGAACTCTTCAAGGCCCCTAAGCATCTCGTCCACAAATCGTTGAAACGTTTGGCTGGCATTACGTAGTCCGAACGTCATGAACGGAAATTCGTATAAACCAAACGGCGTCGTGATTGCGGTCTTTGGAATATCCTCAGGGCAGACAGGAATTTGATTATAAGCTTTTACGAGATCGATAACCGAGTATACTTGACAGCCGGAGAGACAATGTGCAAAGTCATGTATGTGCCGAATGGGATAGCTGTCTGGTACGGTTCTAGCGTTGAGCATTCTGTAGTCACCGCATGGACGCCAGCCGTTATCTTTTTTAGGCGCAAGATGAAGTGGTGATGACCATGGTGACTTTGAAGGTCTGGCTGTTCCGTTCCTCAACATATCTGCAAATTCGTCTTTTGCGATTTTTAATTTATCCGGTGCTAGTCTTCGTGGTGTGCTGCTAATTGGCGGTCCTGCAGTAGTCTGTATATGATGCATGGTATTATGCTTCGGAACACGGTGGACACCGGAAGGTCGAGTAATCTCAGGGTATTCGCTTAGTATGTTATGATATACGGAATTTCCAGAAATAACTTTTACCGATGAAATGTTCCCAGTTGACTGTGCAGGTGAAGCTGGGGACGTAAGGCTTGTAGTGTTGTCGATTAAACGTTGATTTCGACAATCCACGATGAGGTTGTAAAATGATAAAAAATCCACACCTATTATGGCCTTTGTAACGTCCGCTACGATGAATCGCCAAGTAAAGTCACGGCGCAAGCCTAGGTTCAGCACTAAATGAGCGTAGCCGTAAGTAGAAATGGGTGTACCGTTTGCCGCACACAGCTCATAATTTGTTTTCTCACGACGTTCCTTGAGTGCTGATCGGGGCAAGACACATACGTCACTGCCAGTATCGATGAGAAACTGCATCTTCGTAGCGCCGTCCGTGACAAATAGGCGACCGGAAGTTTGGCAATCGGTCGTCGCCATTACCGACTGCTGTTCGCGTTTCCCGCATGGTAGTCGCATGGTTTTACGCACTTACTTGCTTCATTGCCGAACTTACTATGATACCAGCACACAGGAAATTTTCTATAGTTCGACTGTGATCGTGTGGAGCTAGAACGACCGCGCGTTTTCTTGTTTGAACGATTCGGTGCACGTGAATGCCGGTTCACCTGCGCAGTTAGAGCTTGCACTTGTTTGGTAAGTTCAGCAATCTGTTGGTTCATGGCGTCTAAAGAGCTTCCTGGTATGGCACTTGATGTTGATGCTACGTGCGCTGTAGGCGAAACAACGTCATGTATGCGGTCAGCGAGATCTGCGAGCGCTTCCAGTGAAGACGTCATCTGCGAAGCGATTATCGTTTGCGTGCTACTTGGTAAGCTACTAGTCCAGATAGTACGTAAAAAATCTTCGGGAACTCCAGGTCCAGCCAAATGTTGCAAATGTCTTAGAAACTGAGATGGCTTACGGTCTCCAAGTTCTGCGTGCATAAGTAATTGCTTGACCTTCTTTTCTCGTGACGCGGACAGTCGTTTGATAAGTTCCGACTTCAATTTTTCATACCTGTTGGTGTCGGGCGGGTTGATGATTATATCTTCCACCTCAGAAGCATACTGCGGGTCTAGTTGGCCGATAACGTAGAAAAACTTCGTATTGTCCGTAGTAATGTTCGATATCGCGAATTGGCCCTCAATCTGCGCGAACCAAATGGCCGGCTTTTCAGGCCAAAACGGCGGAATTCGCACGCCCACACGACAAACATCTTCGTTCTTATCGGTTGAGAGCGACATCTTAATGCGATTCAGTATCAGAATTATCGCAATCAGCAACAAAATCAAAATCACACACATTTACTGCAAACGTGGACTTTCGGTTCAAAACAGGTCACCAGTAAAGCCTAGTTAAATACACTTTTGTTGTAATAGAAGGAGGTCCATAGGTTTGCTGAATTAATGATATGCCGATTGACTTTGTATAAGATATATTAATTAAAAAGATATTTACAAAAACCAAAATGCGGAAAATAAAATTTTCTCTCATGTGAAGTCTATATCAACAACATTCGTTGCCCCTAGCAACGAGCTGGAAAGTTTATCTATGAGATTGGTATAGAAACTTTTTCGTGGGCCAGCACGCCACATATATTATTCATTATTTTATTTCAGGAATTGGATGAAAAAGAGTATCTTTCACTTTGGCTCGTGATGTGCGAGATCCGCAACCGCTACTGCTCACTGCACGACATCGTCATCAAAAACCTGGAGAAGATCAAGAAACCACGGTCTTCTAACGCAGAATCCCTATATTAGAATATAATAATAATAAATAGCATCTCAATTACTCACACAGAATTGACGAACTTTTATAATGTAAATTCTTATTCACTCATTTGTGTACATAAGCAAATGAAGAAATATCTGCACTTGCGTTTGAATAACAATTCAGCGCGAGCTTTAAAACCAGCCATTACATACCAGCAGCTTTTTTTCTCAAGGCGCTAGGCTCTTGTTATGGCGTGAGTAAAAATGTGATGATTTCATTCACGTTGTGGTTTTATTGTAACATGCTGATTCATGCTAGGTTACGAATTTACGTTGATTCTTGATGATTCTCGATGTACATTTTGACATTATATGAGATGAATAAAATAATTTAAACCACTTTGGTGTTACTATAATGTATTCATGTACAAGTATTTCCAGATATTAAATTTAATACTAAGCGCAAATATTTGTGAAATTTTTAGGTAACTTTAAGATACCATACCAACAGCAGAATACCGTTCATAATACCAGTGTACTATAAGACGGGGATTACTATAACGGTGACCCATAAAGTGATGATTTGACTAATAGTCAAAGTTTAATTTAATGTGTAACCAATATTTTAATGATTAAAATACATTTCTATGAATGTAAAATGTAGTTGTTTTGTATTTTTACCTACAATTTATGTAAGATTAGATTTAGATAGGGTGAGGGATACCAGGGATAAATTATTTTATTACTACTTTAATTAACACGGCATTAATCAATTACATTAATTAAAGATTAATCGAAATAATTAATTTTATCAATTAAATACAATTTGCAAAATAAGCAAGAAATAATTCCATGATGATCATGGCATCCTACATGGCTACATGTGTTTCATCATAAAAATGGTTTATTAAATATTCGGTTACTTATTAAATGAGGAATTTAAATGTCATTATTAGGTGATTCAGTGTATGCATTACAATAAATATACCCAATGCCCGAGTTACGCACTATTTGTGTAACTAAGCGTTTCAACAAAATAGGTTTTATATTGTAATAAATCCTGTTTCTGTGTTACTTCGCAAGTAATATCTACGCTGACGTATATTTTCAAAAAGTGCCTTTTAATTTGACGTGTCTTCAGGGAAGATTTTGACATATACTCAGCTTACAAATACAAACATATTTTTGTATTTATTTTCTTCGTAGCTATTTCTAAATCTGTTTATAATTATTTAACTTGCAAAGGGAATATGGCGAGCGATATCGTCCAAGGGAACTTTGGTGATAGTGCCCGAAACCGTGCGAGCGACTTTAAAGGAAAATCTTTCAACCATGTGTTTGATGGAGCGGGCGAGCATGTCCAGTGCCACAGCGACTCAGAATCGCTCGCCTCTCGCAAGAGCAAGACGCGGTACATCAACCCCGCCATTTATATCGAGACTGTTGAGGCTACGCACTCGGTGACGTCACTGCACACAGACTCTTACTCGGATGACGTTACTCCACATCCGCACAGTACATACAGGAGCAATTCGACCCCTTTACTAACAGGTAGGGAATCTAGTACATCGTCGGGAAGCGTAAAGCGGAAGTCTTGCCGGCTGGTGGGTAATCAAGGTCCTTGTGATGAGTATGAAGAGGAGACTCCGCGCTTCGATCGCACTTACCGCGAAGACGGACCCGATACTTTCCGCCTATCCGTTGCCTCGCTGTCGACTACCACCACTGCTAAGGAAGAACGAGAGCGTAACGAAAAGAAAAAACAGGAAGCGTTCGAACAGTGGTTGGCGCGTAAGGAGCAGGAGGTAATTTCTTATAAAATTGAGTTTAAAATAGTACAAAAACATTATCAATTAATAAGTTTTCTCATAGAAACGTGAAAAAGCCCGTCTTCAGAAGTTAAAGCACGCATCACCGCCGTCAACTTCGGCTGAGCAACGGGAAGAGTCTTATCGGCGCTGGTTAGAGCGAAAGCGCTTGCAAGCGGAGCGACGTCGCGCGGAGGACATCATGCGGCAGTATAGAAGGACCGAGCAGATGGAGCAAGAGAGAAATAGGAAGGAACGGGAGAAGGAGGAAAAGCTGGCAGAGTGGATTAAAAAGAAGGAGGAGGATATGAAACGTAATTTTTTAAATGTCTCACAATTTACTTAGTTCCATTTTATAGTTTACAAAGTTTTGATAGAATAGGGTTTTCATCCACATTTAAACCAAGATCACGTTGAAACTCATTTTTTGGGATAAAGTAGCCTTTCGTTGGTCTCATAGTGTAAACCATCCAGAGTTATTCGTTACCGTTCTGCCGTTTTGATGTGAAAACCACAATATAATGAAACAAACAAATACCAGACTAGTCAATAGGCTCATTCCCTAGTTTTCACTCAAAATTTGGTTTCATGCCATAAATTGCGTTGGTAACTGCCACGCGGTGCCGTGGTTCATTCATGATCACTAAGTTATAGGATAATGGTGCTTTCCGAGAATAATCAGTTTGTTGTTCTTTCGAATCGAAACTATGTTCCTAAGAAAATAGCTTTCCCAGTGATGAAGACTCGCGAGGAACGCAAGGCCGCGCGCCTTGCTATAGAAGAGGAGCGCCGTCGTGCCAACGGCGAACGCGCGTATAGAGACTGGCTACGGACAAGCAAGAACAAACCACTGCCGGTGCCGCTCAACCAAGGGGAGCTCAGTAAGTTGACACTATTTTATCATAATCATCATCAACAGTCATTGTTCAGCCACATAAGACTTAATAGTACAGGTACAAAAGCTTCACTCCACGAAGTCGGTTCAATAAATAGCGACTCTCGCTACAACGCAATGAAGTGCAGTTCAGCTTGCACAGCGCTACAGGTCTATCATAAAAGGTGACTGACTCTCTTTTTATCACTATATTACGCGTAACTGAGCGACCTAGATATTGGGTCGGTCTCATTACTTATTAATTGCTAAGAATTTGGTATTTGTTATTTAATTATTATCATTATTTTTCTTTTAAATTGTAACACACCGCCGTCTACTCTTTTGCGTTTGATACTGTCCATCAAAAGGTTGCCTGAAAGATATTGCCGTCAGAGACCGCTGCCGTCGCTTAGTAGGCATAAGGCGCGTGTAAACCAGGTTGTTTTTTTAAGGAATGACGCGACGAGCTAGCCGTTCGCCTGATGGCAGGTGGCTTATTTGTGTATCTATGAGTTCGGAGCAATAGCTCATAAAATAATAATTTATTTGACGTCAGGATAGGGCGCTAAAACGAACTTCAGACCATATTAATTGACGTAATTTGCTTAATTTTTTAAATCATTTAAGCAGATATTTACGCGCACTTGGCTAACGTTGATGGGTTATGGGAGGCCCTTATCCCAGCATTGAGATTATATGGGCTGATGATATATCTATTTAGGTAGCTAGAATCTAAATATTGCATCCCATCTAATAATGATTACTTGAAATGTTAGTTTCCTCTCTAATTTTCATTTTTTCAATGGCAGGTATGCGTGGCTCGGTATCCCAGATGTATATAAACCCGGTGCCATGGAAGTCCCTTACATGAAGCCGAATACAACACCTTGCTGAGTATTATATCATTGTTTCACGTTAGAATACTCGTCAAGCCAAATGTTGCGTCAAAATTTGTGACATCCCGATTTGTGTGATTCTCTATATTTGTTTACTAGTGTACTCGTAATTATGTAATTAATTTATTTTAGAGTAAATTTTCAATTTTTAGATTAACCTTTTGTACTAGTCATGGTATTTACATCAGGGTTAGATGCAGATAAACAAAATAAAAGATAATTGATTTATATTAATTCTTTATAATAGAAATTACAATATAACCATTGTCTTAATCAAAAATTTATCAGCAGGGTCCCGCCAAGTTTATGATATAAGAAAGAGACTAATAACTACTTTTAATTTAAGTATTAAGTATTAAAAACTATTAAATTTCGGCACGCGATCTACCTATTCACCTATCTAACATACATCAAACAATATTAAAAGAGATTTGAAAAATGATTTGCTGAATGTAATAATAATGTGCGTAATAAAAAGCTTCCAACTCAACTTTCAAACAGCCTGCTTACAAAAGTTCCTGAAGCCACAGCCATTCGCTTTTTTCTCTCACCATTTCTTAGACATACTACATTAACATTCATTTCTAGTAGATTTCTTCTTCCTCCTGCAGCCGCAGTATGTCCGACTTGTTCATGAAGTAGTAGGACGGCTGACGGCCCTTCAGGTCCTTTAGCACTCGTTTCGCTCCAGCGCGAATCAGGACTCGGCTGAGTGACTCGATATTTTGGACTCCCATGGCGTAGTGAAGCGCTGTCCGTTCCAGCTGTAAACAGAAATACAGTTTCACATTACATGCTTAACCGGGATTGACTTTAATTCTACATTTTGATTACAGTATCTAAATTTTCATCTTACAATATGACGCAATCTTGCAGATTTCTATTGTTTTAATCTAATCAAGAATAAATAATTATGCTCCAATTAGTTAGCATTTCTAAGTTTTACAGAGGTTTTTATTAGTTCCACCTACCGAAATAACGAAGTGTTGGCAACAATTTATTGTTTGCGCCTTCAACTAAACATAAATTCTAAAGTTAACACGCAATTTGAGTGTATTTTTAACTTGGCTATAACTGCTGGTTACTTTATTGGTTTCATTTATTAATGCGGAAACCAAAACCCCAGGATTGGTTTCAAGGTTTTTGAGCTAATCGAATTAATATGAATAAGATCTCAAGTATGGATGACTTACATTATCCCCGATACGTAGCAGTTCCGGATAGTTCTGTACTAAATAAGTTACTATCTCTTCATTCTGTGCCAGCACAGCAATGTGCAGTGCCGTTCTACCGAAAGAGTTTTGACTGCTAACGAGTGTACGTCCACCTGCTTCTGCAGCTTCTTGCACGGCTTGCAGGTCGCCTCGCCGCACTGCTCCGAAGAGGACATCTCGAGATTCCTATAAACAGGAATTACAGCAATGTCAAGGTATTCTAAAATGTGATTAGAAAAGTCCATCGTTCCATGGAAGTTGGCACAGATGATGAGGTTGATCCTGTGTCTATTGCCCGTCTGCATTAAAGTTTGACATCTCTAAAGTTCGCAATATCTCTCTAGGACTTAACCAAATGCATTGCAGTAGGTATGTTACGTCATAGAGGGATACCTAAGTGCGAATTTAGGAGGTGCCAAATTATTCTCTAAATCTAAACGATATTAAAATATGGAGATATTTTAATAATTTTTTGCTATTTAATTTTCTTTTTATTAGACGAGCACCGCCGCGCCGGTAGTATAATAAAAGTTACTACTAAATAAGACCTACAAATAGTAAGCTAAGTTTTATTAAAGGGACGACTTATAGTTTTAAATGTTTTGTCAAAGATTTATAATTTATGGCACCATCGTCTGCTTATATTAATAGAAAAAATATTTTAATGCAACGGAATAACCGTTCGTGAGCATCGAGAAAAAACTTATTAATAAAAAACGCCCAACGATCACATACATAGATCCTGCACCATAACTAGGATTCCCTGGGGACCCAGGAACTACGAGGACCATGGTCCCACAACATCCAGACTCAGAACAAGTATTTGCGTTTTTTTTCTGTGCACAATACTTGTCGCGGGAATCGAACCCACCACCTCCGGGTTATAAGCCGACCTGATCAACCACCACACCACAGGGCTTGTCACTATGTTATACTTACTTCAAAAGCAGGTATAGAAGCGAGCATATTGCTCATCTCTGTGTCTCCTCGCTGCGCGATGACGTCAGTGATTGCTACGCCTTCTTCATCCACCACATCCAGGATGTGATCGTAACCTGCCATCAACAGCTCCATGATTTTGTCAGTTTCTCCTATAAAAGATTTTAATTCTTCAGCACCCCAACTATATGCGTATAGCAAAATAATAGTAAGACATTATATTGCAAAGCTTTACGTACTATCCTATCTTTACTTCAACAAACTAGCCGCGAGATTTCGTGTTTTCGTACGGTAATCACACTAATATTATAAAGGCGAAAGTTTGTATGTGTGTATGTTTGTTAGTCCTTCATGCTCAAACGACTGAATGGATTTGGATGGAATTCGGTACCAAGATAGCTTATACACTAGATTAACATATAGGCTACATATTGTCCCGGAAAAGTGAAATTTTCCCGTGGGATGAGGAAATAATTAAAATACTTTTTATCCGCGGGTGAAACCGCGGGGCGCAATTAGTGGTAAATACGTTAAGTACAGATTGATGAATATTGCATGGTGGAAATATATCGACAAATTTTTGCAATGCAGTTAAAATGAAAATATATAAGATGTTTGTTAAAATAAAAATACTGATGAAGCCTTGCCTCTTGCAGCTAAGTGCAGTACAAATCTGTCGATCTCTGTGGTGTTTTCTGGCACGTTGGCTTGCGTGGAGACATCGCGAGCTGTCCTGTACAGCTCGTCTCTATAGCCGAGGCTGACGTCTGATTCTTGCAGAAGTTGAAACAGAGCGTTCCGTGCGTGGGTCCGCGCTGCTGCGAAATGCAGCATTGACTGCCCGTGCTCATCCTGTAAGGTTCATGACAAAGCAAATATAACAATTACATTATTTGTACTTTCAATGAAATAATTCTGACGAAACCCATAAACAGTCATGTCTGATAATAAATAATTGAAAATCTATTATTTGGTACAAGAAACAATAGATTAAGTAAATAAGTCTAGAATTTTCCGAGATAAAGAATAATCATCGTTTGGACTAAAGTGCAAAGTCAATAATGTAAACACTATACACATATATGTTTTCCCACACACACACACACACACACACACAAACGCCTAACTTTGAATACCAAATTAAAAAAACTATGTGAATAGCTGGGCTCGAGTTATTAAAAATTATAAGTAACAGAGTTTGTAAAGTAAATTTACTAACTCTTTTTGCACTGCTAAAAGCGATCTCCGGCGCATCAGGACTGGTCACCGGTTGTGGATCCACTGTGACAACGTCGATGGGCCGGTGGGATCTAGTGGCAGTGCGAGCGGCACTTCGAGGCAGCTTCGCCACTTGTTCCACTGCTAGAGGTTCGGGAGCTTGCTCGCTTTCTACTTCGGCTTCTTGGGCTACTACCACTTTGGATTCCTGTACCTACGAGTACAAAATATATATATTAGTAAGCTTGTTGACTACTGCAGAAACGATTTGCTTAAACTAGAACTTGAGCCATTACCTGCGGCGTTCCCATTCGTGGCTTTTCGTGCTCCGGAAAATTATGGAGGAAACTTGCGAGGAACGCTACCGGATCCTTAGGCTTCACATTAGCCACTTCGGTCAGACCTTTGATCAAAGGATCGCCGAGAGCTGTAAACACAGTGCGCATATAAAGTTCTTTGTCCACATTTTCCATTTTCACTAATAGTCACAAATTAAAATACAGCTCACACTTTGCGAGATATCTGCCCTCTTCGGTCTGAAAGATGGGAATGTCCACGTGCCCATTGTCGGGGTAGGTCGGCCCTGAAACCGATCAATTATTTACCATGACGGCCTTCAGTTTTCTCAGTGACGTCATAACACGTGGCACATGTGTGCTTGTTCACAGAACTAAACACCTGCAGAAGGGGTGGTCAGGCCATTAAAAGGGGAGGGGTGGTGGCGGAAACTGGACAGCAATGTTCTATTAACGGCTGACAGTCATGATTGATATGGCCTATTTGATATTGATCGGTGGCTAACTGTGCCATATATAATTATGTTTTGAAAAGTAGCTTAACAGATACTATGGTACATATGTCACTACCTATAGTTTAGTTAGCAGAATGTAGTAGCACTTAATAGAATAAAGGCGCTTAGCCCGAAAACTTATCACGGGGAACAGAAAAACGTACAAGTCACATTACATTGTTAGCGATAAAATTAGAGTAATAGCGTGATCGTGATGTATATCTAATGTTGGAAAGACAGAAAATGGCCGGTGATGAGCGTGCAGAGAAGTTGGCAACTTCTATTTTGCGAGAAAGCTTTGCAATTAGATCACTAAAGTGAAATTATCTATTGTACATTGTAATATTCGAGTACTGACCTATCATCACAAAGGTTGATAATCATTGTCAGCCATTATATTTGTTACGTTCAGTACAATCTTTCCAACATTCGATAAAAATAATGGTCCTATTGTGTAGTAAAGATTAACAGATTAATTAATGAAATTATAAAAGTTAAAACAATTAGTATCGTAGTAAAAAATCTATTGTTTTTCTCGTTTTTCCGGGCTGTCTAAATCAGCCAAGCTGCTTCTTTTTCTCCTGAAAATATTTGTTAGCATTGTTGCAATGTGCGCTGAGTTTTGCATCGATAAATCTTTTTCCAAGTGTAGTAGGTTTGATGAAGCAGTTGAGAAATCATTGAAACTGCTGGATTCCGTAATGCTCAAACATTGAAAGTTACTGATTCTCGCTATACCTGTACTTAATGTTTCTCGGTATTGCAAGCCTCTCATGGCGCACAGGTGTTTCATATTATCAGGTTCTTTAGACAATCCAGGAAAGTGTACAATGAGACTGAACCTGATTCCAGCCCCTATAAATGTTGGTCTGCTAGACAAATGGCCCAACTTATCGTCCCAAACAAAATCGAGCTTTTCATGAAGGTAGGTCATGATATAACATAATTTGCTAAACGGTAATCCGATTTCTCCAGGAGAATCTACTGCAGTCGACACGAGAACGCGTATATGATCATGAACATTGATCCAAACTGCAACTAATTTATCATCGCTTACGAACACACCCCGCCCGTAAGGCCAGTGTCTACCGTGCAACCTCGTACAATCGTCAATCTCGTCTCTATCACACAACGCTATTAACAAACCATTCGAAGCCAAGAAAGCACATATTTCCGATGGCTTCTCTAAAACCTCATTTAACGTATAATATGTTCCACCTTTTTGATCTGATTCAGGGTATGGTTGCTCGCAAAATTTTGTAAAATTCTCTTCCATTAATATCGTTGTGACAATTCTTTCGATTGTTTCCAACTTTCCGATTTTAAGATTTAACGGAAGCTCAAATCCTTGTAAGTTTCTGGAACACTCGATTGTACCAGAAAGTACGAATTCGTCCTTAGGATCAATATTTAATTCCACAAGAAGTTCATTAGTTAACTTTGATGTTGAAGTTTTAATAAAATCTGACTTAGGATGTATTGGGAGCTCAGAACCAACGTTCATATTATGAAGATCTTTAATAAGTGGTGTTAAAAATTCATTAAAAACTGCATACACGTAGTAGTCTGGAGCTGTTATACCACCAGGAAAGTCTTCTTCTACTGTCTGAAGAAGGTTTCTATTGTCTGGAAGTTTCTTAACTGCTGGCCATATCACATCAAATAGATCATGATCTAATTTTGTTATTCTGTATTTGATGACATCGAATATAGACTTTTTAAGAAATCTACCCAGCACAACTGGTGGTGCACCTCTATTAGATGACGCTGATAATGGAGTTCTAGCTGGTTTTGCAGAAGCTAACAAGCGGTAGCATCGCTCCAAGGTGTCTAAAGCTTCAGGTGTTTCCAAATTTCTACGGGATGATACGCGATCCTCGGGTACTATTATAGAATAAATTGTGGATTATTTTGTTAACCTGTTCTACTCTACCATTTGTTTACAATCATAATAAATCATTAATGTCATATACAATCATGCGGCTTTACTTTACAAGTAAAAAGTCACACAGTAAAGGGAAACGATTGCCTCAGATAAACGACACAGAGGTAAGAAGTAAGTCAGGACATGTAGATTTTAGATTTAGATTTCTTACCTTTGTCGGAGAACATACTTTGGGCAGCTTCATCACTGATTCCAAAATCCGATAATAGTTGATCAAATGGTAGTAAACTAGGATTTTTAAAATAATCCTCAGCTGACCTTCCATTCTGAAAAATTCGCATTTTGTTATAAAAGTATGAATACCTACTGCTGATTTTGAAAGTTATTTGTATTCTTACATCATCTAAATCCTTTGAATTAGCACCAAGTTGTTGCATCAGATTATAATAATGACCATTGTCAGGCAGAACGGCAGCGTAGTGCAAAGCAGAACGACCTTCAAAATCTACTGCTGATAACGTTTCTGGAAATCTAAATAAGAGAAAAACGCTGTATTTTGAGTATAAATGTTTCACTTAAAAACCAATAAGAACGCAAATACGTGTCATTTGTACCTCGACCCCAAATACTTCATAATATTGGTTTTTCCAAATATCGTAGCTATGTGCATAGGAGTTGCTCCATTTGAAGACATAGGATCCCTTGCAATGGCAAATTTTCGTCTATCTAGTGCCGACTGCAAGTCTTTTAAGTTTCCATCTCGCGCTGCAACGTGCACTTGGTTAATTTTTTGCTAAAACCAGTTATTACCAAGTTAATATTATGTCGCAGAACAAACAGCATTAAAGGTACAATCTAATTAAATTAAATTTTCTAATACGTACCATATACGAAGGTACATTATCTAAAAATCCCTGCAGCTCTGAATTCCCTGATCGCCTTCCAATCAATCTGGAACCTTCACCATTCAAGACCAACGTAGCTAACATTTCCATATTTGCATTGTTTATTAAATCTGCCACTTCTGGATCGATTTCATTATCCTGAGAAAATAATATTTCATTTACAAAAAAAAATTAATAGTACTAGATAACAAATAATGATCCTATTTTGGTGAAATGCAATCTCGAGCTAATAAATACTGATTTAAACAGATACTAAAAAGCTAGCAAATCAATTCATGACAGTGGTGTTACAAGGTGCCTGTGAGAAGTACACAGTGCTACAGTGATGCCTCTAATCTAAGGAACACCACAATCAACTAATTAATTTACGCTTTACCTTCAATCGTTGTCGTATTGTCTTAGATGACGGAACAATTGACGAAAATACTTACTACAACGAGTACTTCTCCATGAACTGATTCATCTCTTTGTGCGATACTTGCATCCTCTGAATCCTGTTCGGCTTCACCCCTAATTATTCCTTCAATTAGACTTTGTTGAGTTTCTCGGCCGTTGCCCTCGTGTCCTTAATTAGCAAAATAATGAAAAATATTGAACTTGTCTGGGACCCTCTCACAATTTATTGTTATTTATAAGGATTAAGTTTTGAGTGGTTCGTGTACAGTACCAGAAGTGATTTCATTTTTACCTATCTTGGCACTTCCAGTATCAGATGCTTCAGCAGTGCTTTTGAGGTTATATTCGCTATATTCAGAACTATTGTCTCCTTGTACTTGAACATCATCGTCGTCTTCTTTGATGGCACTACTGTTGTAATTACCTTCGTTTGCTGTGGCGTCATCATCGTTTTTATTTAACGCCAATACTTCGTCGTTTTTTTTAATGTGTTGCTCTAAACTGTGTACTGCGTCAATGTGAGACTCATCTTCTTTACCGTTTTCCACCATTCCATCAGCTTCTTGAGAATTTACTGCGTTATCAATATTAGATTCACTTTCTTCATTTACAGGGTTTGTTTCGCCATGGCTGTTTTCTTTGATATCTACGTGATTTGTATTTTCATCGTGAATATGATCTTTCTCACCATTATTTTCATTATTTCCGTCTGGATCTTTGCTTGTGCCATTATTATTTTCAAGTGGTCGATTTTTCTTTTCGTCAGTAATTTCGTTTTCATCATCTGGTTCAGCTCTAACACCATGAAAAGATGACACATCATTACTTTCAACTCCTTTATCAGTACTTTCCGCTTTAATTTCTTCGTGTTGGTCTTCAGCGTTATCATCTTCTGCAAGTTCCTTTACTGATTCCCCTGCATGTTCCTCTGTAGGTTCGCCTGCAGGTTCCTCTGCAGGTTCTCTTGCGGGTTCTTCATCAGGTTGGCTTGGTTCTGCCACGTTTTCATCATTTTCCGATTCATTTTTAACCGCTTGAAGATTTGTCTCTTCAGTTTCATCTTTTTCTTCTACTACTTCAGTTTCCTAAAATGCATAAAATAAATGTTCATGCAAAAGTCAACCAACAAGCCTAGCAAAACAACATAAATCAATTTTTGTGATGTGTGGGGTGCAAAATCTTACCTTACTATCACTATTATTATGGTTTTCATTTCCTTCTTCATTTTCATGTTCTGAATCATTATGTGCTTTATTACCTTCATCTAACTCTGGCAAGTCTTTAATAAAATCGTGCGTGCTACTAGCCTTCATTGCGCTAAGTTTGTTATCTGTACTATCAGATATTGAGTTAGTGTTATTTTTTGATGAAATGTTTTCAGTTGATGCCCTAAAATTTTTCTTTCTTGCCTTTTTGCTTAAATCTGTTATTACGTAGTTGTCTAATAATTTCCAATCCCAAGATGACGGATAAGCACTAGAAGGTGTTCTTGGTGCTTCTGGTATTGTTTTGAACAAACTTTTATCTATTTCTTGAGGTCTGTTGACGTAGTAAGCGGGTGTTTTGTTTTTCTAGAATAATTAACAGAAATATGCATCAGACATTGTAAAACTGACCTCTGTTAAATTAGTTAATCTTTCAAGTTATTAACGGCGGGATTATATGAGAGTCAAGAGTTTAGTAAGTACTAATTACGTTATGACCAAATCAATTGATTTTGCTTACGTTGGTTAGAAGATAAGATAAAGTTTTGATTTTTACATTACTGCAAGGGGGTAGATATACTTACGTTGTCCACAACACTTTCATCAGCTCCAAGGCTGACTAGAGTATTGTACGTGTGCTGATCATCTCTCATTGCTGCTGCATAATGTAGAGGTGTCTTTCCATCATTGTCAATATCGTTGATCCCTTGCGGATACCTCTCTGCCAAGTATTTCAGTATGCCTCCATGTCCAAGACCAGCAGCCTGCATAGTAGTTATTATGTTTACTGATTGTCGACTTAAAAAAAAGTTATTCGGTTGGAGATCTTCCGATAGAGCTTGCAGAGCGCATGGAGCGCATTTTTTTTGTTGGCAATTTGTTTTCCTATTGCTTTACTTGCAAGCCAGTTTTTAATAAAGCAAATATGGTGCATTTATATTATTTCATATTATTACAAGAAATAAGTGAATAGAGAAAAAAGAAGAATCAAAGTTACAACAACAATTAAGTAATAAATAAATTATTATATTGCTTTTTTTAGTTATCCAGAGAAAAACCTGAAATATTGGCTACGTAATAGAGTGACATAAATGGTATAATTTAGGTACTTTATGCATGACTGTCATGTTGTTGGCATCACGGCTCGACAGCGCTTGCGGCGGCACTGGATCTCCGGAATGCTTCATCAAACCTTCCAGGTCATTGTCCACCACCGCTTGGTGAATGTCGCGAATGGTGTTCTGGAAGTAAAAAAATATCAGTTAAGTAATTTTGATATCGATATAACTTCTAACGAACCAGAATTGTCCCGCGTTATACATTTTTTTTACGAGTGGTCCTGGTTTGCGTATAGGACCGCCCCATCTCTTTCAGTGGGTGCCGTAAGGGCCTGCTAAAGGAATATCATGGTAATGAGCAGCTTTTTCTATGGTACATAAAATTTTCTCGCGATCACCAAGCTGCCAAGCGTGGTGATTATAGGCAAACCCCCTCCTATGATAAGCGTCCAAAGTGGCATTTTATAGGGGACTAGCTTCTGCCCGCGGCTCGGACGCGTGGCGTGGTGGAAACGAAGATATTTTTTCATGGATAATTCACACATCCATTTCACCTCTTAAGGGTGGAATTTCGAAAAACCCTTTCTTAGTGTATAAAATATATAAGTCAGTCAAGACATTGAATTTTATATGTATAGATAGATAGCTATGTTAAATAAATAAATGTTCAACAGTGGGGACGTCTTGCAGCTGATGATACGATGCAAATTAGTAAGTACATATAAAAAGTTTTTTCTGAGTGACTGAAAGGCTGTATAGAGCCGCTGGACCTAGAGACTTGACATTTGGAGTGCGTCTTACTTTACCTGCGTAGGGGTACTTAGAAAGTGTCTCTGAAAATTAAATCCCTAAGGTACTTAGGGATTTAATTTTCAAAAAGACTTTATTGTAACAAATGGGGTATTAAAGATTGTCAAAACGGGGGTGAAACTGCGGATTGCCTCTAGTTATTCAATAAACTTTTATTCGTTCTCAATATCACTTACCATTATCTAGCTACGACATAACAGCTTTTGTGTTAGTGATCTTTGGCTTTTTTGTACTTCCTGAAACAATTAGTGATTACATTTTTGTACGTACCATGATGTAAGGAACAGCCTCAAGGAACTTCTTGACCACGGACTGGTTGCTGACCTCGGAGAGCAGTCTGGACCCATGGCCTTCCCACACCACCCGCTGCAGCCGCGACATGTCGCAGTCGTGGCACCATATTCGTATGTTGTGCCGTTTTATCACCAACCCTAAAAACGAACGGTTCGACACGAGGAATGAAAGATGTATGAAGATGAAGCAGTAATTATGCCTTCCAATAAATAGTAAAATTTTATTTGATTTTGAATGCGTATAGACCTAACTAGCTTCTGCCCGCGGCTTTGCCTACGTGGCCTATAGAAGAAGATTTTTTTA
Organism: Ennomos fuscantarius; assembly: GCA_905220475.3. Classification (NCBI taxonomy): domain Eukaryota; kingdom Metazoa; phylum Arthropoda; class Insecta; order Lepidoptera; family Geometridae; genus Ennomos; species Ennomos fuscantarius. The sequence goes on along the minus strand of HG992037.1, from coordinate 5,656,129 downwards.
TAGATAATTCTACCACCCATTTTACCTTCTTACGGGTGGAATTTCGCAAAACCCTTTCTTAGTGGATTGGATACACTTGACAAAGAACACACTCTCCAAATTTTAAGTCTCTAGGACTAGCGGTTTAGGCTGTGCGTTGATATATAAGTCAGTCAGGACTTTGAATTTTATATGTATAGATTACTGCATAACGATATATATATCGGGAATGTGGTGTGTAATTTTTTTTTGACATTTTTGTTAGTACAAGAGTCCTCTATCTATATATTGTAATAATAATAATAATAAATTTATTAGTTCACATAAGATAAAGCACACAGAATTATGAATCTAAGAATATTATGGTCGTCCTAGTGTGGGATTCAGGGTTCAGCGTTATTTTTGTTATTAGCTTCTTTCGTCCATAATATTCATAGATGCATAAGTTTGTGTGCTTTATCTTACGTGAACAAATAAATTTATTATTATTATTATTGTACCACAATCACTACGCGTGGAACTCTTGTATACATATTGGCAGCGGGTAATGTGCCACAAAGGTTCCATCTTTTACGCGTGAAAGCGATATTTTTTTTTACAACAATTTGTTAGCTTATCGAGCGTTTATGAATAGTGAGATATACAATAAAAGCAAGTTGGGACTTCTGACTTGAGGATGACGTTTTCGTTGGTATGGTCGAGTCCCGTCGATAGCATATTGAGCAAAATATAGTATAGTTAGGTAGGTACATAATGACACCTCCATTTTTACCAAAGAGGAGTATATTCACTGTCTAACTCGAATTGCAATCGATGGTAAAGTTCAAGGTTGTCTCTATACAACGGGAAAGGGGAAAAATAGGAAAATGGTATCGCCTTTCAACAGCTTTAATTCGTTTAATATTCAGTACGAAGGTTTTACTTTCTAGGTTTTTTTTTTGTTTTGTTTCTAACCTGCTTTGTCATTGCGTATATCGCGATATACTGGCTTGATGTGGTACATTATAGTATAAATATTTCACTATGATGACCGTGCCATGCCAGTTATTGGTTAAAAACACAGTAGTTTTGTACTCGTATAAATTAAGATACACACACGAGTAATTTAATTTAATTTAAATAAATTAAAATTGATTTAATATACATTTAAATTAATAATAAGAACATTACAATTAATTTAATATACATTTAAATTAAATAAATTAAAATTAATTTAGTATAAATTTAAATTAAATAAATTAAAATTAATTTAATTTATCTTTAAATAAATTAAATTTAGGTGAATTTTGTTTTGTGTATTAAACTGTGACAACCAGCTTAAAAAAAATATTCCCAAAAGAAAAGAAAAGTAATTAAGACTTCTTACTCGTGATTTTTTTGTTTATATTTTTATTTAAGCGACTTTATATTAAAATGTGCTGAATGCCAGTCAAAAACGTAGAATGTTTCGCAAAATCGTGTTCCTTGTAAATGAAATGAATGAATGTGAATGAAAGTGGCAATAACTAAATTTCCGCATTCTGTTTCTTCTAAACTATATACTTCCAAATCCTCCTAAATTAGCTTTTACAAAGTCATTCGTGCTCGACCTAGGTACGTACCTAGATGGGTAGGTACAATTTATATCCATCCGCCAAAAGTAAACTAAAAATTCGACTTATATTATTTAATATAAATTGAAGCCAATTCCGAATCCACCCCTTATCATTGAAAGAGTTTTTGTAGAAACAAATGGAATAGTAAAAGTTTGAGGTCGTTACGTAAATGAGGTAGGAGGCCAGGAGTTCCTGCGTGTCAATCACTGATCGCCTCAATCGAACACTCGGTACCTAATTGAATAGCGAATGTCCTCATTTCCATTGAATTGATTGTTATTTGGCTCAGAATAGTTAAATAATATTGATTCATATTATTGCGTTGATATTAATCAATACTACAGACTTAATAATACAAATTCTCTATACCTATATGTCAGGTAATCATAGCAAAGTCTAATAAAATTGAGATGGAGATCTGAAAGTAATCTTAATATATAAAAATGAATCTCCATTTCCCTTGGTCATCGCATCACAGGTAAATGGATAGAACATTTTCGCTAATTCTTTTTTTTTTTGTGTTTGTCAGCTAGTAAACATTAAAAATAATACAACCAAATAGAAAACCTCCTTCATTTTGAAGTCGGGGTAAAGTGTAAATTTTTAAACGCTATAGGCAGTAAACAAGCATACGGCTATCGTGTAGGAAAAGGTTACTGTAGCTTATGAACATCTATAACACTTGAGGTGTGTCACTAATGCGGGTAAGCATACCCTAAACTTTTTTTTATTACATACACAAATTACCAGTTATTCTGCCGCCAAGCAGTAGTGTGCAAGCACTGTTCCGGTTTGAAGGGCACTGTAGCTAGTGAAATTACTAGGCAATTGAGACTTATGACCTGATCTCACAGTCTAGTAATCTTATTACTAGATTGCGTTGATGTCTCAGGATGACGTGCGCAGTGCAGTGTCACGCGAAACTGTATACTTCAGAGTTCCGAATAACACTGCAACAGATATAGGCAGCTGTTTCGCTTAACACCAGGCAGACGGTTATCTCGTCACGACATACCTTAACAAAAAAAATGACTTTGACGCTGTGCGACCACATCGCCCAATCCGTTTAAGTACAACATAATGAATTATATGTGCTACGGTAATTTTTAAGCAAGTTATACAGATTATACGTTTCTTCTGACAAGGGAGATGATAAAATACTGTTATATAATCCTATATCAAACAACTTCTCAGTTCCTAGAATACTTGTCCTTCTGTCACTACATACATATTTGGACACATTCCAACAGAATATGTTCAAATATAACATAATTAATACATGGACCCAAAAATACCAATTTTTTTCAAAAAATCTATTAAAAAAGGCACAGCACCGTGTTCAGCAGTTTTCAAAATTATTTGATTTTGAAGATATTGGGGTAATTTGATACTTAACGTTTAACGTTTTTTATTTTTTTATTCATTCATTTCACTTATTAACTATTAAATATTTTGCTGTTCTAAGTAACAAAGGTGAATTTTAATATTATTATAGTTACCTAATAATTGTAGGTACGTTTAATCATAATTTCAATCCAAACATGCATGTTAAATAGTTACACTAACGTTTTTAAGTTCAAAGATAATACCTGTGTTTAAAAACATTATGACAATTTTTTAATTGGACAACTAGACAAACGTTGTACTCAGGAATGTTATGAAGCTCCGTAACCGTAACTGGAACTATCGGATGTCAAAATAAAAATATATCCGTAACCGTAACCGTATTCGTTTTAATTTTGTTTTAATAGGTAAAACTTAAAATTGAGTAGGTATATAATAATTACTTACCTAATGACCGATTATAATACCAAATGATGACCTAAACTAGATAAAATCTATAAATAAAAACAAATTATTACGTACTATTTGTGGTTATATTTTACTTCAATCTAATATCTGTAACCGAAGCTAACGGATAATCTGAAATAATTTTATATTCGTAACGGTATCAGAAACCGATATAATTTTATTCCTATATCCAAATCCATATCCAGATCCGTAACATATCCATAACAATCCCTGGGGCCTTACCGCGTAAGTCTGGTGGAGATGGTAATCGTGTTCTCTCTTGCTCGCACTCGTGGACTTGTTAATTGGCGCGTGCAGGATGGCAGGCGAAGCCGATTACCAGAACGGTTACGCGGTAGGGGTGCTGGTTGTACTAGTAGACATTTTACGAAGTTCTAAGAGTTGGTCATTTATCGCCCTCCATGCTATTTTTGCGAATTGGATATCATATAAAAGTTATGTAAAATTATATAAAAGTTTACTATTAATTTAGTATACTTTCGCTCGGTCCCGTAACAGAATGCTGTCATGTTTTAAGTTTCCACAGTTCCTTCATGCATACACGACATAAATAAACTATGATAATGCTATACCAATATCCTGACTACAATGAGCCACATAAGCTCTTCAAACATATCAAGGTCATGTTTTATATTATTCAGGTTGGAACTTAGACAGACACGTTTTAATGTTTAATGAGTAGACCATCGATCGATGACATACGACCTACACCTGGCAGGCTTTCAAAGGAAAACTTCGATTTATGATCATTAGCGCAGTCGGAAACTATATGTTCTGCGCTAGATAGAATATGTTAGGCTAAATAAAGTAGAATTTGTAAAACGAAGGCATCTAAAACACTCAGTATTACCTATTGTATTTGAAATGATAAATTTTAAACCATGTGTAATTAAGTATTAAATTAATTAATTAATTTCATCAGGTGTCCAGAATGCTGGCTTTTGTGTTCCACAAAAAATAAGCATGGCCTATCAACGTGGTAATGCTGCCAGCATTCTGGGTACTTTCTTCTCGATCAACGGTTTATTTTAAATTTTTAGTTTTCTTTCATTTTAATTTCTTAGGTATAGTTTAGTTTTTTATAGTCAGATAATAATGTTCTTAACCATGTAAAAAAAAGGACTTGCCATAACCATGTTCCCAAATGATTTTATTTCTTAAAAAGAGGCATCACCACTGCATTTTGAAATGAGGTTCTAAGTTTTACCTATGCTTTGAGAAATGTGTTAAAGAGTTAACACATTACTCAAAGCATACCGTACCTAGTAGATAGATATATAAACTTTTTATTGTAAACACCAAATTCAATAAAGAATGTTGACAAAACTGGCCTACTAAAAAGAGAAGACATACATATTTCCTGTAAATGTAGAATATTCATGTTAGATTATTATGGTTTAAAAAATATCAAACATAATATAGACAGTTGGGATTTAAAAATAATTATATTTTTTTTTTTTTTTTTTTTTTTTTTTTACTTCAAACTTGCCTAGCATTTGACCACGCTCTCACCTGATGGGAAGTGACGATGCGATCGAAGGTGTAGCATGCTAGCCAAGTAAATACCTATTCACTCTTCTCTTGAACACGCCCGGGTCATATTTCGCCGGAAACACAGACGCTGGCAGGGCATTCCATTCCTTAGCCGTTCTAATTAAGAACGTTGAGTCAAATCGCTTGGTACGAATGGGTGGTATTTCGACCACAAAAGGATGGCGCTTAGCCGAGCGTCTAGTAGTCCGGTAGTGGAATAGTGATGGGAGAATTAGATCATGCAGTTCTTGAGCGCATTCACCGTGGTGTAATCTGTAAAAAACTGACAGACTTGCCACCTTACGTCGATGTGCAAGGCTCTGGAGCCTTTCACCAACCAAAGTGTCGTCGTCAATGAGCCTTTTGGCACGCCGTTCAATCGAGTCCAGAGCCTCAAGCTGGTACTTGGCAGACCCGTCCCACAGGTGGCAGCAGTACTCCATACACGATCGGACTTGTGCTTGATACAGATTTAGAAGCTGTCCAGGTGTGAAGTACCGCCTTACCTTGGACAATATGCCGAGTTTTTTTGAAGCTACTTTGGCTTTGGACTCGATGTAGGATCCAAAGTTTAGGTTTGACGTGAGATCAACACCCAAAAGCTCAAGATGGTTTCCTAAACTTACAGATACACCACGGAATGAAGGAGCCAGATGGAGTGGGCTCTTTTTAGCAGTGAATAAACACGCCTGTGTTTTTGCAGCATTGAACCTAACCAAGTTAGCATCGCCCCAATCGGACACGGCTTTCAAAGCCAGGTTCATGCGCTCAACCATAGCCTCTCTCTCAATCCGGACGTCGTCACCACTGGCTCGGGCACTGGATGTGTATCTTTCAACAACAGTACTATCATCTGCATACCCAAAGGTACCGGGCTTTAGCAGATCATTGATGTGGAGTAAGAATAGTGTTGCTGAAAGAACTGACCCCTGAGGTACACCAGCATTAATAGCTAATTGATCGGAAGAGCAGCCATCAAGAACTACTCTAAGCGATCGTTCCCTCAAAAAGTCTGATATCCAAGTGCACAAACCAGCAGGTAGTCCGTAAGATGGAAGCTTATTCAGAAGACCGTCGTGCCAGACCCGATCAAATGCCTTAGAGACGTCTAGAGATACAGCAAGTGCCTCTCCATGCATCTCTAAGGCTTCGCTCAATATGTGGGTGGCATACGCAAGAAGATCTCCAGTGGACCGGTTTCGGCGAAATCCGTATTGCCGGTCACTGAGGAGATCATTGTCTTCAAGGTATGCCAAGAGCTTGTTGTTAATTATACGCTCCATACTCTTACAGAGAATGGAGGTAATTGAGATGGGTCGATAGTTGGCAGGATCAGCACGACTGCCCTTCTTAGGTACAGGTTGTACGTTGGCTAGCTTCCAACTCATAGGGACTATTCCGGTGTCTAGAGAGAGGCGAAATAGGCGTGTTAGAATGGGAGATAACTCGGGTGCACAGCTCTTAAGTACAATTGCAGGTATACCATCGGGACCACTGGCTTTGTTCACGTCTAGACTGCGTAATGTTTTTAGTACTTCCTTCTGACGTATGCGTATTTCCGGCATGAAAACACCGCATTGTGGAAGGCAGGGAGGTACCTCATTAGCAGTATCTAAACGCGAAGCTTCTGCGAAGAGAGTAGCAAACAAGTTTGCTTTTTCTTTTGCAGTGTGAGCCAGCGATCCGTCTGGTTTCAATAATGGAGGCAGTGAGGATCGACAGAAGTTCGCTTCAATCGATTTGGCTAGGGACCAAAAAGCCTTACTACCCGCTGGGTAGGAAGCAAGTTTAGCCCCTATTCGACCAATATGATTGAAACGAGCCTTCCTTAATTCCTTCTCACAGGCCTTGGCGGCAACGTTAAAGGCTTTCTTCTTAGCTCGAGTGTCCGAGGCCTTGCGTTTTCGAGCGTCAGCCCATGCCAGATATGCCGCATGCTTCTGCGCTTCAGCACGTGCACATTCGGCTCCAAACCATGGGCTGGCTTTGCTGGTCACGGGTTTATCGGAAAATGGAATAAAATATTCCATAGCCCGACATACTACCTCAGTAACCGCATTCGCGCAGACCGTCGGATCTCCAGAAGAAAAACACGTTTGCCGCCAAGGATATGAAGCGAAGAAATGAGATATATATATTATATTTTGCGTTCTTCGTAGATTTTAGTTGTATAAAATCGGAACGCGCATTGATGTATCATTTCTCGATTTATTAACATCTCTTGAAGTCTCTAGCATTCTATTCTCTGTCAACGTTATGCATTGCTTATTATGGCAAGGACATCTATTCCACCAAATATAGAAACGACTATCTTTTTTAATATTAATAGACGCCCTTTTATTTTTAAAATAAACTAAATACTTTAGCTGATTACGCACCTAGATGTGTATTCAATTAACCAATATATAAATAAAATAAAATTTGAACATTTATAATATTGTCCGCCTTTTTTAAATAATTTGAAAAGTAAGTAAGTTCACTTACTTAGTTACTAGTATGGTGGTAGTATGGTGGTGTGTATCTTATGCACTATTTAATGAAATTTTTTATTTTAGATGTCGTTGCGCACGACACGACAATGTAAAGAATAAAATTTCTCTAACGTTTCAATCCCAGCTTTAACAACATGTAACATTTTATGAGGCTTTCGCGCAAAGACATAATACCCTGAACATACGCAACAAGTTTGCGTGTTTGCGCCGAGATTACCATAACAGGGAGTCACAAAATACTACTCGGCAAATTCGACATCATTGTAACAGCTATTAAGAACGCCAACTTCCAAGTGTTGGAACGATAAACGATAAAAAGAATTGTAGAACTATATATTTATAAATGTAAATAATAGACATGATAGCGGACAGTCCTACTGTAATATAATTTGATTTGTATATATTATTATATTTAAGCGTGTGTTAGATTTCAGGTACAAAAATACGCGAGTATGTTTTCTTATTCGTTTTTTGTAGGATTATAATTTTTTTAAACTATATTTTAATTTAAGGATTTTTTTGCTTGCTTACACAAAATCATTAGTGCTAGGAGTACAATTAAAAACTGATGTATTAGTACGGCATCGGTATATTTATAACCATTTTGTCAAAATGTAAAGTAGCGCTTGAAGGCTCAAAATACTTGGAGCCTCAAAAAATATATATAGGACAAATGTTTTTGTATTGTGGTAGGTAGTATAGCTTGCAAGATTTAGTAGTATTTGTTATACTGTTCTGGTATTTAGTTAGTTAAAAGAAATATAGCCAATTATTCCCTAAAAAAACTTGTTATCTTATTTACAGCTTCTGTGGTGTGGTGGTTGAGCAGGTCAGCTCATAACCCGGAGGCGGCGGATTCGATTCCTCTGGCAGGACAAGTACTTCTGCGCCGAAAAATAAAGCGCAAATACTTGTTCTGTGTCTGGGTGTTGTGTGAACATGAACTACGAGGACCATTCCTCGTAGTTCCTGGGTCCCTAGACACAGGGAATCCTAGTTAGGGTCCAGGATCTATGTATGTGATCGTTGGGCGTTATTGGGGCGTTATGGAAATTGGTTTATAAAAATGATTTACTCATATTTTAGTCCCTTTACAAATTGTCACGATGTTCGTTTTATTGTGGCAGCATGTATTTTCGGTTAGAAATTAAAACAATTTATTCTATGCATAAATAGATGACCTGTGCAGATTATATCAAAAAACACTACCAATGTCGGCCAGTTAGTTAAAAATAAACTTTATTGGGAGTGTTGGCAAGTCCAGAATGGAAAGTCTAACCATGAAATAAATATTCATGACCACGCAACCTGTGACCTGCGGGTAGCCAAGCCTTCACCACGCTAATAAAATGAATGCCCGTCGTGTAATCATCTGCATTGACCGGACAGTGCTGATATACTCCTCATCTTAGATAAGAAAGTAATTAAGCGGGGAGTTGGGGTGGTGCTTGTCCCTAAAAATTGTGTTTTTTCGTGCACTGTTACATTAAACGTGAATATTTATCAGTCTGAAAAGAGTTTGAAACAACAAATTATTATGCTTTAGAAAGTTGCTAGGACTTTGGTTTTTAAGACTAAGTTACTTTTAAATTAAACTTACAAATTATGTTGGCCCCTATCGACCTACAACATTAATAACGGCAAAACCCGTGTGTATATATGAATTTATAAAGATGCTTAACGCTCGCAGAGGAAAATAGCTCAAGCAAAACAAATAGCGAGTTTTGGTTTCGACTGTTTTGTCAGGAAAAAAGGATCGTAGAGGGGTAAAAAGTAACGGAGAAGAAATAAAAAACTATCTTCCTTATTAATGGCATTCAAAGTTGGTATTTAATGAGACTTTATGATCTGATCTCACAGTCGAGTAATCTTATTAGCAGACTGTGCTGATGTCTCAGGATGATGTGCACAGTGCAGTGTCATGCGAAACTTTATATTTTGGAGTTCCGAGTGACACTGTTCTATTATGGGTGGCCGTGTCGCTTAACATCAGGTGAACGAATAGCTCGTCACATCATTAACTAACATTAAAAAAAATACATTAAAGCATTGGGACAAAATTCTGTTAAAAAACTTATAAACATTTACAAATCATCATAAAACATCAAATCAATATAATGACCTGCGTTTCAGGACAAATAGGACGTAACCTAATTGTCGGTAACACAAACTGGTGACACATACGAAGTCCACATCGATAAATAGCTGATATAACAGATAATACTGTACGGCATACGTACATATGGTCACTAACTATGTTTAAATAGTACGTATAAACGTAGCTATTTTTAGAATGTAGGGTATAAAATTACGTAGATTGTTCGGTTTCAATATGTACCTAACTTCGACCGTATCATGACATTTAAATTGTAAAGTGGCTAGATGGTTTTGTAGGCTGTAATCTATATACATAAATCTCTATTTCCCTTGGTCATCGCAGCACGCGGAATGGATGGAACATTATCGCTAATTATTTTTTTGTTGTGTTTATTATTGTCAGGAGAAGGTTCTTATGAAAGAAAAAAATTAAGATTTTTTTTTATAATTACGAGTTAAATCATTGAGAGGCTCCAATAATACTTATCAGAATGATGGACGATAGATATGAAATAAACGAAAGAATAACATTATCAAATTATTAATAGTTTAAATATTTAATATAGCTCGTTTTTGTGTACTTAGGTTTATTTCAGTAATATCAAAACGGTCCAAACATTATTGGACACATTTCTATCACTGTATTTTTCGGTGATTAAACAGCTGAACTAATCTTGATGAAATTTAGTATTGGAGATAGTTCGAACCATAGGGAATTTTATATTGGGTGTGCGAAATCAGTTTTAACAAATATAAATCTTAAAAAAAAAACTTCACACTTGCTTGTGATATGAAACTAAAACTTTTCAAGACAAATTGAGGAAATTAAGAAAACTATTTCGGTTCCAAAGCCGTTTTCCAATGGCGATAGACACTCAAAAAGTTTTTAGACATTAGGGTTAAAAAATCTCCATATTTAATTTTCTAATAAGTTAAACGATCAAATTACAGAAACTTATTTTCACTCAGAAAAAAAATTCGTACCAATTTATAAAAAATGCACTCACAATAAAAAAACAGTGAATTTTCATTAAAAGTTTTTTCATAAACATTAGAAAATTTAAAAATTACACATTTTATTATTTAATTAATAAAATCCACTAAAGTTATTCAATTACGAGATCAAACATATGAAACTGAAAGTTTCTTTGATCTTAATTTTAGTTAGTATGGATTTATATTTTTTAACTGAACTTCATCATAACTTATTTAATTCGTCCGAGTGCTTTGGTGAAAAAACTTCATAGTTCCGCGGTGTAAAATAAAGATGGTGTTCTACTTACCTGGCGGGTTCTTGTGTTCGGGTGGCATGTCTGGCGGCGGCGCGGGCAGGTCGAGCAGTGCGCGTCCGGCGCCGCGGTAGGCGGCGGGCGTGCGACCGGCCGCGTCCCTCGCCCCCCGCGCGCCTCCCACACCCTCCAGCAAGCTGGCCGCGCCCGCCTCGTCACGGCATAGGGCGGCGTAGTGCAGCGGTGTGCGACCTTCCTAATCACACACATACTTTTTCAATATTAACTTGGGTAAAAAGTTTCTTCACTTTTTGTTCGTAAGCTCTGTAGAATTTACGGAACTGCATTTTTGACGTAAAATTTTCCGCACTGGAAACGCTGGAACCAATATGTTACTCTTACTTATATTAAATTACAGATAATTCCACGGATGATCTGGAAACACAATACCTTTGTGATATGATTGTATTTTTTTTATTGAAAAGAAAACCTATAATAAAGATAGCTTTTGATTTATTCACTACTTTTTATAGGAAAAAACTTTTTAATAGGTTGTATTGCTTCAAATGGCCTTCTTGTAATGATATGCAAACCAGTCAGGTAGAAATGATTACAACCGAAGAAGTTCTATTTCAAATTCATACGTAAGAGAAGACCTTGAAACGTTGTCGGTCTAGCTGTGATCGTAAGACAATAATTATAATGGTTAAGCCAAGTCAAAAACCTTTGAGTGGCTTTAAACATCTAAAAATCTTTCTTTTTTTTTCAAACTCACAGAATCCTTCATATGCACCATCTGTGGATAGCTCTTGACTAGGTACTCTGCTATCTCCATAAAGTCGTAGTAGACAGCCTTGTGCAGTAACCCGACGCCTGCTTCGTCGCGGCACATCACGAACTTGCGTCTATTGTAGTCCGCTTCTAGAAGCTCCTATGAATTCAAACAAGGTTTAAATTGAAATGTATCTTCGGTATTTTTATAATTCTGTACAAAGTAAAAAACGGCAATTGCCTTTATATTCTAAATGCTACAATGATTTAATAGCTAATACTAAAAACTACCTACTACTACTACTACTACAAAAAAAACACTAAGTAAACATTAACATTAACATCAACATTATCCTTATTATGTACATAAATATTCATTGTAATTGATTCAGTTTCTTCGACGTAAAAGCTCTACAAACATCGCTTTAGTTTTCTATATTTGTATAAATAATAAGGCGAATAGAGATTCAATTAGACTTGTGCCTAATAAAAGATTTATAGGCAATGATTTTTCTAATCGATTATATTACACAAGATTTAATTGAGAAAAAATTCAATGCAATTCATTATTTTGTGTTACAGTTTGCGCTACGCCAATTTAATACTATCTACAAATCGTAGCGTAGACGTGTAGAGCGTCTACGTAAACGTACGTCTACGTCGTAGATAGTATTTATTTTAATGCTGAAATCGGTTTGTAAATTCAAGATATTATGCTGTATTCGAATAGATGCGCTACATGTCTACTCACTAACGTTAATTTGCAAAGTATTTTCCAGATTCGTAGAATGTGCTACGTTATAGGCTACGCCGCTACGCGGGAGATTATAATAGGTCTTTACCTATGAAATTGCCGTTTTGCAATACAGACTTTTTCAAACAAAAAAAAGTTTTGATTGGCTATGAATTCTAAATTCAAATTAAATTTGTTTTAAAAATATGACATTCTATTTACAATATAAATCTTTTGTTTATTGATTAGCGTTGTATTTTCATTACATTTCAACATTTTTCCTCATAATGGATACTTTGAAATTTCGTGTAATTATGGAATATGAGTTCCGTCGTGGCACCAACGCGGCACAAACGACACGTAACATCAACGACGTTTACGGAGAGAACTGTACAAACGAACGTACAGCCCGTTATTGGTTTGCTCGGTTCCGTTCTGGGAATTTTGACTTGATAAATGAACCTCGTGGTCGTCCGGAAACTTTGGTCAACAATGATGAATTAAAGCCGATTGTGGAAGCTGATGAATCTCAATCTACAGCTGAGCTGGCAGCAGCTTTTGATGTTAGCATCAAAACAATATTGGTCCATTTGCGACAGATTGGCAAGATAAAAAAGCTTGATAGATGGGCCCCACGAACTTAACGATCGCCAGCGCAACGTACGCGTCGAGACTTGCCTTGCGCTGCTTAACAGGCACAGAAATGAAGGAATTTTGAACCGAATTGTTACGTGCGACGAAAAATGGATTCTTTTTGACAATCGAAAGCGCTCAGCAAGTTGGTTAGATCCTGGTTCGGTACCAAAGCAATGTGCAAAACGAAAAATGACCCCTAGAAAGGTGATGGTCACAGTTTGGTGGTCTAGTGCTGGTGTGATTCATCATAGCTTTTTACAAAACGGCGAGAGCATTACTGCAGATGTGTACATTGAAGAACTGACCACAATGATGGCGAAACTCGCACGTCTCCAACCAGCTTTGGTCAATCGGTCGTCTCCACTGCTACTTCACGACAACGCGCGACCCCATACTGCACAACAGACCGTCTCTAAGCTGCATGAGTTGGGTTTGGAAGCTCTCCCTCATCCGCCATACTCACCAGATCTTGCGCCTACCGACTATTACTTTTTTCAAAATTTGGACAACTTTTTAGCGGGAAAAAAATTCAATTCCCGAGAGGCAGTACAAAACGCCTTTGAAGAGTTTGTTGTCTCCCGTCCTGCTGATTTTTTCAAGAAGGGCATCCATAAACTGCCACAGCGTTGGCAAAGATGCATTGATTGCAGGGGTGATTACTTTGAATAAAAGAAATAAATAAGTTCGAAAAAAAAATACTTTAACTTTTTTCAAACAAAACGGCAATTTCATAGGTAAAGACCTAATATAAAGATTTCGTAGATGCTGTACATGTTTATTATTGCTACGCGCCATGTCAGTTTTTATAATTAATTTTATAGTTTACTTGTACTAGTCGATCTAATACCGCAACATCTTTTGGTATTGCTTACTTTCATCACCGTACTTCATAATTCGTCAACTTTTCACGAACCATTTTAAGGAGATGCTACGGAAAAATTTAAGCACTATCCAGGTCATATAGAAAACTAATGTTCAATTTTGAATACCTGAAATGTCAGAACTTGGGCCCGCTCTGGCTTTTGCCGGTATGGAACGCCCCAACGTCAGTAATCATTTAGGTGTTACGAGTTTTGAGAGGTAAATAATCAAAGGTTTCGAGGTGCGCACTAAGCACACAGTCACTGGGTCACCTATAGCTCAAATAGCGATCCTTTCTCCACGACATCGTGCAGTGCTTCCCATCTAACTGGTGGTGAGCGAGTAGATGCGTCCTACGTCAGCATGCTTTGAGATTTACTAATCACTGGAAGATTAAGGTTGTCTAAATGGATATAGTTAGCACTGCTGTTTGTAACCACGCCCTAAAGTTAAGACTGTTACAGAATACGGGAAGAATATGTGCTTAGTTGTTGAAATGGATAGTTAGCATTGTTGGTAGGTACCTGTAACTCTAACAGTGATCATTTCTCTACGATATCGTACAGTGCTTCGCATCTAACTGCTAGCGTGGGCAGATGATGGTGAGATAGATGCGTCCTACGTTTTGAGATTTACTAATCATTGGCGGATTAACGCTGTCTAAATGGATATAGTTAGCACTGCTGTTTGTAACCACGCCCTAAAGCTAAGACAAGCTGAGTTTTTTATGTTAATGAATGACGTGATGAGCTAACCGTTCGCCTGATGTTAAGCGACATGGCTGCCCATATCAGTTGCAGTGTCACTCGGAACTCTAATGTATAGAGTTTCGCGTGACACTGCACTGGGCACGTCATCCTAAGACATCAGCACAATCTAGTAAGATTACTACAGTGCTCAAACCGGAACACAGCAGTGCTTGCGCACTACTGTTTGGTGGCCGAATAGCTGGCGAAGCCTACCTACCTAGACAAACTTTGCAGAAAAGTCTTACCATCTAGTAAAACTGAAATATATGTACCTAGTTGTTTAATGAATAGTTAGCATTGTTGGTTGGTACCTGTAACTCCAACAGGGATCCTTTCTCCACGGCATCGTGCAGTGCTTCACACCTAGCTACTAGTGCGGGTAGGTGGTGAGCGCTCGGCCGCGCGCCGGCCTCCGCCAGCAGCCGGCGGCCCTGCCCCGCGAGCACGGCGCGCTCCAGCCTGCGCTCCGCCCCGCCGCGCGCCCACGCTCGCAGCTGAGCTGATGACACCACGCCTACTACTGGCGAATATTAAATAGGGTTGCACGCGAAGTCAACTTGATTTTTATCTCTAAAGACTCACCGCCTTTTTAATATAAAAACTTTATCAGCTTGCAACATGGATAATAGAATAATAAAGAATGTATTTTATTTGTGTTGTAAACATAAAGTGCTTATTAGATCAGACTAATGTAACACTCAATATTGAAGGGGTTTTGTTGTATATATATTCTATTCAAAAACTTTATACAGCTTGCAACATGGATAATAGAATAATAAAGAATGTATTTTATTTGTGTTGTAAACATAAAGTGCTTATTAGATCAGACTAATGTAACACTCAATATTGAAGGGGTTTTGTTGTATATATATTCTATTCAAAAACTTTATACAGCTTGCAACATGGATAATAGAATAATAAAGAATGTATTTTATTTGTGTTGTAAACATAAAGTGCTTAATAGATCAGACTAATGTAACACTCAATATTGAAGGGGTTTTGTTGTATATATATTCTATTCAAAAACTTTATACAGCTTGCAACATGGATAATAGAATAATAAAGAATGTATTTTATTTGTGTTGTAAACATAAAGTGCTTATTAGATCAGACTAATGTAACACTCAATATTAAAGGGGTTTTGTTGTATGATCTGGATTGTTCCTGTACAAGCAACTATATTGTCACCTATTGAATTTATAACCTTTTTCAGAAACAAAAATTATAATTTTATATATGAGACAAAAATTGACCTCTTGCAATTTATTTCTAGCTTACATAATTTTTCGGCCTTTGGGATCCATTTAAATAACCATTTAAACGGATCTCTATAACTATCCCTTATAACTTTAGCTTATAGCTACGAAAATAGCTAAGAAGAAGAGACTTACCTTGAAAGAAAATTTTCTCATAAACTCCACACAACTTAGCCTACTCAATCAATATAAAAACAAATGAATATGGTGAACTAAACTAATTTCCATGACTTTAATTTTAACAGTGTTGTTTTTCTACAAAGGGGAAATATCTAAATGAGTCAACCGCTCAGCCTGTAGTGATACGCACTGCCACAGTGCCTTCAAGCTTATCGTCTCTGTGATACTTGAAACCAAATTCCCGATTACTTTACTACCGGCCAGCTACATGCGGATGTTTTTCTATAAAGGTTAACTTCAATCTATTTTGTAATTTAATAAGAGATATATAGAGTTCTATTCTTGTTTGTCTATAAAGAAAAATGAGAACTAAATTAACATTTATGATTTATCCAATAATTGGATGGCAATAACACAATTAAATTCTAGAATAAACAAATTCCAGGAAATGGCCGTTTACCGAATCAATAATAATGGTTTAAAAGATGCAACAATGAGTTATAGTACAAAATTATCAAAATTTTATGAAAGTAATTGTTTAATTAAAATATACTTTAGATATTGGTAGTAAAATGTTGCACTTCTAGGTTCCTCTAAGTGCACTATGAATCATGATTTTGAAGAAAAAGGGGAAAACAGTGTTGAATTGTGAGACGTATCCTACCTATAAACAGACTTAAGGTAAAAAGAAAATCAGTAAATCATGTTATAATTATACTTTATTTTTAGTTATTAATGAGCTATGAATAAATATGCTTAGCGTGTTAAAACAACCTGTTTGTCACGGCTATTTCCACCTCTTTGTAGATTTGCGTGAAGGATTTATAAGCTAACAACTTCCCGCGGCTTATCACGGCATCTGCTGACCTTACGCTTTAACGTGAGCTTGCTTTTACTAATTTAATAGATTTTTTGGCAACCCTACAGGGAGCTAGCCAGCTGCCAAAGTACTTCAAACGTTCAGCAAGATTTTATGCAAATGCAAAGTTCGCATGACTTACTTTTAATGGAGTGAAAGCTATTTTTATGGTAAACTGGTTGGGTTGAAACAGTAATACTGACTGTGGATGTGAGTATTCAATACCTACATAATTATATAGAATGAAAAATGTCGTCGATTACATTGTACAGGATAATTTGACTTACTGCCACCTATCGTGTGGAGGTGAACAGCCTGCGGTCAGTGAACCTCGTGAATATTCCACATGCTTACATTATACGCTGCACACCATACATTGCAGGTAGATAATATTTATTACCTACAATTTAGGCCTATATCTGGAATGACATGTTTATGTTGATACATTGATTAATTAATCAATATACCTACTCACTGCAATGTTGATTTCAGCCAATGGAAAAAAAATATAGACATTATTTGGCCATAGAAAGCTTTATAAGTGTTTGACGGTTTTTGTCTTATACGTTAGTTTCATAAAATCTGTGAAACTTGAACATGGCTGAAAAAATTATCTAAATAAACGCATTTTATTATGTACTAACACAAAAGAAATACTCAAATTGAAATTGCTTTAATACTGCATTAGTTCATGCTTAGAACAAAAGTAAAAACTATATTAAGTAGCATTTTACTATTAGCACCGAAAGTAACGATGCTGAAAGAACTTTTTGAAGAAAAAATATATTCTTCTTAATGTCATATGATACAAACTAAAATGAATGCATAATTAAGTCTAGTTTCACTGTCGTTTGATCGCAGTTTTATATCCATTTAGGAAAACGAGTAAAACTCGTGTAATCTTACACATTACGTGAGTTTTACTCGTTTTTCTGAGTGAGAGACCCAGTGAGTAAGGCCCAATAAATGGCTCAAAGTTAGGTGAGCCAGACATGGCTCTCGAATGACATACTTTTAATCTATTTAAACAATAATCTAGGCATGTTATGGCTGTTATGATTTATTGAGTTTATAACGACAGGGGTGGGTACTTGGCGTGTTACTGTTGCAATGCTTACGGCATTTAGTGCAAAAAATCTAGAGTTAGCACGCTAAGGTCGTGTCCACTATAAACAGTGGTAAAGTCGACGGGTCATTTCAAACCCAAGTCTGGTCACAGTACATTTTAATAGCGCAAAAAATATGTCTATTTTTAAGCTTGTCGAAATCCGTTGTAGGTCTTTACCTATGAAATTGCCGTTTTGTTTGAAAAAAGTTAAAGTATTTTTTTTTCGAACTTATTTATTTCTTTTATTCAAAGTAATCACCCCTGCAATCAATGCATCTTTGCCAACACTGTGGCAGTTTATGGGTGCCCTTCTTGAAAAAATCAGCAGGACGGGAGACAACAAACTCTTCAAAGGCGTTTTGTACTGCCTCTCGGGAATTGAATTTTTTTCCCGCTAAAAAGTTGTCCAAATTTTGGAAAAAGTAATAGTCGGTAGACGCAAGATCTGGTGAGTATGGCGGATGAGGGAGAGCTTCCAAACCCAACTCATGCAGCTTAGAGACGGTCTGTTGTGCAGTATGGGGTCGCGCGTTGTCGTGAAGTAGCAGTGGAGACGACCGATTGGCCAAAGCTGGTTGCAGACGTGCGAGTTTCGCCATCATTGTGGTCAGTTCTTCAATGTACACATCTGCAGTAATGCTCTCGCCGTTTTGTAAAAAGCTATGATGAATCACACCAGCACTAGACCACCAAACTGTGACCATCACCTTTCTAGGGGTCATTTTTCGTTTTGCACATTGCTTTGGTACCGAACCAGGATCTAACCAACTTGATGAGCGCTTTCGATTGTCAAAAAGAATCCATTTTTCGTCGCACGTAACAATTCGGTTCAAAATTCCTTCATTTCTGTGCCTGTTAAGCAGCGGAAGGCAAGTCTCGACGCGTACGTTGCGCTGGCGATCGTTAAGTTCGTGGGGCACCCATCTATCAAGCTTTTTTATCTTGCCAATCTGTCGCAAATGGACCAATATTGTTTTGATGCTAACATCAAAAGCTGCTGCCAGCTCAGCTGTAGATTGAGATTCATCAGCTTCCACAATCGCCTTTAATTCATCATTGTTGACCAAAGTTTCCGGACGACCACGAGGTTCATTTTTCAAGTCAAAATTCCCAGAACGGAACCGAGCAAACCAATAACGGGTTGTACGTTCGTTTGTACAGTTCTCTCCGTAAACGTCGTTGATGTTACGTGTCGTTTGTGCCGCGTTGGTGCCACGACGGAACTCATATTCCATAATTACACGAAATTTCAAAGTATCCATTATGAGGAAAAATGTTGAAATGTAATGAAAATACAACGCTAATCAATAAACAAAAGACTTATATTGTAAATAGAATGTCATATTTTTAAAACAAAATTAATTTGAATTTAGAATTCATAGCCAATCAAAACTTTTTTTTGTTTGAAAAAGTCTGTACTGCAATACGGCAATTTCATAGGTTATTAACCTATTATTATGTGGAAAAAACGTAATTATAACAAAGATGGTGGCGAAATTTTTTAATATTTTGACTGAAATACTGATAAAAATTATTTAGGCATTTTGAAATCATTAAAATATGAAACATATATAAAACAGTTATTTCTACTACTTCATTAATTTTTGTTCATGTTTGTTTAATGTTTTTTTTCTTTTATCTTCTCGGTAAATAGCTGTGGAACATAATAGACTAACAACAACGAGGCCGGTATTTCAAAATGCATTTTCGCTGGGATTCGTGTTTTTCATGATCTGAGATCTATCTCCTTTACAAGATTTTTTGATTTTGTAATATTTTTGCGGTCGTTTAATCTAAGCAACCGTGGTAAATAAAGACTTTAAGGTGTCAAGATTTAGACTTTATAGTGAATATTAGTTTCATATGCTGTTCACCCTCGACCTCGAAACTTGTCTGCATAATTTATTCATTAAAAAGATTATCTGAATATTATCAAGCTGCAGTTGTGGTGAATGTACTTCTGTTTAATCATGTGTGATTGCCCGATATAGAGTTACATTATGTATATATATAAATTGTTTAATTTTAATTTGGTAATTAAAGTTAATAACGGAGCAATGCTGCCAGCATGTTGGGTACGCTACCTACTGTTAGTGGGCTGGAGCATTTGGACTGTCTATCGGTAGGTCATAGCGGCCAGTATATAGTCCAAATGTTTTTTTTTGTAGTAGTAGTAGTAGATACTTTTTAGTATTAGTTATTAAATCATTGTAGTATTTAGAAAATAAAGACAATTTGCCGTGTTAAAAATAGTTATCTCAATCAATCTCTGTACACCTCAGCATTAAAGTTAATTGGTTATTGTTAATCGTTGTTATTTGTTGTTCGTCTATTCAAATTATTAACTACTAAACAATTTCGTTAACAATAGGTAAAAAGTAACTAAAAAGTACTACCTTAATTAATTACTTAGAGAATTTAAGCTTCTGCCTAGTTTGACTAAGACTATAAGCTTTTTCCTTAGCAGTTTTTCTTTAGTCAAAGCAGTTTCAAACAACGAACCATGTAAATACATAAACAAGGCTTACACAGACGTCAAACGTGGGTTTAACAATACAAATCAATTTAACACTAATTTAAGGCTTGTTTAAATCTTTTGCCATTAAACTGTTAATGTTGATTTAGAATTGAGTATTCTGGAAGCTTTACTCGATAGCCAGTTCACAATTCATAGCGTGGTGCTCCCTTCGACAGTATTGTAACTTTCATTATATTAGGTGAGATGCGATTAAACGGCTTCCTATCAGATCAAAAGTAAAGATCTACCTAAAACGCTTTAGTGATAGAAAGCAATACTAACATCAGTCACGATAACGATAGACAGACACGATTTGTGGAAAAAATAACAATTTAAAGCAATTTCGTTGCCATTCGCACGTTGTTGAACGCCGTGGTACTATTCCGCTGCCGGCACGCGACGTCCAGCCGATCGGACATGTTTACTTTATGTCTTCGTCCTGCCAGTGAGCGAACTATCCCATTTATTTTATTTAAAGCTATTCTAACAGCTAGGAAAATTTGACATTCTATTTCATTTAGCTTGTTTTGTTTTCGCTCAAGTAAAGTTCGATAAAGTAAGGATTAAGAACTCTCCGCGCGCATCTTTGGTACCGTCGAATCCTTATCTAATTGTACTAATATTATAAACGAGAAGGTTTGTATGTATGAATGGTTTGGATGTTTGTTACTCTTTCACGCTCAAACAGCTGGACGGATTTGAATGAAATTTGGAATATAGATAACTTACATAGTGGATACTACTACTATGGTTATGCTACTTTTTTATCTTAATTTTTTTATTACTCGTTTTGTAAGCTTTTAGATTCCATGTGTTTTATTTTGTACTAGCTGCCCGCGGTTTCACCCACCAATTAAACGTATCCTATATATAAATCCAGCGTGGAAACTCTTCATTCCAAATTTAATTAAAATCCGTTTAGCCATTGCGGCGTGAATTAGTAACAAATATTAATAATATTAGTGTGATGTGATATGTCAGGCGTCATCCGAGTAGATACATATAAAACCAGGCCAGTCAAACGGCCTTTTCGCCAATTTATCACACGTTTTCTGGTGTCACCGACTTCCAAAGTGATTTTAATACAATTACTGATACCTACTTACATAGCAAATCGCGGCAGGTTCGGTTGCCGCGGCAGGTACAAGTAATTGCACTTTTTTTTAAATACTTAATTTATGCAATGAATCAAAATGATCAAAAATCAAAATCAAATCAAAATCAAAACCACGCGTGATCAAAATGCTGGCCTCTACTTCGGCCAAAGATTGAGCATTGCCATTCAACGTGGCAATGCTGCCAGCATATTGGGCACGTTGCCTATTGGTAGTGGTTTGTTTGATTAAGTTCCCTTTTTATTGTTTTATGTTTATTAAATAATATTATGTTGTATGTTTCTTATAAAATAAACCCTTTTATGAATAAAAAAAAAAAAATTATGCGTAGAATAGAAGTGCAAATACTCTTTCTGTTTCGGTGTTGGTTACCACGGTCCTCATAGTATTCGTACAGGGAATCCTAGTTAGGGTCCAGAACCTATGTATAAGATTGTTGGGCGTTATTGTTACAGCAATTGTACCTAATATATTCAAGTACTATAACAGTAGCTAACTACATAAATGTATGTACTTACGTTTAGGTGGACTGTAATGTACGTACACTCCGTTCTTCTTCACATTTCGCTCCGATAGCCACTTTTTAACACTTTCCATCACATAAAATGGGTCGTCCAGATTATTATCTCGAAACTATTTCTCTTTACAACTTTGTTGATTTTCCTGCAAACTTACAAGTTTAGAAAATCGATCTCCTCTACCGTTTATGGGACCGACGGATAATGTTCCTTATAAAATATTTACAAACGCTTCGACCGACACACTTTACTGCCCTAGTATTGGAAAACAGTCGCGGTAGTAAAATTTTTGAAATATTTTATAGATCCACTATACTGGAAACTGCACGAAGCACTGCAAAGCTGTTTTGTAGAGTGCCATAATTATAGCAAACTTCTAGAAAGAAGAAGAATACGAAACGCTCATTGATCAGCTATAAAGACACCCTACACGTGTGATACAGTATAGGTAAACTAGAGGCTTCATTATACTTGAGACATCGCAGTATCGGGGAATGCAGTGACAAAAGGTACAGTCTTCGTCGCAAGTCAATCGCCAGGTTTCGTGGAAAATTGGCACATACTTAGGTTCACAGACATTAGTTCCTGTCTGACTAACTGACTTATATATCAACGCACAGCCTAAACCGCTGGTCCTGGAGACTTGCAATTTGGAGGGTGTGTTTTTTGTGAAGCGTATCCACTAAGAAAGGGTTTTTCGAAATTTTACCCCTAAGAGGGTGAAATGGGTGGTGAATTATCCATGAAAAAACTTCTTCTTCGTTTCCTTTAGGCCACGCGGGCGAAGCCCCTATAGAAAAAGGTGTTAAACCGACTCAATCACCTTAATTTCATACTGACCAATATTTGGATGATCTATATATTTTTCAGTTATTTTAATTTAAAAACCAAACTACTGAACTTATTTTGATAAAATTTCTACAAAACTAATCTAAAAGTAAGTCCTTGTAAATAAAAAAGAATTTTCCAAATCAATTTACAAATGAGGAGGAGGAGATATGGGGTGAAAAACATAAAAAAAATAACCAAATTGAGAAGCTCATTTTTGAAGTTGGTTGAAAACAATATTGAAAGTGAAGTCGTTTT
The DNA here is from genome assembly GCA_905220475.3 of Ennomos fuscantarius. Classification (NCBI taxonomy): domain Eukaryota; kingdom Metazoa; phylum Arthropoda; class Insecta; order Lepidoptera; family Geometridae; genus Ennomos; species Ennomos fuscantarius. Next base: position 5,633,062 of record HG992037.1, on the reverse strand, counting down.
ATAGGCGTCGATAATTCAGTACTCCTACAAACTTTACCTTACACATGTCGCTACACCTAAGTGCTAATATAATAGGTCTTTACCTATGAAATTGCCGTATTGCAGTACAGACTTTTTCAAACAAAAAAAAGTTTTGATTGGCTATGAATTCTAAATTCAAATTAATTTTGTTTTAAAAATATGACATTCTATTTACAAAATAAGTCTTTTGTTTATTGATTAGCGTTGTATTTTCATTACATTTCAACATTTTTCCTCATAATGGATACTTTGAAATTTCGTGTAATTATGGAATATGGGTTCCGTCGTGGCACCAACGCGGCACAAACGACACGTAACATCAACGACGTTTACGGAGAGAACTGTACAAACGAACGTACAACCCGTTATTGGTTTGCTCGGTTCCGTTCTGGGAATTTTGACTTGAAAAATGAACCTCGTGGTCGTCCGGAAACTTTGGTCAACAATGATGAATTAAAGGCGATTGTGGAAGCTGATGAATCTCAATCTACAGCTGAGCTGGCAGCAGCTTTTGATGTTAGCTTCAAAACAATATTGGTCCATTTGCGACAGATTGGCAAGATAAAAAAGCTTGATAGATGGGTGCCCCACGAACTTAACGATCGCCAGCGCAACGTACGCGTCGAGACTTGCCTTGCGCTGCTTAACAGGCACAGAAATGAAGGAATTTTGAACCGAATTGTTACGTGCGACAAAAATGTATTCTTTTTGACAATCGAAAGCGCTCAGCAAGTTGCTTAGATCTTGGTTCGGTACCAAAGCAATGTGCAAAACGAAAAATGACCCCTAGAAAGGTGATGGTCACAGTTTGGTGGTCTAGTGCTGGTGTGATTCATCATAGCTTTTTACAAAACGGCAAGGGCATTACTGCAGATGTGTACATTGAAGAACTGACCACAATGATGGCGAAACTCGCACGTCTGCAACCAGCTTTGGTCAATCGGTCGTCTCCACTGCTACTTCACGACAACGCGCGACCCCATACTGCACAACAGACCGTCTCTAAGCTGCATGAGTTGGGTTTGGAAGCTCTCCCTCATCCGCCATACTCACCAGATCTTGCGCCTACCGACTATTACTTTTTCCAAAATTTGGACAACTTTTTAGCGGGAAAAAAATTCAATTCCCGAGAGGCAGTACAAAACGCCTTTGAAGAGTTTGTTGTCTCCCGTCCTGCTGATTTTTTCAAGAAGGGCATCCATAAACTGCCACAGCGTTGGCAAAGATGCATTGATTGCAGGGGTGATTACTTTGAATAAAAGAAATAAATAAGTTCGAAAAAAAAAATACTTCAACTTTTTTCAAACAAAACGGCAATTTCATAGATAAAGACCTACCAAAATATTATAAATATAAAAAACTATATTTATATTATTTAGCTGATCCGGTAAACGTTGTTTTGCGATATAAATTTTTAAAAATAGGGGATGATGGAAGATTGTAAAAAATTTAAGGTTGTACGTATTTTTTATTTTTTATTAAAAAAATCTGATCGAAAAATATAAATATTTTTTTTGGGTGGGCCATACTTATCACTTAGAGAGATGATGATGAATATAAAATTTCATCAAAATAGATTATAAATTCATTTTGCATACTGATTGCTTTTTAATGTACCGGAATTAATATAAGATACTTTTTATCCTTAATTGTCAGTTCCTTTGGAAAACGATAAGTTGCGGATGAAATCGCGGGTGCCACATTGATTTGTAGTCTAAATATCAATTCACACTTTATAGACGGGGTAAAACTAAAGAAAGTAATAACCTACAAAAATAGGGCTAATTCTATAAGTTACATAAAAGTACAAATAATTTCATTAAACAATTTCTTATCTCAATTTATTCTATTACTAGATAAAAATGTAAATATTGTTAAACTTTATTTCTCACACGATCTTAACTTGATAGCATCAGTGTCCATGACTCGGCGAAACGTCAAAATAAAAAATATATCGTCACAAAGCGGGGCGAGGTTATAATTAATGATCCAGCGATGCGGTATGCAGAGATAGCTGGTACAGCTTTAATTAAAAATATATTTAAAATTACAATAAAGGTTGATCTGTAGATATTACATCTATATATATATATAAATTTAGCGTGACAGTGTTTGTTACCATACTTCTCCGAAACGGATGAACCGATTTGGAAGAAATTTTATATTCACACTTGGTAGATCTAAGAATAGGTTGTTATCTATTTTTCTAAGTCTTTTCGCTTAGAAAAATAGATAACAACTAGGGTCTAGTATCTATGAATGTGATCGTTGAGCGTTATTATGATTATTATTTATCATCCTTACCCTAATAACCTTTACTAATATTATAATCAATAATAATTGTATGTTTCTTTATCAAACAGCTTTCGGGTCAAAACGGCTGGATCGATTTCAATGAAACTGCAAACAGATTGTGTACAAATAAAGATTATCCCTATTAATCCCTATTAAATATTTTATCCTTAAAAAAATGCATTTATCTTATCTCATATATAAACATACTAAATAACTGTGTCTAGACTTACCAAAATATAACATACCTACTGGAGATATACCAAAATAGTCATAAACAATAAGTTAACGTGGGTCTATTTGGTTTATTAATGTATCAGTATATATACATTCATATAATTTAATTTAAACAGTGATTAGTATACGTTAAAGTTAAAGGAGCTCAGTGCTATTTTTTAATTTCTTCGGTACTGCTTGAAGGAGTAATATTGAAATTGAATCTTATATCTTTTTTGTTGGTGTTCTGGAGAGGATTTTCACTTGATAACATTCCGTTTGTACCTAAAATAAATTAAAACTTCTTAGTCATGAATGAATTATGTTAAACTATTTGAAAAAAAAAAACGATTCAAAACGTTTTTTCTAAGTTCGTTCGTTTGTTTTTCTAAGCAAGCATGCCCCATCTTAGACCACGTTATTGCTTAACATCAGGTGAGACAGCAGTCAAAATGCATTGTCTTATAAAAAACCGAGATAAAACAAACTAATAATTTTTACGACTGTTTTTTCATAATTAATTAATGAAAATCTATTATATTACATTGACGGAGAAACTATCGATGGCCTACATGTACACCAAATACTATTTACTTATTTTTATTATATATAGCAGATAAATATCAGAACAGAAAGAAAGAAAGTTAAAATTATCAGAACTTACTAGGTGGTAGAACTTTGTTGCAAAGTTCATCTAGGTAGGTACCACCGCTTTGCCAGTTATTCTGCCACCAAGCAGTAGTGTGCAAGCACTACTGTGTTCCGGTTTGAAGGGCACTGTAGCTAGTGAAATTACTGGGCAATTGAGACTTTATGATCTGATCTCACAGTCGAGTAATCTTATTACCAGACTGTGCTGATGTCTCGGGATGATGTGCGCAGTGCAGTGTCGCTTGAAACTCTATGTTTTAGAGTTCCGAGTGACACTGTTCTGTTATGGGCGGCCGTGGCGCTTAACATCGGGTGAACGACTAGCTCGTCACATCATTCAATAATATATAAAAAAAAAACTGAAAATATATAAATGGTATAAAAATTTTTTTAGTGTAATATAAAATCAGCATCTCGCACATCTTCTGTTTTAATTATTTCCTATATTATCGCTAAATTAAATAAATACTAAAATAAATATTTGCGTACATTTCACACAGCGCCATCTAGCCCGAAACTAAGCAAAGCTTGTACTATTATGACAGACACAGAACAAACATTGATGTTCATCACACCATCAGGTGAGAGAGAGTGGTCGAATGTGTTAGCCTTTAATTAAAAGAATCTGTTTATTAATTAGTTGTATACACTATGTAACTTCTATATACATAAACTTGCCTTGAAACTTACCATTAAACAATTGAACATTTAAGATTCTATGATAGAGCTCATTGAACTTTTTCTGTCTTTTCATATTAGAAGGTGTGCGTACAACCAACGTCGGAAGTAAGATGTAATGCTCCAAATTTGGCTCTTCCTTAGGTTGTTTGCGACGATTAGCGTTTTTCACTACAAGGCGTGGGTTTTTGGACTTGTACCCGGAGCCACTGCTACCACTTGCGAAATCTTGAATTCGATCTTCTTGATTTTTACTGTGATTGAGTTGCGATTCACAAGCACTTGTATCAGGTTTCGTAGATGTGTGGTGATAACAACAAGTTGGTTCTCTTGAAGATGGGGATCGATTAGAATAGCTTGGTCCAGGGGAGCTATCGTCTTGTCTAGATCGACGTCTTTGTTGAGTCTCTGGTACTAATAGACGGTCATGACTTCTAGGCCTTCTTCCTGAATTATGTTCTTCTCGTCTTCTATCAGATATTACGACACTGTCTGGACTTAGATCACTGCCAGCGGCGTCCTCACTACCCGGTCTGTGTTTATGACTGGCTACTATAATGTCACCAGTCTTTCCAAGTGGTTTACAACTTTCATGCCGGTGGTTCAATTTGACAATTCTATAGTGACGCCGTCTCCTGCGTTCAACATGCGCAACTCGTTCTCTTAGCAAGCTGTCGATAAGCCGCTGCAGTTCGCATCTAGTACCGCACCTCTCGGCATGAGCCGCTCTACGTCCCAGCCGAGTGTTTGGCCAATGCGTGCGACATACGTCTTCGTAAATAATATCACTGAGTACCGCTTCTCGAGAAGGAGTAAGTTTTATGCCATCATCACGTGGAGCAAACTCACCTTGTGCTAAATAATGTACCGTGTCCATGAGTCTGTAATCGCGTACAGGATTAAGTTTATGTCTGATTTTATGTACTCGCTCAGCTGCGAGTTTTGGGACATCGTCTCGCTTGCACGGCACGGAAGCGCACTGACGACGGCCACGCGCTGTGATTCCATCGTAGGTGGTAAAATCGCGACCGTACTGTTCAGAGTTATGTTCTTTTTCAATCGTGGTAGCTTTGCTGGGTGATAACGGCGCTGCTTGATGCGCGTATCTCTGGAACGCTGACGTCTCTGGAACGTGGCTATACTGTTGTATATAGCTGCACCCAGGCCGTGCCGATCCAGAAATGGTTCTTTTTACACTATTTTTATTTTCTTCATCAGAAGAAGATAACATAACTTCTGGATCAAGAGAGCGAAACACCATTTCTTGCCTCAAAATTTTTCGTTCCAAATGATCTATTCTTTTATTCAATTTATTGATTGTATTATTGATTGGTGGTGCAATCTCTTCTGAAGATGTAGTGGTAACTATCAGTGTTGCGATATCTACTTTGTTTGGACTTACTATTGATGCGTTTACTTTTGCTTCAAGCCTAATAGGATGATTCATATTAGGTTGAGTGTACATGTAACATTTTTCTTCAGGGGTCCTTGGCTTATCATTATACACGTTTACTCTTGGGGGGTTCTCAATGGAGCATTTTGAATCACAAACAGAACTTTCTACTTGAATAATCACCGAAGAAATATTTGAAGAGTATATTTTATTTTCTGGAAAATCTACACCGCATGCAATAGAATTTGCAATAGCAGAATCATCTTCACTCAAGTCTGAAAAATGTATTTCTATAAAAAAGATGCATTTTTAAGCTACATATACATTCAGATGTATTTATAAGTACGAGTAACTTACGGGTGGTAAATGACGAATGATCACCAATTCCTAGACGTGAACCAGATTTACTAGAGCCCTGAAAAGGAATAATGCATTTAACGATGCTAAAATCAGCTTTGTATATATTTTGAAAAAATTACCTTTTTTGAACAAAACCGACTCTTTTCTGCGATGTATAATGTTTTTATAGCTGGGGCGCGAGGCTTTATTGAAACTAGAACACGTTGCGAACCCTGTCGCTTTGCAGAGTTTTTTTGAAATATCTCTAAATCTGTAATTAAATAAACAAAAAGCATAAAGCAGGTGATCAGCTCCCATATTGAGATAACTATAGTAAAAGAGTTATACCTATTGGAAATTGTTTTTTAGGTTGTCGAATAGGGCTGCCTGCTAGATAATCAACTTCACGTATTAGTTTCTCTTCTTGGATGGATATTAATTTCTTCTTTGATGGAGACTGTTTATTTTCCATCACATCTTATTTTCTTCTTCCCCTGCATAGTTATTATATTCTCAAGATGAAAATATTTAGGAATTGTAACAGTAATTTAGCTGCAAAAAGATAAAATGTACATTTTCTGACAGAACAAAGACGGAATGACAGGCTATGGTCAACAGATCACCTTTTAGAATTTTTGTGATTTATGGTGAACGATAAATTCAAAGAGATTGGAAATAAAGCGAAGTTCGATACACTTTTGTTGTAATAGAAGGAGGTCCATGGGTTTGCTGAATTAATGATATGCCGATTGACTTTGTATACGATATATTAATTAAAAAGATATTTACAAAAACCAAATTGCGGAAAATAAAATTTTCTCTAATGTGAAGTCTATATCAACAACATTCGTTGCCCCTAGCAACTAGCTGGAAAAGTTCTCTATTAAACTGGTATGTAAACTTTTTCGTGGGCTAGCACACCACATCACCCCCCTCCAGAGACCGTCCTACGGGCGATAATATTCTGGAAAACGCACTGTTCGTCCTGATCGAGTGGTGGTCACTGGAGCGTCTCGGGTCTCAGGTGCTGCCACGGCGGGAGAATGGTCCAACTCACGAAGTATGTAGGCAGGTTTAATGCGGTCGACTGATACAGTGACTTCTTTGCCTTTTATGCGGAGCTTGAAAACTTTATCCCCTCGTTTTATCACCTCATGTGGGCCTGTATAAGCTGCTTGAAAAGATGGGTGCGAGGTGTCATCTCTTAGAAAGACGTGGGATGCTGTTGCTAAATCTTTGAAAATGAATATGGAGCGGTTATTCCCATGGTGAGAAGTTGGTAATGGCAACAAATTTTTGGCGAATGTGCGCAGTCTTTCAGTGTATACTGTCAAGTCCTCTGTACCATCAGCCGATTGACAAAAAATGTCACCTGGGAGTCGTAGTGTCTCTCCATATACGAGTTCAGCTGGAGTCGCTTGTAAGTCTTCCTTAAATGCCGCCCGGATTCCCAGTAGTACAAGTGGAAGTGTTTCAAGCCAGCTGCTGGTCGCATGACATGTAATAGCGGCTTTAAGCTGTCTGTGGAATCTTTCGACAAGTCCATTGCATGCTGGATGGTAGGCTGTAGTTCGTCTGCGTTGAAATCCGATGATGTGGGACAGATGCTTAAAAAGTTCTGATTCAAACTGTCGACCACGATCAGTGACGATATCTTCAGGGCAGCCGAATCTGGATATCCATCCGTGAACTAAAGCTTTTGCCACTGTTTCAGCTGTTATCTCCTGTAATGGTATAGCCTCGGGCCATCGTGTGAAGCGATCTACACATGTGAGACAGTAACGATACCCCTGTGAAAGAGGTAAAGGTCCGATCAAATCTATGTGGATTTTCATGAATCTGGCTCGAGGTAAGTTGAATGATGCTAATGGAGATGAGACATGACGTGTTATTTTTGATCGTTGGCATGCTAGGCAGGAACGAGTCCACTCTCTACAATCTTTTCGCATACTAGGCCATACATAGCGTTCCGATATCAGTTTCGTCGTCGCATTTATGCCAGGGTGGCTAAAAGAATGCAAGTTTTCGAACACTTGCCGTCGCATGTCTTTGGTCACATAAGGTCTGGCCACATTGCTGCTCTTGTCACAATAGATTTCTGTGTGAGATCCAGGCAGTTTGATTTTTGTCAAGCGCAGAGAAGTATCGCTATCCAAAAGTTGTTCTAGTTCAGGATCTGTGCTTTGTGCTTGAGCAAGCTTGGATAGATCGATGGGCTGAGTAATCTCTTCGATGCGTGATAAACTGTCAGCCACAACGTTATCCTTTCCTGAAATATGCCTGATATCTGTGGAAAACTGTGAAATAAAATCCAGATGTCTGAACTGTCTTGGTGAGCACTTTTCTTTTCGTGAATGAAATGCGAAAGTTATGGGCTTATGGTCAGTGTAAATAATAAAGGCTCTCGCCTCCACCATGTGACGAAAGTATTTTATTGCTTCGTAGATGGCGAGAAGTTCCCTGTCATAAGGCGAGTATTTCTGTTGACATGGCGAAAGTTTTCGAGAGAAAAATGCTAAAGGTTCCCACAGGCCGTCTCTATGCTGTTGTAAAGCTGCGCCCATTGCTGTGTCTGAAGCATCAGTGACTATAGCGAGCTTCGCTTGGCAGTCTGGATGAGCAAGTAGTGCTGCTTGGCAGAGACTTTCCTTGCAGGTGATGAATGCTTTAGTAGCTTCTTCTGATAAATGCACGGGATGTGAACCTTTAACTGATCCTGTGAGCAGTGCATTCAGAGGCGCTTGATGCCGCGCTGCGTCAGGAATAAACCTTCTGTAAAAGTTCACCATTCCTAGGAATCTTCGCAGTTCTCTAACGGTTTTCGGTGGAGGGTAATTCGCAACCGCTTCTACCTTCGATGGTAATGGTTTAGTCCCAGCTGCTGAGATGCTGTGTCCTAAAAACGTTACCTCTGATACACCGAATATGCACTTGTTCGTGTTGATTACCATGCCGTATTCCTTGAGTCTGTTGAAGAGCAGATGAAGGTGCTTCTTGTGTGATTCCTGATCAGGTGAGAAGATCAAAAAATCGTCCAGAAACGGGAAGCAGAACTCCTCAAGGCCCCTAAGCATCTCGTCCACAAATCGTTGAAACGTTTGACTGGCATTACGTAGTCCGAACGTCATGAACGGAAATTCGTATAAACCAAACGGCGTCGTGATTGCGGTCTTCGGAATATCCTCAGGGCAGACAGGAATTTGATTATAAGCTTTTACGAGATCGATAACCGAGTATACTTGACAGCCGGAGAGACAATGTGCAAAGTCATGTATGTGTCGAATGGGATAGCTGTCTGGTACGGTTCTAGCGTTGAGCATTCTGTAGTCACCGCATGGACGCCAGCCGTTATCTTTTTTAGGCGCAAGATGAAGTGGTGATGACCATGGTGACTTTGAAGGTCTGGCTGTTCCGTTCCTCAACATATCTGCAAACTCGTCTTTTGCAATTTTTAATTTATCCGGTGCTAGTCTTCGTGGTGTGCTGCTTATTGGCGGTCCTGCAGTAGTCTGTATATGATGCATGGTATTATGCTTCGGAACACGGTGGACACCGGAAGGTCGAGTAATCTCAGGGTATTCGCTTAGTATGTTATGATATACGGAATTTCCAGAAATAACTTTTACCGATGAAATGTTCCCAGTTGACTGTGCAGGTGAAGCTGGGGACGTAAGGCTTGTAGTGTTGTCGATTAAACGTTGATTTCGACAATCCACGATGAGGTTGTAAAATGATAAAAAATCTACACCTATTATGGCCTTTGTAACGTCCGCTACGATGAATCGCCAAGTGAAGTCACGGCGCAAGCCTAGGTTCAGCACTAAATGAGCGTAGCCGTAAGTAGAAATGGGTGTACCGTTTGCCGCACACAGCTCATAATTTGTTTTCTCACGACGTTCCTTGAGTGCCGATCGGGGGAAGACACATACGTCACTGCCAGTATCGATGAGAAACTGCATCTTCGTAGCGCCGTCCGTGACAAATAGGCGACCGGAAGTTTGGCAATCGGTCGTCGCCATTACCGACTGCTGTTCGCGTTTCCCGCATGGTAGTCGCACGGTTTTACGCACTTACTTGCTTCATTGCCGAACTTATTATGATACCAGCACACAGGAAATTTTCTATAGTTCGACTGTGATCGTGTGGAGCTAGAACGACCGCGCGTTTTCTTGTTTGAACGATTCGGTGCACGTGAATGCCGGTTCACCTGCGCAGTTAGAGCTTGCACTTGTTTGGTAAGTTCAGCAATCTGTTGGTTCATGGCTTCTAAAGAGCTTCCTGGTATGGCACTTGATGTTGATGCTACGTGCGCTGTAGGCGAAACAACGTCATGGATGCGGTCAGCGAGATCTGCGAGCGCTTCCAGTGAAGACATCATCTGCGAAGCGATTATCGTTTGCGTGCTACTTGGTAGGCGACTGGTCCATATAGTACGTAGAAAATCTTCGGGAACTCCAGGTCCAGCCAAATGTTGCAAATGTCTTAGAAACTGAGATGGCTTACGGTCTCCAAGTTCTGCGTGCATAAGTAATTGCTTGACCTTCTTTTCTCGTGACGCGGACAGTCGTTTGATAAGTTCCGACTTCAATTTTTCATACCTGTTGGTGTCGGGCGGGTTGATGATTATATCTTCCACCTCAGAAGCATACTGCGGGTCTAGTTGGCCGATAACGTAGAAAAACTTCGTATTGTCCGTAGTAATGTTCGATATCGCGAATTGGCCCTCGATCTGCGCGAACCAAATGGCCGGCTTTTCAGGCCAAAACGGCGGAATGCGCACGCCCACACGACAAATATCTTCGTTCTTATCGGTTGAGAGCGACATCTTTATGTGAATCAGTATCAGAATTATCGCAATCAGCAACAAAATCAAAATCACACACATTTACTGCAAACGTGGACTTTCGGTTCAAAACAGGTCACCAGTAAAGCGAAATTAGATACACTTTTGTTGTAATAGAAGGAGGTCCATGGGTTTGCTGAATTAATGATATGCCGATTGACTTTGTATACGATATATTAATTAAAAAGATATTTACAAAAACCAAATTGCGGAAAATAAAATTTTCTCTAATGTGAAGTCTATATCAACAACATTCGTTGCCCCTAGCAACTAGCTGGAAAAGTTCTCTATTAAACTGGTATGTAAACTTTTTCGTGGGCTAGCACACCACAGAAATATTAACGTAAAACCTACTATAACTAGGTATAAAAGTACACTGCTTAGGTATCATTATCATAGTAACACTTTAAACTTTATTCTTACTCTCATATATAGATAAGCCCAGGTATATGATGTTGTATATTAAAGAATAAAGCATTAATCGTCGAGGTAAAAGTATGCATTAGCAAAACTCAATCTAAGAAACCGTTACCAACATGCAGGCAACAGTTTTAGGCAACCTGCCCAAAATGCTGGCGGCATCGTTGTGGTTATATGACCTATGTATATGATGAGGTATCATTCGTGTGGGTAGCTTTTATTGGTATTCTATGCAGACCCAACCGTAACAACAATTACAACGGACGTGTTTTCGATAGCTTAAGTAAATAATTATAGTTGATGAATAAACGCGACATCCGTGTGGATTTGAGGAATGTCCATCATGTGTCCATGTTCCTCAAATCCACACAAAGCGTTTCGCTTCAACATTTTTTTTTTGTATTGTTTTGGCTCCACACTTTTGTGTATTTAGCCAGTGTCAAGTAATTAATAATTATTCATGTTAATTTAATTATATAATGGGTCAAGTCAAGTCAAATCACAGTCCAAGTCATCAAGTTAGGTCATAGTCTAGTCTAGTCAAGTCATACTACTAATAAAGTGGTGGCAATTTTACCAGAAGCTTCTATGGAGTTTTGGAAACAACACGAAATTTTCACCATCATTATACAACTTTCCCACACTCATGCTTGTAATCCAGCACTTAACGAATAAAATGCCACCAAATTTATGCACTAACACTGAAAATAACACAAGTTTTGGAAAATAATACAATGCGGTGACGCAATCTTTTTCGTTTTAACGCCAAAACTCCGCTTTAACATTTATTGTGTGGACGACAAAGGAATGGAATAGCTTAACAGTGTCTGTTTCCTGAAAAATATAACCTATGAGTTTTCAAGGCAAAAGTGAACCGGTATCTTATAGGCAAGCATGTCGTCAACAGCGTCGACACTTACCATCAGATGAGGCAATGGTAAACGACAAGCTGACTGGCCCGTTAGCTCAGTTGGTAGTATCCCTGCCTTCTGAACTGCAGGTTGTGGGTCGATTCCCACCCAGGACAAATATTTGTGTGATGAACATCGATGTTTGTTCTGTGTCTAGGTATATTGTATTCTATGTATGTATTTACAAACAAAAAGTATCTACGTATTGTATCAGTTATCTGGTTCCCATATACAAGCTTTGCTTAGTTTGGGGCTGTGTGAAATGTCCACAGATATTTATTTATTTATTTATCAAAGGTAAAAAAATATGATGGCTTATTTTACGAGTTATGTTTGGGCTCAGAATTATATGAAGTATTATTATATCTATATATATATTTTATATCTATATATATATTATTATATCTATATATATATATATTAAGTATTATTATATATTATTTTACTAGGTGGTAGTACTTTGTTGCAAAGTTCGTCTAGGTAGGTACCACCGCTTTGCCAGTTATTCTGCCGCCAAGCAGTAGTGTGCAAGCACTACTGTGTTCCGGTCTGAAGGGCACTGTAGCTAGTGAAATTACTGGGCAATTGAGACTTTATAATCTGATCTCACAGTCTAGTAATCTTATTACCAGGCTGTGCTGATGTCTCAGGATGATGTGCGCAGTGCAGTGTCACTCGTAACTCTGTTTTGGGGTTCTGAATGACACTGTTCTGTAATGGGCGGCCGTGCCGCTTAACATCAGGTGAACGACTAGCTCGTCACATCATTCAGTAGCATAAAAAAAAAAAAAAAAATCTATTACAATATACCTAATTACAGAATGGCCATATCGTGCATTCATAACATAACTATGTATATTCTTTCACGCATCAAGTTGCTAACTATATAAATATTTGCACATGATATAGAATACATGAATAACGCTTTTACAAACTAATTAGAACAGTCACGTTAAAACTTATGGTATACTTGTATATGGAAAAAAAACTTTATTTAGCTTAGTGCTAGAAATTGTGTTAATGATCGAAAACTAACACATCAATACTTTTTGGTTACATTATTTCAAAATTGGAAAACATCAAAAAACAACAAAGATAACTGTCAAAATTTACAGAGCGTGACATTTAGCCCGTTCGTGATTTAAAAAAAAAAATTGTGTTTTAATATTTGGATGGCAAATTAGTGTCGTTCTAAGGTAGTAAGTGCATATGAGTGATCGCGGGGGATGTCTGAACAAGAGCAGACCACTGGTACAGATGCATCGGTAGTGTTGATGGAACAAACCTCAGCCAATCGGAACAAGCTGCCATTTCACATTGCCAATATGCAAGAGGAGGCGCCTCCAGAACTGCACCACAAGCGCTCCAAAGCACCGGCTGTGCCATGTATGACATATGACAATATTTGTTAACTTGCCATACTTAAGCTTATGGTAATTATTTTTTGGGGATGGTAAAACCACTATGTGTACACTAGTCCTGCCAATACTAAAGATGTCCCGCGGTTTCACCCGAATTTTCCTGCGAGAACTCAGTGATAAAAATATAATATCTTGACTAGTGCCTAGTGTAGGCAATTTGTGTGCGAAATTCAGTTTAAATTGGTTCAGCTGTTTTGTCGTGAAAGCTATGCAAAGAGAGCTATGCTAAGCTATGAAGAGATACAATAACATTTCACTTTTAATTATTAGGAGGGTTGTAAACTGTGATTCAACAACTCAAGTTTTTGATTAACATCTAAGCTTCGGAATCACAGCTAACAACGCCATCATAAACTTGGGCCTTGTTTTATCATACATATTATATGCAAGCCGCATATTTAGCCTTAAGTTGCTGGATGGCTTATTCTTAATTAATTCTTGATTCTTTGAAATCTACAGAAATTCATAAAGTAATATATAATATACATAAAAGTGGTCGCTTAGTTATAATAATAATCAATACTTGTGGAAATTTCAGACAGCGCCATCTAGCCCCAAACTAAGCAAAGCATGTTCTATAAGAACCATAACTGATACAATACTTAGAATATTTTTTGTTTGTATATACATAGAATAGCACCCATACCATTTGCCAGTTATTCTGCCGCCAAGCAGTAATGCGCAAGCACTACTGTGTTCCGGTTTGAAGGGCACTGTAGCTAGTGAAATTACTGGGCAAATGAGGCTTTATGACCTGATCTCACAGTCTAGTAATCTTGTTACTAGATTGCGTTGATGTCTCAGGATGACGTGCGGAGTGCAGTGTCACGCGAAACTCTATACTTTAGAGTTCCGAGTGACACTGCAACTGATATGGGCAGCCGTGTCGCTTAACATCAAGCAAACGGTTAGCTCGTCGCGTCATCGCTTAACATTAAAAAAAAAATACACAGAACAAACATCGATGTTCATCACACAATAGTTTGTCCTGAGTGGGAATCGAAGCCACAACCTACAGCTCAGAAAGCAGGGTTACTACCCACTGAGCTATCTAGCCAGTCAAGTTATGAGTTAAATATTGACTATACCTTATTGTTTTTCAGCTGTGGTTGAGGAACTAAAGGACACAAGTGCACAGAGCAAGGAAAGAACAGAATGCGAACGCGGTGAGAGAACGCGGATTTCCTCAATTAAGTACGCAGGCAATGTCAGCTGTTTTAAAGTTTAAATAATATTTCAGCGATGTCTTCCGAAAAGCACAAGCACAATATTGTAAAGAAATTGTCATCCAAGAGGCGAGGCTCTTCCCCCGAGACGATCACCCTGGCGCCTATGATGGTCGATGAAAAGGTTCCATAAACTTTTAATGTAGTAGGTTGCGTTTCTTCATACAACTTGTACTGTACGACACAGTAACAAATTTAGAAACTTAAAGAAGGCTTGAAGGATTACACAAATTAACTGCTAATGTACAACGAAAAATGTGTTTTACAAACTTGTTGTATACACAAATATAACTAATTTAGCGGGGCATAAAGTAACAAATATACTACTTTTTATCCCTGAAAAGTTATACGGTTCCTGTGGTATACTTACTATATGATTTTAATCCACCAAAATAGATATTATAAGGTACGAGTACGTTAACTATACAGAACTGGTGTCATACATTGCTACAGAGAAGCAGTTTGATGGTACCAACGCAGCCAATCCCCGCGCAGCTACCGATAGCTTCGGTGAGCTCCGACCCGGCTACGAAGAATGTAGATGGTAGAAAAGATGAAGATGACAGCATAACCGAAGAGATTGCCGAGTTGCGGACCCCAGAAGTGGCTAAGATATCTTCGGACTGGGTGAGTTTGAAATTTTGAATCACAATAAAGTTGATAATAGTAGCTAGTGCATCATTACCTACTTAGTTTGAACGGGCGAATTGTAGCTATTGGAGGCCAGGTTCTTCCAAACTTAGGTGAGTCTTTTTAGGTTGGTGTCTTAGTTAAGTATTATGGGTTATCATCTTTATTTATTTAACAAAATAAAACTTGATATTGGGGTTTTCTTCCATGCGGTTTCGTTTATTAATATATAATATTTACCGCCAGGGTAAACTTTTAAAATTGCTGCGGCATTGACAGCCCGCCCTCCACTCGTTTTAATTTTCATTTTCAAAATAAAACATTACCGTCTTACCACAAAAGATTTAGACACGCAAGTGTCAAACTACTGTTTTGTATTGTCAAACACGTGTTTGACACCTGTCTAAGCCTTGTTTATGTATTTGACGCGGATATTGTGTTATTGTAGTTACGTAACGGTGACGTTGAGCTTATATGCCGCTGTTGTGATTGCAGTCAGACGAAGAGGAGGCGGGTGGGCTGCCTCGCAGCGAGTCGCGTGCTTCCCGCATGTCGCGCGTCGTCCGCCAGCTGTTCTGTTGCGGCGTACAAATGGATGCCCCCTCCGAGTGTAAAGTGTCGCCGCGCACCACCGACAACGTCATATAGACCCGCCTTTACACCCGCACACCGTCATGCACCTCCATATTTCCTGCAAATGTCGCCGTGGCTGGCCATTGCCAATTGCTGCGCTCATCGACGGCCATTGGGAATGGCCAGCTGGGACAAGCGGAAAACTCCATGTGAACGACGCGTGTGTATATATATAACTAGTTGTGTATATAAAAACTTAATTGCTAATAAATGCAATTTTTATTCATTAAACGTCTTAAGTGTGTAATTCAGTGTGTTATATCAGTTTTAAAATTTTTTTTACGCTTAATTTTGTTACATTATGAGAATTATTTATTATTTAATGTAATAGATAAATTGCATGCTGCACGTTGTCACAAGTTTCGTGTATAACAGTTTTGTTGCCGTAACAACTTAAATATTTCTGTATGATTGTAAAATTAAAGGAATTTTGCGTTTATCTAGTGTTTATGTTTTATAAAATATGATTTTATAAAAATTCGATGCAGGGAATTTTCGACCGTATTATTAAATCGTTGATTGGACTGAAAAAGTCGGTAATATAACTGAAATTATTTGGATGCAATATTTCTTCAGATGTTATGGGAAGTGAACTTAAAGGAACTGTCAATGTAGAAAGTAGTCATTTAGGAAGCGTCATTTTGAGAGGTGGGCTTTCTGAGACTAGCGACTTATTTATATACCTATATGAAAAAATTGTCAGTGTGTGCTGCTATACTCCTCCGAAACGCCTGAATCGATTTTGATGAAGTTTTATATTCACACTTGATAGGTTTTCTATTTTTCATCATCATCATCGTCATCACCACGTGGGTGAAACCGCGGGGCCCAGCTAGTTTCCATATAAATATTTTTCAGGCTAATGATTCCGGGGATGCTAAGCGAAAAGGAGTTTCTTGGAATGATGAAGATTACTTGGAGAAGGTAAAACTAGAGGTACATAAATTTTAACTAACTTCATACATAAAAAGATTATGTTGGTGTGTTATCTAACTTTATATATACAATAAAAAAAATTGTGACTGTAGGTGAGATGACGTAGTGATCATAATTATTTATTCTCTTTAGGTGAGGTGATGATGATTATCAGTGATGCGTACATATAATAATAATAATAACGCCTAACGATTACATACATAAATGGATCCTAACTAGGATTCCGTGTCTAGGGAACCAGGAACTACGACGACGATGGTCCCACAACACCCAGACTCGGAACAAGTATTTGCGCTTTTTTTCTATGCACAAATACTTATCCTGCCGCGAGAATCGAATCCGCCGCCTCCGGGTTATGAGCTGGCCTACTCAACCATCACACCACACAATCAAAAAATTCAAAATTTATAAATTCCTAATTTTCAGAACGTGGGAACAAAAAGTCAACATTCTAACCTGGAACGTAAAACTTCTGTAGGACCTTGCTTTCGAGCGGCTGCTCCGTTTGGCAGGCCCTCAGGATTGTCCATATGTTTATCAAAGGTACACAAGTATTAGTTACTAATATGAGCACTAGATATTAATAGTGTACTAACGTGCAAAGATTCCCGTAATTTTCCATATTTCCGTATTGTTCCCGTATTGATTTTGTTAAAACAAAAGTACAACAAACAAATATGTAAGTAGTATATTAAGAGCACGGATACAGGAGTCTGTGGTAAAGCAGAATTATAAAAAAAAACGTGTAAAGAAACATGTTTTCTTTGTTGAGTATCATAGACTTTAAAGTTTGAAACATGATGCTATTGACGCTGAATACGCTAATGTGGATAATTTGAGTTGGGGCGGCGAAAGCTGCTATTTGAGACAGCGGAAGCCGGACTTACAAAGAGGATTTACGCCCTCTTGAGGTAAAATGATTCAAAGAGGTATAGACTTATTGTGATAATCAAAGCTCACGTTGGCGTTATCAGTTAACAGAGGAATGAGTTCGCATGTAGCGGCACATGCCCAAAATCTTTGGTTATCACAATTTGCATGATTTCTAGGATTTATGATCATGCAAACTTTGACTATAAATCGCTTAAAGTATGTTTATTTGATATTATCCCTCCCCATAGCTTTAAATTTTTCGTTGAAATGATGATTAAATAAAGAACATTTTGAATTTTTAAAGCTTTGATTCTTTATGATTCGGAGATGAAACGACACTTCAATTACCCAAATTGTCAAATAGTTACACGACTAAAAATGTAACTAATGCCTGCACAAGTAAATATATAAGTTTAAAGTTTTCGACTGGCCCAATAGCTCAGTTGGTTATGCCTTCTGAACTGTGGGTTGTGGGTTCGATTCCCACCCAAAACAAACGTTTATATGATGAACATAGATGTTTGTTATGTGTGGGTATTATATTGTATTCTATGTATGTATTTATAAACAAAAATTACCTAAGTATTGTATCAGTTATCAGCTGGGCAATCACGTACCTGGATTGCAACCAATAGAAACAGTTTTTGGCGGGAATGCGAAAAAGATTGCGTCACCACATTGTATTATTTTCCTAAACTTGTGTTAATTTCAGTGTTAGTGCATAAAATTGGTGGCATTCTATTCGTTAAGTGCTGGATTACAGGCGTGAGTGTGGGAAAATGGTATAATGATGGTGAAACGTTTCTTTTCGTGTTGTTTCCAAAACTCCATAGAAGCTTCAAGTGAAGTTGCCACCACTTTACTAGGAGTATGACTTTGACTGGACTATGATTTGACTTGATGACTTCGACTGTGACTTGACACAAATTTGCGTTAAATATCATTAACTTGATAAATTATTAATTACTTGACACTGGCTAAATACACAAAAGTGTGGAGCCAAAACATAAAAAAAAACAAGAGAAACACAAATTTGATAGTTTGAATACGCAGTTTATGTGCATAGTTAGTATAGAAATTTCTCCTGGTGCATTACAATAAAAGTTTCGTGATCACCTCTCTGGTTCATTAATATAAGCTTTGCTTAGTTTGGGGTTAGATGGCGCTGTGTGTCCGCTAATATTTATTGATTTATTTTAACTCATCTAAACCTTAAATCGCCAAGTATGCGATTCATCATGTTAATACAATCGCACATTAGAACAAGTGGAATTTAATTTCTTTAATTTTAATTACAGAAATCAGAAAGCATTGTAGTTGAGGAGTACAACCCGGGAAAATCTGTTATCAATATCACAGTATCTCAGGTATTTGTTTTATTCATCGGTAGAGTTACTATGCTAATTAATATCATCTGTCCATACATTCTTGCTACTGAGACAGGAGCCTTCTCTCACAAAAAGAGTAAGCGATAATCCACAAAGCAAGTCGAGTTCGACAGCCTCTGTGGTGTGGTGGTTGAGCAGGTTGGCTCATAACTCGGAGGCGGCGGGTTCGATTCCGCGACAGGACAAGTAAATACACAAATGTGCGCAGGAAAAAAAAAGTGCAAACACTTGTTCTGAGTCTGGGTGTTGTGGGACCGTCCTGGTAGTAAAGTGGTGAATGTTAACGAGACCTCATCTTGCCCCATCCCAGTGGCGGGTCACGGGGGGTTTTGTGGGTTCAAGTCCCAAATATCTCCTGCCATCACCACCGTTACGGCAGGGAAGTGCGAGGGCATTCCTCCTCCCCCCCAAAGGTGATTATTGTATAGTTATTATAAAGCAGTATCGTGGAGGTAAGGCCTGTTAATGCCTACATCAGGCACCAGTCCTTGCAATCCAAATATAGTAAATATTGGTGCCGATTATGCGTTGCTTTCTCTAAAACTAAAGTAAACTTAAAGTATGGCGGAACTCTTCTGATAAAGTGGAAAAGAAAAAGACGAAAATTTGTTAATTTCGTTTAGCTTTAGAGTATGCGACACAGAATCGACACCATTATTGTCATAAACAATTACTAAGGTACTTAATACTTTTGTAAACTTTTCTTCCAGAAATGCTTGATAAACAAAACTATTTACCGAACTAAAAAGGCTTTGATTCCTCCAGGTAACGATCAAAGCAAAGAGGTACGTATGTATCAATTTCTCGGGTACATAATTTGGCGGCTGCAAAATTGCAGTTCATTGTAGTTTTTTGTAGCTGTGTATGCATAAAACCTGCTAACTGCGCAGTTCTCGTGCAGTTCTAACGACTGCACACTGATTGGCGTATGTGATTTTTCCAACTGCACGCCGACTGCTACTGAACTGCGCAGTGAGTTGGCAATCTTGATGCAGCTATGTCAACTTCAACTTTCAGTTGAACTACAATTTTGCAGTTGGCATGCAGCCCTTATGTCTCACTCCTTAGTGTTTTATTTTATTACAATGTATGTTTTTGTTTTCCATGTTCAGATTCAAGACCTACCCAAAGTAACTTTTCTTGGAACAATGCGCCAGAGAATCTCTGAAATGGGAGATAAAATTAAAAACGTTTTTGCATAAATACACGTGTTTTATAATTATTTTATTACTATCATATGTTTTCCATTAATTTTACTTTTAATTTTTAATGTATTATTTTTAAGCATGTGTAACGAAACTTCGCAGATATTTTACCACCAAAATAGACAAGTTAACAAAATACTTGTGTGGTATTTTTTATCAATTTCACTTTGACATATTTTACGTTTTTATTTGACCCTTGAACGCTTCAACATCAGTAAGGATCTCGCGCTTTTTCTCTCAAGGCTTGCTCAATCCTAACACTTCTGGGTACTTTGCAGTCGTAGCAAGATGCGCATTTTAATGGCATTTGGTGCGTCAGGTTGGCAGCACGGGCTGCGTCATAATCCGTCTCGCGAGGTCTCCAGCAGAGATCCGTTGAACCACACTTGCATGTCATCTCACGGCATATCTGTGGACACAAGGATATACTGTTGATAACAACTCCGACTTGGCTACGAAAGTGCTGCGGCGTTGGTTCCCGTAGATACGATTTAAGTGTTCGATTCTGGCTAAACAAAAGTTTCGATAGTAAAATATTGGCTACGGGCTATGTTTTCAATAATAAATAAAAAATAGTGAATAAACGTGTTTTTAATCGTTATGTTTTGAAAGTGCTACGGCATAGATTTTCTCAATAAATTCAATAAGTAAGTGTAGAACGTTTTTTCTATTTGCTACGAGAGTGATACCGTGCTGGTTCCTCGTAGCAGCGGTGTAGTAAGAAAATGTGTTATGCTTATGCTACGAAATACCATGGAATGTACCGGAATAACCATATTCCGTTATTCTAGTATATTATGAAGATCCCCGCTAAGATTCTCCAATAGTGGGATATTTAGGATTTCAAGGAGTTTTCACACTTCAATCAGCCTGTAGGGTCTTCTAGTTCTTGATGTCGCTAGCGCCGACCTATATAAGGGACGCGTGATTTAATTATAAAAGAGAGCTGCATAAGAGTAGCCTTTGGAGACACGTGTCCTCACATACCCCGGGCTTACTCATTTTATATTGTGAATCATGTGTTCGGTTCGCGAGAACAATGTATGTAGTGAAAAGTAAATATTAAACTTTTATTAATCTCATTCTGGTAGTGAGACTATCAATAAACTAGCACGTAAAAGCCAATCATATAATAATTTTTGGGACATTCACACATTATACAAATATTTCATTTTTATGTCAAGTCTACACACACCTTCATTCCACACAGCATACGGAGGCAAAGTACTCGTCTCAGCAGGCATTGAGACATTCACTGGTCCAGTTTCATACACAGAACTCTACACACTCCACACAAGTCCATAGAGCATACCGAGGCGAGGTACTCATCGCGGCACGCGTCGGGACAGTCGCAGGTCCAGTTGGTGGGCGGCACGCACGGCACGGAGGGCGGCGAGTAGCACGTGCTGGGGTGCGCGTAGCACGACACGCAGCAACACTCCTGGCACATCGTGTACACCTGCCGACAACACATACATACACATATATAACAAACGCAAAGCATAAAAACCTACTCCAGACTTCTATGGTTTTCTCATGGATGCTATTGTTAAAACGAGACCAAATTAAAATGGAACCACAAAGAAGCACCAGCTTTTAAATAAAAATAGAACCGTCACAATCGGTTCACCCAGTCGAAAGTTCTGAGGTAACAAATATAAAAAAAGTCGTATTGAGAACCTCTTTTTTTGAAGTCGGTTATTAATTACTATAATACTAAATGATACAGAAATATCTAGAATAATTGTTTCTGAAGGATTATAATTTTCTTCGTAGAAGACTATTAGCCCATTTGGGCTAAAATTTTACAGCTCGCGCTTATCTCTCTAGGTCGGACCCAAACGCGTTGCAGTAGGTACGTTATAGATGGATAATTATTGCGAACTCGGAAGCCGTCAAACTTTCGCGCAGATGTGTGCGCGATATAGGTGGAGAAAATAGCACAGCAGAGTATTCTCCAGTTTGATTTTGGTACCAAGATATTGATGGAGAAAATAGAAGTAGCACAGCAGTAGTTTCTTCAGCTAAGTTTTAGTACCGAGATATGGGTGGAGAAAATATCACAGCAGTAGTTTCTCCAGTTAAGTTTTGGTAGCGAGATATAGGTGGAGAAAAAAGCACAGCAGAGGCTTCTCTAGTTAAGTTTTGGTAGCGAAATATAGATGAAGAAAAGATCACAGCAGAGTATTCTCCAGTTACCTATGTTATGGTCATTGATCTCGATAAAGGAGATATGTCGAGATCTCCAGCTCATGCTAACCGTGCAGAGAGGCTATTGTTAATCTATACAAATACGTGCGATCGTAGTTTGATCTAGAAATTATCGAAGATCGGAATAGGGGTATTAGATTTGGTTGAATAGCCTACCAGCCAGATAGCTCTCGCAATCTCGTTTCGAACGTACGGCAAACAATTGCACAAGAGACAGTTTTCAAACTTTGTCAACTCTGGTACACCGAAGTTTTTCTCAACACCTGACGGACCCAAAACCACCTGGAATTAATTGAGAACTGATAAATTGAAACATAATTGTCATTAGTTATTTACGTAAATACGTAGACAGCAGAAATAATACCCCTTTAAAGAGGGGTTAAGTCGACTTAAATCTCTTTATTTTCATACCGAGAAATATTTGACCCACATATTTTTATAAGTTGTTTTGATTTAAAAACCAAACTACTACGCCGATTTCTATGAAATTGCGACCAATTTGATGGTAAAAAAAAGAACTAGCTTAAGTTTACAAATGAATGACGAACATAAAAATGAGAATTCTATTTTTTGTTGGATTAAAACAACTGTAAAAATAGTACCAAATTTGATGTCAAAAGCGTTTACGAATATAAAGTTAATGTATTTAGCTAAGTATAACTGGTTACTAGTTATAAAAATGAACCAAATGATAATACTTGAGAGAGCACAAAACAATAACACAGTTACAGAAGATTCACTCCGCAATTACATTTAAATAAATAGCGACTCTTGCTACAATGCAATAAAGTGCAATACCGCTTTCATTATATTTGTCGCTTCTCTTCCTAATGCATCTTTTATCTCTTTTGATGACGTTGCTTTTAAAGAGAAGCCAAGACAGCCTGGTTCACCGATATATGTAGCTTCGAAACTTAAATGCCGAGAGTATTAAGGCCTGGATCGTGTAACTTTGATTGTCATGCTACAGGAAAACATTCTTAACTTGAAAAGATAAATAACGGCTAAATTCAAGTCAATTAAAAAAGTCGAAATTACTCCGACCTGGTTTCGAACATATTCAATGTCCTTCTTCTGGGATCCAGTAACTAATGGAAGCGCGGTACAACGCGGCGGTGAGTTTAGCCGTTATTTATCTTACAAAATGTATCTTATACCTATGCACGTGAGCAGCGTATTGAAAATTGATCGTCTAGCTAGTATAAACAAAAATATAAGTAAGTAATTAGGAGAGTAGTTTCTAACATCACTGGCAAAGAACTGGCAATCAGGTGCGCAACTGCCCAGACTGTCGACATAAGCACATTGCACCACGTTTTTCTTCCCCTGCAACCCTTTCACCACATTGATGGTGGTCCTTGCGACGGCGTACGCTCCAGCGAGGCACGCTGTCTCATTACAACCTTTAGCGTTGCAGACCGCTTCAGTTCCGCTCATGATACATGATGTTACGCATTCGATCTGAAGAATACAACAATAAATAAATGGAACATAAAAAAAACATCAGCCCACAATAATAACACCCCACAATCAGATACATAGATCCTAGACCTAAGAATAGGATTACAGAGAATCCTATTCCTAGGTCTAGTACCAAGTTTGGCTGGATTGTATACCCTTTGAACCTCTCGCATCGAATAGCCGTATAAGCGAATGCGCAGCTGCCATCACCAACCTGTACCATAGATCCTGGACCCTAACTAAGGTTTCCTGGGTCTAGGAACTACAAGAACTATGGCCCCACAATACCCATACATAGAACAGGTATTTGAGGTTTTTTTGTGTACAAATATTTGTCCTGACGCGGAAATCGAACCTGTCTTCTCCAGGCTATGAGCTCAACCACCACTTCACAGAGGTTTTCAAGATAACAATTCTGAGACCAGCCTTGTTGAAATCATTAGATTAAAATACATATCAGATCACTTTAAATTATATATTCCCGACTGTTACTATTTGTGAGTAACAGTCGGGAATATATTAATTTAAAATGAATCACACTCATGATTTTCATCACATCAATCATAAATTTAATACTTAAATATCAAATCACATTAAATGGTCCAAATATAAAGTTATAGTAAAATATTCTACCACTACTAGTAAATATTCGACCAAACCCACCTGCTCCTGCGTCAAAGAGCAAGGATGCATCGCGGCCGACAGCACTGGTACCATGGTCGCGACGGTAGCACCGCCTATCACCGGCACTCGGACGGACTCAGGTGGTGCACGTAGAAAGTTCGCAAGTGCAGTGTTAGCTCGGACACAGTTCAACTCCACGCAACCTAGCAGCGTGCGAGGGTTGTACACGGAACGGAGGCGTTGGATCTCGCCCACTAGAGGCACCATACTGTCGACTGGCTCTGTTGCTACAATTGTGAACGCCTGAAATTTTATTTAGAAAGAAAGAAAGATAGATATATAGATAGAAAATGCTTTATTGTACAAACAACAATAGTCTTATTGCTAGACTGGGCTGATGTCTCAGAATGGCGTGCGCAGTGCAGTGTCACGCGAAACTAGAATTTAGAGTTTCAAGTGTTACTGTAACTGACATGGGCAGTCGTGTTGCTTAACATCAGGCGAGCGACTAGTTCGTCACGTCATTTCGTAATATAGAAAAAAAAAAAAAACAACATATGTAGGTATGTACTTACAACAGCAGCATGCTAGAGAGCATTATATTCCAGTTAATCTGGGTGTAACGTGGACATTATTAATATTTTTTTTTTAATAACATAGACTAACACGCTGACGGCCCGCCTGATGGTAAGCAGTTACCGTCGCCTATAGACACCTGCAACACCGGGGGCGCTGCCAATGCGTTGCCTACCTTTTAAGACTCTTATTTACCCGACGTTTGAATTGTCCCATGTAATTGTTTATTTTCAAAGGAAAACTTACAGCAGGTGGTAGGACTTTTCTGCAAATTTTGTCTCGGTAGGTACCACCGCTTTGCCAGTGATCCTGCCGCCAAGCAGTAATGCGCAAGTACTGCTGTGTTCCGGTTTGAAGGGCACGGTAGCTAGTGAAATTACTGGGTAAATGAGACTTTAGAACCTGATCTCACAGTCTAGTAATCTTATTACTAGATTGTGCTGATATCTTAGGATGACGGAACTACGGAACTGTATGCGCACAGTACAGTGTTACGCAAAATTCTATACTTTAGAGTTCCGAGTGACACTGCAACTGATATGGAAAGCCGTGTCACTTAACATTAGACGAGCGGTTAGCTTGTCACGTCATTCCTTAATATAAAAAGCTAGGTGTTGGTGAAGATAGATAAAGTTATAGTAATCATTATAATCATCATCATTTCAGCTTGTATCGATCTAATGCTGGACATATGCCTCTTATTTATCACATTATTTTCAATTGTATGCCGACCTCGTTAATGTATTACTTCAATAACACTATAGCTAGAGACTAATTAAAATTATTCACAAATCAAATGAAATAAATGTTACCAAACTTTTTATTAACAATTCACTACATCTGTTGTTCAGCTATGTTATTTTTTAAGCATGCCATTGGGGAAGAGATTTTGGCGAACTGTTCGCTTTTACTGTAATATGCCATAACTGTTGTGATTGTGTGACAGCAAATAAAAATGTGTGCTCTTCAGATCTATTCTTTTATGGCACATGTGTTATTATCAGTACTAGAGAGGCCCAGAGATTGACCAACAACTAACCGTTTTAGCACACTTCATTATTACTGAAAAAAAAAACCCTTTTTCGTGGTTTAAAAAGCAATCTATATGATACGAGTTTTATCCAAAACGTTTTTAAAAGTCACACAAAATCGAACTAAAAGCAGACACTACGGTTCACTTTTATAATAACGTAAATTATGATTTCAACAAATATTTCAATGTTTGAATATTTACTCGCTTATTATAAACAATGGCACTTACTTGTGGGCACACGTTGCATATTTGCAAAGTGACTTCAGTCAATATGGGCGCACTGTTCTCAAATGTATCGCAACAGTGTCGTGCTACTATGACCACCACTCTAGAGCCCTTTAACGTAGAAATGTTCCAATTACTAGGTGGGTCTTACTAGGTGGTAGGACTTTGTTGCAAAGTTCGTCTAGGTAGGTACCACCGCTTTGCCAGTTATTCTGCCGCCAAGCAGTAGTGCACAAGCACTGCTGTGTTCCGGTTTGAAGGGCACTGTAGCTAGTGAAATTACTGGGCAATTGAGACTTTATGATCTGATCTCACAGTCGAGTAATCTTATTACCTTATACTTAGACTGTGCTGATGTCTCAGGATGATGTGCGCAGCGCAGTGTCGCGCGAAACTATCTTTTGGGGTTCCGAGTGGTACTGTTTTGTAATGGGCGGCCGTGGCGCTTAACATCAGGTGAACGACTAGCTCGTCACATCATTCACTAACATAAAAAAAAAAAAATAACAAAAAATTTTTATTAC
Source organism: Ennomos fuscantarius (assembly GCA_905220475.3). Taxonomy (NCBI): domain Eukaryota; kingdom Metazoa; phylum Arthropoda; class Insecta; order Lepidoptera; family Geometridae; genus Ennomos; species Ennomos fuscantarius. The sequence continues at coordinate 5,606,332 of HG992037.1, read as the reverse complement.
TACAACCTTGTCACATTAAACTTTTTTCTTTGTATTTTAAAGTCTTACTTTTCAGTAATGTAAAGTGCTTTGCCCAATAAAGGTTATTAAAAACATAGCGGTATTATAGCCGTTGCGTAGCCCTGGTGTTAGAATACTTAAGTCACTCAAAAGCTCCTGACTTTGCTTAACGACTGTGTCTTAGGATAACAGCTGGGACCAATACCTAGCATGCGCGGTAGTACTAAATACCACTTAAACCACTTTTTGTCACCACTCCAAATAGTGATCGCAGCGCTCTAGCGTCGTAGCGTAAAGTCTACTTTACCAACTGATCGAGTTCCGCAGAGTGCTACTACGCGTAGTGGAGCCCTAGCAAAAGAGACGCATGCGTAGCGGTGTCGTAGCAAATGCGTAGTGGTGTCGTAGCAAATACGTAGCGGTTTCATAGCGTTAACGTAGCATTGATTAAAGTGATTGTACGGTTTATAGACCAATAATGCTCCTGTCAGGTGCCGACCTTTACAACTTTAGTACAAGGCGCCAAGACATCACAAGAACTTGAATGGATTTTTAAATATTATGTTATGTTAAGCAGGTACGTAAAAAGTTAGAAATAATAAAGACAAGACACCTTGAGCGCATCACAAAGCATGTGCCGGCCGGAGTACGAAGACACTTTACACTTTGTGTCCACGTGGCTAAGTTCCATGCCATAACCGCAGGTGGCGCAGAGATCGTACAGTGCTATTTCGTCGAGAAGTGGACATTGCTTTAATAAAAGTGCTAATGGCTGACCTAGAAAGAAATATAGATTAACTAAAAGCATTGCAATTATTTAAATTTTAACAGTGCTACTTTCAAACCAACGCTGTATCCTCGATTGGATTCCACTCGGGCGCACCAATAACTTGTCAAACTTATATGCGCAATAGGCACTTACTTATACAACGGCAAAGAAAAACTTTGTAAAGAAACCGCCGTGTTCTAGATTCAAAAACTTCGATTACATTCAATAACCCGCACTTAGACAGCGTGGTATTAATCCTACCACACAGTCTCTCTGAAAGAAATCTCTTTGTCCATCTCTTTCTCAATCTCCTTTCTCCATGAAAGAAAAAGAAAAGAAGAAAGCCCATTTTCGAGTAGTGGGAATGTATATATGCTGATGATATAAAGCGTTAAAGCCACACAAGCGAACAAAACGTTTCACTTGTATATACCTAGGGAAAGGGGTATGAATTGGTAGGGCTTAGGAATACCTGTGCTTCCAGCAGCTCCAACTATTGTAACTTTCATGCCCTCAGGGCAAGTACTGTAAGATTTTTTCCAATATCTCTTGTTTATGTTTTTACAGTCTTTCAGTTTCCATGACGTTCTCAAAATTTGCCGACCCAAAAAGCATGTTCTCAAAGCAGTCCTGTTAATTTGCATTGTATTTTTTTTACAACTTTTTTAGAATTTAGCGATTTTTGGTATGAATTTGCCGAATTTTGGTGAAAAGTGACGTCCTATGACGTTTTCTTTGATGGCATATTTCTTCTTCTGTCAAGTTTTAATGCGAGTTTTCACCTTGTTTTTCTACCATAAAGCATATCAATATGAGAGGAACCAAGAAGTTTGTATCCTGCGAGAAGTACCGTTTTAAATTACCATTACTCTCAAATACTTAAAAAACTCGATAAAGAATATTTAAATAAAAGTTAAAACCTCATTAACCGCTCTAGTATTAAGCGACTTCAGAAACGAAGTGATATGGGGTTCGCTAGATTTATATTAAATACACATTAAATAAATAAATAAGTATATATGTGTGGACATTTCACACAGCGCCATCTAGCCTTAAACTAAGCAAAGCTTGTACTAAGAGAACTAGATAATGGATACAATACTTATATACTTTTTGTTTGTTAATACATACATAGAATACAATACATACAAACATAATACATTGATATTTCAAAAGTTATCTTAAGGTACTGCCATAGATGGCTTACTACCCTATACTTATTGTCACATAACATATCGCGAGATTATATCGCTAGACCAATAGACTGCTATTACTTACCTAAGCCCCTTTTAAATATACGTTTGCGCTTAGATAGAGCTTGTTATAATGAATAATAAACAAAATGTAACGCGTGAAATTGCGGTGCTTAGATAATATATGAAGTATTACAAGTACCCATACATTATTATTCACACAAAAGTATTTAGCGATATACCACGTTTGGAATACTAAAAATGTTTTCGTGGATCAAAAAAGCCTCTATTAGAAATGATTCAGCTATTCTCTGTTTGCGGAACACATTTAAGCCTCTGTATATTATTCTATCTTTCTTAGGACTATTCCCTTATAGTATCAAAACCCAAGATAGGAGCCATCGTTTTTCCATCATACGGAAATCTATTTACATCAACACTCTTTGCGCTTTCGCGTATGCCTCAACGATTGTAGTTTTCTTGACACTGCACATTCGGCATATTTACCTCTCCCTCGACACTATGACCGATGGGATCATGGCTCAATTAAATTACATTACGGAGCTGTTTGCCCTCACTGCGTTCTGTATAGTTAATTACATTTACGTTTTCCTCAACCGCTTTAAATACGTGGACATTTTGAATATTCTTGCATCTCGGATCGATCCTCCCAACATCAACAGCAAAAAGTTGCTTGGCGTTCTTCGTTTCCAAATCATGGTAGTAATAACAGTGTTTTTAGGACTTATTTTTTTTGTGCAACTCTGCATCAACTTTACCAGAAAAAATACACTCTGGAAAATGACTTTGGCCGTATTTACTTTCAATTTACCGCAACTGTTACAGTTCACAACAATTGCCTTTTTCTACGTTCTCATAATGATGTTGGTTGCAATATTGAAGAACATCAGGGCGCAAACAGTAGCATTTGCGAAGGAAAAGAATATTTACACGTATGGTTTAACAAATGTAGATTCTAAACAGCAAACGATCACTATAAAACAACTGGAAGAAATTTATATGGAAGTGTTCGAAGTAAAGCAAACTGTGATTCATATATTCGCAGCACCAATTCTTGTGACAATGATGCAGTGTTCCCACACTATTGTTAGCGAATCACATATCATATTCCATGGTATTGCTGTTCAAAGCATTTTGGACTTACATGATATTATAAACTGTTCAGTGTGGATTTTATATCAGGTTATAAAAATTTATGCGATTAACAGCGCAGGAAATAAATTTAAAAAAGAGGTAAGTTGGTCTATCAGATACATACCTATGCATAAACAATATCTCTACTTCCGTAATACATTGCCTGTTTGCTTTATGTTTATTTGGCTTTTACGCAAAAACTTGTTTCACGATTTTCTTGCTGATAATACCTAGATGTCTAGGTTATCTATTTATTCCAGAAAATTATGAATTCTTGCAGGAAAACGGGTAATTCATGATAATGATAATGATAACGATAATGATAAAAGGGCAACTACGGAGGTCCCTAGTTTATTATAAATCAAAACTATAGATATAACCGCTTCTTAAACTGAATTATGTTCTCACGGTTTAATTTAGGAACATATTTGATCTATTTATTCCAGAAAATTATGAATACTCGCAGGAAAACGGGTAATTAATGATAATGATAACGATAATGATAAAGAACAACTATGGAGGTCCCTAGTTTATTATAAATCAAAACTATAGATATAACCGCTTCTTAAACTGAATTATGTTCTCACGATTTTATTCGGAACATATTTGAAAATAATTTATTAGGAATGTGTTTGATTGGTACTTAGATTTTCTCATATTTAAACATTTCAAAGAGGCCACGCCTCAAGTTGTTAAAATAAGTAAATTTATTATGAAATTGTGAACTTGATATTTCAGGTATGGAAGCTGGGCCGAGCCATCCATAGTATTCCTACTGAAAGGCAAGACTTACGGTTTATGATGGAGGTATGTAGGTAACATGGCGTTCATACTCGCAGCCAACGTTTATATTTTCCATCATAATCATTGATGGAAAATATTGATAGCACTTATAAATAATAAATAAATAAATATAAATATGTGTGGAGATTGCACACAATGCCATCTAGCCACAAACTAAGCAAAGCTTGTACCATGAGGACCAGATAACTGATAGAATACTTAATTTTTTTTTGTAAATACATACATAGAAAACATTATTTATATAGTTTATTTTTTATTTATTATATTACACCCAGACACAGAACAAACACTTATGTTCATCACTTAAATGGATGGGAATAGAACCCACAACCCACAGTTCAGAAGGCAGGATTACTACTAACTGAGCTATCGGGTCAGTCTAAATTTCATCCAAAAGTTACGAAACTTTTGGATATAGGTATATATATTAAAAAGGGAAAGTTATCATATCGTCTTTTTTTTCAGGTGCAGCATTTCTCATCAACGATGTCGTTTCTCGAGAATGATCTAACAATTTATGGATTTCTATCTCTTAATCCTACGCTTACATTTAAGGTAAGCGATCAAAGAAACTCCAATACCAACTTTTTTCTTACCTGTCCAATAATAATAATAATAAGAATAACACCCAACGATCACATACATAGATTCTGGACCCTAACTAGGATTCCCTGTGTCTAGGGACCCAAGAACTACGAGGGCCATGGTCTCACAACACCCAGACAGAGAACAAGTATTTGCCATTTTTTTCTGTGCACAAATACTTGTCCTGCCACGGGAATCGAACCCGCCGCCTCAGGGTTATGAGCCGACCTGCTCAACCACTACACCACAGAGGCTGTCAAATAATGGAATAATTAGATAACTAACACACTCAATTTCGAATAATAATTTGAGTATATATGTTTCCTTTCAGATATTGGCGTCTGCAGCAATGTACATCATAATTTTAGTGCAATTTGATAAACCAAAATAGTTTATGTGATCAACTAAGAGAAGCACGCATCAGTTACATTCCCTTAGACAGTACCTGGACATAATTAGCACATTAATTTTACTTACAAGGATAGGAAGAAAAACGATATGAAAATATTTAAAGATAATCGAGTGATTCAAATGCGATGAAAACATAACGCTAATCAATAAACAATTACTAGTATTGGAAAAAACCATGTCCACTTAAAATTAATTCAAAATTAATTCTGGGCCGGGAGGAAAAAGTGGACAAAAAAAAGCAAGTACGAGCGGGATCATTGATGAGTTCAAAGGATCAATTATCCCGCTCGTATGAATAAAATAGTAGTAAGGGTATTTTAATTAAATTGTAAATTGTGCGTAGAGCACTCACGCTCACTAAAAAGCTTCTTCTTGCGGCGGCGTCGTGTGTCGGGTCGTCCTCTTCCCTCAAATATGGTCGAGGAGGGCGATGGCTGGAACATGCGTAAAGCTCGTGAACGGGCGCTGCTTGCGGAAGCTGGTTTGCTCGTGGTGTATGCACAATTAGAAATAAGTACTTATGTTTATGTATGTTTTTGTTATTGGCTGTATTGTCCCTTCTGTATTATATATATGTTCATGTTAATAACAGGCTTCATTTATAAATATAAAAATAATTTAACAAAAAGCACGGATTAAAAAAATAAATAAATCATATATTAGAATTCTTAACCAAACTAAAAATGTTTTAATTTGAAAAGGCCAGTACTGTAGAACGTCAATTTCGTAGGTGCAGGTGTACATGCCTATTATTAATTTTAAGTTAAGTTTTAAACAAGTATTATTCGAATAATAAAATATGTGATAAAATTAAATTATAACATATCTACCATTTACTAAAATGTAGCTCTAAGATTAACCTATAAAATTATAAGATAGTCTGTGAGCACAAACTGTGGTAACTAGAATTTTTGCTCACAAACTCACTCTTATAATATGTATGAAATATACCATATTTTATTTTTAATATCTTGTTGTTAAATACTTCTACTTACTAGATAACCACCGCATATTTATAAGAATATAATTATTTAAACATTTGTGGACTGACCTGATAGCTCAGTTGGTAGTAACCCTGCCTTCCTGTTATGTAGGTTATGTTCTATTCCCATTCAGGAAAAAACATTTGTGTGATGAACATCGATGTTTGTTCTGTTTCTGGGTGTTATGTATGTACATACAAACAAAAAGTATCTAAGTATTCTATCAGTTATCTGTTTCCTATAATACAAGCTTTGCCTCGCCTTTATCTTTTTCTAAATGAACGACATTATGGCGCTATAAAGATATTCAATAAACAAGAGTAATATTTTAAAAACCAATGTAGGTATGGTTATTAAATTATTAATACGGTCCGTATTATAGCACGATGCTCAGTCATCGATCGCTGCTCAAGCAGAGATTTCATTCGCTAATTGATCATTTTTTGAACGAAATCTCTGCTGAGCACCGATCGATGACTGAGCATCGTATTGTAATACGGACCTACGTCTTCTTGAAACATAAAAGAAAAGCAGGTAACGAAAAAGCGCGGGAAACCTTCGTTCGCGGCGGTCGTTGTTTTTAATTGAAAATTTTCAAATTAATTTTTTACGGGATTAAACCGATCAGTTGAGTAGTAAATTGTATATATTTTAGATTTGTAGTGTATATTATCTATTTACTAGTGTAAATAATTTTCTGGTAAGTTCTTTTTGCTGTTTTCCGACCATGAATGACCCACCAGACCCAGGGGGCACGGTTCCCTCTGTTGGATGTAATGTGACCATCGCATCCAATGAATCTGGTATGGAAACTGATAGCTCTATTAATAATAATAGGGCATTTAAGCGAAGCCGCCTTAGTAAAGTTTGTAAACACTGTAACAAACGCAGGAGGAGAAATAAAACTGAACTCAAATCCACAGATTGTCTTTGTGTAGAAAATGAATCTGTTGTTGAGAAACCTAATCCAGCTCCTGAAATATCAGTTAATACAGTTGATAACCCACGTCCAACCCCAGTAGCCAGAGATTTATATGAATCCACTGATAGTGGCCCGTATGTTGTGCATATTCAAAGGGAACAATCTGCCCCCAATGACGGAACAGTACTTCACCCTATTGCTTTCGGTAAGTTTTTAAAGAAACATTCGATTGAAAATATTGTGAATGGTAGCTTAAAGAGAATCGGACGAAACAGGATAACCATAGCTTTCTCTAATTTCTTGAATGCTAACTCTTTCATTAAACACAATAGTTTGGCGTCAAATAACTTAAGAGCATTCATCCCATCCTTTAACGTGACCCGTATGGGTTTAGTTCGGGGCGTGCCTAATGAATGGACACCAGAGGAAGTGATCGAAAACATTAATGTTCCAATTGGATGCGGTAAAATTCTTAAAGTCAGACGGCTTAACTATAAAGTAAACGTTAATGGCGAATCTCAATGGAAACCATCACAAACAGTTGTACTTACCTTTGATGGTCAAGTTTTGCCTAAGCGCATTTTTATGTGTTATAATGCCTTACCAGTAGAGCTTTACACTTATCCTACGATCCAATGCTATAACTGTTGCCGTTTTGGACACACAAAGAGTCAATGTAGGTCCAAACCGCGTTGTTTCAAATGTGGTCAAGACCATTCCGGTGATACATGTAATACTGAAGAAGACTGTGGTACGTGTTGTTCATGTTCAGGATCTCATTACGCCAATAGCAAAACATGCCCAGAATTTGTTCGCCAAAAACACATAAAGTTAACAATGGCTGAAAATTGTTTGTCTTATTTTGAGGCTTCCAAACTGCATCCTCCAGTTTCAAAATCTTTTGCCGAAGTAATAACAAACACCAAACCATTGACACAGAAATACTCTATCCCCGTCAGTTCACAATCTCCTAAACCAGGTTCCACAATATCATACAAAAAAACAGTCTTCAAAAAACCTTGGTCTACTCCTATTCTTTCTAAGGGATATGATCAACACGCTCATAATGAGCTCACAAAGGAATATGATGCTCCTTTGCCTTCTAATGGATGTGCACTTAAACAAAATATTTCGTCTACTGAAACCAAGCAACAGTCAGTTGCTGATATTATCATTGCTTTAATAAATCTACTTTCCCAAACTAAACATATAGAACCGTCCAACGTTGCCCCAGTAATTGCAGCGATTACAAATTTATCGGTCCAATATGGATCAAGCCAAGGTAGTTCAGTGGAACTGCCGAAGCATAATTAGTAAAAAAAGTGATCTCATTTATCTTTTGAATAAATTTAAGCCACATGTCTTTGCCCTCTCTGAGACATGGCTAAAACCTGATTCTGTTTTTCAGATCAGGGGATACTCATGTCTCAGAGAGGACAGACAAGATGGGTATGGCGGTGTCGCCATACTAATAAAAAACTCTCTTTCCTTTAAGCTTATTTCTCTTCCCCAACATGATAGTGATTATTCTATCATTGCCGCTTTAGTTGATGGAGTTTGTTATGTTTCCATCTATATTCCTAGGCCTTCAGCATTAATTTTAAATGAATTAAACTCCTTTCTTTCTTTGCTTCCTAAACCTTTTATGATCTTAGGAGATTTTAATTCTCAGCATCAATCATGGGGTAGTTCTATTTCCAATTGTCATGGGGAAGATCTACTGGGAATAATTGATTTCCACAATTTATGTGTGTTGAATACGGGATCCCCAACCCGACGCACTAACCCAAATGAAAGCACTAGTGTTATAGATTTGTCAATATGCACTCCAAATTTAGCATCCAAATTATCTTGGTATACTCTTTCATCTACATTTGGAAGCGATCATTTTCCTATAATTATTAGTTCTCCCAATAAATCTCCACCCCATACTCAGAAGCCTCGCCTTAAATATAAAATCAATAACCTCAACTGGGATAAATTTAAAGAAAGTGTTGAATGCCAATTTTCTTCTTTACCTGAAATTTCGCAAGGTGACAGTAATAGTTGTAATGAAGCATTAATCAAGGCAATCTTGGCGGCTGCAGATCAGGTATTCCCTGTAAAAAATTCAGCAACTGACAATATTCCATCTCCACCCTGGTGGGACAGTGATTGTACTCAAGCTGTAAACAAAAGAAAACTAGCTGAAGAAAATTACAATGAAAATATGACTAAAAACAACTTTGAAATTCTTTGTGATACTATTACTAGCACTAAGAGATTTCTTAAGGAAAAAAAGTTTGCAGGTTGGGAACGATTCTGCCATTCTATCAGCCCAAATTCACACCCATCCATTGTTTGGAGTAACATCAGACGTTTTAAATCAGGTATGACTGTCACTAATCATTCTCCATTACCATCTTCAATGCAGAGCTCGTATATAGATAATCTTGCTTCACCATTTGTTGCACCTTCACTTGAGGCAATGCTAGTTCCATTGCTCCCAGGACTAAACCCAGAACTAAGTCTCGATTCTGAGTTCTCATTAAATGAATTGAAAGGTGTTCTCTCAGACTTGCGTGATTCGGCACCAGGTGAAGATGGTATACCATATTCATTTTTACGTAATTTGGGTGATAATACTGTTCTGTATTATTTAAACCTAATTAACAGTGTGATGATGTCTGGAAAAGTTCCAAATTCTTGGAAGTCTCAAATAGTGATACCAATTTTGAAGCCTAATAAACCACCGTCATCCATATCATCATATCGTCCTATAGCACTTTCGTCAGTGCTAGCAAAAATTGCAGAACATTTAATTAAAAACCGATTAGAATGGCATGTTGAGAGTCAAAATTTGCTTTCTAGCTCTCAGTATGGGTTTCGTAGGGGAAGAAGCACTTTAGATAGCCTCAGCATTTTTGTAACGGATGTTCGTTTGTCCTTTACCAGTAAAGAATTCGTTGTTGCGGCATTTTTGGATATCAAGTCTGCAAACGATAGTGTACTTTTATCAATACTAAGAGAAAAGTTGATATTATTACATGTTCCGCCATTGCTTTGTAACTTTATTCTCAATATGCTTTACGGCAGTGCATAAACTGAATGAATTACCTAACTGCACTAACAGTGCAGTTAGATAATTCGGATGAAATTAGGCATGTATGGAACGGCTTACCACAGGGCTCGGTCATCAGTCCATTACTTTATAATATTTACACTCACGACCTTGACAAAGCAATTAGCAAATCTGTCAATGTTCTTCAATACGCAGATGACCTCCTTCTTTATTGTTCAGAACGCTCTATTGAAAACGCTTGTTCAAATATGTCAACTGCCTTAAATAGCTTAAAGTCTTGGATGGACACCAATGGTCTTCAGCTTTCAGTGAATAAAAGTAAAGTAGTTATGTTTTCGAGACAACGTAACACTCCCACTCCTCATATTCTCTACGATGGAGAACCAATCCCTTTTCAGAAAGAGCAAAAATTCCTAGGATTAGTTTTGGACTCCAAACTTACATTTTTACCACATTGTGAATATATTGCAACTAAGTGTGAACGACTTCTCAATATTTTTCGATGTCTCTCGGGCGTCTGGCGGGGAGCACATCCATCTTCTTTGAGGCTCGTCTACAACGCTTTGGTAAGAAGCGTCATAGATTATGGCTCTTTTCTATTGGAGCCTTGTAGCGCTGCCGGCATAAAGAAATTGGATGCAATCCAGGCCAAAGCTTTGCGAATAGTTACTGGAGCTATGAAGTCAAGTCCTATTAATGCATTACAGGTTGAATGCGCTGATCCTCCACTTAAATTGCGTCGACAGTACCTCTCTGATAAATTCATTTTCCGTTCACTCCGACTTTCAAATCATCCTATTTTCGCTAAATTACGGTTATTATCTGAGTATATAGCATCACGTTCTGATTATTGGTCACACAAACCTCCACCTTGTTTAATTAATAGCTGGCACAAGTTCATGAACTTGCAGGCACCTACTCATAGTACAGGTAATCTTTCCCTTTTCAATGTTAGCTATCAATGTCTGATTCAGTCTCCTAATGTTACCTACAGTATAGGCATTGACAAAGAAGATCCCAACGCTAATTACCATTTCAATTCCATAGTTCACGACAAATGGAACGGATGGCATCAATTGTACAGTGATGCATCCAAACATACACCGACAGATTTCGTTGGTGTAGGTGTTTATCACCCTCAGTATAATATTGTGCAGAAAATTAAGTTCCCTCCAGAGACATCCGCTTTCACCGGCGAATGCTTTGGAATACTTAAGGCATTAGAATATATCCTACTAATGAAACTACCTAGAACAGTAATTTTCTCCGACTCCCTTAGCGCCCTGCAATCTCTAGCGAAATTCCCTTTTAAGCCGCAATCGCATATTCCTACCATTATAGAGGCAAGGCACAAATTACATAAGTCACTCTCTTGAGAAAAATCGTTTGAAAATCTTCACTCCTTAAAACACCACATAAGAAGATGCAAACACTAACATGAAGCTGGCAAATGCACAAATCGTGCGACGCCATTCCTCCAATGAGGAAAAAAAAAAAAAAAAAAAAAGCAGGTAACACTTTAACATACGCGTTTAGCATTGAGATATTATGATTTTCCTTTCACTTGCAGATGCACTTTCACAAACACTGTTATTCCACAATAACACTCGTGATTACACAAATTTTAGTAAATAATAGCAAGACAGCAATTAAACGGAATTAGAACTACGAAACTTTTTCGTTCCCGCTATTTTTTTTGTCTTTTGTTTGTTTGCTCCATTGGGCAGGCTAAAGTCGCAAAACCATACCGCCTAGTCTTCGTTCTCGCCAAAATAAAACTTGTCAGCAGTCCGCAACTTTTTTTTGTACGTTTTGGCTCCACACCTTTGTGTATTTAGCTATCAGCAAATTTCTATAAGAAAGTTGCTGTTTAGTTCACGCGAATGTCCTATTTAGCCGATGTCAAGTTTTTTTTTAAATGAAGTACCTTCCTATAATTTTATAGCTATTCAATCTCCACAAGTTACAAGGGATATGAATACAATATGGTGGCATTTTTATTCTTTTACCCAATATCTCAAGTCCATCCAAGTCACGAAAATTTTATCGCAAGGGTCGCACGTAAGTACAAAATCTACAATGAATGGACTCACATAGGATTAGTCATTGTAGACTAGCTTTGCCTATTTTTTTGGTATACTTGTTTAGCAGTTTAGGTACATTTACCATGGAAATCTGAGAATAAAAGCTTTTTGATCCAAATTCACAGAAAATAAGTTTATATTTGTAATATCTATGATAAGAACCATATAATCGATTATTGTACAAATATAAATACATCATACGCTTACTCGGTGACTAAATTGGAATCACTATTGGTTTCACTCAATATTTATAGCCTGTTATGAGCTGTCAAAATAATCATTCGTTCATCTCATTCGCCGTCGAGGGTTTTGTTGAAGTGGTTAGAAATCTTATTGTAAATTTATAATTATTTGATAATTCACGATTATAATTACCTGATTACATACTTTACAGTGTCAATCTGCAGTTCATAGATAGCCTAATTAAGATGGTAAGTACATAGTCTTTGATAATGGCGATTGTTGGTAATCGATTTCACATTTCCCGTGTTTGATGAGATTTTTACGAGATAATTGATTGAATTATTATTTATATAAAATTTGTTTTTGTATTGAAACATCACATAAATATTTCTTACGCTAACATAACTATTGTTGGTACCGCTTTTACCGGCATGCGGCGTAGCCATTTTGACTTGCTGTAATGGCCGGCGGGCGCCATGTCACTGATCACATGTTTTATCAATCTCAATTTTCACGTGTAGTTTTAATAACGGTGATTGCAATTATAACATTTATGATATTTCAAATACCTGTTGTTTTCGATAAATAATTACATAAATAAAGTGAGTGGTAATGTTCGTGCAGTACCGGCAATTCAGACACAACGCCCTCCACATGATTCAGGTAGGTAGGTGCGGTATACGGTGCCTACATAATCACCGTAGCGTGTCTTCGGCTGCCAAATCATTCACAACTTTTTGTGATGTATTCTATTCTACATCAATGTTCGGAATAATTGAGAAATTCTAAGATATATAGCCAAATCACTACATAAATACAGTTGTATATATATCAGCTGATTGAATTGACGATGATCATGTGTTCGGGCCATTTACTCAGTGGTGTCATTGACCTATGCTTTCATTTATTGATTGGTAACTAAAGAACTAGTTGTCTGCACCCTGTGATACATGTTTTACCTAAGTTAATACCAATATTAATTTCCAAAGATATGAGCTTCTTGTCAAAATTTTCAACAAATTAAAACTCTGATTCTCTTTCGAAAAATTTGAAAAACCTCCGAAAATTTAGTCGAAAAAAATTCAATGTCAGTGTCGAACTGCTCACAGAGTTTCTCGAGAATCAGTAGAAATACGATACGTAGAGAACAGCAGAGCATCCGCCAGACCGACATACGAAATCAATTTTGCCCAATCTAAAACGGAGACGCTTCGTGTTCTCTCGGTCAATACCTTATGTTACCTGTTGACAGATGGATGGCAACGTCGTCCACCCTCATCCCGTGGTGCCGGGACTTTCCGGCGTGGTCCATGGGCTGCCGGTGCATGGCGCGGGCCCGGACGGCGAACATCCGCCGCACGGCCAGCGGCGTCGCTACCAGAACCGGCCCAAGCCTAACAACAACCTGGAGAGGTTGCCTCTCGATGAAGCTGCTAAGAGGGTAAATACAACACTAGCTGCACCATGCGGATTCTACCATGCGAATAACCTTTATTTATGTCCCACAGAAGTTCCATAATTATTAAGGATAAAAGTAATCCTGTGTACTACACCAGGACCTATAAATAGCCTTGTAAACATTTGAATTTAATCAATGCTTAAAATGCTCTGTCTCATTTTCAATGTTGATGTTTCGTATCAGCAAGAAGTTGATTGATCATTTTAAACACTGAATAAATTCAGTCTAGACACCGAAATTTATCAAAATCAGTTTCCTCTGTGATACAAATTTTCACATTACTATCTAGTAGCTTCTTCACTCCTAAACAATGTGTAAAACATAGTCACACCTAAAAATAAGCATTTATTAGGTAGTTGCTCCTGATAAAGTGCTGTGAAGAAACCCTTCCATCTAAAAATTAAAATTTAAAGTAAAAAAAATTAATTATCTACCATGAGTCAGTGTAGATTAAAAGCCCATACTCTCCGTGAGTGGGCTTGAAACAGTGAACAAAATGGGCTGCTGATGATTTTTCTAGTTTTACAGATTATACACCCATTAAATATTCTTATTAGCTAAATTTTCTTATAAACACTAAATGAAACTTTATTATAAATTTCCATAGAATTCATCAATACTTTCATTAATATATATGATTATTATAATATCTTTGTAGATATACCTTAACTGTGGTTTACACTTTAAAATTCATTCCATGATGTATACTTTTATTGTACAGATTTCACAGCTTACTTACTTTCCATCATTGATTTGTAAATATGACACTTAACATTATTTTGCATACTATCTATTGCATTTCATGAGGTTGGCCTTTACTAGACCATCAAGACTTGCATTTTGTTCATACATCCCTTTAGTAACCATCTATTTCTATAAGCAATGATTTTAGATTGCTCAATTTTGCTTCTCTGAACTAATTTCTTCGATACTTATAATGACATCTGTCATCAAAATTTCTACTAAACTTGATTCATTTTCATTTATAATTTGCACTATTAAATTTAGAGCTATGATTTTTAGTGGTTTGCCATGGAAATGCTGACTTGGATGCAAATGATGGTAAACAGCTCTTCAAACTGCTGCTTTGATAACATTACCAATGGCTTTTGAGTACGGCATAATCAACATCAGCTACTCAATCGCATGACTGTAGTTTTTAACATCATTTTACTTCTTGAATGTTAGCAGATAATCATTACTCTCATTTGTTTTTTCATGAAGGTCCCTTGGGCCTCTATATCCATCTTACTAATAAACATTTAGTAGCAAATTAATGGTATTTTCGGTTTTGTTTCTCTCTGTTGAGTTTGAAATTGGCAAAGATAAAACTAGAGAAAATACTAAGTAGCTATTCCACTGTTATGAAGTGTTTATTAGTAAAAGGGTTAATAATTATGTAGCTGCTATCAATGTATTCACAAACTGAAATCCTCAATTCTAATGATTTTCTTTTGTCACAGGAAATGGAATCACTTCCCATGAAAACTCCAGTGTCAGTGCTCCAAGAGTTACTGGCTCGTCGTGGCACTGTACCCAAGTATGAACTGGTACAGATTGAGGGAATGATCCATGAGCCTACATTCCGCTACCGTGTCACTGTTGCTGATATTGTAGGTAAGATATCTACTATAGGTAGCCATCTTTCTTTATATAAGATACAATATTTTACTGAAGGCTCTAGAAAAGCATTGAAGAGAAAATAAAACCATCCTTATTACACATTAAAATCCAAAAATCATAGGATCATGGAAAATAAATTCAAGTAATATTATATAATATTTCATATATAATATTTCAGTAATAATTTATATTATTAAATATTATTAAATTCTTATGGCAAATTTCTTAAACTGCATAAAATTGAAAAATCTATACTAAAAATGTAAACCAATGCAAAATAAAATCTAAACTTTAAACCGTAAGTGTGAATTTTCAGTGTAGTAATTAATATAAATTATTTACAGCAATGGGCACTGGCCGCTCCAAGAAGGAAGCTAAGCATTCAGCCGCTAAAGCACTGCTTGATAAACTGACTGGAGCCACCCCTGCTGAGACTAATACTAATGGCACTGTGCCTGAAACGTGAGTATACTTTTTTTAGCAACTTTCAGGTAACTACACTTTTATATGCTTTTGTACTTTGATTACGGTCTGATGTATTTATATCATATTTTTGATTTTGTACTAAATTGATTTTCAGGCCTGCAGCAACAGTAGTGACTTCGTTTGAGGACAAACTAATTGGAAATCCGGTTGGTTGGCTGCAAGAGATGTGCATGTCGCGATTTTGGCCCCCGCCATCATACCATGCCGAGAACGAGGATAACGTCAACAGACGTAAGTATACACTGTTAACAAAACATTTTCAACAGTATTATGAAATCTAAAATAGATAAAGAGCCACCTTTGCATATTACATGTAAATTTGTACAAAGCTTTTACAATATTTCAATACTTTGGTGTCTTTTACTAATTAAAAGACAGAAAATTCAAGTTACTATTTTATAAATCATTGAGTATGTTCCGACTTCAACTAAGGAGCGGGTATACTCAATTTGTTTTTTTTTTTATTATTTTATGTTTAATTACCTCATATCTCCATTATTTATAAACCAATTTCAAAAATTATTTTTTGTTTATCAAAATCGGCTCATAAAATTATTGTGATTGAAGTTAGTTCAACACTTTAAAAAAATATATGTTAGCATTATATTATAGTCCTGATAATTATATTCTTATCAACTTTATAATGGTGGTAATTAATATATTAGGTGTATAATTACAGGTCTTCCTCACGAGCGCCAGTTTACTATCATCTGTACTTTGCTGAAGCGTCGTGAAGTTGGCACCGGCAAGTCTAAGAAGCTTGCTAAGCGTCAGGCTGCTTACAAAATGTGGCAGGCTCTGCAAGACAACCCTCCAGAGTCCTTCCAACCCGATGAAGAGGTAAGAATATTCAATTGCTAATGCATCATTATTCTGATTATTGATCTTCAAATTATATATTTATAATAATACCACACACATGTATATAGCTAATGACAGTTGAATATTTATTCAATGTTTTCTCTTGTATTGTCTCTGCCTATTTCAAATTTGATAGAGAGAAACAAAACACAAGATAACTATTCATTTGCTACACAATGTTTATTAGTAAGAGGGTAATTCTTAACCTTTGTAACATTACATTCTGAAAGAAACCTTGAAAATTGTATGTTTTGTTGAAATGCTTTTTCCAATAACTGCCCTGAAAGCACTTGGCCAGGTATTTTACTATCTTTCGGTCGGTCCTTGCAGGTTGGAAGCGTTTTGTCTTAAATTGTTTTATATTATATAATCCGTGTTGTGTTCTAGGGTGGTCTCGCGTCCCGTTATGCCGACCTGAAAGATAGTAAAATTGCAACTCTGACTACAAGTCACAGCCACAAGGTGTCGCAGTTTCACAAACATCTCAAACAGTCTGTCGGGCCCAACCTGGCCAAGTTGCAGGTATGACACATTTTAATTACTTAACATGATGATTTTAAAACTTAACTGGTTGTTAACTTTTGGTCAATTTAAGTTGTTTTCAAATTAATACATTTTGAATGTTTACTCAAAATAATTATTACAGTTTCTTTGCTTTTAGAATGCGCCGAATATGCGGTAATTATTCGTATTCGGCATAGTTTTCTTATGTTCGGTTGAAGTGCCGAATAGTAGAATATTTTAATTTAAAAAATCGTTACCTACTTCCAAATTTATGATCTTTTATGGAAATTATTCTGAAATGATCATAGCGCTCAAGCAGCTTTCTTTCGTTCTTTTAAATAATGCATAACAAACTATATAATGTATATATGTATGGGCCCTATAGAGCGTCTTAGGGTAGGGTTTTGTCCATATGTAATCTGAAATAATTTTCATTGGGAAATACGTTCACAAATTAATCTTTTGATTTGATTTTAATTAATTTACTTACATATTCGCAATTTTACAGGAAATGCACAAAAATGTATTATTTCAATTGCAGTGGAGCTTTTGTTGATGTTTTATGTAACTACGGCAAAGTTGGCGTAAAATGAACCGAATATTCGGTTCGGTCAGCATTGAACCGATGACGTTCGTTACTCAGTTCAGTTTAAAAATCCATATAATTGATGATAATTGAGCATATTGGAGATCATTATTTACATTATCTATATACATATAAATAAAAACAAACGAGCCTGATGTGTTGGTCCTCAAATCATTTTTTAATACATGTAACATTTAATTTCTATATGTGCAGTTATCATCACAAGATATAATTGAAGCTGAAAATTGTGATGATCTTTAATTTCCCATCTGAGATAAAATGTTTCACCTTAAACCAAATTAAATACTGTCTCAAGTTAACTTTTTTGTGTATTTTGTGATGTTTTAAGGTTTTCTTTGTTTTTTCAGTCAACTCCGCTGAACAACAAGGACTTCAACTTTGTTCAGTTTCTGCAAGAGATTGCTTCTGAGCAGGCGTTTGAGGTGACCTACGTGGACATTGAAGAGAGGTCAATGACCGGCATGTGCCAATGCCTCGTCCAGCTATCCACATTGCCTGTTGCAGTCTGCCAGGGAGCAGGGCCTACCAGCAAGGATGCTCAAGCTTCTGCAGCTCAAAATGCTCTTGAGTACCTCAAAATCATGACCAAAAAGTGAATAACTCATCAACTTGCGACATCAATACGGCACTCCTAGTTCTTAACAACAAGTAAATGTGGAGTTCAGAGAAAATTCCATTTGTTAGCAATAATTCGCATGTAAATTCGTAATTGATGTCGCCAGGTTTTGAGCCAAAACTTATATTAATCACCACTTCCCATTTGAATAATGGCATTATGTCTAGGTGCCTGCAGCACTTCGGGCTATGCTTTATAACTGGCATATTTGCAGTATCTTACTTGTGATTTCTTTTCTCGTTAGTGTTTCAATGCAGTTCTTTGAGTTTGCATGCTTAAATTTTTTGTTGTAGGTGTTCATTTTCGTTTATTTAAATGTTCATCGGCAAGTGGTTTTACACTTGTACTACTACTGCCAATGTGCGAGGGTAAATTGCATAGCCCGTAAACATAAAGAAACAAAGTATGGAGTGGTCATATTAAAATAATACAAGCTATACTTTGCATAGAATTAGTGTAATTTTCCCAGCGTGGAAATTACTGATAAATAAAAAAAATATAAAAAAATCCAAAAAAAAATATATAAAAAGTGTAAAAATGTAAAAAAAAGTGTGGACTATATTTCCAGTTTAATATTCAGCATTATTTAGGCATGTTTTTGCATTTGTATTTAAAAAATGAAATGTATCTATTTATATACTTACCCAGATCAAAGTCTTAGCTTTTAATGTAATAATGTAATCATGGCGTAGCCAATCATTATGATAATATTATGTTGTGACAGGCATATTATACCTACTTATTTAAATTTAGTTACGTGTTGTGAGTTTATTACCCAACATGCTGAGCATTAAACGGAAACAATATTCTCAGCTAGAATTAGTCTTGTTGACGAACTGCCCGACCTTTGCTTTGTAATAAGCTCCATGTGCAGTCAGCTAACCCACTTGAACCTAAAGAACTTCTTACAAAGTGCAAGGGTTGGAAACCTTGAGGATCGATATAAAGAGGCAGGGTTGTAGATTGTTTTTATTTCTGTACCAGTGATGTCTAGGTTTTCTTTTGATACATGATGGAAAACTTTGCAGGGAAGCTGAGAACTATGTGCTAGGATGAAATTGTCACTGGAATTAGTGGGGAAGAAGTTAGAATCCCTTGCCTGTGAAAATGGGCATTATTTTAATGCAAAGTATAGAGGTTGTAACATTTTTACTTGTACAGTGTCGTCGTCGATGCTTGCCACATGCTACCGGGCAATGACGAGGAACCTGCACGCACCAAGTTTCTTTTAAATTGAATGGTGTGAGTTCAACCTGCCCTTGTAAAACATCGCACTGTTCAAGTTAGAAAAGACTACTCGAGTAAAGGATTGGAGTTCTGTTCAACCAAGACCAACTAAATAGAATGGCATGTTCGCGCCAATCAGGACATGCAGTTCACTTATTATTTTGTGTTTAGTGAGTCTTGGTTTTACTTGTTCTTGTTAATGCAAGAATAATAATGTTAATCGTAGGATATTGTCACTAACATCAAACTTTTTTCTATTTCACCCTCATACACATGGAATGTTTTTAAACGTAATCTTATTTTATATTTAGCTATGCATTGTTTCTGCTCTTAACTTCATGTAATAAATTTGGTGTCGCTTACATACCAGGGTCTTTCATTAGATAACAACGTTAGGTTCCCTATTAAGCATACATAAAGGAGCTATAATAAGACCAACACAACATAGTTGAACAGAGTAGGTATTTTGTGGTTATACAGAGGTAACCATCGAGTCTCGGTAGTTCTATGGAATTTGCTTGACGTCATCAGACTAACAGGAAGTTGGAATAAAGACAAGTACACACTAATCTAGCATTTCATAGGACATCACAGAACCGTTTTGATTGAGATTAGGTTATTAAATAAAATAAATATGTGTTGACATTACACAGCGCCATCTAACCCCATACTAAGCAAAGCTTGTACTGTGGGAACCAAATTACTGATACAATATTTATATATTTTTTGTTAGTAAATACATACATAGAATACAATATAACGCCCAGACAGAACAAATATTTGTCCTGAGTGGGAATTGAACCCACAACCTGCAGTTTAGAAGGTAGGGATACTACCAACTGAGCTATCGGGCCAGTCAATTAAGTTACTGGAGTTGGTTAGTCCTTATCTACGAGTTGGATGCTATGATCATTCGTCATATTAGCTATTTCATCGCTATCTCTGATAGGTCACATAAATAAACAATGCTATGATCATACGTCATATTAGCTATTTCATCGCTATCTCTGATAGGTCACATAAATAAACATTACTTAGTGATTCTATTCAGTTTTTACTAGTTTCATCATGAATTATTTTTCATTCCTAATGGCTTTGGTTAGCATAATAATTAATAATAAGTATCTACCAGTCCGGGGGCATGGAATAATCCTTTCGACATTCCCAACTTGTCCGATGCAATTTTTCATTATTCAGCAAGGCAAAAACTCATTTCGATGCATAATGGAAGTACATACAAAGTAGATTAAAAATAAAGATTAAAAGACCAGGGTATTTGTAACATAATAAAATATAATAATCATAAAATGTATTGTGAATTTTATTTTCTTATTAATTGTACAAATGCGTAAAATTTTTGGATAGCTACGCCTAAAGTTTTTCTTAGAGCAAAAGACTGTTGCACCGATAAAAAGATGAAATTTGGATAAAGATAGCATAGGTGATAATGAACGATCTACTTCCCTTTATCTCCATTACAAAGTATATCAAAGATATAAGGAATCATTTTCTATTTTTAACTTTATTCCTACTAGTGCGACAAAGGGAACAACCTGTGCGAGTGAAACCGGAAGTCTTTAGGAGAAAACTTAGTGCTACCTATTTTGATGGAAATAGCCAACGGGTAAATAAGGTAAGTAATTGATAAGATATAATAATTAAAATTCTATATGATATATCTTCGTTCATAAATAGTAGTAATAATAAAATGTATGGTATTTGTAATAGTAATGTAATGTTTAAAATAAGTTAACATGTTAAAATCAAACAGTGCCGTGAAAACTATTGTATATATTTTTGTTATACTTCATTGCAACAGCTGACTTGACTACATAAATGTTTATTATCCTCAGGGTTCACGGCTTGGTGAATTATCTACAATACACCTCCCTACATAATAATATGATTATCAAACCTCAAAACCTATTGAAAACCAAGCGTGAAAACGTATCACGTGCATTCTAGACCACATCGTTACTTACCATCTGGTGAGATAGTGGTCCAACACAAACCTATCAAACAATTAAAATAGTGTATAATTTTTATAATAAAATATTTTATTTTGTAATAGCAATGTTATATTGAGTTAATTTATATAAATTCACTGTTTTGGCAGAAGTTTACTTTTACGACAGAACTTGAACTGACCTAGCCTATGTTGTCTCTTTCTTGTCACTGAAAGCTTTTGAAATGGACTGATTGGTTGCCGTGGCTCACGCATTATTGTGAAAGACTGTTCAGGCTTATTAATACTGGTAGATGCCGCAAAGTTTTCGTAACTTTCACTATTTTGAGATAGTGTCCAAGTTTCTATTTCATTTCTTGGCGTAAACTCGATGTCATCTTGACAAATGTTTTCTTTTGTTCCATCATACGAATTACTCCAAGATAGGGGTTCATAGCAATCCATAGGAACTGTTAAATCATCGTTATCATCAATTGTTGGAATGTTCAGATCACCTTCGTCACAAAATTCAGAAGGAGGTGGGACTATAATCTCTGGTTCATCCTTGGTAAGACTTTGCAAGAGTGTTTTGGGGTTCATCATCATCATAGAATGATCTAAATTGTAATCGATTATGTCCATTGATTCAGTTTGTGGTTCTGAGTCTTTAATGGGTAACTCATAATTCCAAAGCTCCCCACCAAAATTATCTGAATTTACATCTGTACCGCTAATAGAACACTTCTTATTAAAATCTTTCCATGACTCTTTTATCTCTGGTGATTTATAAAAACTCTCTTGTTTCGGTGCAAATTGAAGGACATATTCAATTTCATCTTTCTTTTTAATATCGTTTTGTATTTTAGCCGCTACATGTTCTATATTGGGTATAGAGTTTATGCTTTTAACTACGTTTTCTGGATTGAACGTTTCGCTTATTAGTGTTTTCGGCAAGGGAGTGTTAAAATGTTGTATATCGGTAATCTTGAATGGTCGTTTTGGTTTTTCTGAGGGTGTATTAGGCAAACCTCTATTCACTACTTTGGTTTGAGTCAGATTTTGACTAAGGTTTCCCGCGTTATTTTTTCTGAAACGTTATAAAGTTAGAATAGAATCAAATCCTACTAAATGAAACACTTGACTTGAAAATATTGAAAACAATATTTGATATTAATGCTTATATGAAATAATGTTAAATTAATAACTTTTTACATATTTACTTACTTCAAGATTTTACTATATTTCTGGAGAATATTTTCAACACGTTTGGCTTCTTTTTGGGGGGATACGTTTATTATGATTGGTTCTTCCTCTGCATTATTGTCTCTTAAATCTTGAACTCTTGTATTAGAATCGCTTGCCATTTGTTCTATCTGTTCACACATAAGATTACATTGCGGTGAAGGTGCAGTGTTTTTCGGTCTATCGTTTTTTTCTGTAAATGAATCTTGAATATTCTTATTATTGTCTTTATTCAAATAGCTTTTGTCATAAGGTATTGTAGGCTTTTGTATTTCTTCACCTTTCTTCTTCTTCGCGTTGCTTTCACTTGCTGATTTTAGTGGGGATGGTTTAGACAGTTCTAACTCTACACTATTATTCTCTGTATTGCATGTTTTTTTATCTGGGACAATGTCCCTATAGCCAGAACTTTCTTTCTTTCCTTGAGATATGATTTCAGTAATTTTCCAGTCCATTTTTATTTTTCTTACGACTAGATGAGCATCTCTGGTAGCAATATCAATGTTAGTAGAAGAATATGCGCATTTTCTAACACATACATTATGGTTACTAGAATTTACATAATCGTCGTAAATATTTTCTGTTGAAGCTTTGAATTGTTTTAAATTAGAATTCAAGACTCGAGTAGGTCCTCTGAAATCAGGATTTATCAACAAATCGCTTCTGGGAATCATCACATCATTTTCTTTACAAGTAATTTGCTTTTGAATTGGAGGATTATCTGGACAAGTCGTAACTTGAAACGGCGTATGAGGCAAGGCAATCATTCTGGGTGCTGATTCTTCAATACTACGAAAACTTGAATTAGTTTTGGCATTTTCATTCATTACATCCCAGTGGGTATTGTGTGGGATTAAAGAATAGTTAATTTTGTATGGGATCATACAGTTTCCTTTTGGATTTGTGCCATCTAAATCATCAGTTTTATCAGTTAGACTCGTATTATGAACCGGAAAAGTTAAACTCGTATTTGGTTCTATAGCACAGTGAGAGTTAAATTCATCTGGTTTTTTAGTGTCGCTAATGTCTTCAGATATATTATGATCAATGTCACGAATTTCATTATCTATTTCAAGTTTTACAATGTCTTCGTATTTTTTATTATTTGTTGTGTTACTTTGTTCTACGTCTTTTTCTTGACTTTGTATAAATTCGACATTCATGTTTCTCACCAAATCACGTGCAGGAGTACGTGTAGGTGTTGGTCTTTGGATATAAAAATCGGTATTTTCTTCTTTTTCAACTTTATTAAGAACAACTTTATTGTCATCATCTTTCAAAAGCTCTGTTATTGATCTATCTGGTCCCTTTGAAATAATTTTAGTCTGTTGTAAGTATTTTTCTATCTGATGTTTTACTGTGCTAGAAAATCCACTACTTTCATTTAAAAGTGCCCTTTCTTCTTCGTCACTCAAAGTATTATTTTTTTCCAGCAAGTCGATAAAATTATAATTCGATATATTGTTTTTTGGGGTACGTTTTCTTGAGTTATAGGAGGGTATGCTCTGCCTTTCCATGCATTTATTCGTTTGCTGCTGTTTTAACGGCATGGGACAATATTTTACCAATGTTGATCTTTGTACTTTTTGAGTTGTGTTTGGTGCACCAAGATCAACACAAGGAAAACTTGAATCAAGATTTTCTTTTGATATTTCACTTTCGATTTTATTTAATATACAGTTTATTTTTTCGTCATCTACAAAATCATCGCTTTCTATTTCTTCAGTATTCATTGGTAGTACTGATGATGTATCAAAATTAGAATTGACCAAAGACTCATTGTCATTTACTTTTTCTGTTAAATCTATTGTGTTACTTGTGGGTTTTTCCAAATGAGTGAGCTCTTCTAATATTTTATTTGATGCAACTGCGGATTTATCTAATTCTTCTTTTAATTGCTTAGAAGTCTTTCCAAAAGATTCTTTTAGATATTTAAACTTTTCTAAAATTGCACCATCTCGTTTCTTCTTTTCCTTAGACTGGGTTATATCATTTCCTGAATTATTCTTCCTCTTTCGTTCTTTAAATGTATCTATTATTAGAGTTTGTTTATTTGCAGGTCTTCTACTAAGGTCTACATTTGGAGACAAATGCGAAGCAGGTAGAACAGGTTCTAAGTCTTTGAATAAGTATTCCGACTGTGCGTCGATTCCAACTGTGAAGTGTTTATTGAGAGTTAGAAAAATATTTTATTAAGACTCCTTAAAAGCTACAGTAAAAAAATCTCAGTATCTCACCGAAGCTCGAGCTGATGCAGTTAGCAAACACTTTGTGCTCGTAACTGTATATTCTAGTGATTTGGTGGGTGATGGTTCCATCATAGACACTGATCAAATCTGTATCCCTGAAAATGTGTATTTGAATCAGTATAGAACACAAACACACGGCTGCTTCTGGATCTACAATCATCCTTAACTAGCCAAGTCAAAATTGATATTTACTTGAAAAATGTATACAGTAGAAGATTATTCGCCGAATCTCCTACGACTAGGTAGCTTTTGTGACTGGCCCCAGCAGTTAGGTTTTCCATGTTTTCTGACAAATAGTTTTGGTTGAGCAACACTAGTTGTATTGAGACGGTCTTCTCGTCTATTGGTGTCATTGTAAGCTGGTATTTTGGGAGCAAGCTGACTTGCTTGCGAAGGACATTGCCGGCCGGGGGGCCTTTGTTCATTATCTGAAATAGCGGAATACCTGTCAAGTTTCTTAAGTCACGTTGGTCACTTATGTCTATTGACAAAAATAGTAGTAGGTACACAATACACAAAGTTGTTAGGATCAAAGTTATTAGTGTAGGCGTCTAAGTCCTTCTGTCTATTTGTTACTAAATTGCTGTTTCGACTTACCCTCTCCAAATCTCTAGGATGACTTTCCTCCAGTAGCATGAAGTTGACCTTCCCTGCGGTTGCCAAAAGCGTACTAAACGTAGGTCCTATTCCCCTCAGCTGTTTGCTGACAAACAAAGAATTCTCCCAGAGATGTGCCGCCATGCATTTAGCGAGGATCAACGAGTTTAGTACAGCGGAATAATGTTTAGGTTGCTGAGACACAAATGCTGGACGGGTCACGTAGGCCACTAAACCTGGAAGTTGCAATGTAAAAAGCTCAAAGATCGAAGAGCATGGAAATTATGGGAACTATTGTTTCCTAATTCCTAATATATACTTACCACATCATGTTCCCTTACCCCGTAAACCGAGATTAAAAATCCAGTTGAGAAACTAAACTTGACTCATATTAGTAAAGCAAGATTTCATGATACTTATCATTGAAAATGGCAATTTTTACTTAAATAAGTAAGTATTTACCCACTAATTAGATCTTATAAATTATAAAAATATACACACATTTGCAAACTCTGTCAGCTATTCGCATTATTTTCATGGCTTCTTGGTTGAGGGATGGATCAGGTATGTTGAGACATCCGAGTATTGCTTGAATTATGCTGTAAATAAACGATTAGAAATATAGAATCTTCTGGAAGCTTCTTGAAAGAGAAGTTTCTAGGGTACATACCAGTTGAGTTTCATTTGTCTCGAGCTAATCTTGCCTTTCATAGGGAATCTGATTGTTGCGGCCGCGTTGTTTCTATTAAGCGTGTTCAGACACCGCCGCTCGTCTACCCTGAGATGCATATCAGCTAATTCGTGACTCTCGCATATTATCCAAAGAAGCTGTTCGAGAGATTCTGTTCCGTTTATCTAAAACACGAAAATTATTATTTTCAGTATAGAGCTTAAAGAAAAGTGCTAAGAGTAATGAATTAATTGCCTATGAAGGCACAGGCAATGTCCTCTATATGGCAGATCGATATCAAGTGCTTATTTGCCATTCATTACAGAAAAATAATAAATAAAATAAATAACGCCCCTCACATAGGTACATAGATCCTAGACCCTAACTAGGATTCCCTGTATCTAGAACTTAGGAACTACGAGGACCATGGTTTTTTCATGCACGAATACTTGTCCTGTCGTGGGAATCGAAACCGCCCACTCCGGGTTATGATTCGACCTCACACACCACACCACAGAGACTGTCAATATTTATCAAAGCTATTTGAAGTCAAGGCCCATGTTATTTATTTGTTCTGTGCTTCGGATACTCTCCCGCTACTGGGATACTTCTTCACGTGGAGAGTGTATGCCATAATCCAATACGCTGGCCAAGTGCTGGTTGGTTGATCACACACGTTCTCGAATTTTGTGCTTCTTTAACTTACTGGTATCCTCACAATATTTTCGTTCACCGTTGTAATAGCAAACTCAAAGTCGGCACATAACTTGAAAAGTCATTGGTGCATTTCCCAGCGGGGTTCGAACCTGGGTGCATCAGTTCGAAAGTCGTTACAGGTTACAGCTGTAGTCAAGCTCGTTTTACACTAAATATTGATATGCCATTCTATATTATATTCAATGTGTAAGGCGTCCTCAGCCATTAGCTCAGCCAGGCGTTGAAATAACGATCATATAGTTATAGATATAAGATAGATAGATAGATAACTCTTTATTGTCTCACCAACGAAATTCATATAATACAGGAATTATTAAATCTTACGTACTAGTGCAACAATGGGCGGTCTTATCGCTAATTGCGATCTCTTCCTTGATTGACCAGATTGGATATAAAGTACCTTTACTTTCCATCCAATCTGGCTCTAAAGGCTAAGAAGATTCTCAATCAAGTCACCTCTTGAATCAAAAAGGCTTATGATTCTTTTGTAAGAGTGATACAGAGTATACAGACTTAGTAGACTACGTATTTATAATAGGTCTTTACCTATGAAATTGCCGTATTGCAGTACAGACTTTTTAATACAAAAAAAAGTTTTGATTGGCTATGAATTCTAAATTCAAATTAATTTTGTTTTAAAAATATGACATTCTATTTACAATATAAGTCTTTTGTTTATTGATTAGCGTTGTATTTTCATTACATTTCAACATTTTTCCTCATAATGGATACTTTGAAATTTCGTGTAATTATGGAATATGAGTTCCGTCGTGGCACCAACGCGGCACAAACGACACGTAACATCTACGATGTTTACGGAGAGAACTGTACAAACGAACGTACAATCCGTTATTGGTTTGCTCGGTTCCGTTCTGGGAATTTTGACTTGAAAAATGAACCTCGTGGTCGTCCGGAAACTTTGGTCAACAATGATGAATTAAAGGCGATTGTGGAAGCTGATGAATCTCAATCTACAGCTGAGCTGGCAGCAGCTTTTGATGTTAGCATCAAAACAATATTGGTCCATTTGCGACAGATTGGCAAGATAAAAAAGCTTGATAGATGGGTGCCCCACGAACTTAACGATCGCCAGCGCAACGTACGCGTCGAGACTTGCCTTGCGCTGCTTAACAGGCACAGAAATGAAGGAATTTTGAACCGAATTGTTACGTGCGATGAAAAATGGATTCTTTTTGACAATCGAAAGCACTCAGCAAGTTGGTTAGATCCTGGTTCGGTACCAAAGCAATGTGCAAAACGAAAAATGACCCTTAGAAAGGTGATGGTCACAGTTTGGTGGTCTAGTGCTGGTGTGATTCATCATAGCTTTTTACAAAACGGCGTGAGCATTACTGCAGATGTGTACATTGAAGAACTGACCACAATGATGGCGAAACTCGCACGTCTGCAACCAGCTTTGGTCAATCGGTCGTCTCCACTGCTACTTCACGACAACGCGCGACCCCATACTGCACAACAGACCGTCTCTAAGCTGCATGAGTTGGGTTGGAAGCTCTCCCTCATCCGCCATACTCACCAGATCTTGCGCCTACCGACTATTACTTTTTCCAAAATTTGGACAAATTTTAGCGGGAAAAAAATTCAATTCCCGAGAGGCAGTACAAAACGCCTTTGAAGAGTTTGTTGTCTCCCGTCCTGCTGATTTTTTCAAGAAGGGCATCCATAAACTGCCACAGCGTTGGCAAAGATGCATTGATTGCAGGGGTGATTACTTTGAATAAAAGAAATAAATAAGTTCGAAAAAAAAAAACTTTAACTTTTTTCAAACAAAACGGCAATTTCATAGGTAAAGACCTAATATGTATGTTACATATAAAATTCAAAGTTCTAACTGACTGACTGACTTATATCAACGTACAGCGTAAACCGCTGGTCCCAGAGACTTGAAAAGAACAGATACTACACTTTGATCTTAGCCAAAAGGCCAAGAAGCGATACTGAATTTTTGAAACTTGCAAATTCCTTTAAGTTCATGGAGAATCTTGTCATCGCGATTCAGCTTTTCTCGTCTCAATAATCAGAGCCATCTAGTTATTCGGTTCGGAACTAACACTCTCGCTTTTTCACCCCATTCTGTTAACAAAACACTCCCTTGGGCGATGTGGTCGCACAGCGACAAAGCCCTGTTTTTTGTATGTGTGTAATAAATTTAAAAAAACACTCCCAACAATAGGGTGGTGCTCTTGTAAATAAAATTTGTTCAAGTGTACAATGTCATTCAGACCAGCCAGGCGATTATTATTTGGTAAAATCAGAGTCATAAAGATTTGAAAATGTCTAACATTTTATTTACCGATGATATAGTTTACTGCTGTAAAACCGACTGGCACAATTATACGTTAATTAAATACGATTTTAATAAAATGTACCTACATGTAGCAATGCCATAAAACTAATACGAGTGCGAATAAGACAATGATTTAATTATTTTTTACTACATATAGCCTGTTTTATTGCTTTGCCGCAAGTGAACGGACAGAATAAAACGTACGTACAAAAACGAGGAACCTACTTACCTTCATGATGTGCTTCATTGTTTCCAAGTCCAGGTAAAATACGGACATGAGCCGGCCCGCTTCTGTCGACTCAATGCAACTCGCATCGTCCATCGTTATTAAGCCAGACGTAGCCAGTCCGTTCATTGCTTTCACGCAAAGCTCTAAAACAGACGAAATTCGATTAAATTTCTCAGAAATTTGAGGAGAAAAAGACATATGATCGAAAGGAAAAATGTATAATAAAAGAGTCCCTCATATGGTGGTTTCATTTTTAATTTATTTAATACTTTATGCGCATAAAAAGTACAAGGGAGGACTTAATGCTAACAGCATTTTCTACCAGTCAACCAAGGCGTGCATAGAAACAATTTGATTAAGCGTGCGTGCATATAAGGAAATGAGCATAATTTTGAACATTAATTTTTGATCATCATATAAATTAATATGAAACTATAACAACAATACAACTATTAAGGTATAGGTAAGCTTGTATATTACCTTTTATATTTTATGTATTTTATTTTACAAATTTAATAAAATACAATTAATGAAATACTACAATATAGATAATATATACATAAATATAAAATAAAATACAAACAAAATAAAAATAATTCTATGTTCTACTAGTTCAAGTTTAGAGACTTTTCATCTAAGTATTCAAATTTTTCCTCGAAATTTATGATATAATTATTTAATATAAGATAATGCATATGTGGAAATAGAATAAATTAATATGAATATCAATCTCGTAAATTAGTAAAAGGTAAAGAATAAATTTGGATATGCGATCACTTGTCACGGTAGCTTAAGTAGGTACAGCATGTCCCGGTTTTTGGGGACGGATGGAAGTGAGTTCAGATACCGTTCGAAATTAAATTTTTCCATTGCATTAAAAAAAGCTGTTGTTTGCGCTAAGCATACATGCTGCCATTTAAATCATAAATCTAAAAAAAAAAACAATTTATTATTATTTGAGTAAAGCCGTGAGATGACGTCATGTTGTGACGCTCACACGAGATCACAGTTTTCAACATAGATATAATATAGTTTGAAATAATCGCTACAAGTTATAATATTTGCTTTATTGAAGGAAAGTGCAGTTAATTTTTTTTTAATAACGCTTAAGCTGAATGCGATAAGACGAAAAGCTTAGGTAGGTTGGTAGGTATGCTATATGGAGTGTTGACAATTAGTTATTCGCCGAAGACCACACGTCTTCGATCGGCTCCCGTCATATGCTATTGGTTTACTTTTAATCTAACGGCTGGTCAATGTAGGCAAATGAGTAACATGGCGTGCGGTGTAATCAATTAATTAACTGTCTAACCTAACCTAACCTTAAGAAACCTCAACCTTAAGAATATAATAAAATATTAACTTCCTTTCGTAACACAATTGTACAGAACGTTGTTTTAGTTTGTAGAAAAAATGTTGGCCAAAGCTGAATATTAAATGTTAGGAATTTTAGAATACCTTTAAGTTGTCAATTATACAGCAATTAATGCAAATTTTTAAGTCAATGCGCTTTTGTTGATTACACTAAAAACTTATCGACGATCAAATCACGTCCAAGCAAGCTTATGTAACTCTTCAAAACGTGGAGAGGAACAAAAATCACGTCATCAAGTAGCCAGGATATAAAATAACACGATTATTATGTAATACGTATGATGTATCTACACACAGAACCCAGAAAAATCATTCGCAAATAGATATAGACTTGATAAATCCTATATCCTGATATAGTCTTAGGATCTTACAATAATAAAAAAGCTGTATTTCTTGTACCTAGTTACGGACAAATGATTAAATGCTAAAATGATAATTTCAAGAAAGAATAGGTTAGCAAAGTAATTATAAAACGTAAATGGAAGATGAGTAAACATCATTGCCATTCTAATGACGTGATATTTACTAGCGTTTAATAACAATTTAACACAAACGTACAAACACTCATTATATGCCTCCGAAGTGAAGGCATTAGAAATAACTTTATGTGTAAAGGGCATGGAATAGTGCCTGCTCCAAGTGACAGGAAACTAGAGAGTCACAAATCTAGCAAATTAACAAGATATTATCCTGTATCACAGCTAATTGTTCGTTTGTGGCTTGGTCCGGTTGTTTGCTATAACCGGCCCAAGCTGTGCGTTTGTCTATTATTAGCCGCCACCACACTTCATTCAAAAGATACATTTTTCCTTTACACATTTTACTTAATCTATATAAGTTGCTACTGCGTTTAAATCATAAATCTCTATTCACAAGATTCATTTGTTATTTACGAGCTTGACGGAGCAAGACGGAGTAACTATTATTTAATTTGTGCTTTAAGTTTTTTGAAACAAGATTATATTTAGGATATGCTTTTTAATTTTTAATTCATATCGTTGCCTGCCTATAACTTGCGCCAAGAACAAAGATCGCGTGCAGCGACAATCTCGAAGGATTACCGTGTGTCGACGCTGATCCATCTTAGAGCCATTCATCAATCATGATCCGGAACCAAGCTTCATGCGCTGACAGGACTTGAGTAACATAGAAGAATTTAAACTATAATGGATCGAACGTGAAATTCAAAGAAAATAAAATAGAAATTTAAAATATTGCCTCAGGTGTAAATACAATTTTTTTAGCCGTCACCCATCCAAGTAGTTATCATAAAAGTTTCTCAGTTAAGGACGGCTAGTTGAGCTTCGATATGAGCGCTACGCTACAAAACAAAAAAAATATGTGAACAACATACCGGAATCGATTATGCAGGACCATTATAAGTGTAGATAATTATGTTTATTTAATTTAATTGGTTAGCTTAGTTATACTGTAGTAAATAGATTGAAATGTGCGTTAATTAACCGTGTTAAATTAATAACAATCGCTATTAGACAAATGTTGTGAACTTTTTGTAAATTGCTTTTAAAAACCAGCAATTTACTTAGATTAATAGGCAATTTGGATATTAAGTTAATTGTTACGTAGGCAATTTATTATACTGTGTATTTATATCTAAAATTTTAGGAAATTTTTATTAAATAATTATTCAACACAAATAACTAGGTACAGTACTACTACTACTGATACAAAAACTTAAGAATATTTAATGAATTAAATATTTAATTTAATTCATAATTATAATATTATCTCATAAAGTTGAATAAGGACTTTGGCTAACTTGTTTTCAGTTTTATTATTTTTGACAATATATTTTTGTCATTAAACGTACCAATTATTATCTAGGCATGGTAGGGACCTATATTTCCCAATTATTTCGAAAATAATTTCGAGTTTTTACATTCACTCGGGGATATTGTTTTAGGTTTTATTTGAGAGATAAATAAATAAAATATAGTAAAATTGAGTATGACTGTGAATTAAAAAAAACCACAAAGACTATACGGTTTGAATTTTAATTTTCATAGTTTTTCCCAAACCAATGTAGTAATACTATTATTTATACTGTGTTAACTACTACTACCCGTCTAACTGGACTAACCGTCCTTAGTAAACGCAACATGTATCAAAAGTAAAAGCCCGGAAAATCATCTTACTTTATAAATTTTTCCATCTTTCTCCATCACCATTCCACTACCGGACTACTAGACGCTCGGCTAAGCGCCATCCTTTCGTGGTCGAAATACCCCCCATTCGTACCAAGCGATTTGACTCAACGTTTTTAATTAGAACGGCTAAGGAATGGAATGCCCTGCCAGCGTCTGTGTTTCCGGCGAAATATGACCCGGGCGTGTTCAAGAGAAGAGTGAATAGGTATTTACTTGGCTAGCATGCTACATCTTCGATCGCATCGTCACTTCCCATCAGGTGAGAGCGCGGTCAAATGCTAGACAAGTTTGAAGTAAAAAAAAAAAAAAAAAAAACATTACATTTACAGCCTCTGTGGTGTGGTGGTTTAGCAGGTCGGCTCGTAACCCGGAGGTGGCGGGTCTGATTCCCACGGCAAGTATTTGTGGACAGAAAAAAAAACGCAATAACTTGTTCTGAGTCTGGGTGTTGTGGGACCATGGTCCTCGTAGTTCCTGGGTCTCTCCAGACCAGGATATGTCTAGATATTCACTAGGTGGTAGTTCGTCTAGGTTCGGTAGGTACCTAGACGAACTCTGCAGAAAAGTCCTACCAAATTGGCGGCAGAACAACTGGCAAAGCGGAGGTAGGTACCACCGCTTTGCCAGCACTACTGTGTTCCGGTTTGAAGGGCACTGTAGCTAGTGAAATGAGACTTTATGATCTGATCTCACAGTCGAGTTATCTTATTACTAGACTGTGCTAATGTCTCAGGATGATGTGCGCAGTGCAGTGTCACGCGAAACTTTATTTTTTGGAGTTCCGAGTGACACTGTTCTGTTATGGGCAGCCGTGTTGCTTAACATCAAGTGAATGACTAGCTCGTCACATCATTCACTAACATAAAAAAAAGTCTAGGGATAGACACAGGCAATCCTAGTTAGGGTTCAGGATCTATTTATGTGATCGTTGGGCGTTATTATTATTTACCAACTCGTGGTATTACCACTCACTGGTACCTAAATCTAAAGAATTACAGGTAAAATCTAGATCCAGTACACGGACTTTTACAGTAACAGATTACCTACCTACACAATGTGCCACCAGACTTACGCGGTAAGGCCCCAGATCTGTTGTTATAGATATCATGTTTCAGTCTTTATTGCAATTTGTAATTATGATTGTAAAGATATATCTACCTCTTAAGATTGTTTTTATTACAAAAAAACCAAAGTTCTTCGAGTAGATAATATTGCAGGATGATAATATGTATTTTTTAGGTTAATATTATTGGTTTCAAACTTGCAATTAATTACGTTAAACATGAGTATTTTATAATAGTTAATACAAAACTAAACTAGACCTAAAAAACTAAATTATACCTAAGAACTTAAAATATAACAAAATAAAACTAAAAATTTAAAATAGCCCGTTGGTGGAGGGGAATGTGCCCAGAATGGCGTTGAATGGCAATGCTTATTTACTTGCAATTAAATAGATAAAAGTAAGGAACCAGTAATATGGCTTTCACTAGGTGGTAGGACTTTACTGCAAAGTTCGTCAAGGTAGGTACCACCGCTTTGCCAGTTATTCTGCCGCCAAGCAGTAGTGCGCAAGCACTGCTGTGTTCCGGTTAGAAGGGCACTGTAGCTAGTGAAATTACTGGGCAAATGAGACTTTATGATCTGATCTCACAGTTTAGTAATCTTAATACTGGATTGTGCTGATGTCTCTGGATGACGTGCGCAGTGCAGTGTCACGCGAACCTCTATACTTTAGAGTTCCGAGTGACACTGCAGCTGATATGGGCAGCCGTATCGTTTAACACCAGGCGAACGGCTAGCTCGTCACGTCATTTCTTAACATAAAAAAAAAAATATGGCTTATAATAAATAAATCAATAATTAAGTAGTATTACTACCAAATAATTGTAATAATGTTGTAGTAGTTAATTATTTTATTTTCAAATGACTTAATGCAATAAATAATAAACATAGACCCTGGACCTTATCTAGGATTCCCTGTATATAGGGACTCAAAGAACTACGAGAACCATGGTCCCCCAACACCCTGGCACAGAATAAGAATTTTTTTCCCGTGCACAAATATTTGTCCAGCTGCGGGAATCGGACCCGCCGCCACTGGGTTATGAGGCGACCTTCTCTACCACCACATCACAGAGGCGGCCTATAATTGGCTATCAAATAATAGATGTTCAACAAAATCTAATCACACTAATACTATAAAGGCGAAAGTTTATGTGTATGTGTTTGTATGTTTGTTACTTCTTCACGCTCAAACGGCTAAATGGATTTGGATGAAATTCGGTACCAAGATAGCTTATACACTAGATTAAAATATAGGTTACATTTTATCCCAGAAAAGTGATGATGAGTTAATAATTGAAATAAGTGAAACCACGGGGCGCAAAATAAGTATATTATAAAATTCTTATGTCACAGTGTTTGTAACAAAACTCTTCCGAAACGGCTTGATCGCTTCATATGACATTTTGTGTGATATTCAGTAGTAGGTCTGAGAATAGGACGTAAACTATTTTTCATACCCCTACCTAAGTGATAAGGGTGGTCCACCGCAAATTTTTTTCTTTTGGACAAAATTTAAATTTTATAAAGCAGCGTTGCGCCACGTGTGAAGCTTGAAAGCTTGTGGCCTGAAAATTCGGCAGCACAGATTTGACGGAGAGGTTACACAAGAAAGAAGAAAAAAAAAGCGGAAGAATAACAATAATAATAGTAAAAAGAAAAAAGAAAAGAAAAAGTAATAAGAATAGTATGAAGCTAATTATCTTTTATTTTAATTCTAACCTTCAATTTTTTTCGTAATGAGTTGCTGTGGAGCTGCTTGAGGCAGCCCGAGATATCTGTCGAAAAATATTAAAAAATTGTTGGAAATATAATGAGTTTAAATCGTTTATTTGTTTCACTGCGGATGGTTTAATCGATTTTGATGAAATTTTAATTAAACGTTCCTTGTAAAAACGGCTAATATTATTATTAGTAGGGACATATAATATAATATTGTGTGTAATATAATTGAAATGGTAATCATGGGCTGGTCACATCGTTCGCAGAGAGCTGACAAGCAATGGGACAAAAAAGTTCTCAAGTGGTAACCACAAACCGGAAGACGCAGTGAAGGTCAGCCCCCCACTAGGTGGACCGACAATCTGGTCAAGACCGATCATGATGATGATATTATAATAGTTAGCTGCTAATATGGTGTAGGTATAGTGTTCATGTAAAACCAACCTTTTAGGATCGCGCGCCGCACGTACGCTAAGGAAGGTAGATCGCAACCACTGGACACATTGTGCGACGTCATTCACAGTACCCAGAGCCACTTCACTGTTTAGATTCTCAGCTAATCTCTTGTGCAGGTAGCTTTGTAGTGGCTCACTGCCGCCCACCAAGGCTTCGTAGCGAGGCTGCATGACATACATATAAATTTAGCTGGCTTTTATATGCATAGATAAAACATTAATGATACAGATAAATGATCTAAAAATAACGCTAAAATAAGCCTAACGTAATTATTCGATAAAATTCTTGAGATTATAGCCACTTCGATCAAATCCATATATAACTAGTTGCGCCCCGCGGTTAAACCCGCGGATAAAAAGTATTTTAATTATATGCTCATCCCACGGGAACATTTCAATTTTCCGGGATAAAATGTAGCCAGTGTATAAGCTATCTTGGTACCAAATTTCATCCAAACCCATTCAGCCGTTTGAGCGTGAAGGAGTAACAAAAATACACACATACAAACTTTCGCCTTTATAATATTATATAGTGTAATACATAAACCCTATATAATATACCGCCATGCTTATCAATCTCTTTCGTATGAAATATCACACAAGAGGCTGGCTGAATGATTTTTTTGCGCTTCTCAAAGTCTCCATGGCAGTGAAATTGGCAGTGACATTGGCACCGACAAAATTAATTCAAATTTACTGAATAGGTGATTTTATACAATTACTTTATTTTCAATTTGTTTATTTTAATATCCACAATCATGGGTCTGAGTAAAGAGGAGAAAAAGGCTAGAAAAGAAGCAAAAAAGCTTGAAAAGCTCAAAGCTGATATCGAAGCTAAGAAAAAAATGAAACGCGATGAACTGCGGCGCGAGATGACTGCACAAGCTATACGGCGAGGTGAACTCGACAAGAGCTGGCGGGAAATGATGCTCAAGATAAAGGAACCCGTATTTCGACAAGACATAGAGGTCATGTGGCACACGTTCGAACGTGCCTATGACAAAAAAGATCATCTAATTGCTCACACCATGCGGCTAATGGATATCGCAGATGATCAATTCCAACGCACTGTTGCTAGTTTTTGCGACACCATAGATAACATGATTAATAAGTTCCTAGCAGATTTAGATGCAATGTGCAAGGAAAACGATACACTAACTGCGAAGCTCATCCAGAGAGGCGAAGACCATGTCACCCAAATCATGAAGGATCACAACGCTGCTGAAACGCATCTGCAGTTGCTAATCTACCATGGACATACGACGGCAGATAATCTTGCGTGGACAACACGAGGGGAAAACTTGGTAAAAAAAGACGAAGAGATTAGTAAATCTTTTGAAATACGCGAAGATCTTCGCTCATTCCTTGAAAATAACTATAGCGCTATGTGGGACGAATATAAAGCTGTACTCAAAGCTTATGTTGTTAATACTGCTGATAACCAGAAGCAAGTGCGAAAGTTGCGTCGGAAGCAGAATTTGATGGCTGATATAATAGCATCTCAGGGCAAGAAAATAGCTAATAGCGATGGCATGCTTAAACGTCTCCGCATTGAATTAGCCGCTTACGAATCTGGTACTAAGCAAGCAGCTTTCCGTGACCGCCGCCGTAGGCACAGAGATGCTTGCTTTAAACTGAAAACTTGCCTATACGATGGCGTAGATACTGACGAGAAACAACTAGCACGGTTAGTGAAAGCGTCAGATGATGCCGTTGAGTGGTTAGAAGCGGCATACCAAAAAGGTGAAAAAATTTTGCGCATGGCTGCCCTATGCAGGAAGTTTGAAACCCGGCGTGAAAAAGTTCTACCTTATGGATATATGATGCCTCATTCGCCGACCCAAACGAAATCTAATATCCGCCGGCAGACTTCAGATGATACATTAGTTGTAAACGCAATAGCGTTAACATGTGGCTTGACTAGGCTTTGGCAGCGTATTTCCAAAGCTGAATTGACAAAACGAGCATTGTATCGAGAAAAAATGCTATTGGAGCATGAAAATGCAGTTCTGATCCTCAAATTACAGGAGCGCAACAATGAAAAAGTTAGCCCTGATACATTCGAATGTAATTGCGGCCCAAAACCACCGGTAAAATCAATTGTCCAGCCCTACGCTGTGGACGGGAATTTGGAAATGAGTAAATTTATTCGCTAAGTAGGCACTATTAAATAGAGCCGTTTCAGTAGTTGAATATTTTAATAATTTTATTTAATATGAACATTTCGTGTTGTGGCATCACGACGTTCGTTAGTAAGGTCTTCTGTCGACTTGTGACATAACCAATTGCAGAAGTCCTGTACGAGATTTGGGTGGGTCTTGAGGATGTGACAGACGCGACATCGCACGTGAATTTTGCAATGTACGCGAAACCCTCGCGAAGCGTAAACGATGGCACTTTGACCTTACCTACATCGCGGATTGCGGCGCAAGTTAAGACGGGAAGCGAATTTAATTTTGACAATGGTATTGTTTATTTTTTAGGCACCAGACTACGAATAGTAATCTCAATTTAACCATGATATTTTAATACCTACCTGTGTGCACTTTTTACTGTACCTATATTAAAATATGTACATATCCATAATTATATACTTATGTTGTACCTACACTAAAATGTGGTTATAATAATAATAATAACCCAGGAACTACGAGGACCATGGTCCCAGAACACCCAGACTCAGAACAAGTATTTGCGCTTTTCTTTTCTGTGCACAGATACTTGTCCTGTCGCGGGAATCGAACCCGTCACCTCCGGGATATGAGCCGACCTGCTCAATCACCACACCACCGTGGCTGTATAATTTTTTGTAAAGTAATTACTAAGGACTACTTAATGACTATCGATCATATCATATAGACACGTAGTCTGAACGCATCTCCTATGACTTAACCTAAGCTCGCTACATAGCAAAATTTTATGCTCGTACTCCTGCAAAAGTGAATTCATTAAATATTTTACGTTTTATTCTAACAATGATTATTATATGCATATATATATATTATAAAATATCTAGTCGATGAGTACTACCATAGTAGACTTGAATTATCATAATTGCAATGACCTTGCCCTTCATGGATATTTATAAAGTAGGTGAAGACTGAATGATACAAAATATAACCCATTGTGATTACAATCGCTTTCACACGTGAACTCGCAAATGATCTGAACTTAGTCGCGCAATCAACATTCTTTTCTTTATTATAATAATCTCACAAAATACAGTGTTGATTTTTTCGTTCCATTCTAGCAAAACAAAGGCCAATTATTACAAAGTTGTACTCGTAAAACAGACGGCAAAAACCACGTAATTCAGAATGTGTATTGTCTTGAAAACGTAACGGAGCGATCAACAAATTCAATACCTAAAATATCTTTACTTAGGTATGGGTACTTAGTTTTGACATTTGATTCCTTTGACTTAATATAGTCTCATCACGATTGTCCCAAGTTGTTAATAAATTAAGACTCGAGTCTTTGTGTTCAGATGCTATTATGGGAATTTTAAGAATGGACTGCATAAAGCTTGGAACAATAAAATTGCATTGATCATTGAATGCCATGCGCTGATGCATACCGAAGAAATAAGCGCACTGAGTTGCAAAAATTGTATAAATTTAATTGCAAAAAAGTGTCTTACCTCGAAACCTATAAAGATATAAAGTATTATGTTTAAATTAACTTATAAGTTAATTTAAACATAATAATATGTACACAAATGATAGGTACACATCAGGTTATATGTATGTATGTATTATGTTTAAATTAACTTATAAGTTAATTTAAACATAATACTTTATAGTTTACCGACCCTATCTTAAGTTAACAAATATATGCATATATTCATATGGTATTATGTATGTCTAAACTAAATTATATATGATTTCGAGTTGAAACTAGCTGCTGTCAAGATATAAAGTATTATGTTTAAATTAACTTATTCAACTCGAAATCATATATAATTTAGTTTAGACATACATAATACCATATGAATATATGCATATATTTGTTAACTTAAGATAGGGTCGGCATACATTTATGGAGCGTGCTGGAGATAACAAATGCATAAGTATATCACTTCCTCATCGTGAACTGAGGATGACTGATAGTTACTTTCACCGACTGATACATCAAGGATAGCTACAAGGAAGAAGGGTTGATCTAAATAGAACTATTGTCAGCAGGTTATGCTCACAAATGATAGGTATACATCAGGTTATATGTATGTATGTCATATGTATGTAATATGTATGATATCATATGTATCATATAATCCTAGAATCCTAACATCTGCTGCCGTGGTAAAGCTAGCTGAACATTCGCTTGAATCATTCTCTAAATAAAGTTAAAAAGTCTATCCCGTCTATGTATAGGTATGTTTTTTACCAAAGTTTTATTAATTTCTCATTTTTAAATAAATCGTTACGTTAATAATTTATCATATGGTTAGACTTTGCAAAGCTCACTGAAGATTCGCCGAAACAATCCGCCGTTTCCTTGTTCAGTGCATCTAATTCTCACGATATGCTTAAAGCATTTAAAAAATTAACCAGATAACATCTAATGATTCATATTTACTCGTATCAAAATTATGTACTCGTTAGTTACATACCCGATCCTAAGATTAGGGTTCACGGTCAAATAGTTTTATAAATCGAATGATAACCGTAGCCCAAGTAAAAGCCCTGAATGAAATAATTACCTCTACAATGCCAACAAATACGTGAATTAAAATTATTTATTACGTAAAATGTGATGCGTGTACAAACTTCGGTAGTGTACACGCGACGGAATGAAGCGTATTGATGGTCAGATACAATGGGCGGGCTATGATGGTGTTCGTTAAGCAGCAATGTAAGACGTCGCGCACAATGGTGTATTTAGTCACGGCTATTGATGCATAATCAGAGTTCTGTATGTGTAGGGACATCCATCACGATAGGGCGACATTGCGGCATCTTCAGCGCCGCTTGTGTTATAGGCCGTGGGGTGGTATAAAGTGGCTAGGATTCCGGGGCGCGCCACCAGTCCTGCTTAGCACGTTGTACAGCCACCACTGTCCCCGGTGTATTTACAATTTGTGTTGTGACGTGCGAATTGTGTTTCGTGTATCCTCGAAGGTGAGCTTAAATGGCAATTAGTTAAAAAACTGACGCAATACTTTTCTATGCATTAATAAATGCAAATACATTACGCGGAAAGCAGGATTTAGAGCGTAAATTTTATGATGTTGAGTCTATTTAAATAATTGTGGCGTTCAAATATTTTTTTGTTTCATATTACTTACATGCTACGTGTAATTATGAAATTAAGCAGTTGAAGTTACAATTAACGTAATTTTTTTATAGTTTTACCAAATAGCCGTATTTAGGTCTAATATTTCTTTAAAGATAATTTTATATTTTGCAATCTCCGTTATATCAAAGATATTTATTGTTTCATTAAATGATCAGAGTAAGAATAAATTTACTATACCTACACATTAGACATTCTTACTAATAAACATTGTGTAGCGAAAGAATAGTTATTTTGTGTTTTGTTTCTTTCTATCAAATTTGATATATGCAAAGGTAAAACAAGAGAAAACATAGTGTTTATTAGTGAGCATCACTGAAATAAGAATAAGTATCTATTCATCAACGCAATGACTGAAGATATACCCAAATTATAGTAAGCTATTTAATAATATTTTGTCTAATCTTCCTGCTGTTTGTTTTGTTTAGTTATTGCTACAAACCAATGGTTCTGAAACCATACAAGGCTAATTAAATCTATCAATTAACTTAAAATTAACACTTGCGCGCATGTCACCACCACGAGAAATGCGAGCCCATTGTCAGATACCAAAAACGTGTGAGCCTAGACTTGTAATATATTGATTTATTGCATACTTACTAGTAGTATTGAATCTTGAGCAAACGAACGATATTGCAAATAACCTTCACAATTGCTTTCATCAAAGCTACCTTATGGAGGTGTGGGCTGGGCTTTTCTCACGGACTAAATGTGCGTTTCACGGGTAAAAACAGATTTATTGCAATACTTATGATGATGGAGTTCTGTTTAACCACGGCCTGATCGAGTAAGTCATCAATATTTAGGGTGAAGTACCCGAAAACAAAAATTATTCCTTTAAATTGAAAGAAAATAATCATTTATTTTCAAAATAAATGCTTACTACTGTATTTAAAGATGTTTGATTTATTTTTCTTTATGGACTGGAATTCGAATTCGTTACATGCGAAATAAAACACGTGTATTTTTATGATACATATCTAAATGGTCAATTGTAAAGTTCTAAACTATAATTAAAAAAAAAAAACATTAGTATCGGTAACATCTATTGGGTGCCACGATGATACCACTGACACACTTAAACTTAACTTATAAAACACCCCTTAGTAGTATCGGGATTTAAAAACCTTCCACCTAAAAGCTAAAACAGCAGATCCATAGTAATAT
The DNA here is from genome assembly GCA_905220475.3 of Ennomos fuscantarius. NCBI lineage: Eukaryota > Metazoa > Arthropoda > Insecta > Lepidoptera > Geometridae > Ennomos > Ennomos fuscantarius. Next base: position 5,563,596 of record HG992037.1, on the reverse strand, counting down.
ACTTTAAGTTAATTATTTAGCTAATATTTTTATCATCACAATACGCGACACACCTATTTCATCTTTAACTAAGTATTCAATATTATTGAAGTAAGTATTTATCAAGATTAAAATAGCGCCTTTGTCGTTGGGAATTTCACCAAGATTCCCATAGATCATCGCAGCCACATGCTTGCATACGAACATTTTATAAGGCGAAACCATCCTTATAAAGCAAAGTCCATCAACTAAGTTTTGTATTTTGCTCTTGATTCTATAGTAGCCTTTGTTTACAAAATCCATACAATTTTGTTTGAAATTAAGTAGGTTCTAAATGAGTTACAGAACCGACACTGAGCACCCCGATGCCACCTAGTCTTGTGGCTACTACCCCTAGAGTGTATATAAAAAGCGTAGTCAAAGTTCACAGGAGATCCTGTGTGGGCTATGGCTCACGAGGCCAAGTGGAACGAGAGAGGGAGGGAGAAGGTGGCAAGCAAACTGGCGGCTTACTTAGTTGAGTGGATGCGACACTCAGGGGCGACCTTCGCAAGTGTTCAGACGAGAGCTCATACCGGAAAAAGACTCAACCCTCCCACCTAGTTCCCTCGCCCTGTAGTTCATATTCAATTGGTGGATTTTGTAGACAAAGGCTACTACGGAAGTTTAACAACCAATCAGAAGCTACGCTCAAAACTCAATTGATAGACTTTGCTTATATGCATTCCGTCCCTAGGAATCGATCACGCAAGGCCAAAATAGAATTAAACGCGCCTCAATGTTTTATGCAGATTATTTCAATATTCGTTACTGTTGCTATTAGAAGTTTTTGCTAATAACGGTTTGCGAGGAATCGACGAAGATCATTGTTAATGTATGTAAATGGGACTTCGATTAGTTTTGTCATGCGATGATTGAAAAGCTAACTACGCCGCTTGGTGACTATGAAATGTTGCATGGCTGGAGTGCAAAATGAGGATTAAAACAAATTATATGAAAAAATATGTTTGATTTGTATGGTAATATTTAACTTGGCGTAATCAACAGATCCAACGGGTTCTAATCAAACACGTGTTCCGATTTTTCCTTTAAATCAAAAATGTATCTGTCAACATTTTTAATCTCCCGCTTCAAGGTGGACAATCAGACTTAAAGGGTGTTTTTTTCTCAGGAATTGTGTGTAATATCGTGTCAATTAACCATAAAAATTACAATAATGACCACTTCATTGTAGCATTAGCCAGTTTTTATTTAATAATCACTAACTGTTATTATGCTTAAAACTTGACTGTTGACTATTTTATGAAATGTTATAAGAGGAATATATAAGTTTTAAAAGTATAGGTTATTATTACAATTATTTGGTTATTTTTTATGTAAGCGAATGACGTGACGAGTCATTCGCCTGATGTTTAGCATCACGGCCACCCATAATAGATTGCAGTATCATTTCGCGTGACACTGCACTGCGTATTTCATCCTGAGTCATTACACAGTCCAGTAATAAGATTACTATACTGTGAGATCAGATCATAAAATCTGACCCAGTAATTTCACTCCAATGCCTTTCAAACTGGAGCACAGTAGTACCTGCCTAGAAGAAATTTGCTGAAAAGTCCTACCCCCTAGTGAGTTAACTAAAATTAACATGTTTAGTTAAAACTTAAACATAAACCAAATTCAGTCTTCAGTTATCTACTAAAATTCTTCGTCTAAATTAGCTTATTAATTAGGTATTGTTGTGAGACGATGAATCTGCGGAAACGTAACGGTTTGCTAGGTTACTATAAATAATTTAGGCCCATGAATTATGTATGGGACCTGAGTTCAACGGGCAAGGTGACTCAGTATTAACCTAATAATGGCTTAAATTAAATTTAAAATGAAGACATTTTAAGTTTATGCTACAAGAGACGAGTACCACAGTGAGTTCCATACATAACTTCATTACGTTGATAGGTATCTTCGAATAAAATCAGTATAAAAAAACTTATGATATTTGGGACATTATATGTAAATTTTAAGCACTCAGCTTTACCTTCTTTCAAAGTAAACTAATAAATCGTCCATTCTTGTTTTTTTGCAAAAAAGTCTAATCGTCTACCCTGAGGTATTATTAAGTCGTTTGTATGAAAAATAAAGAAGTCACGGTATGCATTCATAAATCTCTTATACTTGTTTTTATCTCCGCAATAATTTCTATAACATGCATATAAAATCCACAAACTGTCCAAAGTTTATTTTAATTTATTTGTGGTATTCTCAAAATTGAATTTGTTTTGCTGAGTTGATATCTTGCAGAGGTCTCTTTATACATTTAGTGGAGATTATAGAGATATTTTTTCCTCAGCATCTTATAAAAAATACTTACGTTATCTTTAGACATTTTACCCGATACTAGCTGTTCCCCGTGGGCTAACGCGTGGACTAAAATCATATCTCATTCATAGGAATCCTGTGAAACTATTCAAGATACATTTGGTACTTTAACTAAACATCTGTCTATCTTGCTAGCAGTATTCATTACTCTAGGTAGAGATATGAATGCTGCCAGCATGTTGGGTACGCTACCTACACCTTGTAATGGGCTGGAGCATTTGGTCTATAGATCATCGCGGCTGGTATTCATCCAAATGATTTTTTATGAATATAAATATTGGTTTTACTAATACATATTATTTGTTTCAGATGACGTCAATTAAATTAGCGGTCTGCGCCTTCGTGGTTGTCTGTGTAAGCATACGACAATCGATGGCAGCACCCGCGCCGCAGGAAGAAAATTACCCACCAATGCCTGTAAGCTATTTGTTTTATAGGGTTATCTATTACCCTTTTGAATTGATCAAATTATATAAGATACTTTGTTAAAACCTGCCGTTAATTTAAGACTAAAAAAATTATCGAGTGAGCTAGACGCTTTTAAGCTTACGCCATAAAATTGACCTTCAAAATAATTGCGTATTATGATACTCGAGTTTCATCGACAACTTCACAAAATTCTTGGAATCATTAAATTAAATAGGCTATTGTAGTAACTTCTTTTCATATCATAACCAAAAAGGTCCTCAAATCAGGCGCCAAGAATAGCATCGCCTTATATAACGTAAATATGCGCAGCTCTTGAGTCGTGGAAATCTCATACGACTCGATTCATGCGTTCGTTCTTGCCGTACACCTGCAAAATGTGGAATGAGCTCCCGCCAGCGGTCTTTCCACAGAGTTACAACATGGAGTACTTCAAAAGGAGGGTTAAAAGAGTCTTACAGGGTAAGCAATGCATTGGTGACGCCTCCGGTGTTACAGATGTCCATAGGCTACGGTGACCACTTCCCATCAGGTGGGCCGTATGCTTATTTGCTCCCTTTAACATAAAAAAAAAAAAAAAAAAAGCTAAACGCCACTTATAACAGAAATGCATTCAACGCGTCTTTAAAACTATTATTCCTATTATGAGCTTAGCTTTATGTTCAAATAGGCATAGATGTGCATTTTTAACATTTTCTCCTTGATCATAGAATCATTGTTAGGTCATGAATGGATGGTGACTCATTCGCTAAAACACATAGTCTGTATAATGCATTTTAATCCATAGTGTAGAAATATTAATACTTATTATTACTTTGTGATTTATGCTGAAACTATGCTACTCATCTATGGCACGTATGAGATTGGATTTCTCGATGTCGATCGAAGCAATGCTACTGTTTTGATATATTGACAGCCTCTGTGGTATGGTGGTTGAGTAATACACGGCTCATAACCCGGAGGCGGCGGGTTCGATTCCCGCGGCAGGACAAGTATTTGTGCACAGAAAAAAAAGCGCAAATACTTGTTCTGAGTCTGGGTGTTGTGGGACCATGGTCCTCGTAGTTCCTGGGTCCCTAGACACAGGGAATCTTAGTTAGGGTCCAGGATCTATGTATGTGATCGTTGGGCGTTATTATTTATTTATTTATTTATTTTGTTGTATCGCTTTTATATTGATGAATCTTTTTATTACTCATTACAATAAGAAGTCTATAAAACCTGTGCCTTGTAGTAGAGTAGTATTAAGTAGACATTTTACTCAATACTAGCTGTTCCCCGTGGGCTAACGCGTGAACTAATGTTTATCTAATTAAATTAATTATTAATTTATTTATTTACCTTGTCTACGCATTAGGAACGAATCTTCGTCGAATGTCGTACTAATCTATCGCGCAATTGCCCACGACTCCTATTCGTAACTATATTTTTTATGAGAGTTTAGAGGTGGATAGCAGAAACTTAATTTTTCGGTATGGAAAAATATCCCATGTTAGTGTCGGTAATGTCCGTTAGCCGTTTATTTTGGGAAGCCACACAAACAAATAGTATAAGGATGTAGAGTATGTATCGTGCGCAGTAGCCTTAAAACACTCGTCGAAAATGCCTAACTTTTCATTTGCATCTTTACAATTAATATTCAATTAAACAAACGTTAAAATTAAATTGCAGCTATTTTGTAGATGTAACTAAAAGTTGTCAGCCTTAACATAATAAATGATGCGAACTGAAGATGCGTCATGCATGGGTATAATTTAAAGGGGACCTTTGACCTACTAAGGGACTTTGAAGTTTAAACAAACTATACGATAAATGGCTTGTAAATTTTAAATGCATTAAGCAGCTTCGGAATTTTGACATGGCAATTTAGTATGTAATGGCTTTATTATTGTTTCCACAAATAATATAATATTATACTAGTACAGTCTCATTCATTTTCGTAGTTTGTTTTAGATTTTTATTTTACGAAGCATAAGCGTATAGAGTTACAATTTATTTTTTTCCGCCTACATTCGTAATGTTAGATTATCAGCGCTTCTTTGCTTCGGTGAACTTTGGTTGTAGAGACCAATATTTTCAGCTTTATTAAGTAACTTAGTTAACTTAGTCCATCACACGCAAACCAATTATATTGAGAAATTAATTAAGTTGCAATCTATGAGTAGGTCTTTCTCTCTGCCACACTTTTCCAAATACTACGCAAAAATAAGATTATAATTTATAATAATTGTAGTACTTGAATTATCTTTCAATTGCAAATACAATATAAGCGATGTTATTCATTAGCAAAAAAAAAAATCTGATTATTGACCAGTTATACAGGCAAAATAAACAAAAGAGCATTGAATTTGAATTTGTCAAATGGAATTAAAAAACTCATGCCCTGTATGTTATAGCAAAGTAGTTTTCAGTTACTTTTCGTGGTTTAGGCATAAACTTTGATGTAGGTATAATTTGTACATAAAATAAAGAGGATACGTAGTTAAAAATCCTTGTTTGCCATATGCGGTACAGAAGACGACATGACGTCTGTCTTACATTCCATTCAAATTGACTTGACTGGCCCGTTAGCTCAGTTGGTAGTAGTATCCCTGCCTTCTGAACTGCAGGTTGTGGATTTGATTTCCACCCAGGACGTACATTTGTGTGATTAACATCGATGTTTGTCCTGCGTCTGGGTGTTATATTGTATTCTATGTATGTATTTACAAATAAAAAGTATCTAAGTATTGTATAAGTTATCTGGTTCCCATAGTACAAGCTTTGCTTAGTTTGGGACTAGATGGCGCTGTGTGAAATGTCTACAAATATTTATTTATTTATTATTAATTAAATCAATTATCGTGATTCTGCTTGAAATTAAACGATAATTGACAAGTTTAATTAAAAGAAAGTTTAAAATATAATTAGTGTTGTCTGATAGTTGATAGAACTTAGGAGGAAAAATGAACTTTAATACTATGAAGCTTGATTGATCGCATTTTACGTTATAAATCATATTTTATCACTAGAGGAACTAGATCTACACGTTAACGTAACTACAAGACATTAATGGCGTTTACCATCAAACGCCATTAATGTCTTTAACAGTCACAATGTCAAAGCTTACCTAACTTAAAACGAAAGATGGGAAATGGAATAAGTGCGCGTTGATGTCTTTTCTAAGGAAAACTTTGAACTACGAAACTTTGTGGACAACGCTTAAAAAAAGTGTGCTTTAGATCATACGACTGAAGTAAAAATTCTTTAGTTTAGCGCCATCTATTGGCCGGAATAACTTCTGTTTAATGTTAATGTCGCCATCTTGACAATTGTAAATTGTCATTTTACATGGACATACATAATAATACGAATTTTTGACTGTTTTGTTGACAATGGAGAACTATGTAAACTAACTTCAACTTTCGTTCGCCTCGTATTCACTAGCTTATTCCTCAAGTCAAGAGTGTGTAAAAAGTTTTCTTTCAAAAAAAATATGATTATAAACACGTATTTCTCATAAATGTATGTCATTGTAACGATATTGTATTGTTTACTCATAGAGCACTGAAGACTCGAGCGCGCCGCTATCGGTGCATCGGCCATTATGTTAACGATGTGAAACAAACTCAAACAAACTTTAATTGGACGTTAATTGGCGCAATTGCGTTCGCTTTGTGCGCTTTATTCGCTGATATCTCTGTCTTAATCAAACATTATTTGTGGCTTGATAAAGACTTAATTAAATCTCGTGATATCTCTGTTTGTGGTGGTAAATAAATTAGTAGGCAGTAGATGGGGTGAATACATTTAGTCACTAAATCGATTACTGATATTTAATTTGAAAAAACTGGAATATAAGCTGACATTAAACTACTAGGAGGAGTTTTGGCGGGAAATCGAAAAAGATTGCGTCACCGCATTGTATTATTTTCCAAAACTTGTGTTATTTTCAGTGTTAGTGCATAAAATTGGTGGCATTCTATTTGTTGAGTGCTGAATTACAGGCGTGAGTATGAGAAAATGGTATAATGATGGTGAAACGTTTCTTTTCGTGTTGTTTCCAAAACTCCATAGAAGCTTCAAGTAAAGTTGCCACCACTTTACTAGGAGTATGACTTTGACTAGACTATGACTTGACTTGATGACTTCGACTGTGACTTGACACATATTTGCGTGAAATATCATTAACTCGATAAATTATCAATTACTTGACACTGGCTAAATACACAAAAATGTGGAGCCAAAACATTAAAAAAAAGTACTAGGATAGTATTTTATATCCTAGTAGTTTGGTGTCAGTTTATATCTGTTGATACTAACAGATATAGAGATAGATATTAGTAGATACTTATCACAAATATCGTGTTCGAGAGTGAGTGTGGCATAGGACTCAAAAGAGCGGGATATGCGTACCGATAGCTCATGCAATAATAAACCCTAAGTACCTGCTGGTTAATAGGCCTATCCTTACATTTTATTATGAAATGTAACGTGGTGGTTTTTTTATTCAACATATTACCTTCTCATAATATTCTAATATAGGTAATAAATAAGCATACGACCCACGTAATGGGAAGCAGTAACCGTGGCCCACATGGATACCTTTAACACTAGATTGCTACTAATGCGTTGTTTTAATTGTAACGCTCTTTTTACACGTGTAGAAAGCTTAATGATTAATACATTTTATCCTATAAAACATCCAACTTGAAAATATATACATGCATGATATGGCCTATAGTCAAATTGAAAAAAACTATAATTCACGTAGCACTGGTTTTCACTTGAGCGATAAATCTTGCAAATAAATTCAAGGCTAATATATTCCATAATTATAAACCAAAATAAAGTTAAGACTTGGGAACTACTGCACGTTTCTTAAGCAATATACATTTATATTCAAAGCCAAATAGCAGTTTTGTCTAGTACATTTCATTTCTAGTCCAAATATTTATTCTCATTCGTCTCTGCACAATTTAGTTGCAAAATAATAATGCGATGATGACATCGGTTGGTCGGTTGTAATGACAGAATTACTCGTTATTAACATAACTTCAGCTATAATAATATATAAATTCTTGATATCTTCTATGAAAGCGAAGAGTATATTCAAGAATTACAAAGTAAAAGAGTGTTAACATCTACTCTGGACCACCCAGTAAGGTAATGACATTTTACACCTCAAATTATTTCGTTAGAAAGTCGTGTCTTTTGTAAAGTCCTTCACTTTGTAGATTGTGGGACACAATGGGAAAATAATAGATAATTTAAATGCACTAATTTAAAAAAATTACAAAGCCATCATAAAGAAAGGAATCTTTCGTACAGTTTTGATGCTGCTATATATCACATCGCAATATCAAGAAAGCAACTATGGCAAAAAAATGTTTGCTTTTTTCCATAATAACACTGGTACATAATAAAAACTCTCGCCACATAGGCCAGTGACGAAGTCCAAAAGCCATCAAAATACCGTAGCTAAAGACAATTAACCATCAAATTTCAGGACCACTATTAAATGTATTTGGAACTTGATATACTGTATTACTGTACACCTATTAAGAATTCCGATTGATAGCGATCTCATAAAGGATCACGCAGACATGCTTTATGACCAGACACTGGATATCATCAGATCGTATATCAAATTATACGGTCATCGGGCATGCGGATTTGAACCGCAACCTTGGTAATCTTATTATAAATAAGGGTAATATTGCGAACACGGGGTTTCAGCGTACCTAAAGTTTTAATAGTTTAAATGATTGTTCAATTTAGCCTTCATTCAAGTCGTTCGGGTCAGTTAAGCTCTAAATACTTGATACTATTATAAGTTTAAGACTGGCTTAATAGCTCAGTTGGCTAGTAGCTCTACCCTCCGAACTTTGGGTTGTTGGTTCGATTCCCATCCAGGACAAACATTTGTGTGATGAACATCGATGTTTGTTCTGTGTCTGATTGTTATATTGTATTCTTTGTATATGTTAACAAATAAAAAGTGTCTAAGTTTTCTATCGGTTATCTGGTTCCCATAGTATGCTAAGACTTAAGATACTTTAATAACCACATTTTACCCTAGCCCTACCTCTAGGCCTGCTTTATTTTCCCGCCTGGCGAAGCTAAAAAGGTCGGCAGAGACTAAAAGCATTAGCCCGTTTAAAAAAATGTAAACTAATCCTTAATATTTTGCACTACAGTATGAATTCAAATACGACGTTGAAGACCAAGAAAAGCTCCTCTACTTCGGAGCTAACGAAGCAGGGGACGCGCAAGGCAAGGTCGTCGGAGGATACAAGGTGCTGTTACCTGATGGTAGACTTATGAACGTAGAGTACACGGTCGAAGGAGACAGTGGATTCGTGCCTAAGATCAGTTTTGAAGAAAACGCTAACCCTTTCGGTAAAGGAAAGTAAGAAGTTGTGTTGAACTGAGTCTGTCGCAAAATAGATGATAATATATTTGATCGTAATTACATTGTAATGATCAAAATATTTTGGAAGCTGGTTTATATAGGTTTTTCAGTGATATTGTAAGTTAACAGAAAGAAAACAAAGAGTTTTCGTGGACCTCGAATTTTCTCCTACCTACTGCTTTACATAAATTACAAAATGGCTGCAATCTTGTCATATAATTCTCTATATTTTATAGTAGGTAGTGATGTAATAAACACATGGATGAAAATATTATTTTGATGATTAATGCAACAAAGAAACAAAATTAATTGGGTAATATACGAAAGTTGGCACAAAATTTTTTTAAATCTGATTTATTTTGTGACAGACTTCATTATTGTTCAAACAATATTTAGCAATATATAAGGATTTCGTGCTTTAAAGATTACTTTGTGATGAAATTTATTTGTATTTTCCGGACTTTTCTATCGACGCAGTCTTTTAAAATTTTTAATGTAGGACCTTTTCCTATTAAAAGCAACAAATAATAATAAAAGAACTTGGTGTTTTTGCTTTGATTGTTAAGTTTGGATGTAGTATAATTAACATGGCATTTTTTAAAGTATTTTTGGAGCACGGAATTCAAACCACCAGGCATTCATATTTCTTTCTTGTAATATAGGACTCAACTTCATTTGCCCCGTAATTTAGAACTAAAATGATCTCTACGAACAAAACCTTACAAACTTTTTCAAAACTATTTTTATATTCCATGTAATAAAATCAAGCCACAATTAACATAGTATGTGACATTTTTGCCGCATAAAAATCACATTAATTTCTTAGGAGTAAAATTTATGGAAAACCCATCATCGATTCGAAATCTACACTCTTCGTTCCTTAGATCCTGAATGTCAGAATGACAGAAAGCATAGATTTCAAACGAATCAGAACCTTATGTGCTGATACCGGTGGTAAATAATGCACATAGATCCAAAAAGAAAGATAACTAACCTAAGAACTCTGCAGAAAAGCACTACCACCTAGGCTTTTCTGCAGAATTCTTATGTAGTTCGTCTATACTCTTATATAGATAAGGCTTTGCCAGATATTTTACCGCCCATCAGTAGTGTACAAGCACAACTGTATTCCGGTTTAAAGAGCACTGTAGCTAGTGATAGTGAATATGTCTCAGAATGACGTGCGCACTGCAGTATCACGCGAAACTTTATCAGAGAGTTGAAGTTTCGAGAGTTTAGATTTCGATGAATGGATCTGATGGTTTATGAATCAAGGTATAAATAACACATAGTTATAATATAAAACAACTATCTGTGATCAGAAACTTGAGTAACTATGCAAATTATTCAACCTCCCCTTTTACTAACATTATTTCTAATTAATTAAAAAAATATGTAAATGTTAGTGAGTTACCATTTATGTGATGAAATACTTTTATCATTAAAGGTCATTATTGCCATTAAATATTAACGTATTAGAATATATTTTTGTAAATGAATATATTTGTATACTTATCCATTAGCTTTTAATTAGTTGTAAAATTAACTCTATATGTTATGTAGATTTTGATATAACTTTTTGTATTAAATTCGAAAGAACATTATTAATCGAATTTTCATTTATATTTAATTTCCTTAAAATCTACTATGAACGTACCTAAGCATTAAATTAGGACTATTTTTAATTGACAAATACCGGTACGTTTCCGGTATGACATGAAGGTGAAGTAAATGCATTATCTTTAAAATTTACACAATATAATAAAAATAATTTGCGTTACATAATGTAAATGATTACATTGTTGGTTCCCAAACCAAGTAAAATAAATAAAAATGGTTTTAAGAAGCAATGTATGGAATCAGGGGCATACTATAGAATATTTTTAATATACTAAACGAAAGAAAATAATAATCTTCTTTGCCCACGATTATCATTAACATATTCAAAGTTACCTGTACCCTTAGTACGAGTTTTTATAACCTTTGATAGGCTTTAATTTAACTACTATCTTAATTGATGGTAATGTCATGACGCGGTTGACGATAGAATATGCCTGCCTAGAAGATACCGGTTCGCTCTTGCCTTGAAAACTTCCAGATTATATTTTTTAGGAAACAGACGCTGGTATGTTTTTCCATTTTGACTGGCCCGATAGCTCAGTTGGTGGTAACCCTGCCTTCTGAACTGTGGGTTGTGGGTTCGATTCTCACCCAGGACAAACATTTGTGTGATGAACATAGGTGTTTGTTCTGTGTCTGGGTGTTATATCGTATTATATATATATATTTACAAACAAAAAGTATTTAAGTATTGTATCAGTTATCTGGTTCCCATAATACAAGCTTTGCTTAGTTTGGGGCTAGATGGCGTTGTGTGAGATGTCCGCACATATTATTATTATTATTATTCTTTTGAAGCGAAGCGCGGATTGAGCGGATTAGAGAAATGCCCACCATATACGGATATCAGAGTACAAGTTTATTGAAATGTACAGGACATCTTTAGTTGCCGCTCTGGTGCTGTTCTGGATTTCATTTAAATATTTTACCATAAGTACTTGATGGAGGGTAATGGGCTCGCTACAAGTGTAGAGAAACTGTCAAAATTCAGAAAGCATCGCTTCAGAGTGAACAATGACAAGGCTTGGCGCGTGTAGTATATCGCGCAAAACTTTACGAGCTCTCGAAAGTTAGGCCCGAGTACCAAACTGCACATGGTACAGTAGAGTGCATTGTAAAACCGGTCATACAATAACTATAATATGCGTACAGCGCAGCCATCTGCGCTAACTTCCGAGAGCTCACAAAGTTTTGCGCAAGCTATACCAACTAATACTGACCTTATCACAAAGGCGAGTCATGATGACGGCAGTAGCTTCGGTATCATATTGCGGTCGACCGGCACGTCCCACCATTTGCAGAACTGTGCTGATGCTGTATTCCTACATTTGATACAACGAGTAATATCAATTATAACTTGTGACTACCACTAGAAACACCATTATAAACACAGTTACCATAAGTATAATTATCTATATATAAATATATATATAGGTAATCAGTATAATCAAAACTATCTTACCTGATAAGCTCCGTTAACGTATTGCTGTGTGTTTTTAATGATAACGAGATGCGCCGGTAAATTGACTCCCATAGCTGAAATAAAATTAATGATATTATTATATAACCGTACAGGGGGGACGTACAGGTATATCTATTTACGTTGGGCATCCCGTGGAGTCCAAGAGAAACAAAATTCTCGCCAAGCCCTATGGAGGCGGGAATAACCTATATTGAGTCCATAAAGGAGGAAAATAATACAACACATCCTGTTTATAAAGTTTTCATGTCTATATTTTGTTTATAAGCAATGGCTGGTGGAATGTAATTTCTTTTAAAATTCTGAAGCACTACTTAATCATCGATGTTTAGTATACAATAAAATTGGAATACATTTGGTATTAATTTGATCTTACCCAAAGTTGTAGTCGTAATGAGTATGGGTAAATCTCTGTTACGGAAGGCGTGCTCAATGTTAGTCCTTTCTTCAAAGAGTAGACCTGCATGATGGCACCCCACTCCACTTAAAATCAATGCCTGGAAACATGTTTAAGTACCTAAAACCCATTTCACCCGCAAGTTACCCGCTTATAATCACCTTATTTCTAAACAAAAAAAATTAAAATAATGCTAATTATAAGCTAAAAAGAAATACAAACAAAAAGTAACGAGAGTTGGTTTTTTTTGAAAGAGCTAATGCTGTTGATTTCTACCGACCTTTACAGCGGCACCGGGCGGGAGGGCAGGCGCTTAAGGTGCCCAGCCATCAAAAGTGGGAAGCAACTAACTCAAGGGCACCCCTGAGGTGCGAGCCTCGGCTTGAGCCGGGATAAGAGGATCGAGAAGACTTAACGAGAGTCGGCATGACCTAGAATTTGCGACTATGTTGCAAATGCCAATGCCCTCTTAACTATTCTATATAATAAGTCCAGATTTTTTATTTTAGGTTGGTAGCCACAAATGGTTTCATCGGTCACTCAAGAGTCACAATGTTTTCCTTTACCATTCATTTCCCTTAATATAAGATTCAAGCTCACGATGACACCAATATCTTTAAATTTTGAACTTGCTTGTTTCCTAGCGATGTTATTCTTCACCGTTGAGCGTGTGCAATTTTACCTATAACTTGTAAATCATTGGTAGGTACGGGTTCAAATGGGTTTCTTATTAGTGCGTAAGTATAGGATTGAAAGTTCACACTTGCTCAAAAACTTTAAAAATACTCAACACTTTATGTATAACTACCTGCAATTTCTTCGTCTTAATTGTTGAAGCCAACGCAGCCAGTTTTGCTTTTTGCTCCGGATTGAATGCAACAGTTAGTTCTCTAGATAAAGTTTCCGCTGTCAACATCACGCTCTTGCGCGTGTTACAGAATATCTGAAAGGATTAAAAAAAATAGACCAGCTGCATCTCAGTTTTAAACCGCGCGGCATAATTTTCTGTGACAAATACTTATTTTGCCATGATAATTTATGAAAGAGTTCTGAACTTAGGCTAATAATAATAAAAAACGAGTGTGCTTTAGACCATTTGACTGAAGTAAAACTTCTTTAATTTAGCTACATCTATCGGTCGGTATAATTTTTGTTTCTGTTTTGTGTAATGTTAATGTCGTCATCTTGACAATTATAAATTGTCATTTTACCGGACATACCAACATAATAATACAATTTTTTTACTATTTTATGTTAAGAAAAACTTTCAACTTCCGTTTGTCTCGCCAGCTTACTTCCTAAGTCAAGCGTGCATAAAGAAGTTTTAATTCAAAAAACATACGACGTATGTACTCAGTTTCATGATTAATACAATTAAATATAAAGCAATAAAGAAATAAGCTCTTCTTAGGAAGGCCAATCTGACACTCCTTCGTCTGTGTTGCTTTAGATACCATCAGTAAAAAAAGGTAACGTTGACATTTTAAAAAATCGTTAAGCCTTTTCAGCTTTTATAAAGTGAGTGATTAAAGTGATGTAAGATGATGATGATGATAATGATGATCTTTTATTGTGAAATCATTATTAACAATTACCAATGTTGGTTTCCCATTATGATACTTTTGTATGACTGACCAAAGTTTATAGTTCAGTACGATATCAAATTTGAATATGCTACTGCCTTCAGGGCAGGGGTAACCTTCTACAATTCGCTTCAATTTTACGGGACGACTTTCATCACCGAACCTGGAAAAAACTAAGTTAGGTACCTAGACTTAAAAAAAAATTAATACCTAGACCAACGACGTAATCATGTATAGCTCGCGCAAATTTTTATGAGCTCTCGAAAGCTTGGCCCGAGTGCCAAACCGCGCATGGTACAGTTGAGTGCACTATGGATATTGTAAAAGCGGCCCCATTGAGTTTTGGCGGGAAAGCGAAAAAGATTGCGTTAGTGCATAAAATTGGTGGCATTTTATTCGTTATGTACTGGATTACAGGCGTGAGTGTGGGAAAATGGTATAATGGTATAATGATGGTGAAACGTTTCATTTCGTGCTGTTTCCAAAACTCCATATGATATTTTATGTTATTATTGTTGATATTTTATTATTATTATTATTAATAAGGCCCAACGATCACATACATAGATCCTGGACCCAAAATAGGATTCCCTGTGTTTAGGAACCCAAGAACTACAAGGACGACCACAACACCCAGACTCAGAACAAGTTTTTTTTTCTATGCACAAATACTTGTCCTGCCGCGGGAATCGAACCCATCACCTCCGGGTTATGAGCCGACCTGCTGAACCACCAAACCACAAAGGCATTCCAATTCAAATTGTTTTATTCTTTGTAGCTTTGGGTTACATGATTTCTTAAGTAGAATAACTTATAATTAAACATATTTTCCATAATTAATAAACCCAATCCAAGTCTAAGCCAACTTAAGTATTTAGTCCGTGTACCCTGTACTAGTTATAAACTGTTACAGGGCTTAACTTTACCGAATCGGATAGGAAGGCTAGTTGCTCTACTATGAGTGCTGTCTATAATTTATTAGGATAAAACAACGACCATGAAATAAGTATATAGGTACTTATAGAAAACAGCCGGTTTCTCCTCGGTTCCAAGCCATGCGGCCACGTCTTGAGGGTTGCTTACTGTGGCCGATACGGCAACGAATCTGATCTTCGGGGCTGATTCTTTAAACGTGCTCTCGGTGCCTTGATACTGGTTTTGAAGTTGTTCTATTCGATGGGCGGATTGAGCTGATGACTGGAGAAACGTAGCTATTAGTGTTAGCCGTAGGTATATAATAATTGTATAAAAAAATAATAATAATAATAACGCCATATAATAATAATAATATGTGATCGCATGTCCAAATTTATTCTTCACTTTTTCCCACTAATTTACGAGGTTGGCATTCATATTCATTTATTCTGTTTCTATAATAATAATAACGTTCAACGACCACATACGTAGATCCTGGACGCTAAATAGGATTTCCTGTGTCTAGGCACTCAGGAACTACGAGGACCATGGTCCCACAACACCCAGACTTAGCATTTGCGCTTTTTTTTCTGTGCACAACAATTAGTCCTGGCGCGGGAATCGAACCCGCCCACTACTCCCACTACGCCCGGTTTATTTTTGGCATTAGCATATCGGTTTTAAATTTTTAACGAGGCGAACGTAAGTTGTAAGTTGTTGGTTCACGTAGATCTCTATTGTCAACATAACAAAGTTAAAAATTGATTAAAGTTTGTTGTAAAATGACAATTCGCAATTATCAGGATGGCGAAATTAACGTTAAACAAAAACAAAGTAACACCGGCCGATAGATGGACCTAAACAAGTTTAAATTCAGTCATGTGGCTTAAGGCACACTCGTTTTTTTTGTTGGCTAAGCTTGTGGAATTTTTTTTAAAATATTCATCAGTTTTAAGCTATGCACAGACAGTTGCGCAAAGTCTACAATTCACAGAGTCACTAATATATATATCTAAAGGACAAAAAAATACTTATTTCTATTTATTGTTATGTCTACATGCCTCAATAGTCTTCATTCTGCTAACAACAGCTTCGAGTACCGGTCCCCTTGTTTCATCGTTGAGTATGTGCACCTCATCAATAAGGAACAACTTGATGACCTCAACCAGTTGCCTATGCTCGCGCCACCGGCGGGTCACCATGTCCCACTTCTCAGGGGTTGTAATTATGATCCTACGAAGAGAGTATGTCCCATTATTATCATCATCATTATCTGGAAGACGTCTACTGCTGAACACAGGGCCTTCATTCTTCCATAAAACATCGCTGTGACATAGGTTTGCCATAATCACCACGATTGGCAGGCGTCATGGAGATCGCAGAATATTAAAATAACTTCATTTAATTACCTAATTATAATTTAGACTTGAAAAAGTGCTAAAAATGGCCTATTTGCAATAAATCTTTTGACTTTGACTTCGACTTTTATATATTTGTTTTATGTACTATTTGTAAAAACATGTGATTCATTACAAGTATAATGCATGCAGAATCTACAAGGAAAAATTGTACATGTTTTAACCCAGTAGCCGTGCAGTGAGAGATGCCAATTTGATTAAAAAACCCGTTTCGGGCGACGTCCTATTATGATAGATATTTTTTTTAAATTAAGTACTTTATTTATCGACACTGCACAGCGCACGACATCTTGAGACATCGGGTTACTAGACTGTGAGAGCAGGTCATAAAGTCTATGCCTATTATTTGCCCACTAATTTTACTAGTTACAGTGCCCTGCATATCGGAACACAGTAGTACTGTACTGTACTAGTACTTGCACACTACTGCTTCGCGACAGAGCAGTTGGCAAAGCGGCGGCACTTAATGATCTCTTAATAAACTTAAATGAACTCTGCAGGAAAGTAAAAAACAAGTAACCTGTAAGGCTTCAACTGGGAGAAGTCAACATCTGTGTCTCCAGTTATAACGATACACAGAAGGCCAAGCCTCGTGAATTTCGGATACCATTCTGTAAGCCTTTCTGTGCATATAGCTTTTACAGGAGCCACTGAAAGAAACATTCGTTCATCATCATCATCATCATAAGCAGCCTGAAGACGTCCACAACTAAACATAGATCTCCCCGACATAGCACCACTTCGAGCGTCTGTTTACCTCCTGCATTCATTGGCTCCCTGTGGTATCGAATAGTAAGGTGATCACGGAACTTTGATCGCAATGCAACAGGAGAAATTTCATTCATAATTTGAAATCTTTCATAGTAAACTGCGTATTGAAACTGTGAAATCCATACACATTTATGTTTCTAAATGCATTCAAGTGATCCATCAATCAATCAATCAAATAATCATTTATTGACATAAAAGGGTTTCATACATGTTAATGGGTTCATAGACTCCCGAACTAGCGAGAACACTGTATTTCAGGAGCTGAGGCTTCTCCCATCCTTTGACTTATATAATTATGTCAGTGTTGATTTTAATATTAACTTTAAACAAGAAACAAAAAATAAATAATTATAAGTGCCCATGTGCATAAATTCGTGAGAGAATGTCAGTTGTATATGTGTAAGGTGCGTGCGTGTGTGTGTGTGTAATCGTATGTGATCGTATTGCATACCGTCCGTCGGTCCACCTAGTGGAGGACTTATTGTCATTAACTCCTACAGTCGGAAAATTCATCACAGTTTTTTGGTGGCATTGAATTGCAAATAATCAAATATTTTTGGACATTTTACACAGCGGCATCTAGCCCCAAACTAAGCAAAGCTCATACTATGGGAATCAGATAGAATACATAGATACTTTTTTGTTAGTAAATACATACATAGAATACAATACAACACCCATACAGAGAACAAACATGTTCATCACACAAATGTTTATCCTGGATGGGAATCGAACCCATAACCTACAGCTCAGAAAGCAGGGTTACCACCAACTGAGCTATCGAGCCAGTCAAGCTGGCTCTTACGACACCCGCAGAGAATGATTGAGTGGTAGGTACTATTCTTAGTCCGGTACCACATGGCAAATTTTATGATCAGCCTACAAAGCAAAAAGACTACGAAGGTATAACGACTAAAATGCAGAAAGACTAAAAGCAGAGAGACTAACATGCAGAAAGTAGTCTCTATCCTAGTGGACAGAGAGACATTTGTAAAAACAAAAAATTGAAGTTACTATAAATAATTTTGAAATCATCCGTATAATGTGTGTCTTCAATTTCCATTAATAGCTGGACTATTGCCATCTCAAACACGACGGTTTTGCCTGAGCCTGTGGGGGCGCAGACCACCATGGACTTGTCTGAAATAATAATAATAACGCCCAACGTTCACATATATAGATCCTGGACCCTAACTACGATTCCCTGTATCTAGAGGCCCAGGAACTACGAGGACCATGGTCCCACAATACCCAGATTCAGAACAAAAATTGGCGCTTTTTTTTTCTTTGCACAAATACTTGTCCTGCCATGGGAATCAAACCCGCCGCCCGTATGTAGTACTATTCAAAATATAGTGAGCAACATTGAAAGTTTATAACAGTGTTTTATTTGGGTTAACGTTTTCCATACAAATTTTAATGTGATAATTTTTGTGCTTTATAACGGAAAATAAGCCTAAGCGCTAGGAAAAAATAGCAAACAGTTTTAGATTGTATGTACTTATAGGTACCTACTAGAGGCGCCCAGCGGTTTCACCTGCTATAATTTTTCCGCGGGACCTTGTAATTTTCCAGGATAAAGAGTATTCTGTGTTGATCTCGGCAATATTAGCAATTTTTGTGCAATATTTAATCACAATCCGTTCAGCCGTTTTGGCGGGAAAGCAACACAAACAGGTAAACATAAAAAGAAGTTGATCAAATCAAAAAGTCCCAACATCAAAATATCTAGGTAAAGTAAGTAATATCTACGTAAGATACCTGAATAAAGTGCGTCTTCTATAACGTTGGATTGTACCAAATTGAAGAAAGGGTAGCTAAATACGCTGCGATATTTTTCCTCTGAAATTAAATGAAATATTATTTACATTATAACATCCAAACACTGCATAAAAATTGGTCCCTGCGAGGTCTACTACTTGTAAAACTAAGCACTTGTTAAGCATAGTTATTATGATAATGCAAGTAGGTAGTAGATTTATTACGAGCGGTACATAAATAAATATTAAAATTTGTGTTTAAAGATGAGGACTTACCTATTTCTTCAACACTGCGAAACTGTCCGTGCTGGCCGGTTCTTTTTGCTGGTCTTGTTAGTGCACTGCGTTTCTTATTATTGAGAGGAACAGTTTCGAGATTTTCGAAGACATGATTATTTGTTTGGGAATGTTCTGATGAAAGCGACAGCGGCTGGGATTCTTGTGAATTGCCTATCTCATCGCTCAATATATCCGTGAATCCTGCACTGAAAGCATATTGAGTTTAATGGATTTTTTTTAATAGATCATATCTACACAATTACGAAAACAAATAATAAAACATCGTAACATAAAAAATAACTAAGAATTAATAGTGATAATTAGCTTCCTTCTTACAGATTTAATTTGTTCATTGCAAACCACTGTTGATTGTCGTACTAAAAGACTGTTCTCTTTGGAAAAACTGCTTTTGGATAAAATGGTTTGGTTGATTCCCAAACACAGTTCCCGAAATCCCGCGCTAAAATGTAATCACGTCGATATAATGAGACATGGTTATGACTATTATCATAGATGTTAAAGTACTTCCGGCTAATCAATTTCATCTACAGATTATAAATTTGTGCAAAATCCACAGATGTACTGATAATTTTAATATGTAGGTCTAACTAGGATTCCCTGTGTCTAGGGACCCAGGAACTACGAGGACCATGGTCCCAGAACACCCAGACTCAGAACAAGTAATTGCGCTTTTTTTATGTGCACAAATACTCGTGGGAATAGAACCCGCCACCTCCGGGATATGAGCCGACCTGCTCAACCACCACATCACAAATACTGGGTCGTTGTGAATTCTAATGTACTTTTTCGCTTGGTTGTTCTCATTTCTTCTCCTTTCTGCGTGATTTACGGTATTGTTTATTTCATATGTCAAAGCTAACGTGACGCACAAGTTAAGGGCGCCATGAAATTCTCGTTACTTAGGGGAAAATAATGGTTATTGTAAAACTTTAATGAGGAATTATTTTGTATCTGATTGTTACCCAGTAGAATAAGTGGTACATTTATAATATCAGATACTTCCAGGTGAGTATAATATTTATTCAGGAACCAAGTAATCTACCAGTTTTACCTAAAAATAGCATGTATGTTATTTTGAATTAATACGTTTCTTTGGTTTTTGGCAAGGTGATCAAAATGACAATTATATAAAAAGTTTATAATGGATACCATAGGCAGCTTTAGAGCATAAGATGAGTGTAATTATTCCAAACAGTTAGTTTTTAAAACTTCTTATTTACAATAAAAGAAAATTAATGACAGTAAAAACATTTATTTATTATTGTTCTCCTAATTCAGTCTTGAAAAATGGTGTTGGTATTTATTTGCTGGCAGCACTGTAACAAAATGTTAACCACAGACAAGGAGAGATAATACGTAAAATATGCGTAGTCACCATGTATCCTCTACTTAGGTCCGTATTACAGAACGATGCTCAGTCATCGATCGCTGCTCAAGCAGAGATTTCATTCACTAATTGATCACGTTATGAATGAAATCTCTGCTTGAGTAGCGATCGATGACTGAGCATCGTTCTGTAATACGGAACTTAGTCTGTGATTGCGCGTCAGCGAACTTGTTATTGTTTATGAAAAAAAAAAAATCACAGACTACTTTTCTACACGCGGATAAAAATTTGTTTTCCGAATTAATTTTCCTCATATACATATGTACGTTTTGCATTTGTTTTGATTATATTCAGAGTTTGAGTTATTCAACATTCATGTAAGTTTTGAAAGTAAAAACGAAGCTTAATTTACTTGACTGTAGTTTATTAAATATGTAGTACTTAATTTATTTATTGTTTCCAGGGAAGTGTTAAATGATTTTGGAAAAGATGATAACATCAGTATTGATACAGCAACTCTCGAAGACTTAGTTATACAAGAGAGGAACATTGAAATATCGCAGTTGAACGCACTGAGTAAAAAAGTTTGCCACTTGCACACTGACCTTCTTTACTACAGAAAACCTACGTCTAAAATTGGGTCAGCTTGCTACGAGGCATGGAGAGTAATCATAAGGAAGATTGGAGGAACTCCAAATGCATGGAGAGACCTTGGATATGCACTGGGTGTAAGCCAGGATGATTTGGACGTATGTATTTTAATATCATTCCTTCATGTGCCATTTGAGTTATTAGAATAATACAGCTATAAAATGCTACCACATCTACTAACTACGATTTTATGTTAGTTATAAACAAATAATGTGTTAATTCTAATAACTTTTCAGTACATAATGGCATCAGTAAAAGATGACCCTGTGGATATGGTCTTAAAAGTATACAGACAAAATGAGAAAGCAACAGTTGACAAGATTGTTGATGCTTTGATAAAACTGAATAGATATGACATCTTAAAAGCTCTTGAAGAGCCACTGACCAATGTAGCTCAGTTTTTCAATAAAGATGACAGTGGTTATCACAGTAATGAAAAGAGTACAGGTCAAAGAGAAATTGTCAGCCTAAAAAACTTGCCAAATGACCTACCTCCAGCTTTAAATAAAAATATGGTGATAAAAACAAACAGAGAGAAAGAGCCAGATAAATCAAGCCTCATGTTAAAGCCATCAAGTACCAAAAATGAGGCTTTAAATGACCATCCAATACTGTTCCTAACATTTGCTCAAGATGGATTACCAACGGCAATCAATATACAAGATTATGTTGATAGCTGGACCGATATTGAAAATGTGGAAGTTATCACACTCAGTGGAAGGCGTGATGAGATATATCAGAACCCTGAAAAGTTTATCAGAGAATATTTTGAAAAGGTAAATAAAATAGTAAAAGGTTTTAAAATGTTATAATATGATACCAGACAAATTCTATGGTTGTTTTGATATCTAGCCATTAGACATAAGCATATCCGTAAAGGTATAGTATGAATCACTACCTATTGTACAAAATATATTGTTATTCCTGATTATTCAAAGTATTCTGCAACTTGTGTAAATACAAAGAAAAAACTTAAGAATGCTGTTCACTCATAAAATCACTTACTGTTTTATTTTCAGGCTGATTTTATAGTACCAATCATCACTCCTGGATATATTGATGAGATTAGATCCCACAATATCAATATACCTAATACAGCTGGAAACCTTGATCATAGATATGTCAACTTCATCTACAATTTGATAGTGAACAACTACATCCATGCTTCTGGTTGCTTGAATATGAAAGTGAGGAGTGTTCTGCCTCAAAACTCCAATGTAGATGTGTTTAGAAGTATCACAATGTATCCTGATTTATTGCCATGGACTTACGAGACCAACTTTGATGAACAGTTTCAAGCATTCTTGAAAAAATAACTAAATCCTGTATATAAATTGCTATGATTTTAAATGATTTCCGAAACCAGCAAGCCTTGATTTGATGTATTTAGAATTAGGCAGCATTTAATTTAAAATTCACAAAACTATTGTTTAAGCAATTTTAAAATGTTTTGACAAGATGTACCTATATTTTAAAAACATTAGGCATGTACCTGAAATATTTGGCAAACTATAGTTATAATTAAATGTAAATGCATGTATATTTATTTTAATTTTATTTATTTGGTACCTTTGATCAAACAAACAACACTAGAAAATTAGTAACTTATGAAAAATTCCTAAATATTGAAAATATCAGTTCTTTGCCTTCAATAAGCTTTTTAGTTTAAAGATATTGAAAAGAAAAAAAGGCAAAAAATCGAATAAATGCACATGTTAGAAACCTATATGTAGACATTTGACTTAAAATACATTATTAATAGATTAATATTATAAATTGTAAGAGCACTTTTGTGTTTTCACCTACTTAATGGTTAAAAAACAAAACTATAGAAATATTAGCTGTTCTAGTTTGCACAAAACTTATTAGTAAATTTGGTCTTGGGACATTTTGCAACACTGCATTATTTATGAGTCCATAGAGATGTACCTAAATAAATAGGACGCAACAAATGGGGTTTAAAATTGTTTAGTTGCCTTGTGCTGAACATTTATTTAAAGTTCATATGCAGAAATGCAAATCCAAGCCTGTCTTATTCTACTTTTTTGGAGATGTTTTGGTTCTCTCTTCTGCATCTTCATCTACATCATCAACTGCGCTGGTGTCATCATCAGCAGTGCTGACATCATTGATGTCAATGCCAGTGTCATTGTTGCTGGAGTTTGCCAACTCCTCCTGTAATTAGTACATATTTTAATTCAACCACTGCTAGTTGTGTTTTTCGATGCTTGAAGTGCTTGATTGAACCACAAGAAGTCAATCAATATAATTTTGAAGATTTCAACTGTTTTAATATACTAACTAGAATATGCTAATGATAAAATGTAATCATAAAACTTGATCTTAATAAGTAAAAAATACCTTGATGACTTCTACAAAGCTGTTTGCCTCATCCAACATTTGCTTGAACAAATGATTCTCCTCTTTAAGGTCATCTATGATTTTGCGAAGCTTCTCATTTTCATCCAATGCATCTTGTAGTGCTACCCTAGAATAAGGAAATAGTAAGTACATAATTGAAGGGGTGAGAACAAAAAGGGTTTAACTGATTATTTTCACAAAACGACTTATGGGTATCGTTGGATTCAGCATGAAATTATCTACCATAATACATTCTCAAAATACCATAATGAGGCTTAAATCTCGAGATTTTGAGTTTAAAAACGGTTTATCTGTCACAGGAATACAGTACGCTTAGCATAAAAACATTATTATATTTATTTTATTATATTATATTTTTACAGTAATTGTATGAATTAGTACTATATTTAGTATTCTCAAGTAGAATTAATACATTTTTAAGCAACTGAAACTAACATAAACCTTTTCTATTACCTTATAAGCAGTCTACATTAAAATGACGCCGTTGATGTTTAAAGTCAATTTTCTCGAAACTGTCAATTTGATAGTTAAACCCTTTTTATTCTCAACCCTTCAATTCATATTTGTTATGTATAAGAAACAATCATTACAGTATTAATGTTATTTTTATTTTATGATCCTATATGATTAATTTTCCATTTTTTTTGCTATAGTTAGCCAACAAGCACATATGACCCTCCTGATAAAGAACAGGTCACTAGTCTATGGGCATTTGTACACTAGGCATGCTACTAATGCTTTACTTTTTCCTGTCTTTTTGCATTACATAATTATAGTCCTCAAATTTCCTCAATACTAATTACAGAATTAAGGAAATAGCTCACTTTATACCACACTCAACACAGTAAAAGAATGAGCATTCAAATAAGGGTTTAAAGTAATACTCTATTATATATATAGGCACATTTTACAAATTTGAAATGAAATATCCAACAGCACTCAGCAAGAGCACATCTTGTATGCTGGCACCCTGAAAATGTATTCGAATGATCATTTGCAAAATGACAATTCCCACATCAGAATATATGCATATTCAAACTGTCCAATCCATACAAATTTTAGGTTACTCCCTCGAGTTACTAGCAAGACATAATGTACTACATTCATGTATAAGTACTCACTGTCGCTTCTCAGCTAATATCTGCCAGTAATTCTCAGAAGCGCCTTCAGGATTAGTAAGGTCATCTACTGTAACTGTATTTTCAATGCTTGCTTGAGTTTCTTTGGATGATAAGTTCTTCCTCTTTACTTCAACATCGCTAAAAACCACAGAAACATTAGTAATAACAATATGGGCATGAGAAATTGGTCAAAACTAAGTCACTTGCTTACATTGGTGTTTCTTGTGAAAGTTGATGCTTCAAACTTTTAGATGGTCTACCCACTAAATTCTCTCTATCATGGGCTGTGTGTTGCAAAGTTTTAAGCGACCGTCTTGCAGTTTTTGAGGATTCCTATAACCAAACAATAAAAATGGGCATTGGAGCGCTATTAATAAGTTTAGACGCCATATTTATGGGTATAAATTAGAATGTATTCTTATTCTAACCTGATCTTGAGTGCTCATCTTTTATTTTTGTGATGTTACTATATGTTAAAGCCTGTGAAACCACTGCGTTTACAATGATAACTTTGAAAAATACTGCCGGTATTTAGAGTTTTCAAACACTTTTCACATTACCAAACAATTTGAGCGTAACATGACAGCTGGCTGTGGCTGAGCTAAATTCCCGCCATTTAATTTGACCCAAGAGTATATAAAAAAATGGACTATTATACAATGGCCGCGATGACGATGGAGTCTAAATGCAAAGAGTATATAATCACTATGGCACTTTTGACTTAAGACGTGTGCGAGCTTCAAGGACTAGGTTTGGTAATATTGAGTTAGCGTATTAGCAAGTAGTTAGTGGAGTAAGGCCACAAACTATACTACTACTAACTACTACTAGACATGAGACGACTGGCAAACAATATAAAAGTATTAAGAATGAGAATCGACTAAAATAATATGCAGTACATCCCTATTAATGTTTTAGATATTCGTATGTGTAGGCATATTAGATATTAGATATTCGTATGTGTATATAACTATAGGCCTTCAGCATGCGCACCGGGCCGTGTCCGGAGCAAGAATGATCCGTAGTACACCGAGCGTTCCCTTTTTATAGCCAGATGGGTGGGGGAGCGATGACAAATTCCGGTGCTGCCACTGTAATAAATTTAAATGCTACGACAGGGTAAATTACGGTACTGCCCGCTGCGCATAGAGTTTACAACTGGACCGTCACGGCCATACTGACGTGCGTACGTCCTCGTACGCTCAGCTTCACTTTGTATGTGGTGAGAGACATAAGTATCAGGGTTATTGTTCGTTCATCCTGACAATTAAATTGAGTTAAACCTAAGATTTTAACCTTCCAGTAATCGTTAACACTTCAGGACCAACAGTATCCCTTCATTTTTAAAAAAAGAACCAGGCAAAGCTAGACTGGATAGATATCTCTTTAGCACCCAAAAATCATCTTACTACTTTTTTTATGGACCAATTCGTGCTAGACCGGATAGACATCCCTTTAGCAACCTACATTTTTATGGACCAATTAATGCTAGACCGGATAGATATCCCTTTAGCAAACAAAAAATCATCATTCCTACATTTTTTTTTCTCTAACGAATCTAGTTTTTGCCATAACTTTTAACGTCATTTTTTTTTTCAATGGTCCGGGTTAACCCTTCAAGTAAATTTGATATCAGTGTCACCCGCCGTCACGTCATTATATTTTCGGCCGCGTTGATTGAAGAGTGATGTGGAGATGGGCATCTGTTGTGGGTAGTTTCTTACTGTATTTATATTTTGTACATTTGTTATGTTGTGGGTAGACCTATTAAAAACAGTTGTCAACCGGTCTCCGTCTTTCATTGCACGCTACAGCATCCCACTTCTGATATAGGCTGAACGGGTTGTGAGCGGATTGCAACCTATATAACTATAGGCCTTCAGCATGCGCACTGGGCCGTGTCTGGAGCAAGAATGATCTGCAGTACACCGAGCGTTCCCTTTTTATAGCCAGATGGGTGGGGGAGCGATGACTGATACCGGTGTTGCCACTGTAATAAATTTAAATGCTACGACAGGGTAAATTACGATACTGTCCGCTGCGCATAGAGTTTACAACTGGACGTTGCCGCCGTCATATGTATATTTTTTATTTATTTATGTTGTCACTTTGTGTTGGTCATCTAAAATCAATCTGTAAAAGTATAAATTGTCTTGCCGATCTTTCTCAACGTCGATTTATGAAGACGTCTTGAAGAAAATAAGATTATGCAAGCCTGAAAAATTTAAATGAAGAATACACTTCTGCGAATAAAACAGACTCTGGCAAATGCACAAGACGTGCGACGCCATTATTCTTCAAAGGAAGAGACAAAAAAAATCGACCTGTCATCTGTCATTGTCAGTTTTATATGTGTCAGTTTATCAGTTTGAGTCTTGCAGTAGAGTAGAGGGTATTGCATTTTTCTGTGTCGTAAAATAAAATCGATCTAATTAATATTTAGATCTATTTCATCCTCTTGTTAGTTAGTGTAAACTTGATTTGTATTCTGCCGTAGTTATGTCTACATTACTGTAAATTTATTCACAATAGGTCTCCCAAGAGATACACTATCTTTTAATGTCGTTTTATTTTATAATTGATTTATGTGAAATTTATCTTATCACCACCTACCTGAAGCAGTGACGATATAATCAAGTGCGCTAGATATACTAGAGCAGCAAGATAAAATAGCGTTAATATTACAAAATAGTAATATACAATGGATACTCTCAGGTAAGATCATATTTTTTACTTCAAAGTGCTAAGTAGTTGGAGTACCTACGTCAAACCGAGCCAAGGCTATTTGTAATAGTTGGTCATATAAAATTTAAACATACGTTGTCTTGAAGTGGTATGTATATAAAAAAAAAAATTACATGTTACCCTTATTATTATTATTATTATTTTTACAGGTTTTATTTTGTGACATGGAATGTGGCCACCAGGTCACCAGGACAAGACTTAAATGCTCTCTTGGATTTTCCATCACGATTCAACAAAAACAAACCATTACCAGATTTTTATGTCATTGGGTATGTACCTATATAATGTACATACTAAATAGATTGTTAATTACTAAAAATATGGTGGCTTCAAATAAGTCATCATTAACATCTTGAATAATTTTACATAACAATAGATGAACAAGAACAATAAAAATGTTTATAAGTGTCATAAATTTACAATTAATATTATTTAATTGTCTGTCCTTTAGTGGAT
Source organism: Ennomos fuscantarius (assembly GCA_905220475.3). Taxonomy (NCBI): domain Eukaryota; kingdom Metazoa; phylum Arthropoda; class Insecta; order Lepidoptera; family Geometridae; genus Ennomos; species Ennomos fuscantarius. Next base: position 5,535,492 of record HG992037.1, on the reverse strand, counting down.
AATCTTAATATATATAAATTATGTCACATTGTTTGCCCTCTATATACTCCTAACTACTGAACCAATTTTAATAAAATTTGGTGCACTGTGCATTTTTATCCAACTTGAAAGATAGGATAGTTTGTATCTCAATTTATAATATATATATAATCTTCACATATAAGGCTTTACATGGGGAAGCCAAGGTGGGCCAATAGTATTTTATATATAGTGGTGGTATTCACTTATTTTAATATATTTATTGAGAACTGAGTATGAAATGAATATGACTTTAATATGACTTACTTTCTATAGAGGTTATTGGATGTGATAAACATGAGATGTTTTGAATAATTATATAACAGCTCTTACATTCATTGAGTTTAGTATTAAATTTATATAGGTATAACAAATATTATTGGTTATTAATACTTAAATATAATATTATTATTTTAGAATAGAAATAAATTAAACAATTTAATAATAATAATGATCAATTTTAATAATAGAATAATGTAAATAAATGAAGATGTATTGCTTTAAAATTTTTGGATGTTAAGAACTATTAAGATTTAGAAAGATTAAGAGATGTTGGTGATTAAAATTAACTAATAAGACATAAGCCAGACAACCCAGCTTATTTCATGCTACAATGGCATGTTACAGGTAAAACTATTTTAATGTAACAATAAGACCTGCACTGTGACAGCAACAAATGCATATTAATTTAAGATACACATTTTAATTTTAGGGTGTATGTGTTCAAAATAAAATAAATATTACTTACTAAAATATTATTTATTCACGGGATATTTACAATGTAATTTATTTGTTTTGAGTTGCCGTTATTTGGTAGTTGAGATTGTTATTGTTGTTAGTGACCTTGGAAGCTTAAAATGTTATAAAATAAATAAATTAAAATTATTAAAATAAGAATTCTTTAGCAAACTTATTTATTTTTCTTAATTACAAATACATGTCGATTATTAAGTTACATCATTCAAGACTATGGTACCTTTATATTATTGAAAAATGAAATAAAAAGTGATTTTCATCGAAATTCTGTAATTTTGCGTTCTTTTGATGACTTAATATTCTTTGAAATATTCATGATCATATCTTTTATTAACATTATGTATTATTTCTATTCTTAGGTTTTCGATGGTTAAGTTTAGTGATTTTCCTAGATTGGCGTGGTTGTGTTTCTAAATTTTTCTTCGTAATTTGTGTAGAATTTTACACAAAGATTTGATTATTTATTTTCTGAGGTTTTTGATTGTTGAATTTTCCCAAATTTATACATTGTAAGTTCGTTAGATTTAAGTAATTGCTTTCCCGCTGTACATTTTTCGGTAGGGTTCCCAGGTCATATATTTGATTATTTTAGTACAAATATGGTTCGAGTCACTAAACGTAAACTGTGAAATGGTGAGTCATACCATCATACCAATCGTAGGTGATGGGGCTTGCCTCTTTCGATTCCTGCCCTATTTAATTTATTAGACTCAGGAATGGGCATTGGAATTGTGATGGAAGAAATTGTCAGTCATTTAGTAGCTAATCGGCATGAATTTGCGATATTGTAATATAATGCTAAGTCCACCAATGCCGCTATGAGAGATCAATGCACGCTAAAGATTCCAGCCATTTATTAATTTAAGAGAGTTAGGTTAATTTTATCCCTAAAAATTAATGGTTTCTGAGGGATAGCCCACGCGGGCGAAGCCGCGGGCAGAAGCTAGTACAGTTATAAGTGGAATAGCTACTCAGTGTTTTCTCTTGTTTTATCTATGTCTATTTCAAACTTGCAAGAGAGAAATATAACACTCAATAACTATGAATTCCTCTGCCACACAATGTTTATCTGTAGGGCTTAGAATATAATAAATTTTCTTACAAACACAACATCCCAAACACTAAGCAAGGTTTATAGTATAGTAACCTCTATATATCTAGTACTTAAAGGTTATCTTAATTAGTTCTTTTATTTTAGACTTCAAGAAGTAAAGTCCCAGCCACAGAACATGCTGATGGATTCTCTGTTCACCGATGCCTGGACGTCTACATTCAACAAGATTCTCTGCAAACAAGGCTACATCATTGCTAAGAGCACTCGGCTGCAAGGGATATTGCTCCTTGTGTACACCCAGATGAAGCATGTCACTCATTTGAGGGACATAGAAGCACAGTATACTAAGACTGGACTTGGAGGCATGTGGGTAAGTTCCTAATCACGATTTAGTTAAACAATAATTGTTTGACTCTTAAACAATCAATCATCTGTATATACATGTGAATCGTCATGGTAATTTGGTCTCTATCTTAAATACACATTAGATATAGATACATGATTCATTCTTGTTTGATTTTGTAATTAGTGTTAAGTTAGTTCTACCAGGCCTGACTCATTCCGCGCTTTTAGGCATAAAGCTACCGGACCGTCCACATACTTGTAGCTTTAAGTTACAAGTACGTGGATGGTCCGTTACACGCAATTGCTTAGTAAAGCAGCGCTATTGGAATATAACGAGAGGTAGCTGTTTAGGGTAGACTTGTAACGCTGTGCGAGCTAAACTAAACTTTATTGACTATTTATTTAAGTGACTTCGAGGAGGGAATCTTGTACCAGTACTATTAAGTATTCTGTGGTTCTGCATATACTAAGATGCATGTATTTAGATGAGCTTGTATTTAGGTATGTGCGCTGACCTTTTTCCGCAAGTAGGATAGCTCTATGACCTTTTAGCATGACGGAGTGGCAAAAAAATAAATGGTAAAAATATCGTGACCTACATAGTTTCCGATTGATTCATCAAGGAAATAAGGTAAGAAAATATATACATATTGACAACCTCTGTGGTGTGGTGGTTGAGCAGGTTGGTTCATAACCCAGAGTTGTCGGGTTCGATTCCCGCGACAGGACAAGTATTTATGCACAAAAAGGTGCAAATACTTGTTATGTGGGAATATGGTCCTCGTAGATCCTGGTTCTCTAGATACAGGGATTACTTGTTTGGGTCCAGGATCTATGTATGTGATAGTTGGGCGTTTTTATATAGTATTTTTTTCTAACGTAGGTTATTTTCCTAGAAGATGCCTGTCAATCATTTATATTAAAAATATAATACAGGATGGGGATAAATAATGGTAGATCAAGTGTAGACTTCCTTTGCATTTAGTACGTTTCGTTCTTAGGGAAAATAATATTTTAAAGAAAAAAAATTTGTAATAAGTCTAATAATAAGATTACTAGACTCTGAGATTATGTCATAAAGTCTCAATTGCCCAGTAATTTCACTAGCTACAGTATCTTTCAAACCGGAACATTTGGCGACATAATAATTGGCGAAGTTATACAGGGAGTAACAAAAACCCTGTTAAATAAATGAAGTATGTGTACAGATCATTACAAGTAGTCATATAAAAATGTCTAACAATACCTAAGTTATACGTATCTGAAGTTACACGCAGTATCTAAATACAAAAAAATAATACCATTTCCCAAAAATGTTTGTGCCACAAGCCGTGCCTATTTTTAAATAGCTAAGTAACTAAGGTAAAAGTAAACGCGGAACCGACAAACGGGGGCCGCCTTTGTCGGCTCTTTTGTAGGATGCCGCTCCTGCACCTGTGTGCCTACGGGGAAATGGGGTGCGCGGGCGGCGCGGTATCACTCGGCATAGGCGCGGCGCGGCCCGCGGCTTACACTCAGTCGCACGTGCTCTCTCATGCAATTTAGTCGTTTCCAGTTTGACCGTCGCGAATTTAGTGTCGAGTGTGATGTCGTATTCTAACGACGAATACTACAATATGTTAATGTGCCTTGGTAGAAGTCACAATAATTATGCGGCAGCACGTAGAGAATACGAGCATAATTTTTCTATTCCGCGTGGAATTGAGTTACCGTCATTAATGGCATTCCAGCGATTGCACTTACGTGTTTACAACACCGGTAGTGTAACGGGCCGTGATCAGCAAAGATTTGATGCTGGAAGACCACGAGTATTACATGACGCTGAAGAACAGGTGCTCGATATGTTTGTGCAAGACCCAACACGTAGCACACGCAGCATGGCAAGAGAAATTGGAATTAATCACATGCGTGTATGGAGGACATTGAAGGAAGACGGTCAGCATCCGTTTCATTATCAACGAGTGCAATCATTGTTGCCCAGTGATTATGAGCCCAGAGTGGCATTTTGTCAGTGGCTTCTCGACCGAGTGACAGATGACGCAGAGTTTTTGAGTCGTATTTTATTTACCGACGAATGCTCGTTCGTCAGAACTGGCGTTTTTAACTGCCATAATGAGCACGTATGGGCTGTGGAAAATCCCCTGGCAATAAGAGAGAGCCATTTTCAGCATCGTTGGCGAATAAACGTTTGGGCTGGCATACTCGGTGATAGGATTATTGGGCCTCATTTCTTGAACAATACCATGAATGGAGCTAATTATCTGCAGTTTTTACGCAACGAACTTAGTGACGAACTCGACGACCTAAACTTGTCTCTTATGAGAACGATGTGGTTCCAGCACGACGGCGCTCCACCGCATTTCGCTCGCAATGTTAGGGATTACCTCACTCAAGAATACGGAGAAAGATGGATCGGACGAGGCTCCACTACACCGTGGCCAGCGCGTTCGCCAGATCTCACGCCTCTTGATTTTTATCTCTGGGGTCACGTGAAAGAGTCGGTCTTTAAAAAGACCTGCGACAACGAAGGCGAAATGCGCTCACGCATAGTTGCTGCATTTGAAAGCATAAAATCGGACGCGTTGATACTGCAACGTGAAAATCGCCTACCGGCAGATGTGTTTTTGAAAGCTCTTTTAAGAGCTAAAAATTACGTACCTATCTTGTTTCTTGACAATACAAAATCACACGTGAATTCGATTGTTTAGAGTGTGGCAGAAAGGCGCGCAGCACTTGTGTGCCTACCACTATTGGTCAAAGAGATCTTTTACGTCATTAAGTTACGGTCTCGCAATCCTACAACGTTGTGGTATGTGGTATAGGGCACATAATCGTATGAAAAACGCATAAAAAGTAATCTGTGGAATAGCTTCTAGTTCCGTCGCAGTAGGTATGCGGTTGAATAGACTTAGCGTACCATGGCGGGCGGTGCGGGGTGCGGGCAACAGGCAGCAGGCTGCGTCGGTGGTGCAAGTACCTATGTTGTCAATATCTGAGGTCGTAAACATTTTTAGTAACGGCATAAAAGGTTTTAATAAAAAGCACACGTAAGTTTTGTATGTCTCGTATTGAAATAGAACTAGTATTACTACAACCTTGAGTTGACACTGGATACGCAGCTCGCGGATATAACAGGGTTTTTGTTACTCCCTGTATAAATAACAGAAAAGTCCTAACACCTAGTACAATACTTTTTTTTTATATATGAGAACCACCGTCCATATATTACTACGTTATTCCTTTCCGTGCAAGGTTGTCTGGAAGAGATCGCTCTGAGCGGTAAGACCGCCCATTGTTACACTTTTGTTAAGTTTTTTCACTTTTTTAATTATTTAAGATGTGGTGTTTCAATAAAGAGTTTATCTATCTATCTATACTTTACGTTCAGGTTGGTCTCATACAGCCTTATTAATAAACACGAACTAGCTTTAGACTAGTTACACTATCTTTTGTTTCTTTCGATCCAGCTAAGTATTCCAGTAGCAAAAAGAGGACAAAAGCTGAAGTAACTAATCCGAGACTAATACCCGTTTATTAATAAGGCTGATAGAAATTTCATGAAAATAGTATTAGTCTAAGATCCCGATATAAAACGACCTTCACCGAGATGTTTATTTGATTATTAATAATTTATTATATCCTGGACTGAAATTTATTAGGCAAGCCATATACAGGGAGTAACAAAAACCCTGTTATATCCGCGAGCTGCGTATCCAGTGTCAACTCAAGGTTGTAGTAATACTAGTTCTATTTCAATACGAGACATACAAAACTTACGTGTGCTTTTTATTAAAACCTTTTATGCCGTTACTAAAAATGTTTACGACCTCAGATATTGACAACATAGGTACTTGCACCACCGACGCAGCCTGCTGCCTGTTGCCCGCACCCCGCACCGCCCGCCATGGTACGCTAAGTCTATTCAACCGCATACCTACTGCGACGGAACTAGAAGCTATTCCACAGATTACTTTTTATGCGTTTTTCATACGATTATGTGCCCTATACCACATACCACAACGTTGTAGGATTGCGAGACCGTAACTTAATGACGTAAAAGATCTCTTTGACCAATAGTGGTAGGCACACAAGTGCTGCGCGCCTTTCTGCCACACTCTAAACAATCGAATTCACGTGTGATTTTGTATTGTCAAGAAACAAGATAGGTACGTAATTTTTAGCTCTTAAAAGAGCTTTCAAAAACACATCTGCCGGTAGGCGATTTTCATGTTCAGTCAATCAATCAAAATGCTGATTTGGCGGCCCCGAAGATGTTGTTCAATGTGCCGACCTTGGACTTCGATACATTTTTGACAACGTGTCACAATACTTCCGCGTACACGTTGCAGTATCAACGCGTCCGATTTTATGCTTTCAAATGCAGCAACTATGCGTGAGCGCATTTCGCCTTCGTTGTCGCAGGTCTTTTTAAAGACCGACTCTTTCACGTGACCCCAGAGATAAAAATCAAGAGGCGTGAGATCTGGCGAACGCGCTGGCCACGGTGTAGTGGAGCCTCGTCCGATCCATCTTTCTCCGTATTCTTGAGTGAGGTAATCCCTAACATTGCGAGCGAAATGCGGTGGAGCGCCGTCGTGCTGGAACCACATCGTTCTCATAAGAGACAAGTTTAGGTCGTCGAGTTCGTCACTAAGTTCGTTGCGTAAAAACTGCAGATAATTAGCTCCATTCATGGTATTGTTCAAGAAATGAGGCCCAATAATCCTATCACCGAGTATGCCAGCCCAAACGTTTATTCGCCAACGATGCTGAAAATGGCTCTCTCTTATTGCCAGGGGATTTTCCACAGCCCATACGTGCTCATTATGGCAGTTAAAAACGCCAGTTCTGACGAACGAGCATTCGTCGGTAAATAAAATACGACTCAAAAACTCTGCGTCATCTGTCACTCGGTCGAGAAGCCACTGACAAAATGCCACTCTGGGCTCATAATCACTGGGCAACAATGATTGCACTCGTTGATAATGAAACGGATGCTGACCGTCTTCCTTCAATGTCCTCCATACACGCATGTGATTAATTCCAATTTCTCTTGCCATGCTGCGTGTGCTACGTGTTGGGTCTTGCACAAACATATCGAGCACCTGTTCTTCAGCGTCATGTAATACTCGTGGTCTTCCAGCATCAAATCTTTGCTGATCACGGCCCGTTACACTACCGGTGTTGTAAACACGTAAGTGCAATCGCTGGAATGCCATTAATGACGGTAACTCAATTCCACGCGGAATAGAAAAATTATGCTCGTATTCTCTACGTGCTGCCGCATAATTATTGTGACTTCTACCAAGGCACATTAACATATTGTAGTATTCGTCGTTAGAATACGACATCACACTCGACACTAAATTCGCGACGGTCAAACTGGAAACGACTAAATTGCATGAGAGAGCACGTGCGACTGAGTGTAAGCCGCGGGCCGCGCCGCGCCTATGCCGAGTGATACCGCGCCGCCCGCGCACCCCATTTCCCCGTAGGCACACAGGTGCAGGAGCGGCATCCTACACAAGAGCCGACAAAGGCGGCCCCCGTTTGTCGGTTCCGCGTTTACTTTTACCTTAGTTACTTAGCTATTTAAAAATAGGCACGGCTTGTGGCACAAACATTTTTGGGAAATGGTATTATTTTTTTGTATTTAGATACTGCGTGTAACTTCAGATACGTATAACTTAGGTATTGTTAGACATTTTTATATGACTACTTGTAATGATCTGTACACATACTTCATTTATTTAACAGGGTTTTTGTTACTCCCTGTATATTTATTGACATATTCATACGCACTAATATTATAAAGGCGAAAGTTCGTATGTGTGTGTGTGTTTGTTACTCCTTCACGCTCAAACGGCTGAATGGATTTGGATGAAATTCAGTACCAAGATAGCTTATACACTATTTTAACATATAGGCTACATTTTATCCCGGAAAATTGAAATTTTCCCGTAGGATGAGTAAATAATTAAAATACTTTTTATCCGCGGGCGAAACCGCAGGGCGCAACTAGTTGAATATTAAAATACGTTTCATCAAATAAACATCTCGGTGAAGGTCGTTTTATATCGGGATCCTCTACTATATCAGTAGTTTGATTTTTAAATGAAAATAACTGAAAAATAATAATATGTCATCATATGTACTTCATAGAGTAGTAATGAAGTGAAAGTCTCTCTTTGTAGCCCAAATAAATGTATCCGTATTCTCGCAAATATTAAACCGGACATCAGCATACAACATTTTCATAGACCTTACTTCATCAAATTAAAAATTCTAACAATAGTCTCTCTGTACATCCTAGAAATCTGTAAATTCGTGAAGAAATACCCTCAATTTTTCAAAAAACTAGCTGATGGAAATCGAGACTACGTACTACGATCAAACTATAAATTCGATTTAGTTATACCAACATCAAAATTAGCAATGCACAGTTCCGGCCCGCGTTCAATAGCCATAAAAGTATTTAATAAATTACCTCTTCATCCTAAAAGAAATAGAAGAAGAGAAAGAATTTACCGTAGCCCTAAAAAATGTACTACTGACTAAAAGTTATTATACGTTAGACGAATTCTTTTCGGACAAGTTAACTATTATAGACTAGATCGATTCGCTCCGCACAATATTGCTATACCCAAGGTGGGTCATTATATAACATACTTAAATATGCTATTATTAACACCTGCATGTAACCAATAATGTTTGCAATAAATGATTGAGTATTGAGTATTGAAGGCGATTATAGTTAAATAATAATTTTACAAGATATATATTTTACAAGATATATAGTATAATAGCTGTGTGGAGCAAAGCTTATGGACTAAAGGTAAATCCACTTAAAACGCAAGTTATTATTGTAGGCAGCTCTCGTACCATCTGTAAGATTAACTGGAACCTTTTGCCCAAAGTTGTGTTTGACGGAGTCACAATTCCTTTTAGTGATACAGTGAAGAACCTCGGTATAACCATTGACAAGTGCCTTACCTGGGGTCCGCAACTTGCTCACACAAGCCATAAGATGTTTGCTTCTGCGGGCTCGTTGCGTAAACTACGTAATTTTCTTCCAACTACCACTAAGATTGCGCTTGCACAGTCTCTTTTGCTCCCTATCCTTGACTATGCTGACGTCTGTTATCTCGACATTACGCAGGACCAGCTAAATAAACTTGAGCGTCTCCAGAATTTCTGTATAAGGTTTATATTTGGCTTGCGCAAATTTGACCATGTCTCTGCTTTTCGTACTCGGCTCAAGTGGCTTCCCATAAGACTTCGTCGGAATGCTCATATATTGTCCCTTTTGTACAGTGTATTGTTTCATCCTTCCTCCCCGCGCTATCTTCAGGAACGTTTCGAATTTCGTCACGTTTCTAACACCCGTTCTTTGCGGTCATCAGAGTACTTTATGTTAAAAATGCCGATCCATAGAACCTCTTTTTACGATTCTTCTTTTACTGTCGAAGCGGTTCGTCTATGGAACGCGCTTCCTTTAGATATTCAACTTGCACCTTCACTGAACGTTTTTAAAGATAAAGTCAAAGCTCACTATCTCGCGCTATAGCTTCTAACCTACGACGCATTTAGTATGTACTGTTGTTTTAATGTTGGTACTTATTACTTTTGTAATGTCTCCTACTATTATTATTTATGTATGTATGTATTTGTGTATATATTTATGTACCTGTATATTTATATATGTTAGTTATATATTTTGTTATTAGCATTAAGTATGGTTTGTATAGCTTTTCCTGTATCTGAAAACCACCGTCCTTATTTTTATTGTTTTTTTCCCCCTACATTTTTGGGTTTTCTGGAAGAGATCGCTTTAAGCGATAAGACCGCCCATTGTGACACTTAATTCTTAAGTTTGTGCCTGTAAATTGTTCCTACAATGTGGTGTTTCAATAAAGAGTTTTATCTATCTATCTATAGCTTACAAGATATATATTTGTTACAGGGCAACAAAGGTGCAGTTAGCGTTCGTTTCAATTTATACGGTTGTTCGGTGTGCCTAGTGAACTGCCATCTAACAGCCCACGAGCACCTGCTGGCGGACAGAATCAACGACTACAACAGTATTATCAAACAGCACGTGTATCACGTGTCCGAGACCGCTAATATACTTTATCATGAGTAAGTAACGCTTTTATTGTACAAACATAGGTAGATCACTACAAGGGCTGCCAACATTTTTTCTGAAATGAAATGAAATGAAATGAAATGAAATGAAATTTATTTCACATAAATGGAGATAGATGTAGATGTCAGGTTTTTAGTAGTAAGTTCTTCCATTTAGCCCATACATGTGGCATGTGAAAATTATTGTTAAGTTTGGTCATATCACTGAATATAATACAATTTTAATACAATTTTCAAATAAACTAACATTCAAACAAATTTCATCGAAATACAGTTTTTTTAAATCTATGTATATACTAGCGGCCCGTCCCGGCTTCGCTCGGGTGGACGTTTATTTATTAAACATTTTATAATATACGAAAAACAATGTATCACGCACCGGCGCCATCTACTTAAAATGTTGGTTTGTCCTGAATTTTTCCTGAATTTTCTTTGCTATAAACCTCACGGAGCCCGAGATCTTTCCAACGAATGCAAAACCGTGGAAATCGGTTCGTGCGTTCTGGAGTTATAGCGTCAGGAAGGAAAACCCGACTTATTTTTATATAGTAGATAATTCAAAGGTGACTGACTGATTGACTGACTGACATAGTGATCTATCAACGCACAAGTCAAAGCACTGGACGGATCGGGCTGAAATTTGGCATGCAGGTAGATGTTATGACGTAGGCATCCGCTAAGAAAGGATTTTTCGAAATTCCACCCTTAAGAGGGTGGTTGAATTATTTTCCCATAGGCCACGTCGCGGGCGAAGCTGCGGGCAGAAGCTCGTATGCTATAAAACAATATAGTACATTTCTAAAAAAATATAGTATAATATAGAAAAAGATTGTAGATGCGCTCTGATTCCGGAATTCGGTTACACGAACTCGCCTCACTCAAAATTTAATGTAAATTGAGCGTTAATTATTTAAAAAAATAATAATTTTTTGCTAGATTTCGTGTGTTAAAAATACAGTATTTTTGCGTAGTATATATTTCTTCAACAGTATATAGTACGCCGACGCGAAATATAGTACAATACTATAAATTATAGTATTGGCAACTCTAGTCACTACTCCCGCAGAATAGATAATAGTTGGCTATCACATCTAATATTATGAATGTGAAAGTATGTATGTGTGTGTTTGTTCCCTTTGCATGCTGCAACAAAATTAAACGGAATGGATACATTAAACATTTTTGACCTACTCCACTTTCAATGTTTTTTTTTATTAAAGGTTAGTTAAAAAATAACCGACGCGTACATTTTCTATTTAGTTTTGCACTTATTAAAAACGAAACTTTAAAAATAAATTGCGATAAAGTTAAGCTTAATTAAAATAAGTTAGAAGCCAAAATGAAACAAACATAAAGAAAAAAACGCCTTGGTGTTGAATAGGCTTCATTACTTGCACCAGTACCTGTGGGAAAGAGAATTTATTTTTATTTTCAAACACATTTTGTCTAAATAGGCTTGCTATATAATATTTGACATCAACCACTTTGTAATTTTATATGCTCAGTATAATAACTCCAGACAGCCTCTGTGGTGTGGTGGTTGAGCAGGTCGGGTCATAACCCGGAGGCGGCGGGTTCGATTCCCGCGCAGGACAAGTATTTGTGCACAGAAAAAAAGCGCAAATACTTGTTCTGAGTCTGGGTGTTGTGGGACCATAGTCCTCGTAGTTCCTGGGTCCCTAAACACAAGTAATCCTAGTTAGGGTCCAGGATCGTTGGGCGTTATAATTACAATACAATACAATACAAAAATTATATATTGTACACCAAAAAAAAAATAAAACAGTTACAGATGATGAAACTTAAAGCTATAGTACAATGAGCGGACTTATCGCTAAAAGCGATCTCTTATTATTTATATTTTTATTATTATGGCTACTTTTAGGTACTATCACTCATTTGTTATATTTTCTAAGATTTAAGTTTTTTTTTATTATTATTAATAACGTAAGTATTTTAAATAAAGTCAAAAGTGCCGAAAGTTGCCTATTTAATATAATCCTTCGGTTCTATTTCTTAAGGAATAATATAGCATATTGCTAGAATAATATCCTTTTAAAAAGGGAAACGCCTTATTTGACCACATTAAGGTTCAATTTACAAAAAAAAAAACTCTTTTAGTACACACATATACGCCGGAAAATAAAGTGACCCTCCAAAAACACTAGGGGGTCATCATGGAACTTTGACCGCAATGCAACAGGAGAAATTACATTCCTCATTTGAAAATTTCCTTAAGTAACTATGCACTTAAACTACGAAACCTTTTACTAAACGTATATATGAAATTAGGCACCTAAATATCTTACTCGACTATATCAAATAAAATAATATGACTGTTTGTATAACCGGTTCGGTTTCCAATCTGTTTACTAAGTCTACATAGAAGGTGGTAAGTTGACCTGCCACGATAAAAACTAGTTTCCCTATAGATAATATTACATATTAATAACCGTTGGCATTGGCTATTAGTACCTATTGTTTTCCGTATATATAATAATAATAATATAATAATAATATGTGTGGACATCTCACACAACGCCATCTAGCCCCAAACTAAGCAAAGCTTGTACTATGGGAACCAGATAACTAATACAATACTTAGATAATTTTTGTTTGTAAATACATACATAGAATACGATATAACACCCAGACACAGAACAAACATCGATGATCGTCACACAAATGTTTGTCCTGGGTGGGAATCGAACCCACAACCCGCAGTTCAGAAGGCAGGGTCACTACCAACTGAGCTATCGGGCCAGTCATAGTAGTCAAGTATATAATCTTGCAGTGATCACTTCTTCGTCTCTACTAAAGTCTATTAAAATACAACTAAACCGAGCAATACTTTCCCCCGGGTTCTCGTGTATACGTTTGTTAAATTGTGGCAACTTGGCAGACCAAATGCTCAACGCCCATTGGTTGCCTGTTGATCGTCCGCTGTCTCAACCAATGAGCGCACTTTATTTGGCATGTTGAATCGACACGTTTTTGATAAACGTACGAGAAACAAGGCTATCATGGTGGTAAGTGCGAACTTAGAAGTTGTCAAACTTTTGTACAGACCGTCATTAGTCTCTAGTAAAAGTTACTCAGTTGAATTTTTTGTAATACATGTAGAATGTATGGGATATACAAAAAACTCCTAAAATAGTCACAGCAGTAGAAAAATATTAGGTAGATGAACACCGCAGGCGAGATGATAGATACTTTTAAATTCTGAGGTTTTCTCTTGTTCCAAATTTGACTGAACTGCTAGTATAGGTTAAGGTCATTTTTTACTACCTATTTAATTATTCTATCACAACTCAGTACCGAATATTCTATACATCATTTATTACGCTATTATTATCTGTATTTAGTGGCGCTACAGTACGCTGCGCTGTCTAATACACATTACCGCTATGTACACCTCCCAAATTATTTACGCAATTCTGCGTTCGTTACTCAAGTCCTAAGACGGGAAGGTCATTGTCTCATAACTTGTATTCACACAGCCACCTAAGCTGCGCACGTACCTTGAAATTAATTGTATAATAGTACACAGGCTTAATACTTACTACAGCTACAGAAGCGTCACTCCTTGAATAAACTTAAATAAATAGCAACTCACTACAACTGAATAAAGCGTAATTCAGCTCGCACGGCAATAGCACTGACAATGAGTTTAAAGTAAGCTATGTGTAAAAGATCGATAAAAAACCACAAACATGAAACCTAGAACTTGTATTGGAATAGTATCAAAATTACGGACCATTACCACAGAATACACCGACTGGCCCGATAGCTCAGTTGGTAGCAGCCCTGCCTTCTGTTGTGGGTTCGATTTCGACCTAGGACAAACATTTGTGATGAACATAGGTGTTTGTTCTGTGTCTGGGTGTTATATGTACATTCTCATTGGCATGACATCCTGCTAATTGGTAACACGTTGATTCAGTCATTTCAGTGTAGCTGAAATAATAGGTACCTACCGCATTATCAAGTTTTTTAGATACGCTATACCTGACGTAAGCAACATCAGTTTGAATTAAATTCGTATCTTAATTTCGCGGATGATAAAATAAATATTTGACTAAATTTATTTATAATTTAATGTAAAATAATTTTGAATGACACCCGTTTTACCAGTGATCAAGGGATTATACTTCGTAAATATGATTTATGATATAATTTATATTAGTTTATAGACCGAGCGAGCGAAGACTGCGAATTCGGCATCAACGTGCAAAATTAGCTTGCATCTGACCGGGATGTATGGATGCAGGACGTAGATTTCATTTCAACTGTAGATTCCCAAGACCTTTTCATTACCCAAAAAGGTGTGTCTAAATCCTCGCTAATATAAAAGAACCAGCCAGCTGTAAACCACATTTTATTAGTCCCAAATTATTAAAATTAACGTCAATTTATATAGGTACTAGAAGCATGCAAATTTGTAAAAAAAATACCCCCAGTTTTTAGAAAAGAAGTAGACCAGCCCCGACGATACTAGACAAGATTTTTTTTTTTTTTTTTACTTTAAACTTGTCTAGCATTTGACCACGCTCTCACCTGATGGGAAGTGACGATGCGATCGAAGGTGTAGCATGCTAGCCAAGTAAATACCTATTCACTCTTCTCTTGAACACGCCCGGGTCATATTTCGCCGGAAACACAGACGCTGGCAGGGCATTCCATTCCTTAGCCGTTCTAATTAAGAACGTTGAGTCAAATCGCTTGGTACGAATGGGTGGTATTTCGACCACAAAAGGATGGCGCTTAACCGAGCGTCTAGTAGTCCGGTAGTGGAATGGTGATGGGAGAATTAGATCATGCAGTTCTTGAGCGCATTCACCGTGGTGTAATCTGTAAAAAACCGACAGACTTGCCACCTTACGTCGATGTGCAAGGCTCTGGAGCCTTTCACCAACCAAAGTGTCGTCGTCAATGAGCCTTCTGGCACGCCGTTCAATCGAGTCCAGAGCCTCAAGCTGGTACTTGGCAGACCCGTCCCACAGGTGGCAGCAGTACTCCATACACGATCGGACTTGTGCTTGATACAGATTTAGAAGCTGTCCAGGTGTGAAGTACCGCCTTACCTTGGACAATATGCCGAGTTTTTTTGAAGCTACTTTGGCTTTGGACTCGATGTAGGATCCAAAGTTTAGGTTTGACGTTGTTATTCAAACACATACTTACCGTACCAAGTTCTAAGCTAGAAACGCATAGTTCAGGTCCCAACACAATGTCAGTAAAAATATGTGATAAAATCTCGGAATTAATTCTCGCTCAATAAAAAGACTCCGTTTTTAATAAGGGTTAAAAGATTTTCTGATAAAGAAATGTTACTATAATTTGACAGATTTTTTAAATGACAAAAGTAAGCCACCTTAGTATTAACTTTGCCCAAAGGTATTTGTAGGTATTTGTTTTATTTAATGGATCGGCCTGCTCTTTACATAACCTGTTGCGATGCCCTAATGGGGTCATATGTTTTGCACACACATCAATAACACCTGTATTATTAATATTAATTTATTATTAGTATTACAGAATATGTACATATGTTGGCAATAAATAATTGAGTATTGAGTATTGAAGAAAAAACTAACCTTGACTAATTTGGTATGCAGGTCCTATTTCATAGAACTTTTCTTAGTTCTCGATTTTTTTTATATTTGAGTACATTTCACACAACGCCATCTAGTATTGTAAAGATAAAACGGGTCTATGCGCGCACATAAATTATCAAAACATTATTTTGACTAACCTCGACTGCGCGACTCGTGCGCGAATAGACCCGTTTTATCTTTATAATATGACTTCAAGTCGCGAAAGTTTAAAAATTGGTAACGCCATCTAGCCCTAAACTAAGCAAAGCTTGTACTTTGGGAACCAGGGTGGTGATCATGAAACTTTGAATGCAATGCAACAGGAGAAATTTTCATACTAACTATGCACATAAACTGCGTATTGAAACTGTCAAGTCCATACAAATATGTGTTTCTATTGGTTGCAATCGAGTTACGTGATCGCCCAGCAGATAACTGATACTTACATACTTTTTTCGTTTGTAAATTTAGACATGTATAGAATACAATATAACACCCAAATACAGAACTAACATCATGTATATACAAATGTTCGTCCATTGTGGGAATCGAATCCAAAACACTTAGTTTAGAAGGCAGAGTTACTACCAAAGGTGCTATCGGGCCAGTCAAATTTTTATTGGATATTTGAATTACCAGCCCATACGGTCACTAAAATTTGTAGTGTGTACGTATTATTTACGGCATATATAGTATCAGGATCTCTGTTGTAGGATAGGCCAGTATTGGTAATAATTTATTTAACACTTCTTACTAGGTGGTAGGAGTGTTCTGCTAAGTTCGTCTAGGTAGGTACCACCGCATTGCCAGTTATTCTTTCGCCAAGCAGTTGTGTGCAAACACTACCTACTGTGTTCCGGTTTGAAGGGCACTGTAGGTAGTGAAATTACTGGGCAAATGATACTTTATTATCCGATCTCGCAGTCGAGTAATCTTATTACCAGACTGTGCGGATGTCTCAGGATGATGGGCGCAGTGCAGTGTCACGCGAAACTTTATATTTTGGAGTCCCGAGTGACACTGTTCTATTGTGGGCGGTCGTGTCGCTTAACATCAGGTGAACGACTCACGAGCTCGTCACATCATTTACTATCATCAGTAACTAATATTATATATGAAAAATTTGAACGTCGCGTCGTCGAAACATGACTCATAGGTTCCTACTTTAATGTAAATATCTTTAAATATCAAATATTTGCTAAGATTATCAGTAGGCTCAAGATCGAAGGTAGGCACAGAGCTTATCATCCATAGAGCTGACATTGTACTATCGTCTCATATAACCAAGAGGATATACTATAGATAGAGTATATATATATTCTTGGGAAGGTCACAATAGGTTTCCCAATATATACCTATTTCATACTTGAAACTTTTGTTTATACCAACTGATAAAGAAATAAAGACATTTATTCTGATAAGATTGCTGATAAGATTCGATAGCTTGATAGTTCCGTTAAATTTAGAACAAAAGTAGTTAGTCTCTATCTAACAGTAATTAAAGTCAAACAGCAAAGAAGTAGTTATACAAACAATACCCACACAGTTTAATGGCTTTGCACTTGAGTCTTCGATAGAACTGTAAGAATTGTAAAGGAGGGTGTAAGCTTCTTTGTTAGATACAAAATATCTTATTACCCCCAATTAGGAGCTTCATAAAATCTCATATTACGTAATTCGGCTATATTAATAGTATTTGAAATTAGCGTGTTTATATAAGTTGTCTATGATCTCCATAGTTTCGGCTGAATATTTATAATATAATAAAAATAATGATGCCCAACGATCACACAAATAGATCCTGGACTTACTAGGATTCCCTGTGTCTAGTGTCCCAGGAACTATGAGGACCATGGTCCCACAACACCCAGACTCAGAACAAGTATTTGCGCTTTTATTTTCTGTGTAAAAATACTTGTCCTGGCGCGGGAATCGAACTCGCCACCTCCGGGTTTTGAGCCGACCTACTCAACCACCACACCACAGAGGCTGTCATCAGGTCATCAGGTCTGTATATCAGGATCTTGTAAGATCTTGACCAGGTCTGTCAGATTTTTAGTCCGCAGTTTTTGGTACCATATTATAGCATATATTATTATTAAACATATTCTAGAGCAATGTCTTATATGTAAGTATGAATCTATGCGGAAATCGATGGTTTACATAACTTTCGATGTAAAAGTTATCAAAAAGATATCGGCTGAATCGGAGCGTTGTATTACTTCAGGAAAAAACCCTTATCATATCCCTAACCTAACACGGAGTATACCTACTGATTATTGTTACCCCCCGTAGGTTAGCTAGAACGGTCGCGACTTTCAATAGGGTCTAGTACGTAGTCTTCTCGATCCTCTTATCCCGGCAACGGCCCAAGCCGAGGCTCGCACCCCAGGGGTGCCCTTGACCTAGTTGCCTCCCACTTTTAACGCCTGCCCTTGCGCCCGGTGACGCTGTAAAGGTAGGTAGAGACCAACACAATTGTGTCGTTCAAAAAAAAAACCTACTGATTATTATACAGGTCTAAAATAACCCAGCACTAAGGGGGTGATTGCGAAACTTTGATAGCATTGCAATAGGCGAAATTTTATTCTGATTTAAGAAAAAGCACAGTAACTATGCACATAAACTACGTAGTAATCTGTAAAATCCATACAAATTAGCTTTTCTATCGTTTGTAATTAAGATTACGATTGCCTAGCTGATGTCTTTTTGTTACAGTAATGGAGAGGTATCATTTTTGGTCCGCCTGTATATTATTCCACGGTTTGACATTTACGTTGAAATCGAAAAAAGATCATTACCTAAAATCATCAAAACATATCCTTCCATAACATTATCGGATGTTCGTCGATAAAATTGACGCAATGTATAATCACATTTACACGTGAAATCGTTAATCGTTACTTTTTTGTGTTTAGATTTTCCGATATAGGTGATGATACCAATATGCACCGATATCGCAATTTCGGGAGATTATTTTATTTTGGTCTACTATGATAGAAAATAAAACCTTTTGGTGGGTTACCTATTGAATTTTTTTAGTATAAGCTATTTAACTTCTGTCTCACCTGATAGTGAGGATGCGGTTGATAATGGAGCATATTCTGGAAGATACCAGTTCACTGATAGCCTCTGTGTTGTCGTGGTTGAGCAGATCGCTCATAAGTCGGAGATAAGGGTTCGATTCCCGCGGCAGGATAAGTATTTGTGCACAGAAAAAAAGAGCAAATACTTGTTCTGTGTCTGGGTGTTGTGGGACCATAGTCCTCGTAGTTCTTAGATGCTCCTAGACACGGAATCCTAGTTAAGGTCCAGGATCTATGTATGTGATCGTTGGGCGTTATTATTATAATATTCTGTCTTGAAATTACGTCCTTCGAAGGTTTTAACGTAACAACAATTTTTTAATTATAAATGTCCCTCGAAACCAAATATGTCTTATTTTATTTCTAGCTACGTGTTTTGGATAGGAGACCTCAACTTCCGCACAGACCATCCCACCGGCAGCAGCCCGACTGCTGAAGAAATCGAGGCCTCTCTACACAAAATTGAAAAGGTACCTTAGCATCACTTATTGATATTTTTGTAATTTCGTGGTAAGAATGCCCGCGGCTGCGGCAAGACCCGGCTAAAGGAATATCGAAAGAATGGGCACCATTCTCCTCAGTCTGTATTGCGGTCACCAAGATGCCTGCCCAGCATGGTGGTCAAGGCAAATTTCTCCCTTAATGGGGGAAGACCTATGTTCATTAGTGGACGGAAAAAGGCCGATAACTGTTCTTTCCTAACCAGAATAATCGCTGTGATATGTTAACCAATAGCACGCACGTGCTTAGGTCGGCCCTCCACTAGGTGGACCAGTAGCTTGCTAGGCGATTACGTAACTTGATTGCAGGCGATAGAAACAAATTTGTATGGATTTGACAGTCTTTGTCAATACGCAGTTTATGTGCATAGTTACTATGAAAATTTTCAAATTAGAATTAAATTTCTCCTGTTAATGCAATGTTGCAATCAAAGTTCCGTGATCGCCCCCCTGGTCAATACCGCGAGGAGCCGATGGATGCAGGAGGCAAGCAGCCGCTCAAAGGGGCGCTCTGTGGAAGAGGCCTATGTTCAGGAGTGGACGTCTTCAGGCTGTTGATATTAAACAATCTCTATCAACTTTATTTAAATGGAAGTCGACTTATAAGTATACGAACAGACGAGACGCCCTTTGGTGTGTGGTGGCCTGGTGGTTGAGCAGGTTGGCTCATAACCCGGAGGTGGCGGCTTCGATTCCCGCGACAGAACAAGTATTTGTGCAAAAAAAAGCTCAATACTTGTTCTGTGTCTGGGTGTTGTGGGGCCATGGTCCTCGTAGTTCCTGTGTCCCTAGAGACGGGGAAGTTACGGTCCAGGATCTATGTATGTGATCATTGGGCGTTATTATATTATTATTATAATCATTTTTATATATTATGCATATTTTCAAGGACAAGTACAACTCTCTTCTGAAACACGACCAGTTGAAAGCTGTGATGGAAACGGGGGAAGCTTTCTCGGAGTTCGTAGAGCCAGAGATACGGTTCGCGCCGACCTACAAGTTTAACCTTGGCACCGATGAGTATGACTTAAAGTAAGTAAAATTATCAATAATTATAATGTGTCATATACCCCATTCCAGCAGTGGGATCATATTGGACATGATGACGAAACATAAAGAAACATTACGGGTATAAACGGGAATTTAAATTGTTTTACCCCGTTTTCCTGCGGGAAAGTTTATGAAATGAATTGAAATTTATTTCGGAAAGAAATAAGTAACAAACTCAAACATTGTATGAACTTGCTACACTTAAGAATTTAGTAGTTATTTAAGTATAAAGAGATGCGTTAAGTATATATACTTAAATAGAATTGAATTTAAACTTTACGTTATTAAAACTTGTGTACTTCAGAATCTTTATTTATTTATTAAATTATGTTTATCTCGGTAGTGTCTGCAATAGGCTATTTGACTTTTAAAAATGAACAAGAAATATAATTTTCATAATTTAGCTTAAAAATGCATTTAATAATTAAGTATAATCCGTAAATTAATCACGGAGTTGTACGCTTTTAAAGTTTCATCGCCTGTCCCTTTCTCGCAAGACAGATATCGTGTGGAGCTTCCTCACAGCTACTACGACGTCACATTCCAAAGAGATTGTATGTAGAACTACCATAGAGGTACCACAGCTTAGTAATGAGTTACTATACGGACTGGTAACTCACGTCACTGCGAGTTTGAGCTGTCTCTTTCGATTCCTGTATTTTTAAATGCCTGTAACTGTGTAATTTTTTGATATATTTAATTTTTGCTTTCACGATTATCTGATTTTTGTAGTATATTATTTAAGTATGCAATAAAAGTCAAATAGCCTATTGGTGTATAAAACTTTCAGCCAAATCGGTTCGGCTGTGGTGGTTTGAAAGCCAGGCAAACTAACAGACAACGGTTCACTTGTATATTAGACTAGCTTCTTCCAGCGGCTTCACCCATGTGGCCTATAAGAAAATAATTCACCCACCCATTTCACCCTCTTAGGGGTGGAATTTCCAAAAACCCTTTCTTAGTGGATACCTACACTTTACTAAGAACACACCTTCCAAATTTCAAGTCTCTAGGACCAGCGGCTTAGGCTGTGCTTTGATATATAAGTCATTCAGTCAGTCAGTCAGGACTTTGAATTTTGTATGTATAGATAAGATAATAATGTTAAAGGAATTTTTTGCTTTAAGACGAAAACCATCTTGGACAGACCGAGTGCTGTACAAAGTGATTGCTGATAACTATGAAAACATCACGCTTCGAGCCGATCTGGTTTCCTACAACCACATACCACACTACACCGTCAGCGACCACAAGCCAGTCGTTGCACAGTTTAATATTAAGGTCAGTAGAGCATAGAATTATATTTTTACGAGCTAAACGAACCTTGTAAATAAAACTTTATTGTGCTGTAACGTACCTTCTGTAAAGTTCCTGTAAATAGTTTGACAATACATGTTAATATCGTACTTTTAAATTTTTTGGAGAAGCGACCAACGCTTATAACGTTAATCTCTTCTCTCAATATTATTGTCATTGTATAAAACCATTCAAAAGTTTTACGTACAAGTATGGCTATCAGTAGTACTTATACTCACCAATAAAACTGTATGGTGGAAGAATAGTAAAATCATGTTTTGTCTTTGTCTATTGAATTCAAAACGGGAAATTATAAAATAAGAGAAAACAGGTATTTACTTAGCTAGCATGCTGCACCATCGAGCGCACCGTGACTCCCTATCAAGTGAGAGCATGGTCAAATGCTAGACAAGGCTATTGAAAAAAAAAAGTTATTCCACTGTCGTGCAATGTTTATAAGTAAGGCGTATACGGTTTAACTACAAACTGATTTAAACAAGCCTTAAACCAGTGTTAAACTGCTTTTATGTATAGTTTGACGTCTGTATAAGCCTTGTTTAGTAACACTAATCTCAATTATAACTTTACACGAAATGTTACTTGAAAATAACGTTGCATGAATAAATTAATAAATAACGATGCCTAATATTACTAAAATAAAGCATGAGTAAGATACTTTATAGCAAATAACGTTACACGAACACCGTTATAACTAAGCATACATTTTGTACGAATAACATTATAAATACCACTGTACGAATAAAGTTTTACAAAACGTGTTGTATCACTAATGTTACTCAAAGAACTTTGAATGTGAACTATATTTGAACAATAACTTTGCATGAAGTTTGTACTAATAGCGTTGCACAATTAATGTTACTAGAATAACGTTGTACGAACAAAGTTTTAACCTTAACGTTTCACAAACTTTTCCCGAATAACGTTGCTCGAATAATGTTACACAAATTCCGTTCTACGAACAGTGTTTTAAGTACAACGTTTTACGAATTTTGGTTGAATAACGTTACTCAAATACCGTTGCACAAATAACGTTGTACGAACAAAGTTTTAACCTTAACGTTTCACTAATTTTGTCCGAATAAAGTTGCTCGAATAATGTTACACGAATACCGTTCTGCGAACAGTGTTTTAATTATAACGTTTTACGAATTTTGTTCGAATAACGTTACTCAAATACCCTTGCATAAGTAACGTTGCACAAGTAAAGTAGTACGTGTAACGTTCCCGCTAAACCACCGTGAATTTGCACGTTTAGATCCGGCATGGGTTCGTTCTATCGCTGATAAACGCTTCGCCGCGCCCATTACGCTCCGCTATCAGCATGCGTTCCGCATTTATCACTCCGGAGAGCCTCACAGAGTCGGACGCTAACGCTAACGCTGACGATGTAACGCTGGATCAGCGTAGCGCTATGCTTCTGCCGACACCGCCGGTAGGAGTAAGCACGGTGCAAGATGTGCCTACTGACACGGTTAGTAGGCTTTTGCTTGTAGTTTTAGTTGTTGGTATGATCATATATTTAGGTTTGCATGATTGTATAGTACGCTATGATAGAACGGTATTTTATATGTTTAATATGTATTATCCCAATAAGTTGATTGTGGTGATGGATTGTAATATTAGTATTAGTAAGAAGTTTATCTACTTGTGTGTTAAATATGCCGCCAAGCAGTGATGCGCAAGCACTACTGTGTTCCAGTTTGAAGAGAAATGTAGCTAGTGAAATCATTTTTTAATTATTTATTATTTAGAGTTACGAGTGACACTGCAACTGACATAGGCAGCCATGTTCCTTAACATCAGGCGAACGACTAGCTCACCATGTCATTCCTTAACATAAAATAAATGACGTCTCTATTTAGAAATATATCTTTGGCGGTTACTTTTATGTTTACTTCGTCCAAACCCGGACGAAAAGGTTTTGAATGAATAATGTTGTGTCTAAATTTTTTTCTCGAAGGTAATAATTGTTATGCACACTTAATGTCATCCAAAAGTGGCTTAATTGTCTGTTAGCGGGCATAGTAACATTATCCACTCATTTACCACTCCACTATCATCCTCTCATCCACAGTTCTACATACAGAACCGATAGCCAAACGCTTATAAGCAAAAGCAGACGTATTGAGTGAAACCGCGAGGTGCAATTACTTTTTTACATTCTCCACTAACCCATATTGAATTTATCTGTTTCATACAGGCATTCTCAAACTACACCGAGAAAACGGTAGAATTTGCGCCGATTAGTCGCATCTGGTACATTGGCGACGCTGACTTCAGAACACAATGCACCCTCTCACATGACGTGCAAGTTAACAATAATGACTGGATCGGGATTTTTGACGTAAGTTCTTTGTTTATCAAAAGACAAAACAAAAGACAAATATGTATATACTTAATTAGTTTTTGTACATTTTCTTGTTTATTTTTTTGTTCAAATCCCGTTTGTGATACATTTTTTCAAAACTTTCATAACGACGAATGTAGAGGAGCGAGGGTGATTCAGCGTCAGCCTGTATGACTTTCAAATCAACCCACCCTGGTCTGAATCTCGCTTGGCCTTGCACTGATGACTGTTCAAGTTATGTGCGGTTATTTTTGCAGTTATTTGCACTAGTTCAGAATCAGAATCATAATTTACTTTATTGTATAAAAACTGTGTACATGCAAAGGTCTTAAGCTATAAAAATGGTAAAACAGTATTATCCATTCCGGACGTACAATAATATAGTTGGGTATACAGCACTTACAGTAACTATATGGTAACTACTTGTAACAGTAACTATATGGTAACTACTTCTTACAACGGTGTAGGAAAATATCGTGAAAAAACTAGCGCCATTGTTATTCTTGAACAAGAATTGTTCAAGAATCACAATTCATGAACATGTGCCATCGCACAAACCCGCATTTGGTTAGCGTGGTGGCTTATGACCCACTTCCTGCCGAGAGAAGGCTTGTGTCCCAGCAGTATAGCATAACACAGAATTTGTATTTGTTTGAATACCTTTTTTTATTGTCCGAGCCAGCGCGAACCGTCTCCATTGCAGCTTGGGAAAAAAATATTGCGTAGGTCTGTCTGGCGGATGTCCGGCTGTTCTCCTCTACAGGTCGCATATGTCAACCAGATCTAGTGAAATTTAGAATGGAATATTTTATTCGATTTTTTTTTCAAAATGGCGTTGCCATGGGGATTGGAAACGTAATAAATGGTTTTTCAATTTTAATCTATGCACTCGTGCTATACTGCTGGGACACAAGCCTTCTATTGGCAGGTAGAGGGTAATAATATAGGTTTGGAGATCTACAGCTCACTAGCTTATTTTTTTCATATAACAAAACTTTCCAGGCAAATTTCCACAACCTAGACGACTACATAGCGTACGAGTATCTCTCCAAAGTGAGCATCTCTCAAGGACCGACCCCTAGCGGTCAGCCGCGGAACATTACCCTCAGCTTTCCTGTAGGCAGTGGTGTGAGAACCCCCGGCTTCTACCGGTTCATATACTTCAGCCAGCCGAATAATGACGTCAGGAGTGTATTGGGTGAGTTGACACTTTTTCCCATTGGATCGTAGATAGATGATAGATAGATAAATAGAGAATGCATACGTGAACTTAATGCTTCAGATCATTATCTTACAGTTAACCTGGGTGTAAGAGAGCGAGAGAGAGAGAGAGAGAAAGAGAGAGAGAAAGAGAGAGAGAGAGAAAGAGAGAGAGAGAGACAGAGAGAGAGAGACTGGAAAACAGACGCAAGGTCGCCAGTAGGTCGGTCTTCTATCGGCTACATTTTAGAGGGTGTGCGCATGCCCTTCATCAACTCATTCCGTCATCCCCTTTCCATCATCGAACTACAAGACTTGGTGATTCTTCTCATCCTTACGTCGTAAGTGTACCCCAAGTCCGCACTAAGCGTTTTGGTGGGTCAGTTATAGTCCAAACGGCCAAGGAATGGAATGCTCTTCCAACAACAGTGTTTCCTCCTGGGTATAACCTGGGTCTTTTTAAATCAAGAGTGAATGGGCATCTCATGGGCAAGCGTGCTCCACCTTCGACAACTTCATTACTTACCATCAGATGACTTGTTGTCAAACGCATGCCCATTTTATCATTTAAAAAAGATAGATAGGGAGAATGAGATAGAGAGAAAGAGAAAAGATAGAGAAAGAGAGAGATAAAGAGAAAAGAGAGAGATAGAGAAAGAGAGAGAAAGAGATAGAAAGAGAAAGATAGAAAAAGAGAGAGATAGATAAAGAAAAATAGAAATAGAGAGAGAGAGAAAGAGAAAATATAGAAATAGAGAAAGAGATAGAGAGAGAGAATGTGATAGAGAGAGAGATTTAGCGATAGTATTGGATATACAGTACCGCCAAATTTCTCGACATTTCAATCTTTGATCGCCAATTTTTCCATCAGGCATATCAGAACCGTTCGAAGTGAGCAGCAAAGAAGACAAGCTAGTCACGTTAGACGCTCAGCAAGCGTCCACTAGTGCGTCACCCAGCCATCCGAAACCCACAACGGCGACCACGGATATCTTCACCGACTTCACCGGCCTAGACGTAGCCAAGCTGTCCAGGCATTTCTCTAACGACCTGAGCATCGACTGACTAAAGACCTATATGCCTGGCACGCCCAGTGCTAGACGCAAAGTAGAATAAGTGGGACATGACATGTGATGTGATTCTAGATGTACTATAGTGTATAAAAAAGTATAAATACATTTTAAAGCTCTCACTTTCACTGCAGTTTCGACTTAATTGTGGAAGCGAGAAAAAAAATTTCTTTTAGTTTCGTTAGAACTGCTATTGTAATGTAGTGTTACCTGTTATAATCTTGCCAGACTAATAAATAATATTGCCGAAATATATTTGTCGAAAACAGGTTACTCATAACTGGTTTTAAAATAGATAAATAACTTAGCAGAAGGTTCAATTTACATCGCTGCGAAATGGAATGGAAGCGAACGGAATTATTCATAGCATAATGAACTTATGTCAATTCGTAACGTAAAAATTAATAGAAAAAAAAAAAGAATTCCGGAGAATGTGGTAAATCTACATGAAAATCGCTCGATCTATGTTTTAGCTATAACAAGTTTGTACATTACGCCATTGATATAAAGTTCATTATGCTCTATGTACAATTCTGCCACAATGAAAAGTGAACCGAAAAGCTTATTTCTTCAGTACTTAGATATACTGTGACGATTAAAAAAATATTATTAAACCAGCCCAATTGGTGGCGGTTGCTACTAATTCCTAATTATTGTGGCAATGGATCCCCAATAGTCTTGTTTGAAATTAAAAATATAATTTATTTTTCGTAACCTTTTAATTAGTAAAATAAAATAATAAGTAAAATAGTGATTTCTAAACGCAAAATCGGCAAACAACACAGACCTGTGTTGTCATAGCCTAGTTGATCTTTTTTCGCTTACTTCAATATTTTGTATATTTTTTACTCCAAGCTTACTTCGCTGCAACTGCAAAACGTATTGAGTATCTTATATCCAAGTGCTAGAGTTTACTTTTGTATGGGCCTGCGATAAAACACGTAGTTATAACGTTGGTCAATTAGACTAAAGCGCCATGCTACCTTCATACTAATTGTACCTTATTATACATACAAAAATCTGGAGATTTGAATAATTTTCCCCTATTGTAGAGAACAATATGTAAAAATAGCGTCATAATAAAGACTCGTCCATAAATAAGTTATAACACAGTTACTGCAGAACAAAGCCCGCTAAATTATATCAAAGAAGGTGCTAATCAGATTTTATGGCATCTTACGATAGTCGTAAAAATGTAATGCAATCATTCCTAATTTGGTTTATTCCCGTAGTATTTCTTAGCTAGAGTTGAGGCGCTCGCTTTGTCACGTGCGTTTTTTGTTGCCTATTTTATTAGGATTAAAAGCACTCTAGATTGCCACGTGTAAGGTTTCTATTCTTGTTCTCTTAAATATGAATTTTTGAAACTGTGTTATACCACTAAAACGCGGGTTTTCAATAAAGGTTACCAACTAATTACTTGTATTTAAATTTTTAAGTCTATGTTGTCATGAAAGTGACTTCTTTGTCTTATTTGAGAATAAATTTCTTTAATCCTGTAACTGATAAGCTAATTATAAACTGACTAAAACGTAACCCTTTTTACAGTAATTTGTTTACAGTAATGAATTTAACTATAAAGCGTCATTCGACATGTGACGTCATGTCCATAAATCTATAAACATTGTGTTGTGGGTAGTTGTTGTTAGTTGTTTAACTACAACCTTGGAGTTTTCAAATCGAGAGTGAACAGGTATCTTCTAGGCAAGCGTGCTACATCCTAGACCGCATCGTTACTTACCATTAGGTGCGATAGTGGCCATACGCAAGCCTATCTAACAATAAAAAAAAAGTTGAAGATCCACAGAATATTGAAAAGTCAAGTGTATTGTAGTGAAAACAATAATTTTTGTTTTACATTCGAAGTATTATTGTTAGTAGGTTTTTTGAATTTGCTTGTTTCATCACAACTCTTTATTAACGTCTGCTAATTTAAATATACATATATTTAATTTAAATTATTAGAAATTAATGTTGTAAAAAAAGTGATTAATAGTACAATATAAACTGGTATCTTAGTGTGGATAGTAAATGTTCCATGTAAACATGACATAATAAGTATTAATAGAACATTCCTTTGCCATGGATTTACAATATAATAAAATAAACCTGGATTACTAATAACTTTCATAAAATATTAGTAGATAATTAATTAATAATCACAATAAGTGTTCTTACATTTGGTGTAGATTACCTGTAAGGTCCGAACATATTTTGGTTTATTTCATGTCAATAAAGTCAGTCAAAATTTTTTAAATGCAAATTAGCTATTTTTAGCACTTTTACAAGTAAAAATTATATAGGTACTTAAAATTAAATTATTGTACTAAGCATATAGAATTACAAAGTGCTTATTGTCAAATATTATAAGCAAGCCCATTGAAATATATGAATTTAAAAAAAGAAGTTCTCTTTCTCACTACTGGTGCAAGCAAACCGGCACAATGCCGAACAGGAAACTCCGATCCGAAGTCTCGACTACACCTGTAAAGTAGAAGTTACAAGAAACTTTACAGTGAATATTAATATATAAATATTATATATATAATCATAAAAAAATATGTAAGAAAAGGACAGTAATACTTTCAGTGCTGTCAAATTGGAAAACAATCGACAACGCTATTCATAATGTATTTTATCAAAATAATATTGGAAATGGTTAAGATGGATAATGGAGCTTTTGTTGTTGTTTTTTTTTTTGTATAGATAGGCTGATGTAGCTTATAATAATAATTAAGACTTGAAATATTTCTTGTTTAAGTACCTTCATTAAATAAGTTATTTTTACGTGAACACAATTTATATTCAAATTAGTTATCACGTAATACATACATTTATATTAACTGTAGTGTAATTGTTCTGGCTCTGTATATAATATTATTTATTTACACGGTAGAGTTCTTTGTAAACCAGATGTTTATAGTAATGTATCTAAGAAAAAACTGTCAAGTAATGAAAATTAATGTTACGTATGAATTTTGTAGGTAAGTATCCATTTCGGTTCCTTTATATTTTTGTGTTTTTAGAAAAAAGTTCATGTATATTATTAATTTTATTTGCTTGCTATTTTTGAAGGCTGACTTGAAGAAATGTTGGTACATAAGTTTATTGTATTATTCATTGATTTAGGTGACGTAGTTTTTTTTTTCATATATGGGCTCAAAGTTAGCTCAGTGTGTTAGACAATAATTACCTACTAGTTAAATTACCCTATTCTTTGTTTTTAAAGTAACCATGTTTTGAATATAATTAAACAATTTTCATAGATAACAAACATCAATTAGGCTTACATTTAATCGCCTTTTGTTGATAATAACGTCAAACGATGCAGCATACTCACCTTTAAATTATAACAATCACCAAATACCTAGAATATAGAATAATTACTAGGTAGGCTACTTATAAAAAAACTATTTTGACTGACCTGATAGCTCAGTTGTTAGTGCCTTCTGAGCTGTGGGTTGTGGGTTCGGTTCCCACCCAGGACAAACATTGATGAAAATCGATGTTTGTTGTATCTGGGTTTTATATTGTATAAACAAAGTATCTAAGTATTGTTTCAGTTATCTGGCTCCCATAGTACAAGCTTGCTTAGTTTGGGGCTAGATGGCGCTATGTGAAATGTCCACAAATATTTATTTATTTATTCCCTAACGCAGGGAAAGAAGTAAAGTAAATTTAAGGCATAATAGTTACCCGTATTTACCGTAGATTAATAAATGAATATGGGACAATATAGTGATGTAAATTCGACGATGAGCTCTACTTTTATGCCACCGATTTTATAACAAACTGTATATAAATTGAAAGTAAAGAAAAGGCCGATTCCACGTCTGGGTTAGTTTTATGTTTAATTTAAGGAAAAAGCTACGAAGGCGGAGTAAGATATATTCAACATACCTGGGGGATGATCACGAAACTTTGATTGCAATGCAACAGGACAAGTTTCCATACTAACTATGCACATCAACTGCGTATTAAAACTGTCAAATCCATACAAATTTGTGTTTCTTTTAGTTGCAATCGAGTTACGTGATCGCCCAGCTGATCTGCATAAGTACAAAATTCAGGTAATTTTTATCAGTCAAAAGAACCTAGACACAAAAAAATAATATTACAATATTATCATATTATTGTTATAATTACTATAATATTGTATTAGAACAGTCTCGATCAAGCCAAGCCACATTTCAAATAACAACAAAAATAATCTAATTCGGCTCAGCTCGGGAGCTACGATGCCACAAGACAAGCGATATACTTACACGTTAAACCTGAAACACTTGTTTGCGTCAGCATTATAAGTATATATTTTAACACCTGTTTGTTATTTATTGTGTTTTTCTTGTCTTAGGGCACTTTTAAAAAGAATCTGCCTTTTATTTTTAGGCGATCCATTGATGAAAGTGTTGATTGTTTAGCCTCAATCCCGATCCTTTTTTCACGATATAAAAAATCTGGTAAATCCATAATTAGTAAAATATGTTAAAAAATTATTTGACATAAAATGTGCACAACTGGCAGAAAAAATTATGTATATGCAGTAATTTACTGTTATTATTAAAAATATGTGGTAAAATAATTTTAATCCATTCGTACTTAATTTGTCGTAGGTTAATAATAGCCATTTATGCTATAATAATAAAGTCCTTTGCTCAACCACATTTGTTAACTTTGCAATTATATAAATCATTATATTTGAGCGTCACAACGGTGAGACCAACTGAGTAAATATTAAATTAATAATGAAAATGAACTTTGTGCAGTAGCATGTATGATCATGATCATGTATGATTGGGACTGTTTGTATTTATAAAATACTAGCGGCCCGCTCCGGCTTCGCACGGGTATAAAATATATAGCCTATGTCATTCACTGAACCGACACGCCGGCCGGCCGGAACCGCCGCAAACGCTACGTCCCGAAATTTTTAAAACTGTAATATCTTCGAAAATATTCATTTTAATATACATATAAACCTTCCTCTTCAATCACTCTATCTATTAAAAAAACCGCATCAAAATCCGTTGCGTAGTTTTAAAGATTTAAGCATACATAGGGGGACAGAGAAAGCGACTTTGTTCTATACTATGTAGTGATTTGTCATGATTAATAATAATAATTTGTATTTATTAAATCTATGGAATTAAACATTTATCAATAAGTGGGTTTGTATATTTGTCTTTTTATTGTACGATGTAAGAAAAAAAACGATTGTGCTTTAGACCACGCGACTAAAGTAAAACTTCTTTAGCTCCGTCTATCGGCCGGTGTAACTTTGTTTTTGCTTTGTTTAAAGTTAATGTGGCCTTTTTAACAATTGTAAACTGTCATTTTATCGGACATACTAACATAATAATACAAATTATAGGTACCTTTTAACTTTGTTATGTTGACAATGGAGATCTACGTTAATCAACATTTTACTTCCATAATATATTCTGTACTGCATTCATTAGTAGTTGTCACATTAGAGGTTGTTATTATCTTAGTTTGAATGACCAAGTGTCTATAAAACACAATTTAATGAAACCGTAGTTAATTATAAAAGGGGGAAGATGAAGTACCTATGTCATGCATCGCTTAGTAAAAAATGACCCTGCAGCTGAGCCGTGCTCTTCTTTGTCGCACAAAACACGTATTGCTATCTCTTTCACGGAAAATTAATTGTATAATGTGTATAATGCATCTAATATAAGCGAACTGCTTTCGAGTGCTTGATCTTCCCTTCTTTGACATATCATATGATTCATTCAATATCAATAAGTTGAAAACAATGCATTTTTAAATTTTGAAAGTTCAGCATACCAAGTTTCATTTAAGTAGTCTATGAATTAAAAATTAATGACATTTTAACTTATTATATTCTCTATAAAAGTTAATGTGATTTGTAAATACGATATATGCTGTAAATAAATTTAATCACGTAATGTTTTCGTAGCGATAACAACGTGTTTGTTTTGAATTTGTTTGTTTTGACACTTGCTAATTGGATGCGTACGTTTCCAAACATAACGAGCGAACAGTTCTGTTCCATTCTGTAGTACAAATCAATTAATTGTAGCTATCACAATATGTGTTAAATAATGGGAAATAGAATTTATTTAGTTGAAACAATTTTGTTTTACTTACACACGACCTGTTTAGGTAATTAAAAATTTCAAATGATAACTTAATAATTTGAATACATTTTGAAATATGACATTTAAGTTTGACAGCTTCTGTGGTATGGTGGTTGAGCAGGTCGGCTCATAGCCCGGAGGCGGCGAGTTCGATTCCCGCGGCAGGAGTATTTGTCCGCAAATACTTGTTCTGACTGGGTGTTGTGGGACCATGGTCCACGTAGTTCCCGAGTCCCTAGACACAGGGAATCCTAGTTAGGGTCCAGGATCTATGTATGTGATCGTTGGGCTTTATTATTATTATTATTAAGTTTGCATGCTTTGATGATTGGTTTCTTACCCGGGGAATGGTTCACCTAAATGATCCATGGCTGCCACGGGTAATTACAAAAAAAGGAGTGCAATTAGTTCACCCGATAGGTAAATCACGGGTTGATAGTTAACCAGAATTGTAAATTACAATTGTAAATGAACAAACCATATTTAATCAAAGCAGGTATAGGTTGATGTTTCAATATTGACTCGAGTCGTACAAATGTTATGTGTTGTAAGCTCTACCATTACGGAAGTTAACCGGCTCGTTAAACACAACACGTAAGTGCGATGTTCGCTGTTATCGCATAAATCATTCAGCGATAAGTACGGGAAACCGCGAGTCGGCGCGCGATGCGTGCAAGCTCCCTCGTAGCTTCTACTACCACCTAATCTGCCCGCGTAGTACTTCGTAGCACGGAGCGAACTGCTAACTCAATCTGTGACGCTGCGTTATCGGGAAAGCGCGGGAAAACGCGTCGGCCGCAGTCGCTTCAGTAGGCTCGCGGCCGCCAGCAGAGATGGACGGGTCCGCGCGCACGTTCGCTCTCGCAGTCGTGGTTATCGCGCTCGCTGTCGTACGCGCACACGTATCATCACACGACAATATCCTACGGATACAGTTGTGGGATGCTGAGGGTCTGACCCGAGAGCCGGTTACCACGGCAGCCCCCACCACTAAAGATCCCATCACCACCACCGTCTCCAAGACCTTCAAGGCAAGGAAGTTGCGGGTGGACGTAAACTCTCTTTTCGACGCCATGATCGAGGAAGCTCACCCTGGCGGTTTCGGGAGGTTTACCCGGCATAAAGTGCGGCACAAGAGACGCCGGCCGCGGCAGGCCGGGACGGAGTTACCGTGGCGGTTCCACGCGGGTGACCGGCTGATGAACGTGGCCGTGTACGAGGATGACGTGCCGTGGGACGTGATCGAAGGTGGCAGTGGACCGGTCGCGAACGTCAGTGCAGTGAGTGAGAGTGGCCAAGTGCAGGAGACGCGGGACGTGGCGCCGCCGATGACGCTGCGCCAGCCCCAGGACGAGGTAATGAGCGAGGGCAAACACTGCTCCGTAATGTAACTCCTTTCATCGTTATCGCCGCCCGAGGTGGTTAATAGCCATTCACTGAACTGATAGCCTGCCGGCATTGCCGCTGGGATTTCCTATTCAAGCCTCCTTTTCACCGCACCCTCGGGCGACGATGCGTTGATAAAAGTGAATGCCCTTCATTGTTTTTAAAAATATTTTCTCGCTGGTTGTATGTAGATTGTATCGCGCTCGGGAGCGAGCGAAAAATACGTTTTCATTTTAAAGGCGGACTGACTCTCGTAGTTTGTTATCAGCCAATATGACGGGATTATCTTCGAATGATTCATTGATGTTTCTGTATCGATTTACTGATAATATAGTTAGTCGTATCGGAACGTATCAACGTTTTAAAATTTATAATTTGTAAATGGCCTTTCAAAGTCGATAGAAAAACAAACGAAAATCTGTGATTAATTTAATTTATGTGCGCGAATTAAAGTTCGAACCAACGTACAACTTTGTAGACGTCGATTAAATTAAAAAGTAAAACACAACTAAAGTATAGCGGCCAGTAAAGTCAAACTTTCCAATCTTTCACCTTAACCGACTGTATGTTGGGACTATAAACCCGAGCCGATCACCTCATTGCCAATTTAGGTCTTTTACCTTATTAGGTGCGGTAAATACTCGTCTATAGAGGTGAAAAAAGTAGTACAAAAATGCGACATACGCCAATGCGATACTCACTTGTTTTATATTAATTAGTATTACGCGACCGGTTTTTTCAACCTTTCAGTCGATTGTTAACCTTTTGCGAAACTAACTGGGGTTGGCCATGCGATGGCTGCCTACCCGGTTATTATGCTTTCACTTTTATGGCACACTGTATCCTTTATTAACACAACATAAGCTATTTAAAACCCTCACGTAGGTAGTTGTTTTGTTTAGGACCGTTTGCGAGATTAAATCTCTTGGTACGAATTAATTAACTGACCAGTTTAGTACTAGGAAAACGACGCGGTAAAATATCAAGCGATGTTTGCGAAAAAACAACTTTCATTGTTTTTACTTTTTCCTTGTTGTTTGTGAAAGTCTTTTTGTGTTTGGACTTCACTATTTTGCCTCCGTGAATTTCTTCACTCAGTTGTAAATATTTTATTCAGTGCTCATGCTGGGCTGAGTGACGAAGTAAAAAATGTTTTCTGTCAAAATACCAAAGGGACGCTATAAAACTAACTCTACATACCCACACAGTCTGTGCAAACGTATCTCGCGTAAAAATTTAAGCTTGGATCAAACAGCTGAATCTTATATAAAAAGCATTATTCGAATCATTTTTAGGCTATTATTATTATTGCATATTATCTCCATTATCTCACCTTATAGTAAAGTTAAGAAACGACGCGGGCGACGATGGGGCATGTTTGCTTAGCCGCTACATGTTCATTCTAACCTTAAAAACAACTTCAAAAAATATATTTAGGTTACAATATTTTTATCCAAATAATTTCAAATATATAGAAAAAATGTGCGGGGCAGTCTTCTGGGATTGCCGATAGATGTGAAAACTAAGTAACTCGTGAATTATAGCTCATGGAAAGCGTTTGGTGACAATGGTGCGAGTTCCGTGATTTTTGTTCATACAAAATATAATTTGATCATTTTGCTCATCGCGCCTAAAGAAGATTTCACTTCTAAAAACCAAATCTATACATAGGCATTTTTTTTTAATTTTTTTTTAATGTTACTGAATGATTTGACGAGCTAGCCGTTCACCTGATGTTAAGCGCCACGGCTGCCCATAACAGAACAGTGTCAATCGGAACCCCAAAATAGAGTTTCGAGCAACACTACACTGCGCACATCATCCTGAGACATCAGCACAGTCTGGTAATAAGATTACTCGACTGTGAGATCAGATCATAAAGTCTCAATTGCCCAGTAATTTCACTAGCTACAGTGCCCTTCAAACCGGAACACAGTAGTGCTTGCGCACTACTGCTTGGCGGCAGAATAACTGGCAAAGCGGTTGTACCTACCTAGACGAACTTTGCAACAAAGTCCTACCACCTAGTAAAATATATACATATTACAGGACAGGTAAATTGATACGTAAAATCCAAATGGCAATTAGCGCGCATCAGGACGATCAGGCAGTAGCTGTCGAACTCATTTATATGGCCACACCTGGCAGGTGGTGCTGTGACCGCGGCCCGCCTGCCCGTAGCCGCCGGCGGCATCGGCGCCAATCAACCGGATATTAGGAGCAAATCAATAATTTCCCTCCAATATTGTCCAGTGTCCACTCGCTAATAGAGTCTGATTGACTGCCGTGAAACGTCGAGCCGAATAGACTCAGACGCTATTAATCAACGTCGAAAATATTCGCACGCCACGTTAGTATTACGACATAGCGGCACCTATGGACTTCATTTCCCTAATGTTCTGTGCCAATTTGTACGTGGATTAATCATAGTAAAAGTTTTTTTTGTGCTTATATTTTTGTACGTTTTCAAAAGGTAATTAGGCATACCTTTGATAGATTTCTCTGATCGAATACGAGAAGATTTAGATCAGATATAGTTGCAGCGTAGATTTTTTTATATAATTAAACCCATACACCTACTTATCGAATACTGGTTAGAGACAGCGCCCAACGATCACATACATAGATCCTGGATCCTAACATAGGATTCGCTGGATCTACGGACCCAAGAACTACGAGGACCATGGTCCCTCAATATCCAAACGCAGAACCAATATTTGAGCATTTTTTTGTGCACAAATTCTTATTGAGAAATGAATAAAATACATATAAATAGAAACAGATCTTAAAAATAATACCAACACTTGATAATTTCTAAAACTGAATATTCATTTCAACAAAATCTTTATCAGTATCGCACACCTGACTCGTATATTGTCTAACAACTTGCATATCATCTAGATAGGTATCCTAAATTCTCCAACTTCTATCCCATAACCCTAACTTTCCACATAAACGTAACCAATTACCCGTAGCGCTTCTAAATTCATCACCCGCAGTTTTAATTAATTATGAAAGGTAATAAAGGGATCAAGTGTACCATTATGGTTCCCACATACAGCCCACGGTTCTCTATTGCACTACGAGGGAACATTTCAGTAAGGTAGGAGCGGAAGCGGTATGGCTTGAAATAATTTTAAGCCGGTATAAAATTGGCTGATTGAAACAGAAAACTATAACGGAGTTGTATCTAATCGTTGAAGTTTGGCATAACAGTTTATTCATAATTAAAAGCAGCACTGTCAAGTCCGTTTGTCTGATCCTCCTTGTATTAAGTAGCAAAAATATCTCACAAAATTGGCTAGAGATTACTTTTAAGTATGAAACCAATATTGTAGTTATAAATAAAACAGAGATTATGGTTTCTATCGTGACTTAATTTTCTTATTGTATGCTAACTAATTTAGAATAATAAAGTGAAATTTCCATACAGGTATAATGGTGTTCTGTAACAATACTACCGAAATAATCCGTAGTTGAAATATTTTAAATGCACCTACTACCGTTAATTTTGGTTAATTCGGTCCTAGCTTTCAGGCAGTGGTATCAGCAAACGAGACCTTACTAAGTCGCCCCTTTATTTCCATTATGCGTGACTATTACGTGATATTACGCGTAGAAAACTATTAAAATGTCGTTGCGTGCCGTATGCAGGCTTTTTGTGGTGAACACATAGAATTCTTTGTGCCTTTTTTTAAGATTATCTGTTTAGGTATGCCTAAATTATTCCTTTGGTTCATTTATTTCGATAATATTTTACTAACTTTTAAAAATTATTTGAGAGGTCTTAAACTAATTTAGTCCTTGTCATTTCGACATATTACGAAAGGGACAGTAGACATTTTTGAAGAGTAGAGTGCAATGAGATTTAGTTCAAGGCGGCGTTCAATCACAGTTTTTTATGTTTTTCTCGTCGGGTCTTCCTTTTGCTTAAAAAACTGTGTAAATTGTGCGGATTTTATATAAAATAAAAAAAATAAAATTTTATTGAATATTGTGTATTTAGTGAAATATGTACGCCAAGAAAGCAATCATTTTACATTCATGTGAAGTGATGTAGAATACGTGGGGACATTCTACGATTTTATTTTGGAAAAACCAAACCACTGAATAAAATTGTACTCGGTTACCGTTTTTCGTTTTATTTCCTGTTTACACATTTTTTTTATCTAATTAAGTTGTTCAATGTCAAAAGATTTATTGCAAAAAAGGTAATTTTATCATTTTTACAAAAAAAAAAACGCCACTTTGCATTCCACTTTAAAAAAATAGAGCTTTTTGTTGATTTTTAGATAAAACACCGCCGAACAATAGAATCTAATAACCGTAAAATTTTTAGTTGCAAACGCAAAAAAAAAATCAAGCACTTTTAGTTTTGTGTATTATATTGCATACATAATCCATACTTTCTATGGTAAAATATTGTAGGTATATTTTAATGTATATTTTAATATGTAAGTACATATTTAATATTTCAGATATAATAGTAACAAATAATTGTATATCAAAGTATAAGTTATACCAGTGGGTATCTACGTAACTACAAATAACACCCAATTGGAAGTTAATAATAGGTTGTCGAACAATGCGGAAAAACGGTGGTTTCGGGTAAGAAAACTGAACATATGGAAAGTATCAAACTCAGAATGAAAGAAAAACATATTTTGCTTTCTTTGGTTGTAATAGTTCATATATACTGATGTATATATTAGTATATAGACATAATAATTGGAGTGAAAGTTACATAAAGTATGAGGTACAGATATTTATTGATATAAATGTTTATATATCATCGTACTTAATTTACACTAGAATGTGTAAATAAGTGGTACACGTATATAGTTCTTTCGAGTGTTTGATGCATTATCATAATGATTTTACATTGAAATTCACAAATAATGGAAGAAATATACATAAACCTTACCTTAAAACATATTCTTTTGCGTATCTAACATGAAGTGAACATAATTAACTGCACACAACCTTCTAATAAATAACCGCGTAGATAACGTTACGGAGGGTGGAATCAGGTGCGACAGATGACAAAACTTGCGGCTCGGAGAGTTATCGAATCCCCCCAAGCACCTTTCCACTCCATCGCTTAATGATTAGGGGGTGACATAATTATTTCGCTCCACGGCGATATTTCAAAGGCAGATGTCAAAAATTTAAAGACTACCCCCCTTTTATATCACCCTCACAACTTATTACTTTGAGTTATAAGATTTCTTACGATCTTGTCTACATTTCATAAACATTTTTATGGCAATAATAAAGCTCGGATAGATCGTTATCTTTAGCTGTTAAACATTAGAAATTACACTTTTAATTGATGTCTTAATTTGAGTATCTTTGAGTTATGTAGTGATTAAATCTTTATGGGTTTAGTTTGGTGGTCGACGTTTATTTAGGGATTTAGAACCAAATTCAGTTCGTTATTAATTAAAATATGTACCTACGGCATAATGGTTGTTTGATTTACAAACGTAGACAAATAAATGGTTTTCAGTTGCTTTACAACATACTGCCATATTATGGATGAAAGAATCTAGTTAGCTTATTTAAGTAAAAATATTTATTTAGGAAAATAATGACATCTAGCTATCTGGAAGAACTTGCTACCGCAGACTTCACTTATGGTAGATATATGTTACAAGAATAAACCTCTACAAAGTTTATTGCATAGGTAAACAGTAAGTAAGTGTTTTAAAATTTTTAAATTATTAATAATTAAATAATTTTATACGAGTTATTTACCATATTTCAACGTAGTTTACCTTTCGTTGATTGTGGAGAGACGTGCAGAATCAACTCGAAGCTCTGATCAGGCAGTTTCTGTTAATTAGGCTTCCGTAACTTTGCCAAGTAGTTCATAGCTGCTGACAATGCTGCATACTCACTAACTACTACGTAACTGGGACGCATTAATTATATAATAAGTAGTAGATAAATATTTTATCTGAAAGAACTGACAATATGGTAGCGTTTAACAATAAGACCGCACTTTAGTGCTTTTTTAAATTTAATAATGCAAATATTTGGGTTACCGTTATTGAAACCCATATTTAAGAAAAATCACTAAATTATATGCTTATTAATAACATAACAAGACAAAAATATTTGTACCACGTTACACCACGTAGTAGTAGGTATGTATACAACTCATTTTATGCACATGAATAATTCACTCCAAAGTTCTCAACTCATTTGAAAATTCGCCGAGATACCTCAAAAGGATTGGTTGGTATCTCACATACCTAGACAATGTTAATCAGGTTGTGGACGCTACAACGAAAACCTTTTAACAAAATTGACTGTTTTAAAAACACGCTAATATGGTTGTATCCACATAAGTTTTGCTGACAGTGAAGATAACTTTCGTCGTTTCAACGACCATTGTTGTTAAATCGCCGAAAAGTAAACATGCCTAATATCATTTCACAATGTTAACGTATAGCAATTGTAATAGAAAGTAATGAAAAATCCATTTGAAAAAACGCGTTTTTTTAAAAGCTATACTTGCAATGAAAAATGTATTTGGCGAAACGCGTTTTAAAAGCGGCTATTTCAAATACCCTCGTTTTGACGCGTTGGCAGTAACAAGCCGTTTCACCTCGGCAAGCATACAAATCTCACATATTCCGTATTCATATAACTATAGGTACGTTCCTCCACAAAATCTTCCAATACTGTATCTCAGGCGACAAAACGTCTGCTCAATTCCTCCGAGCTCCCTGCATGTGTCGGGATTACGGCGAAGACAGCTAATTTGCTACTCCGAGGGAAAGAGGAGATTTATGAAGAAACGCTCAACTTGTGCCCATCTACATGCTTCACTTTACTTGCCGTAAAACGCGTCGTAAAGCGACGAATGTTTACAGGTGGAATGTTTGTAAAATATTTGGGAGTTTACTAGACGTGACTATGCGTTTTATTTACCGTAATATTATGTCTGACTCAATTGTATTGTCTTAATATGTCCATTGGGTCTCTTCATATAAAGTCATTGCTGCAGGACTTTAGTCTTTGTAGTTCCTGCCATACAGATATAGGGAATTATATAAGGTCCTGAGTAATTATAATGTATGTGATCGTGCGGCGTAAAATGTGTGAAAAATACCTGCGAATAAATATGCAGAAAACACAAATATCGGTTGAGATAGGTATCGAGAAAATGCAAAAAGATATTATTAACCTAATTGAGTGTCAGTTATTTTTTTTCAAGTTTGAATCTGCCTAGACACTACCACGAGGTGGTAAAGTTCTGTGAGTCAATTATAAAATATACATATAGGCAAAGATATTCAATTCTCGTAGGTATGTAGGTATATATTCATTATTTATCCTCGTAGGTATCTTATAACAACTTCTTACAATAATACCGTTCCAATCATCTAACTCAATTGTTTTAAAACCCACGTACATAGAGTCTGCCTTGATATAGTCATTATCATTTAATTTTAGAAGCGTAGAGTTTGTTACGAGCGTGCTCAATGAGAATTATGTTCTCTACGCCTACATTGTAGCGAGGTAGAGCATCTCTACAGTTTACTGACATGTTCTTATTAGAATTTACATATTCAACATGTTTCACTTTAAAATATTCTACACCTATAGAAGCTTCGAATATTCTAATTTAGTATTAGGCGTTTTGAAGTTGACGTTAGAAAAGCAGTGTACAGACTATGCGAGTGAAAACATATTTTATAAAATAAGTTTGAAAATACGGTTGAACTTTCTATATAGGAAAGTAAAAAATTCAAGACTATGTTATAACATGGTCATGAATTTTCTTCGAGTCTTTTAATTAGTTCGAAATAAACAATAAAAACTACTCTACTTAGCGTTACCTTTTGACTCAACGCCTTGTGATGACTAATGCCCATCTAAAGATGGGAGACTTTAGTAGTTCTATTTTTCAAATATAATTTCTCTCACAACCATTAGTTATGTAAAGGAACCATCTATCTTTTTCTATATTAATAAAAAGGCTTTATCCTTAGTGACTGACTGATGGCTGATAGATAAAGTAAAGCCGGAATCACGGGACTTATATAAATGCTACGAGTATGTTAATATTATTATTTGGAGTCGTTGAAAAGAATCTGAAAATGGCGGTTGTGAATTTTGAATTTTTTTCCATAGCCCGTGTATTTTTTAACTTTAAGGTGTGATAAGGGTGGATTATTATCACACCTCAAAATAATCAATTTCAAATGGTTTCAAGTTTAAAAACCATGCCTTTTCATTTTCTCTTCAAGGCTTCCGAGAGCCTTTAGTAAAATATTGTGGCATTTTGCTTGACAATATAAGACTTTTGACATGATATAACTAAACAAAAAATCCTTACTTGACATTGGCAGAATTATCGCTTAAAAGCGATAAAAAGCCATTAAAGGAAGAGAAGAAGAAGAAAAAGAAGAATATCTTATATACATATAAAAGAAAGTCGTATTAGTTACACTATTTATAACTCAAGAACGGCTGAACCGATTTGGCTTAAAATTATTGGGGAGGTAGCTTAGAATCAGGAGACGGACATAGGATACTTTTTATTCCGTTTTATTAATTCACCCATGCGAAACCGGGGCGGGTCAACTAGATATTATTAAAATGTCTTCTTTATAGGCGGAGGGGTGTACTAAGGAAGGCTTTTTGGAAAACTCAACCCCAAAAAGGCCGAATTTAGTGTATAATATTGTATGAAGAAGATGCGGGCTGTTTTTAATATTATAAAAGAGAACACAATATTATTGTATATTAACATATTACTTTCTAAAAATAGCTTTGAATTATTAAAAATATTTGATTATAATCAACTGATTATTACCGATTCCATCTGAAATTCCATTTAAAGTACGCAATTATAATTAAGTTCCATGTCATTTATTTTAATGTTTCCTTATATGTTTTTATCCCATGGGTGTATTCTAGTGCTGATTATAACGCCGTGTGAAAGTAATGATGTCATTAATTTGTATCGTTGACGTACACTACGTGAGTAATATTTATAATCAGTTATAATAACTTTTAATGGCTTACATATCTTTGCACTAGTGTGAAAGGATAAATTCATGAATTTGGTGATTTTACTTGCACGGAAGTAAACGGTTTTGATTGTCTTTTTCTTAGAGAGTCGATTTTTCAAATTTAATATATATTTTTTTTATATTATTGAATGATGTGACGAGCTAGCCGTTCACCTGATGTTAAGCGCCACGGTCGCCCATAACAGAACAGTGTCACTCGGAACCCTAAAACATAGAGTTACAAGTGACACTGCACTGCGCACATCATCCTGAGACATCACACAGTCTGGTAATAAGATTACTCGACTGTGAGATCAGATCATAAAGTCTCAATTGCCCAGTAATTTCACTAGCTACAGTGCCCTTCAAACCGGAACACAGTAGTGCTTGCACACTACTGCTTGGCGGCAGAATAACTGGCAAAGCGGTGGTACCTGCCTAGACGAAC
Source organism: Ennomos fuscantarius (assembly GCA_905220475.3). NCBI lineage: Eukaryota > Metazoa > Arthropoda > Insecta > Lepidoptera > Geometridae > Ennomos > Ennomos fuscantarius. The sequence goes on along the minus strand of HG992037.1, from coordinate 5,492,022 downwards.
TTTGCAACAAAGTCCTACCACCTAGTAAAACTAACTAAACTAAAAAATAGATAACTAAGATTTTTTTTTAAGTTTTGGCTTTACATTTTTGTGTATTTACCCAGTGTCAAGTAATTAATAATTTTTCAAGTTAATGATATTTTCGCAAATATGTGTCAAGTCACAGTCGGAGTCATCAAGTCGAGTCATAGTCAAGTCATAATCTCGTCTAAGTCATACTCCTAGTAAAGTGGTGGCAACTTTACTTGAAGCTTCTATGGAGTTTTGGAAACAACATGAAAAAAAAAACGTTTCACCATCATTATACCACTTTCCTACACTCATGCCTGTAATCTAGCACTTAACGTATAAAATTCCACCAATTTTATTCACTAACACTGAAAATAACACAAGTTTTGGAAAATAATACAATGCGGCGACGCGATCTTTTTCGTTTTCCCGCCAAAACCCCAACTAAGTATTATTTACGAAGAAAACTATACTTTTATTATTATATTTTTGTTATGAAAATTATAACTAAATGAACGTGTGGATGTGGAGAAAAAAGAATATTCATTTTTCAAATAAATGTTTCTAAATATTTTTTTTTTTGTATACTGCAACATTCCAATGATATACACATATAAATTCTAAACTTAACAATATTAATGTTAATTTCTCATCCAAGTTTTATTTTTAGCTTGTGTAATCAAACCATTACCATTAAGATTAAAAACACCAACAAGTTCCCGGATTAACATAAAATATTTAATTATCATTTAAGTAAAACGATCTTGGTCACAAGAAATACATAAACAGTTCTTCCAACGATGCGTTTTTATGTGACGTGATCTATCGCCGCTAGGTAATTATTTTCTTTGAATGTGGCTTGCATTTATCTTCTTTAGAACGTCGACTTAGGAGGTATACTTCGCAATCAGTTGAATTGTGTTCGACAATAAATAAAACTGGACGAGTTGTCGAGCACCAACTAATTAAGTTCTTGTGACTTTGAATACGCGTGGGCGATGATATCCCATACTAACGATGCGATTGATCAACTATAGCAAATAAAAAATATCTCTATTTCAATACCCGTTAAGTTGAAATTATCCAAAGGGATGGCACATAAATTTCTTATGCAAATTCATAATATTTAGTAGGTCTATACTGATTCCATTGCAATAATTGATAATGCTAATGAAGGACCGAGCATGAAATATGTGGAACCGTTGATTAAATGTAAACGGTGATTTTAATTTCGATGCATTTTAATACAGCATGAAACAATGGAGCTATGTTGTTTATTACTATCGACAGATTAAGTATCTGAACTTAATTATACGACTGGAAGAGATATGTTGGATCTGATATGGTAAAAGTGTCGGCCTTGTATTGAACTGAATGCCAGCCAGCATACATTGTCATTGTAATTTCGCAAATATTGTAAAATATTTTCATGTAGCGACTTGCTATTAAAGAGCTTACAAACATGCACCTATAATATAGATTCCTGGGAGGTGATTAGGGAACTTCATTACAATGCAACAGGAGGAATTACATTCGTTATTTGAAAATGGCCGCAGTGCGTATAAACTGCGTATTAAAACTTTCAAATCCTTACAAAATTGTGTTTTTATCGGTTGCAATCAGGTAACGTGATCGCCTAGCAAGTAATCTAATGTAAACTATTCTATCCTATTTGACAACCAGTTATCAAATTGGTTTTCTGGAAGGAAAGGCAAATCTTTATAGGTAACCGGGTATTCCAACAGTAAATATTTTTTCTTATCTGATAACCAGTTATCAAATGCGAGTACCAATCGTAGGTGATGGGGTTTGCCTCTTTTGATCCCTGTCCTATTTAATGTATGGGATTCAGGAACGGATTATCAAATTGGTTTTTTGAAAGCAAAATTAAATCTTTATAGCGGGGTAATTTAGCACCGAATATTTTCTAGTTTGACAACCAGTTATCAAACTTGGTATTACAACGAGAATAAACTATATAAGTATGTATTGTTTACGGAGGCGGCGGGCGATTCCCGCGGCAGTATTTGTGCACAGAAAAAAAGCGCATGTACTTGTTCTGAGTCTGGGTGTTTGCGGGGCCATAGTCTTTGTAGTTTCTGGGTCCCTAGGTACAGGGAATCCTTGTAGAGTCTAGGATTATTATACGTGATCGTTGGGCGTTATGATTACTATTATTATTAAATATTTATGATTCATGTTACTTATACTGCACATATATGTTAGTGATACCAATGTACTAAGGAATTTACCCAATCAGTTTTTTTTTAAGTTAGTCATGGTGTGCGTTGTGTCATCACAGACTAGTTATTCCGCTCCTCTACTTAACTAATGCATGATGCATTTCTGAAGGTTGGGTAAAAAGGATTTTAGTTGAGGTTTTTCTCTGATTTGAAGTGATATCATTAACATAAGAAATATGATATTAATAATAATAATAGCGCCCAACGATCATTTACATAGATCCTGGACCTAAACTAGGATTTTCTGTATCTAAGGTCCTAGGAACTACGAGGACCATGGTCCCACAAACAACACCCCGACTCGGAACAAGTATTTGCGCTTTTTTTTTGAGTGCAAATACTTGTCCTCTCGCGGGAATCGAACAATCTGCCTCCGTGTTATGAGCCGATCTGTTCAACCGCCACACCACAATGCAACAATAAAAAATTATTCAATTTTTTTTTAAATTTCTGATGTATATAATTTTTTCGTCTGATTCAATTTTATTTGTATTTAGAAAACTTAATTTTAATTTTTCTTGTATAGTAATTACTCATCAGATTAAGACTGACTCTTGGTAGTTGGTATTATACGATGCAGCGTTATCATTAACGTCAGATCAGACAGCCTCTGTGGTGTGGTGGTTGAGCAGGTTGGCTCATAGCCTGGAGGCAGCGGGTTCAATTCCCACGGTATCACAATTATTTGTTCACAGAAAAAAAGCGCAAATACTTGTTCTGAGTCTGGGTGTTGTGGGACCATAGGGTCCTCGTAGTTCCTGAGTTCTTAGACACAGGGAATCTTAGTTAGGTTTCAAGATCTATGTAAGTGATCGTTGGGCGTTATTCATTAATTCATTTAAAAAAAAGAGCTTTACCTATATCCAATTACAAACCGATACGCAAGTCTGTTATGGAAAATGTATGGCAGACAGTTGTTCTATGAACGCCTAAAGGCTAAATCATCTATTATTTAATAATATAACTCTAAGAATAAAATTAAAGCCTTCTATTCAGATTTACATCAAGCGTAGCGACCACCATTGATTCCCAATATGCCTCTAGAGAACTAACAATCCTAAATCACAGTGATCGATCTCCACAGCCTGTGGGCCAGTTATTTTAAACAATGGAATGTAAAACTACATTTTACAACCTTGTCACAACAAACAAGACTCTCTCTCCTTGACCAATGTATCATGAATCTAATTTACGAACTGAGATGCAGCCGTAAAGTTCCAATTTGTATCTAATACAGAATTATTGTATTATTTTTAGTTGACGACACTAACTGATAATTTGTCAAGCATGCCTATGCTAGGTAATGTATTGTCATTGTTTGTGAAGTTATCTAAAATTGATGTTCATGCATTACAAGACGTGTCATATATGATTCATTACTGTAGGTATATGTCACGGCGATATCCAGTAAATTAAAACGGCATTGACTCGAATAAACAAGTGTCAAAGATAACTTTAATATATGGCAAAGAGTAAAGCGAGGACAGTTTATGTCCACGGGTTATAAAACGTAACAATATTCTTTCGTAGAGTTATGGAACTGTGTTTTACATTATATAACTACTTTTAACTTACTTTTACTAGGTGGTAGGACTTTACTGCAAAGTTCGTCTAGGTAGGTACCACCGCTTTGCCAGTTATTCTGCCGCCAAGCAGTAGTGCGCAAGCACTGCTGTGTTCCGGTTTGAAGGGCACTGTAGCTAGTGAAATTACTGGGCAAATGAGACTTTATGATCTGATCTCACAGTTTAGTAATCTTATCACTAGATTGTGCTGATGTCTCTGGATGACGTGCGCAGTACAGTGTCACGCGAACCTCTATACTTTAGAGTTCCGAGTGACACTGCAGCTGGTATGGGCAGCCGTCTCGTTTAACATCAGGCAAACGGCTAGCTCGTCACGTCATTCCTTAACATAAAAAAATTAATAATAACCAAGTACTTACTACACACAAATACTTCATCAATCTTCTCAACGCGACAGGTTCTCCAATTTCCTCAAAGTCAAAAATATATTACACGCATTATATTCCCCGTTATTCTATATATCGACAAACCTTAAATAAACCTTTTACTTTTTACCAGTGAGTATAATTTACAAAGTGCTTGATTCAACTTACTAGTGTTGGGCGTGTTAATTATTGTAATATTAGAGACTGTTTTTTTTCTATACTGTAAGTAAATCACACTAATATTATAAAGGTGAAAGTTTTTATGTGTGTATGTGTGTTTGTGTGTATGTTTGTTACTCCTTCACGCTCAAACGGCTGAATGGATTCGGATGAAATTCGGTGCCAAAATAGCTTATACACTGGATATAGGCTACATTTTATTCCCGAAAAGTGAAATATTTCTTTGGGATTAGCAAATAATTAAAATACTTTTTATCCGCGGGTGAAACCGCGGGGTGCAACTAGTTTTTTATAAATACATAACCTCACAGTCTTTCTGGCAATTTACCGGTTTTAATAATCTTTTTCTTTCTTTTCTATTTATCATTAATCTTTTACGATGTATGTATTTTTGGGTACTACAGCTCAGTAGCTATTGAGAAATAAATGATTTTAACTTATGAATTTATTGTTTTCATTATTTTAGGTTTTACAAATGCTTTTTTTATATGCCAATAGATAATATTTCTTTTATAATATACATATTACAGATGAAGATAAAAATAAAATTGGCATTGGTAGTTTTAATTACTTAGCCCATTTGCAACATAATCTACTCTCAAGAGTGCAAAGTTGTGCGCAGTGGCTACTAAAAATGAAAACACTCACCTGTATTAATTTGATTTCCCGTAATTATGGTAATTACTGTACATTAATTAGGTTTATTTTACGCTACAGCCATATTAGCGCGCGTATGAATATTTTGTTGGGCATATGCATAAAAGTTACTCTTATAGAATAGAAATAATAGATACCACAATAATAATAATGTATTGATATCATGTATAATGTATCAATTGAGATACAATTACCCTTTAGGCATAAGTAGAAAAAGTAATGTATTACCTCGGCCTGGATGTAAAACCCGTGAATTTAATGGATGAGATGTAGATTAAAAGTGTCATTTGAATTCACTATTGTTTTCGAATAATGGGAACGCACATTGTTCTATGGACGCTCTCGACACAATGTCATATCGAATAATTTATTGATTTGTAATATCGTAAAATCGATTATAATTGCTATGAAAAATCTATACATATAAAATTCAATGTCTTGACTGACTGAATGACTCACTGACTTATATATCAAAACACAGCCTAAGCCGCTGGTCCTAGAGACATGGAAATTTGGAGGATGTGTTCTATGTAAAGTGTAAGTATCCAATAAAAAAGAGTTTTTCGGAATTCCACCTCTAAGAGGAAATTTGTGGCTATATTTTCCATGAAAAATTTTCTGCTTTGTATCAATTGACTCAAAAATGAATATATAACATGTTCTTCAATTAAAATTATGAGATACGTGTATGTCTATTTTACCAAAATTATCCCCCAACAAACGCAAAAAAGGCTTCAAAATCCTATCCTACACCTATAAGGGTGAAACCGCAGGCAGAAGCTAGTACGATACAAACCTGGTCGAGAAATCGACATACTATTCGTGAGTAACAGTCGGGAATATATTAATTTAAAAGTACGATAGTAGGCTCGTAAATATTTTAGTCAAGAAAATTATAAAGTTGTAATTTACCGTTGAGTAAACGCAGTGACAGCAACGCGGGTCTTAATTATGTATTACATTGTAAGTAGGTAATTGAATGATTGGGTAACATTTTTAGTAAAAACTAAACTAAGAGATTTTTTAACCACGTGAATCTGTGTCTGTGTCAATGTTAAGAGTTAATTACCAACGCTTGTTTACTGATTAAACTGATTTAAATCACCTTAATGGAATACATGGATTTTATCATTATGATTAAATATAAATGATTAAAATAACTTAATCTAAAATAATAAAAATTAGTATACAAGTGAGGAAGATTTGAGAACAAACAAAAAAAGCAAAAAAGCAACAAAATTGATAGCTAGCACATTTTGTTAAAGTCGGTTAACCGAGTTACAAGCTCGGACAAGTTAAACTTACTAAACGCCAAATAGGTACCATACACAAATGTACTAAAATATATTTCAACATACACAACACACCTGGAAATAAAATTGTCATCAGAAACAATGGAAAGCATCACACCAACAACACGGGTCGTGTTTGCCTTCACTAAACCAACAATTTATGCATGGCTCCTAATGGCGCGCTCCATCAGGCTTGTTTGCTAAGCTTTCTATGAAATTTTATTCGGTAACAGCGTAGGCTTTTGTCTTGCTCCAATTTGAGTGTCAATATGTATTATGGTACCCTTCAATTTAAAATAATCTGGTTGTTTTGGTTTAAGTTACTTACGACCTATGACTAAAACGTCGAAGTGATGGAAAACAAATTAACAATGGATTTATGTTGGAGTTAGGTTCATTTAGTGCAATATAATATGTACTTTTTTTTAATATCACATCACTATCACACTAATATTATAAAGGCGAAAGTTTGTGTGTCTCTGTGTGTATATGTGTATGTTTGTTAACCCTTCACGCTCAAACGGCTGAATGGATTTGTATGAAATTAGGTACAAAGACAGCTTATACACTGTGACACACAAGTGAAATTTTCCCATGGGATGAGTAAATAATTAAAATACTTTTTATCCGCGGGTGAAACCGCGAGGCGCAACTAGTATGGTATAAAATCTAAGCTGACTGACTGGGATAAAAGGTCGTGATGTGTGAAGTTTCACAGAGTTTCTTTAATGGATTTTCTCACTAACATTAATGTAGGCAATGTTGTCAGAATAAAATTATGTATCTATTAGTACATAATTAGGTACATAGTACACAATTAGGTATATAGTACATAATTAGGTACATAGTACATAATTATTAGGTACATAATTTTATTCTGACAACTTCTCTTGTTCATATCACATCAACACCTAGATGTTCAATGCTGAACACAGGCCTCCTCCATATAATGCCACTTTGGACGCTTATTAAGGGGGGGGGGGGGGTTGCCATAATCACGCTGGGCAGGCTGCGTATTCCCTGGATATTCCCTTATTCGGCTATTCGATGCGAGAAATTCAAAGGGTATACAATCCAGCCAAACTTGGTACTAGACACGTATACAGACTAAAAACCTATTCTAACTGAATTACGTCGGATTCGTTGAAACGAATAAACTTCGAAATCACGTTCAAATGGAATGACAGGAGCACGCCAGAGTGACGTGAGAATGAAGCTTATTGAATTGAGTACCTACTCTACTGTTTCTAAAAGGCGTATTCAGGAAAAACTGGATTTTCCAATAAGAATGTACCTTTAACAGTTTTCACTACGGACACCGGCACGATAAGAATTACATTTTTTACAAAGGAATTTATCGGTTATTATTTTACCCAATAAGGTTTAAAATTACCCGCACGACTGCGGTAGGCTGTGCGGCCTCGTCTTGTGGGTACTTTTTCTTACCGCGCCGGTCTGTTCTAACCTTTACTCTACACTGAAGTAAAGTTTGCTCTATATTATTTGCTCTTATATAGTTACAAACAAAAAAACAAGTGTTGTTTAGATCACACGACTGAAGTAAAATTTATTTCTGTTAGCTCCATCTATCGGCCGGTATAATCGTGTCGCCATATTGACAATAATTATAAACAACAAACATTTTACCGGGTATACCAACATAATAGTACAAATTTTTAACGTTGTTATGTTGGCAATAGCGATCTACGTGAAACAACTTCTGTTTTTCCTTGCTACGCATTCATCAGCTTACTTCCCAAGTCAAGCGTAGCCAAGTTACGTGCGTAAAGAAGTTTTACTTCTATAAATTTGTACGTACATAATACGACTCTCAAAGACACGGCTATATTGGATCTTCGGTCGGGAATTGCGATATTTTGACATAACAGGATAGAACGAAAAAACTTTCGTACTATTTTTGTGTATGAAAACTTGTTTATTAAACAAAATAATAATATGGCCTTATTAGACAGATTTTTCGTCAGTTAATTCAGCCATTTTCTACAAAAATGTCGCAATGCGTGAACGAGATAGATGAGGTGGCATTGACATTGACTGTTTTACGGGAATACATGAAAAATAACAATATTAGGTATGAGCAAAATGACTCATACGTAAATCGAACATCGGTATAGAGTTAAACATGCGTGACGTTTGTATTTACGCAAATGTAGAGTGATGTCCTTCTGTCCGACTGAAAACGTGCCATTTTCATTTTTTTTTCTTCAAGCTTTGTTGTAATACCTAAACGTCATTAGTATTTTGTTTTATCATTTGATGCATGCTTACATACATATATGTAGTAAGAATCATTAAGTTTTTTTTTACGTGCAACGTGCCTTAATCTTTTGACTAACTAAATACCACCTACACATTTACTAAAAAAATTAACTATATACTAACCGCGATGACCAAATGACAGTCCAAATACTGAAGCCCACTACCAGTAGGTAGCGTAACCAACATGCTGGAGGAATTGCCCCATTTAAAAAAAAAATGATTTTTAATTAATAATAATATGTGTGGACATCTCACACAACGCCATCAAGATCCAAACTAAGCAAAGCTTGTACTATGGGAACCAGATAACTGATACAATACTTAGATACTTTTTGTTTATAAATACATACATAGAATACAATATAACACCCAGACATAGAACAAACATCGATGTTCATCACACAAATGTTTGTCCTGGGTGGGAATCGAACCCACAACCCACAGTTCAGAAGGCAGGGTTACTACCAACTGAGCTATCGGGCCATTGAATTGCAATGCTGATTCGTTGTGCCAAATAATACCAGCATTTTGTGCTCTGATAAAATTTGTAAACGCGATGGTCCCCGTGGACCCAGGGTCTCAAGTAAAGTCTCAATACTTAAGTATTTGTTTTTAAATATTTCTACTATTAATCTAGATACAACCTTTCTGAGAATTCCAACTCCTACGTAGAATAACCTATTTGTAAAGGGTAATTCGAGTTCACGTTCCATGGATTTTGTTTTATAGCATTTTTATGGTCCAACGTTTAAACAAAGCTGATGAACGTTGGCTTATACGCATATTAAGTACATACCTTCCGGAGAATTCGGAGTTCAGCGTCAGCAGTGCTCGTAAAATAGCAATTATGATACTATCAATGTGGTAGGCAAGCAAGGAAATGGAATTGCTTAACAAAAGAAAAAACATCCTTTCTTCTTCTTAGCTTATTTTCATAATTGAAGAGGTGAGAACAAAAAAGGTTTAACTGATTTTTTTCACAAAATGACTTATGGGTATCATTGGATTCAGCGTGAAATTATCTACTATACATTCTCAAAATTCAGAATGAGGCTTAAATCTCGAGATTTTGAGTCTAACAACGGTTTATCTGTCACAGGAATACAGTTCGCTTAGCATATAAACATTATTATATTTATTTTACAGTAATTGTATGAATGAGTACTATATTTAGTATTTTAAAATAGAATTAAAACATTTTCAAGCAACTGAAACATACTTAAACCTTTTCTATTACCTTATAAGTACTGTACATTAAAATGACGCCGTTGACGTTTAAAGTAAATTTTCTCGAAACTATCATTTTGACAGTTAAACCTTTTTTATTCTCAACCCTTCAATTATGTATTTATTTTTACTTTGCTCTTCTTTTTGTGAAAAGAAGGCACTCATCTCATACTCACTCGTTTATTCACTGCAACTATTATGACACGGAGGCCGTGTCGCTTAACATCAGGCGAAAACTAGCTTGTCACGTCATTCAACACCATAAAAAGGAACAAAAGTCACGTTTTTTATATTCATATAATTAACTTTTCACATGTACGTGAGCATGGCGCTTGACAACGAAAAATTTAGAGGTTTCCAATTTCAATTCTCAACATCTCCAAGGATATAAAGTCAATCGGTCATCTCTGAAGTATACCGGTCAACCTCTCATAAAAGATTTGTGACTTTCTCTCCAACAAACCTCACTTTACTAGAGTTATGCCGGTATTACACTGGGAATAAGTGAAGAGGTTACTGCCGAACCTAGGCCTGACTGGTATTGTTTTACCGAACGTCTGCGATCTCAGGGGACGCAGCCTTATTGTGTGTTAGACATGCCAGATCTATGGACAGCCGACTCGATTAGTTCCTCAATTCACTGGCTTTTAGGGCTGGCCTTCAATAGAGCCGCTCCATCTAAAAGCCTTTTGTTTGGATGTGGTTACAAGAAGTTAGTGTCTTTAGTGTTACAACAATATTGTATAGAGTTTAATCGTGATAAAATTATTTAGTAGATAAGTAGTCAGTTTCAAATGTTAGAAGATTCGAATACCTTTATTTGATTGGATACTGATAGACAAGTTGTGGCTGTTTAACCAACGAACAAACGAAGTTAGTGATATAAATGTATGGAATCGTAACTACCAAATAGATAATCTTTGTTTTTCTGTTTAAATGGTGACTTGATCAAAAGTGTTCTATTAATTATAATTCAAAAAATATCTGTCCAGCCGTTTAATGGTCAACAACTCTTTTCTAGTTGATAAAATGCCTCGAGTTTTTTTTTAAATTTAAACATAATTACCTACTTGTTTTATCGTTTAGTTTTGTCGCATTATTGTGTAAAAATACTCGCAATATAAACAGGAATAGATTCACGAAAAAACTAGTGTTTCATGCTAATCTATTGGGTTAGATTATTTAGTTTAAAGGAGCCTATTGATTTTCCTTGTTGGTTCCATGTCAGACATTTATTTATTAGGTAAGTAGGTTACTTATGTTTTGCGGGTTTTTATTGAGTCATACGTATTGCGCGATAACGCTAAAATTGCTACCTAAATCCTACATATATGAAAATGTATAAAATGAATATGTAATTTAATTATTAGATAATACTTAAACCTACTCAAATAAAATAACTATTGCTTAAAAAACCGAAAAAACCAGATCGAAAACCACACATTGTGGTGTGAAAAATCCCGAAACAATATTATTTAATTAGGTTTCTGTGACGTAGCAACCATAGACTGGGTAAGGCAATACCTACATGATTCGTCAGACCGAGAACAAGATGAAGACACAATTGGTTGGGGTTTTGGCGGGAAATCGAAAAAGATCGCGTCGCCGCATTGTATTATTTTCCAAAACTTGTGTTATTTTAGTGTTAGTGCATAAAATTGGTGGCATTATATTCGTTAAGTGCTGGATTACAGGCGTGAGTGTGGGAAAATGGTATAATGATGGTGAAACGTTTCTTTTCGTGTTGTTTCCAAAACTCCATAGAAGCTTCAAGTAAAGTTGCCACCACTTTACTAGGAGTATGACTTTGACTAGACTATGACTTGACTTGATGACTTCGACTGTGACTTGACACATGTTTGCGTAAATATCATTAACTCGAAAAATTATTAATTACTTGACACTGGCTAAATAGCCAAAACATAAAAAAAAATGGTTTACGTCAGTCATAACTGATTCAGTGACTTTATTAAACTCAAATGCCTCAAGTGAAAGTGAAACAAGTGAAAAGCTGTACTTATGTATTTTTTATAAACGTTCGCGTTCTTAGAACTTTTTAACCGGTTCTTGGTGGTGTGTCAACCCTATCTCACATACACTGGCACCCTAATTTGTTACCTTTGTTTAGGCGATTTGAAGCTGAATTAGAGCTAGTAATTTAGACACCGATTGAGTAGCTTTCAGTAGGTACTAACTGCACAATTAATGTAAGTAACTGAGGCATAGGTAACAATTAGAGAATTGCTTGTCCCATTACGTTCATTGTTTCAAATAATAGCACGGGCTTCTTAATTAAAATAAAATGTTACAAACCTGTAAAACAAAAAGACACTTCTAATATTAAGAACACACGAAAAAGCCACATAAAAAATTTGTAACTCCGTTAGATGTGATGATTTATGCCACAGTAGGGTACGTAATTACTATTGTAAATTCTGTGGTGTCAATGCACACATTACAACGACACACGATAACTTAAATGATCTGTATCTCCTAGTTCTTAAAGGTTCCCTTCTATTTGCGTCAGGGGCTAAAAATGAGGTACTCGAGTGAAAACCAATACGTCTAACTTTACCCAAGTTTGTATGTAAAAAAAATGTTTTGGCTTAATAGTAAGGATAATCTTAAGCACATTAGGCGAGCCCCAGGAGTAATTTGCCTCACAAATGCCAGCTATTTTCTTTGGGGAGATTATGTAAGCAAGCTTGATGTTATATTTATTGTAATTTGTTGTGGAAAGGTGTTTACTGGGCCATAGATGAAGTTGATATTAGGTTGGAAGTGATAATATTTTTATATTAATCACGGAAATAATAGTAAGAGTATATAAACGGGCAAAGTGCTAGGTTTTCAAGGTGATAGGACTTTTCTGCAAAGTTGGTCTAGGTAGGTACCACTGCTTTGTCAGTTATGTCTGTCGCTAAGCAGTAGTGCGCAAATACTACTGTGTTCCGGTTTGAAAGGCAGCTGTAGCTAGTGAAATTACTGGGCAATGAGACTCTATGACCTAATCTCACAGCCTTTACTGTAAGACTGTGCTGATATCTCAGGATAAGGTACGCAGCGCAGTGTCATGCGAAACTCTATACTTTAAGAGTTGCCTTACTGCTGCTTGTTTTTTGGACGCCAAAAATGCATAATTATGACGTATAACGCAACCCGACCGTACGATGTCATGCGATTATAGGCTCTGAGATGTGATATGTGTGTATGTGTGTTGCAGAAAAAGAACATTACCTATTCTACCAGACGATGAAGCTTCAGTTCACGCTCGATAATATTGAATATAGGTATGTAGTACAATTTTCCTGAATAGTGCTCACAAAGCATACCAGTACGTCGACCAGTGCAGTTGCAAACTAAAATCATGGCTAGTTACACAACTGTATACTAACGATAATTTTTCCAACTTCGTACTTTCCTTTTGAAACTTTGTAAATTAAAACTTTTGTAAATCTCTAAAGATCTGGGTAGATTGCTTTTCTTAATTTTAAAATTTCGATTAAAATCTTCGAACTTTTGCTGCAGCTATATCGCAGTGAAAATATAAATTAAAAATTATATTCAATAGAAAGTGATCCATTAGGTCCGTAATGTTAGTTATCGTTCGATTCAGTCTAGTTCGTTTCGTCCAATTACGATAAGATCACATTTCACTGCGTAACACAGTATGTTTAAAAAAAAAACGATCTAACATAAGATCGCCGTAAATCCACACAAACACAAGTTTGTGTGTTTATAATTTATCGGAACACCGTCACGCTTGTGTTTTATGAATATTTCATGACGTAATTATGCGTCTTCATAAATATGTCGTGTACATTCACGGGAAGGGGTGAGATGTTATGATAAAGCATTTTGCTTTTGGGGAAATATTTAGGTCGATATAATGTCATGTCATAGAGGCACGTGGTAATATTGTAATTTATAATGTAACGTAGACAGCTACTCAGGAAAATAACATACTTTTTATCTCACGATACTTACTTACATTTTTTACGCTATGGGATGACATGACTAGCTAGTCGTTCGCCTGATGTTAAGCGACACGGCTGCCCATATCAGTTGCAGTGTCACTCAGAACTCTATAGTTTCGCGTAACACTGAGCACGTCATCCTGAGACATCAGCACAGTCTAGCATTACTAGTATTACTAGACTGTTAGATCAGATCATAAAATCTCATATGACCAGTAATTTCACTATCTACAGTGCCCTTTAAACCAGTACATAATAGTAAGAGTGCTTGGCGGCAGAACAACTGACAAAGTGATGGTAGTACTTTTATGAAACGTTCATCTAGGTAGGCAGGTAGGGTTCTACCACCTACTAAATTATAATGTTACATTAAATGAAGTCAATATTACCATTGTATATATTCAATGCTTCACCAGCATGTTGAATCTACTAGTAGTGAGATGGAGCATTTGAACTGGCTATACAAGGTGGAATTTAACTCGTTTTTTTCTCGTCGTCTGAGTACATACATAGGAAAAGAGCGAATTCTATTCCACCGTGTATATAGGTCACCACGGAATACAGTCCAAATGCATTTGTAGTACGTCTTTTGTATAAGCGAGTAGTCCCTGTGTCAACATTTTCAGCCATCCGAAGGCTTGGTTTAATGACGTTGTTTTACGACAACAGCGAGGGCCGATGGCTTAACGAAGCACGGAAGCACTTAGTTGTAAAATACCACTTTGTAGCGTTCATCCATTCATATCAGTAGTGACTTTGACTAGTGACAGTAGTGTGGCTAGTTGAGCTAGTAGGTAGTGATATTTATAGCTGCATTTAGTACTAGTTGATGTGATTACCGCTTTAACGATGTTTAAACGATTTTAAACCTTACCCTTATTTATTATCTAACAAAAACACGATGTCAAATCAAATAGGACAAAAAGCGTAATAAACAAATTATAGTGGTCAAAGGGAAGAAAATAAAAAAGGCAAAGAAAGCAGACAAGCTCTCCACCTAACCGTAATAAAAAAATATTATAAAACGAACGACTCTCAGAATGAATTTCACTGTAAAAAAGAAATGTAAGTGAAAGAGAATACCTAAAACGTGAATAAGCAGGAGTTTTCTCATTACGGGAATCCAGAGAATAGGTCTGTCGAAAGGAAAGAGGCCAAATTGAGGAAATTAACTTTTTATAATAAGAACCGTCTTGGGCCGGCCATTGCAAATGACGTACCATTAATTGTGTGATGTAATTAGGGATGAAAAACAAATAACTGGATAGGAATAGATAGCTGTGTCTGACGAAATAATGTGTGCATTCAATGGTCAATGGCCATGACTCCGCAGAGTAGGTACTGCCATTAACAGCTTAGCTTGTATAATTAACACTCTAGAAAGCAGTTGTAAAAGGCCTGGAACCTACGTATAAAATCATGATTAGATGTTGTCTATTTACAATTGCAGAAAATTATAACCCCTGCTTAAGAAAAATTAAGGTTGCTATAAAGTAATAATATTGTAACGGAGTAAATACAATAAAAATGTATGCTTTTCCTAGAGCTACTTTAACTACATATAAGTAAGGTTGCAATTTGTCGCCTATATAATTATGCGAGTATGTATCTATTTGAATTATAGCTCCCAAACGGCTGGACTGATTCCAATGAGGCATTTGTATTAAAAAAGATGGATAATCGGATATTTTGCGAGAAATATATATAAGCTCTTATACAGCTGTAATCGTCACCAACGAGCGAGTGTTTTACGTTACAAAAAAAACGTAAAAGAAAAAAAGTAAAACGCATAGATGTAAAAATGTTGGTTTAAAGGTATATATTAAGCTAATCATTATTATCACCACCACCATCATTATAGATAGATAGAATATGTTTTATTGCACTTATAACAAATGTGGGTACATAGGCGAACTTAATGCTAGAAAGCAATACCTTCCAGTTAACCTGGGTGTAGCGTGGAAATTATAATTGAAGGGTTGAGAATAAAAAGGGTTTTACTGTCAAATTGATAGTTCCGAGAAAATTGACTTTAAACTTCAATGGCGTCATTTTAATGTAGAGTGCTTATAAGGTAATAGAAAAGGTTTATGTAAGTTTCAGTGGCTAGAAAATGTTTTTATTCTATTTTAAAATACTAAATATAGTACTAATTCATACAATTACTGTAAAAATATAATGTAATAAAATAAATATAATAATGTTTTTATGCTAAGCGAACTGTATTCCTGTGCCAGATAAACCGTTTTTAGACTCAAAATCTCGATATTTATGCCTCATTTCGGTATTTTGAGAATGTATTATTGTAGATAATTTCACGCTGAATCCAACGTCATTTTGTGAAAAAAATCAGTTAAACCCTTTTTGTTTTCAACCCATCAATTGACATTCCAGTTTTAAAATTTTGTTAATATAACATTGTAAGTAGGTACTCATTCTTTGAAGGTACGGTGAGTAACATATCCTCTACTTGGTCTGTGGTGAGTAAGTAGACGAGGGAATGTTAGATAGCTTGCACAGCGCCAACGAGTATTATAAATATCAAAGCTTATACTAATACTTAATTATTATTAGTCGACATGCCGTTTCATTTTGTAATCACGTGCAAAATGTTCTAGGGACAAGTCCATTCAAAAACTTGACTAGAAAACTTCTTGTCGTTAAGGTGCTTAAGTGGCTTGTAACTTTTAGCTTTAACTGGAAGTAAGATAAAGCTCGTTTGAATACAAATTAACGATCTAGTTGGTTTATAAGTATATAGATAGATACGTAATTTGGTGAGATTGGAGAAAATTGAGAGATGAGCACGAATATATTTGAATAAATAAATAAATTAATAATAATAACGCCCAACGATCATACATAAATCCTGGACCCTAACTGGAATTCTGTGTCTAGGGACCCAGAAACTACGAAAATCCTTATCCCATAGCACCCAGTATTTGCGCTTATTTTCTGTACTCAAATACTTGTCCAGAACTGTACTGGAATAAGATACTTAGTAAACTTTTCCTTAGCCTGCTTTGCGTAGCGTTAGCGTTACTTAGGTATTGGAGCATTTATTGATTCCCAAATATGTAAATTATATATTTTTACCTACCGTTAAGTGGGTAGGTGTAGTTATACCGTCTAGATACGTCACCTACTTTCTAACTGTGGTTGAAATAAAAACACCAAAAATAAAACTAATAAATATCAAAATACGAGTCAAACGAATCAGAGTGGTGAACTTACAGCCTATCTTAACGTCCAAGAACACAACGAATTTATTTAAATTTTTATATTTACGAGTACTCTATATATCACAACATTGACTTAATTATGTCAGATATTAATTAGGTTTTCCTTGAGATTACAAAAGATGGTGGTCGTTATCGTAAGTAACTATTTGATTAGATTTTTCTTAATATTCAAAATTTTACAGTATAGAAAATACATCAGAGCTCATTTGAATTTTAGGGTAAACATTAACTAAATAATATTCACGAAAAAAATGGTAATACAGGACGATTGTTTACAAATCGAATCAAATATTCGTTTGCTAGAATACAATTTACAAATGATCTTAGGATAATATAAGACATTTTGTTTTTAACATGCATGCAAGCGTGAAAATATATATTATTTTTATTATACTTAACACTATAAAATGCGTGTTGTAACAATAGTCATACAAAGCTTTTGTTAAATGATTTGCAAAAACTTGTTGTGTCATTAGGTATACAATTAATATTATATTGATATGCATATATTATGTTTCTATTATGAACTTTATTTACATTCATTTGCAAAGAAATGTGAACCGCATAATTAAGTCGCAACAAGATAGTTTCACGTTTATATCAAGACGATAGTAAACCCGCTAACTTTACTGCTACGCTTGATCGAGCGCGATAGTACTACCGCTTCTATTTTATTACTCTATCTATGGGAATTTTAGTTCAACGACATAGAGAGATATAGTTATATCTTAAACTCGACAAGGATAAGAATTGAAAGTGACGGAAAATTGAGAGTAAATTTTGAAGGATATTCGAATAATTTTTGTGTTATTAAAATCGGTGTTCTAAAAATTTGGACTCTCTTGAAGTTTGTAGAATCTCATCTGGGAGTCCTGTTAATTTCTAAAAAACAAAGGATGAGCCTCTGTGGTGTGGTGGTTGAGCAGGTCGGCTCATAACCCAGAGGCGGCGGGTTCGATTCTTACGACAGGACAAGTATTTGTGCACAGAAAAAAAAGCGCAAATACTTTATTGTGTCTGGGTGTTGTGGGACTATGGTCCTCGTAGTTCCTGAGTCCCTAGACACAGGGAATCCTAGTTAGGATCCAGGATCTGTGTATGTGATCGTTGGGCGTTATTATTATTATTATCAAGTATTTAGTATTGGAGTTCATACAAAATCCACTTACTAATACAGCTGCATGCAAACCGTTCTAATGTAACAGGCTATAAACCTGCTCGATTAAGATGAAGCCAGTGAGTTGGGAATGTCAACAGATAACTGTTTAATAGTTGTTTAATGGATGGCTTAAATTACACTTACGGTAACTCAACTAATAATATTTAATCTTCGGACAAACCACTTTTAAAAGAATAATTATTAAGAATAAATGTTACATTAACTCTATAGCTCAGTAACCTGAATATTATAATAAATAAGATAAATAAAATAAAAAACCCTTATATTTCTTACTAAACATACAAATATAAACTTATTTTTAATTATCTTAAACCTTATTTAAAGATATATATATTTTATTTACTATTTATGTAAGAACCCCTCGTTCTCGAACCTGAATATTATCATCTGAATAATCTGAATATTGTATTGTATTCTATGTATGTATTTACAAACAAAAAGTATCTAAGTATTGTATCAGTTACCCGGTTCTCGCAATACAAGCTTTGCTTAGTTTGGGGTTAGATCGCGCTATGTGAAATGTCCACACATATTTATTATTATTATTATACACTAACCGAACTTAAGGACAAACTTAAGGATGGATAACCGTTGGGGTAAGCGCGTCCTTGAGTGGAGACCACGACTCGGCAAGCGTAGTGTAGGACGCCCGCCGGCCAGGTGGAGTGATGACCTGCGAAAAGCTGCAGGCAGTAATTGGATGGGAAGGGCTGAAGACCGAGCCCAGTGGCGTTCTTTAGGAGAGGCCTATGTCCAGCAGTGGACTGATACGGGCTGATGATGATGATGATGATAATGATGATAATACACTAGCTAGCACATCCTGGTTTTGCAAGGGTAAATAGTAATGTAATGGTACAATATAGGAGTAGTAACGTTTTCTATAGGTATATCTACTTACGGCCTAAACCTGCCTCCTTCCTTAGTGCTATTAATACATCCTTTTCTCCTATCTTTGACAACTCCGTTCTCTCTTCTTTTCAACAGGGTTAAGGCGTTATTTATTGGTTTGAGTGTAAAACTTGCTATAACCATACCAAGTTTCAAATCGGATCGTCGATTATTGTATTATTAAATAATTAGTCTTCTATCATTTGATAATACTATAGATTAAACACGCCTTAAAAGATATAAAAAAGTAACAATACAAAGTTAGGGCTAAATGATTAACTATAGATAACTAATACTTCAACAAAACAAATTATAACATAGACCTCTATTAGATTAGAGTCTGACCAAAACAGTCAATATTTATAAAGCCGTTATTTATCAGATTACCATAAATAGGAACAATTCATTTTTCTCTTGTTGTGTCTAAAGTTCTAAATCCACGTATAAAGGAAAATTTTCGTTTACCCCAAGCGCATTTGCGCATTTGATCCGCAATGATTCATAGCCATAATCAGGGCCAGTAAGCTCGCAATGCCGTAAATTGTAAAGCTGCGACATTCGTATTGGAAAAGGAATTTAGGCTTGAAATTGGGAGAAGAATAACGGTATTTTGCGATATTAATAGTTGTAACATAATTCTACTCTTTAACTTAAATTGTGCTCTACGAGAATTATTCTTCAATAATTTATTTTAAACGTTAATTTTTTAAACGAGCAACGAGATTGCATTTTTTTTTTAAATATGACAACCGGTACTTAATGAGATGTAAATTCAACGAAAACAAGAATCTTTAAGAGCGCTCATTATTATCTCAAAGAAGCATCTGTTCCAGAGCTGTTCGCGTGCTTGAAATGTGGTCAAACGTTACCCTGCCTGTGTAAAATAAAATAATAGTAGAACTCGTATATAACCGGATTTCTTAAACTTCATTCCGCGAACTAAAGTGGTAGTCGACTCGAGGGACGTAGCAAACCCTAAACGCCACAGATTTGGCACAAAACGCCTCAAATTAATGGGAAATTAACTTATTGTTATGCTATCCTGGCAAATAGCCAGAGCTTTGTTTTAGGAATGCTTTGTTTCGATTAGTATGAGGATATTGAATTATGGACTAAGAACTAATCTTTCTAAATTTGGAGAGACTTTTGATATGTACATTATATAATTGTCTAACACAAGCATTAGACCACAAAATTAGAGAAAGAGAAGAGAGCCATTTGCCCAGCAGTGAGACAGTATAAGCTAGCATAATATAGCATACATTGCCAGCTTTTTGGGTACGCTTCCCGCAGAAAGTGCAAACAAAAAAGTTTTAGGCAAAAAAATATCTCCACCACTTGCATAATTAATCTGTAAACGATTAGTTAACACATGAAACAAGATTGTCACCCTTACAAGGTGGGGTATATTGTCTTGGACTGCTTGCAAAAAGCATGCTGTTTTTTGGTGATGTTTGTGGTGTACCGAGGCAATCACCTGTACGTAACTATTCAATATTATGCGGCAACGATAAATTTAAATTAAATTTTAAATCCATTTCCGTTTACCATAAGCATTCATGTATCACAGAAAAACAATAGACTTAAAATACAACCTTCTAGTGATCTATTTTATATTATTTACGTTCATTTTATTTTAACCACATTATTGCTTTTGAATAGTAAGCATATTATTATTACCTTTCATTCATGAATCTAAAAAACACATGTTAAAAAAAAGCGAGTGTGCTTTAGACCACACGACTGAAGTAAAATTTTTTTCGAATCGTAACTTTCTCTCGTTCTATATTCAGTATATTATATCTCCCTTTCAACTTCCGTTGGCCTCGCCTAATTAATTTCTGCATCGCTCTCGTCATCTTACTCCTCAAGTCAAGCGTGCGTAAAGAAGTTTTACTTAAAAAACTAGTATGCTTTAGGCCACATGACAGAAGTAAAACTTCTATACGAAACATAAATCTCTCTTGTTTTGAATTTGAAGATTTCTTCACTAACTTATATCTCCCTCTCAACTTCCATTTGCCTTGCCCCATCAATTTCCATAACGCTTTCGTCATGCAATCACCATCTTACTCCCTAAGTCAAATATGCGTACAAAAGTTTTACTTCAGGAAAATTTTAAAGAAAAAATTGTCGTAATAACTAGAGAAACTTTAGATTTTATTACATCGCTAAACATATTATTTAGTGAAAAAACATCCACCACGAAATTGAATGACACTATCAGCCACCAGAGTTCATTATTTACGGTCTTCCCTTTTCATAGTCAACAAACCTCGCTCTTTTCTGAACACTCGAAAGCGGCAAAGAGTGGGAAAGATGTCAAATTTCACAGAATGTACAGAAATAGGCCGTGTCAAGTTGAAGTTAAGAGTCTCAATGCCCCGGAGCGGTGACGATTATGTAACCAAAGCCCTGTTCTAGGGCTGTCAAATAACGGATACCTGGGTTATGGTTAATTTGAAACATTGTTTATTCTTTGTATTTATATTATAGTATTTGAGTCATCGCTTTGAGAAATTTGTTACTGTTTAAATAAAGATAGAGTAATTTCCACCAGAGGTCTGTTGAAATTAAAGCGAAATGTAATGGAGAATCCTTCAAAGAAACAATATTTTAATATTTTAATTTTAATATATTCGATTTTGTTACGAAAAATTTAAACAATAAACAAGAGTCGCATTAATCAATTAATTAATTTGTGAATACAGGAAACATTTCTCTTATTTCATTATTTCTGCAAAAACATTTAGAATTACTATAGGTATTGAGTATGGTATGTAGGTGTGTAAGTATCTCATACAAGTAGAAAGTTATTTTAGAAAATCCTAGTTACATTTTTCATAACGAAAAAATAGTATTCCTTTATTATATTCATCGATAAATCACCCGCGTGACAGCCCCGACGCGCGCGGCGGCTCGGAATGAAAGCTGTGACGACCCTCGTCATCTCGAGGACTCGACGCAACCGCTCCACATTCGCGGACGACGCTTCTGGACGTTTGAACATCTATACGAATGTTGACATTTGCGGGGCCTACGACCTTTGTGAACAACATTTTGGAAGGATGTATTATTGCCATGATAAGTAGCTGAATCTGACGGTTCAATTGTTTTTATTGATCCTCTCGTAAGTTTCAATACTTTTTCCAAATTACGATTTAATGAATTCTTACATGAGAAAATATGTGGTGTGCCATTGGCTTTCTATTTCGCATTCATATTATATTAATATCCATTCTATTTACATTATATTTGTTACTAATAAAATAAATATTAATTAAACTAAAAAAAAATTATTACAATTCTTTTAATGATTAATCGAAAGGAACTTCGTTCTATCCGGGTGTCCCTTGACACCTCTCAAGTTCTTTTTATTAAATTATGGAAGCTGTGCTTTCATCTGAACAACATAAAAGCAGACTGATTTTAAAGTTTGGATAACGTTGTTTTGCGATTGGAGATCAACTTCGATTACAAACTTTGCTAATAAGTTTATTTATATAATTTTATCGTTTCCTATGTGTATTCTGAAAGCACCACTAGACTCTTCATTTAGGCGTAGATATGTAGACATATAGAATGCAGTACACCAATAAAACACATTGCATATGATTTATGAACCGTACACAGCAGTTATCAACGCCGGCATGACCTCGGGCCATATTTCTTGGTTGTTCTCTAGAGTGCCATATGACCAAGCTTCAACGAGAATGGGAAATGTCAATAACAAAATTGATAGATAAATCCAAGCATAAATTTATATGTATGTATGATCGGAAGGTCAATAATCTTATTCTAATCTAAAGTTTTAATACATATTTCGATTTAGTTTTATGCCCGTCTATACAAAAGTGTATTAAAATATTTATACACTTTTGTATAGACGGGGCTTAGTTAAGCAACACTTACCTCCGGGTTTTCATATACGTTTGTTAAATTTATGTCAACTTGGCAGATCAAATACTGAACGGTCATTAGTTGCTGTCGATCATCGGCTGTCTCAACCAATGAGCGCACAGTATTTGGCATGATGACTTGACACAAGTTTGACAAACGTACGAGAAACCGGAAGTTAGGGAGTGCGCACAGGAGCTGTCAAAGTTTAATACAGTCTCATTAGTCACATATTTGTATACTTGTTCTAAGAAGACATATGTAAGCGTCAAAAGATGGCAGACATGAGATGAGAGAGATGATATTTACACGTGTACATGTGATTATATCTAGATTAAATCAAACCTAGTTTTAATCTGTGGTAACAAATATTTAAAAAAAAACTTCTCTACCTGACCTGAGACTAGAAGATCCAATTATTTATTTTGAACTTACTTGATACGTTGATACAGACTATCGGCTGATAATAATTTGCCTTGATTTGGATCATAAGTTGGAAAATTTATTAAATTTATTGCTGTTGATTAAATTATATTAAGTGACAATTTTCATTGAGATAGCTTATAATCCAAACGAAAATGAAGATAATTTAGCAAAATAGTAGAAAGTAAACTTGAACTTAATTTCAGAAAGATTTGGTTGGTTTGCTTGTACCTATTTAAATATTATGGGAATCGGTAGTTCTTTTGAGAATGCTTGAAAAATACTAATATTGGATGCAGGTTTGTTAAAGAAATGGCAACGCTCCATATGCTTGAAATGGAAATATCGCCGGCGCGGGCAATGTAATCTCTCATACCACAGCTGAAATACCCAAAGGCATTTCTTGGTCTCAAGAGTAGGTATACAGTGTGCTTACCCTTTACCCTTACCAGTGTATATTCAGCAAATGCATTGGCTATTCAAGTATTGAAATGGTCTAAGACGAAAGGATATAATATGAGATCTACTTTTTTAAATGGATAAAGGAAAAACTCTGTTAAAATTAATAAAAACAAAAACGGATGTGCTTTAGACCACACGACTGAAAATTTCTTTAGCTCCATATAATTTTTTTGACTGGCTCGATAGTTCAGTTGGTAGTTACCCTGCCTTCTGAACTGCGGGTTGTGGGTTCGATTCCCACCCAGGACAAACATTTGTGTAATGAACATCGATGTTTGTTCTGTGTCTGGGTGTTATATTGTATTCTATGTATGTATTTACAAACAAAAAGTATCTAAGTATTGTATCAGTTAGCTGGTTCCCATTGTACAAGCTTTGCTTAGTTTGGGGCTAGATGGCGTTGTGTGAGATGTCCACACATATTATTATTATAATAATATTATGTGCCGATATAACTTTGTTTAATGTTAAAGCCACCATCTTGACACTTGTAAATTGTAATTTTACCGAACATACACACATAATAATTCAAATTTTAAGTAATGGTTTACTTTGTTATGTTAATGGAGATCTACGTTAACAATAACTTTTTACTTCCGTTCGCCTCGTTACGCATTCACCAGCTTACTCCCCAAGTCAAGCGTGCGTAAAGAAGTTTTACTTCAAAAAGCGATGTACCATAAAAGTACAGGATATAGACGGGAAGTCTATAAATAAAAATAAAACGGTGTATATAATCACAAGGTTTATGCCTTATGTTAGCAATATCGTTTACGTAAATCCAACACTAAAGTACATTATCGAATACTTGAAGACACTTCCCATGGAAATCCGAGACTCGGGAATCCGATACCAACCGGGGGTTCTGTCGTAAGGTCCGAATTAATGAGTCTACGAGTGCCGCTAAAGCCTTCCAATTTCCATATAGAATCTTAAATAGATCGGAGGAAGTGTTGATGTGCTGTAGTTTAAACGAATTGTGCTTAACCATCGTACTGTGCCACCGCAGTAGGACGGACCAATCATTTGTTACGAAACTACAATTTTATTAGTTCTTTCTTAGTTTATACTATTGTTTATTATGTGGTTCTGCTCTGGTATCATTATAAGTGTTGTTGTTAAGAGGGAAATTCGATAGTACACACATTTATGTTCGTATTACAGAGAAAAAGTTTTAGCAAAGATATAGATTTTTTACCATCAAAATAGTGCATTGCTTATTAAACGAGGTCAAGTTTTTAATTATTACTCCTATGTGTGTAGTGATTTCTAATTTTTTTTATAGGTACCTATGCACTATACTCAAAAAACAGCAGAAGGATGAAACAAACGAATTATAATATTCAATTTTGATTATAATATTGAGTGTGGAAAATACAAAACAAAAAACTAAAATAATAATAATAACGTCCAATAACGATCACATACATAGATTCTGAACGCTAACTAGGTTTCCCTGTATCTATGGACCCAGGAACTACGAGGACCATGGTCCCAAAATACCCAGACACAAAACAGGTATTTGCGCTTTTTTGCTTTTTTTTTTTAATGTTACTGAATGATGTGACGAGCTAGTCGTTCACCTGATGTAAAGCGCCACGGCCGCCCATAACAGAACAGTGTCACCCGGGAACTCTAAACATAGAGTTTCGCGCGACACTGCACTGCGCAAATCATCCTGAGACATCAGCACAGTCTGGTAATAAGATTACTCGACTGTGAGATCAGATCATAAAGTCTCGATTGCCCAGTAATTTCACTAGCTACAGTGCCCTTCAAACCGAAACACAGTAGTGCTTGCACACTACTACTTGGCGGCAGAATAACTGGCAAAGCGGTGGTACCTACCTAGACGAACTTTGCAACAAAGTCCTACCACCTAGCACAAATGTCCCTTGTCACGGGAATCGAACCCGACGCCTCCAGGTTATGAGCCAATATGGTCAACCACCACGCCATAGAGGCTGTCAAAATGTGAAACTAAGGTGAAAACAGTAATTCACATTCAAACATGATTAAACTACGCCATTACGATCACACCTCAACACGGTGCACCGCTGAGTTCATTTATGTACAACATGCGGGCGCGGCGCGCTACTTATTTAGTATCACTATAGGCTTACCATAATTATGAATCTCTAAACCGGGACAGAAAGGCAAAAAAATGCGTTACTTTGTGTAACGTGTTATTATTTAAAAGAAACGGAAGAAAATATAATTTTATTTAAGAATCTATATATATAAAACTCAAAGGTTGACTGACTGACTGACATAGTGATCTATCAACGCAAAGCCCAAACCACTGGACGGATCGGGCTGAAATTTGGCATGCAGGTAGATGTTATAAAGTAGGCATCCGCTAAGAAAGGATTTTTCAAAATTCCGCCATCAAGAGGGTGAAATGGGTGGTTGAATTATTTTCCCATAGGCCACGCCGCGGGCGAAGCTGTGGGCAGAAGCTCGTTCTTGTATATAACAGTTGTACTTCTCACTCGTACGACTCACGACTGGCGTGGTGAGAGCGGCTCGACGGGAAAAACTCATGCGCGCTTTTACTGTTCCGGACACAACGAGACCTGGCGGGCCGCCGGGTCCAGTATTTGATACCGGGACCGCCTAATTATAGGTAAATATGGGACCGTAGGGTCAGCCTAATTATAGGTAATATGGAAATAGCTATTGATAACTTTTGTTTGTCTGTGTGGATATCTTATTCATATTGGTCAGCGGCGGTAAACTTTTCTTTTACAAACAGTTGATAGTTATTTGGTAATCGGGGAAATATAAATGATAAAACCGGATATACGATTAAATGATTGGTCATCATTCTCAAGCAAACAATGTTGATTACGCTGATTAAGTCATTGATAATTCTTATCTTTTTGTAATCAAGATATGAATACGAAATCGTTTATTAAAATACCACAAATAGATTATAAAGTTTTGCGAGATGACGACATCGCGTCTTAGACTAATCCTGAAATTAGAATCCCACAGCAAATAAAGATGAAATGAGCCTAATTCCGTTGATTACATCCAATCAGGTTAAACCGTAAATTAGAGCATCGCTAACAGCAGGTTAAGGCTCAGGTTTCATTAACAGAATTGTTGCGGTTTCATTTTAATAGAATGGCCAACATACATGCGGTTCGCTTGGTTGTATCACCATCGCCTATATACATACATAAAGGTATCAAGAGGCGTTTATTATGATATGCAGATCTTGTAAAAAGTAAAATAATAACTCCTATATAGTTATATGTTACGCACCGAAGTAATAATTATTTTGCTTGATGTTAAGTGTGGCGACTGTCCATAAAAGCGACCGTGGAACTCGAAACTGATTTTTCGGATAAAGTTAAAACTGTACTATGCGTCATTCTGTGACATCAGTGCAGTCTATCAATATTATGTTTTCTATCTGCGTTACAAAGTCAATATATCAGGTTCTCTTCATTAGCTGCCCTTTGAACGGCCACATTATAGGTAGTAGTGTTTTTAGCTTGGACATTACTCCTTGACTTTATCAGAATATCTAGCAAAATATCTGGTGGGTTCCTTAGACGAACTCTTGAGGAAAAGTCCTTTTACAGTATCTTTTATATTATGTCAATGATTGGTTGACGACAGATACTTGGCGAGACAAGTACTTGGGTCTGAACTCCATTCATTAATAATTAATGTAATCATGACGCTGTAAAGAGGCTGTTAGGTTAATAGGCACTCTTCCTTTATGACGCCCCTTTTGCTGTGATCTAATCGCGGAGAAAAATGGATATACGTAACGTCAGAACGTGCTTCTATGTGCACGAAAAGTGCGAGTAACCTCGTAGATAAGTTCAAATGAAGTAATACTCGCAGATGTAGGTACGCATCAGTTCAAATACAATGCGATTATAAGGGTTGTACCGTTGTACCGTTGGCAAGAATACACAAAATCCACCAGGTTGAAATTTCGCGTCATTTTGTTAAGTAGGGTAGTAGTAGTAGCTTAAAGAAGAAATAATATTGCGAGCTTATTAAAAAAATAGTGCTTGGCTATTTCGGAATGGAGTTGAAAATGATTAAATAATGGGGAAAATTTTCTTGTGTTGTAATTTTTAGACTGATTTCATTTCTAACACTAAAATTGTGAAATAAAGCCTGAATGACTCTTAAATGGCTACATTTATGATGAAAATGTACCGTAGTAAATAAATTAACACTACGTATTAAAATTTTACATGTTTTTTTAAATCTAGAAGACGTCCACGAGCAAGTATACATAAAGGATTTTTTGAAGACTCATTTTGAGAGTTCCCTCCATGACGCAAGATGTTGGCATTCCAATGTGTGACAATTATTGTAACTACCTACAAAATTATTTAAGTATTCTATATCTAATTATTATAAGGCTATAAAATAAAATAATCATTACATTTCTAAAGTGGAAACGGAGTCGTCTTCAAGTAAAATAAGTCAATAAGATTATGTAAATGCCGGCCGTAATCTGGGTTAATACTTCACAACGTTGCTAATGCCATGCTTACCTGCCACTTATTCCCTGTAGCCAACCAGCAAAATTAGAGCTCTGACGTAGAAACAGTACCATAATTTAAATACCATGACAAATCTATAAGGCTCTCGTCCATCGCAGCGAAGCGAATATGAGCGTGATGGTAATTTCAATGCGTCGTTTTAATTTATTTTTGAAAGAAAGAATATACATTTATTTTCTCCTATTATTAACTTTGGTGGACAATAGATTCATATCCATCTTCCACTGAAGTGGTTCATAAGCACACCCATGGGTGAAGCCCAGAAAACCCGTTTCTAAGAAATGTAAAAAAAAAAATCTATAGACACCGGTTCCCCCAAAGTCACACACACAAAGATATATATGATTTTTTAAGAAGTCTTCTGACTTTTGATTCTTTACAGTTCTTACGTTTGAACAGCAGTGTTCACTAGTTTCTTGTCTAGCTTTTGTTGGTCTGATCAGCGATCTCTCTTTTGACAGGCGTCGAGCTATAGAAGAGTCCATGCAGAATATTTTGAAGTAGTTTTAATGGAAACTATGGAACGCAATGCTGTTCTGAAATGTTGGTTACTATTGTGGGTTCCATTCCCACACCCAGGACAAACTGTGATGAGCATATCAATGTTTGTTCTATGTCTGGGTGTTATATAGTATTCTATGTATGTAATTACAAACAAAAAGTATTGTAAATAATATATCAGTTATGTGGTTCCAATAGTGAAATAACCACAAATATTTATTTACTTTATTTATTTAGTTTTCGATTTCGAATTTTCTGTAAAAATAAAAGTTTTAGTACTGTACGTATAAATACGTTATAGTAGAGCTGTGCATTTAAAAACTGCAGCCATTTGTTAAGTGTGATCCTTTTGCACCGAAGCAATGGTTTTAAAACGTAGTGATTATGGGTATAGTAGTGTAGTGCTAAAACCCGACTATTGGTATAAACTTGTACTCGGGTTTTAGTATCGCTGGTTTAGCTGCGCTGACTGTTGTGATATTTGGTTTCCTTGTAAATTGTAAAGCTCTCGAAAATATTGTTTTAACCGCTTTGATTTGCGAATAACTTGAAAGGTATTTTCAATTTATAAAATTATAATTTATGTTAAGGTTGATACTTTTTACTACGTCTAACATTGCTTTTTTTCGTTTGATACATTTGCCAGGTCCGAACAAAATTGTTCTGAACTAAGACCTGAAGTTGACCTGAGAATCGTGAGTGTAACAATTATATAAGCTTTACCAAATTAATGTATTTGACGTGGTTGTCAAACAAGCGTTTTTCCTTCTTCATTAACACCAATTTGACTCCATTTGTAAGGTAGTTTCTTCCGCGTGTCTTACATTTGATGAGAATACATCATAAATTATTTATACCCCACGAAATAAACGGAAACCTTTCTAAGAAATCATCGACAATGTTTACAAACAAACATGACATTCATAGGAACAAATTAATAAATCAAACATGGTGAGTTCGTGCTCGAGAGGTTATTTAACGCGGGAGCCGGTTTGTACACAGATATTATACGTTTTAGGGTTGCCATCACCTTGAAACATATACTTTTTGTAGATTTTTCCAAATTCTGTGCGAAAAATTAATTACATATCCCTGATTTTTCTTTCATCTGCAATGCGATACCTACCACGCTTAATTATACTACCACTTTGAGTTTTTTTGGCGGGAAAACGAAAAAGATCGCTTCAACGCATTGTATTATTTTCCAAAACTTGTATTAATTTCAGTGTGAGTGCATAAAATTGGCGGCATTTTATTCGTTAAATGCTGCTTTACAGGCAAGAGTGTGGGATAGTGGTATAATGATGGTGAAATGTTTCTTTTCGTGTTGTTTCTAAAACTCCATGAAGCTTCTAGTAAAGTTGCCATCACTTTGCTTGCTTTGTATGACTTGACTTGATGACTTGGACTATGACTTGACTCATATCTGCGTGAAATATCATTAACTTGATAAATTATACAAAAAAGTGTAGGCCAATAAACAAAAAAAAATACTACCATTAATAGCATCTGCTATACACAAATATAATGACGACTATAAACATTGTAAGCAATTAGTTAAGATTATCTGATGATAATGAAGCAGTGATATATTGATCAGAGTGAACTTTTAAAATAAGTAATCAATCTTTTGAGAACCCTACACAGTGCGTATGTACAAATAAGGATATAGGTGACTTGAGTAGAGTTTGTAGTGGCCTGAATGGGATGGTTTGAAATAATATTTATACGCGAGAACTTTGACGCCAACTTAACACGGAAACAGGTTAGCTCCTGCCGTTTAACATATATTTACCTAGAATAATTATGAAATTGAGAAGAATATTGACTTTCACGCTGAGTCTTTCACTCTAAGATGGTATAATCTGTACAGTACTGCAGACACTATTCTTTGACATTAAATTACATCTGCACGCATGATTTGGTGCAACTTTGACAAAAACTAAAATAAAATTTCTAAAAGATGACGTGCGCAGTGCAGTGTGACTTATTATTTTATTTATTTATTTATGTACTACATTAGAGTTTCGAGTGATATCCCAACTGTTATGGGTGTCCCGTCATTCATTGACATAAGAAAATGAGTGTGCTTTAGACCACACGACTGAAATATACAACTTCTTTAGCTTAGCTTCATCTAAGCTCTAAACTTTGTTTTTTCTTTGTTTAATGTTAATGTCGCCATCGTTTTGGCGGGAAAGCGAAAAAGATTGTGTCACCGCATTGTATTATTTTCCAAAACTTGTGTTATTTTCAGTGTTAGTGCATAAAATTGGTGGCATTCTATTCGTTAAGTGCTGGATTACAGGCGTGAGTGTGGGAAAATGGTATAATGATGGTGAAACGTTTCTTTTCGTGTTGTTTCCAAAACTCCATAGAAGCTTCAAGTAAAGTTGCCACCACTTTACTAGGAGTATGACTTTGACTAGACTTTGACTAGACTATGACTTGACTTGATGACTTTGACTGTGACTTGACACATATTTGAGTAAAATATCATTAACTTGATAAATTATTAATTACTTGACACTGGCTAAATACACGGAGGTGTGGAGCCAAAACATAAAAAAAAAATTTATCGCCATCTTGCAAATTGTAAATTGTCATTTTACCGGACAGACTATAATAAACAAATTTTTAACTTTATGTTGACAATGGAGATCTACGTAAAGCAACTTCAACTTTCGTTCATCAGCTTACTCCCCAAGTTAAGCGTGCATAAAGAAGTTTTTTTTCAAAAAGTTAATGGCTCCATAAACAGGTCGTTGATCTTATTTAGCCAGCAAATGAGTCATAAGCTTTATTTATACTGTTAAACATAATCTGCGCTAGTTTATACAAGATCTAAATACTAAACAACCATGATCTCACTCTAAACATTTACTACGTATTTTTAGAAGCACCCAAGTAAGCTCCTGACATGCACAAGTTTATGAGGCGTGCAGAGAAAATTACTTCCACTATACAAAGTTAATACAACTAACCAGCCAGCTACTAGTAAACGACAAACATTACTCGCGCGTGTCTAAACTGGAAACCTAAAAATACCTTTTAGAAGGTTAGTTTTAAACAGTAGCATGCTCGTAACACTGAGGTAAGAACAAACAAACAAGTCGGTCCATTAGTACTAATTGTATTATCTGTTCTTGCCCACACGCCATCCTACTCGCCTGTCGTATATCATTGGAAGTGTAGTGAAGGTGGAAAAAAAAACTGGTACGTAGTAAACGGACGTTTGTAATATATACAAAAATTTCAGTAAAGTGTTGTGAAATTGTTATGTCGTTTTGAATAAGTGCATTTTGATACTTTACACGCAGTTTGCTGAAAAATGCTGATTATTGTATTGTTTAATATAGAGATAAATTTGATGTAAAAACTGATCCTAAACTAATTCAAGAACATTCTATAAATAAATAGACAAATCAGTTCCTAGAAAATCATCAATGAGGTCATCATGAGAATAAATTGCATATCACTTCACAAAAAAAAATGACGTAAAATGTGACTAAGTATCTTAAGTTAGTACGAGTATTAACTAAATTAAAAATACGTCAAATATCTAACAATGTTTTAATTTAATTACTGTTTATAATATTTAAACTAAACTCTAATATAAACTAGAAGTAAATCCATAAAATAATAAAAGCCTTTTGTAAAGCTCCGTAGCCCTTAAATATAACTGTGAAAAAACTGTTAAATAACGTGACAAACAGCAAAAGTCGTTTCAAATTAAAAGTACCTAATGCTATGATTTAGAAATGCTTACAAACGCAAACTATTACTTATTCTGAGTAGGCAGTCAACGTACCATTCAGTCACTGGCCTCGAATCGAACCTTGTTACGGAATTACCTTGAAATGCTTTCTGTAAATTCGACTATTACCTACCTCTGTTGCTCATGATGTAAAAACCAATATACTTATTACGACCGTCATAAGTGTTGCTAGTGATCTAGTTCCGTATTCGGAAATGTACAGCCAGCAAAAAAATGATTTTTCCAACATTCATCGAATCATTCTGTACATACAATAAGAAGTTTTGGCAGAGGAAAAGCGAAGTCTTTATATTGTAAGAAACGCATTATTTCAGGTGTTGCAAGATTTGCAAGTGTAGCCTCTTACCACTTGGCGTAATGCCAGTATATATATTGGTCTATGTTATAGAAAATTCACAAATAATTTAAAATTGGGAGGCTTTCAGTCCCTTTTTTGCTGGCAATACCAGTTGTTTGTTTTATGACTTGTCTCACAGAATATTGTAAAATGGTTGACATTTTGGACACGTACCTCTAGTTTCTATTTAACTCAGTTGATTGAGAGATGTTGTTTGTAAAGGTAATGGTCATAGTAAATCTGGAGATAGGAACTGGGATTGATTTAATTTTTGGACTTGTAGAAAATCACGTCATTACTTTCAACTACAAAGCAGTGGTACATATTATATTGCCTTAACAATATTATATATACCAAGATATTTTAAAAAACAAAAAAAAATGTGCCTGTTCATGAACCATCATTAAAAACTCTTCAGTCAATGCTTCATAGTTACTAAAAATCGTTTCTGCTTAAGACTGACTCACATCTAAATCCGTCGAAACAAAAATTACAAATTACTTTTACTGTTGGACATCCGAGAAATGTATTAGATGAGTCAGAGACCTTCAAGCGGTCTCAACGATTACTCTTGGAAACCAACTGTAGTTATTGAACGTAATTTTTTCCTAGGACATCTTAGTTTATCCCAATTGTTCTTAAAATAATATTTATCGAGTCTTATGTAATATAATAACTTTGTACCTGTCATGTAAAGACACAATTTTTCTGAAACAAAACTACCTATACAAATACAATTCTTTGTCCCAAAGAATAACTAAAATTATGGCGTCCCTAAAGAGAGATGACATTGATGTATCAAGAACGTTCTAGGAACATTGTAGGGGATACAAAAGGTGTAATTTAGAAGATGACAGGGTCATTATTATTCTATTAAGCGTTTTTAAAGGACAATGATAGGGATTCATAGGTCACGATGCTATAATGCTCATAGTATTTAAGATGCAATAATGTATAGAATAGAATAGAATATAGGTACCTACCTATATCAATAGATTTATTAAAACTATTATTTTTTCTTGCTTCGCACACTTCTTTCTTCTGTTTTCAAAAAAAACACTGTAAATTTACCGGGATAAAAGTACTTATGTGTAGATCTCAATAATTTAAATAATCGGTGTGCTAAATTTTAGCCAAATCGGTTTAGCTGTTTCAGTGTGAAGGTCACAAACAGACAATGTAAGCAAGTTAGGTAATACTTTTTTCTTCCTTCTTATACAGCAGCTGAACTCAATTCAGTTCCATAACTTATATTAAAACTGACTGAATTATTAGCTGTACATTTTTTTATAACACAGTCAAACAACCTGACGGCCCGCCTGATGGTAATCAGTTACCGTTGCTTATAGATACGTTGCCTACCTTTTAAATAAAATAAAAACCACTTTTTTGGTGAAAAAAGTCTATTGTGTCTGGGTACAACAGTAAATGATGAGTTAGACCTTGAGAAAAAAAAAACATGGAGTCATTCGTTTCTTGCACACCTTAAAATCTCAGACACAATAATTCGAAGTCATTGATCTCTGTTCCTTTTTTAGTGTTTGTTCTTTTGTATATTAGTTTGTTTTGTGCCTACTGCCTTTCAATACAAAACGATTTTGTGTAAAGCTTTGCACATATATTGCTTATCCTATCAATATTAATAAAGCAGCTACTGGTGTCGATTCAGTGTCGCATTCTCTAAAACTAAAGTAAACTTAAAGTATGCGGTACTCTTCTGATAAAGGGGAAATGAAAAAGACCGGAATATATTAACTTCGTTTAGTTTTAGAGTATGCGACACAGAATCGACACTACTATTTCTCTTAATATTAATTTTAATTGATTAGAAGTACCTACTTCAGTCTTGATGGTTTCAAAGTTCAGTACATCAAGTAGGTACCTAGTTTATTCTTGACTGGCCTGATAGCTCAGTTGGCAGTAACTCTGCCTTCTGAACTTCTGGTTGTGGGTTCGATTCTCACCCAGGACAAACATTTGTGTGATGAACATAGGTTTTGTTCTGTGTCTGGGTGTTATATAATAGTCTATGTATGTATTTAGGTACAAACAAAAAAATAAGTATTCTATCTTTCTATATAATTATTCTATATTTCTATACAGGGAGTAACAAAAACCCTGTTATATCCGCGAGCTGCGTATCCAGTGTCAACTCAAGGTTGTAGTAATACTAGTTCTATTTCAATACGAGACATACAAAACTTACGTGTGCTTTTTATTAAAACCTTTTATGCCGTTACTAAAAATGTTTACGACCTCAGATATTGACAACATAGGTACTTGCACCACCGACGCAGCCTGCTGCCTGTTGCCCGCACCCCGCACCGCCCGCCATGGTACGCTAAGTCTATTCAACCGCATACCTACTGCGACGGAACTAGAAGCTATTCCACAGATTACTTTTTATGCGTTTTTCATACGATTATGTGCCCTATACCACATACCACAACGTTGTAGGATTGCGAGACCGTAACTTAATGACGTAAAAGATCTCTTTGACCAATAGTGGTAGGCACACAAGTGCTGCGCGCCTTTCTGCCACACTCTAAACAATCGAATTCACGTGTGATTTTGTATTGTCAAGAAACAAGATAGGTACGTAATTTTTAGCTCTTAAAAGAGCTTTCAAAAACACATCTGCCGGTAGGCGATTTTCATGTTCAGTCAATCAATCAAAATGCTGATTTGGCGGCCCCGAAGATGTTGTTCAATGTGCCGACCTTGGACTTCGATACATTTTTGACAACGTGTCACAATACTTCCGCGTACACGTTGCAGTATCAACGCGTCCGATTTTATGCTTTCAAATGCAGCAACTATGCGTGAGCGCATTTCGCCTTCGTTGTCGCAGGTCTTTTTAAAGACCGACTCTTTCACGTGACCCCAGAGATAAAAATCAAGAGGCGTGAGATCTGGCGAACGCGCTGGCCACGGTGTAGTGGAGCCTCGTCCGATCCATCTTTCTCCGTATTCTTGAGTGAGGTAATCCCTAACATTGCGAGCGAAATGCGGTGGAGCGCCGTCGTGCTGGAACCACATCGTTCTCATAAGAGACAAGTTTAGGTCGTCGAGTTCGTCACTAAGTTCGTTGCGTAAAAACTGCAGATAATTAGCTCCATTCATGGTATTGTTCAAGAAATGAGGCCCAATAATCCTATCACCGAGTATGCCAGCCCAAACGTTTATTCGCCAACGATGCTGAAAATGGCTCTCTCTTATTGCCAGGGGATTTTCCACAGCCCATACGTGCTCATTATGGCAGTTAAAAACGCCAGTTCTGACGAACGAGCATTCGTCGGTAAATAAAATACGACTCAAAAACTCTGCGTCATCTGTCACTCGGTCGAGAAGCCACTGACAAAATGCCACTCTGGGCTCATAATCACTGGGCAACAATGATTGCACTCGTTGATAATGAAACGGATGCTGACCGTCTTCCTTCAATGTCCTCCATACACGCATGTGATTAATTCCAATTTCTCTTGCCATGCTGCGTGTGCTACGTGTTGGGTCTTGCACAAACATATCGAGCACCTGTTCTTCAGCGTCATGTAATACTCGTGGTCTTCCAGCATCAAATCTTTGCTGATCACGGCCCGTTACACTACCGGTGTTGTAAACACGTAAGTGCAATCGCTGGAATGCCATTAATGACGGTAACTCAATTCCACGCGGAATAGAAAAATTATGCTCGTATTCTCTACGTGCTGCCGCATAATTATTGTGACTTCTACCAAGGCACATTAACATATTGTAGTATTCGTCGTTAGAATACGACATCACACTCGACACTAAATTCGCGACGGTCAAACTGGAAACGACTAAATTGCATGAGAGAGCACGTGCGACTGAGTGTAAGCCGCGGGCCGCGCCGCGCCTATGCCGAGTGATACCGCGCCGCCCGCGCACCCCATTTCCCCGTAGGCACACAGGTGCAGGAGCGGCATCCTACAAAAGAGCCGACAAAGGCGGCCCCCGTTTGTCGGTTCCGCGTTTACTTTTACCTTAGTTACTTAGCTATTTAAAAATAGGCACGGCTTGTGGCACAAACATTTTTGGGAAATGGTATTATTTTTTTGTATTTAGATACTGCGTGTAACTTCAGATACGTATAACTTAGGTATTGTTAGACATTTTTATATGACTACTTGTAATGATCTGTACACATACTTCATTTATTTAACAGGGTTTTTGTTACTCCCTGTATATCAGTTACCTAGTTCCTATAGTACAAGTTTTTCTTAGTTCGGGCCTAGATGGCGCTGTGTGAAATGTCCATAAATATTTATTTAAGTTTACTGTACTCTATCGAATTAAAGTAGTTTCTATAAAATCCTTGTAGTTATTTATAGTTGCCGCTTGTGGCACTGTGTTGAATTTCGTACAAAAAAATATAAAAGATAATATTTTATAACTATAAATATATATATTTCTGTAAGAAACTCTTTAGGTACCATACAATTATTATTTCTTACTGGAGCCAATCTGGGCTTCACCTTCTAATTAACTATATTTCTGAGATATTTTTAAATTTTAGTCTGGCAGTAATTTTATTACTAAATTTCATTCAAATCAATACCGCCGTTTTGCGGGAAATCTGCAAATAAACGAACAAACTGAAATCATTTCACTTAAATATAGTATTTAAGTTGGGACTAAAAGTTCAAGTAATTCATGATTGTATCATTGAAAATGATAATATTTACGAGCCCGTCGAAGAATTTAGGCTAATGCAATTTCCTCCAAAGTATAAAAGCGTATTAATCCAATAATAAACGCAAACAGCTCTGTAAAAGAAGGCCAATAAAATCTCTAATGATTGATGAGTTTCCCGAGACTCCGAGGAAAATTATAGAGTTAGGCATTTATTGGATTAAAAGCTTTATTCTTCCAATCTTTCTCGAAATTTTTTCACACGGCCTTCGGTAGTAATTAATATCTGTTATTTGGAATAACTGAGAATTAGGGAGATTTTATTCGTGGTTGGTTACAATGAGATAAATAGGGCTCCAGGTAACGAATTATTTACTTGGGCTATGTTTGAAACCGGATCTTTTTTCCATTGAAATATAACATTAGTGTATCAGTCCAAAATAATTTATTTCAATGCAAATAATGATCATCATTACACACATCACAGCCAAAAGACGTTCTACTGCTGAACATAGGACTCCATAAAACGCCTTATCATAGGGGGTTCCGGGTTTGCTATAATCACTACGCTTGGTGGTCGTAGTAGATTATAATAAAGACCGATATCATAGGCTTAGCCCCTAGGTCCAAAATTCCTCACTACCAGAATGGGATAAATAAAAGATTAATTGTTGCTTTTCATCACATATATTGTTCTCACGAACCGAACACATAATTAACAAAATATTATAAAATGAGTAAGCCCGGGGTTTGTGAGGACACCCGTCTCAAAAGGCTACTCCTATGCAACTCTTTTTATTAAATCTTGCGCCTCTTACATAGGTCGGCGCTGGCGATGTCAAGATTGTAAACAAACGTGTGTTCTTACAGGAGTTATTTCTTTCCAAACTTGAAAATTTCCATAATAACTATGCACATAAGTTGCGTATTTAAACTGTCAAATTGTAATCTATACAAATTTGTGTTTCTGTTAGTTGCAATCAAGTTACATGATCGCCTAGCTGGGTAAAACCACGGGAGTTGTTTGATGCAAGAGGTAGTTGAACAAAGTGGCATTTTATGGAAGGCACGTGACCAGCAGTGGATATCTTCCGGCTGATGATGTTGACGATGAAACATTTAATCACACTAATTGTATCTAACCACACAACGCACCAATAATATTAAATGACGTCAAACATAGTAATGGAGTAACGAACGCAACCGTGGAGTCAAGCACATTTGATAGGACTCTCCACAAAGCGGCCAAGCAATTTACTTTGTAAAGGTAGGGCTGTGAAAAGGAATGACGGGGCGTCTCTAGCGGTGTTGACCGTGCAAACATTAGATGGGAAATGAAATGAAACGAACGAGCGCCAGCGTCAACACTCGGTGCCAACTGCCAACCCTGGCAAATGTTTGCAGTCTATACTGCCTTTTGCGGTAAAGAAACCAGTGTGCAAACGAGATGCGCTCTCAAATGTGATATTTTCATAATATTTATTACGTTGCTTCCCATTTTTTTACTACCATTAAGTTTTATGTGGCATGAGTCTCTTATCTTCACTTACATAGAGAACATTTTAAAAGTTACAGTGTTGGCAATAACGTTTGCTTTTAAATATCTTATGTCACTTTTAATATCCATTATGGCTGGTTATATTCCGTTATATTACCTTATAGAACTTCTTACCATGTCATTATGTTTATTCCAAATTAAATCAAATGAAAACCTATTTAAAATGAAACGGTAGATACGAAGCACCGCTGGTAAAAAGGGAGTCCCGACTAATTCTCGTTTATGCCAAAAAGCAGGCCGTTAACGTTAATTTCGTAGACCAGCAAAGCAATTTTTTATCGCCCTGATTCACTTTGTCTTAAGCTTCGGGATTGCTTGTTTTCTCATTTCCATGATAAATATTTTCCCAATTCGGGGCTTGACTTGAACCAATTACGTTTAATTTACATTTATACGCTAAAACTTTCTTCTGTAGTATGTTCAGAAATACAACAGTCGTGACCGAATCGGTTTCTTACTTTTTTATTTACTATTGTCTAGAGTTTTATTGTGTGCTGGTTACAGCGTACTAATTTATATGTCTGTTGATATTGCGAACAGTTTCTTTGCTTTAAGGTTTGGAAATATATTTTTAGCCGATCATACATTATCATTAAGTAGATTTTAATGTTTAATTGTTGACTCAAGCTTATCGTATCTTTTGGAACAATATTATTATCTCTGGCAACAGCAAATTTTTGGTCATTTACTATTATGTAATCAGTTGTTCTGCACAATCAGTTGACTTAAATTTACCTAAAGCTATCTACCTAAATTGTGCACAATGAGATTTACAAATGGGCCAGTATATCAGAACGTCTGATAAGATGATTCTCATTTCCCCGCCGCGGGATGTCCGTAATCTCTGTAGCAATCAAAACGTTATTGAATTCCGTCTACCTTGCAATCTGCCTTGAGGTGGGTTAAAGTTTAACCGATAGGAAATTATACGCAGCAAAATAACGATACATTATAAGGAGCACTTAAGCATCATAAGTATAAGAGTGATATTTGCCTAAAATTTGAGGCCTAGTTAAAACAGCATACACTTAAAATGACATAGACCTCATCTGATGTTAGTATTTACAAGGGTTAATTGCAAAATTAGAGACGTATGTCAGCCAACACAACCTGTATTAGACAATTTACAAGCGTATTATGGCCGAAAGTTTATAATAATAATTAAAAGTCTTGTATAATATGACGTTAAGGTATTAATTTACTTATTGAAATGTAAACGGTCTGTGCGTACTAATTGGTAACTCGAGCGCGAGGGTCTAGCTCATGTAAAACTAAAACAGAAAGAACAAAGGATTCGTGTAGGTATAGTGTGAATTTATCAAAAGATACATAATA
Source organism: Ennomos fuscantarius (assembly GCA_905220475.3). NCBI lineage: Eukaryota > Metazoa > Arthropoda > Insecta > Lepidoptera > Geometridae > Ennomos > Ennomos fuscantarius. The sequence goes on along the minus strand of HG992037.1, from coordinate 5,451,411 downwards.
TAAAAGGGTTTCAACCTACTTCAACCCCAATGAGAACACCATTGATTTAGTCGTAAATGTTAAACCTATTTTGAATTTTAAGTTGGACTTACCCAACCGCGTTACAGTAGGTACGTCATAGACGGATAAGTGCGAACTTAGAAGCTGCTAAACTTTAGTGCAGACGTGCATTAATTTTCTGAGATGAAAATTATCTTATGTTTATTGCGGTAATATAAAGCACCAGTATTCAAAATTTTGTTCAAATCGGTCCAGCCGTTTTCGTATGGAAGCTACACAAAAAACAAACAGGCGTTTCTGATTTTTTGTCATTAAGGATGGATTAACCTGATTAAAAATCGTGATAAAATATCTAATTCAAATGCCAAAATGTAGATAATTACCTGTATTTTTAATTCGATATATTTCTGGAATAGTAGATAAAATCGATTGGAATGTGTCTAAAATCGTTATTTTGTAATTCTTAATAAATATAGATAAAATAAATAGGTAATTCCAAATACCAATAACAATAATAATTCGAGTAAATTGTCGTCATTGATAGCGGTTATCGGACATATAAGTATGTTTATACCATTACTTGAAAAATGAACGGACGTGGACTAACTGTGGCTTATCATAGTCTCCGTCAGAACTGCACGTAAAGTTGTAATCTAAAACCTGTGTAGGCATGTTATGTATGTAGATTTTTATTTATATAGGTAGCTTCTGTCGGCAGCTTCGTCCGCGTGGCCTATAGGAAAATAATTCAACCACCCATTTCACCCTCTTAGGGGTGGAAGTTCGAAAAACCCTTTCTTAGTGGATATCTACATTTTACAAAGAACACACCCTCCACATTTCAAGTCTCTAGGACCAGCGGCTTAGGCTGTGCGTTGATATGATAATATAGTCGTCGTCAGAACTGCACGTAAAGTTGTAATCTAAAAACTATGTAGGCATATTATGTATGTAACTTTTGATTTATATAGGTTAACTAGCTTCTGCCGGCAGCTTCAAAATATTTCAGCCGCCCATTTTCTTCTTAGGGGTGGAATTTCGAAAAACCCTTTCTTAGTGGATATCTACACTTTACAAAGAACACACCCTCCAAATTTCAAGTCTCTAGGACTAGCGGTTTAGGCTGTGCGTTGATATGTCAGTCATTCAGTCGGTCAAGACTTTGATTTTTATATGTATAGATATTTACAATGATTAAAAGTACACTTGGAGTTTTGGCGGGAACGCGAAAAAGATTGCATCACCACATTGTATTATTTTCCGAAACTTGTGTTATTTTCAGTGTTAGTGCATAAAATTGGTGGTATTCTATTCGTTAAGTGCTGGATCACAGGCGTGAGTGTGGGAAAATGGTATAATGATGGTGAAACGTTTCCTTTCGTGTTGTTTCCAAAACTCCATAGAAGCTTCAAGTAAAGTTGCCACCACTTTACTAGGAGTATGGCTTTGACTAGACGACTATGACTTGACATGACTTGATGACTTCGACTGTGACTTGACACATATTTGCGTGGAATATCATTAACTTGATAAATTATCAATTACTTGACACTGGCTAAATACACAAAAGTGTGGAGCCAAAATGTAAAAAAAAAAGTTCACTTGACAACTGCAAATCTGATTTCCGAGGAACGTGTTTTATCGTAACGTTAAACATTGTGCAAGTGGATTTTACGAGTTCCTATTTTGTTGATAAAAATGCGATTGAGTTATCTGTAAGTACCTTTTTTATTGTTTGATAGGCTCGCGTTTGACCACTATCGCACGTGATGGTAAGTGACGATGTGGTCTAGGATGTAACACGCTTGCCTAGAATATACCTGAATGAACATATCTATATATTAAATTATACTCTACTTCCCTTGGTCATCGCTTCACGCATGAACGGATGGAACATTTTCGCTAATTCTTTTTTTGGTTGTGTTTATTATTGTCAGAAGATATTTTTTTTTAAATTGAAGGGTTGAGAATAAAAAAGATTTAACTGTCAAATTGACAGTTTCGAGAAAATTGACTTTAAATGTCAACGGCTTCATTGTAATGTAGAGTGCTTATAAGGTAATAGAAAAGGTTTATGCAAGTTTCAGTTGCTTGAAAATATTTTAATTCTATTTTAAAATACTAATTATAGTACTAATTTATACAATTAATGTAAAAATATAATATAATAAAATAAATATAATAATGTTTTTTATGTTAAGCGAACTGTATTTCTGTGACAGATAAACCGTTTTTAGACTCAAAATCTCGAGATTTAAGCCTCAGTTCGGTATTTTGAGATTGTACTATTGAAGATAATTTCACGTTGAATCCAGCGATACCCATAAGTCATTTTGTGAAAAAAATCAGTTAAACCCTTTTTATTCTCACCCCTTCAATTAAGAAATATGAGCGGATAATTAGAAAATTTTGACTACGCAGGAAACGTAAGGCGCAGCTAAGTATCATAATTAAATAAACTAAAATAAAAATACAATTCCATTTAAATGGATTCCATTTATCTAGGAATTATTGCAATTTTTTCAGGAGACCGTCACATTATATTCCCTATCAACTGAAAATATGTTGTATAATGTCTCCAAAACTAAACGTAAAGTATGTAAGTATTTATAAGTAAATATGAAGTAATCACTATCACACTATCACACTTCACACTAATATTATAAAGGCGAAAGTTTGTATGTGTGTATGTTTGTTACTCCTTCACGCTCAAACGGCTGAATGGATTTGGATGAAATTCGGCACCAAGATAGCTTATACACTGGATTAACATATAGGCTACATTTTATCCCGGAAAAGTGAAATGCTCCCGTGGGATGACCAAATAGTTAAAATACTTTTTGTCCGCGGGTGAAACCACGGGGCGTAACTAGTTATAGAATAAATGTGGCCATCAACGTAAATTCTTAACAAATATCAACCTGGAGACTCTAGGCAAAACCGCTTTCACATTATTTCTATCTCTTGACGGTCGACATAATGGGCCCTAATAAGACAGGGTACAAGGTCTCCACTATAATTGTACCTATAAGTGGGGTACCTTTATAGAAAGTTACGCTTTAAACATCGAAAATGTTATTTTGTTATTTCATGGGAGAAAAAATTAATAGCTAAGTGAGAGTGACCAAGATTGACCCTGGGTTCCGTGGTTTAAAGATTTACTAATTTGTTTTGTATTAATACTCACCGAAATTTCATTTACAGTCAAGCAATATCAAGTTCATTAAATTTTATAAAAGACAATATTTTGTACTATGTCAGAAATATTCACTGCAAACCATCACAGATGACAAACATTATTAATTATCTAAGTTAAAGTAGTTTGAAAAATAATTTACCTTTTTTGTTTCACATTTTACTTTCCCGCCCGTTTGATTTCCAAATGGAAGGTGGTTGGTTAATAAAAATAAAAATAGATGATTTCATAATATTATTAATATAATATGGTTGACGGCGGCTACGTCCAGTTATAAACTCTATGCACAGCGATCGAGCACCGTAATTTACCCTGTGGTGGCATTAAATTTATTACAGTGGCAGCACCGGCAACTGTCATGGCGCCCCTACCTGTCTGGCTATATAAAGGGATCGATTGGTGTGCTACGGATCATTCTTGTTCCAGACACGGCGCGGTGTGGACATGCTGAAGGCCTGTAGTTATATAGGTTGCAACCTACCTACCCACAAACCGTTCCTGCCCACATCAGAAGTGGGATTGCCCATTTCTACATCACTCTTCAAACAACGCGAAACGTGACGTGACGTGAATGATGACGTGACGGCGGGTGACACTAATATCAAATTTAGTTGCAGGGTTAACCCAGACCAGTGAAAAAAAAAAAGAGAGAATGAAAGTTTTGGTAAAAAAAGTAATGATTCGTTAGAAAAAAAATGAGAAAAAAAGAGGAAAAAAAAGGGTAAGAAAAAGAAAAAAAGTGAAAAAAGTAAGAAAAGAGAATGTTAAAATGATGACAAAAAATGTAGATTGCTAAAGGGATATCTATCCGGTCTAGCACTAATTGGTCCATAAAAAATTTAGATTGCTAAAGGGATGTCTATCCGGTCTAGCACTAATTGGTCCATAAAAAATGTAGGTTGCTAAAGGGCTATCTATCCGGTCTAGCACGAATTGGTCCATAAAAAAAGTAGTAATGATGAATTTTGGGTGTTAAAGGGATATCTATCCAGTCCAGCACTATCCGGTTCAGCTTTTATTAATGAAGGGATACTGATGGTCCTGAAGGGTTAACCCTGACAATGACTGGCAGGTTAAATACTTTTGACTAATCAAATTGAAAACTAATGTTTTGACTTTGACTTAGACTCCAAGTTTAACTCAATTTAATTGTCAGGATGAACGAGCAATAACACTGATACTTATGTCCCTCACCAGGTACAAAGTGACGCTAAGCGTACGAGGACGTACGCACGTCAGTATGGCCGTGACGGCGGCTACGTCCAGTTATAAACTCTATGCACAGCCATCGAGCACCGTAATTTACCCTGTGGTGGCATTAAATTTATTACAGTGGCAGCACCGGCAACTGTCATGGCGCCCCTACCTGTCTGGCTATATAAAGGGATCGATTGGTGTGCTACGGATCATTCTTGTTCCAGACACGGCGCGGTGTGGACATGCTGAAGGCCTGTAGTTATATAGGTTGCAACCTACCTACCCACAAACCGTTCCTGCCCACATGGTTATTATTAACTATTTATATTGTATCTTTACTTAGCCGTTACAGAAATCATTTATTGTGTTTGATTTTTTTTATGTTACTGAATGATTTGACGAGCTAGACGTTCACCTGATGTTAAGCGCCACGGCTGCCCATAACAGAATAGTGTCAATCGGAACCCCAAAATAGAGTTTCGAGCAACACTGCACTGCGCACATCATCCTGAGACATCAGCACAGTCTGGTAATAAGATTACTCGACTGTGAGATCAGATCATAAAGTCTCAATTGCCCAGTAATTTCACTAACTCACTTTTGATCCATATTATAATTGAAATAGCTGACAACTTAGTGTGGCTAAATGGTTGAGGACGTGCACGTTTTAATTAGAATTACATTCCGTACAAATTAGGTTTTTAAATATAGAAGGATCTCCAAAAAAAGTAAGTGTCACATCTCGGGCTGCTTATTTATTTACTGAACCTCGGTGTTGACGTGAAGTGCTTATAAATAAGACTCGTTAGGGTTGCCAGCCTCTCCACGCTTATCTACGGAATATTATTATTTTGAGTTATTTACTTGGCAACACCTTGCGCCTGAACTTGAATTATTTATCACGGACGTTCTTTATTTATGATGGAAAGTTATGAATTGAGCCTTTTATTTGCCCGTGGAGGTGAATTTAGCTAACCCACTTCTTAGTTGCGAGGTGAGTTATAAGGGAATAAACACTGCGCAAATATATTTTTCGCTAAGCACATACTTAGGTAGGTACTTGTTTCTGAGCAGATACCTACTTTAGTCAAATTTAACAAAACAAACTGTAACTATGTAGTTACTTATTAACTAACGTTACTTTGTTATATAACAAATTAACGTTTTAAAAAAGAAGAGATGTTTTTGTTTGTATATATACTCGTACGTCATTTTTTAATAAACAATAATAATTAAATATTTGTGGACATTTCACACAGCACTATCTAGCCCAGCTACTGTACTGTGGGAACCAGATAACTGATACAATACTTAGATACTTTTTGTTTGTAAATACATACATAGAATAAAATGTAATACCCAGACCAAGAACAAACACCGATTTTCATGACACAAATATTTGTCCTGTGTGGGAATCGAACCCATTACAGTTCAGAAGGCAGAGCTACTACCAACTGAGCTATCAGGCCAGTTAATGATGATTATGTCAATGATTAGGCTATCGTTTGACCACAATCTCACCTGATGGGAAGCGACGATGTGGTCGCAGGTAGCACGTTTTCCTAGTATAATAAGTTAAGCGTCGGCGTCGTCGGAAAAAAATAAAACTGAAGCCACGATCGGAAGCCATTTATTATACGGACGGCAAAAGAATGGAACACCTTGTCCAGCAACTCTGTTTCGCGAAAAATAAAATCTGAGTATTTTAAGGCAAGAGTGAGTAAACTGGCACTTTTTGAGCGATCATGCTTCATTATCGACCGTCGTCGCTTACTAATAGTGGTCAAATGCAAGCTTCGATGAATGTGCTCACCGCTACGATTAAATGTAAGCATGTATCTATGTAATCTATATATATTTAATTTTCGCGAAAATTAAAATCTGAGTATTTTTAAAGCAAGAGTGAGTAAGCTGGCACTTTTGAGCGATCATGCTTCATTGTCTATGTTATCTATATCTTTATATAAAATTTTTGTCACAGTGTTTGTAACCATACTCCTCCGAAATGGCTGAACCGATTTTGATGAAAGTTTATATTTACACATGGGCGGTCTGAGAATAGGTTGTTACCAACTTTCCATTATCATCATCACCGTTTTTATCCCTAATCACATATTGCTATTAATTTGTCTCGTTAAAACTCGATAACGGTTGGGCCGACTTAGCTGATTTTGGTTTTGAAATGTCGTAGTCTACGGAAGGTTTAAAAGTTGAGAAAGGAAGAAAAAGAAGAAGTATTCTCTTGACAGGGGGTAAAACTATTAACCCGTGCCTACCCGGGGCGGGGCTAGTCATAGATAAAAATACATAATAAGTAACGCAATAAAAGTATGTTATGAGCTCAATGAGTTTAAACGATATGTAGATAATAGTATAAATAGTATGAAAAAAAAAAAAACGAGTAGATGCCAACATTTTTTGTATTTGAATAATATAAATGTTTCCTAAACGAGTATTAGGTGAAGTCTACAGATAACACCTTTACAGCCTTATTAATAAGCGGGTATTAGTCTCGGGTTAGTTACAGGTTACTTCAGCTTTTGTCCTTTTTTGCTACTGGAATATTTAACTGGATCGAAAGAGACAAAAGATTGTGTAACTAATCCAAAGATATTACGTGTTTATTAATAAGGCTGATGGTGTTTAATAAAAAATATCGATGTGGAAGTTAGTTCGTAGTTTTCTTTCTGACATGTATCAACAAGTCCGATCTAGCTAAGCATGTCATAAACTTAATTTATGTAAAATTGCCATATAAGTATATCAACCCTTGAAGTTTGGTTAAATTGCTTTTTTCATCATGGCATGAAGAAACGAGCTATTTAAAGACATTCTCTCTATAAATAAGCGTGTTGTGTGTCTAGACACGATTAATTTTCTTTCAAGTATGTTTTTTAAGACAAGGGTATATTTAAGGAGCTCGGGATCGCGGAGATTGGGATCGGGTTGTGTTCACGATAGGTACTTACAATTTAGCAAGCTATATACAATCATACAAGTGTATAGTATGTCATTTGTAAATTTTTAGTATGCGTTTTACTTCTCACTGACGTGAGATATCACGAGCACAAACGTGATGTGGCATTTTAAGAAATCCATTATATTCTAAAAAGTATCATATTAATAATAATAACGCCCAACGATCACATACATAGATCCTGGACCCTAACAAGGATTCCCTGTGTCTAGGGATCCAGGAACTACGAGCACCATGGTCCCACAACACCCAGATTCAGTACAAGTATTTAAGCTTTTTTCTGTGTACAAATACTTGTCCTGTCGTGGGAATCGAACTCGCCGCCTCCGGGTCATGAGCCGACCTGATCAACCACCACACCAAAGATGCTGTCTGATTCTAAAAAGTACTTAGTAAATGTACTTGAGAGAGAGAGCAATTTCTCAGATGGTAAGCAATACGCGTTATGACGCAAAATGCACTCTGACATAACGTTACCTCATTAAAAATAAAATGTTCCTATAAAAAAATAAATCGTTAACTATTACTTAAACAAATCGCTTACAAGCGATAACGGGCAGACGTTCACCTAAAAGCCTATTATGCGTCGAAGCCGTAGAATTAATTATTTACTAATGACGATAATTTCGAAATCGACATTTTTACAAATGATATCTATACATAAATACAATAGGAGAGCTTTGCTCGTTTCGAGCAGTAAAGGTTTGTTCACACGCACGCGTTTCTAACCCAGGTAGGCGGACTTATTTTGTATTGAATACTTATAAAAGAAGCCCTTTGCGTGAATGTTATTAACCAGCATCATTTGCAAGCGATTACTGATATCAACTCATCGGCGAATCATATACCTCACGACGCCACAATTATTATTGTGTTATTAAGCAAAATAATTATAACATAACCAATAACTTTTAATAACTACAAGCATCTTCAGTGAAGTCTTCTGCCGACTGTACATTAGTACTTTTTATTCAAAATATGAATATTTTGAATAAAAAGGTATTCATTTCTGTGAATGGATTTTTCAAAATAATCAGTCTGAACAAAACAAAATACATTATATTTTTATCGGGGAGTTAAAGCATTCATCGCGCATTAGATGTTGTTTTGTTTTTTTTTTTGGCGGGAAAACGAATAATATCGCGTCACTGCCTTGTATGATTTATCCAAAACTTATGTTATTTTCAGTGTTAGTGCATAAAATTGGTGGCATTTTATTCGTTAAGAACTGGATTACAGGCAGGAGTGTGGGAAAGTGGTATAATGATGGTGTAACATTTCTTTTCGTGTTGTTTCTAAAACTACATAGAAGCTTCTGGTAAAGTTGCCACCACTTTACTGGGAGTATGACTTGACTAGACTAGACATGACTTGACTTGATGACTTGAACTTGACACACATATATAATTATATAGTATTAAATAACTTGAGAAATTATCAATTACTTGACACTGGGTAAATACACAAATGTGTGGAGCCAAAACAAAAACAAGATTTTCTTGTTTTTTGTGTACTGTACTGCGGTGTAATAGAAGTCACGGTAGTGTTAAAAATCATTTGGGCAGAACAAAAATCTAACGGCATTACTCCAACCAGACATGATTAGCAGTGAGCTGGTCGCAAAGCTTAGACGTCAGACTGGTCGCATCGCATGAGTGGGCGCAGCAGCTATCTTATCTCCGTCTGTCAAAAGCAAGCTACCGTAAAGTCGCGCAGTCGTCGAGCGTCGATATCTCGTCATGTCGGAAGATAAGGCGTACACGCTATTAAAATACACGCTTTATTGGGCCCGGCCTTTAAGACGGCCGACACGCGACGTGACGTATACGGGATAAAACTTGATAATATTGAGATACGATGAAGTTATCGAAATTAGAATTGAGTGCTTTTATAATATAATTTGGTGTGGAGGAGTTCTGTGTTACAAGTCTTCCAATTAATGTCAAGTTTATTTATGAAAATACGAAATGCTTAGTTTACTAAAATAATACAGCGATCGTTAAGCTAATTTTATAGCTTTAATGCTATAAAAGTTTCATTGAAATTTAGGTGACAGCCTCTGATTTGGGTTGTTGAGCAGGTCGGCTCATATCTTAGAGGCGGCGGGTTCTATTTCCGCGGCAGAGTATTTGTGCACAGAAAAAAAGTACATATTATTGTTTTGTTTCTAGGTGTTGCGATACCATAGTACCTGGATCTATAGATACAGGGATCGCTAGTTAGGGTCTAGGATCTGTGTATGTAATCGTTGGGCGTTATTATATTACCGAATTGATGAGATGAATTAATAGTTTCACATTTATCAAACTTACGAACATTTTGTATGGATATTTTTCTACTATTCGCGTCTGAGTCAAACATAATAAATTAAAAGCCAAGTCAATGTCAAAAGATTTATTGCTAATCGGCTATTTTTAGCACTTTTACAAGTCAATATTAATAAGTCAAAGTTAAAATAAAACCATGAAAATTGGTCCAGCCGCTCAAGAGTTATTAGTGTTCGAACAAACCCGACTTTATTTTATATATATAGATTATAATATGGTAGTTATAGTTAAACATTTTTATATATACCTACCTGTACCTACCTATTAGATAACTTAAAATTCATGCAGATATTCAGCTCGGTAAATAGTTAAGTTAATATTCTTTTTCAAACAACGGATCATAAAAGGTTGGAAAAGAGCGGCGGCACGGTAGGCCTCTTTTGCCCTACATTGTTATAAATACAAAGGTCATTCCGTTAAAGGGTAATAAAGACGTCCTGAAAATGGCGAAACGGGTTCAGGACGAAATATTGCCTCTAAAAGAATTTCTCGCCTACGCATTAAACAGCTCATTGAGAACGTATTTCGTCTAAATAAGACTGTTTTGAAACTTAGTAAAATTGTGATGGGATGTATTAAAATTTAACTGTGACATGGTATCAGGAAGTAGTGGCCTGTGTCTTTGATAGTAAGTGGGAGTAATCAGCGATCTCTTCCTCGTGTTAAGTACAAGCAGACCGCTGACAGTTATGATAAGTTTGTTCTGGTTAATATTTTAGTTTAATGTGCTCGTATTTTGTTGAGATAAATATCAATTGCTTTTAAGAAAAGAAAATTAATCTTGTAGGTTGTTACGGTAAATGAAAATATTTATGACTTGATGTGTTTGAAAAATAGCACATTTAAAATGGTTTTTATGGTTAGTCTTACAAAAAAATAAATAATTAAGACATTTATGCCTATTTTTACTAAAGTCTATTAATATACAACTTGCCTAAGCAACATTTTCCTCTAGGTTCTTGTATACGTTTGCTATATTTGCGTTAACCTACTTTAGTATTGCAGACAAAATACTTTAGTATTGCTGCTTATTGGTTGCCCTTTTATCATCGGCTCTCAACCAAGGATACAATACGAGTATTTGGGATGTTTACTTGACACAGTTTTGAAAACGTACGAGAAACCGGAAGCTATATGAATATATCAATAATAATAATAACATCAAAACATTGATCCTGGACCCTAACTAGAATTCCTTGTGTCTAGGGACCCAAGAATACTAGGACCATGGCCCCACAACACCCAGATTCAGAACAAGTATTTGCACTTTTTTTTCTGTGCACAAATACTTGTCCTGCCGCGGGATTGAACCCGCTACCTCCGGGTTATGAGCTGACCTGCTCAACAACCACACCACAGAGGCTGTCAAATAAAAATAATAAAATAATATAAATGTGAACTTAAGACAGACGGACATTAAATTTTTGTATAGGTATTTATTATATCTATTTATACATGCGTAAATCCTATGGAATCACCTGATGGAAAGTGATCACGCAATCTTTGATTGGGCATATGTTTGCTTGATTCGACTTATACATTAATTCTTTGTAATGTCTATATAGGTATACCACTGTACTAGCTGCTGCCCACGGCTTCACCCACGTGGCCTATAGAAAAATAATTCAACCACCCATTTCATCCTCTTAGGGGTGGAATTTCGAAAATCTTTCTTAGTGGATACTACACTTTACAAAGAACACACCCTTCAAATTTCAAGTCTCTAGAACCAGCGGTTTAGGCTGTACGTTGATATATTAGTCAGTCATTCAGTCAGTCAGGACTGAATTTTATATGTATAGATATCACCAAAAAATTTATCTTAAGAGTAAGTACGTAAAGATTAAGGAATAATACACGATGATACTGTTTGCATTTCCTATACTTTGTGCTAAACAAGTATCATTTACTTCTAAACTTCGGGTAAATCGGAAGTACTAAAGATCGCGTCTCAATCTACCGACGCGACACGGACGGGCCTATCTAGATGTATCATCCGGGAAGGCATAAGACGGACCGCCTGACATGTTGTCTTGTCATACAATATTCTACGTCCATTATCTTTTCGTGTTGACCGATGTCGTACTGAAATCATGAAATCCATTTTGGAAGATTAGATATACACAATTAATTTTTTATTTTTATATAAGATTAGATATTCACAGATATAAAAGATATATTTTTAAATAAATTCTATTTAGGATCCATGATCTATGTATGAGATCTTTGGTCGCTATTATTATACATGACGGCGGCAACGTCCAGTTATAAACTCTATGCGCAGGGGGCAGTACCGTAATTTACCCTGTGGTAGCATTTAAATGTATTACAGTGGCAACACCGGCAACTGTCGTCGCTTCCCCACTCATCTGGCTTTATAAAGGGAGCGCTCGGTGTACTACGGATTGCTCTGGACGCGGCGCATGCTGAAGGCCTATAGTTATATAGGTTACAACCTACGCACAACTCGTAACCCTATATATATTATATTATATTAAATGTTTGTGGACATTACACACCGCCATCTAGCTCCAAACTAAGCAAAGCTTGTATATGATATGGGAACCATCAGATAATTGATACAATACTTTTTTATTTCTAATAATACATAGAATATAGAAAAAATATCGATGTTCATCAAACATAATTGTTTGTCGTGGGAATATAACCCACAACCTACAGCTCATAAGGCACTGCCATTTGAGCTATCAGATCAAAAATAACTTTAAGAACTTTAGCGTGCTGGACATAAGCATAGTTTAATTTGATATGATGTTTTTCTTAAATGCAAAAGACTTACGAAACCTATTCTTCTTTACTGTTTTCTAATTTCTTTATTAATTCTGTTGGTTTTATTTGCTATTTGCATTGACACATATTTTGTGTGTAAAAATCACACTTGACACTAATATTATAAAGGCGAAAGTTTGTATGTGTGTATGTGTGTTTGTGTATATGTGTGTATGTTTGTTACTCTTTCATGCTCAAACGGCTGAATGGATTTGAATGAAATTCGGTACCAAGATAGATTATACACTGGATTAACATATAGGTTACATTTTATGCCGGAAAAATGAAATGTTCCCGCGGGATGAGCAGATAATTAAAATACTTTTTATCCGCGGGTGAAACCGCGGGGTGCAACTAGTCGTTCATATTTGGAGAACTCTTTTCGACAAGGCTTAGAATTAGGTCAGTCTTGTAACAAATAGAACTCCGCGAAGGACATTGCGACCAGCCTTCTTGGGAACGTGAGAATAAATAACTAATAAACCCCGATAAGGAACCGGTCTCAGAGGCCACTTAAAGAGATTGCCCTGAAGCCTCTACGAGCCACATTCATTCTCCCGAGATACGATTCAGTTAATATGAGCATTCTCTCCAAAAAAATACTGCCCCTTGCGCCGAAATAAATATCGTTAAGTGCGAGCGTCTTCTGCAGTAAACGTAGATATATCAGCAGATAATGTACTTTGACGTCAAACGAGTTTTTTCTTTTCAGCCCGAGAGTCTGTACATCGCCACTACTCAGCCAAAAGGTTTAAAAGTATTTAAGAGTCTTTATAGAGAAACCAAGGATTAGTACAAGAGTACCAATTTACAATTCTTGGGAGTATAGGACTTCAAAACTGTTTGGTGTTCGAAAGATGTATGCAAAAAGATTGTAAATTTGTCGAAAATTTACAACCTTGTTCCTGAGTAAAACCTTCATAATATCACCCAAAGAGTTTTTTTTTATGAATGGGCTAATGCTGTTAGTCTCTAACAACCTTTATTGGGTCACCCAGTGGATCACTTTAAGAGTTTTATTTATCACATCTATTCAAAAAGAGCTAGTTTCTTCTACTGAAACAGGGACTAAAATAGCTCTTAAATCCTCGGGGATTAAAAGTGATTTGAATTTGGAAGGTAGATATTGTTAGTAAAAGTTCCAATCACCAAAGAGATCAATCACGAACATTGCATGAACAAGTAACAGGACGTATGATAAATCACAGATAATACCAATATTTGTAAAAAAAAACGCGTGATATTCAAATCAGCATTATTCAAATTAGGATTCTACTTAGTTTTATGAAAAACGATCTTCTACACGCAGCTTCGCCCGCGGCGTGACCTATAGATATATATAGAGAAATAATTCAACCACCCATTTCACCCTCTTAAGGGAGGAATTTCGAAAAATCCTTTCTTAACGGATGCCTACGTCATAACATCTACCTGCATGCCAAATTTCAGCCCGATCCGTCCAGTGGTTTGGGCTGTGCGTTGATAGATCACTATGTCAGTCAGTCAGTCACCTTTGAGCTATATATATTTAGATGAATGTGTCTTCCTCAAATAGTGACAATGAAAATATTATATTCATGCAGTATAAATGCTAAAATGTGCTTGGCCACTTAAAGTGTGATGCAAATAGGTTGTATTTTCTCATACAGAGTTAAGAAAAGTGGAGTGTCCACCGCGGGAGGAACACTATTTTAAGCTCGAGTACTTTGAACGCTGCACTCAGAATTCTACTTTAGCTCCACTCTGGGTTCAAAGAAACAATCTCTCTTTAAAAATAGTTGTTTGCGCCCTTGATAAACAATCTACTATTTCATGACCTTATTTTACAGCACGCACTTGACTGAAAGCACGAATAATAATGGTTAAATGTTAAAACTCTTATGAATTCAACCAAAATTTTTTTAATTTAAATTTGAATCAAAGTTTGATTGCTTTCGTTAATGTAAAACCACGTTTAATAAAACTATAAGTACTAGAGAATAATATTCAAGAACATTACAATATAATTAACTTAATTAGTTTTAGACAATTTTGAGAATGAAGACTGACCTGTAAATCTACCCTTTTCTGTCTGACCTTTAAAAGTTTAATCACGATAATTATGTTTTGAAAGTTATTTTGATGTTGATATTCAGAAATAGAGTAACCTACGTTATTATGTATGTTTTTATCAGGCATGATATCATTTTTCATTTGTTTGATATATTTGTTTATTAAATTTGAAAAAAAAAATAGAACATCTATATATATATAAAAGAAAGTCGTGTTAGTTACATTATTTATAACTCATGAACGGTTGAACCGATTTTGCTGAAAATTGGTGGGGAGGTAGCTTAGAACCAGGAGACGGACATATGATACTTTTTATTACTTTTTATCCCGTTCGGCCGCGTTTGCTAATTCACCCGTGCGAAGCCGAGGCTGGTCAACTATATATAAATAAACAACAATACATAGCTAGTTCGTTGGCTGTGTGGTATCGGTGTGCAAATAGGTTCACCTCATCTCTTCCCGCGAGTGCCGTGTGAATCCAGGGAATGGAGTGCAGCATTTTCTTTGGTATAATTTAATTGTGAACATTACACACAGCGCCATCTAGCCCCAAACTAAGCAAAGCTTGTACTATGGGAACCAGATAACTGATACAATACTTAGATACTTTTTTTTTTCTAAATACATACATAGAATACAATATAACACCCAGACACAGAACAAACATCGATGTTCATCACACAAATGTTTGTCCTTGGTGGGAATCGAACCCATTACCTACAGCTCAGAAGGCAGAACTACTACCAACTGAGCGATCAGTCCTGTTAATTATGGCAACCCTCTATAATAAGCGTCCAAATGGAGGCCCAGCTGCCATAGATACATTGCAGTTGTGATGCGAGTACATACAAAGTCAAAAACCTTTTTGAAAATTCCCGTGAGTTCAGCTGCGAGTTTGAAATGAAGTCAATGCGGTAGGTCCAAAATATATTGAATTATTTTAGTACACTTACTGAGCTAGCTCGGGTTAAATAATATTGAAACTGGCAATTAACTATGACGTAGAGTTTTGGCGGGAAAACAAAAAAATCACGTTACCGCATCATATTATTTTCCAAATCTTGTGTTATTTTCAGTGTTAGTGCATAAAATTGGTGGCATTTTATTAGTTTAGTGCTGGATTACAGGCATGAATGTAGGAAAGTGGTATAATGATGGTGAAACGTTTCTTTTCGTGTTGTTTCCAAAACTCCACAGAAGCTTCAAGTAAAGTTGCCACCACTTTACTAGGAGTATGACTTGACTAGACTAGACTATGACTTGACTCTGACTTGACTTGATGACTTCGACTGTGACCTGACACATTATTAGATCACATATAAAGATCTTTACAGTTGGCGATTTGTAAGGTCGATGAAACAATGATAAAATTGAGTTACTTTATATGTCCGTGTTGTTTCATCTATTGGTTGGTCATTATTCACTCCTAGTTTTAACCGAGTGTAGAAGGCTGCTAACGTATCCTGCTGAGGTGAAATGTGTACCTACTGAGAATTGTATAAAGGCAGTTGCGTGATAGAAATAATTAAGCAATAAAAGAAAATATAAATCGCTTTGTAACTAGGAGAATTACATTTTTATGCAAATCTTTGTAACGGATTAAGAACATAATTTGTTGCCCTCGACGTTTGTTGCATTTAACTTCGCATTCCAGTTTTGTAATGCAGTAAATTGAAAACAGTTTTTTTATGTCACTTAAATGCTTACCCAATTTATTGTATTTAATGTTTAAAATGTTGCTGCGGTTGCTTTTATTTTACCTATTTTTCCTTATTATTCAACTAAGTTCATAAAAATTAAAATAAAATGTAATTATACCTCAATTTATACACATCCACAAAACACTTAGTCAATATTCGACTATATGCGATGAATTGATTATGTGTTTTATAAATAGGCCTATATTTGACCGCGGTGACATCTGATTGAAAGTGACGACTTTGTCTAGTTTTTAGTTACTATTTATTCTAAAAATATGTAGGCATGCCAAAATAAATTGACAAGAGGTTAGATAGAATATGGAAAAGTGCTATATTTCATTATGATGTCTCAATTGTAAAAAAATATCAATACTTTATTTTATTTTAAGATTTGGCCCCACACTTTTGTGTATTTAGCCAGTGTCAAGTAATTGGTAATTTATCAAGTTATTGATATTTCACACAAATATGTGTCAAGTCACAGTCGAAGTCATCAAGTCAAGTCATAGTCAAGTCAGTCTAGTCAAAGTCATACTCCTAGTAAAGTGGTGGCAATTTTACTTGAAGCTTCTATGGATTTTTGGAAACAACACGAAAGAAAACGTTTCACCATCATTATACCACTTTCCCACACTTATGCCTGTAATCCAGCACTAAACGAATAAAATGCCACCTATTTTATGCACTAACACTGAAAATAACACAAGTTTTGGAAAATAATACGATGCGGTGACGCAATCTTTTTCGCTTTCCCGCCAAAACTCTTAATAATACTTTAAAACATAGTAAAAAAAAAACATAAATAAAAAGGCAACACTGTAACACGCTGTGTCACATTTTCTTGTAGTTTGTGTTCTGCATTGTGTCGGATTGCTTGCACCAGTAGTGGGAAAGAGGACTTCTTTTTTTTCAAACTCACATATTGTAATGGGTTTGCTATTATGATATTTGACATTAAGCACGTTGTAATTTTATATGCTTAGTACAATAACTAAATTTTAAGCAAGATCTAATCTCATTTTGACTGGTAAAAGTGCTAAAACAAACTATGTGTACAATTGCCTTCATTATTTCGAAACCATTTCTATGAATTAAGAAAAAACGTATGCACTTAAACCCAATATAAAAAAAGGTAAAAAGAATTTCGTCGGCAGATCGTGTTTCCATAAAGTGAATAAGTATAATTACTCTAAGCAACGTTTTTCAAAAATAGTAAAGTAATAATATTATAGAAATTTTGTCGTAGACCTCAATGATCAATTAACATCGGCTTAATTTTTACGGAATGTTATGTTTCAGCAAAACCAAAACGTACGTACTCGTACCTTATTTTTACAAAAACGAAATGAAGAAAATATTTCTTTTACTAAACATTGTTAGATTTGATGTGAGTACGAAACGCATAGTTTACCCTTTGCCTGTGGTTCTACTTATTTCCCGTCATGAAACGTGGTTCGAATACCGTAACCAACATACGAATAATACCAGTAACTCAACTTCAAACTTTATACGAGTAACTTACTCCGGGCCCATTTTGTATTAAATTTTACCTATCCCTTTATGTTGTGGGTTATTAATATATTTGTGTAGTTTTTTTTTAATTAAACGATGTGACGAGCTGGTCGTTCACCGGATGTTAATCGACATGGCTGACAGTGTCATTCGGAACTCCAACATGTAAAGTTTCGCATGACTGCTGCACTGCCCACATCATCCTGAGACATCAACACAGTCTGGTAATAAAATTACTCGACTGTGAGATCAGATCATAGAGTCTCATTTCCCAGTAATTTCACTAGCTACATTGCTCTTTAAACTGGAACCCAGTAATGTAGTAGTAGTATGTTAAAAACTATATTACTAATATTTCCTTTATATTCAATTATTAATTTGTTATTATATTTTATAAATTAAATCAACTATCACGTTCTTGACTACTATTTATTTCTAGCACCACTATTTCTTACTACTTATATGAATAACTAGTTGCGCCCCACGGTTTCACCCACAGATCTATATTTCATATATTGTTTTTTTTTAATTTTGTTATGGAATGCTAAACATTTCTTAAAACCAATTTTATTTTAGGTAATTAATTTAGATGTTATTAATATAAATCTGTGCTCCAAATTTCATCCAAATCCGTTCAGTACTTTTTACGTACAAAGCCCGCGGTGTGGCGTCACCCTCGTGTTATTCAATAATTTTCTCACATACTCGTACTATCGGGATAAAAAATATCCTATGTGATAATCCAGGTTATAATCTATCTGTGTTTCAAATTTCATTCAAATCCGTTCAGTGGTTTTTGCATGAAAGAGTAACAAACATACATCCATACATCTATATATGGCTATACTCACAAACTTTCGCATTTATAATATTAGTGGGATGTATTTATGTGATAAGTAAAATATCGCAAATTAAGATAAATAAAAGTTATGTGATATTTCTCAGTGCATGATATTATTTATGTAAATGGTAATGTTCTTGACCCAAACATGTATCAATCACTGCGCGTTAAAGATACGTGACTAACTTAAAGTAAATATAACTATCACGTTTTTGTTTGCTGCACTACTATCTATATTAAACACAAATTACGAAAACAAAAACGTCTCTGTGATACGTGTGAAGTCATGTAAAACAATTATTTGATCTGTCATAATCATCCGGTACACCAATGACCATCGTGCACGAGTACAATATTTATTTTATAAAAAGTATTGCATAAAGATTATTGTAGTATTAGCGCAGTGTTATTACATATTTTGTGTTTTAGGTATATATGGTATATTGTATTCTATGTATATATTTATAAACAAAAAGTATCTAAATATTGTATCAGCTATCTGGTTCCCATAGTACAAGCTTTGCTTGGTTTGAGGCTAGATGGCGCTGTGTGAAATGCAAACAAATATGTATTATTATTAATAATAAAAATGTATAATTTCTATCTGGAGATCTCATTTATATTTATTTGATGACTTCAGATAGAAATTATACATTTTTAATAAGATAATAAATAATATATATTTGTGGACATTTCACATAGCGCCATCTAGCCCCAAACTAAGCAAAGCAGTACCGGAACCAAATGACTGATACAATACTTAGATAGATACTTTTTGTTTGAAAATATATACATAGAGTACAATATAGCACCCAGACACAGAAAAAACATCAATTTCATCGCACCAATGTTTGTCCTGGGTGGGAACCGAATCCACAACCTGCAGCTCAGAAGGGAGGGGTAACCCTGTTAGTAGTAATACTAACTGAGCCATAAGGCCAGTCAAATAAATGGTTAGCGGTGATCTACTGCAATTTGCCAATACTGCGTTCACATTGTCAAATTACCTGTACACGTGCGGCGTCTTCTGGGAGCGTCTTGTTTCAGTTTTAATTCTACTCGTTGTCGAGGGTCAGAGGTTTCTCTGTCAAGGGGAGGTATGCCTATGGAATAAGTATCATGGTTTATTTGGTTATTGTACTTAGCTTTGTTTACGTTCACGTTACGTTCATTAATTCTGTACTGTGAGTGTAGTAAAGTCCAATCTAAAAGTGTTATAAGGCAGAAGAGGTTTGGAATCCGTAATTCTAGTCGCTTTGGTCCGGCAAAAGATAAAACATGAAACTAAAAATAAAAGAAATATTGGTTTTTACTTCCAATAATTGTCTCGTTTTGTTTTATTCTTTACTCTGACAATGCAATTTACTAAGAATCCTAGCGATGTAATTTAAGTTTTATCTACAAAAAGGTAAATCTATGCAAATCTTAATAAGCGGCTAGATAGCTCAGTTGTTAGTAAGCTCAGTTCTGAGCTGTAAGTTGTGGGTTCAATTCCCACCCAGGACAAACATTTGTGCGAGTAGCATCGATGTTTTTGCTGTGTCTGGTTGTTATATTGTATTCTATTTATGTATTTACAAACAAGAAGTATATAAGTATTCTATCAGTTATCTGGTGCTAAACTTTACTTAGTTTGGGGCTAGATGGCGTTGTGTGAAATGCCCACACAGTCATATTTGTCTTATTTATTTGTCTAAAATAATATCTAAAGTTATATATATGTATAGAATACATCCATGAATTTGGTCTATCCACATATCCTATGGTCTATCTACTTGTCATTGCATCGTTACAAGGAAACACCATTTTAACCCACTTCCAAAAAGGAGGAGGTATTATGTAATTCCTAAGTACATATTGAATTCTTTGAATTTCTCCCATTCAATTGACAATAATTATAACAAGAAACACTGATTTTAATCAACAGATTATGAAATACGCGAACGATAAGGTTCTTATAAAATTGTTACGTCTTCCAATTCCACCAATATTTAGATAATAAATAATAATATAAAAAAAAAATAGTGATATAATATTGCGACTTTTGCTCTAAAACGGATATTAGGTCTTTACCTATGAAATTGCCGTTTAGTTTGAAAAAAGTTAAAGTATTTTTTTTTTTTCGAATTTATTTATTTCTTTTATTCAAAGTAATCACCCCTGCAATCAATGCATCTTTGCCAACGCTGTGGCAGTTTATGGATTTCCTTCTTGAAAAAATCAGCAGGACGGGAGACAACAAACTCTTCAAAGGCGTTTTGTACTGCCTCTCGGGAATTGAATTTTTTACCCGCTAAAAAGTTGTCCAAATTTTGGAAAAAGTAATAGTCGGTAGGCGCAAGATCTGGTGAGTATGGCGGATGAGGGAGAGCTTCCAAACCCAACTCATGCAGCTTAGAGACGGTCTGTTGTGCAGTATGGGGTCGCGCGTTGTCGTGAAGTAGCAGTGGAGACGACCGATTGACCAAAGCTGGTTGCAGACGTGCGAGTTTCGCCATCATTGTGGTCAGTTCTTCAATGTACACATCTGCAGTAATGCTCTCGCCGTTTTGTAAAAAGCTATGATGAATCACACCAGCACTAGACCACCAAACTGTGACCATCACCTTTCTAGGGGTCATTTTTCGTTTTGCACATTGCTTTGGTACCGAACCAGGATCTAACCAACTTGCTGAGCGCTTTCGATTGTCAAAAAGAATCCATTTTTTGTCGCACGTAACAATTCGGTTCAAAATTCCTTCATTTCTGTGCCTGTTAAGCAGCGCAAGGCAAGTCTCGACGCGTACGTTGCGCTGGCTATCGTTAAGTTTGTGGGGCACCCATCTATCAAGCTTTTTTATCTTGCCAATCTGTCGCAAATGGACCAATATTGTTTTGATGCTAACATGAAAAGCTGCTGCCAGCTCAGCTGTAGATTGAGATTCATCAGCTTCCACAATCGCCTTTAATTCATCATTGTTGACCAAAGTTTCCGGACAACCACGAGGTTCATTTTTCAAGTCAAAATTCCCAGAACGGAACCGAACAAACCAATAATGGGTTGTACGTTCGTTTGTACAGTTCTCTCCGTAAACGTCGTTGATGTTACGTGTCGTTTGTGCCGCGTTGGTGCCACGACTGAACTCATATTCCATAATTACACGAAATTTCAAAATATCCATTATGAGGAAAAATGTTGAAATGTAATGAAAATACAACGCTAATCAATAAACAAAAGACTTATATTGTAAATAGAATGTCATATTTTTAAAACAAAATTAATTTGAATTTGGAATACATAGCCAATCAAAACTTTTTTTTGTTTGAAAAAGTCTGTACTGCAATACGGCAATTTCATAGGTAAAGACCTATTATTAATGCACCGGAACTGGATGAAATTTTGCACATAGATTGCAAATTAACAAATCTGCCGAGAGATAGGTTAAATAAAAAAAAAAACTACTTTAACCATGTAAAAATAAGATTACTTGCGGGACACGAGGAATTAGCGAGTAAAATGGTAGGGCGCCTCTGATATAAATAATAAATAATATTAAATTATATATATAAATAACATTTATTTCATGTAATAAATAATACAAAATAATATCAGAATTAAGTGATGTTTAAGCACTTTGTAACGGTTACGGATACACATTCCTTTTAAACAAAGCGTTGATAAACACAGCAACTGCCACAAGTTTATATTTAACATATAATATTATGTATTAACTCTTTAGTACTTCGTCGGATGAAAGGTAATTGCCGTTGCTCTTGTTACATGAAGTAAAGAGCAATATTCTTAATACGACAAGGTACTCAAATTTTGTTTACAAAGTAAATGTTTGTAAGGTTCCGTTCCCGGAAGTTGACATTGATGTGAGCTCGGGATATTTTAGGAGAAGTAGGTATGGCTTCCAAGATTTTAAGCTACATTATATGTAAGACTAGTTGCGCCCCGCGATTTCACCCGCGGATAAAAATAATTATTTAATTATTTACTCATCCCACGGGAGAATTTCACTTTTCTGGGATAAAATATAAGCTATGTGTTAATCTAGAGTATAAGCTATCTTGGTACCGAATTTGATCCAAATCCATTCAGTCGTTTGAGCGTGAAGGAGTAACAAACATACACACATACAAACTTTTGCCTTTATAATATTAGTGTGATAATGTGAAATAATAAGTAAAAATGAACATAGTGTTTGATGTTCATGGCTATTTCCTGACCGGCTTATATGAATACTTCATTTCCTGAATAAATGATTCTCAATTAGGAATTCTGAAGCAAGCTGTTACAGTACTTTACAACACACTGCGCCCCTTACCCATAAACTTAGGTACATAGGTTTACATTATACGAAGGTTGCTGAATCAACGAAAAACTTCAACATTATATTTTTTTCACCAAAATCGTGTCGCGAAAGATAATAAAAGAAAAGAGTGGAATGTTATACCGTGTAACACTATAGGTAAAAGTTTATCAATTTTTGTATAACAAGCTGCACCCCGCGGTTTCACTCGTGGATAAAGTAGCTTATGTTTTAATCCAGTATATAAACTATCTGTATTCCATATTTCATTCGAATCCGTCAAACCGTTTGAGCGTGAAAGAGTTACAAAAATCCCATACATCAATACATAAAAACTTTTACGTTGATAATATTTAGGAAGTAGGATTGCAAGCATCATTATCAATACCAACAGCCTAGAGACGTCCATTGCTGAACACAGTTCTCAAAAAGCGCAACTTTGAGCGACTGCTTCCTGCATCCATCGGTTCCCTGCACCCCTACCGCGTAACCGTTCTGGGAATCGGCTTCGCCTGCCATCCTGCACGCGCCAATTAATAAAACCACGAGTGCGAGCAAGAGAGAACATGATTACCATGTCCACTAGTCTTACGCAGTAAGGCCTCAGATCCGGTCCACCCCCCTTCCCCCCTCCTTCTCTTTCGTACTCATCGGTTGTCAGTTCTACGAGTGATGTAGCCCATTGCCAAAACAGTTGCTAATGCTGACTGACAGAGCGACATAAACACACGAAGAAAGAAAGAATTATTCAAAAAAAAACCCGTGCTCTACGGCTTCTGTCAATATTACGCGAATACCGCAAGCGGTTGCCAGCCAAAATAGATAAGATAATCGTATGGAGTTAAAAGTAGTACGTAGGAGTTTTGGCGGGAAAGCGAAAAAGATTGCGTCACCGCATTGTATTATTTTCCAAAACTTGTGTTATTTTCAGTGTTAGTGTATAAAATTGGTGGCATTCTATTTGTTAAGTGCTGGATTACAGGCGTGAGTGTGGGAAAATGGTATAATGATGATGAAACGTTTATTTTCGTGTTGTTTCCAAAACTCCATAGAAGCTTCAAGTAAAGTTGCCACCACTTTACTAGGAGTATGACTTTGACTAGACTATGGCTTGACTATGACTGGACTTGACGACTTCGACTATGACTTGACACATATTTGCGTGAAATATCATTACCTTGATAAATTATCAATTACTTGACACTGGCTAAATACACAAATGTGTGGAGCCAAAACATTAAAAAAAAAAAGTAGTACGTAAAAGGTGGGCAAAAAGCTCAATATAGCGAGCGCCACGTGCGTCACACGCGTGCTCGTTACGTACGTGCCGTGGTGTAATGAGACACCGGTCACAGGGAGCCCTATTCGAGTCCTACGACATAAAACAACATACAATTAAATGCAGTTGCATAGTTCTATAGAAATGGTTGTTAATTTACTGGCACGACTTTCGAAGAGTAGCAGCTTGAGTGTTGACAATAAATGTAAAATAAGTATATTTCACACAGCGCCATCTAGTGCCAAACTAAGCAAAGCTTGTCTTAAGGGACCCAGATAACTGATACAATTCTTAGATACTTTTTGTTTGTAAACAAACATCGATGTTTATAACACAAATGTTTGGCTTGGGTGGGAATCAAACGGACAACCTACAGTTCAGAAAGCAGGGTCACTACCTACTGAGCTATCAGCTTAGTCAATATTGAGACATTGGCAGCACTCAAGCTGCTACTCTTCGAACTGAATTGAGGCCATGAGAGCCAAAGTGGCCTAACTGCATTATTTTACAATTTTCATCTTTTTACTGGTGTCTGCTCTTAATGGTAAAAGCTATAGCGCAATAAGTAAATCCACCAATAAAAGGCCTCCAATAAACAGGGATTAAAATAGGATGAAAGAAAAAGTGAAAAAATGGCTCCTCATCTTTATTGTAATGTACATAGAATACAATATATAAAGGTATTAAAAAAAATGCAGTTAGGCCACTTTGGCTCTCATGGCCTCAATTATAAATAGTCGAGGCCTTGCTACGCGTCGGCGACATTATCCATAGTTCGTTAAAAATTGAAATCTATATAATTATGTAAAAGAAAGTCGTGTTAGTACACTATTACACTATTTATAACTCAAAAACGGCTGTATACTTACATACTTACATACGTCATACTTTTTATCCCGTTTCATTATGAGTTTATATATATATATGTATATTTAGATAGCTTATATAGCGGATTAACACATAGGCCACTTTTTATCCGCGGGTGAAACCGTGGGGCGCAGCTAGTACTTACTAAAATGACTGTCGGTGTCGTTTCAGTCAGAATAAACGCTGTCAAAGTTTTATTTAGAGTTTTGGCGGGAAAACGAAAAAGATCGTGTCACCGCATTGCATTATTTTCCAACACTTGTGTTATTTTCAGTGTAAGTGCATAAAATTGGTGGCATTTTATTCGTTAAGTGCTGGATTACAGGCATGAGTATGGGAAAGGGGTATAATGATGGTGAAACGTATCTTTTCGTGTTGTTTCCAAAACTCCATAGAAGCTTCTGGTAAAGTGGTCACCACTTTACTAGAAGTATGACTTGACTAGACTAGACTATGACTTGACTTGATGACTTGGACTGTGACTTGACTTGACTTGACTTATATACATATATATTACATAACTCAAAAAATTATAATCACTTGACACTGGCTAAATACACAAAAGTGTGGAGCCATAACAAAACAAAAAAAAGTTTTATTTATTCATCCAAATATTCTTATCTTCAAAAAAATTGTTTTTAATAGCAAATGTTTGATCTGCTTATGAGAATCAAAACAGTTGAAGCTAGAGTACTGCAGGGTGCTTACTTTTCATTTTTTTCCGATGACAGCCCTTCGACTTAAACCTTTCGAAATGACATGACGTGGGAGCCCATGGGAACGTTAGCGTTGTCATGCTCGCGTTGGTAATGACGCCGTTTTCCGTGAACAATAAAATATAATGTAAATTCTTGGTAGAAACGATTTCACAATGCTCCCTACGATTGCGTAAACGGCGTTTCAATGGTACCTGCTCACAAGAATATAAACCGTTTATAACATTGTAACAGGGCCATGAAGGCAAACAAACCAAAAATACCTATACTTTTTGGGGATTTACTATTTCTATAGTCAACTAAGCCAATTAGACCCAGAAGGTACAAACATGCTGAAAGTGTAATAATATTAACAAAAAATTAACAAACTATCTATATACAAGGTGGAATTTAATTCACTCTTTTCCCTAAATCTATGTACTCAGACCATGCTATAGAATGTTCGTACAAGGACCAATTAAAGAAACCGGGGATTTCACACATGTATTATGTATAGAACACACTATGATATCTTAAGTCTAAAAGTGTTATTACCGTTTTAGAATTAAGATGTCGTCTATTTTTTTTATTATCTTATTATTTACTAGGTGGTAGGGCTTTACTGCAAAGTTCGTCTAGGTAGGTACCACCGCTTTCCCAGTTATTCTGCCGCCAAGCAGTAGTGCGCAAGCACTGCTGTGTTCCGGTTTGAAGGGCACTGTAGCTAGTGAAATCTTATTACTAGATTGTGCTGATGTCTCTGGATGACGTGCGAAGTGCAGTGTCCGCGACGCTCTATACTTTTGAGTTCCGAGTGACACTGCAGCTGATATGGGTAGCCGTATCGTTTAACTTCAGGCGAATGGCTAGCTCGTCACGTCATTCCTTAACATAAAAAGAATTGACACGCACGTTCGACTCTCCCACTCTCTCATATAGATAAGATATCTTATATAGATAATGTATTTAGATACATAGAAATCACGAGGGCTATCCACAAGAGTTCCATTATTAAATTATAAAGGTGAGGTAGTTTATGAGCAAAATAAGAGAAATACGAAACTCTTTACTTATTTAGATCCGGCTAATTTTCGAGACAAATTACTCGCGGCCTGCCAAGCCCGATAAGGTGTTCATTGTTCATCGCTTAACTTTGACGTTGTTAAAGCCCAAAGTTACCATTTCAAAAGTAGAAGCCAACCCTTAACTCTTTGTCTAAGTGGGCGATCACGTTTCCTTGAAGCGTGTAAATCATTTATACATAGAGAAAGTTGTTATAGCTTGTTTGGGAAGGCGATTGACGTAGAGGGTGAAGCCAAATTTTCAACCGAATTCGAAAAGCTGATCAGGTTCTCAGTTGAGGTAACTGTATTATTTTTTAATTGGTTGCCTCAGATCTCCGTTCTTCAATAAATCGATTTTGAAATTATTTTTATTTCAAATTGTATCGGTTCCGTAAAATGTTTTGTTTTATTCATTTTTTTATTCCAGTACTTCTCAGTAAGGAAGTAAAGCAATTGAAGTCAGTTTAACCCCCTTTTTTAAAGGGTATTATCGATCTTAGAGACAGTGGAAGCTACATTAGCTCAGTAGTAGGTATACACTAGTAAACTAGTAGAAAAGAAATATTACGCTGTTCAAGCGATTTTCACCGGTCTCACACACATAAAGCGAAGTTCGATACACTTTTGTTGTAATAGAAGGAGGTCCATGGGTTTGCTGAATTAATGATATGCCGATTGACTTTGTATACGATATATTAATTAAAAAGATATTTACAAAAACCAAAATGCGGAAAATAAAATTTTCTCTAATGTGAAGTCTATATCAACAACATTCGTTGCCCCTAGCAACTAGCTGGAAAAGTTCTCTATTAGACTGGTATTGAAACTTTTTCGTGGGCTAGCACGCCACATCACTCCCCTCCAGAGACCGTCCTACGGGCGATAATATTCTGGAAAACGCACTGTTCGTCCTGATCGAGTGGTGGTCACTGGAGCGTCTGGGGTCTCGGGTGCTGCCACGGCGGGAGAATGGTCCAACTCACGAAGTATGTAGGCAGGTTTAATGCGGTCGACTGATACAGTGACTTCTTTGCCTTTTATGCGGAGCTTGAAAACTTTATCCCCTCGTTCTATCACCTCATGCGGGCCTGTGTAAGCTGCTTGAAAAGATGGATGCGAGGTGTCATCTCTTAGAAAGACGTGGGATGCTGTTGCTAAATCTTTGAAAATGAATATGGAGCGGTTATTCCCATGGTGAGAAGTTGGTAATGGCAACAAATTTTTGGCGAATGTGCGCAGTCTTTCAGTGTATACTGTCAAGTCCTCTGTGCCATCAGCCGATTGACAAAAAATGTCACCTGGGAGTCGTAGTGTCTCTCCATATACGAGCTCAGCTGGAGTCGCTTGTAAGTCTTCCTTAAATGCCGCCCGGATTCCCAGTAGTACAAGTGGAAGTGTTTCAAGCCAGCTGCTCGTCGCATGACATGTAATGGCGGCTTTAAGCTGTCTGTGGAATCTTTCGACGAGTCCATTGCATGCTGGATGGTAGGCTGTAGTTCGTCTGCGTTGAAATCCGATGATGTGGGACAGATGCTTAAAAAGTTCTGATTCAAACTGTCGACCACGATCAGTGACGATATCTTCAGGGCAGCCGAATCTGGATATCCATCCGTGAACTAAAGCTTTTGCCACTGTTTCAGCTGTTATCTCCTGTAATGGTATAGCCTCGGGCCATCGTGTGAAGCGATCTACACATGTGAGACAGTAACGATACCCCTGTGAAAGAGGTAAAGGTCCGATCAAATCTATGTGGATTTTCATGAATCTGGCTCGAGGTAAGTTGAATGATGCTAATGGAGATGAGACATGACGTGTTATTTTTGATCGTTGGCATGCTAGGCAGGAACGAGTCCACTCTCTACAATCTTTTCGCATACTAGGCCATACATAGCGTTCCGATATCAGTTTCGTCGTCGCATTTATGCCAGGGTGGCTAAAAGAATGCAAGTTTTCGAACACTTGCCGTCGCATGTCTTTGGTCACATAAGGTCTGGCCACATTGCTGCTCTTGTCACAATAGATTTCTGTGTGAGATCCAGGCAGTTTGATTTTTGTCAAGCGCAGAGAAGTATCGCTATCCAAAAGTTGTTCTAGTTCAGGATCTGTGCTTTGTGCTTGAGCAAGCTTGGATAGATCGATGGGCTGAGTAATCTCTTCGATGCGTGATAAACTGTCAGCCACAACGTTATCCTTTCCTGAAATATGCCTGATATCTGTAGAAAACTGTGAAATAAAATCCAGATGTCTGAACTGTCTTGGTGAGCACTTTTCTTTTCGTGAATGAAATGCGAAAGTTATGGGCTTATGGTCAGTGTAAATAATAAAGTCTCTCGCCTCCACCATGTGACGAAAGTATTTTATTGCTTCGTAGATGGCGAGAAGTTCCCTATCGTAAGGCGAGTATTTCTGTTGACATGGTGAAAACTTTCGAGAGAAAAATGCTAAAGGTTCCCACATGCCGTCTTTATGCTGTTGTAAAGCTGCGCCCATTGCTGTGTCTGAAGCATCGGTGACTATAGCGAGCTTCGCTTGGCAGTCTGGATGAGCGAGTAGTGCTGCTTGGCAGAGACTTTCCTTGCAGGTGATGAATGCTTTAGTAGCTTCTTCTGATAAATGCACGGGATGTGAACCTTTAACTGATCCTGTGAGCAGTGCATTCAGAGGCGCTTGATGCCGCACTGCATCAGGAATAAACCTTCTGTAAAAGTTCACCATTCCTAGGAATCTTCGCAGTTCTCTGACGGTTTTCGGTGGTGGGTAATTCGCAACCGCTTCTACCTTCGATGGTAATGGTTTAGTCCCAGCTGCTGAGATGCTGTGTCCTAAAAACGTTACCTCTGATACACCGAATATGCACTTGTTCGTGTTGATAACCATGCCGTATTCCTTTAGTTTGTTGAAGAGCAGATGAAGGTGCTTCTTGTGTGATTCTTGATCAGGTGAGAAGATCAAAAAATCGTCCAGAAACGGGAAGCAGAACTCTTCAAGGCCCCTAAGCATCTCGTCCACAAATCGTTGAAACGTTTGGCCAGCATTACGTAGTCCGAACGTCATGAACGGAAATTCGTATAAACCAAACGGCGTCGTGATTGCGGTCTTCGGAATATCCTCAGGGCAGACAGGAATTTGATTATAAGCTTTTACGAGATCGATAACCGAGTATACTTGACAGCCGGAGAGACAATGTGCAAAGTCATGTATGTGCCGAATGGGATAGCTGTCTGGTACGGTTCTAGCGTTGAGCATTCTGTAGTCACCGCATGGACGCCAGCCGTTATCTTTTTTAGGCGCAAGATGAAGTGGTGATGACCATGGTGACTTTGAAGGTCTGGCTGTTCCGTTCTTCAACATATCTGCAAATTCGTCTTTTGCAATTTTTAATTTATCCGGTGCTAGTCTTCGTGGTGTGCTGCTTATTGGCGGTCCTGCAGTAGTCTGTATATGATGCATGGTATTATGCTTCGGAACACGGTGGACACCGGAAGGTCGAGTAATCTCAGGGTATTCGCTTAGTATGTTATGATATACGGAATTTCCAGAAATAACTTTTACCGATGAAATGTTCCCAGTTGACTGTGCAGGTGAAGCTGGGGACGTAAGGCTTGTAGTGTTGTCGATTAAACGTTGATTTCGACAATCCACGATGAGGTTGTAAAATGATAAAAAATCCACACCTATTATGGCCTTTGTAACGTCCGCTACGATGAATCGCCAAGTAAAGTCACGGCGCAAGCCTAGGTTCAGCACTAAATGAGCGTAGCCGTAAGTAGAAATGGGTGTACCGTTTGCCGCACACAGCTCATAATTTGTTTTCTCACGACGTTCCTTGAGTGCCGATCGGGGGAAGACACATACGTCACTGCCAGTATCAATGAGAAACTGCATCTTCGTAGCGCCGTCCGTGACAAATAGGCGACCGGAAGTTTGGCAATCGGTCGTCGCCATTACCGACTGCTGTTCGCGTTTCCCGCATGGTAGTCGCACGGTTTTACGCACTTACTTGCTTCATTGCCGAACTTATTATGATACCAGCACACAGGAAATTTTCTATAGTTCGACTGTGATCGTGTGGAGCTAGAACGACCGCGCGTTTTCTTGTTTGAACGATTCGGTGCACGTGAATGCCGGTTCACCTGCGCAGTTAGAGCTTGCACTTGTTTGGTAAGTTCAGCAATCTGTTGGTTCATGGCTTCTAAAGAGCTTCCTGGTATGGCACTTGATGTTGATGCTACGTGCGCTGTAGGCGAAACAACGTCATGGATGCGGTCAGCGAGATCTGCGAGCGCTTCCAGCGAAGACGTCATCTGCGAAGCGATTATCGTTTGCGTGCTACTTGGTAAGCGACTGGTCCAGATAGTACGTAGAAAATCTTCGGGAACTCCAGGTCCAGCCAAATGTTGCAAATGTCTTAGAAACTGAGATGGCTTACGGTCTCCAAGTTCTGCGTGCATAAGTAATTGCTTGACCTTCTTTTCTCGTGACGCGGACAGTCGTTTGATAAGTTCCGACTTCAATTTTTCATACCTGTTGGTGTCGGGCGGGTTGATGATTATATCTTCCACCTCAGAAGCATACTGCGGGTCTAGTTGGCCGATAACGTAGAAAAACTTCGTATTGTCCGTAGTAATGTTCGATATCGCGAATTGGCCCTCAATCTGCGCGAACCAAATGGCCGGCTTTTCAGGCCAAAACGGCGGAATGCGCACGCCCACACGACAAATATCTTCGTTCTTATCGGTTGAGAGCGACATCTTTATGTGAATCAGTATCAGAATTATCGCAATCAGCAACAAAATCAAAATCACACACATTTACTGCAAACGTGGACTTTCGGTTCAAAACAGGTCACCAGTAAAGCCTAGTTAATCACGTCGGGGTCACCAGTAAAGCGAAGTTCGATACACTTTTGTTGTAATAGAAGGAGGTCCATGGGTTTGCTGAATTAATGATATGCCGATTGACTTTGTATACGATATATTAATTAAAAAGATATTTACAAAAACCAAAATGCGGAAAATAAAATTTTCTCTAATGTGAAGTCTATATCAACAACATTCGTTGCCCCTAGCAACTAGCTGGAAAAGTTCTCTATTAGACTGGTATTGAAACTTTTTCGTGGGCTAGCACGCCACACACAGAATAAAATACAAAACCTCTTTTTTAAGTCAGCTAATAAACCTAAAATAATATGTTTATTACTAGTTGCGCCCCGCGATTTCACCCGCGAATAAAAAGTATTTTAATAATTTTCTTATCCCGAGAAAATTTCACTTTTCCAGGATAAAATGTAGCCTATATGTTAATTCAGTGTATACGTATCTATCTTGGTACCAAATTTCATCCAAACCCATTCAGCCAATTGAGCATGAAAGAGTAACAAACATACACACATGCACACAAACATATACGCACATACATACTTTCACCTTTATAATATTAGTGTGATTGAAATTTAATTCGGAAGATACTCTCCAAACAAATTGTTTAGTACACCCGGCTCTATTTACAAAACACGTGCATTGAAAAAAAAAGATATGTTTATAAACTTACGCTAATGTTTGACATACGCCAGTTTCCCTGATTGTTGGCTTAGATTCCGATTTTACCACTTCTGTTCTATATCAGACTGTATTTAGTAAGTAAACATAAACTTGGGATCTCGTAAGTATGTCAGATTAGTCTAATATTTGTGTTGACAATTTGTGATCGGACCTCACACAACACAATTCAGAAGGCATTAGAAAACTTACAATGTTTGCCAGATCTACAGCATGGTTTGTAAACAGCTTATATACTAAGTGACAGCTAATAGGCACTGCCTATTCCATGACGGTTTAGTGAAGCCTCACGTAACACGTTTTAATAATATTAATTCCGAATTCAGACAGTATACAATTAGCTAATTCGAGTTTTGTAAAAACAAGTTTTATTAGCCTTGATCTACGCTCTACAAGCTCGCATCCATATTTACCTACCCTTGGCCATAGAATAACTAATAATATCAGCGTACCTTGGCCTTAGCGTACCCAGTAGTTACTTTATTTTGGAGCAAGTATTGAATGACTGTCTATCTAGTGTTTTTTGCTTTACTCTGCTCTAGTGTGTTCTGTTGTATTCTGTGTTGTTCTCTTCTGTTCTGTTCTACTACACAAACAAAAACTATTCACACATATCCATTACGTACCACATGCGCCTAAAATAAATACACTAAAAAAGCTACACACAGTAATAAAGTAAATCACTTAACTTCAACATGATTTTCATCCACTTCAATCTTTAAACATAAAATTAAATGTCTTGACATTTGCCACAAAAAAATAAAAAAAGACTAAAATTAATAATTTATTTAAACAAAAAAAAAATATTTATTTTGATTTGCACAATAATATCCAATCTGTTCATTGAATTATTGTTTAATTTTAACTCTGACAAATGTGCTAAGACGAACACCACTTGAGAAATCTCACAGCAAGTTTCTCTGGCCTGAACCATCGAGTACTAAGCTAATACTGCGCTATAACAAAGTTCAACCAACTTGACAATGATTTGGCTCTGTCTATACGTATTATCCGATAAAGATTCCGCAGAAATGATAAAGTAACAAATCA
The DNA here is from genome assembly GCA_905220475.3 of Ennomos fuscantarius. NCBI lineage: Eukaryota > Metazoa > Arthropoda > Insecta > Lepidoptera > Geometridae > Ennomos > Ennomos fuscantarius. The sequence goes on along the minus strand of HG992037.1, from coordinate 5,418,011 downwards.
AATTCCAGACTTCTACAAAGCTGTGCTCATTTATATTTTAACAGATTGCGTCAACAGTTTTATTTGAGTACGTGACCAATTTGCGACTAAAGTCTAAAGGCGTGACGTGAGCCAGACGAATTTCTTTTATGGACACGTCAAAGTTCAAACACTCTTGTTGAATTCTGATTAGCTTGTCATACGATCGCAGCATCTATCATTGTTTGGATGACAGGCGTAATTAACTTGTCCTTACCTTGGTTCGTGTGACCCAATTCGAAATGATGCCATGTCGGAAAATGCGCTGCGCTTGTGTAACACGGGTTTTCATTTTCTCTTTACGTTTGGAGAGATTTTTAATTTGATTAATGGCTTTTTAGTTTGTATAGTATAGGTACATGCTATAGGGTTTTATCTGGCCTCGTCGTATGTGAGAGTACCTAACAGGATTTTCTTTTTTCTTTTCGGAAGGCTATTTGTTTCTATTGAAGTTTAAAAAAATTTTTACTTATCATCTATCTAAAAAAATAGAGGCATAAGAAAAACGAAGCTTCTTAAGAGTCCTTAAGGCTTCCTTAAGATATAAGATTTTTTCCGACGCTACATCAGTCTTGAAGATGGATTTGACGTTCGGCTTCTTCGTTATAACGATGCTCTCGTACCGGAGCCTCTTTTTTTTAGCTGGTTTTGTCTTTATGAACCAATATATTGTATTTACGTATTATAAACAGACCAATATAAATTTTTAAATGAAACGCGATAATTTTTGCACTATTAATAAATAGTGTTAATAAAGATTTCATATGGTTCCTAGCCGGTTTCATCCTCGGCGACCACTGTTTGACTAAGCCAATGCAAGGCTTCGCTCGTGTGTTATATGACTACAGTACCCTATCTTGGCTTTAAATGTGTGCAAACATGTTAGGCTACATGTTAGGTACCCTTAATACAATTGAAGGGGTGAGAACAAAAAGGGTTTAACTGAATTTTTTTACAAAATGACTTATGGGTATCTTTGGATTCAGCGTGAAATTATCTACAATAATACATTCTCAAAATACCGAAATGAAGCTTAAATCTCGAGATTTTGAGTCTAAAAACGGTTTACCTGTCACAGGAATACAGTTCGCTTAGCATAAAAACATTATTATATTTATTTTATTATATTATATTTTTACAGTAGGTAATTGTATGAATTAGTACTATATTTAGTATTTTAAAATAGAATTAAAACATTTTCAAGCAACTGAAACTTACATAAACCTTTTCTATTACCTGATAAGCACTCTACATTAAAACGACGCGGTTGAAGCTTAAAGTAAATTTTCTTGAAACTATCAATTTGATAGTTAAACCCTTTTTATTCTCAACCCTTCAATTATAGACCGTATTAGAAGACAATCGCTCCTTCAGTCGTCCTCAAAAGAGTATAAACTCTGCTGCCAATAAAGATTAAGAAACAAATTACAGAGCTTTCACAATATAACGTTACTTTTGTTTGTTCTCAGGAAGATGAAGTAAAAGAGTTACCCGTCGTTCCAAAATGCTGTCCCAGTGGTCAGAACCTCACCATAACCTTAGAAGATGGAGCGGCGAAGACTATCTGCGCTCGAACTTCCCTGACCTTCGCTCCAGTGTTCCACCAGGCCAACGAGACGCATATCTTCAGCTACGACAGCAACGTGTATGAAACTATAGTTGGCAACCCCTGCGTCTACGAAAGGTCTTTGTGAACATGTAACTAAACTTCTTACAAATGGTTTCTTTGGTTGTTCGAGTACCTACTACATTTTTCTTATATCAGACATTCCTACTTCTACTTACGAGAATATACTTGATTAAAAATCTGCGTGTTATTAGTAACAGCCTCTGTGGTGTGGTGGTTGGCTCATAACCCGGAGGTGGCGAGTTCGATTCCCGCACAGGACAAGTGTTCAGAAAAAAAAAAACGCAAATACTTGTTCTGTGTTTAGGTATTGTGGGACCATGGTCCTCGTAGTTCTTGAGTCCCTAGATACAGAGGATCCAACTAAAGCTCCAGGATCTATGTATGTGATCATTAGGCGTTATTATTATTATTATTTCTCCATTCAACTGACATGGAGACAATCATACCTAGGATTTTAACAGGATCGATGAAGTGATGGCGAAAAGGTCTAGTCATAATTATTACCTACCTACTGATAAGGGTTTGATATATTGACCTAAAAAATATTAGTAAACTTTTTTTGTATAAGGTTAAAATGTTTAAACAACGCATGTATTTTGCGTACACGGCGATATATGCAGGAGATATTATGCAAGCTAAATTAGTAAATCCGCCTGTTTCTAACATTACCATTAATAATATACGCCTTTATTATTATTTCTCCATTCAACTGACATGGAGACAATCATACCTAGGATTTTAACAGGATCGATGAAGTGATGGCGAAAAGGTCTAGTCATAATTATTACCTACCTACTGATAAGGGTTTGATATATTGACCTAAAAAATATTAGTAAACTTTTTTTTGTATAAGGTTAAAATGTTTAAACAACGCATGTATTTTGCGTACACGGCGATATATGCAGGAGATATTATGCAAGCTAAATTAGTAAATCCGCCTGTTTCTAACATAACCATTAATAATATACGCCTTTAAAAACCTACAGCACCTTTGAAAGCTATATTGTCAATCAATAAAAAAAATTGTTGGTTACAGATACAAATTGGAACCAGAAAAATTTAGCCAGGACGAATTCTACTTGTTAGTAAATGGAACTTTATTCGTGCCGTATAGCAGGCCATATTTGCTTAGCACGAAGAGTTATTGTATGGAGACGTTCTATAACGAATCTAACCCAGCTGGGGTCACGCTCCCAATGGTCTGCTTTCAAACACCACTGGAGGAGACAAAGACTTCTGCAACACTCATCGCTTACGCCACAGGTTTGTAGGTTTTGTACCCATAGATGCAGTGTGAAGTATCCTATGTTTAACGGTCACACAGCGTCATCTAGCTAACTAAACAAAGCTTGTACTATGAGAACCAGATGGGCGATCACGTAACTCGATTGAAACCAATAGGAACACAAATTTGTATGGATTTGACAGTTTGAATACGCAGTTTATGTGCACAGTTAGTATGGAATTTTTTCCAGTTGCATTGCAATCAAAGTTTCGTGATCACCCCCCAGATAACTGATACAAAAGTTTGTAAATACATACATAGAATACAATATAACAGACGCAGAACAATCACTTATTTTCATTACACAAATGTTAGTCCTGGGTGGGAATTGAACCCACAGCCTTCAGTTCAGAAAGCTGAGCTACTGCCAACTGAGCTGTCAAATCAAAAAGAATAATTGGCTATTGTATTGTTATGTGATTACTGCATTAGTATTCGTGAAACAATAACTAAATAGCCAATCCATGACACAGTAAACGTCGTGAGTTCTGCCAAGGCTTTTTTATTGAACGCTTGCCAATAGTGGTAACTTCAATCAAAGCTCATTTTACTGATTTGTCCTATTTATTTTAATGATGTCAATGAATTTACCAACAGGAGTACTTTTATGCTTTATCGGTACTTACTTATAAATGTTAATACACATTTCTAACTTTAGCATTGAGTTCACCTATGGACCTTTTATTGCTGTGATTTGTGCAATAACGAATTTTCTACCTAACTATTTATACTAACTATGGTTAAATTACGGGGAAAATTGAAAGAAAGAAACTACATTCAGAGGACAGAGGATACTGAGGATTTAAAGCAAAATGAGACTATGTCCAGTGGGGTGATCACGGAACGTTGATTGCAATGCAACAGGAGAAATTTCATTCCTAATTTGAAAATTTCCTTTATGCAACCAATAGAAACGAAAGTTGTATGGAAAATATCAATTTAGGAATGAAATTTATCTTGTTGCATTGCTATCAAAGTTCTATGATCATCCCCAGTTGTCTTATGACGTGCGCAGTGCAGTGTCCCACGAAACTTTATATTTTGCCGTTTCTATTGATACGAACGACTAGCTCATCGCGTAACAAACGTAAACTTTACCTACACCGTGTTTTATCTGCTACAGAGATGAACAAATCACTATTTAAATTTAGAGCATTCGTTCATAAATTCTCTCTTTCTTCTTATTTAAGAGTCCAGCTCTTGTCGGTGGAGTAATCGCCATCGTTCTCGGTCTTCGGCCAACGTTTTAACCTCCCTGTACGACATGACATCTATTTTTTCTTTTATTTGACCTGTGTAAGCCCTTCTAGGTCTGCCTCTTCCTCTCTTCCCTTCTATCTTTCCTTCTATGATGTTTTTCATAAGGTTGTCATGTCGTATAAGGTGGCCAAACATTTTTCCTCTTCTAGCTTCTATTGTCGCTAGTATGTTCCGTTTTTCTTGAACCAGGGTAAGCACTTCTTCATTGGTTTTTCGCTCAGTCCAGCTTATTCTCTCCATACGCCTCCAGCACCACATTTCGAATGCTTCCAGCCTTTCTCTGTCTCTTTGGGTCATCGTCCATGTCTCGCTTCCATACAAAGCAATGCTCCAGATGTAAATTCTTATTAACCGTTTTCTTCATAAATTCACTTTACCTAATTTCGGTTTTCAACGCTTTAATATCCCTGGACTGATAGCTCAGTTGGTGGTAACCCTGCCTTCTGATCTGTGGGTTGTGGGTTCGACTCCCACCCAGGACAAACTTTTGTGTGATGAACATAGGTGTTTGTTCTGTGTCTGGGTGTTATATTGTGTCTATGTGTGTATTTACAAACAAAAAAATTATCTAAGTATTGTATCAGTTATCTGGTTCCCATAGCACAAGCTTTGCTTAGTTTGGGGCTAGATGGCGTTGTGTGAGATGTCCACACATATTATTATTATTTGCAAACAAAAAAGTAACTAAATATTGTATCAGTTATCTGGTTCCCATAGTACAAGCTTTGATAGTTTGGGGCTAGATGGCACTGTGTGAAATGTCCACAAATATTATTATCTATACATATAAAATTCTAAGTCCTGACTGACTGACTGACTTATATATCAATGCAGAGCCTAAACCGCTGGTCCTAGAGACTTGAAATTTGGAGGGTGTGTTCTTTGTAAAGTGTAGGTATCCAGGAAGAAAGGGTATTTCGAAATTCCATCCCTAAGAGGAGGAAATGAGTGGTAAAATTATCAATGAAAAATTTTGTTCTTCGTTTCCAATAGACCACGCGGGCGAAGCCGCGGGCAGAAGCTAGTATTATAATATTGACGCAGAGTACATAATTATTAAGCTTGTGTCCTATAATATTATTATATAATACGTAGTGATCTACATTAGTAACGTGAACGTGTCATAAAGGAAATAAACTTATCTACGATGACTAGCCAATACAATAAATGTGGCTCGCCGGGTGCAGGGTATCTTGACTGAGCGATACGCAATACGTACGCTCTCGTCGACGTTTCACTAGAATTTGTAGATAATAATTCTTTTGTACAAAATTTGTAATCCATATCTCCGATTGCCACGCGTATAGATAAAATTCCTCAAATATTTTTATTATTTTATATTATCGACATAGCAATAGCGACAATAATAATTTAATTAGGTTTTTAATTAATTTCGCACCGTTACACATCATTTTTTGTACATGACGTCAAATGTTAACTGTAGCGGTGTTTGTATGGCTATGCTAGCACCAACCTTGAACTTTTTACAACCTTTACTGCCACATAGTATGATTGCTTTACAGCAGAATATTGCTGCCTGCGACCTAATTAGCCCTTATTTATAAACCATTTTTAATTAACGAGAAAACAAGCTGAGACTTATAAAACTAAATAGACGGCGAAATATTGTTCAACCAGTCAACCAAATGAACTCAGTATTTTCTACAATTTAGTCACAGAATTTGCGCTATTGACAGATAGATAGATAGATAAAACTCTTTATTGAAACACCACATTGTAGGAACAATTTACAGGCACAATCTTAAGAATTAAGTGTCACAATGGGCGGTCTTATCGCTTAAAGCGATCTCTTCCAGACAACCCAAAAATGTAGGGGAAAAAAACAATAAAAATAAGGACGGTGGTTTTTAGATACAGGAAAAGATATACAAACTATACTTAATGCTAATCACAATAATAACATTATATATATATAAATTAACATATACAGATGCTAAGTCTACGAATTTGGTAGGTAAAAGTATTACTTAAACCGTTTCTTCATAATATTGTTTGTGAGTTTCGTACTCAACATTGAAAGCCATGTCATCGAAACCCATTTCTACAACAATATATCATCAAATTTTATTCTAAGATCTATGCTAAGATCAAAATACCATATGATTGAAACGCTAACCTCAAGCCTAGTACGCATCTTGGCTTGGGGTGTTTGGACTACAAAAGGGTAATTGAATTGAATCTTAGGTAGTGGCTTCTGCGGCAATTTTGCCACAATTTCGCCAATGTCATGTACTAAAATAGACCAACAAAAAAAAGAAAAAAGTTTAAGGATGCTATTTAGGAGAGACAGTCACAAGCACGGTATTTGATTCTATTTATCATAGCAGTTCCTCATTTCAAACACAGCTCTTTTTTCCAGGTTTACTGATATCAGTACCATTCCTGCTGGCGACGGCATGCGTGTACCTGTTCATCACCGAGCTACGGGACACTCACGGCAAGGCCCTGGCTTGTCACACCATTTGCCTGGCTATAGCCTTTAGTTGTCTTGCAGCCACGCAGCTGGCTGGACATGCTTTCCCAGCTATTGCTTGTACTATTATGGGTAAGTTTCTAAAGTAGGAAACCAAGGAAAGGGGTGGTATAATTACAATAATGTATGATTACAAAACTGATTAATTTTGTCTCAGAAAATATACTCAAGCAAAGTGGTACCTAAATAGATTTAAGTTAGTGAGGCATACCTTACAATCAAATGCTACCACCTGTCAGCTTCATTAATTTTACATGGCATGCAACTTAAAACGAGCCGTCAATTGTCAATCTATGCATATGATTAGTTTCTGCGTACACAGTACAATGAATATTAACTAGATCCTAGAAACTAAAAGAGGTGTTTCTTTAAACACGAACCGAGGCCAAAAAATTAATTTGCCACTTATTGTGTCGTTCAGTAATGAGTCTGATAGGTATAAAGACATGACAAATCAAAAAGTACTAGCTTGTGAGCAAAAACATTATAAGACAACTGTTATAGTAAAGATTATTAGTTTCAATGACAATATTTTTTGAGTGAGGCTACAAATTGAAAAAGACAAAAAAAACACAATTTAAACTTAAAAATCAAACTCCGGTCATATAATATGAATATATATATGTGTGATCGATACAAAAAAGCTACTGCAAAATAACTTAAATCGCAATGAGAACTTGCTTTTTTTGAAATCTGCTAAAATGTGGAAAGTAAAATTCGTATAAAACAAAGTCGTGGAATCTAAAGATACAGTTTTTTAAAAGACTTAGTTATTTTAAATTGTTTGCATGAAATTCTTCCATCACTAAAATATATTTATATATGTCATAACTAAACTCCTACATGTATTTGTTTCAGCGTATCTCATCCAATTCTCGTTCGTGTCGTGTTTTTTCTGGTTGAACGTGATGAGTTTTGATATTTTTCTGAACGTTAGGTAAGTGTGTGTTTTTAGCCTTTTTACATACTGTATCGTAGGTAGTTTTATGTTATTCATAGATCAACTGTTCTGAACTTATGATACTTTGGAAAAACAATTATTGGAATTCCCTGTATTATTTAGTTTTAGATCAAAAATTACTATTCTATCTAGGCATTCTCCGTTTAATTTATATAGTTATTTCTGTCTATCAGAAACAATTACCCACTGAATTATATGATTTTCTAGTTTCCAACTAATAATTATTTTATCTGCATCAGTTATTTTATTAAACTTACTTTTACTAGGTGGTAGGACTTTTCTGCAAAGTTCGTCTAGGTAGGTACCACCGCTTTGCCAGTTATTCTGCTGCCAAGCAGAAGTGCGTAAGCACTGCTGCGTTCTGGTTTGAAGGGCACTGTAGCTAGTGAAATTACTGGGCAAATGAGACTTGACCTGATATCACAGTCTAGTAATATCTTATTACTAGATTGTGCTGATGTCTCTGAATGACGTGCGCAGTGCAGTGTCACGTGAAACTCTGTACTTTAGTGTTCTGAGTGACACTGCAACTGATATAGGCAGCCGTGTCGCTTAACATCAGGTGAACTGTTAGCACGTCGCGTCATTCCTTATAATAAAAAAAAAACTAACTTTGCTATTTTACCAACAGGAGGTACATAAACTCATCAGTATCAAGAAGAAGTATGAGAAGACGTTTCGCGTGGTACAGCGCATATGCAATACTCTTGCCCGTGATCCTTCTCGTCATTACAATAACTATGGACCTCTCTCCAGCAGTACCAAGCACGTACCTCAAGCCTAACTTTGGAGTTAAAGGCTGCTGGTTCAAAAGTAAGATACTATTATTTATTTAAGTACTAGTTGCGCCCCGCGGTTTCACCCGCGGATAAAAAGTATTTTAATATTTTTCTTATCCCCGAGAAAATTTCACTTTTCCGGGATAAAATGTAGCCTATATGTTAATCCAGTGTATATCTATCTTGGTACCAAATTTCATCCAAATCCATTCAGCTAAATGAGCGTGAAGGAGTAACAAACATACACACATACAAACTCTCGCTTTTATAACATTAGTGTGATAACATATTTTAACTTTATGTATGAACATATTAGTTGTATTTGGATATTGTCTGTAGAGAGCTGCGACTTAACAATAAACTTTTGTCTGCCTCAGATCAGTGTAATTAATTTCGAAAATATTTTATGGGAAATGTTGTTAAACATGAGAAAAGAAAGTTTTGTGAAGACTGGTTCTAACAGTCTGGAGTTTTAAAAAGAAATGTAACAGCATGTTGCTAACTCCGACAGATTTTTTCACAACTCTGCAATGACATAGTTAACGAGTTTTAAGTGCTTCGAAGTAGTATTCTATTAAATATAAAGCCGTATAAATGATTTTTCACATAAAATAATTTAGTCATCAAGTTTACATAAATTTATATGAATACACTTTTCAACTGCATTTTGTAGGGACTAATGTTCTCGCTGGTGTCAAATGAAGTTAGTCAAAGTTTCCAAGCTTTTTAATGATACAGATAATAATCATTTCATAATTTATGATGAATTTAATGAATGTTAATATTAGATATTTTTTTGCAGCGGACCAGGCAGCCTTACCGTACTTCTACGGACCAGTAGCTATAATCCTTCTTAGTAACCTCCTAATTTTTGTCCTCACATCACGCGCCTTCGCCTTGCATTACGATAAGCTGAAGGATATTACTCGTGAGTATATTTTCCTTGTTGTTACCAATCATTTCATAACTTTGGTCATTCGTAGCAGTCAGTCAGTCGTATTTATTATTCCAGTAATAGCAGGTTTTATTACTGTTTTGCTTCCTTCTTATTTAATTCTGGTTAAAGAAGACCCTTAATTAAATTTATTACAAATAAAAGATATTTTATCACATTTTTTTCAACTCAAACAATTTTCTGTTTCCAATGTAGTTCGAATAAAAAATTGTAAACGCTTCATTAAACTTCATTGCCATATAAGAAAATGGCAGAGAAAATTTTTGTTCATCTTAGATATCTCTTGTGGTACAGCTGTAGCCTATAAAAAGTATTAATCTTCTACAAAGAGACCAGGTACTTCATGCTACTCATACATAAAAGGAACATCAGTGATATAATCATTACGTGTGCTCCTATGATTGTTCGTCGCTCACATACAGTATATTTGTATTTTACGATTCATAACAACACCTATAGGGTGTGCTTTATTACTGTATGCCATATCGTTGGCAAGAATGTGATTGCAACTTTGTTATTTGCAAATACGCGTATGATTTCCTTTGACCAAATCACTGTGAATTCCGTGATGATATCATCTGATGCGGTCACTATACCTAGGTAGACTCCTAAAATAGTCTGCAATATTATCATTGCAATGCAATGTCCAGTTTTCTCTTAGTAAGCGCACCTTTATCAATTTTCTTGTTTGGCGTGAGTCCGATAAATCTATAAAAATTAATTAAAAAACATGCCTTGTTAATAGATTCAACCTCTTGAATAGAGGTCCATGCTCTGTTATGATAGACGGTTTTCAATTGGCGGAATTGGTCATATTTCAATGTTCATCAAAATTATTAGCTATCTGCCTAAATCGATTTGTCCTTCAAATTATTATTTTAATGAGTGCAAGGAATATATAAATTACAATTTTATATGAATTTGTGATTTTTATAATGTCAAGAATAGGTTAGTTTAAAGCACTAACTAATAAAGGATTTTTTACATAGCAAAACCATGAACGTGACAGAATGTATGCGTTATTTTATATATTCTTTACTATTTTACATTAAAAATTTTCTTTTACCACACATAGTCTGATCGCGATTAGGTTCTGTGGTAGCAAATAATTATGTCTTCAATATTGTCTTTTTTTATTCAGCGTTAGACCTCACACACTCGGACTTCAGTACGTCAGACGACTGGGTCCGGCTCGGAACGGTGCTAGGTCAGCCACTGTCGGTTTCGGAAAGACCAGTCTCCCCACGGGAAACACACGGGACCTTCAGTCAGAGGCTGAAGAAGTATAGAAAAATGTTTGTATCTACAATAAATAAACTCAGCGTTAATTAACATTATATATAAGATTTCAACACTCATCAACATTACAGTTTGTGCTATTTTATTGCTGGACACAGGCTGATAAATTATTCAAGAACTCAATCTTTGGCTGCTCTTGTCCATCAACTGCATCCACCGGCAAAAGTCATCACTCCAAATGGAGAATGTCTGACTAATACGTTCTCCATCATCCACAAGAAAGTCGTTTACTTTTTTAACTCTTATGAATAAGTACTTAACACCATAATAATTTGAATATGTACAATAAACGATGCTAAAAAGCTCATTCATGTGCCTGTAATGTTATGTGTTGGTATCTATTTACAGTTATAAGATTTCAATGTATATTTACCCATCTCACAGTTTCCGTACAAGTTGCTTGCTCTCCGTCATCATGGGACTGTCCTGGGTACTAGAAGTGGTGTCGTGGGCGGCAGGCGCTGGATCCAGTACTGTCTCCGTATGGTCCGTGTTTGACCTGATCAACGCTCTGCAAGGTGTTGTGATATTCGCCATCTTCGTGTTGCAGCAGCCCGTCCGATCTCTTGTAAAGGTAAGATCCTAAGACGTACAAAAACGTTGTTCCATTTTCTGGAATTTAAATAGCTAGAAAGTCCACATAAACAACAAATGCGGCAACGTAAACTTTTAAATAATTTTATCTACTTTAAACTAAAGCTGGACTATGAAAAGTTCCATCAGCACTATCACTAAAAACTACAAGCTTTGTTCCCGGCCCACATTATAGTTCCATCTACTTTATATTGCTGCACTTCAAACTTTTAATTTATTCTTTCATTTTATACAGAACTCAAAACTCTTCAGTACTTGCGGTAGGAAAAGAGACGGCTCCGAAGTTTCTGTAGTGAGTGAAAGGAACAGCATTATCGGACCCGGCAGAAGGGACTACGTATAGTGTCGTAATGAAAAAAGAAATTCGAAAAAATGGCCGAGACTGATAATACAAACAGTATTAACCACTCTGGAGGTCAAAATGTGAAATGGTATTTTATCAGAAACGACTCCGAAACTGTATCGGAGGAATTAAAATAAAATTAATGATTGGGCATTGGGAGCTAATGGCTATTTTATATGCATTAGTTTCTAATTTGTATCGGATTTTAACGACGTTTATCTTTGTCGCATTCCAAGATCTATTTTTATTTTAACCCATTTGCATTTTCGGCTTCCAGAGATGCATCGAGACGAACGAAAGTTGTACGAACTACTTTGATAATTTTTATTCCTGTGATAACGCCTTAAAGTTATTTGTTTGTTTTGATTAACGAGTTTTTAATATTGTTTAATATAATGTATGTTATCGTTATTTTCGGATGAGTGGGCCTTCACTATTTTGTCATAGGCACAAAGGCAGTTTAGTTTGGCGAGTATCTTCTTACACTGGTAGTTTAATGGTTCACCAAGAAAAAGAATGTACTTATATTCATTTGTTTTCATACTATGTCTCGCGCAAAACTTTATGAGCTCTCGGAAGTTAGCGCGAATGGCTGCGCAGTACTCATATTATAGTTATTGTAAGGCTGCTTTTACAACGCACTCTACTGTACCATGCGTAGTTTGGTACTCGGGCCTAACTTCCGAGAGCTCACAAAGTGTTGCGCAAGCTATAAATATAATAGAAAAATTGTCAGTGCATTTGTTCCATTTCTTTACATTATTGTTTACTGCCTACTGCACACGGACGTATCATCTTCATAGTCCCTAACTATTTTCACAGATATCGAATATGACAGAGTCTTCAGCGGTGTTAGCTAAACATTATTTAGAATAGGTAAGAGAAATTATATTTTTATAAACGCGCAAGACCAATAATTTGTATAATAAGATGCATGTTGCTATCCACTAATCAACATCACTAAATAGAAAATGTAGTGCCATATTGTAAATGATAGTATGTATAGAACAAAATCGTGGTGCATTTCATTCCTTTATGAGAGCTAGTCATAATGTGTAACTAATTAATGTTTGTATCTATATAATAGCATTATTTATTTTCGTAACTATAATGTAAATAAGCTAAGATTAGGTATCCTATAACGAGTAACAAATAGTTTTTTATATTGTAAAAACTAACTAGATATATTGCTATGTATTTCATTAAGCTGTTTTGTTAATGTTTAATATTTATAATAAATTATTTCCTTCTTGAATGTATGAGATATGTTAAATGTTATTACTCCGAAGCCTAACCTGTCATCTCAAATGTACATATGTCTGCGATTAAGTCTCAGTGTATGTTTGTTTGTGTAAATACACCCTACAGACGTGAAGATACAGCTTAACGAAGTGTCGCATAAAGAAAACGGAATTCCTCACGACATTTTTATTTTTCTTTTCCATTGGCAGGCAACTTGGCTCAGGTTGTTAAAATACGCATGAATATAAAGTAATTGACAGGATACTCGTTTTGTATAAACGTTCCTGTCAATTAGGATGCCCGGGTTTCACAATATGTATATCGTCATTTTAAACTTCAGATAAAATGCAATTAATAGATATTGTGAAGGGTGTTACACGTAAATTCTAAACAATGTCAGAAGATGTAATAATAAAAATGAAACGTTGTTTGGTTGTTTCTTTAGCTCTCACACTAAAACGAAACAGACAGACAGACAGTAACAATTTGAATAAAATTTTAGGCACAAAGAATAAAAAAATTTCGAGATCCACATAGGACACTTTTGTCCCGGAAAATTAAGAGTTCCCGCTGGAAAATGGCCAAGCAAGTCCTGCTTCATAACTTCATTACTACAGTAAAAATCATTCGACAGAAACAAAGGTCGCGGTTTTTTGTTTTTAATATCAAATTTTTTAATATAATTAAACCTATAAATTCGACTACGGCGCTTTATCAGCAATACCTTAACCAGAGGTGGTAAAACAACGAGCAGATTAAACTGATAATTGGCATCGTTTATATCGGCTATATTAAAATATTCTGGATAAGACTGTTATGAATAATAAACATGAATACGTAATTAAAATAACATCGCGTCTTTTTGATATACGAGTAGCATTGATGATCCAAAGATCATTAATTTATAAACTTAAGGCTGTGTCGCCGCTAAGCGAACTGACTGCCCGCTGACTGACTCAATGGTGAAGCTTGCAAGCTCTGTACAGATTGAGCGCTGAACTGGCAAATTAGCCGGGAAGCACTAACGGCCTCTTGGCAAAGAAGGCAAACTGTACATCTTACTTCGACACTTTGACAGCCTCCGTAGTGTGAGGTTGAACAGCAACCCTACCGCGTAACCGTTCTCGGAATCGGCTTCGCCTGCCATCCCGCACGCGACAATTCACAAGTCCACGAGTGCGAGCAAGAGAGAACACGATTACGATCTCCACCAGATTTACGCGGTAAGGCCCCAGGTCAGCTCATAGTCGGCGGTTGGGGGTTCGATTCCCGCGACAGATCAAGTATTAATTTGTGCACAAAAATTGCGTTAATACTTGTTCCGAGTTTGGATGTTGTGGGACTATGATCGTAGTTCCTGGGTTCGGGTATCTTAGTTAGGGTATTTTTGTTTGTTTTGTTTGATTGTTGAGCGTTATCATTATATTACTTTGTCGGAGTAGCATGTTTCACTTTTGACTATTTTTGCTGCGGATTAGCCTCTCATTCAATGAGTCTGCAAACAAAACTTAGCTAACAGCGTACAGTACGAGCTACGAGCTGTATAGAAACTATTTAAAACTATGTAACACTATTTAAAATATAAAGTGTGGTGAGCTGGAAGCAGTCAGTCGCGTACTATTCGCGTTATAAGGACACAGCCTAACTTATAACTGAACATCCCTTAATATTTTTCTTTTAAATCTATTTTTTGATGGGCTTTTATACAATGTGCCAGCCCCGTCGTAGCCCAATTATACACACATACACTCCAAAATTAAGTATTTACAAAACCAACAAAAAATAATTTAAACCCGAATTATGGGCTGGAGAAGGGTGTCACCAGCTCATAAATCATGGGGGCTCCCTTGATATGTTTTGCGTGGATAACAAATCAAAATTTAAGGAACCACGACAATAATTAGACTTGTAATTTGTAATGTATTCTCTTTTATTTATCTTCAAAGGCCTACTTGAAGACATCGTAAGAAAATGTTGTTGTAGCCTTTTCTTGTTTTGTTATGTATAAAGTTATGTTGAATCTTTGTAACCTAGCATATTGGATGTAATTAATACTAGTGTGTAAGATTGTAAAGTGTATTTTAATGTAAGATAGTATGTATGGGTGTGTGAACTAATGTATAATGAATTGTTGAATGTTGATGCGGAATTTTTAAGTGAAAAGACAACTTTAAAGTGTATATTTGTCTATTTTGCAAAACATGACGTTAAATAAACAAGCTTTATATAATAATGTTGTTTTCCTCAACCCACGCAATCTAGAGTATACAGATATACGAAATAATACCTGAAATAAATTCTCAGTAGATTGGATAAGATCTGATAACACGTTTGTTCCTTTCGTATAAAATTGTACAATCTGTCTCCAATCCAACCTTTTGCTACGTATAGGTACTGAAAAAATTAGATCATGACGAGTCGGTAACGTTACAACATTTTTGTTACTTATAGACGTTACGAGTAAGTGGTTTGTATAATCTTTAGTGTCACGGCTGCTTATTTGCTAAAATCTTGAG
The DNA here is from genome assembly GCA_905220475.3 of Ennomos fuscantarius. Classification (NCBI taxonomy): domain Eukaryota; kingdom Metazoa; phylum Arthropoda; class Insecta; order Lepidoptera; family Geometridae; genus Ennomos; species Ennomos fuscantarius. Next base: position 5,402,635 of record HG992037.1, on the reverse strand, counting down.
ACTTGTTATTGTGATAATACCATCACAATCACAAGTTTTAAAATGTTATATGCTTACCAAATTAGTATTTAACTAGAGATGTTCTACCACTTTATAAATATATGTAGTAATTACCTACTTATGTTATAGCCGAAGTCAAAGAATTTTATTGCAAATAGGCTATTTATAGTTTACAATTTAAAAAGAGATTAGGTAAATTATTGTACTAAGCATATAAAATTATAACCTTGTTGAGAAATAAAATATTACAGTGCTAAATTCTTGCTACTTAAAAATATAGGGGTGTAGGTAAAATGATAATGACGGATAGCTACTCATCTGTAGCGGGGTGATGACTGTAAATTCCGGTTCCGATTCCGACATTCGGCAATCTTGCGGAATTCCGGCCGAGTGCGGGGAAACCGACGATACGTCACTATTCGGACGTAGTATTCCGGTCCGTATTACGCATAGATAACGATATTGATCCCAACAATATTGGATTTAAAGAAATATTGTGTCACACTGTCAGAGATAAGTAGGTACTTACTTATATTTGTAGATGTAATACGGATTACAGGCATTTTATACATCCTATCTTGATGGAAAAACCAGCCAAAGTTAAATTTGTCGGGTAATTAAACTTCTCTTTATGAACATTTTATGGAGTACGAGGATATGATGGAACCCCCAGTAGGCGAGTTTCAGTCACTTTATGTATGTTTTCATTATAACTTCGTTTTAAATGGATATTCTTAGTTAAAAATTAAAATTAGACAACATTGACTCATAGGATTGAATCATAATCTTTAGTAAATAAGGCAATTTCTGTGCATTAAATATGAGAATTTCTATTATCGTTTAAAATTTTACGAGAAAATGTCATGAGATTAAATGCAGCCGATATCATTCTAAATAAGATTATTTATATTTTGATTTCCACGTAGTGATATAACTCTAATAAGCTCCGAAACAATACGACTGTTGTGTCAGAGTGACATGAAAAAATATAAGCCGACGCACATAATATTCCAAAAACAGAAACCAATCCACAAAAAAAAAAAAATCTTTCTAGAACGACATCATGCAGATAAATACTCGTAAGTGTTCATCTCCCACGCAATACATATCTCAGACAATACAGACCTTCGTCAAACGACTTTCGACACGACACGAGATAGTTTCAAATGTAGAGGACCATGTCATTTCAAGAGCACACGCAGTTGCCAGCTTATTGCCACTAGACATTTCTAGGACTCCTAGGATGCTGGCTACATTAAAAGCTGCACTGGGGCAAAGGCAGCAATATCTAACGTTTAATATGTCACCGTGAAGGGGATCTCGGAAACAGATTTTATATGCAGATATATAAGACTTCATTAGGAAGATGAAGCGGTTATGACGAAGAAAGGATGAGTAATCGAAAAAAAAAAATGTAATCAATAGAATTTACTTTAGTAAGGTGTAAAAGAAATTTAGTGTATTTGATTTTGTGAATAATATTCAAATGAATATAATCTTAAAAACTTTTTTTTTCAATGTTGAAATGGACAATAGTTTGGTCCATTTTAAGATTGAATATTGAATCATAAAACGATTTGTTGAACTTATATAGTTTATATAATTTAAAAATAAATTGATTTTTTTTTCTCCAAAAGTTTTATTTATAATTTATTACAGACATAATTAGTTTTAAGTATCTTAAATTACGTTTTATGATTCAATCAGACAATAAATGATAAAAATTCAATATACCTCACGAAACAAAAGACAGTAAATACAGGTTAAAAAACAAGTTCGGTAAAAATGGAATTCTGATAATCTGTTACGACTGTAATCATTTTAATAACGGCTTCCGTGTGTTTGGTTTTTGTTTTATGTTTTTTGTTTTTTCTTTCAAATGTAACTTATTTCCAATTTTTGAATATCGTGTAAGTAGTAGTTTGACACATGTTTTAATGATTCTAAATTACGGGTTAATGGAAATAGAAATGGTGAATAGTTAAGTAGCAATTATTAAATGTATTGTGTTTTTTTTTTTGTCGAAATGGGTCTGATTTTATTTATTTAACCAAAGTCAAAGCTCTTAATTTAACATAAACGTATGTTTATGCTGAATTAAGAGCTTTGACAAAACTATGAATATACTTTAGGAACATATAGGTAGCTTTTGATTACATTTCTTCTGACCTACAACCAAATAGGTACTTTTTTATAATAATTTTTATAATAGGCTATTTGACTGCAGGATATAAGGCTATTTGCTATATTTTTATTGCATAAATAAATAACAATCCTCAAAAAATAAGCAGTCGTGAAAAATTAATATTGTACATTATCACACTAATATTATGAAAGCGAAAGTTTGTATGTGTGTATGTTTGTTACTCCTTCACGCTCAAACGGCTGAATGGATTTGGATGAAATTCAGTACCAAGATAGCTTATACACGGAAAAGTGAAATGCTCCCGTGGGATGAACAAATAATTAAAATACTATTAATCTGCGGGTGAAACCGCAGGGCGCAACTAGTAATAAATATTTGTTTATTTTTAATAGTAATCATATAGCCTATTATCATGGGTCATCATTTACCTGGCTCAGCATGTGTAGGATATAGTTGTTATTAGTTTACTAATTTAATTATTCATAACCATGCATGTTCTTGCATGTAGCACTTCCACAATTTTTCCGTCACCGTTGGAAGTAAACTTGCACAAACTTTGTGACAAAAAGTGACACTTTTATTTTGTACTAATTTTTTTATGGCAAGTACATGATAAAGGTATGCCTGCATCAATTGTGACAGCTAAAGACTTAGTAACAAACATACAAATTTAGCTACTTTAGTATATTAGTGGACATTTCACACAGCGCCATCTAGCCCCAAAATAAGCAAAGCTTGTAATATACCAGATAACTAACAAACAAATACAAATACAAATTTATTTATTGACACATTTGGTTACAAGGTTATAATGAATCCATAGACTCCCGAACTAGTGGAACTGATACAATACTTAGATACTTTTTCGTTTGTATACAAAATAACATTCAAAAACAGAACAAACATCATCAGCAAATGTTGTTTGTCCTGAGTGGGAACCGAACCCACAACCTGCAGCTCAGGGGCTCAAATCAAAAATGCAGGGTTACACCAACTAAGCTATCGGGCCAGTTTAAAAGTCTTGCAAGGAAGAGAATCAATGTAATATAAAATTTGGCATTTCGCACACACCTCTACAGAGCAGTAGTTACTTACTATCATATTTACTGAGCTGAAAAATATTATCCAAAATAAATCCTAATGTTAAATTGTGAAAGCCACACAATTATTACAAATTACAATTATTAGTCTTTCCTTGATGTTCAAGTTCATGCATTCCGCATTTATTAAGGGTTTATATCATAATAAAATAATATAAAGCCTTAATAAAGGCGTAAGATAATTTTATTTTTTACTTCCATCAGCGGAGCTCAAAACCGCTTCACTGTTTACAGCGGCAGTGATTGATGACCCTTATCTATAGGTGCAGGTGGATGCCGTGCTTGGAATAGAGGTTGGCAACATAATTTATTGAGAAAATATAAAAATATAGTTTGTGTAAAACAAACTGCTAAAAGACGTCAGTTCCGCTAGAAGAAGATGGCGCCGCTTGAATACAAAATAATTAAATATATTCTGACTTCCGCCTAGTCCAAAAACGCAAGGGATCCAATCAGAGCAAACCATTTTTGCCGCCAAAAATGGCGCGACAGGCAGCACCGGATTTTGTTTCCAGAGTTTTTAGGTCAGTTCATCGTCACGATTCAAACCGTCGAGTTAATAATTAAGCCAGCTCATCAAAGTTATTTTAGTGAACGTTTTTGTATTATATAAAGCTATTATATAATGGTAAATCTACTAAAATACGATTGTTAGTGATATCTGGTTCTGATTTAACTTGTGGCTTATGAACTATGTTTCTATTTCTATTTATAATTATTGACATAAATTATTGTAATGAATTGTACATTTTAATATATATTTCCATTCTTTATATTTTATCCCATTCTTTCCATAATGCTAATAAAATTTGGGGTGTAAATTTGGTGATTTTCATTTTAATATCCAATTAAAATGAAAATCACATAGAACTAGAGCCTCAGCTTTGCACGATTCTACTTTTTATGGATTTTATTCCTTTATTTTTCTTTTTAGCCACCTACTATTCGATAGCGAACAAAACAACTGATTTTTATATGAAACGAAACGAACGAAATGATTTTATATTTCCATATTCATTGAAACCCCATGATGATAAAAAAACTTTTATAGGTATTCGACGTTTTGATAATTATAGCAAATGCAAAGCCTAAAAAACCGACTCCAAACTTATATGGTTTTTTATGGATGCCATTGCCAGAACTGGACCAAATTGATATGGGACTATACAAGACCAAGCACCAGCTTTCAAATAAAAAAGAACGATGTAGTGACATGCCCACGCACTTTATTTTATGTAAATATTTTCATGTTGTATATAGCTATAGTTAAGTATTTTAAGTAGGAATAAATATAATATTTATTCCTACCTAAAATACTTAACTAACCTAAAATACTTAACTATAGCTATATAAATATTTTATGTTGTATATAGCAACTATAAATACGCTACTATAGCTATATACAACATAAAATATTTATTATATATAAATATAATATTTATTCCTACCTAAAATACTTTACTATAGCTATATACAACATGAAAATATTTACATAAAATAAAGTGCGTGGGCGTGTCACTACAACATCACAATCACTTCACCCAAGCGAGAGTTCTGAGATAACAAATATAAAAAAAAGTCAAATTGAGAATCTCCTCCTTTTTTGAAGTCAGTCAAAATGGTCTTTATTTGGACAAAAGCACTATACATATGGCAATGGTATTTTCCATCAGAACATTATGAATATGAGGTAATTTTTTAATTATAGCATTATAAGCTAAAATAAAATATCACATACTAGGCAGAGGTACCATGTCAAGATCTACGTACAAAATACTCATCCAAAACTTGGTCATGCTCTCCAAGCGTTATATTTTACATCGAGGGCCGTGCCAGAGGGTTAAAATGTTCTGTTTATATCGGCGAGTGATTGATGTGCTCTTATCTGGAGTCCCACGTGGAGCCTTACCTTGAAATATGGAACTGTGCATGGAAGGATTACCTACTGCGAATATGGAAAGTGCATTAGCTAATGCTCTTTAGAAAAGCCGATTTTTGGGGTTTATTTTGACGGGAGAGTTGAATGTGTTAACTTGATTTTTGACATATAATACTGTACGTGCATTTCCACATTGATAGTCTGAAAACAAAACGAAATAATGGTCTTATAATTTTTTTGGCGGGAAAACGAAAAAATCGCGTCACCGCATTCTATTATTTTCCTAAACTGGTATTATTTTCAGTGTTAGTACATAAAATTGGTGCAACGTTTCTTTTTGTGTTGATTCCAAAACTCCATAGAAGCTTCTAGTAAAATTGCCACCATTTTACTAGAAGTATGACTTGACTAGACTATGATTTAGCTTGATGACTTGGACTGTGCCTTGACTTGACTTTTGACTTAACTTGAGAAATTATCAAATACTTGATACTGGCTAAATACACAAAAATATGGAGCCAAAACCAAAACAAAAAAAAATCGGTCGTATAATGTTTATATATCAATCACTCAACTCAACTGGCCCATGAAAATGTGTCATGAATCTTTGCTTACAATTAAACACGTACCTAGCTATTAATTTTTAGATAGTAGGTATTATACTTTTACCTATCTTCGTTGGAGATAAACTATTTAAATTACTTACGCTTTGTATACCTACTTAATAGAAATATTATGGTTGGTATACGAGTAGCATAATTTAAAAATCTAGAAGTTTTTAAAAGGAGAGTGTACAGGTTTTTTCAAGGCAAGCGTGCGATATAAATATAAATAACGCCAAACGATCACATACATAGATCCTAGACCTTAACTTGGATTCCCTGTATCTAAGGACTCACAACTACAAGGACCATGGTATCATAATACTCAGAATCAAAACAGTATTTGTGCTTTTTTCTGTGCACAAATACTGCTTCTGCAACCTGCAACCACCACAGATGCTGCCTTATCACCTAACATAAGGCCAAATGTGGTCAAAGTGAGTCGTATTCAGCGCAAGCCTTTGTCACCGCGCATACTCCGTGAAGATAGGTATCTATAATTCTATACAGCCTTAATAACGGTGTAAAATCGACTGAATCTCGTGAGCGTTAGCTTAAATCGATATTGACAAAAAAAAACTGTTTCGTTCAAAAGAAAAAGTAATATGTATTCTATCGTCTTACAAATATAATCATAATTCTTTTCCACTATTAGTTCCACCAAACAATTTGTTTCCACTCACAGATTTCTCAGTAAATCTGTTGCCATTGGATCCGCAACAGACACAATAGCAGTAAGCCAATCCCTCACCGCGTCATATGTTGCGTAATACGTATCCCAGAATACAGGATTTAGTTCCTTTCACTACATTAGCGATATAAGCAACTCTAGTGACATCATCTCCCCTACCACGGGTGATTTAATAAATGGTTTTATTCAGTGACATACCCAAGTAGCAAAATGATGTCAATGACGTAAAGACGACATTTCAAAGTCATTTTAGAATCCGTACGGAATTCGACATATGTGTTATATGTGTGTTTTAAGTTCATTAAGAGGCGTACGGAATTCGTCGTACAGTTCTTTAGGGAACGCCACAAAGACGTCACACTTCAGTCGACACAATAGTCCTAAATCTTAAGATCTTAAGACGTCTTGAAGCTTACGTCTTAAGATGACGTCTTGAAGCTGTGACAAATGTAATTCTCTGGTACTCACAGATGTCATAGTAGGTCGTTATTACGTCGCAAAATGACTTTTTATAGACGTCTTTATGACGAAAATTTTGCTACCTGGAACATCTGTCAAAATGCTATATTTGAATTGTTCATGTTTTATTGACTTTTCACAGTAGTATAACAGTCGATACAATAATACTCATAATAGTACTTGGTTCATTTCACTAGTACCATTAATGATACTAAAACTAGCTAATGCTGTCTCAGCATAAAACTAATGAAAATTGATCTTTACACAATCCTGAATTCTAATGAGAAAAACAGTGAGCTAAAAATAGATTAAATAAAAAAAAATAATTTAAAACCTTATTGATTTTATAAAAATTAGAAGAAAAGAAAATTCATATTTATAATTGTGTATTTTTAGTTATCTACAAATGCAAGTGATTATAAGGATCTATTAAAAGATAATTATATGATTATTTATTTACAACAAACTTAAAATACATCTTATTTATGCTACTTACATCTATGTACAACTAAGCTTAAAAATCAGTATTTATTTAAGAAGTAAAATACCTATAGTATTGCAGAAAATATTCATAGGACTATTCTGCGTTGTCACTTCTGACGCATAAACAAATTAACATCACTTATCTGACATTTTCAGAACCGTGACGCAGTAAGTGACACATCCATCAACTAGCAATAAGTGGTAGGGCCTTCGTGGAGCGTGCCTTATCTCGTATTTCGCTAACATCCCTCATCCGCATCGATTCGTTTCGCTTCGCTACATAAAACGTGATCGACGCACGAATACGGAGCGAATATTCGCTTTCAAAACAACGCTACGCTTTTGCTTGCTGACGGATGAATCTCAGCCACTGGGATAGTTCCAATTTCCGAGCTACATGCATATTATCTATATCTATGATATATATACGTATTATCTATATCTATTATATATATTATATCTATTATACGCTGCAGATGTTGACACATGAAATGTATACTGAAATGGAATTCCGTTTGAGTGTTTATTGTGGACAAGAGACACCACGTGATTTTCCATGGAAATCTTAATTTTCCGAAATAAAAAGTATTCTGTATTAATCTCGGTAGTATTAACTGTATATGTGCAGGATTTCAACGAAATAGGTATAGTCATTTTAGCGTGAAAGCCACGCAAACAAACCGACGACATTTCAGTGATATTAGTGGGGATATAGGAAACATGCCAATCTTATTAAAATGCAATTTGCTTGTAACATTTATTTTGTATGTGATATAAAACAAATAAATATAAAAATAGTTATCATTTATTAATTCTTACCCAAAGAATATAATCACTATACTTACGTACAAGATAACTGGTACGCCAGTCGCCCGATCTTAATACCCCTATTATGTGTGGTATCCATTTTTTCAACAACTTTTTTTTTACTCCTCTCATGAAAATATTAAGGCCAACATCGTATTCTTAGCACTTCGCCAGTTTGTCTTCGTTGTTATAATTATGTAAGTATAAAATTAGCTTCCTTTTAAAGTAATAAATGAGTTATAATAATAATAATAATAATAATATGTGTGGACATATCACAGAACGCCATCTAGCCCCAAACTAAGCAAAGTATCTTCTTCTTCAAGTATCAGTTGTATTATGGGAACCAGATAACTGATACAATACTTAGATACTTTTTGTTTGTAAATACATACATAGAATACAATATAACACCCAGACACAGAACAAACACCTATGTTCATCACACAAATGTTTGTCCTGGGTGAGAATCGATCCCACAACCCACAGTTCAGAAGGCAGTGTTATTACCAACTGAGATATCGGGCCAGTCAAAAACAGTTATAAACAGAAACAAAGCAGAAAATTTTAAAAATAACCAAATTGCAGCTTGCCTTTTCAACATCTGGTCTTTTAAAGTAAGTACTAGGCAATCATAAGTATGACAAAGCATTTTCCACACGCTTTTTACGAGCTCGTGTAAAATAATAACGCGCATTAATTCCGCACTTCCGTAATATCCTGTCGGGAAGCCCCGGCGATGACGCGCCATCAATCTTGTTCATTTTTATTCCGTCCGACACGGCGGGCTGGAGGCCTTGATTGAATAAACTTTCACACTCCACTGGACAGTAATCTTGGGAGAATGCGAAATTTTACTACTGAGACTTGAGGAGAGATGAGGATGAGACTGAAGCGACGTGAGTTTCACCGCGTTGATAAAACATATGGAATACAGGCCACATAGCTCACAGAACCGGCAAACGACGGGGAAGAAAGGTTCTCGAGTGGCGATCACAAATTGGAACACGTAGCAAAGCATCACAATGCTTGGTACACTAGCTTGACATCCTTCAAAATAAGATTGAAACGTTGGCTTATCGAGCAAACGTTTTACAGTTTTGAAGAGTTTTATGAAATAAAGTAATTATTGATTTTTTATCCTAATATTTTAATGTAATGATGCACTTATATCAATTGCGAATTTTGTTATATTTTTGACATAATAGGTCTTTACCTATGAAATTGCCGTATTGCAGTACAGACTTTTTCAACCAAAAAAAAGTTTTGATTGGCTATGAATTCTAAATTCAAATTAATTTTGTTTTAAAAATATGACATTCTATTTACAATATAAGTCTTTTGTTTATTGATTAGCGTTGTATTTTCATTACATTTCAACATTTTTCCTCATAATGGATACTTTGAAATTTCGTGTAATTATGGAAAATGAGTTCCGTCGTGGCACCAACGCGGCACAAACGACACGTAACATCAACGACGTTTACGGAGAGAACTGTACAAACGAACGTACAACTCGTTATTGGTTTGCTCGGTTCCGTTCTGGGAATTTTGACTTGAAAAATGAACCTCGTGGTCGTCCGGAAACTTTGGTCAACAATGATGAATTAAAGGCGAATGTGGAAGCTGATGAATCTCAATCTACAGCTGAGCTGGCAGCAGCTTTTGATGTTAGCATCAAAACAATATTGGTCCATTTGCGACAGATTGGCAAGATAAAAAAGCTTGATAGATGGGTGCCCCACGAACTTAACGATCGCCAGCGCAACGTACGCGTCGAGACTTGCCTTGCGCTGCTTAACAGGCACAGAAATTAAGGAATTTTGAACCGAATTGTTACGTGCGACGAAAAATGGATTCTTTTTGACAATCGAAAGCGCTCAGCAAGTTGGTTAGATCCTGGTTCGGTACCAAAGCAATGTGCAAAACGAAAAATGACCCCTAGAAAGGTGATGGTCACAGTTTGGTGGTCTAGTGCTGGTGTGATTCATCATAGCTTTTTACAAAACGGCGAGAGCATTACTGCAGATGTGTACATTGAAGAACTGACCACAATGATGGCGAAACTCGCACGTCTGCAACCAGCTTTGGTCAATCGGTCGTCTCCACTGCTACTTCACGACAACGCGCGACCCCATACTGCACAACAGACCGTCTCTAAGCTGCATGAGTTGGGTTTGGAAGCTCTCCCTCATCCGCCATACTCACCAGATCTTGCGCCTACCGACTATTACTTTTTCCAAAATTTGGACAACTTTTTAGCGGGAAAAAAATTCAATTCCCGAGAGGCAGTACAAAACGCCTTTGAAGAGTTTGTTGTCTCCCGTCCTGCTGATTTTTTCAAGAAGGGCATCCATAAACTGCCACAGCGTTGGCAAAGATGCATTGATTGCAGGGGTGATTACTTTGAATAAAAGAAATAAATAAGTTCGAAAAAAAAATACTTTAACTTTTTTCAAACAAAACGGCAATTTCATAGGTAAAGACCTAATATTAATTATTACTAGCAATTTTTTATTTATTTTTTGACATTTTTATTTTTATTTATAATATTAACTTTTGTTATTCTGATTATTCAAATAATCATTATTTTTAAATTAACATGCACCTATGATTAATTTTTTTTTATGTTCATCTTTATTTGTATGTAGGTACCTATATAATGTATAACACTATAATTGATATAACGATAATATGTACTCAAATTGACTGTTTAAATGTTGTTTGAATTTTATTTTGACGTGTAAACACAGTTTATTAATAAATGAGTATTTGAGTATTTCAATGTTATTCCAGTTGAAAAATCTAGGTAATATTTTATAGGCCACAGCAATAAACTTAATTGGTCGTAGCCACGATATGTTAGTATTAGCATCTAGGCATTTATTATTCACAGGTTTGTGTCCGTGACTTCATTTCTATGAATACTGTGTTGAAATATTGGATTAGATTTTTTTGGCCTTCAGAGGTTTGAAAGGCAAGGTAAGGTCATGAAATCACTTTGTTAGTTTCCTGTTGAGTTATGAAATTAAAATACATTTTATACTATTACTTTTTAGTAACTATTTACGAATCTGTGAAGAAAATATCTACTTTCATAGCTAGTTATGAAAAATGGTTATGTAAACGGACCAAAGGTCTAATCAAGGAAATTTTAGTACTTTAGTAGGTACGCTAACCTATTCTAATAGCTATGTAGACCTAAAGGAATTCTATAAGAATTTAAACAACATGACGCTCAAATTATTGTTGTTTTCTGTCCATTAAATTTATTTGAGTTAAGTTACTTGTACATCCACTGCACATATTTGCCTTGTGAATCAAACACTGTGAACCTATCTTATTTGTTTATCTATATTCTAAACAAACGAGATTTTTAAATTTTATACGAAAACCTTGGTTGAAATTACCCTTAAAAAGTCAATTTAACTTCCGTATACATAACCAGACGTCTATTCCTAGAAAGTATATTATTAGAGCTAACCAAACTACCAAGTAACAATCCAATCGAGTCCCTAACCCAAACCAGCCCCTGATTCCTTCACTTACGTAACCTACTTTACAAAAACTACACTATTTACGGTATTCTCACGTATTCGCAGCTTACGCGTCGTCCCGCCTTAGTATGTTGACTAAGGAAATTGGATTTTTCTTGGCGTTCGCTCGTATTACGTAATTATGGAAATGGGCCGGCGAAATTACTCATTTATTGCCATCGTGGGCTAGGCTGACGCGATCGCAATCTCAGTCGTTAGTTGCTGTAATTAGGCGTTAATCTAGCACGCGGTTGATGAAGTTTTGGCACTTACGAATTGCTTTTAACGTCAAAACCAATCACACCTATAGACACTATGACGTTATCATCTGCATTCATAAGAGCGATAATAAGATAACCCATACCGAAAAGAGGACACGTAGGTATATAAGTCTAAGTATAATCTGGAATGAGAAATATATTTCAATGAAGATGATTAGCATAAATGAACGCTCCACAATTGGAGATTTGAAATATATTTTACTGGGATAATTTAAGTTTATCTCAACGTTAGACATTTATATTTAAAAATATAGCATAGAGAATAATGGTCACATTTTGATCGTGTGATCACGCTGTGTTGGTATTTTCCGAGATTTTCCGGCAAGGCGGGCGGCGGTAACGGAAATTGGCGTCAACACCCGCCCCGTCACGCTTCCGGTACATAATCGCTGGCGCTGGACGCATACGTTTATAATAAACATGTCATAATCATCCAATTTCCGTGGTGAAATTATGATTTCCGTGAACAAAGGCTAGGAAACACAATTATTTCAAAACAAGGTTGTCTTAACAACTAGTTTTGAATTTTTGAGGTCTTCTATCTTAGAGGAAAGCAAACATTGCTCAGCTCTTGTATAGGATTTTCCCTATTTAGGTATCCTTATCTAAAGTAAAAGAGTTTATAACTTCACTGCTATTTATTGAATCACTATTTTGCACAATTTACAAACGTTTTATAATTTATTTTATTAACTTTAAACGAACACAACTTGTCTGCTGGGAGACTTGGACGGAAGAAAACTAGAGGGATATGTCGCTAGAGTGAGAGAGATAATTTAGTAGGTAGTTATGAATACTAAACAACTCTAAGATTTATTTATGAGTATGTATTGAGAATATTGCAGTGAAAGTTGTTTTTGGTGAAATAAAGCTTAGCTCCAACAAATTGCTGTTGGTAATCAAATCAAAGCATTTGCGAAAAACACATAAAATATCACTTATGCTTAATACAAAGTTCAATGCCTTAATATTCTAATACACTACTAGTAATAATAAAACTGGCAACGGGACGTTTATATTAATATTTGGTTTATTAGTGGACTAGTAAACACAACCTCGTATATAAAAGGTGCCTCCCGCAAATATTTCAATATAAATTTACCAAAGACTCCATCAATAACTAGGCACATATTATTTCTCTAATCTATGATACCTGCCTCCTAGTACACGTTATAGCCAAATCAAATATTGCGTGTTCATATGAAACACCTAAAACCCACGACAAAAGTTTATAGAACGTATTACATAAAAAAGCCGAATTTTAGTGGTTACCTAATCCATCCTCGACGTAGATTGATCACGTTGAAAAAGCAAATGTATATTTCATTTTTAAAAGGATAGATGCTTTATTTGGTTTGTACCAGAAAACTGTGGGACATGATATAGGAGGATCGATAAATGATTGATGGATGGATGTTTTAAATCAAGTAATTTCCGAAGTTGTTAATGTTATTCTGACTGATTATAAGCTAAATAAAATTTACCCCTAGTACGAGTTTATTTGAAAAGTAGTTGCGCCCCGCGCTTTCAAAGTATTTTAATTATTTCTTCATCCTACGGGAAAATTTCACTTTTCCGGGATATGTAGTCTATATGTTAATCTAGTGTATAAGCTATCTTGGTACCAAATTTCATCCAAATGCGTTTAAGCGTGAAGGAGTAACAAACATACACACATACACACAAACACACATACAAACTTTTGCCCTTATGATATTAGTTCGAAAATACTTTACAGTGCTCGATGTTGAATATCGTAAAATAATTTATAGAAATTTTGGTTACGTGTTGTTACCGCTAAAGGCACTGTGCTGGAATGTCATACCAATAATTATATATTATATAACATTACAAATATAACATCAAAAATAGAAATAACTTATGAAAAATACACCGTAAGCTAAAGTTATATATTAAGCGTGAATATGTCAAAATGCTTTTGAACTATGAACTATGGTATGTGTAGCTGTAAGTTTGTGTCGAACATAGTGTTTCCGAAGCAAATAAATCACGCAGAAACTTGTGTCTTTCGTATAACAAAACAAAGGTGGAGTCTCCCCAAGAACTTTGTCGACAAAATTTATTTCCCAAGTTAATATTTCAAGGTAAAACCCTAGAGCAGGCGTAACCTTCCTGACGAGCCTGAATATACCGATTGTAGCTTTAGCTGTAGTATATATACGAATCCTATGTCTCTATAAATTATTGTTGAGCCACGTATAACTGATAGCCCAAAGATAAATGTCCATTATCCAGAAAGCAGCTCATTTATAAATCAGTATACAAAGTAAAATAGTATAAGCTTAAATTATGTTTTCATACAAATTATACCTTTGTGAGAGTCGGTACAGCTAACTCTTATTATTTTGAACTTTCTTGTTGACCTTCTTGACCTTGGCCATGTTGTTTCTGTTTTTTTTTTGTTACTTAATCTATACATATAAAATTCAAAGTCCAGACTGACTTATATATGAACGCACAGTCTAAACCGATGGTCCTAAAGACTTGAAATTTAGAGGGTGTGTTCTTTGTCAAGTGTAGTACAAAGAGAGGGTTTTTCGAAATTCCACGCCTAAGAGGGTAAAATGTATAGTAGAATTATATATGAAAATATTTCTTTTTCGTTCCCTATAGGCCACGCAGGCGAAGCCGAAGCTAGTAGTAAGTGTTATATAGTAAATGAACTATAGGCACAAAGCAACAAAATTAATACTAACTTAAAATATATAGAGATAAATAATATATATCTTATGCTTTTCAATCTTCATAAAAAATTAACCTTAGAACCAGCTTTTAATATTGTCTTCATATTCTCGTGGGGGCAAGTGTTAAGTCTCAAGTCACGTCAAGGGCTTCTGACTTGGCTGCTTTATAACAACAGTCAGGATCGATGGACGCTCTAACGTACTCTCCGAAGCACAGTAACGCTTAGTTATAAATACCACTTTTTGTAGCGTTCACCCATCCAAGTAATGACCGCAGCAATAATCACTTAGCTTTACAGATCAGTTAATAACGACTAGTCAAGCTTAGCTATAAGCACTTTCTCAAGTCATTATACAGCTGTCAAAACATTTTCTGTAAATAAAGCTCAAACTGCTGCACATGTCTTAGGCGCTGACAATTGAATTTCAATCCATTTAGCCTCTATTGTCTGTTCAATCACCCGTTATAACAATGGGGTTTAGATAGTTAGGGTACCTAAATAGGAGCTGTAAACGTCACTCTATGCTGATAGATTATAAGCCTGAAAACTACGATACGCTGAAGGTGGATTAGTTTATTGAATGCAAAAGGATTCTGGGTAATTGCATGCTACTATTTATCTTTAATAGTGCTTAAAACTATTGAAGTAATGTAAAATGTAATGGGATATAGTGTACAGCTTACGAGTAAATTCAGCAATGCCAATTGTGTCAAAAGAATTTGAAAAAATAAGGTATTGGCAATTCACGTTTTTATAAAAATTAGCCGTGGGCTGCCGGCAGTGTGAGTGATTTTTTTTACGGCCAATGATGTTAGTGTCTACTAACTTATACAGCGTCACACACAGGACAGGCCCTTAAAGCGCCCAGCCGTTAAAAGTGGGAGGCAACTAGCTGAAGGGCAACCTTGGGGTGCGAGCCTCAGCTTAGGCCGTTGCCGGGATAAGAAGATCGAGAAGACTACGTCCACTGGAAGAGTGGACCCTATTGAAAGTCACGACCGTTCTAGCTAGCTCACGGGGGTACGTCGACTTCGCCGGCAGGGTCGGTGTCTGATTGTGTTACGCTGGTATCCTATACCAGTGCCGAAAGCGGTACCTGAGCCAGTAGGGCTAGGCTGGTCCAGTGATCGTAGCGTAGGTAATACTGTGACCGCTATATGATCATCTGGGTCGCTCAAGATGTGAATATCCAGAGAATGAGCAGAACTATTCTGCCCTCCTAAGCATAACACATTTGCCTGTCGGCAAGTTTCGAGAAAAACGCGCCTAATGTTTTTTTTTCTTTTTGCTGTCACGCCTAAACTAATCATAATATTTTAACTTTATTGTTAATAAATGTTCACTTCATTATATTACAGCATAATTTATCTATTTATTTTTATTTATATTAAAATAACCCCCAAAACTCGTTTTGATTAGTATACGTAAAATAATTTTCATTCATTTACTAAGCATAACTAACGCAACCGCTGTAAATGCGCCTAGGAAAGCTTTCATAAACGATGCAATTTGAAATGAATTTCATAGCAAATCGCTCCTTTACTAGGGATTAGCATCGTAATCTATGTAAGAAAACTAGTAAAAATTTAAATTTGTAACTTAAATTTTTTTTTTCTATTATTATTACTATTTACTATGAAATATCCATGTATACACTGTGTGTTGCTTCAGTATTTTATGAATGTAATTAGGATAAACCTACACATACACCTATTTTGCAGATTAGGGTGTATCTTATTTATGTATACTACAATTATATCAGTGGAGGCGATCATTCTCCTCGGTACATTTTAATCTTCTGCGATCACGAAGCCACCTGCCATATGCTTGGTCATTATATATATATATATATATATATATATATATATAGGAACCCCCCCTATGATATGCGTTCAAGGTGGCGTTTAATGGGCGAGGCCTGTTTAAAGCGTAGCTTTTTTTAGTGGTGATTTGATAGTATAAGTAAATTTTAATGTAGTCGTGCAATGTGTATGCCAACACCAATGCAATTAATAAAAAATATTTATATGTGGACATTTCACACCGTGCCATCTTGCCCCGAAATAAACAAAGCTTGTTCTATGGGAACCAGATAACTGATAAAATAATTATATCATTTTTGTTTGTAAATGCATACATAGAATACCATATAACGCCCAGACACAGAACAAACATCGATGTTCATCACACAAATGTTTGTCCTGTGTGGGAATCGAACCCACAACCTAAAGTTTAGAAGGTAGGGATACTACCAACTGAGCTATCAGGTCAGTCAATAGATATAGGTAAGTACTTACTGTAAAGATAAAAATGAATTACATTTTAACTTCTGAGTTATACAAGGTCCATATTTATATATATTTATTTACAAAGGGTAGCAAAAACATATTTCAAGTGTGGCCACTGGGTCTTACACTTAGGATCAAGGGACTAGCCTAGATTCACTCCATAAAACATGATAATTTATCGCTTTAGAATAAACTTTGGAATCGCCCAGATCTAAATAAAATGGTTCAACTGCGTTAATACAAGCTAGAAATCAATAAAATAATTTACGGTGCTACTTATATAAATATTCATTCTAACGCCATCTGTTTTATAGGTCTGACATGATAGCATCATTATGTAGGTATAATAAGGTTAACGTGCGCAAATATAAAATATAGCAGCGAATATATTTAAACAAATAACCCAACCCAACTCATGCTCTAACAAGGCACTCCGTACTACATAAAGTGAAACCGCAATTCACAAACTAGCGGCTCTTTCCAACAATTTTCATTCACAAATCTTCCAACCTCGTCCTCTAACCAGCTCAGACGTAAGCCGGCCGCAAACGGCGCGCTTCCCTTAAATGTGGGCATTAACTCACTTGACATTCAAGGCCTGCGTCATTTTAGTACTTAATGTAGGTTAGGTTTGTAAAGGTCATTAGTAGCTTAATATTTCAACCGCAGTACGTTTTTGTTTGGATCTAGAAACCTAATACAAAAATATTAGATGTTTTTGGTCTTTTATAAATAATTGAAGGTGATAAATGGTATCAAAGTGTTTTAATTAGCATATAATTGCAGTTATAAGACTTTCTATGCATATATTCATAAATTCTCATTCGTATTATAATATTGCGTCGTACTGGGCACGCGTCAAAACGTACATTACAATATTTTAATAGGCAACTTATACGTAAAATTACATTTGTAACTTTTGGTCTATCGAACATAAATGAATATTCTGCTACAGACAATCTCATATATTTATTTGAGAAATATAAAGGACAAGCTTTGAAGAAATGTTAAATTTTACTTTTAAAATCATTGTGTGGCTTAATATATATATAATAAGAAAAGAAGGGTCAGAAAAAGCGATTTTAAAGGTGTCCAAAACACTGATAGTTGGATACTCAACGAGACAAGCTTAATATATAAAATTAAACATTATTTTGCGTGATTGAGTTTCAAGCGTGAGCTTTCAACTATACAAGCGTTTTTTCATCTTCCAATTAGAGACTAAGCTGCCGTCGATATACGTTCAGACTTAAAAGTTCGCTGTAGTCGACATCCTATCCTACAGGCTTAGCCAATAGCCAGCCTGGCCAGATAACTGTAACATATCGTTGCTACGTGCTGTATGTGACGGCTTGCCTTTTTGCTTCAGAATTTTATCAAGTTTTTTTAACTGGTGCCAGCAGTGAAAAGTTTTTAATAAGCAAAAGCTAACTCAAGAAGTCGGGTAATCAATTCTGTATCAAACGTTCTACACCCAATCAAGTCGATTGCTACAATAGCCTGTAAATGTATATTCATCCTATAAATTAAATGTTGCAAGATAATTTAAAAAAATAATTTTCATTTTAATAATAACGAGTTTGCTTTAGACCACACTACTGAAATAAAACTTCTTTAGCTCCATCTATCGGCCGGTATAACTTTGTTTGATGTTTCCATCTTGACAATTATAAATTGTCATTTTACCGGACATATCAACATACTAATAAAAAAGTTAAATAATTTTTAACTTTATGTTGACAATGGAGATCTACGTGAACTGACAACTTTCAACTTCCATTCGCATCGTTACGCATTCACCAGCTTACTTCCAAGTCAAGCGTGCGTAAAGAAGTTTTACTTCAATTATTAGAGGCGGGTTCCTATCCTTATCGTGATTTAAACTTTCTTATACATGAAAGTATCGGTAGCTCACTGTCACTTCTTTTAGTTTTAGCGAGGAAATTGTGTTTTTAATATTTGGATTACTTTTATATGGTCGCTATAGCAAGAGTCATCTGATTTCTCTGCGTGCAGAGGCTATTTCTTTTTTATGGGTGCCATAGAGTGGACAAATTGTGTATGGGGCGTGTATTCGGGTCATGCCGCTTAAATATATTATTAGACCTTTACTCGTGACATAGTGATATTAATATTACGTTGTGATCCATTGCGGCTTTAGTATCTTCTGTTATTGCTAATCAATCAAAAGAAATTTTTAGCCATTCACAACTTATTTAGAAAATTATCCTACTTATTGTAAGCAATTGAAGACTAAATGTAAAACCCCATCAATCTATTGTATACTATGTATATGATTTTGAACAAATATTGTCTAAGTCTATTAGTTAAAGGGTTGAGAATAAAAAGAGTTTATCTGTCAAATTGATAGTTTCGAGAAAATTGACTTTAAACTTCAACGGCGTTATTTTAATATAGAGTGCTTATAAGGTAATAGAAAAGGTTTATGTAAGTTTCAGTTGCTTAAAAATGTTTTAATTCTATTTTAAAATACTAAATATAGTACTAATTCATACAATAACTGTAAAAATATAATATAATAAAATAAATATAATAATGTATTTATGCTAAGCGAACTGTATTCCTGTGACAGATAAACTGTTTTTAGACTCAAAATCTCGAGATTTAAGCCTCATTTTGGTATTTTGAGGATGTATTACTGTAGATAATTTCACGCTGAATCCAGCCATACCCATAAGTCATTTTGTGAATAAAATCAGTTAAACCCTTTTTGTTCTCACCCCTTCAGTTATCTAGTTCCCATTGTACAAACTATGCTTAGTTTGAGACTAGATGGCGCTGTGTGAAATGTCCACATATATTTATTTATTTTTAATTTAATCTACTGAGCAGCTGGTTTATGTAGATGTCAAAAAATCATGAAGTATATGTACTGAAATATACGTCAATGCCAAAAACTCAATTAAATTTTCACATTTTCTACAATAGTTATATTTTTTAAATCAGGTTTTATAAAAAATCTTAAATTCCTCTTAAAATTAATATTATTGTTTAGTCTCATTACATTTGCAACGATATGTCACTTTGTAAAGTGACATATCGTTAAAGTATAGGTATAATTATATTACATATCCATACTAATGTATTTGATATTCTATTTATTTTCTATTTGCAACGAGGAAACCGCTTCAATAAATAATATTCCTATTGTAAGCTCAAAACAATAAGCAAAAACTCCGCAAATTTAACTCGCGATAACACGCTCGTAACAACAAACAAACAAAATGTGAAAACATTATCTATGTTAATTCTGTGCCTCATATGCCATGCTTTCGGATTTACATTTCACGCGGTTGCACTAACTTTAACTCCAACTTCAGCTTAGAGTCTCACTAGCCGCAAACTTTCACACGTCGTGTATTCCAAAAGCTAAATTTCATGGAAACAGAGATGAAGTTAGGTTGAGCTTAAGGCAAACTAAGGAAACAGCTTTTTGGATTTATAATATAAAAATCACTACAAAAAGGCAAAATTTATGGTTTTAAAGAATGCTTTCAAATTAAGCATGAAGTATTAACGGAAGGAATACATTGTAAGGTAACCGGTATGTTTAAGAATCACCATAATTCATATGTATCCTCCACCAACTCGCTTTTGTCAACATAGAGGGTAAAATGGACCCACATTATTTTCTTGTGAGAAAAGACCCGTGTTCCGGCAGTGGGAACAAATATGGGCTGATGATGTTAAACTGTAAAGAATAAGGGCTTACTGATCCCTCTTACTCATCTTACCGGTAAGAGGTCTCATACTTTTGCCCTCATTAGAAAGATTAAAGTCGTGCAACGAGCTATGGACAGAGATATGCTCGGTGTTTCCCTGGATGCAATAAGATCTGCAATGAGGAGATCCACAGCAAAACTAAGGTGACCGATATAGCTCTTAGTATTAGCAAGTTAAAATGGCAATGTGTAAGCCACATTGCTCGTAGAACTGACAACCGATAAGGAAGGTTCTCGAGTAGCAACCATGACTCGAATTCGCAGCGTAGCCTACTACAATTATTGAGCTATGGGTGAAGCACGCAAGCAGCCGATCAAAGTGGCGCTTTTTGGGGGACCTATATTCAGCATTAGACGTTTTCAGGCTGTTGATGTTAATGATGATGAAGAAAAATCCTACTCCAAGGATGAAGCGACGATCACTGATGAATACAAGCCACCCCAATAAAAAATAACTTAGGACATTCATCATAGGGGAGGATTTGTCATTATTACTTAACTTGGCAGGCGGCTTGACGTAATCGCAAAAGATCTTAAATTATCGAGGAGGATGCTGCTGGCCATTCCCTGGCAGTTCTTTCAGCACACACGAGAAGTGATGAGGAGATGTTATTCTCACACCGCTGAGACCACAAGGCCGTCATAGCGTCCAAAGAAAACGTACTATGGCCTACCGCGCGGCCGTGCCGGTGTCTTTCAACCTTTAGCATTTACATTTCTAAAATCTTGCCAAAATCAAACACCTTAATGAACACCGTGTACAGGCCCATTTTGCCTTAACTTCACTAAGCAAGCACATATAAATGCTTGGGTATTGTCTACTACTTTCATTCCATTTAACTCGAGCCTAAGGTCATTTTATAAAGATATTCCTTGATTCTATTTTAATTTTGGGTTGCATGATTCATAATAAAATCTAAACTACTTAAAATCTGTAGTTAAAAGTTAGGCCAAAGTGTTTTGTATTATAATTAAATCATAATTTAGCGATAACTTTAACTACACAATATGAACTGGTTAAAATTAAAGTAATGGTAATATGAGCGTCACCGGGCGGGACAGTTTAGATGCTGCATTGAAAACAACTTACGAATAAAAGAATGTAAAGCATTTAACGATGAAAAATATGATGATGAAATACATGATAGTTAAACGTCATTGTGAAAGTTAAGTTTAGAATTCATTTTAACTATAGCACTGAAATAACTTTAGGATTATGGTGCGATCTAACCTAAGTATTGCCTAATAGATGGATATAAAACCCATCTCAACGACAGAGGCTTTCGTCTTCGTTCAATTAAGAAGGAAACTATTCGCATTCACGTTTAATTGTGGATGGTTTCAGTTATTATAAAGGTCTAGATTGAACGTTAGTGCTAATAAAAATCTTTATTTTTGCAAGCGTACTTCATTGCGCATCGTAACTTTCTATAAAACGGTCTAGGTCCAACGAAAATAATTTTAATTAAAATAAGAAGTGAAAATCAAAATGTATGAACACTCTCGTGTCTAATTGAAATTAGATTTTAAATTACGTAGTGCTTGCAATCTACTTTTTGGCGGCAGAATAAACGGCAAAGCGGTGGAACCTACAAACTTTGCAGAAAAGTCCTACCATAGGTGGTAGGACTTTTTGTCCTAAGTGCAGTCTAGCAATTTAAATGAAAAAGTCTCTATTCGCTTAAACGTAAAGTTCATTAATTGAAGTAGTTCCAAATTGCCATGAGCCATCCTAAATTGTCATTTTGTAGCTGTCATCGTCTATAATGTAAAATAGGCATTTCACTCAAGTAAGCTGGCATCAATAACCATTAAAACTTGTCAATTGAAATGGATTTTGCAACGAAAGCCCAAGTCTACAAGGACGGAGCTAACTTGGTGACAGCGTGGTGCAAGTGGCTGCCTACTTACATAGTTTCACGTGTGGGATCTTTAAGACCCCTACTACGGACACATAGGCTTGTATAATGTAATTAAAGGTCCTAAGGTTTGATAACAAAGGGAGGCGTGGAAACTTTTATCAGAATTCCATCAGGTCCCACAAAAATATGGCATAGTTATGTTAATACTCGAACTTGGATTATGGCCAACAAATCCAATAATTTAGTCTCATTATCATTAAGTATAGTTAAAATATTTTATTTGGCATATTGACATAATACCCACTATAGTGTTTAAGATAGAAATGTAATTAATGTTTAGTTTAGATCATTTTTATTTTAGTTTTCTATGTGTAATAAGTGTAAAATTTTTTGCATGCCATTCCAGCAGAACATGGAGAAACAAATTATTTTACCTATGAAATTGCCGTTTTGTTTGAAAAAAGTTAAAGTATTTTTTTTTCGAACTTATTTATTTCTTTTATTCAAAGTAATCACCCCTGCAATCAATGCATCTTTGCCAACATTGTGGCAGTTTATGGATGCCCTTCTTGAAAAAATCAGCAGGACGGGAGACAATAAACTCTTCAAAGGCGTTTTGTACTGCCTCTCGGGAATTGAATTTTTTTCCCGCTAAAAAGTTGTCCAAATTTTGGAAAAGTAATAGTCGGTAGGCACAAGATCTGGTGAGTATGGAGGATGAGGGAGAGCTTCCAAACCCAACTCATGCAGCTTAGAGACGGTCTGTTGTGCAGTATGGGGTCGCGCGTTGTCGTGAAGTAGCAGTGGAGACGACCGATTGACCAAAGCTGGTTGCAGACGTGCGAGTTTCGCCATCATTGTGGTCAGTTCTTCAATGTACACATCTGCAGTAATGCTCTCGCCGTTTTGTAAAAAGCTATGATGAATCACACCAGCACTAGACCACCAAACTGTGACCATCACCTTTCTAGGGGTCATTTTTCGTTTTGCACATTGCTTTGGTACCGAACCAGGATCTAACCAACTTGCTGAGCGGTTTCGATTGTCAAAAAGAATCCATTTTTCGTCGCACGTAACAATTCAGTTCAAAATTCCTTCATTTCTGTGCCTGTTAAGCAGCGCAAGGCAAGTCTCGACGCGTACGTTGCGCTGGCGATCGTTAAGTTCGTGGGGCACCCATCTATCAAGCTTTTTTATCTTGCCAATCTGTCGCAAATGGACCAATATTGTTTTGATGCTAACATAAAAAGCTGCTGCCAGCGCAGCTGTAGATTGAGATTCACCAGCTTCCACAATCGCCTTTAATTCATCATTGTTGACCAAAGTTTCCGGACGACCACGAGGTTCATTTTTCAAGTCAAAATTCCCAAAACGGAACCGAGCAAACCAATAACGGGTTGTACGTTCGTTTGTACAGTTCTCTCCGTAAACGTCGTTGATGTTACGTGTCGTTTGTGCCGCGTTGGTGCCACGACGGAACGCATATTCCATAATTACACGAAATTTCAAAGTATCCATTATGAGGAAAAATGTTGAAATGTAATGAAAATACAACGCTAATCAATAAACAAAAGACTTATATTGTAAATAGAATGTCATATTTTTAAAACAAAATTAATTTGAATTTAGAATTCATAGCCAATCAAAACTTTTTTTGTTTGAAAAAGTCTGTACTGCAATACAGCAATTTCATAGGTAAAGACCTATTATTATTGTTATCATCTATATATGTACCATAATCATGCAAATAAAGAATTGAATTGAATTGACTTAAGTTTTTTGGGCAGAGATAAAATAGATACCAGCAAAGTGATTTACTGCCCTAAGAGATAGATAATGACCCGTCAATAGTACAAAATAGATATTACCTTCAAAGTAGCGACTCTATTCTATACCTTACAATCTTACACGTGGTAGGTAGTTAATAATGATTTTATCCCAAAACCATTTACATCATGGAAATCAACTCATTTTCTTATTTTTACTTATTTTTATGTAAGCAGGTTGAATAAATAATATTTACCTTGTAAATGGACTCAAATGTTGATAGTAACGTTTCCACAAAGTTAGTGCTTTCAAAGTTCGAGTCGAATTCAAACTCGGCTCGCAGTGAATTGGTCTAGTCTCTATTCGCCGTTTACTGCCACCGTTCCAACTGAAATAACTTCCAGATTTCCGGCTTTACCTGTAAATAGGTCGCTTGGAAATTTCAAACGCAACACAAATATCAAAAAGACCCCTGTAGCATAAACTGGACAGGTTTGTAAGCGTTCTGAAATTCTTTCAAAGATTCGGTTGGGCGTTATGGATAAGTAGTGTAGAATAGTTTCAGTTTGGCTATAGGGAGAAGGAAATATGTATATATAGAAAATTTGAATAATCAGTTCCTCTAGTCAGGGTATTTTTGAAATATATATATTAGATAGGTTTCGGTTATACCTCCGTTACCCCTGTTGAGTGATAATCTTGAGAAAAGAATTATAATAATATTGGACAGGTATGGATCGATATGAATTGTAGGGATCAAATTTATCGTAGCCCATTACCGAAAAATTGGGGAAATTTAAACTCCAAAGCCTTAAACACTGCCGTAAGGAGAGTTTGCATCCTTGTTTTTTTTTTTTAACATGGATGGAATTGTTCAATTTAATTCTCCCAGCACCATTTTACCATCATATAATTACACGTAAGGTAACACGTACTCGAATCCGTCCGAAGCGTTTTAATTCCTCATTTATAATGCGAACAGGAAAAGAATGGAACGGCCTTACCAGCGTCATTGTTTCCGGACAATAATAAGTTAACACTACAGTGAATCGGTATCTTCTAGGCAAGCATGATCCATCGTCATCGTCACCTACCATTAGGTGAGGCAAAAGTTAGCCTACATATGTGAGGAAAAAAAAATACAATTTTCCTAACGCGATTATGTCATTCACCTATCCAATGACTGCGAAAAGTGGAATCCATCTCCCAACATCAGAGTACCGTATGATGAAGTCATGACTCATCGCGTATTATACGAAAATCCGGCGGGCTCAACAAACTGCACTAATAGGCCCGTGCGGAGCCAAAACATTATATTGTTAGGCTGAGTGCACATCACTACATACACGTGAATATTATCCAAATATAATGCTGCCGGCATGTTGGGTACGTTACTGGTAGTGGGCTGGAGCATTTGGACTGTCTATAGGTCATCGCGGCTAATATTTAGTTTTACTTTTTTTTTGTAGTTGTTGTTGACCGACTAATCTTTTTATACAAGGTGGAATTTAATTCGTTCTTTTCCTTTAATATATGTATTCAGTCCATGCTATAGAATGCTCCCATATAAGTAAATTTAAAAACTTAAATATTAGGTATTATCAAATTTAAATTCTAAAGAAAGGCCGTGTGTGTTTTATTGCCTACGAAACACTTACAAAGCACTCAGCTGGTGCCCGCGCTGTGTGTATTGTTAAATAGATATTTCGGCTATCATGCAGTTATTTTAAGAGGCACTAAATACTAAAACAAAATCTTTTTTTTATTGGACCTTGTACTAATATTCTATAGGATGGTCTAAGTACATACATTTAAAGAAAAGAGTGAATTAAATGCCACCTTGTATAGGATTTTTATAGAGACAATAAGAAACGTGTTATTGGACACATTCTTAGATAATTCGGTTATAAAAGTTTAAGTTAAATTCAAATTACTCATTAATCAAATAGTTGGCTAGATTGTAATATTAGCAGATTGTCATTGTGCATTCTAGGAATAAGAAAAAAAAAAAAACCTTGTAAAAATAAAACTAAATGTTTTATTTTATTGTATTCTATTTTTAAAAGTGTTTTGATATATGGCTTTTTTGTTTAATCTGTCATAAAATTAAATATACTACTAATATTACTGTTGAAAGAGTGCTGTGCTAATTTGGTTTTAATTTTTTTTTAATGGTAAACTTTACTGATTTTACGTGTGCTCAATTCGCATTGTATAGTAAATGGTGTAGCTAATGGTATTTAGTAGTAGTTTTAATATAATTGAAATTTTACTTTTATTTTATGTTGAAGAGTGCAGTCAAGCATACAGCCCACGTGATGGGAAGCCTCACTTAGTGGTAAGACTTTCTGAAAAGTTCATCTACATAACTATGTACATGAACTTTTCAGAAAGTCTTACCACTAAGTGAGGCTTCCCATCACGTGGGCTGTATGCTTGACTGCACTCTTCAACATAAGTAAATATGAATAAACCTAACTAGGTACCACCACTTTGCCAGTTTTTCTTCCACCAAGCAGTACGCAAGCACTGAAGAGCACTGTACCTACTAAAATTACTGGCTAAAATGGTAAAACCAATTTTAATATAATTTTTTACACAGATTCGTTGTACTGTCGGAACGAACATACTCGCACTCGTACATACCTATATTTTCTATAAGCAAAATTTCTTAAAAAGGTAAAGTGCAATGTTATAGCATAAAAATACATATAACCACAGACCTAATATTTTGCTATACATTTATAAGTAGTTAGGTGGGATTTAACAATATTTTAGTTTTTTTTTTCAATTAGATTTTTGTACATCCTTATTATTACTATATTACTTATTATATTACGAGTTACTGTAATGCTATATGAATTCGAATGTTCTCTTATTATTTTTAGCCAAGTAAATACCTATTCACTCATCTCTTGAACACACCCGAGTCATATTTCACCGGAAACACAGACACTGGCAAGGCATTCCATTCCTTAGCCGTTCTAATTAAGAAAGAATTAAAAAGCAAAAACAATTATTAACAAACTATATGAACTAGAGATAAGAGAAGTGGGAGCCAAACCGATGAGGCCGAGCATATAATATGTTACAAAGCTGTTAAAGCTTTTAACACTTTGTCTGTTGAAAATGAGAATGGATTCGAATTTTTGAATTTCTGTACCAAGTAGCGGGTTCCAGATAACGATCGGCTTTTTGCACTGTTTCAATACAAAGATGCCCTACATATTCAGAACAAGCTATGGCTCTACATATTAGGTCATAGCTTTATCTCTTTTTTTTTAAATTTGAGATAGTTAAAGTTGTTTATTAGAAAGAGGGTAAATTACCTATCTTTAAATGATGATTGAATGTAACTAACATTTTATTCGTTCAGACATATAATATATAATAATATTTCATTGTAAGATGAATTTACTAGGACTTTTCTGCAAAGTTCGTCTAGGTAAACAGGTTCGTATAGGTTTATTCTGCCGCCAAGTAGTTGTGTGCAAGCACCACTGTTTTCTGGTTTGAAGAGCACTGTAGCTAGTGAAATTACTATGATAGACTAATGAGGTCCGCAATACAGTGTCATATTATGTTTCATCTTAGAGTTCCGTGTGGCACTGCAACTCTTATGGGATGCCGTGACGCTTAACATCAAGTAAACGATAAGCTCGCTACGTCATTTATTAACATAAAAAAAGATTTTTCTGTAATTACCATAAAATCTCAGGCTGATTATAAAAACGTGGGCATAGTATAAAAGCTAACAAAGTAGATTACTTTATTCATATATTATTGTGAAACAAAAAAGAAAATATATTGCCCGAAAAACGAAAGTCAAGTAATTTTGACAGACTCCTAAAACGTTTGCGATCAATTTCAACCATCGCAAGTAAACATTATTAACACTTTCAACCGTGACAACCAACCCTAACGCGACAACGCAACGGTCAAATTGAAACCAATAAAATGCTGTACAAGTAAAACGTTTTCCATGTTAGGGTGTGACAGGGCACTGTGACAAGGGTTGTCATAAGTCTTCCTTCGTTGGGCCCTCACTATTTCGCGGGACGTTAGACGTGACAACCACGGCGCGGCGTGACAGATATTGATATTAGAGTCTTACCTGTTCTGTTGGTAACATAATACCGTGAAGATAAATTTTATTTGCTGTTAGTTATGGTCTGTTCTCAAGATAAAATTTATTTGCTTTTAGTGATGTTGTGTGATGTTTAGTAAGTGTAGTTGCTTTTCTTGATATCTTATGAATTGTATTGACTGATATTCGTGTCATTTTGTGAGCAGGTTCGACAATTATACGAAATTTGTCCATTCTTTATGGCAATTTTTCTAAATGTCTGAGCTATGGGTTTTGTAAACGTAAAAATAGTTTTTCAGCTTTACTCAAACTATGCAAAGACGAACTCGCGAAGTATACAGCTTAAAGATTCACTAGTGCTTAAAGCGTTATTGATATTGATTGTAATAGAATTGTAAAATTAATAAAAAATCACCGGAAAGAAAAAAAAATGTGATTCGCCATTTTACGGTGGCGGCCATCTTGGATTTGATATTTATCATCTATACATATAAAATTCAAAGTACTGACTGACTGATTTATATATCAACGCTCAGCCTAAAACACTGTTCCTAGAGACTTGAAATTTGGAGAGTGTGTTCTTTGTAAGTCCACTAAGAAAGGGTTTTTAGAAATTTCACCACTAGCCCCTTCCACCCCGCGGGCGAGTCCAGGAGCAGAAGCTAGTAGTGCATAGTATTTTACTAATCAAGCCCTTTCATTTGATACTCATACTGTGAAAAAATATGTGAATCGCCATTTTGTGACGGCGGCCATGTTCGACCGATTTTGATAAAACATAGCTAAGGACACTCCCGACTAATTCACACATTAAACAAAACAAAATAAAATAAAATCTAAATAGGTTCATCCGTTCAGGAGCCACAGACGGACACACACACACACACACACACAGACACGTCAAACTTATAACACCCCGTCTTTTTTACGTGGGGGGCTAAAAAGAGTGGCATTCGTTTTAGCTCCAATTCTCGACCCACGAATATTTAATTACGGCTTAAACCCATGTGTAGGTAGAATTTAACCTTGTTGGTCTCTCATTCAACCCGGAAATTATTTAGTTTCTATTTATAGCCTCAGAACACCACAGTTATTAATAGTATCTATTGTACATTCTATACACCACATATGAGGTACAATAATTGACTGGCCCGATAGCTCAGTTGGTAGTAACCCTGCCTTCTGAACTGTGGGTTGTGGGTTCGATTCCCACCCAGGACAAACATTTGTGTGATGAACATAGGTGTTTGTTCTGTGTCTGAGTGTTATATTGTATTATATGTATATATTTACAAACAAAAAGTATTTAAGTATTGTATCAGTTATCTGGTTCCCATAATACGAGCTTTGCTTAGTTTGGGGCTAGATGGCGTTGTGTGAGATGTCCGCACATATTATTATTATATTATTATTATAATAAATATTGGATGAACGGAACTGCTGGAACATACGCCTGCATAGAGCGCCACTTTGAGTGCACACTGCGTCTTTCGGTTTGTGGTTGAACTTGAGAACCTTTCTTCCCCATCGGCTTTCTTTCAACGAGTGATGTATTTGCGGTACTTACATACATACCTACTCAAAATTCCGGCGAAATATTATCAAAACTGGCCAGTAAATGGCGCGGTAGCAAACTTTCCCCCTTTTGGGAGAAATACACCAACAATCGAATAAAATCAAACCTATATAACATATATATACATACCAAGTTTCGTCAAAATTCGGTGAAAAATACAACCTGTACGCAAATGCGTATGTCGGGAAAAATTTCGCGATTTGAAGCAGACACTTGCTCACTTCTTACGCTCAAACAATTAGCCTATAATCATATTCCCTTTTCTAAAGAGAAAGGTAGAAAGATATAGATTAATGTAGAAAATAATGATAGATAGATACAGAGAGAGTGAGAGAAAAGAGTATAAGAGGTCAATATTTAATATTGCCAAAGCAAAGCCTAAATTTGTCCATTTATGGGAATAAATGGACAAATGTAGGTTAAATTGCTTAGCTCTATCTATCATTCTTCTCTACATTTATATATATCTTTCTACCTTTCTCTTTAGAAAAGGGAATATGATTATAGGCTAATTGTCTGAGCGTAAGGAGTGAGCAAAAGTGTCTGCTTCAAATCGCGAAATTTGTCCCGATATACACATTTGCGTAAAGATTGTATTTTTCACCGAATTTTGACGAAACTTGGTATATATGTTTTATAGGTTTGATTTTATTCGATTGTTAGATAAAATACAAGGTGACCTTAATATACTCAACGTGTGATACGTGTGATGTCAATATACTTATATACCTTCATAATTATTATGTAGGTAGTATATTTGATACACGGGTGTTCACAATTTGATATCATCCACTGTTAATTTTGTTAACAGTGGATGTTAAACTAATTGTTACAAAGCTCTATCACAATAATAATTGGATTTAAATGCTCTGAACCGTAATTATTCTGTTTTCCTGAAGCACAAAAGCCTCTTCCATGATTTATTCAAAAACAAATCACATATAACGTTTCAGCGATCAAAGAGCGGATGTCGAAGAAAGCCTTAATATATTAAAATCGATGTATTCGGGAAGTGTAAGCGTTTATTTGAATCCACGTGGCTTATACTTACTAATACTTACAAAAAATTAAAGTTATTATAAAACCAACGATATATCGCTTCGGCCGCGAACGAAACCGGAGTGTCGTAACCAATTGCGATCGAAAACTTTTTTGCCCTTGTACAAAATCAGTTGCGATCGAAGACTTTATGTTCTTGTACGAAATCAGTTGCTGTACGGTGTAGTCCGTACATAAAATGAGAAGACCTAATTAATTAGAATAACTGTTTATTAATCCAAAAAACTAGGTCTAGATGGTAGATGTAAATGGTTGCGAGAACACGCGGAATGGTTGGTGTCCGATCGTGAACTGGTGACGCGCGGTATGAAATATGGTATGAATGAGTAAAACGCTGACCGCGCGTTTGGTGTGCGATGCTTGCATCGTACAGTTGCGATCGAAGACTTTTTGTTCTTCTACGAAATCAGTTGCGATCGAAAACTTTTTTGTTATTGTACGAAACTCGTTGCGATCGAAGACTTTTTCGTCCTTGTACAAAACTAGTTAACATTGTAAAACCAACATCACCATCATCATCATGGGGGGTGATCATGAAACTTTGATTGCAAAGCAACATGAAAAATTTAATTCCTAATTTGAAGATTTCCTATGCACATAAACTAAGGTGATACAGTTGTCAAATGCAACCACTGCAAAATGTCAAATGCAACAATGAAAGGTCAAAAAACACAATTGTAAAGAAACCATTTGAATGTCGAATTGGATTTGAACCCGAAGGCGATACTGCCATAAAAATCATAAATTTTAAATATACTGTCAAAGAACACACAAAGTAATTAACAAAGATAGGTAAATTATGCTATAATTAGCGTAAAAGGATACGAAGTGCCCGATGTATGTTTCCAGCTTATAATTACCGTGTACGGTGGAACAAGGCTTTGATGGCGGCTCTTCGTTACTTATAATTAACATTCACCGAGTTAAAATATTGGTATAACAAATGTGCACTAATCATTAATCTTTTAAAATGATATAAAATTTCAAGTATTAGGTGGCAGGACTTTTCTGCAAAGTTCGTCCACTTTGCTACTTATTTTGCCAGCAAATAGTAGTGCGCAAACAGTATAGTGTATAACCCTTATACAGGATATATGAGTGTAATGCCAGACAATTATTCTATATTAAAAGATACCAAAAAAACTGATGAAGTTAATATTTCTTAACATAAAATGGGTTTATATATATCATAAATCTTAATATACAAAAAAATAACTTTAAACTTAAGTCGTAAATACGTAATCTAAGGAATATGATATTACAAGGCCGTGGTCTGACTGTTTTGTACAAGTAATAGTTGTATAGTAATATATTTATTATAAATAAACTTTTTTATGCACGGACTATATATTTGTCCAACTACTACTACACTATCACACTATACAATATATACAATACACTATTACACTATTCAATACACTATACATACTATAGTGTGATAGTGTAGTAGTAGTATAAATATATATATTTTTTCGTTTGATATACTTTTTGAAACTTTTGACATACCATTACTATAGCATTATTAGACAGGTCATTATATTAAAAACAATGAACCCAAAAAATAATATCTTCATACAATAATCTTTTTACATTATGATGAGCTTTCGTCTCACAGCCAATCCTTAAGCAGATTGCAGACTCTCATCTCGTCTTGTTAGCCTGCAATTCACCGTTTATTTCTTTTTATTAAGCTCCAATTGAATTGAAAGGATTTTTATTGCCAAATTCGAATAATTTGAAATCGTTGAGACTGAGCTAAGTATTCGCAATAATACGATTGCGGCTTATTTTGTTCTGAAGTTTGAGTACTTAAATACATGCGACTGGATCTTAATGAGAGATGAATGAGAATTCATGTTTACATTTGTTTTGAAATGAATAAATGCAATTTCACAGGTATGTATAAGTTGTTTATGTTTTTATGTTATATGTGGTTTGTTAGATTAAGTTTTATTGTTTTCTGTTTTATTTATCTATTATAATAAATGTTATATAATATATATGAAGTATTTATTGTTTTATCCGCAACAATAATTTATTTTTGAATGCTTTAATTTAAGGTTAAACAGGTTACACAGGTTTTGTAATGTGGATATCTAAATATATAATCAATTATAGGATATTTCCTACACCCTTACTAGAACAAACTCTTGACCTGAATTACATACATTGTCTGTCATTGAAAAAAAAAAATGTAACAGAAGTAATTTTTTTCCTCTTTCATTATGTAAATAATAATAATATGTGTGTGGACATCTTACACAACGCCATCTACCCACAAACTAAGCAAAGCTTGTACTATGGGAATCAGATAACTGATACAATACTTAAATACATTTTGTTTGTAAATACATACATAGAATACAATATAACACCCAGACACAGAACAAACACCTATGTTCATCACAAAAATGTTTGTCCTGGGTAGGAATCGAACCCACCACCCACAGTTCAGAAGGCGGGGTTACTACCAACTGAGCTATCGGGCCAGTCATTATTAGTCTTCGATTAGATTACGATTGTATTAATTACGAAACTAAGACTATCGTAATCTAATCGTATGCAGAACATACTTGGATGATAATACAATACGTATATTTTCTAGTTACTTAGATTTAAAAACCAAACTACTGATCCGATTTTGATGAAATTTCTATAGGTCCAATCTGAGAGTTAACCGCTCAAATGAAAAATAATTGTTGAATACGGTTTATAAATGAATTTGCCTATTTGCCTATGCGTGTTCCTATAGGTGATGAGAGGCAAGTGGTGACCATAAATAATATTAAATGTTTGCGCATAAAAGCTTTATTATTGATTTATAGGTATGTACTTAATACAAGTTGATATAAAGAATGCAAACTGACGACGAGGCGTCGTCGTCGTAATATTATTACAATGACAAATATGGAAATGGAATTTGTAGGCACAGCAGAGATATGAGATAACAAACATTTAAAAAACCTACAACCGAATTAAGAATCTCCTCTCTTTTTTGAAGTCGGTTTAAATGAAAGAAAAACATGATTTACAAAAACACGCAAATGTTAGAGTAATCTGTTTTATAAAGAGCTGTCGAGGTGTTCTGATAAGCTGAATAGAAATAAAACACATTTGTTTACTAAAATTATTTCTTTTACCAGCCACAAATCCTAACACTTCCTTATCTTTAAGTAGTCACAAATAAGTAATAGGTAACTACAACTTACGATAACTCCATACTAAAATCCTTAAGTTTATTACAGAATTTCCTCCTCCTTATAGGCACAAGGCGTAAAATATCAATAATGTGGCTCTACCTATGTCACACACGACACAAACTTGCCCTGATATGGGTTATCTTAGAGAACCGCGCCCTCATTCGAACTGTCTAATAATTACGTTGTTGCGCCAAGGGAATAATAGGTAACTTGAATACACGAAAGACAATGATGTGAGAAGATTTAGTTACTTTGTCAAAATAAGGTTTGAAAGGATACCTTGTGATATCTTTTGCTTGTGATACCTGTTGAATTCAAAATCACAATTAAAAACTAATTATTCAGCGTGCTACAAGAGCTTTTTCTTTTCTTTTTCTAACTTTTTTACGTCCTAAAAAAACAAATATTTAAAAAAATAAAATGGCTCTAAATGTTTTATTCAATAAAATTAGTTTGACTGCAACTCACCAGCACCCATCACAAAACTTTGATTGCAATGCAACAGGAGACATTTCCATACTAACTATGCACATAACTGCGTATTTAAACGGTCAAATCTATGCAAATATTTGTTTCCATTGTTTGCAATCCAGTTTTGTGATCGCCCAGCCGATGTTAAGCGACGGTTCAGTCGAAGGTGTAGCAAGTTGACACATGAAGAGCCTATACACTAGTCTTAAAGATACTCAAAATATATTGTGTTGTATAGAGAAAGCCTCTATGGTGTGGTGGTTGAGCAGGTAAGCTTATAATCCAGAGGTGTCGGGTTCGGTTCCCGCGACAGGATAATTAAGCAAATATTTGTGCACAGAAAAAAAAGCGCAAATGCTTGGTGTCTGGGTGTTGTAGGACCATGGTCCTCGTTGTTCCTGGTCCTCGATACACGGAATCCTAGTGGGTCCAGGATATAGATCCTCCAGGATATAGATCCAGGATATAGATCGTCCATAGGGACGTGATTGTTGGGCGTTATTATTATTATTTTTCAGGAAATAAGGACGTGGAGAGTGACTTCCACTCCTTAGCCTCTTAGAATGTATTTACCTCCAGTAACTATAAATTTTAAAGTAGATATAGACATCCTATATTGTTGATCTCGGCAGTGTAAGCCATTTGCAAGCCAATTTCAGCGTGTTATTCTATTGCAACCTGTTGAAAGAGATCCAAGACTTAAACATTTCAGGTTAATGGAATGACTTGCTATTGTAGGTGTAAAATAATCTTTGTATTATTATGACAAGGTCCTATATAAACAGTACGGTATTTATCTTACGAAGCGAACTATAATTGGTGAACACGTGTAATGAATTAATTTTATTCAGGA
The DNA here is from genome assembly GCA_905220475.3 of Ennomos fuscantarius. Classification (NCBI taxonomy): domain Eukaryota; kingdom Metazoa; phylum Arthropoda; class Insecta; order Lepidoptera; family Geometridae; genus Ennomos; species Ennomos fuscantarius. The sequence goes on along the minus strand of HG992037.1, from coordinate 5,367,038 downwards.
ACATGACAGAAATAATGGTACCTAGTTTGTGAGCAAAGTAGAATTATTAGAAGAACATACAGATCTTGTGATAGTAGAAAATATCATTATCATTTGATTTGCGGCTGGAACCTCATGGTTTTAACCTGTTCGGCGATCACGTAACTTGATTACAACCAATAGAAACACTAATTTGTATGGTTTTGACAGTTTCAATACACAGTTTATATGCATACTTGTTTTTTTAATATTTTTTAATTTTGGCTTTATACTTTTGTGTATTTAGCCAGTGTCAAGTAATTGATAATTTATCAAGTTATCGATATTTCACGCAAATATGTGTCAAGTCACAGTCGAAGTCATCAAGTCAAGTCAGTCTAGTCAAAGTCATACTCCTGTAAAGTGGTGGCAACTTTACTTGAAGCTTCTATGGAGTTTTGGAAACAACACGAAAAGAAACGTTTCACCATCATTATACCATTTTCCCACACTCACGCCTGTACTCCAGCACTTAACGAATAAAATGCTACCAATTTTATGCACTAACACTGAAAATAACACAAGTTTTGGAAAATAATACAATGCAGTGACGCAATCTTTTTCGCTTTCCCGCCAAAACTGATATGCATAGTTACTTCGGAAATGTTCAAATTAGAAATGAAATTTCTTCTGTTGCATTTGCAATCAAAGTTCCATAAGCCTAAACTCCCCAAGTAGTCAGTGTACTTAGTAGAAGGCATAGCAAAGGATAATTATTTATAATTATTATTATATATTTTTTTGTAATTAATAATAATATGTGTGGACATCTCACACAACTCCATCTAGCCCAAAACAAAGCAAAGCTTGTACTATGCCAACCAGTTTTTTTCAGCTTGCTCTTGACCACTATCGCACCTGATGGTAAGTAACGATGCGGTCTAGGATGTAACACGCTTGTCTAGAAGATACCTGTTCACTCTCGATTTGAAGACTCCAAGGTTGTAGTTTTCGGGAAACACGGACGCCGATAAAGCGTTCCACTCTTCGGCTGTTCACATGATAAATTTGGAGCCAAATCGCTTTGTTTGCACATGTGGGATATTAACCAGATAACTGATGCAATACTTAGATACTTTTTGTTTGTAAATATGTATTTATATGTATGTACATAGAATACAATATGACACCCAACACAGAACAAACACCTATATGTTCATCACACAAATGTTTTTCCTGAATCGAACCCACACACAGTTCAGAAGGCAGGTTTACTTAGGTAGTGAATTGCTCTCTCTTTTGGTATTTTTTGCCTGCCTGCAGTATTCTCTGTATCTTTATCTGTTACGCGCATCTATCCAGTCTATTTTGACTAATAGCACCTTACGATTTTATTAAGGACGCACAGTTTTAATACAGTTTTTCATCCACAAAAGCGCATTTTCTCCAGCATTGGTCTTAGTTTTCTGCGAGATACTCCACTTTTCTTTTTACTATTTCCATCTATGTTATTCCAGTCTGGAGTGTGTCGTCTTAACAAGGTGACTAACGTGTATTTAGAATTACCTGAAGTTGTGGATTTACAGGTGTCGTCGTTTGGTTTTGATTAAACGTACGTGTTGCTCGACGTGATTAAACGTAGACCTCATGGTGATGTGTATTTGTCTTGTCTTAACGTTTAATGTATCTTTTATGAGCCAATTGTCTGTTTATTTGCCTGTTCTAGTTCTAATTCTTCTTGGTAAGGCCTGCACTGACGAATATTGCTAGCACTCTATTATAGTAGTAAAGAAGTCAGTGACTGCTGGATCTCCGGATCTCTCCAGCTAGACCTCTCGCACGGTCGCACGTGTTAATTTGCTCGACGTAATTAAACGTTCCTATAGAACTTGTAGTGAAGTTTATTTTTTTTGTCTTGACGCTTGGTCTTTAAGTGCTAATAGGCTTTTTCATTAGTTTGTATTAATTAGTCTATGCATCGCTAGCACTGCTACTTTAGACCCTCCAAAAACATTTAAAAAAATAGATTTATAATACCTGCATATTAATAGAAAACATCACATCACATCATATCGCATCACATCACATCATATCACATCACATCATATCACATCACATCACATCACATCACATCACATTGTGATGTGTCACATGATTACCTTGTACGTGTAAAAGATAGAATCTATATTTTACCAGTTACGCTTACCCAGAGAGACCAACACATAATATGCACACATGACGTGCGTCCGAAATTCCTTAATTGTTTATCTCTTTATTTATCCTCGTACTCTATCGCTAAAAATAATACACGACAATTACTTTTAGTTTTACGTGATATTTACTTATCAATATAGTTATCACCTAACACGAAAATGTACTTCCTTAAGCCAATTTTAACATCTAAACATTTCCTAACCTTCGAAGTTTATAACAGCACTATCTCAATAACAGTTCTCTGTAATCTATGGATAACATTACTCTGAAGATATCGACTTTCCCAAACAAGTTCTAGGTGTCTTATCTGATAGTATTAATAGTACATTCCGTAAACAACGGAATCTATATCGGTACGCACGTATGGATATTCATAGTTAATAAGTCACACCTAGTATTTTTTTTTGGTTTTGGCTCCAAACTTGCGTGTATTTAGCCAGTGTCAAGTAATTAATTTTTCAAGTTATATTATGTTGTATGTGTCAAGTCAAGTCGCAGTCCAAGTCATCAAGTCAAGTCATAGTCTAGTCTAGTCAAGTCATACTCCTAGTAAAATGGTGGCAACTTTATCAGAAGTTTCTATGGAGTTTTGGAAACAACACGAAAAGGAACGTTTCACCATCATTATACCACTTTCCCACACTCATGCATGTAATACAGCACTTAAAGAATAAAATACCACCAATTTTATGCACTAACACTGAAAATAACACAAGTTTTGAAAAATAATAATACTATAATATATTAAGTACCTTTATACACGGTGGAATTTAATTCACTCTTTTCTTTAAATGTATGTACTCAGATAATGCTATAGAATATTCGTACAAGGTCCAATTTAAAAAAAAGGTTTTGTTTTAGTATTTAGTGCCTCCTAAAATAACTGCATGACAGCCGAAATGTCTATTTAACATTATTATTTATTTATTTAACACAGCGCGGGCACCAGCTGAGTACTTTCTTTTTATTTTTATTTCTTTAAATGTTTCTTACGCATTAAAACACCTGCTTTGTTCAATGTCGCAAAGCTTTTCTTTAGAATTTAAATTTGCAGTAATTTGATAATACCTAGATTTCAGTTTTATTTCATAAGTACATTTTATTTAGTTATATGGTAGTCGCTGGCCTGTTTTTCGACGCTGTATATGTAAAACCATGGCATGTAATTAATGTAGTGTAGCGTACGTCCAACATGAAGTTTCATTTGGACAGCGGACAAAAAGGGTGGATGCCATTGTAGCAGAAACAGTTTAATTATAGCGAAATTACATCCACATACCCGCTATCGTCTGAGAATTTCCACTCATAGAAGTATATAATGTCTAGACCGATTACACTCATACAACGCTCTTCTCAACAGTGAGGCTCAAAACCTTTGCAAATGTGCGTAATATTAAAATATTTTGTTATTTCTAATGTTTTCTTATAACTACTTTCCTAAGTTATTTAGCTTTATCTCTCAGTAAATTCAACTTGAATTCTTTAAAGATCTTGACGGCTCTTTTAGAATAGGCTACGGCTTAGTTTTTAACAAGTGTATTTGAAATTTTATCTTGTGAACTGATTCATGTGACTAAGTGTTATTCTCTCATACTAGCCGTATTGAAATAAAGCACCCTATATTATGGTTACTATCTTTGAAAATATTTGAAGATTGTCTAATACGTGAATTTTAGTAATCTTACTAAAAGTCGCTTCACTTTTTGTTTACGGATCAGGATTCTAGATATTATACTTCTATGTTCGACTCTATGCCGGTATTAAATTGTTGTACAATCCTGGACAGTGGTCGTTATGTCCGACAAATCTAGAACTTGGATATTGCGACCTTTACGAGGGTAAAGTTTGGCTTGGCGATAAAATGAGTTCTATGTGGTTTTGATTTATGCTGCTAGTAGCAACGCTATCAGTGTACATCATATACTTAATTTTAAATGTCATTTTCTAGGTTGGAACTGCCGCGGTATGCCACGCGGCCTGTGTAAATGAGAGGTCGCCGCAGCGGCCAATGAAAATGTACCAGGCTGCAGTGGTACATATCGATCGTCGGTATGTTTCAACCTTAACAAGGTTTAACACTAACGAAATTAACTTTATTAAATGATCTTTTCTAATTAAGTTAATTTTAAAACCCTAAAAATCTTTTTTCAAAAAAATTGAATCGACGTCAGTACCACAAATAGGCACTGAAGAGCAAAAATAAATTAATATAATTATTACAAGCGCTACCCACTCATTTATTTGAAGTCGGTGCCAAACAAGCCAAGTAGGTAGTAAATAGATGCCTTACTACCAACATGTATCTACTTACTGACTAGGCTATTTATAGAAATCGGCTGCGATGATACAGACAAATAAAGAAATACACGAATTAATCTTATAAAATCCTTCTGTTTGCGGCGAGGGTTAAAAACCAATCAACATGCAATCATACAACTTCAATCACTTTATTATACACTCTACAGGTTTAAAACTTAAACCCATAAAATTCTTTTTTTGCTTAAATCAATGGAGGATCTATTAAGAAACACATTAATTTAATTAGTACCAATTTAAAACGTTTAAAATTCCAAGCGTTAAAAAAGGTTTTTACATTTTTATTGTAAGTGATATACATCTTTTAGAACAAAATGGCTATCTGAAGTAGTCTTCTTTGACTCGAAGTTGGGAGTTCGCCTTTGCATCACCAAATCCCTACAAGCCAAGAGCTGTCTCTCAAATATTAACATGTCACGGCTGACCAAAAGGAGACATCTCTGTATATCGCAGAAACAGACCGTCTGTGCAATGCATATCGTGTACGTACGTGAAATATCTACTAAGCTGGTGTGACGGATTAGTTGTAGCCATTACTGTTATTTGACAAAGGTTAATCATAGCCATTGCTGATTTCAGACAAAGGTTAGTCATGACCATTGCTGTTATCAGACAAAGGTGAATCATAGCTATTGCTGTTATTGGAAAAAGGTTAATCATGGCCATTGGTGTTATTAGACAAAGGATAATCATGAGCATTGCTGTTATCAGACAAAAGTTAATAATGGCTATTAATGTTATTAGACAAAGGTTAATCACGACCATTTCTGTTAACAGGCAAAGGTTGATCATGGCTATTGCTGTTACTGGAAAAAGGTTATTCATGGCCATTGCTGTTTTCAGACAAAGGTTAGTCATGACCATTGCTGTTATCAGACAAAGGTGAATCATAGCTATTGCTGTTATTGGAAAAAGGTTAATCATGGCCATTGGTGTTATTAGACAAAGGATAATCATGAGCATTGCTGTTATCAGACAAAAGTTAGTAATGGCTATTAATGTTGTTAGACAAAGATTAATCACGACCATTGCTGTTATCAGGCAAAGGTTGATCATGGCTATTGCTGTTATTGGAAAAAGTTTAATCATGGCCATTGGTGTTATTAGACAAAGGTTAATAATGGCTATTACTGTTATTAGACAAAGGTTAATCATGGCTATTGCTGTTATTGGAAAAAGGTTAACCATGGCTATTGCTGTTATTGGAAAAAGGTTAATCATGGCCATTGGTGTTATTAGACAAAGGTTAATAATGGCTATTGCTGTTATTAGACAAAGGTTAAACATAGCTATTGCTGCAAATGGACAAAAGTTAATCATGGCCATTGCTGTTATGAGATAAAACTTGAGTAAACCTAAAATATAATTAAAGTTACGGGGTGGCCGGTTACGGGGTGGCCGGGGGGGGGGGTACGATTCAAAATAAATCGGATAAGTCTTCGATTGCAATGGGTTTAAATTGAGATTGTGTTTTTATAGTTAACCATTTTCTTTGTCACATTTAATTCAATTTAAATACTTACTTACGTATGAACGTCCGGTGAAGTAGGTATATATAGAAATTTAAAAATGTTATTAGTGTCGCTTTGCTACAAGTGGCGCTTTGATAACGTGCGAAAGATATAGTTACAACCGTGAGTCAATTTACCTACTTTAATATGAAATTAGCGTTTTGGGGAGAAAATGGGTTCCACTCTCTAAAACGCATAAAAGTGCTAAATATAGCCTATTTGCAAAATTATTGATTTCAAATAAAAGCTATTTTTGAAAAAAAGAAGAAGCTATTATTAGCCAAGATGCTATTTAGGTATATCAATAAATCATACGTCCAATCCCGTAAAAGAGCATACATTCCAACTATCCGTCTATTTATTATCGAAATTGTAACTAACGCTTCCTCAAACAACCCCGCGACCGCTACCCGAAAACTCCTTCACCCACTACACCCGATTCAACTTTACTATTACAGACTATCCATTATGATCAATTTTGGTAAATTGTGTCTTAGTGTGTCTCGATTAAACCACAGCTTAATCCTATTTCTATCTTGTGTCTGTCATTTTTACTCCAAAATTCGATGTTTGTCTTTAAAAAGAATAAAAATGTGTTGACTGGTCATTGAAAATAATCCGAAAATAGGGGTTGTGAAGTTTGATTTTTTTTCTATAACCTGTGTATTTTTGAATTTTGATGTGTATTATTATCCGCTAAGTGTTCGTGAACGTACACAAGTGTTGGCAAATGGTTCCATAATTTAAAACCATGCCTTTTCGTTTTCTCTTCAAGGCTTCCTAGAGCCTTCTATAAAATATCTACCATTTTACTGTGGCATTTTGACTTTGTCATGGCATAACCGTACTTAATTTCTCGCTAAAAAGTGATAGCAAGCCATTAAAAGAAGAAAATGTGTTGACTTTTATGATACAATGCGCGGCGCAACTAGCGCCTCATGGTTTCATTTCCGGATAGAAAGTATCCAGTGTATAAACTCTCTGAATTCTAAATTTCATTAAAATCCATTGAGTGGTTTTTGCGTTAAAGAGTAACAAACACCCATACATGCTAACGCATTCGCATTCGCGTTTATAATAATAGTACGGATTGTAAGGATCAAACATTGACATGTTCTGACGAATTTAAACGTTTTAAATTGCTCGTTGTCTTCAAATTGGCTTTTAGTTATTTTTTCTATATAAAAATCTAACTCAGAGCGTACGTTTAGGTACGCCTATAGATATGTCATACGTATATTGCGGCAGCACCAAACTTGTCATCTAAGCAGCCATACTACGTAGATTGATGCCAACTAAACTGATAGTTATACTCGTAGTCACTGCCGGAGTTTGCAGTGGGTAATTTTTAATAGTGCATACTATAAATACAAATACAAATACTTTATATTAAAATAAAGAAAAAATAAAACACAACACTAATTAGGGTTACATCGTAAAGTGAGCTCTAAATTAATGAAGATAAACAAATTAATTAATATAGAAGAATTTAAAAAAGCAAGTTAGTTTTTACATCTTATTTTAAACGCATTAAAATACTATTTAATTACGTAGATAAGATCATTGATGAGTCGTATTGGCTGTAGTGGGTGTGGCCAATAAATCAACAATTTAGCCGGCAATTTCCATAATTCACGCAATATCAAGTTACCCAGAGTATAAAGAAAAATCCAATTTCCTTTGCTTGCATTACTGGGGGAACGAAGGTTGCTTCGCTATGGCGTGTTCACACTTCGTGTAGACACTTTGCTGGCGTTACGATTAAAACGTCTCAAACTTCTGAAGGAGACATGACAAAAACTTTATTGAAATATATGACCACGTAAAATGTAATAAGGTTGAAATAAATAGAATACACCCTTAGAATAGTTTTAAAATTATTTAGGCGCCTCGAGTTTTCACTTTATATTGATCTTGATTCGAATGAAATTTTATGTGATATAAGCGATCCGATCGATCGATGCGAATAATTTCATCCAAATATAGCTTCAGCCGTTGGCATGAAAGCCATACAAACAGACAACGTTTCAGTTTTAGTATATATTAGTAAAAACGATATTCATCATTTATATAATTTTGTATCAATTTTTAAAGTAACATAATATTCGTTTTTGCACCTATAATATTATGAATTACTAATATTTATACTGTAAATATACTGAAGTTGCATGGCAATGTATTTTCGTATCAGGCCTTTTCAATGTTTTGTGATTAATTATAGTGAGTAATTTATTACGCTTATGTTGCTATCTAAATACGATTTTATTTTATAATTAACCTAATTGCTATTCATATGCTCGTCTTTACCATAGTTCGTGACATACCAACTGCAACGGTATGGTCACAGAGAAATAAGTGCGAACTTAGAACAACACAGTTTAATTAATGAAGCAAAAGGCAGAGCTCACTTTACAATGTAACCTAAATAGTGCTTTGTAATAAACAATTTGTATATATATTTGTATTTGTCAAAATTTAGTACAAACAGACAACAGGATGGCATTAGAAGGAAATTACGATCCACAAACAAACTTATCTAACTTTTGAATTAAGTTCTTAGACAGAATCGAATCCTGAATCCTGCTTTTTTTTCAAACTCATATATTGTAATGGGCTTGCTATATTATTTGACAATAAGCACTTTGTAATTTTATATGCTTAGTGAAATAACTTAATTTTAAGTACCTAGTATAATTTTGACTTGTAAAAGTGCTAAAATTAGCCTATTTGCAATAAATCTTTTGACTTTGACTTTGACTTTTGACTTTGACTTACTTTTAACTTCGTAACTGTATATTAAATTTTATTTTTAAAATGAAAATCTTTGCTTATATTCAATCAGCCATTAGAAAACTTAAATCCATTATCAGCTTCGTTCAATGCAGAATTATCAGCAGACTCACTCATCAATAACTAAGTTAATTAAGTTAAGAGCACTCTTTAGCCAACGTTCTATTTAAAAAGGCCAATGGATAAGAGAAGTAGAGTACAGTTCAGCCTAGAAAATGCTTGGTGATTTTAAAGGAGAAAGTAGGTGTCTTAAGGGTTTTTACTTTGCTTTTTACTTTACGTGTGATCCATTATTTCCAATAGTGCACAAAACGACACTTTACTGCTTCAGCCCAAAACAGTTTTGTAATGAATATCATTTACTGCTCAGAAATAACTTTGGTATAATGAATCTAAATAGTCACACGATTATAGCCAATGTAAAAATAAATAAATAATAAACTTTGAAATCCAATAAGTACCTAAACTTACTATAAATTATATCAATGGAATAAAGTAAAACTTAGCTCATGAAATTGCAAGTCAATTAGTAAGACAAGTAGTATTTTGATGTTAAATGATCACATTTGCATGACATTTTAGATTGGAACTAGCCAAACTGTCACGCAAAGGAAATTTATAATAACAACACATTCAACTTTCGCTTTTAAAATAAAGGTTTCCCTGTATCTACGTCTTTATGTAGGTGTTTCGGATATGAGCGATTATTCAGGGCCACGATAACAATGGGGTAATAAATTATGATTGATGAATACCCCCCAGGAATATTGTGAACACCTCCTTAGGGGAACAATAAAAATATTTATATAAGTTCTTGGAAAATCTAAGCATTTATTACAGGGCGCGAAACTGGAGAGAGAAAGGTGGCTGTGCGCTCGAAAGGAAGCGTAGGTAATTATAGCTGGGGGAATTTATGTCCAATGAGGCGAGAAGAAAATGACATTGTTCTTAGCCCCCAAACCTCGATCTAGCCATTGTAATCGCGGTATGATAAACATCATAAAGATAGAAAAGATGTCATAATAATGCACGACGTAACTTTTTATTGACACAGTCACAACCTAAAAAATGTTTTTGGCACAAGTTTTTATTTGGGGTAAGATGTAGTTTTATTTATTTTATAATTATTCAATCATCCTATTTTTATAGGTTTGTTATAAGTATATTTAGTATTAAACAAATTAATGTTTTATTCATAGGAGGAAAAACTTTTTGGAGTTAGGTGATCAGTTGGCCGGTCAGACATTACGAAAAAAAGTTGACGTTGTCAAATTGGCATCCTGTCATCCACCTATCATTACATTGATTTTTTCAACAGCTGTTTAGTAAACGAGTGAATTTCATTAATTTGAAAGAATTTATTTAAAATACATAATAATAAATCTTCCAATAGTTTTTTGTTTAATCAGTAGTTTACCTAAAATTCTAAAGTTAAGCTAAGTATCTTCAATACTGAATAGGGTATGTCAGTAAATTTGACATGGTTTTATATTGCGTAGCAATAAAAGTTATATTTGCATGTATTTGAGAGATCACTAAAACAAATGATTGTTCATGAAACCTTGGCTCCAACTTCGATGGTGATCATCTGACGAGTTTCATAATACGATAGAAAGCAATCGGATTATGTCATCGGATATAACATCTCTATGCCACAACTCGATCGAACCGCTGGAAATAGTCCTATAATCGTTTCTAGGATTTGTACCGTTCAAACAAATGAATAAGTAAATAAATAAAGCCGTCGTGAAGTATAAGCTTATAAAAGCTTGTAATAATAATAAAAACTAGTGTCCTTTAGACGACAAAACTGAAGTAAAACTAGTTTAGCTCCACCTATCAGCCGGTATACTTTTGCTTTGTTTAATATTAATGTCGCCATCTTAAAATTTCTAAATTGTCATTTTACCGGATATACCAATACAATAATACAAAATTTTATTTTTGTTATGTTGACAATGGATAAATGTTGATTACGCGAACCAACTTCAACTTCCGTTCGCATTCATCAGCTTACTCCCCAAGTCAAGCGTAAAGAAGTTTTACTTCAAAAATGCTACTTAATAGACTAGTTTAAGCTATAAAACTTGTAAACTCTCAAATTTTTATCATGAACTACATGCATATGTAGTTCGGTTTTGCCTGAACCCTAACAGCCTTATTAATAAACACGAACTAGCTTTAGACTAGTTACACCATCTTTTGTCTCTTTCGATCCAGCTAAATATTCCAGTAGCAAAAAAGGGACAAAAGCTGAAGTAACTAATCTGAGACTAAAACCCGTTTATTAATAAGGCTATAGGAGACCTAACCTGCAAGGCGTGCTAAAATATGGGGCTTTTGGGCTTGACTATTCAAGCAAATGAGGCTGCTGGGTGGCAGTGCTTTCTTCTGTCTCACGAATGTGGCTGTCGAAGACAGCTCATGGAGCTGTCTCCTGAGTAGGCTAGATACTGAGGGGATTTTAGTGTATGAAAATCTCACATAACGCGGTTGTACTTAGGTCAAAACAACCGGGCATCGTTAAAAGACTTCCCCCTCAAAAAAGGTGGTGTACCATTTGGTTTTTATTTTGCACCAACCAGCTTTGTTTGCATTTCCTTTTCAGAGCGTCCGAGAACCATAAATTTTCAAACCGATCCGCGGACATTTATCTCTACTTTTCCACTATCCACATGTTTGGAAAGTAATATTTCGACCGCTACCAATGTTTGTCGCTGTCTGAAAGGGTTCGTGAGTAGTGACAGATGACTAATGTTGTTTGTCTGAGCAATGGTCCAGGCTCCTTCCTTATTGTTTACTTTCAATAGCCGTGATTAATTACTTTGAATTTTGTTGTGTTTAGAACTGTAATTATCGGAGTACTGCGCTGAGCGAGCTTTGTCTTTTTACAGTTTGGTATACATCTTAATCTTAAACATAGAGGAATTTTCGAGATCTTTGCAAAAAGCAGAAACTAACTTCACTACCGGGAAATTTACTAATGCTTACTACGGCTATACTCCAAGTCACAACTTCTCTGAAGCTCGTTCGGTATACAAAATTACTAAACATTAACATTGTTTGAATGGGACTTTCTAGGTTGTGCCTCCAAGGAATTGTATATACAGGTAGAAATTAAGGTTACTGGAATGGTGAAAAGTGGAACAAGTAATAAGTAATTTTATCATTATTATTGCTAGAGTATTATTTATTATCGAGTATAAGTATTATTATTAGAGTACGTTCTAAAAGATTGAGTGCGTAGCAATTAAAATCTGTGACTTTTCGTGATTGGGTGTTGATTACACAAAGTGTGTCATCATCGTATGAAAGAGATGTAGTAATTTTTTATATTGAAAGTTTACTTAACTGGGACTATATTACTAATTATACTTAAAAAAAACTAACCTTAGCTACTAAAATCATGCGGTGGACATATTCCCTTCTGGAGGTAAACCTAACTTGCGCTTATACTCGTAGCTAACCAAAATGACGCTATCTCTAGACGCTAGACACAGTCAATAAAATTAATTTCTAACTCACAAACAAAATATACATACTTAAGTTATTTTTTAAGTTAAGAAATGTGCTGAGTAAAGTAACAAAAAGATGATATATTAATAAGTATAGTATAAGTATACTGGCATTTCCAAACTGTAATTTCTGTTCTTGCCCAGTTTTTATATTGGCAATGCCTGGATAGCTTTCATACACTTTCTGCAATCATGCTACTAAGTCCAATCTTGCAGTATCCAAATCTCAATACTTGTCCAATACAAACGAACGATGGTCCCAATCAAAGAAACCTAGAGTTATCCAATTCATCTATTTGTCTTGATCCTAAAGTGAAACAGTCTTTTTATTTGCGACTATTCAAAATTTTACGCATATTATCTAAAACAAATGCTTATATTTGCCCTTTCCCTGCTATGAATACTTTCACAGCTTCATCGCGCTCTGGCGTCCAATAAAGGCCCAGAGAAAGTTCTCGAACTTAAACGTAGTTCAGGCGGCTTTCAATTTACACAAGATTTTTTTATTCAAAAGCTAATTGAAATTATGTCTGGTGCATATAAAACTTATCACAAGACCCAGAGCAAGTTTCAGAGGAAAAGTGCAGTGAAGAGCATTATCATAATAAAAAGCAAACCCAAGCAAGCTGAGGCTATTTTCATCAAGTGTTGCTAGACTGCCGATTTTTCCTCGGGACATTGGAATATTTTTAGATAGTATGATTGACCAAAAATATTTATTATACCTACGTGTTACGACATAAAAAGATATAATATTATATTTAATATTGTAGTGTTTTTTATCATATTATATTTAATGTATAATATGATAAAAAACACAATCATTAAAACATAAAAAATGCATGTTTTTAACAATATTATTTATTTAGATTTATAATTATATGTTTGAAATAAAATCTACAAAATATAAACTTAATGCTAAATATATAAAAATGTATCTCTATTTTCTTTGGTCATTGCACCACGCGTAAATGGATGGATCGTTTTCGCTAATTCATTTTTTGTTGTGTTTATTACTGTCAGGTGAAGGTTCTTTTGAAATAAAAATTTAAGATAAAAATTTAAGATTTTAAGTTGAGTGGAATATTTTCTCCACGCGGATGAAACCACGCAGCGCAAGTAGTGCTAAATATTGGAAAGCCGTACATTTTTCTGACAAAAAAAAGATTTTGGGACGGATGGAAGATTAATCTGGCAACCCATTTTTTTTTTTTTTTTTTTTTTTGAGGGGGGGAAATGCCCTCGCACTTCCCTGCCACCACGGGGGTGGTGGCAGGGGGTATGTGGGACTCGAACCCACTAAAACCCCCCCGTGATCCGACCGCCGCCGGGATGGGGCGAGATGGAGACGCACTGCATTAACCATCTCGCCCCGGCGGTAGGCCCTTCCGGGCCTCTGCGCCAGTGGGTGGGCAACCTTTCACCTCAGTTGCCCACCAGACGTGTGGGGCCATGTAAGTGCAGCGGAGAGTCCCCCGACTCTCCGCCACTGGCCCCACTACGGGGGATGGAGAAAGCGCTCAATGAAGCGCCTTCTCCGTCTCCCCACCCGTCTGCGCCGGAGGGGGTCAGAGTTGGCATTATCCTCCCTGACCCGCTCCGCGGCCTCCTTCTGCGTCATCACCCTCTCGCAGAAGGAGACCGTGGCCTGCCACGCACTCTCGCTGCCGAGCATAGCTTTCACCACGCTCGGCAGCGAGAGGTCCCGGCCAACGACGGCTGAAAGTGTGCGCCGCTCGGAGTCCCAAGCAGCGCACACCTCCAGCGTGTGGGGCGCCGTGTCCTCTGGCGCCCCACATTCGTGGCAGGCCGGGGTCGCCTCCCGTCTCGCGATTTGATGCAGGTACTTTCCGAAACATCCATGTCCGGAAAGCACCTGCACCAAACGAAACGTCAGCGACCCGAAGGGCCGCCGCACCCACTCCCGGAGGACCGGGCGGATGGCCTCCACCGTCCTCTGTCCAGGGACCGGTGGAGCCAGGTCCTCCGTCCACCGCCGCAACAGGGCGGCCCGCGCCTGCTTTCGCAGGCGCTTGACCTCCCCCCACGCTGGGGGCTCTCCACGGGACCTTCTCGCCGCCACGAAGTGGTAAACTTCGGCGAGGGTCTCCGCTTCGAGCTCCCAGGGGGGATCACTGGCCAGCACACAAGCCGCCGTCCAGGACACCGTCCGGTATCCGCGGATTGCCCTCGTCGCAATGACCCGCTGCGGACGTCGCAGCAGGGCCTTGTTATTGCGACCGAGGGCGTCCACCCAGACCGGTGCCCCGTACATGGCCATACTTCGGATCACTCCGGAGTACAGCCGGCGGCAGGTGGCGTTCGGGCCACCCACGTTGGGCAGCAGCCTCCCCAGAGCGGCGGCCGCTCCTATGACTTTTGGGGCCAGTTGAGTAAAGTGGGCCCCAAAAGTCCACCTCCCATCCAGGATGAGACCCAGATATTTCATCTGGGTCCCAACCGGGACCGGGACCCCATCCAGAAGCACCCGCGTTCCTGGAGGGGGTCCCCCCCGAGGCCCGTGGAACAACAAATCTGGCAACCCAGCTTTAACTAATAGCAATATTTCTGTATGGTGTTTCCGGAGTGTCTCGGAGGTGGTTCAAGTTTGGTAATTAAAAGTTGCAGCTCGTTAGACATATAACACTTGTAATGAGCGCGCCATTTTATGCCGTGACGGCAGTGTGCACTTGGATTGAACCGTGTTTTAATAATTCATACAAATTAAGAATTATTTGAAATTTTTTTTTTCATATGACTGGCCTGATACCTCAGCTGGTAGTGGCTCTGCCTTTTGAACTGTAGGTTGTGGGTTTGATTCCCACCCAGAACAAACATTTGTGTGATGAACAAAGGTGTTTGTTCAGTGTCTGGGTGTTATATTGTATTCTATGTATCTATTTACAAACAAAAATTATCTATGTATTCTATCAGTTACCAGTGGGGCGATCGCGTAACTTGATTGCATCCAATAGAAACACTAATTTGTATGGATTTGACAGTTTGAATACGCAGTTTATGTGCAAAGTTAGTATTGAAATTTCTCTTGTTGCATTGCAATCAAAGTTTCGTGATCATCTCAATGGTTTCAATAGTACAAGCTTGCTTAGTTTGGGACTGGATGGCCTTGTGCGAAATATTCACAAGTATGTATTTATGTTTAGCGAGTAACTATTGTCAATTTAAATATACACCTTTAGTACCTTTGAATTGGTACCTTATTTACTTTTATATGACTCTTGTTTAATATTTATTTTTGAAATTTAATGAAAAAGAGGAGCCTTTGTGCTTGTGAGGGACGCGTGACAAAGCTCCGCCCAAACAATAAATGGTTCGAACGCTGTAAAGTTTGAACTTTCCGCCGAGTCACATAGGGTAACAGCACTTAACCTTAATGGGTGTTGCCATTAATTTCCCGCAAGATTCCGTAATACTTTTGTCGTGGAAATACAAGAAAAATGTGGATGAATAGCGTGGCCAGAGGTCTTTCTGCTAATTTTTGGGTAAAGAGATGAATGAAAAATGAATTCTGAATAGATAAACATTTCAATGTGATGGCTCAATTTGGAGAGTGGAATTATTGGGGTAGCATACAATAGGTTGTATTGAAAAACGTCGGGTATGTACTGGAAACGCCTTCAAGTACCCGCATTCGAAAAAACGACGACGCAAGTATAATAAATAGTAAAAATAAATGAATATTTGAGGATATTTCACAAAACAATAATACTTTATTGAACACCAACTTATACATAACAATGCACCTTACTGGTAGAACAAAGGGCGGCCTTATTGATTTCTTCCAGGCTACCTTAGGATAGACAGAAATAAAAGAACCAAAATTGCGGTTAGTGTTGTTACAACTAACATACTAAAAACAACAATGATATAACGTAGTATAATTCTAAATTTAAAAAAACAATCAATACTAAACTTATGATACATGCTTATAACATACACACAGCGCCATCTAGCCCCAAACTAAGCAAATCTTGTATTATGGAGACCAGATAACTGGTACAATACTTGGATACTTTTTGTTTGTAAATATATACATAGAACACAATATAACACCCAGACATAGAACAAAATATATCGATGTTCATCACACAAATGTTTGTCCTGGGTGGGAATAGAACCCACAACTTATAGTTCGTAGCCAGTGCTACTGCCAACTGAGCTATTAGGCCAGTCGCAGTAGTATTTCTATTCTACTTGGTTTGACCAAATCCATGTAATTTGACCACGAACCCAGGAGTCTGTGGTAAAGCAGCATATAAAAAATACCATGTAAATATAATACGTTATGTCTGTTTGTTAGTGTGGTTTCCACATAACAGCTGATGTAGGTAGATATGAATATGGATGAAATTATGCACAAAAATAATTTAAAAAAAAAATCTTAAAAATGAAAATAAAAATGCTTAATATGACTGACATGAACGTCAGGTATTTTATTATTTTTATTTATTTAATACTTTATGCACAGAAAATGTACAAAGGAGGACTTAATGCTAGCAGCATTATCTACCAGTCAATCAAGGCATGCAGATAAATAATTAGATTAGGCGTGTACATAAGGAAATGAGCAAAATTTTTGAACATTATATAAATTACAATAAAATGATAACAACAATAAAACAATGAAGGTACAAAAAAACAGTTTTTTTATTTATAAAATACAGATATAATGTTATTTTATAGATTATATATGATTTTACTAGATTTAAAATGAGGTTTTTACGGATTTATCTTAGTGTAGATTTATGAGGAGATAAAGGTATCCGCCGCTCCACATATGGAGTCGAGTGTAGATACTAGTAATGGGAGCCATCAAAATTATAAGAACAGTTTAAAGTCAATTATAACGTCGTTTTCTTAATGCATTTCCACGACTGACAAGATGTGCGGAAAATCAAAGGAGATAATTCAATTCTAAAGCTTTCTCCATTCGCGTCAGTTGGATCGGAAAAATTATTCATAAAATCAATTCAACAGGACTGTTGAGACGAGACGCTGTAATTGGCCATTACAAACGCCAAGCAGACTTATTTAGAACATCCATAAGTTGATTTTCACCTATAGGTACGTGCACAGTCATTATTTTTATTTTATTAAGGCATATTGTAAATTTTAATTGTAAGACGATAAAGAGTTATCAATTTATCTATCTTCCTATCACTATAAATAAGAAATGAAGGCTTTTGGTAGTGTGCACTATACAACTTCTGTGATAGTCTCGGTGGTGTGGTGGTTGAGCAGGTCGGCTCATAACCCGGAGGCGGCGGTTTCGTATCCCGCGACAGGACAAGTATTTCTGCACAGAAAAAAAGCGCAAATACTTGTTCTGAGTCTGGGTGTTGTAAGACCATGGTCCTCGTAGTTCCTGGGTACTAGACACAGGGAATACTAGTTAGGGTTCAGGATCTATGTATGTGATCGTTGGGCGTTATTATTATTATTATTATAAAAAATATTTAAAAAATAAACCATTATAGAAGTTAGCAGTATCAGACTTGCTTAGCGTTAATTACGCTCCGTAATTATTAACGTAATTTTATATACCTAACGAGCTTCTGCCCGCAGCTTCGCCTGCGGCGTGGCCAATGGGAAAATAATTCAACCACCCATTTCACCCTCTTGAGGGTGGAATTTCAAAAAATCCTTTTTTAGCGGATGCTTACGTCATAACATCTACCTGCATGCCAAATTTCAGCCATTTCAGTCCAGTGGTTTGGGCTGTGCGTTGATAGATCACTATGTCAGTCAGTCAATCAGTCACCTTTGAGTTATATATACGAGTATTTAATGGTAAAAAAATAGTTAATACATTTTACCTTTACATTCTAAATTAAAACGGTGTGACCGATTTATTCATAACATGCATTAGCCGGAAGACGTCCACTTCTGAACACAGGTGTCCCCTGTAAAACGTCATTTTGGATGCTTTGAATAATAGTGAATAACCAACGGAGCAATACGGGTAATCCCGATAGAAGTGATAGTGAATATTTTTTTTTTAAATCGAATTATCTCTGAATATATTTTATTTTATATGACACTAGTTGACCCGTCCCGGCTTCGCACGGGTGAATTAGTAAAATGCGGGAACGGGATAAACGGGATATCCTATGTCCGTCTTCTGGTTTTGGCTACCTCAGCCTCAGCTTTTTCCGCCAAATCGGTTCAGCCGTTCTTGAGTTATAAATAGTGTAACTAACACGACTTTCTTTTATATGTATATATATCCATAAATACATTCACTAACTACCAAGATCACTAAGATTATTGTAATAGCCCATTGAATGCTTTTATTGTTTTATAACCCTGCTTCCTAAGCTTCCATCTTACGGACTACCTGCTGGTTTGTGCACTTGGATATCAGACTTTTTGAGGGAACGATCGCTTAGAGTAGTTCTTGATGGCTGCTCTTCCGATCAATTAGCTATTAATGCTGGTGTACCTCAGGGGTCAGTTCTTTCAGCAACACTATTCTTACTCCACATCAATGATTTGCTAAAGCCCGGTACCTTTGGGTATGCAGATGATAGTACTGTTGTTGAAAGATACACATCCAGTGCCCGAGCCAGATGTCCGGATTGAGAGAGAGGCTATGGTTGAGCGCATGAACCTGGCTTTGAAAGCCGTGTCCGATTGGGGCGATGCTAACTTGGTTAGGTTCAATGCTGCAAAAACACAGGCGTGTTTATTCACTGCTAAAAAGAGCCCACTCCATCTGGCTCCTTCATTCCGTGGTGTATCTGTAAGTTTAGGAAACCATCTTGAGCTTTTGGGTGTTGATCTCACGTCAAACCTAAACTTTGGATCCTACATCGAGTCCAAAGCCAAAGTAGCTTCAAAAAAACTCGGCATATTGTCCAAGGTAAGGCGGTACTTCACACCTGGACAGCTTCTAAATCTGTATCAAGCACAAGTCCGATCGTGTATGGAGTACTGCTGCCACCTGTGGGACGGGTCTGCCAAGTACCAGCTTGAGGCTCTGGACTCGATTGAACGGCGTGCCAAAAGGCTCATTGACGACGACACTTTGGTTGGTGAAAGGCTCCAGAGCCTTGCACATCGACGTAAGGTGGCAAGTCTGTCGGTTTTTTACAGATTACACCACGGTGAATGCGCTCAAGAACTGCATGATCTAATTCTCCCATCACCATTCCACTACCGGACTACTAGACGCTCGGATAAGCGCCATCCTTTTGTGGTCGAAATACCACCCATTCGTACCAAGCGATTTGACTCAACGTTCTTAATTAGAACGGCTAAGGAATGGAATGCCCTGCCAGCGTCTGTGTTTCCGGCGAAATATGACCCGGGCGTGTTCAAGAGAAGAGTGAATAGGTATTTACTTGGCTAGCATGCTACACCTTCGATCGCATCGTCACTTCCCATCAGGTGAGAGCGTGGTCAAATGCTAGACAAGTTTGAAGTAAAAAAAAAAAAAAAAAAACCCTGATTTGTTTGTTGTTAATGTCTGAAATATTTTGTGCGGTGATTGTGATTGATTTTGTCATTTTTATCACAATAGATAAATAGTTTGCCAAAATCACGCTCGGCAGGAGGCGTGGTGATCACAGATTTTAATGTAAAGACATTAAAGTTTATATGTCACCCCAAACTGCATTTCGTTCCACACGGTACGAGTGAAAACCAAAACGCACTTCCAATAAATTATTATTATAAACGTTCCCGATCTTTTTGCGATCCGCAGCAACAAGACAGAGGTATAAACCAATTTAAAGCCTGTCTACCACTCCGATACCCACATTGTTTGCGGGAGCGGCCGATAAGTTAAATGAAAAGCAACTTTTGATTGTTCCACCAAGCCCGCCGAACAATGTTTCGAATCGGCAAAAAACGGGTTTTTACGATACGTAGTCAAAACTGAATCGGCTATTTTTAGATGCTTTTACATGCGCAAACAAGTTACACAGGCGTTTTCGCGTGGAATGTTGTGTAAGTACATGCCATTTATGGCGTTATTTTGATGGTGTACGATCGAATTATATTGGCAGTACCTGGAAAAATAGAATAGAAGACCGGGCTCAGTGGCGTGCCTTTTTTTTTGTTTGTTTTGGCTCCACACTTTTGTGTGTTTAGCCAGTGTCAAGTAATTGATAATTTTTCAAGTTCATTAAAATTATATTTATTATGTGTCAAGCAAGTCAAGTCACAGTCCAAGTCATCAAGTTAAGTCATGTCTAGTCTGGTCAAGTCATACTCCTAGTAAGGTGGTGGCAACTTTACCAGAAGCTTCTATGTAGTTTTGGAAACAACATAAAAAGAAACGTTTTACCATCATTATACCACTTTCCCACACTCATACCTGTAATCCAGCACTAAACAAATAAAATGCCACTAATTTTATGCACCAACACTGAAAATAACACAAGTTTTGGAAAATAATACAATGCGGCGGCGACGCGATCTTTTTCATTTTCCCGCCAAAAATCCCAGTGGCATGCCTAGGACTAATATAAGCTGATGATGATGATGATGATGATAGTGATGATGATGATGATAAAATTTTGCTTTTACGTTGTTTTTCAAGAAGTCGCCTATAATAAGATGATGCGGGAGAGGTAGCTTTTCTATGTTAGATAAATTTTTAATTTAAATGAATGTTTATTTTAGAAGTTTATTGAAACGAAGTAAGTATTGTGTCGTCATAAATATCAAAAAATGAATATTACATTATCTGTGAATATAAATTTTGCTGCGCTGAGAAAAGATTTAAATTTTATTATTTAAAGCATATTATTACAATTGATTTAAAAATAAAACAAATAAGTTTAACGAGATCACTCTGGCAGGTATGAAAGGTAAAATTTAAATCAAAGTTATATTTAAAAAGATGGGGTATTATTTTACCTTTCGTACTAAATTGGTCTCAATAAACTAATTTGTTCTATCAAAAGCTACGTACAGTATGGACACTTCAAAATTTGTTTTGGCGGGAAAACGAAAAAGATCGCGCCGTATTATATTATTTTCCAAAACTTGTGTTATTTTCAGTGTTATTACATTACATTGGTGGCATTTTATTCGTTAAATGCTGAATTACAGGCGTGAGTGTGGGAAAGTGGTATAATGATGGTAAAAAGTTTCTTTTCGTGTTGTTTCCAAAACTCCATAGAAGCTTCTGGTAAAGTTGCCACCACTTTACTAGGAGTATGACTTGACTAGACTAGACTACGACTTAACTTGATGACTTGGACTGTGACTTGACACATTATATAATATTAATTAACATGTCAAATTATCAATTACTTAACACTGGCTAAGTACACAAAAGTGTGGAGCCAAAAAAAAAGAAAAAAAAAAGATATTCCATACTGTGTTTCCTTACCGAGTGAACGGTCCCCAAGCCCCAGACAGACCGCAACCTTAGCCTGCCAATACGCTACTCAATACTCAAAGGGACGCAGTGGCAGGTGAATTAAATCTGGGCCTCTCTGACCTAGTACCAAGGGACGTTCACTTAGAACTTTGTTCTCGCAATAATGGAGCAGAGACCGCAGGTTATGAACTTCTGTCTGGTGCGATGGTCCGGCACTATGCCATTGTCTGATGATTCCATTTAGAAAGGGTAATTGGATTTAGTGACGGTTAAGTGATAGTGGATGTCACTAATGTTTAATAGTTAATATGGGCACTAACACGAATGGTGACCTAATTGATTCGTTTATTAAAGGAAATAAGTACGTATTTTGAATTTTCTTCTTGGAAAATTTCTTGATGTGCAGGTGATTCTATATTATTTAAACTCTTTTAATGTATTTGCTTTTTGTATTTTCAAAAGTAATTCTTTGACTCTTTGCTTTAATATAGGTATGTGTAAGAATATCAGATACTTTTCTATTACGATAAATTGTAGAAATAGAAAAATAAAATGAAAATAAACAGTTTTTATATCTCCGTATCTTAAAATGCTTACAACTTGGTCATTTTTTTGAGATATTAAATTTATTTTTCATTTTACTTACTGCCTATGTTTTGTGATATAAGTACTGTGATATAAGTACTGTGATATAAGCGTATGTTTTGTTAAAACCTCGTAAACGCCAGCACACAATCTACCGTAACGCAAAGATATATTTCTTCAAGCGAAAAACATTCGGGTTGTTTGAGGTAAAGCCAGAGGGTAAATAATAAATATCCAGCACGCAGAAGGGTTGGACGAGCTGTGATGGATGGTCCACTTCCAAGCAACGTATTGGTATTGCCGTTTCCGTTACAAAGGGATAGTCACTTGTGTACTGTGTACATAATATTATTATAGTCGATGTAGGTACTAGTATCGTTGGAAGGAGCACAACTTTATAATAAAATATCCTCATATAAAAGAAATACGGTCGTTTAACGTATTCAAGAAGAAGTTGACTCAATACTTTATCAGTTCCCGAATAACTAAAACTATTACACGGCTAAAACTCACGAGATACGGTCGAATACGTCGGCGGTGGCGCTGACGTCAGCGCCGAGCCGACGCGCGCACTCCTTGAGAATGATATTGCCCGAACACCAGTCGAGTTATTCGACTGTATCTCGTGAGTTTTAGCCGTGTAATAGTTGTAGTTATGAGTACTACTCACGTCAGTTTCTATAATATTATAGTTCCCGATTACCGATCAGTTACCGAAATATACGTTTTAAATCTTGTTGAATTCCTTAAGCACGTATTTATGTATAACCAGCTTCTGCCCCCAGCCTCGCCCACGTGGCCTATATAAAACGAAGAAGTTTTGTTTAAATTGATAATCCAACCACCCATTTCACTCTCTCAGGGTGAAATTTCGAAAAATTCTTTCTTAGTAGATACCTGCACTATACAAAAAATACACCCTCCAAATTTCAAGTCTCTAAAACCAGCGGCTGTGCGTTGATATATAAAATAACGCCCAACGATCAGATACAGATCAGATAGGATTCCTAGGGTATACTATACATACATTTTTTAACGTGACGATGAATGTTAAAATTGTAATTCTAACTACTTTCTCAAATCTCTCAATCTGACTAAAATAAATAGACCATTATACACAATACAATACAATTTCTTTTTTCACTGTGTTTTGTTTCGTCCAATGAAAAGCTTTTATCTGATTATTGATAAACCGTGCTTTAGTATTTGAATATAGAACATACAACAATGTACTACTAATCAAGAACTCCTGTTTTCCTATTTTGCAACGATTATATTTATGAATTTCCTATTTCATATTACCCGAATGGAACGTCACTAACGGCGATCAGTATTTACCAATGCTCATTGGTGAGTGTGTTCGAATTGAAACTTTAATTATTGTTTCAGTTTACACAGCACGGCATCATCACTGGAGGGCTTTGCGGTTGGTAAACAGGGATAATGCACTGCCCCCACAGCGGGGAGTTTATGATTTTGCAGTATTGTATAGGATAAACTGGGATGTTCTAAGTGATTTAGTGAACCGTTAAATATAGTAAATGGGTCAAATCAACATACTTAATAAACTTTAATGTAATTATAAAGCTGAAATTTAAGTTTTTTTTTACAAAAACTAAGGATAAAACACCAATTTTCAAAACTTTTTATGGCTTTATATTGTACTATTGTAAGCATAAGTTTATAGAGTAATAGAATATTAATCCAGGTATATTAGAGATTTAATATATCCTTGATTTTAATGGACTATGGGTCTAAAATTTGGTAAGTGTATTTGTTACGGACTGAGAATAGAATGCCTACTTTATTGAATTAGTTATTGAACAATAAAGACACTTTGCACGTTCCCAAAAAAAAATACTTTCTTAAGTCTTAAGTTCTAATACGTAAGGCACAAATTGCCAAGCTCGACAAGCCCTACGCGACCGCGACGTCACCTATGACTCTAAATTAATATTTTCTCTCGAGTGCGTCATGCATCAGCTCTCAGACGGCACCACTTCCGGTAATGGAAACTACTATTACTATACTATACTATAAATTTTGGCCACTAGATGCGGAATGTAGTGTTTGAGCTTTTATATATTTTAAACAGAAATTACTTACGGATACTAGTGCTTTTTATGGTATTATACATAATATTATGATCTGTGTTCAATTAAATACTACAATGATATACTAACTAATACTAAAAACTACCTAATACAAAAAAAAAACATTTGCACTAAATACTGGCTGCGTTGGCTATATTATGCGCGAAATCCAGAATTTTTTAAAAGTGTACTGGCACTTTTTATACCCTATAAACAAAATGTTTGTGCACTATACCTACCAAATCTTCTATATTTTTATAAATACCAACTTTTGGTTGTAGTTATTCTAACGAATTCAAATTTTTCATAAATTTAAAACCTTAAGTTTACCTTTACCGATCATCTTACACCGAGGATTAAAATACCGTAACATTGAACTTTGTGTAAAAAGTTTTTTGTAAACATTTTTATCATCCGATCTTATAAAATGGGCAAGCTTTAGTACTGTTTTGTAACTGGTATACTGTGCCTAAGAGCTTGTCAGTGCGAAGACAAGGGAACATCGATATTTCCTTTAAAGGCTTTTCTTTAAAAATGGAACATAAATGGAACGGAAAGTGACCCCTTTTAATGGGGTGTGACCCGTGTGGGTTTGATTGAAAGCGTTTTTGTGTTTTCATTTCAAGGGATCCGTGCCTGGAATTGAGTTTTCTAAAATATTCACATGAGGTGTAGTAATAGGCGGTATCGCAACAACAGCTATATAGGAATGCTTATGATAGGAATTTATTGTGATAGAGATTTTAACGTCATAATTAGTTACCAAACAAAGGATTTCTCACCTCTGTGGTGTAGTGGTTGAGCAGGTCGGCTCATTACCCGCAGGCGGCGGTTTCAATTCCCGTGGCAGGACAAGTATTTATTGCAGAAAAAAAAGCCCAAATACTCGTTCTGAGTCTGCGTGTTGTGGGACCATGGTCCTCGTAGTTTCTGGGTCTCTAGACTCAGGGAATCCTAGTTAGTGTTCAGGAAAATAATAATGATTATTATTGTAATGCAAAGTTCTATTTTAAGCTTCGTAGAGAATCACAGTGATGGTCCAGCATAAAAGAAGATGTTAACTCGAGAGTAAAGGAAAACCTGGAGATTTATGGACTGGTTACGGAGACCAGCATCATCAGGATGGCAAAAACGCAAAGGGTTCGCTGGCTTGGCTTTGCAGAGAATGGAAGACGCTAGAATGTCCTGTTTCACATTTAAGTAAAATTACTGGGTTGATGATGAGATTTTATGACCTAATCTCGCAGTCTAGTAATCTTATTGCTAGACTGTGCTGATGTCTCAGAATGACGTGCGCAGTGAAGTGTCACGCGAAACTATTCTTCAGAGTTTCAAGTGTTACTGCAACTGATATGGGCAGTCGTGTCGCTTAACATCAGGCGAGCGACTAGCTCGTGATGTCATTTGGTAACATTAAAAAAAGTAATCAATCACATTTTATGGACAAGAAAAGGAGAAGCAGTAGAAGAAGTTATTGAAGAAGCGCAGTAATGCAGATCTTAAATAAATAAATAAAAAGATAATAAGTTAAAAAAATCGCCAAATTGATGAATTTGCGGAATACTGGCAAAACAAAGCATAGAATAACAAGAAATAAAAGAGTAACTACTTAGGTAAAACTTTTAAAAGTCATTTAACTTCAAATGCCTCAAACAAATAATTATGTATCATGTTCACTGCCCATAAATATTGTTGCTAGAGTAGAAAAACATATTTTGTACGGGATGTCTAATAACGCGGGAAAATTAGTAAAGTTGTGCCATGAACGGGGGCATATCGAGTGAAACGAATCTAACGACCGCCGATAAAACTATTACTTGATATATCGAGGAACTCGTCTAGTATTGGGATATAAATTGGCAGTATTTTTGTATTTGATTCTTAAGCTTAGGTATCGTTTGCCAAGTGCGATTTTTCCTGTTATTTTATCTATTTTACATTCCACGGGAAATCCTAATTTTCTGAGGTAAAAAGTACCCCATGGTAAACTTAGTATTTATTTAGCGTAAGGTCATAATATTATATACAAGTTTTGGAAAATAATACAATGCGGTGACGCAATCTTTTTCGTTTTCCCGCCAAAACTCTATAATTAATTTATTCTTATTATTACGCATACCACAGAACGGAACTCAGGATTTTCAAAATGCATGCATGAATGGCACGACCCAGGATCGGAATAACTCGGAAATATTTTTGCAAAACCGCTACTGCCCTGCCCTAATAAGATATTAATTATGTATACCCCATGCGGGTTAAACCTGTATACTCCATGCGGGTTAAATCTTTCTTCGATATGATAGGTAAAAGTCTAATGATAATGGGACCAACCCTTAAAAGGATTAAAAGTGTACGAGGATCGGTCGTAAAGTAAATAAGGGATCTAAATGCGGATATTAGGTAAACAACCATGTAAAATGCAAAAGATTCAAGTTAAAATGTAGTATAGGTATTGGTTTAGCCGGATTTGATACGAAAATATCTTAATTTCTATTTATGGTTTGATTTTACACGGACTAGGTTTTTTTTCTCTTTATGTTAGAAAGATGTGACGAGCTAGCTGTTCAGCTGATGTTAAGCGGCTGCCCATAACAAAACAGTGTCACTCGGAACTCCGAAATATAAAGTTTCGCGTGACACTGCACTGCGAACATCATCCTGAGACATCAGGTGCAGTCGTAGGTTAATAATAATGATACTTTGTGTAACTACATCGCAATTCAAAGGGTCTTAGCTAAGCAATAATAAAAATAATAAAATTTTCTCGATATAGAAAATCATCAAGAAGTTTTAGTTTTGTAAAAAAAAAAAAAATTGTATCGGATCGAAAAAAATGTTCATTTGTACCTGACTGAGGGTTTGCTACTAAGGAATTTACAGACGCTTTTGGAACTTGCTAAATTTTTGTTTCTCGAAAGAAAATATTTTATAATTCCTTGCATTTCAGGATCTCTTTTCTTTTCACCTCAGCAGCTTGAACAGGCATTTTAGACATACACATTCGATAGAACAGACGCAACTGGAGATAGAACAAAGCTTAAAAAATTGTTTGTAATTTTTTTTATACCTTTAGGTATTTTCACTTGTTATTATGTTCTTGTTTGAGGTAATAAATACTACAATGATATAATAACTAATACTAAACACAACCTACTACTACTACCAAAAAAAAACATTTGGATTATATACTGGCCGCGATGACCTAATAGACAGTACAAATGCTCTAGCCCACTACCAGTAGGTAGCGTACCCAACATGCTGGCAGCATTGCCCCGTTGAATTGCAATGCTTATTCCTTGTGCCAAATAAGTGCCAGCAATTTGGTCACGCGTAGCGTCGACCACAAAATAAATTGTATCTACTTATTTATAACGTTATGTTTGGACCAAATTCCTCGAGAAAATTCCTGTTAGTTTGCACCATTCCCCGCTTCAAAAGTGGACGGACTAAATGGTCGGAAAGGCATGCTCATACATCTCTAATGAGTACAAAATATTGTAAACCTTACCTTCAGTAAATAATATTTAATGAAGCGTGTAAAATAGGAAACTTTGTGTTCAGAATTTGCTTTTTGTTTCATACTCACTCCAGCGTAATGCGCCGAAGTGAAATGTTGGCAGAGTTTTACACATAGTACATACGGGCATAGGTGGAAGAATTAAACACCACTTGAATATTCCTTTAAATATCCTTTGTCTTGCAATAACAATCAGGATTGGCACCTTAAAGAACGGAAGCGTATAAAAAGTGTAGGTATATAAAAACTTAAACTCATTCCCAGTTTTTTTAATTTCCCCTCTTCATTGATAGCATTTCCGATATCTAAAACTCAATGGACTTTAATTCTTAGAACAGTCTGAAAGCAGTAAAATCTCATCCATTAGAGATTAATCCCTGAAAGATGATTCCTTTTTATTCGACTTTAAATTTTTTATCTCTTTAAGTCCGTTTCAATTATAAGTTAGGTGCTTTTGTTGGTAGTAAAAGGTCGTTTTATTGGAGCTGGCTTTCAGTATATTTTTTACAAAAGCCGGGGATATTTATTGACATCTAGATACGATATCTTCATTATTCTGCCTGTTTACCTAAACTCTTATCTAGATTTGGTTTGGTTCAATACTACGTACAATATACGTGAGCATGTGCGGACTTTTTAACTAAGGTCCGATAGACAAAATGCGGAAAAATTTAAATATGATACATTACTGTGTTAACCATACAGGCGAAAAACAAAAAGTATTAAGTATTGTACCAGTTATCTGGTTCTCAGAGAAGTAGTAGTAGTAGTTTTGTTAATTTTGGGGCCTTGTATGAAATGTCAGTTTTAAATGTCCATAAATGTTTATTTATTTATTTATTTATGCTAGCACCTTGATATATAGACGAAAAAAAATTCATGCCAAGCAATAGGCGCCGACCGCATACAACAATGACAAGACTGGATTTTTTTTTTTTGAACGAGCTAATGCTGTTGGTCTCTATCGACCTTTACAGCGTCACCGGGCGGGAGGGCGGGCGCTTCAGGCGCCCAAAAAAGTGGGAGGCAACTAGCTCAAAGGCAACCCTGGGGTGCGAGCCTCGGCTTGGGCCGTTGGCGGGATAAGAGGATTGAGAAGACTACGTCCACTGGAAGAGTGGACCCTATTGAAAGTCGCGACCGTTCTAGCTAACCTACGGGGGGTACGTCGACCTCGCCGGCGGGGTCAGTGTCTGATTGTGTTACGCTGGTATCCTATACCGGTGCCGAAAGCGGTACCTGAGCCAGAAGGGCTAGACTGGTCCGGTGATCCTAGCGCAGCCGATACTACGGCTGCTATAGGATCATCCGGGTCGCTCAAGACGTGTCTCGGGCGGCGACGACGGGGTGCACAAGACTGGATACACTATGTCATCTGCATAGGTAAACCATAAGGTTTTATAATAAAACGTGATATGTTGGAATTGTTCAGTGTTCTGTGATCACATGTTCTAATGGCTTTCATAATTATAATAATCATTATTGTAGCTATAAACCCTTTATAGGTATACGAACTTCTGCCCGCAGCTTCGCCCGCGGCGTGGCCTATTGGAAAATAATTCAACCACCCATTTCACACTCTTAAGGGTGGAATTTCGAAAAATCCTTTCTTAGCGGATGCCTAAGTCATAACATCTACCTGCATGGCAAATTTCAGTCCGATCCGTCTAGTGGTTTGGGCTGTGCGTTGATAGATCACTATGTCAGTCAGTCACTTTTGAGTTATATATATTTAGATATTGTTATGTCTTTTCATGGTTTTTTTTTGTAATTAATATTTTTTATGTAATTAACCAACATTTACAATTATTTATAATTGAAAACTATTATGTACTTATTTATTTATTTATAAATGTCAATCTTTTTATCAGTCACCTTAAATACCTCGTTAAAACAATGAATAAAACGTATCGAAACATAGCACTTAAATTGGTGGTTAGCTCTACTACTATTATTTTCCGGGAAACAGGAGTAGGGGCTACAGGAGGTTGGCTTCGAATGATAATGGCCTGATTAAGAAAGAGCACGTCTGCTGTGTATTGTTGTTCCTTCGCGGTGGAAAAAGAAACAAGGATAACGTTTTGCGCCAATTGTACGACACAATATTGTACGATTTTAAGGGGAAAGGATAGTTTCTTTCAATTTAGTAAATATATATGACTTCTTTTGTATAAATAAAAAGACAATTGTTTTTGTTAATAACATTTGTACTACTATTACTTTACCTGGCTTGCATACGACACTTTGGTTGGTGAAAGGCTCCAGAGCCTTGCACATCGACGTAAGGTGGCAAGTCTGTCAGTCTTTTACAGATTACACCACGGTGAATGCGCTCAAGAACTGCATGATCTCATTCTCCCAACACCATTCCACTACCGGACTACTAGAAGCTCGGCTAAGCGCCATCCTTTCGTGGTCGAAATACCACCCATTCGTACCAAGCGATTCGACACAACTTTCTTAATTAGAACGGCTAAGGAATGGAATGGCCTGCCAGCGTGTGTTTCCGGCGAAATTTGACCCCGGCGTGTTCAAGAGAAGAGTGAATAGGTATTTACTTGGCTAGCATGCTACACCTTCGATCGCATCGTCACTTCCCATCAGGTGAGAGCGTGGTCAAATGCTAGACAAGTTTGTAGTAAAAAAAATAAAAAATATATGTAAATGTTTCAAAAAGGGTACATTTAATTTTTGCTTGCATATTAGTACTTAATAAGGTGTTTCTTGTTTGTTTCATTGTATGGCTATGACATCAAAACTTTATTCATAAATAATTATGCATTTTATCACGTCTACCATCATCAGACTTCCTTAGTCTTAGTGGCAGTATTTGGTGAGCACACCAAAAATACATAGCATAACCCTGGATGTACATTCTACACAATAAAAAAGAATCACTTAAATAATAATTAAAAAGAACACAAGAACCATGTGTCTTCACCTTAATAGAGACAATAAGAAAAGTGTTATTGGACACATTCTTAGATAGATAATTAAATATTTTGGAGATTAGGTTAAATGTAAATTACTTATTAGCCACAAGGATGGATAGATTGTAATATTAGTAGAGTACTCAAAAAAAGGCATTCTAGAAAAAAAATATAAAAAAACTTAAATAATAAACGCCCAAAGATCATATACATAGATCCTGGACCCTAACTAGGATTCCCTGTGTCTAGATACCAGGAATAGACCCAGGAATTACGAGGACCATGGTCCCACAACACCCAGACTCAGAACAAGTATTTGCGCTTTTTTTTTTCTTTGCTCAAATACGTGTCCTGTTGCGGGAAACGAACCCGCTAACTCCGGTTTATGAATCGACCTGCTCAACCACTACACCAAAAAGGCTGTAAATAGATTAATAATTGGCAGAGATATCGTGTAACAGACAAAAAAAGCATCTGAATAGAGAAGAGGCTTCTTTCGTGAAGTTGCGTTAAAGTGATAAACGGTAGATGATGTATGATTCAATCTTGATTTTGGATTATCACAGTATTCACTGGACCGATATCTCAGTTGGTAGTAACCCTGCCTGAACTGTGGATTGTGGGTTTGAATCTCACCCAGGACAAATTTTTGTATGATTAACATCGAAGTTTTTGTTGTATCTAGGTTTTATAGTATTCCAAGTATGTATTTACTAAAAAAGTATCTAAGTATTGTATCAGTTATCTGGATAACTGAGTAAGTATTGTATTTAAGTATTGTATCAGTTATGTGGATAACTGATACAATACTTAGATACTTTTTTAGTAAATACATACTTAGAATACTATAAAACAAACTAAGCAAAATTTGCACTATAGGAACCAGTTCCCATCGTACAAATTTTTCTTAGTTTGAGGCTAGTTGGCGCTGTGTGAAATGTCCACAAATATTTAGTTATTTATTTTACAGTAGGCACATACTTTACTAAGCTAAACCAAGGTTTTGGCCAAGTACAACCAAAAACCATTATCTCTCCCAATATCTATCAATAGACATCAATTACTGCAAATGGAATCAACGGAGCGACCCTCATCCCTGATTACTGTAACTACTAATATCTTCGGTGTCGGCGGCTGTCCGAATCACAACAAAAGTCCATTAGCTGTGCGTAGGATTAATTAATTCACAAACCGTTTCACGTTGGTACTGTTTGATCCGATCTTTGGAGATTATATCGGCGAGGTGACGCTTTTAGTAGGACGACTGTTTTACCGCACTTAGAAAATAACCAAATTTTGTGGATCCAAATGTGGATTTTGAATTTAAAACGTCCATGCTCATAGACTCTCATATCTCTGTCTACCCAAAGGTTGTCTGAAAAAGATTGCTCTAGCGATAAGACCGTCCGTTGTACCTATCTTATTATGTAATTCTCATTTCTAGATATTTATTTTTGGTGTCAATACTGCAACTTTTATTGTATGTATTCAAAGTACGTCACAGTTTTCGACATGTACAAAGAATAATTATAGTTTTCAAAACTTTTGGCAACCATTTTCCTACTCACCTACATAACACTAAAGGCTATAAAAAAATTACAAACGAGAAATCTTTGTGGACTTGGAATTATTGATTATCTAAAGTACTTGAAAGCTATGACTATTGCAAATATTTTTTATGGATTATCTTCTAATAATGAATATGTTGTATTATTTCGAAAATGAATGTTATTTCAAAATACTTTCAACTACCCGCATCTTTGCAGTTGCACGCGCGAACTAAAATAAATAAAGAAAGAAAGAAAACATTAATCAACACTCACAAAAAGAAATTACAAGAATATTTATATAGTTAAATAGAAATAGTACCAAGTTAATTACATATAAAAACAGATAAAATATAGAAAAGTACCTATAGTACTGTTACCTATAGTAGATATCTTTAATATGTAAAACTAAAAGGTGACTGACTGACATAGTGATCTATCAACGCACAGCCTAAACCACTGGACGGATCGGGCTGAAATTTGACATGCAGGTAGATGTTATGACGTAGGCATCCACTAAGAAAGGATTTTTCGAAATTCCGCCTTTAAAAGGGTGAAATGGGTGGTTGAATTATTTTCCCATAGGCCATGCCGCGGGCGAAGCTGCGGGCAGAAAGTCGTTCTTTCTATATGTGTAGATATATTATGTAGTAATTTTTTTACTCTTTAATATATCTTGGTGTCAAAAATGCCTTAACTCAGCATTTATACCGGTGTACTCAGCACCTGGCGTTGGGTTTCAGATAACTACAAGGTATTAGGGAGTAGAGATAAATATTTTCATATAGTATGTCTTTTTAGGGCTCAAGCTAATGGCACATACCAAATTATATCAATATCTATTTATCGTTTAATTGTAAATAGGTAACGAATTGTCAAACTTTTTTTAGCTTAATGTTACTTATAGCATTCTTGCGGCAGGACAAGTATTTGTGCATAGAAAAAAGCACAAATACTAGTTCGTGTATTCCTAGATACATGGGTTCCTAGTAAGGGTCCAGGATATGTGATCAGTGGGCGTTATTAATATCATTAACTAGTTGCGCCCCGCAATTTCCCGCGCGGATAAAAAGTATTTTAATTATTTAGTCATCCCACGGGAGAATTTCACTTTTCCGGAATAAAATGTAGCCTATATGTTAATCCATAATAATAAGCCATCTTGGTACTGAATTTCATCCAAATCCATTCAGACATTTGAGCGTGAAGAAGTAATAAACATACACACATACACACACACATACAAACTTTCGCCTTTATAATATTAGCGTGATATGAAAGTATGTAGGTGCGTACTCGTATGTGTAAATGAGATACAATACTAGTAGTAGATCCTTACCAACAACTCATTCAAGCCGCAGGATACCTCATTATCCTAACATAAGACTATGAGCTATGAATCATTTGATTTATGTGTTATCATTCGCAATAACACCACATATTCCCGCCCCTCTTGTCTTCATTATTATGCGTGCGTGGGAAGTATTACGGCAAACAAGCGATGTGTACTACCTAGAGACTGAATTTAGAAACAATTTGTTATGATAAGTTTATACAGTTCCAAGAAGGTTTATTTACGTTATTTTTTTGTCCTTGCCCAATACCAAAACCGAGATTCGTGTTAAATAGATAGATATACTTTTCGTGTAGATATACTTTTCAATCGACTTCAAAAACAAGGTTCTCACATTGGTTATATTTTTTTAATAGTCTGTCGACTTGACAGTAATCCTGCCTTCTGAACTGTAGGTCGAGGGTTCGATTCCCACTCCGTACAAAACATTTGTGTGGTCATAGAAATGTAATCCTCCAAGTGTGTAATGAACATCAGTGTTTGTTTTATGCTGAGTGTTATATTGTATTCTATGTATGTATTTACAAAAACAAAAAGTATAATTATAAGTAGCCTATCAGTTATCTGGTTCCCACAATACAAGATTTATTTAGATGCTAGGCTTAGATAGCGCTGTATGAAATATTTATTTATTTAGTAACCGATATGAAAAATTCTTATTTTTATTTTACACGATTTTTTTACACTTTCAGATTTGATTTTTAATTCAACGTACCTGGAAAAATATATGTATAATCCAAGTATAATTCTCAGTATGGAGCTAAGGCCATTAAAGATCGATTTGACCCCATTTAAAAGATATAAATATATTAGAGAGTATTACATTATGGTAAGTAGTAGTAAGTTTACTACATTGGCTTGAATGGGCCGAATCAGGCTTCATAATAGTTTCCAGCACTGTTTTTGATACCTAAATCTATAAATGTAGATAATGAAAAGCAGGGATGAAAATGATATAATGGTATTTCTGTTGTTAAATGGAAGAAATCAGACATGACACATTTAACTCTGAGTGCCTTATTGTATTTACTTGAATGTAGGTATTCATAGGAGAGAAATGTCATTAATTTTGTTCATTCATTACGCACAAGAGAGCTTCGTGGTGAGGGAAGTGACCCTTCAAAGTTTGCAGCGGACCAAGCCTCTGTATCTAATTGGAGAAGTCCAGGGTAGGTACTTATTTATTTTCTATGGGAAATTCGTTTCTTGATTTTACATTCAGATTCCATAATTAATATGCTCTCTACATAACGATTACATTTCTTTTTCAGTAGCTTTCAAATCTAATTTCATTATAATCCGATATGATGCCCTAAAACGATCCAATCTTGTCTATTACCAGATTAACAATAATATTTTATTTTCAACCACGAGGTCTTGACCAAAATGCACCATTAAATTCGATGTATGGACATGTTCAAATGATATGTTTTTTATGAGAACGCCTTTTTCATTTGTCTTTAAAGGCATCAGTCAATATCAGCTTTTTATTTTTAGTTTCTTTGTGTCACATCATTTGAAACAAAGTAATAAAGCTTTTATTTTGAACAGAAAATAAGCATTGTCATTCAATGTTGCCAGCATTCTTTGCGTTATTCCCTCTAAAAACGCGTTATTTATATTTTATATTTCGTTTTGATTTTATTTAAGGTAAGGTTCCGATTGGATCAGTGCTTTGATTGGACCACTTTGAAAACTCGCAAAAATCATTGTTGCATATTAATCGTTTTTAAAACTGTCCGTTGCCTTGAACTGATGGATATATACCTACTTACCCCCTGTAGTGCCAGAGCAGCCTTGGGCTTCGCTGAAGAGAGTGTTGTGTGTTCCGCGCGTTCCCGTTACTAAGCTAATGTATCGTAAAAGAAAGTACAGTACAGAAAGTACAGTACAGAAAGTACTGTAAGGCTTTTCAAGGTTTTTTTTGCAATAACATTGCACAACTATCCATGTTACAAATTTTTGAATAATATTCAATAAGACATTTAGTAAATTTATATATTAAAAGCACCAAATTGCCGTCAATAGACCGGTGCTATATTGGACCGGTCCAATCATAGAAACTTTGTAAAACTAGTTTTCATTTACATTTATTGAGGGAAGTATTACGCTTAGAAACTAATCAGCATTAAAATATAACATATTTATTATAAAGCATTACAAGCATTGGGTAAAAAGACTTGGCCTCAATGAAGCCAACAAGAAGCATGAAGTTCTCAAAACAACTATAGAACAACATTATGATTTTTGTTTAATTTTAAATTCAATTTAATTCAGAGGCAACAGCATCAATGTCAGTTTTCAATTTAAAATTCGCGTTACACGCCCTTTGTTTAGACGTAGACAGACCTGCAATAACAACACTATGATGATAAGAATGCAAATGGTAAAGACGTGAAGCTAAAGAGATTTAACACGCGAGATCTCAGTTTTGTTAATAAAGTCTGATTTGACTATTCTATAAATTAATTTTCTCCCTTTTTCTGCTTTTTCAATGAACCACAATTTTTTCAATGATGAAATTTTCTAAGACCGAGAATGGCAACTGAAAGGTCCAATTAAAGTGACTGTCCAAATACGACAACCATCGTATTGTAAGTTTTTTTTTCTGTTTTGTGACGTAATACTTAATAAATATAAATAAAACTATTAGGTCTTTACCTATGAAATTGCCGTTTTGTTTGAAAAAAGTTAAAGAATTTTTTTTTCGAACTTATTTATTTCTTTTATTCAAAGTAATCACCCCTGCAATCAATGCATCTTTGCCAACGCTGTGGCAGTTTATGGATGCCCTTCTTGAAAAAATCAGCAGGACGGGAGACAACAAACTCTTCAAAGGCGTTTTGTACTGCCTCTCGGGAATTGAATTTTTTTCCCGCTAAAAAGGTGTCCAAATTTTGGAAAAAGTAATAGTCGGTAGGCGCAAGATCTGGTGAGTATGGCGGATGAGGGAGAGCTTCCAAACCCAACTTATGCAGCTTAGAGACGGTCTGTTGTGCAGTACGGGGTCGCGCGTTGTCGTGAAGTAGCAGTGGAGACGACCGATTGACCAAAGCTGGTTGCAGACGTGCGAGCTTCGCCATCATTGTGGTCAGTTCTTCAATGTACACATCTGCAGTAATGCTCTCGCCGTTTTGTAAAAAGCTATGATGAATCACACCAGCACTAGACCACCAAACTGTGACCATCACCTTTCTAGAGGTCATTTTTCGTTTTGCACATTGCTTTGGTACCGAACCAGGATCTAACAAACTTGCTGAGCGCTTTCGATTGTCAAAAAGAATCCATTTTTCGTCGCACGTAACAATTCGGTTCAAAATTCCTTCATTTCTGTGCCTGTTAAGCAGCGCAAGGCAAGTCTCGACGCGTACGTTGCGCTGGCGATCGTTAAGTTCGTGGGCACCCATCTATCAAGCTTTTTTATCTTGCCAATCTGTCGCAAATGGACCAATATTGTTTTGATGCTAACATCAAAAGCTGCTGCCAGCTCAGCTGTAGATTGAGATTCATCAGCTTCCACAATCGCCTTTAATTCATCATTGTTGACCAAGTTTCCGGACGACCACGAGGTTCATTTTTCAAGTGAAAATTCCCAGAACGGAACCGAGCAAACCAATAACGGGTTGTACGTTCGTTTGTACAGTTCTCTCCGTAAACGTCGTTGATGTTACGTGTCGTTTGTGCCGCGTTGGTGCCACGACGGAACTCATACTCCATAATTACACGAAATTTCAAAGTATCCATTATGAGGAAAAATGTTGAAATGTAATGAAAATACAACGCTAATCAATAAACAAAAGACTTATATTGTAAATAGAATGTCATATTTTTAAAACAAAATTAATTTGAATTTAGAATTCATAGCCAATCAAAACTTTTTTTGTTTGAAAAAGTCTGTACTGCAATACGGCAATTTCATAGGTAAAGACCTATTATATTCAAATGTAAGCCTTTTATAATTGCATTTGTTTTTTCTTACATACTTTGGAATTTATGACAGTTTAAAGTTAAGTGGTCCAATAGTAGCAACCTTACCCTAAGTTTTTATGTAGGTATAGTTTAATTTATAGGTCTATTTTAGTATAGTATTCTTATTATCTTTTATATTTCAGTTTATATTAAGAAACGAAATTTCAAACAAAGCAATTGATTAATAAATAAATTATTTCCGCGACTTTCTACCTCGGCTACAAAATACCAACGAGTTATTAAGTCTCAGACAGTCCCCAAACTCACGGGACTCTCAATACCTAATAAACGAAATTGTTCATAATTTATAGCTGAATTTAATTACTGAAAATCTTTTAGCACCGCACCGGCGGACACTCCCTTACTTTGGCAGGTTATACCGATACTCAGTATAATTCCAGTAGCTAACATATGTGATATTTTTGCTTATACGCGGTTAACTCACACATTCACTCATTTTGTACGTATTATGATAATAATTTATAATTATTAGTTATTAAGAAATATAGGGAGAAACAACAATATTGTAATATTTAATGGGAGAGTTTTGGCGGGAAAGCGAAAAAGATTGCGTCACCGCATTTTATTATTTTCCAAAACTCGTGTTATTTTCAGTGTTAGTGAATAAAATTGGTGGCATTCTATTCATTAAGTGCTGGATTACAGGCGTGAGTGAGTAATGATGGTGAAACGTTTCTTTTCGTGTTGTTTCCAAATCTCCATAGAAGCTTCAAGTTGCTGTATGTGCTGTCTCTATCAGGGCGCGTGCGCAAGTTTTTCCGGCTCCATGCCTTTATATTGATAAGATCTATTAGTGTTATGAGCGATAACACTAATAGATTAATTACTGCCAATAATTGATAAAGATTTTGGGTCCCAACTAATTGAAATGTTAACAATTTGATACCTAACCGATATCACTTACCGAATCGAGTCAAGTAATACATCGGTGTGCGTAGTTCAAATCGACTAAGTTGTATGTGGTTTTGTGGTTACATTACTGCTACGCACCGCTATTTTATCAGAATTTTAATTACGCCACCGCCACTTTGCGTTACATTCCGCCACGTCATGTCGTGGCGTTTTCATTAGGGGCGTAAACAATTTTAATCGTTCACCGTAGTCTGGTCACACCCTAAAGTCAAACTGGACAACTCGGACAACTTTCTTAATTTTTTGTATATTTTGGCTCCACACTTTTGTGTATTTGGCCAGTGTCAAATAATTGATAATTTATCAAATTAATGATATTTCATGCCAATATGTGTCAAATCACAGTCCAAGTCATAGTCTAGTCAAAGTCATACTACTAGTAAAGTGGTGGAAACTTTACTAGAAGCTTCTATGGTGTTTTGGAAACAAGATGAAAAACAACGTTTCACCATCATTATACCACTTTCCCACACTCACGCCTGTAATCCAGCACTTAACGAATAAAATGCCACCAACTTTATGCACTGACACTGAAAATAACCCAAGTTTTGGAAAATAATACAATGCGATGACACGATCTTTTTCGTTTTCCCGCCAA
Organism: Ennomos fuscantarius; assembly: GCA_905220475.3. Classification (NCBI taxonomy): domain Eukaryota; kingdom Metazoa; phylum Arthropoda; class Insecta; order Lepidoptera; family Geometridae; genus Ennomos; species Ennomos fuscantarius. Next base: position 5,327,853 of record HG992037.1, on the reverse strand, counting down.
AAAACTCGGCCAACTTTCTTTATCCATTATTTTATTGCACTTTGGTTGCTGCTGATTGCTGTACTCTTCAATTGCGCAGGTAGATAATTGAGGTTTTAATCTAAAGCATCCGTACTTGACATTGGCAGAATTATCGCTAAAAAGCTATAGTAAGCCATAAAACGAAGAAGAAGAATCAAAAGCGTGACACGCTTGACTTGTGTAATAGTTTTGAGTAAAGCGCGAGCATCACGCAACGATCACATGCATAGATCCTGGACCCTAATTAGGATTGCCCGTATCTAGGGATCCAAGAACTACGATGACATAGTCCTACAACATCAAGATACAGAACACGTACCTATTTGCCCTTTTCTGTGCACAAATACTTGTCCCGTCGCGAGAATCGAACCCGCTGCCTCCAGGCTATAAGCCAACCTGCTTAACCACCACACCACAGAGGCTGTCTTTTATTATATATCAATAACATTTTTCACCCTCAAAACGATCTAGCCCAAATAAAATCAACGTTTGCTTAGGCGAACTTATGAGCTAATAAATATTTTATTTACAGTAATTTACCCTCAGAATCAACAGTTATTTTATAGCTGGTTTTACGTCTCTATATTCTAGTAAATTACAGCTCTTAAAACTATAAAAACGATTTACGAGAAGTCTTACCAATAAAATGAAACAAATTATCTATATACAATTTCCAAGATTTACCAATACTTCTTTATGAAATCTTTGCGATGAGGAAAAAATCACTACAAATCTTTCGTGAATTTAGAGGAAAATCATATTATTTATCTCATGTTTAATTAATTTTCCATGAAAACATAATGATTCTGGAAATTCTACAAGTAGACGTTTAATAACATCATTTGAAATAATCTTCACAGATATTCCACAATCAAATGCGAGACGTTTTTGCTCCGACACACCTTCCAAAATAATCGTTTCAGTTACCTTCCATTGAATTCGACATGGAGCTGTTACACCTCACCAATCCTGATAGACTTGTGCCTATTCAAATTCAACAGACACGCTACACAATCTCAACAAGACGTGAAACACTCGAACAACAATAAAATATACATATCGCGATCTCCACTTCGGCCCACGAAAGTCCTTAATGGTCTCTTCAGTGGACTCGAATTTCCCTATTGTAGACTTGACAAGGGGAAGTCGAGTCCGACCACTTTTTGTAGCTCGTTTATTTCCAATTTGCAATAGCTATTTGTAACGATTCGATGGGATACGCTGCGAAAGAAAAATGACGGCGTTTTTGTGAAAATAAGCCGTGAATATTTTTTGGGTTGAAAATTGGCTTGATGGTAAAATAAAACTGCGGATAAACGTATTATAAAAAAATTCATTGGACAGTTATTCGTTGGTTAAATTAAATTTCAAAGACTGGATTTTAATTAGCTGTATTATAACTAACGCCTACTTAGAACGTGTTCTATAAAATTAAATGTACTCAATAAAGATCGCTTATCAGGTTTATGAGTCAATAATGACAACACATCAAACCACTCTGATAATGAGAATGTCACTCGAGTTGCTCGAGTCCGGAACTCTCGAACAGTCATCACAAGTTCAGCTTATCTGCACTCTGATTACCCTAAGTTCCTTGAACGAACTAAAACGAGTCGAGGCTGAGTGGATCGGATAGCTGGCCCATCTCCGGAGCGTCATTACTTAATGTTGCGGGCAGTTTCTACTGAGATTTAATCTAACCGCAGTCTCAGATCAGTCGATTCACCCTCGCTTCCTCAGCAACCGATCTTATCGCCCGGTCATTACCGCTCGGACGACGATAACGCGCCCTCTGCGCTTCATATCGACACCGAGATTGCTACAACTCTATTACTTGGAGCTTTTATTGCATCGCATAAAATGTACGATTTGAAATTTTAAAGAAATTAATTCTCACTTTACGACGTGGTCATGTGAGAGTAGAGCGAATCAGTATATGAGCGGTAGTGGGCGGGTAGAAACGAAACAATTAACACATTCCGTCCACAAATCTGGTAGACCGAGCGTTAATTTAAAGCATGCCGGTATTTTAAATTACGAATGTGCTGCATTACGCGCCAAGGGTGGCAGAGTTCGGGAAACAAGGCGCGGGCCGCCTTGGGGTCGAATCCCCTCGGAATAGAAATAGTTTCCGGCCCTGGCGGGGAATTACGGCCGGTTTTGGGTCAACGGAATGAATTTTGATTTTGCTTTTTCTATCCGGATTATTGTATTCGGTGTCCGCGCTCTGGGCTTACTTATGCAAACTTACCTGCCCACCTGGCCCTGCTTGTATAAATTTGAATATTTATAAGTACCCACGCCGACCTCTACAATTTTTATGACACTGCGAATTTGATACCGAGCAAAATTCTCTTTCTAAATAATTTCCCTTTACACAAAGGATCTTGAAGCTTTTTACGAAATTTGTTTTAAATAATACAATTCTGGGTCTGCACAACGGAAAAGAAAATTCGTGAGGTGGGTGCGGTAGATTTTCGCTGTTGATTGTTTAATATTTATGAACGGCCCTCACTAATGAAAGCTTAGAGAAATAAAAATGGGAAAGTACAAATGACCCCGAGGCCTTTAATTACATAAATTTGTGTTTTAGGAAACGTAAACGTCATTGTCCGCTTTAGGTAAAGAGTTGGCTCGTAAACAAGTCATAAACGTCTTGTATATCATTTTAGGAGAGGGCTGAGTTCCGTTATAAAATACATGGTAAAAAATGTAACCAACGGTTTATTGTTTCCGTTTAATTGTCAGAATCTATGTTTATGTGTGCTTTGTGACATTTATCGCACAATAAAAGTAGTTGGTTACGAATTAACTGATATTTTTACAGCACGGAGCTTATTTATTTGCCGAGCTTCCGTGTGAGTCTACGCAAAGCTTTATATCTTAACTAGTAACAGAATCAACGAAGATCAAGATTATTATGTTTATACCCTTTTTTTATTTACTTCCAAGTGTCACATTGGAATCAACTTATTTATTATGATTATATGAACAATAACTTCCGAAAATATAGCAGAAAAGATTTATTTGTTATTGTTCTTGAGACTCGTATTGTGTGAGCTTGTTCACTAGGTCTCAAGGGAAAAATAATTTATTTGACACAACGTTACGTTTTATTTAAAAAAATATGAATATCATAAATCCAACAATAAAACAATATTATCATGGAATCATAAAAGATCTTTACGATGGTTACGAACATACAAGCAAGATAAAATAATTTTTACTTTCCATAAAAAAATAAGTGTTTTTCTTATCTGTGTAAATGTAAAAACGATTTTTTATACGGTACAAAAATAATTGGACTTATATATATGTACAACAGTTAAAAAATTAAGGTATTCAAATGTTATTGAACTTTATATGATTTTTTTTGAAATTGAAGTCATTGAAAAATTGGGTCATATTTTAATAAAAGTTAAATTGTGTGATATTATTTACAAGACTAGATAACGCATCCTACTTTGCTTACATTGATAGAATAGTGCAAACATCCTGTGTGCTACACGCCCTCCAACGACCGGTTGCAGAATAGACCTGTGTCCTTTGGGTAGATTTCACAATTGCTACGATTATAGCAATATGTATACGAGAAATTCGAGTGAAGAGAAAGTGAGTACTTTAGCTTTATACGACAGTGTATTTTTTTGTTCTGAAGTGATAGCTAGCTTATGACTAGGTACATTTAAAATTTACTGATTAATCTTATCAGTGACCAACATCTACAGTATCACCTGAAATAAGAAAATACACCAGAAAAAGATAATAAGTTTTATCTGTCCCTCCGTAAGCGATGGTGAGATATACAGATTTTTTATTAACCACCTATAAGGATAGAGTGGTGGGACATATGCCTTATGGCCATTAACTATTAATATCAGTGTAGCACCACCTTGTGGTATGAGTTTCAGCTTAGAATGCTGCCGTCGCTGTAAGAGAAGAGACAAAATTGTCCTTTCTAAGGGGACAGGGTTTGCTATATCATCATATTCCACCTCCTAACCTTATTGTATGTTTATAACCTTATTAAGATTTCATTATGTACTGGTACTTTAGACTTTTTATCTTTTCAACTCAACATACCATCAGGATATACGGCGACGCCTGGATCGCATTTGTTGTTGTGTTACGTTGAACGTAACACTATAACAAATACGATCAAAATGATAAGTTCTGTTACCATAAGTTTGTAGTATGTAGACAATTATTGTATACTGTGAAGCTATATAAAAATATATGGTAAAAAAATGGTAAGAAAAATACTTTAAATATCCGAAATCAACCACCTTGACTGGCGCCTGCCAGCGGGACTTTTTATGTTTCCGCAGGCAATAATATATCGCTCAAGTGTGGGGATTTCTCATATTTTTATTACACACAGCGTAAAAATGAAGATCGAATGCTGTAACCCCTTGGAACGCAACTCCCTTGGTAGAGCTTAGACAGATCATCTTAGGGGGTAGAAAATGTTTCCGGAAAGAAATAAATTGTAATGTTATATAGGTCTTGCAAACCAGGAATATTATTATCAAATAATTTAAAATATTAAGTATATAATTTATGTGATATAAGTATAAAAGTAAAAAACTAACAGCGTAGATGGATGCAATTTAAATAAATTCAGCTTGAGTATTGGAGCTTTTTTAAAATGATAAATTACGTTTGATAACTCTATATACGGTATAACTACAAAAACATACAAACAAACATAAATTTACAAAATTAAGATATAAATTTTTTATTTTGTATATAGAATGAACAAGCCACCGTATCTATTTATAAAGCCATACCATAAAACTAATTCACTGATGCTGTACAAACGTATCGAATTTCTTAAGACCCATTCATTGAAAGTATCTACGTCCGGGAAATTCATTTCCGGTCACGTGCCGACTTCCGGTCAACGACTTGACTTTGGGGAAGGAATTTATATTTTTATTCATTTTGCCCTTGATTTCGTCTGGAATAAGAAAAGCCGATGTTGAGATAAATAGATACATGTAATATCGTATAATTTTGTGTGTTTTTTGTTCATTATTATAATCATTGAAATGTCATTTCAGAAAATTTATTTGAATATAAACAAATGAATGAAAATTGGGCTTGAAATACATAAATAAAATAAAAAACAGATACATAAGAAATAAAGAAAGGAAGAAAATAAAGTTATTCATGACATCACACAACATTACAAGTTTACAAATAGGCACTTGAACAAGACAAATTACACAAAAAAGGGAGAAACTAAAAATATCATGTTGCGTGACGTCATGATATAAGTCCCGACACAGCATGTAATTAAGATCGTAAGACCTTTATAACTGATTTTCAGTTGGAACCCATATTCATTATACATATACAAGTATATCATTATTTATCATATATAGCTATTTTGTTTCAATTACGGCAATTATTATCGTATAGGTAAATTGTAATAATTTATTAAAATTGTGAAAATGGTATTAACTTCGTAATTTATAAATTGGCTTTTATATAACCTAAAACTGCGAAACTGTTTGTATTATACAAACAGGGTAAAAGCTATTTGTCACTTGAGTCTTAACTTTGGTAACATGATTACAAGCAAATAGTTTTTACCACTTACCTTTGATATCGGTAAAGCATTTTAAGTACAAAGATATTAGATTTAGGTTTGTGTTGGGTAATTTTGTAAATAAGGTTTTGTAGACCCTTGAAACTAGAATAGGCTGGATTCTAATTAAATTTTTTGAAAGCTAAAACCTATTGCTATGTATTTTATAATTTTATGGTTTGTTGAGAGCGATTCAAACTTAAGGGCGGCTGTGAAGTGAGTTGCAAGCCCCTACGCTGCGCTCACTGCTTTTCGCTACCGGCGCACGTGATTTTTTTTCTGCTGCGCAGCGTTTTGAGGTTGTGAAGTGCGCTGCAAGCCCCCTACACGCTGCCCTCACTGCTTTTCGCAGCCTGCGCACATCTAATTTTTGCTACTGCGCAGCATTCCGCGCTAACTTCATAATTGCCATTAAGTTTGAATCACACTCTACGCAATAGTCAACTTAAGAACTATATTAATGACGTACATTATTTTTAGAAATGAATAACGGTTAGTGGATCAGTTAGTTATAGTAAAGTCCTTCCAGGTCCAAAGGATTTCGAATTCAGGCTTAAGTTGGTACGTGGTATAATATTGTAGTCGTAACAACCATCGCCATTTCTGTTGTGTGGTTAGGATTAATGTATAGATTGCCTGAGTAAAAACTTCTTGGTAATTGATGCTAGCCTGGTACTCCAACACTGAAGTGTGTATATAACGCCCAATGATTCTAGGATTTCTTGTATCTAGAGACCCAGGAACTACGAGGACCATGACCCACAACACCTAGACTCAGAACAAGTATTTGCACTTTTTTCTGTAACGCAAATACTTGTTCTGTCGCGGGAATCAAACTCACCGTTATGAGCCGATCTGATCATCCAAAACACCACAGAGGCTGTAAGAGTTTATCTCATTGAATGTTCTTTTTTACGAAAGCAGCAAGAATCTGTTTATTGAGATGGTATTTTGGGAATACTTTTGATCAATGCTTTTAAAATTGGTGCTATGGTTTACGTTTTATCTGCAGTATAAAGAGTTAAATATTCCTTACTTTCCAGCATTGTTCAAAGGAACTGATTTCATCCACACAATTTACACAGTATAGCAATTTGTGCTAATTACTAGGCTCGTTTAAGTGTTACTACTGGTGCTACCTCCAGCACGGGCGCGGCTTGCAAATGAATTGGATGCTTTCACACTGGGACAAAGATCTGGATCGCTAAATATTAAAAAATAAACGAATGTACTTTAAACCACACGACTGAAGTAAGACTTCTTTAGTTTAGCTCCATCTATGGGCCGGTATAACTTTGTTTTTGCTTTGTATATACAAGTCGCCATCTTGACAATGGTAAATTGTTATTTTACCGGACATACCAACATATAATAATTTTTTTAAACTTGTTATGTTGACAATGAAGATCTACGTGAACCAGGTTCAACTTCCGTTCGCCTCGCATTCACCAGCTTACTCTCCAAGTCAAGCGTGCGTAAAGAAGTTTTACATCAAAAAGTTTTTTTACCTAAATTAGTAATATACATTATTACGCTTGTAATTTAAATGTAAAGTAAGTGAAGAGTGATATAATATCCAAAAGAGAACTAAGAAGTCTGGAGAAGAAAGGTTTTCGAGTGATGAGCACGAACCGATAGACGTGGCGTAAGCTAGCTCCATTCTAGGTGGACCGAAGATCTGATCAAAGCCGCGAGGAGCCATTGGATACAAGAGGAAAGAAGGTAAATGGGTACGTAGTACCTGGTAATGGTAGGTAAGTCATGTGTTGGGTCGTCCTCTTCCCTCAAATATAGTCGAGGAGGGCGATGGCTAGCACATGCGTCAACCTCGTGAAAGGGCGCTTGCGGGAGTTGATCTGCTCGTGGTTTATACGCAAATAGAAATAAAGTCATTCCCGATTTTTATTTATAACCCGTATTGATTTTGTTAAAGTAAAAAAGAAATATATAAGTAGTATTAAAAAAGAGCACGGACCTAGGAAACTGTGGAAAAGCATAATTCAAAAAAAAAGTAGGCAAGAAGTAGCCGGTCAAATTGGCCTTCAATGTTGCAATTCAGAAGCGTTTACATTAGCCAGTAAATAACAAACGATTTTGTGTTTTTGCAACGTACAACACGATCCAATGTGAAAGATTACAATCGCGTCTGAAAACCGCAGGTGATATCACAGAATTCACGGGCTATATCGTTAAACCCGGTTACCCACCCGCTCGGGTTCAATTCGCATAATCGTTATTTATACCAGCCATAGTTTTTGTTATTTCACTCGTTTGTATAAAGACTAATTACATTTCAGTTTGCAAAAGCAGCATATTAAAGTCATAATACACAATAGCACAAATTGACTCCAATTTGCGTTGATCTTGCTATGCTATATTACCTACTTTTTCTCGAATGTTATTAGTACGAAAATCGTACCCTTTTAAATATTCTTCTATTGTTATGCAAATGGATAAAAACATCATATATAATATAATAATAACGTCCAACGATCACATACATAGATCCTGGACCCTAACTAATACGATTCCGTGTGTATAGGGATCCGGAAACTACGAGGACCATGGTCCCACAACACCCAGACACAGAATAAGTATTTGCTCTTTTTTGTGTACATATATTTGTCCTATCGTGGGAATCGAACGCACTGCCTCCGGATAATGAGCTGACTTGCTGAACCATCACACCACAGAGACTGCCAAAGTTTAACTGCACGAATACTTAAATGATGGAGAAAAAACCTTTGAATATAGAAGCTCCAATTCCTATACATGCAAAATAGGTAGATTACACCAGTCACTCCTTAATCCTGTATTTAATTTCCATTCGCGAGCACCCGGAACATTCTCGCGTTCTCACTTTCACCGACAATCAGCGAGTAACTACCGGTAACCGAGTTTCCCTAACGAACTCGACTTAACTAGATAGTAACGACTCGACGAACCAACTTCTTAATTAGACCAACCAGCGATTGTAAACGAACTTTTTACGCTCTATGTGCTTTGTGCAGCGTCCAGGTGAGTTTTAAGAGTTGCTGCGTCATATTTTGCTGGTTGGGCGCTACGACACAGCATTTTTTATTTGTGCTTTTGATTGCGTTTGTGTGGTTCCAGTTTTTTCTTATGTTTTGGTTCCACACTTTTGTGTATTAAGCCAGTGTCAAGTAATTGATAATTTATCAAGGTAATGAAATTTCACGCAAATATGTGTCAAGTCACAGTTGAAGTCATCAAGTCAAGTCATAGTCAAGTCATAGTTTAGTCAAAGCCATACTCCTAGTAAAGTAGTGGCAACTTTACTTGAAGCTTCTATGGAGTTTTGGAAACAACACGAAAAGAAACGTTTCACTATTACAAAACAATGTTTTACCATTTTCCCACGCTCACGCCTGTAATCCAGCACTTAACGAATCGAATGCCACCAATTTTATGTATTAACACTGAAAATAACACAAGTTTTGGAAAATAGTACAATACGGTGACGCAATCTTTTTCGCTTTCCCGCCAATGCTCTGGTTCAAGTTTGCTCGTCTTTTGTTTCAAACCTAAAATAGGTTTTGACTTCTCTAGATTTTCTAAATACTTTTTGGTGTGGCAAACAAACTGTATCAAACAATCCTTTTCCTGGGAAGAAGTTACAGTTATGGGAAGCCTGATGGGAAAGTAACCTTACCTACAGTTAGGTAGTAGATAGATAGTGGTAGAGTTTTATGGCCTATGGATATCTGTAAGATTAGACATACTTAATGAATCATAATTGCCGCGTTATAATAAATATAATATATATATAATATATATTGTTATAATCAGTCTAACAATATTGAATTATTATGATAGTCTCTCAGATAATAAAAATATTGTAATTGTTCATTTAATGCCTTTGGTGTAATAAGACAATGGGCGTCAGTTATAAAGATCAAGTATAACACCCAAAATCTAGAATCTATTACTCAGATTTAAACAGTAGACACAAAACGCCGTTTCATGACAAAATATTGAAATTGTTCGTTCTTTTGTATTTTTTTATTATTATTTTTATTCTGTTGCAAATAAATCAATTTTCTTTACTTTTTTCTTTCAAAAAATTACCACTATGCATTTAATTTGCAGCTTTGTCACCCTTAAAATTATGCAATTAACGGCGATGAATAAATACATGTTTTTCACTTACTGGTTCAAATGAAAAAAATTAGCCTGAAGAAACTTTTACACTTTCAAATAGCAGATAAAATAGTCATATATAAATAGGACCACGAGGAACTGGACTTTCTCATGGTTCTAATAATAGTTAGAATCATTAGGGCCACGAGGAAACTAGGTCATTGAGGCGAGAAACAAATACGCGAGAACTTAAAACGGCTGTCTGAAGTTAGAACGTATTTCCTTTGGAGAGAGACCCATACCTATGCATCACTAGTGCATTCCATTACCATCGCTGCTGCATGGATCTTCTCTCATAAGAGAATACCTATATTATAGGACAGGCTTTTGGTGAAGGACGGATTATTGAATCAACCACCAGATATGGAAACCTAACTTTTTTTATAACCCCCTTGCCACGGACAGGCAAAATAGCCACGAATGATAATAATAAATAATTGTGGAAATTCCACGTAGCGCCATCTAGCCCCAAACTAAACAAAGCTTGTACTATGGTAACCAGATAACTGATAGAATACGTGAATAATTTATATTTGTAAATATACATTTACATAGAACATATAAAACTCAGACTCAGAAAAAACATTGATGTTCTTCGTACAAATGTTTGTCCTGAGTGGGAATCGAATCCACAACCTACAGCTCAGAAGGCAAGGTCATTATCAACTGAGCTATCGGGCCAGTGTGACTTAGCACTCAAGGGAAAAGCTTCGCTGATGAGGAGCTACAAATGAATCAAATTCGCACCAATTTCCTTTGTCACTCAAGTATAAAGACCGTATAATTTGCACTAAGTAAAATCAACATGCAGTTGGTATATATTTAAATTTAAACATTTATCCAAGTTTGGTTATGTTTCAGAAACACGTGAGGCAGTTACTGCTAATGTTACTAACACAGTAATTAGATTTGAAACGCGGCGTGCAATCTCTCTTCAAAATATATTACATTGTTCAGCGCTTTATAACATTAACAATACTGAAACCTGAGTTATATTCGAGTTACAGTAGTACCAACTACCTAATTAGCTTAAGATCGTATGCAGTAGAAAGCTTAATTGTATTTTGCATTTTGGAGATTTATGGAATACATTTATGGATTTATGGATTTATTCAATAGCAGCCGCTAGCCAAACGTCAAACGTCAAACGTCAGGCCAATAGTGATTATTGCTCAATAACTTGTGGTTAAGCAGGTCGGCTCATAATGCAGAGGCTGCGGGTTCGATTCCCGCGGCAGGACAACTATTTGTGCACAAAAAAAAGCGCTAATACTTCTTCTGAGTCTGGGTGTTGTGGGAATGTTCCCACAACACCCAGACTACGAGGACATGTGGTCCAGAAGCTTTGGTGTCATGTGGCGGCGCAAGAATATCGAAGTCGAATATATAGAAGATATACCCAATCACGAACCAAGGGTACCGTAAAAGGCGGCCAAAGCAATATTTTTGGAAAGAGTAGGTATATGGGATACTATAAGTGTCATATCTGTGTAATCATCTTTACTCATTCAACTTAGACAAGATCCTTATTTATTTATGAACTACCGATCAAGGAGTTTCCATGAAACTCCAATTACGATTAATAAATGCTTATTGATCATCGACAGTCGATGAGCTCGTCAACTTTTCCTAACGACCAAACTGCCATTGGCAAAGTAAACGGCAAATGTGAAACGCAAATAAAACTTGCTCACTTTGATACTGAGCGAAAATTGTCTTTTGGGTTGATTGATTTCAATTAAATTTTATGTGTGCGTAGGTATACTTACCTACCTTGAAAATGGGTTTAAGCTTTTGACAAAGATTATGAAATTAAATCACAATGAAAGGGAAAGAACGCTTCTAATATTACCACTTCTAGAAATTTCAAATTTTGGTAAGCTCTTTCACGATAGTTATGACCACTTCAAAAGTAATAATAATGAGAAGTGATCATTTTCAGAATTAGACATCATTTTATAGAAATCTTTAAATCACTAAGCACATATTATTGAAGATAAGATTAAGCTTATATTGTATAATTAGGATTTCTGCGATAAATAGTAGGTATTTATCGCAGAAATCCTAATTATCAAGAAAACAAGTCAGTCTGCAAGTGAAGCAACCTTTAAGTGGTTTTTAATATTAATCTAGTAGGAAGGATAAAAGGGTATGACGGTGTGTCTTTTAAATCGTCAATAACTTCGAAACTTTCAACTTTGCACACCGCGTTGTCGTCGTGAAATGTCTTTTATAGAACTAACGCAGTCTATTCAGTCTCCGAGGCGGATGTCCGGGACGTGATGTACGCGCTTGTTTATGTTGTGCACGCTTTCTGCATTCGACAACACGTGATAATGGAGACAAACATGTGTTTCAAGTTGCAGTCTCAGGCAAATAAATTCTAAACAGAATGACTTAAATAAGGTGCCATTGGTCTGGAAACAAATGGCGTTGACATGGCTTAAAGTTGAAATTATACAGGAATATTGAGACAACTGTGCTTATGCCCATCCGCATTATAGTTTGACAGCTCCTAAGACTATCTCTTCTCTTCATTTAATGGCTTTATATCGCTTTTCTGCCAATGTCAAGGAAGGAATTTTTGTACGGTTATGTCATGTCAGAGTCAAAATGCCACAGTAAAATGGTGGATATACTGAAGGCTCTAGGAAGCCTTGAAGAGGAAACGAAAAGACATGGTTTAAAATCTTTGAACCATTTGCCAACACTCCGTGCACGTTTACGAACACTTAACTGATAACCACCATTATAACACGTTAAAATCCAAAAAATACTTGTTATGGAAAAAAATCAAAATTCACAACTGCCATTTTCGGATTATTTTCAAAACTTCTAAGTTTATCTCTCTAGCCTCCAGTTTCTTGTAAGTTTGTCAAGCTCGTGTCAAATTAAGATGACACAAATTTAACAAACGTACGTACCCGGGGAAAATGTTGCTTAACTAATTTGGATTTTGTTAGAGTTGAGCGCAGACGGGCTTTGGTGCTTTAGCGGATCTACGCTCGATATATTCCTGTATCAATTTGTATTTAAGATGAACTTCCGTGCAGTCGACTGAGTCTATTGAATTGAAATTTAACCTTGCTACTTTTGCTTATCTTGAGGCTTGAATAGATTATTGGCTAGTTAAGCGTATAACTAGCCAATAATCTATTCAAGCCTCGTAGGTGTTCCTGAGCGTTCATCAGGAACACCTCTCAGACAGCCTCTATGGTATGGTTTTAGCAGGTCGGCTCATAGTCCGGAGGCGGTGGGTTCGATTCCCGTAATAGGACAGGTAATTGTGCACAGAAAACAAAAGCGCAAATACTTGTTCGGAGTCTGGGTGTTGTGCGACCATGGTTCTCGTAGTTCCTCGGTCCATAGACACAGGAAATCCTAGGTAGAGTTCAGGATCTATGTATATTGTGATAGTTGGGCGTTATTATTATTATATCATATGCATGTTATGTAAATAATTGTAACCCTGCGTTTTATCACAATAAAGTATTTAATAAAGCATTCATAGCAAAGCTCGACTAGGCGACGTTCTTAATCGATAGATAAAGTCGTAAATCAAAGTCAGAAGGCCTTAGGTGGCCTAAAACTCTGTCACCACTCTCCTACACGATAAGAACTTACAAAACACAATAAAATTTTCTAGATGTGTGAAATGGAATTTTTTAAATTGATTATTTAGGTAGATATAATTTACTTAACTTACTTACTTACTGCCAACTTCTGTCACTACTCATTTACTAAATTGTTTTATTTGTATACTGGTTCGCACAATTCGTTTTAATACTTTTGTTTGTTGTATTTTAATTTTAAGTATGTGTATTTATTACTATTTACACAAATATATGTTTATAATTTAGAACATTGATGTATGTCTGTTCCGTGGCTTCACCAAACGGTCCCAACGGAAGACCAGCGCCGGTTCGTAAGAACTAGCACCATGCTGAGTTGGGGCCGGTTTGTGACAGAACTTGAAAGCGACGTTCTTAGGTAATTTTCATGTATTTTTCTATGTTCTTGTTCTGTTACAAAATAAATTTTCTTTCTTTCTTTTCTTTCTTTCTTTCTATATATTTTAAATTTTATATACCTAACTACGTAGTAATTATAGAGTAAAATGTAAAATGTAATTACAAAGTCAATCCTTGATTGTTTATTTGAAACTTTTACCTGATTTGCCCCCATTTTGACATCTTGTAGACTTGTAGATCGTAACTTACATTGTTATACAACTGTCAAACATTTCACAGTGATTCCGCAACATTAGATTTGTAACAGGGTTGTCAAAGAGTAACTCAATTTAGCGACAGTTCGCAGAAAGGGCATTCACACGAAGAATTGTTGAGAAACTAACTTTTATCAGATAGTCACCACAACTGTGTCGCTAAATATAATTCTTAATATATTTAGCAATCTTGGGATGACAAATGGGGTATAGGATAATTTTCTATGTGGTTTTTGTTACATTTTTGGAAGGCTAACAACTGTAGCGACAGTAATTAAGAAGAATTGAATAGAATAGAAAATGACACATGCCAACATAAAAATTATACATTAGAACATTAGAGTATTATAAGTAAAAGGTAGCACAATAGGTGGCCTTATCGCTAAAAGTTATCTCTTCCAGGCAATCTTCTGATGGATAATATCAGAGGAATCATATAGCCCAGTAAGTAGGGTAATGTTTTGGGTCGTATCTTATGAAATAATTGAGTGCCGTCAATTCTTTACAAACGAATGAATATTTACATAATATACATTTTAAAGATAATTGACAAAAATAGAAGAAGGAATAAAGTACTTAGTACAAGTTTATGTCCAAAATAAATATCTCTCGGCTACGATGACGTATGACGCATCTTGCAATAGTTATCACTACATCAAAGAACTCGTTTTCTTGCATAACTCTTGATTTTCTTAAATAAAAAGTACCTATCCTATGTTATTCCTAGTCATATAAGTACTATGTGTACACAGTTTCTGCCAAATCGTTGCAAATTTTAGCGCGAAAGCCACAACAAACAAAAAGGCGACGTTTCACTTTAAATTTTGATATGCCTGTAATATGCAGTAGTAGGGATTTATTTATATTAGTAACACTAAGGTTGACCGCTTACCTACACGAGAAGACGAAGAAATGCAACGGTGTAGATGTGGCTACGTAACATGTCGCCACAACCCGTTCACCTAAATGTCCAAAACCACCAAACTGTCGTTTAAAATCGGAACCGGAGATCGGTCGAAATTCTGAACTCGCAAGTCTCGCAAGTTTCACTTCCCGATTGGACCCGATCCCGAAATTGTCCATTCTATTTTAAAGTTATACGTGGTACGCTAGAGCGGTTGAATTCTCCGTTGAAAAGTGTTTTTAGTGTATGGTAATGTTCAAACTTGCGGATGACGTGTTTACCGACGCTTTTTTTTCACGTCGCGCATTTCATGTTTTCAAAAGTTATATTAATATTTGTGCATTGGACTGTTTACTTCGAGAAGAAAATACTGGAATGCAATTTCTCGAGTCACTAAATTTCTTGTTTTATAGCCACAACTTCTTTGATCATTTCCGGTGTGGTACTAACTATTTTCAGTGTTTAAAAATAAGCTTGGTGTGGACATGCTTATATGTCTAAGGAGTTCTCCAAATAAATAGTCATTATACCATCGTAAAAATAAATTTAAAACTAAAACGCTTCTGCATAACTACTTCTCGGCATTCTTCTTGGCAATAGAAGACAAATCTTATGAAAAGTGAATAACTAAAACGAACTAACTAACTAACTAACATTTACTTGTATAAACGGTATCAGTATTAATTCGTCTTACGTAATTGAAACTATACGTTTTTCAGATTCCCGTAAATGCAGGCTTAATCGCTGGAGCGCCAGGCTGCAAAGTCGACTTCTTGCCGGTTTATTTACGGTTGGACAATTATTTTCTATAGTGAAATGTAGTGACGCAAGTATTGACAATTTTTAAAGCTTTGAGTTTGTACGAATGCCTTCTGAATCCGGGCTCTCGAGATGTTGGTCGAGGCTCTTACCTAGAGGCGTGAGGTATACTGTATATATAATCATCTTAATTATATACCTACACGAAGTAGAAAGAATCATTCACAAGTATGTAAGTAAAAGTCGTATTTTTTTTCATTAACTTGTGAAAGTTTCATCAGCGTAATCATGATTATTTTCAATAACATTATTTTCGAGCAGCGATCGTATATGAGCATAGATCCCAAACTAAGCAAAGCTTGTACTATGGGAACCAGATAACTGATACAAACACACATACAAACTTTCGCCTTTATAATATTAGTGTGATGAAATATTTGGTTGGTATAGTGTACAAACATTTTTATTATACGGTATAAAATAGAGCACAGTCACAGTCACCTTTTAAAAAATTATAATAAATAAAGAATAATTAAATATGTGTGGACATTTCACACAACGCCATCTAGTACTAAACTTAGCAACGCTTGTACTATGGGAACCAGATAACTAATACAATACTTAAATACTTTTTTGATTGTAAATACATACATAGAATAATATAAAACACCCCGACACAGAACGAACACCTATGTTCATCACACAAATGTTTGTCCTGGGTGGGAATCGAAACCACAACCCACACAGTTCAGAAGGTAGGACTACTACCAGCTGAGCTATCGTGCCAAACAAATAATGCGCATGTAATGGTACCTAAAAATCCGAGTTCCTTTTCTTGGAGGCTTCAATAAATTTTTATAGTGTTGAGTTCTTTTGTTCTTCCAGTCTGTGTATGCTAGAATCAACAAAAGTCTTTATAATCAGACTACCTACAAATCAAAATGCCTAAAAACAATATCCTTGCAAATTGCCTGGCGTATCTAAAATATCCTAAAGTAGGTAGGGGTATATTATAGTGGTATAGACCTATTCAACAATCCTTGAATAGGCCACTAATACCTATATAGTGAATAAAAAAGACAACAAATGCACTCAATTTGTCCACCATACATTTGTCACGGCCATAAAATGTTAATTATGAGATCCAACCAGTTTTTATGACAGAACGCTTTTACGCTAAATTGAAAACAACTCATGGTTTATTCACATCACGTTTGTATCTATAGCCAGTGTAAAAAGAGCCTTTTGACATTTCCCAATGGACTAAAAACGCGAGTCTCCTTTCATACAGCAGGGATCAAGCTATAATAGCCGTTATCGTATCAAACATTTGCAGTGACTTCGATGTTTAATTTCTGTTGTAGTGTTTTTAATTTATTAGCTTTGATTCGTGTAGTCAATTGTTCCGAATATCATGTTGTTTAAACAGTCCTACAGAATACTAAAATATCTTATCCCTGTCTTTGACTGTAATTGGGATAGGTAATATGTACAACCGGGGGCGAGTTGACTGGACTGCAGTCGCGACACCTTCTCGCCCCGGTATGGCGGACGAGGGCTCACGGGGGTTTTTGGTGGGTTCGAGTCCCACATACGCCCTGCCACAACCCCCGTGGTGTGCAGGGAAGTGCGAGGGCATTTCCCCCTCTCAAAAAAAGGTAATATGTACAAACATTAAATAAAAATCTCTTATAAGCATTGCTTCCTTGTCTATGTTCGGAGCATAATATCTATGGTCTTCTTTCTTTCTTTCTTTAATAACACAGTAGGTACCTACTCAATCTTATAAACAAGGCCGTTAGATACTTGTTTTTACGAGTATAAATCTATAGGTAAATCGTTTTGTTATCATACTTCTTGTGACATTTTATAAAATAGACTAGCTGCGCCCTGTGGTTTCACTCACAGATAGTAAATTAGCATGTGTTAATCTACTTTATAAGCTATATATATTCCGAATTTTATCCAAATCTGTTCAGCCGTATGTCTGTGAAAGAGTAATAAGCATCCATACATAGAAACTTTCACATTTATTATAGGATTGGTCTGTGCAACAGTATTTTAGCGTTACCATTGTCAGATGAAGCCCAAAACATATATCATCTCGCAGTTTTCAAAGTTTTTTCAGTTTTCAGTTTTCATGTGTGACAGCCTCTGTAGTGTGGTGGTTGAGCAGGTTGGCTCATAGACGGTTGGGTTGTTTTTGTTGTCTTGTTTATTGCTGTTATTGTTGTAGTGTGTGTTTTAACACTGGCGGAGGCTATGCCGAAGCCATTGCGGGACGCCTCAGGGCGGTTTTTGAAAGGCCCTTCTCAGGGCCAACCCAGGGGTCCTCCTCAGGGCTTACCGGTTTTGGTGGACCCTCAGAAGGACCCCTGCCCTTCCCAGGGTCAAGCGAAAGCTCCTACAGTGGAGGAGGGGACGTTGGAGTCTGACGACTCCTACTCCGTGATGTCAGAGAGGTCGGGCGGTATGGAGACCGCTGACGAAAGCGGTGCTGGCCGGAAGCGGCCGTACTCGTCATTCTTCGTGCCCGGATTTTTGGACTCGGACACGGAGACTGAGGAGACGGCGGCTGCTAAGGTCAACTCAGCAAGGAGGGGCAGGAGGAAGGCCACCCAAGCGGGTCCGTCCAGGGAGACCTTCCTCAAGCCGGCTCCTGCTGATAAGGAGCTAGAGGCGCTTCTGCAGGGCAGAAGGTTTAGGAAGGGGCAGGCCGCTGCGGTCAGCGACGTCGAGCCGAGCACCGGAACTGATTCCGATGCTCGCCCGATGGTCGTTGATCTCAGCGTCCTCAACGCCCAGGAGCTGAGGGCACGGGCCGGAGAAGAGCTCACCCGCATTCTCGAGGTTGCCAGGAAATCCGGCAACCTAAAGGGTGAGTTCGTCGGCCGCCTCAAAAAGTCTGCGTCGACTTTAGGCGAGGTGGTCGACACCCTCACGGGAAGGAGTGAGGCGGAGGAGACGCGGCGTCTCAGGGCGGAGAATACCCGCCTGCGGTTGGAGGTGGAAGCGATGAAGGCGGAGGTGAAGGCGCTTCGTCTTGGCTTCAGTGAAGCCAAGACGGAGGCCGCCACTGCCACCGCTGCCGCTGCCACCGCCACCGCTACCGCTGCCGCTACGCAGGGGTCGACAGCCCCTTCCGTGCTGGGCGCCGACTTCTTGGAGGAACTCAGGGGGTCCTTGACTACCACGTTCGGGCAGATGCTTAATGCCCGACTCGCGGTGATCGAGGACCGCTTGTTGCCTGCCAAGACGGTGCGTCCACCACTGAGGGCGGATGCCAAGAGGGCAGCGGCTGAGGCCGCAATCGTGGGGAGGGCTGAGGCTGCTGACCAGCAGGCTGGAGTTGTGGGTCCTTCCACCTCCAGAAGGACCCCGAGTGCCCAGGTTCCTGTGGGAAAGGAAACCTGGGCCCAGGTGGTGGGTAAGGGCAAAGGAAAGGGGAAGGGAACGGGGAAGTCCACCGTCTCCACCCCTGTTCCTGCAGTCCCCGTGGCCCGTGCCCCCACGGCCCATACCCCCGCGACTGGTGCCCCCGCGGTCCGTGCCCCCACGGCCCGTGTCCCCGCGGCTCGTGCCGCCACAGCCCGTGCCCCCACGGTTCATGCCCCCGTGGGCCAAGCCCGCTCGGCCCGTGCCCCCATGGCCCGTACCCCCGTGCCTGCAGCGAGACTGGTAGCTCCCCCTGCCGCTAGGACGGTGCTCAAGAGTCCCCCGAAATCCGCGGCCGTGGTGCTGTCATTGCGCCCCGATGCCGTGGAAAAGGGGATGACCTACAGCATGCTTCTCCAGACGGCGCAGGAGAGGGTGGACCTGCAGGAGCTGGGGATCGAGGGGATCCGCTTTCGCGAGACGGCTACGGGAGCCAGGATGTTAGAGATCCCCGGCTCCCAAAGTGGGGAGAAGGCGGACCGCCTCGCGGAAAAGCTCCGCGGGGCTGTGACGGAGGTGGCCAGCGTCACCAGGCCCGTCAAAACCACTGATCTGAGAATCAGTGGTTTGGACGACGCGGCCACCAAAGAGAAGGTAGTGGCAGCGGTCGCACGAGCGGGGGAGTGCGACCCGCAGCTGGTAAAGGCCGGGGAGATCCGCCCCGGCTCAAGAAGGACTGGCTCTACCCTTGTCTCCCTCCCGGTTGCAGCAGCTAAGGTGCTGCTGCAGAAAGGGAGGCTGCTCATTGGGTGGAGCTCAGTTCAGGTGGTAGCGCTGGGGGAACGCCCCATGCGCTGCTACCGGTGCTTGGGGCTGGGGCACACCCGCCCCCTGTGCCCCGCTGTGGCGGACAGGGGTGACCTGTGTTTCCGGTGTGGGGAAGCAGGTCACCGGGCGGCCAGCTGCGGGAGGACCACCCCACGCTGTGCCATATGTGCAGAGTCGGGGAGGCCCTCTGGGCACATAATGGGAGGACGCGGCTGCGTTCCCCCTAAGACAAAGGGGAAGGCCACCCGGACCCAGGCCGCCCCAGCCGCCACAAACCAGGCCGCCCCGGAGGGAGTACGCCCAGCGGCGTGCGAGGAGGTTGTGATGTCCGATTAATGGATCAAGTCGGACATCACAACTTCCTCCAGACGAATCTAAACCACTGCGCCAGGGCCCAAGACCTGCTTATGCAGTCCCTGGCACAGTGGCAGATAGACGTGGCGGTCGCCGCGGAGCCGTACTATGTCCCCTCCCAACATACATGTTGGGCTGGGGACCTGGACGACTCCGTGGCCGTCGTTGGGCGGTCCGGTGGGTCCACCCCCCTCTCGGTTGAAGAGAGGGGGTCGGGATACGTAGTGGCACGGTGGGGGGAGTATGCGATTGTCGGCGCATACTTCTCCCCCAACAAAACCGCTGCGGAGCTGGAGGTCTTTGTGGACCTCCTGGCCGCGGCGGTGAGGAGACAGGCCCCACGTCAGGTCCTCTTTATGGGGGACCTGAACGCCAAGGCCCGGGATTGGGGCAACCCCTCCACTAACCCTCGCGGCGAGATCGTGAGGGAGTGGGCGGTTGCCACAGGACTGACCCTGCTCAACAGAGGGTCAGCCCATACGTGCGTGCGGCAGCGTGGGGGGTCCGTGGTGGACGTTTCGTTCGCCACCCCCGCTGTCGCAGCACGTGTCCGGGCCTGGAGGGTGTTGTCGGAGGTGGAGACTCTCTCGGACCATAAATATATAAGGTTTGAGATCTCCACCTCCGACAACGGAAGGGGGCCCTTGCAGGTGGCACGGTCAGTCTTCCCGCGCTGGGCTATCAGTCGCCTCGACGCCGAACTGGCAAAAGAGGCGGCTATAGTCCAGGCTTGGCAGGCTGGCCCCGCGCACCCGGAAGTGGACGTTGCGGCGGACCACTTCCGTGCGGCGGTGACGGCCGTGTGCGACACGGCCATGCCGAGGGCCCGCCACCGCCCCGAACGCCGCCAGGTGTACTGGTGGAACCCGGAGATTGCTGATCTCTGGGCCACCAGTTCGGCGGCGAGGCGGGCCTACGTCCACCGCAGGAGGAGGCGCAGGGGCCGGACGGACGAGCAGCTGTCAGCTGAGGAGCTGGCAGCTGAGGGCCGGCTGTACGGTGCCTACCGCAACGCGCGGTGGGACCTGCAGCTGGCCATCGGCCGTGCGAAGGCGGAGGGCTGGAGCGAGACGCTGGAGGGTCTCAACAGGGACCCGTGGGGACGTCCATATAGGGCTGCCCGGAACAAGTTCCGGGGCCAGACGTCCCCAGTCGCGGAGTCCCTGGAGCCGGAGCTCCTGGGCAGGGTGTTAGAGGGGCTCTTCCCCGACAGAGATCCCCTCCACAACCCTCCGACGATGGCGCCGTCCTTCCCGTTCCCCGAGGCAGACTCAGCGGACTCCATCCCGCCTCTGACGGAGGCAGAGATGGAGGTCGCGGTCGCACGCCTACGGGGCAAGAGAACCGCCCCGGGTCCTGATGGGATCCCGGGGCGGGTCCTCAGGATCGCCCTGGAGGAGATGGGCGATCGGCTTCGGGAACTGTTCGACGCGTGCCTCACGTCCGGACGATTCCCGAAGCCGTGGAAGGACGGCCGATTGTGCCTGTTGCGGAAGGAGGGTCGTCCTGCTGACTCCCCTTCCGCTTACAGGCCCATCGTCTTGCTGGATGACACGGGTAAGCTGCTGGAGCGTGTGGTAGCTGCTCGTGTCATCCAGCACCTGGAGGGTACTGGGCCTGGGTTGTCGGAGGCCCAGTATGGGTTCAGAGCGGGGCGGTCTACTATAGACGCCCTGCTCTGGCTCAAGGAGTGGACGCAGGATGCGGTCGGCGGGGGGGAAAAGGCGTTGGCTGTCTCGCTCGACATAGCCAACGCCTTCAACAGCCTCCCGCATGGAACGATACAGGAGGCGCTCCGTTACCACGGAGTGCCCCTGTATCTGCGGAGGCTGTTGGCCGACTACCTCCAGGACCGCGAGGTCCTGGTGGAAGGGCGCGATGGTTTGAAGCACCGTCGCGTCTCCTGCGGGGTTCCACAGGGATCGGTACTGGGACCGATCCTGTGGAACATTGGCTACGACTGGGTGCTGCGCGGCACGCTTCCCGCAAACATGCGGGTTGCGTGCTACGCAGACGACACCCTGGTCGTAGTCAAGGGGAGGGACCTCAGGGAGACGGTGCGGCTGGCCACGGTGGGAACAACCCTCGTGGTCGACCGCATCCGCTCTCTGGGACTGGAGGTTGCCCTCTCCAAGACCGAGGCCCTGCTGTTCCACGGGCCTCGGGGGGGACCCCCTCCGGGAACGCGGGTGCTTCTGGATGGGGTCCCGGTCCCGGTTGGGACCCAGATGAAATATCTGGGTCTCATCCTGGACGGGAGGTGGACTTTTGGGGCCCACTTCACTCAACTGGCCCCAAAAGTCCTAGGAGCGGCCGCCGCTCTGGGGAGGCTGCTGCCCAACGTGGGTGGCCCGAACGCCACGTGCCGTCGGCTGTACTCCGGAGTGATCCGGAGTATGGCCATGTACGGGGCACCGGTCTGGGTGGACGCCCTCAGTCGCAATAACAAGACCCTGCTGCGACGTCCGCAGCGGGTCATTGCGACGAGGGCGATCCGCGGATACCGGACGGTGTCCTGGACGGCGGCATGTGTGCTGGCCAGTGATCCCCCCTGGGAGCTCGAAGCGGAGACCCTCGCCGAAGTTTACCACTTCGTGGCGGCGAGGAGGTCCCGTGGAGAGCCCCCAGCGTGGGGGGAGGTCAAGCGCCTGCGAAAGCAGGCGCGGGCCGCCCTGTTGCGGCGGTGGACGGAGGACCTGGCTCCACCGATCCCTGGACAGAGGACGGTGGAGGCCATCCGCCCGGTCCTCCGGGAGTGGGTGCGGCGGCCCTTCGGGTCGCTGACGTTTCGTTTGGTGCAGGTGCTTTCCGGACATGGATGTTTCGGAAAGTACCTGCATCAAATCGCGAGACGGGAGGCGACCCCGGCCTGCCACGAATGTGGGGCGCCAGAGGACACGGCGCCCCACACGCTGGAGGTGTGCGCTGCTTGGGACTCCGAGCGGCGCACACTTTCAGCGGTCGTTGGCCGGGACCTCTCGCTGCCGAGCGTGGTGAAAGCCATGCTCGGCAGCGAGAGTGCGTGGCAGGCCACGGTCTCCTTCTGCGAGAGGGTGATGACGCAGAAGGAGGCTGCGGAGCGGGTCAGGGAGGATAATGCCAACTCTGACCCCCCCCGGCGCAGACGGGTGGGGAGACGGAGAAGGCGCTTCATTGAGCGCTTTCTCCATCCCCCGTAGTGGGGCCAGTGGCGGAGAGTCGGGGGACTCTCCACTGCACTTACATGGCCCCACACGTCTGGTGGGCAACTGAGGTGAAAGGTTGCCCACCCACTGGCGCAGAGGCCCGGAAGGGCCTACCGCCGGGGCGAGATGGTTAATGCAGTGCGTCTCCATCTCGCCCCATCCCGGCGGCGGTCGGATCACGGGGGGGTTTTAGTGGGTTCGAGTCCCACATACCCCCTGCCACCACCCCCGTGGTGGCAGGGAAGTGCGAGGGCATTTCCCCCCCTCAAAAAAAAAAAAAAAAAAAGGTTGGCTCATAGACAACCTGCTCAACCACCACACTACGGTTGCCGCAGGACTGACCCTGCTCAATAGAGGGTCAGCCCATACGTGCGTGCGGCAGCGTGGGGGGTCCGTGGTGGACGTTTCGTTTGCCACCCCCGCTGTCGCAGCACGTGTCCGGGCCTGGAGGGTGTTGTCGGAAGTGGAGACTCTTTCGGACCACAAATACATAAGGTTCGAGATCCCCACCTCCGACAACCGAAGGGGGCCCTTGCGGGTGGCGCGGACAGTTTTCCCGCGCTGGGCTATCAGTCGCCTTGACGCCGAACTGGCAAAAGAGGCGGCTATAGTCCAGGCTTGGCAGGCTGGCCCCGCGCACCCGGAAGTGGACGTTGCGGCGGGCAACTTCCGTGCGGCGGTGACGGCCGTGTGCGACACGGCCATGCCGAGGGCCCGCCGCCGCCCCGAACGCCGCCAGGTGTACTGGTGGAACCCGGAGATTGCCGATCTCTGGGCCACCAGTTCGGCGGCGAGGCGGGCCTACGTCCACCGCAGGAGGAGGCGCAGGGGCCGGACGGACGAGCAGCTGTCAGCTGAGGAGCTGGCAGCTGAGGGCCGGCTGTACGGTGCCTACCGCGACGCGCGGTGGGACTTGCAGCTGGCCATCGGCCGTGCAAAGGCGGAGGGCTGGAGCGAGACGCTGGAGGGCCTCAACAGGGACCCGTGGGGACGTCCATATAGGGCTGCCCGGAACAAGTTCCGGGGCCAGACGTCCCCAGTCGCGGAGTCCCTGGAGCCGGAGCTCCTGGGCAGGGTGTTGGAGGGGCTCTTCCCCGACAGAGATCCCCTCCACAACCCTCCGACGATGGCGCCGTCCTTCCCCTTCCCCGAGGCAGACTCAGCGGACTCCATCCCGCCTCTGACGGAGGCGGAGATGGAGGTCGCGGTCGCACGCCTACGGGGCAAGAGGACCGCCCCGGGTCCTGATGGGATCCCGGGGCGGGTCCTCAGGATCGCCCTGGAGGAGATGGGCGATCAGCTTCGGGAACTGTTCGACGCGTGCCTCACGTCCGGACGATTCCCGAAGCCGTGGAAGGACGGCCGATTGTGCCTGTTGCGGAAGGAGGGTCGTCCTGCTGACTCCCCTTCCGCATACAGGCCCATCGTCTTGCTGGATGACACGGGTAAGCTGCTGGAGCGTGTGGTAGCTGCTCGTGTCATCCAGCACCTGGAGGGTACTGGGCCTGGGTTGTCGGAGGCCCAGTATGGGTTCAGAGCGGGGCGGTCTACTATAGACGCCCTGCTCTGGCTCAAGGAGTGGACGCAGGATGCGGTCAGCGGGGGGGAAAAGGCGTTGGCTGTCTCGCTCGACATAGCCAACGCCTTCAACAGCCTCCCGCATGGAACAATACAGGAGGCGCTCCGTTACCACGGAGTGCCCCTGTATTTGCGGAGGCTGTTGGCCGACTACCTCCAGGACCGCGAGGTCCTGGTGGAAGGGCGCGACGGTTTGAGGCACCGTCGCGTCTCCTGCGGGGTTCCACAGGGATCGGTACTGGGACCGATCCTGTGGAACATTGGCTACGACTGGGTGCTGCGCGGCACGCTTCCTGCAAACATGCGGGTTGCGTGCTACGCAGACGACACCCTGGTCGTAGTCAAGGGGAGGGACCTCAGGGAGACGGTGCGGCTGGCCACGTTGGGAACAACCCTCGTGGTCGACCGCATCCGCTCTCTGGGACTGGAGGTTGCCCTCTCCAAGACTGAGGCCCTGTTGTTCCACGGGCCTCGGGGGGGACCCCCTCCGGGAACGCGGGTGCTTCTGGATGGGGTCCCGGTCCCTGTTGGGACCCAGATGAAATATCTGGGTCTCATCCTGGACGGGAGGTGGACTTTTGGGGCCCACTTCACTCAACTGGCCCCAAAAGTCCTAGGAGCGGCCGCCACTCTGGGGAGGCTGCTGCCCAACGTGGGTGGCCCGAACGCCACGTGCCGTCGGCTGTACTCCGGAGTGATCCGGAGTATGGCCATGTACGGGGCACCGGTCTGGGTGGACGCCCTCGGTCGCAATAACAAGGCCCTGCTGCGACGTCCGCAGCGGGTCATTGCGACGAGGGCGATCCGCGGATACCGGACGGTGTCCTGGACGGCGGCATGTGTGCTGGCCAGTGATCCCCCCTGGGAGCTCGAAGCGGAGACCCTCGCCGAAGTTTACCACTTCGTGGCGGCGAGGAGGTCCCGTGGAGAGCCCCCAGCGTGGGGGGAGGTCAAGCGCCTGCGAAAGCAGGCGCGGGCCGCCCTGTTGCGGCGGTGGACGGAGGACCTAGCTCCACCGGTCCCTGGACAGAGGACGGTGGAGGCCATCCGCCCGGTCCTCCGGGAGTGGGTGCGGCGGCCCTTTGGGTCGCTGACGTTCCGTTTGGTGCAGGTGCTTTCCGGACATGGATGTTTCGGAAAGTACCTGCATCAAATCGCGAGACGGGAGGCGACCCCGGCCTGCCACGAATGTGGGGCGCCAGAGGACACGGCGCCCCACACGCTGGAGGCGTGCGCTGCTTGGGACTCCGAGCGGCGCACACTTTCAGCGGTCGTTGGCCGGGACCTCTCGCTGCCGAGCGTGGTGAAAGCCATGCTCGGCAGCGAGAGTGCGTGGCAGGCCACGGTCTCTTTCTGCGAGAGGGTGATGACGCAGAAGGAGGCCGCGGAGCGGGTCAGGGAGGATAATGCCAACTCTGACCCCCTCCGGCGCAGACGGGTGGGGAGGCGGAGAAGGCGCTTCATTGAGCGCTTTCTCCATCCCCCGTAGTGGGGCCAGTGGCGGAGAGTCGGGGGACTCTCCGCTGCACTTACATGGCCCCACACGTCTGGTGGGCAACTGAGGTGAAAGGTTGCCCACCCACTGGCGCAGAGGCCCGGAAGGGCCTACCGCCGGGGCGAGATGGTTAATGCAGTGCGTCTCCATCTCGCCCCATCCCGGCGGCGGTCGGATCACGGGGGGGTTTTAGTGGGTTCGAGTCCCACATACCCCCTGCCACCACCCCCGTGGTGGCAGGGAAGTGCGAGGGCATTTCCCCCCCTCAAAAAAAAAAAAAAAAAAGGTTGGCTCATAGAACGGACGCGGCGGGTTCGATTCCCGCGGCAGGACAAGTATTTGTGCAAAGAAAAAAAAACGCAAATACGCTGAGTCTGGGTGTTGTGGGATCATGGCCCTCGTAGTTCCTGGGTCCCTAGACACGGAATCCTACTTAGGGTCCAGGATCTATGTATGTGATTGTTGGGTGTTATTATTATTATCATGTGTCATAATAAAATGTTATTTAAATCAAAAGAATTAAGGAGTACTGATATCAACTTCGAAGCAAATCAACGCTAAAATAACTTTCTAACTTCTTCATCACATTTTAGCTAGTTGAAGTAATCGTAGCTAAAACTATTCTGCCCATAAATATGTTATTTTATTTGAAAAAAAAAAAAAAAAATCACTCAATTTTTATTACTACTATTACTTATACAAAGTTTACCTGTTCAAAATATCGATTAGGACTGGAAATTTTAATATTTAAGTACGTACTTATGTTTGGTCGTATATTACGTAGAAGCTTAACTGGTCAGACCGGATAGAAAATTTATCGTTTCGCAACAATGGCCCGCTTAATCCAATTGCGCCGGGGCCGCTGATTTCATTGTAGCTAGCACAAGAGTACAATGAGATAATACGCACACACACACACACACACACGCACACCCATACATATACTCGTGTGCATATGGTATGTATTACTAGAAATGTTGATATATGCAGCTTTTCAATTTGAGAGGCGCTGGTAAAACGTTGACTAAATAATTGTTTGTCACGCCCACTATTACGTAAATAATGTAATTAGAGGATATGGAGAATATGGCCACTTTTTAATTTAATGTCACGTTAGCTTTTAACCGACTTCAAAAATGCAGGAGGTTCTCAATTTGACTGTATTGCAAGCAAATACTTGTTCTGAGTCTGGGTGTTGTGGGACCATGGTCCTCGTGCCTAGTTCCTAGGTCCCTATATACAGGGAATCCTAGTTAGGGTCCAGGATCTATGAATGTGATCGTTGGGCGTTATTATTATTATTATTCATTTTTTTTTAATATTCCTTTGCCTATATTTATCACGGATAATGAAGTATTCTAATAGTGAAAGGTTTTTTTAAATCAGTCCAATAGTTTCAGAGCCTATTCAATGCAAACAAACAATAAAATCTTTGTTCTTCATAATATTAGTTTAAATTATTAAAACAAAACAATTATCACATTACATCACATTATCACATTACATCACATTATCACATTACATCACATTATCACGGCTGAATTTGTCATGGACCTAATAATTGGAACACACACAAACCAAATAATAATGTCTTAAAATTTTTGGCACGAAAAAAACTCCAAGCTGTTTTTCGAAAGCTTTTGTTCGGTGTATAAAAGGCTGCCTGACTCACTCGAGATTTCAGCTTTCAGATTCATTGTTTAGCAGTTGTTTATTTCTTTTTCGCCTTTGTTCTAAGTTAAGACCATGTAATATCACTTAATTAATTGTAATTTTAATCGCAAAGGTTTTGGTGCGTGTAGGTCGTTTACTGATGAAGAATGTTTTAATTATTGTGAAATAAGTACTTACGGTAGAAATTTGTTTGGAGGAACTAGAAATTAAAGGAGATAAAGAAAGAGTTTTTTTTTTTAAATTTCAAATTGAAAATAATCAGACGAAGTTAGTGAAATCATGTAATAATGCCAGTGATTAATTTCCACAAAGAATATTTTCGGTTTGTAGCTAGTAGGCAAATGAGACTTTATGACCGGGAGAATCTCACAGTCAGTTTATCTTATTAATCTCAGAATGCTGTAGGCAGTGCAGTGTCATGCGAAACTTTGTAATTTAATGTTTCGGGTTCGATTCCCGCGAAAAGTAATTGTGCACAAAAAAAATGCTCAGATACTTGCTCTGTGTCTGTGTGTTGTGGGACCATGGTCCTCGTAGTTCTCGGGTCGCTAGATACAGGGAAACCTAGTTAGGGTCTAAGCTCTATATATGTGATCGTTGAGGGTATTACTATTATTATTAATACTTATTTTTAAAATGTTCGAACTTGGTCCAGTAAATATTAATGTAAAATAAATAGATAAGGAATCTTTGTTAGTGACATTGATATCACAAAGAAACCTCAATCAAATTGATCTTACCCTTTGATCAAAGACAAAGTTTGGTCCCAAGCGAAACATCAGAAAAGGAAAATAGGAAAAGTGAGCTCATTTCTTTACTTGCCAACTTGTGATTCTGTAAAACAATAGGGAATCAATTTTACTTAGGAAATGATATCTTTATTCTACATGAAAGAATTCCGAAAATAATTATATAAACAGTCTTAAATATACATATTTAATCTTAACTAGCCGAGGGTTTCTTTTGCATTTAATAATAATGTTTCAATGAATGCACAAGTCAACAGGCAAATTAAATTTAAAAAAGCCGTTTACCGTTTTTTCTATTGAAAGGTAGATAATCGGAGGCAGCAATATTTATTTATTTATTTTTGGGAAGACCAACAGCTTTTCTTACATCGTAGAATCATGTTATGCATTTGAAAGCCAATTAAAGGTCCTCACATCTAGCGGTATAGTAGCACTATGGTATTAGTGGCATCATTTTTAGCCAATAATGTAAAATATCAGCGTGATAATCAGACTTAGTTTATAGGGATAATAATAAATAATATAATATAAATATTTGTGGACATTTCACACAGCGCCATCTAGCCCCAAACTAAGCAAAGCTTGTACTATGGAAACCTGATACTGATACAATATTTCGATACTTTTTGTTGTTCAATACATAGAATAGAATATAACACCCAGACATAGAACAAACATCGATATTCATCACACAAATGTTTGTTCTGGGTGGGAATCGAACCCACGACCACAGTTCAGAAGACAGGGCTACAACTAAACTATCGGGCCAGTCAATAACGATGGCCAACTATAGTAAGAACAAGAAAACACGGAACTTATTTTAAGTTGAAATAATTACATCAAAAGTTTAAACTGGCAGTATCAAAATGAATATAAATTACTATTTCCGTATAATAGATGATGGAGAAAATTAGTCAGATTAACTCTTTATTGACACCCATACAGTAACAAATAAAACAACATGAATACTACTTATATACTAGACTAGGTTACAATGGGCGATTTTAGCGCCAAAAAGCGACGTATGCTTCTATAATGAACTGAATATTATATATATTATTAATTGATATATAATATTAATATTATAATATTAATTGAAATGAAAGGTGAAAGAAACAAATAATTAGACAATAAGTAATTATTTCAGGCATGTATTGTTAACTTTTACGTACTTACATACATTTATATTTGTGATAAATATAAGTGTATTTATAATAATAATTATTTATTTATTCATCCAAAGATTGAGCATTGCCATTCAATGTGGCAATGCTGCCAGCATACCAGGCAAGTTGCCTACTGGTAGTGCGCAGAGTGGTGCGTACCGTAAGGGGAATTATAGCTTACATTTATGAGGTGATTTTTAATTTAAAGAGAACTTAAGCCGTGTGAGCGTGGTGTATGAATTGGACATCCTCATTACAATAGCTATACATACATCCAAAAATCATCCGGGCCTGGCCCGATAGCTCAGTTGGTAGTGACCCTGCCTTCTGAACTACAGGTTGTGGGTTCGATTCCCACCCAGGACAAACATTTGTGTGATGAGCATCGATGTTTGTTCTGTGTCTGGGTGTTATATTGTATTCTATGTATGTATTTACAAACAAAAAGTATCTAAGTATTGTATCAGTTATCTGGTTCCCATAGTACAAGCTTTGCTTAGTTTGGGGCTAGATGGCGTTGTGTGAGATGTCCGCAGATATTTATATTTTTATATTTATTTATTTATATCCAGGGAATATAGGTAGCAGCATTCTTCTCGGTCTACATTATAATCTACTGCGATCACCAAGATGCCTTCTAAGATGATTATTGAAAACTTAACAAATTCCAGTAGCTGTTTAAAGTGGTGCTTTGTAGAGGAGGTTCAGTAATGGAAGTCTTCAAGCTGGATTCTACAACTCAGATTAGAGAAAACACAGATTCTATGACTTTCAACTTCCAAACAGGGATGGGTTTTCTAGTTTAGATATTTTTAGGTCTACCAAATAATTACGTGACTGTACATCTGTGTACCCGGAATTAAAATTTCGAGAGCACCCAAACATAAAAATAGATCTAGAGCGGATTGGAATCGCCATCACGTACTGTTGACATGTCCGACATATGGAAATAATTCTCAAATTTACAACCAATATATTTTTGGTTTTATGACTTTCGAGGTGGATAGTAATATCAAATATTAACTATCAGGAATGGAATAGTAGAATTCACATAAGAAGAGTTTGAGTTTTCATTGTTTTTAAGTGCCATTTTAGCATTATTGATCTCTCGAGAATCGCATTGGTAACAGTTTTGGCAACAGTAGTATGGTTCGACATTCTTTGTTCCTTTGTTTATGTTTTGTAACAAATTCATTTTCATTACCTATAGTATTCATTAGTAGTATCTTTTACTTTCTTGATATTCTATATTATAAATTACAGCTAATAAATATGGGCCGTTTTATTTGGTTTTTGTTCTCGATGTTTTCATCTACTTCTTGTAAAACTTTCTATGACTCGACATGATTACATTATATACCAACTTTTGTCATCCGTTTTTTATTACTGAATGAAAAGTATGGGTGGATTGAAACTATAAATTTTTCAATATACGTTACTATCATAACGATATTAATTATTAAATAATTTTACAGGACTTTATATTTTTTTGAACTATTTATGTTGGATGAACAAAGTTGTGCCACCACTGCCATGATCAAGTTTAAAAAGTAAGTACCACAAGTTACGCTTGCGCCATATCTTCAAAGAACTTTAATTGATTAAAGAACTGAACTTGCAATGCCTAATGGAAAACAGCTCATTTAAAGTCAAACGTCAAAGTCAAATAAATTATTGCTAATAGGATTGTTTTTTTTTAGCACTTTTACAAGTCGAAATCAGAACACTTCAGAAGTAAATTATTTTGAGCATAGAAGTATATTGTGTATTTTAATTTCCAGCTAAAAAAATACTTCTGCATTAAATTGTCTTGCTAACAGTGCGTACCTATTTTTATATTGTAGACAGTATCGTCACTTATGATCAAACCAAAACTTTTTTTTTTTCTTAAAAATAAGACAGTAGCGCAATCGTAAGCAATACAACTGCTATTTATGACAAAAACTCTCATAATATTATTATAGAAACCAATATGTACCCTGTGTCTAATATCCAATGCGAAGACGTGACGATGATCCCCAGAAAAATGTTTTTATTTTTTGCAACCCGATGTAGAGAAACGGATTTTAGGGACAAAATGGCAGATATGAAAAATTCGATGAAATCTCACATAAAAGAAAATCGAAACTGGTGACAGTTTTTACTGTTAGTGCTGCTATAACTTAATTTACATAATTTAAAAAGCGGATTTTGTAGACAAATATAGCAAAAAGAGCGAGCTTATAAGCAAGAATACTAAGTAATTAAGTCGACTCATTCCTAACTTTTGTTTGTTTTCCTCAGTAGCATATACGTATTCAAACAAAAGACATCAAAATTTCGATAGGACAAACTTATATAAAGTCTATTCTTAGGCGACTATAAATACTTCTAGTACCTACTTACAAAATACGCGGTAAATTTGATTCAAATAGGTGAATATTTTTATTATTATCGATGCAGTATACTATCGACAACTGCCGCATCTCTATCGGTGCCGTCGTATACACATGGCGCCAAAAAGACGCAAGACACGTTTATGACGTAAACTTTTCTATAAGTTTCTGCCGGTTTTATCAAAACAATACGAAGGAATAGCCGTGGAACAAAAGAAATTTTCTTAAACATTCTGTAAGTCGATATTGAGCTATGTGCATTTTTTTCAGTTAAGGAATGAAATGACGAGCTAGTCATTCACCTGATGTTATGTGACATGGCTATCCATATCAATTGCGCCCGTCATCCATGCCTCAAGATCAACACAGTGTAATGTCGCGTGCAACATACCCTTCAAACCGGAACACGGTAGTGCTCGCGCACTACTGCTTGACAGCAGAATAAATGGTATAGAGGTGATGCCTATAGCTAGATGAATTTTGCCGAAAAGTCTCACCTAATTAAAGTCCTACCATGCCTTGTTTTTAATTTTTTTATAAATAGTATAGTATTTATGCAAGTATGATTAGGCATATCACAATCAGTACCCCTATAGCAATGAAAAGTACCTGCCCTAATAATAATAATAAAAACAATCGAAACTATGTTTGTAAACTAAGTACATCAACCTCAAGTAGTACAAGTAATGACTATCTTTTTCAATCAATTAAACCAACGATTCTTAATTTTACAGTCTAGCTCAAACATACCTACTATGATTGATCGCTTAGGTAATTTTGTGCATAAACCTAATGATCATATAACGAATAAACAAATAAATCTACAAGCGCAATCAAGTAGGTAATAAAACCAGCTGCGACAAAAATAAAACAGATATGTAAAATCTAGCAATTTATATGCAAAGACCCATCGACTAATCAACGAACAGTCTGCAAGACAGTCTTTTATTTTTATACCTCGATGCTCTGATTTATAACCGGGTTTTATTCAACAAGATCAGTTTCATTTGCTACTTAAACTTGGTCTACAGTGTCTCTAATTTTATTATATACCTAGGATAATAGTAAAATAGCCAAATGTTTTGTTTTAGAAATTGAATCAGGTGAAGGTTCTTCCAGTTGCAGTATTCTCAATATAAGGAAGAGCGGCAGTTTGAAATTAATTGCAAAAAATATATTAGGGGCATAACAATAAACAGTATCGCGTTAGGTAATGCTCGATGTTTCTATATACCTATGTGTATTAGCATGAGCAGTTGTTTCTTTACAGACCTAGAATATTTTTGCTTTTCTGATCTCCTTAGAGCAACGTAGCCGTACTGGACGCGGGCAACCCGAAGGTCATCTATATAGATAAAGACGAGTACGATCAACCTGTCATGAATATCACAATATGTTTTTTTAAAGAAATGTATAAGATCCAACCGGTTTCAATCAAATTAAAAAAAAAAAACAATTATTTATACATAACTTTGTTTCAATATACTTGGAAACACCAAAGTTTTGTGCCAGTTCAACATGCCAAAATGCAAACGACCGACTGCAACGTTGCAAAATATCATGAATAAATCTCTTCGTTAACATTTCTGCAGTGTTATCAATTTTCCACCTGAGTACCCGCGGAGCACAATAAACAAGGAGATAGTTACATTTTGGAGACTGTTGTCAAAGTTTAAGGATTTTTTTTGCATTTTTATTGCATTGAAAGTATCAACTTAAAATTACTCATTGCCTAATTAGGTAAGTACGTGTTACGTTTATAAATTTACAGTATTATCTTACAGTAATTAAATGAAAATGAAGGTTTCTTAACAATCATGTTCTAATATCATAAAAGTATTTATACATTTTCTCTGGTTATACTATGTAATTAAATTTGTAGTCACTATATTATAATAAAAAATAATCACACCAACTTTTACACTTGCTAAATAATAATTGAGTGGTGTGTTCCTGGTGGTGCGTTAGTCCAACGTGGCGTTATATGGATTTTACACTGTGTTCAATAGTGGATGTCTTGTAAAATAATAATTCAATACATCAATTGACAGCCTCTGTAGTATGGTGGTTGAGTAGGTCGGCTCATAGTCTGGAGGCGGCGGGTTCGATTCCCGTGGTAGGACAAGTATTTGTGTGAAAAAGGCGCCAATTCTTGTTCTGAGTCTGGGTGTTGTGGGACCATGGTCCTCCTAGTTCCTGGGTCTCGAGACACAGGGAATTCTAGTTAGGGTCTAGGATCTATGTATGTGATCGTTGGGCGTTTTTATTATTATTATTATTCATTCAATTATACATTACATGTTGTATGTAGAAACTGATAGCTCTTCAACTATGATAGCAAACACCCCCAATGTAAACAAAAAAGATTTCCAAGTGGCTCTCACTAACAAAACGCTCTTTATGAGCAAATTTTCTGAATAGAATGTCTCCATTACAGGGTTCGGAAGCGAACAGTTTTGAATGAAATGAATGGAAGGAGACCCAGTGCTATGCAGCGCATAAAGTTGCAGTAAATAGCTAACACACACTAATGCCTCTGACTATTAACCTAGCCTGAGGTTATGTAAAGCTTAGAAATAAATAAATAACGCCCAAAGATTACATACATAGATAATTTATTGGTCGTTTTAGTTGATTCTTCATGAGTGCACTCTTAACTTATTTCCATAACAAATTTATGTTTATATAGTTTTTTTTATTGTATTTTAAAAGGAACAGTCATAGCGTGTATGTAGATAGCATAGAATATGTAAAATTGACATTGAGCTTATTATAAAGTATACTCTCTAACAAGCCTCATTTAAAGGTAAATTATAGTTATCTAATGAGTTTGTATGCATGTTCTGGAAGTTGTTGAAGAGTTTAGAAAAATACTATATATAAATAGGCTTACTTGCGACCACATTCCTCCTGATGGTAAGTGACTATGCTGAGTTCTGTAGAGCGTCTTCCAAGTCTATGATCACAAATTAATTGACTACTGATTGACACTACATAGTTATTCCATAGCAATCTTATTTCAATATAGAAACCAATAGCAATGCGTTTATGGTCAACCTTTAGAGAATATCGGGTTTCTGTCCGGAACATCATCAGCGAATAATTCTTAAACAAATTTATATTAGCCTATATCCTGGAGCAACACTCGTAAAGTCTATAAGATAAAAGAACCATGAACAATTTGAAGTAAAACCTTGAGTTCTGTGAAGCTGTAAACGTTGTTTGGTTGAAAGGTTATCACGGAGATTGCACGCTCGGGGAGCTGCCGCGAAGTTTGCGACTACATTGACCGATGAAACCCATCACGAGCGTTGTCTGTCTGTTTCGATGAAACTTTCACATCTTTGTTTGGAAAAGTTCTAGAGTGTGATAAACTTTGAATTGCTAGTGACAGATTATGTACAATTTTTAGGTTTGGGTATCTGGATCAAAAACTGACGTTAAAAACATTTATATAAGATTTTATTTTCCTTTGCTCTCCCATTATAAACAGTATATCACTGTATAGTCTAAACGCTCATAATGCTTTGTAAATAATAATTTTCACATTGGTCATATTTATGAAAACGAGTTTGGTTTATGTAGTTTATATCTGTTGAGTGTAAACGCATAGCTGGAGTTTTGGCGGGAAAACGAAAAAGATCGCATCACCGCATTGTATTATTTTACTCGAGAAATTATCAATTACTTGACACTAGCTAAATACACAAAAGTGTGGAGTCATTACAAAAAAAAAAACTTATAGCACTGCCTTGACACGCACAATCATCAACTGCAGACGGCTCTCTTGTGACTGACACTGGCGCTGGCATTTGAGATAGTAATATCTAAGTCTCCCTAGGTATGTTCACAGGACATTGTGTATAGTAGTAATGTCCCTCTATATTATCTACTGGCATACACTAGATCTCTAATCAACTATTTTTCTCCCTGACGCTCTAGCAGAAGTATGAAAGTTTTGGACTTAAGTAGACTGGAACTGAGTTTATCACAAGATCCTTTGTATCAACGCCCGTGGCTACATTCCGAAGTATTAAGTCTTGTGAGAGGAACTCGAAACTTCTACCCTGCAGGCTATAAATGTTATACTTATTACTTAATCTGTGAAGCTATGCTCGATCGATACTGGTCTTGGATTTAGTGCGTTTTGCATCTTAAACAGCATCTCTATTGTTTAGAAAGTTGATACAATAGATGAGCTAACGTTATACTACCACTAAAATAGTAGAGAATAATTCCACCGTACTCGCCCATGATTAGATATTATTTTGTCTTATCTTTATCTTTATCCGTACATCCCTAGTAACGTGCTTCCCTACTTCCCTACTGCAGTGCTTCCCAACTTCCGTTCTTCACTACTTCCCTATACCTTTCCTTCTTCCCCACCTTAACATACAAAAGCTTATAACAGTTTAACGTCGTCTGTTTATTTGTAACTTTATCTGTTTGTTTGTTTCTGTGACTTTCACGCTAAAATTATTGACTGAATAGCGAACAGTTACAGCTTCGGCTACTGAGATCTAACCTTTATCCCAGAAAATTAAGGGAGTAAATTCGGAGTGAAATCATGGAATGCCTTTATAAGTACATAATTTTACTAGCCATCACTTGTACTATTATTTGTCATTAAGTTATTTCTATGGGTTAAGTCGAGGTTAAGGAACTCAGTTAAATAAACTCATGGAAGCAAACCACGTGCTACCTAATAATAAAGGTAAGAACACACAAGCGCCACAATTATCGGCCGATAGCCGAGCCATTGTGCGCCATCAAGTTATAATTTACCAAAATTGAATTCTGGCTAATGCCGACAATTTGCATAATGAAAGCTCGCTATTAAAAGTTCTTGTCGATGCCGACGCAAACACGAACAGGCTGTTTTGCTTTAAAAACTGTGATTAGCATGCGTGTTTATTGACCAAGTATTTATCTTTTTAGTATTTTCGCAAGTGATTCTTCATCATCATCATTGGCTTATACACAAATATCATGTACAAAAGCCTCTCCAATAATATACCCATGAGCTTAGCTTGCAGCTCTCTGCATCCAGTCTGTATAGTCATTTTCTACAATTAATTACATCGCTGCACTTAGCCACCGGTAATCTTTAAGAGTATCTTCGGTGTTTAGTGGCTTTAGCATATGAATACTGATATCTTTGATATTATCAAGATCATTACACACCTACAAGACGTGGGATGAACTTCATGTTACAAAAGAAATAGAAACTGCATCATTGCGTAACGTAGGTTCAGAAAAATTTGAGTCATAAATATTATAATATTAGTGTTTTTTCCATTCTTATCCATGTTAAGAAAGTGTTTCGCTTAAATTGTTATTGTGTATAATTTTGGATTTATGATTAACCTAATTTGCGGGTCTTGCCTGAGTCTACGAATTTTTCCTAATAGCAAAAAATAAAATAGTTCCTAAAAAATATTCACAATATTTAATTTTATTAATTGGCAATGTAATTTCTAGCGAAGCACTAT
The DNA here is from genome assembly GCA_905220475.3 of Ennomos fuscantarius. Classification (NCBI taxonomy): domain Eukaryota; kingdom Metazoa; phylum Arthropoda; class Insecta; order Lepidoptera; family Geometridae; genus Ennomos; species Ennomos fuscantarius. The sequence continues at coordinate 5,289,919 of HG992037.1, read as the reverse complement.
TTTATGAAAACATTTCACATTGTATTTTGAAGGAATCGCATTTCTAAAGACAATCTAATTTAGCAAAACAAAGCTCAGTTTCGGCAACGATCCGATTTCAAACGTCACAGACATTGCTCTCTTTCATGTCGCAGATAGAATGTAGAGAATCCCTTTTATTTAAAGTTGGTATGCTTACCGAAACCAAATTTTTGTGGGGATATTGTGAACATTGATCCTCTGCCTTGATTTTGAGAGTATCTCACATAGAACTGTTCGTTATTCTGTTATTACGCCTTAAATTAGCTGCCTGTTTTTGCATCGTTGCTGTTGCACCGCAGACCATTTAGACTATACAAAGGAAATCCACGGACGTATTCTTTATTCCACCTAATATTATTGAAAAAGAAAATAAAAAAAAGGTATTTATAAGAAAATAAAGATATTGTCACTTGATAACCGAATACTACACTAAACATAACATAAATATGTATAAAAGAGAGATAATGAATTAAGTTTTTTGATAGGAAATTGTGGTGGTGGATCAAATGTTCTCAACTGGACAAAATGGCTGACTGATCACTGTAACGAGCTTGTTAACCTTTATGAAACAGAACTCAAATGAGTGTTCAAGTAAATTTTCAAAATACACCAATAATCTTGGGGTAATTTAGTCTGGCCATGTACAGGCCGTGGCACAAGGTCTTTTCTAGAAATACCTACCATTTCCGATAATTTGTTATAGGTAAGGTAACCCTCATAAATTATTTACCTCAGGCGTTGAGTGGAATACCCACAGAATGAGTAATAAAAACACATCCATTTTATCCTTTAGTTCGAGTGATCTACGTATGAACATTACGCAGGATGAAGTATTATTATTTATTTATGTTGCTTTATACATAAATAATAATATCATCTGTTATATTGCCCTTATCCTAAAAGTCTAACGACTAATCACACTGCTTAGTATAACATTTTGATCAGCTAGGCGATCATGTAACTCGATTGCAATGGATAGAAACACAAATTTGTATAGATTTTACAGTTTCAACACGCAGCTTATGTGTATAGTTAGTATGGAAATTTCTTTTGCTGCATTGCAAACAAAGTTTCGTCATCACCCCCCAGTTATCGAATTCATAAATCACACTTATATAATAAAGGCGAAAGTTCGTATGTGTGTTTGTGTGTATGTGTGTATGTTTGTTACTCCGTCACACTCAAACGGCTGAATGGATTTGGATGAAATTTAGTACCAAGACAGCTTATACACTGGATTAACATATAGGCTACATTTTATCCCGGAAAAATAAATTTGCGCGTGGGATGAGCAAATAATTAAAATACCTTTTATCCGCGGGTGAAACTATGGGGCGCAACTAGTAAAATATAAAATCAAAAATATTTTAACTAGTTACACTGTTGTAAATTTTAATTCCAACTGCTATAGTCTAACAAAATCATTTCGTTTTTCACACCACTTCTAACTGTTAATTTTATTGATTAGACTCAGCTACAGTTTCAAATCACCAAAGTATATCAAAGATCATAACAATTACAAAAAATACATTCATAGATAATCAAATCCCATTCGTTCACTGACATTTTAATCAGTATACATAAATCGGACAAAGAAATAATTCGCCCCAGTTTTAGGGTTCTGCAAGCGTGAACTCAAAACGCTAAACCCGCACTCGTGCCTGAAATTGTCTATTTGTCTCGGCTAATAACTTGAAAACTGCTCGACCTAGATACGCGGTAATTGCTAGTTTCAGTATCTTATTATCCCCTAGATGGGTTTAAACAAAGGATTAAAATAAACGAGATATTCGTGACATGGCTTATGACAGCAACTTACATAAACATGTTGTTGTGAACTTAGAGGAATCCAAGAAGCCGCAACGGCTTTATTAATAAACGCGTATAAGTAATAGGTTTGGACTAGTTCCTCCACTTTTATCTTTTTTTTTTGGTTATTGATTAGGATTTAAAAAAAAAAAACGACCCATTTATGGAAAAGAAAAAAATTCATAGCTACCCCTATCTAACATTAATAAAAAAAGAAAGAAAGAAAAAACCTTTATTCGAGACACAAAACAGATAACAAATAACACCACAAGCACGAAACCATGTTACGTGGTGTCATGAATGGGCTCCGACTCAGCGTACAATTAAGGTCCTAAGAACTTAATAACTGATTTTTAGTCGGAACACATCTGTGGCACCACGAACGTCAGGACATACTTAACTAATTAATATAATGATTTTACTACATAACAAAACTTATTGTAGATTATAATAACACGTTTTATAATATACCTTGGAGTCTTGGAGTGAAAAGGTATCTTCTAGGCAAGTGTGTTACATCCTAGACCGCATCGTTACTTACCATCAGGTGCGAAAGTAGTCAAACGGAAGCCTATCTAACAATAAAAAAAATTATGATAATATACACTTTTTTACCTTCAATAGGCCTACATTTTGACCACTGTCTCACCTGATGGCAAGTAACGACGTTATCGACGATGGAACATACTTAGAAGATACCAGGGGGGCGATCACGAAACTTTGATTGCAATGCAACTAGAAATTTCCATACTAACTATGCACATAAACTGCGTATTCAAACTGTCAAATCCATACAAATTTGTGTTTCTAATGGTTGCAATCGAGTTACGTGATCGCCCAGCAGATCTCCCATCGATATTTTAAAATAAATTCATCTACGGAACCTTCTTAACTCGCCATTCCCGAATCAACACAAATTTTTCCCGAACACGGTTGAATTCATAAATCCTTTGGGCTGACTAATTTGCAAGTCGTTAGGTACAAATTAGGACACCCACGCGCTAGTACTTTTAGGAAACTTAATTTCTATCTTGCGTAGGATACTATTTACATTAGGCCTGTAATAGGGTTGAGTTAAATTTGGATACTAAATCTTAATCTACCAAAGGGTTGGTTGGTATCTAATTGTAGAATTCATTATCATGTTAAGTTATGGCAAGAAATATAGTATTTCAGAGTAACGTATTACAAATCAACAACGTTTCATCAGTTTTAGCGTGTAAACTCTAAATTGTCTTTATTCAATTTTATTTTGATCATGGTAATAACTCCCGAACAAACAAAAAAACATTCAGTGACAATCGAAAGTTCATCCAATGCTACCTTTTATGTTAGTGTTTCCGTATAAAATTATGTATTTTATTTTAACTGACAGTTAAATCATCCAGATAACTTCTCTAAGACGTTGTTAAATGCTAAAGAATTAATAACAGTCTGCCGAGTCGTTTGTCATGCTAACTAAGGTTTAATCACAAGCCACCTGCCTTCTGATTGGCGTTTCAAACCACTAATTGTTAACCAATTTAAAAGTAAATGGTCGCGATATGATACGGTCTCTTTGAACTGCATTTTTAATTGAAAGTGGTTAAGCTTGTGGTTTATTTATGAAGGCTTTGATCTATGAAAGGGATTACTACGCTGTTATTTTTGCAGAATTTTGTGGACTATGGATCATTTTAAAGTATATGTAAATGATAGTTACGATTAGAAATTAAGTGTAATTAAAAGGACTTTGGAATACTCAAATACACTTTTCTTTAATTTCTAATTTTCTATACTATGTTTGAAAAACCCATCAGAAAATAATTTCTACCAGTCACTGGTTCTATATTATGTGTCTCTGAACATGAACTTTTTTCACTGACTTTTAATTATAGTAAAATCATAATAAGTCAGTAAAATGAGAAGAAAGACGATATGAATAATGCAGGCCTAATGTTTTGTACCGCCCAGCTATCATTTACGAAAAGATCATAAACATAGTTCCAAAATAAGCTGAACTATAGCATTGAAATTGGCCTATTGTTGTAGATCGATCAAGGGCTCGTTTACCAACAAAAGGGATAGCCGAGCCACCGGCAGAGGGCCCATTTCAGAACCTTAACGAGAGCTATTCAAAACTAACAATAGCTGAGAATCTCGATGAAATCTCAACTTTTGCGTATTAAATGCAATTGAATAAAAGTGAGAGAGAATGGAGTTGAATTGAGCTAGCTCTTGAGCTAAGATGTCCAATCAAAATATTTTATCACTGCGTAGGCGAATTAAGACGAAGACATAATGATATAAAGATTAAACTGTTATTACATAGTATATAAAAAACGACGACAAGAAGGAGGGACATTGAATATGTCAGAAACCTGGTCGGAGCAAATTTTTAATTGTCGTGAGCCGTTATTTATCTTACAATATAGAAAAAAAATAATTGAGAAAAGAGGTTTAATAGAGGACTACCAAAAAAATGCAAGGTCTGTAGGTTAAATCGATCTGAATAGTGAGAAACACTTGGATGATATCATCATTGTACGTATATATATATATATATATATATAGTATTCCAGTTATTTTTATGAAAAACCAGACTACTGAACCGATTCTGATGATTTTATTAAGATTATCATCATCGGAAGACGTTGCGGCTGCTTGCCTCTTAGATCCATTGGGTCCCCGCGGCCGACCAGGTCATCAGTCCACTTAGTGGAAGGACAGTCCAAAGAGATTTTTTTTGAATCACTAAGTTACTGGCTCTTTCATCGAACAGAAAAATTTAAAAGTTTAGTCCAACCAAGTATTTATTTGATGAAATTTTAATGTTAAGAATAATGTCAATCCAGTCCAATTTAGTATTTAATATATAAATAATATATGTATATGCAACCAATAATGGGAAACCAATACTATATAATTAATATATAGTATTGGTTGCCCATTTATTTACCTCTTAAATACTAAATTGGCTGCTAAAATTATTACGGTTTGTCAGTCACAATTCACAATATTGATGCTCTCTCGCCACCGTGGTATTGCAATCTAGAACCTGTCTAGACGGTATTTGAGGAGCAGTAATAGTGGAAATTTTCACATGAATTCAAAATTTCAAATTGCTTTTCTGCAATGCGAATTATAGCAAGTTTTACTCGCAGGACATGAATATATAGAAATCTTTTTTATATAAGAAATACAAGTCTATGTCGAAAAATTTACAATAGATATCTTCGAGAACCTTATCCTACTTACTTATACAGGGATATTTTTAATTCACTTTTAACCTTTTAAGCCATAATTCGTATAACCATAACAAATGATTTTTAAAACCTACGGATTCATTTTATCATATTTGTTTTTGTTAGATTTTATTTTGATGATGATAATGAAATACTTAAATCAAAATTATAATACGTGCTACTTACCTACTCAATGAAACAAAATAACTATCCTTATGCATTGTATAATAATAATAAATAATAATAACGCCCAACGATCACATACATAGATCCTGAACCCTTACTAAGACTTACTGTGTCTAGGGACCCCATAATTACTAGGACAATGGTCTCACAACACCCAGACTCAGAACAAGTATTTGCGCTTTTTTTCTGATGTGCACAAATACTTGTTCTGCCACGGGAATGGAACCCGAACCAGAGGCTGTCATTATTGCTGTGTATTGTATATTGTATATTGTGTGTGGCACATAATATACAATACAACTATTAAAAAAGAAGAAATACGATGTTTATGGAAAGTTTTTACCCGATAATGATAACGTAAGCTGAACTAAAGTGGTGGTCAAACTTACGAAAGTTTACTATCAAAGTTTTAGTAAGTCGCAACGCATCACGAGTATTACATAAGACTACAGCAAAAATACAGTTTATTTCAATCTGATTTAAGTTCTTTACTAACAAACAACGACTCAATTAACCAAAAATAGATATAACTCACTGAATACCCATCGTATTGCGGAAATGGAATACCCATGTTCGGTGTAACGAATCATGCGAATAGATATTATTTATGATTTCTCTGCGAACAACTCTTCGGCTATTCATCCATTTCGATCAATAGGTAAATATTCATATAAAATTTTTTTGTTCTGCAAAACGTCACAATAGGCATGACGAAAGATTTTGAAATCCTCTTCCGTAATGTGGGTATACATTTACTATTTACGAAAAAACCTTTATTTCGGTAATAAACTTAATTTTAACCAAGATTAAAGCCATTTTCATAATATTTTTTAAATGCGGCGCGAAAACAGCTCGAGGTGTCATGGCGTCGGCTTTGACGTCACTCCTAGGTGTTTACCTACACAATGACATGTTTATGTCGTTGTGTCTACGCGTAGCGAAGAAAGTAAATAACAAAATCAATCCAAATGCGTATATTCACAACAGCAAAAATCTACGTGTGACGTCATGCGCTGTGATTGGCGTTTCAGTCAAAATGGCCGATCGCAGTATTTTAATGTTTTATTTTATTGAAAATCTAAGTAATCTCAATATTTTTAATAAAACTAAACCAGTGTTTCAACGTTATTTAATATAAATTTTACCCTAAAAACATTAAATCGACCATTTTTTGATACTGTCGTCATGCCTATTCTTATTATAACACTGCTTTAAAAATTAATAAATATTCTCGCTAAAGGAATTTAATTGTAAATTTAAAAAGGATTTAACAATGAAATATGATGCATCGAAAGCAAACTTCAAATTAAAAAATTAAAAGAAATTACAATGAAACAAGTAATAAGCTAGGTTTAGCAGTCACATACTGTATCACTTTTCACTTTACAAAATTCATAAGAAAGTCCTATCTAAAACTCTAAACAGCGCACGCGATCCGTATTCCCCGGTACCCATATATTTTCTAATATATAGAGAAATCCATTTCCACCCGTGAATAACCCCACAATATTGGACAATAAACTTTTACTCCGCGAGAAGACCTTCTGACCCGGCCCTCATGCATATTTTAGGCAAACCGGCTAAATCCGGTTTTCGTCTTTTTCTGTGCCGTTCGAATCTATTTGTGTTTATCCAGTTATGTCGCGATTTCTGACATGCGGTTGTAAAAGGATTACGGGAAAGAAAGTGGGAAAATATTTTCCCAGCGTTTTGTGCTTGCTAAAGGTTTTGTCATTTATATGGTTATACCTATTCTACAAGACACAATTATAGAGTCTACGTGTTACTAACACATTTTAGACGTAATTTGAATGACTTATTAAGAATAATTATTAGGGGTTGGATAATAATTTCACGACAGATTTTGTGAAAATTTCTAACTACTAGGGAATAAGAAGACGTAAGAGAAGAGAAATAAGGTTCTGATTATATTTTTTTCATTTCATTTTGTAATGTTGTGTTTTCAATAAAACGTTTTATCTATCCAATACCTAACTAAAATTGGCTATTTCAAAAAACATAACTAACATAACATTTAACCTAAGACCACGGCAGTTTTGTTTATATACCCCGTCTGTACTTAAGTTTGACAGCTTCTGAATTTGCACTTGGCCCTTTATGACACACCAACTGCAATTGATTTGGGTATGTCACAGAGGAATAAGTGTGAACCTGGAAGCTATCAAACTTTGGTACAGACTTGCGAGTAATATCACTAATATTATTAAGTAGTTCTTAGATAATATATAATCAGGTTGGTTGAAAAGAAACCAAAAATGACGGTTGTGAATTTTGTTTTTTTTCCTATTTCATGTTTTCCGTGTATTTTTGAATTTTAATGTGTGCTAAGGGTGGATTTTAATCTGATAAGTGTTCGTAAACGTGCACGAGTGTTGGCAAATGGTTCCAAGTTTTAAAAACCATGCCTTTTAGTTTTCTCTTAAAGGCTTCCTGGAGCCTTCGGTAAAACATCCACCATTTGTGGCATTTTGACTTTGGAAAAATAAGACTTGACATGACTTAACCGTCCAGAAAATTTCTCCCTTGATATTGGCACAATTATCTGTAAAAAGTGATAATACCACTTATAGAATAAGAATAATACATAATAATAAAGTCCTTTCAGAGTTTTGGCGGTAAAACGAAAAAGATCATGTCACCGCATTGTATTATTTTCAAAAAATAGTCGTTTCACATTGACCCTTTTTGATTTCAACTCTTTTGAATCAACCGGTCCTGTTAGTGTTGCCTTATGACAGTTTTCCAAAACCACCAAATATCAGTAATTGAATATTATAAACACTATGATAAATTATTAAGTAACTAAAAACGTACGTACTCCTCTATTTGTATTTACTAACCGAGCAGAGGCGTGTAAGTTTGCCTTTATCTAAAGTTCAAAGTGCGTAGGAACTGTAAACAGACAGGCCGGCAGTATATCGCGGAAGGGTGGTCGTCCCTCTACCTGATCGATGGCCACTGCCAACGGAATTAGACGAACTGTTTGTACCGTGTGTATAAGGAACTAATGGGAATAGTTATACTTACTTTTGAGATAAATAATAGCAACAGTTTAGGAAGTAAAAATAAATTTTATTTTGTTTTCGCCTATCCTAAATGTTTATTTATGCTGCGCCCCACGGTTTCACGCGTGGATTATAAAGTTGCCTACATGTTAATCCAGTATATAAGGTATTGATATTCCAAATTTTATTCAAATCCGAAATGTTTGAGCGTGAAAGAGAAACAAACATCCATACATACAAACTGTCACGTTTTTAATATTAGTAGGAAGAACAAAATGTTTAGTAGCAAACAAGACATTTTGTTAAAACACTTGACAGCCTTTTAAATTGAAGCAAAGTTGTTGATTAACCAACTGGCCCGATAAGCTCAGTTGGCAGTAACCCTGCCTTCTGAACTGAGTTGTGAGTTCGATTCCCACCCAGGACTGGGATTTTTGTGATGAACATAAATGTTGATTTTGAGTCTAAGTGTTATATTGTATACTATATATACCTTTTTTTTTAAATCTGTGTTTTGTAACAGTGATCTGATTCCCGTAGTACAAGCTTTACTTAGTTTGGGCGACATTTAGCCGCTGTGTGAAATGTCTAGTAAAATAATATATATAATCTTTATTTAATAATACCAATGAGGTTGAAAACTTTTCCTCATTCTAAAAGTATTGTAAAGACACAAGGGACTTAACCAGACTATAACGTAAATAATTCACCGCACCAAAGTGTCGTCTGTCTGTACTGGCAATACTGGTCCGGATCTGTCGAGCATTTGGTAATATGCGCAGTGCAATATTAATGCATTGCCGCTTTTGGACCGGCGCAAATTGACAGTTTGCGCCGTGTAATATTCGAAATTATAGTTTGTCGATTTGAACATCGAAATTTTCGGTTTCAATTGTTTATTCGTTTTGTAATGACGTAGAAAATATAGCAACAGCTAAATATGAAAATAAAGGTTAGGGTTAGGTAAACACAAAGACACATTTTTATTTAAATTTTATTTTGAATTGTGTAATAATATTATTAAAAAGCTGTAAATTACATTAATAAAATTAAAGTGCGATCAATTTTTTCTTTCAAATAAAGATTTTACCCACGTTAGTTCGTTAATAAAAAAAAATTACAGACATGGTTCAATTGATAAAAACCTTCTATGTGAATTAAATACACTACAGCTTAGCTCTGTAAAATTAATTCTTCAAGGTGATTTGAAAGTAAATGCACCATTAAATTAATACATACAAATAACTGTAATACTCATTAATATTTGAATTAGATAAACTATTAAGGCAAAAATAGAAGTACGTTTTATTTATTTATTCATAGATTTAAAGATTATAGATTTCTGGCACTTCATCTTTATAAATATACAAAATATAATGGCTGAAACTAAATTAAATCTAAACTAAAATAAACAAAGTACAAAATATAATGACTAAAACCGAATTCAATCTAAACTAAAAAATACTAAGTACAAAATATAATGACTAAAACTGAATTACATCTGAACTAAAATAAACGAAGAAGACATACAATAAATTGTTAATTTATCATAAACGAAAAGAACTACCTTCTCCAAACTACACTTCATACAAACATCTCCCGAACTTTGTAACTTATCACTGTCACTCTCATCCATTCTCAATCAGTCTATAGAGTAATTAATTAAGCCAAACTTACCCTCCGCCTTCCATATACCGTTAAGGACAACGTCTGTGGTAATTAACTTGAGAGAAAACTATTTAGTTTTGGATATGTTCAATTAGTTCTATATTATCAACTTGCAAACTGTACAATGATCAATGAATATTTTACGTCAGATGAACCATTTGCTTGGTGATAATGGATATATTCATCTTTAGGTAAATTTCCTCACTTTTGTCAATGCAAGTTTTTTATAACTTAAACTTGTCTTGCATTTGACCACGCTCTCACTTGATGGGATGTGACGATGCGATCGAAGGTGTAGCATGCTAGCCAAAAAAGTGGCATCGAATATGTTTATGCAACTGACAGAAAATATAAACATAATAAACATAATCTCTAGCGAAATGATTATACAAAGCGATTAAAAATTAACATTTTGCGTTCTATACTAAATTCATAGAAGACTTGTAATCAACCCGGCTGCACTAAAGTTTGACAACTCCTAAGTTCGCACTTATATCTGTAAGCACGGGTTTCTCGTACGTTCATCAAACTAGTATCAGGTCAATACTCCAAATACTGTGATTGACGACCTATAATAAATAGGCGACCAATGAGCGTTCAGTATATATTTGGTTTGCACGAATTTTACAGACTTACGAAAACCCATGTTGCTTAGCTAAGTTGTATTTTGATGACTTTAGAGCAGACGGGAATTAATAGTCTATAAAATAAGATCGACACAGTATGCAAAGAGAGCAACCTCTCGGAATCTCGGGTTCTCGTTATTTACTCATTAAAACTTCGAATTGAAGGTGTTCTCAATCGAGAAAAGTAAAATAAAGTTTTCGATGACACGGCAAAGCTGAGGAAGTTTTCCTACCGTAATATTTACTCAAGCCTTATTTTTATTTAACATCAGGTAAGTTGAAATGAGCTCATCTTGGGCTAACAAGTTGAGGCTTTTTTTGAAAAGTTGAGAGCCTGAGACTTGAGAGTTTACAAGACGAGAGTGAACAGGTATCTTCAAGGCAAGCATACCCATCGGAGACCACGGCATTGGTTAACATCAGACGAGACAGTGGTCAAATGCTTTGCCATCAAAACTAGCAAATAAAATATTTGACAATAAGTACTTTGTAATGTTTGGTAAAATAACTTAATTTTAAGTACCTAATCTAATTTTGACTTGTAAAAGTGCTCAAAATAGTTTGTAATAAATCTTTTGACTTTGACTTTCTGAACTTGCTGTTACTGAACATTATATAGAGTTTCGGAAAAAGGTAATATTTTTGACAAATAATGATTTACGGTCTTATAAAAATGTGTAATAATGTTAATAATTCAGTTCTGTGTAATACGATGATATAACCAGACTAGCCCGATAGGTCAGTAGATAGTAACTTTGCTTTCTGAACTGTAAGTTGTGGGTTTGATTCCCACCCAGATTAAACATTTGTGTGTATATTAAAAAAGAGCAAAACCCAGGAAACTGTGGTAAAGCAGATTTAAAAAAAAAGTACAAACAATAAGTATCTAAGTATTGTATTGGCCCCCATATTACAGCTTTGCTTAGTTTGGGGCTTGATAGCGCTGCGTGAAATGTCCAAATTTATTAAAATAATAATAGTCATAGTGCTCAAATACAACTAATTTTAACTAATATCATGTAGGTAATTTCAACGAGGCATAATGCATAAATATGCATTAGGCTGTTAATAAATTCGACTTTACAATTGTTATGGGCTTTCATTGGGTGATTGTTGAGTTCGTCTATATTTTTGTCTGACCTACATCTGTAAATCTAAAAGGGTTACAATAATAATAAGAACATGCCCTAATTATTCATTCAAATCCAAGCCAATAGGTGCTTACTACGATTTTTCGACTGGACCGAGCTGTTACCTAAGTTATACATTTATTTTTGTTTGTTTTTGTATTTTTAACGGAACAACGAGCGGTTACTTAAGTTGTACAGTTATTTTTGTTTGTTTTTTATTTCTAACAATATTAAAGTTATTGAAGCGAAACACGACAGCGAAAGAATTTCAGCTCTCTGTATTTCTCCTCATTCGTTTTCAAGGCTCGAGTTCACAACAAAAGCTTTAACTTAATATTTATTCCGGAAGCATCACCAGCACACCAATCGTTTTCAAATAAAAATACCTATTGATTTCATTTTTCTTTGTGTGTTTGAGCTTAAAATGGACCAAATGTGGTCAAATAATAATATGAGAGTGATTGCAAAATCCTCCTAAGTTTGCATTTATATCTCTAGCCCCCGGTTTCTCGTACATATATCAAACTCGTGTTCAGACACGGTTACAGGCACGGTGTCAGACACCGTTTTACTAGGTAGTAGGACTTTTCTGCAAAGTTCGTCTAGGTTGGTACCACCACTTTGCCAGTTATTCTGCCGCCAAGCTGTAGTGTGCAAGCACTTCTATATTCCGTTTTGAAGGGCACTGTAGCTAGTGAAATTACTGGTAAAATGATAATTGTCATTTTACCGGTCATACCAAAACAATGATACAATTTTTTTGCTTTGTTATGCTGACAATTAAGATCTACGTTAACCAACAACTTTCAACTTCCGTTCGTCTCGCCAGCTTACTCCCCAAGTCAAGCGTGCGGAAAGAAGTTTTACTTCAACAAAAAAAATAAGCACACACAAAAAGCGAAAAGGTAATAATAAGAATAAGCATAATAGTCGAGTAAGAGCAATGATGCTAAAAACTTGAAAAGTATCCAGTTTGCGGTTACTTTATGGCCACAAGCGTTCCAAATCCAATAAAATTGCGCCGCGACCACAAAGACCTTCGTGACGGATGTCGCGTTCAGAATTTAATATTTATCGCCTTCGCTTGTGAGACTATTTGGAATTACCGGAGGCCTTTTAGCCTTTGACCCATTGTCACGCGTCTTGGCATTAGGATAAAGGTGAGAGTAGAGGTTAAAATTCCAAGAAAACAATCTCTAAATTGAATTAAACGTATTATTTTGATACGCTTTTAGTTAATCGCACTACAGCTAGGACCAACACTGCACATCACTTCCTCAGTAATAGAGTGGTTCACAACTGGAACAGGCTACCAGAAGAGGTCATTGCTGCCACCTCTGTGAATAACTTTAAAAACAGACTCGACAACTGGTTACGAACAAATAAACTATCTCTGTTACAAGGATGAACATTGAAAGTGAAACCAACATTGTGGATATAGACACATCAGCAGTCATGCTGCTCGTCTATTAAACTATAATAATAATAATAATCTCGAATAATAAATAAAATATTATATTACAGTGCGAAGTTACGGATGACACGTTTTGATGGATCCAGCGACTAATAAAAGAGAAAAGAAAAGTGTTTTGGGATTAGTTTTGCAATAAAAATAAAATTATTATTTATTGAAGTTTCTCAATAAAGACAAGATAAAACAGAATTTAATAAAACAGAAGTTGTCTTAGATTGAGACATTAATAGCTTCTAAATAATCTTTATAGAAAATAAGTATATAGAAATAATAATAAAATCCAATGATCATAATATACATAGATCCTGGACCCTTCTAGGGACCCACTATGGTCCCACAATATACAGAATATCAAGTATTTGTGATTCTTTTTTTGTGCACAAATACTTGTCCTGTCGCAGGAATCGAATAAAATATGGTCCCACAATATACAGAATATCAAGTATTTGTGATTCTTTTTTTGTGCACAAATACTTGTCCTGTCGCAGGAATTGAACCCGCTGCCTCCGGGCTATGAGCTGACCTGCTCATCCAGTACATCACAGAAGCTATCATCAAATCATATTTTAAAGAGCAATCTAAACGCAAGTCAATCAACATCAATGAAGAGATATTTTAGCAGTCGCAAAATGGAGAGTGTTCGCAAAAATTCTAGAACCTAAGCGAAATAAAACGTTTAGACAGTTTCGAGAGTTGTCACTATGACGTCGAATGTTATAAAACCTCAACTTTCACTGATGAAGCCAGACAGATGGTCAACGTAATGATATCTGCAATACTCTAAAAACGATTTCTGCTAATTAACTTTTCCCAACTTGTTTAATGCTCTGTAAAAGTTTTCTCTTTACTTTCTTACAGATATTTTTAGAAGAAAATATTAATATTTGAATCATCTGTATATGAAAGGCTATTTTATTATAAACTAGCTCTCACTCTATTAGCCTATTTGGCATGGTAATTGAGCAGGTTGGCTCACAACTCAAAAGACAACTATTTGGGCATAAACTTTGTTTAAAAGCCCCTTTAAAAAAAAGATAACAAAAAAGTATTTGGGCATGAAAAAAAGCACAAATACTTGATCTGTGGCTGGGTGTGTTCCCGTAGTTGTAGGGTCGTATACACTAACTAGCATTCTAGTTAGTATCTAGGATCTATGTATGAGATCAAACCGGAGCTGTTCTAATATAGTGAGCATTTTTATTTATATAGATAGATTTCGACCACGAATGGTAATGAACTTCGTAAGCAACTTACTTGCATCTTTTTCCAACCGAATTCCACCAACAGATTTAAAAAAAAGAAGCGCGTAATAATAATACCATTGGTAGAAGTAAAAAATAATACAATGGTAATACATAAATATATCACTAAATATATTATATTATTACGAGCTTCTTTTTTTTAAATCTGTTGGTATATAAAATAATATATTTTAGTAATTAGTTGGTTGAAAGAATAAAGGCACTGTGACTGTTAAAAATGCGTTAAAAACAAAAGAAAAAAACAAAACACACATAACGTAGAGTATTACATTTTTAAATAAACATTAAGTAAGTTCATATCAAAAGTAAATCAAACGATATTAAATTGACCAAGCAAACAACGGGAATGCAATTATGTCGTACTACGTTCTTGGGGATCCCAAAGAAAAATCACAGTCACGAGTGGGAAGAAATTTACGGGCCCCTAAACGTAGGGCCGTAGGGGCTCCCCAGGGCTCCTTCTTTATTAAAGAAGGGGAGAGCCCGTTATTAAAAGTAAGAGTGCAGTGGCGCGACGGGGCACGACCAACCACCTTCAGGCACGTCCTTTGTATTTTACTTGAAAGTGACAGTGATTTCAAAAGTATCCAAATTAAATTAAGTTATAATTACAAGTGGTTTTTTATTTTGGCGGGAACGCGAAAAAGATTGCGTCACCACATTGTATTATTTTTCTAAACTTGTGTTATTTTCAGTGTTAGTGCATAAAATTGGGGGTATTCTATTAGTTAAGTGCTGGATTACAGGCGTGAGTGTGGGAAAATGGTATAATGATGGTGAAACGTTTATTTTCGTGTTGTTTCCAAACTCCATAGAAGCTTCAAGTAAAGTTGCCACAACTTTACTAGGAGTATGACTTTGACTAGACTGACTTGACTATGACTTGACTTGATGACTTCGACTGTGAATGGACACATATTTGTGTGAAATATCATTAACTTGATAAATTATCAATTACTTG
Source organism: Ennomos fuscantarius (assembly GCA_905220475.3). Lineage (NCBI taxonomy): Eukaryota > Metazoa > Arthropoda > Insecta > Lepidoptera > Geometridae > Ennomos > Ennomos fuscantarius. Next base: position 5,274,532 of record HG992037.1, on the reverse strand, counting down.
ACATTGGCTAAATACACGGAGGTGTGGAGCCAAAACATAAAAACAAAAATACAAGTGTCATGTTTAGGGTACTGTTATAGTGGGAGTGTGCTGTCTATGGGTATGTGGTTCTCGCTCTACTCTGTGGTGTCAGAAATGAAAATATGTCTGTCATGATAATTTATAAGTTACATCGTCTATAAAATATGTAAGATACTATTGGAATAATGAAGAATTTAAATATATGTGTGTTTATCTTGCAGTCAACCATTACAACAAACACATCAACAAGCATCTTTACTTAATTTAAAAGTCAAAAATAAGAAGCGATTTAACTCAGAGTTTACTATTTGAGCTATTGATCCGCTTGGGCTTAAAAAGTATCCGTTTTACGAGCAAAATAATTTTAGACATCGCTTAAAAACTTATTTAGTTAAATGTTATATTTTTTATTATTTCTAATTATATAAATGGATGCCCGTGCTTCACGTTTGTTAAAAACTGAAGGTCTAATAAGAAAACTAAAATAAAATATTAATAAAAAAAAATCGGTAAGTGCTCCATCACTTAGACACTTTCCATTGACTTCGACGATACGACGCGACGTAGCGACGTGCGACGCTTCGATTCGAGACAGTGAATTTTGAAATTCATTTTCAACGAAAGCTCTTCAAAGCAATGACGTGAATACGTTGAAATTAAAAGGCAGGAGCTCAAGGAACTTTTATACCACTTGTAACATTAGGAAGTTTTAGTTGAACAGCTACTGTATATTTTTATCGCGGGTGACATTTATGGTATTCAGTGCGCGGTCCAGTAACACTAACCATCCAAAAACACTAACAATAATATTGTTTTATTTTTTTTTCTAAATTGTTCATCGGCAAAACGGTCAATGCCACTGTTTCACACTATCGAAAATTATGACGCAGGCGACGATGGTGCACGGTTGCCTAGAAGATACCAGTTAAATCTTGATTTAAAAACTTCCAGACGCAGCAAGTAGTATGAAATTCTAAACTGGTCACTGTATATATATACAATTCCGTTTATATCTTTTATATTGAAATGAGATAGTAAGAATCACGTCTAAAAAACTTGAGCGTCATACAATTTTGATTTATTTTTGGTGTTTTCAATTTTGTTCAAACCGCTAACAGTATTTCCATACCAAAATATTAATATTTTCACTCGTTATTGAAACCTATCCCATCTTTCAAACTACAAAAAGTTCGTAGCGAATTTGTTCACGCACCCTCCTAAATGAATTATTCAGGGCGGTAAAATACAGGGTAAGAAGTTTAAATAGGCTGTTGTCTGTCTGCCTGTCAATAATGTATTTTCATTTGGAGACTAATTTACTGTTTTCCTGCGATTCGTTAAGAATTTGCAGTCGGGAAAAAAATACGAAATCTCGAGTCGAATGCCATCGCACGGAAATTTTGTTGAATATTTGTCTACTTGGTTTCAACCGTAAAATTCGCGGAAAAGTCTTGTATAAACAAATGAGGATCGCGTGTGCTCTACGAAATAGAATTACCTTTCCAAGGATTTCTTGATGTAATAATCATGAACAGTTACAAAACAACATTGGTGGTCACGTTCGCCAGTTGCCTGATATTTTTAGCTCAATAGGGATTTGACGCACATATGTAATGAACAATGATATTCTTGATATTTCATACTTTGTATGGACGTCCCGGGTTCTCGAACGTTCTACCCATTGCCTAAGTATTGTATAGACTACGCGAATTATAAACATTGCTGGTAATTTCATATACAAGTTGTAAATAACTGATACCTTTTTACGTTCTGAGACTAGATTCTAATAATTACTTGCCAAGGTATAGTAGATTGCAGCAGTAAGAAAAACAAAGAGTGTGCTGTAGACTCTACTGAAGTAAAACCCCTCCAAAAACCGAAGTAAAATCTCTCTTGCCCCTACAATAATATACGAAACGTCACTCATAATCTAATAATCTTTCATTTTTACGTAGAGAGAGAGATACATGTATATAAATTCCGTTCGAGAGAAGAGAAGCATGCGTAAAGAAGTTTTACTTCAAAAATACAAGACCAAATCTTCAACGAGGAAACGGCTGACGAGGATAGCTATTTAATTCTTCCAGTGTCATCATTATCATATACCACATTATTTATTGCTTCTGGCTGTCATTTACAGTCCGACATATATTTTTGTCGCGATTTAATAAAATTTACTCCTCCCTACAAAGGTTCTCCTTGAAGAGGCGCCTGCACTTTATTGTCCAGATTTTAGACCACTATGTAAGTAGAAGTCAGTGATCAAAGTTGAAACAAAAAAGGTCGGCTTAACATAAAGTTAACAAAAAAAAATTAAGTCACAGAAAACTCATCAGAATATTCAAAATAAAACGAGATTTCTCATTTTTCAAAATATCTATTAAATTTTAAGACTAAAGTTACACATTTTAGTAACGCTGTTAGGAGTTGAAATTTTCATCGCCCCGGTTGGTGAAGAAATTGGTGAGCAAATATGCTGAGTTCCAAGAATACATAAATACCATTGTTTGTTATGATTACTATCATTACACAAGAAATATACTTTTGTTTTTCGTTAGTACTGTATAGGCGATATAAAAAATATCGTAAGCTTCTATGCAGTTTGTTCCATCGCTTTATTCATTACTTTTATTACTTTCCTGCTTCTATTTTTCTTTATTAATAGGCGATGATGAGATGTTTTCAAAATTAATTATTTTTATGCTAACCTATAATCCCATTGATGGAGAAAGTCTTTTCTTATGTTAAGTAATGACGTGACGAGCTAGCCGTTCGCCTAACGAAGCGACACGGCTGCCCATATCATTTGCAAATGTCACTCGGAACTCTAAAGTATAGAGTTTCACGTGACACTGCGCTGCGCACCTGAGACATCAGCACAATTTAGTAAGATTACTATACTGTGAGATCAGGTCGCAAAGTCAAATTGCCCAGTAATTTCGCTAGCAACAATGCCAACTAAAGTCGATAAGAATTTATGGATTTACCCTAAACAAAATTATAATAATAACGATCACAGGCATAGCGAAATACCTTCAAGAAATATTCAGAACTGAAAAAAGGATTATTTCAGGTGAGCACATTTTTATTTTTTTTTTGCTGCGCGGAAAAGTTAAGTCTGTCGCCGTCTCGAACCTATACTGTGCTTCTCTGCTTACGGGTCTACAGGGTCTTTACAATTCCTTGGCGAATTCAAGGAAAAAGTAATCTTCCGGGAGTCGAATTCCGCGGATTGTATACGACCCCTATTTGCAAATAGTATTGGTATTTCTCCTTCGTATTGTGCGGTTTGATGAAACGTTTCCGATAGGAAAGTAACTTTTAATCTAAGCCGGTAATCAAATTTCAGGAAATCTTTTTTTAAATTCTGTTCAGAACATTTATTTTTAAGAAATTTTGTATCTTCTTGTGGTATAAAAAATTACGCTAAAATTCATTGAACATTACCATATTTAGTTGATACTGTTCCATGATTTATTTATTCCTACAATTCTTTCTTTCTTTCGTTCTTTCTTTATTTATTTCTTCCTTACTTTTTTCTTTTTTCTTTCTGTCTTTCTTTCTTTATTTCCTTCTTTCCTTCTATTTTTCTTTCTTTCTTTCTTTCTTTCTTTCTCTCTTACTTTCTTTCTTTCTTTCTTTCTTTCTTTCGTTCTTTTTTCTCTCTGTCTTTCCTTCTTTCTTTCTTTCTTTATTTCTTTCTTTCTTTCTCTTAACCGATCGGTGAAGTTAAGCAACGTTCGCTGTGGTCATACTTGATGACTGCTATAAAAAGTGGAAGGTAGTTACGACTGAGCGCTACCATGCTTCGTACCAGCTGTTCTCATAAGGCAATAGTTATTAAGTCAAGTCTTGCGTGGCCTGAAAATTTTGACACCAGGGCTAACAACTTGCCTACACTCTGCTGTCTCCGATTTGTCTCCCTTTTCCTTTTTTGCAATAATTGACGTATGTCCTATTTCAATTAGTTTCTTTATTACTCTTGACTATATGATATAGATAGAAAAAAGGATGTACGATGACGATGATCTGGAATGATAGTGGAGGTGTGTATACTACAACCTATATTATATGAAATTTACGTCTAATGTCGTATACCCGAAAATTAATAAGAGTGTCGACATCAAGAGGCAGACAAGCGGTAAAAAGTACATAAAATTTATACCACCCTATAAAAGCCAGCGATATTAATGTAGCAAAAGTGTCTCAGCATTCATGAACTTTGTTTTACGCTGAAACAAACATTTCCGACTAAAATGTACACTTTATAGAAAACGCCATATTACAGGAACAAATTGCTATTCAGCAAGTCTATTAAATATCCGCATAAATGGCATAAATAAATCACAAGTTTATGTGGCCTATTATTAGTCTTTAAACAAAAAAAATGTAGTTATATTACCTAAGTTAGAGTTTACCCGTTTTCCCACAGAATTTTTTTATCGCCAAGGTTAAAATATGTACGGAGTAAGTTAAATACCTCATAAATATACCCCAAAAAATTTTTATTTCTACTCGTGTGAATGTGTAAATAAGTAAAAGAAATTTAGAAATTGTTATGGGAATTTACCCACGACCCGCAAATGGAATACAAATCTGGCAACACCGCCGGCTCTTAATGAAACGAAAAAACGATTTTCAACTGACGGAATTAAGAAAATGGAGCGTTTTATGCCGAAAAAATTATATAAATTTGCAACCCGCTCGCTCCGCTCCGCGCATCGCAAAAACGGAATGAAACGATTGTTTGATCGCCATTAAAAGTTTTCGAAACATTTCGTTGTTTACCGAGAGACTGAAAACGTAAACTGAAAACGCGGATTGTTAAAAGCGTTGAACATTTCTTACCATCAATAAAATGCTAAACAAATCTTACGCAAATTATTTCAGCAGCAGACACTTTCTCCTAATGAATATTAAAGTTCTGCTAACTCTGTGATTTTGTTCGCGGCTACTTTGTTGACTGGAAGCCCATATTTTAGTTTCGTAGGCGTATTCTGAAGTGCCGTCATCATTTTGTTCCGAAGTATGTATTTCTTCTAAGGCGTGAGTTAAAAGTGCAAGCAGATTAAATAATTACTAAAAGAACCTCCCCGATACAACGTTTTAATCAAAATACTGGTTTCGTATAAGGAAGAAAAAGTCTTCGATTAAAACTGGTTACGAAAAAATTCTAAGTCTTCAGTCGCAACAAGCTACGAAGGTCTGGTTTCAAGGGAAAAAATTAAAATTGTTTTTGCCCTGGTGTTATAATTTTCAGCTCACTCTTAACGTGCTATCCAAAGCACTACTGTGCTTTGGAGTTCTACTGAGCGCTACTGCACTCCGTAAGAAATACCAGTATTTGTAATGGTCATCAATCTAAGTAGTTACTGCAGCGACCGTAGTTTCATCATCATCAGCCTATATTAGTCCACTGCTTTAAATAAGCCTCTCCCAAGGCACTCCACTGAGCCCGGTCTTCAGCTTTATTTTTCCAGTTACTGCCAGCTACCAGAACAAAGTTTAACTTAACAGATCAGTCAAAAACAGCCAGTTTCATTACACGTATATATATATAGTACATTTATGATTGTGCACTTCCAAATTCTTTCAGAGAATTAAAAAAGACGCCAACTTCAATGCCAAAGAGAACATCATCAATGTAACCGAAATCTAAATACGCATTATTAAGAATAACTTAAAAAGTACTTGTCAAATTGATTGATTACATTCAAATGGAACCATACGGGAAGCACTAGCCAGTTCAAATAAAAAAAGAATCATCAAAATCGACTCACCCACTCGAAAACTCTCGACCTCGAACTCGAGGTAACAAATTTTAAAATTCGAACTCCTCCTTTTTTGAAGTAAGTTAAAAACGAAAAATCAAATAACTGATTTACTTTGAAAAGGCTGTGTTTCAGTTATCATGTACATTAATTAACGTTAGTTGTACAAGTACTGGTCTTAAAATTTGCCAGATAATTATTACTGTGTTGTTTTCAAGACTATTGTCAGTAAGATGAGTAATTACAATTTTAGACCGAATTACCATTACATTTCGTACTTATGAGCTACGGACATTTTGGCTTAAGTAGGTATAAACGTTTAGCTAAATAGGTGATATCGGGTGACCGAGTGCATTTCTGCAACATTTTTATTCTGAGTAAGTTGACAATAAACAGTCACTCTGATGACATCGTGTCACTTTTTTTAACGTAACATTTAATTAGGTAATTTATTAGGAATTGTAATATAGTTTGTTATTAATTTATTTATTATTTGCGATTTGCTTGATATTTATAGTAATATTTATGTTGATAATTATGATTTTACTAATATGGCTGTAAGTCTTAGTGTTACTCACTAATTGGATTGAATTATCTGAAATAAAATTATATTATTATTATTCATAACAACAAAAACTTAGGGTGGTATCTCTACATACAAGAGACGCCTTCAACGAGTATCATAAGTATTTATGTATGAGGATTCAAACATGGCGTAAATTTTCATTCATATTTTACACTCGCTTTCTCTTACAACCTAAGCCAAAATATAAATTAAGGTGAGAGAGGTAACTGCAAAAAAATACTGGAACGAGTGAATAATTCAGTGAATTGGGAAAGTAAAAGCACTCTTCCCGTAAGAGGCACGTCTGTCTGTCTGTCACTTACTTATGACTTTCCTAAATTACGCATAAGCGAAATGGAGAAAAATACGTTCTGAAATAATATTATGTCTTACCCTAAGTGGATTATTCAGAAAGTTAGCTGCAATTCAAATTTGAATGTATCATCTATTTTTCTTAACTTTTGATTAGAGAAGTTAAAATTAGGTCAAGGTTTATTATAAAAAAGGACTTTATGTTGGAAAAAAACTTTAAGACAAATAAAAACACGAAATTTAATATCTACTAGTTGCGCCTGCGGTTTTACCCGTGGAATTAAAGTATCCTATGTATTAATCCGGTGTATATTAAGCTATCTGCATTCCAAGTTTCATTAAAATCTATTAAGTAGTTTTTGCGTGAAACAGTAACAAATATCCATACATACAAACATTCACGTTTATAATATTGGTAAGGTTAGGATATTGACTGGCCCGATAGTTCAGTTGGTAGTATCCTTGCCTTCTGAACTGCAGGTCGTGGGTTCGACACCCAGGACAAACATTTGTGTGATGAACATCGATGTTTGTTCTGTGTCTGGGTGTTTATATTGTATTCTATGTATGTATGTACAAACAAAAAAGTATCTAAGTATTGTATCAGTTATTTGGTTCCCATAGTACAAGCTTTGCTTAGTTTGGGGCTGGATGGCGCTGTGTGAAATGTCCACACATATTTATTTATTTATTTATATCCAAAGGCAAGCTTGATGTGTTAAAAAATCTGACATAGGCTTATTCTTAAATCTACAAAGGTTTACGAATCTACATAATTTTTTATATATCTTAGAAGACTTACTAGTCTTATCTATTAAACTAAAGTGAGTATTAAAGCTGATGCAATGACGCGCACTCCCGGACGCGCCCCGGACGTATTCCGGACGCGGCTCGGACGGATGCTTCCACGCCCTTTCCGTGTCGAATAATCTGAAAGTTACCCAGAACTAGCTTTAGTAATATATGTACGTAGATACATAGGCGAAGACGATTAAAATAACACTAAAATCCCTTTGAAAGATTTGCTAATGGTTGAGTTAGCTTTGTATATAGGAACTTTGCGTTTGATCCGATAACGTCGCCCGTAGTTCTACCATTCTTTTATTTCCTTTTTGCATTGTAATTTATTGGTGTTTATTAAAATAATATTATGTCGGACCTTTGTTATATTATATTAACTTCATAGACATTTGCTGCACAATCAATAAACAACCTCCAGATATGTTTCCTGTTTCACAGTATATTGGCAATAGTTTTCGTGTTATTCACTCCGCTGCCGAGGATCAACTGAACTCCCCTGAACAACGTTCTGCCCTTTTTAAAGAGACGACGGAACAAGTTTCGGCCATGACAGTCGACAACGACGCCACCTAGTGGCAAGTCAACAAACCGTCCACAAGTCAATTACACTATTCAGTACTACTTTTGACGATAAATATTGTAAATAACTTGACTAACTATAGCAACTCTTTTACATTTAATGTGTGTAATGTGTAAATAATCCTATATTGTTAACAGTTATTTGTTAAATTAAAGTTTATCACTCGACGTCATCGCCGCCCAAGACGCGTTTTGTACCCTGACGATCTTAGGGCCAGTCAGTCAGATAAAGCCCTTCTGAGTCAAATATGAATTATAAACATTACATATTACTCGATATACACATTCTGGTTACATAAATATAACATAACGGTCACGATGTTCACGCCAACGAGCATAAATAGATCCTGGACTCTAACTGGGATCCCTTGTATCTAGAGACCCAGGAACTACGAAGACTATAATCCCACAATACCTAGACACTGAACAAGTATTTGCACTTCTTTTTGCTGTGCACTATAACTTGTCCTGTCGCGGGAATTGAACCCACCGCATCCAGGTTATGAGCCGCCCTGCTCAATCACCACACCACAAATGCTGTCGATATCAAGCTATCTCTAAATATTTTACAGGTAATCTGAATTTATAACTTCTATTCTAATCAGTAATAGTAAGCATGTCATTGATTCACTTATTCTCCGTCAATTTCGTGTTCTATAGACTAATTGAAAACCTATCTTCTCTCAATATCGGTCTGCCTATTAGTGCCACTTCAACTTGCGAACTGTAAAGACTGTTGGCAACTTTAGTTCTGATATCTCGCAGAGAGATTTCAAGCATAGCTGTCTACAGCCTGCGGACTATTTTAGGCTTGTGAATATAAGATCTTCATTTCGTGACTTCGTGTCACGTGTTGTTTAAGTACTTCAAAGTTTAGATATATGAGCCGAAACCACAAAAAAATTGTGATAGGTAAAACATACTACATTTGGGTTGTAGGACGAAACAATAGGTCAAATATTCAAGATATAAGATTCTGTTATTTTATAGTTTTTAACATAACAGTTTTATCCAAGGCGTTACAAAAACATAGTCATTATAAAAGAAATAATAAAAAAAGTATTATCCTTATCATTTCGTTATTAACGATATTATTATGTAAGTACACAACTAGATATATAATTATTATACATTATGTACTGATATTCACATAAAATTATAAACATTGAATTAATTGCAATAAATCAAAATTGTATATAAAAATATGGAATGAACCTTTCTTAAAAGAATTCAAAAGCATAATTTCTATAATAGCTTTACTACTGTACAGCTGTCAATATTTCCCATAGATCCTTTGGTATGCTTATAATGTATCTGTGGATGGTGCTAAGCAGGCAAAAGTGCTTTAAAAATCATATATATGATTTTTAAATACATATATTTATTTAACTCTGCTAAACTGATTTTCAGTTGTAGGTTAACTGCCATTCTAAAGCGCTACATAGATAATGAAACCGCGCACTAACGCTCAGCTGTTTCACACGATGCGAATTGAAAAATAAAATTGGCACTAGCTCAATTTTCCAGTTCAATAAATGCAGTTTGGTGCACTTGTATACACTACACAGAGTCAATGACAGTAAATCAAGTGAACACAAATAGCGTTTCTCTTTTGTTTTAAGAATACAATAACATAATTCAAATTTCAACATAGCTCTTTTCTCGAGAACGGGTTTGACCAATACATGATAACGTGATAAACCCTTCTTACGTTATCATTGGTTTAGCGCTTTTTAAAGAAAAGATATGTCGATTTTTATAGCTCATGCTAGCTACGCTAGACCTACTTTTGTTTTCGTCACTTAAGCGGACATGTCATAGATTAAAATACAATATCATCATAATTTTACTTTGTTATGCTCCAGTGTTGACACATTTCCAACTATATTTTTTATCTATTCGTGAGAACCTGTAATTGGCTTTCTACGGTTAAATTGATGTATATTTTGTTAAGATAAGCTGTTGGTTTTCCTACAAATAAATAAATAAATAAATAAATAAATAAATAATAGTCATAATGACTGCTCAATTGGTAGTAACCCTGCCTTCTGAACTGTAGGTTGTTGGTTCGATTCCCACCCTGGACAAACATTTGTGTGATGAACTTCAATGTTTGTTCTGTGTATGAATGTTATTTTGTATTCTATGTATATATTAACAAAATTAGTATGACGGCGGCAACGTCCAGTTGTATACTCTATGCGCAGCTGGCAGTACCGTAATTTACCCTGCGGTGGCATTTAAATTTATTACAGTGGCAACACCGATAGCTCCCCCACCCATCTGGCTATAAAAAGGGAGCGCTCGGTGTACTACGAATCATTCTAGCTCCGGACACGGCCCAGTGCGCATGCTGAAGGCCTATAGTTATATAGGTTGCAACCTACGCACAACCCGTCTGCCTATAAGTATATCAGTATTAGTAGTATTCGTAGCCCATAGTACAAGGTTTGCTTGGTTTGTGGTTAGATGGCGCTATGTGAAAAGCCCATAAATATTAGTTAGTTTTTTAATTGCAATCGGTGGCTTTGTATGACATTGTGCTATTAAGATTTATATAGTACAACCAACTTGTAATATTTTATTACAGTCAAAAGATGTGACACAAGTTTTGAAAATAAAACTCGTAACCTTACCTACTGGTATGACTGCGTATTGGTAGCGAGCACTTCTGTCCAACTTAGTCGGCGGAAGTATGCCAATTGAAAAAGCCGTTGTTTTCTTTTCTAAGAACTTGAGTTTAGTTTCGTATACGTGAAATAGGGTGGGTTAGTTGAAACTCGTAACTTCGCCTTTAATTCATTTTTTTAAATCTCTTGGTAAAAAAAAAAAATACTCAATATTTCATGAAAACGAAGCAATGAGGACGCAGCTTATTTGACGAAAATGTACTGATTGTGTATTAATTATTAGCTCATATTCAGCTTATACCAACATTGTTGGAATTATTGAAGCGTGAATTTTATTCAGTTTTTAGTATAGCTTAATGATTTCGGTTGTTTGACTTAGTTGATATTTTGATGCAGTTTATAGAATGGTTTTAGTGTATCGAGCAATAAGTTTGAGTGTTTTTCAATAAAAATAGACCTAGTCTGTAATTTTTTTACGTTTTCGTATAGTTTTTTGATCACAGGTTTTTGAAGTTTGTTTCTAGAGTTGTGAACGTTCTTAATTCTAGGCATTTTGCTTGTGAAGTATGGAATTGAGTCATTTTGCATTTTGACACTTACAGAGATTCAAATCAGGATGCGATGAAATGAGACTTCGACAAAACGGTATCGTATCTATATAAAGTAATTTGCCTCATTGCATCATTTTTTTTTATCCCCATCATTAATTTAATTAATCATGCGGGGTTTTGTTGATTGCGTGAAATATGGATATTTTATAGATATTAATTAGTCGTTCCTTTAGAAAACTAGTCTGGCTAATTTTTAATTGTAAAAATAATGTGTTCTCTAAAAATTTGGAGAATTACGTTCATAAAGTATTTTATAGAAAATTTAAAGTAGGTACTAAGACATTTTGTTTGGTTATTCCAGTTTTTAGTTTTATTTTCTATTTACACAGTTTTTCTTCACATGATTATTTTGACATATCACATTGTCACATTGGTGACGTCAAAAAAGTACTTTTGCAATTTGTAAGGAGCCATTTGGCTTAATGTCACCCCTTTGCACTTCCATATCCATCTGTTCGCGATATAAGAATAACCGAGTGTCTTGGAGTCGACAGTGACATCATCAATCATAGGAGGAGAGACAGGCGAGCGGCTGTTTTTGCCCCCTCCACTCCTGTCCTTAGCAGATGAGCGTTGGGCGCTGGTGGTAGTGGAAGCGATAAACGAAATGACAATAAAAATGATACGGCAGTGGAGATTCAGAACTCTTATAAAAGTTTTGTAATATAAATAACGGCTAAGCTCACGTCAATTAAAAAGTCGAAATTACTCCAACCAGGTTTCGGACATATTCGATGTCCTTCTTCTTGGAGCAAGGTACTAACTTTTAAAAGTGGATTTCGATTAGACGTATTTGATATGCCTTAAGCAAGTGTAAAGTGATATCTAAATTCAATCTTAAGATACTTGTGAACTTTGGAAGAACTTTATTTAAAGTGGTAGCCGAATAAATTTTTGTAGAAGCTGAAAACACTGACTGACTGACTTTTATATCAACGCACAGCCTAAACCGCTGATCCCAGAGACTTTAAATTTGGAGAGTGTATTTTTTGTGTAGGTATCCATCAGACACATCATCATCATGAACATCCAGAAAGGGTTTTTTTGAAATTCCACCCCTAAGAGAGTGAAATGAGTGGTTGAACTATCTATTTAAAAAATATCTTCTTCTTTTTCTATGGGCCACGCGGGTGAGGCCGCTAGCAGAAGCTTCTAATCAATAAATGTGTGGATATTTCAAACCATCTAGCCTCAAACTAAGCAAAGCTTGCACTATGGCAGCCAGACAACTGATACGATACTTGGATACTTTTTGTTTGTAAATACATACATAGAACACAAATAATACCCAAAAATCGCACAGCTGCATCCGAACTTGAATGGCTGAAGTCGACCATTTTAAAGTATTTTCAACCAATTTCAAAAAGAAGGTTTTCAATTCGATTGTAAACTTTTATTTTTTGTTTCTTACCTCATAATATCTCAGTAATTTATAAACGTTTGGTTAATTACTTTTTTATTTAGAAGCAAAACCTTTCAGATTGGTGATATAGTTTTTATTAAAATCAGTGGCGTGATATGGTTTTTAAATGAAAAAAAATAAAATAGAATATAATATCATCAACGTGATTAAAATCGGCTTAACCCCCTTTTAAAAGTATTACTATTAATTCGTTTATAAATGTATGCTTAAATATACTTGAAATGAAAGCGGATAGGAGTATCCGCTTTCCGCTAACATGCAAAACCCAAACACCATAAGCAAATAACCAGACAAATGATAGGAGAGACAAATTGTTTCAAGTGCCAAAATGTTGTGGCGTCCCTAATTTATTTTGGACACTGTTTATTATTAGGGGACTTAATGATGCATTCTAAAGATGCTCCGTGGAAGCCCACGATTATGAGTGATTGATTGATGACGATTAATGGGATGATAAAGGTTATGAAAAATTAGTTTTTAATCCATACTCTAGACAGCTTCTGGAGTTTTGGCGGGAAAACGAAAAAGATTGCGTCACCACATTGTATTATCTTCCAAAACTTGTGTTATTTTCAGTGTTAGTGCATACAATTGATGGGATTTTATTCGTTAAGTGCTGGATTACAGGCATAAGTGTGGGAAAGTGGTATAATGATGGTGAAATGTTTCTTTTCGTGTTGTTTCCAAAACTCCGTAGAAGCTTCCGATAAAGTTGCCACCATTTTACTTGGAGTATGACTTGACTAGACTAGACTATGACTTGACTTGATGAATTGGGCTGTGACTTGACTTGACATATATAAATATAATACTAATTAACTTGAGAAATTAATACTTGACACTGGCTAAATACACAAAAGTGTGGAGCCAATACCAAAACAAACAAAAAGACAGCTTCTGTAATTTTCTTTTTCTTGAATTTGGGTTATGAAATCGCCTTTTTTGAAATTCTAGCTTACTATTATTACTAGATGCAATAATGTGTTTTTTACTTACGTATGTATGTATTTTATGCCTGAATAGATTTTGATACAAAAAAATTACGAAGAGAAGTTCTGGAATAAGCCATAGGATACATTTGTCCTAGAAAATTATTTCTTTGCGTTTTTTTTATAAAACCGCAAGGCGTAGTTAGTAATTAATAAAGGTTCTTATGATAGAAATCCACAACCATTAAGCCCATTGTTTCATGTATAAGGTACAAAACTTATATAAAATGTACGATTCGTCTATAAAAAATTTTTTAAATGCAAATTTTGTAAATCTACAGTTTCATGTTCCTAAATAATTAATGTTTAGCTTTATAAACAAATAATGCTTAAAGGAACTATCAGATTTACAGTCTCATAACTGAAGTTATGCATAATATAAAAATAAATATCTGCATACGCATGCATACCCTGTTTCTCTCTTAAATGAATAATGCATATCGTTTGGCTTTTCGCCGTATTCAAATGCTATGAAGTTGTTATTTTTCTTTGGAATCTTGCCCTGGGCCGGACGTCCCGTTTGTTTATAAGCTATGTTATCTATATAAATAGAAATCTTGTCAAAGTAAGCGCATGGCAAATGGCTGATTTGGCTATTTTATTTATTAGAATATTTGTATTAGTCTGAATCAAGTTTTTAAGGGGATAAAAACTGGATCATCAGTGAATTATGATCATCATCATCAGATCATTTCAGACATCATCAGTCCGAGCAAGGGGTGGCTTGAAAAACAGCACGTTAATACGTACATGCGGCACAATGCTAAAGACATTCCTTTTGCTTTTTAAATAATTGTGATCTTTGTGATGTAAATTTATGTTGAAAAAAAGGCAATAAAGTAATTCTTTAGTTCGGGAAAAAACGGAATGTCTTTTTTTCTACGGGGATTTTGTATGATTTCTTAGAAAATTGGAACCATCCGTCAGTTGATCTAAACCTGCATATACCCTAATTTTTTTTTTAAATATCTTTAAAAGATGTGACAATGGTGTCGATTCTGTGTCGCATTCTCTAAAACTAAAGTAAACTTAAAGTATGCGCTATGGCGCTACTCTTCTGATAAAGGGGAAATGGAAAAGACGGAAATATGTTAATATCGTTTAGTTTTAGAGTATGCGACACAGAATCGACACCAATGTAACCAGAAGTAAATCTTGTATTAGTAAGAGCAGGAATCCCCTCGGCTCACTGAACCGGAAGCTTTGATAGTGTGGAACGGTTCATAAAAATAAAGCCAGTGGGGCGACCGGTGCTTAGAGTTTATTGGATTGTGTTTTTTTACAAAAGTTGATAAATAGATCTCTAAAAGACAATATTTTTAAACATTCTTTCTGTAAGAAATTCTAATATAAATTTTTGGAGGTAATGACGTAAATTAAAAAATGTGTCCAGCAAATAATAAAGACAACAAAATTTTAGGAGAAATTACTTATGATATTGCCTTTTTATGAAATAAGTATCCGGTTTATTTTATTATTTTACATTTATATTAATGAAAGTAATCATGCATGCAATCAGTACATCTTCGCCAGTGAAGTGGCAGTTTATTGATACCCTTCTTGAAGAAATTAGCTGGACGGGAGGCAACAAAATGAAAAAGAAATACATGTTTTTTAATCAAAACTGATTAGAAATTGTAATTCCTAACCAAACAATTTTTATTTTTATTTTAAACGCCCCGCGGTTTCACCCGCGGATAAAAAGTATTTTAATTATTTGCTCATCCTACGGGAAAATTTCACTTTTCCGGGATAAATGTAGCCTATATGTTAATCCAGTGTATAAAATATCTTGGTACCGAATTTCATCCGAATCCATTCAGCCGTTTGAGCGTGAAGGAGTAACAAACATACACACATACAAACTTTCACCTTTATAATATTAGTGTGAAGTGTGATAACTAGTGCTGAAGAACAGCAATTTCATAGGTAAAGATCTATTATTTGCAGAGGCTTTTTAAAATTAGTTTCTGGGTCAATCACAGAAACTATTTTGAAGTTAACTGATAAAAATAAAAAGCATAACGTATCTTTCTCATGGTATTCTAATTTGCATCACTCTGTCAAAGGTGATCCCTAGTGATCCCAGGATTTTATTTAAGTTGTCTAGACAAGAAATGAGTGTATAAACCAAAAGTATTTATAAGTTGAGACAGAGCAGCAAAATGCCGCAACGCCTTCTTATCTCCCACGAAATATGACCTAACATTACCACTTCCACAACTAGATAGTTCCTGGATAGCGCTCAGAGGCAGTTCATTAGTTTGAATGGTCAGCCAGATTCGCCGAGTGCTGCGGCACTTGCCAACTCTACGTAACGAAGGTACTAAATTAGTACAAACAAAGGACGGGCCGCGATTACAGGCCATTGTTGCATGTACATGGGTGAATCTATTTTGCTATGCCTTAGCGGTAACTATTTTGCAGTGTGTAATTAATACTGGTTGCCAAGTCCGCTACTTAGTATCCCGCAAATTGAAATGAGCTGTCTAAAAACCAGTTCAGTTTTACTAGGTGGTAGGACTTTTCTGCAAAGTTCGTCTAGGTAGGTACCACCGCTTTGTCAGTTATTCTGTCGCCAAGCAGTAGTACCCAAGCACTGTTGTGTTCCGGTTTGAAGCGCACTGTAGCTAGTGAAATTACTGGGCAAATGAGACTTTACGACCTGACCTCACAGTCAATCTTACTAGATTGTGCTAATGTCTCAGGATGACGTGCGCAGTGCAGTGTCACGCGAATCTCTATACTTTATACGAGTTCCGAGTGATACTCCAACTGATATGGGCAGCCGTGTCGCTTAACATCAGGCAAACGGCTAGTTTGTCAAGTCATTCCTTAACATAAAAAAGTGTAATTGTAATGAAATGTTGGAATTAAATTATTCATTAGATATCATATCATTAGATATTAGGTAACGCTTCTATTACTGACTTATGGTGCCGGGATAAAAAGTATCGGTTGTGTATTCCTTTCCAGGCCCTAATGTGTCCACTATAGGAACACTCTTGAAAAGCATATCATTATCATCGACCTCAAAATGGCCACTGCATAACATACCACCATTCACCATTCACATTCTGCCATAGGGGGTCCTAATGACCACTCATGGCAGGCATCATGGTGATCGTAGTAGGTATGCGGAATACACACCGAGAACAGTGCTGAGCCCATTTTTTGATTATTTCGATAGCCGGCTCTTATTATATCACCCACGGGAAGAGATGAGGTGGTCATAATATTCCGGGAACAAGCAGAACGGAGAGTTGCAGTTCCAATGTGACCACATTAAATATTGTAATTTTTTAAATTTAGTTGTTTTAATAAATGATGTGACGAGCTATTCATTCACCCGATGTTAAGCAACGCGGCTGCCCTTAATAGAACAGTGTCACTCGGAACTCTAAAATTGTGACACTGAACTGCGCACATCGTCCCAAGACACTTCAGCATAGTCTGGTAATAAGATTACTCGACTGTGAGATCAGATCATAGTCTCAATAGCCTAGCAATTCACTAGCTACAATGCCCTTAAAACTGGAATTTAAAAAATTTAAAAATTCAAAAAACCCTTAAAACACAGTTGTGCTTGTGACGAAATTTGGGTAGTACGTTGAAAAGAATTCGAAAATGGAGGTTGTGAATTTTGAACTTTTTTCCATTACCCGTGTATTTTTATATTTTAATGTGTAATAAGAGTGGATTATTATCCGTTAAGTGTTCGTAAACGTGCACTAGTATGGCAAATGGTTCCAAGTTTTAAAACCATGCCTTTTCGTTTTCTCTTCAAAGCTTCCTAGAGTCTTCAGTAAAAAATCCACCATTTTACTGTGGCATTTTGACTGACAAAATGAGACTTTAACATGACATAATTGTACCAATAGCAGGCCATTAAACGAAGAGAAGAAGAAGAAGTAGACGAAATTTGCAGAAAAAGCTACCTCCTAGTATTATAATTATACCAGTGTGTAGTTATTAAAATCATTGTGATTTAAAAGCTACTTGATCTGATATGAAAATTATCATAATATTAAACATTATTTATTTCTATTCCATATTTGATACGCTTACTTTTTAAAATAATGACGAGGAGTAGTCGTATTTTACCTAAAAAATATAATATTTACTTAGTTCAAGCCCGAATCGGCCCGATTGCTTTCAATTCAAGGTCAGATCCGCTATTTTTGTGATTTATTCAAGAGAGATACAAAATTCTATTGTTTCCAATTCAGGCTCAGGCTTCGGCCTTTGAATAATTTTGGCTTTCAGCAGACCGGCTGAATAGAATCATATGAAAATCAAGTTCAAGATAAATGCCAGACTCTTTTTTGTGTATTATGGACTCACTGATTCAATTTAATAGAATACATTTTTATTTGATAAACCTAATTTTCTGTAGGGTAAGTTACCGTTGATTTCAATAATTTATTTAATGTTCCAATCTGTTTTAATGGCACCGTAATATAGTGATTTACTAAGCGCGTGACCGTGCCTACTTGTAATGGAGCTTCATCATCATCAACCGGGAGATATCTACTGCTGAACAAGTGAATATATGTCTCTTCAATATGTAGAACGCCACTTTAAACGGCTACTTGCCTTTTGCATCCAACGGCTTCCCATGGTTTTGTCATTTGTCCACTAAGTAGAAGGCCAGTCTACACTACGTCTTCCAGTTCGTGGTCACCACTCGAAGCTTTTCTTCCCCTTTGGTTATTGATTTTGCAAGCAATGTGACCGCCTGTCCAATTTCAACTTGATTTAAAACCTTCATTTGTCACCAATTGAAGGGGTGAAAACAAAAAGGGTTTAACTGAATTTTTTCACAAAATTACTTATGGGTATCGTTAGATTCAGCGTCAAATTATATACAATAACACATTCTCAAAATACCGAAATTAAGCTTAAATCTCGAGATTTTGTGTCTAAATATGGTTTATCTGTCACAGGAATACAGTTCGCTTAACATAAAACCATTATTATATTTATTTTATTATATTATATTTTTACAGTAATTGTGTGAATTAGTACTTACTATATTTAGTATTTTAAAATTGAATTAAAACATTTTCAAGCAACTGAAACTTACAATAAACCTTTTCTATTACCTTATAAGCACTCTACATTAAAACGACGCCGTTGAATTTTTAAGTAAATTTTCTCGAAACTATCAATTTGACAGTTAAACCCTTTTTATTCTCAACCCATTATTTGTTGATTTCTGCCGTTTACGTGATATTAAAAATTCTACAATACATTATAAATACAATTTACACCTACCCTTGATAACATTAGCAGAACAAATAAGATGCAATAAAAATAACCATAATGCATTCAATACGCTTTTATTCGCATAATCTTTTATACTAGCCTATCTCCACATATAAATCTAATGTCATATTTTATATATCTTCATAAAGTCCAAAGTCACCTTTTAAAAGCACTAGTAACTCGTAACTTCAGGTCACCGGTTCATTTGAGGCTTCTTTGTGCGTATTCCTTTCACAGCTGCGTCTTTTCAGGCGAAACCATGCGTTAACGCGCGGGAATAAAGTGGCCATTATTTAAGGAAAATAAGAGAATAACCACGATGATGTTATTAGGCTATATATAGGCTACGGCATAAGTGCCTACCAAGCACAAAATAAACTGTGCAAAAAGCGACTTTGTGAACTCAATTAAGCACATTATATGACTTCCTAATGTTCTTGTACGGGAAAAATGCCTTTATTCTTTCAACTAACTAAATACTACAATAATATAAGTACTAGCTACAGCACGTACTACAAAAACATTTGGATTATAATACTAGCCACGATGACCCGTAGACCGTCCAAATGCTCTAGCCACTACCAGTAGCGTCCAAACGTGCTAGCATCATTGCCCCGTTGAATTGTAATGCAGATTCGTTGTGTGAAATAAGTGCCAGCAATTTGGTCACGCGTCTTATCGACCAAGCGCTTCGATAAAATTCGGAAAACGTGATAACTTTTCAATGTTCTCATAAGAACTTAGTCTGTAGAGCAATGTAGAATGTTGCTAACCAAACGAGTCGGTGTGATGATTCCGTTAAGTTCCGATAGGTGGCGCAAACTTTAAACGATTCACATCAGAGCCTTTGAGTTTTAAGGTTACATGTCTACCCACTTTTAAATAAACTGAATTACTGAGTGATTATCTAAATCGTATAAATTGGTACTGATCCCAAGGGCAAAGGGCACATAAACACTTACAAAACAACAGCAGATAAAAGCGCAGGCACTAACACTACTGGCGTAACAGATTCTATTGAATAACATAAGAATAACATAGGTGTTTTGGCGGGAAAACGAAAGAAATCGCGTCACCGCATTGTATTATATTTCAAAACTCGTGTTTTTAGTTTTGGTTCAGTTTTTTTCAGTGTTAGCGTTTTATTCGTTAAGTGTTGGATTACAGGCATGCAATGATGGTGAAGCGTTTCTTTTCGTGTTGTTTCTAAAACTCTATAGAAGATTCTAGTAAGATTGCCACCACTTTACTAGGAGTATGACTATACTATGAGTTGATTTGATGACTTGGACTGTAACCTGACACATATATGGGGGATATATGAGAAATTATCAATCACTTTACACTGGCTAAATACACAAAAGTGTGGGGCCAAAAAAAGTGACAACAATGGGCTATGGGCCGCCGTGTTGCTTAACGTCAGGCAAACGATCAGCTTGTCACGTCATTTCATTAACATTAAAAACATTATAAATTCATTCATAGTGTAATGAATAGATTTATTATTTATTTAATTTGTTATGTTTTGATTAAAAATATATATTTTGTGTTTGGTCGCACATTTCTGAAACAGTGGTTACCCTACTAGGGTAGCATAAAAATGTGTACCTACCCGCATTCCGATAATACGAACATATTCATGAGGTATAATTTATATGCTTTTGATATACGCACTTCAAAGCCTTTTTATCGGTGAAATATTGTGTGGGAGTTACGGGAATCTCCTGATTTTGTTTAGATGTGGGTTCTGAGGCTTATGACAATGATAACCTGAAGATACGATCGTTTTGATAGCAGAAGTATAGAGAATTTGCATTTTGTTTTATCTACAAATAAATAAGTAACGCCTAACGATCACATAGATAGATAGATAGACTCTTTATTATACACACCACATAATAACAAAAATTTCAAATAATACAATGAACACACATAGATCCTGAACCCTAACTAGGATTCCCTGTATCTAAATATGCACCTAAGAACTACAAGGACCATGGTCCCACAACACCAAGATTCAGAACAAGCCTTTGCGCTTTTTTTTGGACAAATACCTGTCCTGCATCGAGAATCGAGCCCGCCACCTCGGGGTTATGAGCCGACCTACTCGACCACCATACCACAGAGGCTGTCTACAAATTATATTACTTCCTATATTCCACTGCTGTAAAACATCAGTTTTATTTTAAGACGAGCTAAACATACAAAATGGTCATTCATTAATGCTTTAATCAATCAACTGCTGATGTTTTGCCAATGCCATTTTTTTAATACAAAGTCATTTGTATTACCTTAATTGATTAACAATTATTATTATAAGCTGATGTTGGTCCATTTGTCCAATACTATTAAGAAGTTTCTTTCGAATTAGAAAAGTTGTCCAGTGAAGAACGATATTTGTCTAGAGTGTTTGTTAGAGTGCATTGTATTATTTTCTAAAACTTGTGTTATTTTCAGTGTTAGTGCATAAAATTGGTGGCATTATATTCGTTAAGTACTGGATTACAAGCGTGAGTGTGGGAAAATGGTATAATGATGGTGAAACGTTTCTTTTCGTGTTGTTTCCAAAACTCCATAGAAGCTTCAAGTAAAGTTGCCACCACTTTACTAGGAGTATGACTTTGACTAGACTATGACTTGACTTAATGACTTCGACTGTCACTTGACACATATTTGCGTGAAATATCATTAACTTGATAAATTATCAATTACTTGACACTGGCTAAATACACAAAAGTGTGGAGCCAAAACATAAAGAAATGGTCTGTCTGACAGATTGAAGTCGAGTGAATTTGAAGAACATGTTAGATTTCGACTTAGAATATGGGTGAGATCTCAACTACTAAATACAAAAACGTTTGTGCACTGCAGTCACAACTCAAATGATAAAATCTAATGCATGCTACCACTACCAGCTTCAATTTGAATGCTTGGCGACGTTCCAGTTCAGATATATTGCCAGTTAAATGGACAACTGACACTTTGGTTCAAATAGTTGACTAGGAGCTATACTGCTGCCTAGCTAGTTGCCTCTTTCTGTTCTATAAAATTAATCGTTAATAGAGAGAGATAATAGGCTAGATGGGCGGACGGACGCTATACGATTTTTTTAATATAGGGCTCGAGTCAACTGATCGGATTTGGACAAACTGTCATAATCCATTGAAACTTTAATTAAAGCAGTTATTGAATATTGAGTTTCTTACTGTCCAAACGATCGTCACTTGTTTCGCGAAAATATTTAAATTTACTGTATCTCGGGAAGAGATTTCTTCAGAAACGTCTGAAGAGAATAATGTGATATTTTTAAATCGACATGAAATAGAGAAATTAGAATACATAAATAATTTATTTAAGTTAAATATCTTTCGCATAAATCAATGAGAGAGTTTCAAAAGGCTTCTGAAATTCGCAAACAAATTTTAAACGAAATATTGAATTAAATATTAGTAACTCTCTCTCTCTCTCTATTATTTGTTGCCTTTTCATGATTAAACAGCTGAACTGATCTCGATGAAATGTTTCACAGACGTTTTTTTCATCATTCTATTTTTTTATATTTTACGGTCTTTATATAACCGCTGATAGAAGGCGCACTCCCCATAATGCACTGCAGTAAAACTAGTCAAGCAAGTCAGTGACCGTGCTGAGTACAGTTTGCTTATGCTCTCCCTCCCGCTTCTCTTTGCAAGGTCAAAGCACCCCCCTTGATCCAGACTGAAGCCACATTAAGATATTCCTGGAACGCCCCCATTCAACAAACCGGTATTTAGTGTTGATCGAAACCACTTTGGTGTTCCCCGTAACCGTTTTAGTTGGACGGCACTTAGATGTTATTAACATTGGAACAAACTAGGACAAACCTTCAAGGCGGGGCGAGTTGGCTGGACTGCAGTCGCGACCCCTTCTCGCCCCGGTATGGCGGACGAGAGCTCACGGGGGGGTTTTAGTGCGTTCGAGTCCCACATACCCCCTGCCACCACCCCCGTGGTGGCAGGGAAGAGAGAGGGCATTTCCCCCACTCAAAAAAAAATTTCTATAGGTTTGCGTGCTACACCACTGCTTACCATCAGGCGAGTTGTTAGCCAAACGCAGATCTATCTACTATCCACTAAAAAAAGAGTAGTAGATTAGTTTTCATCTAGCAGTATCCCTGATGGTATTTTTATAGCAGTAGGCAATATAGACAGATTCAGCCTGAGGTCGGTTGAGCTGCAAATTGGTTTTGTGACACGTCTATCGAATATTTGAATTGGTTTTAACCTCAGCGCAAAATAACTTTCCATATTGCGTGCTTTATCTGTTATTGGCACACCGCCACTGGGAAATCCTATTCGTGGATTTTTTACATTGAAATATAATCTATACATATAAAATTCAAAGTCCTGACTGACTGAATGACTGACTTATATATCAACGCACAGCCTAAACTGAAAGACTTGAAATTTTAAGAATGTGTTCTTTGTAAAGTGTAGGTATACACTAAGAAAGGGTTTTTCGAAGTTTTACTCCTAAGAATGTGAAATGGGTGGTTGAATTATTTTCCTATAGGCCACGCGGACGAAGCTGTGAGTAGAAACTAGTATCTGCATAAATCTGTTTACGTCACTATATCATTATTTTTTTAACTATATAAAATAAAATTGTGAACATGCACACGTTCCTTCTAGCCCCCAAATGGAAAGTTTAAAAAAATGGAAGCCGTTTTGTGTTATTAGTTGGGAGATACCCAAAGTAAGCAAAGCTTGTACTATGGCAACCAGATAACTGATAGAATACTTAGATACTTTTTTGTTCGTAAATACATATCAACATATACAATATCACTCCGAAACACAGAACAAACACTTATGTTCATCATACAAATTAATGTTTGTCCTGTTATTTAATTTATACAATTATTTACTTAATATTTTGACAATATTTGGTGACCATTGATAAACCTTAACCAGAGGTACCTAAGTTAAATTGTTATTCATCTTTGTTATTAAAATTTAATTTCGCATTATTAAATGTATTTAATAACATTCATAATTCGAGCTATTGTGCTACGGACAATAGCTGTGTCATTGAACGGACATAATTTATACTACACCAATGTTCATGAATGTACAATCAGTCTGCAAGGCATTCATGGGAAAACTAACGGTTGGCGATCTATGTAAATTGATAAAGTTTGCTTCAATTCATGGAAATTGTACTACCGTATTTATAATCCCTACTATGTGTCTCCTTGCTAATAAACAAAAGAGAAATGCTTTATTTTTTTAACTAATAAACCCCTACTAATAAACGAATGAGAAACGTTTTAATTTTTTAAACAGCTAAGGATCTTTTTTTTAAACTAATTATACTACAATACATAATACTTTTTTTTACTTGGCTAGCATGCTACACCTTCGATCACATCGTCACTTCCCATCAGGTGAGGTGATCAAGTTTGAAGTAAAAAAAAAAAAGCCTACTTTTGCTTAATGCTACTAGATACACTACGTACTACAAAAAACATTTGAACTGTATTCTAGCCGTGCCGACCTTTATAGACAGTCCAAAAACCCTAGCGTCAGCGACGTAATACGTACGATATTATTTTTTATTTTATTTTTTATGTTACTGAATGATGTGACGAGCTAGTCGTTCACCTGATGTAAAGCGCCACGGCCGCCCATAACAGAATAGTGTCACTCGGAACTCTAAATCATAGTTACGCGCGACACAGCACTGCGCACATCATCCTGAGACATCAGCACTGTCTGGTAATAAGATTACTCGACTGTGAGATCGGATCATAAAGTCTCAATTGCCCAGTAATTTCACTAGCTACAGTGCCGAAACATAGTAGTGCTTGCACACTACTGCTTGGCGGCAGAATAACTGGCAAAGATAGTACCTACCTACCTAGACGAACTTTGCAACAAAGGCCTACCACCTAGTAAAAAATTACTGAAAAAAAAGCTATTTGGCCTTAAAAACTTCGTCTTATTTCTAATTCTAATGGATTACGATTAGTGTCACGTATTAACTGGTTAGTTTTTTGGTCTATAGAGTTTGTATCGTTGTTTCTCATAAATAAGTGTATTTAATTTCTCATAAGTAGCATAATATCCAACATGCTGGCATTATTGAACGCCGTTGAACTGCAATGATGATTTATATTCTTATTAAATACTGTTGTATATTTGCTTGCATGTGTGGCTTTCACGCAAAAATGGCAGTACTGATTTAAATAAAATTTTGCAGTCAGCAGTTTGCAGGCAGAAGGAGGTTCTAAATTCGACTGTTTTTTATGTTTGTTACCTTAGAAATTTCGACTGGATAAACCGATTTTAAAGATTCTTTTTTTTTCATTTGAATTTTTTTTTGGTGCTTTCCGTGTTTTTTATTTTAACTCTGACAATGGCATCCATGAGAAAACCGTTGTAAGTCTGAAGTCTGTTTTTTTACGCATTGCGTTTATTATATCTTTTTAGTTCATGCAGTCTTTAACTATACCACATTTTATCTGTTTTGATGACATGTGGTATGTATGACCATATGATCTAACGTAACAAAGTTTATGTGATACGGACCACCAATCGCAGTTACTTCTGGGAAATCAACGCTTCAACCGCTCCTCATAATATCGATTTCATTTGAATCGTTTGAGTTTTACTCAGAAATAAACCCAAGGGGCTACATCCATTCGTTAGCGATCTAAAGGTGAACGTTAAGCCTTGATACCCTCTACACTGCCGTGATAGAATCAAGCTAACGCTCGAGCCTGAGATCGTTAGCGTTGATCTACTGAACTAGTTTACGTTTGCCATTGTATGAATGCAACTGGGACACGCAGCATTTGTATGGCAGTGCGTGGGTGTTGAGAGCACTTTACTTTATACCGCGTGGGAGTGCTGCCGGTGATAACGATTAGCGTTTTGGTTGTTTTCTACTTCAAACTTATCTAGTACGAGCTTCTGCCCGCAGTTTCGCCCGCGGCGTGGCCTATGCGAAAATTTGAATAATGTAAACGTCAGTCTATCCTGATAGGTTATTAGAGCTTGAAAACTACGATACGCTGACGGCGGATTAGTTTATTGAATGTAAAAGATTTCTGGGTAATTTCATGCTACTATATATCTTTAACGAGCTTCTGCCCGCAGCTTCGCCCACGGCGTGGTCTAAGAAAAATAATTCAACCACCCATTTCACCCTCTTAAGGGTGGAATTTCATGAAATCTTTTCTTAGCGGATGCCTGCGTCAAAACATCTACCTGCATGCAAAATTTCAGCCCGATCTGTCCTTTGGTTTGGGCTGTGCGTTGATAGATCACTATAAGTCAGTCAATCAGTCAGTCACCTTTGAGTTACATATATTTAGATTTGACCACGTTCACCTGATGGTAAGTGACGATGCGATCGAAGGCGTAGCATGCTAGCTAAGTAACCTATTCACTCTTTTTTTGAACACACCTGGGTATATTTCGCCGGAAACAGACGCTGGAAGGGCATTCCATTTTTTAGCCGTTCTAATTATCAAGATGGAAATAAATCGCTTCATACAAATGGGTATTTTGACCATGATGGAATGGCCTTTAGCCGAGCGTCTGGTAGTCAGGTAGTGAAATGGTGATGGGGGAATGAGATCATATAGTTCTTGTGCACATTCACCATGGTGTAATCTGTAAAAGACCGACAGACTAGCCACTTGACGTCGATGTGCTAGGCTTTAAGATTTAGGTATTCTTCCATTCTTGTGTCTTAGGCAAGTGGTCAGCTCTGGTGTCAGAATTTTACGCTTTTAAGTTATCTTGATGACTGTTGTCGAACAGCTGAGACCGGCAGCTTAACAGGCCTTCTAAAGTACTTCAGAAAAAGTTTTAGCGGTCACCCATTCAAGTAGATTGTAACTGAAGTAGCTGTACCAGCCATCTTATCTTCATTCAAGGAGATGAGATGGCCCGGGTAGATACTGGCAGGGAAACAAACATCCCAAGCGAGACCTTAATGCGAGTCTAATCAGAATAAACTGATGGCCAAAACCTACAAGTTACATACTACTACTACTTACAGAGTTTGTATAAATGTTGGTCACTAGAGATAGAATGAAAATCAAAAGATTAATGGTAACAAACATTCACACTCACACGCACACGCACATGCACATGCATGCACAAACTTTCACATTTTTAATATTAGCAAGATTTTATTAAAACATGTAATTCAACTATTTGACAATAAGGACTTTGTAATTATATATGCTTAGTACAAAACTTAATTTTAAGTACCTAATATAATTCTGACTTGTAAAAGTGCTAAAAATAGCATATTTGCAATAAATCTTTTGATTTGGACTTGACATTGACTTTAACATCGTTTTTTTATGCACTGTGCAATTCAACCCTAAAGATTGTCCATGTCTTCGTGCTTATTATTTACTAGTCCATCTCGCGGACTCTCCAACCAAACCCTATATACCTCACCTTATAATAACGACTCTGTATTAACGGCGGAAGGGCGTCAAGTATTCCTCACTACGAGAATGTTTTGTGTAAATGATGAGGCCTTCCTCGCTACTGTAAATATTTTCTGCGCAGCGGCCCTATTAGTGTAGCATCTTTGAGTATTTGTAAAGGACATTCTCGAGCTCGATTTGAATGTAGGTTATTTTTATTTGAGTAGGAAATATTTATTTATAGCATTACATTTCGTTGTTAATAAAATGCTATCATAACCTTAACTGAAATGGGAAGATGCTTATAAGCTTTTGATTTTATCCAAATCAGTACTATATTATTATAATAATATAGTACTGTGCAGTATTTCTGGAGTATATTGGAATGAACCATCTTGTTATGGTTTGTTTACAAAAACCGATAGCTCTCTCGGCTCCACTTATTGGTATTCATGCTACCCCAGCGTTGCCCGGGATATCCTGTTTATTTTTATTTTCCTCATTTTTATTCTTCATAGATTCCAAAGGCGATCCCCATCAGCAGTGACAGCAACATTTATTACATTTTTTCATGTTTATTTATTACCGATAAACTAGGCTTTCTGTTAGTGTAGCGTAAAATAGTTTTTCCCTCGTCAATTGCTCGCTGAGCGTAAATATTTGACAATATGGGAGCAACGGGACAACTGGAAACAAACGTACACAATAAAGAAACAAAATGGTTGATGTAGTACAGCAATATCCTGTGCTAAAACCAAACACGTTAGGTCGTAATTTTTGGGTGGCCCACGATGAGAAATAAAATCCTTAGTATAGCTAGGTGAACTATGTAGGTGGACCACAGGCTTTATCTATAAATGAGTTTTATAAATAATAATAATAACAACGCCCAACGATCATATACAAAGATCCTGGAACCTAACTAGGATTCCCTGTGTCTAGGAACCCGGGAACTATGAGGACCATGGTCCCACAACACCCAGACCCAGAACAAGTATTTGCGCTTTTTTTTCTGTGCCCAAATCTGGTCCTGCCGCGGTAATCGAAGCTACTGCCTCCGGGCTATGACCCGACTTACTCAACCACCATACTACAAAGGCTGTCGATATGGTTCAAACGCAAAGGTTGTTTAAAAATTATTTCAAAAAGTCCGTACCTAGCAATTACATAACACCAGCACCATTTTGACAGCCAATTTAATTCTAATATAATTATGTTAGTCCTATGTTAGTTGGCTACGATATAGATAGATAGATAAATAGATAGATGAACTCTTTATTGTACACACCAAATAATACAAATTACAAAGAAAACAATTATTTATATAAAGTGTAACAATGGGCGACTATATCGCTAAAAGCGATCTCTTCCAGGCAACCTTTGGATGGAGAGAATTTTACGAAGTGGTAAAGGACGAGGTGCACGTAGATATTTGTTACTTGAATCCCATTGTTCCACAAAAAATTTATCCATTTGACGGGATAAAGGCATGATATGGTATTTTTTTGTAATGTCAATCATCTGTGTGTAAAATATTCATCCAAAACGGGCAAAAGCCACACAAACAAGAATAATATCAAAACGTAGATAACGTTCCAATTTTTTACAAGCAATGACTACGCATCGTGAATTTTTAGCCCCTAATATAGTCTTGAATTATGAAATTTCATAATATCATAATTTACCGAAATAAACACATTAATACACCTTCCATGGAGTGACTTACTCGATTTTCTTTCTGACGGAAATAGATGAGGCAAGAGGCAAAATTCAGAAAAATATTGCGTCATTTTCCGCACCCATAACGACAATTAGGTAAACATACAAAAGCAATTTCTATTCTTTGGCTTCTATTCGTAAAAACCTATTTGACACAATGGTGTGTGTGAAAGTAATGCTATTTCTTTCTCAAGTGTTATTTTAACTATAGATTTTTGAACTTGATTATCGTACAATATAAAATTATTAAAAGACAAAACAGTGAAAGTATCGATTTGAAATATTAATCAAACACACCTTTTCACCATTACTATTATGTCAACAATCAATTTTATGGTATAAATATGTAGGAGTAACGGTTTGTGCGTAGGTTGCAACCTATATAACTATAGCCCTTCAGCATGCGCACCGGGCCGTGTCCGGAGCTAGAATGATTGTAGTACACTGAGCGCTTCCTTTATATAGCCAGATGGGTGGGGAAGCGATGACAGTTGCCGGTGTTGCCACTGTAATAAATTTAAATGCCACCACAGGGTAAATTATGGTACTGCCCGCTGCGCATAGACTTTATAACTGGACTTTGCCGCCGTCAAATACATACATTAGAGAATTTAACTACTGTTTTGCAAAGCATGTCTAAAATACTTAGTTATAATAAGTAATACCATAGAATGAATAATTGTACTGCGCACAGAATAATAATAATAATAATATAATTAATCCGCAATGACACTGCCAAGTACAAGTCTGAGATTATTAAATAAGCATAAAAATCAAATAATAAATGCAATAACATAATTATTGTACAAATAATGGTATTAAAATAGTAGATATATAAATAATCGTTGAGTTATTATAATCACATACCTACATAGTATAAAATTTTAAGTCGCCTCTCTTTCTATCGCCTGTGTCCTTACTTCTCCGTACCTTTTCCTACGCACTACATTATGTTTAACAAGAATTTCTCTAAACGTAACTTATGGTGCGCCCGGCTAGGTGGCCCCGCAAGGCCGGGTAATTTTAAATTTGATATACCGACGACGAATTCGTGCCATTTGTCAGATCAGTCTTTGGTAAACTTTAGGCTGAATTCACGCTATTACCTATTGGTGAGCTGTGATCGTGTTTATGTACGATATGAGAGCGTTGGGAAAATAACAATAATTACACTAACCTAAAAATAGTGACAGTTATATTACATTATTATTATTTTCCCAACGCTCTCATATCGTACATAAACACGATCACAGCTCACCAATAGGTAATAGCGTGAATTCAGCCTAAAGTTTACCAAAGACTGATCTGACAAATGGCACGAATTCGTCGTCGGTATATCAAATTTAAAATTACCCGGCCTTGCGGGGCCACCTAGCCGGGCGCACCATAAGTTACGTTTAGAGAAATTCTTGTTAAACATAATGTAGTGCGTAGGAAAAGGTACGGAGAAGTAAGGACACAGGCGATAGAAAGAGAGGCGACTTAAAATTTTATACTATGTAGGTATGTGATTATAATAACTCAACGATTATTTATATATCTACTATTTTAATACCATTATTTGTACAATAATTATGTTATTGCATTTATTATTTGATTTTTATGCTTATTTAATAATCTCAGACTTGTACTTGGCAGTGTCATTGCGGATTAATTATATTATTATTATTATTATTCTGTGCGCAGTACAATTATTCATTCTATGGTATTACTTATTATAACTAAGTATTTTAGACATGCTTTGCAAAACAGTAGTTAAATTCTCTAATGTATGTATTTGACGGCGGCAAAGTCCAGTTATAAAGTCTATGCGCAGCGGGCAGTACCATAATTTACCCTGTGGTGGCATTTAAATTTATTACAGTGGCAACACCGGCAACTGTCATCGCTTCCCCACCCATCTGGCTATATAAAGGAAGCGCTCAGTGTACTACAATCATTCTAGCTCCGGACACGGCCCGGTGCGCATGCTGAAGGGCTATAGTTATATAGGTTGCAACCTACGCACAAACCGTTACTCCTACATATTTATACCATAAAATTGATTGTTGACATAATAGTAATGGTGAAAAGGTGTGTTTGATTAATATTTCAAATCGATACTTTCACTGTTTTGTCTTTTAATAATTTTATATTGTACGATAATCAAGTTCAAAAATCTATAGTTAAAATAACACTTGAGAAAGAAATAGCATTACTTTCACACACACCATTGTGTCAAATAGGTTTTTACGAATAGAAGCCAAAGAATAGAAATTGCTTTTGTATGTTTACCTAATTGTCGTTATGGGTGCGGAAAATGACGCAATATTTTTCTGAATTTTGCCTCTTGCCTCATCTATTTCCGTCAGAAAGAAAATCGAGTAAGTCACTCCATGGAAGGTGTATTAATGTGTTTATTTCGGTAAATTATGATATTATGAAATTTCATAATTCAAGACTATATTAGGGGCTAAAAATTCACGATGCGTAGTCATTGCTTGTAAAAAATTGGAACGTTATCTACGTTTTGATATTATTCTTGTTTGTGTGGCTTTTGCCCGTTTTGGATGAATATTTTACACACAGATGATTGACATTACAAAAAAATACCATATCATGCCTTTATCCCGTCAAATGGATAAATTTTTTGTGGAACAATGGGATTCAAGTAACAAATATCTACGTGCACCTCGTCCTTTACCACTTCGTAAAATTCTCTCCATCCAAAGGTTGCCTGGAAGAGATCGCTTTTAGCGATATAGTCGCCCATTGTTACACTTTATATAAATAATTGTTTTCTTTGTAATTTGTATTATTTGGTGTGTACAATAAAGAGTTCATCTATCTATTTATCTATCTATCTATATCGTAGCCAACTAACATAGGACTAACATAATTATATTAGAATTAAATTGGCTGTCAAAATGGTGCTGGTGTTATGTAATTGCTAGGTACGGACTTTTTGAAATAATTTTTAAACAACCTTTGCGTTTGAACCATATCGACAGCCTTTGTAGTATGGTGGTTGAGTAAGTCGGGTCATAGCCCGGAGGCAGTAGCTTCGATTACCGCGGCAGGACCAGATTTGGGCACAGAAAAAAAAGCGCAAATACTTGTTCTGGGTCTGGGTGTTGTGGGACCATGGTCCTCATAGTTCCCGGGTTCCTAGACACAGGGAATCCTAGTTAGGTTCCAGGATCTTTGTATATGATCGTTGGGCGTTGTTATTATTATTATTTATAAAACTCATTTATAGATAAAGCCTGTGGTCCACCTACATAGTTCACCTAGCTATACTAAGGATTTTATTTCTCATCGTGGGCCACCCAAAAATTACGACCTAACGTGTTTGGTTTTAGCACAGGATATTGCTGTACTACATCAACCATTTTGTTTCTTTATTGTGTACGTTTGTTTCCAGTTGTCCCGTTGCTCCCATATTGTCAAATATTTACGCTCAGCGAGCAATTGACGAGGGAAAAACTATTTTACGCTACACTAACAGAAAGCCTAGTTTATCGGTAATAAATAAACATGAAAAATGTAATAAATGTTGCTGTCACTGCTGATGGGGATCGCCTTTGGAATCTATGAAGAATAAAAATGAGGAAAATAAAAATAAACAGGATATCCCGGGCAACGCTGGGGTAGCATGAATACCAATAAGTGGAGCCGAGAGAGCTATCGGTTTTTGTAAACAAACTATAACAAGATGGTTCATTCCAATATACTCCAGAAATACTGCACTGCACTTATAAGCTTTTGATTTTATCCAAATCAGTACTATATTATTATAAGCATCTCCTCATTTCAGTTAAGGTTATGATAGCATTTTATTAACAACGAAATGTGATGCTATAAATAAATATTTCCTACTCAAATAAAAATAACCTACATTCAAATCGAGCTCGAGAATGTCCTTTACAAATACTCAAAGATGCTACACTAATAGGGCCGCTGCGCAGAAAATATTTACAGTAGCGAGGAAGGCCTCATCATTTACACAAAACATTCTCGTAGTGAGGAATACTTGACGCCCTTCCGCCGTTAATACAGAGTCGTTATTATAAGGTGAGGTATATAGGGTTTGGTTGGAGAGTCCGCGAGACGGACTAGTAAATAATAAGCACGAAGACATGGACAACCTTTAGGGTTGAATTGCACAGTGCATAAAAAAACGATGTTAAAGTCAATGTCAAGTCAAAATCAAAAGATTTATTGCAAATATGCTATTTTTAGCACTTTTACAAGTCAAAATTATATTAGGTACTTAAAATTAAGTTATTGTTCTAAGCATATAGAATTACAAAGTCCTTATTGTCAAATAGTTGAATTCCATGTTTTAATGAAATCTTACTAATATTAAATGCGAAACTTGGGGAATGCGTGTGCATGTGCGTGTGCGTGTGAGTGTGAATGTTTGTTACCATTAATGTTTTGATTTTCATTCTATCTCTAGTGACCAACATTTATACAAACTCTGTAAGTAGTAGTCTGTAAGTTGTAGGTTTTGGCCATCAGTTTATTCTGATTAGACTCGCATTAAGGTCTCGCTTGGGATGTTTGTTCCCCTGCCAGTATCTACCCGGGCCATCTCATCTCCTTGAATGAAGATAAGGTGGCTGGTACAGCTATTTCAGTTACAATGCTACTTGAATGGGTGACCGCTAAAACTTTTTCTGAAGTACTTTAGAAGGCATGTTAAGCTGCCGGTCTCAGTTTTTCGACAACAGTCATCAAGATAACTCAAAAGCTTAAGAGCGTAAAAAATTTGACACCAGAGCTGACTACTTGCCTACACAAGAATGGAAAAATACCTAAATCTTAAAACCTAGCACATCGACGTAAAGTGGCTAGTTTGTCGGTCTTTTACAGATTAAACTATAGTGAATGTGCACAAGAACGGCATGATCTCATTCCCCCATCACCATTTCACTACCTGACTACCAGACGCTTGGCTAAGCGCAATTCTTTCATGGTCGAAATACCCATTTGTATGAAGCGATTTATTTCCATCTTGATAATTAGAACGGCTAAAAAATGGCATGCCCTTCCAGCGTCTGTTTCTGGCGAAATATACCCAGGTGTGTTCAAAAAAAGAGTGAATAGGTTACTTAGCTAGCATGCTACGCCTTCGATGGCATCGTCACTTACCATCAGGTGAACGTGGTCAAATCTAAATATATGTAACTCAAAGGTGACTGACTGATTGACTGACTCATAGTGATCTATCAACGCACAGCCCAAACCACTGGACGGATCGGGCTGAAATTTTCCATGCAGGTAGATGTAATGACGTAGACAGACACACCTTTTCACCATTACTATTATGTCAACAATCAATTTTATGGTATAAATATGTAGGAGTAACGGTTTGTGCGTAGGTTGCAACCTATATAACTATAGCCCTTCAGCATGCGCACCGGGCCGTGTCCGGAGCTAGAATGATTGTAGTACACTGAGCGCTTCCTTTATATAGCCAGATGGGTGGGGAAGCGATGACAGTTGCCGGTGTTGCCACTGTAATAAATTTAAATGCCACCACAGGGTAAATTATGGTACTGCCCGCTGCGCATAGACTTTATAACTGGACTTTGCCGCCGTCAAATACATACATTAGAGAATTTAACTACTGTTTTGCAAAGCATGTCTAAAATACTTAGTTATAATAAGTAATACCATAGAATGAATAATTGTACTGCGCACAGAATAATAATAATAATAATATAATTAATCCGCAATGACACTGCCAAGTACAAGTCTGAGATTATTAAATAAGCATAAAAATCAAATAATAAATGCAATAACATAATTATTGTACAAATAATGTTATTAAAATAGTAGATATATAAATAATCGTTGAGTTATTATAATCACATACCTACATAGTATAAAATTTTAAGTCGCCTCTCTTTCTATCGCCTGTGTCCTTACTTCTCCGTACCTTTTCCTACGCACTACATTATGTTTAACAAGAATTTCTCTAAACGTAACTTATGGTGCGCCCGGCTAGGTGGCCCCGCAAGGCCGGGTAATTTTAAATTTGATATACCGACGACGAATTCGTGCCATTTGTCAGATCAGTCTTTGGTAAACTTTAGGCTGAATTCACGCTATTACCTATTGGTGAGCTGTGATCGTGTTTATGTACGATATGAGAGCGTTGGGAAAATAACAATAATTACACTAACCTAAAAATAGTGACAGTTATATTACATTATTATTATTTTCCCAACGCTCTCATATCGTACATAAACACGATCACAGCTCGCCATTCAAGTAAATAAACAAAATAACTGCCCGACAATAGAAGCCATATCCCCATAGGATGTTTAATTTCGCGAACATCAAAAAAACACGTCGAAGGACCGTAGTAATTAGTTTCGCGTCACTCCGCGTTTTGTGTTTAATTATTGCACACATTTATTAACACATTAGGTTAATGGCAAAAACAAGGGCTATTCGGGATAAATTGTCTGTACTCCAGCGGGATGTGGTTGCCACTCCCTTTTGTTTCCCTGGATAGTGCCTTAGTCCAATATTTACCAATCTTATTTTAACCTTTATATTTAGGAGATAATTTTTGGTAATAAAAATCATTTATTTTATACAAAACTAGTTGACCTATTCTGGCTCTACACGGATTATCAAAGCCATCCAGAGAGCTTTCTAACGCACAGTTTCATTCAAATTGGCCAAGCCGTTTAAGAAGAGTGCAGTGACTTATATATCAAATCAGAATAGCATACATACATACGTACCGGACAATTAAGAGTTTTCACATAAAAACCGGTAAAATTATGGCTGTAGCAGTGTGCCCCATCTGTATGCTATTCAAGTTTTGGTAGCCTTAAGGAATCTGGTATCCAAAATTTCATTCCAACCGTATATATTTGAAAAATTAATATGTGTGGCTCGTTTCGGCAAGCCACAGAAATAAAAAACAAACATCTTATCTAGACTATCAAAATTATAACCCTCCTTTTTGCAGTAGTCGAACTCGCATACGTCACTACGCGATAAGCGTTTTCCATATAAAGTGAAAGCTATCCAAAATATAAAAGGTGTGACAAACCCGTATTTCAGTTGACCCAGAATAGTTTATTAAGCAAAATTTTCGATCCCTTATCCCACTTTCCCAATATCAGCTGGCAACCCTACGAACGAGACCGGTCATTTATTACATGTATCGCTCCTTTTGCACTTATATTTGGAACAAAGAAATTCCCTCTATTGTTCAAACTCTTATCTGTAACGAGAGAAGTCAGTAGATAAGGATTGTAGAAAAATACCTTAGGGTAGCTTTTATATTGAGCGCAATAAGTTTTCACTTATTATTTATTAACAGCCTTTTTTTTTGAGGGGGAGAAATGCCCTCGCACTTTCCTGCCACCACGGGGGTGGTAGCAGGGGGTATGTGGGACTCGAACCCACTAAAACCCCCCCGTGAGCCCTCGTCCGCCGTACCGGGGCGAGAAGGGGTCGCGACTGCAGTCCAGCCAACTCGCCCCCGATTTATTAACAGCCTGTATTTTCCCACTGCACCTCACTATCTGTTTTTCATTTCACGGTCGAGTAATGTTAGATAGATAGATAGATAAGACTCTTTATTGAAACACCACATTACACGAACAATTGATAAACACAAACTTAAAAATTAAGTGTCACAAATCGCTTTAATCGATACGACCACCTGCACCCCTACCATTTAACCGTTCTGGGAATCGGCTTCGCCTGCCATCTTGCACGCGGCAATTAACAAGTCCACGAGTGCGAGCAAGAAAGAACACGATTACGATCTCCACCAGACATATGCGGTAAGGCCCCTGATCGTATTGGTTAAAGCGATCGTATCGATAGTGGTCGTATCGTTTTCACCCCGTCGTCGCCGCCCGAGACACGTCTTGAGCGACCCGGATGATCCTAAAGCAGCCGTAGTATCGGCTGCGCTAGGATCACTGGACCAGTCTAGCCCTTCTGGCTCAGGTACCGCTTTCGGCACCGGTATGGGATACCAGCGTAACACAATCAGACACCGACCCCGCCGGCGAGGTCGACGTACCCCCCGTAGGTTAGCTAGAACGGTCGCGACTTTCAAAAGGTCCACTCTTCCATTGGACAGAGTCTTCTCGATCCTCTTATCCCGGCAACGGCCCAAGCCGAGGCTCGCACCCCAGGGTTGCCTTTGAGCTAGTTGCCTCCCACTTTTTTGGGCGCCTGAAGCGCCCGCCTTCCCGCCCGGTGACGCTGTAAAGGTCGGAAGAGACCACCAGCATTAGCTCGTTCAAAAAAAAAATCGGTTAAAGCGATCTCTTCCAGATAACCCAATGTTGATGTTACTTACTAGAAAAAAGATCGAGACAATAATTAGTGCAATCTACCAAAATGTGCAAAGATGTTTTATAAACACTTTTACATTAAAGCTTCAATCAATCAATGATCATCGATAAAATGGATTTGTAATTACGGGACAAAGTGACTGTGATTTTGTTTTTATAGTAATTTAAAGTGTTATAAATTTTTTTCTGCATAGTATGCATTCTAAAAATTCCAAGTTATTTATATCCTTTGGAACGTGTTTAGATTTGCTAAAAAATCCTTCTTAAAAAACCAATCAGATTACTTATTTGATTTCATCATTTTTTTAGTAGGTAGTGTTTAGTATTAGTTATTATACCACTGTAGTATTTAGTTGAAATAACAAAGGAAATTTGCTGGTTTAAAAAAATATATTAAGTAACATCTGAGTCAAACCAACGCAATACGTTGCAGTGTCAGATTGTAGCAGGGTCCACCGACAGTGACGTTTCTCATGCATAACCACTTTTTTTTCCTTTATTGCTTACATTGGTTATGGAATGCGAACGAATGGGACAAAAGAAAAACAAATACACAAATTAGAACTTTGGATTGCCACATTGACCTCTCTCTAACTGTTTGCTACTAACTTGTACGTCTCTTCACTAAGCCCTCATACGCAAAGTGTAATGGTGCTACGTGCTAAGTGCTACATTATACGTGCTACGTGCTACATGCTACGTACTATATGCTACGTACCACGTGCCTCGTGTTACATGCTGCGTGCTACATGCTACGTGCTACATGCTACGTGCTACATGCTAAGTACTATATGCTACGTGCCACGTGTTACGTGCTACATACTATATGCTACGTGTAACGTGCTTCGTGCTTCGCACTATATGCTACGTGCTACGAGCTGAATGCTACATGTTACGTAACATATTCTGCAAGCTACGTGCTACGTGCTACAGGCTACGTACTACATGCTACGTGGTACGTGCAACGCTGTAACACAAGCATTTATAAAGTTTAATCTTTAGCTGTACATAAAAATGAATAATGTTTCTTATACCTATATTTTCTGGTTTAAGATTCTTTATTTCTCAAAGAAAGTTCACGCACTGAGAAATTTAAGCTAATTAATCATAAATTTTATGATACATAGTTTGCCTTTGAGCATGCAGAAACAAATTATTATTTAAGGTAGGTAAGCAAAAAACTATTCAACACAAGTCTGGTCAAAGATTATGTAGGTCACAGAAGTATTTTCCTAAAAAAAAATAATGTCTCTCTCTCATATCCACATTTTCACACCCGAAGCTTAATAATAATCATTTATTTTTACGGTCACATATTTCCAAAGCTAGATTGTTAAGGGTCTCGCACACCGAGTGCGATAATTAATCGTTCCGATGTACTGCCCTCCGGGACCCCTCGTTTGTTCATTTCGAGTTCGGATTTTTTGGAGAAAAATGAAACGGCCATAATGATTTTACAGTCCGCGAATCATTTGGGACCCATAAAATGTATGTGGTTTTATGAGAGCATCGTGAATATTGTTTGTTGAAATTTATTCATGAGCTTTATAATCGCGGTTGTTTTTTTATTTTGTTAAAATTATAATTATGATTCAAGTTTATTTCTGTATAATGGTTCATGTAAGACTTTTACAAAGCCTCAAAATCTTTAGAAGCTAATTATAAACTTTGCTTAAATTTAATCAATGCTAAAAAGCTTAGATACGTTTTCCTCGTAAAATTTTACCTCAAAAAAAATCGACCTTTTAAGCATTGATTAAACTAATTTTTGTTGTATTTATTCCATTTTCACCTCAGAACTCATTATAAGCGATGACATTATATCATAAACTAGTTGCGCCCTGCGGTTTCACCCGCGGATAAAAAGTGTTTTAACTATTTGGTCATCCCACGGAAAAATTTCACTTTTCCGGGATAATATGTAGCCTATATGTTAATCCAGTGTATAAGCAATCTTGGTACCGAATTTCATCCAAATTCATTCAGCCGTTTGAGCGTGAAGGAGTAACACACATACACACATACACACAAACACACATACAAAGTTTCGTTTTTATAATATTAGTGTGCAGTGTGATAATAAGTATAATTATGTAGATATTTAACACAGCGCTATCTAAGCAGAACTTGTACTATGGGAACCAAATAACTGATACTCTACTTTCAATATCTACACACTTATCGTTTGAAAATGTATACATATAATATTATATTACCCTCAGACATAGAACTCACATCGATGTCCATCACATGAAACTACGGCCTACATCTCAGCCTCAGCAGGTAGGGTTACTACCAACTGAGTTATCGGGCCAGTCAAATAAACGATGACATTATATAATACTTATAAGACATCAACATCACCATCCCTATAGAGTAAACTTCCAATGAAATTATACACTGTAATCGATATAAAGTTTACGACGTTTGAGTAAGGTGATGTCATTTACAGGATACGACGCGATGTCGTGTTTTACAGGTTTTATATTACCTACACTTTGTGCATGTTACTTATGTTTGATTATATGTCTATCATCATTAGGCGAAAAAAAAAAAGAAAAAAATGTTTCTTAACTAACAGCACAATGTGATTTTGAGCTACGGCTAAAGTGTTTAAAATAACTAACGTGGACCTTGAAAAAATGGACGAAAGACGTACTCTTTGAAGATGTTGTTTGTACCATGTACATCACCCTTTACTTACAAACGTGACTTAAATTTCATCAATGCTTTAAAAAGCTTTTCGTCTTTGCTCATGTTTATTCATGTCAGCCAGAAGTATAAAGCGATAAAAATAATTGCTTAAATTTAACTGACATTTATAAGTAAATCTTTAAATATCTCATTGAAGATATGTTCGCTTGTCTCTGTATAGTAAACAAACTGACATAATAAATGTATGTAGGTACTGCTACTTCAGCGCCATCATCTCGTTTTTGGGTCCACAATGCCCCACGGTGTCAAAGACTAGAAAAACTTCATTATAAGTAAGTTGATATCCGATATCGTGTCGTTAATCATAAATCATCTTTATTCTGCAGAATTTAATCAACTCACCAAGATATCGGTTGGGGACACGGAATTAATCACTTCGCTATTCGCCTTAACTTTACGTGCCTTAACTTTGACAGTTTAGAGCTCACACATGCTTTATATTGTTTCAGTTCACCCTGCTCACCCAGTCTCCACTCGAACTCCTTTACAATAATGTACCAGTATATTATAGAGCTGGAGGTTTACAAACAAAAGAACACGTTTTCAAGTTATTCAATCGACCGAAATTGACTTAAATTATATGAGGAACTTGTACAATGAGAAATATTATTAGATTTGTAAAGAGCAATAGAATCACAAAATAAATCATGGATAGAACAAAGTTATTACGTTTGATACATATAAAGTTATTCACTTCTCTGTTTGCTTTAACTTAGATAGTTTAGAGCTTATAAAAATATTGTTTTAACCAAGGTTTTTGTTAAAATGGCATCTATATCCAGATAATTCTCAACTCAACGTATGTTGGTCTCTAAGTTCTCTCATCCCACATAATTTACCAGTTCACTCCAAACACATAAAAATTATACTTCCACTATCCTTAACAGCATCCCGACAGTCCCACCCAAGCCCGAATATATTCCACTAGATTGAGTTTCGTCGCGTGCCGCCCAAAGCCGGAAAAGTTACATTTCCTGACACGTTTATACCGACCGCTTTTTGGATATAAAAGGAATAACAGTGACCTTTGTTTTTGTAATGATGACAAGCGTTTTGATGAGTATACTCTTGTTGGTAAATGGGGGGAAATAGGACAGCTCAGGGTAAAAAGGGTGAACTAAACCAACAGGCTTAGGAGAACACGCAATGCGCTACAATACGATACAATTAAGTGGTTGTGAAATCGTCTTGCATTACGCATCATACCCTATATTAAGTAAATCTTACACCTCCGTTTTTTGGAATGGTAATTCTGGAGCTAGTATTTTTAAGAAATACATTACAAAAATCAACCAACCAAACCCAATGGCTTAACGTACTCTTTGAAGCACGGCAGTAATCACTTGTAAATACCAACGTTGCCGATGGGTTAAGAACGCAGTAAGATATTATGCATTGCTATGAGCCTCAGACAGCCTCTGTGGTGTAGTGGCTGAGCAGGTCGGTCTGGAGGTGGCGGGTTCGATTCCCGCGGCAGGACAAGTATTTGTGCACAGAAAAAAAGCGCATAAACTGGTTCTGAGTCTGGGTGGTGTGGGACCATGGCCCTTGTAGTTCCTGGGTCCCTAGACACAGGGAATCCTAGTAAGGGTCTAAGATCTATGTATGTGATCGTTGGGCGCTATTATTATTATTAATATGAGCGGTAAGATAAATGGATATTCAGTACTTGGTCCTATAAAATGTTAAATGAACTAAAAAATGAATCATTGTTATAATACTGTCAGTCAATGCTGTGCATCTCAAGAAGTAGAATCCTTTCAATGTAATTATTTGTATAGATAGCTATACGAAATCAACATATTTCCGTCTTTTTCATTTCCCCTTTATCAAAAGAGTACCGCCATACTTGAAGTTTTTTTTTTTTTTTTTTTTTTTTTTACTTCAAACTTGTCTAGCATTTGACCACGCTCTCACCTGATGGGAAGTGACGATGCGATCGAAGGTGTAGCATGCTAGCCAAGTAAATACCTATTCACTCTTCTCTTGAACACGCCCGGGTCATATTTCGCCGGAAACACAGACGCTGGCAGGGCATTCCATTCCTTAGCCGTTCTAATTAAGAACGTTGAGTCAAATCGCTTGGTACGAATGGGTGGTATTTCGACCACAAAAGGATGGCGCTTAGCCGAGCGTCTAGTAGTCCGGTAGTGGAATGGTGATGGGAGAATTAGATCATGCAGTTCTTGAGCGCATTCACCGTGGTGTAATCTGTAAAAAACCGACAGACTTGCCACCTTACGTCGATGTGCAAGGCTCTGGAGCCTTTCACCAACCAAAGTGTCGTCGTCAATGAGCCTTTTGGCACGCCGTTCAATCGAGTGCAGAGCCTCAAGCTGGTACTTGGCAGACCCATCCCACAGGTGGCAGCAGTACTCCATACACGATCGGACTTGTGCTTGATACAGATTTAGAAGCTGTCCAGGTGTGAAGTACCGCCTTACCTTGGACAATATGCCGAGTTTTTTTGAAGCTACTTTGGCTTTGGACTCGATGTAGGATCCAAAGTTTAGGTTTGACGTGAGATCAACACCCAAAAGCTCAAGATGGTTTCCTAAACTTACAGATACACCACGGAATGAAGGAGCCAGATGGAGTGGGCTCTTTTTAGCAGTGAATAAACACGCCTGTGTTTTTGCAGCATTGAACCTAACCAAGTTAGCATCGCCCCAATCGGACACGGCTTTCAAAGCCAGGTTCA
This sequence comes from Ennomos fuscantarius, assembly GCA_905220475.3. Classification (NCBI taxonomy): domain Eukaryota; kingdom Metazoa; phylum Arthropoda; class Insecta; order Lepidoptera; family Geometridae; genus Ennomos; species Ennomos fuscantarius. Next base: position 5,231,675 of record HG992037.1, on the reverse strand, counting down.
TGCGCTCAACCATAGCCTCTCTCTCAATCCGGACGTCGTCACCACTGGCTCGGGCACTGGATGTGTATCTTTCAACAACAGTACTATCATCTGCATACCCAAAGGTACCGGGCTTTAGCAAATCATTGATGTGGAGTAAGAATAGTGTTGCTGAAAGAACTGACCCCTGAGGTACACCAGCATTAATAGCTAATTGATCGGAAGAGCAGCCATCAAGAACTACTCTAAGCGATCGTTCCCTCAAAAAGTCTGATATCCAAGTGCACAAACCAGCAGGTAGTCCGTAAGATGGAAGCTTATTCAGAAGACCGTCGTGCCAGACCCGATCAAATGCCTTAGAGACGTCTAGAGATACAGCAAGTGCCTCTCCATGCATCTCTAAGGCTTCGCTCAATATGTGAGTGGCATACGCGAGAAGATCCCCAGTGGACCGGTTTCGGCGAAATCCGTATTGCCGGTCACTGAGGAGATCATTGTCTTCAAGGTATGCCAAGAGCTTGTTGTTAATTATACGCTCCATACTCTTACAGAGAATGGAGGTAATTGAGATGGGTCGATAGTTGGCAGGATCAGCACGACTGCCCTTCTTAGGTACAGGTTGTACGTTGGCTAGCTTCCAGCTCATAGGGACTATTCCGGTGTCTAGAGAGAGGCGAAATAGGCGTGTTAGAATGGGAGACAACTCGGGTGCACAGCTCTTAAGGACAATTGCAGGTATACCATCGGGACCACTGGCTTTGTTCACGTCTAGACTGCGTAATGTTTTTAGTACTTCCTTCTGGCGTATGCGTATTTCCGGCATGAAAACACCGCATTGTGGAAGGCAGGGAGGTACCTCATTAGCAGTATCTAAACGCGAAGCTTCTGCAAAGAGAGTGGCAAACAAGTTTGCTTTTTCTTTTGCAGTGTGAGCCAGCGATCCGTCTGGTTTCAATAATGGAGGCAGTGAGGATCGACAGAAGTTCGCTTCAACCGATTTGGCTAGGGACCAAAAAGCCTTACTACCCGCTGGGTAGGAAGCAAGTTTAGTCCCTATTCGACCAATATGATTGAAACGAGCCTTCCTTAATTCCTTCTTACAGGCCTTGGCGGCAACGTTAAAGGCTTTCTTCTTAGCTCGAGTGTCCGAGGCCTTGCGTTTTCGAGCGTCAGCCCATGCCAGATATGCCGCATGCTTCTGTGCTTCAGCACGTGCACAGTCGGCTCCAAACCATGGGCTGGCTTTGCTGGTCACGGGTTTATCGGAAAATGGAATAAAATATTCCATAGCCCGACATACTACCTCAGTAACCGCATTCGCGCAGACTGTCGGATCTCCAGAAGAAAAACACGTTTGCCGCCAAGGATATGAAGCGAAGAAATGTCGCATCTCGTCCCAGTCTGCTAAGTTGTATCTCCAGACACGCCGATTGCTCTTAGGGCTTGGGTCAGGCGGGGAGTATACTGAAACGGACTTGACCAGACAGTGATCGGAACTACCAATGGGTGAGGATACCGCCACAGAGTATCGGTCTGGTTCAGTCGTGAGCAGAAGGTCGAGGCAGTTAGCAGTGTGGCTATCAATATCAGGCACTCGCGTTGGCTCTTTAACAATCTGCGTTAAATTGAGCGCCAAAGCGAGCTTACGCGTCTCTCTCCCAGCGTGGTCCGTGATCCGGTGTGGGACTAACCACTCCTGGTGGTGAGCATTAAAGTCCCCCAGAACAACAAGCTGAGCCGAAGGATAGCGTTGCTGAGCCACATCTGCCGTTTCACTGAGATACTCCATTAGAAGAGTTGTCTCCCGGTCACCGCTATGTGATCTGTACACACCAGCATAGAGAATTTTCTCAATGCCGGTGTCCACAAGCACCCAAATCACCGAAAAGTGGGGATGTTCAAGGTTTCGGAGACGCAAACAGCAAATGTAATCACGGACGTAAACGCAGATACCAGCGCGTGGAAGGAAGCGGTTTTCCAAGATGAATCCTGGATAGTCCAGATATGCCGTGTCTGATGGACATCCTATTTGCGTCTCAGTCAAGAAGAGCAAGTGCGGTTTGTTGGTCTCCAGATGATGATGGACCGCTTGCAGATTTGAGTGCAGCCCACGAATATTTGTGAGGTGCACTTTAAGAGTGAGGACGTGCATCTGCCGTTTAAACTTGCTCAATTTATTTGACTTTTTCATAGTTGGGTGAGTTAGGTAGACAAGTAGGAAGTGGACGAGATATTGGGATGCTAACCCTCAGTAATAGAGAAGCTCCTACGCCAATGGAGAACTTGCGCGGAGACTGCGGGGACGCCCGAACCCCCCTGAAATTGCCCACAAGTTCCTCACTTCCAGTCGCCAACTGGCCCTGTGGACAACCTCAGGATTTTACACAAGCGGTGGGGCAGCCTTTCGTAGTTGGCTAGACTACTACTTGGGCCCCCTACAACTTGCGGTCGGCCAGCAGAGAGCACCGTGCTTCGGATCCCGCTACCCTCCGAAGCAAGGTCTCCGACGCGAAAGCATCTCCATCACCAATACCGGTCTGCATACCCAACACAACTGTCCACATCTACTCGTCAGAACGGCTTCATTAGACATCACGATGGAACACGACGAGTCGCTTGGCATCGAGGTTTTGTCTAATGGGTGGTAACTAAGCCGGCGGCTAAGGCCTTCCACCAGTTATTTGGTTTACTTTAGTTTTAGAGAATGCAACACAGAGTCGACACCACTGCCTTCGTAATAATAACTATTCATACGCTATTCAAAATCCCTACAAAGTATCACTACCTCTGCAGTGACTGCATTCACCCAATACCAAAACAACATCATTGACACGGTTCATTTGCAACGCTGATTGCTGTTTTTCATGACCCAGACTGCCTCATTAAAATACTCGTAGGTAATGAAATGATGTTTGTGCGCTACGTGATGTATGAGATTTGATGTTTTGGTGTGAATCAGTTAAATATATAATTTCTTAGTGTTATATTGTATTCTATGTATGTATTTATGTACAAACAAAAAATATCTAAGTATTGTACCAGTTATCTAGTTCCCATAGCCCAAGCTTTGCTTAGTTTGGGGCTAGATGACGATGTGTGAAATGTCCACAGATATTTATTTATTTTATTTATTATGTTGAAAGGTAACTTGCGAAGGAAAGAGGATAATCATTTCTAGGACATACCTTTGTATACCAGCAGTGGATTTAAGCAGGTATAATACTCATAGAGTAGGTATAATGGCTTATATTGAACCCGAATCAACAAAAAAAATCATAACCGATAATTTATACTTTTTGTCAATTTAAAATAATCGTAGCCATATGGCTGTTTCACTCACACGCCTGTGCAAGCTTAACCGATCTATCGTGGCAAGGTCATCGACCCCACAGAGGCCACCCGGTACGGCGCACTTTTTACACTTTGCTTATTCTGAAACTAGGGACTGAAACTAGGACTTTTACTAGGTGGTAGGACTTTACTGCAAAGTTCGTCTAGGCAGGTACCACCGCTTTGCCAGTTATTCTGCCGCCAAGCAGTAGTGCGCAAGCACTGCTGTGTTCCGGTTTGAAGGGCACTGTAGCTAGTGAAATTACTGGGCAAATGAGACTTTATGATCTGATCTCACAGTTTAGTAATCTTATTACTAGACTGTGCTGATGTCTCTGGATGACGTGCGCAGTGCAGTGTCACGCGAACCTCTATACTTTAGAGTTCCGAGTGACACTGCAGCTGATATGGGCAGCCGTGTCGTTTAACACCAGGCGAAAGGCTAGCTCGTCACGTCATTCCTTAACATAAAAAAGGGAGCATATTCTGTTTTACATTGAAAAATCAACTTAATAAAATGCTATTTACTTTAGACTTTTTTATATCAGTAAACAACTGTATAGTTGAAACTTACAATACAAAAAATATTTGAACCTGTTTTAAAACACAGCTTGTATATGTAAAAATATTACAAATTTATACATATGCTGCACGACTTAAATGCCGGGTCGTAATCACCTAGTCCGGGGTCTGGACGTTCATAACTCGTCTGCCGGAACACTCAAATACATTACAAGGACGTTACGGGCGGAGACCGGACCGTGCCGTGGCGTGTGCTCGTAGCTTAGATACTTTGCAGGTGTGTTAGTATGGTAGTGCCGCTAAAGTTTAACAAACTAGACGACCTCATACTTTATGCTTTAAGAAAGATACTTTTGAGCAAAATATTGATGGGAAAACTAATTTTTACTCCAATCCACAAGGTGGGTAGGACTTTTCGTCGACTTTTCGACAAAGTTCGTCTAGGTAAGTACCACCGCTTTACTTTGCCAGTTATTCTGCTGCCAAACAGTAGTCCGCTAGTGAAATTACTGGGCAAATGAGACTTTATGATCTGATCTCACAGTCTAGTAATCTTACTAGATTGTGCTGATGTGTCAGGATAACGTGCGCAGTGCTGTGTAACCCGAAAATCTACACTTTTAGAGTTCTGAGTGACACTGCATCTGATATGGGTAGCCGTATTGCTTAACATCAGGCGAACGGTTAGCTCATCATGTCATTTATTAACATAAAAAAGTCTAAAGGACATAGATATCTATATAACTTTGTATACACGACATTAGGGTCATTATTGCTGAGCAGGTACGTACTTAAAACATACATGGTACATATATGGTAGGAGTTTTCTGCAACAGTTTGTCTACTACCACCACTTTGTCAGATATTATATCACCTCTATTGTCATGCATTTTTTTGAATATGTGGTTCCAATCGGCACTTCAGAGGCAGTTTTAATATTTTGACCTGTGTCTACACGAGAAGAAAGAAAGAAAATTCAAATACTAACAGCTTTTCTTATGAAAATTACTTAAATTTAAACAATGCTTAAAATGCCTAATCCCATTTTCGCTCGTGACATTTCACATTATTTTTAAACATTGATAAATTTTTATCACCGTTTATAAGTAAATATTTTAATAAATAATAAATAGCGCAATTATGAAACACCTGGGTTAATAAATAGAATGCAACAGTCGCTAGCCGCGTACTGACTGACCAACCAGACATACGAGGTTGCCTCATGGTGCAAATGCTTGGTCGGTTTATACGTGCCTTATCCGTGGCCATTGCGTCAGTCAGTACTTTTGTCACGAGGCAGCCTCGTGAAGTGGCTCGCTCGGTCAGTATGCGGATATTGATGTTTACTAATAGAGTTATCCATTAATGATCTTCATTATTGCGTATTGTCCTCGTTCGTGCAATGATAACGTATTGGCTGATAATATTCCTCCAAAATATTCCAAACGGATTTAACTATTCAAATTATGTTAAATAATTACGCTTGTTAGTATAATAAGGCCATGTAAAATATAATATTTCACGCGAAGGAAACTAGATTGCCATACCCGAAACAATGTTTAGAATTACAAGGCTGCCAGACCTCAAACGTTTTAGAGCTACAAAATCTACATCGAAACGTTAACGATTATTACAACAATGTACTTATAGTATGAAAATTAATTCACACCCAAAACCATTCCCTCTGTCTCACAGACTCAGACTGAAAGAACATTTCTACACGGCGCCGTCAGGACTTAAACGTAAAGCTAACAAAGAAATACTAAATTTTAGAAGCGCACCTTACCCAGTCTATCATTATTCAGCATCGATCAGGAAAATATGTCTCAGTCAAAATATTGGGCTATGCAAACAGCGTAGCATAGATGTGATGCGTAGGTGAAGACGTTGGTGCTATAGAATTTAGGTATCCGCCTTTTATTTTGGTGACACAATTGGAAATTTTTGTTCGTACTCTAATTGGTGCTCTGGTGTGAAAAATTTAGAAATAGTATCAACAATATTTTGTAATTTCGTATTAGGCTTCCACTTTGTAGTTTTGATCAAGCCTATGTTATAGTTATGTCTATGTTTTTCTTGTAGTCTAAGCTCCCAGATAGCAACTTCCGAGGTTATATTAAATTCCAAAAGAAAGTTTCTCAGCAGATAAGGGGGGCGTAATTTCATTTACGCCGTTTAAAACTTTAGCTTCTGTGAGTCTGATTAAATTTTTATAACAAAATCGTTAATTTATAGACGCGGAAGTTGCAAAGTTTTTTTTTTTATTTTACAGCGGTTTTTGGGGCTAATTTTTATCGCTTGTTGAAGTTCGTAAAGGAAGGGGAACAATGTGAAAGTAGGGTTATAAGAATGTTCATGACTGCCTAAATTAGATGGTGTTTTAATGGTTTTTCTGTAGTATTAAGTAAGGTGGATGTAAGCGACGCGCCTCTTTGGAATAATATTTTTTTAATTAATGTATGTTTGAACTAGCTTCTGCCCAAGGCTTTGCGAAACGAAGAAGAAAAGTTTTCATAGTTTGAAATTTCAAAAAACACTTTCTTAGTGGATACCTACACTTTACAAAGAACACACTCCAAATTTCAAGTCTCTAGGACCAGCGGCTTATGCTGGGCGTTGATATATAAGTCAGTCAGTCAGTCACGACTTTGACTTTTATATGTATAGATTGTGACTGAAGAATTGTCACATTTATTTGGTTCTCAGAAAATTATATACAACACCTCATGATAGAAATAGTTTTTTTTCCCCTAATAATAAGGTTCTCTGAGCCATTTTTTTTTTTTTTTGAGGGGGGGAAATGCCCTCGCACTTCCCTGCCACCACGGGGGTGGTAGCAGGGGGTATGTGGGACTCGAACCCACTAAAACCCCCCCGTGAGCCCTCGTCCGCCGTACCGGGGCGAGAAGGGGTCGCGACTGCAGTCCAGCCAACTCGTCCCCGGCGGCAGGCCCTTTCGGGCCTCTCCGCGCCAATGGATGGGTGACCTTGCTCACCAAGGTCACCCACCAGACGTGTGGGGCCGTGCAAGCCGGCGGAGAGTCCCCCGACTCTCCACCAGTGGCCCCACTACGGGGGAGGGAGGAGGTGCGCGTAACGCCTCCTCCTCAATCCCACTCGTCTGCGCCGGAGCGGGTCAGCTCCAGCGGCCTCCTCTCTGACCCGCTCCGCGGTCTCCTTCTGCGCCATCACGTACTCGCAGAAGGAGACCACCGCCTGCCACGATCTCTCGCTGTCGAGCATGGCTCTCACCACGCTTGGCAGCGAGAGATCGTGGCCTACTGCCAAGGAAAGTGTGTGCCGCTGCGGGTCCCAAGCGGCACACACTTCCAGTGTGTGGGGCGCTGTATCCTCCAGCGCCCCACACTCATGGCAGGCAGGGGAAGCTTCCAGGGTGGGTCACCGGCTAGAACGCATGCCGCTGTCCAGGACACCGTTCTGTACCCGCGTATCACCCTCGTCGCAATAACCCGCTGCGGACGTCGCAGCAGGGTTTTGTTACTGCGACCGAGGGCGTCCACCCAGACCGGTGCCCCGTACAGCGCCATACTCCGGATTACTCCGGAGTATAGACGGCGACATACGGCGCTCGGACCACCCACATTGGGCAGCAGCCTCCCCAAGGCGGCCGCAGCTCCCACCACTTTTGGGGCCAACTGGGCAAAGTGGGCCCCAAAAGCCCATCTCCCATCCAGGGTAAGGCCCAGATATTTCATCTGGGCCTTAACCGGGACGGGCACCCCATCCAGTACCACCCGCGTACCTGGAGGGGGTCCCCCCCGAGGCCCATGGAACCTCTGAGCCATATCCCGACATCGCTTATAGTGGACAAATAACAGTATTAGAAGGTGTCTTTATTTTTCTTTACTTACCAAATCCCTCCATACGTGCCATTGATACTTCTATATTTCGTTTTGTTCCGTAATTTAGTGCGAGTTTATCACACTAATATTATAAAGGCGAAAGTTTGTATGTGTGTTTGTGTGTATGTTTGTTACTCCTTCACGCTCAAACGGCTGAATGGATTTAGATGAAATACGGTACCAAGATAGCTTATACACTGGATTAATATATAGGCTACATTTTATCCCGAAAAAGTGAAACTTTCTCGTGGGATGAGCAAATAATTATAATGCTTTTTATCTGCGGGTGAAACCGCGGGGCGCAACTAGTTATAAATAAATAAATAGCATATTTTTACTTTAGTACCTATTGAAATAACTTAACATTATATTACTTTACCAAATTCCATGAAACTTAGTCTAATAAAACTAAAAATTATTAAATTATTCCAAGAGGTGCATCTAAGTCATATGCGGTGTTTCGCAAAAGCCAACATTTAGGGATCCGCTGAAAAGCCGGAAAAGCGCTAATCCATCACAGAGAGTTACGAGGTCCCCGCGGTTATATACGAGAACGGAACCCACGCGGGCACGCTCCCATTAGGACTCTGTTCCTGCTTCGTTTGAAAAAAATATTCAATTTAGTTGTTGTGTTATTAAGTCTCTGTCAAGGAAGTTTTATAGTATATTCTATACTGACTATCAATTTACTATAAAACTTCCTTAGTTAGGAGTAAGAGTAAGTAAGAGTTCCTTAGGCTTAGTTTAGATGACAGGAACCGTTTTGACAGTCTGTACTTCCTATTGTTACCAGTTCTATTTCTAAGTTCGTATAGAAAACTTGTCTGTAATGTGGATGTTATGTTGTGTGTACTTAAAAATCTGAATGACTAGTAAATATTGCTGATTTTTTCCTTTTATCGTAAACTAGTTGCCCGCCCCGGCTTCGCATGCGTGAATTAGAAAAACACGGTCGAACAGAATAAAAAGTATCCTATGTCCGTCTCCTGGTTTTAAGCTACCTCCCTACCAATTTACAGCCAAATCAGTTTAGCTGTTCTTTTTTGCCGAGTAGTCCACTGCAGGGCAAATGCCTTCCTCCTACTTCCATACCTTGAAAGAATTTTTTATTTAGGTGATCTTTTTATTAGGTAAGTAGGTAGATACCTACTTACCTAATAACACCTAAATAAAAAATTATTTCGAGTACTTAAAAAGTGAAATCTTTTTAAATAACACTTCAAAAATAATGCATATGACGTTCGATATAAATAAACAAAAAAGATGCACATGTGCAAGGTGCAATCATCTTGCAATGAAGATCTTTTAAAGTCATAAATTTAAATTAGCATTCAAAATGGGGCCTCGATAGTTAAAAAACGTTCATCGTTCATATTGTATTTTTTAAGCTATGCTCTAAAAATATAAGTAAGACAATGAAAAAAAGTGACCACCTAGTTTACTACACCCTTTAGATCAAACTATTTATAATAATACAGTTTTACGAAAAATGAATAACGCTATTTTGATATTTTAGCACCAAAAAATATGAATATATAAATATTGATTTTAAAAAGAACACAATAATATATAGATATACATAAATAATTGCTGTGCTAAAACTAAACTAATTGAAATGTAATAAAAAAAAACAAACCTAATATAACAAGCCATTAGCAGTAGGCAACGTGCCCATTATGTTGGTAGCATCACCACGTTGAATGGCAATGCTAAAAATTTGAAGTAGAGGCAGGCATTTCGGTCACGTGCTGCTTCGACCAAACTTTTGGAAAGATCTTTGAAAGTTTGTTAGGCACTCGATCCCTAAGGCTCCAGCCTCGATCTGTAAAAGCGCAAATATAAAACTGTTATCAAGGTTAATAACAATTGAAGGGTTGAGAATAAAAAGGATTTAACTGACAAATTGACAGTTTCGAGAAAATTGACTTTAAACGCCAACGTCGTCATTTTAATGTAGAGTGCTTATAAGGTAATAGAAAAGGTTTATGTAAGTTTCAGTTAATTGAAAATGTTTTAATTCTATTTAAAATAACTAAATATAGTACTAATTCATATAATTACTGTAAAAATATAATATAATAAAATAAATATAGTAATGTTTTTATGCTAAGCAAACTGTATTCCTGTGACAGATAAACCATTTTTAGACTCAAAATCTCGAGATTTAAGCCTCATTTCGGTATTTTGAGAATGTATCATTGAAGATATCACGCTGAATCCAACGATACCCATAAGTCATTTTCAAAAAAATCAGTTAAATCCTTTTTATTCTCACCCCTTCAATTGATTACCAAGATAAAAATATAGTAGGAGTTTTGGCGGGAAAACGAAAAAGATCGCTTCACCGTATTGTATGATTTTCGAAAACATGTGTTATTTTCAGTGTTAGTGCATAAAATTGGTGGCTTTTTATTCGTTAAGTGCTGGATTACAGGCGTGAGTGTGGGAAAGTGGTATAATGATGGTGAAACGTTTCTTTTTGTGTTGTTCCAAAACTCCATAGAAGCATCTGGTAAAGTTGCCACCACTTTACTAGAAGTATGATTTGACTAGACTATGACTTGATTTGACTTGATGACTTGGACTGTGACTTGACTTGACACTTATCTGCTAAATTTTTTTTAAAGAATATTTCATGTATTATTATTTTCTGACATAGATTAAATGAAAATTAAAAACTATGCATTAGCAAAACTTAATCTAAGAAGCCGCTACCAGTAGGCAACGTGCCCAAAATGCTGGCGGCATTGCCCCGTTGAATGGCAAAATTAATATAATATAAATTAATATCAAAATCTGCTAAATATATGTAACTCAAAGGCGACTGACTGACTGACATAGTGATCTATCAACGCACAACCGAAACCACTGGACGGATCGGGCTGAAATTTGGCATGCAGGTAGATGTTATGACGTCGGCATCGGCTAAAGAAAGGATTTTTCGAAAATCACCCTTAAGAGGATTAAATGGGTGGTTGAATTATTTTCCCATAGGCCACGCCGCGGGTGAAGCTACGGGCTTACTAGCTACGGCTCGTATTATATATAATAGTAATTACCTGAGAAATTATCAAATACTTGACACTGGCTAAATACACAAAAATGTGAAGCCAAAAATACAAACGAAAAAAAGTATATAGTATCTTAAAATAAATTACCAAGAAAATATCCTCTAGACTTAAAAAAAATTAACTTGAAATCTGGGTCTAACCGGAACCCACCACTCCGTTACGAAGCTTGTTTACTCAAAGCGCAGGAAAGAAACAAGTTTGCGATTAGGTGAACGAGAAACGGGACAAGTTTCTGAGTTTCACCGCACCGTGGTAAACAATCGGACAATCTAATTAGGATAATTTTGTTATACGGATAAATCGTTAGGTATAAAAGTGTTGACCTGCTGTTGAGTGTCGATAATAACCAAGTTAGAATTCTGTTGGGTAAAAATTACTACGAGCTTCTAATCTAAATATATATAACTCAAAGTTGACTGACTGATTGACTGACTAATATAGTGATTTATCAACGCACAGCCCAAACCACTAGACGGATCGGGCTGATATTTGGCATGCAGGTAGATGTTATGACGTACGCATCCGCTAAGAAAGGATTTTTCGAAATTCCACCCTTAAGAGGGTGAAATGGGTGATTGAATAATTTTCCCATAGGTCACGCCGCGGGCAGAAGCTCGTAATATATAAAGATACTAATGTTTCGACAGGTCGACTTATTTTCTTTACAAAATAAAATGTATTACCTAGGTACATAGGCACATAGTTCATTTACGCCAACTTTAATGATCATCAAAAGTGCCTGCCAAAATTTTGAGATATAAAAAAATAATGCGCTTTACACTACGCGACTGAAGTAAAACTTCTTTAGCTTAGCTTCATCTATCGGCTGTACAACTTTGTTTTTGCTTTGTTTTATGTAAATGTCGAAAATCTTGACATTTTTAAATTGTCGTTTTACCGGACATACCAACATAATAATACAATTTATTAACTTTTTTATGTTGACAATAATGATCTACGTTAACCAACAACTTTCAACTTCCGTTCGCCTCGCCAGCTTACTCCCAAGTCAAGCGTGCATAAAGAAGTTTTACTTCAAAAATTGACTAGCATCAATACAAAAGTGCCATGTCCTGGTCATCGTGAAAAGGTAGAAAACAGAGGCCGAAAAATTTATGTACAATTTTGAAGCGGTAAACAGCAAAAGAGGTCAATTTATTATATTACGAGCTTCTGCCCGCAGCTTCGCCCGCGGCGTGGCCTATGGGAAAATAATTCAACCACCCATTTCACCCTATTAAGGGTGGAATTTCGAAAAATCCTTTCTTAGCGGATACCTACGTTATAACATCTACCTGCATGCCAAATTTCAGCCCGATCCGTCCAGTGGGCTTGGGCTGTGCGTTGATAGATCACTATGTCAGTCAGTCAGTCACCTTTTTTTTTTTTTTTAATAATAATAAGTTTATTGGGTATTTCTTTGAGTTATATATATTTAGATATAATAAACAAACTTCGTCACACTCATAGAGTAACAATAAAGTTATCCAAGACGTACTAGGGGAAAGTTCGAGATGCGGTAAACAATCGCACAATCTCATTAGGATAATACAAGTTGGAGTTCTTTGTTTCGTAACTGAGTAGATTACGTGGCTAATCTGTTACGTATGCTCTGTTGGTAACTGTTTTCTGATTGGTTACTTCGATATGTAACTTTGTATTGACTTACACATAGGAGAATAGTTTTTCTTTCGTAATTGTGTAGCTATATTATTTAGCATACACCCGTTTTGCACAAGTAGTTGAAAAGAAAACTGCTTTTGTTCAAACTCATTTATTACAATAGACGTGCTTGCTATACCTGACGTTAAGTATATTGCAATTTTATATGCTTACAACAATAATTTTAATTAAGTATTTTAAGTATTTTGATTATGACTTGTAGGCGTGCTAAAATTAAGAATGTTTGATGAAATTGATTAAATAAATTATTACAATTTGCATGCAGAATTCGATTTTATTTATATTATAACGAGCTTCTGCCCGCAGCTTCGCCCGCGGCGTGGCCTATGGAAAAAAAAAACCTGTACAATAATTCAGAAGAAAAAAAACCTTTAGACAATAACAATATAGCGCAAAGAGTAAAATTGGAACATTCTGTTTCTATACAAACGTAATACCCTCTATTAAGAATTAATTCCAAAGTTTCCCAATTTATTTGTGTATAATTATGTCAATACTATTAATACCTACTCCCAAATGTCCTAGAAATTCAAGCTTTACTAAAATTGCGGTATCCATAGACACCATAAATGAAATTCTTTAAGTAACTAGTTCTGTTAATAATAACAAACCGAAATGCCCAACGAAATTCTATTTAAATCAATTAACGTTTCTTGAGACTTAGAACAAAATTTAAATTACTTCAAAGTAGTAATTTCTAATAGTATGTCTAGACAGAGCAAGTCATTTTGTAACTACCGTCAATTGTCTACTCTACATTAACTCTTATTAATAAACATTGTGTAGCAAAGGAATAGTTATTATTATTGCATGACGTGCTGAGCTGGTTGTTCGCCTGATGTTAAGTATAACAGTTGCAGCATCACTCGGAGCTCTAAAAATTAATAAACTTTCACGTGACACTGCCCTGTGCACGTCATTCTGAGACAACAGCACAGTCCAGCTCGATTACTGCATTGTGAGATTAGGTTATAATTCATTTGCTCAATTATTTAACCTTTTTAAATTATTTTACCTTTCAACCTTTAAAAGAAGAATTATGAAGAAATATTTATTTATCTTTATCTACCCACTTACTGATGAACATGTCATAGTAATGGAATAGCTAAATAGACAAAACAAGAGAAACCACTGATGGTTTCTTTTGTTTTGTCTATGGTCATCCTAAATAATAATATTAATAACAACGCCCAACGATCACATACATAGATCATGGACCCTAACTAGGATTCCCTGTGTCTAGGGACTCGGGAACTACGAAGACCATGGTCCCACAACGCCCAGACTCAGAACAAGTATTTGCATGTTTTCTGTGCACAAATACTTGTCCTGCCAAGGGAATCGAACCCACCACCTCCAGGCTATGAGCCAACCTATTCAACTATTATACCACAAAGGCTGTCGAATATACGACTGATAACGTATCGCTCGATCCTATAGCAGCCGTAGGCTGCGCTAAGATCATCGGACCAGTCTAACCTTTCTGATTCAGGAAGGTACCGCTTTCGGCACCGGTATAGGATACCAGCGTAACACAATCAGACACTGACCCCGCCGGCGAGGTAGCTAGAACGGTCGCGACTTTCAATAGGGCCCACTCTTTTAGTGGACGTAGTCTTCTCGATCCTCTTATCCCGGCAATGGCCCAAGCCGAGGCTTGCACCCCAGGGGTGCCCTTGAGCTAGTTGCCTCCCACTTTTGACGGCTGGGCGCCTTAAGAGCCTACCCTCAAGCTCGATGAAGGTATAAACGTCGGTAGAGACCAACAGCAAGTCAGTGCCGAGCCGCCGCTGCAACCGCACGTACTCCATGAGGATGGGCATCTTATTGCCCGAACGGCGGTCGAGTTATTCGATCTCGTGAATGTTAGCCGTGCACTAGTTGTAGTTACTACTACTCACGTAGTACTACTCACGTCAGTTTCTATAATATTATATATATAATATAAGCCCGTTCAAAAAAAAAGATAAAGTAACGCTATTAGAATTCATTCATTAAAGATTTATCTCTCTTCTAATATTAAAATTAAAGGCCTTCTAAAGAAAACACTGTGATTCATATTCCCTTTGCGTCTCCGTTTGAACTTTTTTTGTTTAAGTTGAAAAAACTTTCAGTGTTTTTGTCAGACATGATTTTTTTATTGGGAAAATCCGTCTTGGGTACTGCGAAGATGTTAACTTACTTTATTTGTAGGTCCTGAATACTTTGAAGTTTTAGAGACATTTCAAGAGAATTTTCGTAATCTCCTTTGAAGAAAGTTTTGGTAAGGCTTATTTATAGTCATCTACAAAGCAGGCAAAATATAATATTGAACTTTTATTTTTATTTTATATTTATAGATCCTAACTGTTCCATTTTTAAAGTTAACTTCTCTATAGCAGTAAACAAAGTTTGAAAGTGTCAAACTAATAGAACACAAATTGTTTTCCTACATTGTCCCGTCGCGACGGTTGCTGTTTCATAGCGTTCCATAAACTTGAGCATAAAGTTCAATAGTGCTCAGTGATAAGCGGCAGCGTAGCGGTTTGTTTGACGTACTTATAAAATTCTTACTTTGGAAACTCAAAAACTCGCTTACCCATAAGAATCCCATTCATTTCGTTCTTGAATGCGACTTGATTATGTGTGGCAAGAAATATAATAAATAATGAATAAATAGATAAATATGTTTAATGTAAAATTTTACATATATATTTGTTTGTCATCAAAATATCTGTTTATAGTGTAATTATACTATGCTAAGGGGTTTATAAAACTACGTTTTCATTCATAAATTACAATAATATTATAAAGGCGAAAGTTTGTATGTGTGTAAGTGTGTATGTTTGTTACTCCTTCACGCTCAAATGACTGAATGGATTTGGATGAAATTCGGTAGTAAGATAGCTTATACACTGGATTAACATATAGGCTACATTTTATCCTGGAAAAGTGAAATTTTCAAATACTTTTTATAAATTAAAGACTTTACTTTTTGTAAATTATAAATTAAAGAACTAAGGTACACGAAATATAAAGGAAGTAGCGTTATGTTATGATATACGTAACATATATACGAATACTAATTTTATTACACGCTAAGAACCACTGAAAAGGTTAAAGTGGCATTTGGCAAAGTTATAATACTATATGATAAATGTACTGATATTTTTGTTATTTGTAAATCGCTCGCTCTTGCACCATATCAGTGATCCGCTCCCGTCGCGTGCGCCCGGAAGTGTCGCCAGCAGAGCATGCAATTAGTCGACGTTTTGTGAAAATAATTATGTTCACGGAATTCGGCCCTCTCGGTTGGCACCTCTTAATTCATAACACACGTCAGAACACGTAGATTTGGCGGATTAGCTTGTTTAGGAAAGGATGATTGCGGACGTACGTGTTTACATGTATCCTGTATGTAGGATATTTTATAAATAAAACCAGCACATTGAAATGGAAACGTGTAATGGCGGCCAATCAAAGACAACGCAAAAACAGAGATGTCACTTATAAAACCACAAAGTTTCTACATATATCACATCCCTCCACAACTAAACTAAAACAACTTCTAAAATAACCTTAGGACTTATAATTAACATTATTTCTAGTCGTCCTGATAGGATACCGGCGTACAAATTCTGGCTGAGGACTTCGGTTATTTTCTAATGATTGTGGATGAGTGTTGCTGTCAGTATTAGATACAACATTCGCAGACGCTGCGTCTAAAAACTCATCTTCAGAATCACCATTTCCTTCACCTTCTGGAGCCAAGCTACACGTAGGAGGGGTACCTGGCAAGAAACGCTCGCAGGCACGTGCTGCGCTGCTGGTACTGGGTTCAGGAGCCGGCGCCGGTTCTACGATGTAATCTCCAAAACAACTGATATCATCATCTGTGTCGGTCGTCATACGTCCTTTGTACGCTAGTAACTGGTCTATGTGCTTTTTAACAATATTATTCAATTCAGGAATAAATATAGTAAACATTTGCGAGCCGATGCAACTTTTCACTACTCCTTGTTTCCATGTATATTTTGTACCATTATTGTAGTAATGTTTAGCCAAAACTCTATCTCCAATAGAGAATTTAATGTTCCTTGTGCCTCTAAATTGTTCTCTCTGGGAAACATGTTTACTCTCAACATTATTAGCGGCCGCGGTGAACGACGACAAAGGCGCAACTTCAGGCGCTCGCAACAAATCGAGCCGACAACGCAGAGGCCGCCCCAGCAACAACTGGGCAGGTGAAAATCCCGTTGTTGAATGTACCGAATTTCTATAGTCGAACAAAAATTTGTTCAACTTCGCTGCAATGACCTTTGGATTGTTATTATCCATTAATATTACTTTCAGCCCTTTTTTAACAGTTTTGACACTATTTTCTGCCTGACCATTTGATGCCGGGTGGTAAGGTGCACTCGTTACATGCTTAATACCGTTTAAACGACAAAATGATTCGAATGTCGTGCAACAAAAATTCTTAGCATTGTCAGTAACTAAAGTGCGAACTAGCCCAAATCTACTAAACATCTCACATAACTTAGTAATAATCGATTCACTATCAGTACCTTGCATTAAAAAACATTCAACCCATTTCGAGTGTGCATCTACTGCAATGAGGTATTGTTTATTTCCTAACATAAACATATCTAAATGCACGCGCTCCCAAGCGTGCTCAGGGTAAGGCCATGGTGCGAGCGGAGCATGTGGTGGATTATTACGCAGCGCGTTACAAACCATACAAGAACCAATATTTTCTTCAATATTCTTATCAATATTTGGCCACCACATGCGAGATCTTGCTTCTGATTTCGTCTTGACTACTCCGAAATGCGAACTATGTAACTCTTTTAGTAATCTTTCCCTAAACTGCGAAGGAATTACGACTTTATGACCACGTAAAATACAACCGTTTTCGACTGAAAGTTCATGCCGGCATAAGAAAAATGGCTTTAAAAGGGAATTATTTATTTTAGGAGGCCATCCCTTCGTGATAAAACCCTTAACAGCTTGTAATATTTCATCACGTTCTGTTTCCCTCTGTATGTCACTTAAACTTATTGGAGCAAAGACAGTTTCTCCAACAAAATTAATATACTGAGTCATGTCAATACGTTCCTCAGCATAATCATTCCCTACATACGATTTAACAGAACGTGACAAAAAATCCGCTACATTATCCTCACTTCTTACATATTGTATATCAAAATTATACGCAGATAGAAACAGTGCGTAACGCTGCAGCCTATTAGCTGCTAAAATAGGCACGCCTTTTTTATTACCAAAAATAGCTAGCAAAGGTTTGTGATCGGTTCTCAAAATGAAAGGGACCATCCGACCATATAGGTAATGATGAAATTTCTTAACAGCGAACACTATGGAAGTCGCTTCCTTTTGAACTTGCGCATAGTTGACCTCAGCTTTAGAAAGAGACCTAGATGCGTAAGCTACCACACGTTCGCTGCCGTCTGGCTGTCGCTGAGCCAGCACCGCACCTAAACCGGCAGGGCCCGCATCGCACGTCACTATGGTGGGGTACTCCGGACAGTAGTGTGCCAACACGCGGTCAGAGCCTAACTCTCTTTTAATCATTTTGAAAGCATTATCCTGTTCTTTGTTCCATACCCATTTAACACCTTTTTTTAAAAGACTATGCAAGGGGTTCAAAACTGATGACGTCTGCGGCACAAAACACCTATAATAATTCACCATACCCAAAAATGATTTTAACTCATTAACGTTCGTCGGTGGATTGCATTTCATTATAGCGTCAATTTTTTTTGTCGATTTGTGTAGTCCGTCCTTGTCTATAACAAAACCTAGATACTCGACTGAATTTTTAAACAATTCGCATTTATCTCGCTTTAACCGTAAACCAGCCTCCTGCAATCTGCTCAGTACTAAGTCCAACCTCTGTAGATGAACTGACATTTCAGAAGCTGTCACTAAAATGTCATCTAAGTAAATACATACGCCGTCAATGTCACCGAGTAACTGCTCCATAGTACGCTGAAAAATGAATGGAGCGTTAGATAATCCGAATACCAACCTATTGTAACGGAATAATCCTTTATGTGTGTTGATGCAAGTCCATTTTTTTGACTCATCCAATTCAAGTTGTAGGTATGCTCGTGACAAATCTAATTTTGAGAATGATGTCCCTCCGTGAAGCTTCGCAAACAACTCCTCAATTCGCGGAAGCGTATAGTTATCCAAATATAAAGCTTTATTGAGCGTCGGAATGATCAACTTTCTCTATAATACCCAATTCTAACATCCTATGCAGCTCTTTTTCCACTAGAGGTTTCAAAGCAAACGGAACGGGACGAGGCTTGAAAAATTTTAACTGTGCATCCGCCTTAATTTTAAGACTCACCTTATGTTTATTAAAAGTACCCAATTCATCCCTAAATAACTGAGAATACTTTTCCATTAACATTCTGCCTTCCTTTTTTCCTATACTAACATCTACATTGTTTACGCCTGTCCGGCAAATATACAACTTAAAACTTTTCATAAAATCTCGACCTACTAGAGGCGAACGTGTAATATTAGTCGCAATAACATAAAACTTAAGGGATGAAGTTTGACCTTCAAACGTAACTGGCAATGTCAAACAACCTTCAGGCGATATCTTGACCCCGGTATAGAAGTTAAAAACATCTTTACATGACTGCAAGCGATAGTTACCGAAGTATTTCTGATAGATTATTTTTGGTAAAATAGACACGGCACTACCACAATCTATTTCGCAGTTTAATTGTGTATTTCCTACTACGACACTCCGCATTATCGGCTCATTGTAGTTTGACTTCTCGTCAATATTAAATAAATTGTAAATACCTTCTAGATTATTGTCGTCGTCTTCCGCGCCCACATAATTATTGTTTTGCAACTTAGCTTTACACATTCTTTTTAAATGACCTTTCTTGTTGCATCTTTTGCATGTATAACCAACGAAACGGCATTTCTCTTTTGTGTGGTTCTTGAAACCACAAACTTCACAGCATTTAAAATCCTTAGGCGAAGAGACGGCGCTTTTGCTACTGCCAGCGGCCTGTACTGCAAACACTGGTTGTGCCGGAAACTCTAGTATGCCTGCTTTGGTAACGTTATCAGCTCGTGCCGTTTGTAGTGCCATTCGTGCGCAATGCACGCTCTGCGCCAATTCTAGAGCCCTACTAAAAGATAACGTATCCAAATTTTCAGCAAAAAGTTTTTCTTTCTCTTTTGCGTTTTCTAAGCCTAAAACAAAACGATCACGCAGGGCTGTCTCTAGCTCAGATGACTTAAAACCACAAAACTGCGCTAAATTACGTACTCGCGCTGCCCATTCAGCTAAATCCTCCTCAGGACGCTGCTCTGATTTATAGAAATTGTATCGCTCTGCGAATGTACACTTCTTTGGTAGAAAATGTTTACTCAATTTTTCTATTAGCGTGTCGAACTTTACAGTATCTAGGTCCTCCGGAAACACTAAATCCTTAGCTACCCGGTAGGTTTCTTCCGCAAATGTAGTCAACAACAGAGCTCTTCGTTTTAGTCCAGACTTATCAGTGTCGCTAGTAACATCGTTTGCCGTGCAGTACTGGATGAAACGACTACGAAAAATAATCCATTCTTGTGAGCGATGGTCGAAAGTGAGGTTGCCACCAAACATCATTGTACCGCCCATTTATTTTCCTTGAAATACAATTACAAATGTTGCGACTATTCAGCAACAGCAGCACAAGGAAATATAGCGCTGCACATTTTCCACTTCAAATCTTAATGTTGCGGCAAATTTCAACAACATATACATTAAAAACTGCGTTACACGCGTGAATTGACTACTCGTCGCCAAATTATCCTGTATGTAGGATATTTTATAAATAAAACCAGCACATTGAAATGGAAACGTGTAATGGCGGCCAATCAAAGACAACGCAAAAACAGAGATGTCACTTATAAAACCACAAAGTTTCTACATATATCACAACATGGATAATAAAAGTTTTGTGTACGTTGAACCTTTTTTCCTCGATTCACGCTTCATTTTGTTTTATTTTTTATTGGTTTTTTTATGTGGCCTACATCAACTCCCAGTTTTGGTATTGAAATATTTTACATTATAATAACTGTGGTATTGTAACTTTTGCAAATAAAACGGAAGGAATATTAGACTTTAAAATATTGTTACAACCTATAAGATATAATTAGTTGACTGGTAGATAATGCTTCATAGCATTAAGTCCTCCTTGTATATTATTTTGTGCTAAAGTATAAATAAATAAATAAATAATTTTACTCCTCTTGCTTAAAAAGTCCGTCATTGTATCTTAGCATTCATAGTCACTGTAGCAAAGCGGGAATAAAGCTGCTTTTTATCATCGAGGGGCAAAAGTATTTTTTTACCTGTTATCACCATTACCACCTCCATACAAAAACAAAAAAGTCTTAATAATCAAATAAAGACACGATTTATTACTGTTTAAAAAAATAACATTCACACACACTCAAGAACAAAAAAAAGTTTTCGATCTATAGCCGTCAAATACACAAAGCATTAGGTACCAATATTTTGTTTTTTTTTTTTGTTTTGGTTTGGCTCCACACTTTTGTGCATTTAGCTAGTGTCAAGTAATTGGTTATTTTCGAGCTAATTAATATATATTAATATAAGGCAAGTCAAGTCAAGACACAGTCCAAGTCATCAAGTCAAGCCTTAGTCTAGTCTAGTCAAGTCATACTCCTAGAAAAGTGGTGGCAACTTTACCAGAAGCTTCTATGGAGTTTTGGAAACAATACAAAAAGGAACGTTTCACCATCATTATACCACTTTCCCACGCTCTTGCCTGTTGTCCAGCACTTAACGAATAAAATGCCACTAAGACTGAAAGTAACACAAGTTTTGGAAAATAATACAATGCGGTGACGCGATCTTTTTCGTTTTCCCGCCGAAACTCAGGTACCTATTTAAATACTTAGGAACGATTAGAAGTAGACAGAATAACAAGTGGATTCACTTATAGAAAGAGTTTCTTATGTATTTTGAATAACTTTCGAAAAAATATCAAAGTTTACTAATTGTAATACATAGTCAATGTTACGGCGCGTAGCGCTTTATATACATAATAATAATAATATGAGGGGACATCTCACACAGCGCCATCTAGCCCCAAACTAAACAAAGCTTGTATAATGGGAACCAGGTAACTGATACAATACTTAGGTACTACTTTTTGTTTGTAAATACATACATAGAATACAATACAGCACCCAGACACAGAACAAACATAGATATTCATCACACAAATGTTTGTCCTGGGTCGGAATCGAACCCACAACCCATAGTTCAGAAAGCAGGGTTACTACCAACTGAGCTATCGGGCCAGTCAAATATATAGCTCTTTGATTACAAACGACTACCTATAAAGACAAGATATAATGTCCTAGATTTATTTTTAATTTAATTTACTGGCACATTTGTGACTTACAACTTGACCTCTTTAGTAATCATATTTCATCAGCGAAAAGATTTGTTCCCATTTACTGGCACATTTGTGACTTACAATTTGGCCTCTGTAGTAATCATATTTCATCAGCGAAAACATTTGTTTCCATTTTCATCATCTATTCTATACCATTTAAGCATCGTGCGTGTCAATGTGTGATCATGTCATGAAACTTTTGAGGGTTAAAAGTCACCAAGTCTTGGGGATTATTGTCTAGGCTTTTAATTTTCAAATGCACAGTATCACTGAAATTCGATGCAGTAATCATACATTGGTAAAATCGCTTGAATCTTGTCAAAATAAGATACGTAAGCGCTTTGTTCTCATCACAGATTAAATTTAACAATAACAACGCTCAATGATCACATACATAGACCCAGAAACTACAAGGACCATGGTACCACAACACGAGACTCAGTACGAGAATTTGCGCATTTTCTTCATGTGCAAAAATACTTGTTCTGCCGCGGGAACCGAACCCACCGCCTCTGGATATGCGCCGATCTGCTCAACCACCACACCACAGTGACTGTTAAAATAATGTCTATGTTTTGCCTGAAGTCGCTTTTTAGGCGATTTCTTTCTAAAACCATTTATGTATGAAACTAAAGGGATAAAGGAGCTCACACCACAATCTTCACTAAGATTTAGAATATGCACTGCAGTGCGACACCATGCAATCCACATTCGAAAAACCCTATATTTTAGACGCAGTAGGTTTTCAGCCGTACACGGAACTCCAAGATTAAAAGAGTCTCCCGCTTTGTGAATGATCGATGCCAAAGATAACTTTGTGCTGGTAATAGGGTCCTCTTTCGGTTAAACGGGTTAGCCTCAGGCTAAAGTGTCACCTCACATGCCCTTATGTGGCACGCAATGGGTGGTGGACTATTCAAGAACTATTATTTTCTGGCGCAAAGTTATTTTTATGTTACTGAAAGGTGATAGAAAGAATTCGGTGTTGGTTGCAGTACATACAATAGATAATGGAACTCGAAGACAACCATTGTCTGGTCTACTGACTTGTAAATGAAAACCAAATTTGTAGAGTTTTTTCTATTTCATTTAAACAGTGCTTGCACGCAAAGTTGGCTCTCAAAATGTGTTCATCCAAGAATTATTTTATTCTTGAGTATATTTTTTAATTTTAAGTAAATATTTATTAGAATTAAGAATAATGTCTTGACTCGAAAATTTAAGATTAGTATTACATTAATACAAAATATATATTGTCATACATCACATCACAAATCACGTAAATTTTTGACTAATAAACATGTTCTGAACTCAGTCTGCTTTCAGTCAGAAGACGTACCTATACATATAAAAACCACCCTGTCTGCAATTCTTTTATCAGCTAAGAAATCACGTAACTTGTTACAACCGATTAAAACTAAAATGTGTATGGGTTTTATAGTTTCAATTGATTGCATTCAACTTACGTGTGACAAACGGCTTTCAAGTTGAAAGAAGTGAATGAAAGAAATGAGTTGAAATGATAACAAGAAAAACAAAATGGATATAACAAATTATAGATAAAAAATCGCTTTTCAAAACAGCAGCGCCTACGATCGGCCGAACAGCCGAGGCGTAGCTTAGATAGCAGCTGTTTACTTTGTACTGAAGGCCGCTAATGCATCACGCTTATCTGTGCGCTGCAGTGGGCTGCCCTGCTTGCCAGTTCACGGGAGAAATGGAAAGCTTATTTAGTTGTTTTAATTTGAACATGGACCGCAAAATTAGAACGTTTTTGGAGGAAATCAGAATGAGCCAGATTTATTTATAGTGTCAATCAATTAAATACTACAATGATATTATAATAATTACCACTATAGTCCAATAATTTTTATATCTATATATCTACTGAAAAAAAAATTTGACTATATACTAGCGATGACGACCTATAGGCAGCCTAAAGGCTCCAGACTACTACTAACATTCTGGCAGCATTGCCCCGTTGAATCGCAATGCTTGTTCTTTTTTTTCTATGTTTCAATCAATTAATTTGGCCAGGGTTATTTAAGTTTTTTTTATTTATTTTTTTAGGTTTGCGCGGATGAAAAGTATTTTAATCATTTGCTCATCCCACGAGAAAATTTCACGTTTCCAGGATAAAATGTAGCCTATATGTTAAACCAGTGTATAAGCTATCTTGGTACCGAATTTCATCCAAATCCATTCAGCCGTTAGAGCGTGAAGAAGTAACAAACATACACACATACACACAAACACACATACAAACTTTCCTACCTTTATAATATTATGTGATCTATGACTAGTATTATTGAAGTGTGTTGAGTACACTTTGTTATATTAGAAGAAGGACCCAAGGAAGTTTCGCAGTAATTAGTAATATGTCAATTAGCTAGTACACAATATATTAGTTAAAAAAGATATTGACAAAACACAAATAGAAAAATGAAATTTTCTCTAAGTTGTAGATTCCGAATCAACAAAATCCGTTGCCCCTAGCAACTAGCAGCAAAGGTTCTATGCAAAACTTTTCATGAGCGAGCACGCCACATTATAATAATGAAATAGTAAAAAAAAAAATGATGTTCAAAACCTAGACCATCACAATGAGGGCTTTTGTTGACAAAAGTTCTATAAATCCTTAGAATTCCTATTTATTATTCGGTACGCTCCCGCTCTACGCTATTGGTAGTGGTCTGGAACATTTGGTCGGTCTGTAGGTCATACGGCAAGTATGCAGTATAAATATATTTTAGTAGGTAGTGAAGCTAGTAACATTCAGTCTTTGGTATTATTGTAGTAGTTATTATTTAAAGAATGATGGCACTATGCTATCAAAAAATTTTATTTTAAAACCTGCGAAAATTTGCTCGATTCGTTTCGTCGAAAGAACTTTGTTTATTCTAGAAAATCAAGTGGATAAGTTTCTAATATTTAATACCGTTATAACTGTTTACTTCGCTGGTGACATCAATGTAAGGTACTTAAATAAAGACAACGGCGTGATGACAAGTTTGAATAAAAAAAGTATTTTATGACTATTGATAAATATATGCATATATCCAAGCAAACCCGCAGGGAGAATATTGTGTTACCAAAAGTCATACAAGTAAGCAATAATGCCTTCTTAAAGCAATATCGATATAATAATATGAACGAGTATCAATAAGAGATTGGGGGTAATATAATGGAAAATCAGAATAATCGGAGATTATTGATATTGGAAATCTTTGTTGTAACGAATGATATTGGCTTACTTGTGGTATGAGAAAGATTCGCAAGAAATTACTTGATCAATAAGTTGGTAGCAAAATTTGATTCAACGAATATCCACAGCCTATTTAATCATGAGATTGGTAAGCTTAGGCAACGTTCACTCCAGTCGTTACTTACCTAGATAGGTGGTTAAAGGCTCCTTTGGTTTGAAGGGCATGTTAAGCTGTTAGTCCTGGCTGTTTTCGTAAGACACTAGTATATACATACACATATAATGCTGTCATAATATACATAGCAGGTACCAACCTACACTGTCAGTTCCACAGTTTGGATCATACCCAATCTGTTCTTCTCTGTCTTTCTAATCGACAGTGGAGAGAGACAGGGTAATCGCGACGCACGACGGCTAGACACTCGACACCGCAGCCGACATCTCGTGTGACTTCGTTCCTATCCATTTCATTTCACTTGTCTGGGGCATCATGGTGTTTGTTCGGCAATTCTTGTACATTGAAGAGTTGTTTGGCGAACACGATTAACACGAACAAATGATTCTTGGAGACTTGGACGATCAGACGTATATTGCATTAGTAATCATGATAGATTAATTTTAAGTAGTTGGCATCTTGTCGGGTTCGAACGTTACGCAATTGGCTTGATAACTCAGTTGGTAGTAGCTCTGCCTTCCTATAATATATTCCTAACTATCGGTTGTGGGTTCGATTCCCAGTACTAACATTTGTGTGATGAACATAGGTGTTTGTTCTGTGCCTGAGTGTTATATTAATATAATATAAATAAATATGTGTGGACATTTAACACAGCGCCATCTAGCCCCAAACTAAGCAAACCTTGTACTATGGGAACCAGATAACTGATACAATACTTAGATACTTTTTTTTGTAATTACATTTAGAATACAATATAAACACCCAGACACAGAACAAACATCAATGTTCATCGCACAAATGCTTGTCCTGGGTGGGAATCGAATCCACGACCTGCAGTTTAGAAGGCAGGGATACTACCAACTGAGCTATCGGGCCAGTCAAAAATATTTCATTCTAAAAGTAAAAGTATCTAAGTATTGTATCAGTCATCTGGTTCCCATAGTACAATTAGCCTTATTTTGTGACTGTTCCTGCGGTATTTAACTGTTATCCCGTTTCTACTTCATACTCTTACTTTCCCTATTTAAGGCACCATGTTGGTTTATTAATTTTCAATGTTAAATGGCTTAAGACGAAAATTTGAACAAGTTTCCATAAATTGACGGGATTAACATAGAATACATTTGCATTGGGAATTAAGAGTGAAGCCGCAGGGTACCTTGCTGACCAATAAAAGTTCGCGAACAAGTTCGTCAAACAAAAATTCAGTGAGTGCAACGTGTTACGTTTAATTACTACGCTACTCGACCGGCCTCGGCTGATAAACGACTCTCCAGTCCATGACATGTTTTAAGCCCTGCGATAACGGATCAACAGCGCTTTAATATCATTATTGGTTCAGCAACCGCGCAGAATCTAATTAGTGGATAATTGAATGAGCCGCTTCCATTGGTCCATATTAGAGTCCATATTACGCCCGATATTCGTAGTATGTAAAGAGGTTGTCATAATAAAGAGAGAGCTCTAATACATCATGGAGTTACGTTCTTTCTTTTTCTTTCATGTTGGTTTTAGAATGTGAACAAAAGGGACAGTAAAAGTAGAATATACAAGAGTTTGTCCACATCACTTAACACAGTGACGTGTCATATTTTATAGAAGAACGCAGCAGCCATAATACGCATAGATTGACGGCATATTACTTTATACATTAATAAACAGATATCCTTTTATATTTCGTTCCATTTAAAAACAGAAAAACGAAGGCCAATCTTTGGTCTACCTAAACTTCAGTATACAGTGAACTTGTTTATCTGAAACGTGAATACTCCTAGAATTTGAATTCCGCTTTCACACTACAATAAACCATATTTACCTGACCCGTACCTATAATAATTCATATTCTCTTTAGAATCTGGAAAAGTTGGAATTCAGAGAGTGGGGAGGGTCGTGAATGGATGGATGGACTCATAACATCCGATGCCATTAGAGGGTGCAAGCCAGCAGAACAATTTAATTGATTGGTTTATCCCCATATATAGCCAATTAAAATGGGCTTCAAAATACTGAAAAAGTTCAAAGAATTTATTATAGTCATTATAACAATTTGTATGAGTGTTACGAGAAATAATACGAGATCATTGCAGCGCAATATTTGTTACCAAGTTCAACCACACAAAGCTTCTGAAACAAATGACAATCACAACAATATTATAAATATTTACACTTTAATCAAACCGATTGAAGATGGGATACGATAATCGAATAGGATAGAATATAATAACATAATATTTTTAACTCTTTTTAATACTCTAACTAATTATAAACGCTCAAGTTGGTGTATACATCTGATTGATAATAAAAAATAAAATAATGCCTGAAATATTCCAAAAGATTATTCAATGACATTTTAAAGATGTATTAAACAAATTACATAGACGCACTTAAAAAGAAAACAAGTATTGATTCGGCATCGGCGGCAATCATGTGTAAAGTTAAGATAAAAAATTGTTGCGAAAAATAATCACAAGTATCTGAACAATAAATATATACTACAGTCCGCGCACTACGCAACTAATCGTTTACGATTTTTGCTACACAGTTTAAAAATCGCACCAAATAAAAATCGTGGTGCGTCCTTAGGCTAAATCACTGCCGGGTTTTGGCGAGAAAACGAAAAAGATCACGTCACATTTTCACGTTGGTGGCATTTTATTCGTTAAGTGCTGCATTACAGGCATGAGTGTGGGAAAGTGGTGTAATGATGGTGAAACGTTTCTTTTCGTGTTGTTTCTAAAACTCCATAGAAGCTTCTGGTAAAGTTGCCACCACTTTACTTTAGACTAGATTATGACTTGACATATATATATTAATTAACTTGAAAAACTATCAATTACTTGACACTGGCTAAATACACAAAAGTGTGGAGCCAAACCAATAACAAAAAAAATCACTGCCTGCGTCAACTAATTAGTTTGCTCTAATTATACAACCGGAATCAAAGGGTACACACGTCAGCATTGTATCGGAGTCTGCGGTTCCTTTGATATAGTTCATTGGGTTTCTTGTACTGAGTTACTTGGAAGTTTGAAGGGTGGTAGACTTAATTCAAGTTTACTCATCTTGTAAGTAATAAAACCTTTCGTGGCCCTTGGAGTTAATGTTCTCCTTAGTGATAGGTATGGGTTTGCTCTAATAAACACGTGTAACTTCAGATTGAATACCTTGTTTGGTAATTTTGACGTCTGTTACTTTTTGAGACGTTATTTCTGTAATAAAATGATAAAGGCTTGATTCGGAGAAGTGAAACAAACAGTAAGTAAACAATTTACGTGACTGTAGCGTATATTCTAACATAAAAACTATATTTTGTATGATAAATAACGGCTTAAACTCACGTCAATTAAAAGTCGAAATTACTCCGACCAGGTTTCGGGCAGTTACGTGCTGACGCTCGCGAAAGCCGCCGCGGCTTGCGTTGGTAACTGGCTCCCAGAAGTACATCGAATATGTCCGAAACCTGGTCGGAGTAATTTCGACTTTTAACTGACGTGAGTTTTAGCCGTTATTTATCTTACAAAATGTGTCATACTCACGATAGTTTTTAAACTAAAATAAAAACTATAAATTAAAATTACCACTGAGTATACGATATACTGTCCTCCTTTCTTCCTTCCTGTCTTCTACAAAATCTTCAATGAGGAATGCTCTGAAAGCTGTTCAATCTAATCCCACCTCACCAAGCTCATCTACATTTCGTGAACCTATGGAAATCTCGCAAGGTTCATTTCTCGAGATCATTTCTGCCACATACCTGCAAGATGTGGAATGAGCTATCTTCTGAGGTATTTCTGCTGAGATGGGATGCATGGGGCAAACGACGGGCAAATAGATTCTTAAAAAGCAGGCAACGTATCGTCAGCGGCCCTAGTGCTGCAATTGTCTATAGACGACGGCAACTGAAGAAAGAATATACATTTATTCAGGATATCACACAACATTACATTCCTACATACAACATGAAATTAAAGAATAATATAATAAAAAATAGATCTTACAATATGTAATGTTGCGTGACGTCATGATATAAGTCCCAAATCACCATGTAATCAAGATCATAAAACC
Organism: Ennomos fuscantarius; assembly: GCA_905220475.3. NCBI lineage: Eukaryota > Metazoa > Arthropoda > Insecta > Lepidoptera > Geometridae > Ennomos > Ennomos fuscantarius. The sequence goes on along the minus strand of HG992037.1, from coordinate 5,202,330 downwards.
TTAATAATGATTTTGAGTCGGAACCCATCATCATGATATTACGAATATTAGGACAACCAATATATAAATAACTAGGTATACAAAAAGAATAACTAATACTATTAGAAAAAATGTAAGAGAGAGAAAAAAACATTATTTGTATTTTGTGCATTTTTCTCCAAGCCACGACGAACACTTTGTGACAACTGCTCACCATCAGACGAGCCGTCAGCTTCTTTGTCTGTCTATGTTGTAAAAAACAATACACTAAAACATAGATCGTCCTCGATCGATGCGAAGTTGTGTTCAGATTATGTGAGGGTTTCAGCACCGTACCACCGCCAAATGGACGACCGCAGAGTTGTGTGTAGACACAATAACAAGTGCTATGTTTGTAAAAGAGAAATAGAAGAATTAAGGACGAAAGAAGATGAAAAAATACACGAAAAAAAGAAGTGACGATGCGATCGAAGGTGTAGCATGCTAGCCAAGTAAAAACGGGATGGTTAAGTAACTGGGATGGTTAAGAAACGCATGGGGGCGTTAAAGCGTAAAATTAACTAACCCAGCGGAGTCGGAGCAAGACAGCTAGTATTTAGCACAAGGCAAACATAAAGTCATCAAATTACCTTCAAACTTATTTCAATGTGCTGAAGTTTATTACGTGCCCCACTCACATGAACATTTTAATTTCCGCTCACATAAATATTAACCCTTCGCTGCGTACAAAAAAGGGCATTTGGCCTCAAATCTAATAGCCTCTATCATTAACTCGCGCAGTTAATGTGAGTTTACGAAAACGTCTGACTTTAATCTCTGTTTTAATCTTAATATGACATTTGTAGGGAAAACATGGAAATTACGGTTAATTGTAAGCTATTATATATATGTTGTTCAAGAAAATGGATAGATTTCATCTTCACGATTTCACATTCCCCCCCTCAAAAAAAAAAGAAAAAAAAAGTGTAATCGGTAAATTTTTGTTACCTCAATGGTAACAATCAATTTTAATATAAGAAATGCCTAATGATTAATAGTAAAAATTGGCTTTGAAAACTTAAGTGATCAGCGCTGTCTGCAATTGTGATAAAAGAAAACGAAATTCAGTTAATTTTTCTTTAAACATTTCGAGTTCTCAAACAATCAAATAACTGTAGTCACACAAATCCAATTATAAGTTAACGCTGGACAAGCAATTTTACTAACAAAACACTTGTTTTAGCTTGAAAGTATATAATTTGAGAGTGCTGCTTGAATAACTAAGGAGTTGAAGTGAGGGGCGTTTGTCCGTTACAAGGGGAAGACGAAATGTCACGTAGCTCATTAAGGGTTAAACATTGTACGAAGGCTGTCTTGACAGTAACGTAATTTCTTTTTTTCTAGTTTTCTTTGTTTCTAATCGAGAAAAACAATGTCTATTTGGGTGTCTAATCATTTGCCTTCGTCATAAGCTTAATACTTTCCTACTGGGGCATGGGACTTCTCTCCCAGGCAGTGAGTGTAAGCCATGATCATCTAACCTCGCCGTCGCCCGCGACCTGGATGATCCGCCGTATAAATTTCACTCTAATTTTAATTATATTTGGCGGTAAGGCCTGCACTAACGTCCCGCATGGGGTGTATTGTGCATTTCCTCCAGTCCAGAAACTACCCAAGCAAGCCCAGCTCCTACATGTAGCGTTACACTGCCTTGGGTCGCTGGCACAACTGTTCCAGTGTTGCCGCATTTGATGGTATGAGTGGTTTGGAGACCAATTGCCTTCGATCCCGTGGTCGTTGTTCTTGTTCGTTTAATAGTTGAGTTGTTACTCTTGTCTCCTTTGTGGCTGTGCAATGTAGCAGTACATGTTCCACAGTCTCGTTTTCCTGCATGCAACCCCGACACAGACAGCTATCTGTGGGCGCCGATTTTGTGCAGGTGATAATTAAGGTGACAGTGACCTGTGATAATACCCACCATAAGACAGAGGTCTTGCCTTGTTAATCCGCCGTATAGTAGCCATAGTATTGGCTGTGCTAGGATCACTGGACCAGTCTTGCCTTTCTGGCTCAAGTACCGCTTTTGGCACTGGTGTAGGATACCAGGGTAGCACAATCAGACATGGACCCTGCCGGTGAGGTGGACGTACCTCCCACAAGTTGGCTAGAACAGCTAACCTATGGGAGGTACGTACGAAAAAGAAGAAGAAGAAAGTCGTGACAGTTCTGGTCATGACTTTTTTTTTCTTTTTCATCGCTCGAACTCCAGGGGCGCTCTTGAACTAGTTGCCTCCCACTTTTGATGGCTGCGCGTCAAACGCACGTCGCACGGGCTTACTCGCTCTCGCTCAAACCTTAATCTAAGATAAGCTTATTTTATTTAATTCTATACTTTGAACAAATAAATAACTTTTTTAACTTAGTTATAATAAATGCTAATGTTTGTGTATCCTACGTGTGGTGTGTTCAATTGTCCTCTTGGCGCTAAAAATAGACTAAACGGGTTGGGATGAAATTTAACACTATAAATCCTGGAGTAATATATCAAATACTTTTTATTGTGGTAAAAACCACAGGGCCACCACTAAGGCCACTAGGCCACTAGAAAACCACTAGGCCTTTATAATTTTTCAATTTCTGTGTATAATTTAAAACTAAATTTTAGTTGCCTGCTCATAAGCCGTTTAATTAACTTAAAACGAGCAGCAATTAGCTATAATAATGACTCGTAGATCTAGCTAACGGCGTAGCAGTCGTCGCAATCTCGTAGCATGCTCGTAGAGCGTAGTATATAAAACTACACGCTACGTGTCTACAGGTCGTTTAATACCTACACGGGCAATTCCAGCAGTAAATAATAGGGCTGTGCCACGATCGCACGGCGGGGCATCCGGACACAGAATAAGCTTTATTAGTGAATGTGCAGAAGATAATGTTATATCATAATTTTTATCATACACGAGCTTCTGCCCGCAGCTTCTCCCGCGGCGTGGTCTATGGGAAAATAATTCACCCACCCATTTCACCCTCTTAAGGGTGGAATTTCAAAAAATCTTTTCTTAGCGGATTCCTACGTCATAACATCTACCCGCATGCCAAATTTCAGCTCGATCCGTCCAGTGGTTTGGGCTGTGCGTTGATAGATCACTATGTCAGTCAATCAGTCAGTCAGTAACCTTTGAGTTATATATATTTAAGATTTTATCTTTGTTTTTTCTTATTTATATAACTAATTTGAATGGTTTTTGTTAAATTTACGAGTAGTGTAGCTAAAATGAAACGCCTTTTTTCTACGTCTTTTTTCTTTTTTAGCAAAACCGAGACTAAGACTAAGAGACTGCACGTTTTCCATCGAGTTTTTTGAAGTAAAACTTCTTTACGCACGCTACGCTGGTGATTGTGTAACAAAAATTGATCTAGCGAAGTGAACGGAACCTCTCAACGTGATGACTTAAAGGGTTACTTATAGATAGATAGATGAATTAAATTTACACAACAATACACAAAAATTGTTACGTATATAATTGAACTCAGGAGAAAGAAAAAACTAAACTAAACATAAGAACTTAAAATAAAAAAATAGATAATTAGATAGATAGATAGATGAACTCTTTATTGTACACAACAAATATCAAAAATTACAAAATAAAACAATTATTTATATGTGTGAGTGTAACAATGGGCGACTTTATCATTAAAATTGATCTCTCCCAGGACGAGACCTGACGTTTGGATGGAGAAAATTTAACGAAGTAGTAAAAGACGTGGTGCTCATCCATTTAGTTTATATTAAGGGTATAATAATTATAAATACATAGCATAACTTCTAACAATATAGATATAAAACACAGAAAACAATTTAATATATTGTTACAAAATACTTCACTTCGGGAGCTGATGCAAGCGGCGTAGTATATATACGAGCGACGAAGAAGGCTCGGGCTCACTTTTCGGGCAGCGCTCAGAGGCGACGGACGTTTTATAAAATCACGCTATTAATTATTGTCGGTTCTTAGTAAATCTTAATAAATATTCTTAGCTTCATTGTAAACTTACTTTTTTTAAAACTAAAACCACTTAGGATTTCCAACATCAGAAGTGGGATCTAACTCAATTATGACTTGGTTATTCTGATTTCAAATATTGCTTTGCTTTTGCTGTTGTGATTTTAAAGAATGTCCGCTAAAATTTTTGGTAGCTACGGCTGAGACTACACTAACTACTAGTAAACGTGTTTTGGAAGTTTCCAGGACACGCAGTGCAAGTGTTGTTGCGAGTACATCGCGCGCCATGTCGGCGCCTGCACCGGATGCTCCGGCACGCCAGCCGCGTCGTGCGAGCCGTCTGCCCGCTGACTGCGCCGTCGAGCGCCGAGTCGTACCCTGCAAGTCTGGACCTGTCCGTGCCGTGTTCAAGCACGCCTCCGCCCACCGCGGATATGGTTATATGTGAAGTAACCGAAAACCTCGTTAATGCTATGATGCCATGGTGGTAAGATCGAACCATGTATTTATGTCGAATTTCGATCTGTCTTTGCATGATTTTGATTCGTTGTGTGGTCATATTGATCATGTGCGCAAACTAAATAGATGGGACGACAGTGAGTGTTTAGCGCGTATAGGTAATTGTCTAAAAGGTGACGCGAGGTCGTGGCTATACGAGTGGGATAGTAACGACCGTAGTTGGTCAAATTTCAAGCGCAAATTCAAGCATTGTGCCCTATACGAGTAGATATCGCGAACATTTTATTTGATGTTATGAAAACTAATTCCGATAACTACCCTACGTATGCAGAATACGCTAGACGTTTGTTGTTACGTGACGCATGGTTAACAATTTGAGTGACGAGTTCATTGTAGCGATAGTTACACGCTGGTGTTACTGATCCTCAAATTCGCGCAACTGCTATGAATTTAGCGAGTTTTCTGTCCATTTATGTGAAACCTCATCAGATTACACCCGTTCGAGGTCGTGGTGTTTTTCGCAAAGGTTATGTTCAACAAAACAAGCGAAAACGCGAGTATAGTGATTCTAAAGACTTCGACTGAGGCAGGATTTTCCATCAACGTTAAGAAATGTGAATTTCTTAAAACTGAAATAGGTCAAATGATTACTAATGGTCAGGTGAGACCGAGCGAGCATAAGGTAGAAGCTTCTGTTAACACGTAAGTGCCAAGCAATGTCTAAAGAGGTTAGACATTTTTAATGCTACTAAGTTAGTTTTTGTTACTTTAGACGGTACATCCCCGGTTATTCATTCAAAACAGAACTCGCAATGGTACCGTTAAGATGCGGTGATGAATAATACTGCGTCCACACTACCAGACGCTGACCAGCAACTCCAAGACGCTTATGTCAACAAGGGTAGTTAGCAGTCACGAACCTTCACCGTTGGCGATTTTGTGTTCGTGAACAGGTCGTCACAATCTACGGGAAAGCTGGACTCTGGCATGCTGGGGCCCTACAAGGTCCTGCATGTGCTGCCACCCACCGCTGTAGCTCGAAACTTCGCGGCGGGTCTTATGGCAAGACAACGCAAGCGGCCGCCGATCACATGGTGTTTTGGCGGGGCGAATGGACGCTGGAGGCTTGTTCTGCGTTCTCCACTGCGGATATCTGTCTCACCAATGTGACTCAGCGATGACTGCACTTTGTGTGGCGTCGTTTGCAATGTGTGATCATTTCGCACAGTTGCCTTCTCTCTATTTGCAATGTGTGATCATTTCGCACAGTTGCCTTCTCTCTATTTGCAATGTGTGAGGTGGCCTATGCCTCTTCATGCAGTTGCCTTTTGCAATATGTGACGAGATTATTATCTCCACATAGTTGCCGTTTTTGCAATGTATAACGTGGCTTGTGATTGCCATGTCATATAGTTGCCGTTTTTGCAATATATGACGTGGTTTGTGATTGCTATGTAATACAGTTGCCGTTTATGCTATTTATGACGTGATTTGTGAGTATTACATTATACAGTTACCGTTTTTGCAATGTATGACGTGGTTTGTGAGTGCCATGTCATACAGTTGCCGTTTTTGCAAAGTATGACGTTATTTATGAATGTTATCTTATACAGTTACCGTTTTTGCAATGTATGACGTGGTTTGTGAGTGCCATGTCATACAGTTGCCATTTTTGAAATATACGACGTGTTAATGAGTGTCATATCATACAGTTGCCGTTTTCTATTACAATGTGTGGCGAAGTTTAGAAGTCCGGAATTCTGAAATTCGCAATACATGTATTTTTCTTTATTTTCTATGCTAATGACCTAAAGTACTTTTCTTGCATGCTCTTGGAACCTTACTTGTTCTTACAAATTTTCATAAAATTATTATGTGAGACCTGTGTTGGTTGTACTTGAGTGCACGCTTGTGCTTCTAACACAGTTGTTTTGCAGTCTCCGTTTTCAATGTTTATTACAAGTACCTGTTGAATTTCTCTAAATTGAAATTTCTTTGAATTGAGCAACAGCTTCATTTTAATTTTGAAATGGTTTCAGTTACCAACGTTATGCCTGTACATCAGGTCCTAAAATCATGTTTTGTTGTGTTATAGAAGAAGACACAACGGTCGAGGTCAACGAAAATGTGCCGCTTGAAGATGAAGCAGCTGTTGAGGACAACACGCAAGCAGGAACGGCCGTGTTACAAAATACTTCACTTCGGGAGCTGATGCAAGCGGCGTAGTATATATACGAGCGACGAAGAAGGCTCGGGCTCACTTTTCGGGCAGCGCTCAGAGGCGACGGACGTTTTATAAAATCACGCTATTAATTATTGTTGGTTCTTAGTAAATCTTAATAAATATTCTTAGCTTGATTGTAAAGTTATCTTTTTTTAAAACTAAAACCACTTAGGATTTCCAACAATATATAACTCATAGGTGACTGACTGATTAACTGACTGATCTATCAACGCACAGCCCAAACCTTTGGACGGATCGGGCTGAAATTTGGCATGCTGCATGTTATCAGTGACGTAGGCATCCGCTAAGAAAGGATTTTTCGAAATTCCACTCTTAAGAGGGTGAAATGGGTGGTTGAATTATTTTCCAATAGGCCACGCCGCGGGCGAAGCTGTGGGCAGTAGCTCGTAACTTAATATATGTTCAATATTTACTATTGAATACATAAGTATATATACACAATAAATATAACTCATCCTACTGACTCCACTGTGGTCGAACTATTACTCGGCTTACGTCGGAAAATTGAAAAGTTAACGAGCCTATTCCACCATGCTCGCGTTTCACCCGACCACCTTTTGTTTCCCGCCGCCGGAACCTCTCTTATTAGAGGAAATTGCTTGGAGAAACATGAAAGGTGAACAGAACTGCCGATGACCTAATTCTTGGGATCTGATGAGATGGTAATGAGTTTGGTAATGGATTTTCATTGTTTTGATAGAGTTGAATTAAGTTGATTTCTGTATAATATATATCTGTAGGTCTCTGCCATAATAGTGGTATTCCGCACTAATTAGAACTTTCACTTGCCCATTCCAAACTCATAATAATAATAATGATAACGCCTAACGATCACAAACATAGATCCTGGGCTCTAACTAGGATTTCTTGTATGTAGGAATCCAGGAACTACGAGGACCATGGTCCCAAAACACCTAAACTTAATAGAACAAGTATTTGCGATTTTTTTCTGCGTGAGTATTTATCTTGTCGCTACAATCCTGCTGATGATGTTAGGTAATAATTTTTATTTTATGTTTTGGCTTCACACTTTTGTGTATTTAGCCAGTGACAAGTAATTAATAATTTATCAAGTTAATGATATTTCACGCAAATATGTGTCAAGTCACAGTCGAAGTCATCAAGTCAAGTCATAGTCTAGTCAAAGTCATACTCCTAGTAAAGTGGTGGCAACTTTATTTGAAGCTTCTATGGAGTTTTGGAAACAACACGAAAAGAAACGTTTCACCATCATTATACCATTTTCCCAAACTCATGCCTGTAATCCAGCACTTAACGAATAAAATGCTACCAATTTTATGCACTAACACTGAAAATAACACAAGTTTTGGAAAATAATACAATGCGGCGACGCAATATTTTTTGCATTCCCGCCAAAAAACCTAGGTAATACTTAGTGATGAAATTTTTTTAATATTCATGATTCCTTTTGTACTTTTTTGTCTGTCCTTTTGTATGTAGTAGTAGGTACGTACATAATTTTTAAGGTAATCGTGTTTTATTGTAATTTGAATCTTAAGGTGAGACTAGTTATCTGAAGTAATTAAGGAAGACAAATAACGATAAAGTTTATTTTGCTTTGCAGTTTTGTAATAATACAAAGTTCCATTCATGTCTGTTGCCGTAATATTCCTACAGCCTTAATATTACCTACAATTTGGAATCCAATTCAATTTACTGAACAAATATTATGTCTCCAAACACGGTGTATAACATCGGCAGCTGATTCAGGTCTCTTTACAATCATATACTTTTGTTTTAACTCAAATAGTACTTAGACGCTGGATAAAAAAAAATTGGTTGTTAAAACAATGTTAGTACTAGTGAGTGCACTCAAAAAAGGAATACAAAGCATAATAACGCAATTGTATTTTTCACACAGATTGCATATTATATTTTTATTTTTTCACGATCTATGTAAGTACCTTTATTCTTTTAATTTACTAACCGCTACAATAACATAATAACGACTACTAAATACTGCTAAGTTCCTGGTTTCTATCTCATACTTCTAGAGAGAGAGAGAGAGAGAGAGAGAGTGTGCTACTCATAGAAAAAAAAAAAAAAAAAAGTAAAAAAAAAAATATACCAAGAAATGACACGGAGGGCTAATCGTTCGCCTGATGTTAAGCGACATGTCTGCCCATATCAGTTACAGTGCCACTCGCAACTCTAAAATATAGTTTCGCGTGACCCTGCACTGCGCACGTCATCGTGAGACATCAGCAGAGTGAAGTAGTAATTCTTAAAGTCTCATTTGCTTATAATTTCACTAGTTGCAGTGCCCTACTAACCGAAATATTGTGCTTGCACACTACTGCTTAACGGCAGAATAACTGGCAAAGCTGTGTTATCTACCTAAACAAATTTTGTAGAAAAGCCTTACCACCTAGTTAGTATTCTTGGCGAAGATATGGTGGTAAAGTCAAAGTCAAAAAATTTATTGCAAATAGGCTATTTTAAGCACTTTTACAAGTCAAAATTATATTGGGTACTGAAAACTAAGTTATTTTAGTAAGCATATAAAATCACAAACTGCTTATTGTCAAATAATATATACCAAGCCCATTACAATATATGAGTTTGAATAAGAAGAAGTTCTCTTTCTCACTACTGGTGCAAGCAATTCGGCACAATGCAGAACAGAAAACTGCGATCCGAAGCTTCTATTACAACTGTAAAGAAGAAGCTACAAGAAACTTTACAGTAATAGTGGTAGGTAAATTTACAAAAAATATAGATAATAACTGAATAGAGACCAAGTTCTCTTAATGAAGTCGCATTTATAACCAAGAGAAACGCTTACAAATGCTTATACAGGTAAAAAGCATAATGCGAGACCCTGGTCACAGTAAATCATTCGAGCCGCGTAGATTTAAACAGCTTACTTAATTTAAATTTTATAATAATCTCCGCTTTTGAAATGTCCCGGTTTAAGCTCCCATAGCTTTTGGGCGATTCCAACGTTAGCTTATAGTGTGCGCATTGGAATTTAAATTTTAAATCGTATTTTGCATAGACTTGGTCAAAACCTTACAATATGTTGGCGAAGTTGCGTTTTAAATGGATTTAGCTTCAAGTTAGTTTACCTTACAATAATAATGTAAAATAATAAATTTTATTACAGCAAACTTTTTGTACAGATGATTTCCAAAACCAACATATTAGTTTCTCAAATCCCAAAGCGTCGACACGAAGCAGTGCTAAAACCCATTCCTTCTTTTTCACTCGTATAGGTAAGTAATCAACATATTTAAATGACCCAAAGGTTTCTGAGTTTAGCTTACCGACTATAACTATTAACTGACTAAGCGATGTGCGGCCGACATCAGTCGTAATGCAATTGAATATATATCTATGAACTGGCTGCTCAGTTGACTTCTATTCCATACATGTAGAATGGATCCAGAGCCATAAAACTGGTACATTTTTAATCATTTAATTATGAAAAGTTACTACAACAGCTTCACTCTACCTAAAAATGTACAACAAATCACTTCCATTAAATGGCAAAATTTTAAACTCACCCAGCCGGTAGCCCTGTCAAATAAATATCAAAGGTATCTCAAAAATGAGCGATGCAGTTATTCATAAAGGGGCTTGGTGGGTAAGCACCCTCCCCTTTCAAAAGGTGGAATATTTCAGCGGAATCCAGACGGAACATCGGTAAATAGCTGTCAAATTTAATAATGGTCTTTACGCATCGAGCTATCAAAGATATACCAGAAAAAATGTTATCTATACATATAAAATTCAAAGTCCTGACTCACTGACTTATATATCAACGCACAGCCTAAGCCGCTGGTTTTAGAGACTTGGAGAAATTTGGAGAGTGTATTCTTTGTAAAGTGTAAGTATCCATTAAGAAAGGGTTTTTTTTAAATTCCATTCCTAAGAGGGTGAAATGGCTGGTGGAACTATCTATGAAAAATTTTCTTCCTCGTTTCCTATAGGCCACGCGGGCGAAGCCGCGGGCAGAAGCTAGTATGTTGTATGGGTTCACACCTCACAACGAGTCCCACATAGAAAGTTGAAAGCCGCTAAATCAGTTATCGGAATCATAGCTGTTTACTAACGTCCAGGCTAGCAAACTTGGTGCGGTTTGACTCTTAAAGCCAACTCAAATAAATTAAAATATCCACTCGACAATTAAATGAATGAGTGGGGAATTGAAAAATAAAGAAGTTTAATCTTGTTCGAGATTATTTCGCTAATCGTTTGCAGAAATTTGTTTGAGTGGCTATTGTACCTCAGTATAAGATGAAAGAAGTTGGCTATTTATACATCTAAGTTGGTACCTACTTATTTACACATTTAAAATGTTCTTATGTATATCAATTTTATTAGTAGATCGTGTGGTTTTATCTATAAGTAACTTTTACTTTGGAATTTTAAGAAAAAATCAAATTTTATATCGCATTTTATTTTTCACTCAGTTTAATCCTACCCATTGGCGGTACATACACACATACGGTAATTACACATTTGCCACCAGTAGGCTACTTAATTTTTGCTATTTAACTAATCTCTGTAACTCAATACCCTAGTTCACAATCATATTAATTACATTTTCTTTGTCAAATGACATTGAATGATTTGTGCTCTATGTTTCAGCACCAAAATATTGTAATTTTTGTTTGACTTCTTTTCTCCATGTGAATAATATTAATCCGTGTATATAATAATGAATGTGTATATACTAATTATAAAACATTATTGCTATTTAAATAAATGTTGAGCCAAATTTGCCACCCAACTAAACTTGCAGCACAAAGTTCAAGTCTATTCATGCTGCTGATAAATCTGCCACTGATCCTAAAATAAGACATTTATTTAAATTCTTAACATAAAACGTACTTATTCAAACATATAAATATAAGTCCTTATTAACATCTATCTAAATATATATAACTCAAAGATGACTGACTGACTGACTGACTGACATAGAGATCTATCAACGCACAGCCCAAACTACTGAAATTTGGCATGCAGGTAGATGTTATGACGTAGGCATCCGCTAAGAAAGGATTTTTTAAAATTCCACCCTTAAGAGGGTGAAATTGGTGGTTAAATTATTTTCCCATAGGCCACGCCGTGGGCAAAGCTGCGGGCAGAAGCTCGTAGCTTCATATAATACAGACAAGACAAATGCTAACTCAAACAAAATTATGCACATTTCCAAATTTCCTCTGTGACAAAATCGCCTGTAAGGTGACAGCAAACAATGAGGGCTGGTAAATTAATGAAGTTGTTCATTAAGCTTAAGCAGGATCGTCGCTAATGTCCGAACTAAGTAAAAAATTACAATACAGCCTGCGGACCCCCCAAAATGAACGGAATTAATTGACAAAATTAACGCATGACGGGAACCCTGACTTGAGGGGAGTAATCCGATGACAATGGTCTCCACTGTTGTAATTCTTCAGAATTTAATATTAAAAATTCTATTAAATCTTTATTATTGTAGAGTTTAATTTTAGCCAATTTAATAAAACGCATAGATATATTTTTTATATTTTAATATGTTCTTAATGTTGGAAATATATTAATATATATAATACCTAGTAAGGACGATGTAATACGATTTATATGTTACAAAGAATTTGAATTTCATGTTTCATGCTTTAAAAAGCATTATTTACCAGCGTGTCTAAAACAAGAATTGATTCTTGATCTTGTTTACAATTGATTATTGTAACAAGAAAACAAAATGTAATCAAATTAATTAAGACTTCTCTTGTTTCAGTTTAGAATTTGAATAATATAAAAATAAGGAGCTAAATATCAAAGATATCTGGTTTCCATGGTACAAGCTTTGCTACTTTACTAGCTAGGGGCTAGATGCCATTGTTTGAAATTATCATAAATATTTGTTTGTTTAATATTCCTACTCAGACCTTTGCTAATGATGATATCTGTATAGTTATACTAATGAAAACGTCTTCTACAGCAGCTATTTAAAACTAAATCAAAAGTGAAACAGTAATTCCTGTATAAACTGCTCGTTAGTGCCGCCTTACGCTGAGATCAAAGAACGGCATAATTAAATAAACTATTGTTTGTTTCGACAGATGTCTGCCAAATAAGCTGATTGGACGCACGTAAACAATATTGATGAAGGAATCGAATTACCTATTGCTTTTGATAAGGTAAGATCACATTTACATTTAATTGGAGGAGTGAGAACAAAAAGGGCTTAACTGATTTTTTTCACAAAATGACTTATGGGTATCGTTGTATTCAGCGTGAAATTATTTACAATAATACATTTTCAAAATACCGAAATGAGGCTTAAACCTCGAGATTTTGAGTCTAAAAACGGTTTATCTGTCACAGGAATACAGTTCGCTTAGCATAAAAACATTATTATATATATTTTATTATATTAATTTATTTTATAGTAATTGTACCAATTACTACCATATTTTGTATTATAAAAAAAATTAATACGTTTTCAAGTAACTGAAACTTACATAAACTTTTTCTATTACTTAATACACACTCTACATTAAAATGAGGCCGTTGAAGTTTAAAGTCAATTTTCTCGAAACTATCAATTTGACAGTTAAACCCTTTTATTCTCACCCCTTGAATTGTGATCGAATTATACAATATCGTTCGACTGTAGGACTTCATTTGTTTTAATTTATTTATAATTTATGACGTGTATAGACAATGCGTAACAGTCAGCGGATCTAACAAGACATGTTTTGTTGGCTTTAATGCCATTTAATTGACATTGTTGCTTTAAGTAGGGAAAAACATTTTGGAGAGTGAAGCCAGGAGAAGAATACAGCTGGGTTGGGCAGCATTTGGGAAACTTTATCATGTCTCTTCATCGCCCATACCGCAATGTCTTAAGACGAAAGTCATTAACCTGTATGTCCTGCAGCGGACTAATATGGGCTGATGATTATGAATGCTCATATAACTTGGTATGTTCTCATTTATATATAAATTGTGTAATCTATTAAAATGTTTAATTTCCAAACCAACAAACACCTACCACCAATATTATCAAAATGCATAAATTTAAACCCAAATATATATATACATCTGCCCTCGATTTGCTAACTTATTTTAACAAGCGTGTCTACGTGTGTTGGTTCCTGGTGACTTATAATATAGGTTTCAAGACTAACATCAGTCACCAGGCTCTAATAAAGCATGTAGTATTCATTTATAGTGCCTACTATCACCGAGTAAGAACGTCTTTATAATTGTTTACTGCTTTCGAAAGCTTTTTTTTATTTTTTTTATTTTTTATTTTTTTGGACATCTCACACAACGCCATCTAGCCCCAAACTAAGCAAAGCTTGTACTATGGGAACCCGATAACTGATACAATACTTAGATACTTTTTGTTTGTAAATACATACATAGAATACATTATAACACCCAGACACAGAACAAACATCGATGTTCATCACACAAATGTTTGTCCTGGGTGGGAATCGAACCCACAACCCGCAGTTCAGAAGGCAGGGATACTACCAACTGAGCTAACGGACCAGTCAATAAAATCTTAATATATATAAATCTCGTGTCACAATGTTTGTCCTCAATGGACTCCTAAACCACTTAACCGATTATAATAAAATTCTGCTTATGAAAGAACTACTGCTAGGTGGCAGGACTTTTCTGTAAAGTTCGTCTAGGTCCACCACTTTGCCAGTTATTCTGCCACCAAGCAGTAGTCTAAGTAGTGTTTTGGTTTAAAGGGCACTGTAGCTAGTGAAATTACTGGGCAATTGAGACTTTATCATCCGATCTCACAGTCGCGTAATGTTATTACCAGACTGTGCTGATGTCTCAAGATGATGTGCGCAGTATAGTCTCACGCGAAACTTTATATTTTGGAGTTCCAAGTGACACTGTTCTGTTATGGGCGGCCATGTTGCTTAACGGCCATGGTGAACGACTAGCTCGTCATTCACAAATAAAAAATATATATAAATAAATGATTAATCATTACATGTTGGATTATCTAATTTGATAAGCTATCTTCTTTTCAAACTTCATTTAATCGTCCATCTGCTGTGGCGTCACGACGAAACAAACACACACACACAGAAATACTCACTAGTATGATATTGTGTGATAAAAATATACATTGTTATTATCGTATTGATTCGCGAATAATTTTAATATGAGAAGCTATTGTTTATCCTATAAATAATAAAAAATGATTTCTGGTGAAATACACTGAAATTTTTTGCATCTTTTTTATTATTACGTCTATCTTGTAGAACTTTATTATATTCTTTATAGTACAAAGTTAAACAAATTAACCTGGCCTTTATTTATCAGAAATCCTAGTTTTGAGTCTACAATGCATTCACATCATATTTATGTACTCAGCACAATGTACAGTCTAGTCACATTCGAAATATTACTTCTAAAGCTGTTAGCAAACAACTACTCACACATGAACAAAATCCGATATTTCGAAGTACAAAATGATATTACCGTGTAACGAGAGAACGCGAGCGGCATTATAATTAGCGGCCCAGATACGTGTTATAACATCGTTATTAAGACTGGAAGGTTTACGTTTATACACCCACTTTGTGTGCCCAAGTAACGTTTAAGTTTTCCAAGTTAATGACTTGGCGTGCTCCGCTGTTTTGTTGTGAATGCTTTGTTTGTAAGATCTAGAATAAACGCTTCAGCGAACATCTTTATAGCTTTACAGCCTAGAATTAACTAGGACTGAGAAAAAACCGGTTAAACCGACTACTATCACTGCAATTTTACAGTAAGAAGTACTTGGATACATACAAAATTTATCAACCATGATTTAAAGTCTAATGAAAGTTAAAAAAGAAAGTATTGATGGTTTTTTTTAAGTAACAAAATAAAAAAAACGAATATGATAATGTACTCTTTTACAACACTAAAATCTAGAAAATTTTAGAGTTGAAGCTTTGTTAGTTCCGGCAACTAATTCTGATAAGCTCCCGTGAAAATATCACGAGCTCATGATATCTGCTAAAATAGGTAGGGGAAAAAATCTAAATCATCAAATTGGTACGTATATAAACCACTAACTAGAGGCAGTCCGCAGTTTCTAGCTCGTTCTTTATACCATTTTAACACCCCATTTGTGTCCTTAGGAGTTCCATTTTCAAAAACCATCTCCATTGCACCAACCTATGACCAGACGTACAGCATCCTGTCACCCATACATTGTTACCATCGGTGCTATCCACAACAAACGTTTTAATTCGAACTTTATAATTCGAATGGCTAAGGAGTGTTTACTCTATAAAAAGTAACAAATAGTTATAGTCTGGACGTTTTTAAGAGACGAGTGTCAAACATAAACAGTTGAGGAGTTTTGGCGGGAAAGCGGAAAAGATTACGTCACCGCATTGTATTATTCCCAAAATTTGTGTTATTTTCAGTGTTAGTGCATAAAATTGGTGGCATTCTATTCGTTAAGTGCTGGATAACAGGCGTGAGTGTGGGAAAATGTATATGTATAATGATGGTGAAACGTTGCTTTTCGTGTTGTTTCCAAAACTCCATAGAAGCTTCAAGTAAAGTTGCCACCACTTTACTAGGAGTATGACTTTGAGTAGACTATGATTTGACTTGATAACTTCGACTGTGACTTAACACATATTTCTGTGAAATATCATTAACTTGATAAATTATTAATTACTTGACATTGGCTCAATACACAATAGAGTGGAGCCAAAACATTAAAAAAAACATCCTAAAGACTCGTGAATAGAATAGCAAGGAATTATTTCTACTTATCAGATTCCATAAAATCAAAACCTCTTCTATCACGACATCCACAATCTCAGCAAATATCAGTGCCCTAGCAATAAAAAAGGTCCTAACGTCCACGTTTCCTATATTAATAGTAATAACTTATCACAATCGACCCACTACTATGGAGGTGATTCCCTATTAAAGGTCGTCCAATATGTTCCGAGGGATAATAGGGCCTGACGTAAATGGGACTTAGTGACCTTTCCGTACTTTCGGGACTTTGGACACGATGCCGCTATAAACCAGTTGTCTAACTTTACACAAAACACAACATGCGTTTCAATTTGTATTTTATATAAATAAATAAATAATTAAAAATGTACTTTATTGCCTTTTTTAACATTAAATAATATCACAATTATCACAATTATTATTATTGGAAGCAAAAGGGATGACTTCAGCATTGTGCAGCATGTACGTATTCACGTGCACGCTGCGCTGTTTTTCAAGCCACCCCTTGCTCGGACTGATGATCGCCGAGAAAAAAAAACCCAGTACAAGTGGGTATCATTGTCAATACCTTAATGTGCATTAACCGCATTATCCAAAACAGCTTTTTATGAAATAATATGAAAATATGTATGAAAGATTATTATGCATCAAAATAAGAACAATTAAATTAACTTAAACTTACGCGCGCGCGCGCGCGGTGTGTGTGTGTGTGTGTGTGTGTGTGTGTGTGTGTGTGTGTGTGTGTGTGTGTGTGTGTGTGTGTGTGTGTGTGTGTGTGGATGGGTGTGAGAGAGTATGTGTGTGAGTGTGTGGGTGTGTGTGTATGCATGCGACCGACCGTGTGAACGTGACGGTGTGTTATTGTGCACATGTATAGATTGTGTATGAGTGAAGTAGAGTGTGTGAGTTGTGTGTTGTTAAATTTCATTTTTTTTTTTGGATCTCACATCATTACAGCATTACAGCAGACATCTTAGCTATTATACCATATGACATATGACATTTGAGTCAAGCATAAAGTTCAATTAAATCAGCTGTACTAATCATACACTTTAGCAGATATTTTTTTCATTGATCTCGAAGTCTAAAGCATGTAGGCAATAATAATAATAATAATAATGTGTGTACATCTCACACAACGCCATCTAGCCCCAAACTAAGCAAAGCTTGTACTATGGGAACCAGATAACTGATACAATACTTAGATACTTTTTTGTTTGTAAATACATACATAGAATACAATATGACACCCAGACACAGAAAAAACACCTGTGTTCATCACACAAATGTGGGAATCGAACCTACAACCCACAGTTCAGAAGGCAGGGCAACTACCAACTGAGCTATCGGGCCAGTATTACGGCTTACTGCTATTTATTTAACGGCAATGTAAGAAGCTGAACCTTACTTACTGCCTTAATAACTGTACTGCGCTAAAGCCCTACCCGTTATAACAGTAATAAGGATTTGGCTTTGGATACGCAATTAAGGGGGCGAAACTTTTAATAACCGCAAATTTTATTGGTTTAAAGCTTGGTAGCGGTACTGCCAGTGTACAAAACAAAAATATGGTGAACAGTGGGTTAAAATTACTTAAACATATATAATATTACATGCGTGAGTCCGTGAATTTACGTAACTTTACTCAATATATTTATGATATATTGAGTAAAACTGTAATTAAACTTTTTCTAATAATATAATAAAAAAATATAAAAATACGGTAAATATACCGTAATTACAGTGAATATGGCAATACTGATTATTAGAGTTGTGTGGTTAATTTGTTTTACGAGCGAATGTGCTGTTGAATGAAAGAGGTTCTGTAAGATAATACAAAACTATATCTTGAACAGAATAATATCACTCACAGGCGTATCTGAGAAGTTAATAATAAGCTGACTTCAAACACCAGTAAAAAAATCTAAGAAATAAATCAAGAGCATCCGATCTCAACTAAAACAATAATAATAATAATAATAATAAAAGCCTTTATTCGCTGACCTTGTTAACAATATATATCATTATTATATAATATATCACAACTAATAACAACAAAAATTATATAACCACTAAAACAAGAATACTTTAAATACGTAAAAACATCCACATTTATATCCAGCAACGGTATTCATACTGTCCCACAGAGCCAAGGATTTTTTGGGATAAAAAGTATCCTCTCAATGTTATTTCACGGCCTGAAATGTGTAAATTTATCCAAATACAAAATTCAACCAATTTAGTGCTGAGTTCAGCAGTGCACACATACATATATACTCATAAGTTACACACCTTCAAACACACCCTCACTCAAAAAACTTAAACAAAACACAAACTTTGCATTTTTAATATTAGAGGAAGTAAGGATAAGATAGGATAGGATAAGATAAAATTTTCAAGAGTATCTAAGTCGATGTCTATGGTTAGAATCAAATTCAAATCAAATGAAATTATTATTTTTTTTTTATACTGCATTTCCATAGACACCTGGGTCCGTGCTTTTTGTTAGATTATTTTTTATATTTATTAATTAAGCCTACATTTCTTAAGTAAAATAACTTTATTTTAATTATTAAGCATATTTTCCATAATTGATTAATACAACTAGTCTAATCCAGGACTAATACAACTAGTCTGCACCGACACAACACACTGTCAGCATAGCGTCACCCATCCCGCTGTAGTCTTCATAAAGTTTGCAAGCATGTTGAATTAATTTAAAGTGTTAAACTAATATCCTAGAGGAATGTAAAGTCACGAAGAGAATCTCCCTCGTTGACATTGCAAACTGGCTGGAAAATTGGAAGATTTTCATGTCATTTTTATTATCTAGAGTCAGTATTCAAAATTTAATTAAATGTGCTCATTTTCCCTCAACGTTGTTATCTACATAAAATAGGCAAATAGGCATTGATACAAAAAAAAAGTGTTATTATTCTGTCGAAGAGTCAAATAACAAAAATTCTGAAATCGACTAAAAATTAAAAATCAGTTGCAAACGCCATTACAGGTTCCATGTATGTTGACAGCCGCTGTGCTATGGTGGTTGAGCAGGTTGGCTCATAATCCGGAGGCAGTGGGTTCGATTCCCGCGGCAGCTCAAGTATTTGTGCACAAAAAAAAAAGCCCAAATACTTGTTCTGAGTCTGAGTGTTGTGGAACCATGGTACTCGTAGTACTGGGACACAGGGTACAGGGTATTCTAGTCAGGGTCCAGGATCTATGTGTGTCATCGTTGGGCGTTATTATGATTATTATTTTAATTTTTATTATTTACCTACCCAAACTAGTTATTACTAGGTACTATTAACACCTGACATAATATACAAAAAGTACTTGAATGCAAATAAACGAATATGAACGCACTAGTTCTGGTGACGTAACGATCTGAAATCCGAAAGTCTCTTCTGCGGAACATATTTCCAAAATTGTTCGAATCTCGATGGAGAATTACGATTTAGTATGAACGCTATTTGTACGTAGTAAAAGCGATACGTAAAGCTGTTCCAACGAGAACCCCTAATTGGGTCACATCACATCGAATCGCGCAGATTGAAATCAAACAGCTTGAAATAGAGCAGAACCTGATTTCTGTCTTCGTTACTTTGTCTCTTTGTGAGAACGAGGACCAGACTAGAGTTCGAATATAGTTCGAGTAGTAATACTTACACATAATATAGGTACACTAAGCTTAGAACTTGTAATATAATTTATATTTAGCTGCATTTTTCATTTAGGATTATTCATAATTCATCAACTAACCTGTTTTTATAAAACTTTAGACAGAGAAGGTTGCCTGATGAATTATGAACGATCATGAATGAAAAATACAGCTAAATCTAAATTATATTATAAACTAATGCGGAAAACACATACTTACGCACAGCACATAATTAGGCACAAAGTCATGTACCTTCTCAAAAACTTTAAAATGCCTTTATTTTTGTTGCACTCGCTGCTAGTTTTTAGAGGCCTTAAACCAAATAAAGTTAAAAAAAACCTTATACATAAAATAAGTGCACTAAAAGACCCATTTTCAGGATTTTAAAATCAAAGTACCACTATATTTATTCAATGAAATATTTTAAAATGTTAGTCTCTAAACAAAGCTCAAACTGTGCTTTTTCACATGAGCGTGTGACATGATTAGGGGTCCGCAGCGTTAATAATTAAGCCGTGTTTTGGGAAACAAAGCCCGGTTAAGTTTGCACATTAAAGGACGCCGCGCTTTGACTGATTTTGTCGCTTTTATAGTAAAGCAGTTAAAATAGATTTACTGTGTTTTCAAAGTTTATTCCTTTGGGAGGATCCTGGGCACCGGGCTTTATTAATCTTATTACGGATAAAGGATTTCACTTAATTTTGAGTTAAATTATAGCTGGACTGTCTATCATTTCCATAATATTCGCAGTGAAAGAATAAAGTCTAAAGACTATAACCAAAATCAGCTTTTAGCTTCGTTATCTTTACAATGCAATGCCATATCCAATATAGACAAGACAAAATTGAAATTGGTGATTTTTCTGTCATTGAAACCCGAACCATGAAATCATTATTTCTGCCAATAAATAATAGGAAAATAGCAAGAAAATAACGGACAACAACATCACAAATCACTCCGAAACGGAACTCCAAACTTTCCGATAGAAAACGTTTTGTCACCCAAAAAGAAGATATCAGCTTATCGTCCACTGAAACTATACAGAAACTGCACTCTGAGCTATTTGTCAAACTTTCGCCGACGACGTAAACATAAGCCTTTCTCGACCAGCTTCACGTAACCTATGCCAATCAAACATCGTCACCCTTCCACTTCTGTTTTTATAGCATTAAGACGGGCGTGGAAGCTCATCTTATGTTGGCATTTGCTACGACAGATTGAGAGTATCATCTCATGTATAATTCACAAAAGACAAGTTTTGGATCTAGATCGCACCAACTTGTACAATAATGCATTTTAGTGTTGTCCCATGTGAAATATTGCAGTGCATAAATGAATATTGTACGGAATTCTAGGGCATTTGCGTAAGCGTTTTAGTTTTATGGCTTCCACTTTGTCACAAGCTAAAATACAAATGTTCTCATGTATTTTATACTGTTTAGATGTAAATGAATGGAATATGTAATCTATTAGGTGCTCGTATAAAATGAAAATAGCCAAACATTGAATTACACAATAGTTTTTTTACAAGTTTGTTAATAGTTGATTGTAAGAATTAATAATAATAAAAAATAAATATAAATGAAAATTGGTAAAATAGGAGATCGAGAATATTCGAATAAGTGCTAGGGCTTTTCTGCAAAGTTCGTCTAGGTAGGTTCCACCGCTTTGCCAGTTATGTATATACTGCCGCCAAGCAGTAATACTACTGTGTTTCGGTTTTCAAGGGCACTGTATTTAGTGCTGTGTTTGAAATAAAGAGATAAACATTTGTGACAAGATCTTGCTGATTTTTTTTTAACACGGCAAATTGCCTTTATTTTCTAAATACTACAATGAATATTGTAATTAATTAAAAATAATATATATAATAATAATATATATATCTTGATGATTGTTAATTAAGAAGAAAAACTTTACCATAATGTGGAACGCGGATGGTGATCATGCGAGACATATACATAAACGATTAACTAAAATAATATTTTCTCAATAAAAATAAAGTAAAGTGTAAAATTATAACAGAAAAGACTCGCCATGGCCACCGCAATTTTTCGAGACCATATAGATTGGTCGCACAGATACCTCCTCGCTATCTATTTATATTTTAATTATCACATATTAGCAATTTCAAGGTATAAAAGTATTCGCGTCGTGCACAATATTTAAAAAAGAAACAATATTATTTTTATTAATAAAGCTCTATCTTTTACTAGGTGGTAGGACTTTACTGCAAAGTTCGTCTAGGTAGGTACCACCGCTTTTGCCAGTTATTCTGCCGCCAAGCAGTAGTGCGCAAGCACTGCTGTGTTCCAGTTTGAAGGGCAGTAGCTAGTGATATTACTAGGCAAATGAAACTTGATGATCTGATCTCACAGTTTAGTAATCTTATTACTAGATTGTGCTGATGTCTCAGGATGACGTGCGCAGTGCAGTGACACGCGAAAATCTATACTTTAGAGTTCCGAGTAACACTGCAGCTGATATGGGCAGCCGTGTTTAACATCAGGCGAACGGCTAGCTCGTCACGTCATTACTTAACATAAAAAATATATATATATATATATATATATATATATATGTTCAACTTAACCAAGCATTTTAAAGTAAAAAGATGAAAAACAAAAAACGGTCCGTGTTGAACTTTACCATGCATTTCAATCTAGGACTTTTGCCAAACTGCAATCGTAACTTTGTTTAGCAAACATGCAAAGCGAGAAAAAGAATATGAGACGAGAAAATTAAAACAAAATGTATAAAGTTTTAAAAACTCACCATTATTTTGTGCCCACTGTGGGGATCATGGTTAGTGGCCAGTTGGGGAGCTGGAGGCGAGCTTGGTGGCAGATATAGATAGATAGATAGATAAAACTCTGTATTGAAACACCACATTGTAGTAACAATTTACAGGCACAAACTTAAGAATTAAGTGTCACAATGGGCGGTCTTATCGCTTAAAGCAATCTCTTCCAGACAACCCAAAAATGTAGGGAAAAAAAACAATAAAAATAAGGACGGTGGTTTTCAGATACAGGAAAAGCTATACAAACTATACTTAATCCTAATAACAATAATAATACATATATAGATATATAGGTACATAAATATATACACAAATACATACATACATACATAAATAATAATAGTAGGAGACATTACAAAAGTAATAAGTACCAACATTAAAACAACAGTAGATACTAAATGCGTCGTAGGTTAGAAGCTATAGCGCGAGATAGTGAGCTTTGACTTTATCTTTAAAAACGTTCAGTGACGGTGCACGTTTAATATCTAAAGGAAGCGCGTTCCATAGACGAACCGCTTCGACAGTAAAAGAAGAATCATAAAAAGAGGTTC
The DNA here is from genome assembly GCA_905220475.3 of Ennomos fuscantarius. Lineage (NCBI taxonomy): Eukaryota > Metazoa > Arthropoda > Insecta > Lepidoptera > Geometridae > Ennomos > Ennomos fuscantarius. The sequence goes on along the minus strand of HG992037.1, from coordinate 5,178,914 downwards.
TATGGATCGGTTTTTTTTAACATAAACTACTCTGATGACCGCAAAGAACGGGTGTTAGAAACGTGACGAAATTCGAAACGTTCCTGAAGATAGCGCGGGGAGGAAGTATGAAACAATACACTGTACAAAAGGGTCAATATAAGGCGTAGGCTGAAAGATCAGGCGACTCCCGCTCCAGATCGTTCCTGGTACAAAGATTACAAAGATTAGCCATTGCCAATATTGCCACACAGCACAATGCGGCCGAAAAGCGCTATTTCCATAACGCTTGTCAGCCTTTTCACCAGGAATATACCTAAGGGATGGGTTACTGGAGTAATATGTTTTATATATTCATAGCTCCATTTTTCAGATATACATAGATATTATGATTATGTATTATACCAAGTAGTACTTTGATCATACAAGTATCTTCAAATGGAGCTATTCATATAATGATGATCAAACTTCGCTTGAGAAGTTGGTTTGATCATATATTTTATTATATAAATATAATGTGTGAAATATATGACGACGAGCTTCTGCCTACAGCTTCACCCGCGGCGTGACCTATGGGAAAATAATTCAACCACCGATTTCACCCTCTTAGGGGTGGAATTTCGAAAATCCTTTTTTAGCGGATGCCTACGTCATAACATCTACCTGCATGCCAAATTTCAGCCCGATCCGTCCAGTGGTTTGGGCTGTGCGTTGATAGATCACTATGTCAGTCAGTCAGTCAGTCAGTCACCTTTGAGTTATATATATTTAGATTGTTTTAATAATGCCCGTATTTCTTCTGGTCTGGACAGCCTCTGTGGTGTAGTGGTTGAGCAGGTCCGCTCATAATTCAGAGATGACGGGTTCGATTGGGCAATGTTTATCGTAGCGTATGAACACGTTACGTACAAATAGCCGGGAATAGGAAGAACGAAATAGGAAGCCGGCTGCAATGAAATCATCGCGAGGATTTAAATGAATTTTCCATATAACAAAGTATTGAAATAATCCCTTCAACATCAATAATTGTTTTTTAGTGATTTACAAATAAAAAACGAGTGTGCTTTAGACCACACGACTGAAGTAATACTTTGTTAGCTTAGCTCCATCTATCGGTCGGTATAACTTTTTTGCTTTGTTTAATGTAAAGGTCAGGTTGGCAAATATAAATTATCATTTTACTGGAAGTACCAACACAATAAAAAGAAATACTTTTTTATGTTGACAATGGAGATTTACGTGATCCAACATCAACTTCCGTTCGCCTCGTATTCATCAGACTCCCCAAGTCAAGTGTGCGTAAAGAAGTTTTACATCAGATTTAATATAATATTTTTTATAAGGATTGGATTAATAATTTTCATAAATTTAATTTCAAAGGTGTGTAATATAATACCAACAACTCGTGCAAAAATCATCTTTGGATAAAATTGATTATAATGCTGTTGAATTTAAATAATATTGTAACTACCTAAATGTCAAAAAAACTCTGGTGGATTCTAACCGTGTTACCACAAATACATAAACAAGGCTTAGATAAACGTCAAACGTGTGTTTAACACTACAAAAAGTTAGTTTGACATTTGTCTAAGGCTTGTTTAAATCTTTTGTGGTTACACCAAATATCTTTAAAAAAATTACATTTGATATGAAAAATTACTGTTTTTATACCTTAGCTGTTGCGTTATTTTTCTGCTTAAAAGATACAAAAATTTGCTATATGTTCAATGTTTTTTGTAGAATAATAATGAATATACATTCATAACAAGCTAGCTACGGAGCTTAATTAAAATCCTATCTCCGCTTTTAAAATAAGTAAGAAAAACTTTTATGCGCGCTAAATAACCATCACAATCTTGCACACAGGTTTGTAAGTTGAGATTTGTTTTGAACTGTATACAAGGTTGCAACAAGAGTCAGAATTGACGGGTTATCATTAAGACTTATGTATGATATTGTACGTTCGAACCACGTGTAATGACTCGAGCTGTCATTAGCTGGGCTTTCAGTGGAGATTGAAATTTTAACGAGAATCATTTCCTTGATACAGACGCTCGGAGCGCTCTCTCTGAGTGCAAAACTTTCAGTATGCTTGTATTTGGAATTTCATTCATGCGACTGAGTACTTATTGCATGTTTGCATCTTATTAGAAACTTTGAGAGGAAATGTAGCCGTATTCCAGACCATAATAAATGCTACCAGACCATAGTGTGCTACACCGTTTACCATCATGTGAGATAGCAGTAAAAGGATTTGCCTATAAACAGATATTATAAACAATACAAAGGTATCAGGGTATACATTTATATACATACTAGAAGTACCTATTCATACTAAGCTTTAAACTGAAAGCCTATCATTACTATATGATTTATAATATTTATGTGTTCATTATTTATTTACGCTACTTTATCTATATTTTTTTTTTGTCAATGAATTACGTGACTAGGTAGTCTTTTGCCTGTTGTGAAACATCATAACCGCATGTAACAGCTTAGATGCATTGCCATGTGGGTACCTACTATTTACATTGATTATTCAGGTGATACCCATAAAACCAGATTCATAATATAAATGTGCCTTTGGTTTTTCAATTACGTTTAAAAAGCATTATTTTTTTAGCTTCTGTAGACATAATGTAATATTTATCAGCACCCGGGTCTGAAGCAAACGTTCCAATCTCCTAAAGAATAACAGAATAAAATCCCAAAAATCTTGAACATAGAAACCACAAAGAAACTAAAATCTCTGTGTAAGGTAATCACATAAAGTGCGGAGCCCGAACGTAAACATTGCTCTATTCGGTCAAAGAGGAACATTTTATTACATTTCAATGTAAAAATAAAACGAAAGATGAGTTCAAAGGAACTTTGAACGGGCCGACTCGTTATATAAAAACGGTACTTATAGTTAAAGTTTCTGATGCAAATACTTTAAATTAAATATATATTGTGGCTTCCGCGCAAACGTCGCATCTCAGTGAATTAATAATCGGTTGCATATACCTAGGCTACTGCAGACTTAGGAATTGGCTTTACGTTTTTTTTTATAATAGTCATTTAGGAAAATTAAGACATTTAGGTTTTTCTTGACATCTTAACGTCGTTAGAGTACCCCAAATCCGCACTAAGCGTTTTGCGTCATTTATAGTCCGAACGACCAAGGAATGGAATGCTCTTCCACCAACAGTGTTTCCTCCTGGGTATAACCTGAGCCTTTGCAAGTCAAGAGTGAATGGACATCTCATGGGCAAGCATGCTGCTCCTTAGACAACTTCGTCACATACCACCAGTCCAGGTGAGTTGTTGTCAAAAGCATGCCCATTTTAGCATTAAATTGTTTCTTGTAAGTTAAATAACGGCTAAACTCACGTCAATTAAACAGTCAAAATTACTCGACGTTGCGTTAGTAACTGGCTCCCAGAAGAAGGACATCAAATATGTCCGAAACCTGGTCATTAGTACGTTATTTATCTTACAAAATGTGTCCTACTCACGATAGATCAAACTAAAAAAATTGTTCCTGTATTCCAGGTAAACTAAAGACTTTAAACAAGAGCTGAATGACAGTCCAATAATAAGTAGGTTTATGTAATTTCTGTAATTGTCTGAAGAGTATAAATTATTCAGTTAATTGTTATCACCACTCCCGGGGGATTAAATTTTATCCGTTAAAATTCTAAACATTGCTCAGAACTGCAATATTAATTTGTTAAAAAAGTGCAATATTAATTTTAAAATAAATATATAAACAGGGAAACGTGGTAATTTTAATGTTCAAATCTAAAATAGATTATAAATAGAAATAGAATAGTTTATATTTTTTTTACATATAACGTCTTCGACCCCATCGTCACATCCCATCAGGTCAGTGTAAGTAAAAAAAAAGACAATTTTTTTATCAATGCAAAATATGAACAGCTTAATTTTTAATTATTTAGCATTGATTGAATTCTTATTCCTATAACGCCCAAGTTTCCACCACAATAAAATTGTACTCCAATCTTAAAGGGAGTTCAGTAACTGTAATGGCTAGTTCTGAATTAATGTTCTGGTTGTGACCTCAAAAGGCTAAATTGAATGTTAGTAACAGCCCTCCGGGGCACGATATAATTGTCTGAACGCGGTGCCTTAGCCAGGGATGGCAATGGCACAGAATACTTACTACTTTCTAATACGTGAGAATAATTTCCACGTTGATTGTCAATAATATTACTCAGTGGCGTACAACACTGACAATGTATCATCAGGATCAGTTTGAAGTCGTCCATTGTTGAACATAGGTCTACCCCACAAAGCGGCATTCATCCTGCTGCATCCAACGGCTCCCCACGATTTTGACCAGATTGTCAGTCCACACAGAGGCTGGACTACGCCACGTCTGCACCGGATCGTGGTGGCTACTCGAGAACCTTTCTGCCAATGGTTGTCAGTTCTACGAGCGATGAGGCCTGCCTACTTTTAATTCAACTTGCTAGTTCTACACCGTTCATTTATACAATAATATACAGTAGCTATACATACGTATGTACGTATGTATACATAGGTACATTATGATAAAAGGCTTTGTTTGTTCTATTGAGTGACTGATTAACAGGCTGACAGCAACTTAAAATTTGAAAAGTGTTTTCCCTTAGTGGGTAATGATATCCATAGAAATGGGTTTTGCAACCGTTAAGGGGTTGAAATATTTATCAACAAATGGAACCGCGGGCTGTCCTACATTATAATCCAAATTCTCAAGCCCCTATTTTTTCCATAACTGCCTACGGGCAGCACCTACGTACAAGATTTTATATATGAACAAATGAAACCGCGGGCTGCCGTACATTATAATCCCAATTCTAAAGCACTTATTTTACTCATAACTGCCTGTGTACCTTGACTGCAATGCCTCTTGCGCATTATCAAACATGATGGTCTCCTTTAACCTTCCACGGGGTATTCCAATGTCCCGGAATGCACATAACTCGCGCTCTCCCAATATCGCAAGATAATGGTACGTGGTATCTTATACTGAAGTGTAGGTACGAGATATACTGAGTGATCCAAATTTTATTAGCCTATATAACGTCAAACAGATATGAATGGATTTTTGTTAGTGTAGAGATTGTATGCTTACACATTTTTTCTTTGTATGTATTATGTTTTCAAATGATTACTAGGTGGTAGGATTTTGTTGCAAAGTTCGTCTAGATAGGTACCACCGCTGCGCCAGTTATTCTGCCGCCAAGCAGTAGTGTGCAAGCACAGTGTGTTCCGGTTTAAAGGGCACTGTAGCTAGTGAAATTACTGGGCAATTGAGACTTTATGATGTGATCTCACAGTCGAGTAATGTTATTACCAGACTGTGCTGATGTCTCAGGATGATGTGCGCAGTGCAGTGTCACACGGAACTCGTACGTTTTCGGGTTCCGAGTGACACTGTTCTGTTATGGGCGGCCCTGGCACTTAACATCAGGTGAACGACTCGCTCGTCACATCATTCACCAACATTAAAAAGAAATGATCATGGTAGTTGGGTTTTAAGTTCTATATTTAACAGCCTAAGGTTCAAAAATGGGAGTAACAGTGTTAGCGTCGTCTATACTAGAGGAAGAGAATCAGGTACAGACCATACGTTCGCTGATAGCTAGTCTTTACACTGATCACAGAGCAGTGAAGCGCTCGCAGTGTATAATCCTTCTCCGCTCTGTGGTCCTGGAAGTCAGCTGCCTACTATTGTTTTGTTGATTTTGTCACCTCCAGTCAAAATCAGTGCTCACTGTCTCACGCACCTATAAGAAAACGAGGCACCTATTTTCAGAGCGTCGCCCTTTGGGTGATTGACCCTCGAATGACCCTACATTTAGCTGAATGTGTCTGTGCGACATCTATTTCTATAGAATCTTCATATTATTTCCCGAGTTGCAAAGATATCCGAGCATTGTTAACCTTGCTAACCTACCGCGCAAAGTTTTGTTTTAGATGTTATTGTCCTTTGGGTGATGAATCATATAATATATCTACGCAGAGCTGCTTTCAGTACACCTCAGTTAAGGAGCAATGGGGGTTTTTCCTTTATCACATCACACTATCATACTAATATTATAAAGGTGAAAGTTTGTATGTGTGTATGTGTCTATGTTTGTTACTCCTTCACGCTCAAACGGCTGAATGGATTTGGATTAAATTCGGTACTAAGATAGCTTAAACACTAGATTAACATAAAGGCTACATTTTATCCCGGAAAAGTGAAATTTTCCCGTGGGATGAGCAAATCTATAAAATACTTATTAACCTTGTGTAAAACCGCGGGGCGCAAATAGTAAGAAATAAACAGAATTAGTAAACAACATACCGTATCAATATTAAGCTAAAATATAATAATAATGGTAATGTCAAAGTCAAAGTCAAAATATTTATTGCAAATAGAGGCTATTTTTAGCACTTTTACAAGTCAAAATTCGGTGCAGCATGTTTTTCTCTTCCACTGATTTCTGTCAGACTGTAATCTCAACATTCACTCCCTTAGCACACATTATTATAGCAAGCCCATTACAATATATGAGTTTAAAAAAAATAATTACTATTTCTCACTCCTGGTGCAAGCAATGCAGGTAAACTTAATAATAATAATAAAGTAATAACAACTCTATCTTCAGATTGTTAAACAGTTTAAACAAATTTAATGCAAGGAGAAGATGACATGCACATTTGCACAACACAAATATTCATATTTACTTAAAATGTACACAATTGAAATAAAATGAGGAGAAAAAAATAATAATTTGTGTTAAGGTGTTAGTCTAGTTTTAACAAGTGCGGTCAGATCATAAACTTAGTAAATCATAATGAAAGGTTTGAGAATAAAAAGGGTTTAACTGTCAAATTGATAGTTTCGAGAAAATTGACTTTAAACTTCAAACGGCGTCATTTTAATGTAGAGTGCTTATAAGGTAATAGAAAAGGTTTATGTCAGTTTCAGTTGCTTGAAAATGTATTAATCCTATTTTAAAATACTAAATATAGTACTAATTCATACTGTAAAAATATGATATGATAAAATAAATAAAATAATGTTTTTATGCTAAGGGAACTGTATACCTGTGACAGATAAACCGTTTTTAGACTCAAAATCTTGAGATTTAAGCCTTATTTCGGTATTTTGAGGATGTATTATTGTAGATAATTTCACGCTGAATCCAACGATACCCATAAGTCATTTTGTGAAAAAAATCAGTTAAACCCTTTTTGTTCTCACCCCTTCAATTATTATACAGATTACAAGATAGAATAACCTAAATTAGAAACAATTAAGTCAAAACAGTAAACTTGTTAAAATTAACAAATAGATTGGAGAATGATTTAACTAAATGTAATTTCAAAACTATTTTTATTAAATAGGAGCTTCACCTAAAATCTATCATTATAAAATTGTGTATATCTACATTATTTATAATATCTTTTTTTACAAACATAGGCATGTACTACGAGTCTCTACTTAGTATATCCATTTCCATCGACCGTAAAGACAACTACGAAAAATTTCAGCTGTTTTATTTCCTATGAACACACAAATAGACAGAACAATACAGACTACAAAACCCGAACATAAACTCAGTGCTCTTTTTATTTACACGCTGAAATATGTTAGTGTTTTTCCAACAATTTAAAAGTCGAGAAGACAGGAAAAACATCGCCGCTTCGTGTATAGAAAAAAGCGCTGTTACGCCAAGCAAATGAGGCGGTATCTACGCTTGAGGATGAGGATGCCAGAAAAAAACTAGCCAAGCTAAGTTAGGTGGTTTTTTATTCTATGTCCGAGTAGCATGAAATTAAGTTAATAATAATAATAATAAATATCTGTAGACACTCCACACAACGCCATCTAGCCTCAAACTAAGCAAAGCTCGTACTATGGGAACCAGATAACTGATACAATACTTAAATATTTTTTGTTTGTAAATAGAGAATACAATATAACACCCAGACACAGAACAAACAATGATGATCATTACGCAAATATTTTTCCTGGGCGGGAATCAAACCCATAACCTACAGTTCAGAGGGCAATTACAACCAACTGAGCTATGGGGCCTGTTAAAGTTTAAGTTATCATGCTAAATGAAATAAATATTGCATTGTCATTATCATTTCATCATTATAAGTATATAATGGACAATAGCTGAAAGAGTTTCATTTATCTTACGTCATCGTCATAAACTCAATACTTGTCCTGCCGCGGGAATTAATCCCGACGAGCCGACCTGCTCAACCACTACACCACAAAGTGTCCCCAAAATAACATGAAGCTTTTGTCCTTTTGTTATTCGAGCACAATAATCGTTTTTAAAGAACTGCACTCATAAAGTAGGAAGAAGACTGATGAATAAAAATAACGTTACTATGCAATAAAACTGAAAATAGTTAAGCACTTATTCGTTTCGTCCAAGCGCAGCTATTTTCAGGAAACCGAATTTCATGTTCGTATCATTTCAGTGGCCACTGGAAAAGTTTTAATGTCCGAAATATGATATAGCTGAAGTGCGCACTTCTCGATATTCTTGAACGAACGCCGTAAACTTGAAGAATTATGACCAGCATCTACAACCTTTTGGAATTCAGTATCGGTTATAAGTTTATTGCAGTTTTTATTTGATTTATCTATTCAATTTGTAATATTATTAAAAAATGTGAGATATTTAAATTATGACGAACTCAATAGAGACTTCACTAGGTGGTAGGAATTTTCTGCAAAGTTTGTTTAGGTAGGCACCACCGCTTTGCCAGTTATTCTGCCACCCGGTAGTGCGCAAGCACTACTGTGTTTCAGTTTAAAGGGCACTGTAGCTAGTGAAATTTCTGGGCAATTGAAACTTTATGATCTGATCGCACAGTCGAGTAATCTTATTACCAGACTGTGCTGATGTCTCAAGATGATATGCGCAGTGCAGTGTCATGCTAAACTTTATATTCTAGAGTTCTGAGTAACACTGTTCTGTTATGGGCAGCCGTATCGCTTAGCATCAGGTGAACGACTAGCTTGTCACATCATTTATTAACATAAAAAAATTAAACTATCATAGTTACTCATAAATGGCGTAATTTTACAGCGACTTTTACTTGAATATCCACACACATATTTGGTACATACCTAAATGTTAAATTTTACAAAGAATAATTCCCAATTACGATAAGCGGTATTACCACGAGAAATCGAATATTTATCGAAGTTGTAAATCGCACTAACAAGGTTCCTAAAAATTGAGGGCATATTATTAGGTTTAACATATAAAATTAGTAACTCAAGTCTTAGGTAACTTAGGTTTCTTTTTACCTTTGACCACTGTTTCACCAAATGGCAAGTGACAACGCGATCGACTATGGAACATGCTAGCCTAAAAGAAACCGGTGCACTCTTACTTTGAAATTTTATTGATTATATTTTTCAGAAAAACAGAGATGCTGATAAGCTAATTCATTCATTTACCGTCCGCGCTACAAATGTTAAAGCAAAATCCTTTGTTTTTTTTTAACCAAATTCCAAAAAAAACAAAAATCAAAATTTTTGGAGGAATGCCCACCAAATACGAAACTAGAAAATCAAACTGAATGTAATATAAATTAAAATTAAGCAATGAAACGATCTTATATAACACGTAATATTCAATCGCATATATGAGCTTATGCTCATGTATTGTGGCTTCTTTGGACGACAAATTTATTAATGAATCAGGCAGGAATTCAAATTCGCAAATTCAAAATTTATTTGCATAGAAAATTGCGAAAATTCGATTTTAATGTACCAAAGATACCACGTTAGCAAAAAATTACATTCAGAAATAAGGATTCCACGGAACCACTTAGCAGTAACTACGTTTACATCCTATAAAATTCATACGGTTGCGTCTCATTACGTCTAATGAATATTCAAAACAATTAAGACACGTATTCGAATAGTCCATCGATTGGGCAGACCCTCGATATTAGGCAGTTTACCTTTCCTGACTAATCGAGCGAATTAACTATGAAGATTGGTCCCTAGGCACGTTTTCATTAGGCGGGCCGACATTACGAGTATCCAGGGTTTTGTTATTAGGAATGGTAGCTCCACATACTTCGCCGGCGAGTACATTATCTAAAAGCCTCGTAAATGCTTCCTAACACCTATGCTTACCTACACAGGATGGTCTTTTGAAAAGGGCGGTAATGGCCAAGTTCAAAACGAGACTAAGTGAAAAATGGTGAAAAGTGCTAAGTAAGTGATTTATAAGAAAACAATAACCGCATTATTTTTAAGTGAATTTACTTTTGAAAACGAAAAAAAAAAACCTGTGTTATGGAACCAACGGATTCTGTTGATGATGAGGATCAATCTTTGCAAATAAACGTATTACTAAAAATTAAAGCTAATAGCAAATATTTACAATTTCATTATTTTCCCCGTAAACTATAAGCTTGGACTCTTGAAACCGAGAGTGAACAGGTATCTTCTAGGCAAGCGTGTTCCATCCTGGACCGCATCGTCACACAAACCGAGAGATTATAGTGGTCAAACAATTTAAAAAAAATTACACGGACGAAAACTCACCTCCTATTTAAAGTTTTTGTTTATGCTGTGTTACTTTTTTTTTTAATAATTAATATTAAAAAAAAATAATATTTTTTTTTAACTATATTGTTTTCTTATAAATCGAAGACATGGCTCCTTTCAAGATTTTTCTTTAACTCTCGTGGTTTCAGACTTATCCATCACCGTCCTTCTCAAAACACCAACCTGTATCACGTTCTGTAACACGTTTACCTGACTTCGTTATGGAAGAAAGTAGGTGAAAATAGAATGAATTTTTTTGACTTATTAATAATATAACAATCTAGAGCCAGGACTATTTACATGATGAACGAAATAATATCAATATAAGAATTACCCGATGAGTGCGTCCGTCCATCTGACTAGTCTGACAATCCATAGCCTTACTAGGGCTGTGGTTAGTTAAGTATTTAACTTTTAATGATTATCTATTGAAACAATAATTAGTAGCAGTAATTAAGAGCGAGCTTAATTGCATGCTGAGTCGGGACCTATATCATGACGTCACGCTACATTATATTTTTAGTTTCTCTTTTTTTCCTGTGATTTCTCTTGTATAATATAAGCCTATTTGTAAAAATGTAATGCTGTGTGTCTTCTATAAATGTTTCCTTTCAATAACCGGGTCCGAAACGCTATCCTAATACTTGTCACGTCTTGTGTTCAATAACTAGGGAATTCTAGAAAAATTCTCATTAAGTCCCAGATAATCTTATATCACAATAGTCCGTCTCAGGTATTCTTTGGCAAAGAATGGTATCAGCAAGGATCTTTGTGCGGATCACAATGATAGCGGACCAATCCCATCTCGTGATGGGGGATTATTTACCATCGCCGAGTGAAATATTACGATATTATAACCGCTGTCGATATTTTCTAATGTCTCAGAAAAATATATATTCGTAGGTATAAGACTGAAATATAGTTATAATAAGTACATTAACAAATGTTTATGTAGAAATTTTAAGAATATCCTTTGCCATCGCGGAAAATTTCTCTGAAGAATAGTAAGAATGATTTTTCCATTCTACGTAATTTGACAATACCAACCTATACCACCCACACCACATATTATATACCTTCCTGCTATAAATAACCTGGTATTCAAGTACACTTTATGATTTTATTGGAAAAGGAATAACTCGTGTTTTTCTCTTGCTGGCAATTGATATGGAACGATCGAGATTTTTAAAATTAGTACTTAATCCATCTTCTATATAAAAATCTCTGATCTCACAGTCGAGTAATCTTATTACCAGACTGTGCTGATGTCTCAGGATGATGTGCGCAGTGCAGTGTCGCTCGAAACTCTATGTTTTGGGGTTCCGAGTGACACTGTTCTGTTATGGGCGGTCGTGGCGCTTAACATCAGGTGAACGACTAGCCCGTCACATCATTCACTAACATAAACAAAAAACACTAATATTATAAAGGTGAAAATTTTATAAGTACGTATATTTGTTACTCCTTTACAGTCAAACGGCTGAATGGATTAGGATGATATGAATATGTTCTATATATAAAATACTTTACACTTACACACAAACACAAACATTACACAAATTTGGTTGAAGTGTGGTTAGTCGTTAAAGTAGGTAAGTTAGTAAGGCTCTACAGAATGTATGAATGAATACCGTAACTTTTACCCCTTCCAGCTCCTAAAACAACAAGCTCGCAAAGCTTATTAATTCCAACTATAATCCGCTACGTTCCCCTACATACAATGACGCAAATATTTGCGTTTCATTTTGTGAGCTAACGATGTTTTTAATCCTCCACGCGGGTTGGCCATTACCGAGGAACAGGTAACTTGTGTACTATGTTATATTAATTGTACAGATGAATCCATTAACTTCTTTAGTTATTAATTTCTTAATGCACTATTAAGTAATATACTTATCTATTATTATATTACGCACTAACGTAATTTTTAGAGTACTTTTTAAACGACTGGACAACGCTACGACACGACCAAAATGCAAAGTTTGAGTATTGCCATTCAACGTGCCAATGCAACCAACATTTTAAGTCGATGCCTAATGGTAGTACTTTTTTATAGCCTAAAAATTAAGTTTTTGTATAGTAGTAGTAATAGTATTGACTAAAGTATCAAGATGAAAAATGGTGCTAATTTTTTATCTAATCTTCGAATGATTTTTTTGATACAAACATAAACATGACTGTAGATATGAAACCTTTTGAAGCTACGTGACATACACACACATTGCTCCGTCTATATCCCTTTTATCCTGGAATAAATAAGAAATAACATTATTAAAGTCTCATCCACAATTATACCGGGTTGCACCATCCACAGCGTCAACACATTGCTGTTTAAACTTCATAGTTAATGTATCTGAGATTTAAAAGTTTAAGTAGATACCTACTTACTAAGTAATTACTACAACTAATTACTAATTTAACTATACATACTTTTATAGCTAATATTAATATAATTTAGTAGTAAGTGTAATTGGTCTGAAACCGTTCTTATTACAATAAATAAATAAATAGCAGTAACTTTAACCGAGATTAATGGGCAACGAGATTAAGGCAAGTACCTACTGTCCACTTATTTTTTCCTATGTATATATATTACTAGATAAACAGTAGCTAAATAATCTAAAACCTAGACCTACCTTACGCTTAGGCGTAATTAGTAAATCGTATGTAAGTAGATATTAGGCATGACATACCAAATGTACCTACTTACTCGTGTCTTACTTAAGAGGAATATTCCTAACGATGATAAAAATGCTATCCTGTACTGCTAAAAGATCTTTTCGTTTGCCAAAACGCTACAAACGCTACGTTACACAGGTTCCTACCTATAATACCTAGATAATAGATATACCTACCTCTTTGAAAGCATCAGGTTCTTCGTTTTGCGCTGCGACAAAATGGACATAAGCTCTCACGGGCAAAGAAACACGACGAGGTTTGCCATTGGAAATGCATTTTATATTGTCTCCGTAGGGAGTACTGGCAAGCAATTATAGAGATCCATAAATGCATTTTCTGACAGAAATATTTGAGGCTGCTTTTCTTCCGTCATGTATTTTATTTTGATGTACGTAAGGTATATAAGTAGCTGTTTGTGAAATGGCTAAGATTTTTACGTAGAAATACCTACGTACGTTGCTAAGAATTTGTAGAGGTTTGTGATATCGAGTTCTTAGAAAGCGGAAGTTTTTTCATTTTCTGCTTGCGGCAATGCAAAGCAATAATTATCTAACTTAACGATACGACAAATCTCACGTAAATTTTACTTTTCAGTATCAAAATATTCGCATTTTTTTTCTAATTTGGGTATCATACGCGATATTATCCAACCTTCCATCCCTTAATGGATGTTCGTCAAATGAAGTTATTCGCGGATCTATAGATTATGTAGGTATGTATATAATAGGTAGTGGGGGTGGGTAAGGTGCTGATCGCGCACTTATTCCATATTGGGATTTGATTAGTTTGGGTTGTCAGCCGGTAGGTTTATTTAATACCTACCTTATATAATAAGCACATAATAGAACCTTACAATCGTAGTAAGTAATACCATTAATATAAGCTCCGCATTGCTTACGTTTAGTCGTGAATCGGTGCTCATCTGCTTGGAGATTATGTTATTTGATTTCAACCAACACAAACAAAATTGTTTGAATTTGATGTTTTAATACCCAGTTTATGTTCGTAATTACTAGGGAAATTTTCAAATTAGGAATGGAATTTCTTCTGTTATTGCGAACAAAGCTCCATGATCTCCCCAATTGGGATAACCCATAGATAATATGCACAGTAATTATTACACAATTTAATCGTAATTCGTCTAAAATAATGTTTAACGTTTACCATATACCTAGAATGGTGTCATTCTTTTTCTCCATCTGTACGTCACACATAACATATATTGCCGTTTTTTTTGAAAAAAGTTAAAGTATTTTTTTTTCGAACTTATTTATTTCTTTTATTCAAAGTAATCACCCCTGCAATCAATGCATCTTTGCCAACGCTGCGGGAGTTTATGGATGCCCTTCTTGAAAAAATCAGCAGGACGGGAGACAACAAACTCTTCAAAGGCGTTTTGTACTGCCTCACGGAAATTGAATTATTTTCCCGCTAAAAAGTTGTCCAAATTTTGGAAAAAGTAATAGACGGTAGGCGCAAGATCTGGTGAGTATGGCGGATGAGGGAGAGCTTCCAAACCCAACTCATGCAGCTTAGAGACGGTCTGTTGTGCAGTATGAGGGTCGCGCGTTGTCGTGAAGTAGCAGTGGAGACGACCGATTGACCAAAGCTGGTTGCAGACGTGCGAGTTTCGCCATCATTGTGGTCAGTTCTTCAATGTACACATCTGCAGTAATGCTCTCGCCGTTTTGTAAAAAGCTATGATGAATCACACCAGCACTAGACCACCAAACTGTGACCATCACCTTTCCAGGGGTCATTTTTGGTTTTGCATATTGCTTTGGTACCGAACCAGGATCTAACCAACTTGCTGAGCGCTTTCGATTGTCAAAAAGAATCCATTTTTCGTCGCACGTAACAATTCGGTTCAAAATTCCTTCATTTCTGTGCCTGTTAAGCAGCGCAAGGCAAGTCTCGACGCGTACGTTGCGCTGGCGATCGTTAAGTTCGTGGGGCACCCATCTATCAAGCTTTTTTATCTTGCCAATCTGTCGCAAATGGACCAATATTGTTTTGATGCTAACATCAAAAGCTGCTGCCAGCTCAGCTGTAGATTGAGATTCATCAGCTTCCACAATCGCCTTTAATTCATCATTGTTGACCAAAGTTTCTGGACGACCACGAGGTTCATTTTTCAAGTCAAAATTCCCAGAACGGAACCGAGCAAACCAATAACGGGTTGTACGTTCGTTTGTATAGTTCTCTCCGTAAACGTCGTTGATGTTACGTGTCGTTTGTGCCGCGTTGGTGCCACGACGGAACTCATATTCCATAATTACACGAAATTTCAAAGTATCCATTATGAGGAAAAATGTTGAAATGTAATGAAAATACAACGCTAATCAATAAACAAAAGACTTATATTGTAAATAGAATGTCATATTTTTAAAACAAAATTAATTTCAATTTAGAATTCATAGCCAATCAAAACTTTTTTTTGTTTGAAAAAGTCTGTTCTGCAATACGGCAATTTCATAGGTAAAGACCTATTATTTAGTAATAATCTGAGCTTACATGAAAACCACTTCCCAATACAGCACGTAACAGGTGAAATGTGGTCAAACGTTACCCTATCCAGCATAAAAATCTTACAAAAATAAACAGACTTAAATAAAACTCAAGTATGAAAATGACACTATTTATTATCCTAATAATTATAAGTGGGTTCAGGCGGGTGGTGCGGCGGGAAAGGTGGATGCGCGAACGGCGGCGGTCCTCTTGGCGGGAACTGCGGCCGGAACTGTGGCGGCGGCGGTCTCCATGGGGGAGGGGGGCGAGACCCGGGCGGAGGGGGGGGACCGAATCCGGGGGGACCGAACGGCGGAGGGGGGAAGTGGTGGAACGGAGGCGGCGGCGGCGGCGGACCTGCGGATGTACAATATATTGTAGACATGACACAATCGCTGCGTTACCTATCATCACTATTAATAAGTTCATGCATTATCTGCCTTTTTTTTATTGTTTTAAATGACGTGACGAGCTAGCCGTTCGCCTGATGTTAAACGACACGGCTGCCCATATCAGCTACAGTGTCACTCGGAACTCTAAAGTATAGAGGTTCGCGTGACACTGCACTGCGCACGTCATCCAGAGACATCAGCACAATCGAGTAATAAGATTACTAAACTGTGAGATCAGATCATAAAGTCTCATTTGCCCAGTAATTTCACTAGCTACAGTGCCCTTCAAACCGGAACACAGCAGTGCTTGCGCACTACTGCTTGGCGGCAGAATAACTGACAAAGCGGTGGTACCTACCTAGACGAACTTTGCAGTAAAGTCCTACCACCTGCCCAATAATTTCCTCAGAAAGCAGGAATAGATTATGCACCAGGGCACCAGGTGATTAAGCAGTCTTACGTCACGGATGGCATATTGGCCTCTGAGCGCAACGAAGGAATATTTGAGTTATGTAGAGTCCTAAGTGAATCAAGAGGTTTAAACCGCCCAAGACGAATAGCCACCTTTATCCCACAGCTGAATACTCTACTTTTCATATATTCAGCAAGACTATTAAAAACCCAGGGTTACATAAGGCGTTCTTATATATCTTTTGATTTTTCCAGTATTAGATTATTAATAAACCCCAAAGGTAATTTAATAAACTCCAGAGTAAAACTATCGTTTGAATTTTGAGTCAACCAACAACGTTAAAATGATAAAATACTTGAATGAGTTTCTGAAGTAAAAATTCTTTACGCACACTTGTCTTGGGAAGTTGAAAGTTGTTGGTTAACATAGGTCTTTACTGTCAACATAACAGTTTTTTTTTATTATGTTGGTATGTCCAGTAAAATTATAATTTACAATAGTCAAGACGGCGACATTAACAATCCTATATAGGGTCCAGGATCTATGCATGTGATCGTTGGACGTTATTATTATTATTATTATTTTTTTTTTTTATGTTAGTGAATTATGTGACGAGCTAGTCGTTCACCTGATGTTCAGCGACACGGCTGCCCATAACGGAACAGTGTCACTCGGAACTCCAAAATATAAAGTTTGGCGTGACACTGCACTGTGCACATCATCCTGAGACATCAGCACAGTCTGGTAATAAGATTACTCAACTGTGAGATCAGATCAAAAAGTCTCATTTGCCCAGTAATTTCACTAGCTACAGTGCCCTTCAAACCGGAACACAGTAGTGCTTACGCACTACTGCTTGGCGGCAGAATAACTGGCAAAGCGGTGGTACCTACCTAGACGAACTTAGCAGAAAAGTCCTACCACCTAGTAAAATTTTTATTCGTATAGTAATAAATAAACAATTAAAAGCACCACTGTGATACAAATAACAGTCGAGCGCATAGGTTACCTGGTGGCGGTGGCGGGCCGGGTGGTGGCATGGCCGACGGTGGTGGCGGCGGTGCCGTCATCGGCAAAGGCGGCGGTGGCCGCGCGCCCATCGGTGAAGGCGGCATTGTCATCGGCATAGGCGTCGGAGTGGGCGGCGGAGGCGGCATCATCACCGGACCCATTAGCGTTGGCGGAGCGTCCGCGAACAGTTGGTGAGGACGGTCCGCGTGCGATAACGGATTCTGGGCTGCTAGTAATCTATAAAAATGAAATAAATAATAAAATAAGGAGTAATTTGTTTTATTAAAAACTTCTTTGGCTTGACTTGTACCTTTGGCTTGTAACTTTTTCATTAGTATGTATCAATTTGGTTTTTATTGTTTATTTTAGGTAAGTACTCATGGTGAGTACAAAAAAAACACATCTATATATTTTTTACTTGGCTAGCATGCTACACCTTCGATCGCATCGTCACTTCCCATCAGGTGAGAGCGTGGTCAAATGCTAGACAAGTTTGAAGTAAAAAAAATAAAAGAAAAAATATATATGTATAAAAGAAAGTCGTGTTAGTTACACTATTTTTAACTCAGGAACGGCTGTACCGAATTGGAAAAAAAATGGCGGGGAGGTAGCTTAGAACCAGGAGACGGACATAGGAGACTTTTTATCGTTTTTGAATTGAATATGATTTTAAAAAATATAGATAGCTTAAACAGTGGATTAGCACATAGGCTACTTTTTATTCGCGGGTAATACCACGGGGCGCAGCTAGTAATTAATAGATCATGCAATATATAAATTGTACCAATTTAAAGGCTCAACATGTGGGATCAAAACTAGACTAGGCCTACCTTGGGTTACTAAAGGGAAATAATAAATCTGGCATGAGATAAAGTAAAAAAAGTATGTCGTAAATAACTTTTTAACCTTAGAATAAAATAAGAAAACTATTGAATTATTTAAAGATTAGCTGTTAATAGGACATTGAATTTGAGAACTTTAACTAACAATATTCCTTTAATTTTTGTGATGTGAGTTCGGACTAAGTATCTGATCAGATTTTTTAAATTTTATGTAGCATAACAAAATGTTTTTTTTAATTATAGCAGGATGGAAATTTTTGGTAATTATTACCGAATTTATTTATTATTTGTAACTTACAAGTAATTATTACCAAAAATGTCCATGTATTATATATGGGGTCATTTTTGTCCTGAAGCTACAGGATACAGCTTGTTACCATCAATGCAAAGTTTATCATAATTATTTCCTAGGAAATCTTCATATATAAAAATTTATCTCTATTTCCCTTGATCATCACATGCACGCAAACGGATTGAAAATTTTCCCATATTCTTTTTTTGTTGTGTTCATTATTGTAAGAAGGTTCTTATAAAAGAAAAAATTGGAAGAAAGTTGAGTGAGAAATTAGGAAATGTTCATTATGTGGGTGAAACCGCGGGGCGCAGCTAGTATGTTATAAATTTAGAACCTACCTTTCAGCTGCAGATCCATGCCTCTCTCCCTTGACATCCTTCTTGAATGCATATGACACTGAAATTGGTCTGTTGCAAAGGTATTGATTATTCATAGCTTCAATTGCCGCGTCAGATGCTTCAAATGATGCAAAGTTGATGAATGCAAAGGCCTTTGAATTACCGGTTTCTGGATCTCTCATCACCTGAAATAATCTTATGGTTAATATACTAAAGAGCATGTATGAACATGGTAGCATGCCATTTACTAGCAAATAAAAAATATTCAAGATCATATTAAGTTGTATGACGTTTTCAATAATGTATATTTATAATTATAAGCAGAGGTTAGGGCTCCATCTATTTATTTATTTGTTAAATACACTGTGAACTTACAGCTACGCCAAAACATTCACATTGTTATACTAAGTTCTTATATGGACTAAGCAATATATATTTATAAAGCTGACTAATGGGATCAGTATGTATGTCAGCATCTTGGACTTCGCTTAAGAAGCGGTTGATAACAGCTACAGCCCTTGCTGTTGGAGCATTATGAGCGTGCCACGTGCGTAAGGCAGGAGGCGCAGCAAACAGCTGGTGGCGACGTCTTTGACCCACGCGGATGTAGTTTTGCAGTACAAAGTAGTGTAATCTGCTTAACGCTGAAGGATTGTCTACCTCATTAATAATAGTTTACATCAAATCTAGTAGGCATTACCTAAATTATTTCTGACAAAAGAGGCCTGGACTTCATAATACAGGTCCTGAGCCTAGTGTGGGACTAACTATATGTAAATGTTACATACTTATATGCCTTTATAATATTTTTTTTTTCATTTTCATTAGTTGTGGATCTTGAACCTCATCTTAATTCATGGGACCATGGTACTTCATTAGCATATGGTACTTGCATTAATATAATAGAATATGTGTGGACCTCTCACACAGCGCCATCTAGCCCCAAAGTAAGCAAAGCTTGTGCTATGGGAACCAGATAACTGATACAATACTTAGATACTTTTTTGTTTGTAAATACATACATAGAATACAATACGACACCCAGACACAGAACAAACACCTATGTTCATCACACTAAATGTTTGTCCTGAGTGGGAATCGAACCCACAACCCACAGTTCAGAAGGCAGGGCTACTACCAACTGAGCTATTGGGCCAGTCAAAATGTCAAATGTCAAAATGCATTAAATAAATAATCTATTTTTTTATCTGTACAGGAAAAAATTAATCACAAAGGGGATTTTTGCCTGCATCCATCTGTCTACTTGATCTTGTTAATACTTTCTTTTAGTTCATTAATCACAACCTACACATTTAATTGATTTTTTCCACTTATTCCTACCAGTAGCGATATGGTAGTGATAGGTGTACCAGGTGAAAATGTGGCATCACATATTTAGTTGTCATGAATCAAATTAAAGTTATGGTAAGTGTAAAATGTACAAGATAAGTTATACAGAGCTATTTATATTTTACCTATTAAGTATGAAATCAAATACACCTGTATTTTATTTTGGTTGTAGTGAACAATGTTATTCAAAATTTTCAAAATCTTACCTTAGGGGTTTGTAATATAACTCCAAAGGCAGAAAATGTGTCATACAAAAGCTTTTCATCAACCTCTGGATCCAGATTTCCTATAAAAATGTTGGCACCCACATCTAAATTCTTCTGATGGGCTGATGCTTTGTTTACCCTCACAGGTTTGCCATATAGCTTTATCATGTTCATTACCTGTAAAAGAATATATTTTTTTTATGTGAATGATGTGACAATCTAGTTAAATTTCTACAGCCTTATTAATAAACATGAACTAGCTTTAGACTAGTTACACCATCTTTTGTCTCATTCGATGCAGCTAAATATTCCAGTAGCAAAAAAAGGACAAAAGCTGAAGTAACTAATCCGAGACTAATACCCGTTTATTAATAAGGCTGCTAATGTTTAGCATCAGACTCTCATAATAACTACAGTGCCACTTGGAACTTCAAAGTATAGATTGAGGCTTCAATGCATATCACCCTGAGCCATCGGCACAGGTTAGTAATATTACTAGACATCACACTGTCATTTGTCCAGTTATATGACTGTTTGTAGAGTTTAGTATGCATTACAAACAAGTTAACACCCTGGTCAAGGCACCACAAAATCCACAAAACATTTATGTAGGGCTAGTAATCAATGCATCACTGCATGGTAATAAATTTAACAATTTCAGCTATAAATTTAAGCCATAAAGGTATTGTGACCAGCTGGGCGATCCTGTTATTGATTGAAACCAATAGAAACACAAATTTGTATGAATTTGACAGTTTGAATATTCAGTTTAGGTGCATAGTTAGTATGGAAATTTCTCCAGTTGCATTGCTATCAAAGTTTCATGATCACCCTTCAGACTTTTTAGCAGCTAAAGCATTAATACTACATCAATTATTCAAGCTTTAGGATGGAATTCTTTTATTTATCATTTTAGCATGAAACTCACTTTTATAGCATAATCAGCATCTTCTTCACCCATGAACTCCACAAATCCATATCCTTGATGTGTCTGTGTGACACGGTCTTTAGGCATGTGAACATTCACTGAAATTGTAAAATTAAAAATTTAAAAATTCATTTTCTTCAGTGTTTCCTTCAAGGTATAACCTGGGTCTTTTTAAGTCAAGAGTGAATGGGCATCTCATGGGCAAGCATGCTCCACCTTAGACAACTTCGTCACTTACCATCAGGTGAGTTGTTGTCAAACGCATGCCCATTTTACCATTAAAAAAAAATTTGTAAAATAATAATTTGCTATTAATTTCAGACATGAGACCCGAATAAGGATTTCGTGCTTGACAGAGATACTAATAATTGTCCAAGCCCATGATTATTGATTCTACTTAGGTAAGCAATTATGTAGGTAGATAACAAATGCAGCCTCATGTGTTGAGAATTGAATAGACGCAATCGCAGAAGTCAGGTCACTCAAGAAAATTTCAAAATAATATAGGCAGAATGTGGTGTACAAACTATTTTCTATTCTTTAGAACCTATTTGTTATTTGCCTTCCTACTTTAGTACTCTATGATTGTTTACATTTTGGCATCCGGTGTACGTCAATGTATATTAAATTCCAAGCCGAATAAAACCAAATATTCTGTTATTGGCTTTCTTTAATATGTAACACAGTAGGTAGTGATGTTTATACTAAACGAATGTATGATGAATATCATAATTATTAGAGCTTCATGCTTACCCACAGGTCCAGCTTGTACGAACAGCTCCCAAAGAAGACTCTCCGAGACTCTATCATCAAGACCTCCCACATAAATAGTAGCATCTGCAAAATAATATTATAGGCTTTTGTGAAATATCAAAAATGTAAAACTTTAATGATAGCGGAGCGTCTATAACCTCAAATTTAGTAGGTACTTTCGAAGTTGTTATGCACAATAAACTTTGTAAAACCATTATAAAGCGATGGATTACATTAATTGTGATTAGGAATTTTCGTGAGCTTTAATATGATAAATAGTAACTATGTACCTTGGTTTCTTTCAGCTATTGGTCCCGCTGCCATTTTGGCATTTATTTATTTTATTCACAGACTAAGTAGAGGATTTTATTTGACCAAAGAGTATAATAACCAGGGGGGAGTCACTTCTATAGTGTTTCCTTGGCTCCACTTTTTTGTACGGAAGGTAACGCTAGCTTTTAAAATATCCGATAAAACTCAGCCCTTTAGTACTTGGATTTTAAACAGATTGCACTGTCTATAAATGGTAACATGCCAACTTGTCAAATTTACATTGGAGTTTTGGCGGGAAAACGAAAAAAATCGCGTCGCCGCATTGTATTATTTTCCAAAACTTATGTTATTTTCAGTGTTAGTGCATAAAATTGGTGGCATTTTATTCGTTAAGTGCTGGATTACAGGCATGAGTGTGGGAAAATGGTATAATGATGATGAAACGTTTCTTTTCGTGTTTTTTCCAAAACTCTATAGAAGCTTCAAGTAAAGTTGCCACCACTTTACTAGGAGTATGACTTTGACTAGACTGACTTGACTATGGCTTGACTTGATGACTTCGACTGTGACTTGACACATATTTGCGTGAAATATCGATAACTTGATAAATTATCAATAACTTGACACTGGCTAAATACACAAAAGTGTGAAGCCAAATCTTTAAAAAAAATTTACATTGACAGCGTTATACCGGTGGCCTTGGAGTTTTGGCGGGAATGCGAAAAAGATTGCGTCACCGCATGGTATTATTTTCGAAAACTTGTGTTATTTTCAGTGTTCGTGCATAAAATTGGTGGCATTCTATTCGTTAAGCGCTGGATTACAGGCATGAGTGTGGGAAAGTGGTCTAATGATGGTGAAACGTTTATTTTCGTATTGTTTCCAAAACTCCATAGAAGCTTCTAGTAAAGTTGCCACCACTATACTAGGAGTATGACTTGACTAGACTAGACACAAATACACATAATATTCATTAACTTGAGAAATTATCAATTATATTATAATAATATATATATGATAATAATTATACTTGACACTGGCTTAATACACAAAAGTGTGGAGCCAAAACAAAAAAAAACTTTGTCAATGTCATAAAGTCTTAATGTCAAGTCAAATATCAATGTCAAACTGTCATGCTAGCAACAACAACAACATTTTTTACATACAAAAACAAATCAAACCAAAATAAAATCATCTTATCAATCATTTCATTTCTCTCCCCTACGCGATACGCCGCTGCTGCGCTGGTGCTTGTATCAATTGACGAACGGACCGCGTATTTTTCCATCGGTATCCGAATAGCGAATTCTGCGCGTGTAAAATGCAGAGCGCCTCCGATGTTATATCTTCGCTGTTTTGGTTTAAAGATGGTGGTGATGCCGAAGACGATATGGAAGAGCAAATAATTGAGCAGTTCGTGCAAAATGTTGAGGATTTTAGTTCTCAGTATGGTAGTGAAATCAGTGTTTCCTATACGGCTTTCAACCTCCGTGGGCCGCCGTCTAATTTTCCTGACTACGGAGATTACCCGCAAGCTTTCGTGATGGTAAGAACTTGTCTCGTACGTATCCTATTTTTTAACACCTAATTTGTGATCCCAATTTTTATCGCTGGTAGTTAAATGGTATTGGATTGTTGTATATATTATTTAATAAATGTAGGTATATGTACAAATATATTTTTTTTTCCATTAAGCCATCAACCACTATCCAACCAACTAGGTTTAATTTATAATAACTACACTACAGCCATATTTTAATAAAATAATATTTATAATAATATGTAATGGACAGTAAATAATAATAATTAATATAATATGTATTATTATATTTAAAATAAGTATATTCGGACTGTATTTTGTACTCTGACATAAATAGTCTAAATCCAAATGGTCCAGCCCACTGCCCGCAGGACATTATTAATTTAATATTATTTTTATATGAAACTCGGATATCTTGCAAAAAAAGTTGCAAGTTCTTACCTACTGCATGTAATAAATGCATCTATTAATATTTCATAACACACTAATATAATAATAATTATAATTATGTGATCATTCATGTACAATAATAAATAATCTCCCACTATCCTTCTCACTATGAACAAGCACAAGTGAACTGAATATACAGTTTCAATTCAGCTTATCACAAAATAATTGTTTTTATGATTCAAGCACATTTTCTCAGCAGTGAGGCCATACAAGTATGTTAGTTTATAATTATTATTTAAATTTGATAGAGAACCTACGGGACATGGTGGGATGATGCTCCATCAGCTCAGGAAGATTTTATGCCTCAAAACAGCAGTGCTATAACCAGCCAGGATTTTGTAGGTATGATTTTTTGTTTACAATTAAATGTTTTTTATTGTTAATCTAAATATATATAACTCAAAGGTGACTGACTGAGTGCTTGACTCACATAGTGATCTATCAATGCACAGCCCAAACCACTGGATAGATCTGGCTGAAATTTCGCATGCAGGTAGATGTTATGACATAGGCATCCGCTAAGAAAGGACTTTTCGAAATTCCACCCTTAAGAGGGTGAAATGGGTGGTTGAATTATTTTCCCATAGGCCACGTCGCGGGCGAAGCTGCGGGCAGAAGCTCGGTATCAATAATTGATCTATTGAGACTGTCAAACTTTTTGATGCAGTATGCCAGATTCACACTAGACTGATCTCGCAAATTTCCACAAAGTCTGGAAATAAATACTAGTGTACCTGATCTGCAAATTACCAAAATAATTCAGATTGCTATTTATAAAAGTAATTTTGATGTGATGGATTTTTATTTTTTGGCATCACAATTTCTGAAACTGCAGTCGTTTGTAAAATTGGTATATTAAAGTCATGTGCGCCCCTGGTCATTTACTAATTGAACATATGGCCATGGTGTGACTGGTCTAGTGCAAATTTGGTGCAATGTGTTGAAAAAATCATTAAAAAAATTACCTCATTAATTTTACAAGAGATAATAATCAATTATTAACTGAATTTTCAAAGATAATCTTTAAAATTATGATAACTATTTTGAGAAATAACCATTTTGAAAACCATTATTGTCTCTAGCTTTGTATATCATTGCAAATATAGCATACTTAACTGATAACACATAATTCTAAGTACTATAATTCTTTTTCCCTTTTACATTATGGTTTGTAAAATCAATAAAAAAAGCACTTACACAATCACCCACTGATATATCAATTACTTAAATTTTTCAAGTTATAATAATGTAAGATTTAAATAAAGTTTATAATTATGTACATTTACTGCATCTCTTGTTTTGCTAGGTACCTATTATTTTGTAAGTGTACCTGTGATGTTTGAGTAGTTACCTATTTATGATTCCCAAATAATTTTATTTCGTTTTGCTTCATTTCATTTCAAATGATTTTATTTATTATTCAAATGTGTAAATGTAATGTTTTACCACCATGATCGCAAACAATCCTACCTTTGACAGAAGTGTCCTTCGAAAAGGCTGTGTACCCTCTAGAAGTATCAATATTTGAGACATACAACCCTGGGGCATTGGTACGGATTTGGGCCAAAGGTCCAACAGCTTGGATGCTTTTATGGGAAGGTGAACCAGAATATGTTGGTGATACACCAAGGATATTCAGCCCACCGATTCGTGAACTTAATTTTCCCACAAGGTTAGTGATTGTCATGCATAGCAAATAACAAATGTCAAATATTTTGAGGATGTATGACTGTGTGGTCCCAGCTTAAGATTAGGATCGCCCCATATCTTTCTGGGGTGACCCGGCTAAGATAATATCCACGGAATGGGCAGCAGCGTTGTCCACGTTTCAAGTTATGTGCGGAATTTGCACTCGTTTATAACAGTGAAGGAAAACATCGTCAGGAAACTGGCATGCTGAAGAATCACAAAAAAAAACGTGCCATCCACCAGTCTGCACTTGGCCAACATGGTGTATTATGGCCTACATTAGTGGGAATGTTTTGGCAGCACAGAGTAATAGAAGTACAAGTTCTGTAACTTTCGCGCTATTGGTTAATTACTTGCTGGGCGATCACGTAACTCGATTGCAACAAATAGAAACACAAATTTGTATGAATTTCACAGTTCCAATATGCAATTTATGTTAATAGTTGTATGGAAATTTCTTCTGTTGCATTGCAATCAAAGGTTCGTATTCACCCCCCTGATGCGTCTAGCTCACGATTTTTGGCGCAAATAAAAAAAGCTGCGGGTGGGCGACTTAGTAGCTCATACTCATATTTAAAACTGAAAATTAAGTAATTTCTTACATGGGAATAAAATACTCCCTTAAATATTTTACTCATTAATATTATTCAGTAGAGTTATCGTTTTCTTCTTTAAAATCAAGTATTGCCAATTTCCTTTCGCCTTTTTTCATAATCATTAAAACATTATTGTGATTGACAGGATATTACGACTAGAATTTAATCACACGCTGTTGCCATACTACACAGAACTTGATGCAGTGTTGCTAAAAGGGAAGCAGCCTCCGTACATGCAAAAGATGAAAAATAGTTTCGCATATTCATCACTTTTCTTCAAGAAGACACAACCTGTAGTTGAGAAAGGTACGCTTTTTAAGAAATATTTTAAAACGTTCGAATAGACGACAGCCTCTGTGGAATGGTAATTGAGCAGGTGGGCTCATAACCCGGAGCTTGCGGCTTCGATTTCCGCAACAGGACAAGTGTTTGTGCACATGGAAAAATAGCGGCATCAATGATCCCTAGATACAGGGAATCCTAGTTAGGGACCAGGATCTATGTATGATCAAAATTAAATTTGACGTCAAAGTCAAAGCCTAATAATCTATAGGATATTTTTAGCACTTTTACAAGTCATTATTAGAATATTATTGTTCAATAAATATACTATACTATTTAAAATGCTAAGTTAATAGTTTATTGTTAATTGCCTCTAGCTATTATAAAACCTATCCTGTACAAAACGACATGCAATTAATATGCTGGGTTAGCTTATTAAACTGATTTAACTCCAAATTACAGACAAGACAATGGAACGACTTATAATTCTTAATACTTAAGGTTGTCTAAATTGTTAAGCATTCCAAAGGAAACCAATTATAGATCATATGACCTCGTCCTGAGACTAATTTGTAATTAATTTTCAAAAAGGACCAATTACAATTATCTTTTTGGTTTTTGTTTGTTTAGTTTTCAATTGCTTGTCTGATTTGCGTCATTATTTTTTCTTATCGCCGAGGAAAACTTGTTCATTAAAATTGGTCAAGATGCGGATAAAAAACCATTGCACCATTTTTTTACAATATATTCGGTGAAAAAAAGCTCAAGTTCAAGACAGCATGCCAAGTGATAACGGTAATACTTAAGCAATTAGCAATCAATTGCTGATTATAAAACGTAACAATGTTTTCATTGACTATGGTCATGGTCATTGATCAATCCTACATAATTTACGCTGCCATAGTAAATATTTATGATTTTGCAATTACATGACGCTTTTTCTATTCAACCATAAAAAAGGTTCTTCTCGAAGAATTGACCGCGTTCTATGAACTGGAACACGTCTCGTAAGCCGGCCCCTTACTAGGTGATCCTAGTTGGATGAACTGTTCAAAGTGGTTTCCTATGTGGAGGCTTATGTTCAGCATTGGATTCCTTACTTTCAATAGGGTATTCTTCCAGTGGACGTAGTCTTATCGATCCACTTATCCCGACAACGGCCCAATCCGAAGCTCGCACCCCAGGTGTGCCCTTGAGTTGCCTCCCACTTTTGACGGCTGGGCGCCGTAAGCGCCTGCCCTCTCGCCCGGTGACGCTGTAAAGGTCGGCAGAGACCAACAGCATTAGCCCGTTAAAAAAAAGCATTGGATTCCATCTGGTTGATGAAGACATTTTAAAGAGCGTTCCGAATCTTTCGACCACTCGACCGAACATTTTGATTACCGCCAATATTTGAAGGAGCGAGCGCGAAGCGTCTCCGCTTCAGCTTTGGCAAAAATGATTTCGTATATGTGTGAGCAGGTTGGATAATTATATGGTATTGTGGGGCGATTCAGTTTTCGGAATTTTTTCAAAATTCCGTAGCCATGTGTATTGATATTGATAATGATAAAAATGTTGCCCTTTCTAACCTATGCAAAGAAAGAAGAGACTTGTGAACTCGACCAGCTCACTAATTTTCGTAAATGTTTAATACTAGAGCCTCTAATATAAGATTTACGAAACAATACTCTTGTCGCTTGAAATAACAGATCTGGCTCTGAGATTGTTCTAAATTGTAGTTAAAACATATCATTGACAATGATTCTTTTTCAGGCCAGCTGCTTAATAGAATAATAGCCTCAAATCTCCACGAAACTATGATGCCTCAAACGAATATGTCTCAGAAGCAAATTGATACGAGACCACCTCTGGGAGACTTTGAAAGAATGCCAGTAAGTTTACAAGAAAACAATCGCAAAAAATATTACCAGTTTTCTCTCGAGATATAATTTTTGACATAAATAGTACACTGTATTGATATCGATGGGTTATTTATCTGTGTATAAAATATTTTCTTTGTATTTATTATATTAATAGTTGACCTTCGCACGGGTGAATTAGTAAAATGCGGTCGAACGGGATAAAAAGTATCTTATGTCCGTCTCCTGGTTCTAAGCTACCTCCCCACCAAATTTGTGTAACTAACACGACTTTCTTTTATATATATATAGATAACTATAAAATATTTGTGAAGATATAATGCAGTTAGTATCGCCTGCTTAATGTAATCAACATATCCTTTCCGTTCCCGTTTAAATTATTCCCCTGCATTAATCAGACGACGTGATAATTATATGAGGCAATACTTTGCTAAGATCTTAGCAGTTTATTTGGGTTTAAAATTTTTGTCATATAAATTTTTTACATGCTAATCTTATAAAGTAACTTAAACCGATTCTGTTTTCATTCAACAATCCACTACATCATTTTATAGTACACATTTGTATTGTTTTTAACGAGCCATTGTTAGTACTCGACTCACAGAGTAAAGGTCAGGTTCTTTAGGTTTTTGGCAGTATGAATCATCAATATTATTAAAAGTATTTTTTCTGACTGTCCTGAGTAAGTAACGGATTCACAGACTATAATGTACAACCTAAACACTAGTCCTAGAGTCTTGAGATAGGGTATTCCTAATGGGCGTAAGAAGAACCAAGGGTTTTGAAAATACAACACTTAACCAAAGGTCAAATAGGATGTTAAATTTGTATGAAGAAACGCTGGCCAGTGAAACATCGCAGACAAAATCTAATTTGAAAATAAAATTGCTTGCATACACTGCGCCACCTAGCCTCAAACCAAGCAAAGCATGTACTATGGGGACCAGATAACTGATAGAATACTTATATATGTAAATATATACATAGAATACAACACCCAGACACTGAACAAACATCGATGTTCATCACACAAATGTTTGGGTGGGGAACCTAACCCACAATTAACCTACAAACAGCTCAAAAGGGCAGGGTTACTACCAACTGAGCTATCGGGCCAGTCAATTTTAATGTATGTAATCTAACAAAATGTGACAAGCAAGACGCTCGCAAATAGTAACCGCCGTATCCATTTGGTTTGAAATTCTCACGAGCTATAGTCTCACCTCGTCGTCGCCGCCAAATTAAATCTTGAGCGACCCGGACGATCCTATAGCAGCCGTAGATCGGCTACGCTAGGATCACCGGACTAGTTTAGCCCTTCTGACTCAGGTACCGCTTTCGGCACCGGTATCCACTAGCGTAACACAATCAGTCACCGACCCCACCGGCGAGGTCGCCGTACCCTCCGTAGGTTAGCTAGAACGGTCGCGATTTTCAACAGGGTCCACTCTTCCAGTGGACGTAGACTTCTCGATCCTCCTAACCCGGCAACGGCCCAAGCCGAGGCTCGTACCGCAGGGGTGCCCTTGAGCTAGTTGCCTCCCACTTTTGACGGCTGGGCGCCTTAAGCCGCCTGATGACGCTGTAAAGGTCGATAGAGAAACAGCATTAGCCTTAAAAAAGAGCTACAGTTGAGGCATTTACGTTCTAAATAATAAATAATGCTTACTGGTTTTAGGACGAAGCCATCGTCTGCGTTATGAAATATCTGGACATGCAGTCTTTATGCCGGTGCGCTCAAGTCAACAGGCATTTCAACCGACTCGCGTCTGACTCCATACTTTACAGGAGTATAGACCTGCGACCGTACTGGCATTGTGTTCAATCCCAGGTGAGTTAATTAAAAACATCCTATCTATTCATGATCCCTAAGCTAATACAAAAGTTTCAGCTGTTCAGTCAGCCATTAAAATGGGTCGCTACACACTTAAGCGGGTCAGCTACACATATTTCCTTCGTCAGTATTTGTTGAACGCCAAAGCATCATATTAATGTATCTATTTATAGGTAGTCGATTTTGCCGTCTGGCTGTGCCGATTAATGTCGGCCCACAAATAATATGGCAACCCTAAGCCGGGTGGCCTTTTTTCGCTAACATCCACAATTCTACATATTTATAATTTTGATTTGCCGCCTGAGTGCGTCGTCTAGTACCAGACTGCTGAAGTGTGTAGCGCTCCTAAGAGAGACCGAGTTAGTTGGAATTAAATACGTGTGGGGCGAATTTTTCTTTTACTTTTGTTGTGTCTAACTAAAAGACATTATGGCACAAATGATTTCAAAGGCAATAACCTCATTTTGAAGTCCATGTTCCATAGGTAACAGATGTCAAAGAATGCTCGTAGTTGAAGTACGTACTCACCAAATTTCAAATCATACTCTTTAGTGATTTAATTTTCATTTAACTTCGGTCTCTCCCTCTATGGTGTTAAAGATGGTATTCCCGTGCCAACTACATCCTTGATATTTTTTTAGGTTTTGGTCACGCTCTCGCTGCGTTGCAAATTCTTACAGAAGCTCGATCTGTCTTGGTGTGGGAGTCATCGAATGATACAGCCTATTTACGTAGTCAAGTGAGTAAATATAAAGCAACATTTAAATGAAAGCCCCCTACTTCATGGTATAGCCAGTTCCCAATCTAGGTGTAGTCGGCGACCATGAGCATATTGTCACTTAACACCTGTAGGCAACTTTTTAGTGTAGACTTCTAGCGCAGTGCGAGCTGAACTATACCTTATTGCGTTATAAAAAGAGTCGCTAATTATTTAACTGACTTTATGGAGTGAAGCTTCTGTACCTGTACTATTGAGTATTTTGTGGCTGTTTAAATGCCACCCCATATATAAAGTAAAAAAAATCGGTTCTCCTAAACTAGCGTAGTTTAAGTCCGATGTTTGATTCTTGTCCTATAGGTGCCACTCAATTAAATGTATTGTTTCATAAACTGCGAGTGTATCTGCATGTACTAGCTTATAGTCGATGTACAATAGTCTAGTTTTTAATTGCAATGTTTTTATATTAAAACCCCGCGTGCGTCAATTGAATTGAATACAATTGATAGCCGCGATAATTATTTATTTTATGACGATGCTAATATTTCCCTATTGCCACAGTTGCGTGTTTTATGTACTTCCGTGATAGCATATAAATACGAGGTTGAACTGATTTTCTCGGTCGTTGTATAGTAGTTAGATGAGAAGAGTGAAACCACAGAAGTAAATAAACGACACTCGAGATTGAGTTTGAGCTCGCAAAGTACGTTGCATCTGCTGTCCTTTTCCTGGCACAAAAATGAAGGAATCCAAAAAAAAACACGATCTATAGTAGATACGGCAAAATGCCTGTGAAAGTAGAGAAACCCATAATGTCCGTATGGCATACAGCTCAGGTGCTGATATAAACTGATATAAAATATATATTTGGACTATATACTAGCCGCGATGGCCTATATCCAGGCCAAATGGTCCAGCCCACTACCAGTAGGTAGCGTACCCAACAGGCATTGCCCCGTTGAATTGCAATGCTGATTCGTTGTGCCAAATATGTGTTATGAAGTATCTTTCATATAACTTTTTTATAGCATAACAAAAATTTTGGACGAGTGTGACTATTTGTTTTATTATTTTATATCATTTGAGGAAAACAATTTTACTGTATAACAAATTGTACTGTTTTGTACAATAATGAAATAATTACTAACGGCAAGTAAATAAAGACAGGCATTCTTTTTAGACAGAAACCAACATTCTATGCAATGTTTTTGTTAGCTTTTATTTTTCGCGCATAGCCTTTATAATATACAACACGTGACTCCATTGATCCGTTTCAACGGCTTCTGTAGAGGGCACGTTTCACATACAATTTCCCAAGTGCTCTGTCGTCGTAGGCACACGACTTGTTTCTTGTTTTGACATGGTAGCGTGTCTTTGTTTCTTCCTTTCCATGAGATATAATCTATGGCGATACTGTATAGAAACAGATCAAGGATTCATTCATAATTATTGTAATTTTGACCATTTCTATGGAAATTTAAGATGACGTGACGCCTTGTCTTTGGCTCTTTATACTATAACGTCTTTTGTGACACAAGTCGTTAAAAAAGCTATTATGATAAAAGCTGCATAAAAACGATCAATGTACCTATTAATTCATTATCATCATCATCATTTTTAGGGTTCCGTATCTCAAAAGGAAAAAAACGGAACCCTTATAGGATCACTTTGTTGTCCGTCCGCCTGTCTGTCTGTCTGTATGTATTAAGACCCTTTTCTCAGAAACTCGTGGAGGTATTAAGCTGAAATTCATATCAAATACTAAGGTCTACTGTCTCTTGGAGCTGTGAAAAAAGCAAACTTCTAAGCCGACGTAATCAAAAGATACAGCCGTTTATGCTGTTGCGTTTATGATCCAAACCTACAGGGTTCTAACCTACGGGTACTTCCCGTGAACACAGAATCTTGAAATTTGGTACGAAGCAATCTCTTACAGCACAAAAAAAGGAAAATTTGCGAAAAGCATACATTTTTAGTTACATCATATAATAAAAATATTTTTAATAATAACAGGGTTACAAAATCAAACTTCTATGTCTAGACAATAAATAGTGATATAAATTACTGAATGCTAGTGAAATTACTTGGCAATTGAGATTTTATGATCTGATTTCACAGTCGAGTAATCTAATTACCAGACTGTGCTGATGTCTCAGGATGTTGACAGATGCAGGAACTTTATATTTTGGAGTTCTGAGTGACTCTGTTCTGTTATGGGCGGTCGTGTCGCTTAACATCAGGCGAACGACTGGCTTGTTACATCGTTCATTAACATAAAATAATAATAATAATTGTAACAAAATCAAACTTCTATGTCAACAAAATCAAAAGAAACTGCAATTTAAGCCGCATATTTTGAAACTCGCAACTGCTCGCAAGGGAATCAAGGGAGTATGTCCCGTTATTAGTTATTTTAAACCTTTATATTGTCACCAATTCACAGTTTCCTGAAAGACAGCGGTACTGAGTTAACACATCTGCGACTGAATTGCTGCAAATTCGTTGACAACACGGTGCTAAGAGCCATCGTCGAGAGCAGTACGTATTTACAAGGTCAGTAACAAGGTATAATCTGTATCAGACTGACAAGGACAAAACTATAACTGGCATAGTTGTATCCTTTTTCTATATATATATATATAAATAAATGAATCTCTATTTCCCTTGGTCATCGCATCACGCGTGAACGGATGGAACATTTTTGCGAAATCTTTTCTCGTTGTGTTTATTATTGTAAGGAGAAGATTCTTATGAAAGAAAAAAACCAGGTGGGTGCGCAGGGCGCAGCTAGTTTGCAATAAATATGATGGAGAACAATGAAAAATAAAGCGTCTATGAAAAAGCGTATAAGGTGAATTTGGAACCGTCCGTTACTTGCTAATTTGCAAGCGAACAAAATCGTAGCAGATTTTTTTTGGGTTGCTACTTCCGTCCCATTTCTCGGCTAAGTACAATTTTCGCCCACAATACCATTTCAAAACTTTGTATACTAAGTCGCGGTTTTTTTAATACTCAGATAAAAGCTATTCATTGGATAAAACAAAACACAGGAAAAATAATAGAACCATTTGTATAGTGAAGACTGCAGTAATGATGGCACTTTTATTTTAGTCAGATTATAATTTGTTAGTTGAATTTTATCCAGCCATTGAAAAATCGCACCTTTGGAAAACTTTTTCTCATACATTTTAAGACATTAGAATTTATCACTTAATTTTTTGTTAGTCACGTGCATGCGGCACGTGACTAACTACACTGAGCAAACATTGGCTTTAATATGTTTACATTAGACATTGTTTTCCATAAAAGTAATTAATGCGAGTAGCCTAGTGCTAAATTGCGTTGATCATAATCCGAGGACTATGATCAATGCAACGAAATTTCAATAACAACGCGTTGTGTTGTAATAAAAATGACCTTTAAGTAAACTGAAGATGTACAATTTTGCCCACGTCTAGTTCAGCCATACGGTTTTTACATGTCTGAAGCATCACCTAGCGCTTATTTATTTTCTGCTCTCGCCTGGTGATGCTGTAAAGGTCGGTAGAGACCAAAAGCATTACAACCCGCTCAAAACCGCTTTGGGGGTTTGTGTTTGCTCGCGTCCGTAGGCTTTAACCCTAGTTTCCCTACACGTGACCCCTGGGTGGTGCCAAAAGAGCAACCAAATAACTGGTGGAAGGCCTTAGCCGCCGGCTTAGTTACCACCCATTGGACAAAACCACGATGCCAAGCGACTCGTCGTGTTCCATCGTGACGTCCAATGAAGCCGTTCTGACGAGTAGATGTGGACAGTTGTGTTGGGTATGCAGACCGGTATTGGTGATGGAGAGGCTTTCGCGTCGGAGACCTTGCTTCGGAGGGTAGCGGGATCCGAAGCACGGTGCTCTCTGCTGGCCGACCGCAAGTTGTAGGGGGCCCAAGTAGTAGTCTAGCCAACTACGAAAGGCTGCCCCGCCGCTTGTGTAAAATCCTGAGGTTGCCCACAGGGCCAGTTGGCGACTGGAAGTGAGGAACTTGTGGGTAATTTCAGGGGGGTTCGGGCGTCCCCGCAGTCTCCGCGCAAGTTCTCCATTGGCGCGGAAGCTTCTCTATTACTGAGGGTTAGCATCCCAATATCTCGTCCACTTCTAACTTGTCTACCTAACTCACCCAACCATGAAAAAGTCTAATAAAGTGAACAAGTTTAAACGGCAGATGCACGTCCTCACTCTTAAAGTGCACCTCACAAATATTCGTGGGCTGCACTCAAATCTGCAAGCGGTCCATCATCATCTGGAGACCAATAAACCACACTTGTTCTTCTTGACTGAGACGCAAATAGGATGTCCATCAGACACGGCATATCTGGACTATCCAGGATTCATCTTGGAAAACCGCTTCCTTCCACGCGCTGGTATCTGCGTTTTCGTCCGTGATGACATTTGTTGTTTGCGTCTCCGGAACCTTGAACATCCCCACTTTTCGGTGATTTGGGTGCTAGTGGACACTGGCATTGAGAAAATTCTCTATGCTGGTGTGTACAGATCACATAGCGGTGACCGGGAGACAACTCTTCTAATGGAGTATCTCAGTGAAACGGCAGATGTGGCTCAGCAACGCTATCCTTCGGCTCAGCTTGTTGTTCTAGGGGACTTCAATGCTCACCACCAGGAGTGGTTAGTCCCACACCAGATCACGGACCACGCTGGGAGAGAGACGCGTAAGCTCGCTTTGGCGCTCAATTTAACGCAGATTGTTCAAGAGCCAACGCGAGTGCCTGACATTGATAGCCACACTGCTAACTGCCTCGACCTTCTGCTCACGACTGAACCAGACCGATACTCTGTGGCGGTATCCTCACCCATTGGTAGCTCCGATCACTGTCTGGTTAAGTCCGTTTCAGTATACTCCCCGCCTGACCCAAGCCCTAAGAGCATTCGGCGTGTCTGGAGATACAATTTAGCAGACTGGGATGAGATGCGACATTTCTTCGCCTCATATCCTTGGCGGCAAACGTGTTTTTCTTCTGGAGATCCGACGGTTTGCGCGAATGCGGTTACTGAGGTAGTATGTCGGGCTATGGAATATTTTATTCCATTTTCCGATAAACCCATGACCAGCAAAGCCAGCCCATGGTTTGGAGCCGACTGTGCACACGCTGAAGCGCAGAAACATGCGGCATATCTGGCATGGGCTGACGCTCGAAAACGCAAGGCATCGGACACTCGAGCTAAGAAGAAAGCCTTTAATGTTGCCGCCAAGGCCTGTAAGAAGGAATTAAGGAAGGCTCGTTTCAATCATATTGGTCGAATAGGGACTAAACTTGCTTCCTATCCAGCTGGTAGTAAGGCTTTTTGGTCCCTAGCCAAATCGGTTGAAGCGAACTTCTGTCGATCTTCACTGCCTCCATTATTAAAACCTGACGGATCGCTGGCTCACACTGCAAAAGAAAAAGCAAACTTGTTTGCCACTCTCTTTGCAGAAGCTTCGCGTTTAGATACTGCTAATGAGGTACCTCCCTGCCTTCCACATTGCGGTGCTTTAATGCCGGAAATACGCATACGTCAGAAGGAGGTACTAAAAACATTACGCAGTCTAGACGTGAACAAAGCCAGTGGTCCCGATGGTATACCAGCAATTGTACTTAAGAGCTGTGCACCTGAGTTGTCTCCCATTTTAACACGCCTATTTCGCCTCTCTCTAGATACCGGAATAGTCCCTAAGAGTTGGAAGCTAGCCAATGTACAACCTGTACCTAAGAAGGGCAGTCGTGCTGATCCTGCCAACTACCGACCCATCTCAATTACCTCCATACTCTGTAAGAGTATGGAGCGTATAATCAACAACAAGCTCTTGGCACACCTTGAAGTCAATGATCTCCTCAGTGACCGGCAATACGGATTTCGCCGAAACCGGTCAACTGGGGATCTTCTCGCATACGCCACGCACATATTGAGCGAAGCCTTGGAGATGCATGGAGAGGCACTTGCTGTATCTCTAGACGTCTCTAAGGCATTTGATCGGGTCTGGCACGACGGTCTTCTGAATAAGCTTCCATCTTACGGACTACCTGCTGGTTTGTGCACTTGGATGTCAGACTTTTTGAGGGAACGATCGCTTAGAGTGGTTCTTGATGGCTGCTCTTCCGATCAATTAGCTATTAATGCTGGTGTACCTCAGGGGTCAGTTCTTTCAGCAACACTATTCTTACTCCACATCAATGATTTGCTAAAGCCCGGTACCTTTGGGTATGCAGATGATAGTACTGTTGTTGAAAGATACACATCCAGTGCCCGAGCCAGTGGTGACGATGTCCGGATTGAGAGAGAGGCTATGGTTGAGCGCATGAACCTGGCTTTGAAAGCCGTGTCCGATTGGGGCGATGCTAACTTGGTTAGGTTCAATGCTGCAAAAACACAGGCGTGTTTATTCACTGCTAAAAAGAGCCCACTCCATCTGGCTCCTTCATTCCGTGGTGTATCTGTAAGTTTAGGAAACCATCTTGAGCTTTTGGGTGTTGATCTCACGTCAAACCTAAACTTTGGATCCTACATCGAGTCCAAAGCCAAAGTAGCTTCAAAAAAACTCGGCATATTGTCCAAGGTAAGGCGGTACTTCACACCTGGACAGCTTCTAAATCTGTATCAAGCACAAGTCCGATCGTGTATGGAGTACTGCTGCCACCTGTGGGACGGGTCTGCCAAGTACCAGCTTGAGGCTCTGGACTCGATTGAACGGCGTGCCAAAAGGCTCATTGACGACGACACTTTGGTTGGTGAAAGGCTCCAGAGCCTTGCACATCGACGTAAGGTGGCAAGTCTGTCGGTCTTCTACAGATTACACCACGGTGAATGCGCTCAAGAACTGCATGATCTCATTCTCCCATCACCATTCCACTACCGGACTACTAGACGCTCGGCTAAGCGCCATCCTTTCGTGGTCGAAATACCACCCATTCGTACCAAGCGATTTGACTCAACGTTTTTAATTAGAACGGCTAAGGAATGGAATGCCCTGCCAGCGTCTGTGTTTCCGGCGAAATATGACCCGGGCGTGTTCAAGAGAAGAGTGAATAGGTATTTACTTGGCTAGCATGCTACATCTTCGATCGCATCGTCACTTCCCATCAGGTGAGAGCGCGGTCAAATGCTAGACAAGTTTGAAGTAAAAAAAAAAAAAAAAAAAAAAAAAAAAAAAGCTTATCTATTCCCGACAGAGCTATTTCTTATTTACAGCATTAGTTTAGATCAGGAATCCCCAAACTATTTTGGGCAAGTGACCCCCTTTCCAAAATGAACTGTTACCTCAGACCCCCATGGCCAAATCTACTTTTAAGATCAACCCCTCTAATCATAATGGTCCGCGTACTTAAAACAGCTACTACAGAGTGTTATTTTTCATTCTGACTTAGGTCAATAGAAGAAGACACCCTTAGGTCAATAGAGTGAGAATTAGCAATGCTTTAAGTTAGCAGACTATTATGAATAAGGGGGCCTATCTTTAAGAGAGTAAAGTTGACTTCATTTTCTCATCAAAATTTAACAAAATAAAAAGACATACAATATAATTGAATAGGGGTCGATTTTCAGACCTCGTCGACCCCCAAAATCAGTTTTCGTTTATGTCGACCACTTTGGGAGTCCTTGGTTTAGATCATATCGATCATATCAACCATCCGGCCTTTTAAATTTGCTGAAGTCTTTCAATATCTCAGCAAGCCAGTCAAAGTCACATAATTTATTGCGAATAGGTTAATTTTAGCACTTTACCAATTTCAATAAGATAATTTTAGCACGTTTCCAATTTCAGAGTTATGCCTGCGATCAATAGTTGGCTGTACTGAATGGTGGCGCTTAGCCTCTCTAAGAAAGCTGAGACGTTTGGATCTGTACAGGACTGATATAACCACGCTGGTGGCTGTCTCCATAGTCAGATCGAACCCACTTTTGGAGCATCTTAATGTTGGTACGCATTTATTTTTTGCATGTTTTAGAGAACAGTTTGAACCCAGACAACTAAATAGTTGCTAGTCCAGCGTTTTTACCTGTGTTGAGAGCATGCGCTGACAAACTTTCAGCTTTTACAAAATAACGAAGGTCTGGGGTTCACGGGCTCTTGCTTCTAATACACTGCAACCTCCGTGTTTTTACACACATGACTTATTCAAAATTATTCTTTCAAACATTAATATTCGTGTAGGTTCATGCAAAATGATATCATCGATGGATGAAGTGGCGATGGCGCTCGGTGCGAACTGTCCTAACCTGATATCGGTGGACTTTTGGAAGTCATACTCGCTTACACCAAACGGAATCAGAGCGCTTGGAAACTGCAAGAATTTACAAGAACTGGATGTTGGATGGTGGTAAGTAAATGTACACAATATCGTATGTATGTATATATTTATTATGTATGTATGAACGTTAAATATAATAACAATAGAGAATAGTCCTGCGTATGGATGATAAAAAGTCCGCGGTATTTTAAACTACACAAGTACACATACATTATTATGTATTCGTATAGTTTCAATGGCCTTGATTGCCAGTATCTACACCGTGGAAGAATTTTAATGTAATTTTTTTTTATATGTTATTGAATGATGTAACGAGCTAGTCGTTCACTTGATGTTAAGCGCCACGGCCGCCCATAACAGAATTGTATCACTCGGAACCCCAAAACATAGTTTCGAGCGACACTGCACTGCGCACATCATCCTGAGACATCAGCACAGTCTGGTAATAAGATTAATCGACTGTGAGATCAAAGTCAAAGTCAAAGTCAAAGTCAAAGTCAAAAGATTTATTGCAAATAGGCTAATTTTAGCACTTTTACAAGTCAAAATTATACTAGGTACTTAAAATTAAGTTATTTCACTAAGCATATAAAATTACAAAGTGCTTATTGTCAAATAATATAGCAAGCCCATTACAATATATGAGTTTGAAAAAAAAGCAGTTCTCTTTCTCACTACTGGTGCAAGCAATCCGGCACAATGCAGAATTGAAAACTTTGATCCGAAGCTTCGATTACAACTGTAAAGAAGAAGCTACAAGAAACTTTACAGTGATGTATTTTTTTTTGTCTTCTTTCTACTGTCTTTTACAATGTATATAATTCATTACAATTGAGATAATGAATATGTTACAAAAATAACCACCACGTCACACCGGTGCAAGAAAAATACCGTGATTATCTTATTATAAACATTACAAATAGAAACTGAATTTATAGATAGGAATAGGCAATAGGCAAAGTACCTAAGCTTTCATACCGTTAAGCTTGGGATATTCAGGCCAAGCTTTTTTGTCCGACACATAATCATTTATTGTGTAATAGGCTTTTTTCATTAAGTTTGACTTTATGAATAATTTAAATTTACGCATTGACAATTGTTCGATACCGTCGGGCAACTTGTTATAAAAGCGTATACAGTTTCCCATAAATGAACCATTAACTTTCTGCAGTCTGAATCTTGGAACTTTCAATTTATTTTTGTTCCTAGTATTAAAGTTATGAATGTCGCAATATCTGGGAAAAGAGCTAATGTTTTTGCGAGTGTACATCAAATTGTCGTAAATGTATTGACAAGCCACTGTAAGAATATTTATCTCCTTAAATCGTTCCCTGAGAGAGTCGCGGGATTTCATGTTATAAATGGAACGAATTGCTCTTTTCTGTAAGACAAAAATTGATTGTATGTCCGCGGCTTTACCCCACAGTAAGATGCCGTATGACATAATACTGTGGAAGTAACTAAAGTATACTAATCTTGCAGTGGCTTCATCAGTAAACTGTCTGATTTTACGCACAGCATATGCAGCAGAGCTCAATCTACCAGCAATGTTTGATATGTGAGGACCCCACTGTAATTTAGAGTCTATAGTTATGCCAAGGAACGTGACAGATTGTACCAAATCTAATGCCTCACCATTCAGTAATAAATTTGTAGGAGACCCCCTAACATTAGGTAACGAAAACTTAATACATTTAGTTTTCTTACTATTTAACAGTAGATTGTTTTTAGTAAACCAGTTCAAAACCAGTGAAATTGCCTTGTTAACGTCGTCAAAATCATTAGTAGATCGGTCAACCTTGAAAATAAGAGACGTATCATCTGCGAACAAAACAATATCACATAGGTTCTTTACAAAAAATGGAAGATCGTTAATATAGGCCAAAAATAAGAATGGTCCTAGTATTGAACCCTGCGGGACCCCCATTTTAGTGATAGAACCAGATGATCTTGCTCCATTAACTTCAACTGTCTGAATTCTATTACCAAGATAAGAAGAGACAAGATCAAGAGCTTTCCCACAAACCCCGTAATGCTTTAATTTAAAAATTAGGGTTTCGTGACATAAGCAATCAAATGCTTTGGATAAGTCACAAAAAATACCTATGGCATCCTGTGACTTCTCCCAAGCACCAAGTATATGTATAAAGAGTTCTACGCCTGCATCTGTAGTTGATCGTCCTTTTGTAAATCCAAACTGTTGACTGTGAAACAGTCCGTTAAGGTTAAAAAATGTTAACAACTGATTAAGAATTTCTTTTTCAAAAATTTTACTTATTGCAGGTAACACAGAAATTGGCCTATAATTCGATGGATCATTCTTATTTCCAGACTTAAATAATGGAATCAATTTACTATTTTTCATTACGTTGGGAAAAACTCCTTCGTCTACACATTTATTAAATACTTCTGCTAAATATGGTGCGATTAATGTGACAATGCCACTTAAAACCCTGGTAGACATTCCCCAAAGATCCTCAGTATTCTTTATTTTAAGTGACCTAAAGGTCTTAACAATTATAGCCGAATTAATATGTCTAAATCTAAAAACTACTTCACATTTATCAACACACTCTGCAAGAATTGCACAAGACTCACTAGTCGATGAATTTAATGACTGAGTGGTAACTACAGGTATATTTACAAAAAAATCCTCAAATGCACCAGCAACTTCACTGTCTTTAGATATTAATCTGTTATTAATACTAAGAGTGAGTTTTCGGTGCCGAGGTTTAGTTTTGCCGGTCTCGGTATTAATTATTTTCCAGGTTGCTTTAATTTTGTCGTCCGCTCTATTGATTTTCT
Organism: Ennomos fuscantarius; assembly: GCA_905220475.3. NCBI lineage: Eukaryota > Metazoa > Arthropoda > Insecta > Lepidoptera > Geometridae > Ennomos > Ennomos fuscantarius. The sequence continues at coordinate 5,136,318 of HG992037.1, read as the reverse complement.
TACTCAAGTACAGAGACTTAGCTGTCTGGCAAACGCGTTTAAAAATTTTTGAATAAGATTTTAGATACTCAGTAAATTTACTGTCATAAATATTATCTGATTTCTGAGAATATAAATCATACAGCCTGTTTCTACTTTTATAAATGCCAGGTGAAGCCCAGTCACTCAATTCTGCTTTAACACCTCCTCTACACGTCTTTAACTTGAATATCTTGTTAAACTCTTTATCCATAACATCAAACAACACATTACAAAGATCATTAGGGTCATCAGTGAGTGGTAATAACACAAGTTTGTCATCTAGATTTTGAGCAAACTGTTCCAAGCGGTTGGTTGTAATAGGTCTGTAAGTAAACTCATAAGAATTTTTTTTCAGTATGCATGGAAATACAGCACTTTGACCACAATGATCTGAGCTAAGTTTATCAATAACTGACTTGCTTTGTGGTTCACAGTCACAGAATATATTGTCTAAGCAAGTAGCAGATGAGCTAGTAATTCTGGTTGGCTGATTGTAAAGATTTTTCAAGTTGAAGCACATAAACAAATTTAGTAAACTGTCAGTTAGCGAAAATTGGTCAAGAATATTCACATTAAAATCGCCACATACAATGAGATGTTTTGAGCTGTTTGAGATTTTTGTTAAAACTTCTTCCATAATAGACTCGAACACCTTAAAATCAGCCGAGGGAGGCCTGTATACGCAAACAATTATATGTTGCTCCAACTCTACACACGATAGTTCAACAACACGTTCAACAGATAATGCAACAATATCTTTCCTTTCTTTAAATTTATAATTATTAGATATACATATTAAAGAGCCACCGTGATTGGCTTTTTGCCTTTTGAATGAACTGGCCAATGCATAATTTTTAAATACAGGAAACAACATATCCTTCTTACACCAATGCTCAGTTAGGCACAATACATCAGCTTTTTCAAATTCTAAAAAAAGCTCTAATTCTAAAGCTTTGCTGGAAAGGCCCTGAATATTTTGATGTACAATATTTAGTTTACCAGGCCTCTCCATTGTCGTAGGATTCAGTTTAAATCAGCTGAAGATGACACCATACCTAAACCCTGGTTAGAAGTGTTACTACCCAGGGCCGAGTCAGAGTGACCTGTTATACTGTTGATAACAGGGTCATGTATATTAAATGCTAACAATTTAGCAATGGTCAGTTTTTCCTTTTTGCTGAGATACAATGTATTCTTTGTCAAAATAAATTTACTAATAAAATTATTAGATTCAAAATATAAAAAGTCACTATGACGATGAGTCAGATTATACAATGTCAAATTTAGATCATGTACATGATCATTTTGTGATTTAGAATTGAATTTGAATAAGGAAATGAACAAGTAATAATCTTGCCTATACCTTTGCTCTGTATATCTAACAAAGTTTCAATTAAACTGACTATATCAGATTTTCTTATTTCTAAACTATTGCCTAGATGTAAAATGATGGTTGTGTTGACACCATAAGTTGCATTTTTGATATTTTGTATTAGCTCTTTGAGGGGCATGTTGCGGTAACTGTTGTTACAAAGATAATAAAGTCTCAATTGCTCAGTAATTTCACTAGCTACAGTGCCCTTCAAACTGGAACACAGTAGTGCTTGCACACTACTGCTTGGCGGCAGAATAACTGGCAAAGCGGTGGTACCTAGACGAACTTTGCAACAAAGTCCTACCACTTAGTAAAATACATATACCTACAAAAATATGACAGTTCCTAAAATTTTAGTTCTTAAATTGTTCTATTCTATTCTTAAATTTAAAATTTCTATGTAATAGTAATGTTCATGTCATCAAGCATCAAAAGGTTTTCTGACTTTTATTTACTTTCCAGTCTCCAGGCAGGTGGATCAGGCGAGTGGCTGGCATGGCTTGCTGGATCGGAGCTTCGCAAGTTGTTCCTTGGAGCTTTACGCGGCGTGTGCGACCGGGATTTGCGTGCTTTGCTTCCGAGAGCGCCCAAACTTGCCCAGTTAGACTTACTGGGCGTTAGGGCTGTCACTCCTGATATATGTGATGCGTAAGTACCATTAGCTTACGTATTGCTGGGCGCTAGGATTGATTAGATGCATTAATCTAAATATATATAACTAGGTAAACTAAAAAGGTGACTGACTGACATAGTGATCTATCAACGCACAGCCCAAACCACCGGACGGATCGGGCTGAAACTTGGCATGCAGGTAGATGTTATGACTTAGGCATCCGCTAAGAAAGGAATTTTCGAAATTCCACCCTTAAGAGGGTGAAATGGGTGGTTGAATTATTTTCCCGTAGGCCACGCCGCGTCGTCGTAAATAAAGTCATCCTTTAAGATAAAAAAGAAGAAAATATTATACTGTTTTTACCATAACGTGGCGTGGCGCCATTTTCTGCTAAATTGAAATGTTGTAGAAGGTTGGTCTAAATTAGCAATTATGTCGCTTATACCTATCTCTAGTGATCTCTATTATCAATATATAAAATAAAATAAATATTTGTAGACATTTCACACAGCGCCATCTAGCCCCAAATTAAGCAAAGCTTGTACTATGGGAACCAAATAGCTGATATAATACTAATATTCTTCTACTTTCTTTTTGTTTGTAAATATAAGTATACTTAGAATACAATACAACTCAGATATAGAAAAAACATCGAGGTTGACCACACAAATGTTTGTCCTGGGTGGGAATCGAACCCACCAATCTAAACTTCAAAAGGCAGGGATACTACCGACTGAGCTATTGGGCCTAGCTAAGCTAGGGCCTAACCTAGCCTTTTAGTTCCTAACTTACTAGATGTAAGGGTTGTTACTTGATATGATTGACAAGTTTTAATTTTTAACAAGGTACCAATATTCGAAAACCATTTCGGGATATCGCGATGATGATTGCAAATCATTTTTTTTTTAAGTCTTATGTGATTTATCAAAAATGTATTAACTAACAACCCTCAACTAAGTCAAACTTGTTTTAATATTACTAATGGTCGTTGTCTACAAAACAGTTTAAAATAAAATTGTATTCAAATCACTTTGACAGTAATGTATAGGAAGTGTCAAATATACGCAGAGTCAGTGTATTATACGGCCAGGAATGCGCGACCAAATAATGTGCGGCCAGTATACTATCATATTGTAGCTAGATATATTGAAGCCATGTACGCGTCCGGTGCGGTAATTCCGGCCCGTACAAAACGGGTTGTGCAATATTTTGGGCGTGAACTCCTGCCTAGCTGTGGCTTTAACAGATAAAAGTGTTATTGTTGCGCACTACTGCTTGGCGGCAGATTAACTGGCAAAGCGGTGGTACCAACCAGACCAACTTTGTAGAAAAGTCCTATCACCTAGTAAAATAGCATAGTGATCTTATATAGCAGGATTCGTCATTACGCGCGTATCGTGTATTCATTCCTGATGTTTCTTTTTCAGAATATTAGCAGAATGCAGAGAACTGAAACTCCTAGATGTCAGCTTTTGTGATCAGATTCAAGAATCCCAGGTATGATAATGTTAAATTATGAAATTACTTAAAATAAACCTAAAACGATATCATATGCATCAGAGAAAATCGCCGATGGTAGTCGGCAGCAGGTCAAGATAATATATATCAGGATGTATATAAGAAATTGCGGACATTACTGCTATCTCACTCCCACCCACTACACTTTCGGCTTTCCGGTGTACGTAAAAAAAAAACAATCGTTATTCTACGTTGTTATAATTCGTACCCAACTGCTGAGACAAAGGCCTTCTACCGAGTGTAGTTAATAATCCACCATGCTGCCCAAATACTACGTACTGCGTACTAGTATTACGCTCTGATTTGCTTTTTAAAATACCCCTATTAACCGCCTTAATTTCATGCTGACAAATTCCCATCTATTTTTAGTGGAAAACCAAACTACTGAACCGATTTTGATTAAATTTCTATGGGACTAAACTATGGACTGAAGTATGTCCTTTTTAATAAAAAAAAAACTTTCTAAAACGGGACATAAAATAGTCACTACGATCTCAAGGTTTCAAACATAAAAATAGTGTTATAGTGTAACGGAATTGATATTAGTGTTTTGTTGTTTAAGAACTTTCTAAAACGGGACATAAAAGAGTCACTGCGATCTCAAGGTTTCAAACATAAAAATAGTGTTATAGTGTAATGGAATTGATATTAGTGCAGTGCAACTTGTGCTACATGGAAAGAACACATGAACAAATAATATTCGCCTTAATAGAGACTATAAGATTAGTGTTAATATTAATATAAGATTAGTGTTAAAATTGCTTATTAGCCAAATTTCTATGGCTAGATTGTAATTTAATTAAAGTGCCTTGAAGGTACACTAGAAATAAGAAAAATAAAAAAAAACAAGAAAATAGGAATGAAAAATGCATTCAAATTATTGAGATCGTCCTCGTTTCGGGTGAAAATGGTTGTTGTCACCGTACCATACGTCTTCCTCTATTTTGACATACTTTTTTTTTATTTCAGGTACTAGAATGGCGCGAGCAATATCCGCACGTGAGCATTAAAAGGTCTTTCCAATCAGCAAATTTAAATACCGAACCCAACTCGCTATTTTTGGCGCCAAGCCTCGAGTGATTCAGTCCGTATTAACATTAAGCCGATAACTTGACCAGTTTTCCGATTGAATTCGAGATTTTGAAAGATTTGTATCGAGATAGTGTGCGAGTAATTTATCTCAACGAAACATAAAAACTTAACCAATTTTTATAAGCTATCTTAGCCATTTAGCTTTTTTGGTTTAGTCCAAACTAATGCATAATCTTGATTTCGGTTAATTGGATGATTGGTGAACTGCAGTTAATTTGCAAGAACCCTATAATTTGATTTAAAAAAATGTTACTGCTTTTAATCGAGAGCGTTTCCGTCTACTTTATTCGCGCTTGAACTTCTGATATGACAACAATTAACGCGATAACTTACAATTCAGCCGTAATTGGCATTGCTCTTTAAGGTTTAAATTATAAGTGTAATAATTATTAATTAATTAAATAATTATCAATTAATTAAATAATTATTAATTAATTAAAAATCATAATTAATTCAATAATTATTTTTTAATTGCATAATTATTCATTAATTTATTTTTAATTACTAATTATATAATTATTCATTGTCAGTGTCAAATTGCTAATGAATATAAATCCAGCTATATACTGACTCAACGTTAATCTGCATTAATTATCCAGATATCTTTTGATATTGGATACCATTGTATTATTATAAACACGATGCATTTATACTGAGGGTAGTAAAAAAAAATCAGTATTAATACTATGTGCTCGACCAAAATATATAATTAAAAGTATAAGTTGCAGCAATAAAATAAAACAAAAAAAGAAAGCTGACATACATAATTCACCTTGTTGAAATTGTAGGCTATATCATGTATATCATAAAATAATTTCAATTTCTCGTTTAAAAAAAAACAATATGTTAATCTTATACTATAAAAAAATAGTCAGCTGTTCTTTTCAGAACTTTTCTTTGTTGCGTTGAGTTTAAGTAAAACAAAATTGAATAGTTATAAAATATGTATCCAAAAAACGTAATTTTTCTCAAAATAATTACTTAAGTATCTCAAAAATTGTGATCTTCAAAATTTGCTTTAATAGTTGTTTAAACGTAAGGAAAAAGATCCGGAACCTAAAAGACTGAACATATTTTAAAATTAAAATTAAATAACTGTGCATTTAAATGATGCAAAATTATGTAATTTTTAAACTGTCAATCAATTTTCTACTAGAAACCCATTTGACTATGAATGACGTTTCCCTCAGACCCTAGATTGCTATCTAAGGCACTTATAATGTATTACACCAATCTAGAACTGAGAAATCCAAATTGGATTGATTGACCAATTACAGCGTCGCATTAACATGACGTTGACCAATCACACAAGCGCGTTTTCGGCTACCCCTATGCCAGACTGAGTCTTGTTTCTATATACCGGAAACATGTATTTACCCGCAGGACTGATTCCTATTTGTACTAGCTCTTATTGTTAACAATTTAAAGTCTAAAGTGCTAATAATTACGACTAGTAGGATATACACGAGGCTTGCTAAAGCTTAGGCACAATGCGTGCTGCGCATATTTTCTGTGATGGTTTGTTATTATGACACTGTCATAGGAATCGGACCCGTACAGCCTTATTAATAAACGGGTATTAGTCTCGGACTAGTTACTTCAGCTTTTGTCCTTTTTTGCTACTGGAATATTTAGCTGAATCGAAAGAGACAAAAGATGGTGTAACTAGTCTAAAGTTAGTTCGTGTTTATTAATAAGGCTGCTAGTGTTTTATCTTTAAACACAAGTACTAGACAAGTCTATAGACTACTTACTATAGCAGGCTATAGTAAGTAGTCTATAGATCTACTAATAACTAAAATGAATGCTGCAATATTGTTATTTATGTTTAATTTGATAGGTAGCTATACGGTTCTTACCGTGAAATAATACTTTGTAAATTGTTTTTGTTTTTGAAAGAAAGAAAGAAAAATGTGTTTATTCATGAGAACCAATAAATCAATAAACTTCTCTAAGTACTTGTAACAAATACAATTGACAGCTGTCGCGAATTGGTCCCAACTGAACATAATGCTGGTCGTACGACCGGGGGCTTTACCGCGTAAGTCTGGTGGAGATCGTAATCGTGTTCTCTCTCGCTCGCACTCGTGGACTTGTTAATTGGCGCGTGCGGGATGGCAGGCGAAGCTGATTCCCAGAACGGTTACGCGGTAGGTGTGCTGCGCTAATCTTCCGTTGAGGCCGTTTCGGTGTCGTCACGGGTCCCCTTACAACATTGGAAAGTAATAAAATATGAATGAAAAAATACAATAAAAAATTTTTTGTTAACTATATTTAATAACTCATATTTATTAAAATTTCTTTAAATTTTATTTACACGTTTTGTAAAATATTATTTGATTACAGACTGGCCCGATAGCTCAGTTGGTAGTAACCCTGCCTTCTGAACTGTGGGTTGTGGGTTCGATTCCCACCCAGGACAAACGTTCGTGTGATGAACATCGATGTTTGTTCTGTGTCTGGGTGTTATATTGTATTCTATGTATGTATTTACAAAAAAAAAAAAGTATTGTATCAGTTATCTGGCTCCCATAGTACAAGCTTTGCTTAGTTTGGGGCTAGATGGCGCTGTGTGAAATGTCCACATATATTTATTTATTTTACTTTATTTCATACATTCACGGCATACGGCATAATTAACATTCTATCTACAAATATATCTAGTGTAACTACGTCAAAACTAACTTTCCCCTGAGCAATGAAACGCTCGATTGAATTGATTTTATTTTTATGTTAATGTTAGCGAGCTAGTTGCTCTACTGATGTTAAGCGTCACGGCTACCCATAACGGTTGTAGAGCAACTCGGAACCCTGAATATAAAGTTTCGCGTATCACTGCATTGCACACGTCATCCTGATGGTCTACCAATAAGATTAAACAACTGAGATCATCTGGGCGATCACGTAACTCGATTGCAACCAATAGTAACACAATTTTTTATAGATTTGACAGTTTCAATACGCAATTTATATAAATAGATAGATTTATTGTCACCAATAAAGTACTTACACAAACAGGAATAAATATAATACTTACGAACTAGTGTAACAATGGGTGGTCTTATCGCTGACAGCGGTCTCTTCCAGACAACCTTACTTATGAACATAGTGACTATAGAATTTTTCAAATTAAGAAAGATTTTTTTTTTGTTGCATTGCAATCAAAGTTTCGTGATCACCCCACAGTTCATATATTATCATTTGATCAGTAATTTTACTAGCTGCAGTGTCTTTCAAACCGGAATACAGTAGTGCTTGCACACTACTGCTTGACGGCAGAATAACTGGCAAAGTTGTGGTACCTTTGCACCGAACTTTGCACAAAAAAGTCATACTACCTACCTTTTCCAATGTAACTATTAACCTCTTAAGACATTGTAGATTTTTTTAGGATTTAATGCGCCCCAGATGTATTAACTATGAACTGATATATATAATAAATATAAATAATTAATTCCAAATTTTTTACCGCCATATTAAAACTAATACTAAAATGTAGTCTTCCTATTTAATCCTTAGATTTAAAATAAAACTTGCAAATTAATTTAAAACATAATACGTAGTAATAAAACCTCGTTTTATATAATAATTAGACGGAGTAAAATGACATTTCAAGTGTTGCAAATTTTCCATGAAAAATTAATAGTGTTGGGTAAAAAAGATACAGTTCACTGATTCATTTTAATTTAGTGATCTGTTCCATTCTTTTATTTACTAAAAAATTCCTAGGAATCGTAATTCCTGCCTTATTTGTGATTTAAATTAGTTAGCGGCCTGTAAAAAAATTCAATATATTTAAATAAATAAATAAAATAATAAATATCTGTGGACATTTCACACAGCGCCATCTAGCCCCAAACTAAGCAAAGCTTGTACTATGGGAACCAGATAACTGATACAATACTTAAATACTTTTTGTTTGTAAATACGTACATAGAACACAATATAACACCCAGACACAGAACAAACATAGATGTTCATCACACAAATGTTTGTCCTGGGTGGGAATCGAACCCACAACCTGCAGTTCAGAAGGCAGGGATACTACCAACTGAGCTAACGGGTCAGTCAAAAAATATATATAATAATAAAGAATATATATAAATAAATAATATATGAAAATAAACGCGAAATTAACAGAATAAAACAAGTTATTATTTCTATTTTATTATTATTACGTAACAGAAAAGAATAAGTTTTCTGTGTAAACTTATTTACTAAATATTTTTAAATAGTTCCGCTCTTTTGAACTACAAAGAGCTGATACAGATCAATCACTATGATTTCGAAGCTGTGATTTTCGACAAGTGACATTACGATCTGTCATTTTACTCAGTCTAATTAAAAATTTACTGTATAGTGCCACCAACTTATCTGTAGAATGTAGCGATGGCGCCACGATCGAAAAGTAAAGCGATTTAACAGACATCATCGACTAACAACAACATTATGACGTTTTCAAAATGGCGTCAGTAGTTCCGCTTTTGGCCGTTTTACAGATAAGTTGGTGGCACTGTAACTACTTATTTAACGATCGAAAGATAAAATTTTGAATGACGTTAATATATATTTGTTTGTAAATACCTAATAATTTAATTGAACATTTTCCTATCGTTTGATTTACGCTGGCTGTATTCCAATAATTGAAAAAGAAAAGATGTTAATATGTTAATTTTGATAAAGTATTTGAGAATAAAATATTAATGAATAGTTATATATTTATATATCTATTTTATATGAAAATAGATAGTATTCGATGCATAATATAGCTTCAGCATAATTAAATAGATATTTTACTACTCATTGCTTTTATAGAATGTATTTTATTTTGTTGAATGTATTTTTACGGGAAAATATGATATTTTTATATTTGTAATGTTGATGTCATCTTGGAGACTTAATAATGTGTAAGCTAGTATAATAAGTTAATTAAATCGATGTGACATTAATATTCTCGGAATTTGTAATGTAATTGTTAAAACATATTCTATTTTTTACGTCCCAGATTTTCAGTCATAGATATTAAGGTAATTATTTTAATGAACTATTATTTTGTAGTTAATAAAATGTGAAACGAAAGATGTGATTTTTGATTTTAAAATCCTGGCAATCTAAGCTGATTTTTGTATTGCTAAAGTAGTGCTAATTCCATCAATATATACAATAATTAATTTTTATGAATATTTATACCCGTTGGATCCCACCTGGGTACAGGTGGAAATAAATCCCGCTGTGATCCATTTCTTTGATCCCAAGGGACCAAAGCCGTTAATACTAGTCATTTTAACACTATTTTAGCGAACCCATCCCAATTTAAATGGCCGAACCTAACCACACACATTCGTTCTCGGTAAAGGCTAAATATATCAATCAAGCAAAAAGAAAATAAAAATACCTGCTGTTTTAATGAATAATTAAATCCTATTATTATCTGCTTTTGTAAAACCGTAGAAACTAATTTTAACAATCATATATCTTACCGGCAGCCTTTTTTTTGTTTTTGTTTAGGCTCCACACTTTTGTGTATTTAGCCAGTGTCAAGTATTTAATAATTTCTTAAGTCAAGTCAAGTCATAGTCCAAGTCATCAAGCTAAGTCATAGTCTAGTCAAGTAATACTCCTAGTAAAATGGTGACAATTTTACTAGAAGCTTCTATGGAGTTTTGGAAACAACACGAAAAGAAACGTTTCACCATCATTATACCTTTCCCACACTCATGCCTGTAATTCAGCACTTAACGAATAAAATGCCAACAATTTTATGCACGAACACTGAAAATAACACAAATTTTGAAAAATAATATAATGCGGCGACACGATCTTTTTCGTTTTCCCGCCAAAACTCTTCGAGGTGTTTGTTAAGGCGTCCGGAGTGAGCAAAGAGCCTAAAGAGGTACAGGCTAGTCTGTTGGTGAACCTCACTGGACCAGCGGGATACGAGGTTTATACTACTTTCACCTTTGATACTAATGAAAATGAGGATGACGTCAACTGCCTTTTGAAGAAATTTGACTCTTATTTCGGCACCGAGCAATTTAGGTGCGAAATCCAATATCACAGTGCGGCGTTATAAGTTCTTTACACGTAGTCAGAAGCAAGGAGAAAACATCGATCGATATGTGACAGCTCTGCGGGTGTTGAGTCAACAGCGTGAATTCGGCGTATTGAGTGAGAGCTTACTACGAGATAAAATTGTTTGCGGAATCAGTAACAATACTGTGAGAGATCGATTACTTCGTACGGACGAATTGACGTTATCAAAAGCGATACAAACCTGTCGGCGGAGATGTCAAAGGAGGAATGTCAGAGTAGCAGTGCACCAGAGAGCGTGCAGGTGAATGCGGTACAAAGTGGGAGCAGCATGCGAGGTTCGCGGCGGAGCCCCGCGTGGGCTGGCTCGCGCTGCGGACGGCGCAGGGCAGGCTCCTGTGGCTACGGCCGCTGCGCCAGCGGCGAGCGGTGTCCGGCACGTCCCGCGTTGTGTTTTCTTTGTGATCGAAGAGGCCATTTTTCACGAGTGTGTGATCACAAGAAAGCAATCCGTAAAGTGTTGAACTTGAGCGTTAACTCTTCGGTTAGTGAAAACGAAGATTGCGAAGAAATGTTCTACGTCAACGTTGCTTGCACCAGTAGTGAGAAAGAGAACTGCTTTTTTTTCAAACTCATATATTGTAATGGGCTTGCTATATTATTTGACAATAAGCACTTTGTAATTTTATATGCTTAGTGAAATAACTTAATTTTAAGTACCTAGTATAATTTTGACTTGTAAAAGTGCTAAAATTAGCCTATTTGCAATAAATCTTTTGACTTTGACTTTGACTTTGACTTCAATATTATCAGGGAGGATAAAGAACTGTAAGGAATGGACCGAAAAAATATCTTGTAACGGAAAGAATGTTTTTCTAAAAATTGATACTGGATCTATGTTAAACGAAATTTCTAAGTGTGAATACTTAAATTTGGACTTATCTATTGAGAACCTTATGCCGTTTACAAAACGAGTACTTTCTTTTACAGGCAATCGGTTACCGATAATAGGTACTGATAACATTTCATTCATGTTCAATAACAAACATTACGTGTTATCATTTACTGTCGCGGACTTAAACCGTCAGAGTGTACTCGGTTTGGAAGGTTCCATTTCATTAGGTTTGATTAATTGTGTAGGTACAATTAATATTCACGAGTACGATGATTTGTTCGAAGGTTTAGGGGCATTACCAGGAGAATATCATATCGTTGTGGATAAAGCGTACAGCCGGTTGTGTGCCCTACCAGAAAAACTTGTTTTGGACTTAAAGGTAAATTGATGAATGAATTACGTACGATGGAAGCTTTAGGTGTAGTAAGGAAGGTCATGCATCCGACTGACTGGGTTAACGCAATAGTATTAGTCGCGAAGAAGGATGGCAGCATTCGTGTTTGTTTAGACCCTCGACCTTTGTACCGCGCGGTGCGGCGCGCGCAGTACTCGCTGCCAACCGTGCCGGAGCTGGCAGCGCCGTTGCGGGAGGCCACGGTATTTAGTGTACTCGATGCGCGCTGTGGTTTTTGGATGTTGAAAATAGACAATGCAAGCGCCGACCTGTGTTCGGTGTTTGTTGACCTGCGACGTTCAGCACACCGTTTGGGCGATACTAGTTCTTGCGCCTGCCTGTATCAATTGTGCGCCTGAAGTTTATAATGTGAAACTTAGGCAGCACCTAGAGGAATTAGAAGGCGTCGAATCCTTTATTGATGACGTCATCGTTTGGGGACGTAATCAGGACGAACACGACGAAAGGCTGTGACGTTTATTGCAACGCGCACGGGACATAGGAATAAAATTTAACCGTAAAAAATTTAGGTTCAGTATGCAAGGATATAACATTAAAGTAATTTATACACCGGGTAAATACATGTATATTGCAGACACGTTGTCACGGGCACCACTGAAGGATCTTATGCACGAGCGGGTGACCGACGAGGTGAACGTGCAAACGTGTTTCATGTTAGAAAATGTACTTGTAGTGATCAAAAATCGAAACTGAGATTGACAGCGACAGTAGATCATTAATTAAGTACATAACGGGCGGCTGGCCTAAGAATAGGCGCTATCTAAACATAAAAGTCAACGTATTTTGGCCTTATCGTGAATTCCTGCATTACGTTGACGGCGTGATTTTCAGAGGTGAGTGTGTATTTATTCCACGTGTTTTAAGAGATAATATGATCTGATGAGATAATACAGGAAGAAAAGGTACGTTACCTTAGTTGACTAGTTCTCCAATTACGTTGAGGTTGGAGAACTGTCGAGTATGAGCGCTAAGCAGGTGGTGGTACGAGTTCACATGGTATTCCATCTGAACTCGTGACCGATAACTGCACCGCTTATGGCTCGTATGAGTTTAAAAAATTTATGCGTGAATGGAAAGTACGACACGTGACGTCATCTCCTCATTACCCACAATCGAGCGGGAAGAGTGAAAGGACTCTTCAGACGGTTAAACATTTACTAAAAAAGTGCGTAGTCTCAGGACAGGATTTCTATATGGGATTGGTTAGTTACAGGGCAACGCCACGACATGGGTTAGATTCGCCGGCCCAAATATTAATGGTAGACGATTGAATACAAAATTACCAGTTAATTCTAAGTTATTAAGTGAGAAGGTAGACAATGAGCGAAATTATCGAGCATTGATCGCTAACAGAGTAAAATGACATTATGACAGGTCAGCCAGATCTTTAGAGCGATTGTCTCCAGTAGATAGGGCGACGTTAATATGTAATGACTCTAGAAAACCGGTTCCTCTAGTTGCTCTTGCGCCGGAACCGCGTTCGTATATGGTGGAAGATGAGCATGAAGTACAGACGCAGTCGCAGCCAGTTGGTTTTGCGGTCAACTACGCCGTCTTTAGAGAGCGCGGCGCAGTTTGCAAGCCGTAGTACGGTGAATGTGGGACGAAGCGGCAATGGTAACTCGGTCTTGATGGCAGGTGCATGTAGGCGTAGATCCAAAATTGTGTCAGAACCGCAACAGATCATGACTGGTTCATGAGATCATTCAGGTTCACAGTCACAGGTGCTGCATAAATCTGAAAATGTGAAGTCACCACAACAGAGTGCACATGCAGATCATCAACCAGAAGCCACAGAGCGCGATGACGGTTACTTATACGAAAGCGTTTCAGATGATTCTATTTCATCTTCGCCAACTGTTCCGATAACGAGGTCAAGAGAAAGAATAGCAGGAATGTTGTCAAATTTATTTTTTGGGTCTAGTAACCAAGAGTAGGTCTTTTGTATGTATTACCTCATACCTATAGTACTAAATCTGTATCATTATTTCTAGCTGGTAATTCTGATTCATCGGAAAGTAAATACCTCAATTAGTATTATATCATCAGGACTGATCAAAAAGTTTTGGTTTATTAGATAAAGATAAAAACTTATTAAGTAAATTTTCTGCAACTTAATATATACTAACAAAAATATAAAAAAATAAGTTCAGTTATATTTGATGTACCTAACTGTAAAAACGTAGTGTTGGCATAGATTTAAAAATACTAAAGTAAATATTAAATAATTGCCTAGTAGTTCTGTTTAGAATGTATATTTTTATTTGTCTTGTTTAGATAAGGGAAGAGATGTAGTATATAATCTTTACAAGGGTACTTCAGGTACCCTCAATAATTAATAGACAATAAAGTCGGTGTTCAGCCAACTTGCGTGTGTTTTACTTCAACCCCTTCATTTAATCAAAAGTATATTATTCCTGGAAGGAGTTGCACTACGCAGTAAGGAAGTCCGTTGAATCCGTTGTAAATATTAAAATGGTTGTGATACCTATAGCGTTTCATTGACTTTATTTAATTTAAGTTTTCAAGAGTTTATCTGTTTGTATTTAAGTATACAAGTGACTAATGCCCGTATGTACTAAAGTTAACAGCTCCGAAGTTCGAACTTATTCCTCTGTGAAATACCCGAATGCATTGCAGTTGGTATATCATAGCGGGATAAGGGCCTACTTACGAGCTGTCAAACTAGTACAAACGGGCGTAAGTAAGTGTGGGCATATAATTATTTATAACGGTCTTGATGGAAGGAGAATAGGTTATCAATTCGATATAGTATTCAGTGTTTCGTGCTTGCATATCTCTGTTATTTGTGACGCGATTGTGACGTGCCTCTATGAGTAATATTGGCTAAGAATTTTAATTTTATACTGTAAACTAATTGGTATAGATCTTCTTTTTGTTAGTAACTATTACGTAGTGTATACTAGTTACTATAAAAGTGAAAGATCGGAATGGAAGAGCGATTGCTGTGTAGCCCACTGAGGGACTGGGCTAGGGAATTCCATTGTAAGTAGCGAAAAAACAGTTATGATGACCTCTAAATATAGGAAAATATTACGTATGGTGTTTTAAACAAAAAAATTATAAATGTATCAGCTTAAAGTATTGTGTCCCATAAAATATGAAACTCTAAACCATTAGGAAAGAATCAGTCTTGATGACTGGCCTAAAGCTCAGTTGGTAGTAACCCTGCCTTCTGAGCTGTAGATTGTGGGTTCGATTCTCACCCAGGATTCGTGTGATGAACATCGACGTTTGTTCTGTGTCTATGTGTTATATTGTATTCTATGTATATAATTACAAACAAAAAGTAATCTAATCTAAGTATTGTATCAGTTATTTGGTTCCCAGGTTTGTTTAATTTCGGGCTAGATGGCGCTGTATGAAATTTCGGCACATTTGTTTATTTATATAAATAAAGGTATGTTAAATTACTTTTTCTTTTCAGATATGTATCTATATATTCTTCTCTCCTGCTTCATCGGGGCTGCATATTCCGATACAGGCAAGACGAACATGGTGCCAGGAAGATCTACCATCGTCCATCTCTTCGAATGGAAGTGGAAAGACATTGCTGATGAATGCGAAAGGTTCCTGTCATCACATGGATTTGGAGGTGTTCAGGTAAACGCTATCAAATTTATGTAAGTGTTCTACAAAGTCCGATGAAGAAGTCGGGCAAGTAAAGTAAAAATGTAAAAAAAGTAAAGTTATCAATACTCACTGATGTTGCGTCATAGTTGAAGGGGTGAGAACAAAAAGGATTTAACTGATTTTTTTCACAAAATGACTTATGGGTATCGTTGGATTCAGCGTGAAATTATCTTCAATAATACATTCTCAAAATACCGAAATGAGGCTTAAATCTCGAGATTTTGAGACTAAAAACGGTTTATCTGTCACAGGAATACAGTTCGCTTAGCATGTAAACATTATTATATTTATTTTATTATATTATATTTTTACAGTAATTGTATGAATTAGTACTATATTTAGTATTTAAAATAGAATTAAAACATTTTCAAGCTACTGAAACTTACATAAACCTTTTCCATTACCTTATAAGCACTCTACATTAAAATGACGCCGTTGACGTTTAAAGTCAATTTTCTCGAAACTGTCAATTTGTCAGTTAAATCCTTTTTATTCTCAACCCTTCAGTTGTCATGACGCGAGTGTTTGACGTATAATGAATTATATAAGTATTTATATAATATATATGTATAGCAGTTTCGCTCAACTTTTGTTGCGTTTTGTAGCTCTACTATTCTGACGCATTACGCATAACGAACCAGCCCCGCTATTTAATTGCTGTTGGTCTTTATCGGCCTTTACAGCGTCTCCGGGCGGGAGGGTAGGTGCGTATACATCGGTGCCGAAAGCGGTACCTGAGCTAGTAGGGCTAGACTGGTCCGGAGATCCTAGCGCAGTCGATACTACGGCTGCTATAGGATCATCCGGGTCGCTCAAGACTTGTCTCGGGCGGTGACGAAGGGGTAACAGCTACATATTTATGTCCAGCAATGGACTAGTATAAGCTTCAAACGATGATGAAGATTTCCAGCCTAGTATTTGGACCCGATCCCATGTACTATGTAGCTTAGGCTGTGTGGTGTGGTGGTTGAGCAGGTCAACTCATAGCTCGTAGGCGGCGGGTTCAATTCCCGCGACAAGACAAGTATTTGTGCACAGGAAGAAGTGGTAAATGTTTGTTCTGAGTCTGTGTGTTGTGGGACCATGGTCTTTGTAGTTCCTAGATACAGGGAATCTTAGAGACCAGGATCTATGAATGTGATCTTTGGGCGTTATTCGGTTTAAAGAGCGTTGTGCGCCGAGTCTAATGTTACGTAATCTTCCGAATAATAATAATATGTGCGGACATCTCACACAACGCCATCTAGCCCCAAACTAAGCAAAGCTCGTATTATGGGTACCAGATAACTGATACAATACTTAAATACTTTTTGTTTGTAAATATATACATAGAATACAATATAACACCCAGACACAGAACAAACACCTATGTTCATCACACAAATGTTTGTCCTGGGTGGGAATCGAACGAAAGTTCAGAAGGCAGGGTTACTACCAACTGAGCTATCGGGCCAGTCATATCATTGCTTATTTTGCATCGTATACCTACAGGTGTCTCCAACATCAGAAAACTTAATTATCCACCTTGACGATGGCACCAGGCCGTGGTACGAAAGATACCAGGTGATGTCGTACAAAATTCAAACTCGGTCGGGCAATGAAGAGGAATTCTTAGAGATGACCAGAAGATGTAACAAAGTTGGTGTCAGGTAAGAATAAATCTGTGAAACGTTATCCATAGAGAGCATCATAGAGTAAGTAACCTTTTCATAGATAAAATAATGGAGATTTAATTGACCTCTAATTGAGACAGTAATTAAACAAACCATAGCTATCTTAATAAAGCTTTGTCCTGAGCTTTTCCCGAGTAATTTACTGTTGGCCCATGTGACTTTCAAATGCACTCGCTCAGGTTACGTGTGGAATCTGCACTTCCTCTTACAATGATGAAGGATAACACTGTTAAGTAAGACGGGCCTGATAGCTCAGTTGGTAGTAGCTCTGCCTTCTGAACTGTAGGTTGTGGGTTCGACCCCTATCCAGTAAAAAAATTGGTGTGATGAACATAGATGTTTGTTCTGTGTCTGGGTGTAGTATCGTAAGTATTTTATCAGTTATCTAGTTCCCATAGTACATGCTTTGCTTGGTTTTGGACTAGATGGCGCTGTGGGAAATGTCAAAAATAAACTGACATGTGCAAGACTGACGTGTGTCATCCACCAACCCGCACCTGCTAGGCGATCACGTAACTTGGTTGTAACCGATAGAAACACAAGTTTGTATGGATTTGACAGTTTGAATACGCAGTTTATGTGCATAGTTGGAATGTAAATTTTTCCTGTTGTATTACAATCAAAGTTACGTGATCTCGTGAAAGAAGGCTCGTGTCCCAGCTGTGGGAACGGATTGGGCTCGCGTTCTATCCTCTTTGGTATTGGGCTTGTGACGATCATAAACTGCTCCATCCAGAGATATCTACTTGATATTTTGTAGATACCTGTTATTGTATTCTATGCATGTATATTGAAAAATCAATCCCTAAATGGAGTGATGACAGCGAGGACAGCGGATGGTTTTTGATTTCGTTATAATGTTGAACCTACATCAACATTTAAGTCGATTGAAGATAATTATTATCATTAAAGATTAGACTGCACCTAATGCTTTATCAATTTGTGCATGGTAATATATATATATAGCGCATTCAGTCAAATAGATATTAAGTTAAACTCTAATACTTTGTAATAAAGATCATTTTCAAACAAATCTTCGATGTGGTCTTTGTACCGTCATTAAGAAACTTACTAGGATACTAAGATACGATTTGATAATTGCAACAATTATTATATATAATATTATAAATTATAAATATATATATATTAAAGAAATTCGTGTTAGGTACACTATTTATAAGTCAAGAACGGCTGAACCGATTTGGCTGAAAATTGGTGGGAAGGTGGCTTAGAACTAGGAGATGGACATAGGATTTTTATTCCGTTCGATCGCGTTTTACTAATTCACCCGTGCGAAGCCGGGGCGGGTCTACTAGTATTATAGAATAGTTTCTGTCGATTATAACTAAACTGGTTACGATTTTTATGATTGTTGCCTAAATCGATCTCTTTTACACAAGCACTACAGATTTTGCCTTTTAGATTTTTTTTTTTTTTTATGTTAAGGAATGACGTGACGAGCTAGCCGTTCGCCTGATGTTAAACGACACGGCTGCCCATACCAGCTGCAATGTCACTCGGAACTCTAAAGTATAGAGGTTCGCGTGACACTGCACTGCGCACGTCATCCTGAGACATCAGCACAATCTAGTAATAAGATTACTTAACTGTGAGATCAGATCATAAAGTCTCATTTGCCCAGTAATTTCACTAGCTACAGTGCCCTTCAAACCGGAACACAGCAGTGCTTGCGCACTACTGCTTGGCGGCAGAATAACTGGCAAAGCGGTGGTACCTACCTAGACGAACTTTGCAGTAAAGTCCTACCACCTAGTAAAAGATTTAGGCATTTATATGTTTTATCAGACTTTACATGCACTTTACTATCAAACATTGTGTAGCGGAAGAATAGCTAAAAAGTTAAAGTAATTTGCACTATATTCTAGTGTTTTATGAGTCCACTAGGCAGTTTTGAAATAAATGCAACGAGTGGAACGCGATAAAAATGGTTGTACAAAGCACTATACAACATTAGTTATTCTCATAGGGGTATGTTGGGGACTCAATTAGTATTAGCAAAACCTCTCCCACTAAAATCTCCTAGCCTAGTCCCCCGGAGGAGGACAGCACTCCCTATTCCACTAAGATGCCCGAGGGATTGTACAACTAAAAATAAGGATTCCCATATCAAAATACAATCGCTTATTAATTTTCCGCTCACGTTTTCAATAGGATCTACGTCGACGTAGTCTTCAACCACATGACTGGCAATAATAAAGAGAATATCGGCACTGCTGGCAGCACTGCCAATTTTGAAAAGGATGAGTATAATGGAGTGCCGTACGGACCTCACGATTTCCACCGCACTTGCAGTATTGACAGCTTTAATAATGTGGAACAGGTAAATTTTTTCACTGTGATAGTAATATTGAAGAATACGTAAAGATTTATATAAAGCCCACTTAATGTTAGCCTCACCAAAAGCAGTCACCTTATTCTCTGATATCTAAGCCTTTCAAAATAACATATTACATAACATTTTAGTTTGAAAACTATCGTGAGTATGACACCTTTTGTAAGATAAATAACGGCTAAAACTTACGGCAATTAAAAGTCGAAATTACTCCGACCAGGTTTAGGACTGAGTTACGTGCTGACGCTCGCGAAAGCCGCCGCGGCTTGCGTTAGTAACTGGCTCCCAGAAGAAGGACATCGAATATGTCCGAAACCCGGTCGGAGTAATTTCGACTTTTAATTGACGTGAGTTTTAGCCGTTATTTATCTTACAAAATATTACATCATAGTTTTTGGAGAAGAAAAGTTCACCAGTGAAAATACTTAACATATGGCAGTACTCTTCTGATAAAGAAGAAAAGAAAAAGATGGAAATATTTTAATTCATTCAGTCTTAGATAATGTGACACAGAAAAATAGACACTAGTACGTAAGTTCTTCGTAAGTACACTTAACATGTTTCTTCTTAAAGGTTCGCAACTGTCAATTGGTTGGTCTGAAAGACTTGAACCAAGCATCAGAGTATGTTCGTGAGAAAATTGTCAGTCACCTGAACACTCTAATCAGCCATGGAGTGGCTGGCTTCAGGTATATTTAAAATGGGTTTATGGTATTGTATCAATTAGGCAGGTTCGGTGTAGGGAATAATTCTGAATGTGAACGTAAAACAGGAGTCGAGGAACTTCTATAGTGAAATTCGCTCTGCACTTTACGTCTGGACTGCTGAGGTTTCACATGATTTATTTGCTCTATGCCGCTGGAAGTGCAAAATAGATTCCATGTGTAGTGACACACCTGTCGAAGGATGCCAGTCATATAGCTGAATACGCTCGCGGTGACTTTTAAGAAACACATGACAGACCAGCCAAAATTACGTCGCGTTCGGCGTAGAGCCGAACCTTTCGTCTGGCCACGTTTTCCGCGAGAACGCGTTCAATATATTTTGTACTAGCTGCGGTCCGCGATTTCACCCGTGGACAATAAGTAGCCTATGTGTTAATCCAATATATCAGCTATCTATATTCCAAATTTCGTCTATATCCGTCCCACTGTTTGAGCGTGAAAGTGTAAAAAACATCCATCGATACATACAAACTTTCGCGTTTATAATATTACTAGGATAGTAATTGACACATCATGTGGCGTGTTACGAGACTGAAAGTTCGGCGTGTGAACGTTTCGCTCACGTTGATAGCTTTTGGCCGAATATGTCGCTACGTAAGTTCCTGTCGTGTAACGCTGCGAAAACCGACTCTTCGGCGCGTTTTGTGTGTCATGCCAAACGAATACTTCAACAGAGTGTTCAGCAGCCGAACATTCGGCGCCATACTTTCGTTAGGTGTGTGTCGCTGCACACAATATTGTCCTAACGATATTGTCGAATTTTGTGGTCGTCATTACAAGTGTTTGCTTCTTTCTTATTATGTAACTTTATTAAAATACCTACATACTAAAATTTAGATCAAGATCTGTTATTTTCATCTCTTCTTATTCTACATGCTCGTATTATATTTTGTGCTTAAATTTTCCAGGTGTAAAATTAAAATTAAATTTGCGACAATTTAGTTGTTAGTAAAAAAAAATTAATTAAAATTTAAAATACAAATTTCGCAATTGTCGTTTGGTAGACTTAAAGGACTTAAACCACGTTTCTTATGTCCGTGATGATATAATTGGCCATCTGAACCATATTTCCCTTGGGGTGGCGGGTTTCAGGTCTAGACTAACAAATGTGCCTAGGCACAGTCAGCATAAGAATTTGCTCGGTTTTTTATAAATTGACAAATTAGCTGTATTGCGTTTGTAAGAGTTAGCATGTTTTGTGCGCTAAATGTTCACACACCTATAAATACTTTTGATATTGTTTTTTTTTTCATAACACGCATGACTAACATAAATTATGAATTAAAATGACTTATGCCCGTATAATTAGACAGCCTCTGTGGTGTGGTGGTTGAGCAGGTCGGCTCATAACCAGAGGCGACGGGTTCGATTCCCGCGGCAGAAAAAGTATTAGTGCACAGAAAAAGGCGCAAATACTTGTTCTGAGTCTGGGTGTTGTGGGACCATGGTCCTCGTAGTTCCTGGGTCCTAGACACAGGGAATCCTAGTTAGGGTCCAGGATCTATGTATGTGATCGATGGGCGTTATAAAAAAAAACTTTATAAATGCAGTTTGTCTTAAACGATTAAATTTCGTTTGGGTTCTTGATTAAAGTTTACCTAATTTAAGAGCCACTGGTCCTATAAAGTCAAACAATTTTAATCTTTCAGAGTGGACGCAGCAAAACACATGTGGCCTGCGGATCTCAAAGCTATATACGACAGACTTAACGACCTCAACACAGAATTTGGGTTCGATCCTAAAACTAGGCCTTACATTTACCAGGAAGTGTCGCAAAGTGCAACTGAAGCTATCAAACATGCTGATTATACATCTCTTGGTGACGTCACTGAATTCAGGGCAAGTATTATCTAGTCAGAACCGTGGGTAGCCATTAGATGCAAGAGGCAAGAAGCCGCTCAAAATGGCGCTATGTGGGAGTCCTATGTTTAGCAGTAGCCAACGTCAGGCTGATGATGATGAGCTAATCATCATACTTCAGTAATATTAGTCGTAGGGGAAAGGGGGGGGGATTAGGAGAGGGGGTATGGAGAAGAAATAGAGAAAGAAAAAAAACTGTAGAGAAAGGAAGAATAGAATGAAATGGTAAAGGGAGCAGAGGGAAACATTTAGGCCTTGCCAAGTTACGGTGGGTCAGCTAGTCTAAAATAGAAGTGACGAGACCTTTAGCTTCTTAGTATTTACTTCTCTTAGCCATCACTATCGGTAGATACTTTTACATTTATCGTAGCTATGGTTGTATATTAAAATAGCATGATATCGTTACCATGTGAAAGGGTTAATTTTCAATCAAGTGGAATATCTTTATGACAAGACGAAACGATTTCCTTGCGCTTGTTTGAATGCTTGAGTAAATGATGCATGAACCGTTTCCAGTCAAATCTTTAATGCAAACCGTTGGACAGATCATAAAATATTTCCTCGCTTTATCATGGGAACATTCAATATGGAATAAAAAAATGTAATGGAACATATTTGCGTAAAAGGAAAAGTACATAATGTACCCACATGCTTATACTACTCTATGTAATGTACCTTTTATGAATATGAAGTCAAATCTTCAATATAAACCGTTGGACAGATAATAAAATATTTCCTTGCTTTATCTATGGAATAACAAAAAAATGCTATGGAACTTTTTTACGTAAAAAGAAAAATATCTTATACATAGTACCTTTTTCGAATATTAGTTTCACGGTGTTTAGTTTTTATTTACAAGAAACATTATTCACAGTATAGTATTATTGCACAGTGTGCATTTAGAAAGATGAACAAAAAGAATAAGTAATAACAGAAAATTCTCATGTGGTTGATGGTTGAACACCACATTACAGAATCAATTAACCAGCAGATTCATTAAAAAAATATCTAACTATTCATTATTATAATTTCATAATTTATGAGTTGCGAATAGAATATATATAATATAGAAATATTTCCTTGCCATTCGCCGTCCTTTATCGTAAACTTAAACAGTATCATTAATTAGTAAAATTTCTCCTCATAAACTTTCGATAAACAGCTCGTTAAACGAAATTAACAATGGTCTGTTACTTCGTAACTAGACAATAGGAAACTTAACAATTTCGATACAACTAAAATTGAGGGAACTCAGTGAAATGTGCCTTCAGCTCACAAAGATCCCTTGAATGAGTTGGCAAGTTTGTTTACCGAATCACGTACAAATTAATTTGCCTCAAGACTCGGACGAGTATTTGTGCAGACAGTACTAAAAGTATCCTGGTATTGCAAATACTAACTTTTGTTTGTAACTAATAACAAAAATCACAAAAGGTCGAGTTGGCGAGCTTATATTCTTTTCATTTTGAGACTAGAGAACAGAAACAAGTCTGTATGAACGGTGAAAGAAAACTTCAAATTTTTTTGTTTTAGATTTGGCTGCACACTTTTGTGCATTTAGCCAGTATCAAGTAATTAATTATTTATCAAGTCAATGAAATTACACGCAGATATGTTATCATGTCACAGTCCAAGTCATCAAGTTAAGTCAGTAGTAGTAGTCTAGTCTAAGTCATACTTCTAGTAAAGTGGTGGAACTTTTTTTTTTTTTTTTTTTTTTTATTGTTTGATAGGCTCGCGCTTGACCACTATCGCACCTGATGGTAAGTGACGATGCAGTCTAGGATGTAACACGCTTGCCTAGAAGATACCTGTTCACTCTCGATTTGAAGACTCCAAGGTTGTAGTTTTCGGGAAATACGGATGCCGGTAAAGCGTTCCACTCTTTGGCTGTTCGCATGATAAATGTGGAGCCAAATCTCTTTGTTCGCACATGTGGGATATTAACCATGTACCGGTGGCGCTTTTTCGTACATCTGGTTGTCCGATGGTGGAACGGTGACGGCGGAGTCAGATTATGCAACTCCAATGCACACTCTCCAAAATGCACTCGATAGAAGACCGATAAACTGGCAACTTTGCGTCTATGGTCGAGGCTTTGCAGTCGGGCCTCAAACAAGTCGCTACCTATGAGCCTCTTAGCACGCTTTTCGATAGAGTCTAAGGCTTCCAGCTGGTATTTAGCAGACCCATCCCATAGGTGGCAGCAGTACTCCATGCACGATCGAACTTGAGCTTGGTATAAGTTAAGAAGCTGTTCAGGTGCGAAGTACTGCCTGACCTTAGTGAGAACGCCCAGCTTTTTGGCAGCTAGTTTAGCCTTTGACTCTATAAAGGACCCGAAGTTAAGGTTAGATGACAGAGTCATGCCAAGAAGCTCAAGGTGATCCGTAATCGGTATCGGAACATCCTGGAAAGTCGGAGCTAGCACAAACGGACTCTTTTTTGCAGAGAAAAGACACGCCTGGGTTTTATCTGCATTGAACTTAACCAAGTTTGCTTCACCCCATGCAGAGACAGCAGTCAAGGCTAAGTTCATGCGCTCAACCATGGTCTCTTTTAAAGTCTGAATTTCGGCACCACTGGCCCTAGCGCTTGACTTGTAGCTTTCTACAACCGTGCTGTCATCCGCATACCCAAAAATACCGGGTTTCAGGAGGTCATTTATATGCAGCAGGAAGAGGGTTGCAGAAAGCACCGATCCTTGAGGTACCCCAGCATTAATCGCTAATCGATCAGACGAGCAGCCGTCAACAACTACTCGTATGGATCTTTCCCTCAAAAAATCGGAAATCCATTTGCACAGGCCAGGGGGCAAGCCAAATGATGGAAGTTTGCTTATGAGGCTATCGTGCCAGACCCTGTCGAAGGCCTTCGAGATATCGAGAGACACGGCAAGCGTTTCTCCGTACTTCTCGATGGCCTCGCTCCACGTGTGCGTGGCATACGCTAGAAGGTCTCCAGTGGATCGATTTCGGCGAAAACCGTACTGTCGGTCACTTAAGAGATCATTTGCTTCTAGGTATGCCAGGAGCCGGCTGTTCAGGACACGTTCCATAGTCTTACAGAGTATGGAAGTGACTGATATTGGCCTATAGTTAGCAGGGTCGGCACGACTACCTTTTTTAGGCACGGGCTGCACGTTAGCAATCTTCCATGATTTTGGTACTTGTTCAGATTCTAAAGAAAGAAAGAAAAAGGCGTGTCAAGATAGGAGTCAACTCAGGCGCGCATGTTTTCAACACTATGAACTATGACTTTACTAGAAGCTTCTATGGAGATTTGGAAACAAGACGAAAAGAAACGCTTCACCATTATTATACCACTTTCCCACACTCATACCTGTAATCCAGCACTTAATGAATAAAACAGAACAAATTTTATGTACTAACACTGAAAATAACACAAGTTTTAGAAAATAATAGAATGTGGTGAAGAGATCTATCTCGTTTTCCCGCCAAAACTCCCAACTTCAAACTTCAACCATTGGTTAATGGCTGTTGCAGATAGAAAGTAATCACAGTTATGCCAATGTCACGTTGATGATTGCAGATCACACGAATACTGCCGTTTGTTGAATTGAATTGAATCATAGATATATTAGCTATTAAAAATTATTTATTACTATTATTATTTATTAGATATATTAGCCAACATATTCTTCCTAGCGTAGCGTTACATACTCTTTGTTAGTGGCTGCACGCGGCGTACGCATCAGCGTACCCTGTGCTGATTGGTTGAATGATTGACGTATGTACGTTTGAATTTATTGGCTACAAAGAAAACAATTACCGTTTTTGCGAGCTAAATTAATTATTTCAATAGACATTCATTACTGCTCTACATTAAGACGTGACAAGGCATTGTTGGGCTGCAAAGCTCTTTGTGAAACGACTTCATTATGTTTCTTCACCGAGTAAAAAGGAGTTTAATCGACGGCTTCAAATTCAGCACCATATGAATTTGACGAGTCACGAACTTTGTTATTAGTTCTTGCTTGTATCGGGCTCATGCCGGAAATGTTATTGTAAGCCGTACATAGACTGGCAATTAATTTCAATTTCTAAATAAGTAATTTATTCAATTAGTAAGAATTTAAACGGGCGATCATTCATAATTCTAATTAAGCTTTTGCCTTATGATTGCTTTAATCGACTGAGGGGCTAAAGAAATGTTTAATACTTTTTTACTTCTAAAAAAAGTTAGGTTTAGTTTTGTTGGTTTTACCTAACTTACTCTCTGTAGTTTTATATAAAGTAGGCCATTTACCTAATATACGCTGTTTACCAGTTTTCCCGCGGTAACTCTCAATATTCCATGATAAAATGTATACCATGTTCATCTCTGTAGTGTTAAAAATCTGTGTGAAAATATCATCCAAATCAGTTCAGCCGTTTTGGCGTGAAAGCTACACAAACAAATAGACGTTTGCTTTTATATATTGGGTTTTACATTGCATTCTATGTACTTACATAGAATACAATGAAGTACATTAGGTTTATTTTATAGGTAATTTTTTGATTGTAAATACGTACTTACGCATTTACAATCAAAAAAGTACCCAAGTATTTTGTCAGTTATATCTGGTTCTCATAGTACAGTCTGCTTGATTCGGGGTTAGATGACGCTGTGATAAGTTTCCACGAACACATTTATTTTATTTTGTATATATCATATATATATTTTATATAGAGATAGGTATAAGCGACATAATTGCTAATTTAGAGCAACCTTTGACCACATTTCAATATGGCTGAAATTAGCGCCACGCTACATTATGTAAAAAACACTATAATATTTTCTGTGGATCAGGTCATAAAGTCTCATTTTCCCAGTTTTATTAATAGTGAAACAAAAGCTGTACTTTCCCTAAATTTTTAGGTTTTTATTTTATGGCAAAAACTCACTTTAACCAGGTTGGCACAGAGTTGAAATCCGTTTTCCGTGGTCAGAACGCACTGAAATGGCTGGTCAACTGGGGTGAACCCTGGAACCTATCACCAAGCGATCACGTCTTAGTGTTCATCGACAACCACGACACCCAGCGGTATGAAAATGTACTGACTTACAAGGAATCCAAGGCTTATAAGGTAAACTTAAACTTGTACCTATAACTTATTACCTAATTTATATTTTATGTAAGTACCCTAAAGAACCGTTGTGAATATTAGGTAGGTACGTAAGGAGTAGGTAAATAAAAATATATTTCGTATATGGAAAAAAGACAGGTTTTTGATACCGCCTCTGGACATATTCCTGTGCTGTGCCACTCGGAACTGTTATTTTATTATTATATAAAATAACTAATAAAATAATGTTACCTTATTATTAATACTATGACAGTTCCGAGTATTATATTATTATTTGAAGAGCTAGTCGTGCACCCGATTTTAAGTGACACGGCTGCTATTTCAGTTTCAGTGTAACTCGGAACTCTACACAAAGTTTCGCCTGACACTGCACTGCGCACATCATCCTGAGACATCAGTACAAGTAATCAGATTACTAGACAAACAAACAGGAACACGGTAGTGTTTGCACACTTCCGCTTTACGGTAGAATAACAGGCAAACCGATGGTACTTATCTAGATGACCTTTACAAAAAAGTCTTACCACTTTACTACTTTACTAGGTGGTAGAACTTTTCTGCAAAGTTCGTCTAGGTAGGTACCACCGCTTTGCCAGTTATTCTGCCGCCAAGCAGTAGTGTGCAAGCACTACTGTGTTCCGGTTTGAAGGGCACTGTAGCTAGTGAAATTACTGGGCAATTGAGACTTTATGATCTGATCTCACAGTCGAGTAATCTTATTACCAGACTGTGCTGATGTCTCAGGATGATGTGCGCAGTGCAGCAGTCACGCGAAACTTTATATGTTGGAGTTCCGAGTGACACTGTTCTGTTATGGGCGGCCGTGTCGCTTAACATCAGGTGAACGACTAGCTCGTCACATCATTCAATAACATAAAAAAAAAAAAACCTATTAAAAAATTAAATGGTTACACATAATAAATATAATATATAGCTATTTTTATATTTTTCAGGCTGCAATAGCCTTCATGCTGGCACATCCATACGGATCTCCCCGAATAATAAGCAGCTATAACTTCAATAACGAAAAGCAAGGTCCACCGGCAGATGCAAGCGGTAACATCATCTCTCCGACTATAAATCAAGTGAGTTCATAAGGGAGCTCGTTTTAATACTTCTTCTCTTCGACTGTGAATAAATGAATAGACAGCCTCTGTAGTGTAGTGGTTGAGCAGGTCAGCTCATAACCCGAAGGCAGCCTGTTCGATTCCCGCAGCAGGACAAGTATTTGTCCACAGAAAAAAAAGCGCAAATACTTGTTCTGAGCCTGAGTGTAGTGGGACCATGATCCTCGTAGTTCCTGGGTCCCTAGACACAGGGAATCCTAGTTAGAGTCCAGGATCTATGTATGTGATAGTTTGGCATTATCATTAATATATTACTACTAATTAAGGCTACTGCTCTAAAAGTTTAAACGCTTCATCTACCCGCTTATGAACCAAGTAATCTTAAGGCCACTTGTTCAAAAATGTATCTGCCCGACTATATACGAATTAAGTATCTTAATAAGGCCGTTTGTTTTGAACTTATGTCTTCAGTTGATAAGGCTGCTCCCTGCTTATAAAAGTTAAATAACTTCATTTATTTTTATGTTATAAAAGGTTGTGACAAGCGAGTCGTTCACTTGATGTTAAGTGACACGGCCGCCCATAACAGAACAATGTCATTCGGAACTCCAAAATATAAAGTTTCGCGTGACATTGTACTGCGCACATCATCCTGAGACATCAGCACAGTCTGATAATAAGATTACTCGACCGTGAGATCAGATCATAAAGTCTCAATTGCCCAGTAATTTTACTAGCTACAATGCCCTTCAAACCAGAACACAGCAGTACTTGCACACTACTTCTTGGCGGCAGAATATATAACTGGCAAAGCGGTAGTCCCTTCCGATTATAAAATATTGAATATAAAATAATTTCAACCGCCATAGATTTAAGGTCCATATTACGAACGATGTTCAGCCATCGATAGCTGCGCAAGTAGAGATTTCATTCACTAATTGATCACTTTATGAGTGAAATTTCTGCTTGAGCACCGTTCGATGACTGAGCATCGTTCTGTAGTACGGACCTTAGTCACTCACTTTAATTTTCAACTCTTTTTGCGTGTTACATAAAAATATAAAGGATGGCACTTGCGGCAACGGTTGGGTATGCGAACACCGCTGGCGCCAGATATACCAAATGGTTGCGTTCAGAAATGCCGCTAACAACACAGCTGTCCAGCACTGGTGGGACAACGGAAACAAGCAGATCGCTTTTAGTCGAGGCAACAGGGCCTTTATAGTCTTCAATTTGGAAGGAACATATTTGCACCATAATTTTCAGGTATGTACAATTGTATTCGGGAAATAGAAAGGATCGTCACCTTAGAGTCCAGTTTTGCTTGACTATGACTTTGCGCTATTGTGCCTATATGTGTTTGTACTACTTCTATCTATCTACTACCTACTCAAATCGTTCAGAAGGCTAGATGCGCATGTGAATTATTGTTGTTAAATCCACAATTATCAAAGATAATGTTCTTTGATAAGATCAAAATCAACCAACTTCGGTACTTGAGTAAGGAATTCGGTTATCTAACCGTTAGATACCTATAATTTTCTATGCTACGGCTTGTTCTGTGACTTGAAACGAATGATGAGACAAAAATATTGTGTAAACGCGAACGCGAAATGTGTAAATTTTAAAACTGACATACTATCTCACTTCGGTAAAATTAAACAAAATTAATAAAATACAATCTATAAACTAGGTGTTATACTAGGTATTATATGTTATAGAAATAGTAATTAGTTTTTTATTAATAAAAGCGGGGGAAGATAGGTACATATAAAACTCCTCACACAGTTTAATCAAAAGTAGACCCTGCCATAATCACCTAACATTAGGTGAAATGTGGTCAAACATAGTATCAGAGAGTACCTGCCTGATATAAAAAATAGCGAATGCTTTATCTATTTTTTTTCTGATCAATAGACATTAACCTGAAAGGGACGAATATCAGAACAGATTACACACTGACAATAGAAAGTTAAAGGCTTTGCGAAGTGCACGTCGAGTCTGCTTAGACAATAGATGATAATGTTGATTGATGTGTTGAAAGCCTAAGTTAAAGGTTCGTTGAACTATGGAACGTTTTACGAAAACTAAAAAGGCACGGTATTTATTTCGTTCGTTCCTTTTGTTCGTTTGCAGATATATATACATTTTTCTTTTGTTGTGTAAGAAACAGATTTCACAAAGAAGTTTATTTTTACGAATATGAATTACTTAGTCAATTGTTTTTTTTTTTTTCAATCTTTTGTAGTGACACGCCCACGCACCTTATTTTATGTAAATATTTTTATGTTGTATATTAAGCTATAGTTAAGTATTTTAGGTATGAATAAATATAATATTTTTGTTGTACATTTATTAATCCCTATATTAGTTAAGATTTAGGTAGATTAGATAATAAGTTAGGCTTAATTGTAAATATTATATTGAGGGGCTCTCCTGACGGTAAGGCTGCGCCGTAGGATAGAAAATGTACATAGTTTTAAGTGTCACGTGACCTCTGACGTCATAGGGGTCTCCAGAAAGTAAAGATCCGAGGTAGCTCAGGCAGACC
Organism: Ennomos fuscantarius; assembly: GCA_905220475.3. Taxonomy (NCBI): domain Eukaryota; kingdom Metazoa; phylum Arthropoda; class Insecta; order Lepidoptera; family Geometridae; genus Ennomos; species Ennomos fuscantarius. The sequence continues at coordinate 5,105,386 of HG992037.1, read as the reverse complement.
CAGATTTTTGTATATAAGGCAGGCTGATTTGGAATAAACAGAACATTACCCCGTCGTCGCCGCCCGAGACACGTCTTGAGCGACCCGGATGATCCTATAGCAGCCGTAGTATCGGCTGCGCTAGGATCACCGGACCAGTCTAGCCCTTCTGGCTCAGGTACCGCTTTCGGCACCGGTATAGGATACCAGCGTAACACAATCAGACACCGACCCCGCCGGCGAGGTCGACGTACCCCCCGTAGGTTAGCTAGAACGGTCGCGACTTTCAATAGGGTCCACTCTTCCAGTGGACGTAGTCTTCTCGATCCTCTTATCCCGGCAACGGCCCAAGCCGAGGCTTAAAAAATAAATAAATAAATAAACAGAACATTATATGGAAACCAGTGTCTCAGTCGTCCTCCAACCTCCGACCTACTCGCACCTCCATCGCTCCAGCCAATCGCCACTATATCTCCTGGCTATATACAACGACACTTTAAATGAAATAATTTTTGTTTAATGAATGATGTGACGAGATAGTTGTTCACCTGATGTTAAGTGACGCGGCCGCCCATAACAGCTGCAGTTTCACTCGGAATTCTAATTTCACGTGACACGTGACTAGTGTCGATTCTGTGTCGCATTCTCTAAAGCTAAACGAAATCAACATATTTCCGTCTTTTTCATTTTCCCTTTATTAGAAGAGTACCGCCATACTTTAAGTTTACTTTAGTTTTAGAGAATGCGATACAGAATCAACCACCGCCACTGTACCACGTACGTCTTCTTGAAACTTCAGCACAGTTTAGAACTCAAGTAATTAATAGACTGTGAGATCAGCTGGGTGATCACGTGTAACTCGATTGCAACCAAAAGAAACATACATTTGTATGGATTTGACAGTTTGAATACGTAGCTTAGGTGCATAGTTAGTATGGAAATTTCTCCTGTTGCATTGCAATCAAAGTTTCGTGATCACCCCCCAGGTCATAGTCTCATTTGCCCAGTAATTTCACTAGCTATAGTGCCCTTCAAACTGGAATACAGTAGTGAATACTACTACTGATGGCAAATAACTGGCAAAGCGTGGTACCTATCTAGACGAGCTTTGCAGAAAAGCCAACCATCTAGTAAAATTCTAATTTAAAACCTCAAGCCTCCGGCGCTGATGGTGTAAGCCTCCGGCGCTGATGGTATAAGCCTCCGGCGCTGATGGTATCAGCAACAAAGTGGTCAAACACTTTTCTGTCCCCTTAATCTATCTCCTAGTCAGCATCTTTAATGCGGCCATGAGCAACTGCTCTTTCCCCGTTGCGTGGAAGTCCGCCGACGTCATCGGCATCCACAAGCCAGGCAAGAAGGCTACCGAGCCCTCTAGCTACCGGCCCATCAGTCTCCTCAGTACTCTGGGGAAGATCTACGAGCGTCTCATTCGGAGGCGTCTCTGGTCCCATATCCACGAACATAAACTCCTTCCCGACGAGCAGTTTGGCTTTAGAGCTAGACACTCTTGCGTTCAACAAGTGCACCGCATCACGGAGCACATTCTAGATGGCTTCAACGCGAATCCAAAACCGAAAGGGACTCTCGCAGTCTTCTTAGACGTGGCGAAAGCCTTCGACAAAGTCTGGCACGACGGCTTGATTTTCAAGCTGTACCACATCGGCGTGCCAGATCGTCTTGTGCACATCATACAAGACTTCCTTAGGGATCGAAGCTTTCGCTACCGCGTCGAGGGGGAGCGATCGTCTCCCCATCCTATCAGAGCCGGAGTGCCCCAGGGCTCCGCGCTTTCCCCCTTGCTTTTCTCGCTGTACACCAGCGATATCCCGCGGTCATTTCATCCCAGTGTGCAGCTCGCACTCTTTGCGGATGACACCGCTATCTACTGCTCCGGATGGCAGAGAGTTCACATGCGTGGTCGCCTCCAACGAGCCCTCACCGAGATCGGTGCTTGGTTCAGGAAATGGCGGATCACGGTTAACCCAGATAAAAGTGCAGCGATGTACTTTTCTGACTACAAGCGTGGTCCGCCAGCGAAACCACTGTCCTTGTTCGACAAGCCCATTCCCTGGGCTTCGTCTACCAAATACCTGGGGGTTACCCTTGACACCAAACTCAACTTCAAGGACCATATTAAGCGAGTGCGCGATAGGGCTGCCTTTGTCTTAGGCCGCCTCCACCCTCTCATCTGCAAGCGTAGTAAGCTGTCCCTTAGAAATAAGGTGACGCTTTACAAAACTTGCGTTCGCCCCATTATGACCTACGCATCTGTCGCGTTTGCTCATACTCCCTCAGTACATCTGGATCGACTTCAGGTGATCCAGAACCGCTTTGTCCGCAAGGTGGTCGGGGCTCGCTGGTACCAGCGAAACTCCGACCTCCACTGCGATCTCGAACTCCCATCCATCCGTCAATTTATGAAGGATGCATCCCGCCGCTATTTTGATGCGGCACCTCATCACCCCAACCCTCTCGTAGTCAGAGCTTCAAACTACTGTACAGACACGACAGACTCGCCACCCCGTCGTCGCCGCCCGAGACACGTCTTGAGCGACCCGGATGATCCTATAGCAGCCGTAGTATCGGCTGCGCTAGGATCACCGGACCAGTCTAGCCCTTCTGGCTCAGGTACCGCTTTCGGCACCGGTATAGGATACCAGCGTAACACAATCAGACACCGACCCCGCCGGCGAGGTCGACGTACCCCCCGTAGGTTAGCTAGAACGGTCGCGACTTTCAATAGGGTCCACTCTTCCAGTGGACGTAGTCTTCTCGATCCTCTTATCCCGGCAACGGCCCAAGCCGAGGCTCGCACCCCAGGGGTGCCCTTGAGCTAGTTGCCTCCCACTTTTGACGGCTGGGCGCCCTAAGCGCCCGCCCTCCCGCCCGGTGACGCTGTAAAGGTCGATAGAGACCAACAGCATTAGCTCGTTCAAAAAAAAAAAAAAAAAAGAATAAACAGAACATTATATGGAAACCAGTGTCTCAGTCGTCCTCCAACCTCCGACCTACTCGCACCTCCATCGCTCCAGCCAATCGCCACTATATCTCCTGGCTATATACAACGACACTTTAAATGAAATAATTTTTGTTTAATGAATGATGTGACGAGATAGTTGTTCACCTGATGTTAAGTGACGCGGCCGCCCATAACAGCTGCAGTTTCACTCGGAATTCTAATTTCACGTGACACGTGACTAGTGTCGATTCTGTGTCGCATTCTCTAAAGCTAAACGAAATCAACATATTTCCGTCTTTTTCATTTTCCCTTTATTAGAAGAGTACCGCCATACTTTAAGTTTACTTTAGTTTTAGAGAATGCGATACAGAATCAACCACCGCCACTGTACCACGTACGTCTTCTTGAAACTTCAGCACAGTTTAGAACTCAAGTAATTAATAGACTGTGAGATCAGCTGGGTGATCACGTGTAACTCGATTGCAACCAAAAGAAACATACATTTGTATGGATTTGACAGTTTGAATACGTAGCTTAGGTGCATAGTTAGTATGGAAATTTCTCCTGTTGCATTGCAATCAAAGTTTCGTGATCACCCCCCAGGTCATAGTCTCATTTGCCCAGTAATTTCACTAGCTATAGTGCCCTTCAAACTGGAATACAGTAGTGAATACTACTACTGATGGCAAATAACTGGCAAAGCGTGGTACCTATCTAGACGAGCTTTGCAGAAAAGCCAACCATCTAGTAAAATTCTAATTTAAAACCTAACGGAAATTCAAAATGGCGGCTATACGACGCCATGTTGTTTTGGCTGTGACACAGGAAACTATCTCAATGTTAATAGGGAGAATTCTATGTATCCTGGCTATGTTGTCCAATTTATAGGTATGGTGTAGGTAATAAATAGATCTACTTTTCAGTGTTTAGTGTCTCAATAGTTTTTATTACCCGCCCACACAAAAAAAAATCTAGACTGTCAAAGTTGTGTCGCAGCTTACTATAAGTACTTGATTATTTTAATTTGGAAATAAAACTATTCTGTGCAATAAAAAATAAATTCTTATTTTACAGACTGGCTTACCAAAAGGCGAGTACTGTGACGTCATAACGGGAAAGAGACGTGGAAAAACTTGCACAGGAAGCAAAGTGACCGTAGATCATGACGGCAAAGCCGATATTAGTCTGCCAGGAAATTTTGAAGACGTGCATTTGGCTATACATGTGGGGCCCGAGGTAAGGAAATATGACACTTATTAACTGTTCTGGATTATAAAGCAAATTTGCTAAAACGCGGTATCTACATTAGACAGTCGCTGTGGTGATTGAGTAGATCTCTAAACCTAACGGGTACGGGTTCGATTCCCGCGACTAGGTACTAAATAAAGTTCAAAGTACCTAGTTTTTTATAATGTACAAATAGGCCAACGTTTGACTGCATCTCACGTGTTAAGCGATGATCCAGTCGAAGGTGTAGCACATTGATCTAATCCTAGTTGTTCTGTACCCAAGAACAATGGTCTTCGTAGTTTCTGGATCCCTATAAGGAAAGCTAAGGCCTTATTATTATTATAAATCCGAATCATTGTTATTTAAGTAAACAAGCCTAAGTTATAGATTAAAAAATAATTAAAAAACGCAACGCGTGAAAACCGACTTCAGACTTACATGGTTTTCTCATAGATGTCATTGTCAGAACGGGAACAAATTGAAATGGGACCACACGGGAAGTACCAGCTTTAAAATAAAAAAGAATCATCAAAAGCGGTTTACCCAGGTGAAAGTCCTGAGGTAATGACCATTAAAAAAATACAGTTGTTTTGACAACCTCCTTTTTTTGCAATCGGTTGAAAATCTATAAGAAAAACCTCGAACAAATTAGATCGAGTCACTTTTCAAATAAAAATCAAAATCGGTTTCTCCGTTTCTGAGTTTCGATGCCACAGACAGATACACTGATAAATACTTTAAACTAACTTATAACAGCCCTCTTAACTGCGATTTAAAAAAGTGTGATATTTATTATATTTTTCAGTCATCTCTGGAACGTGCTTCTGGAAGGATGCAAGCTTGACAGTTTCAGTATCTACGTTGACTAATCATTGTTTAAAAATGTTAAGTATTAGTCATTTTTTTAAATTTATGTCAAGGTTTTATGACCCTTTGGTTGGACACCTATAGAATTAACCTTTAATTTAATTCTGTATATCATATACTTAAGTAATAAGTTTTCTTTTTTAGAGCTTTCGCATTTTGAAGTATTTGAAAGTGAATAAATGTGTATATTTTAAGTGGGTTGTTTTTTCTTTTATAATTACCCTTGTAAAGTTTATCGTGAGTTTAAAGTGTAAACCACTAAAAATATTATTATATTACTATTATATTATATCTTATTATATTTGCAGTCAGTCTAATTAAATTCCAAATATAATTCAGCTCTAATCCAATGAGTTGGAAGATGCGGGCTTAAATCCCGTTAGTGGTTAATACAATTTTTATGTTTTTCTATTAAAACTCATGAAATGAATCGCATAACAATATGAATGTCTTTGTAAATTTGAATGAAGGTAGGGAAATATTTATTTACATGATGCACCGACCTAATTATAATAATAATAAATATATGTGGACATTTCACGCAGCGCCATCTAGGCCCAAACTAAGCAAAGCTTGTACTATGGGAACAAGATAACTGATACGTAAATACTTTTTTACATACATAGAATACAATATAACACCCAGACATAGAGCTAATATCGATGTTCATCACACAAATGTTTTTCCTGGATGGGAATCGAACCCACATCCTACAGTTCAGAAGGCAGGGTTACTACCAACTGAGCTATTACGCCAGTCAAAAAGTGTTTAAATGGGATAAGGGTAGGCGTATGGCGAGGTAAATAAAAAATCTCACTATTTTTAACACAGTACTATTTTATATTCTGTGACCACATTTATGATAATATTGTATCCATGTTCATTTGTTATCTATAACTTTTATTAATATTGATATTTGTTCATTTGTTCTTAAGATGGAATTTGCACTGCGATTATAAACAATCCGTGTGCAAAATTTTGCTTGAATGCCACAAAGATAATATAAAGGCAAATACTCTTCATTTTTATATTTAAGTGAGGCTTTTTTGGTACCAATTTTTATTCGTGGCCAGATTGCATTATGTACTTTTCGTACTTTTTAGTTTTATTTATTAAATATTAATTAAGCCTAACTTAGGTTAGAAGTCATCTATATAACATAAGTTCCATCGACATAAGATTCTCGTATATCTTAATTCCTTTATTATACACGAGCTTCTGCCCGCAGCTTCGCCCGCGGCATGGCCTATGGGAAAATAATTCAACCACCTATTTCACCCTCTTAAGGATGGAATTTCGAAAAATCCTTTCTTAGCGGATGCCTACGTCATTCCAATATATACACATACACAAATGGCAAAAATATATTTTCGCCATTTGTGTTTATTTATTTATTTTAACCTCTCGTTAAATAAATTTTTTATTTCTTTGTGGTTATAAAATTAACTTCTTATAAAAAAAGGCGTTACCGCTCTTTTGGTTTTGCCGATGTAGTGATCACCGTAGAGTTGAATCAGTCCAAGATATATGCCAAGCCACCAGGTAAACAGGGATCAGTCCAATAAACAAGCCAGGTCAATGTTAAATATTGAGAACACAGATAAAGATCACCAAACGACACGTCTGCACTGCATAAAAGATAGATAAGAATGAAATTTGCTCACTGCGTGCACGCGACTTACGTTCGTTTTCTGCGACCAATCACACTATCACATCACATCACATAAAGGCGATAGTTTTTATGTGTGTTTGTGTGTATATTTGTTACCCCTTCACGCTCAAACGGCTGAATGGATTTGGATGTGTGTACACTAGATTAGCATATAGGCAACATTTTATCCCAGAAAAGTGAAATTTTCCCGTGGGATAAGTAAATAATTAAAATACGTTTAATCCACGGGTGAAACCGCGGGGCGCAACTAGTAATAAATAATAATATTAATATATGTGTAGTAATGATGATAATGACGTGCAATCCCTGATTTCCCTATTATCTAATAGCAATAGGGAAATTAGGGACTGCACGTTATTGTCCCCAGCGAACAGAGTATACATAACTTGGTGTCATGTGATAAGTATAAGTAGGTACCTACTATCTAAATTGCATTATCTTTCTTTACAGTCTTGGTAGGTGATCCTAATCAATGTTTTTGAATCTTTATCATGGATTAAATTAATTATGCAGATAATTATGACATATCATAACAATTTTATCTGAAAGTATATAAGGGGCAATCACGGCGGGAGGCCATAAACAATTTTATTGTGGGTGTAAATTAAAAAGGAGATCGGCACTACTAAAACTTTAAGGTAAGTAACGTTATTAATTTATTGTAAATCTTTTACTTATTTGTTTAGTTACAGTAGATAAACATCTAATTAACAAAAGTAAGGATAGTTTTGGAGGATGTAAAGATTATGAAAACGTAATAAACCGAGGTAGTGGTCAAACGCTATATCTATAAACAATTAAAAAAGAAACCTGGACAATTTATAAGAATATTTATTATAATTTCAGGATTAGAGAATTTTTATATGAGTGATTAGAATAAATGTAACTAGGTTATTAAGTAAAATTTGTTGGGTATCTATACACATACACCTTACGATCCATTATGATTATGCACCTATTGATACGGAGAAATAGCTAGTAGATTCATTTTTATAAAACAACGGTTTATATGTTCAACTATTAATAATATAATCTTAAATATAATAAAATAAATGTATGTAATATCAATATATAATAGATAGCTACATACGTCAATACACAAAAAAATCTCTATCAGTAACTACCAGCATCAATAATTTTATTTTATTTTTGTTTCATGATATATATAATAAGTTTACGTTAAATATGTACCTCATAAATCTCATAATACCTCATCAACATTAACCTAAAGACGTCCACGGCTAAACATAAGCCTCCCCGATAGAGTGCCACTTTGAGCGGTTGCTTGCCTTCAGCATCCAAAATACCAAATTTCCCATTACTATTACAGGATGTTTCGGTCCATCCTTCTACTGTCGGCCGTGACGGTGGTAGCTTATGCATTCAAAAACCCCCACTATGCCTCGGGACGATCTACCATGGTGCATCTCTTCGAATGGAAGTGGGATGACATCGCCGCTGAGTGCGAAAGGTTCCTGGGCCCTAGAGGATTTGGTGGGATTCAGGTACGTAACTAAATGTAAAGTTACTCGTATGTACGTAATATTAGGTAGGTAATATTAGGAATCATAAGCTTAAAGGCGTATACTGCTGTACATAGACCTCCACTTATATAGAAAGCCGTTTGAACAGCTTCTTACACCTCGCCGTTATGATGCGGTAATGAGAAATTTCCATACTAACTATGGACATACGTATTCGAACTGTCCATCGAAATACATACAAATTTGTGTTTCTATAGGTTGCAATCGAGTTACGTGATTGCCCAGCTTGTCTTCGGTCCACTTAGTTCCCATTATTATTTAATGCTAGCTTCATTCTACCGCCTATGTTCATCAGGGATAATGTAGGATCAAAAATGTGAAATATTTTTTCTAATTGGTCTACTAGTTTTAAAGTTTATTCAGTGTATTAAAATATTAATAATAAAAATCTTTATAATATTCGTTTGGAAATAAAAGACGATAATATCAGGATAAGATGGTTTAGTTATAAAGTTGGTGATTTAACTTATTACTTAGTAATTTTGAAAGAGCTATAGAATAGTGATTGTAGAAAAAAACTAAGTTTTTTCTTTGGGAAAACATATTGATTGTTTTGAAGTACCTATCGTAAAATTGATTTTTAAGTGTCCACAACGCTTAAGATTTGTCCGCAAATATAATTTGGTTTTTAAATGTTTTGCAACTCATTAATTGTAGTTATTGAAAATATTTATCTCATTATATCTACATAATCAAACAAGTTTTTTGGTTCCAAAAAAAATATTTTTATGTACAGATTAGCAAAGACTATTGAATATAGTTAGATATATATCACTCTGTTGAACATTAATTCAGTACAATTGAATATCATGAAATCGTAATCGGTAGATATTTAGGTACAATAAAAAGATATTAGGTAGATACTTTTACTTAACGTAAGGATAAAAGTCCAAATTATTGATGAAAATAACAAATAAAATAGATATTGTTATCAAGACGTATCTTTTTTGCAAGGGTTTCAATCTATTGATAATCAATTGAAACATTACACTGAGAAAAATAACTTTCATGATTACGAACAATTTATAAGGAATTTCGGGACTTTTATCAGTATTCCCAACAAAAAAGGACCAAGAGTTCTTTCTAATATTTTGTGCGTAAATCATAAAAAAATATCATGAACAGACGTCACCAATAAACATCAGAACACAGCACGATATTACAAAGTGCTGTATACTCGTGTTTTATCGTTACACGTCATGACAAATTATCATGACGATCTCGCTGAACACTTCTCACGGTAATGACGAAACATCATGATTGGCATGATAGAAATTGTAGAAGTGATGGTAAGGAGTCATTATTTGGATGTTAAGTTGGTCGGTACATCATGATAATGTGTCGAAATTTCCTAATAACGACAAGGGAAACTTAAGAATATTTTTCATTATTGTTTTGGCGGTTTTAACGACCTTCCTCATATTTTATCATTACAAACTACTATAACCCAATGACTTTCTCTAATAGTTTGTTGGTATTGTAACGATAACGGTGAATTATATACCTTTAAGTCATCGGTAACGTCATGTTTTGTCTGTATGCTTTCTTGATGTTTAATCGTTATTTTACCGTCTTTTTTTGGAAATATTCCTGATAGTTACAGCTATTTTTACTGGCAAGATCATAAGAAACTCTTGATTTGAAAACATTACGTACAGCGTATTCCTTGCCTTGTAATGACTACAAATCAGGAGTTTATTGTGATCCTGCCGTTCTGGAACTCTATAGGATTTAGTCATCCCAGATGGTCCAGTAGGTAGGTGTAACAGTTTTCGTCAAACTAAACAACTGTTCAATGGCAGCATCATGCATCGGTTCCTCTGGAATAAATGCAATATTTATGCAAAATAGGCGGACTACTATAGAAAAATATGAATCATCTTAATTATAATAAATACAGCTTAAATCTACTAAACAGGCAGATTTAACATGATCTAAAATATAATATATATGTATATATAGGTAATTAGGTAGGTATCCTGTACCTATTTGCAACATTATACGTTAAAAATATCTTAAATTAATGTAAATAAATATTGTACTGGTAGAATGGCATACATTTTGTAAGAGGGTTTTAGTAATAAAAATCTAGAAAAAAAAAACAATGAAGTATATTGATATTATATTACTTACTAACACAATATACAATTATAAATACAGTCAAAGATACCTGTGAGCAGGTCATATTATGTAGGTACTTTATACAAATCCAAATATTTTTAATTTAAGAAATACCTTCATTGAATTAAAAATAATTAATGTTAAATTATTTATGTACTACTATTTATCATCACATTTTTCAAATCCAGAAGGAGATTATAATATTGGAAACTTATTAAAGTAATCCGTTAATGTTCCCTCTTCGTAATAGAGATATCGAAGATGTGCACAAGCTGTGCTGCTCCAATAAATTTCCACTTGTTGCCATGGCCCTGGGTCTGGCGTCTCTAGTATGGCTAGGTGCTCCTGGGTCACCTAAAAAATATTTTAATTAAACACACTTATATGTTTTATTTCTAAAGACATACTGCAAAAAATAATGAATGTTAACTTAAACTTAAAATACTAAAACAATACCTAAACCTTTTTTTATTGGCCCTTGTACGAACCTTGTATAGCATGATCTGAGTACATACATTTAAGGAAAAGAGTGAATTTAATTCCACCGTGTATAGGACCTGGTAAAAGTTCAGCTTGGTCCAAGTTTAATCTGATTGGATACCGTTGTCTAAGTGCAGTTAGAATGCCAGTTGCCATGATAGGCACAAACAGGGTCCGAGTAGTATCCTCAGTTCAAGCATGCTCGGACAGTATTAACAAAGCCTAAATAAAAAATAAAAATACATGTAAAGCAATTTGACAGCAGCCTTACCATCGGAGATGCTAGAAATGCGTCCGAATCAGCACTTGATAACTCTTTCTTCCAAATTTCCAAGTTTGACTTGAATCTTAATCTATCCCCAATAGGATTGATAAGATGATTAATTTCGTTGATGGTTGATTAATAGTGAAACGTAGTGGTTAGTTTCTCTATCCACCTTTACCACATATTCCACACATGTGAAGATCACTGACTTGTGATGAAGATCTTCCTTCCTTAATTCCTTATTTTGTTCCTTCCAACTGTTCTGACTGTCGCACTTATATAATATACTATAAAATAGTGTAAAAGAAACTGCCAGAAACTGCAGACCGGCACGGGAATGAAATATTGATAGAATATGTAGTATAATAATTAAAAAGTTAAAACAAGCTGTGCGGCCGGCGCCGGGCGGCAAAAAAAATGTTGCTATACTCAGTTTTTTTTTTACTTCTACAGCAAAGCCTGGCCGACGTCGTCCTTCAATACTACCCATAGATTTCGTATAAGATGTTAGATTGGAAAATATGTAGTAATAATGAGAACGAGACAAACAATAACAACAAATTACACTTAATTATTGTGTTTATATGTGTTTGTGTGTATGTGTGTATGTTTGTTACTCCTTTACGCTCAAACGGCTGAATGGGCTTGGATAAAATTCGGTACCAAGATCCTTATACACTAGTAATATATACAGTAATATAATACACTAGTAATCTAGTATAGGCTACATATAGGCTACATTTTATCCCGGAAAAGTGAAATTTACCCATGGGATGAGTAAATAATTAAAATAATTTTTATCCACTGGTGAAACCGCGGGGCGCAACTTGTATATAATATAAGGACAAAAAAGTATATTAGTGCACTTAGCAGTACATAATAATAAAACGTTTACAATGTTAGGCTCAGGATTAATTTAATGATTTTTTTACCATATTTATTTCAAAATCCGTTTCGCGCTAATTAGGAAATTAGTCGGTAGGTGCGCTAATTAGTAGGAACTTCGATTGATTGTAATTTTGTACCTACATACTTTTAAATAGAACAGTCACCGCCAAAATCTACCACTGGTAAATAATAATCTTTATATGGCAGCACTTCAACTTGGCATTCCTTCCTTTTCACTTAATAAATCGTTAAAAATGACTTTTTATCGTGCCTGTCACGTAAGTTTATCATGAAATCATAAATCAAATCATAATGAACTTTTATTTTTTCCCAACTAGTTTTTATTTCGGTACCTGATAAATAAAATTACGTCATGATGAAATCTTTGTAAATTCCAAAAATAAATCTATGATTGTTTGTACGTCTTATTGTGATTTCTCGACGAGGCATCAAGAAATCATGATATTTTTTTAAGCGTTAGAACAATATTTTCTAGGTAGTAAATAATGTTTTTTTGTCATACTCAGTCTTGATATTTTCTAGTATTTTACGGATGTATGCGTGGTATATATTTATAAATTGTCGTGCTTACGTCTCTATCAGGACAAGCTTTCAAATTGTCATGAATTTCTCGATAAAACACCAAGTTAGTACCGAGAATTTAGTATTATGTAACTTAACTTTTAAATGATAAACAATAATGAAAATCAATCGTTAAATTCCCTTTATCTAGTAGTGGTGAAACGTAAATTGGATTTGACCGATTTATATTTCGTCATGCTCATGATAATATTGTAGGCTTCGGACTAAAATATTATTCTTCATGTTAATTTATAGTGAAGTACCGAAGTCATTTTTCTCAGTGTAAAAAAAATACCTTACATGGACATATTACGATCAAATTTTGTAAGCTATTCAGGTAGAGAGCTTTTTAAAAAAGTATATTTAGTACTTATGTATTTACCTAAGTATATAAATAGCTATTTATTAAATTAAATATACGTATATACATAGTTACCCTAAACTATAAAAATAACTATAAATACCACAGTTTTCTATTTGATATAAATTGCAGGTTTAGTGGGTACCATATTAGTTGGTAAAATTCTTGTGAAACTACATCATTTATTAAAACATACTCAGAATGTGGTATGTAGTTCAGAATAAATAACTTGAAGGTTTCATGAAGAAACGTACCTACTTTAGTTCTGTACTTTAATTCACTGAAAAACATATTTTACCAAACTGTTGCGGTAATTTCATTTATAACCAAAATTTGGTAAGGTAACTACAACAGTTAAGTTGATTTGACAAAACTGGTTTAATTTATAAGCCAATGATTTTACAAGAGATACAACCGCTTTTGGTTAGGTATTACTCAAGATATATATTATAGTCACTTTTTTAAAGTTACAGGTAGACGAAAGTTTAGTTACATATAACGAACTTTTTTTTTCAGTGTTGTAATGTAGTTTATCTTATTTTGAAGGCAATAATATTAACAATTTTGGGAATCGTTTGCAATTAATGTATTAGTTTACCTGAAAATGCTTCATAAGGCCAGATAATAAAGCGAAGAATTAATATGTTAGTTTAACTTATGCGGAACAAGCTAATTTCGTCTTTCCGTCGCAGAAAGAAACTAAAATTATCTTCAAAAATTAGATAGGGTTCTCCGAAAAGGTTCAATATAAGTTCTTTCACTAAAAAGAAAGCTTAGCTTAGCTTGGCTAGCATGAACATGGCTACACCTTCGATCGCATTGTCACTTCCCATCAGGTGAGAGCGTGGTCAAATGCTAGACAAGTTTGAAGTAAAAAAAAAAAAATGCCTTATAACTACAAAAAATATACGTAGGCAGTATTGTCGTGGGCGTAGGTATCATTTTATCACTTATTTGTATGTTGCGCAGTGTTATAGATGTTTAGAGGTAATATTTTATTAATAGTTCTTACTCCATTAGTTTCTCAGTCTTTTGGCTTAAAAACTAATATTTTTATGCATATACTTTAGATTATTTAGATATTTACAAACAAATCGTGTTTTAACCTGAACTGATATTGTACTCAACAATCGCTACCCTGATATTGTAAAACACACTTTTAAATTCTGGTCTAATAGAATTTCTTAATCGTTTCTTTATTCTCTTTAGATCTCCCCTCCAAATGAGAACTTGGCAATCTGGTCAGCCAACCGACCATGGTGGGAGCGCTACCAGCCGATCTCTTACCGCCTGGTCACCCGTTCCGGCAACGAACAACAATTCGCTAACATGGTCCGAAGGTGCAACAATGCCGGAGTCAGGTAAGGAATCTAAAAAAGCCAAAAGAAGATTTGGAATGCTATTCAAATATGGAGTAGGTCTAGCAAAAATCCTGTCAAGTCTTCGACAATTTAAGTACATACCTATCTGGCTTTGATCACCCATTTAAAAACAGTGCCAAATTTCAAGAGTGTATAGTTGCCATTACATAAGGTTTGCTGCAGCAGGAATGGGATGATCATTGCTATTATTGCAAAGATAATTCAGCAAATTTACTTACTTATTTGACATCCTCTGTGGTGTGGTGGTTGAGTAGGTCGGCTTATAACCCGGAGGCGGCGGGTTTAATTCCCGCGACAGGACAAGTATTTGTGCACAAAAAAAGCGCAAATACTTGTTCTGAGTCTGGGTGTTGTGAGACCATGGTCCTCGTAGTTCCTAGGTCCTTAGACACAGGGAATCATAGTTAGGGCCCAGGATCTATGTATGTGATCAATGGGCGCAATTATTATTATTATTTATCTTTTGCCTCCAGGATATATGTGGATGCTATCATCAACCACATGACCGGCACTTGGAACGAAAACACTGGAACTGGCGGAAGTACCGCTAATTTCGGCAACTGGCACTACCCATCCGTTCCCTATGGCAGGAATGACTTCAACTGGCCTCAGTGTGTTATCTCTGGCAATGATTACGGATGCTGCCCTGATAGAGTAAGATACAATATACCTTTGAAAGACCCTGTCTAAAATAATATGCTCGAAATCTAACTAAGACCAACTTTATCTGATGTAACAAACCATCTTACCGTTCCTCTTGTTCATCACTTTTTTGTTCTTCGTATTATCCTTCTCGCATTATAGCAGTTTGACCCTAGGAGAACACTCGCCGAGTCTCAGAGATTTATGAATGAAAACTGCGCGCCACAGGCGAGGATTCAATAATAGCAACCATCTTTTTGTTTGCTCCATTCAAATCAATGATCATAACATGCTTAATCCCATTTATAGGTCCGCAATTGCGAGCTTTCTGGCCTGAAAGATTTGAACCAGGGTTCTGAGTACGTCCGTCAAATGATCCTTGGATATATGAACCACCTTATTGAACTTGGTGTAGCTGGGTTCAGGTAATTACTTTTTTTTTTAATTTGCCTATTTGTTCCTATCATCTCATGCCACGTATTATCAGCTGCATGTAACTTGATTTTGTCAGTGCGCTTGTACGAAAAACATACCGCCAGTTTTCTCTTAAATGTTGTTTCTTTAGCTGCTTTCTAATAGCGTCGCTTTTTGAATAGCATTATAAGACAGTGATTGCTTAACAGTCTTTGGCTATTGCTATTGATACCAAAAACAGTAATAACATTAAAGGACAAAAATCATTTTAAAATCCCATGCCACTATCTTATCTAGTTTCTGAGACTACTCTGATTGAGTAGGTGCTAAGTATTTCAATTATCGTATCACAAAGAGATTTTTTGTATTGTTTGTAGTTACAATAAATTCTTATTATGATTATGTTTATTTATTTAGAATTGATGCAGCCAAGCATATGTGGCCTGGAGATTTGAGCAACATTTACAACCGTCTGCGTAATTTGAACACCGACCATGGTTTCCCATCTGGTGCTCGCCCTTACATCTACCAGGAGGTCATCGACCTTGGTGGTGAAGCTATCACTCGGGATGAGTACACGGCTTTGGCTGCTGTCACTGAGTTCAAATTCGGCTTGGAATTGAGCAGAGCTTTCCAGGTAATTACTAATTAGGTACACTTGATCAGGGTGGTGACCACGAACCGAAAAACGGAGCGTAGGTCCCTCACTATCAGAACCACGTGGAGCCGTTGGACTTAAAAGGCCAGCAACCATTCAATATGGTGCTTAATAGACAAGGCTTATGTTTAGCAATGGATGTCTTTATGCTGTTGATAATAATCAGGATATCATCAAGAAAATTTGCACTGCTGGAAAGCTAATCTCTTGCATAATTACTTACAATGATATTACGCAAATGTTGTGTTACAGAACAATAAACATCCTATACTTTTCAACTGAATTAGGATGAGTATCACAGTAGTAAATATTTGTCAGTGTTTCTGAATTTGTACCTAACTTTTAGGGCAATAACCAACTCAGATGGCTCGTTAACTGGGGACCACAATGGGGCCTTCTCGCTTCTGGTGACGCTCTTACCTTCATCGACAACCACGACAATCAACGCGGTCACGGCGCTGGTGGCAACATTCTAACTTACAAGAGCTCGAGGCGTTACAAGGGAGCTATCGCCTTCATGTTGGCGCATCCTTACGGAGAACCGCAATTGATGAGCAGCTTCGATTTTCACGATACTGAGGCTGGTCCTCCAATGGATAGCAGCGGCAACATCATCTCACCTTCCATTAACTCTGTAAGTATCAACATCAATTATATTTCTTATTCTTAAGACACGGAATACACTATCACACTTCACACTAAAATAATAAAGGCGAGATTTTGTATGTGTGTTTGTGTGTATGTTTGTTACTCCTTTACGCTAAAATGGCTGAATGGATTTGGATGAAATTTGCTACCCACGTAGCTTATACACTGGATTAATATATAGGCTACATTCTATCCCGGAAATGTGGAATTTTCCCGTGGGATGAGCAAATAATTAAAATACTTTTTATCCGCGGGTAAAACTGCGGGGCGCAACTAGTAAATAATAGTTTGATAAAAGAAATCCTGTAGTTATATTACTAAAACGGCTTAGAATTGAATTATTGGACCGATTCGGCTGCACGCCCGACTAAAGCAGCTGAAGTTGTTTCTTCGTTCCATAGCTAATCAATAACTTACTAACATGTACTGAAATAGTCATCGGCTTGAAGCTGCCTATCAGAAAAGTGATCATAAAAATCAATCGTTCACTTTCCACAGATAATTGAGTTACTATTTTATTTTGTATACATATTTTGTACCAGCTTCAAGTAATAAAAAAATATTGAAATCGATGCCCAATTATACTAACCACTGAGCAATATTTTATTAATAGTTGCGCCCCGCGGTTTCACCCGCGGATAAAAGTATTATATTGGCTCATCCCACGGGAAAAAACACTTTTACGGGATAAAACGATATAACGGGATAGCCTATGTGTTAATCCAGTGTATCAGCTATCTTGGTACCGAATTTCATCCAAATCCATTCAGCCGTTTGAGCGTGAAAGAGTAACAAACATACACACATACAAACTTTTGCCTTTATAATTTTAGTGTGATTTAGGTAGGTACTACACAATAACTTTATATAATTAGACGATGTTTCTGTGAAGCGAAGTACTTAATTTTACGGTTTTTCTTAGAAACTACCAAGCTTATTAATATCAGGACCACCGCGAGAATTTCTAAAAGAAAATAAAAGAGACAAAATTAAGCCAATTCACATTTTTTAAAAAACGTTCCGAATTTAAAACTTTATATTTTTCATTGTAAAAAACATTTATTGCTGGTTACGATTTAAATCAATCACGATTAATGACTTAATACCAGATAAGAAGTAGGTAACATGATATCAACAATTCTGATTGCGCTTTGTTTACGTTATATTATAACAAAGGTTATGGAGACGTCGGTATACAGATTACGTAATATTATGTGCTAAGTTTAAGCCCACAATCCATATAAATGCACAACCACAATTATCATATTTTTATCATTGATCGGCATGCGTTTTACATAAATAAGTAGATAATAATAATAATAATAATATGTGTGGACGTCTCACACAACGCCATCTACTCTACTACTCAAACTAAGTTGAAATTACTGGGCAATTGAGACTTTATGATCTGATCTCACAGTTGAGTAATCTTATTACTAGACTGTGCTGATGTCTCAGAATGATGTGCGCAGTGCAGTGTCGCGCGAAACTCTGTGTTATTGTTCCGAGTGACACTGTTCTGTTATGGGCGGCCGTTGCGCTTAACACCAGGCGAACGACAAGCTCGTAACATCATTCACTAACATAAAAAAAAAAGAAAAAAATAAATAAGCAAAGCTTGTATTATGGGATCCAGATAACTCATATAATACTAAAATACTTTTTGTTTGTAAATACATACATATAATACAAAATGATACCCAGACACAGAACAATGAAACTATGTTCATCACACATGTGTTTGTCCTGGGTGGGGATCGAACCCACAAATCACAGTTCAGAAGGCATGGTTACTACCAACTGAGCTACTGGATCAGACATCAGATGATAGAGATCTCTTTATTGTCTCACCAATGAAGTGCATAATGAGGAATAAATATAATATTTACGAACTAGTGTAACAATGGGCGGTCTTATCGCTGACAGCGATCTCTTCCAGACAACGATATAATAAGCTGTGAATCTTAGATTAATAAATAAATATAGGTACACAAAATTAATTGCAATCATTGGCTTATTCCACACAGACATGCTTATAAATTGAAAGGTTGAGAATAAAAAGGGTTTAACTGTCAAATTGATAGTTTAGGTAGCTTTTTCAATTGTGTGTAGACAAAGAATTTGACCACTGTCTGACCTGATGTAAAGTGACGACGCAGTCTACGACGGGGCATGCTTGCCTAGAAAATATCTTTTTACTCATGACTTGAAAACTCCCAGATTGTAGCTAGGTGGAAGCAATGACGCCAGTAAGATGTTCCACTCATTGGCTGTTCGCACTATCAAGTGCGTAGTAAAACGCTTGGTAATAATAATAATAATAAATAAATAAATAAATAAAAATATACTTATTATTATTATTATTAATAATAAGTATATTTTATTTCTATATAAGCATACGTCGTTCTTAACCTAAATTGGTTAGCTATTATTAATAATGAAATGACATTAAATTCATATATAATTGTACATTTTGACAACCATACTTATGAGTGTCGTTAGTGGTCGTACTAGTTAGTGCGGGTTAATGGAATTTCAACCATATTTAGGTTCAGTGTTTTTGTGCATCTTGATGTTCCATGAAAGAAGGGAGATGGAAGTATAACATCGTGTAATAACCGCACACTTTTCAAAATGGAGTCTATAGAGGTCAGATAAACTAGCAGTTTTACATCTGTGCTCTGAGCTATGGAGTTTAGCTTTGACTAGCGCATTATCACCATTGAGTCTTTTAGCTTGTCTCTAAATGGAGACCAAGGCTTCGAGCTGGTATCTAGCCAAAACATCCCAGAGATGGCTACAGTATTCTACACAGGATAAGACTTGTGCTACATAAATAATTAGAAGCTGTCTTGCTGTAAAATACTGCCTCACTCCCTGGGATCCCAAGATTTTTTGCAACTAAGTTACGTACAATGTAGTGTTGAAAAGGACCAAATATGTACAAATTACGTAAAACATATTTTTGATCATTCAACACTAAACATGTCTTCCACCCCAGGACAATAGTTGCGGCAACGGCTGGATCTGCGAGCACCGCTGGAGACAGATCTTCCAAATGGTCCAGTTTAGGAACGTGGCTCTTGGAACTGGTATCAACGATTGGTGGGATAACGGCAGCAACCAGATCGCTTTCTGCAGAGGAGGGCAGGCTTTCATCGCATTTAACAATGACTACTGGGACTTGAACCAGACCCTTCAGGTATGTTAATAAAATTCCATCATATTTTTTTTTTTTTTTTTTTTTAAACATAAGTAGATATTTTATATTTGTTAATACAAAATCATGATTTAACCTCATGCGTAAAGTAAATTCACCGTTATGCAACGCGTGTGGCCTGGACGAAGACGCACATCATATTTTAATGGAATGTATCTGAAATGAAGGACCTAGACGGCTTATTTTCGACGATGATGACAGTTCCATTGGATTGTGTAATACCTATTTGGCCTATCCATTGTCGGAAAAAATCACTGAAATTTTGGCTTTAGTTAAGTTTGGGTTAGAGAAACGACAGTGAAGTTTAAAGAAGTTTTATAAATTTAAACCGTACCCTACAGAGCGACATATTCGCATAAGCGAAAAAGCTCTTTAAATATAGAATTAAAAAAAAAAATGATTTAACCAGTTTCAATAATATAAAATTAGTTTATCATTAATTCTGCCATATAAATTGATGCATTCATTACAATCAACTTTTCGGACCTAACCTAGGGCCTTACCGCGTAAGTCTGGTGGAGATAGTAATCGTGTTCTCTCTTGCTCGCACTCGTGGACTTGTTAATTGGCGCGTGCGAGATGGCAGGCGAAGCCGATTCCCAGAACGCTTACGCGGTAGGGGTGCAGATCTGATCTTTATTTTAACTTTTCTTTTTTTTTTACTTCATTTTAAACCTGACAGTAGGTTAAGTATTTATCATTTGAATCATATATCATATGTTTGTATGCTTAGGTGTATCTCATAATATTTTCAATCTGGCGGTTGTAAAGTACACTTTGGTCTTGTAACTGCCGCACCATATTTCTGATACTTTATATGTTTCTATCGTTTTCTAGACTTGCCTCCCAGCTGGTACTTACTGTGACATTATCTCTGGCGCGAAGAGCGGAAACAGTTGCACTGGCAAATCCGTCACCGTTGGCAATGACGGCCGAGCCAACATCTTTTTGGGATCTAACGAGTATGATATGATCATCGCCATCCATAGAGGAGCTGAAGTAAGTTTACTTTACTGTAGCTTTAATTTAACTTTACTGTGATGATTGAATGGAATGAATGTTTAGTAATAAATTTGCTAACGGCATTTATAAAGCTGAGGCAATTGTTAAGGCGTTAACGAACCCGCCATTCATGGTCCTCTCTTAAAGTCTTCGCCAAACCACAAAGATTCATCAGTCTATAAGGATAAAATAGTACCAAATGTATTTGCCACCGAAGGTGTTATCGCATATTCTAAATCTTTAACATTTTGCCATCTAAGTTTTTCAGTGCAGTCTAATGCATTATATTAGTTAGGCACATTCACCAACGGAGTCATTTTTTAACGTAATCAAAACTACATTAAATCTAGAGAGATAAAGTAGTCGACCGATGGTCCATCTACAATTCTACGACAAACATCTGAAGAGATGTTGGCCGGTTAATTTTTCTCGCAACTCATCCACGCCACGATACACTTAGAACTTTTAAATCTTCGAATACTTGTTTATTTACTAACTGCGCCCCGTGGTTTTATTGGATAAAAACAAGACTTTTTTAAAGATAAATAAATAAATATAACATTTGTACACATTTTACATAGCGTCATCTAGCGCCAAACTAGGCAACGCTTGTACTATGTGTTAATCCACTATTTAAGCTATTTATATTCCAAATTTCATACAACTCTGTACAGCCGTTTGAGCGTGAAAGAGTAACAAACATCTTATGTAAGGATGTTTGAAATTTTGCGTTTATGAAATTAGTAGGATTGAATTTTTTTAGTTATAAATAATATTTATTTCATTATGGAAGTTTACCGAAATGTGAAGTCTGTGTTATTATTATCCATTTTATAACTCTTTATTAAATATCTGAAAAATATTAGGTCCAAAAAGTTAATAAGCAGAAATACTCCACCCGCTCAACTAATAGATAACAATGGGCTTAAAAATAGAAAGTCCTGTATCACAAAGCGCCATTGTGCAAGAAAATATAAACGCTAATTATTTTTTCTTTTCAGTCGAGACTTTGAAGAGACAATTACGGACATCCTGGAGAATACTTAACAACGTAAATAAAGATAAATACTCATTTGTTTAATAAAACATTTTCTATAAAGCGGTTGTTTTTATATGAATTATTGTTTTGTAAATAAATATCTATCAAGAGAATTCACGTTGTTTACTTTACTACTTCTTATATTTATAATTTTGTTTATTTTACCTTATACTAACAGTAGTGCGCAAGCACTGCTGTGTTCCGGTTTGAAAGGCACTGTAGCTAGTGAAATTACTGGGCAAATGAGACTTTATGATCTGATCTCACAGTTTAGTAATCTTATTACTAGATTGTGCTGATGTCTCTGGATGACGTGCGCAGTGCAGTGTCACGCGAACCTCTATACTTTAGAGTTCCGAGTGACACTGCAGCTGATATGGGCAGCCGTGTCGTTTAACATCAGGCGAACGACTAGCTCATCAGTCATTCCTTAACATAAAAAAAAATACTTATTACCCAAACTTATCCTTAAATAACTCAAACAAACGTATGTGTATTAATTATCAGATAAGTACCTTCTATGAATAAAAGTAAAGGTAAATGGGTAAATATTTTACGATTGAGAGTAAATATAACATACTGTTTGTAACGTATTTTATCTCGATGTTTGTTAATAAACATACTAAAAACTTTATAACATTAGTTGATTTACTATCACAAATAATGCAGTTAAGTGTTTTTATAAATAAACGAAAAAGCAGTACATAGCTCGAAGGAAAATACACCTTACCATGAAAAGCCACAGCACAAAATGCTACAACGCTTTTTTTAAATAAATCAATCTAAAATCAATTACTCTTCTTCAAAAGCTGCATTAGCTATAAACATGTTGCCGTGCAAGTGATAAATCGGAAGTTATTGCAAACAGACTGACAGCTCAGTTGCAGTACGGCTGGACGTAAAGAACGTAAATATCCTGCTAGGCTAAATTTATATACTCGCGAATGATTCGACTGAAATGACGCAGTTTCGATTATTCCGGTTGAAAGATAGAATATAATTAATGTGTATAGGAAGATTTAAAATAAATGCGATGTGTGCTGTTGACAAGATCAATTTATAACTGTGTGAACCAGCTACTCCAAAATCTAAATCTAATTAAATTGTAATCTTCTTTTTTTTTTTGTTTAACGATTAACTATTATTACTGTACTAAAAAATGGTAACATGGTGAATTATACGTAGAGTGTGAGAAAATCAACACAGAGGTTTTGATTTTTGTAAGCTTGTGACCTTACAAGTTTCTCAAGTACCTTTTACAAAATAGATATTTACTAACGTTAGTTTAACGCTAACTTTAAACGTAAGTTAAATTTAAACAACGCTTAAAATGCACTCTTGATTTGAGCGACATTCCACGTCGGAAAAAAGATGACAGGGAATTTTAAGCATTGATTAAATTTAAATATGTAACGTTTATAATATTCAAGCGCTTATGACTCACCACTAATATAGGTATACCTGTACTTGGGTACCGGTTCAATATGCATCATACCGAAATATAGTTTTTAATTCACATTCGCGTGCTCAATCGTTAGTTTCCTGATACAGAATCTGCCATGATGAAATCTATTCAACACAAACCAATCGTTTAAAATCAGCAGTTTTTTATTTCGTTGAGCAACTAAACCTTTCAAATGTTATTAGGTAGGTAAGTAGGGTATTACTCGTATCTTTATTTACCAAGAATCATCAAGAAAAATATATTCTAACACGCTGAATCCCAAAACGGTCATTTCCCAAAATGTCTAGTTCTATTCACGTAACTACTCTCAATGTTTTATGGTAAGCCGACTTGTGGAAATCCCTGTGGATGTTCTGCAAAATATCAAAAAAAAGTTGTACAGCTGTGAGATCCAATATTGCTGGTCAAGAAACAGTTTCGTAATTCTCTAGGGTTATAAAGCAACATGAGATGCTAAGCTACACCCTTTTTACCAACTGAATAATAAACAAAACGATAAACTTGGACATAAAGAAGGAATGACACATATTTATGAAGTGTAGTAAGTTTTACTATTTCTATATGTGTTTGGCGATCTTCAGGTATCGTGGTTTCACGATCGTCATTTACGTACAATTATTATTGTACCTAAATATGTGTGTGTGTGTGTGTGTGTGTGTGCATGCGTGCATGCGTGCGTGCGTTCGTGCGTGCGTGCGAGCGTGCGTGTGTGCGTGCGTGCGTGCGTGCGTGCGTACGTGCGTGCGTGCGAGCGTGCGTGCGTGCGTGCATGCGTGCGTGCGTGCGTGCGTGTGTGTGTGTGTGTCACATCATCAGCCGAAAGACGTCCATTACTGATTATAGATATCCCATACAGACTTTGCCTTTATCTGGTGAGTTGGGCAGGCGTTGTGGATTTTTAAAATTTTTTTTACCACCCACACCACAGATGCTAATATATGTATAATATATATAATGCATGAGAAGAATGCTGCTGCCCATTACCCGGATAATTCTTCAGCCACACGGGAAGGGACGGGGTATGGTCTTATCCTTACGCAGAGACCACGCAAGGGACAGAATCAATATGGTACAGAGCATAATGCTTTGAGCTTATACCAATATTGTGG
Organism: Ennomos fuscantarius; assembly: GCA_905220475.3. Classification (NCBI taxonomy): domain Eukaryota; kingdom Metazoa; phylum Arthropoda; class Insecta; order Lepidoptera; family Geometridae; genus Ennomos; species Ennomos fuscantarius. The sequence continues at coordinate 5,080,856 of HG992037.1, read as the reverse complement.
TTAATTTATGCTTTTTTACCTTTGATAGGCTTGCATTTGACCACTATCTCACGTGATAGTAAGCAACGATGTCGTTGCGAAGGAACATACTTGCCTAGAAGATACCGGTTCACACTAAAAAACTCCCAGATTATAGATAGATAAATAGATCTACACTTTATTAAAAACCGTAAAAAAAGAATTTTACAAAAAGAAAATCTTACATAATTAACTAATACTAGTACAATAGGCAGTCTTATCGCTTAGAGCGATCTCTTCCAAACAAACTTTGTATTAGAATAATTTGTAGCTTGACTTTTGGGCTTTGGTGTACATGGTAAATCAGAATGACGTAAAACTAAAACATTTTTTGTAAAACAATATTAATACTTTTCAGGAAAAAAAGATGCTGGTAAGTTTTTCCATTCCTTTGCTGTTCGCGCAATAAATGTTGAAGTGAAACCCTTTGTGTGGATTACCGGATACAGATGTCCTGTTTCCGTGCGTTTTTATAGCAGTGTCGTCTGATATAGCGTAATTAAAATTTTTAAGGTAAATTGAAAAGTATAACTTGATTTTTTATGACAATTAACTTAGACCTTTAGCAATAATGTGCATATCTTAGCTCCTTTCCCACCACTCAAACTATCTAATTATCTCTTTAGGATGTACCTAAATCATCATCATAATCATCAGCTTATATTAGTCAACTGCTGGACATAAGCCTCTCCCAAGGCACGCCACTGAGTCCGGTCTTTGGCTTTATTTTTCCAGGTATTGCTAGCTACCTTGTGTATGTCACTGCACCATCTCGCTGCAGGTTGTCCCACATCCCGCGTTTTCCACTCCAAAACACGTACCTAAATGCGTACCTATATTCGTTGCAGCAATTACGTCATAGGGAGATAAATGCAAACTTAGAAGCAGTCAAACTTTAGTTCGGAATATGGGCAACAACTTTAAAATGTAGTTATATATGCGGAAGTCTTGCAAAACCTTATTTTTAAACTTGCTTATTCTGTCCCAAACATCACGCTGACGCTGGTAAAGTTGTATCTACTTACCTTTTACAAGTATTAACAGCCGTGTCAACTACTTGGGGTATGTTTCCCAACTATTTGCTGTAAAATATCGCTGACCCATTCATGCAGCTTTGAGACGCCAAAGTTTTGAATTTAAACTTATAAGTGTACGTTCAAGAGAAAACTATATTGTGTCTATGTTTTAGAACGCCCAACGATCACAGACATTGATCCTGAACTCCAACTAGGATTCTCTGTATCTATGGACTCAGAAACTGCGACGACCATACAACACCCAGACACAGAACAAGTATTTCCACACAGAAAAAAGCGCCTTTTGCCTTTCTCTCTTATTCTATAACTCTAAATACTCTTATTCATAGCTGGTTATGAAAAATTTGCTACAAAATGAATCAAACGTTTTTAACAATCACCTTTTATTATTACTATATACGACGTTATTATTATTATTATTGTTATTAATCTTATTATATACTAAACACAGGTTAACTTAGTTAGGAGTTAGTACTCAGACATTTATACCAACTCGAGTTATGTTATACCACTAATAGTGTATCAATTGATACTCTCATCTGTATGTGAGCCAAGTTTTACCTACATCTATAAACTGTTAAAAGTTTCAAAAGTACACAGTTTTAATATCGAAACTATTAAATTCAAGTTTATATAAGTATGTTTACTTAATGCACCTCTTTTTTTAAGTACCTCCTAAATTCTTAAAATTCCTATGATGTTTGTATTCATTTCATATCTCTAATTGGTGACGCTCATTATATTTTTTGCTCCGGCACAATGTACATACAATATTACTACAACGAAATAAATCACCAAACCAAATAACTCATAATTATGGCCAGGCAATACTGAAGTAGATAAAAACAGTTTAAGAAATTCTTTTTCCAAGATTCTAGAAAAATAATAAGCAAAGGTAATTATTTGATTGACTCAGGCGTGACTTCGCGGAATTTCATGTTGAATATAAAATTAAACAAATAATATTTAGTGTAATTCTGCTTTTTTAGTGGAAACACTAAGTGGTAGGACTTTTCTGCAAAGTTCGTCTAGGTAGGTACCTCCGCTTTGCCAATTATTCATCCGCCATGATAAATAATAATAATTAAGTGCAAGCACTACTGTGTTCCGGTTTGAAGGGCATTGTAGCTAGTGAATTTACTGGGCAAATGCGACTTTATGATCTGATCTCATAGTCAAGTAATCTATTACAAGACTGTGTTGATGTCTCAGGATGATGTGCGCAGTGCAGTGTCACGCGAAACTCTATATTTTAGAAGAGTTCCGTGTGACACTGCAACTGATATGGCAGCCATGTCGCTTAACATCAGGTGAACGACTTGCTCGTCACATTGTTCCTTAACATAAAAAAGAATTTCTTTGTTTTATTTTGTGATAACCAAAGTGTTGCCTTCAATTCTCTGATAAAAATTGACATTGTTGTGGACAACAACAGTGTACTAACTAGTACATAACTGTAAATTTTCCCACATTTGTACGGTGCCTTGACCTGACCGACTAACTTTTTCTCAGAAGGGACTAATTACCGCTATTGATCGTACCTACTCGTAGTACTCGGTCACAAATTGGTATCGACATGAACGGATGTCGAAGTTTTCGTGTGGGTTGTTACTGAGTTTTAATAGGTTTACGTGTTCTTGATGTGAGGAGCAAAAGAATTTTCATTAGTAAATGTCTTGTAGGAATAATATTATAGCAGCACAACATAGTGCTTTAAATTCAACCTAGTGGAGAGCTTAGGTACACTATTCTAGAAGACTCCTAGCTTGGCACAAATGTGTAAGAAATTTTACATCACCAACATGAAACCTACCTGTTTTTCCCAGAAAGGTTTATCCAAAAGCATTTTTAATGCAATAGAAAAATTTGAATTACTGTCACGATTTCAACCTGCAACCTTCCACTTTCATCCTTAAAGCCGAAACATGCTTTAGCCCTTTTACAACCAACTTACGAGGTCGGTAGCGTCATCTATTGAGAATTCTATAAATTAATTAAATTCATAGTCTATGGATTATTCTTAATACTTGAGGAAGATACGTTTATTTATTTTTATACAACTAAATAAAATTCGAATTACAAACGCAGACGGTGCATTTCACGCGTTTTAATTTTTTCTAATACATTTTTAAATTTGGATGACACGGCTTGCAACATACATACATACCTACAGCCTGTTACTTTTTTTGTTTTGGCTCCACACTTTTGTGTATTTAGCCAGTGTCAAGTAATTAATAATTTTTCATGTTAATTCATATTATACAATGTGTCAAGTCAAGTCACAGTCCAAGTCATCAAGTTAAATCATAGTCTAGTAAAGTCAAGTCATACTACTAATAAAGTGGTGGCAACTTTACCAGAAGCTTCTATGGAGTTTTGGAAACAACACGAAAAGAAACGTTTCACCATCACTATACAACTTTCCCACACTCATGCATGTAATCCAGCACTTAACGAATAAAATGCCACCAAATTTATGCATTAACACTGAAAATAGCACAAGTTTTGGAAAATAATACAATGCGGTGACGCAATCTTTTTCGTTTTCCCGCCAAAACTCCAGCCTGTTACTTGTTCATACGGTATTCGTGTTTGACCTTTTTGGTTATTGGAACTTTTACTAACATTATCAACATTTCGAATTAATCCAGGAGGTATTTTAGTCCTCGTTTACAAAGAATACACTAGCTTTTTTCGAATAAATGTGATAAAAATATTTTGTAACCGAAACAACCTTCTCATAAGATTAATTCTTGTTCCATGATAATGCACAAGTAGAATGATTAGGAAACATGTCTGTTCCACTGGCCGCCACATAACTATACGCAATGTTTGTTTTGGTCACGAAAATGCTGTTTGCGTCAGAAATACGGTTTTCAGAATTGTTATCGTTCCAGTCAATTATGGACTCGGCGGTTGTAATAGAGAGGTATACGTCATTCATCACTACGCTTAGTAGCTACTTACTATTGTTCATTCCGCTACAGATACATTAAAAAATCTGTGGTAATAACTGAACATTTTATTTATAGCAGCATTTTATTTATAGCTGATTATAAACTGAAAATTTCTTAATCTTATAAATACTGACACAGTTAAATTAATAAATAAATAATAAATAAATATTTGTGGACATTTCACACAGCACCATCTAGCCCCAAACTAAGCAAAGCTTGTACTATTGGAACCAGATGACTGATACAATACTTAGATACTTTTTGTTTGTAAATACATACATAGAATACAATATGACCCCCAGACACAAAACAAACACCTATGTTCATCACACAAATGTTTGTCCTGGGTGGGAATCGAACCCACAACCCACAGTTCAGAAGGCAGGGTTACTACCAGCTGAGCTATCGGGCCAGTAAAAATTAAATCCAGAATTAAGTTTGGAAGAATTAGGTATGTGCTGATCTATCTTTGCAATATTGTAACTCAAAATTCTTACAAATATTATTTCACTTCTTTTTATTTCAAAATTTGACTTTTCAAATGAGTTTATTATTTTATAGTCGTGTTTACAGATTTTTCTTGCTATTTAGTTTTCACTTCCATTAGCAGTCCCCAAAGACGGCCAAATTATTTATTGTTTAGATAAGTAATACATCCCACTTACAATAAAAGAAGAGTAACTAAACAATTTCACCACTTTATCCAACACCTCTCATAGAAGTGACATTCAGTACTGAAATACTACTCTCCGCCCGCCCTACAACTTCGTGACATCAGAAATTTTCAGTGTTAGCTTGGACCCCGTCGCACGCGGACGTATGCGCGCGCTCCGATAGCTGCCGACGTAAATTTTTAATAGCTTTTCGAAACCTGAAGGCGGAACCTCGAATTAATTTCCAGAACCGATCGAATAGTTTTTAAAGTCCATGTTTTGTGTTTTAGTGAAGTGAAACTTCAATGTTCAGGTGGCCAATGTATTTTGTGTCGGTAGTGTGAACTGGGGCGTAAGATTCGTCGGTAAAGTGCGCTTAACTTAGTTTTTTGAAGTGTACTCAAGTGGGTATATTTGGACGGGCGTCCTGAGTTTTTTGTTTTGGAGTGGTGAGTAGATTTGGTCTTTTTCTATCTTTATAACGTATTTCGTGTACATTTTTTAACGACCGTGTTATGTTTTGTATACTAAGAAATGACACCCTGAAATTTTCGTACTAATTTACTGTTCTTATTATTTCTTGCTGTACTCAAATAGGTAATCATAAATACAATAAATATATTCGGCACATTAAATACACAGCTTAAATTGTTTATTAACTGAAAATTAAATAGTATTCGCATTACAGGGGACTATATTAATTACTGATTAAAATGTCATTTTGAAATTTAACATTTTAATCACACCACACGTGAAGGACGATACCAAGGGAAGGAAAGAAGGAAAAAGCACTATCATTATCCTTTTTCCTACTAATCTTTATTGGTGTTCGTTGCTTTCTAAGAACATCGAAGTACTACCTAGAAACCTAACTTTAAGAGTATCGCATACTCGACACAGGTCATCCTAGTGTGGGATTCAGGGATCAACCCTAGACTATGTTTCTTTTTTACTGTTTTTAATAATTAAATTAAAAATTGAAAAATTTAAATCTTTTAAATATTGTACGCAATAATACCTGTTATGCCTGTTTATGCCAAAGTTTGACAGCTTTTAAGATTGCAGTTATTTATCTGTGACATACCCAAATGCATTGCAGTATGTATGTCACAGAGGGATAAGTACGAACTTAGGAGGTGTCAAACTTTTGTACAGACGGACATTACCCTTTTTAAAGGAACATTTACTAGGTGGTAGGACTTTTCTGCAAAGTTCGTCTAGATAGGTACCACCGCTTTGCCAGTTATTCTGCCGCCAAGCAGTAGTGCGCAAACACTGCTCTGGTTTGAAGGGCATTGTAGCTAATGAAATTACTGGGCAAATGAGACTTTATGAACTGATCTCAATCTAGTAATCTTATTAGGTTGTGCTGATGTCTCAGGATAACGTGCGCAGTGCAGTGTCACGCGAAACTCTATACTTTAGAGTTCCGAGTGATACTGAAACTGATATGGGCAGCCGTGTCGCTTAACATCAGGCGAACGGTTAGCTTGTCATGTCATTCCATTACATAAAAAAAAAGAAAACATCCATGACTAATGTATCATAATAATAAATAATAATAATAATAATTTAATAATAATGTATCAAATACATTAAATAATTCACAGAATAATAATGAATGATTTTTTTTAATTTTATTTTTTTTATGGCAATTGTTTTCACATTTTTGCCAGCATCATGTCAAAAGAGAATCAAATACGGAATTTTGAATTTTGAGTATCTGAAACAAAAGAAAAATATCCTATAACTACAAACTACACAAATGAATGATTCCTGATATGAATATGGCAATGTATTCCAAATTGAAATCATAACGCCTGAAGCCATTCAAACTATAATCCTATATAAACTGTCATTTACCTGTCAATTAATTCAAACTGCTATCGGTAACGTCCGCAATTCACAATTTCAGTTTTATTGACGTAGGGCATTCCGTAATGCAAATGATCGCTTTTACTTGCATTATTGAAGTGAAATGAACTCTATTCTAAGCCTAGCTATTCAACGAGGAAATGTGGCCGCCTGTTTGGGTACGTTTCCCGCAGAAGGTGATCTAAATTCTGTATTTTACAATATTTATTACTCCTTTTTACCTAAAATTTTACTTTTTTCCAATAATGAAATATAGTTTAATTTCAATTAAAACATTGTATATATACCTAGATCCAATTAAACGTTACTCTATCCTTAGTTTAAATTCTTTAATGGATTTTATGAAAGGAAACGTATAATTCGGGTCACGTTTCAGAATGAGAAATACTTAAGATAATGTGTGAAAAGGCCTCAAATAACTGCTTCCCATCAGCGAATACTGGAGCTAAACACCGGTTAGTTCCTTTTCCGGCTTAGAATGTTACCAACTTATCTTATAATATGGTTTAATTCCACTTTTTTAGCTTTGGAAGTTGTTGTTTTTTAGTTTGCTATCTGCTTGTATAAGTGTAAGAAAGTTTACAAGACCATGGTCAAAATAAAGGATGACTGGAAGAGATCGCTTTTATCAGTAACTATTTTTTCTGGTGTGCAATTTAAAATTTTGTATTGTATTGTATTTACAAGTATTTCTTACACTTGTTTGTATATAATTTGGCTGCAGTTGTTAAAATTGTTTTATGTATTAAGTTACTCATAAATCTATCTTGTCTATATAATGTATTTATGAATAGTGCCGAGTATGCAGTTGTGTTCGGTTTAGCATAAACACCAGTTTATCAAAAAACTGACATAAAAGAAATTTGCCACCGACCGTAGTATTGAAAACTTTAAACACGCCGGGATAGATTTATTTATCATATAAATCGTTGTCATTGATCAAAACGTCATAACTATAGATATATTCGTACTACGCACTAGATTTTGCAATTCGAATTTTCACTTTGTTTGACTGAACTGTACTGCAATCCGTACTACCTTACATTACGTTACTTTAGTGTAGTTTTGACCATCATGCAGTGTGGGCGTGTAAGGAGTGGCAGATTGTAAGCAATTGATAAAGTATTAGCTTAAGTAGCCTTACAATTTCTTTAAATTGTACTTCTCTAACTTAATATTTTTTATTAATTCAACTATAATGAATTTTTTATAATATGTATGTGACTAATCCGATTCTCTTTTGTTTATTGCTTCACTTTTTCTCACTCAAAATCTAGCTCCATTTAAGTTAATAGAAGTAAATGCCAAGGATATATTTCCCTTTACGCTTTATTAACAGCGTTTTCAATTATCTCAGCTGTTACAAACACGTTTGAAGGGAGTGCAAGTGAAATTCGTTTCCTTACTATGGTTTAATTTCGAATAAGACGATGAAAGGTAGGTAGGTAGGGATATTTCTAGAGGGTGCGTAGAACAATTTACATATTCTAATTGGCGGAGTCTCTCTCTTTGAAAGTTTTATTTGGTCGGTACCGGTGTAATCTTTAAGCAGTTTTAACCATAAAAAGTCAATGGTTAGATTAATTAACGTTAGCGTAGTAGAAAGCAAAAAATTACAACGTACCTATAATAAAACAGACTAATATAAAATTAGCACTGTAGCTAGTGAAATTACTGGGCAATTGAGACTTTATTATCTGATCTCACAGTCGAGTAATCTTATTACCAGACTGTGCTGATGTCTCAGGATTATGTGCGCAGTGCAGTGTCGCTTGAAACTCTATGTTTTAGGGTTCCGAGTGACACTGTTCTGTTATGGGCGGCTGTGGCGCTTAACATCAGGTGAACGACTAGCTCGTCACATCATTCAATCAGATTTAAAAAAAATAGACTATTTTAAAAGTCACTCAGTATGTACTCTACATTAATCAATAAGAGAAAGGAACAAGCATATAAGCATATTCTAAAGTTCTTTAAAGTGGTTATTTTACTAATAGCTCTGTGAACTGTAGACTTCCACGGATTTGTCTAGCTTAGCTTAAAACTGAAAACGTATATTTTTTTTATTTAATCACGATTGAGCGTTGATAGTTCTTTAAGATTATACCTCCCTTTTTATTTATTAGTACGTTGATTAAATGTAATGGGGCTTAAGTAGGTATTTAGTGAAGGTGTACATTACACAGCTTTTTCTCAAGCGCCAAGTTATAAGTACCTACATATTAGCACCACCTGTCCGACAATACAGGCACTCTTTGAATTCTACGAATACCACAAATAACCACAGAAATTCCTCTGTCCATCCCAAGATGGACCGAATTGTGCTATTTAAGGACTTGCTTTGTCACTTTCTTTCATGACCATCTTAGATAGAAACAATATTCACATAGGAACAAAGAAATCATAAGATTATTCAGAAATAAAACCCAACTATGATTGGCCCGATAGCTCAGTTGGTAGTAACCCTGCCTTATTACAGGTTGTGGGTTCGATTCCTGCCCAGGACAAACATTTGTGTGATGAACATAAATGTTTGTTATGTGTCTGGGTGTTATATTGTATTCTATTACAAATATAATTTAAATATAATTTACAAACAAAAGTATCTAAGTATTGTATCAGTTATCTGGTTCCATAACGTGTTAATTTTGAAGCTAAATGGCGCTTTGTTAAATGTCTAACAATACAAACTTACTTACGTTATTTAATATCTAAGTTCTTATTAAGGCCTTACTAAAAGTACAAACGTTTATTCTGTGGTCAAATTTCAATTAATATTATCTATAAAGTGATTTTTACAGAATATAACTGTCCAAACTCTTCAGGGTTTATTTGAAATATTTGTCAATGCAACTTTTATAGTAGAGTTGCGAGCATGTACGTTAATATATTAAAGCTAAACACCATGTAAACACGAATCCTTCGAAGCTATTAAAAATGAACATAGAAAGAAAAAAAAGTTGTAATTGCCTACCATTTTGAGGTTTGTGACTATTGTATTCGTGACAAATTATCGGCGTTGTACAAAAAAATGTTTTTGGTTTAAGTCGTATTTTTAGTGAACGCCCGTGGCGATTGGGCTTTTCTGGCATTAGACACGTTTGTCGTTTTGAAAATTCCTTTATGTCGTTTTCCAATTCCGTTTTATCCTTTAGCCTCAGCCATCTTTAATTAAGTTTAGTTGGTAAGTAACGCATCGGTATCAAAATCTTGAAAATAAAAGACTAAGCATTGCCATTCAACGGGGCAATGCCGCCAGCATTTTGGTCACGTTGCCTACCGGTAGCGGCTTTTAGATAAAGTTTTGATAATGCATAGTTCTTAGTTTTTTTTTATTGTAATAAAATAGAACCAGTTCCACTATAATGGTTAGGTGTCATAAATATATGCTTTTTAATTTTATGACGAATCGGAACTATGGTGAAACATGTTTATGACTTTTTTATATCGCAATAAAATTGCACCGTCCATATCCACCATTTACCGTAATACCACGCATGCATATTGCAAAGATTCCAATTTGTTTGTATTGTCATCCATTACAAACATTTTGCTGTCCGCATTGTGTATATATATGTGTGCTATATTACGCAAATTTCATAATACAGTAATAGCAATAATAACCGTATTTAGTGGGATACTAAATTACTTTGTACTAGTACCTACCATATATCAACTTATCTTGAAATTGCTATGAATTACAACAGATCTAAAAATTATATATTTAGATTTTGTACTCATTATTAAGTAATAAATAAATAAAACAGGAAACTTAAACTAACAAACCACTACCAGTAGGTAACGTATCCAATATGCTGGCAGCATTGCCACGTTGAAATGCGATGTTCAATCTTTTTCCGAAGTAGAAGCCAGCATTTTGGTCACGTGTTGCTTCAACCAGATGTTTAGAAAGATGAAAGATTCTAGATTTTACTTATATAAAGAGCTATAATTTTTTTTTTCTTATTCCTAGAATACCTTTTTAGACACTCTGCATATTACAATCTAGCCAACTATTTGACTAATGAGTAATTTGAATTTAACCTAAACTTTTACAATCGAATTATCTAAGAGTGTGTCCAATAACACGTTTATTATTGTCTCTGTTAAGGCGAAGACACATTGTTCTTGTGTTATTTTTAGGTAGCACTTGTTTTCACTGCACTACATTATAATACTATAAATAAATGAATAAATAATATAAATAAAAAAGGTTTATTCCTAAAAATAACTTATCTATTACAAAATGCATTACATAGTTTAAGAATCAGAACTTTTTTAAAGGAATCAGTGATACCAAAATCGAACGGCCGGCTGTATCTTGGGAATTAGTGTAGATGAATTATATTATTAAAAAAAAGATGGTATATTATTTAATTTTTGTAGCTACTCTATGTTCAATTATAATAATAAAAAATTGGTGCGGAAAACTTTAATATCAATAAATATATTTTAGTTTGAAAAATATCGTGAGTATGACACATTTTGTAAGATAAATCACGACTAAACTCGTGTCGTTAGTTACATGCTGACGCTCGCGAAACCCGCCGCGGCTTGCGTTAGTTACTGACTCCCAGAAGAAGGACATCGAATATGTCCGAAACTTGGTCTGAATAATTTCGAATTTTTGATTGCCACCACTAACTAGTCACCATCGTACATTAAGCAGCGCTACGTTTTTTTAGCCTTCATATGCCTTAATATGCTCACTCGTTAGCAATTAATTACTTTGATCGTGTGCACTCACTCCACATTAGAGGTTTGCCGTAAACTTTGCCTAGATAGTAAACCTCGTAGGAAGATTTAACTATGGGAGTGTATAATTATATGGGATACTTCTATACAATTGCTCACAGCTTCTCATAATGTCTTAATATTTTGGAGCTGAAAATAAAAATATTGTGGTGTTACCATTGTTTTCGAAAGTCAAACTTATGATATAATATACTTACAAAAGCGAGTTAATTTTTTTTTTCGAAAACAAGCGAGATACATTATAACTCATCCTTCGAAACCATGCTACATACAAATAAAAAAAAAACTGTCATGAAACCCAGTTTCGTAGACGGCCTACGGCGTAGGCGGATAGTATTGTTCATTTATTTTATAAAGCTGCAAAACCATTATCAAGAATACATTGAAGATTTTATTTTTGTATCTGATCAATGTTTTAGGTTGGTGAGAAGGGTGATATGATGATGCTTAGCACATTATTTTTAGTTCAATAAATAAATAAATAATAAATGAATATCTGTGGACATTTCACACAACGCCGCATAGCCCCAAACTAAGCAAAGTTTGTGCTATGGGAACCAAATAACTGATACAATACTTAGGTGGGTACTTTTTGTTTGTAAATACATACATAGAATACAATATAACACCCAGGCACAGAACAAACACCTATGTTCATCACAAAAATGTTAGTCTTGGGTGGGAATCGAACCCACAACCCACAGTTCAGAAGACAGGGCTACTACCAACTGAGCTATCGGGCCAGTCAACGGTTCAATAAAATCGTTTTTGTTTTTTTACCTATTTGACTGGTACTCTAGTTTCCAACTGTACAAAAAATTGACATCTAAATTATCACTTATCCCTCTACGACATAACTACTGCTATGCATTTGGTGACACAAAGGAATAAGCGCAAATTTGGGAGCTCTCAAACTAACAGACGAGCATTCATGGGCTAAATTCTGTACTAAGCGATGAAATATGACTCTCTTTATTAACGGACAATTATATTATTTAAAATAAATAATAATTCATATTGATTTTATTTAGTATCATCAAATATTCGAAGTAATGACACGGGTGTTAATGCATATAGAATAGAAACCTTGTGCCGACAAAATCGACGTAATTGACCTGCTAAGGTTCTGCGAGATCGATCCGTAAACTCTATACATTCAATTGACTGACATGTGACATACAAAAAAAAACTGCTGCCCCAATCCTTTTGCCAGCTTCAAAAGCTGCAACAAAGAGCAATTATAGGACTTGTAGCTCGTGAAACCGTCATAAACAATCATCAATTATTGGACAGTTTTTACTAGCAAGAGGCTTACAGTGACGAAGACGCTGAAAGTTCAAAGCACGATTGCAGCGGCACTCACGGCTCATAGCCCTCAAGTTATGTAGTCGTCGATTATAATTTGATAGAAAAGCATTTATAATGAACCTGTTATTGCCCGTCAGTTTACTAACCGCATCAAGAGCTCCATTATCCGCTAACACGATGAAATTGAATTGTCTCGCGTTTCGTAGCAAGACATATTGGTAAATAATCCGTATACTGCACGGTCTGCACAAAACTACACGCCTTAGAGTTTTGAGAACTTATTACGCAACGCAAACGAAATTTTGGTTGTTTAATTTCGGTCCATCTTAAGGTAGCTTGGAAGAAATCACTTAATGCGATGAAGCCGCCCTTTTGTCCTAACTTTCTTTGTAAGTTTTTTTAAAGTGCTTTGTTATGTATTAGTTGGTATTCAATAAAATATTATTGTATTGTATTGTACTATGATATAGCGAGCGTTAAACATTTATAAAAAATAGCTGCCAATCTGTGTTCTATTTTATTTCATAGTTGTCTCTCATGGTTCAAGTTATTAAGGAACTAATACTCAATATATAGAGTTTAAGTTGGTTTAGCAAATAATAGTAAACTTTGTTGCCCGTGTGCATTCTTAACAGCATAATCAACTTCAAAGTAAAAACTTAATCATTCTAGGCGTTATAAATTAAGTCTAGACCCGCCCTGATCACTCTGGCTTTGGCGATAGCTCCAGGTAGCTCTACAAAGATTGTTCGGCTGATATTCAAGATACTTTTGAAGATAATATGTTAGCGCTATACAACTTGCTACGTGATCTATCTGGGATATTCACAAAGTAATATTCCAAGACCTAATGTTAGGTAATATTCTAGATTCTAGAATATACAAACCGTGTCCTTTTAGCTTGTAAGGTATTGAGTAAACCTTTTTGTTATGTGAAAAGATAACTTGATATATGTGTTGAGTTATTTAACATGATTAATGGCTAAAAGAGTAGATTAATATAGATAACTGAATTAAATTATTATTAATATCATTATTTATTAAAGCAAAGTAAAGATAAATAATAAGATTCTATACCTAGTCTGAAGCTTTAATATACTATTACCTAACTATAAAGAGCAAATCTTTAGCGCAAGTGTAGTTCAGCAGTAACCCATGCGACATTGATTCTGACGCACCCAATTTCAAACCCCTCTTGTCCCTGCAATACATTTCCAATTGACGTGTACTATATTGAGTAGTAAAGTAAACGACAAACTAGTTGAATGCACACTCATTTATTACGTAGGTACTAAACTTATAGGCGGCACAGCCGCTGCTACGTTACATACATTATGTGCGGTATTGGCACTTGCTCTACCAACAGTGAACAAGACACCGTAAGGAAAGTTCAAAAATCATAAAATTCGAGAACATATGTCAAACACCAACCCAAACTTAGCAGCGCAGTGGTGCGGCCTCTCTCTTTGTGGCTAAAGTAGTCAATTAGAGAATGTGTAGACCTGTTATATTATGGGACCCTGAAAGAATCCGTGTCCTAGCAGTGGGAATGACTTTTTTTCTTTTATGTTATTGAATTATTTGACGAGCTAGTCGTTCACCTGATGTTAAGTGACACGGCCGCCCATAACAGAACAGTCTCACTCGGAACTCCAACATGTAAAGTCTCGCATGACTCCTGCACTGCGCACACCATCCTGAGACATCAGCACAGTCTGGTAATAAGATTACTTGACTGTGAGAATCAGATCATAAAGTCTCATTTGCCCAGTAATTTTACTAGCTACATTGCCCTTCAAACTGGAATACAGTAGTGCTTGCACACTACTGCTTGACGGTAGAATAACTGGCAAAGCGGTGGTACCTATTTAGGGTCGCTGGTTAAGGCGACCTAAGTTTTTGTTGTTTTCTTGAGGAGTGGAGATGGGGAATCATATGCACACGATACGTCAAGGGATGTATTGCAAATCCTTTACAATGAATAAATAGCGAGTACAAAAATCGGAGCGATTAGTGCGCGGTCATAAAATGCTTGGGCGAGTGACACGAACGATTCGTATTGCGTCTATGACGACACTAACTAACTGAGCGCGGCAGGCGGCTGCCTACTATAAGCGAGTGCGCCGGCCGCCTTGCGGGGAAGACCGGTGTGAACCGGATAGGTAGGTGTCGCGCGGCGGCCCGCGGACTCGTCTCGACTGTTTCCAATGCACAATAACAAGGGCTATAAGAAAATGTTAAATAAAGAGAATATGAATATTTTATAAAGAAATGTGTTATGAAACTATTGCTAATAGGTATCTAATTTATATTACGATTTTTATTGTTTGTAATTAAATGTAGTTTATATATATATTATTTATGTGTAAATATAAATATTGGTAGTTGGTTATGTATAGTTTAAGTAGTATATAATATTATATTATTTAAGTAGGTGTACTATTTATTGTGTGTATTTAATTATTATAATAAATGTGTAAATATTTATTTATTGTTATATATTATATATAGGTATGTATTATAGGTAGATATAATATTAAGTAATGTAAGTATTAAATTTGTGATGTAGACATGTACGTATTTATATATTAGTAAATGTAAATATAATGTAGTTATGTAAGTAGCCCACACCTACCTAGACGAACTTTGCAAAAAAGTCCTACCACCTAGTAAATGACTGCTGGGCTGATGACTTTGGATGCACGTTGCTTTAATACTTCTTGCCATTTTGCTTGATTTATTTATCGTACCAAATAACTAATACGAAACCATGTATTCAAATTCTAAAAAAAAAATATCTACACTTCATGATCGCGCTGTTCATATTTTAATAAAATAGGTAAGAAATACCGTTTTAGATCCACTTTCCTCTCTGTTCTTGCTATTTATC
Organism: Ennomos fuscantarius; assembly: GCA_905220475.3. Taxonomy (NCBI): domain Eukaryota; kingdom Metazoa; phylum Arthropoda; class Insecta; order Lepidoptera; family Geometridae; genus Ennomos; species Ennomos fuscantarius. Next base: position 5,065,363 of record HG992037.1, on the reverse strand, counting down.
TATGCTTGCCAGCACGTCACCAATGTCACAGAATATAAATCCTCAAACTCAAGCAGTTGTCAACTGAAGTCTTGAATATTTACCACCTTGTTACCGCGTAATAAAGTTCTCACATCGACTTTTGACGTCCGTTCAACTCGTAAAAGCCCGACCTTCCCATTTGGGAAATCCGTACATGCTTATTACAAAGTTAGACCGTATTCCAACGTATTATGACTGTAACTTGCATGGTAAGTGAATAGTTACAAAGTTTCTGCGCTAAGAGGATTACAAGATACCATGCAATATACGAACGTTCTAATAGAAGGTACTTTTCGAATTCGAACTAATGAAGAGTTAACTTTCTTTAGCGCTCACAAAGATTAGGTAAGGTTTTTCAGGTAATTTTCTTTCGCAGTAGTTTTATTAGTAACAGCAAACTTGTAATTTGTTACTCGTATTTATAAATGGTATCTAGTTAAATATTAATCTGAATTACACCACCATAAACAATTCTTAGTAAACCTAGTCTGTCCTATCCTTACTATATCCTATACTTACTACAATATATCCTTACGATATCTCTATTATATCCCTAAGATGTCCTAAAAAGGCACAATAAAAATTGTAATGTTGAGCCCTCTCGTTGGGAAACTTTTGCCCGTCCTAACTGGCGATGACTTGTCAAAAAGCAGGTATACACTTTGTAAGACAAAAGAAGGCGCGATTTTAAACCTTAAGCGTGATCCACTCAAAAGTACTTCTTACATCACCCACAACCTCGTTAATGGCATACTTTTTCCTCTAAAATTGGATACTTTAGCCATTTAAGAGCACGCCACCCATGCTCTCCGGATTGAAGCAGAAGTCGCCGTAGCCGGAATCGGCAAGGATGACATCATCATTATTATGTCTCTATTATATCCTTATTATACCTCTGTTATATCTCTATTATATCCCTATTATATCCCTATTATATTCTTATTATATCCCTATTATATTCCCAATATATCCCTATTATATTCCTATTATATCCCTATTATATCCCCATTATAACCCTTTCATATGCATATTATGTAAAAGTGAGTGTTAGTTGTTTGTGCGGCTCTTAGGACAAAACGGCTGGAGTGATTTAGAAGTTTTGCACACGGATTGCTTATTTTACCGAGATTACCATTATACATTTTTTAGGTCCGAAAATGAAATTTTCTACAAAAGTCGGTTGGCACGTGTAACCTTGAGACGCCTTTTAGTGCCTGATAAAAATGGAAAAGTCTAGAAAGACCATTTGAAAATGTCTTTGTAAATCCGAGAGATCAAGAGAAATGTTTTATTTGAACATTTATTCATTGATAGGAAGCTATCTAATATTTGTTCTCTATTGTTATAGGCAATTTTTTATTATTATTGTTAGTTTGGTGTAATACTCAATTCTATAATGGATACCGATGGAATTTGGTTTAAATGTATATAGATACCTATAAAAAGTAGGAGTAACTAAGTAATATTCCTAACGCTACCTCCAATCCTAATAATACTCGTACGTGTTCGACGTCGCGGGCGAACGGTACTAAATAATTCAGTTACCATAACATAAATGGTTTAACTCCCTCGGCTTTAACAACATTCCCACGAGAAACCAACGAAATATTAGGTGTAACTTTACTGAAATCAAGAGAAACTAGGGGGAAAGCTCCCTAAAATACAAATAAGTCCTACTGGCAAGCTTGAAACGGTCTAATGAAGTTAAGCCAAACTCCAAGCATACTCTTGTGTACTCGCGTACGCGTTTGACTTTAATATTTACACATTCTAAAATTTTACGAGTTCATACGAATTAATCAAAGATTTTATATAAAAACTGTAAAATTAATCCTTTCTCAGATATCAAACTATGTTTATGCCATATATATATATATGTAGGAATTATGAGTAATATGGAACGTGTTGTGAGAAAAAAGGACCGATGATCGGAAGGATGAATCAATGCATGAAGAGTGAAAGAGAGAGCGGAAATGTATTTTTTCATGTCACATCATTGAAAGAACTCTCCGTAATATATAAAAAATGTTTGGGGTGGGCCACCCTTATCATTAATTGGGATGAAAAGTAGATTATACCTATTCTCAGACCTACCAAGTGTGAATATAAAATTCATCAAAATCGGTTCAGCCATTTCAGAGGAGTATGGTAACAAACACGTACACAAAATTTTGATTATAGATTACTATTCAATTAGGTTAAAATAAGGTAATAATGACATCTCTAATATGGCTAAAGGCTGTAAAGCCAGTCTAAATGTAAAACATCGTCGAAACCAAAACATCGACGAACTCTAAGGCACCTTTCATCTCTATTATCATCATACCGCAATTACTAAATACCTACGTTACTATGTAAATCTTAGGGCTTTTAATAGGTAGGTATGATGAAAGATGGCTTTAGTAATTGAAGGGTTGAGAATAAAAAGGGTTTAACTGTCAAATTGATAGTTTTGAGAAAATTGACTTTAAACTTCAATGGCTTCATTTTAATGTAGAGTGCTTATAAGGCAATAGAAAAGGTTTATGTAAGTTTCAGTTGCTTGAAAATGTATTATTTCTATTTTAAAATACTAAATATAGTACTAATTCATACAATTACTTAAAAAATATAATATAATAAAATAATTATAATAATGTTTTTATGCTAAGCGAACTGTATTCCTGTGAGAGATAAACCGTTTTTAGACTCAAAATCTCGAGATTTAAGCTTCATTTCGGTATTTTGAGAATGTATTACTGTAGATAATTTCACGCTGAATCCAACGATACCCATAAGTAATTTTGTGAAAAAATCAGTTAAACCCTTTTTGTTCTCACCCCTTCAATTGTGATATATGAATTAATAAAAAAATATTGTAGAAATATTTGTAGACATTTTACATAGCGCCATCTAGCCCCAAACTATGCAGAGGTTGTACTATGGCAACCAGATAAATGATACAATACATAGATACTTTTTGCTTGTAAATACATATATAGAATACAATATCACACCCAGACACAGATCAAACAGGTTCATCACATAATTGTTTGTCTTGGGTGGAGCACCAAAATTATGATGATTTTTGTGCGCAAATAGACCCGTATTATCTTTACAATATGAGTTAAGTCGCGAAAGTTAAAAAAGTGTTATAACATTGCGTTTTTAATTTTGTGAACAATTTAACTAAACATTTTGATAATTTCTATATAAACTAATTCTATAATGGAATTTCACTTTTTTACGAGGAAACAACAAAAACATATTAGCATTAATTGCTTCCTGAAAATAATTTGAAACAACTGTACATTCGTTACGTTTAATTCATTAACGAAAAACCCATGTACGAAATAGGGAGATGCGTTATCATCGAACATTGTTCTTACAAAAAACCCATGTACGAAATAGGGAGATGCGTTATCATCGAACATTGTTCTTACAAAAAACCCATGTACGAAATAGGGAGATGCGTTATCATCGAACATTGTTCTTACAAAAAACCCTCCTTATCCCTACGAATATAAAATAAACGTTCTTTGTTTACAACCGACTTTTAAATGGAGGCGGTTATTAATTAGGTTGATTTTTTAAAATGTTTGTTACTTCAGATTGTGATTGTGATGTGGAATATTCTTTTTTATTTAAGAGTTGGCACATAAATTTCATCGAAAATGGTTCTGTAGTTTGGTTATTAAATGAAAATAACTAGAATAAATGTTCCTATAGATGATAATATAAGTATTTCTCAGTACAAAATTAAGGCAACTATTTTCGGATTAACCCTTTTTTTAAAGAATGCTACTTTTTGTTTATTTATTTTTGGTTTAAGCGGATTCATGCCAAAACGGCTAAACCGATTTGGTTATAACTAGGAATTATTGTGGGGAAAAGGGAAATAATAATTAAATAAATACACATATGTAGAAATTTCACACACGCCATCTAGTCACAAACTAAACAAAGCTTGTACTACATATGGAAACTAGATAACTGATAGAATACTTAGATACTTTTTTGTTTGTAAATACATACATAGAATACAATATAACACCCTGACACAGAACAAATATCGATGTTCATCACACAAACGTTTGTCCCGGGTGGCAATCGAACCCACATCCCACAGTTCAGAAGGCAGGGTTACTACAAACAGAGCCATCAAGCAGGATGTTATTTTATGTTTGGTTTTTGGTTTCAGTGGATTCACTCCCAAACGGCTAAACTACTTTGGTTAAAATTAGGAGTTTTCGCGGGGAAAACAAAACATAGTGAGTGTATCTATTACTAGATTATTATTACTAGATTGTGTTGATGTCTCAGGATGACGTGCGCAGTGCAGTGTCACGCAAAACTGTATTCTTTAAAGTTCCGAGTGACACTGCATCTATATAATATGTGGTATATATGGGCAGCCTGCTGCTAAGCGACAGGGAACGGTTAGCTCGTTGCACGTCATTCCTTAACATTAAAAAAAACTCTTTCTAATAGTAATAAACCCAGTGTCGCGGCCAACAACGCTTGTTTGCAATCACATGCTAGATTCGTATGATAAGTAATAGACGAAAGCTATTTACCTAATGTTAGGTATGTAGTACAATGTCGCTTTATTTTTAATTCATGAAAGTAAAAACTAAATTGGTGGCAGTTTGCCGTTGTTCTGCCTCAAGCAATCTATTAAGGCCCAATTACACGAAAAACGTAAATTACGGACACGCATGGGTCAACCTTAATAAACCCGCATTTTTTCAGCAAAGCCTTTAGCTCGTAAATTCTTAAACTGGAGCCATTCTTCAAAGTGATTGGTGGTGTGGAGTGGATAAATAAAAAGTTATTTTGGTAAAATGCGTTTCAATAAAGAAAAGATATGAAAAGAGCAGACAGTTCTGTTGCTGTCTCACTTCCACCTGTACTCAGACTTATGTATGTGTGTGAGTCTGTTATCAGTGGAAGTGGGAAAACAATATTTTCTTGCTTTAGTCACAATCGTTTTTCAATGACATGCTATGTATTTTCTTGTTACTTGATATGTTTTGTCCATTTATGCGTCATAATATAGAAGAATAATACAGATTTAGCACTCCGCAAAACAGTCATGCCGAAAAAGGTTATCGCTATTAATAACATTATTCCCGAGCAGCAATCAGGAGCAATGTCTTATAGGCACGTTGTCTGATGGTTAGACTACTTTTTTATGTTAAGGAATATCGTGACGAGCTAACCGTTCACCTGATGTTAAGCGACACGGCTGCCCATATCAGTTGCAGTGTCACTCGGAACTCTAAGTATAGAGTTTCACGTGACGCCGCACTGCGCACGTCATCCTAAGACATCAGCACAATCTAGTAATATGATTACGAGACTCTGAGATCGGGACATAAAGTCTCATTTGCCCAGTAATTTTACTAGCTATAGTGCCCTTCAAACCGGAACACAGTAGTGCTTGGCGGCAGAATAACTGCAAAGTGGTGGATAATAATAATAATTTTAATAATTTTTATCTAACAATTAATAGACGGGTGGAGTTTCGGCGGGAAAACGAAAAAGATCGCGTCACCGCATTGTATTATTTTCCAAAACTTGTATTGATTTCAGTGTTAGTGCTTAAAATTGGTGGCATTTTATCCGTAAAGTGCTGGATTATAGGCATTAGTGTGGGAAAGTGGTATAATGATGGTGAAACGTTTCTTTTCGTGTTGTTTCCAAAACTCCATAGAAGCTCCTGGTAAATTTGCCACCACTTTACTAGGAGTATGAGGTGACTTGATGACTTGGACTGTGACTTGACTTGACACACATATATATAATATTAATTTACTTGAGAAATTATAAATTACTTGACACTGGCTAAATACACAAAAGTGTGGAGCCAAAACAAAAACAAACAATAAAATAGACGGGCACTTGTTATTAGTCAAGACAAGTGGCAAGTAATACAAGTGGCTGTTTTAGTCTCATGCCTCGATGTACCTTTGTAAGGTACCTACTCTTCAGCTGTCGATGCTTCCATATTAAATTCTTTATTTTCTTCATTTTAAACTACGTTAGCTTATTTGGATCAAGCTATTTCGATAGGTTACTACCAATAGTTCCAAATGCCTTAAATTGTCACACGGTTTTAACGAGTTTCACGTCCACATTAAAACCTACCTGTAGCAAACCAATCAGGTAATTGGTTGTTTAGTTCGATTACATAAGTATCACAGAAGATTGTAACAAGGTCGTACTTGTACACAATTATAATAATTCACTTTATACTAATACTTATAGTGAGCGTACTCTTGGAGTTAGTGAAATTAATAAATATAAGAGAACAAGAAGAATCCTGTATGAATTTCCCAACCTTTTTTTATTATAGGTTATAAGAAAGCATTTGACCACAGTCTTGTCTGATATTATATTGCTTACAATAACGTAGTCTAAGATGAGGCATGCTTGCCTAGAAGATACCTGTTCACCTAGTTCTTTGTGGCCTTTGGCCATGTTGTATGAGAAGAACTTCAAAATTAACATTGTCCTGTGATCACTCCACCTAAAAATGACATTTATACGAATTTCATTCTTAGGTGAAATGATGAATAAAAAGATGATGAGAATGAAGACGATAAAACCTTAGAATGAAATTTACGTAGTTCATATCGCCGTATATCATATAAGAATATTTGCCCCTTTATCAAGTTAACTGCCAAATGCCTCCAAATAATTTGTATGTCTTTTGTGAAGGTGAAATTGTGAGAATAGTTTTAGTGCTATTTGAATTGGTGCTATTGCAATTGACTCGCTGGAAATCGGTTCTCTAGTAGCATTTCAAAAAGGTTACTTTTGAAAACATGTATCACCAATTCAGCATAAAATAGTTTACCACAACAAACTTTAAAACTTGATTTATAACATTAAAAGGGCTTTATTCTTACGGTTTCTTTATTAAACTTCACCCCTTGGGAAATTGTGGCAAGACTTAGATGAAAGCGCTGTTTCATGATGTGCAAAGTTTGTTCAGTTCATACATAAAGTAAAGAGAAAGTAAACCTTGAACTTTGATTCAAACTCATTAGAATATGATTATTATTAATAAGTGTACTATATAATGAAGTTCTCGCTTATTACAGGTACAAATTTTTTGTGGAAATTTCATTCAAACCAAGTCAAACATTTCAATTTAAAAATCTCATAAACGAAAAGAAAACAGACAACTTTATTTTAGTGCTCAGCGTAGCTAACACCTTCAGTTGTATGGTCAATACAGTTGAAACAGCTAGCCTGCTAAGAAATCTTTTTCGGAGACATATCCATTATGCATGTAGATATAAAGACATCAAGGTAGGTATATTAGGAGGTGGTTTCCACAAATTATACCGATAATGTTGAAGTGAATATTTCGCCGTTTTTTCGTGGGTAGACGGATCTTGATGAGGCCGAAGCCTCTTGACCTAAATATCCCGTCTTTTGCACGTCTTTATTATCGAAGGGACGCTAAGTTTTCAAGTTTTGCGATACCTACAGAGAGTTACTTTAGACCTGAGCTCTAGAATATTTTGAATTACAGTATCAATCTTGAAAGCAATGGAATACTTTCGATGGTTTTCAAATGATGCGCGAACTTCGAAATCAGTTAAAATAACGTACTAATTATTACAATAAACCATCCGTGTATGGTTTTCCTAACGCAAAATATGGCCACTCTATTCCACAGATAAAATATAGTTTTCTGGAATAAAAAATACAATAGTCAAGGATTGCTTAGGTTCTAGAGTAGTACCTTCTTACTGAAAAACTTTGATTTGTACTTAGATAAGTACTTACAGAGGTTTTGGCGGGAAAACGAAAAAGTTTGCGTCACCGCATTGTATTATTTTGCAAAGTTGGTGCTATTTTCAGTGTTAGTGCTTAAAATTGGTGGCGTTTTATTCGTTAAGTGCTGGATTACAGGCACGAGTGTAGGAAAGTGGTATAGTGATGGTGAAACGTTTCTGGGGTGTTTCCTAAACTGCATAGAAGTTTCTGGTAAAGTTGCCAACACTTTACTACGAGTATGACTTGACTAGACTAGACTATGACTTAGCTTGATGAATTGGACTGTGACTTGACTTGACACATACAACATACATATGACGTGATCGGTGCACTCATTACTGAGGAAAACGATGCGAGAAATTACTAGAAAAAGAAGAAAGAGAGCGATTATGACGTCTATAATCAAATAATTTAAGACGAAAAAGAGTCAATAATACTTAAACGTAATAAAATCCTCCGTAAAATGAAGGAAAAATTGATATATTTCGACTTCCGAAAAATTTTGCAAATGTGCTGTACGAATCTATTCCTTCTAAATCTGAGTACTGTCCATAAAACGTCAAGGCGTGAGACGGGTAAGATAGCTCCGACATATACGCCATTTTATTCGGGAACTATCCTTACGGCCGCAATGGGACTGGACGGATTAGTTTAAGTGTATAGCTTGTTTTGAGGAATATCGCTGTATTTTTCACCAAACGGTTTCATAGGGCCATAGTGTTGTTGATTGACCAGTAAGATAAAGAAAATTGGTTTTAAAGGTAAGCTAATAGAGTCATATTTTAATAAAAACACGCTGACTAATTTTACTGTTGTACATTCACTATACTTTAAAGTGCAGTTTTACATCAAAATGAATCACGTAGTTAGATTGATAATCCTAATTGTATTTATTCCTAACGGTTTAATTAAACCTCTGCCTCTGTGGTGTTGTGGTTGAGCAGGTCGGTTCATAACCCGGAGGCGGTGGGTTCGATTCCCGCGACAAGACAAGTATTTTTGCACAGAAAAAAAAAAAAAACCACAAATACTTGTTCTGAGTCTGGGTGTTGTAGGACCATTGCCCTTGTAGTTCTTGGGTCCCTAGACACAGGGAATCTTAGTTAGGGTCCAGGATCTATGTATGTATGTGATCGTTGGGTGTCATAATTATTATTAATTAGTGTCATATGAATTTTATTTTTTGTATCATTTTTTACGTAACATCCATTGTTCAAACTTTTTGTCCGGCGACAATTTAAGTTTTAGATATTAAGCCAACTTTTGTATCTATACAAAAAAAAATCAAGCTGACCGCTGACGATTTGTTCACGATCTTTACCTATTGCCCTAGATGTATAGATGTAATTAAATGGGAGAAGATGAGGCACGCCCTCACTGCAGATACCCTTTTATAAAGTCCTTACATTTTTTTATATTAAGGAATGACGTGACCAGCTAGCCATTCGCCTGATGTCAAGCGACACGGCTACTCATATCAGTTGCACTGTTTCTCAGAACTCTAAAGTATAGAGCTTCGCGTGACACCGCACTGCGCACGTCATCCTGAGACATCAGCATAGTCTAGACTGTGAGATCAGGTCTTAAAGTCTCATTTGCCTAGTAATTTTACTAGCTACAATTCCTTTCAAACCGGAACACAGTAGTGCTCGCACACTGCTGCTTGGCGGCAGAATAACTGGCAAAGCGGTGGTATCCACCTAGACGAACTTTGCAGAAAAGTCTTACCACCTAGTAATTGCTTGCATTGCTTAATCAAATACTGGTCCTGCATAACGCTCTTGTCTTTTCATTATTTCTTCTTTAGGAAAGCGAGTGTCATAATATCTTCTCTCATCTACTAACATCTATCCCTGGTTGTTAATCAGTTTAATACAGTTAACTGCTTATGAACGTGTAATGTTACTGTAGACGTCAGAGTGAAATCAAGGTTAAGGAGTACGTAACGTCCGAAAGCGTAACCTTGACTTGGATTAACGCTAAGCAGAAACGATTGTAAAGGTCAAGAACAATTTTGTATTACTTAATTTACTTTAACGTTCAAATTTCCCTTAAATATTTTAGGAAATAATTTACCGAATCACTACATGCAAAACTTAAATATTTCTGTGTTAGTTTTCATATTAATACCATTTTATTGTAATTATTTTTATGGGAACATACGTTAGTTGATTTTAATTAATAAAAAAATGTGCGGTTAACCTTTGGGGACCGCCAATAGAAGTAAAAAAGTAACTTATGACATATAGCTCATGGGAAGCGTTCGGTGACAATGACGCGAGCTTTACGTTTATTGTTCACAAAAAAGTACACATAATATACACAGTATACAAATAGCTCATGGATAACGTTCGGTGACGATGATGCGAGTTCTACATTGTTCACTCAAATAGTGCTCAACGCGCCTAAAGAAGTTTTCACTTGAATTGTTTTTTTTATTTTACTTATCGTAGACTGGCTGGATAGGTGGATAACGATGACAATGGATGCAAAAGGTAGGTTAAGCAGCCACTCACAGTAGCGCTCTATGGGGAGGCATATGTCTAACAGTGGAGGTCTTCAAGCTGTTGAAGACGACGATTTTTTATTTCTTCGATGTTTTTTAATTATTTTAGGGAATTAATGATTTAATTACTTCAATTTTTTTCCTTTCTATTTTTATTTCCGTTAACTTTTACATAGTCATGTGGTTAAAGCTAATTATTCAAGTTCCGGACTAAAACATTTTTTTAAATTGCAATCCTTTTTTAAAACAGGGGTTGTTGTTCATGTTCTTTAAATCGAAGATAGTGATGGATTTTTAGTATTTTAAGCTTCTTCATTTATTACCTTATGATGACGTCACTCATGGCTAAATGGACAGAAATGCCTGAGCCTATGAACGAAAAGATATTACGTGAAGATAATGTGACACTAATGACATTGACACATTAAGTTACTGTTTTATTATAGTATCCTCTACTTGGTCTGTGTTTTATTACATAAAGGCAACGACCTCAATTTATAGGGAGCCTAAGTATGATGTCATTAGCCACGGAAAATATCCAAATTTCGATGATTATTTATAAAATAACTACAATGATTATAACAAAATAATTATATATAATTAGTTATAACGTAAATTAAAAATGGAGGTCGACATTGTGAAAATTTCCTTTTAGCCCATTTCTATTTTGAAAATCATTATGTCTGATGTTCATCGGACAACCAGATGTACGAAAAAGCGCAGTACATGGTTAATATCCCACATGTGCTAACAAAGAGATTTGGCTCCACATTTATCATGCGAACAGCCAAAGAGTGGAACATGGAACGCTTTACCGGAATCCGTATTTCCCGAAAACTACAACCTTGGAGTCTTCAAAACGAGAGTGAACAGATATCTTCTAGGCAAGCGTGTTACATCCTAGACCGCATCCTCACTTACTATCAGGTGCGATAGTGGTCAAACGCGAGCCTATCGAACAAAAAAATAAAAAATCACAAGCAATAATAAGATATTTTACACTTTCTCGTGTCATTTCTTTTTTTGCATGAGATTTTTCCCATTCCATTTCTGATCTGATAGTGCGCTGCTTAGTTTCAAGCCCTTAGCGCCCCCTGGGACTGCCCCGCATTACATTACTTATCTGGGTTGTCGTTTCCGTCGGAGCTATCTCACATCACTATGTTTTATGTACCATTTATACCCTTATTAACCCTTTTTGAGACTCAAGAAAACCTTTTTTGAAAGTTGGTATTGTTTATTTTATTCTTCTTCATTTCTTTTTTTTTTGACAGCCTCTGTAGCGTGGTGCTTAAGCAGGTCGGGTCATAACCCGGAGGCCACAGGTTCGATTTCCACGCCAGGACAAGTATTTGTGGACAGAAAAAGAAATGTCATTATATGCTCTGAGTCTGGGTGTTGTGGGACCATGGTCCTCGTAGTTCCTGGGTCCTTAAGCACAGGGAATCCTAGTTAGGTTCCAGGATTAAGTTCTACATCGTATTTGCTAGACCTTTTCAATATACGGTTGCCCAAAAAGCCTCACTTTTAAGGCTTGAAAGTCCAATTTAGTTTTAATCAATGGAAATTGTTCGAGATTTCATTAGCTAATAATCAATTTTTTCTCCCCCAATACAGGTTACTGGAAACATGTCATGATCCCGTTAAGAGGTGGTAGTAAAGATTACTAGATATCGAAACACCAGGGCAGGGTCTGACTAGATACTATGTACGTAGCGAGTAGATAGATACTTGTAGTAGATAGATACTAACTACAAGTATCTATCTACTACCTACTTTTTTTTTGAGTGTGGGAAATGCCCTCGCACTTCCCTGCCACCACGGGGGTGGTGGTATGTGGGACTCGAACCCACTAAAACCCTCCGTGAGCCCTCGTCCGCCGTACCGGGGCGATCTACCTACCTACTTGGCTTGACTGGCACCAACTTTAAATAGATGAGTGGGTAGCACTTATAATAGTTATATTAATTAGATTTTTTGCTTTTTGCCTATTTGTGGTTTGAAGTCGGTTTAATATTTTATTAAATATATTTATTATATAACCAATCTATAAGGTTGTGTCTGGCATACTTATTCTTTCCTGTTATTTAATTTTGACTTTGGTTGGATTATCTGTTACTGGACATTTTTCTTCTCTTTTTTGTATGGACAGATAGATAGATGGATAAAACTCTCTATTTAAACACCACATTACAGGAATAATTTACAAGCACAAACTTAAGAATTACGTGTCATAATGAGCGGTCTTATCACTTAAAGCGATCTCTTCCAGACAACCCGTTTATTGTATATTACAATAAACTTCGGTAAACTTTGTCATAATGATATGTAAATAACTTTAAAAATGTTCTATGAAAACATTTTACAGAAGTATCACGCTGTCGCCAATTTAGTGAATCACACATTTTTATTTAGATAGCTGTAAATAGAATGTATTCTCGTAACATGTCCAGAATGACTTGCATGCTTACATGAATTTAATGCTATCAATAGATTAACGACTGTCCACAGAATAGAAGTAAAAATTCATGCCTTTATCGAATCAAACGTATTATAATATAGTTCATGTGCAAGATTAAATTTCCATAAATGAAAAACGAAATAATTTTTGTTTCTGTAGAAACCGAAAGCTTATGTAGACTATTTTAATTAAATATAATATTATAAGTGCTTAAACTGCAGATATACAAATATTAACACTCACTCCAGTGATAACAATTCCCTTAATGAATACCCCAATTTGAAAAAACAAATTAGGCACCGCGTTTCATAAAATGTTTTGTTAAAAAGTTTAATGCCCAATGGAGGGATCACGGCATTAGCTTCAGGTGGTTCGTGCTGCTATTACGGGGTTCTTTAACAAAATGATAAAAAGGGACTTTCATACGGAACGATTTTGGTCCGTTTTATATCCGGCCGCTGGATTGAAACCAGCCATGCTTTAATAAGAGACGAATTTTTACACGTTTTCATATTACTGGGCGTTGGGTATATACCTACGTGAAGACATCTCATGTGAATAGATGGTACCATATGCTTTCGAATGTTGTTCGTATAAAAGTAATTTTATGATAGTCATACAGTTTTAGTTGTTTATCTATTGTTATGCATATTACTGACTGACCCGTCAGTTAGTAGTATCCTTGCCTTCTGAACTGTAGGTTGTGAGTTTGATTCCCACCCAGGACAAACATTTGTATGGTGAACATCGGTGTTTTCGCTGAGTCTGGGTGTCATATTGTATTTTATGTATGTATTTACAAACAAAAGTATCTAAGTATTGTATCAGTTATCTGGATCCTATAGTACAAGCTTTGCTTAGTTTGGGGCTAGATGACGCTGTATAAAATGCCCACGCATATTTATTTATTATTATTATTAATGGGTAGGTCCCAACGGATCCCACGGATAATCAACCCTAATACTTGCAACTCAGACCACAAAAATATTACTTTGAAATCCCATCTGATCTGATCTCAATCGAAAATGGCATCCGATGCGATATCTAGGAGTTCTAGGTTCTAGGAGTAGGTATGTTAAGGCTATGGTTACCCTCAGGAAAATTTTGTGCCAAGTATGACAAAACCATACCAACGAATGGATCTTTAAACGGTCAGTCAGTGTTATATTTTAAAAAGTTACTCCGTGGTGTCTTAATAATAAAAACGAATTTCCATTTTCCTTGGTCATCGCATCACGTGTGATGTAACTTTTTCGCTATTTCTTTTTTTGTTGTGTTTACTATTGACAGGAGAGGGTTCTAATTTAAAAAAAAATTAGGAATTATCAGAAAAAAATTACCACGCCAGCCGGTGCTAGTTTCGTCATAATTGAAGGGGTGAGAACAAAAAGGACTTAACTGATTTTTTTCACAAAATGACTTATGGGTATCGTTGGATTCAGCGTGAAATTATCTTCAATACTACATCCTCAAAATACCGAAATGAGGCTTAAATCTCGAGATTTTGAGTCTAAAAACGGTTTATCTGTCACAGGAATACAGTTCGCTTAGCATAAAAACATTTTTTTTTTTTTTTTTTTTTTTTTTTTTTATGGTACGAAATGACATGACGAGCAAGCCGCTCGCCTGATGTTAAGCGACACGACTGCCCATATCAGTTGCAGTGACACTTGAAACACTAAATTATAGTTTCGCGTGACACTGCACTGCGCATGTCATTCTGAGACATCACAGTCTGGTAATAAGATTACATAACTGTGAGATTAGGTCATAAAGTCTCATTTGCCCAGTAATTTCACTAGCTACAGTGCCCTTCAAACCGGAACACAGTAGTGCTTGCGCACTACTGCTTGGCGGCAGAATAACTGGCAAAGCGGTGGTACCTACCTAGACGAACTTTGCAGAAAAGTCCTACCACCTAGTAAAAAACATTATTATATTTATTGTATTATATTATATTTTTACAGTAATTCTATGAATTAGTACTATATTTAGTATTTTAAAATAGAAATAAATCATTTTCAAGCAACTGAAACTTACATAAACCTTTTTTATTACCTTTAAGCACTCTACATTAAAATGACGCCGTTGAAGTTTAAAGTCAATTTTCTCGAAACTATCAATTTGACAGTTAAACCCTTTTATTCTCAACCCTTCAATTGTGTCCCCAGCGTAGCAAATATCAACAGTTAACAGTAGGTATTCTATAACCGATCAATAGTAATCAGTTAGAGTCACAGTGGTGTGGCATACTGACCTCACAGTGGTGACGAAAGTAAGCCGACCTACGGGCGTATCATATCTCGGATCACGTAGTGTTGGAGATAACCACTCTTTTCACGTTAGCCTGCTTTTTCCTATAAGTCTAATGAGTGCGTTGTTATTATAAAATCTTTTTGAAAAGGGCGAGTGTAAAAATAATACGAATTACAATTTAAAATATTAACTACAGCTACGCCTCGCGATTTCACCAGTGTGGTGAAAATTTTCCTTTTTTTCTTTCATAAGAACCTTCTCCTGAAAATAATAAACACAATAAAGAATTAGCGAAAATGTTCTATCCGTTCAACAGTGTTTTTTTTTTTTTATTGTTATTGAATGACGTGACGAGCTAACCATTCGAATGATGTTAAGCGACACGGCTGCCCATGTCAGTTGCAGTGTCACTCGGAACTCTAAAGTATAAAGTTTCGCGTGACATTGCACTGTGCACGTCATCCTGAGACATCAGCACAATCTAGTAATGAGAGTACTAGACTGCGAGATCAGGTCATAAAGTCCCATTTGTCCAGTAATTTCACTAGCTACAGTGCCCTTCAAACCGGAACACAGTAGTGCTTGCGCACTACTGCTTGGCGGCAGAATAACTGGCAAAGCGGTGGTATCTACCTAGACGAACTTTGCAGAAAAGTCCTATCACCTAATAAAATGCGATGACCAAGAAAAATAGAGATTAATTTTTTTTAATAATAGGTCTTTACCTATGAAATTGCCGTTTTGCAGTACAGACTTTTTCAAACAAAAAAAAGTTTTGATTGGCTATGAATTCTAAATTCAAATTAATTTTGTTTTAAAAATATGACATTCTATTTACAATATAAGTCTTTTGTTTATTGATTAGCGTTGTATTTTCATTACATTTCAAAATTTTTCCTCATAATGGATACTTTGAAATTTCGTGTAATTATGGAATATGAGTTCCGTCGTGGCACCAACGCGGCACAAACGACACGTAACATAAACGACGTTTACGGAGAGAACTGTACAAACGAACGTACAACCCGTTATTGGTTTGCTCGGTTCCGTTCTGGGAATTTTGACTTGAAAAATGAACCTCGTGGTCGTCCGGAAACTTTGGTCAACAATGATGAATTAAAGGCGATTGTGGAAGCTGATGAATCTCAATCTACAGCTGAGCTGGCAGCAGCTTTTGATATTAGCATCAAAACAATATTGGTCCATTTGCGACAGATTGGCAAGATAAAAAAGCTTGATAGATGGGTGCCCCACGAACTTAACGATCGCCAGCGCAACGTACGCGTCGAGACTTGCCTTGCGCTGCTTAACAGGCACAGAAATGAAGGAATTTTGAACCGAATTGTTACGTGCGACGATAAATGGATTCTTTTTGACAATCGAAAGCGCTCAGCAAGTTGGTTAGATCCTGGTTCGGTACCAAAGCAATGTGCAAAACGAAAAATGACCCCTAGAAAGGTGATGGTCACAGTTTGGTGGTCTAGTGCTGGTGTGATTCATCATAGCTTTTTACAAAACGGCGAGAGCATTACTGCAGATGTGTACATTGATGAACTGACCACAATGATGGCGAAACTCGCACGTCTGCAACTAGCTTTGGTCAATCGGTCGTCTCCACTGCTACTTCACGACAACGCGCGACCCCATACTGCACAACAGACCGTCTCTAAGCTGCATGAGTTGGGTTTGGAAGCTCTCCCTCATCCGCCATACTCACCAGATCTTGCGCCTACCGACTATTACTTTTTCCAAAATTTGGACAACTTTTTAGCGGGAAAAAAATTCAATTCCCGAGAGGCAGTACAAAACGCCTTTGAAGAGTTTGTTGTCTCCCGTCCTGCTGATTTTTTCAAGAAGGGCATCCATAAACTGCCACAGCGTTGGCAAAGATGCATTGATTGCAGGGGTGATTACTTTGAATAAAAGAAATAAATAAGTTCGAAAAAAAAAATACTTTAACTTTTTTCAAACAAAACGGCAATTTCATAGGTAAAGACCTAATATATTATTAAGATTATTTTTGTAGTAAAACTTCTTTACGCTCGCTTGACTTGAGGAGAAATCTGGTGAATGCGTGACGAGAGCGTTACGGAAATTAATCCGGCGAGGCGAATTGAAGTTGAGAGGGAAATACAAGTCAGCGTAGATCAAAAGAGAGAGAGCTACGTTTCGTATAGAAGTTTTACTTCAGTCGCGTGGTCTAAAGCACCCTCGTTTTTTTTTACTTATATATTGGTTTCGAATTTGACTTTAAGGAGTCGTGTGCGAAGTGCAAAGCTTAAAGTTGGATGGTGAATTTTTTTAGTTGTTATATAATGTAGTTGTTTTCCAATGATTTCAAAAATATTATGAGCAACTTTTCGAGTTGCAACTATTCAGTTTCCCCGATTTCACCAAAGTACAAATTAAATACAAACCAATTCATGAAAATAACTTGTAGTGTTGCTGTAAAACATGATAGCAACAATAAAACAAATATGTAAATAAACAAATTTTTGTAAACATACTTAAAAACACACAACATTTAAATCTATGTTGCTTAAATTTTAAACTGGTTGTGATTGTTGAGTTGCAGGACATTTGAAGTAGATTTTTTTTATTGAGAAATGTTCTCTTATGTTTTATTCCTTTTATTTATCACATTATTTTATGTATTTTTTTATTTAGTACATTTTGAACCAACTAAAAGATTTAATAATTATAATAAAAATAAGAAATACAACTGAAATTGCGAAATATAATATTAGGTATATGACTATTACAGGCAGTAGGTACAATTTATCACAATGCGGCACGATTACTGAAGAGCTTTATTAAATGGCCAATATCTTCCACGATCTTTCCAATCGACAGAACCCTCCGTTAAGAATCGGCGGAGCCAGTCCTTTTCAATTGTACTCATTAATCTCAATACCTTCTTTCGAGAAAAAACCTGCGACATGCCAATTTTACTCAAGTAGCAAGTCGCTATAGCAGCAGTATATAATCTTCTTACAAACGCTCATGATTCTTACAAACCCTCATGATTCTTACAAATGATCATGATTCTTACAAACGATCATGATTCTTACAAACGATCATGATAATTGTAACCATTTCGATTCTAGTTTTATTTTACTCTTTTTTGTATATAAAGGCTTTAACTGTGGTATGTAACAATGACTTTAATAGTACCATAGAAAATTTTCAGCACGTGTACATATTATTTAATTGTTAGAGATACAATAAATTTCTGAAAACTAGTTGGGTTGCGTGCGGTTTCTAGAAAATCAATTCAATCTATGATTTTTAGGAATGTAGTTGTTGTATCATATACCTAATTAGTTCCAACGAACGGCAGAAAAGGAGATAATTACAGTTTACTAGCGTTCTTATCTCTCTGACCTAAAGAAAATTTTATGTGATAGAATAGGTAGCATTGTAGTAGTTTAAGTCCTGTGTAAAGTATTAAATGTGTATCAAGATAGTTTAAAAAAACATTAATACTTTCAGTTTTAAATATTTGTTGTTTAAGCTGCAGCGGTGGCTGCTAGCACTGCTGCCTAGCAGTGGCTCAGGATATAAATATAATTATATTGATTAACAAGAAGCTTATTTTACTAGTTGGTAGAATTTTTCTGCATACACTTGGCTAGCATGCTACACCTTCGATCTCATCGTCACTTTCCATCAGGTGAGAGCGTGGTCAAATGCTAGACAAGTTTGAAGTAAAAAAAAAATTCGTTCATTTAGGTTCTAGGTAAGTTTTATTATGAGACTGTGCTGATGTTTTAGGATGACGTACGCAGTGCAATGTTACTTGAGTTATCATTAAGAGTTCCAAGTGGCACTGTATCTGTTATGGACATCGAGTGAACGACTAGCTCGTCACATCATACAATAAAATATAAAAAGTACTTTAGCGACATCGTAATAAAAGCATTTGTTTTAAGGTGTTCTACTGTTCACTCAATGTATTGAACAAAAAGTCACAATCAGACATTGATTGCATACTTGTATTTTACAACTGAAGGCAAAACTGACATAACGAACCATCTCGCAGTATATTGAGAAAGCAATCGTCAGTTTTCTTGTTACTTTATCAGAAAAATATCTATTTTCGACGTGATCGTAAAGAATAAGACAATAATTATTGTACAGTACCTTTTAAGTAAATTAAGGCTTTACTTCAGGTAACAATTTAATAGCACTATAGAGATGTTGAAGCACGTCCGAAAATCATTTAATTGTTAGAGACATATGAAGTTCTGAAAACTGGTTGGGTGGCGATTACCATTAAGTGGCGCCTTACGATGTAAGTAATATTTTTTGTCTAATACATTATAATGATTTTATTACATTTTCTTCAGTCTTCAATTAATATCTTTTTATGTTATCAAACAATCATGGATTGTTAATTAATTAGGTTTAATCCTTGTTTTAAATGATAGGTTTTTATACACAAAAAAAACTAGAATTTGACCACGCTCTCACCTGATGGAAAGTGACGATGTGATCGAAGTTGTATCACACTAGCTAAGTAAGTAATACCTATTCACTCTTTTCTTGAACACGCCCGGGTTATATTTCGCTGGAAATACAGACGCTGGTGGGGCGTTCCAATTAACAACTTGATATTTTTCAAGCATGAGACTCTTACAGCCTTATTAA
Organism: Ennomos fuscantarius; assembly: GCA_905220475.3. NCBI lineage: Eukaryota > Metazoa > Arthropoda > Insecta > Lepidoptera > Geometridae > Ennomos > Ennomos fuscantarius. The sequence goes on along the minus strand of HG992037.1, from coordinate 5,045,696 downwards.
TAAACGGGTATGTCTCGGATTAGTTACTTCTTAGTCCTTTTTTTGCTACTGGAATATTTAGCTGGATCGAAAGAGATAAAAGATGGTGTAACTAGTCTTAAGCTAGTTCGTGTTTATTAATAAGGCTTTTTTTTTATTAATCTGCATATTGCTGCATATTAATAAGGCTGCTAGTGTCGAACCTTATGCTACTATTTGTTGTGGAAAAATTAGTGACATTCGTGTAGTTTAAGTTCAGGCAATTTTATACACTCATCTAAAAAGGTATTTGTAAAAACACACACGTGAAATAAAATTTTGCTTGATACTGTAGCATTCCAGACCTATTTTGTTAGTATATGGTATACAAATACGAACTTAAACATCCATGAGAATTTCGTCACCGCGATGCAGAAAAAAATATCCAAAATGGTGGATGCCATCTAGTTCCATTTATAGCAAACTTAAACAAACACAAACCAGAGCATAGACAATAATAATAGTTCCGATCCCCGACATATCAGCTCTACCTATTAATTATAAATTAAATACAAAAATTACTTCAACGGTATAAAAAATAGACATTATCTGAGAATCCAAGCTTCCATTTCAGCCATTTTCTCGAATCGCAGCTTTTTGGCATCAACTAGAGTTTGTACTATATTGCCTGAAAATTAAACCAAATATCGCACAAGCCACCTACTTCCTCTGAATAGAAAAAAACGTACAACGTAGAACAACAGAGTGAAAACTCAAAAAGGAATAGGTAACCAATTCACAACTCACACCATTTGTAATCAGCTCAATACGTTCCCAGCTAGCAGCTTAAAGTATATAATATTACAGAAACTGACGTGAGTAGTACTCATAACTACAACTATGCATACTCTTTGAGGATGGGCATCTATATTGCCCGAACACCGGTCGAGTTATCCGACTGTATCTCGTGAGTTAGCCGTGTAATAGTTGTAGCTTAAAGTATAGGCCATAGTTGGCCGAGTGCGAGATCAAGTGAGAGAGTGAGAGTAAGTAGGCTACTTTGGAAGTAATCTACTGTCGTTAATGCTTAGAGAAAGTAATTTATCTAGTGTCACAGAAGTCTAACTAGTCCAAGGAATAAGTAGTTATAAATTCTCAATCGCTGACTGAAATAGCTAGCGTCGAAATTAAAAGATTTTTCAATTTGCTATCCCTTAATTTCATGTTCCGATAGCTCAGTTGGTAGTAACCCTGGCTCCTGACCTCTGAGCTGTGGTTTTGTGTATTCAATTTCCACCCAGGACAAACATTTGTGTGATGAACATCGATGTTTGTACTATGTCTGGATGTCATATTGTATTCTATATGTCTAAAGTTCGTATTACAGAACGATGCTCAGTCATCGATCGGTGCTCAAGTAGAGATATCATTCGCCAATTGATCACTTTATGAATGAAATCTCCGATCGTTCTGTAGTACGGACCTAAGTATTGTATCAGTTATCTGGTCCCTATAGTACAAGCTTTGCTTAGTTTGGGGCTAGATGGCGGTGCGTGAAATCTCCACACATTTTTATTAATTTATTTTAGTCTATATCATCTGTAAATTAAAGCCCGTCTCATGTAAGCAATACGGCTGAAATAACGGTAGGATTAATAAACGGTAATGTATGTAGCGACTAGCGAACAACCAACGGTTTGAAACGTAGATTTTAACAGTGCCTCGCTTGCTGGGTGGATTTACTTAGGTATTTTGCGAGGGAAATATGGAATAATTTTACTCCATAATACGTTATACTGAAGTTAAATAGCGTCTGTGAATGGTAATTAATGAATTAATACGTGTGTGTTTTTTTAATAAGAAAATTTTAATTATTAAAAATTATTTTGTTACGTTTTCACTATGTAAAGAAATAGTTCATGTTTTTTGATAGTCGTTTATTTTATTTGTACAGTTTTAATGATATTTAATCTCAGCGGACGGCCTTTTTTTTTTTTTTTTTTTGTAAGTTTCTCATGGTAATGGTATTAATGGTCCAATTAGGCTACGCGCCGTCTGAACCGTTAAAGTCACTATTAAACTTGGCAAAAGGGGAATTATTATAACATCCAAATATGTACAATGCAATGTCGATTATAGGGATAAAACCATTTTTTCATATTAGGAAGTTCGTTTAGGTAGGTACCACCAGTTATTTTGCCGCCAAGCAGTAGTGTGTAGGCACTACGGTGTTCCGTTTGAAGGGCACTGTAGCTAGTGAAATTACTGGGCAAATGAGACTTTATGACCCGATCTCACAGTCTAGTAACCTTACTGGATTGTGCTAATGTCTCAGGATGACGTGCGCAGTGCAGTGTCACGCGAAACTCTACACTTTAGAGTTCCGAGTGACACTGCAACTGATATGGGCAGCCGTGTCGCTTAACATCAGGCGGACGGTTAGCTCGCTACGGCATTAACATAAAAAATACACAAGAACAAATTATAAGTTTTTAAACAATAAAACTAAAATAAAATAAAAACTATGCATTAGCATAACTCAATCTCAGAAGCCGCTACCAATAGGCAACGTGCCAAAAATGCTGGCGACATTGCCCCGTTGAATGGCAATGCTTAGTTTTTGGTCTAAATAGAGACCAGCATTTTGGTAACGTGTTGCCTCGATCAGTCGTTCTGACAGATCTTTGTAAATTTTGTGGGCACTCGCATATCCTGCCGCCAAGCAGTAGTGTGCACTACGGTGTTCCGGTTTGAAGAGCAGTGTAGCTAGTGAAGTTACTGGGCAATTGAGACTTTATCATCTGATCTCACAGTCGAGTATTATTATTACTAGACTGTGCTGATGTCTCAGGATGATGTGCGCAGTGTGTCACATTAAACTTTATATTTTGGAGTTCCGAGTGACACTGTTCTGTTATGGGCGGCCGTGTTGCTTAACATCAGGTAAACGACTAGCTCATTCACTAGAATGATGTGAATGAGCTAGTCAGGCTATTCCAATATCTGAGTTTTTTTTATGTTAGTGCATTAAAAAAAAAACTCATATATTGGACTCTGACTAGGATTCTCTGTATCTATGGTCCCAAAACATCTAGGTTTGGAACAAGTATTTACGCTTCTGTGCACAAATGCTTGTCCTGTTGCGGGAATCGAATGCGCCACCTCTCTGGTTATGAACCAACCTGCTCGACTACCACAGAGGCTGTGAAATGTTCGTCCTATCCTGTTATTTTTCTAGAGACAAAATAAGCTCTATAGGTTAGACTGCCAGTGATTATTATATAAATTGTTGAAAAAGTGATTTTCGAAAATTTTATGACGGTCGCTGCGCGATTGTGTGTTTTTAGATTCTTTACTTATTACCATTCAAAGCAAATTACTGTTCAAAAACTAAAAACCTGGGTGTTTTTGGTTTTCTATTTTAGGTCTATTGAAAAAGGAATTTCCTTTCTTCACACTTATGCTCAATTTTTTCTAGCCCAATATAGGTGGCTATATGGAAAAAGGAACTTTACACTCACATTTGCAATAAATAAAGTATTTGAATTTGTCCTCCCTGGAACCAAAAGTCTGAATACGTGCCTGGCAATCTACGTGTTTGCTCTTTGCTGATCTCGATGGAAAGTGTTTTGGGCGTTATTTTTTCAAGTAAAACTTTTTTACGCACGCTTTTTTCGGGAGTAAGCTGGTGAATGCGGGGACAACGGAAGTTGAAGTTAGTTCACGTAGATCTCCACTGTCAACATTACGAAGTCAAAAATTTGTATTATTATGTTGGTATGTCCGGTAAAATGTACAATACATGTAAAATACAATTGTCAAGGTGGCGACATTAACATTAAATAATGCAAAAATAAAGTTATACCGGCTGATAGATGGAGCTAAACTAAAGAAGTTTTAATTCAGTCGTGTGGTCTAAAGCACGCTCGTTTTTTTTGTATTGTTAACAACTAACAGGTAACCAAGTGGTAAATCTGATGCTCACGGCTATGGCTGTAATGTGTAATACGTTTGCTTTATAAATTTATAACTGCCTAATGTAATATTAATAAATGATGCCTTCGAGCAGTTTGGTTGAGATTTTCAGTGTTTCTGGTTTTGATGGTAAGCGAACTGACGTCTATGAACCGCGGGCTCTACTGATATGAGACTGTTATCTACTATGAACCAACTATACGTACGATTACCTACATATAATAACAGGTTACAGACCCAGATAATTGTAAAAGTCACGCATGTTACAGAGTACACATAAAATTCTAGAAGCAATTTATGTTGATTTACCATCGTGGGTGTATACGTAGATATTTATATAATTTGCCTTTCAAAATTGTTCATGTACAGTGTATGAACAGACAATTTCATAATATTAGTCCCTGATAATATTTTAAAAATTAAAACGTTGTCTGATTTTATGGGTATGTTTTTATTCTTCATTGGTGTTGTAGGAATACCTTGAAATTTTGCACACTAATAATTGTAAGTTACAGAATTTAAGATATTTTTAGTGACTGACCAAAGTTACGCTTTCGGCGAAATCTGCGACCAGAGCCGAAGGTTTCAGTTTCGGCTGAAAATATTGTTTTCGTCGGATAAAGTAATGATGCAATCTACGATGATGACGCACGCTTACCTAGAATAAAATCATCAGAATTAATTACAAAACAACAGTTATTAAAGAAGCTCTTCAGGTTTCAGGATCCTATTGTATTGAGTCTTGAGGGCATATCTCTCGATCCTCTATTCCCAGCAACCGCCCAAGCCTATGCGAGGCGCATCCCAGGGCTGCCTTTGAGCGAGTTGCCTCCCACTTTTGACGGCTGGATGCTTTACGTGTGACGCTCTTAAGTTTGGGAGATACCATAACGTTAGCCCGTTGAAAAAGTGAAGTGAGACTATATTCATGATCACACTACTATTGGAAAAATAATTTCTTGGACGTATCATTTGTTGTAGTATTACTACTACGTGGTAGGACTTTTCTGCAAAGTTCGTCTAGGTAGGTACCATCGCTTTGCCAGTTATTCTGCCGCCAAGCAGTAGTGTGCACGCACTACTGTGTTTTGGTTAGAAGGACACTGTAGCTAGTGAAATTACTGGGCAATTGGGACTTTATGATCTGATCTCACAGTCGAGTAATGTTATTGTGCTGAGTCTGTGCTGATGTCTCAGGATGATGTGAGCAGTACAGTGCACGCGAAACTATGTTTTAGAGTTCTGAGTGACACTGTTCTGTTTTGCGCGGCCGTGTCGCTTAGCATCAGGTGTACGACTAGCTCGTCAAAGTATAAAGTCCACATTTACTTATTTGTAGCAGCAGTCATTGCATTCAGCGGTACGTAGTTATTTTGATTGTAGTAAGTAGTTAGTTTAGAGAATAGAGGCACTTTACTTATAATGGTTTTATTTTATACATTAATAATAGCCATTAAAACTAGTTACAAAAAACAATTTTTACTTGACGTGGCCACCTTACTTAATATTCCCTGACTGTACCACGTAAATCATTCAAACAAGGTTGGTCGGTTGAGTCTGGCTATTGAACTCTTGTGTAATTACCTCTATAATTCCCGTGTAATCCAATTTTGTTCGTCGGCCCTACACAAATATTTTCATGATTTTAGAGCCGTCGTGAAATAATGTCAAGTATCGATTTTTCTAGTATAACAAAAAGGTGAATATGATACGAGTATCTTGGATGCTATGGAAAAAATGAGGAAATTCCCTGGAGTGGGGTAAAAAAAATTGAAGTAAGTTTACCCACTCAGACATACCAAGTTGTCTCCCTGGTCGAAAAAAAATTAACTTTCTTTACGCAACCACAACATAGTAATCTAGTCTTTAGCATTTATTTGTAGTTTCCAGTTTGAATTCGTCTCAATAAAATATTGTTATTGCGTTCTAATATTCAAACAAATAGTTTTATTTCCACGCTTCTGTAACGACGCTTCCAAGTGTGATATTCTATCGATCTTTATGCCATTGTTTGATCCATGATTATTTCTATCTATACCAAGAAAAATATTGGTCAGTTAAAAAATTTCTATCATAATATGAGGGATATGATTAGTAATATATGATTTCAGTACATGAAGTGGACTTCAAAAGAATGGTCAATATGGGAAGTGGGTCATACGGTTATTTTGAGAAGTACATTTACTAGCCCTAAACAATTCCAATTTAAAAAGGAACGTATTTAACCTTTACCTAAGGAAACGGTGATAAAAATAAGAGGTCGAGTTCTAATAACAATGTACAAAATTTGATTTAAAAAAGAAGGAAGGCCTTTATTAATAATCTGAGAATTTTATTTGGTTCCGAAATTATTAAATTAGATCAACAATAACTTCATCAACTTTAGAAAAGTGTTTGCGCATAAAATTCCTTTTTGTTTACAACTTACTATTTGCTGATTGGTTATTTTCAGAAAATCTCTAAATTTTCAAGAATTCACTTAGTGGCCCAAATGGGCCATCTCTATTTTAGTAATTGTAACTATAGTAAAAACGTACAAGTTCAGATCTAAAACAATAACACAAAGATATAAGATAAATTTTCTTTCCAGTCTTTCCTTGATAAAACTTGATAAAAGTCAAAGTCAAATATATGAATGGCAAAAAGGCAATTTTTAGCACTTTAACAAGTCAAAATGAGATAACACAAAATACTTTATTTCAGCTATTTTTCTAAGCAATAAAATTACAAATTGCGTAATGTCAAATATAGCAAGCCTATTACAATAACAGAGTATGAAAAATAAAGCTGTTTTTCCCACTACAAAATATTTCCATTTCCATGTCTCTGATGACGCCAGTTTCAATTAGTGCGGTGCCCTGTTGATCATAACGACCCCCCAGATGTACTATCAATCAACTAAGCCATTCGTAACCACCATTTGTAAAATAGTTGTTTTAGATGACACTTTAGCTCTAGCTTTTTACAGTAATAGAACTGCGTACAGAACGGCCATACCATATCTCTTCTGGCACGACGATATGTCATCCACAGATACACAAAAAAAATCAATGGAATAATCGGGTTGTAAGGCATTTCGCCCCAAGAACCGCAGGCCGATAAAATTGGTTACATCTCACGGGTTCGCTTTTCCACAGATCAGCTGTTATATCAGCTGGCTGCATTTATTACATATTTTCAGTTGAAGTGTGTTGTTTACTTTGTGGCGGTAAAAATTAGAAGTGTCTGTGGTGTGGGTCGTAACTCGTAAGGTTTTTGAATCTACTTACCTCGTGTATAAATCTCACAGTTACAGTCACATTACTGCCAGATGCAAGATGTGGGATGAGCTACACTGTGATGTATTTCCGCTGAGCTACAACATGGGACGACTGCAAACGACGGGTAAATTGAGTCTTAAAAGGTCGGCAACGTATCGGTATTGCAGATGTATATAGGCGACGGTAATTGCTCACCGTCAGGTGAATCACCATTTTATTTGTCGTATTGTAAAAATAATCTCGTCTTATCCAAATGTTAAACGAAAAAAGATATAAATGTATTCGTTATTTGGTTCTACTGTAACTGTATATTGTATGGGTCACATAGTCCACTGAGTGTAGTTGTGATAGGTAAGAATGCAGTCATGATCCGACCAAAACTCCAAATAAGGTTGAAGTATTAATAAGCATAAATGATTCTCCATATTACCTGTGTTAAGGGCTCTGATACTTATAGAAGCTTGCACTCTCTATTTCCGGAGACTGCACTTTAAGCTTAGGCGTCTTCTAAGGTGAATATGATCTTCTTCTAAGGTGAAAAACCAATATCTATATAATCTTAAATATTTCTATATAAAAGCCATATGAGAAAAAAAGACACAATACGTTTTTAATCATACTCAATATTAAATTATTATCTTAATTTAAATTAGATCAATAGATGAAATGATTGATAGAATTGAAAAATTGAAAAACAGTGTATAAATTAGGATTATTTTCTTATTGAACATACAGTACATTTGCATTCGAAAACAACACAACAATAGGAAATAGAGATGATAAATAGGGTGCAAATCCTATTAGATTTATACAAAATGTAAGTGTAAATATAAAATATGTATTGTCTACCCCCAAACATAAAACTCTTATTTTCTCTAATAGCATTATTATTACTGTCTCGAAGATTTAACTGTTAGGGATTTTCCTCTGTCTCTACTTTCCCCAGTTTGGGTTTTCCTTAATATTCTCGAATATCTTGTTCATCAATCCAAAACGAGTCCTTCAGACATAAAACAACCTGTATACAATTCTGCAGGATAGCAAAGTATCAACATTACCAAACCTTTTGTTAATAAAAGGTCGCTGCTGGTATCCAGTTTCTTACTCTATTAATTATACACTCACAAATTTTTGAAAAGATCGGTAAAACCATTAATTAAATCATTTTTAATATGTTATGAGGAATTTTTGCAGAATAACAGATACATCCTCACTCGAGGTGATCCTGACATGGCACAAAAAGAAAACTACTATAATGAAGTCTACCAAAGTCGGCACAACACGAAATTTCTATTGTCAGACATAAAAGTAGTTTGAAGACTCTAAACGTATAAACTAAAATTGACTTAAAAATAATTGACATTCGACATCCTTATTAATTTCTCGGCTTAGCAAACCTACACGAGAACACACCCCGGCTACACTCGCCGTGATCACACCACGGACGAACCTTCTTAAATAAACTCCCCTGTCACGCGTCATACGTTGGATTGATTTAATATCCGAGGGAGCAAACATTTTTAACTGCAACCTGTCAAACTTCATAGCTCTAAGATATATAAAAAATAATAGTGTATCTTAACAATAAAAACAAATCGTAATAATAATATTTATTATAAGTTGTAACATCGTATTGGCAATTTGTCCGTAATGATGTTACAATTCTGTTTATGAATGAATAAATAAATAAATATTATATACACACCGGCACAATTAGCGGAACAGAAAAAAAAGTGAGACTATGAGATAATAACGCATATATTTGACGAAAATGTAATTAGACACAAAATAACAAATTGATTAACATCTTTTAACAACGACTTTGAAAAGTCTTCGTTCTTTTTTATTAAAAAAAATAAAGAAATTTGAAATAAGTGAAATTTTTTGATGATTATGAACCATCACAAAACATAAAAAAGTAAGCATTAAATTATTTAACAATAAAATTAAAGCAAAATTAATAACGAGTGTTTCACCCCTATAACCCCTCTTGCTCTGATTACGGTTTCCATTCGTCTGGGCATGCTACAGATTATGTTATCGATGATTTCTTGAGGCAACCGCTCCCACTCCTCAAGTAATGCGTTTCCAAGTTCATTCAGATTGTTGGGGGGTGGCATTCTGGATTTAACCCTTCTTTTTAGCAAGTCCCAGTCATATTATAAGTATGACATAAAGTAGAAGTGAAGCTAAGAAAGTAATAAATATATAGTGAATTCTACTATTACTTTGTCATTATCCGCGATCAGCAATCAACTGCTGTTGCTAACTTAATAAATCTGCAATGATCAAGATTTTTTTCGGCATCACTTTTTAGATGATGCGCGCTGCAACACAAGACACTAATTTGTCTGAAGTAGAACTTTATAAAACTAGAAGAAAAACTAGAATATCGGCGGAAAAAAAATCACAAAAACCACGTGGCGTTTGATTTGAGTTTGACCAATCACAACGTTTCCAATTACTGATAACCATCATAATGTTGTTTTTGTTTATGTTTGTTCTACCTTCCATTTCGATTCAAATGGGAATTTAAACGATCACCGTTCTTTTGACCGTTACGAAAATACACAAGTATAAAATTGGACAAATGATTTTGAGAACCGAGAAAGATGAACAGGGGTAGTTCGATTATGTCAAGGTTACATTGATATGAAAGATTGCATTCACGTAAAAACTTTAGTTTTGAGCATTTTGTTTTTACTGCAAGTTATTTGAGTTTATGGTAGGTGACTTTTGTGAGCCCTTTTTGCCCTTACTGCGCCTATGGGTGTGTGATCTTCACCCACTCTTTATTAGAAAAACCTATGATTGCACACAAAAGAGAAAGATATTTGAAGTCAATTGAAGTCAAGCTTAAAAAATGTTGGCAGTCTATTGAAACTGTAGGTGTTAAAACGGATATATCGAAAGGGAAGCGGTGGATTATAGTACATGCTGGAACTGAACAAGGTTTTGTGCCTAATGTTTGATCTTGATTTGAGCAAACCTTCTCTTCTAGCTCTGGTAAAAAAATAAGCCTGAACCAGTTTATGAAATTGACAAGATTCTGGGTCAACACGAACATACAGTGTTGAATCTGAACCCAACCAAGTTGATTTGGGCACTCGCGAAGAGAAAGGTCGCTTCACAGAACGTTGGTGCAAAAGACATTAACAAGTTGACCGTAGACGCATTTGAATCGATAACTGCCGATGATTGAAAAAATTGCTGTGAAGATGTGAAAAAAATTGAAAAGGAATATTATGATCGTGTGAAAACATTGTACATTGTCACCCACTCATATGCGCAAAAAAGTTCCGATAGGGCCCTCCATCGGGGCAAGATGGTAGCGCGACCCCATCTCGCCCCACAACGGTGGAATATACTTGTTTAAAAGGAAAAATTGAAAAGGATAAATCTATGTGATTGTATAGATTATGTGGGCGTGGTTGATTCACCCAATCTAGGCTTAAAATTTAACAACCGTATAATATCATTAGCCTTTACAATCCCATAGCTGGGAATGGGCATTATCTCAAAGGGATGTGTGGCCGTAATCTACCACGCTGGTCAAGTGCAGGCTGGTGGATGATACATGACCTCGACTTATGTGATTCTAGAACAAACGCGCTTCCTATTGATATTTTACTTATCGGTTCTGGGTTTGAGCATTTGAACTTTTATGTCTACTAGGTCTAACTATTAAAGTATTACTACGAAAATTCATCATAATCATTATTAGCCTGAAGACATCTACTGTTAAACCTAGGCCTCCCCCATAGAGTACCGATTTGAGCAGTTCCCATGGTTCTGACTAGATCTTCGGTCCACCTAGTGTGAGCTCCACTACGGAGGGCACACAATAGGTGGACCGGCTTACACTGCATCTTACAGATCATGGTCGCCATTCGGGAACATTTCTACCTCATCTGTTCTCAGTTATACGATGTTGCTTGTCCATTGCCATTTCAACTTGCTAATTCTAACAGCAACTTATATATAAGCTCAATAGCAAGAAAAAGTAACTAAATAAATTGAAAAATAGCTTAAAAAAATATAAAGTACAAAGGTTCGCTTGAATTATCTTTTAGATTAATACCTAACCCTTTTGTAATCATCTGCTAATTATTTATACTCTTAGCATTGATGAAACTGCTAAGATTAATTCTGGCCACAAAGCACCTACGTTAATCGTCTGCGAAAAACTCATTACATTTCATACATTTTTAAAAGATTAATTTACTAAAAAATAAGAGCATTCTCTGTTTGCTTCATCCAAACCGCTCTTGAAGAATTAAAGCCTTAATTATACCGATGTAAATTTAAATGAGTAAACACAACAATAAGCCTAATCTTAATGAGTTACGAGCCAACTTTCGCAACAAAAAATGTTTTAAGCTAAAAATCTTCTGAATATATGTAACTCAGAGGTGATTGACTGATTGACTGACTGACATAGTGATCTATCAACGCACAGCCCAAACCACTGGACGGATCGGGCTGAAATTTGGCATGCAGGTAGTTGTTATGACATAGGCATCCGCTAAGAAGGATTTTTCGAAATTCCACCTTTAAGAGGGTGAAATGGGTGGTCGAATTATTTTCCCATAGGCCACGCCGCGGGCGAAGCTCCGGGCAGAAGCTCGTAAAATAATATAATTGAAAATAGTTTTGCATTTAATCTTATTTCTAATTTAAAAAAAAAAATAAGTTTGTTACATTGGTGTCGATTTTGTGTCGCATTTTCTAAAATTAAAGTAAACTTAAAGTATGGCGGTACTCTTCTGATAAAGAGGATATGAAAAAGACGAAAAAATGTTAATTTTGTTTAGCTTTAGATAATGCTACACAGAATCGACACCAATAATTACGTTAACTGTGCTCATATCTATAGCCTTCAGATATCAGAAACTTTATCATTAAAATCTGTACCTTAACTGAAAGGATCGTTTTCGATAGGATTGGATTGTAAAGGTAGCTTATACCACCTAATAAGCCGGTGTCTGTCCGTCTTACCAGAATATGCGTTATTACGGTGGATGACTGAACACATAATAATAAAAAAAGTATTTTAATAATTAGTATAAGGAAGGACAAATATTAAAATTAAATATTTAAACTAATATTATAAAGAGGAAAGATTTTTTTGTTTGTTTGTTTGCATTAAATTAAACTAAAACTACTGGACCGATTTGAAAATTTCTTTCACAATTAGAATCCTAAATTATACCTTATAAATATATAGGCGATAGAATATATATATACGCGGCCGTATCGCTTACCATCAGGTGAACGACTAGCTCGTCAAGTCATTCACTATCATAAAAAACCTTTAGTGGCTGGTTTTTTATATCGTATTCAGATGTCTAGCCTTGGCAGTGTTCGGTCGTGACATCACGCCATAGCCTTTTTAATCAACGCGGCCATTTGCATGACACCACATACCCATGGGAAAGGATGGCATGATAGAGTTCACGATAAAAATGTGTAATAAGTAAGGCAGCAGTTGAGTACAGTTTTTTAGCCTGTGGAGTGATCACGAAACTTTGATTGCAATGTAACAACAGAATTTTTATTCCAAATTTGAATTTTTCCTTGTAGCTATGCACATAAACTGCATATTGAAACTGTCAATTCCATACATTTGTGTATCTATTGATTGCAATGAAGTCATATGATAGCAAGAGCTTCTGCCCGCAGCTTCGTCCGCAGAGTGGCCTATGGGAAAATAATTCAACCACCCATTTCATCCTCTTAAAGGTGGAATTTCGAAAAATCCTTTCTTAGCGGATGCCTACGTCATAAAATCTACCTGCAAGCAAAATTTCAGCCCGATCCGTCCAGTGGTTTGGGCTGTGCGTTGATAGATCACTATGTCAGTCAGTCAATCAGTCAGTCACCTTTGAGTTATATATATTTAGATAACTGGTAATGGGATAGAAAACTATACTTAGTGTATTTTACTTGCTTGTTTTAATTTAACAAGGTAGCTGATGTTTTTTTTGGCGGTAAAACGAAAAAGATCGCGTCACCGCATTGTATTATTTTCCAAAACTTGTGTTATTTTCAGTGTTAGTGCATAAAATTGGTGGCATTTTATTCGTTAAGTGCTGGACTATATGCATGAGTGTGGGAAAGTAGTATAATGATGGTGAAACGTTTATTTTCGTGTTGTTTCCAAAACTTAATAGAAGCTTCTGGTAAAGTTGCCACCACTTTACTAGGAGTATGACTTGACAAGACTATGACTTGACTTGATGACTTAGACTGTGACTTGACGCAATAAGCATTAATTATCTTGAGAAATTATCAATTACCTGACACTGGCTAAATACACAAAAGTGTGAAGCGAAACGAAAAAAAAAAGAAAATAAAGGTAGCTGGTAGAGAAGAATAGAGCCACAGGCTGATCTAACTAGCTTGCTTGTTCAGCAGAGGACTAGTATAAAATGATGCATTAAAGATTGATCACTTATGCAATCAAAAGAGCGTGCTAACATTTGAAAGTGTTTGTAATACAATTTAAGAAGTAAGGCTGTGGAAAATGCATAGAATTCCAAACGGAGAAAAAGGAATAGAAAACAGGTAAAATATTTTTCCCTCATTTATTTTCCATTTGATTTTGGAATTCAAATAAGAATGAGAATACCGATGTTGAAAGGTGGGGAGTGGGTATACTGCAACAAGGAAGTGATCACGAAACTTTGATTGCAATGCAACAACAGTAATCTCCATACTAACTATGCACATAAACTGCGTATTCAAACTGTCAAATCCATACAAATTTGCGTTTCTATATATTGGTTGCAATCGAGTTACGTGATCGCCTAGCAGAATAAAGAAATAACAGTTACTCTGAGGGTTACACTGTACTGTGTATACTGAGTAAATCAAATGTTCTTAGGGTACACCTTATTGCTTGCAATATAAATTTATTTTAGAACTATAGAATATATCTTTATGAAACACTGCAGCAAACACTATATTTAGATATTGGCACAGCCAGATGCTTTCTATCTGCCAATCTATTGCGACACGTAATTAAGTCAACAAATTATATAAACAACTTTGTAGTGATGAGAGAGAACAATAGTGAAAGACCACATCTCAGTCCCATAATTGACAAACACACACTAATTGAAAAATGTTGTTCGCATAACCCAATAATAATAATAATAATAACCCCTAACGATCAAATACATAGATCCTGGACCCTAACTAGGTTTCCTTTTATCTAAGGACCTAGGAACTACGAAAACCATGCTCCCACAACACCCAGACTCAGGACAAATATTTGCGCTGCTTTTTCTGTGCACAAATACTTGTCTTGTCACGGAAATCGAACCCACCGCCTCCGGGCTATAAGCCGACCTGATCAAACAACCATACCAAAGGAATACGTCATCGTATATTAAGTCACTTAAAAACAATTCGGTCAAAAGCCACTAACACTGTCCATGGCACGCGCAGCCATGACTGTGAAGCCTCATGCAAACAATAGTATTACTCAACTCATATCTGCATATTCAGTATCTATCTAACTATAGCCTCAGGGACGATGGTCGACCGTCAACAATGCTATGTACAAGAACATTCATTATGGCTGACACTAGGGCCCCTTGAGAGGTCAACAAAGCCTCGCTTGCACGCCGGCTGTAGAGTTAAGGCTTTTGAAATGTCGCATGTGAAACTGTTTACTATTTTCAACTACCTGAAACTAGGTTTTACTAGGTTAGGACTTTTCTGCAAAATTTATCTAGGTAGGTACCACCACTTTGCCAGTTATTCAGCCGCCAAGCAGTAGTATGCAAGCACTACTGTGTTCCAGTTTGAAGGACACTGTAGCTAGTGAAATTACTGGGCAATTGAGACTTTATGATCTGATCTTACAGTCAAGTAATCTTATTATCAGACTGTGTTGATGTCTCAGGATAATGTGCGTAGTAAAATGTCACGAGAATCTTTATATTTTGGAGTTCCGAGTGACCTTGTTCTGTTATGGGCGGCTGTGTTGCTTAACATCAGGTGAACGACTAGCTCGTCACATTATTCACTAACATTAAAAAAAGTTGAACTTCGTGTTTTTACTCGCGGGTAGTATCATATTTACTATTCTATGGCATAAGCCAAACCATCTTAATAAAATATACATAATAATAATAATAACGCCTAACGATCAACGCTGACCAGTAAACAAGTGCAAGTTGGTAGATAATAAATAATAATATAATAAATATGTGTGCACAATTCATACAGTGCCATCTAACCCCAAACTAAGTAAGCTTGTACTATGGGAACCAAATAATAGATAAAATACTTAGATACATTTTGTTTGTAAATACATACGTAGAATACAATATAACACCCGAAAAGAACAAACGGTGTTCATCACACAAATGCTTGTCCTGGGGGGGAATCGAACTCACAACCTTCAGTTCAGAAGGCAGTGCTACTGCCAACTGAGTTATCGGGCCAAAAGATGGCACATTCCCACGAACGCTGCGGTTCTTGAACACGTCGGTTCTCTCACGATGTTTGATTTCCTTCTCTGCTGTTAGAGCGAGTGCGAATAACAAAACAATAATCTTTATAATAACAGTCTCATTTGCACCTTTGTTATTCCACTTTTAAACTCATATGTACGTCAAACTCCACCTCAATGTGTTACTTTCACATACTAAAAGCTCGCGTGTCGTTGGCTCTTGCATGTTTGATGCACGACCGCGCCGCAACGCCTCGATTTTTTTTATTATTTTAAGGCTTGACTTATAAAAGTCAGGTTCAGTGGAAAACAGTTTTTGAAGTTCAAAGAATAATATTTGATTTAAAAAAAAATGTAATTTAGACCACACGCTGAAGTAATTTTTTATAGTTTAGCTTCTTCTATCGGCGAGTACAACTTTGTTTTTGCTTTCTTTAATGTTAACGTCATCATCTTGATAAATGTATATTGTCAATTTTGCCGGACATAGCAACATAATAATGCAAATTCTTAATTTTGTTATGTTAACAATGGAGATCTACGTGAAATAATTTCAACTTCCATTCGCCTCGCACCGACCAGCTTACTCAAGTCAAGAGTGCATAAAGAAGTTTTACTTCAAAAATCGTAGTTATTAATATTTGGTGAATTGTGATTAAATACTTACTCTAGATTTTGATCACGTTTCATTTGTGATATTATTAATGACAAATATTGAATAAGGTAGTGCGATTAGAGTTGCCTACTAATATCTGATTGTTTTCATAATTTTCACTGCAAAAGTTTACCAAATTAGAGCAATATTTTGCATCGATTGCTTGTATTCCCGGAATTCAAATAGCTTACTTACCATCACTAATAAATTCAGAGCTATGTGCGAAAACGGGCCAATCACAGGTGAGACAAAAAATAATCTCAGTGCTTTAATAGTTAATTTTAAAACTAAAGAGGGAGATAATCTAGTGTCCGCTTCGTTGGAGTGCCATCTCTGTCACTCAACGGGAGATATTCGGCTTTGTAGAGCATCGTCTTTATCTCGTACTTTATAATGTGTGACTCACTTTAGTGCTCCGTGAGACGACGCTCTACGATGCCGAAACTAGCTTAGTATGTCCCAGTTTAGCTCGACACGACCGCTACCTCTATTTCAATACATTTAAATGTTTTCTACCACGCCGCTACATAATCTGTTAGGCGTATTCACGAGCAGAATAAAATCAAAGTATCTTTTGTATTTCCACGGGTAGTCTAACCTAAGCCTGTTGAATAAAAAATAGAACCCACTGATCGTAGATGCGTATGAATAATGTTAATCTATTCTAGCTTCAAGTTTAACCGTGGAACCAACCTCACGCATGTGTATTATTTTGATACAGTAAAGTCACTTTATAAGGTTAAAACGGGTCTATTCGTGCACCGAAAATTATCAAAACAACTTTGACTAACCTCGACGTTTCGAGTTACATTGGCCGTGGTCACGAGGGTACTGGAGTAGTGTGTCAGCATCATACAGAACGGGCGGCGTCTCCAACAACCCGCAATTGGTCTTGTGATTCTTCGCTATCAATGTCCCGACATATAACGTTAACGGTATCGCCAGTTTCACGCGAACACAAACCGCGACGCGAACAATTCGGTGATAAGTAGGTACTTATCACCGAATTCTACGAAGAGGATAACCTGTAACCATCTTTCCGATCGAAATTACTGCAGTTCTTAATTTCAATGGCTTCTTGGACAACTCTTGGGTAGAGTTTCTTATCAGTAGCGAGAACCTTAGGAGATTCATGCCCGTTTTTGTTTGATCCAGTGATTTAGACGTGACTCAAGTGCTCGGCGTTTGCAGATTTATTGGTCCATCGATTGATTTTTTAATATGAGTTCAAGCCGTAAAAGTCACCTTACAACCTGTCAGTTAGTATTTGTCCAAGGTCATAGAAATTGGAACCCTATCTTATATGATTATACCAAACCAAATCGATTAAGCCGTTTTTACACGCTTACAGCCAAAGTAAAGATCAATATTATTAACATCATCAAAACTGAAGACATCCATTACAACTTCGGCTTCTTCCATAGAGCGTCACTTTGAGCAACTGCTTACTTCTTGTATGCACTGGCTCTCCGTGGCTTAGACCAGGGGAGGTGATCGCAAAACTGATTGCAATGCAATCGGAGAAATGCTCATACTAACTATGCACATAAGCTGCGTATTCAAACTGTCAAATCAATACAAATTCTTGTTTCTATTGGTTGCAATTGGTTTACGTGATCGCCCAGCAGATCATCGCAGTCTTCCTAAGCCTCTAAGGTAGCTGGCCCTTCACGTCTGGTGGGTAACCAAGGTGCAAGTTTACCTACTGTAGTAGACTTCTTAAGTCTGCACATAAAATCTTTTTAGAGTTTTGTACGCCTATCTATTAATGTTTATTCTATTGTCATTACTCTCTGTCAGATTTTGCTGAATAAAGCCTACTATGGTTTTAAATTGATTATTGTTATTTCATAACAATTTATTCAGCAAAATCTGACAGAGAGAGATTATTAGAAAATGTAACGCTAAACTTAGATGAGGCTTTCAATCAAGCACAGTCCATGGAAAGTGCTGCAATTAATGCACATGCTTTTAATCTATCTAGCGAAAAATTAGTAATGGCATTACCGAAGACTACACATAGTTTAAAGACAAACTCTGATGCAAAATCATCACATGACTTTCAACCGCGACAATGCTTTTTCTGTGGAGACAAAGTTCACCGTCGTCAAAACTGTCCAGCACTAAATGCAACTTGTCAGATTTGTCAAAAGAAAGGTCACTTTGCAAACGTTTGCAGAAGTCCCAAGACTACGAGTACCTTAAATGCTGCTGTTGATGATCCTCAGCAAAACTGTTTGAATGGAGTTGTAATAACTGCGGCTGCTCCTAAATGTCTAAAAAAGTCAGTTGTCACTATAACAGTCAACGGACAAAGAGCTAATGCTTTAGTTGACTCTGGAAGCTCAAAAAGTTTTGTCAATCATGATTTCTTTGTAAATTGCTCTTTCACAAAGGTAAATTCCAATGAATCAATAACAATGGCACAGACAACACACACAGTGCAATGTGAAGGAGTTTTTGAAGCGACAATTACTTTAAATGATAACATTTACAAGAATGTCCCACTTCTTATAGTAAAGCATCTTTGCGCAGATGTAATTATTGGACATGATATATTAGACGAACACTCAAAATTAGAAATTTCTTTCGGTGGGCTGAGAAAACCACTCCAAGTATGTAGCGTCCTTGCTGCGTCAGTGCCACCGGCACCTCTATTTTCAAATAAAACACCAAATTGTAAACCTATTGCGGTGAAATCACGGAAATACAGCAGTGATGATCTGAAGTTCATAGATGACGAAATAAAACAACTTCTATCTGATGGAGTCATAGAAGAAAGTAGATCACCTTGGCGAGCACAAGTCCTTATTACTAAAAACGAAAATCACCGCAAAAGATTAGTCATAGATTATTCTCAAACTATTAACAAATACACAGATTTAGATTCATATCCTTTGCCGAACATAGAAAGAACTGTTAACGAAGTTGCTAAATATGATATATACTCAAAAATCGATCTAAAAAGCGCTTACCATCAGGTGCCTATCCTTGAGTCGGAAAAACAATATACGGCTTTTGAGGCATGCGGTAAGTTGTACCAATTTTGTCGCATTCCGTTTGGAGTAACGAATGGAGTTAGTTGTTTCCAAAGAGTTATGGATTGGCTTATAAAAGAAGAACATTTGCATGACACTTTTGCCTATCTTGATGACGTCACTGTCTGTGGCAGGGATAAACCCGAACACGATAAGAATCTTCAAAAATTCATGGATGCTGTCGATAAATACAAACTTACCATTAACAAAGCCAAATCGATATTTTCAGTGAATACTATAAGTTTACTCGGATACGAAATTTCAAAAAAATCTATTAAACCAGATCCGGACCGACTCCAACCTCTTATAAACATGCCAATTCCGACTGATAACTCTTCATTAAAAAGAGCACTTGGCATGTTCTCACATTATTCCAAATGGATACCTAGGTTCTCTGAAAGGATCCATACTCTCGCTCATAATGTAACATTCCCATTAAACGAGCAAGCCAAGACGGCATTTGAAGAACTTAAAAGCTGTATAGCAAAATCCACGATATTTGCTATAGATGAAACAAAGATGTTCACTGTTGAAACAGATGCATCCGACAACGCTATAGCGGCTACATTATCACAAGAAGGACGCCCTGTAGCATTCTTTTCACGAACACTCTCTTTATCGGAAAAGCGACATCCAGCTATAGAAAAAGAAGCCTACGCCATTGTAGAAGCTCTACGTAAGTGGCGGCACTATTTAATTGGGAGGTCTTTTCGTCTAATTACAGATCAAAGGTCAGTTTCATTCATGTTTGATCGCACACATTCGAGTAAAATAAAAAACGAGAAAATAGAAAGATGGCGTTTAGAATTATCATGTTTTAAATATGACATTATCTACAGACCTGGTAAAGAAAATAATGCAGCTGACGCCTTATCACGTATTTGCGCAATCGTACACTCTGAATCTAAATTAAAGGAATTGCATAGTGAATTGTGCCATCCAGGAACGACCCGCATGTTTCACTGGGTCAGAAGTAAAAACTTACCTTATTCAATAGATGAAGTCAGGAAGATATCAAATACTTGCCCAGTTTGCGCAATTCTGAAGCCTAGATTTATCAAAAACAATGGATGTTTGATAAAGGCAACCTCACCATTTGAGAGGTTGAATATTGATTTTAAGGGACCTATACCATCGTCTTCAACTAACAAATATATACTTACTGTAATTGACGAATTTTCAAGATTTCCTTTTGCATTTCCATGTCAAGACGTTTCTTCTGCAACTGTCATGAAACATTTGTCTACAATTTTTTGCACTTTTGGTATGCCAGCATATATTCATTCGGATCGTGGCTCATCTTTCATGTCAAAGGAAATTAAAGACTATTTACATAGCAGGGGCGTATCGACAAGTCGTACAACAGCTTACAACCCTCAAGGGAATGGACAAATTGAACGCGCTAATGGAACTATATGGAAAACAGTTCAATTATGCTTAAAATCCAATGGCCTTGAAATTGAACACTGGGAAAAAGTATTAAATCAAGCTCTCCATGCCATAAGATCTCTGCTGTGTACGGCCACGAATAAAACTCCGCATGAAAGAATGTTCACACATAGTAGAAAATCTAACAATGGACATTCAGTCCCTACCTGGCTCCTTACACCGGGACCTGTTCTCTACAAAAAGCACAACAGAAGCAATAAATATTCACCGATTGTCGAAGAGGTTGAACTTTTAGAGTCTAACCCTGACTATTCATTTGTCAGATTAAGCGATGGCCGGGAAACCACGGTTTCGAATAGACATTTAGCTCCTATTGGAATAGATACAGAAGATAATGAAGATAGAATTTCTTCACCTGGAGGAGGGGAACCAGGAACTGACAGTGACTCGTCATTTGTCTCGACTGAAACTGCTCCACCTGTAACACCACCTCAACGGCGTTCTGCTCGAAACCGGAAACTTCCTAATTATCTTCAAGATTATGATTTGTCTCACTAGATTGGTGGGGGCGAATGTAGTAGACTTCTTAAGTCTGCACATAAAATCTTTTTAGAGTTTTGTACGCCTATCTATTAATGTTTATTCTATTGTCATTACTCTCTGTCAGATTTTGCTGAATAAAGCCTACTATGGTTTTAAATTGATTATTGTTATTTCATAACACCTACCCACTGGCGCAAAGGCCCAAAAGGGTTAACCGCTGGGGTTAGACAATAAATCTCATTGTGTAAATTCGCCAATTTCTTTCAAAATTCTGGACTAATTTAGGTGCAGATTTGGTTTTGTTTGCAATAAAATCTGTGCTGCGCTGTGTTCTCATGTAAATTTGTTAAAGATCTGATAAAGACTTTTGGAGATAAATAACGAAAATCCTCAAGTTCTTTTCAAAATGAAAATGATACGTTTGAAGTCAGTTTTTTTCCTTCCCTTTTCACAATGATACTATTTTACTCAACACAAAACAGATTATTGTCACATAGTATTTAGTGCAAGCAGACTAATCGACTAAGAGGAAAACAGATTACCTACATACGATTTGTTGACCTAATTTACTAAGTTACTTCCAATAAAGTCGAAGGTAAAGGTAAAATGACTTTTGGATTTGATTCTCCACATAAATGGTTGAAAAGGCTGTTAATGCTTTTCATAATGTTACACTAGTAATATCCCACGGTTTCACTTACAGAAAACAATTGAACGATAAAAAAAAAGTATGCCATACTAAATTTTAACAGAAATTTTAATTTTATACATACCACTAGATTTATTTAGGATTAAATTAATATTAGGGCTGTAAATATTTTTATAATCCTGAAAATTGTAAAGCCGTATCGTTTTTTATACCCATGAACTATATTTAATATAATAACTCCAAATTAGATACATGTAATAGCTAAGAACGCAGTTGATATCTACTCGCCTTTCAAGAGTTCATCCGTTTGGCAGCTACAGGGCTGTAGATATATCCGTTAAACTTACAACCCATCCGATTCTGTGAAAATCTAATAAGGCGGTGATATACATGCCTGTGGATACATTTTCTAGTTAAACTTGCATGCAATTTGCGTTCTTGTATGCCTGTATTTTCAAGAATTATGAAAGTAGTTGGTACGTGCAAGGAGCTGGTATGCAAGTGCGCCAGCTACAGGCATGTGTGTCGCTGCCTATAAACACTGGATAACAATGAAATAGCCACCTAGGTTTTCTTTTGTTTTATTGTGGTTATTCCAAATTTGATAGAAGCAAAACACAAAATAACTACGTAGACTACCCGAGAAAAAAAATGTACTTTGCGATTGCTAGGCTGAAAATGGTTACCTATTTCATTTTGGTCAAAACAGAAGGTTGAAACGGACTGCCGGTTTGAAAATCGCTCACGTAGTCGTGCAGTATAATCCTTTGTTACCATAAAATCGTTTTGTTCACGCATATTTGATTTGTTAACTCGTTTTGGGGTTTTGTTTTTAACTTTATTTGGCTTTTCCATTCGTTGATATTCGGGAAACAAAGTATTTTTTGGGTCTTCAGTCATAAATCTTCGTTATCCCTGCATTGCGAGATAACTAGATTATCGTTTAGCAAAAAACAAATTGTACGCCATAATTTTATAAGTGATTTTACCGTTTATTTATATTAAAATACCAAGTTCTATTATAACTGATTATCAAAGAGAAACAATAATTACTGTTAGTTTCTCTTTGATAATCAGTTATAATAGAACTTGGTATTTTAATATAAATAAACGGTAAAATCACTTATAAAATTATGGCGTACAATTTGTTTTTTAGACTGTCTATAAGTCATCGCGGCTAGTATATTCCACATATTTTTTGTTGTTGTAGGTAGTGTTTAGTAGTTAATAAAAATAATAATCAACACATACATAGATCCTGGAAACTAATTAGGATTCCCTGTGTCTAGGGACCCAGGAACTACGAGGACCATGGTCCCACGACACCCAGACACAGAACAAGTATTTGCGTTTTTTTTTTCTGTTCACAAATACTTCCTGAACCCGTCGCTTCTGGGTTATGAGCCAACCTGCTCAACCACCACACCACAGAGGCAGTAGTCGGTATATCTTTGTAGTTTTTAGTTTGCACGTAAAAAAACGCTATTTTACCCCTTTTCTTGCGGGAAAACTTAATTTTATTAAATAAAAATTTCCTATATCATATTTTTAAGTATCCATTCTATGAGGAGAAAAGTCGACAAACATACATATTTTATATAAACTTATTTATTTATAAGTGTGGTTTAGACTTTTACCTAAGATAATTTTAAAGTTGGAATAGATTTACCATAAAAATAAATTGCTCCGGCAATCCATTTAGAATAGTCAATATTTAATCAGTTCCAATCGAATCAATCGCGACACGAAGGTAGAAAAGTAGTTCAGTACAAAACAGGTAAGTTTCTATTACGGCTATCTTTCTATTCTACAATAATATAAAATATAAAAAAGGTCTAAACCGGCTTAATAATATGATTTACACATTTTACTAGTTATCGTGATTGAAAAACCAAACTATTTAACTTTAATAAAATTTCTGTGAAACCAAACTGTAAGTATGCCCTTTCAATTAAAAAAATAATATTACAAATCGGTTTATCCATGACAAACAAAAAAAAAGAAAAATAAATAAATATTTGTGGACATTTCACACAGCGCCATCTAGCCCCAAACTAAGCAAAGCTTGTACTATAGACCCCAGATAACCAATAAAATAATAATAATAACGCCCAATGATTACATACATAGATCCTGGACCATAACTAGGATACCTTGTGTCTAGGGACCCAGGAACTACGAGGACCATCAAATGGTCCCAATTACAATGCTTATATACTTTTTGTTTGTTAATACAAATATAGAATACAATATAATACCTACATAGAGCAAACATTGATGTTCAAATTTTTGTCTTGGATAGAAATAGAACCCGCAACCTACCGCTCAGAAGGCAGGGCTACTACCAACTGAGCTATCGGGCCAAATGCAACAAATTTGAGCTAGAATTGAGACGAGGTCCTTCTCTTCTTTGATGTCCGTTGAACTTATAATTAATATCCTATTTTTAAATTTATAAGGCATGACACGTCACTCAACGTGACTATTCAGTAGGTACTAAAAGGTTCGACAATCTCTGTCTATAAAAGATTAGTCTTGTTTCCAATAAAACTATATGCAGACTTACCACGAACCTAATAACGCTAATGCGTGACGGTCAAAACGTAAAAGCAATCGGATCATAAATCATAAAAGTAATAGGACGAGTCCTGTATGATTTTTCTACAGCCGTTTCTACAGTTCCATAACATTTCATGAGTTCTACGAAAGTAATTCGATTCCGAAGACCCTTCCTAGGATTTTTTCGTAATAAATTGGGCAGTTCATGTGTGAAAACTACCAAGTTGACATTGACGTATAGCTGCGTGTTAAGAACGACATAATTCTTGGAAAATAAGCCGTCGAGGTCAGTTACTTAAGGAAATAAATTGTTTGTTGGAGTGTAAATATCAGTTTAATTTGAGTAATTATTTCATTTTAAATGGCGTTGACCCGTTGTCCTTTCGCTTGTAAGTTATGATCTTTAAGGGTTCAACTGGTATGTACTGTCTAAGTGATGATGGTAGGCGATGGCCACTTAATAATGTGTTATGAAAACTGTTTTTGTATCTATGTAAGTCAATAAGTCACGACCTTTGGCACGGCCTTGTCACATTAATGCGACGGGTAGAAAATTACCTAATCGTCACAAGAAAACAACGTAAAATATTTGAAAAGTAACATTTTACTAAACAACTGAAGTTGTTGAATTCGTGAACCTTATAAACAGGTCAGGGCCGAGTAAACGATAGTACACCCGTGTACTTTTGTTTAGCCTTAAAAAAGCCATGGTACAGAAATACAAATATAATGTAGTATTCAAAATTTTTAACAACCAGCGGTAGGAAGACCTTATGTAGATATACTTAAAATGTGATATGTACTTTAAAATCCATTTCATGTCAGTAATATTTCTTTTGTACTTAGCAACGGTAACTTAGTACCGGTGTTCATGCACCGGGACAGCGTAAAAAATAAATCATAAATCATAATTTTTTATTGGTAAAACAATTTATATGTCAGGCTCTCGGTAACATTGCAACAATATTTAATAAATTATAATAACATGTCAATCATTGATACAATAATATTAAGAATGAAACATGTCATGAAAAATTTAAACAAGTCAATAATAAAAAATAAAAAAATTATAAGTATTAGAGTAGAAGTATTATTCATCAAATACGTCAATGTCAAATAAAATTATTTTAATAAATAGTTCACCATTATACATACAATAATTTAAATTTCATTTCATTTCATTTATTTCATTGACCACATTATAACATCACGTTATATTAGGCATGTCATTATATTATTATACAATAGTATTTCACAATAGTTCCTTCAGTTCCATAACTATTACCATAACCATCATTATTATTATTTTATATTATTATTTTTATATTATTAACCATCTAACCTTACTCATATTTTATTTATCTTCTATATAATTCAAGCATGATATTTTGGTTTGCAAACTTACTTATTTATAATCAGAAAATGAACATATTAGCATTCCAGCATTTTGTCATAAATTCGTTTAGTTTATAAAATGGATGTATTTCAAAAAAAGCTTTAGTTCTGAGTTTAAATTCTAATGTAGGTAATTTAGTTACTTCAATAGGCAATTTATTATACATGTCGATTTTTAGACCAAGTCCTTGCTTATATGTTTTAGTTAGCCTAGTTTTTGGTAATACTAGCCTTTCTTTATTCCGCGTATTATATTTATGTCTATCCATCCTCCTAGGCAACTGTTCCTTTTGAGCATGAATTTCTAAGAGAGACATGTAAATAAACAGAGAAATGACTGTCATTATTTTATTTGATTTGAAAGAGTCCCTTGCGGATTGTCGTATATAAAGACCATCAATAATTCTAATAGATTTCTTTTGGCAAATCAATACTCGTTCTATTTGAGATGCATTTCCCCATACCGTGATGGCGTAGCTAATGATTGAGTGGCAGTACGCATAATATACAGATATTAAGGTTTTTTTGTCAATAACTGGTTTAAGTTTAAATAGTGCATAGTTGGCGCTACATAATTTTTTGCATACTTTTTTAATATGGTTTTCATGAGTTATTCTGTAGTCCAAATTGTAACCTAAAAATGTAGTTTCTTTAATATTCAGTAGATTTTTATCTTTCCTTACTCTATAGTTAATTATTACATTCTTATCAGCATTTAATATAATACCGTTTCCTTCAAACCAAAGTTTAAGCATTTCTATTATTTCTACTTCTTTATCTTTTACAAGTCCGTCGTTTTTATCTGTAATTCCTACATGAGTGTCATCTGCGAAAAGAGTAATAAGAGCCCAATCTGGCAAACACTCAGCAAGATCGTTTATATAAATCAAAAACAATAAAGGCCCCAGTATGGATCCTTGCGGAACTCCTATTGTACTGGTTTCTTTCTTAGAGTAAGTGTTATTGACTTTTACAACCTGATTTCTGTCACTAAGATAGGATTTTAACATGTTGAGTTCTTTATCTCTGAAACCGTAGTAAGTTAGTTTAAGTAGTAAAACATCATGGCGGAGACAATCAAAAGCTTTAGATAAATCACAAAATATGCTGGAGCATTTTTGTGACCCGTCCATGGAATTCAAAACAAAATCTATTACCTTTCGAATAGCCATTACAGTGGATTTTCCCTTTCGGAAGCCGAATTGAGTTTCCGTAAATAATTTATTAGACTCAAAATATTCCACAATTCTATTTTTAAGAGAAGTTTCTAAAATTTTTGACAAAATAGGCAGTATGCACACTGGCCTATAATTACCTATTTCCGTCACGTTACCTTTTTTGTGTAGTGGTACTATTTTCCCTATCTTTAACACATTTGGGAAAATACCTTGACACAAGCATTCATTAAAAACCATTAAAATCATATAAAATAAATCTTTATTGCAAAGCATTAGTTCTTTTATTGTTACGCTATCCATGTCATTTATGTCTCTAGATGTCTTACTTTTTAATTTTTTAATTATATTTCTTAATTCTGTACATGTTATTTGCTCAAAATTTATGTTGTCAGTTGGTTTTTTTGATCTTGCTAAGTAATGTTTGCATTGTTCTATAGAAATATCAATTTTTTTAGTTAACTTTTCTGCTATGGTTCTAAAAAATGTATTAAATGTATTTGCTATTTTTTTTTCACTAGTTGTTCAGACCTCGTTTTAGAAGAAAAAAAAGATATGTGTTATGTCAATTAGGAAATTGTCATGAAAAAATATATACACTTTTATTTTATGGTTTTTATGATGTTTTAATTTTATTAAATTAAAAAAGGGATTTGGGACTCGGGCTGAAACCCGAACATGGTCCTTCGAGCCGGATATATTTAGTATATATATATTATATATAATATATATTTACCATATATACATCTACTGTGCCCGAGGCGCACAATTTCTCAGCTTTAGCGTCTGTGGAACTAGCAGATCCGTCTTGGGGTAAACCAAGCAAGATTGATCTGCTATTGGGGGTGGAAGTGTACAGCCGAATTTTGTTAGAAGGTTTACTCAGGGATCCGCCAGGGTCAGTGGTAGCACAAAACACTAGACTCGGTTGGATCCTCTCCGGTGTAGTACATTCGCCCAATGAAATCAACCACAGCGTTAAATGCCATAATATTTTCAGTATGCACTTGGTCAGTACTGACGAGAACGAATTACTGAAGAAATTTTGGGAAATGGAGTCAGAACCTCGTGACATGAAACATCTGACTCCCGAAGAAGAAAAATGTGAGGAATTATTTTCCCGAACTACCAGGAGAGATGATCATGGACGATATGTCGTTAAACTTCCTTTCAAGAATGATGATCCCCTCTGTAAGTATGGTGGTTCAAGGGAGATTGCTCGCAAACGTTTCTACATGTTAGAGAAGCGTTTAATAAAAAATCCTGAACTACATTTAGAATATTCTAAAGTCATTGAAGAATATCTTAGTTTGGGTCATATGGAGGTGGTTCACAATTCTGACAAATTGAATGCCGTGTATCTGCCCCATCATGCAGTTGTAAAAAAAGATAGGACTACCACTAAGGTCCGAGTAGTGTTTGATGCATCTTGCTCGGGCACAAATGGAGTATCATTAAATGATGATTTAATGACTGGTCCTAGGTTGCAGCCAGAGTTGAGACATTTGGTGATGCGCTGGCGTTGCTACCCGATAGTACTAGTAGCGGATATTGTTAAGATGTATAGACAAGTCAAAATTTCTGATGAGGACGTAGATTTTCAACGCATATTGTGGCGTGAGAATCCAGATGCTAAGCTGCAGCATCTCCGCTCGTTAAGAGTAACTTTTGGTACCTCATCCGCCCCATTTTTGGCTGTCCGTGCTCTTCAACAATTAGCTAGAGATGAAGCAGCTGATTTTCCGTTAGCATGCAGTCGGGTGTTAACCGACTTTTATATGGTTGACTTGATAACGGGTTGTTTCTCTGATGCTGAGGGAGTCCAAATTTATAAAGAAATTACTGCTTTACTTAACCGCGGTGGTTTTCCACTTCAAAAATGGTCAACTAACAACGACCAGCTTATGAAGTTCATAAACAGTGACTCGTCAGATTTGGAACGCAGCAGGGAACTAAAAACCGATGAACTTATGAAAATTCTTGGGTTGATCTGGAACAGAAAGGAAGATATGTTTCAGTGTACAGTTAAGCTACCACCGCTTGAAATACCGGTGACCAAAAGACATGTAATTTCAGACATTTCTCGATTGTTTGATCCATTAGGATAGCTTGCTCCGGCCATAACAACAGCCAAGGTTTTTATTCAAAGGCTATGGCTGTCCGGAATTGGTTGGGACGATGAACTTCCACAACCATTGCTCAATGATTGGAGCAACTTTCGCAGTAGTCTTAAGAATCTCTCGGAAATCCACATACCTAGATGGATGAACACTAATCTAGATGACAAACGTTTAGATCTTCACGGATTTTCAGATGCGTCTAATGTGGCCTTTGCAGCAGTGGTATATGCACGTATAATAGATTGTGATGGTAATGTGCATGTAAATTTGATTACTTCAAAAACAAAAGTAGCGCCAATAAAACAACTGTCAATTCCAAGATTGGAACTATGTGGTGCCCTACTTTTAGCCAAACTCTTAAAAGAAGTAGCAGAGACACTTAGTGTACCAAAAAGCCATCTATACGCTTGGACGGACTCGTCCATAGTGTTAGCTTGGCTAAGAGGTCATCCTAGTCGTTGGAAAACTTTCGTCGCCAACCGGGTCTCCGAAATACTGAGTATTACTGATACTTCTCAGTGGTCGCATGTATGCTCTCAAGAGAATCCAGCAGATGGTGCATCAAGAGGTTTGAAACCTGAGCAGTGTGTGAAGAATGAGTTGTGGTATCAGGGTCCTCGATGGCTGCATGCGGAAGAGATACATTTTAACAAAGGAGAACTAAAAGAAACAAATCTAGAAGAACGAAAGATAAAATGTCACACGCTTGTCAGTAGTTCTGGAGCAGATCCATTCCTAGAACGATTTTCATCTTTGCGAAGACTTCTTCGGGTATTAGCCTGGTGCAGAAGGTTGTGGTTACCCGGTAATCATGCAAAACCATCATGGTTAGAGTCTAAGGAACTTCAAAACGTGATGCATATTTGCACAAAACGATGTCAGAACCAGTATTTCACTGATGACATATTAAAGAAGAAGAGCCAATTTGCTTCTTTGAATCCTCATAGAGACAGCGATGGAATTTGGCGTGTAGGCGGGAGGTTACACATGGCTGATTTGTCTGAAAATAGGAAGCATCCTATCCTGATTCCACGTGAATCCCATCTGGCAAAATTAATTATAGCGGATGCTCATGAGAGAACTCTTCATAGAGGTCCGCAGTTAGTTATAAATTACATTCATACAAAATATTGGATAGTAAATTTGCGTAACCTTGTGAAGTCCTACATTCATAAATGTGTAAAGTGTGTGCGTTATTCGTCACAAACCGTACACCCAATGATGGGACAACTCCCATCAGCTCGAGTGACTGTAAGTCGCCCGTTTAGAATGTCTGGATTAGACTATGCTGGTCCTGTCGCCGTAAGAACAACGAAGGGTAGAGGTTATCGTTCCACAAAAGGCTACATCTGTCTTTTTGTCTGCATGGTGACAAGAGCCATACATCTTGAAATTGTCAGTGACCTTACCTCTGAAGCTTTTCTTGCAGCCTTTAAACGTTTCGTTGCAAGACGAGGTCATTGTACAGATTTATGGAGCGACAACGCTACTACATTTATTGGTGCTGATCGTGAGTTGAAACGGATGCTTGCAAGCGAAAATTCTAATATTGTCTCGGAGATAACGGATTGTTTAGCAACATGTGGCACTACTTGGCATAGAATCCCACCATACAGTCCCAATTTTGGTGGTTTATGGGAAGCTGGCGTTAAGTCAACAAAAAAACATCTAAAGCGAATTATAGGAGACACAACATTGACATTTGAGGAACTTGCTACAGTGCTAGCTCAAATTGAAG
This sequence comes from Ennomos fuscantarius, assembly GCA_905220475.3. Taxonomy (NCBI): domain Eukaryota; kingdom Metazoa; phylum Arthropoda; class Insecta; order Lepidoptera; family Geometridae; genus Ennomos; species Ennomos fuscantarius. Next base: position 5,014,778 of record HG992037.1, on the reverse strand, counting down.
CGTGTCTTAATTCTAGACCACTAGCTAGACTTGGTGAGACAATTGACGATCCTTATCCTCTAACTCCAGGTCATTTTATAGTGGGAGAACCGTTGGTTCTGGTTCCTGAAGATCGGTATGATAATGCGAATATCTCCAGTCTACAGCGCTGGCAGTTGACTCAAAAAATGCTTCAGGATTTTTGGAAAAGATGGTCTGAAGAATACTTGACACAATTCTTACAGCGCTATAAATGGCAACAACATTCAAAGGAACCTAAAATAGGGGATGTTGTTCTAGTCAAAGAAGATGGTCTTCCACCAGCTAAATGGTTGTATGGAATTATAACAGAAAAACATAATGGTTTGGACGGCGTTGCACGTGTCGTCAGTTTACAATGCAAAGGTGTTAAAATAAAAAGACCTGTTTCGAAACTTTGTGTCCTACCCACCGCTGACTAAAAACGTTTCTTGGTAGTGTCGTAAGGTCTACTTGAATTTTCAATGGAGGTGTTTTTTCTTTTTTGCATTGTTATTTTATGTTTAGTGTAGAATATGATTTATGTTCATTCTGTATGAGATATCATTTATTTTTATTTTTTGGTTGTATATTTTAAGTTATTACGGTTGTTGTTTTATTGTTATGGAGTTATGGACCATAAGGGTCCATGGTGGCCGGCATGTTCGGACCTCGTTTTAGGTAAAAAAAAAAATGTTATGTGTCATGTCAATTAGGAAATTGTCAGGAGAAAATATATACACTTTTATTTTATGGTTTTTATGATGTTTTAATTTTATTAAATTAAAAAAGGGATTTGGGACTCGGGCTGAAACCCGAACATGTTTTTATGTATATATGGTCCTTCGCGAGTCGTATTCCAGCATACATATATAGTATACAAGTTTCCAAGCTCATCGGATTACTGAGCTAACTATTCCTTGGATCTGAATCCACGATCCATCGCGCTGGTCTGCAGACCAGTCTTCTGAATGAATCAGTCGACGTGTATTCTGGGCGAACGGGTGAATTCAGAACAAGAGGAAGGTTTATGGTATTATGTTATAGCAAGACATTGCTGAATTGTCACCTATGGATGGATGATTCACATACCTATTTGATCGCCTAATGGGAAAAGAAGAGCAGACGTAAAGGTGTTAAGCTGTATACCAAAATTTTACACTAGGATGCAGTCATACCGAGTACGAGTGTAAAAGTACGCGGGTTTGTATTCTGACAAATGGGGAAAGCATTGGCGTCTGAATCGTCAAGCGCAATCAAGATTTTATGAGGCACTACTTAAGAATGTTTTTACGCGATGGAAAACCTTGGGGCTGACACACGTTCCTGAGATATTTTGGTGATATTTTTGGTGTCGCTTATGTAAAAAGAAACCTCATACTTCATTACATCCCAAATCCCTGAAATCTTCTGATGATTCCGTTAGGGTTGAAAAACCCGTGAGCAAACAAATGGCTGCCACAGTCACACCTTCAACTTCGTCACAATAAAAAACACGGTGAGCCAGATACAGATGCCCCCACACATCTTGTGTTTTGAATACTCATAGTCAAATCTTTATGGCAACCGCATTGGTGAATGTGGAAGCAAAGAATCTGATGGCTAAGTATTAAGATCTCTGCTAGGTCAGGGATATCAGGCATCATTTGTAACTGAGTCCGCCGTGCAGTTTTTGGGTCTTCGAAAGACTTCTGAAACCCGTGATGTGTGTGGACTTGGCGGTGACCGGAATTCGGCGATAGCGTCGAAAACCACTGGATTATTGAAACTGCAGTCACGCGTCCACTCAAATTTCACATTTAGTTTATTGTTACGGAGTTATGGACCATGAGGGTCCATGGTGGCCGGTATGTTCGGACCTCGTTTTAGAAGAAAAAAAAGATATGTGTTATGTCAATTAGGAAATTGTCATGAAAAAATATATACACTTTTATTTTATGGTTTTTATGATGTTTTAATTTTATTAAATTAAAAAAGGGATTTGGGACTCGGGCTGAAACCCGAACACTAGTCAGTACTTTACCATTGTCCATTATAATTCTATTTAATTTAGCTTTTGACGTATTTTTATTATTTGCATGCTCATTTATAATTTTCCACGATTCTTTTATTTTATTTTTAGATTTACTGATTCTTGATGCGTATTTAAGTTTTTTTGCTGTTTCTAGGACTCTTCTAAAATATTTCCTATAAATTTGTATCTTATTTTTTCTTAACTTGCAGGGTTTTATCTGTTGTAACATTTGGAGTTTTTGTAGGTTATTTTTCGAAACTAGTATACCTTTTGTAACTATGGTAGGTTTAGAATTTTTAGCATAAAATTTTCTTACTGGAAAAGCAGTATCAAAGCAAAATTTAATCTGTTCCATTAGAATGTTCATTTTCTCATTTGCATTGCTAGCGTTACACAAAGCTTGATTAATTACATGAGCATCTTTAGAAAAAAGATAATGAAAGTATTGTTTATTACATATTGACATAGTTCTCCCGAATCTAATATTTATAACTCTATTACTAGTGACTTTAACTGTAGTATTCTCAATATGATAATGTAGATGAATAACATTATGGTCTGACAATTTATCATCCAGTACCCTAGCACTGTGATTTACAAAATTTGTGTCATGGTTAATTATAAAATTATCTATACAAGTTGCACTTTTTCCGCTTATTCTTGTCGGTTGCCTTAGCATTATCGTACATTTAAAATTATCTACTGTGTTTAAAAATTGATCAACTTTTTTATTTGATTTTATTACATTTAAATTAAAATCTCCTGCTATTATTATTCTTTTATCCTCTCTACACACTTTATGTAATATTTTTGTCAAAACATTTTCAAATATTTTAAAGTCGTAATCTGGTCTGTAAACACAAACTATTACTATCTTAAGTTTTTTTAATTCAATGCTAGCTATTTCGCAATTCATTTCAGAGCTAAGCCTATTTATGTCCTGTCTAATTTTATAATCTAAATTATTTTTAATAAAAATGGCTGTACCGCCGTGTTCAAAAATACTTCTTATATAATATGTTGCAAGCGTGTAGTCTGCTATAGTCATAGAAGATAATTTGTGCTCATTAGCCCATGTCTCTGACAAACATAGGACGTCACAATTTGTAGTTTGCGTCAAAAGTTCTAGTTCTAGATACTTGTTATATATACTCTGAATGTTGGCATGAACTACATTTAACCCTTTGCTGCTGTCTTTAGTTTCAACGGAAAATTTTGAACCACTTTAGATTCCTTCTTGTCTTGTACATTATTGCAATTTATAAATCGTAGTGATGACGTTCCTTTGAAGTAGTTGATTGCTCTTGTTATCTCTTCTCTTATAAAATTTCTTGTACTTCTTCGGTTTATAGAGTTCAGGTCAAGATATTTGACATTTTCAGTGAAACTTGCTAGACGTGATAGCTCGGTGTTTAATCTATAAATATATTGATTGTCGACCCAGTCCCAATTGTATAGCACACTTCCGATTACTATATTAAACTTCCTGCTTTTCTCATTAATTAAATTATAAATAGTATTGGTGTATTCTAATGCATCTTTGTTGCCATTTAATTTGCTTATTAAAATAACTACTACATCGTCATCCTGTAGTGATTTTGTCAGCTCATTAAAGTTATTCAATATTTGTTTTTGGCTTGCTCCTGGTTTACAATAGTTTATTACGTCTTCTTTGTCTAAATTATTTGCTATTGTCTGAGATAACCCTCTTCCAATATGGTCCGAGAATATTATAGTTTTTTTCTGCTTTTTACTCCCACCTTCATTTTTATGAATATTAATTTTTCGTAAAATTTTACTGTCGGTTATTGTAGGAATGCTGATATTTTCGGTATATTGCTGTATTGCTTTATTTTCAATCAAAGTAGGTAAGTTGTTCAGAAACTCAATCCTTTGCTGTATTAGTTGATTTTCCTTTCGAAGTTTTTCACAACTTTTGGTCAGAATATTCACTCTTTTGTTCTGTTTGTTTATTTTTTTAATTAATTTTGTTTGTTTATTTTTATTATTCTTCTTTAGTCTAGGTCGCATAACACTTTTATTTTTTGATTTTTTAGTCAGTTGGTTTTGCTGTTGACAGGTGTTGGTGAAGCGATCGGTTTGGGTCATAGCATCGGAAAATAGTAAGTCACAATAGTTAAGCGTCTTGGCAGTTGCAATTGAAATCTGACGCTTTTTAGTGGTTGCTGTAATCTTTGGTGAACATAAATTTTTTTGTCTGTTTGATGTCGGAGAATTTATATTTTTAAGAGTTTTTATTATCAATTTACAAGATTCGTTTTCGTTTTTCAAGGTGCTGTTTTCTAGTATTAAATTATCTACTTCTTGGTGTGCCGTTTTTAAAGATTGACTTAGAAACTCATTCTGCATCTCCAATTCAATGACTCGAGAATTATTGCACATCGATATATCTGGTAAGCTTCGTAGTGACTCATTATTTTGTGTGTCTGAGGTGTTTTGGAAGCTATGCTGGTGAATGTACGATGAGTTGAATTCAAACATTTCCAATTCTGACATTGATCGTCGTCGTTTACGTCTTAAAGTGATGTTATTAGGTTCCAACTCCATAGTTAGGCTTATTTAAAGAAATATTACGTACAAAAAGACACATACCTTAACCGGACGCGAGATCGGTATCTCCGACTCGCTATCAGTATGTTTAAGCCACTAGACCAATTGCTGTTGGAGTATAGAGCCGAAATAGTGCTATAGATTTTTGTTCACTACAGTGAGTATTTAATTTTGTTGAAGGCAGTTTAGTGCAATCGATTTATGTGCACTGAATTAATTCATTAAATCTGCATTTTCAATTAAATACTGTATTGTTCACATACAATAACTTAACAGATAGTTTTTACTCACGGTTTTCGATACTAGTCGTTATTTAGTGTTTTCCATAGTGATCAATTATTGTCTTAGTTCAGCCTGTGCACTTTCCGTTATTTTTCCAGATTTAGTAAGATGTATTGATGCAATCCATGTAAGTAAGCATTTACCATGAATTTATCGCATGTATTTGACACTTCAGTTATTTACTGCTTTGTTTATCACTTTTTACAAACACATCTTAATTGGAGTTAGGCGAACGGTTTGTCAATTATAATTATCCAGTATTTCTTTTTATGTGGATAGAACACAGTATTGACTATTGTTTACGCATGACTTTTATACTATTACACACAAATATTTCAACTCGTAATGCAATTTAAAACACTGTTTACATTTTTAATTGCTAATATAATAGCAGCGTATGTAACGTTCCCAACTGTAGGTAGGTAAATGTTAACTAATATTACTACAAATTCTTCAAAGCTGTAGAACCTTTGTTATTGATATTTCTTAGAATGTATATTAAAGATTTATTAGTATGTACTCTTTTTATCTTTCTTCAATGATAGGCTACTTTATTTAATAAAATAAATTACAATGGGCTACCTTACTCCTATTCCTTATCCTACAGATCTTTCAAATCTTATCTTATACTACTAATATAATAATATATAATAATAATAATAATATGTGTGGACATCTCACACAGCGCCATCTAGCCCCAAACTAAGCAAAGCTTGTGCTATGGGAACCGGATAACTGATACAATACTTAGATACTTTTTTTTTTGTAAATACATACATAGAATACAATATAACACCCAGACACAGAACAAACACCTATGTTCATCACACAAATGTTTGTCCTGGGTGGGAATCGAACCCACAACCCACAGATCAGAAGGCAGGGCTACTACCAACTGAGCTATCGGGCCAGTCAATCAGTCAGTCAATCAATCAGTCAGTATAATATTCACTAGGTGGGTAGGACTTTGTTGCAAAGTTCGTCTAGGTAGGTACCACCGTTTTGCCAGTTATTCTGCCGCCAAGCAGTAGTGTGCAAGCGCTACTGTGTTATTTTTGGAGTTTCGAGTGACACTGTTCTGTTATGGGCAGCCGTGTCGCTTAACATCAGGTAAACGAATAGCTCGTCACATCATTCACTAAGATAAAAAAATGGTAATGTTTGTGTGTATATGTAAGTACGTATACACAAACTTAAGGCTGCCTTTTGGAAAATTTGGACCTTATATTTTTACTTAATCATATATTAGTATTAAATATTTTTTCAAGAAAATCGCTCTGAATTTTCGTTTTGAGTGCCTGTTTGTGTATTTTGACAGCCTTTGTGGTGTGGTGGTTCGATCACATACATAGATTCTGGAGCTTAACTAGGATTCCCTGTGTCTAGGGACCCAGGAACTACGATGGCCATGGCCTCACAACATCCAGACTCAGAACAACTGTTTGCTCTTTTGTTTTCTATGCACAAATACTAATCCTGCCGCGGTAATCAAACCCGCCGACTCCGGGTTATGAACCGACCCGCTCAACCACCACAACACAGAGGACTTAAACAACATTGTGTTAAACAACCATGTTTAACACAATAATAAGCATCCACAATTATAATAAGGCACAATAGTAAGTCCAATAAAAATCACACCTGTTCAGTCGTTTTAATATATATATGTATATATATATATATATGTATATATATATATATATATGTAATATATTACATATATAACACATTTAATATATACATAATCTGGTGATTATAATGTTTTATTATACCTATGAACAGGTGTGATTTTTTTGGACTTATAAAAATTAAGCACATGATACTTAATATTATAGAAAATTCTGTAATTCTTACATGACCATGATTCAGGTAAAATCACGAAGCGCAGCTATTTCCTCATATTACTACAAAGTTATATATTATTATAGCAAAAGAGAAATTCTATCTCACAAGTTGAAGATGAGTCTCAATAGCAAAGCTCGTACTTATCGATAATGAAAAGGGTTCTCTGGCTAAGTATAATGTAAATCGAGGTAGCGTCTAATACCTCTAAGAAGCAATTGAAGGTAAGTTGTAATCATTAACCTAATAGTTAATGAAGCCAGGTATTTATTATTAGGTTGGCTATATTGTATAGGTAAGCATAAATGTGATTAAAATAAATAGATTTGACCAGCGTTCTGGCAGCCAATCTTTTAGCATAAAATATTTTATGTAGTTAATTTATTAAAACATATTTTCATTTTGGTCATCACGTAGTAACTCCCAACCACTGTTTCATTGAAAACATTCTAATCAAAACTCAAAACTAAATTGGATTAAACTAATGATAAATTTTATGAGTTAATCCGTCCGTTTTTCTATGAGATTTTGTATGGGTTTGGACAGTGGGGTCAGGTAGTTTTATAATATTGTTTTTTAACTATTTTTATATTTGACTGGGTAAGATTTTGCCACATTTCACCTAAATGTGACCTCGCAGGAGTTCATTTTGATAATGATAATGATAATGATGGTAATGATAATTTATTTGACAAAAAAAAAAACAATACATCAGATAAAATAGGTACATAGAATGTTGGTACAGTAAAAGAGGGTATGATAACTATGAAACTCTGAATGTTAAACACAAAATAAGACTATCGGGTGTTTTAACGGAATAACACTAGATATTTTTGTTTCATTTTGTACATCTCACCTGTTGTTAAGTGACAATATAGCCGAAGGTGGCTACGCTACGTCTGGGCTATATTGAAACTGGCTCTCAAGGGAGGCTGCTAGAACACAGCGTAATTCTGGTTATTTGGCTGTTACGGCTCAATTTCATAGTCTAGTTGGCTTGTGAAAACTATAGATAGCTGGGCTGGTACATAAATGTATATAGTTCTAAAAACTGCAATAATATTCGACTGGCCTGATAGCTTAGTTGGTAGTAACCCTGCCTTCTAAACTGTGAGTTGCAGGTACGATTCTCATCCAGGATAAACATTTGTGTGATGAACATCAATGTATCATGTTCTAAGTACATATTTACAAAAAAAAGTATTTAAGAATTGTATCAGTTATCTGGTTCCTATAGTACAAGTTATGCCTAGTTTGAGGCTAGATGGTGCTGTGTGAAATGTCCACAAATATTTATTTCTTTACTAATTTTGCCCCGTGGTTTCACCCAAAGATAAAAAGTATTTTAATTATTTGCTCATCCCACGGAAAATTTCACTTTTCTGGGATAAAATGTAGCCTTTATGTTAATCCAGTGTATAAGTTATCTTGGTACCGAATTTCATCCAAATTAATACAGGCGAAGGAGGTACAAACATACACACAAACACACATACAAAATTTCGCCTTTATAATATTAGTGTGATAATCGTGTGTATATAAATAGTGAAATTTTCTCATATCATTTGTAAAATATGTAAATTCAGGATACTCTTGTAAACATTCCCGTCTTTAAAATGCATGAGAAAATGTACACACATCACATATTTACATATTTTGCTCCAACGCTATGTTATTTTATAGTCAAGATGTGGTTTTGACATTTATTTTATGGATTTTTTTAGTTGGTACCAACATAAGTGTAGTGCTCAAAACGAACTCGATTAATCTTCTCAACCTATGAGTAAAGTTAAACAAATCGCAATTTTACTACAGTCATTACTTGTGTGGTGACCGCTATCAGAAACTGGTATTAACAACTGAGTGCTTTGCTGATTACAAGCCATCAATATCACGGTTGTTGTCGTATGACAACGTCGTTAAGCCACGACTTTAAGTGGCTTAAAAAATCTGGAAGTTGGGTTTTCACTTTCCTTCATGAAAGTGTGTCTACATACATTAAAAAACACATTTACTTCAAAACTTTCTCTTAATAATTAATGTTAAATGAACCCATAAAAATAAAGTCTCATAAACTCATACAGATGAAAGTTATTTCACGCACAATAATCAGCTTTTTATTACCCAAACCATAAGAGATACTGTCTTATAATATAGGCTAATAAGGCTAAAAGCTATGGTAGATATAGACGCCATGTCGTTAATAGTGTACGTAAAATAGCCAAACATGAAACTTCAAAACTTTGAACGTTATCACTAACGTTCAAGTAATTGTCCAAAGTCTAGAAGGTCACATCAATTTGGCGTAGAACCATCCAGTCTACGCTCCGTAGATAAAACTACGGCGTAGCTTCTTGTAGACCTTTGAATTAATTAGTAACTTTACTACTTTACGTGACAATAGGCGCTTCCATTTTGAATACCTTTACTAATCAAAAGTAGCTTTGGTTATAATGCATACTTTTTAAATATTATTTATGCATTATGCATTTGTAATAATTGCAAACCTAATCCCATAGCATAACTGGATCCAAATAGTATCAATAATAACCCGTCGCATATTTTTTATCGCTATTTTAAGCTGCATCAGCCCAAGCTGCCTGTTCTACGTCAAACCACTTGCTTTGGCTTTAGAAACACAATCTAAGAAAATGTAATTTAAATGTCAAAGCTCTCTAAATATATTAACTCTGATTTTCATCTGTAATGTTTTATGTTTAGTTTAATACATTATTAATTCAATTAATATATATGCATTTTCATTATTACTTTTAATTACTATTTGTATAATTCTACAAAGTTAATTTATAACATGAATATTTGTTTAAAAATTAATTCTCGCTAATTTACTCGCATGCCGTCTTCACCAATAACTGTTATGACACTAAGCCTTTATAAAGTGTAATATTTGTATTTTTATTTTGATAATGAACATTATGTTGGTGTTCAATAAATAATAAAAAATAAATTATTAACGTAAAAAAAAGAAAATTTTGAATCACACTATGAATTTCACTATTCAATACCCACCGGTAGATTCTCGATTTTAAGTTCTCGATTCTAAGTTGAATAACTTACTTCTTACCTTCAGTCTTTATCATACATATAACAAAATGGATTTGAAAGATAAGGTCTCCCATCTTTTTCAATCTTTATCATCCACCAAAATATAGTTGGAGTATTCAGCGGAAGACACTTCCAGCTTATGACGATAAATACATACTTCGGGATCATAGTTTTGACTATCAAACCTTTTGGCTCTTCTTTTACGATCTAGGCTATCAGCCTAAAAAAAGGTTACTGCCAAATAGACGATGGCCTTTTCAAAATAACTACTTTCCCTTTAACCCGTATAATTCGAGATTACTACCAATATGTCTGCGTCCAATGATCGAGCTGTAAGCACTCTTGCTCCTCGTTGACCGAGGGTTAACAATTCGCCCTTTGGGATACGGCGTGATATTGAATGTGGACAGATGGGGATTAGGAAAGGGACTAGCTTTAATACCTTTTATAAGCTCAGGATTTCAGGTAATTTTAGCTTGTGATCTGCTATTTAGAAACAAGATTAAATATGTAATGAACAATTATTGTTAATAATAGCGCTGAACTTTGAACGCAAGCATAGATATTTGTTAAGATTCCTGTATTTTTATACCCAGGAACCACGAATACTGTAGTCTAATCCAATAACACCTAGACACAGAACATGCTATTTGTGTGCGCAAAGCCAACATTTTACATTATTGACTCCCTGTTTTTATTTGTTTTATTGATAGTGCAAAAATGACACACAAGTACGTTTTTTATTTTGTTATTGATGCAATATTTAATTTTGTAGAGATTTTTTTGTATTTTGACTATTGTGAATCTAAATGAAAATTTGAGATAAAAGTATGTATAAATTTATATAAGAAAAAAATATGTAGGCCTATGTTTTGGTTTATTTTTATGGCAGCCATTGGCACAAAGCAGTGTTTTTATTTGATCTCTTAAATGGACTTGAAACTATTTTAAAACCACTCTTTATGTTTTGGCGCATTTGAATAATAAAAATAAAATACTGTGTAAAACTTCAACATAAAAATAGAATAATGTTTAATGGTGCTTACAGTTAGTATAACCAATCTGTGTGTAAAATTTATTTTAAATAAAAAGTCATTTCTGACCCCCTTAGTTCCTCCCCACTTCCATAGCTATTAACCCTTCAGTCGCGAGGCGTTATATTGGGTCGGACGTGTTCTAGAGTAATGGACACAGTCAGTCCAGTTTGCCCCCCGACTGCGTAATGTTGAAGAGAACAGAATTTTCTGGTATTTGATTACGCATCGATTATTTGGCAGCATCGCAGAATTTGCCTTATGGCGGCATTATTTCCAAAATAATTTAATAGTTCATTCTGTTCCGCTCGCTCTGCCTTTCTACTGACTTTAATTGAGTAAAGGTTTTCAATTAATTCAGACTGTATTCATAGCATCATTAAACCTTTACGCATTTCAATTCTATCTGTTCTAATCGTTAACAAATTTTCATAATATATAAATGACGTTTGAAATAATGCTAATATTAGCAGACAATAAATCATCATACCCTATCCTACTAATGGTATCATTTTTAATGCGAAAATGTAAGTGTGTGTGAAGGCGTTAGGTTATGTGTCTGTGTGTGTGTTTGTTGGCCTCTATCTTTGTAACTATTGTACCGATTTTGGAGAAAATTATATTTATATGAGATAGATTATATACTGAATTAATACATAGGATACTTCTTATCCCGGGAAATTTACCCGTTCCCATGGGAAATTGTAACAAACTTCGTAATAATTATTTGTTATTTGGTTAAGTTCAATCAGATATCGGTATAAATAAACTTGAAAGCAAATAATGAAACACATATTTTTGTATCCCTTGAGCGTTATAAATAGAGTTCTAAAGTTTGTATGGAAAATGTTATTTACTCATAACTTGCTATAAATAATTTTCATAAAATAATGAAACAAGTATTTTTGTGTGTACCTGTTATGTAGTAAAGTGGAGGTTTTGTTTTCGTGGTTGCTTGGTTCGGTGGGACGCAAGCGACCAGCTAGAGCGCGTATGTAGTGGGAATGACCTGTGGTAGAAGTTGTCATTTTTATTTCATGGTTGATCTGTTTGCCAAAAGTGGCCCACGAATGTGAGTGTGTAGCAAAAGTGACCTGTATTAGACATTGACGTTCTTTTTCGTGGTGGTAGAGAAGTCATGTTTTATTTCTTGGTAGCTATGTTTACTGAGCTGTAAGCAGCTCTTGAGGGCAAATATATGTAACGTAAATGATCTGTGATAGAAGTTAATGTTTACGCATTGAATGTAAGACTTGACAAAATCATCTAAAACTCAATCTTTGATATCGTGATATTGTTTTCCACTTGCGATTCATCAATTTAATCGCGAGCCAAGCCGCAGCGCATAGCTAGTATTAAAAAGGGTAACTGAAACTAGTTCCTTACGGTACTGTATGAGCTTGATGATAAACCTATTTAAGAGGGATGAACGAGTTTTAAAAAATCTGTTTCATTGTAAAAAAGATTTTCTGTTTCTTGTTTGCGTTTGTTAATTAATTTTATTCCCTTGAGATTAACTAAATTGGGAATGGCGCTGAGATATTGTTCCATTTCCCTATTCCTTTGTGGAATATAAACGTACATCCAAATAAAAGAGTCCCTAAATAGCCACTTTACCTTTATTCCGCAAAAATAGGTCACAGTCATAGCTTGAGCGTTCTACGTTTCAAGAATCCACATTCTAAAAATAAATATTTTACAAAGAATTTGTTACGCTGCAAAAAATTTTTATACAAAACGTTTATGAATAAAAGAAATCTGGAATACCTTATTCATCATCCTTGGTTTGCTATTCAATTTTTAATTTTAAGCTGAATACATTTCGTCCCTTTGAATGGCGGTCACCCGCAATTCAAGTAAGAGTGCCATAGAAAATGTTAGGACAGGATTTCCTTTGATTTGTTTGCTTTATGAAAATCTTGTTTGGATTATTAAACTTGCTCTGAGAACTATGTTGTATTTCGTATTTTCGTCAGTGAAAGTAGTTTGGTTGGGTTTGGTCTTAAATTTACAGACTATTTAGTTCATCTGTATAGCTATCACTGAGCTGAAATATAAAAATGTTATAATAATATTTTTTGCAATTCAACGCGTCAATACTGCTAGTATTTTGGATACGCTACCTACTGGTAGTGAGCACTACCCATTGGTACAATCTATAAGTCATCGCCGTCAGTATACAGTATATATATATAGTCCAAATGTTTATTTTATGTAGTAGATAGTGTTAAGTAATAGTTGCTATATTATTGTAGTATTTTATTAGTTGTACAAAATGTAATATAATTAGGTTTGCGGTGTTTTATGGACATTGACCTGGAATACAATGACTTGTTTCGTACTTCTCAGTATTCTTATTGCTAATCTATTCTTGTTGATATACTATATATTCAAACTTTTTGCGAGTGACACTATTAAAAAATTGTAAAACGTTGCTACAGCGGAATAGCAGATATTTTTGCGGGAAAATAACTACGACTTTAGACTTTCTATTTTGACTTTTTTTACCTTTTATAAAATGACGCAATACTGTAACTCCGGTAAAAACGCCTTTTGGAATTCCCCGAAATGATTCAAAATCATTTTTTTATGCCAGAGATGATTGAAGACATAATGTTCAAAATATTTAAAAAAAATCAATTTCCGCAGAGTAACATCGTTATTTGAAAATTTCTTTTTATTTAATAAAACTCTTTAATAAAATATTTCAAGATTGGTTTTCGAATCCATTCTTGTAAATTAGAAGGTGTCGCATAAAATCTTTTTAACGGGGAAAATGAAAAGGCCTCCGAATAAAAAATTTCCGGCATTCCGGTCTTGTTAGAGAGTAACGAAAATATTACTTTACTTAAAATTTATAAAAGAAAATATTCCATTGAAGAATTTAATTTTGGTCTAGTATTTAATGAGTATAACTATTTCATACGCGTGTAAAATAATTAGTAATGAAGCTACTATATATATAAGAACTATATTTTTGTAAAATTAACGGTCATGATTGAATTCCAATTCAAATTGCTAGTCAACAAATTCAAATTACAATTCAAGTGTTTCCGTGTGGGCACACTGCTGAAAAACGTTAATTTAATAAAATAGGCAACTACAGATTATTAATAATAGAATTTAGATATATATTTTTTTTTTAAAGTAAAATATAAATAAAAAATAATGTATCTATTTAAACTGTGTAAATATCACTTTACGATAATCCAATTATTTCTCAGGACATAAACGTATGTAGTAACTCAGTAGTACGTAGAAACAATAATTATGTTAAAACTTAATGTAACTGCCCTCGATTATGATTTAATGAGAACTTCAAATTTTTTACGTATTGTACTAAAAGTTTAAAAAGGCGGTCTTTAGCCTGTAAAACATTTTAATTTTAAGACAGTTATAGCTTATATTGTAGCGCTAAGTTGTACGTTATGTAATATTTATTAAAATAAAGAATTTTTGAAATGAAAAAGAATATGACTGCTGAAAAACAAATAGCTGTGATAATAAAAAAACACGTTTAGGTGATTATGATATAAAACTTAAACTCACTATTAAATTGCTAACACGTTTTCTCCGTAAATCAAAATGCGAATACAATATCAAACATTTTAGTATTATGATCATGTGTCACCACTAAATTGCCACCTACGTAAAATGTAGTTTAGCCCGTGACCTTTTCTGTCCTTCAAATTAGTCCAACATTTTTACTACAACCCACATATTTTATTACTATACATAATGAATGAGTTTATTTTGGAAACTTTACGTTGTTGTAGTGCTTGCACACTACTGCTTGCCGGCAGAATTACTGGCAATGCAGTGGTGCCTACCTAGACAAACTTTGCAGAAAAGTCCTACCAGGTGGTAGGACTTCAACCACTACTACTAGGTAACTACTAGTTAGTTAAAGATGCATCTTAGGTTAACACTCTCAATCACCACTAAACTTAATTTAGAGCTTGTAACAGCGTTAAGCCTACGACTATAATGAAATTGGCAGAGTTTTTTTTTATATTTTATTGAGTGATGTGATGAGCTAGTCGTTTACCCGATGCTAAGCAACACGGTTGCCCATAACAGAGCAGTGTCACTCGGAACTCTTATATATAGAGTTTCGCGTGACATTGCACTGCGCATATCATCCAGAGACATTACTTTACTGTGAGATCAGATCATAAAATCTCATTTGCTCAGTAATTTCACTAGCCACATTGCCTTTCAAACCGGAGCACAGTAGTGCTTGCATACTACTGTTTGGCAGCAGAATACCTGGCAAAGCGGTGGTACCTAGACGAACTTTGCAGAAAAGTCCTACCACCTAGTAAAACCACCTAGATTAAAATAACTTTTAAAATAAGATCACAACCTTGAATAAAACTTGAAAAGTTAGAGCCTTTTGAGCACGTCCCTCAGTTGTGTCAGATACACGAACAAAAGGGGCTATACAATAACAAACGTACGTGTAGGTTGTTGTCTCGCACATTGACATAAGTTGATGGAGGTAGAAAATCAGGTCAAAGCACAAACTTTCTGGAATAATGATATAGTTATTTTCAGTTTGTCTTCCAAAATATTGTACCGATTTTGGAACGTTTACTTATATTTTTATTTGTAAGTGACATTAAATATTTATTAAATACTAGCTCCTGCCCGCGGCTTCACTCGCGTGGCCTATAGGAAACGAAGTTTTTTTATAGATAATTCAACCACCCATTTCACCCTTTTAAGGGTGGAATTTCGAAAAAACCCTTTTTTAGTGGATACCTACATTTTACAAAAAACACATCCTCCAAATTTCAAGTCTCTAGGACCAGCAGTTTAGGCTGTGCGTTGATATATAAGACAATCAGTCAGTCAGTCAGGACTTTAAATTTTATATGTATAGATGAAACTTAACAAAACCTTGAGTCAATAACAAACCTATATCAATGCGTCAAATTTGTTTATTAGTTGTTTGTTTATGTTTGTCCGTTGGTAGATTTGTCTATCGGTTATCGGTTGGTGGTTGTTAGGATGCTCTTCTTTTTCACAGAGAACGAGAAATACTGGAGAAAAACGTGATTTTAAAGGATTAGATAGATAAAACTCGTAATTGAAACACCACATAACAGGAAAAATTTACAAGCACACACTTAAGAATAAGGTGTCACAATAGGCGGTCTTATCGCTTAAAGCGATCTCTTCCAGACAACTCAAGGATTGTTAGTCTGGTCGTATATTTGCTGATAAATAATAAGTATTATTTGAACACAGTATTTGTGTTCTTCTTGTTGTGTTGGGAAAAATAATAGATAATATCAGCAATATTAACACATTAAATTTACAAAACACGGCCTACTGTATAAGTAAAATCATCATACTAATATTATAAAGGTGAAAGTTTGTATGTGTGTTTGTTACTCCTTCACGCTCAAACAGTTAAATGGATTTGGAAAAAATTCGGTATCATGATTGCTTATACATTGGATTAACATATGGGCTACATTATATCCCGGAAAAGTGAAATGCTCACGTGGAATGAGCAAATAATTAAAATACTTTTTATCCGCAGGTGAAACCGCGGGGCGCAACTAGTATTAATATAAATATTAAGTAAAAGTTGTACGGTACAGAATAATACTTACTATGAGGGATATTGTTACAAGCAATATTAACATATTCAAGTCTCAAAACACGTCCTACTTTCTACCAAGTATACAATTTATGTGATACATTTTTATTACAAAAAGTATCATCTAAAAATATCAGAAAATGTACGTCAGAATATGCTCTATCTATATCATAAAAGCTATTGAAACATCCGTTTCATTGTTATCAGGTCTATCATATCAGGTCTTGGTTCAGCGAGCAGTCTGTGAATGAAATGTGGCGGGTACTGACAGAGTGACGTCATAGCGAAATGGACATGGGCTCATTGTGTCGCGACCGATTGTGTGGAGTGACTACCACATGACATAAAGCAGATTTTATAATTATGTAGCAAAATATGTATTTATGTATATATTTATTCATATATTTACGATGAATATATGAATAACTATAAAAATATGACTGACCCGATAGCTAAGTCGGTAGTTGCTGTGCCTTCTGAGCTTTAGGTCGTGGGTTCAATGCCCGCCTAGGACAACAGTTCTGTGATGAACGATGATGTTTGATGTGTCTGGGTGCTATTTTGTATACTATATATGTATTTACAAACAAAAGATATCTATGTATTGTATCAGTTATCTGGTTCCGTAGTACAAGCTTTGCTTAGATTGGGACTAGATGGCGCTATGTGAAATGTCCACACATATTTATATTCATCCTCAACCATGACGTCATTTGGTTTTTTGGTAAGAGTGGTCATATTTTAGCCATTTTTTATCATCAGCCTATAAGTACGTTCACTGCTGAAATGCCTCCTCTATAGAGCACCATTTTGAACAGCTTCTTGACATTACACTGCGCACGTCATCCTGAGACATCAGCACAGTCTAGTAATCAGATCACTATACTTTGATATCAGGTCAAAAGCCAAATTTGCCCTGTAATTTCACTAGCTACAGGAGCCTTCAAACTGGAACACAGCAGTGCTTGCGTACTACTGCTTGGCTACAAAATAACTGGTAAAACGGTGGTATCAACCTAGACCAACTTTGCAGGAAAGTCTTACCACCTAGTAAAGCTTGCATCCAATGGTTCCCTGCGGTTTTGATCAGGTTAAAGTTTTATTTTTATATTATATTCAGTTAAATTCCTGTTTTTTTGAGGCACACAAACTTGTGTCGTACACAGGTTATGCTAAGGCTTAAGTTTGTGTACCTATCCAGAATCTATATTTAATGACGTCACTGTTTGGGCCTTATTTATGATTAATCACGTATTTAATTATCTCTATCCATCCAATATACCCAACATCGGTGTCAATGACACAGCGATATCCAGAAACTAACGACACAAGTTTGATTACCGAACTTGTTGATAAGTCGAATGTAGTTCAAAGGCAGAGCCAGTGTGAGTGATTAATTAGACAGCTTCCTGTGGTTTACAACGCAATTCATATAAATCACGCGTCGTGTCGAGTTGCGGGCTCATGCGAGCACATGGAACATGGATTTATGAGAGTTCGATGACATTTCTGTTTGCAAACATGGTCGTGATGGAATATGATTTTCGGTCAAAATATCCCATGGCAGATGTGATCGTCTTGTGTATTTGGCGGAACTACCCCCTGATTCATTAATCATAATATACGTAAATCATTTAGCAGGGACAATACAATGTGGTTTTTCCTCACCCAGTCATTTACACAAAGCAGATGTTATTTTTACTTATTATATACCTCTGTACTCTTTCAGAATAGCGATGATGATGACGAAAATGGTAGTTAGTGATGAAAATGATAATGATGGTGATAATTATGATGAAAATGATAGCGTCAATGAGAATGATAGCTTTGACGACGATGGTGCGGAAGATGACGAAAATGATGATATTGAACAAGATGTGATTATAATAAAAAACTTAATACTACAATAATACTAAACACTACCTACTAACCACAAAAAAAAAATGGGCTGTATACTGGCGGCGATGACCTATAGTCAGTCCTAATGCTCCAGCCCACTAATGATAAAATCGATGTCAATGGTAATAACGATGATGACGACGATAACGTTGATGTAAATGATGATAACGATGATGACAATAACGATGATAATAAAGATGATAAAGTTGATATCAATGATGATGACGACAACGTCAATGACGTTGATGGCCTTACAAATGTATCCCTTGTTACAGAAGCGGTATGGCATGAGCGGACGGGTGTGCGCGACATGCGGCGCGTGCCGCCCGCGCACCCCGCCGCTGCCGTTCTTCTTGCGCTCTCACTACTGCTTCGTCTCGTCCACGCCGGTGCGTATCAACCACTACGAATATTATATAGAATACTATAGAACTACAAATTTAGGTAACGCGTTTGCCGTGCATCTGGTGTTGCAGGTGTCTAGGCGACAATAATCGCTTACTATCAGGTGGGCAGTCAATTATTTATCCGTTCATAATATAAAAAAAAAAAAAACATTTTTTTTATGGTATATATCAGATATATACCAATACCAATATCAAAAAAAAAAATATGGGTAAATTTCACTGAACTTGAACGGATTCATAAATAGCTATTTTAAAAAAGCCGGATATGTACTTGTCTTTAGCCAAAGTAGGCCCATTCTAATGGTAGATATAATACTTTAAACGGCTGATATTTATTAAACATAAGTATTTTATAATCGTTAATACAAAACTAAACTAGACCTAAAAAACTGAATTATACCTAAGAACTTAAAATATATAAAAATAAAACTAAAAATTTAAAATAGCCCGTTGGTGAAGGGGAATGTGCCTAGAATGCTGGCTGCATTACCACGTTGAATGGCAATGCTTATTTTTTGTGCAAAATAAAAACCAGCATTCTGTTCACCTGATGATTAAATGACTATTTAAAAAATGTTGGATAACTGCCAATAGCTTAAAGAATTCACGAGTATGAAATCATTTATAATGTTCTTGATAAACACTATAATTTATGTTCCTCTATAATTGTGTATAAAAATTCCTCTCATGCGGTCAAGTTTTGACTCGATAAATACTGTAATGTGATATGTTTCATCGTGTACTTTTCTATCTGCAGGCTCTAAATTCTTTCTCTATACTCATGTTATGAATCTCAAATACTTTTGCGTATGCGTATCGACACAATAAAAAATCAAACCAAATTCAAACATTACAAAACAAAAGCATCTCTAATAAAGAGCTAATAAATCCAACAACACAACTCTATGCCACTCAATAATTTATAGCACCCGAAGCGGATGAATTTTTATACCCCGAATTTGTATAGGCCACGGCACTTAGGCCAAATGAAAATAGGTTATATCTACATCTCTCGCGGGCGTAAACTCTAAACAACGGATTGTTGGTGCTGAAATTGAGTAAGCAATTACAGGGATTTGCGACTGTTTTGACGCTAAGTAGAAGCAGCGTGGCATTTTGACAGGGAAAATGGTTCTCATATAATCCACGTGTAGTATGTAAATTTAGAATCATGTTATATTCATCATCATCATCATCATCAGCCTGTGTTAGTCCACTGCTGGACATAGGCCTCTCCCAAGGTACGCCATTGAGCCCGGTCTGTTATATTGCTGGTACGGAATTTTACTTTATGAAAATAATACAATTAACGCTTCAAACATGGTTAAAAACTCAAAATACATGAATCGAAATAGTAAATTTGAATTTCATGTTAACTTATCACTTGGGCAGGATTTGCTCAGCGACAAAGGTTTTATTTGTTTTAAAATAAATTTTAAAATGATTTTCATATCCTTTTTCCATGCGCCTATAAAATCGGTCGCATAATGAAATGAATTTACAGCTTCTGTTTTTGGTCGTTGATCAAGTCGGCTCAGAGGTGCCGGGATCATTTCCCGCGACAGCACAAGTATTTGTGTACAGAAAAAAAAAGCGCAAATACTTTTTCTGTGTCTGAGTGTTGTGAAACCATGTTCCTCGTAATTACTGGGTCCCTAGATGCAGGGAATCTTAGTTAGAGTCTCCAGGATCTATGTATGTGATCGTTGGGCGTTAATATTAATTAACTAATAATAAACTATGCAATATATAAAATATATAAGTTATATTACTGCACGTTGCTTCAATTTTGAGACAGGTTATTAAAACAAAATTTCTGATTTATACCCTCGAGGCTCGCCAAGCAAACTTGAAAATAACAATTTTCGACTATTGAAAGTTATGGATCCCGCTTATTATTGATCCAAAGGTCAAACATTAATAATTATTAAGGTTTTTTAAACGTCAATGAGCCGAGCTGTCGATTAGATACAGAGATAAAGTAAGTTCAGAATGCACCAATGATTATAGGAAAATGGTTACATAGTAAAATTGTGAAAATACGCTATATAGGTACGCTATATAGACTATTACCATGACTATCAGACACGAAAATGTCGTTTATGTTGTTAATCCATAGAATCCTGAACGATACTAGTATTCTATGTGTTTCAGAGTCAGTGGCTTCTATCACATTATAAACATCTAGCACAGAGCACAGCTAAACTGAGAAAGGCTGACTAAAGAGTCGATTCGATCAATTGTTTCTTGAACTTCAACTATAGTGAAACTAAACGCCATTACCTAAGTAATACTGACTTGCTCGTAATAGCCCCAGCAATGAAACTTCATGTTTGAGTATAGAGTTGGAAAGATAAAGATTGTTGATGAAATGGGACGTCAATGTAAAAATATTAACTATTTATTTCAGTGTGATTCTGTTACTATTTTTTATATTGAAACATTTTATTCAACACTGAGAAGTCCACAATGAACTAAGTACTGACGGAAGTTATCAAAATATCTTGAATAGCGTATAAAAACCTGGATATAAAAAGTCCTATTTAAAAAACAAGTGTGCTTTAGATCACTCGACTGAAGTAAAACTTTTTAGTTTACCTCCATCTATCGGCCGGCATAACTTTGTTTTTGCTTTGTTTAATGTCGCTATCTTGATAATTGTAAATTGTCATTTTAACGGAAATGCCAACATAATAATAATTTATTTTAACTTTGTTATGTTGACAATGATGATCTACGTTAACCAACAACTTCTGTTCGCCTCGCCAGCTTACTCCCTAAGTCAAGCGTGCGTAAAGAAGTTTTACAAGTAGACAACCTTTGCACTGCTTTTAGAATATAAGCAGGCAGTCTAAAATAACCAACCGTTCCACCTTACTATCATTTAGCAACGTAATGATTCCGTAGTCTTAAAGTCGGATAAATTAGCTACTAAAATTACCTAAACTTATTTTTACAAATTGTTCAGCAACCCTCTAATTTATGATCGATATTCAACACTATTTAAAGTGTGGTCCAATACAATTTCAAATGTTAAGTTATGCCTAAAATTTGAAATAACGTGAAAATAACACTGTGGCATAACAGCTAAAACGTGGTATTTATTTAATACCATTACTAGTTTAATTAACTAAACAGTATGTTGGTTGTTAACAAAATAGCA
This sequence comes from Ennomos fuscantarius, assembly GCA_905220475.3. Classification (NCBI taxonomy): domain Eukaryota; kingdom Metazoa; phylum Arthropoda; class Insecta; order Lepidoptera; family Geometridae; genus Ennomos; species Ennomos fuscantarius. The sequence goes on along the minus strand of HG992037.1, from coordinate 4,992,892 downwards.
GCATGCCAACTATTTTTGAATACCATCTATAATTAATAACGTAGGTAACGTTATATGAAAGTTTCAATGTGTGGGTAAAGTGCCATTATTCTTTCAACTAGATAAAGACTACACTAATATAACAACTACTACTAAAGTTTACCTACTATAAAAAATGTGCGGGGCAGTCTTTGAGGACTGCCGATAGAACTGAAAACGAAGTAACTTGTTACATATAGCTTTCAGGAAGCGTGCGGTGACGATTACGCGAGTTTCGGCGTTTTTGTTTACCCAAAAAATACACATATATAAACAGTATACAAGCAAATGGAAAGCGTTCGGTGATGATGAAGCGAGTAATACGATTTATGATCAACCAAAAAGTGCTCAACGCGCCTAAAGAAGTTTTCACTTCAAAAAACATTTGGACTATACATTTTAGTTGCGATGTGTGTGTGTGATGTGTGGGTGTAAAAAGTTGTAGATTTCGATTTATGAGCAATTTTTTACCGTATACTTGTAAGATATGATGAATGAGCTTCCACTTGTGGCCATTCTATAGAGCACACATAATTCAATCACATAAAAAAACACAACGCATATATAGCGTTTAAAACGAGCGTAAAGAAAGAATTATCACAGGGTAAGCAACCCATAATGGCACGTCTAGTGTTAAAGATTTCCATAGGCTGCATGACCTTTACTCATCATGAAAGCTGTATGCATGTTTGTTAACTAAAAAAAATAGAGCTTTGGATTTCCAGAGCTCGTATTCTGAGAACACTAATTTGTTCCTTTTCGCATTTTCCTTGTGCTCCACTTTGCTCTAAGTTGTTTCACCGCAGACCGACATGCGACATCCTGGAATTTACGGAGCCAGCGACGTTGGTTGATTGGGGTAGTACATTTTCACTGAAATTTTATGTCGACGATTACCAGAGGTTGGAGGGAATTGTATGTATTTTTCAAAGTAGAAAAGTAGTTGCTTTTAACTAAAAGGGATCAACGCAATTTTTATCGCCTTAGTTTCATGACACTATAAATTACACTTGTAATTATTACAGGCGAAAAATTGTATTTTCTTAAAAACCATAGGTGAAATTCCTTTAGGTTTATACTCGTAGAAGCGAAGATTAAGTATCCGATAGATGGAACGTACTCAACCAAGTAAGATTAAATGAAACGTGTTTCACAGTGGGGTAGTGATTTAGGTACTGACAATGCAATTGCCCTTTACGTAGTGGGTCGTTAGTCTCACTTGTCTTATATGTTCCAGGTTCAATGGGCCCCGGAGTACCTGAGAACATCACAGTTACGTTCCTGAACCCAACAACGGTGCGGGTTTCATGGTCCACTACCGCTGAGCTGGTGGAGAAGTATGACGTCACTTATAAACCTTCAGACGCCAGGTAAGCGATGCGGTTTGAATTATGATTACTGTCTCTGTTCTGTCGCTGTGAAGTGTTGTTTCTGTTTGCACTAAGCTTTTTTGTTATGTTGTATTACCAGTATTACCAAGAGTTGGTATTGTAGGAGGTATACGTAATGTAACGTTACGACGACATTAGAGTGGACTCTGACGTTATATGAGCGGGATTCTGGATTTTCATACAATTCTCGTTGGTGGTAATCATAATCATATTCAATTCATTGTCAAAAAAAAATGTTCACGTCGTAAATACAAAAACAAGTGAAAAAAAAGTTAATGTAATTATTATGGGTTTTTCATAGAAAATACAATATTATGATTATAATGAATAATAAAATGTAATAACAAATACAAATAAAGTCGATAAAAATAAAATATTAGAATACTAGTTAGTAATTCGATACACATTATTCATATGTCAATTTATCTTTATTACATTCTACTCTCAGAAGCTGTAGAATGGGTGCTCGATAAGTTAACGTTTGAGTCGTGACTTAAAACAGCTAAAACTGGAGGCAGTGGTGATCTGCTGCGAGAGCTTATTGTATACTGTTGAACCCCATTACATAGGATGGTACTTAGACAAAGCAGGAAACAAATGACGCTTGCGCCTTGATTTGAATGAAATTTGTATCAAACTTTCTGCTGAAGTACATAATACATTATTATCTGTGCAGGTAAAAAATAAAGGTTTTATTCTAAAACGCCACTCGCTTGAATTGCATGAAAAGCGTTGAGTAAGGAGTACTTACGTACACGGTTTCTCTTCGACACTGTCACTTGTGAAGCGACTATAGTGATCTATCTATAATCTATAATCCGTTTTTTTTTTTTTCATTTAAACAAAGCTGTGAATGTTGTTTGGTTTGTAAAAGGTAATGGAAAGTCTATTAAAATAATTCAATTTAAGTTCTAAAGCTTTTTTTGTTACCCGTTTATATTATATACCTCTTAAAATTTGTAAAAGATTTTTTTACATGATTTGTTCCCTTATCCATCTGCCTCTATCGAAATCGCTAATTTATAAATTAAATTTTAAAAACATACTGTGCCATATAATTGAATTCGTTTCTTCTGGCTTGTATTAAACTTTTATTAAAACTCTCATCTGCCTAAAATCACAAGAGCCAAAAGTATGTAGCCGTACATTTTGCGTGCAAATTCATAAGTCTTCAAAACTTATCTCGCCGCAGTTTAATGGAATTCCCACACCACTTCTGTAAGAAAAAACAGAGTTTTGCAATCATAAAAACTTTCAACATGACTTTATAATGCCCAAAACCAGAACGCGTTGAAGCTGTGACGCAAATGGCTTTCATAAACAAAAGCGAAACACTGAAACGCTCAGAGGTTTTCTGCAATCTCACCGTCTTTCTGTGACAGCTGTATTATTTTATGATTAAGTGACATCCTGAAGAGAAATCGCCAGTGGCCAAAGACTTTGAAGCCAGTTGCAAAGTGAATAGACATGACGTAAAGTTTTTTTTTATGCGTTAGTAATCTTTTTTAAACGGATAGTAATTTAATAATACCTACCTAATAATTGCAACTTACTTACTACAAAAAACATTCAGAGTATATACTAGACGTAACGACCTATGGACAGTCCAAATCTTCCAGCCCACAAATAGTAGGTAGCGTATCCAGCATCCTGGCAGCATTACCCCGTTGAATAGCAAAATCATATACACTTACGTTACTCTCCTTTTTCTTTAAAGGTTTTCATAAGAACAGAACCCTTGTAGAGTTACTTCGTTCGTCTATATATCTGTCAAGACCTTTTTTCTCATAAACCTTTAAATGAACAAGTATTTGCCCTTTTTTTTGTGCACAAATACTTATCCTGCCGCGGAAATTGAATCCGCCGCCTCCAGTTTGAGCTAGTGAGCAAGTTGACTCATGGCCAACTTGCTCAGCTACCACACCACAAAGGCTGTCAAAAACTAAAAAATAATTTGCACAAACACTAGATTTTTAGATTATTTTTTTCTTTAGGTTAGAACCTACTGGTGGTGTAGTCCACGCGGCCTATAGCGCGTGTTATATCTAAATGACATTATTATAATGCCATTGGTCGCGGTGAACTGTCAGACCAGATCACACCAGTTTATTCCAACCTTGAATATCAATCAAGCCTAAGTAGAGCTTAATTACTCCGTGAACCTTATTAAAAGTTACCAAATTCGAATTAAGGGTTCAATATTAAATTTTGGCACAAAGCTCTTGCAATTGGGGTAGAAAGTTTAATTTGTTTTCATAATTTTTGGAGTCGGTAATTATTATAAAAAGTTTATATTTTATTTTGTTATGATTTGAGCCATCAATTTTACATCATTAGAATCAAAAACAGTATGCAATTTTTTGAAGAATTTATATAAGCGATATTAAATAGACACCCAGTATATTTATAAAGTTACGGCTATAATAAATATAATTTGCCGATAAATATAACTATAATTTATTTAATAGGCTAAAATCACAGTCGAACTTAAATTTAATAATAATAGATATATACTAGGTACACCCACATTAGCAGTTAATTAAGCAGAAAAATCTTATTTACATTAAGTCATAAGTCATTAAGTCTTATTAAAATTAATAACGGCTAAACTCACGTCAATTAAAAGTCGAAATTATTCCGACTAAGTTTCGGACATATTCGATGTCATTTTTGAGGAAGTCAGTGACTAACGCAAGCCGCGGCCATCCGCGGCCAGCCGCGATGATCTATAATTTTATTGAAGGTTAGCAAAGTTGGAGTATATTTATATATAAGGAGTATAAACTAAAAATGCTTGTTTAAATTTCATCATTCAATGAGTATCTGAAGACGAAGCGATAAAGGTTATTTTTATGAGTAAAAGTATTACTTACAATATGATAATTTTAACAGCTTAAATGTAAACCCAATAATTAACAAGAAAAAACATAATTATCAAGAGAAAATGGTAAATAATCTATTACGAAATGGGATTGCGAATTAAAGTTCCTATTATAATATTTATAACGTCCCAGTAATTGGCAGGATTAGCTCGTCTATTTTAATTTTGTTTTCGCCTCACTCCAAGTAAACTGTTAACTCCATTTTACGACCAATTTCAAAATTTAACTGATAATTTTCATACAGAATGCTTTTATATTTGAAAAATTGGCGTCTTACTTTGGAAAACACTTTGAAGTGATAAATCTGGATTCCGAATGCTATGTATTCACTTGAGAATACTTATACTGAACTCTGTATAGTAAACATAAAATAAAAAGACATTCATTTTTCTATATTTTCTTCTCGTGTAGGTAAATTTTGTGGTTAGCCGTATTAAGATTTTTTATTGTTCGAAAGTTTACCGCTTTTTGGCAGAGTTCAATCACTCATCATGTAATGACTGCAGCAAACTTTGCTTAACTTTACCGATTAAGTCAAGTTTCACTATAAACGCTACATGAATACAACCTTTTTTAAGAGTATATTACATTGGCTTGCGTTTGACTACATTTATCCTGACTGTACATTACGAAATTAAGGTAACAATAGATAGATATATGGATAGATAACTCTTTATTGTCTTACCAATGAAATTTACAATATACAGGTATAAAATAAATCTTAATGCAATGCAACAATGGGAGGTCTTATCGATAGTAGCAATCTCTTCCAGACAACCTTTTTCAATATTGAATCTCAGAATGTTTAAGTAATATAATAATTATGTGGATACGCAGTAGTTATAAAGATAATGAGTTTATTATTACAAAGGCTCATCTGAGCTAGGTTTGTTGTCCGCACTAACAAGTCCAATTTTGCCCGTGTGATCCTCTACATCATAGCGTCGTAGACAGTCTATGCCTGTGCTACGTCGCTACGAATAACGAGCCAAGCTATGTAGGTGGGTTGTTTCGTAGCAAGGTTACAATCTGATCAAAGTAATTTACAACAAAACGCAACCTTGTAAGGAATATTAATGTTTTGTAACTTTTGTAATTAACTTCGTTAGTGCTTGTTGAGCTCATAACCTAGCGTTTTACGATACATTATGAGTATTTACGTAAATATGAGTTCGTTTTCATAACATGCTACAAAGGGCTACTTTAGATGTAGTACAATCAAACCAAAATCATGTTTCAATGTTAAAAGTTTGCATACTCATAGATACGTGTTTTTATTGCTAAAAATACAATTTAAAAGTTACAAGCATGTTTATTAATAAAATCTATAAAATATCTACAAAAAGCTTTAATTAGTTGTCAACTTGTTTTTATAATGAGTAACTTATAATTAATAGGTTAATTTAAACAAGCTTGTTTTTATCAACAAGCAATTGGCTACTAATTGATCATTACGATACATGTTGTTTGTACCAATATTGATGATTTTATTAATAAAATCATGATAAAGTTTCATAATAGTTCGGAGAAATTTTTATAGTTAACAATTGTGTATCCCATGTTAGAATTTGTGTTTAAAATTCAAACTGTAGTAATTACCTACAACAGGAGACCTAAAGTAAATCGTCTGGACTAAAATTTGTAATACACTGATTCACTGTAGGGCTTCATTTGAATCGCGTTAAGAGTTTGACAGTAAGGCACAGGATAACATTAAGTACTATTACAAAATTCAACGTCTAATGTGTTACTTCGACTAAGCCAAGATCTTCTGTAAGGTTCACTCCGCACACCCTCTGTTGGTCTCTCTGCATTACTTAAACTTTAAAAAGTATATAAACCAAATTCAAAAGTAAAAATATATGCAAAAATAAAAAGAAAACCTTGACGGAGCAAACAAAATCGCCCGCTTTTACTTTTTAACACCGAATGTTTTTCTGACAAAAACTTAAAAAGGGAATCCAATAAACCGTAATATATCAAGATTTCATGAGCATGTAGCTAATACTATCCGCATTTTTTTAAATAAATACATTTACTACTCACAACAACATTTGAAACAAAAAAAATTACTTTCTTATAGCTAAAAAATTATTGAACAGTATAATTCTCCAAATAATTTCACCAGACACCAGACTAATTTTTCGTTATGACCATTATTTACTGCCCATTATTTTACTTTACGCCATTAAGGTGTTAGTACTGTTCTCAAAAATAATAGAGCCCAGTGGCCAATTTACTAAATAAGCCTCACATATTTCTCGCTTAAAAATAAATGTATTTATTTCCAAGAAACAATAATGAAAATATTATATAATACTGGCCTTGCTACAATTTAAGATCACCGAATCAATCGTCTGTAATGATTAACAACTTTTCCTTTACGTTAAAATCTTCCTTCTTTCTCATGTATGTATCAGGATATGTAATCCAAAAATTTTGTAAGACTACTGACCGTATTGAGAAGTTTCAAAAACTAAAGCAAAAGTCAGTTACGAATAACGATATTTGGACATCCAAAAATATCAACACATGAATGGATTTTAACGAAACTTGGAATGCAGATAGCTTATACACTGAATTAATACATAGGTTACTTTGTATTCGTGGGTGCAACTGGTATATTATATATGTCATCTGCACAAGTTACGTAGGCTGCAGGTAGAGGATGCAGAAGAGAAACGAATATGGATTTCTATAGCTAATATATTAAATTGTTAATTATAATAAAAATATCCTACAATCTACAGAGGTTCTTCCGGCCCCAAGGTCAGAACTGGAGTAGTTATATAAAACAAATTACATATTGACGCTGCATTGTTCAGCTGATGCCTGTACTACTATGCGGTGGGTGGCATCACGCGGAAATGTAACCTGCAATTTATAATATGCTTGAATTGTATAAAAATACGTATTGAGCAGGGTGTCTATAGACAGGGTGCGGGTGGGGTGCGAGCGTCATTTTTTTTACTCTGCATTGGACAGGGAAAATGTATATTGGGCGGGTTCGATTCCAGTGGCAAGACTGGCGGGGTCTGGGCTTGTGTGGGCGTGGTAGTTCCTGGGTCCCTACATACAGGAAATCCTAATTAGGGTCTAGGATCTATGTATGTGATCGCTGGGCATTGGTTTGTTTATTGTTTGATTGTAAGGTATGTGACATTTCTTGTGGGTAATATCACCATTAACACATAAAAATATAATAATATAAATAAATATAAATATACAAAAAGCATAAATAACGTAAATTAACTGTTAAAACAAATTGTAGTCAAAACAATATAAAAGATGTGAGTACTAAGTATATTATGTGACAATATTATCGAAACCGCTAAGCTGGCTGGGTTAGGTTAGTTTACCGAACGGAATTTCTATTTACAGAGTCAGGCGTCGGGATAAATTAAATATTCAATATTTAAATCGGGACAACACAGCCTGCTAAATATTCAGCAGTCCGTTGATAGTGCAGTCTAAAATTGGATTTTTATAAGGGCACATTGAAAGCGGTCAAACCATCGAATAGGTTTTACTGCAATATCGAATTGGAGACGTTTGCAGATATCTGCAGTACGCACACTATCTGCATTTATAACTGTGATGCGTGTTTACACCGGATGATCCACCACACTCCGATAGCGCGTGGAAACAATCCTAAGGAATTCCTTTTAAATCACTGCTACCGATTGGAGCGCGTTCGATATGGGAACGGTATTTAATTATGATCGAATTGCTACCGTGGCGCATATCCTTATATCCCTTCTACTACTAGAAAAGTGAAGCATTGTCTGTTTTGTTTGTTTGCTTGTAACGACTAAAATACATTTTATCCTTCAAGAGTTCCACGGATTGGAATGGAATATGATTCAGCATTTTAATTTTTAATTAAGCGTAAGTGTAGTTAAATTAAATAATGTCACGCTGAAACGCAAACAACAGACATTGGGTTGTGCTAAAAGAGATTGTTGACAGCAACTTCATACTAGGCCTCAAGATGACAGCCGTTGTAGTGTGGTGGTTGAGCAGGGCGGCTCATAACCCAGTGGCGGCGGGTTCAATTCTCGCGGCAGGACAAGTATTTGTAGACAGAAAAAAAGCGCAATTACTTGTTTCGAGTCTGGGCGCTGTGGGTCTTGTAGTTCTTGGGTCATTAGACACAGAAAATTCCAGGATCTATGTGTGTGATCATTGGGCGTTATTGCTATTATTAATAATCCAGGGAATCCTAGTTAGGGTCCAGGATCTGTGTTTTAATAAATATCATTATTAATAATAATAATAATGCCCAACGATCACATACATATATCCTGGACCCTAACTAGGATTCCCTGGATTATTATTATTATCATTAGTCAACTAAATCACGATTGCATTGTTCTACAATTATTATTTTTTGACAGATTTTCCTTACTAATTCTTACTTAATTACGTAAAAATCGACTATTGTTTATCACTGAAATCACAATTTGAATGGTAGTACCATATGACCTATTTTTTAAGGCTCTTACTCACAGGATTAAAGCCCCTTAAAAAATAGGTCATATGGTAATTATAATGAGATTTAAGGTGTTGACAGCGCGGATATTAGAACTTGACATTGCTTCCGGGTCCTTATAAGTAGTCAAGTGAGTCTTAGTATGATGGATAGCCCCTTTAATGGCGTAGTTTTTCCAATCAACCGATTTACGATTTGTATTTTTTCCCCTGTTTGAGGTATCTATCCATATATTATAGACACGTCGAAGTTTCAATTCAAGTGATCGTTTTATCCACAAACATGCAAGACGTGGAGTGATCTTCCTTGTGAAGTTTTTCAGCATAAGTAATTAAAGAAAATAAAAATCGATGTCTCTTTCTCACTTCTTAAAGTAAATTAATGAATAAGATGTGATTATTAATTCAAAATTTTTGACATGGTAACGTCTTATAAATTGATGAACGCCAGCTGCACGTACGAAAAATTGTCACGTTGCGCCTGAGCCGAGCGTGCAAGTGAGAGCGCGAAACAAGCGATAGAGAGGCATGATGGGCCTACGACGTTATCATGTAAAATAATCGACCGTAAATCGACTTTACAGACGACTATTTTAAGACTAATATTAGCTGCAAATGTGTGTTTACCAAGTCAATACCACCTTCGTTTTATTTATCGCTCAAATAAATTGAATTTCCGTGTGATAGTCATTACGTTTCCCTCTGGGGTGTTTCGCACGAAAGAAAAGAAAACACTGACTTATCGTGGGTTTTAATACACCCTTTGTAGATGTAGTTTATGTTGAGTGTAATAGATGTTATTTTCTCGCGATAATTGGGTTAGTGACCGCGGAATAAATTGGGTAAATTTATCTATCCTAAGAGAAAGAAAATAACGGCTCGCTTTTATAATCGGAAATTAACCGCGAGCAAAACTTGAAGTTACATTTCTTACAACTGCTAATAATCATCAATTATGTATGTGGAGCAGAAGCATATCATCTTTCATTTCATTCATTTCATTTTATTTTGCATTTTATTTTAACTATAAGCAAAATCGAAATTACCCTACTAGAATGTGCTGACGTCTTAAGATAACGCGCGCAGTGAAATGTCTGACATTGCAACTGCTATGGGCGGTCGTGACAAACCTTTAGCTCCTTACGTCACCTGTTTACATAAATCAATAATATGCCTACGGAAATACCACTAAATAATAATAATAATATTCATTTTAATAATAACGCCCAACGATCACATTCATAGATCCTGGACCCTAATTAGGATTCCCTGTGTCTCGGGACCCAGGAATTACGACAACGACGTCCCACAACACACAGACTCAGAATAAGTTTTTGCGCTTTTTTTCCGTGCACAAATACTTGCTACGAGAATCAAACCCGCCGATTCCGGGTTATGAGCCGACCTGCTCAACCACTACACCACAGAGGTTACAATAAAATTTAATTCTACTAGCTGCTAGCTACAATGGTGTCGATTTTGTGTCGCATACTCTAAAGCTAAACCAAATTAACATATTTCCGAATTTTTCATTTCCCCTTTATCAGAAGAGTGCCGCCATACTTTGAGTTTATTTTAGTTTTAGAGAATGTGACAGCATCGTCATCACTAGCTACATAAAACATTTTGACTGTACACTAGCCGCGATGACCTATAGATAATCCAAACGCTCCAGCCCACTACCGGTAGGTAGCGTAATTTTATTTTATTTCTCTAATTATGACAAAGTCACTTTTATCAACGACCGTATCAAAGTTATTTCTACTATAGGTTGGTACGCTTAAAACCCAGTAAATCGATGGCAGCTTGTCTGAAACATGTCACATGCTTGCGATAGTTGTCATTGATTAAATAATGAAGAATATAGAACAATTACTAACATTATTTCTATAGCTTTCTATATTTTAGATTTTTACACCATTTCTATTTAGTTTATTCAATAAAGGGGTCACCCTTTATGATTAGTCATAAGTCCCGTCTGCATTTAAGTTTCACAGCTCTTAAGTTGAAATTTATACTTCTACGAGCTTCTGCCCGCAGCATAGCCCGCGGCGTGGCCTACGGGAAAATAATTCAACCATCCATTTCACCCTCTTAAAGGTGGAATTTCGAAAAATTCTTTCTTAGCGGATGCCTTCGTCATAACATCTACCTGCATGCCAAATTTCAGCCCGATCCGTCCGTTCCGTTCCGTTTCCGTTTCCGATCCGTTGGATACGTCTAAGAGAGGTGAGATGAGTTTGTTAAACAAAGTCCATAAATTGTGTTGTTTCAAGCATTTACTATGAATCTAACGTTAATAAAGTATAGGAATACAAAAATCCACGAATTTAAAAGCTTATGAAATAATTTATTGAAATAAGTTGTACCAAACTGTAATTAAAAATATAGATATGAACATGAGATGATGTGGATATATGATATGATATATTTTTTATTGACAAAAAACACGAAAAAACAAAAAGTATCAACTACGTCGGATTACTTATTTCAATCCTAATTCTATATAATATAAATGACATTATTGAATCGTTGTTATTCCTTTGATAAATCCGCCTAAATCGATTATCGGCATTGTATAAACCTCCATCAGGTGAAATTAGGGTTGCGACTGTACAACAAAGCGTAAGCGCCTTTTCCAGGAAATTCAACGCTAATACAACATCCGTTCCGCCCAACCTTGTTCCGTTCACGATTCTTTCAACGTTTCTGATTTCTTTTTCTGTCTATTGTCTGGAATATTTGTTAAGTGGATTCTACGTTTAGGTAAACAAGTGTTTGTTGAGGCGTGATGGAGTTTAGTGGATGGAAAAACAGATCACGGAAGTTCTTTCATGATATCACCGATAAAGAATTTCTAACGCGGAAGCGTTTAAATATGATTTTTAAAGTAAAAGAAACGGCAAACTACATATTACAACCGCAGTTACTGAACATTTAGGTTGGATTGCAAAATTTAGGATGTTTTTTCACTGTAAAAACATTTTGATTGCTTTATGATTGCTTCTGCTAAGGTATTTTGCGTTTATTACCTACTAGAGTGTGACTTAGTGGTAGCCCGTGCGTTAAGGAATGACGTGACTAGCTAGTCCTTCGCCAGATGTTAAGCGACACGGCTGCTCATAACAGTTGCAATCTCATTTGGGACTGTAAGGTATAGAGTTTCAAGTGACACTGCACTGCGTACGTCATCCTGAGACATCCCACAGTCGAGTGTAAGATTACTAAGACTGGTAGATTAGATCATAATGTCGCATTTTTATTTTTATTATTTAAAGGGAGCTAAAATGCATACGGCCCACCTGATGGGAAAGTGGTCACCGTAGCCTATGGACAATATAATCATTTGTCCAGTAATTTAACTAGCTACAGTGCTTGCGCACTACCGCCTTGCGGCAGAATAACTTGCAAAGCAGTGGTACCTATATAGTCCGACTTTGAAAAAAACTCCTACCACCTAGTGAGTACTCGTATACTAATTAGTTGGTAGGATTTTTTTTTTTCGAAAAATTGACGTTAGATATATATCTATTTTTATATTAGTTATGAATTGCATCGCACTGTGTCCTTCCGTCTATTTTACGTTAGCCTTTTTATGTATTGAAAAACCATTTCATTCTACATTTGGTTCATCTGTCTTTCCTCTTCACGTTTCCACCTTCTCCCGGCTTGCTGATAAAAAACGTTGCAATTCACTCATTGATCGTTAGTTACAGAGTGGTATTGGAGGTTGCTGGGAACTCTGACGCGGTTATACTGAGTGGCCTGGAGGCTGACACTCAGTATCAAGTCACTGTCGCCGCGCTTTGGGGCGGCCACAAATATAGAAGCAGGCCTATTGTCTTCCGCACACTGGGTGAGTAACAAGCGCTTGGTAGTTCATTTCGTAGTTTTTACTTACCTTATGTCTTTCCATGGCCTGTTGAAGGATAAGGCTAATGACCTTTGTACTCAAGAAACACCTCAACAGTAAATACTTTTTTGTATCTATAAAAAGTTATCAAATCGCTTTTCTGTATGGAAATAAATAAATAAAAATAGTTATGTAAATGATCACAAAAAAGTATTTTTATAGATACTATATTATTCTGCTCTGGTAATCTAACAGTAAATATTATTCTTATTCGATAACCAGTTATCTTTTCTGGAAGGTAAGTAAACCTTTATAGATGACTGGTAATCTAATAGTAATCTTTTTCCTTTTTGACAACTATTTATGAAACATGGTATTCTAAACGGATTATTGTCCAAACATAACCTCAAAAATTACAATATTCTAAAAGTATGTAAACCAAAATTTAATTGTCATGACTAGAGTAAGCACTCTTCTTTCAAAAAAATGTTAAATAAATATTTGTGAACATTTTATACAGTGCCATCTTACCCCAAAGTAAGCGAAGCTTGTACTATGGGAACCAGATCACTGATACAATACTAAGGCTGGGTTGCACCGTAATCCCAGTTAAAGTTACGGTTACAGTTTAAATCAACTATGACTTTAACCTTAACCATGAAGTTTAGCCAGCATGTGTTGCACCATCATTATTGTTGTTATAGTTACGGTTAACTAAGTTGCTAGTCTGAAGATGTGCCATTTTCCCTATAGTATTTGAAAATAATATTTTTGTTCATGGCAATACTGCAAAAGTCCCGTTAATCAGTCTCAAAGAATATACTTACTCTCATCAAATAGTGTCATGCATGTCAGTCAGTATCACTAACTTCCCAAAGAGCATATAACCACAATGTAACTTCCTTTGTCGTGGTAATTGTTTTGAAAATAGGTATCGTTTGTTGTAATTTAATATTCTATATTGTATTGGGGTACTAAATACTACTAGGTAATTTATAATTGTAATACACTGGATGTTGATTTGCATTGTCTTCACATTTATAGATTTATAGATGTAGGTATGCTACACTTATGGAACACGAATCAATGAAAATATAAAAAAAAAAAAATTATTCTTTGTAAAAAAATAATTGACTTTTAAATAAAACTGGATTTGTGTGTGATCTGATTTAACAAACAACATAGTTCTTGTGAAATTCTATTAAGAATTTAAATTTTATTATAACATTATTAGATGTAACCGTTGGGGTCGACGTGTTCTGGAGTGGAGACTGCGAATCGGTAGACGTAGTGTAGGACGACCTGTGACAAGGTGGAGCGATGACATAGGCAAGGTAGCTGGCAGTACCTGGAAAAATAGAGCCGAAGACCGGGCTCAGTGGCGTGCCTTGGGAGAGGCTTATGTCCAGCAGTGGACTGGTATAGGCTGATGATGATGTAAAAAAGATGTATAAACGTTACAATGGATTCTACAAATTCTCCATCTGTGATTGGGTTACTCCAGGTGCAGAGCTAGCGCTCTAGCTATTGTTTTGGATACTCGGAATCTCGCTAAAATGAGTCATCGTCCCCTCTTGGCGAAGCGATCAATTCTAGGAAGATGCAATTTTTTCTTATTAATCTCCACATACTGTTCATAATTTCCACTGTCGGAGGAACTTTCCCACTAAATTTCTCGCAGTAGAGACATGATTGATTACAAGTTTTACACGGAAATGGTAAGTTGGTAAAGTTTAGGTTGGAGGTGAAAGAGGTTGGAGGCTCTGTTTGACAGCTTTTGACTATAACGTTTACTTTAACCAGCCAATCTTGCGTAGTTATAGTTACCGTTAAGTTATGACGTCATTTTGACCATAGTTAAATGGTGCAACGCATTTCTGCTTCACGGGTGTTTTAACTGCAGTTATGACGGTAGTTTAACCTTAACTATAGATGGTGCAACGCAGCCTAAGATACTTTTTGTTTGTAAATACATACATAGAATAGAATATAATATATATCTGTCTGGGACAGAGAACAAAACATCGGTGTTCACACAAATCGTATCTTGGGTCTTGTTTCACGTACCGTAGCCACTAAATGCATAGATTGTGTTGTGTTTTTATATTCTAAATGACTACAAAAACAATTTTTATCTATCACATCACACTAATATTATAAAGGCGAAAGTTTGTATGTGTGTTTCTGTGTATGTTTGTTACTCAAACGATTGAATGGATTTGAATGAAATTCGGTATCAAGATAGCTTATACACTAGATTAACATATAGGCTACACTTTATCCCAGAAAAGAGAAATTTTCCCGTGGGATGAGCAAATAATTAAAATACTTTTTATCCGCGGGTGAAACCGCGGGCGCAACTAGTATGAAATAAATAAGTCAATAGTAAAATCGATGCAAATCACAAGCAGTTGTGAGTTGTCGTGTGGATAATAGATATCCAACAATCACTAAAACTGTCGTCAGTCGTCAGCTTAAGTGCAGCAAAGGGCAAAAAGCTTTGCAGGTGGGTTTGAATAAAAACAAGGAAAAATACGTGTTGTACTAGATTTGCTGCTTTTTTATTGTCTCCCTACGCAAAATCGCTCGCACATGATTAATGGCGTCGACGGCATATTAAATATGTCAAGTTTTTCTATCTTTCGTTCCAAGACTCTCTTGGTCTGTAACGCTACTAACTTATTAGATATACTTATAATAGGTACGTATAATGTACCTACAGGTTTTTGATTGGAATAAGAATCGCATTTCCTACTACCCTTGTTATACATAAAACGTTGTCTATTTGTTTGTCACGGCTTTTACGGCAAAGTTACCTTAGATTGTTTACAATACCATAGAATACTTAAAAGTACAAATACACTACTAGGATCAACTTAGCATATTTTTTATCTCGGATTTTATTGACTATGTGGACTTTGAAAGGTTATCATTTTCCTGCCACCGTTTTATTTTTTCTCTTTTGTTCTCAACTGGGCTTTATTTAGCAAGATAAATAATAGCATGTTGCTCACAGGCTAAAAACAGTACGGAATATGACGATACAAGCAGAGTAGACGACAAGTAATTACTTTACAAAATTGGACGGTTTCGGGCTACCGGAATTTTAAAAATATGTTATAAAAGTTTGTTATATAAACCTATATATTTGCTTGCTTCTGAAATATATTCTTAGTATTCTTTCTGATAATGAGTATAGTTTGTGAAGAGATTAGAGTGTGATTATATTGAGAGGATTTTATAGTAGTAGTCTTATAAGTAGGGACATTCAAGCAAAATAAGAACTCTAGTCTGCTTTTCAAGTATATTGAAAATTGTTACTGAAAATGTTTTAGGCATAAAACAAAACATATATTCACACATTATTGAGGGTAGGTATTTCATTAAATATTAAAGGGTCATCATCATCATCATCAGCCTGTGTTAGTCCATTGCTGGACATATGCCTCTCCCAAGGTACGCCATTTAGCCCGGTTTGATTGAAGGGTAATGCTTAAATATACAAGATATGTGGCACCCATTTTACTACCCTGCACTAAGCGAACAGCCGATGAGTGGAACAACTTGCCGGCGTCCTTGTTTCCACCCAAATACAATCTGGGGGTCTTCAATTCAATAATGAACAGGTATTTTCTAGACAAGCATGTACCATCATAGACTGTGTCGCCGTTTTCGACCAGTTGAGACGGTGATCAACTGTTTTTTTCCATTAACAACAAAAAAATTAAGATATATTTATGAAGTATTAAGTATTACATTAGCAACTAGCTTCTGCCCGCGGCTTTGCCCGCGTGGCCTATAGGAAATGAAGATTTTTTTATAGATAATTTGACCACCCATTTTCACCCTTTTAGGGGTAGAAATTCAAAAAACCCTTTCTTAGACCTAAACTGTACAAAGAACACACCCTCCAAATTTAAAGTCACTAGGACTAGTGGTTTAGGCTGTGCGTTGATATATAAGTCAGTCAGTCAGTCAGGACTTTAAATTTTATATGTATAGATATTAGCAATATCAAGTTTGTGAGCTTATTAAAATGGTGCTAGTTAAATACCTTTTGTTTCTCTAATCTGTGGAAGTAAACATATGCGTCATCCTTTTTATCATTGTTGGAGTCAAAGAACTTTTGGTGTTTACCCTCATTTAGAATTTCGCGTGTCGAGTGTTAATAATAGCAGATGGAACATGCGAGGTGCACATTAACATTAGGGGATGAGGTCGACCGAAGCTTGTTTTCCATCATTCGCATTAACTTTTCTTGTAATTCGTTGTCTGTATACAAAAAAACCATGGGTATATAATATGTGTTGGGTGTACGTTGCTTTTGTTTTGTAGCTTTTAGAGTACTCGGCTCTTACTTAAATCTATACATATAACATTCAAAGTCCTGACTGACTGACTGACTTACATATATATCAACGCGCAGCCTTAACTGCTGGTCCTAGAGACTTGAAATTTGGAGGGTGTGTTTTTTGTAAAGTGTAGGTAACCATAAAAAAGGATTTTTCGAAATTCTATCCTTAAGAGGGTGTAATGGGTGGTTGAATGAAAAAAAATCTTCTTTGTTTCCTATAAATACGCGGGCGAAGCCGCAGGCAAAAACTATTATTCAGTAAATTTCATGAAGTTACTTTGGAAGGCGGCAAGGAATTTATAGTTACAAATTTCCGTCTAATAGTCTAATAGAACATTTGACTTATTGCTTGGAATTTTCAACCAAATTTTATTTCTTTCCATTTCAATAACAACCAATTTATTATGTAAATATTTCTGGAATTTTAGTTTCCATTCTACATTAAGTAACCTATCAAAGTTTTATAACAATGGATGCCGCGCGCTGTTGAAGTTCAGTTATTAGTAAATTCCCCATTTTATTTTTTGTTAGACCTCTTTTTTGATAAAAATTCATTTTATTGCAGCAAAAGAGTTCACGGAATTTAATTTAAAACGTATTTGAACGTAATAAAACCACAGTGATTTTAACTGCAGCTTAGTTGTGTTGAAAATTTAAATGAATTAACTGCGTAGTTCGCTGAAATATTATATATATTGATATATATAAATATTGATATTGGTAGCTGAAGTATTATTACAAAAATATTAATTGATAGAATCAGGCGTGACTTCGCGGAAGTTCATCTTAGATACAAAATGAAATAATAATATCTAGTGTAATTCCGCTGAATTTCAGCGGAATCACACTAGATATTATTATTTCATTTTGTATCTAAGATGAACTTCCGCGAAGTCACGTAATAATATCTAGTGTAATTCCGCTGAATTTCAGCGGAATCACACTAGATATTATTATTTCATTTTGTAACAAAAATTTATTTAAAAAATCTGGGAATATATTATTCCAAACTTTTTTTTCAATTCAATCTTAACTTTGGTCGTATAAGCACTTTATATGCAAAATTGTATCAAAATCAGGTCAGTTATTCCAGCGAGACAGTCACTTAAACCAACAAACATAAAAACAAACAGGCTATTTATTTTCTAATGTTAGAATATGGAAATTCAAATTCAAACAATTTATTGCAAATTGGCTAATTTTACTGCTTTTTTAAACAAAAAAGAATACTTAAAATTTTAATTTAAGCAATTGTTTTAGGAACATACAACTAAAAGGCAGGAAACATGAAAATCTCATATGCTTACTAATTAAATTTCACCATGCAACTTATGCTAAAACTTCGTTACGCGAACATACATTCCTAAAGCATATTACATACCGTATTATGTCTGCTTTTTAGCTTATGATTGCACTTGTTGCGTGCCTTAACGTTCAAGCCACACGTCTTTAATAGCACGAGACGAAATACCAACAAATTTATAATGAAATCAACGTAAATGGGTTATTGATATAGATTCGTGTCAATCTAGAATTTAGTATATGACATAGTAACAAACTAAACAAGTTTGTTACTATGTCATATACTAAATTCTTAGAATCATGGTTTCATATTAAACAATGAGGATAGCCGTAATGAAAAATAGATAGGCTTGATAAACTTAAAAGTATTATGCAGTTGAAAAACATGTAGGAAAACTACCACAAAACAAGACTGCCACTGCCGATCAAATAGCTCTAAGTTTCGAGCTCGCACAGTCACGTGTTATATATATATATCGCTCCAACGTCCAATATGTTCTGCAATGTTGCCATTGTCTGATTCACTGAAAGCCACCCCGAGCACGTTTAGGATTAGTTGCCCCTGCAAACTAGTTACAAGGTAGATATTATGGTTCATGTCTCATTGATTTTTGATTATATAGATGAGTCTGCGTTTTCACCTTTGTCATAACAACTAAAATTACAAGACAAAGTTGACAATTGGAGTTTTGGCGGGAAAGCGAAGAAGATTGCGTCACCGCATTGTATTATTTTCCCAAACTTGTGTTATTTTCTGTGTTAGTGCATAAAATTGGTGGCATTTTATTCGTTAATTGCTGGATTACAGGCGTGAGTGTGGGAAAATGGTATAATGATGGTGAAACGTTTCTTTTCGTGTTGTTTCCAAAACTCCATAGAAGCTTCGAGTAAAGTTGCCACCACTTTACTAGGAGTATGACTGACTAGACTGACTAGACTGACTAGACTGACTAGACTATGACTTGACTTGATGAATTCGACTGTGACTTGACACATATTTGCGTGAAATATCGATAACTTGATAAATTATCAATTACTTGACACTGGCTAAATACACAAAAGTGTGGAGCCAATTCGAAGATATCACAATATGTACTTACTATAATTTTAGACCTAATTCTACTAGCCTATACAACAATTATATGGCTCTACTCCTATTTCAGAATGATTATTTCATTTAGAAATGATTATTTTATTTACAAAATATTTATTCTTAAATATTTATTTTATTACCTGGTGGTATAAAAGAAATTTATTGTAGAACCATTATTGTTTTCATGCAATTGGTTGACAAAATTAATTTACTTTAATGACATTAACATACCGCCTAGAAAACTATCATAATGGATACTCACTGATTAAATCAATACCACTGAAATATCATATTTCTTATCTTACTAATATTATAAATGCGAAATTTGTGTGTACGTGTGATTGTTTCTTACCATAAATCTCCGCACCCTCTTGTAAGTTTACCTTCAAAATGTTTTTTTTTTGTAGTAGGTAGCGTTTAGTAGTAGTTGGTATTATATCATTGTAGTATTTGATTGAAAGAATAGGCGGTATATAAAAGAACGTTATTAGATAAATGAGAATATAATGCGTCTTTCTAAACTCATTAATACCCCATTTCATACATGAAATATGAGGGCGTTGACCCAGCAATTAAAACTTTGGACATAAACCGCATATTGCCTAGCTTGTTCCACTTTTCTATAAAGTTTTTATGCATAATAATGGACCTCGTAAGCTATGTTTTAGCCAAAATAGGTATTATTATACAAAATATGCTGACGGTCTAAAACAGGCAACTAAAGCCAAGATAAAAAGCTAGACTTATTATCATAGAACTTAGCACAGAAAATTTTAGTTCATATAAAATTTAATCTTTATTCGTTTTTTTTTTTGGTGTCAATTCTGTCCTGACCTTGGTTTTTTTATTACGTATTTTGTGACCTTGTGGAATTTATAATTTCTCTAACGGTCTTTTAGTAATCATATACTTCACTTTAACTTTGAATTTTTACTAAAAGCATGACTTACTGTTATTATTTATTATGTATATTGAAAAAACTGGTATTCATCATAATAACTTATTTGACTTGCTCAAATGTCCAATCCCGAAAACCACCTAAAAGCTTCTGAATTATGGTACCTTTTTTTAGTTAAAAAAAAAACATTCCAATAAAAGTTATTTTAAATTTCTTCGTATGATAGCAAGTGGTTAGCCCTGCCGTCAGAACTCTTATTCTACTTTAAGTGATGTAAAGGTTTAATTGGTCCCTTTTGGGGCTGATGGTTTAACATTGTGAAGTACGGTAGCTCTGTAGTAAATACTACTTTTAAAGTACTTAAGTAGAAAATAATTTGCACATCCGTAATGCTTCATCACAAGTATGTCACAAAGAAAATAATTTCAATTTGCTTTCACGTACAGGGTACCTTTATTCCTTAAACTAACTACTACAATAATAACAACTACTTCCAAATGCTACATTACAAAAAAAATACATTTTTTTTTTTTTTCTTTACTTCAAACTTGTCTAGCATTTGACCACGCTCTCACCTGATGGGAAGTGACGATGCGATCGAAGGTGTAGCATGCTAGCCAAGTAAATACCTATTCACTCTTCTCTTGAACACGCCCGGGTCATATTTCGCCGGAAACACAGACGCTGGCAGGGCATTCCATTCCTTAGCCGTTCTAATTAAGAACGTTGAGTCAAATCGCTTGGTACGAATGGGTGGTATTTCGACCACAAAAGGATGGCGCTTAGCCGAGCGTCTAGTGGTCCGGTAGTGGAATGGTGATGGGAGAATTAGATCATGCAGTTCTTGAGCGCATTCACCGTGGTGTAATCTGTAAAAAACCGACAGACTTGCCACCTTACGTCGATGTGCAAGGCTCTGGAGCCTTTCACCAACCAAAGTGTCGTTGTCAATGAGCCTTTTGGCACGCCGTTCGATCGAGTCCAGAGCCTCAAGCTGGTACTTGGCAGACCCGTCCCACAGGTGGCAGCAGTACTCCATACACGATCGGACTTGTGCTTGATACAGATTTAGAAGCTGTCCAGGTGTGAAGTACCGCCTTACCTTGGACAATATGCCGAGTTTTTTTGAAGCTACTTTGGCTTTGGACTCGATGTAGGATCCAAAGTTTAGGTTTGACGTAAGATCAACACCCAAAAGCTCAAGATGGTTTCCTAAACTTACAGATACACCACGGAATGAAGGAGCCAGATGGAGTGGGCTCTTTTTAGCAGTGAATAAACACGCCTGTGTTTTTGCAGCATTGAACCTAACCAAGTTAGCATCGCTCCAATCGGACACGGCTTTCAAAGCCAGGTTCATGTGCTCAACCATAGCCTCTCTCTCAATCCGGACGTCGTCACCACTGGCTCGGGCACTGGATGTGTATCTTTCAACAACAGTACTATCATCTGCATACCCAAAGGTACCGGGCTTTAGCAGATCATTGATGTGGAGTAAGAATAGTGTTGCTGAAAGAACTGACCCCTGAGGTACACCAGCATTAATAGCTAATTGATCGGAAGAGCAGCCATCAAGAACTACTCTAAGCGATCGTTCCCTCAAAAAGTCTGATATTCAAGTGCACAAACCAGCAGGTAGTCCGTAAGATGGAAGCTTATTCAGAAGACCGTCGTGCCAGACCCGATCAAATGCCTTAGAGACGTCTAGAGATAAGGCTTCGCTCAATATGTGAGTGGCATACGCGAGAAGATCCCCAGTGGACCGGTTTCGGCGAAATCCGTATTGCCGGTCACTGAGGAGATCATTGTCTTCAAGGTATGCCAAGAGCTTGTTGTTAATTATACGCTCCATACTCTTACAGAGAATGGAGGTAATTGAGATGGGTCGATAGTTGGCAGGATCAGCACGACTGCCCTTCTTAGGTACAGGTTGTACGTTGGCTAGCTTCCAACTCATAGGGACTATTCCGGTGTCTAGAGAGAGGCGAAATAGGCGTGTTAGAATGGGAGACAACTCGGGTGCACAGCTCTTAAGTACAATTGCAGGTATACCATCGGGACCACTGGCTTTGTTCACGTCTAGACTGCGTAATGTTTTTAGTACTTCCTTCTGACGTATGCGTATTTCCGGCATGAAAACACCGCATTGTGGAAGGCAGGGAGGTACCTCATTAACATCGTTCTCAACATGCCGGCAGCATTGCGCCGTTAAATTACAGCTATTTATATAAACTGTAAATGGTAAAATTCGTAATCTATTTCAAATATTATATCTTTACTTAGATATTTAATTTTATAATCGTTAATACAAAACTAAACAAGACCTAAAAAAACTAAACTATAACTAAGAACTTCAAATAAATAAAAACTAAAAACTATAATTTTAAAATAACCCGTTGGTGGAGGAAAAAGTGCCCAGAATGCTGGCAGCATTACCACTTTGAATGGCAATGCTTATTTATGTGCAAAATAAAAGCCATAATATTATAGAAACTGACGTGAGTAGTATTCATAACTACAACTAAAATATTTAAAAAATAAAAGTAAGCATTCTGGTAGCCTGATGCCTTCACCAAACGTTTCAAACGTCAAACATAAATATAGTCTTTAAAAATTATATGCTTCAACATATAATATTCACCTTTTAACCTTTAAGTATAATGCGCACTTTTGTTCGCTTCCTGAAATTCCGAATGGTTGTTTTACACATCTCCAGCGAATCCATTACTGCAGTATTGGCATCGTTCCAGCTGGTTCATTTACCCGCGCACTCGATCTTCCGGATGCATGCGCTCGCGCATAAGAGATGTAAGGTGCTATTCTGGTGAATTTTAAAACATGGTAATTTAATATTTTTTATCTTAAATATTAAAGTTCATTATTTAAAAAATAATAATTATAAATGTATCCATAAGAATATTCACTTCCAGGAATCATCTAATCGCCAAAATAAATAGAAAATGCATGCACCTAGTAGGTATATACATAGGTAGAAATACTACCTACCTACCTACTTGAGTATTCAAAGAATAAAATAATATTTATTGCCAAATACTTTCTTCTTTTATTTACTAGGTGGTAGGACTTTCTATAAAGTTCGTAAGTAGGTAAGGCGACCGTTTTGCCAGTTATTCTCCCACTAAGCCGTAGTGCGCAACCACTACTGTATTCCGATTTAAATGAAGTCCTAAAACACTGATTTTATAATCTTTTATACACATTGATACCTCCATTATTAAGCTAGCATACATAGCATTTTTGTTTCTATTCGATAAATTACACTAATATTATAAAGGCGCAAGTTTGTATGTGTGTATGTTTGTTACTCCTTCACGCTCAAACGGTTGAATGGATTTGTATGAAGTTCAGTACCAAGATAGTTTATACACTGGATTAACATATAGGCTACATTTTATCCCGGAAAAGTGAAAATTTCCCGTGGGATGAGCAAATAATTGAAATACTTTTTATCAGCGGGTGAAACCGCGGGGCGCAACTAGTCAGTTATACGATCACAGTGCAAATGAAGAACGCACAATTGATATTTGATAATTCCTTTTAAAAAAAGTCTCATCACATTCTCTCACTCATTTTATCACAAAAATGAGGACATCATTATATTAAGGACATACATCATAAATTTTAATAAGGATAACCCAAAAATTTCCCATCAGAGCTTAATTTAAAAGCACCAGCTTTCGAATAAAAAAAAAATCATCAAATTCGGTTAATCCAGTCGAAAGTTCTGAGGTAGCAAACAATAAAACAGTTGAATTGAGAACCTTCTTCTTTTTCGGTCAGTTTTTTGAAGTGGGTTGAAAATCATTATTTTTTTTTATGTTGTGTGTAATTTTCATTGACTGATATATTTTTTTTTATATGTAAGCTTTACCTTCTTGGTCTAATTTAATATTTTAATGAGTTGCTGGTTAGTGGGCTCAACAGGTTTTTTAAAGACAGTAGAAATATTTCAAGAAATACATTTTTATATACTAAATATGAGTATATATACTAAATACAGGCAATTTTAGCTCTATAACGATCGCAGCAGCAGCTTATTTATCGCTGATAAACTTAAATAGTCCCGATCTTATTTGTCTTTTATAGAGTCACGATCCCTCATACTCTTCCGGTCACCGCTACAATTTAATCCTCTCCCCACAACGACCACTAAAGCGCATCACGTACCTAAATTGGTTCTCCAACGCTCTCGAATACGCCCATCTAGTACAAAGTACAGTCGAGTGCTCTGACCGATTTCTAAAATTGGTCTTAGCATTTAGTTAACTGGGTCTCTGTGTTAAAATACGATGGATTTATCTAGTCTGCGGTTAAACCCACTTTATGAATGCACAGTTATGTAGACTGGTAATTGAGAAAGTTTCAGAATTGTGAAAGGTAGTTATTTGTTATTTATATTGTTTTAAACGAACTTAAGTGACCGATATAGCTCAGAGTTAGTAGGTTGAAATGGCAATGGGCAGGTGACGTTGCAGAACAAAAAACCGACGTTCACCAGTGGCGACCATAAACCGAAATTTAAAGTACAGTATGCACTAGCTGGTGGACCAACCACCGCAACTTTGGCCAGATCCAATTTCGACCAGATTCACGATCTGGTCAAAATTGCGGGGAGCCAGTGGTGCTCTGTGGGGAAGGCCTATGTTAAGCAGTGAATGTCTTTAGACGGTTGGTCGTTATTTTAAAGCCACGATATCCCTTTCACGCAAAAAAATATTTATGACGTGATCCGCATGATCATTCATTGGTCAATCGTTTTCTCGAGAGAATATATATGTCGATATGGGAGTTTTGGCGGGAAAACGAAAAAAGTTCGTATCGCCGCATTGTAATATTTTACAAAACTTGTGTTATTTTCAGTGTCAGTACTTAAGATTGGTGGCATTATATTCTTTAAGTGCTTGTATTACAGGCATGAGTGTGGGAAAGTGGTATAATAATGGTGAAACGTTTCTTTTCGTGTTGTTTCCAAAACCACATTGAAGCTTCTGGTAAAGTTGCCACTTTACGAGGAGTATGACTTGACTAGACTACACTAGGACTTGACTTGATGACTTGGACTGTGACTTGACTTGACACATATATATAAATTAATTTGAGGAATTATCAATTACTTGACACCGGCGAAATACACAAAAGTGTGGAGCCAAAACATAACAAAAAAATTAATTATGTCAATTTTTATAGGTTATGCTAGCCTTGCTGCAAATCATTTCCTTGTTCTGTTTCTTGTTTATGTTTCTTGTTTCTCGATGAGCTGAATCATACCCGTATTTTCTCATAACCCAATATGTAATCAGGAGCTGTTCAACCTGATCCTGGCATCGGGTTTCTACCATCGCACCTCTCGCCACCGCAAAAAAGCTCATCCACACATTATTGAGTTGTGGAAATCTCATACGACTCGATTAGGAGGATTAAGGAGGAGGTTCTCTATTTGACTGTATTTTTTCTTTATTTTTTATGTTTGTACCTCAAAATTTTTGACTGTGTGAACCAATTTTGATGATTCTTTTTTATTTGAAAGCTGGTGCTTTCCGTGTAGTCTTATTTAAATATGGTCATGATCTAACAATTCGTTTTTGAGGTATCTTTAATAATGTGTATTTCGATTTCGACTACATTAATTATGTTTATTTATTTTTTTGTTTGGTTTTGGCTCCACACTTTTGTGTATTTAGCCAGTGTCAAGTAATTGATAATATCTCAAGTTAATTAATATCATATAATGTGTTAAGTCAAGTCACAGTCCAATTCATCAAGCTAAGTCATAGTCTAGTCTAGTCTAGTCAAGTCATACTCCTAGTAAAGTGGTGGCAACTTACCTTAGGCTTAGGCTTACTTAGCTTCTATGGAGTTTTGGAAACAACGCGAAAAGAAACGTTTCCACCATCATTATACCACTTTCCCACACTCATGCCTGTAATTCAGCACTTAACGAATAAAATGCCTCCAATTTTATACACTAACACTGAAAATAACACAAGTTTAGGAAAATAATACAATGCGGCGCAGCAATCTTTTTCATTTTCCCGCCAAAAAACTCCTTTGATGATGTTCTCATTGGGATTGAAGTCAGTTTAAACCTTTTTTAAAAAGGAATTATTAGTTTGAATAAAGAATTGCTGTCACTTTTTTTCATCGTATATTACTTTATTACAGTTCTAAATTGCCTGTTATCTGTACAACCTGTACTATTTAAATTACCTACTCAGTTTCGACTCATTCGAACCATTTATTATGCAAAGACAAAGTTGGACAAAACGTATAATTAGTATCGAGAACCGCTTTATTTTTGAACTTGCCATCGATATTAAATGTGGTCGTATCGATTTACCTGAGGTTAAGGATTTTAAGGTTGATTTAATACTGATTTTTTTTTTTTTTATGTTAAGGAATGACGTGACGAGGTAGCCGTTCGCCTGATGTTAAACGACACGGCTGCCCATATCAGCTGCAGAGTCACTCGAAACTCTAAAGTATAGAGGTTCGCGTGACACTGCACTGCGCACGTCATCCAGAGACATCAGCACAATCTAGTTATAAGATTACTAAACTGTGAGATCAGATCATAAAGTCTCATTTACCCAGTAATTTCACTAGCTACAGTGCCCTTCAAACCGGAACACAGCAGTGCTTGCGCACTACTGCTTGGCGGCAGAATAACTGGCAAAGCGGTGGTACCTACCTAGACGATCTTTGCAGTAAAGTCCTACCACCTAGTACTGAATATTAGTAATACTGAAATTAACAATTTAATGGAATCTTGTCAACCAAATATTGTGTGAGATTGATCTTGAGTCAAGGTTCAATAGCTACTTATAAATGTCGTAAAACGTTGTTATTATAATACATTGAACATTTGAGCTAAACCAGAAGCTATCTTTTAGTCTCAAACTAACTTTTGTTTGAAACTAAAGGATAACTTCTTTACATAAAATTTCTAAGTGATATAGTTGAAGTTTGAAACTATATCTCTCAGAAATTTAATGTGCTACAATACCAAAGTGAACGTTTACGTTTGAGTGGTTTTAATGACTTTTTGTTGGTCGAGTTTTATAGTAAAACAGCTGAAATGATTTAGATGAAATTTTAACTTTCAAAAATTATTCGCGCTAAGCAAGGCGAACATAGACTGCTTTATACCCGTATCCAACAGGATTTTGTTTACATCAAAAATTCTTTATTTAAATAAATATTACATTTTACGTACAAATAAGTTTTATCTGACAAAATTAACATATTTTACAGGCTAAAGAACTTTTTTTAAGAATTTTAGTACAAAATGAAAAAAAAAACTAAAGTTCTCATTAAATCATAATTGAGGGTAGATATTTAATTTTCACATATTTTAGTTATTGTTCACGTACTACTAAACTACTTCATACGTTTATATCCTGAATGATAATCTATAGCTTACACCTACATACAATATGGGATAAGTTAGAAACATAAATAAAACTTTTCATAGTATATTATTATTCGTGTATACAATTATCGATTCACCACAACTAATTAGTTCACAACTCGAGTAGCCGCTTATCCTATTTACGTCATTTGCATACAATCAATTTATGGAACGTGACAGACTTATTATTTCACTAGTTGCGCCCCGCGGTTTCACCCGCGGATAAAAGGTATTTTAATTATTTGCTCATCCCACGAGAAAATTTCACATTTTCGGGATAAAATGTAGCCTATATGTTAATCCAGTGTATAAGCTATCTTGGTACCAAATTTCATCGAAATCCATTCAGCCGTTTGAGCGTGAAGGAGTAACAAACATACACACCAACACACATACAAACTTTCGCCTTTATAATGTTAGTGTGAGTTAGTGTGAATTAGTGTGATATGTAGTTTTAATAACATTTATTTCATTGTGGCAATTATATTTTTTTTTGTAGTAGATAATGTTTAGTATTAGTTATTATATCATTGTGGTATTAAGTTAAAAATAAAGGCAATCTGCCGTTAAAAAAATTATAAAAGTAATATAATTGAAGTGATAACTTTTTGGCACCTTGAGCATTTTTAGGGTGAATAAAAATTATAGAACTCTCATCATCGTCACTGCATACTTTTCATGAGCCATATGTATATTGTGTATATATGTGTACTTTTTGGTTGACAAAAAGCGTGAAACTCACGTCATCGTCACCGCACGTTTCCAAAAGCAGCTATATGTCACAAGTTACTTAGTTTCCACTTGTATCGGCAGTCCCTAAAGACTGCCTCGGATATTTTTTTTACCAGCAATTCTGGACAATAACGGTACATATACTGGTGGGCTTTTATTTATAGGTTATAGGCAAATCATTTGACCACTGTGTTGACGTGGTCTGAAATGTGGCATTTTGCCTAGAAGATACCTGTTCAATTGTTCAATATTGATTTGAAAACTCACAGAGGACGCCAGCTAGTTTGATGGGTGTGGTTGGTGGTCAGCTGGTTTGTATTGTCCTGTGGCAGGAAACATACACATTAGTGCTAAAAAAAATGTTCACTTGTGTCTGGGTCTCGCTGTATTTTGAACTTTATTACAAGTAATAACCAGGCCTTGTGGTTTGCAGAGCCGCCGCGTACGTCGCCGCAGCAGGACGGGGCTGTGGGTGCGACGGCCCGTTCGTCCGTCGCCCCGCCCGACCCATCACCTACTTTCCCCACGGTAATGTTGAAATAATTTAAAGGAATCAGAAAAAGTACTTGTTATGCGTCAGAGTGTTATGAGATCATGGCCCTTTTGGACCTCTAGTAGATACAAAATGTCCGAAACCTGGTCGGAGTAATTTCGACTTTTAATTGACGTGAGTTTTAGCCGTTATTTATCTTACAAGATACAATAAGGCCAATATTTAAGCCGTTGCGGTGAGACTGCCTCTATAAACATAGATCGCTTCACAGGTCGCACGGCAAGTCCCGCTAACGTGTTGTATCTTTTAGGATCCCTGAACTATGTATGCTATCATTGTATAGTATTACTGTAAAATTATAAATACTTTTATTGAATAATCATTTGGTCATATTACACCAAATTATTCCTACTTTACTTTTTCATGAAAAAGTTTATCCAAGCGTCTACGAAATACGATACGGAACCGAAATTATATCACAGCTAATTACGAAACTTAGTTACCAAAAGGGTCCACCATTGAATAACCAGATGTACG
The DNA here is from genome assembly GCA_905220475.3 of Ennomos fuscantarius. Lineage (NCBI taxonomy): Eukaryota > Metazoa > Arthropoda > Insecta > Lepidoptera > Geometridae > Ennomos > Ennomos fuscantarius. Next base: position 4,963,419 of record HG992037.1, on the reverse strand, counting down.
AAAAAGTGCCACCGGTACATGGTTAATATACCACATGTGCGTTCAAAGAGATTTGGCACCACATTTATCATGCCAAAGACTGGAATGCTTTACCGGCATCCGTATTTCTCGAAAACTACAACCTAGGAGTCTTCAAATCGAGAGTGAACAGGTATCTTCTAGGCAAGCGTGTTACATCCTAGACCGCATCGTTACTTACCATCAGGTGCGATAGTGGTCAAACACGAGCCTATCAATCAATAAAAAAAAGTGAATAATTGACGCGAAAGAGTTTATCTAGTTAATCGTAGTTACGAAACTGAACTACATAAACATATCAAACGAAATTAACCAGATAGAATTAAAACTTGATGTAAATACATTGTGTAATCTACGGCGCGATCTATGGAGGTCATTGACCAAACCATAGGATGCGCGGCAGGTCGCATCAGCTTGTAACCTTTTATTGGAAAGTAACCTTCTCGGGTTACTTTCCAATAATAATAATAATAATATGTATGGACATTTCACACAACGCCATCTAGCCCCAAACTAAGCAAAGCTTGTGCTATGGGAACCAGATAACTGATACAATACTTAGATACTTTTTTGTTTGTAAATACATACATAGAATATAATATGACACCCAGACACAGAACAAACACCTATGTTCATCACACAAATGTTTGTCCTGAGTGGGAATCGAACCCACGAAAAAAAGACAATTCTGATTTTTTAATTATTTTTATTTCTACAGATACGAGGCGTGGAGATTGGCATAGTAGTGTTGGTACTACTGGTCTGGGTTGGGGCAATAGCGTTATTCTTCAACAGATGGGGCAAGATTAGGATGCTGTTGCCCTACCAACCAGATTATAAGCAGGAGCAGTTGAAGGTAATATAACAAGCCGTGTATCTTATCTTTGCCTCCATATAGTTGGCGTCCTATATAGCTGGTATCCCATACATTATTAGGGTTACGTTTCTCGTGAGAGAATGTGGAAGTGGCGAGAATAATATAATATGTAAATATTAGAGAATAAAACCGAATATTGTTGTTGATATTATCCCCCGTTAATGCAGGTTTTGCATTCGATACTCATTTTCTCTGCTTACTAAATTTTTAATTGATATAATTGTACAACACATATCCTTTTATTATATGGAAAAGTACCTACCTAGATACTAATGAACATTACCATAAAATAGATACTTAAGTGCAATTTTATGTCTAATCTAATAATCAGTGATAAACTATCCTACATTTAGGAAGAAACTGAATCTCACGACACAGGTCGTCCTAGTGTGAGATTCAGGGTTCAGCATTATTTTTGTTATTAGCTTCTTTAGTCCATAATATACTTAAATGCATAATTCTGTGTGCTTTATCTTATGTGAACAAATAAATTATTATTATTATATTAAAAGATAAAATATTATAAAACAACCTGGTATATGCTGTAAAGTTTTATATATTCAAGTGACGTACAAAAGGCAGGCATGAAAAGGACATGGAACATAAATTATTTTAAATTTAAATACTATACGAAAAAGGCTATACTAACATACTTTACATATTTAAGGTTGTTATTTTATATATAGAGTTCCGAGTGACACTGTTCTGTTATGGGCGGCCGTGGCGCTTTACATCAGGTGAACGACTAGCTTGTCACATCATTAAGTAATATGAAAAAAAAAAAATATGACACTTATCTTTGTACTTCCTGTGTTTTCTGTTCTTAGAACATAGTACTCAAAATTTAACTCAAGTTGATGTTTTTAATTATTAAACATAAGTATTTTATTATTAAACATAAGTTTTTTTTACTTTGTATAAATTTATCCTACTAATATTATAAACGTAAAAGTCTGTATGTATGCATATTGTTTGTTGATTTGGATAAAATTTAGATGTGGATAGCTTGTGTAGCTGTGGGTGAAACCGCGGGATGTAGCAAGTATAGAAGAAGTAGGTAATTCAATATTAAATAATGATTTGTAAAAAATGTAACAAATGACTTTCATAATATCCAACTTGTTTCTTTTGATTTTCTTTTCAGCTCCATACAACTAAGTCAATAGCTTTTCACATAAAATCTAACCTTGAATACCGACTTACAACTATGTCATTTTAGGATACGAGCCTTAGAACTATTATAATAGTTCCGTCTAGTGTAACATATGTCCATAAGCTACGATGACCTCCTGCCGTCAGAAGCACCGTATGCTTGATTGCTATACTCGTATATAGCAAAAAAAACGAGTGTGCTTTAGAGTACACCACTGAAGTTAAACTTCATTAGTTTACCTGTATCTATCGGCTGGCATAACTGGCTTTGTTTAATGTCAATGTCGCCATCTTGACATTGTAAATTGTCATTCTACCGACATAATAATACGAATTTGTATACTTTGTTATGTTGAAAATATAGATCTACGTAAACCAACTTGAACTTCCATTTGCCTCGCATTCTCCAGCTTACTCCCCAAGTCAAGTATGCGTCAAGAATTTTTACTTCAAAAAATATGTGTGGATGAACGGCATAATATGTGATATTTATACAAATATTTTTAACAGGTTCCTGGAAGCAGTGCGCTAGCAGCGGCAGCTGCGGGTGGGACCTGCGGAGCTCATTCGGCACCATCAGCTTGCTCGGTAAATATCACTTAATTCTCAGTGATTTAAACCAAATAAAACCTTATCTATTAACCTCCAAAAACCGAAACTACAAATGCATGACAATAAAGATAGTAGAAATTCGATTGAAGAATTTATTAGTTTTTACAGAGATTAGTAGATATTCTTGTGTCTGTTTTTTTTTGTTTTGGCTCCACACTTTTTGTGTATTTAGCCAGTGTCAAATAATTGATAATTAATCAAATGATATTTCACGCAAATATGTGTCAAGTCACAGTCCAAGTCATCAAGTCAAGTCATAGTCTAGTCTAAGTCATACTCCTAGTAAAGTAGTGGCAACTTCTATGGAGTTTTGGAAACAACACGAAAAGAAACGTTTCACCATCATTATACCACTTTTCCACACTCATGCCTGTAATCTAGAATTTAACGAATAACCACCAATTTTATGCACTAAGACTGAAAATAACACAAGTTTTTGAAAATAATACAATGCAGTGACGCAATCTTTTTCGTTTTCCCGCCAAAACTCCGTGTCATTTTATATAATAAAGACAGTGTTAGGGTTGGGACAAATCGGTGCGGTAGCCCGCGCGGCTAGGGTTGTGATTTATATCAGTGCCCGTCAGCCGCGTCCGTTTCTGTTATGGAAGTAATAACAAAATTTAAAAGCGAGAAAGAATCCGGTATTTTTATTATTTCTCAGTATTATTTATACTGTGGCATCATTTGGTGACTTGACCTCATAGTGAAATTATATTGTGTGAAATACGATTTGGATCTCTCTTTTGTTTGCTATATATGAAACTAAGGCGGAAGTTCAAAGTATATTCAATACAAAGCATAACTTCGACGACCTCGAAGGGTATATTAGAAGCATTTTTTTTGGGTCGATGAACTTTCAGCCTATCTTTTTACCTCAAAGTTACAGTACATTATTTCAACTTTTTGGGCTTGATTTTTGGGACCGCATAATATTTGTGTACTTCAGGTGTATATGATAACCAATAACCCATTCGATATTTACTTACAAAATTAAAATTCCACTCGGGAAATAAAAAGGTTCATCATCGCCTTAGAGTCCTTTATCTGGCATGAATGCCAATAGTCAACTTCAACTTTTTATTTTATGGTTTTTGTCGGTTACCACAGTTTCACCAATGTCATGTTGTTTTATCATATCACTATTTCTTTTCCACCAAAATATTTATGTCAATGTAACAAAACTACTAATTGCTTACTCAAATTGTTATAAAATCATAGCTGCGTACATAGAATACTTTTTGTATAGTAAATACCTTGTTCAAATCAAAAATTAATGATTTTCTTTGACAAGATAGAAATAAGAAACTTTTATTTCAAGAACTTTGTCGAACAGTAAGAAATAGTTTTCTATATAGCGGTTCTATATCATAGAGGAACAAATTATCTACCTTTTTTTTCCTCGGTTTAACGTAAGGTTTCACCATTTATATTTCTGAAACTTAATTTTACTTTAATGAATATTTCGTTTATCCAAAAACGATCTGTATTCACAAACAATATTATGTAAATACAGCCCAAATTTAAGCACAGGCGGAACAATTTTCAATTAAGACCATTTCAGGCAGGCAGGTCTGCGGTGAAACTTCGGGCGGGCTGTCGAAAACTTTTTTTAAAACATTGCATTATTTTGTTGCTTTGCTCATTGTAAATAGAGCTTTATTGTGTTAGCTTTTCCATAATATCACGAAATTAGCTAATTAAATTTACATTATCTATTAGTTTCAGTTGCTTGAAAATGTTTTAATTCTATTTTAAATTACTAAATATAGTACTAATTCATGCAATTACTGTAAGAATATAATGTAATATAATAAACATAATAATGTTTTTATGCTAAACGAACTGTATTCCTGTGACAGATAAACCGTTTTTAGACTCAAAATCTCAAGATTTAAGCCTCATTTCAGTATTTTGAGAGTGTAGTATTGTAGATAATTTCACGCTGAATCCAACGATACCCAACGACACATAAGTCATTTTGTGAAAAAAATCAATTAAACCCTTTTTAATCTCAGCCCTTCAATTGAGTGTTCGACAAAAAAATTATAGGCGCATATATTCATTATATTTATTAGCACGTAACTGGCACTGTATTAAGGTAAAAAAGTCTTTACTTCTAAAACCGCGCAACGTAAGTTATCTTAAGTTTTGAATTTAGAATACGCTTCCTTAGTTCATGAATTACTTTGTTTTGCTTTGACATAGAGCTTGAGTGCGTTCATAAACATCGTTAGCGTCTACTCGAGCATAGCGGTGCGTAAACAGTCTCAACGTAAACAAACTCGCTTATATAGTGAACTAAGAATTGGATTTCATGCAGGTGTACTTAATCACAAATCAGACCTTTATTTTAGATTCGGTATTCTTTTCTTTTATTTCCATAGAAACAAAAGAGACACTTACATAGCTAGTTGCAGTTGTATAGATACTTGTAATAAGACCTTCTTAAATCGTGAAAACCAAATTAAATCAAGAAATCCCTCCATGCCTATAAGTAATTTTTTGATGAACCGATTTTATTGACACAAACGGAGACTAAGTTAAGGTTTAAGCCGGGTCTAAGTTGTCCTAGTTTCAAAATGAAATAATAATATCTAGTGTAATTCCGCTAAATTCAAGTACTTAGATTATCTATGTTGGGGTAAAGGATTATTGTAGGTAAATTAATGAAAAAACCTGAAAAAACCTAAAAATCATGAAATTACTATAACAAATTAAATTATCAATTTTATATTAATTATTATTATTTTTACAGATATAAAATTAATTATTACTATTATAATTATAACAAATAAAACTGAACTTTAAAATATTAGATTATATAAATATTATACAATTAATTATTATTATTACAAATAAAAACCAATACAGATACCCTCCCCTAAAAATCCTGAAATTACAATAACAAATTTAAAAAATATTATTATTGTGAAATTTATATTGATTATTTCTATTTTTATTTCGAAAGTTCGAAACTTTCGAGCGAGCCTTCGGCGAGTCAACACGGTCCTGAGGATGCCTCGTGAAGAGGCGAAACACGTGTCGAGGGTTATCTGTATTGGTGTTTATTTGTAATAATAATAATAATTAATTGTATACTATTTATATAATTGTATATTTTAAATTTCAGTTTTATTTGTTAAAATAATAATAGTAATAATTAATTTTATATCAATAAAAATAGAAATAATCAATATAAATTTCACAATAATAATATTTTTTAAATTTGTTATTGTAATTTCAGGATTTTTAGGGGAGGGTATCTGTATTGGTTTTTATTTGTAATAATAATAATTAATTGTATAATATTTATATAATCTAATATTTTAAAGTTCAGTTTTATTTGTTATAATTATAATAGTAATAATTAATTTTATATCTGTAAAAATAATAATAATTAATATAAAATTGATAATATAATTTGTTATAGTAATTTCATGATTTTTAGGTTTTTTCAGGTTTTTTCATTAATTTACCTACAATAATCCTTTACCCCAATATAGATAATCTAAGTACTTGAATTTAGCGGAATTACACTAGATATTATTATTTCATTTTGTATCTAAGATGAACTTCCGCGAAGTCACGCCTGATTCTATCAATTATCTTGTCCTAGTTTGTTACGGTACCAAGTAGTTAGACCTTGACTTTATTACAAAACGCCGACTAATCAAAGACCAGCTGATACCGGAGATAGTCCATGGTTTACATATTGACTATAGACTAAATACGAAAAAAGTTTGTTCATTTGGACCACATTTATTCACAGTTCTGTTTTTCACGTTTCATATATTTAGATTTTTGTTTTCGTCTATAATATACGTGCCTTATGCCTTGGAAAGCGTATTGTTTGCATATTTTTAATGAATAAATAATCAGATTCATGAAAGTCAGCTTTGATACGATTGATAATGATTTTCAACTAATAAAACTATTACCTAAGTTTTAATAGTTACCAACGAGGCTTGCGAGAATCAAAACGTAAATATGGCATTGCTTAACGCGCGAAAATTGATATTTCTGTTTATTGTTGTTATAACTAACTGCACTGCAATAAACACATATATCGTAAAAATGGAGCAACAAAATATAAAAACTGAACCGAGTAGATAAATAAGGACAACTTTAAAATCGTATAACAAAGAAGGTTGATAACCCAACGTTGACGTTTAGCGCGTAAATAGGTTTTAATTTTAAAAGTTTCATTTTTCCACCACCGTGGCACTATTTTCTTTCCTTTAGTGAGTTAGTACCATAGTTAAACTATGGTCATCGGAGGACTAACTTTAGACCATGGACAATGCCCGGATGAGCGATAAACTGGTTTTTGTAATGAGGTTTTTAATTAGTCTAAGTTTAAACCTAGTACTAAATTTAGTCCACGCTTAGTCTATGTTTTGTAATAAGACGGAAAGAGCCTGCTTAAATCTTTAAAAAAAGATATCAAACGGCATTTAATCTAATCCATACAGTAGTTTTTGCGTCATTATTTTTTTAAAGACAGACAGATAAAACTTCGAAAATCTATTTTTTGGATTCTTTTATTAGATACTCATCATCAACAAGTGGAAGGCGTCCACTACTAAACATAGGCCTCTTCCCAGTGGAAGCAAGAACTGCTTCCTTCACATCGTCTGCGCTTCCAGTTTGTGGTCGCCACTCGAGATTCTTTCTTCCCCATTGGTTGCCATTTTTACGAGCGATGTGGCCTGCCCATTTCCATTTCAAATTGCTAATTCTAAGAGCTATATCAGTCACCTTAGTTCACCTGCGGATCTCCTTATTTCGGAACTTATCTCACAGAAACACCGAGCAGGGAGTTTTGGCGGGAAAACGAAAAAGATCTCGTCGCTGCACTGTATTATTTTCCAAAACTTGTATTATTTTCAGTGTTAGTGCATAAAATTGGTAGCATTTTATTTGTTAAGGGCTGAATTACAGACATGAGTGTGGGAAAGTGGTATAATTATGGTGAAACGTTACTATTCGTGTTGTTTCCAAAACTACATAGAAGCTTCAGGTAAAGTTGCCACCACTTTACTAGGAGTATGACTTGACTAGACTAGACTATGACTTAACTTGATGACTTGGACTATGACTTTACTTGACACTATATTATATTAATTAACTTGAGAAATTATCAATTACTTGACACTGGCTAAATACACAAAAGTGTGGAGCCAAAACAAAAAAACCCCGAGCATAGCTCTTTTCATGGCTAATTATGAATTTGAGCTTTCTAATGGGGTCAACGCAACGGTAAGAGAGCACGTTTCAGTGCCATAAGTACGTAACGTACGTAAGTACGTGTTGCCAGTACTACTTAGTACTGGCAACACGTACTGACCGAAAAAAAAAACACTTTTTATGTACAGATTTTATTTTGGTTACAGTTTTATTATTATAATCTTTCACGCCTCAATCTAAGAAATGTATAGTTACTATAGAAGCTTTTCACGATTTCATCGGTATCTTACCCCTTTCTCCTCGAAAATGCACAATTTTCCAGGATAAAAGTACCGTATCGTGATAGTAAAAACAACCTTTGTTCAAAGATTGTGCAGTGGTTTTCGTGTAAAAGCGTCACAAATACACAGACGGAAGTTTCATTTTTATTTGGCAGGGATTAGTAAAGATAAATTGATCCAATATTGCCAAACATAAACTTTTTACAGCTTCAAACTTCAAAGGTTATCGTTCAAATCTCGAAGTTTTAATGATTTACTTTATTCTTATGTGTTATTGAGCTTTCGAGGTTTCTCAATATAATACAAGGAATATTAAAAAACTTCTAGCCTTCTATTTTAATAATATGTGCCTATAATTACCTACTTCATCAACAGCCTGAATACGTCCACTACTGAACATAGCTTTGAACTGAACTTTGAACGGCTGTTTGCCTTCTTCAATCAATCGATCTGCTCCCATTTGACCACGCAAGATCATGGTCATAATTGAAGGGGTGAGAACAAAAAGGATTTAACTGATTTTTTTCACAAAATGACTTATGGGTGTCGTTGGATTCAGGGTGAAATTATCTATAATAATACATTCTCAAAATACCGAAATGTGGCTTAAATCTCGAGATATTGAGTGTAAAAACGGTTTATCTGACACAAGAGTACAGTTCGCTTAGCATAAAAACATTATTATATTTATTTTTTTATATTATATTTTTACAGTGATTGTATGAATTAGTATATTTATATACTATATTTAGTATTTTAAAATAGAATTAAAACATTTTCAAGCAACTGAAACATACATTAACATTTTCTATTACCTTATAAGCACTCTACATTAAAACGACGCCGTTGAAGTTTAAAGTCAATTTTCTCAAAACTATCAATTTGACAGTTTTTGTTGACAGAATTTGACAGACCCTTTTTATTCTCAACCCTTCAATTATGTTAGTTCATCTATGATAGAATATGACAAAAATTATACTTTCGCGGTATTATTACTTCACAAAACAGGAATGTCTTTTTAAATTAAATTTTCTTTACTTATTATGAGCCGACCTGCTTGACCACTACACCACAGAAGCTGTGAATCTGAATGTCACCGTACATATTTACACCGTCCATAGATAATTTTTGAAGTAAAACTTCTTGATGAACGCTTGACTTGTGAAGTAAGCTGGTGAAAGCGAAGCAAGGTGAACGGAAGTTGATTCACGTAGATCTCCATTTCCAACATAATAAAGTTAAAAATTTGTATTATTATGTTGGTGTATCGGGTAAACTGAAAATTGAAAATTGCCAAGATAGCGACATTAAAATTAAACAAAGCAAAAATAAAGTTATACCAGCCGATAGATGCAGTTAAACTAAAGAAGTTTTACTTCAGTCGTGTGGTCTAAAGCACACTCGTTTTTTTTTTGCTGCCTTTGATTGCACACCAAGATGGTTGAGATAGTGTACAAAGCCGGGGCGGATCAGCTACAAGTATATAATAAATCTGATAAGCTATTAACTGATTCCCTTGATTTTCCAAGGTCTATAGGCTTTGCTTCAGATAGCAGTAAAGTACAAAGGTAGCGTGATACCTTTGCCAGTCTACCGCAATGCAGTAATTCTTGTGCGAAGGTCAAAGAAAATCCTGCAGATTATAGTGGAAAGTTATATTTAGACCATTGTTTAAGCGTCCATAATAACGAAGTTGAATTGAAAAAGTAGCATTATCAAACTTTGCTGGCGAAGAGTACCTTTTTCTTTCTCCTGGCGTCATAAAGCTTACAGTGGTTTTAAGGCCAGTGACAAAAAGTGTCGACTTGATGCTCGGTATTCATTTCAAAAACAAACAAAACTTGCGGTTGCTCCTTGCTAATCACAAACAAGACAGTACTGCGTAGTAGAAAAAGTAAATCAATTATTATTAATTTCAAATATAGGAACAATGTTAAACTTAGTGTAATCAAAGCCAAAGCCAGCCCATGGTTTGGAGCCGAATGTGCACGTGCTGAAGCGCAGAAGCATGCGGCATATCTGGCATGGGCTGACGCTCGAAAACGCAAGGCCTCGGACACTCGAGCTAAGAAGAAAGCCTTTAACGTTGCCGCCAAGGCCTGTAAGAAGGAATTAAGGAAGGCTCGTTTCAATCATATTGGTCGAATAGGGACTAAACTTGCTTCCAGCGGGTAGTAAGGCTTTTTGGTCCCTAGCCAAATCGGTTGAAGCGAACTTCTGTCGATCCTCACTGCCTCCATTATTGAAACCAGACGGATCGCTGGCTCACACTGCAAAAGAAAAAGCAAACTTGTTTGCCACTCTCTTTGCAGAAGCTTCGCGTTTAGATACTGCTAATGAGGTACCTCCCTGCCTTCCACAATGCGGTGTTTTCATGCCGGAAATACGCATACGTCAGAAGGAAGTACTAAAAACATTACGCAGTCTAGACGTGAACAAAGCCAGTGGTCCCGATGGTATACCTGCAATTGTACTTAAGAGCTGTGCACCCAAGTTGTCTCCCATTCTAACACGCCTATTTCGCCTCTCTCTAGACACCGGAATAGTCCCTATGAGTTGGAAGCTAGCCAACGTACAACCTGTACCTAAGAAGGGCAGTCGTGCTGATCCTGCCAACTATCGACCCATCTCAATTACCTCCATTCTCTGTAAGAGTATGGAGCGTATAATTAACAACAAGCTCTTGGCATACCTTGAAGACAATGATCTCCTCAGTGACCGGCAATACGGATTTCGCCGAAACCGGTCCACTGGGGATCTTCTCGCGTATGCCACTCACATATTGAGCGAAGCCTTAGAGATGCATGGAGAGGCACTTGCTGTATCTCTAGACGTCTCTAAGGCATTTGATCGGGTCTGGCACGACGGTCTTCTGAATAAGCTTCCATCTTACGGACTACCTGCTGGTTTGTGCACTTGGATATCAGACTTTTTGAGGGAACGATCGCTTAGAGTAGTTCTTGATGGCTGCTCTTCCGATCAATTAGCTATTAATGCTGGTGTACCTCAGGGGTCAGTTCTTTCAGCAACACTATTCTTACTCCACATCAATGATCTGCTAAAGCCCGGTACCTTTGGGTATGCAGATGATAGTACTGTTGTTGAAAGATACACATCCAGTGCCCGAGCCAGTGGTGACGACGTCCGGATTGAGAGAGAGGCTATGGTTGAGCGCATGAACCTGGCTTTGAAAGCCGTGTCCGATTGGGGCGATGCTAACTTGGTTAGGTTCAATGCTGCAAAAACACAGGCGTGTTTATTCACTGCTAAAAAGAGCCCACTCCATCTGGCTCCTTCATTCCGTGGTGTATCTGTAAGTTTAGGAAACCATCTTGAGCTTTTGGGTGTTGATCTCACGTCAAACCTAAACTTTGGATCCTACATCGAGTCCAAAGCCAAAGTAGCTTCAAAAAAACTCGGCATATTGTCCAAGGTAAGGCGGTACTTCACACCTGGACAGCTTCTAAATCTGTATCAAGCACAAGTCCGATCGTGTATGGAGTACTGCTGCCACCTGTGGGACGGGTCTGCCAAGTACCAGCTTGAGGCTCTGGACTCGATTGAACGGCGTGCCAAAAGGCTCATTGACGACGACACTTTGGTTGGTGAAAGGCTCCAGAGCCTTGCACATCGACGTAAGGTGGCAAGTCTGTCGGTTTTTTACAGATTACACCACGGTGAATGCGCTCAAGAACTGCATGATCTAATTCTCCCATCACCATTCCACTACCGGACTACTAGACGCTCGGCTAAGCGCCATCCTTTTGTGGTCGAAATACCACCCATTCGTACCAAGCGATTTGACTCAACGTTCTTAATTAGAACGGCTAAGGAATGGAATGCCCTGCCAGCGTCTGTGTTTCCGGCGAAATATGACCCGGGCGTGTTCAAGAGAAGAGTGAATAGGTATTTACTTGGCTAGCATGCTACACCTTCGATCGCATCGTCACTTCCCATCAGGTGAGAGCGTGGTCAAATGCTACACAAGTTTGAAGTAAAAAAAAAAAAAAAAAAAAAATAAGTTTAATAATAAAAGTGACATTTAGTAAAATTCTGATGTCAATAGAGACGAAAACCGCATTCGTACATAAACAAAACCTACATTCGTTTACTTACAAAGCGATAAGTTTACCAGATATGTTACAAACAAACATACTTTTTACTGATGCTAAACGAAACACGATAGAATCACCGCAATAATACAGATATCGTAGAGAGTAACGTTACGTTTAACTAAAAATACAGTATGAGGTATGAGCTCTACCTGCAAATGGTCCGATTCACTACGTTACACCATACACACACATACACGCACACAAACATACACACAAACACACACACAAACACACACACACACGCACATACACACACACGCACACACGTGCACACGCATACGCACACACACACCCACACACTTACACACAGAGACACACACACTTATTATTATTATTTCCATTATTTATCTGTCAAGTTTCACATGTAACTTAAAACCACATTGGTGCAGCCAAGCGAAATTCGTATCATGAAGCGTTGTAATGAAAGTGGTAAGGGGCGACACTGAGCCACTTTCGCTCAATTTTTTAAATAATATTAGCTTAAATTAGCCTTGATTATATTGTAGGTATGTATTGATTAATAAAAAAAAACAATTTGTGGACATTTCACACAGCACCATCTAGCCCCAAACTAAGCAAAACTTGTACTGTAGGAACCAGATAACTGATACAATACTTCAATACTTTTTGTTCGTAAATATATACTTATAATAAAATATAACACTCAGACACCAATACGATACAAAATCTTGTAGAATCCATACTGTTGAGCACTAGTGTATTATGCAGATGGGAAAGGCATCTTCACCAGTTTTTACGAATGCTATAAAGTCGACTGTAAAACGAGTGTAATTTCCCATTATATTGCACCACAAAAAGCCTTGTTGCTTGTAAAACAAAATAGCATGGATGTCGCAAAACTCCTTTGTCGCGGACATTTAATTTTCCACCCGGAGGTTATGTACGCAGTTACTTTAAGAGGAAATTCAAGACAATGTTTTTATAAGTTGGAGACAGCGCAACGCTTTGAAAGTATTATTAAAGAAATCTTTCTAAACTCTTCCTCAATTTTTGCAATTGTATATTTAAATTCAATTGTGCCTTTTTATCAACTTTCTCAGTTTGGAACATTATTTCCATTTAGACAATTTTTTCTTTGTTAAAGTGTCAACCACAGTCATTACTTATATAAACTGTTTCCTGTTCTCAGTATTTTATAGAATAGAACCTACATTACATTTAATTGAATTGACAGGTATAAATGTAATAATTATACATACAATAGTATTATAGTAGTGTTCAGCAGTTTCACCAGGAAATTTCCGGGATCTTTTATGTCGATATGGTGTTGTATACCTAAGCAATTTGTTTGAAATTTGTCATCCAAATCTGTTCAGCCAACCGTCGTAAAAGCCACACAAACAGACAAAAGAACGTTTCACTCATACCGTCCGCGCCTCTGTGGTGTGGTGATTAAGCAGGTCGGCCAGAAGGCATAACCAGAAGGCGGCGGGTTCGTTTCCCGCGGCAGAACCAGTATTTGTGCAAAAAAAAGCGCAAATACTAATTCTGAGTCTAGGTGTTGTGGGACCATGGTCTTCGGAGTTCCTAGCTCCCTAGACACAGGGAATCCTAGTTAGGGTCCAGCTATGTATGTTAATGTGTCTGGTTACACTACCTACTACAAAAATTACTAAACTGTAGGTATTCTGGCCCTAACTGAAGGTAAAATGGAACGTTTATGGTATATTCATTTACTACGTAACAAATATTTTTATCTGGACAGTTTTATTTCAAAGAACAGAATTAAGACCTAACTACTTATATCTTCATTACATTCTGTTTTACTTTTATACAATCCCAACAATCGTTAAGTTAAACAAAGTGCGGGTAATCCTCTTATCCTCTTTGGATCCGAACTTTTGTTACGGATCTAACTAATCAAGTGATCTGCATTAATATTCTATGAGAGAACTAGATCAAAGAGAAATTGAATTGTATCAAGTACCTCGATAGTAAGATGTGTGGATCTCAGACCATTAGAAAAAAGTAGACGGTGTGTATAAAACTAATATTACAGTTAATTATTCGTAATTAGTCGAAAAATTCACTGCTCAATCGCTGCCAGGCCGATTTTACGGTTGCACAGAATTGGTCAAAGTTAAGACGCTTATCAAGTGCATTAAACCCATCGCTCACCCTCCATAAATACGAGTCTTGTGTTTACTACCGGTGAACTTAGAATGGAATCAAATATAAATGATTTTGAGTGAGCGACTAAGTTAATTTTATATTTAATAAGAGTTGTATGGTGACCTCTTCCTACCAGGATGCTGTTTTGCTACTTAGAGCATAAAAATCCGCACTCAATAGATGCTTTTTAGGACTATTTCAAACCAAACAGTTATGTTTTTCGATACAAGAAAATGTTGTAGCTATATTGTAACTGTCTATGTTTTCTGTTTTCGACATTTAGTTAATTAACTTATCTGTCAATTGGATAGGTCTTAATGGTTCTGTAATGTTAAATTAAGAAAACATGCTCATGCATTTATATTAGTTACAGATAATGTTTAGTTTAATTAGATTCTTAGACAAACCCAGGATATATTTTCTCTCGGTCAGAAGTAATTATAAATTTGTGTTTTAAAAACCTTTTACAAATATAATAAAAAAAACCATTAATTAACTATTTACCAAGTATTTAAAAGTTTATAAAGTTTGTAAAGTTTATTTATTCTTATAATTTTTATTCCTTGTCGCTACCACTTGTCGTGTAAAGTGATATATGAAAACCCACTGCATTTGCGGAGCTAGCATAGCAGGCATTGCGAAAGGAAATGAAAAATAATAAATTAATAAAAATATATCAAAATCAAATTAATTTCAAGGCAAGAGTGAACCGGTATCTTCTAGGCAATCATGTTCTATCGTCGTTGCTACTTACCATAAGGTAAGCCGTAGCTAAACGTTAGCCTAATAATAATCTAGGGTTAAAAAAATATTTGTTAATAGAAAAATCCTACAAAGTTAATAAATTTCTAAATATCAAACAGGACATCAAAACGCAATATCACCGCTAAATCAATGAAATCCAACTCTCAAAACCCATTTCAATAGACTGCAAACTAATAAAATAATTTCCATCAAGACGGCTTTACCCCAACGCTATAGGACCTAGAGGCTGTAAAGTATGGTCGTAACCATAACCGCCTTCGTGGCCCAACAGCGTGATCGTCCAAATAAAACGCGCTATAGCACTTTTAACTGGGCCGTAAAAGATGTCTCAACGAACGGTGCCAGATTGAAGAGGAATAAGATGGGGCTGAGGTTATTTAAGTATAGCCATTTGGGTTATGATTACAGCCACAGAATGTATAATAAGCATGGTCTATTAGAAGACGCAGCTTAGGCTGGCCCCTAGGGTGGTCGACGAATGATGGATACAGATGGCAAGCAGATGCTCAAAGTGGCGCTTTGTAGGGGAGACCTATGTTCAGCAATGGACGCCTTCAGGCTGATGATGATATTATGCTAACAGTAGAGAAATATTAGCCTGTTCCGCCTGAATTTTGGAAAATAGTTTGTACTGTTTTTACTTTAAAAAATACATTTACATGATAATTAGCTATTAGGCAGTAAAGTGTACCTACAATTCACAGCCTAATAGCTAATTATCTAGTGTACAATAGTAACTACCTGGTTACTTTTGTAATATATTTTATTATTAGTTTCAGCCCGCGGCTTCGCCCGCCTAAAGTTCAAATTTCAAAAAAGGTTTAAATTAAAAAAAAAATTCAAAATAAAGAAAAATTTCCTATAGTGGCCTATAGGAATATATCTAAAGGATATATATAAAGAAAAATTTCCTATAGTGGCCTATAGGAAATTTTTCTTAAATAAATAATATTTTTTTTAAATTTGAACCTTTTTTGAAATTTGAACTTTAGGAAGATTTTTTTCATGGATAATTCAACCACCCATCTCTTAGGGGTGCAATTTCGAAAAACACTTTTTTAGTGGATACCTACACTTTACAAAGAACACACCCTCCAAATTTACCCCGAAAACGTTTTTTTTTGTTTGCATCATGATTTGATTGCGAGTGTTCTTAGCTTATATGATTTTTGTGTCGGAGATATTTAAATTTTTTATTTAGAGATATTATTTTTTCAGTCTAAATAAATTGTGTGTAAAACAAAACTTTAAGTTATAAACATAGATAAAAACTACTGTGATAAAATTTAAGAACCATTATTCCAAAATATTTGAGTCTGCAGTAAAAAATTCGTCTTTTATTATAGAGGATTTTTATTTTCATTTTCATTGCTGTCTTCAATTGAATTTTGTAGGTTCGTTTGCTCATAAGTAGTCATAAAAGTTATAAGTACTGAATAAAAAAAAATTAGAATGTTAGAGTGAAAAAACTCTTAAGGGGTCATAAAATTTTAATGGCACTTTAACAATGTTATGCGATAAATGCTGTTTTTATTATGATTACGCAATTTTTTGATAACAATCTACCAGGTGGTAGGACTTTTCTGCAAAGTTCGTCTAGCTAGGTACCACCGCATTGCTAGTTATTCTGTTGCCAAGCAGTAGTGTGCAAGCACTACTGTGTTCTAGTTTAAATAACACTGTAGCTAGTGAAATTACTAGGCAATTGAGACTTTATGATCTGATCAGTAATGTTATTACCAGACTGTGCTGATGTCTCAAGATGTGTGCGCAGTGCAGTGTAGCACGAAACTATTTTTTCGGGTTCCGGGTGACACTGTTCTGTTATGGGCGGCCGTGGCGCTTAATATTAGGTGAACGACTAGCACGTCACATCATTCAATAACATAAAAATAAAATAAGCATACAAAGTGGCATTTGTGATGAAGACTTATCCAGCAGTGACGTCTTCCAGCTGATCATGTGTATATTTTACACGTACTTAAACAATAATCTCATTTTTGTTGGTGAGTTATTTTAATAACTATTTAATCAGATGGATGCGTATCTGCGCTACAGTCTATTAAAATACAACTTAGCTAAGTTTCCCCCGGGTTCTTGTACTTTTGTTATATTTGTGTCAATGTGGCAGGCCAAATAGCTGTAGGTTATGGGTTTGATTCCCACACACGACAAACATTAATTATGTGATGAACATCAATGTTTATTCTGTCTGGGTATTCTATGTATATATTTACATACAAATTGTATCTAAGTATTTTATCAGGTATTCGGTTCCCTCAGTACAAGCTTTGCTTAGTTTGGGGCTAGTTGGCGCTTTGTGAAATGTCCACAGATATTTATTTATTTATTTTAATTACTGATTACACACATACAAATATATGATCAAACAAGCTAAAATCTTGCAGAGGAAAATATACATTAAAGAAACAGTAATAAAACATAAAAACACTGCCAACTAATAGAGAAAACAGTAAAAAATCGATACCTGTCCAAACATAACGTACGGGTCAGAGCACGAATTCCATGTAAAATTAATTCACTCCACATTCGTTGACACACGTGTAAACTTCCATTGGTTCACCAAACCCATTAGCTGGGTTTTATTTGCTATGGTACTCTATATCGTAAAAATACGGTATATTAGGCTCAAAGTATTTTGAGTACCGTATTAAACAAAACGAGTAAATACAACGCCCGCCGCTTCTCTTTATTGTTTTTTATGAAATATAATCGTAAAAGGCATCGTTACGTAGAGATAATCGTCCGTGTTTTTTGTTGCTTGAAAACCCAGAAATATGCTTAGAAAATGTTTCATTTTTTATCGCGAATTTCGTAATATCACTAACATCTCCATACAAAATACGAAGCAGATTCAAATTTGTGTTTGTGTCTTATAGTTCCTATCTAAAAAAAGCAAACATAGTTTTAGTTTTATGTAAGCTCTATTGTCTGGGTAAAGTGTATTTATTTTTAAAAGCGGCAGTATAAACAGCTCGATTGCAACATTTCATCTATATCAGTTCAGCCATTTTGTCATGAAACCCATACAACCAAACAACGTCTCACTTTTAAATATTAGTGCGGATAGGGATTATCCAAATGAATTATTAATTTAATTGCATGATTTGTTTGGCGTGAAACTTAAAATTAGCTCTCGTATACATTTATAAAAAGATACAAAACTGCGTAAATAATCGAATAAAATAGCATATATTCTTTGGATAAGTGATCCAATGGAAAATTACAATAAGACATTTCAATTATAAGACATTTCAACCCTCACAGTATGAAACCCACAAACTTAGCTCCCTAAAATCCCTTCGGGGTAAGTAATTACGAAACCACGGGTATAAAAAAGGCTTTGATTGTATTATATATACCGTGTAATATCTTGCAGTACCTTGAAATATATTTTAAAAACCTAAAATTATTTAAATTAAATTAATTCTTCAATTTCTCGCTGTGGATGCCGCAATAGCTGGCTAAGGCAATACCTAAGAAATGGGAAAAAAATACTCTTAGGTACTTTAAAAGATTCCTGTAATGTCAACCTCAAGCGTGGTGATGATAGCAAACTCTAGAACAATAAGCCTCCAAAAGTTCCAGGTTTATTACAGGTTTACAAAAGTTAGGTAAACGGTGCCCGTCTAATGGCTGATAATCACACTCACACTAATATTATAAAGGCGAAAGTTTGTATGTGTGTATGTTTGTTATTCCTTCACGCTCAAACGGTTGAATGGGTTTAGATGAAATTCGGTAGCAAGATAGATAATACACTGAATTAAAATATAGGCTACATTTTATCCCGGAAAAGTGAAATTTTCCCGTGGGATGTGCAAATAATTAAAATACTTTTTTACTGCGGGTGAAACCGCGGGGCGCAACTAGTTTAATATAACGAGAAAAATATAACTTCCAATAACTGCAAAAAACGCGGCGCTCAATAATCTGTTTAATAATTACGTCGTAAAGTATAATTTACATTTTAATAAATAGCAGATTATTCTCAAATACATGTTAAATAGCCTGGCCTTTCTGATAACTGAAACACGTCACGCATATTCATCAGCAGTGGAGCATAAAGAGCTGTTGACCTAAAAATAAAAGTGGATGGAATAGCCTTAGGACAGCAAAAATAGAGACGAAACGAAATGAAGCGGGGAAGAAGCAGGGAATGACCAAATGAGAAACATGCTCTTAACGTGACTTTTTTATAAATTTGTTTAGAGTGGATTGCAATCCACTCCGAAAAACGCCATTTTTAATTCGGTAGCTGGTTGCAACCAGCTTGTGGATATTCAACTTTTTGGTGTACGATAAATATGTCATCAAGATAGCCAACTATTTCAAGGTATAGGGCGACTTTTCCACCGCTACGGCACCGGGACGTCACCTGAGAATGAGATGGCGGCGCAGTACATACATTTACTATGACCGCTTTTCCACTGCACGTGGTCACTGGGCGGTTTGTACCGCTTCTTTGCCATCTTCTTATTCTCAGATGACGTCACAGTGACGGTCTGACAGAAAAACGGCCATAGCTTTGTTTGCAATTGATATGGACGGCATCAATTTTTTACCCCCAATATTTTTACAATTAAAAAAAGTGTTAAATATACAGCATTTTTATTTTGCTTTTAAGATGCTAAAAACATGTAGGTTTTTTTTAAATATTTGGAAAATAGAGCCAAAAATGAAGGATTCGAACTCGAGGCCAAAAAGAAAAATAAATTAACGCCATTGTTTTGAAGTCTTTTGGCTTTTTAATTTGGCAGTCATTGACAGAAATTAGGCTTCACACGTCGATTGTTATTTAGCTTCACTTTGTTTATAACAACATCTTGAGAAACACTGACTATAAAAATGGGATATATTTATATACGGTCTATATAGGATAATCACAAAATGGTTTTCGAACTTCGGTACTTTCCCAAGGTGTGATGTTATAATTTTGTAAAATAAATGTTTATGTGGCGTTCTACAAAATGTTCAGGAGTGGACGTTTTCCGATGATGATTATAATGATGATTAAGAAACGTAGGAAAATGCTAAAAATTTATTAAAAACTGTCAGTATATTGTTTGTATCGATGTTATAAACAATGTTACATCGTTGGTGCAAACAACGCCGTCGCGTCGCTCTATTTTACGAGGGATTTTCTTTTAGTGGGTAAAGTAATTGAGTTGCTTACAAGCTTGTAAATAACACCCTCTTTAATGACTCTTAGTTATATAGGCCGGTTGTTAATATCATTGTAAAAGTCCTTGGAGTGGTTTTACAAGTTGATTGTAACAAAATTGTATGTTACAACTGTAGCGTGTCAATTAGAATAGGTAGCTTTTAGACCGAGTGCTCACAAAATTCTTAAAAATCCTTTCTTAGCTGATCGAAGCAACGCGTGACTTCGGGCCATAGATTGAGAATTGCCATTCAACGTGGCAATGGTGCCAGCATATTGCGCATGTTGCCCAGTGGATTGTAAGATTAAGTTTTTTTTATAGTTTTTTGATTTATTTATCTATTAAAATCATTAAAAAAATCTTTTAGGTATAATATTTTTTCCATGGAGGTTACCAAAACAATGAAAATTAGATAACAAATTTTTGCTTAGTTCCCAAACAAATAAAATAAGGGCTAACTATGGCTAGTTTCGGTAGAATTTGATAAAAGTGAACAATAATTATCAAAATAGGTACATCCTATAAAAATTAAACGTATAGGAAAACAGGTTTGTGCGTAGGTTGCAACCTATATAACTATAGGCCTTCAGCATGTCCACACCGCGTCGTGTCCGGAGTTAGAATGATCCGTAGTACACCGAGCGCTCCATTTATATAGCTAGATGGGTGGGGAAGCGATGACAGTTGCCGGTGTTGCCACTGTAATAAATTTAAATGCCACCACAGGGTAAATTACGGTACTGCCCGCTGCGCATAGAGTTTATAACTGGACGTCGCCGCCTTCAAACGTATTATTTTGCTTGTTTGTGTGCCAATCATTCATCATCACAAAACAGCTCAACTGATTTGGTCAAAATTTTGTACACAAACGGTTTATGCTACTGAGATAGAAAGAAAGATATAAAAAGAGATCAACCTACGATAATCTAAAACAAAAGATTTTCTGCAGGAAAATAAGCAAACGGCAGGTGAAAGAGCAGAGCGCATTTATTTAGGACTTAATATATGTTATTACTGTATGAAGTAAAATATTAAACTATATTTCACTAGAAACATAAAAAATAATTGAAATTGACTCTACCATTTACATCTCTCTCATCTGCTCATTGACATTTACTCTATGTATGTTAATTTTAATGGAAGTCATATTACTAAAGGTTAAAGCATCAGCACAGCACAGTAACCTATTTGCTAACAACGTAAAATAATAATAGTAAAAATAGCTCAAAATAATTATCAGCAAATCTTCTCCTTAGCTAGAACTAGCGTAGATATAACCCGAATAGAATTAAAAGTAACCTTTCTTCATTGTAAACCTAGGTATCTCGTTGCTTCCCTAATGGACAATGAATGAATGGATGCTGAAACCCCGTTTATACCATACATTGCAACTACTGCAAGTGAAGCAATCATCTCAAATGAAACCTCGGGAAATGTGTTACAATCAGCGAGATGAGAAATATTTATTTTATTTTTCATTGTTTCGCTGCCTTCGCACTTTAACTAGGAAGAACAAGAAAAGAGTCCTCCTCCAAATTTAAATATATAAATATAAAACAGCTGAATAGACTATGTTCATTAATATACGATTATGTAAGAATAGCATGCACATTTGTCTAACACTGTCTTTACAATAAACCGTAATTCATAGTTTCTATTCACTGTAAAGACAATTCATAAATACTTGGTGTTTTTGTTTTCTACATAAACTACTAAACAAAGATAATAATAATAGGTTTTCATTGTATTTTTGTAATGTTAATTTTTGAAAAAATATTGTAAAAAACTTAAATTTAAGATTGTAAATAAATAAATGAATAATAATAATAATACGTGTGGACATCACACAACGCCATCTATCCCCAAACTAAGCAAAGCTTGTACTATGGGAACTA
The DNA here is from genome assembly GCA_905220475.3 of Ennomos fuscantarius. Lineage (NCBI taxonomy): Eukaryota > Metazoa > Arthropoda > Insecta > Lepidoptera > Geometridae > Ennomos > Ennomos fuscantarius. The sequence goes on along the minus strand of HG992037.1, from coordinate 4,941,195 downwards.
GATAACTGATACAATACTTAGATACTTTTTGTTTGTAAATATATTCATAGAATACAATGTAACACCCAGACACAGAACAAACATCTATGTTCATCACACAAATGTTTGTCCTGGGTGGGAATCGAACCCACAACCCATAGTTCAGAAGGCAGGGTTACTACCAACTGAGCTATCGGGCCTGACAATATTTTAATTGAACTACTTACATAGAATTAAAATAGGTACTTCAAGGATATAATGAGTTTACGTAACCGTGTGTTTATCTTTCGTGAGGTATTAGCTTAACTCAAAGCCATTTGGTTGTCAAAAGGGAAAGATGAAAGGTTTGAATTTTAATGAGACCAATAAATAACTTTGGTGCACGTACTGTATGTGATTTTACAATCATTAGAACGGAGAATATGTTATGTTTGCTTTAAAAATGTGCCGTGAGATTAAATAATAATTGGCGAGACTATATCAAGTTTTCTTTTAAAGATCTGGATGTGATAGGTTAAGTGGAAGCTTTTTAAAATGTGAGCTGGACACCGTTGTTAAAATATTTAGGGAATGAAATATTGTTGCTTGGTACCTGCAATTAATTTATAAAAAGTAAAAATGTATTAAATAAACTAAATAACTAAATAACATGTGAGTTCCTGCTCACACATCTGCTCTTACTATATAACTACGGTGAGGACAACGTAGTTAAAGTATTTAGGGAATAAGAATACTGTTGTTTTGTATCATTAATTTATTTATTAAAACCAAATTGTATTAAAAAGTACTATATACAAATAAAAAAATACATAAAAAACAAAGCAAAAAAGAAGCAAAATTACACTTTAATTAATGAAATTTATAAGAAAAAAATAAACCAGTGATTAAATTCTGTAAGTAAACAAAGAAATTTTAAATATACATATATGGATGTGTATAAAGTTTGAAGACTTAGTAATACACGTGTAGACGAATCACCCCGCTAAGACATTTAAAAGAAAAGCGACTCTTTCTACAACATAATAAAATGCAATATAGCTCGCGTAGTGTTGCGGGCGTATTTACTTCATTTTACATGTTATATAGAATCAAAGCGCTTTAGCTGTATTACAAAAAAGTGCAATTTGTCTCTATACCGTAGCGTGTTTATTTTTTGTTTAAAAGAAATAACAAATAGTACAAAACTCACCTTTTTAATTGTTTTTTTTTTTTAATTTGCATTTCTTACTCGTAACTCTCTCCCTCTTTTTGCGTCTCTCTCTTTCTGTTGCATTACGTTTATCATACCCAAAGTGTACATTTTTCCATAAGACCCGCCCTTCCAGTGGACATAGTCTTCTCGATCCTTTTCTTCGGGCAATAGTCCAAGCCGAAGCTGAGGTGTGAACTCCATGACTTTTGAGCTAGTTGCCAGCTTGACAGCTAGGCACCTTATACCCGGAGATACTGTAAAAGTTAGTACAGACCAACAGTAGCCCGTTAAGAAAAAGGTGGATGCAGACATTGCGAGGCCTACACAGCGAACGCCTCGCAACGCACGCTTTGATATGAATTTGCACTTGCTTGCAAAACGGGCCTAACGCGTTTAAACGCTATTGTATAATATTTCCTAAAACTGACCACAGAAATTACTTAGACTATGGTCTGTGAAAAAGACTTCAGAATCACTGATATATCCCAATTATTGAACAGATGTTTCTTCATCTGAAAACATTCCGCATTGTCTCTTTCTAGCCATTGCTTGTACAGAAATAGATTATTCAAATGTTATTGCAGGAACGCGTATAGACACCGCTGTACATGTAACTCCTTTTTATGTGTCGTAATTCTAGTTTGCAACACTTGCAACGAAGCGTAAAAGTATTTTATAGTCGTTAATGAAATGAAATTTATGTTAATAGCTTTTGTATGTTTACAAATAGTCAGCAAACATTGATTTAGGGTTCATAACTGTAAACTATCTTTAAATATTTTTGCCCACCACTTTGCCAGTTATTCTGCCGCCAAGCAGTAGTGCGCAAGCACTGCTGTGTTCTGGTTTGAAGGGCACTGTAGCTAGTGAAATTACTGGGCAAATAAGACTTTATGATCTGATCTCACAGTTTAGTAATCTTATTACTAGATTGTGCTGATGTCTCTGGATGACGTGCGCAGTGCAGTGTCACGCGAACCTCTATACTTTAGAGTTCCGAGTGACACTACAGCTGATATGGGCAGCCGTGTCGTTTAACATCAGGCGAACGGCTAGCTCGTCATGTCATTCCTTAACATAAAAAAAAGTCCTAACTGACTGAAGCCTAAGCTGCTGGTCCTAGAAACTTGAAATTTAGAGCATGTGTTCTTTGTAAAGTGTAGGTGTATACTAAGAAAGTGTTTTTCGAAATTCAACCACTAAAAGGGTAAAATGGGTGGTTGAATTATCTAAGAAAAATTTTCCTTTCGAGAGAAAATCGAGTTACGTGAACTTTTATTGCATTGCAACAGAAAAAAGTCATTCCTAATTTGAAAATTCCCATAGTAGCTACGCACATAAGCTGCGTAATGAAACTGTCAAATCCATACCAACTTGTATTTCCAATGGTTGCAATCGAGTACAGTGAGCGCCTAGCAGACCATGAAGTTTAATTTGCCGAGTAAGTTCATTTTAGTCTAAAGACTTTTATTTCGTAAGATAAATAACGGCTAAAACTCACGTCAATTAAAAGTTACGTGCTGACGCTCGCGAAAGCCGCCGCGGCTTGCGTTAGTAACTGACTCCCAGAAGAAGGACGTCGAATATGTCCGAAACCTGGTCGGAGTAATTTCGACTTTTAATTGACGTGAGTTTTAGCCGTTATTTATCTTACAAAATGTGTCATACTCACGATAGTTTTCAAGACTTTTATTTCAATAAATATAGCATGATATTCAAGCACTTCAAATCGACAGTGCTTGCTCTAGTCTAGATAAAAAGACAACTATCATTGTTTGAGAATATGCCATACAACGAAATTGGATTCTATACAATTTTCTATAGGAAAGGCCCTTTTGACTAGAGATAGTTACAAAAAGGGTGCGCTGAAGTATATATTTTTCAAAGAACTTTTATACTATCTATTTTAATATAGAAACATACATACTATTTATCAGTATTATATATAACTTAAGCACTCTTATCGAAGCTAGACTGTCTGTTGTCAACCGATCGGTCAAGCTAAGCAATGTTCGCTGTGGTCATCACTTGGATGGGTGATCGCTACAAAACGTGGTTTTATAACTAGCGAAAAAGTTTCACTTTAATGCGTTAGAGATATTAAAGCACCTATATTAAATCCAACATTTGTTTTTCTTAGAAATTATATTATCAATTGGACAACCGTAACTGCTATACACGGTGGAATTTAATTCGTTCTTTTCCTTTAATGTATGTATTCAGTCTATCCTACAGAACGCTCCTATAATTATAACTAAATAAAAAAAGTAATTATGAAATAAAACTTATATCTAGGTATTTATAAATTTAAATTCTAAAGAAAAGCTTTGTGACATTGAACAAAGCAAGTGTTTAATTGCCTATGAAACATTCACAAAGCACTCAACCGGTGCCCGGGCTGTGTGTAGCGGTAAATAGACATTTCGGATCTCATGCAATTATTTTAGAAGGCACTAAATAATAAAACAAAACCAATTTTTTTAATTTTCTATAGCGTGGTCTGAGTACATACATTTAAGGAAAAGAGCGAATTCAATTCCATCGTGTATATGTTTGTATGTGTACACATCTATGTAGAACTCCAAATTACAGATTACGCAATACTTACTATTCCAAAGGTTGCATATATTCCAAGAAAAAGCAATAACATCAGGTGGGTATCACAGAAAGAAAATTCTATTAGACCGGCTGCAATAGAACGATAAAACTTATGATTAAGTCTAGGTAAATTCTCGGTATTTGTGGATAAAAACACGCGATTTATACATTAAAACTATTTATTCATTTTGTGTTGGTGGTGTTTGTAAATTCTATATGAGGTGTATATGCAACAAACAATGTATTTGTGCATCAACCGGTTGTTATTAAAGTTGTTAAATAATATTATTATTGTAAGCGACGCGGAGGTTGGAGTTTATGGCTTCTTTTTGGTTGCTTTTTAGCTGTCTTTTAGAACATTAAGTTGACAAGGAGAAAATGTTTGTTCAATGAAATATGTATAATTTCTAATTTATAATTTGATTTTTACCACGTTACTCGCTTTTTTGATACATCTCTCACTTTATTATATTCTAATTTGAAACAATTATAATAAGTCAGACAATAAGTAGTCATTTTACTTTTGATCCTCAAAAATTCCCGAGAGAAATAAAGGAGTTAAGAGAAAACCGATAGACCACCTTAGAATTTTTTTTTTTAATTTTTTAAATTCATCTGATAGAAAGCAACCATGTTATCGAAGGTGTAGCGCGTTTATAGTAAATAATTATTCACTCTCGACTTGAACAAACCCGGGCTGTGCTTTATTGGAAACTAGTTGCGCCCCGTGGTTTCACAGCCAGGGCAGGGCCTATTCCACACTTTTACAATTTTATAAAAAGTGGAGTCGAAACATTTAGTTCGCAATAAAGGTACGTATTTGACCGTAAAAGGGTAAAAATATTACCTTCGGAGCAGCAATACAAAGTAAACTTAACTATTATAGTGCGGTTATAACATGAAAAGCAGCATCTATCCACATTGGCTTCCTTCCAGGCAAAGAAGAAAATTTTGCTTCAACATTTTTAGACTTTCATCGAAATTGAAGCTTCTTTATTCACATCTCCACTTCCAAGATTAAAAATAAGAAACCAGATCAAAGCAAACTCTTGAATAGCTTTTTCGTAACTCAACCTAATTGCGTAGGAGGGTTTTAATACAGAAGGCACCTGTAGTAAAAATATTTGCAGAACGTTAATATTTGATTATTTAACCTTTGATTTTGTGCTACAGTTCATATCACATACACTGCTTAAATCAATTCTTTATATGGAAACAGGTAGAAGATAAATAATGTTTTTGAAAGATAAATAAAAAGTGTTTTCAAAGTACTCTACGTTTTTTTGGATAGTATAAACAAGACAAGTGAAAAATTTTACTGAGTTCTCTTCTGTCAATTTGTCGTGAGAGGCATACAAACAAACAAACAAGAACAGAAAAGAAAAATAAGAACTGCACGCCTGCACTTAAGTTTGACAACTCCTAATTTTGCACTTATGACATACCTACTGCAATGCAAATTTGGGTATGTCACAGAGGAATAAGTGTGAACTTAGGAGCTGTAAAACTTTAGTACAGGCATAAGAGGCATAAGAGTAGTAAGAACTGAGAAGTACTTAGGTCAACAGTCAAACTAATGGCCGATCATAATTTATTAACTATGCATAATTTTCAGAAGCCTATTGTAGATAAGAATGATTTTGATCAACTTGAATTCGATAAACATATTTTGAAAGAATGAAGAAGTGTTTTGTTGTAGGTTAGCAGTAGCTCTGCCTTCTGAATTATATAGGTTGTGGGTTTAATTCCCACTCTGGAGAAACATTTGTGTGATAAACATGTGTGTTCTGCGCAATAATACAATATAACACCCGGAGGTGTTATATTGTATTCCATGAATGTATTTAAAGCAAAAAAGTATCTAAGTATTCTACCAGTTTTATCCGGTTCCCATAGAAGCTTTGCTTAGTTTGGGGCTAAATAGCACTGTGTGAAATGTCCTCAATTGTTTAAACTGCCTTTATTTTTTAAACTATCGACTACAATAATGTCAACTACTGCTTAATGCTAGCTACTAGCTACAATACCTACTACAAAAAGTTATATACTAACTGTGGTGACCTATAGACACTAGATAGTTCAAATGCTCGAGCCCAATGTTTTCTAACCTAAAATTTTATTGTTTCCCTTTCTGACTTGAATTAATTTGTTAACCATTCATTCCACATTCATGCTACGATTAATATAACTCTTTTTTAAATGATATATTATATATTAACATATCCATGACGAAGTAGACAAGGCAGGTACAGTACTACCTACATTCTAAGGCTTATACTATTTTAAGATTATGTTTGTTGTGTACTGTTTGTTGTGTACTGTAACCTAGGTTTACGAAAATCCATCAATAAACAGGATTGGTGTTTCCAGTTTTATAATAACGTAGTGTAAATAGTATAAACCTGTAGCCGTAAACATTTACCCCTAAGACGAACGAGCAATCTTATGAGTGCTTAGTAGGGATTATAAGTGTCACTTTACATGTCAAACTGCTCGGTTCACAAGTAATAAATTAATCTATCCTGCCAATGCCGACGTTTATAGAACAAGGGGCATTACCCAGTTTCACGAGCAGTTTGTTTTTATAGCAAGAATGTTTAATTTTTCACTAAAGTGTGTGTTGTTAATTAACCTTGGTAGTGCGATCTGAATTAATTTCCTAATTTTAATCCAAATCAATTCAAGCGCCGTGAAAGCTATATAATAGCTAAACCAGGTAACTGATACAATACAAAGATACGTTTGTTTGTAAGTGCTTACATAGAATACAATAACACTCAGGCACAGATCGATGTTCATCACACAAACGTTTGTCCTGGGTGGGAATCGAACCCACAACCCACAGTTTAGAAGGCAGGGTTACTACCAACTAAGCTCAGTCAAGTCAAACTAGGTAACTTAAACAAACATGTATATGTAGGATGAACAGAGATTAGGCATGGCTGGCAACCTACAAAACTATAGGCCTTCAGCAAGTGCACCGGGCCGTGTCTGGAACAAGAATGATCCGTAGTACACCGAGCGCTCCTTTTTTATAGCCAGACGGGTAGGGGCGCCATGGCAGTTACCGGTGTTGCCACTGTAATAAATTTAAGCCACCACAGGGTAAATTACGATGCTCGATCGCTGCCCGCTGCGCATAGAGCTTACATTTACAACTGGACGTTGCCATTGTCGCGTCATCATTTTCCATCAGATGAGATCGCGGTCAAATACTAGCCTATTCGGAAATAACAAAGCAATTAAACAGAAAATTCAATTTTATGTACAAGTTGGAAAGAGAAAGTACGAATTATAGACGGAGTCGGATGGAAGTAGAAAAGTAGGAGTGCAGTACTCGTACTTTGCAAATTAATGAAACGGTACTCACCCCATATCGTTAGTGGTAATGTATATTATGTTATATTAGCATCTGCAGTGTAGTAGTTGAGCAGGTGACTCATAAATCGTAGGTGGGATTGATTCTCGCAGCAGGACAAGTATTTGTAGACAGGAAAATAATCGCGAGTGCTTGTTGTGGGATCATGGTCCTGGTGTTAGTTCCTGGGTCCCTAGATACAAAGAATCCTAGTTAGGGTCGAAAATCGTTGTTCCATGCTTTTAAATTGACGATTTGGATCAGACAGAAGCTGATACGCTCAGCAAGTATTAAACCATAGGTAGTATTGATAGTAATGTATTATTTATGTATGTTAACTAGCTTCTGCCCGCGGCTTCGCCCGCGTGGCCTTTAGGAAACGAAGAAGATTTTTTTTCATACATAATTCAATCATCCATTTCACCCTCTTAGGGGTGGAATTTCGAAAAAACTCTTTCTTAGTGGATACCTCGACTTTACAAAAACACACGCTTCAAATTTCAAGTCTGTAGGACCAGCGGTTTAGGCTGTGCATTGATATATAAGTCAGTCAGGCCTTTGAATTTTATATGGATAGATGTACCTTTTTTTGTTCGGTTTGTAATGGGTTTCGGCAATCATGATGAAAATGTATTTATTATATTAAAAACATCCAATACAATTTGGATTGGAATTTTTTTTTATGTCATACTTGTCTAGCATTGGACCACGCTCTCACCTGATGGGAAGTGACAGTGTGATCGAAGGTGTAGCATGCTAGCCAAGTAATAAATTTTTTATGAAAAATCATATTGTTCAATTTCTTATTATTACCCATTGATATTGGGTCAGTGTGAGGTTCAACCAAAATTTTATCTGACAAATTTTTTGAAAAGAGAATAGATAAAAATAAACTGCCTTTTGCAATCATTTTTTAACCTTGATATAATAGAGTGTAAAACTTTGAAAACTGTATTAAGCTATTTACTTGCTTGGCCTGAGGCGTTACCATACTTACCCCTCTTTAATGTAGTGCTAAGCCTTCACTACATGAATTCGTTAGAATGGTGAACGGTAAAACGTTCTAATTTTGGAATTTGTTTTAGTTACTGTTTTCATTACGATAGGCTTTATTTCGTTCCCAGCGCGCCGTTTGCGTCACCACTTTATTTTTATCATAGAAAAACATATATATAATTTTCTTTTGTTTTATCAAATGTCAATCTTATCTTTGAAAACCCATCAATCGATTTAATGATTGAAGTGGTTTTGAAATAAAAATAGCTTCACAGAGCTTATTTTATTTTATGAATTTGATCCTGGTGGATTAAAATAATGAAGTACTACTCAAGTTTCAATTAATCACAATAGTGTGATTCACTTCGCAAATGTCCCATTTGTAAAAAACAATTCATAATATATTTCAATGCCTCGTTGCCTTTCTCACATCTAATAATTTTGTTTATAACTTATTTATTTTTAATTAATTGCAGTGCAACGATTTATATGAGTTCCTGCCCGAGGTTTGAGTGCGTGAGGGGAGCCAACGGGGGAGGTAAGAATCGTAAACTGCAGACTAAATGGTCGAGTAATAAAAGACAGAGCTTTATGCCACACGAGACACGCAATACGAACCAGTAAGGCGTTCTCTATCAGTGAATATGCTTCTTAGTATCATGTAATTTTAGCTTGATAGTCATTGGTTTCAATTAAATATTTTAATTGGATTCATTTAGACGTTTTAATTGGTTTTATTCAGTTTCATTTAAATGATTTACTTAATTTTTTTTTAAAAATTAAATTTAAGTGAGAAACATCAATGGGTCTACTGAAAGTAAATTTTTTCTTGTAAAAAAAGAAAGAAGAAAAGATATTATAATTATAGTATTTTTTTTAATTATTACTTTATTTTTCGTTAGTAGTTGTCAAACTCGTTATTTGGTATTTAATTAACAGAAAACACGTGCACAATATTTCGAGGGAAAATTTTAAAATTAGTAAGCACAATGTATAATTAGTCTGCAGCGTACGATATAAGCTATGGAAAGTAAATGTGCAAGCTCTACCTTCCCTATTGCTCCCTCCACGTATTGGCTTAAACCTTGAGGTAAGCTGCTGCGCTAATGTTAGTCCTAACTAAGCTAGCTAACTAATATACCGGCAATGTATGTTTTTGTTCTGTAAAGGGTAAGAATTTTCTGCAAGAATTAATTTGTGGTAACTACCACCGTTTTGCCATTATAATCTGCCTCTTATGCAGTAGTATACAAGCATTATTGTGTTGTGATCCTGTTTAAAAGGCACTATAGCTAGTGCGATTACTGCCTATTTTATTGTAAGCCTTTATGACCTGATATCACGCAGATTTTTACTAGTTGGTAGGACTTTTCTGCAAAGTTTTTCTAGGTAGGTACCACCGCTTTGCCAGTTATTCTGCCACCAAGCAGTGCAAGCACTACTCTGTTCCGGTTTGAAGGGCACTGCAGCTAGTGAAATTACTGGGCAAATGAGACTTTATGATCTGATCTCACAGTACAGTAATATTATTATCAGAATGATGTGTCAGGATGATGTGCGCAGTGCAGTGTCACGCGATACTTTATATTTTGGAGTTCCAAGTGACACTGTTCTGTTATGGGAGGCCGTGTTGCTTAGCATCAGGTGAACGACTAGCTCGTCACATCATTCAGTAACATAAAAATAAATTCTAGTGATGTTTCAAGACGACGTGGATTTGTGTAATTTATGTCTCTGAGTGGAACTGTTATGTACAGACGTGACGTTTAACATCGGACAAATGACCAGCTTGCCACGTTGTCCGTAAAAACTGAAATATATAAAAATGTATTCACTCTGGAAAAGATTTAGGTGCATTTAAAAGCTTTTCTTAGACGTCCGCTATTTGACATGTGAAAGTAATGGTAGAGTGAGTTAAGAAAAATGATATCGCAGTTACAGTTTTCTTCAATGCATTAAGTTGAACATTATGTAGTCTCAGTTAAGTCGCCTAACTTACGGTGCAAGAAGTAATAGTGTAAGGTTTTAAAAACTACACCTTTCATCGGCTTACAGGAAAGAACTTAAAAGAGAATTGATGTAGACATGTTATAATGCAATTGCGCGTGACTTGCCCTACTCCTTTTTTATATTTAAAATTAATAATATTTTTTTTATAATAAAAAACCTATGAAAAGATGCGTTTATATATAGACCATCACACTCCTGAAAGACCTTTAGGAAGTATTTTCTAATAAAGGTTTCCTTTATGTGAACTATCATTAATCTGTAGTCAATACAAAATGTCCAAACCTATCCTATAGGTTTCACGATACGTTACGAATTGAAGCAAAACTAGATATTTGGTCACAAAATTGTTTTCATTGAGTTTTTTGCAGTAATATGAGGACGTCATCGTGGGGTTTGTCATCAGCATACCATTTCGGAGGTCTCTAAAATACAGTGTGAGCGGAACACTAAAAATATGAGCTTCAATAAAAAGTGTTTGTGCCGACATTTTCTATTTATTTGCATTTTTTTAAAATTGTACTATAAAGTTTTAGTCTATATAATATAAAAGAAACCATGTTGTTTACACTATTTATAATTCAAGAACGGATAAACGTATGTGGCTGAATATTTTTTTTGAAATTTGAAAATTGGTGGTGGGGTAGCTTAGAAGCAGGAAACGGACATAGGGTACTTTTTATCTAGTTCGACCGCGTTTTACTAATTAATCCGGGAGAAGCCGGTCAGGTCACTTAGTATTTGTATAAAATTAAATACATTTACATTCACAGTGTATTAGGATAAGTTTTTGAAAAATAAATTATACAATAAAAAAGCAACATACCATCAATATCAAAATAATTTACATATGACTATTTTTGAAAAAGGGTTATTGATAGAAAGGCAGACTGAAAAAGTGAGTATAGATGAGAAATGAGAGGTTCCGTTTATTTAAACACGACAATTCTAGCGTATAACTAAGCACGATGCTCCTCGGAGTAGTTTATGTGTAGACTTAAATCATCACCAAATCTGCTGCTAAATGTGCATTGCTTAACTGATGTCGTGCGCAGGACGTATGCTGCCTCCTGGACCGTTGCTTCCAATACCCGCGGCGCAGCGCCCGCGACTGTGGCTGTCAGTTTGCATTGCTGCATGCCGCGCCTGACGAACAAACCCATGGAACACATGGTAGCTAGCGGAGTCCGGCCCGCGCAAAGCCGCGGGCATGCTCCCACTGCCAATGCCGGTGCTCTGGCTGCGAACAAGTAAGCCCGAGCACGCTTACTAGTGTGTATCGAGACGCGACACGTATGCTATCGCACGCACACACTCACGGTTGAATTTATGCACCGGTTGCACTGGCAGATGATCAGGCTGACTTGAGGCTTATTATCCAATATAGCCAATCAATACGCACGTAATTTGATTAACAATAATGTTCCACGCTAGAAACGTAAATGAGCGCCAGATATAATTGAAAGCGACGCACCATGAATCCTCCTTCTCACAGCGGCGGTATGTTCTTCTATGATTGATTTAAAATTTTGATTGTGTGTTGATTTAAGATTGTGTGCCAAATTATAAAAAAAAGGTTTTAGTTTTTCTATAGGATATTTCATATTAATGGCTTTTGAATATAGTTTATTATGATATGAAGTGAATGTTGTTACGTAATAAAATGCTGCATCCCCAACTATAATAATGCAGATCCAGTAATTTATGAATTTCATAAAAGCTTTATCTGACTGAGATATATACAGCTCAGTTGAAACTCTTTCGATTGTTAATTTCATTTAGTTGACAGATTAGTTCTGTATATAACAATTATATTATTATTAAAAAATGTCAAAATTCTATAAGAGATGCGATAGCAACATTCGGTAGAGCAAAATTTAACAAAAGCCACTGTTTGTTATTGAGCAAAATTTTGCACTTTGCAGCTTTCATATAGCACAGCACAGTTGATTTTGGAAATTTGGCTTCCTAAAGCAAGTTGGTGCAAAAACATTTTTTTCCGATCAGCGAATCGAAGACAAATATTTGAGTCCGACCTCCGGCAGAAACAGTTGTTGTTTGTTTGAAACGCTAATTTCGGTAGCTTTCACATTCGTATTTATCGTTTCGAATTGCTTTTTACGAACTTTATTTCAGGAGAAAAATGTTGAGATCGCTTTTTCGCACGTTTCACTTCACAAAAGGTGAATTCAGTTTTGTTTGTATTCAGTGGACAAAGACAGTAAAGGTTTGCATCAAAAGTGACATTATGACATAAGTTTTTTTTTATGTTTTCTTTTTCCCTTGTGAATTTTTCCTGTAGATACATACCGTCAGAACACATCATTTTACATTGAAATGAAATGAAAATTTATTGAGGCATAAAAATATGTGAACAATTATAAGGAGGTAGAACACCTGTTTCCCAAAATAAACTCATTGAGCTGTTAATTACCTTAAACTTTAATTTAACAAAGTAGGTATTTAATTACAGTCCCTCAGTAATCGTCAACATTTAACAGATTTCACATAACAATTTTTCGATTTAGATTTCACAAATTTATCAGAACTAATATTAGACTATAAATCTAACACGTAGAGCTACGTAATTGCGTTTTTTCTGTGCACAAATACTTGTCCTGGCATGGAAATCGAATCCACCGCCACCAGGTTATGAGCCGACCCACTCAACCACCACACCATTGAGGCTGTCAATTTAAATGAATTAAGACGTTTTAAATATTTTTAAAATTTAACAATGCTTTATTTACATTGGACAAAGCTATCTCATTGTATTTTCATGCTCAACGTTAGCAGCCTATTTATCCAGTACCATGAAGGACGAATGTAACCAGTAATAGAAGCTAGGTCGCCCCGTGTAAATACCGAACAAAAGGCCGGCTAGGGCGTTGTTTCGTAAAAAAATAATGAGCCTTGTCCCAGTTGGGATATCTTCGTAGCTACGCACGCAACGCCATAAACATGGCTTTAACAAGTCACAATGTGCCTGCAACTATCACATCACACTATTATAAAGACGAAAGTTTGTATGTGTGTTTGTGTATATGTGTGTAGTTTGTTACTCCTTCATGCTCAAACGGCTGAATGGATTTGGATGAAATGCGGTGCCAAGATAGCTTATACAATAGGCTACATTTTATCCGGGAAAAGTGAAACGTTCTCGTGGGATGAGCAAATAATTCAAATACTTTTTATCCGCGGGTGAAACCGCGGGGCGCAACTAGTTTAACACAAATGTGTGGTTACATCGTATGGTACCGGTGGCATGAGAATAGAAGCACTCCATCTCATCCAATGAGTGCTGTAAGAGCTGGTTAAGGGAATATCCAGAAAAGGTCCAGCAAGATTCTTCTCGGTACATTAAAATCTTTTGCCGAAACTAAGCATGGTGATTGTATTAAACTATTTATGATAAGCATACTAAGTGGCGTTTTATAGGGGAGGCATTCAGCATTGGACGTCGTCTGTTGATGTGATATATCCAGCTAAAGTTTGAAACTGTGATTCAGATGGCAACACACAACTGGATCAGACATGTTGTTCACGATTTTTAGTCATGAAGGATCAATCGGCTTAGAAGAGAAAGAGAAGCAAGTAAAGTTTGAATGGAAGTTGTACAAACGGATTAATCATAAGTTAATATAAGGTCGCCTAATATTTAAACGACTTGGAAATCAGCAGTGATTGATGATACAATACCTCGGCCTACGAATTAGCCTAGCTATTCAACGAGGGAATATTGCCAGCTTTTTGGGTACGCTTCCCGCAGAAGGTGATCTAAATTCTGTGTTTTATTTATGACCACTTTTTACCTACAATATTACTCTTTCTCAAATAATTAAATATAGTTTAGTATTATGTTTATATTTAAATTGAATCTTTAATTTAGTGAGTATTTATGGTCGTCAATTATATTACTAAAATAAAATAATTTAAAAATATATTATACATTATAATATTATATTAGTGAAATATATACCAATAAAAATCAATTATTAAAGTAGCAGATGGTAGTTAAAGCCTTATTGTTGCGTTGAATCTATAATTTTTTTTACTTAAAAAAATTAAACAAAAAATGATAGCATAATTACGTGTTTATGGAAATAAAAAGTCTTAAATCATTGCATATGTAATGTATTACAAATCATAATAAGTCGGAAATAGGTGTTATTTCCTAACTATGTATAAAGCTTAAAGAGATAGAAACGTAAATAAGGTTACTGAAGTGAAAACTTCTTTGGACGCGTTGAGCACTTTTTGGGTGGAACTCGCGTCATCGTCACCGAACGCTTTCTATGAGCTTTATGTATACTGTGTATATATGTGTACTTTAAGGTGAACAAAAAGCGTGAAATTCGCATCATCGTCACTTGCTTTCCATCAGCTATATGTCACAATTGAAGGGGTGAGAACAAAAAGGGTTTAACTGATTTTCTTCATAAAATGACTTATGGGTGTCGTTGGATTCAGCGTGAATTATCTAGAATAGTACATTTTCAAAATACCGAAACGAGGCTTAAATCACGAGATTTTTAGTCTATAAACGGTTTATCTGTCACAGGAATACAGTTCGCTTAGCATAAAAACATTATTATATTTATTTTATTATATTATATTTTTACAGTAATTTTACGAATTAGGTCTATATTTTATATTTTAAAATAGAAATCATACATTTTCAAGCTACTGAAGCTTGCATAAACCTTTTCTGTTACCTTATAAGCACTCTACATTAAAATGAAGCCGTTGACGTTTAAAGTAAATTTTCTCGAAACTGTCAATTTGACAGTTAAATCCTTTTTGTTCTCACCCCTTCAATTTACTTAGTTTTTTTCATTTCTATCGACAGTCTCCAAAGAATGTCCCGCACATTTTTTATTTGTACACCAACTATACCTTACAGGTTGATTTTATTAACCAGACATAAATTAGATCGACCAGAATGGCTTATAAATCACCGTACCTGTCGCATTAAACGTGCGCTAGTTTCCCTTGTGAAAGTAAACTTGGAAGTATCGTGCATTGCAGTGCTATAGGGTAATGCGTTTCTATCACGGCAGAACTATCACGCGGCCTTGAAACATAGAACCATAACTATGTACATCTGCATTCTTTCAACGATAATTATCAATAGAAATTTTACTTCCTCACAAATCGCGTGTCATCCAGTGACAGTTCCCAAGCCGTCCAAATCGGTTTAACATGCAAATATGAACTTTAAGCAAAGTCACGAAGGCTTAAACTAATTTCGTTTAGATTCAAGTTTGGAGTGTTATGGGAATTGTTACTTGCTGCGACAAGGGTCGCATGTTCGTCATACTGTCATGGTATGTCACGCAAGAATACATGACGAGTCGCTATTCAAAGTAGCAGTAACTTTACATATTTTGATATTTAAAGGACAATGAATAGTATTTATCTAGTTAATAAGGTTTTGATTCCATTGTAATTTTGAATCATTTAGTTAATAATAGTACCTTAAAAACATACCAGTTGCAACCCGCGGTCGCCCCCACGTGTTATTTTCCAAAAATTCTTTCTTAGTACCTGCATCTCAATGTAATAAAATAATACATAAATAATAACGCCCAACGATCACATACCTAGTTCCTGGACCCTAACTAGGATTCCCTGTGTCTAGGGACCCAGGAGCTACGAGGATCATGGTCCCACAACACCCAGACACAGAACAAGTATTTTTTTCCGTGCACAATTCGGCTTCGGAATCGAATCCAAGTTAAGAGCCTGCGCAACCACCACACCAGAGGCTTTTAAAATGAAGATACTTTCCAAGATTAACATAGGTTGTAGGATCAGCAGGTCACTACAATCATTGTCACTAACTCTTTACATATAAGACTCTATAGATATAACTTTGGAATTTTCAATTTCATGATATGTATTCAGTACTTCAGTACATTTACACCAAGGTAGTTACTTTTAATAATAAAATTAAATTTAAATTTAAATCGGAGTAATTTCGAATGTTTAATTGACACGAGTTTAGCCGTTATTAATCTTATAATAAATTAATTTTTACAATATTTTTTTTAATACATTCTGGTATTAGTATGCGCCCCAACTTGTTCAAATAATAATATATATTTATCAACGCCTATAACATCAGTTTTGAATAAATTGTGTGGTTACAATAGCAATGATCCTATTGTCAAGCAAATATAAACTAACACGTGAGCAAATATAATTCCCTATCAACTTAGTAATCTCATACGTATTCTGTTGAAACAATTAGCAGATTTACTGCTTCCAGTGTTGATCCGTATATTATGTGAATAGTATGTATAAACTACACCAATATTATATTGTTGGAACAATTGAAGGGTTGAGAATAAAAAGGATTTAACTGACAAATTGACAGTTTCGAGAAAATTGACTTTAAACGTCAACGGCGTCATTTTAATGTAGAGTGCTTATAAGGTAATAGAAAAGGTTTATGTAAGTTTCAGTAGCTTGAAAATGTTTTAATTCTATTTTAAATACTAAATATAGTACTAATTCATACAATTGGCCCGGCCTGGCCCGATAGCTCAGTTGGTAGTAACCCTGCCTTCTGGACTGTGGGTTGTGGGTTCGATCCCCACCCAGGACAAACATTTGAGTTATGAACATCGATGTTTGTTCTGTGTCTGGGTGTTATATAGTATTCTATGTATGTATTTACAAAACAAAAAGTATCTAAGTATTGTATCAGTTATCTGGTTCCCATAGTACAAGCTTTGCTTAGTTTGGGACTAGATGACGCTGTGTGAAATGTCCACAGATATTTATTTATTTATTATATAAATTACTGTAAAAATATAATATAATAATGTTTATATGCTAAGCGAGCTGTATTCCTGTGACAGATAAACCGTTTTTAGACTCAAAATCTCGAGATTTAAGCCTCATTTCGGTATTTTGAGAATGTATTATTGAAGATAATTTCACGCTGAATCCAACGATACCCATAAGTCATTTTGTCAAAAAAATCAGTTAAATCCTTTTTATTCTCACCCCTTCAATTATGTCATCTGTTTAAATTCGGTATGTTAATTTGTAACTACAGTTGCCTTCTGTAAACTGGCTCTAACAAATAGTAATGTTGTCAGTAACTATTTTATGTAAAGTTTGTATCGTGTTTATTATACCTTATGTATGCAGATATAAGAATTAACATTTATTATGAAACGTATATCTTCAAGATTGGTCTCGTCATAACCAAATAAACAAAAACTTTCATCCTACGATCGAACACAAAGTTCTTTTAACTCAAACAAAACAAATAGTAATCTTGTCAGTAACTATTTTATGTACAGTTTGTATCGTGTTTATTATACCTTATGTATGCAGATATAAGAATTAACATTTATTATGAAACATATTTCTTCAAGATTGGTCTCGTCATAACCAAATAAACAACAACTTTAATCCTACGATCGAACACAAAGTTCTTTTAACTCAAACAAAACAAATAGTAATCTTGTCAGTAACTATATTATGAAAAGTTTGTATCGTGTTTATTATACGTTATGTATGCAGTATAAGAATTAACATTTATTATGAAACGTACATCTTCAAGATTGTTCTCGTCGTAACCAAGTAAGCAAAAACTTTCATCCTACGACCGAACACTAAGTTCTTTTAACTCAAACTTTACATAGACGAAATACAATAAAGTTTATATATCCAACACGCCCCTTTAAATTTATATTAAATAACTTAAATAACATTCAAACTAATTGGGCTAATGGTGGGAAACGAAGTGAACGACTTTGTCTTGGTTATATGGTTGGTGGTTTTATAGACAAAAAATATTTTAGTGATTTCATGAAAAAGCAGCATTTCTTGAAATGACTGGTGTCATCACATATGCCCTATTTTAAGTATGAGTATTATGGGTTTTTTATTCTACTTGATAAAATGGTTTCAAATGATATTAGATCATAATATCATATTTATACAGTTTAATTTGTTTATCAGGACGGCAAAAATTTTCTAGAAAGACACTTAATTTGCGACAATACTTAATTCTAGTTCAGAAATCAAGACTGCAAAGTTGTTTGAGCAAGATAAAATGTTTTAAATATTACTCGTAGGTATATACAGGGATGCATTTTACTATCGCAATTTATGATGATTTACAATAATTATTTGTTCAGTGAACATTATGATGTATTGTAATTTTAATATGATCATAATACACTTTACTGCTATTATGTACACCTGTTTTGTTTTACGCTAAAAATTAATATTTAATGTATTTGAAGTTGAAATTGGGACATCATCACATTGACAGCAAACTTTAATTGCACTGCTTATTGATAATTCCACGAAACGATATATGGCTTCAACTTTATGGCACTTTGTACATTATTGGCTTGTTTTAATCAGTACTATGGCAACATTGTATTCTTGCTGTACACAGCCCGTTATTATGTATGCCAGGAATTTATGGTTTTTGGTAGGAAAAATAAAGTTTCGGTTTAAACATGGGGAATGGAATTCACTTCTTGGAAGGAGCTTCCAATACATATTGCAAACATTAAAGTTTGTTTGGTTATTTTTGGTAGATAAGCGTGATCCACCTCTGATCTCGCCAGTTATATCCAAACGCAAAACCAATTATATATATTAGTATATGATTAAATATACATTTATGTATACTATAAAATTTTATAAGTAAGTATTCTTGTCTATCCGTTCTTTAAACATTAATAAAAATATCTTTTTCGGATCGTGCATTGGTTCCACCCCCTCTGGGTCTAGGCTGAAAATCAGCGCTGGGTGTCTCTGATGACTAGCAATATGCTGAGCCGACGCCCATTTGATACTTGTTTATTCATTATGTACATATCGGGTCAAAGTGCTGTGCGTAGGTTGCAACCTACATAACTATAGGCCTTCAGCATGCGCACAGGGCCGTGTCCGGCGCAAGAATGATTCGTAGTACACCGAGCGCTCCCTTTTTATAGCCAGATGGGTGGGGGAGCGATGACAGCTACCGGTGTTGCCGCTGTAATAAATTTAAATGCTATCACGGGGTAAATTACGGTACTGCCCGCTGCGCATAGAGTTTTCAACTGCACGTTGCCGTCGTCACACATATTATGTGTATTAATTTAACCTGTTTTTGTACTTTAATTTTAGTCAAGTACTGAATAAATGTTTTTCTATTTCTATTTCAATTCAAGTAAAAAAATGTGGTAGAAAAAATACAGCCAAACATTGAGATTTACATGTTTAGCAGAAATTATATAAGAAATAAGGAAGATGAGGATGATTCAAGTGGTTTTATAGATGTTAATAAAGTTATGTTTGTTACAGCACTTGCGTTGGTCGCATACACACACGCAAAGCTTAGAGTGCGAGGAGCATTTACTGGCGCGCTGCAATCGACCGCGCGTCAACTCTGCAATATTCATGTCGGCTGAGCCCACTGGCTTTGCTGGTTTTGACGCTGGCGAGTTTCTAAGGAGGCACGGATCACAGTCAAAACTCTGCCGGAAAGCTAGGTAAGTATCACTATAATCCTACAAATAATACCTAAATAAATCTATACTAGGTGGAAGGACTTTTCTGCAAAGTTCGTCTAGGTAGGTACCACCGCTTTACGAGTTATTCTGCCGCCAAGCAGTAGTGCGCAAGTACAACTATGTCCCAGTTTGAAGAGCTGTAGCTAATGAAATTACTAGGCAATTGAGACTTTATGATTTGATCTCACAGTCGGGTAATCTTATTACCAGACTATGCTGATGTCTCAGGATGATGTGCGCAGTGTAGTGTCACGCTAAACATTATATTTTGGAGTTCCGAGTGACACTGTTCTATTATGGGTGGCAGTGTCACTTAACATCAGGTGATCGACTAGCTCGTCACATCATTCACTAATATAAAAAAAAAACGCAAAATTTATAATTCTAATGAAATAATATATAACCAACCAATGACACCCTGACAATGCCGTTTGGTGAGATCAAGCACCAATACATAAGATGGCAACTGAAAAAATAAAGCTGATAAACGTGCTCAAAGACTAGCACTGTACATCAAACTGATAATGATGAAGCAGTGATAAATAATAAAACTAATATAGAACATACATTTTTAAAACATGATTATAATATACACAATAAAGAATAGAATAATAGTATCAAAACCACTACTATATCAACTGACGAAATTTAAAATAATGCGTCAATTCGTTGGACGCAAGAGGCAAGTGGCATTCTAATATATACCTATGTTCAGCAGTGGACGTATTCAGGTTGATGTACATGTACATGTATATGTTCAGGTTAATGATGTGATATGTATATAAAAATGTATATTGACTGTTATTATTATTTACAGATCAGCAGACAATATACCACTCACAACAATGAGTGACTCATCAGAACGCTTGTGTAAGGCTAAACCCCGAGAGGACACCATCAATGAAGAGTTTAGCAAATCTGATGACAGTGCTGGGAGCATTGAGACTGTCAGACATTTCGGTCTGCCCATCCTCTCTGTGTCCGGCCCTTCTCCTCCAGACGAGGACTATGATCAGATAGATGAGTATCTGTAGCATTTTCATACCGGTTTCCAGCTCAAATATGTGCTGGAAAAAATGAGGCCGCCATGGCCCAGCCCTGCACAAAGCCCTTAATCTGACGAATAGACTTACTGCACGGGACTTCTATATTTATACATATTTGTGATAAATTATAGTGTATCTTCTAATGTGTGAGTGTGTGTGCCTATAAACTTTCAGCGCTAGCGAAAAACTTTGCTGATATCTTCGAGTGTGTCTTGATAATTTGTCACAGTTTCAGTGTGGTGTGTTTTTCATTGATTCTGTTTATTTATTCGTAAAGTGTTGCGTCGATAGATTTAAACGTTCACTCATAGTCTTAAGGATTGCACAATACAATTAATAAAGTAACAGTGCCACTTTTAATATTATCGATTACGTGTGAATTGTCTATAACGTTCTTATAAGCAATTTTAGTGTAATTAATATTATTTCTATTCTGTATATTAATCTGCAGTGTCATAGAAACTTTGATAGCTCTAGTTGCTAGTACATTTTAATTTAATAATTAGGGTCATAAGGTTTAGTATCGCTAAGATTTGCATACTTTTCATTAAATTAGTAATTAATAAAATAAAATGTTAGTATAGAAGTAGACAAATGAAATGATTTGAAGGTTGAACTTTGGTCCAATGAATGTATTATGCACATGGTGTTATAGAGAGTAAGATAAAAAATTTAACAAAAATAAATTACAATGCTATTCTAGTAACCAAATCAGTGAGTGTAAATATTGAAAAAATATCCTAGTAGGTTTTCTCGTAGACTTTTAAAACTATAATGGTACTGTAATCTCCGCCCACATGCAGAGTTTTATTAGTAATTATTACAGTTTCAGTTTTTATAAGACATTTGTCTTTTGAAAATGTCAATTAGTACATTTTGAAATTTCTTCCACATGTCCGGTAATTTTTTCAATTAGGATTACTGTATAAATAAATCTAATAATGGCACTAATTCTTATTCTCCCATAATATACTAGTATTGAACTATAGTTAATCGTAATTGCTATTAATATGTATGATTCTGTAATGGTAGTTGGGGACCAGATTGACAAAACATGTCAAAATAGGCCTTATACCAAGTCACAGTATGTAAAAATATAAATATTATGCCAAATAAACAAAAGACATCATTATTTTTCAATTGTTATTATGATTCTATTTTTTTAAACGAAACAGTTATAAATAATTTATAAAAACGACTTCGGTCAATACACAATGAAAATCACCGCCTAGTATATATAACAGATGACTGTGTATAAATTAGTTCACGCAAGCAAATTAATAACATATTTCTAATCGAACTTTGTCATTTAAATAAATATGATCCCTCCACTACTCATAAAATTTATTTCTCTTCAATATATTGGTGGCGATAGAATGCCAGGTAAAATAATACAAATTTAATATTTTTATCAAGTACTGAATGATTGTAAAAAAAAGTATGTACAAAATAACAAAAGTCATAACATTTTATACCTTGTACGAAATAAGTTATGATAGAAAACAATTTGAAACTATATCATGAATTTTATCAGTCAGAATTCGTGCCAACTCAGGTCGACCTGACCTAATTACTAGATTCTAAAAATGAATGTCCATTTAGTCAATTTCTCTTATAATTTAGCTTGAGTGTTTTTAGTTTATATCTTTTTTTATTTTAAGTAATAAATATTATTATTTTCAATAAATACTGTAAAAATTGAGTGATTAATTACTTAAAATTAATCAGAGATGAATTTGTTAGTACTATCTCTTGGTGATTATTAATATTATATTCATTTCATTGTAGTATTGTCACATTTGAAAATTTTGCTAAAAAACTGTATCCATTCACGGATACATAGAAACACTAGAGCGTAGATTGATTAAAATTTGTTATATTATACTTAGTAACTTCAGAAATAAGTAACACGCATAACACTATCAGTAATTAGTTAATTTTTGTTCATAGAAATTCATTCGTTGAATTTATTAATTCAACGAATATTAATCATTAAATTTAATTTTTCATCGTATTAGTAAGTATAATAACACCTTGTAGTAGTAGCTTTTATAATATATTAGTGTGCGTAATATAAAATTTTACTAACTAAAGGTGTACATATCTATAATTGACGATATATAAATGCTCATAATTTTAATGTGTAAAATATTGGAACTATGATTAAATTATATTATACAATTACTATTTACAACCTTGCGTCTATTTATTATCACGATGAAATAAAGAATAAAATTGATTTGTAATCGTTTTATTTATATCGTGAAGATAAAGGTTTTGTGGAACTAAGTTATATAGACTAACGAGCTTCCACCCGCAGCTTTGCCCGCGGCGTAGCCTGTGGGAAAATAATTCACCCTCTTAAGGGTAGATTTTTGACAAATCCTTTCTTAGCGGATGCTTACGTCATAACATCTACCTGCATGCCAAATTTCAGCCCGATCCGTCCAGTGGCTTGGGCTGTGCGTTGATAGATCACTATGTGAGTCAGTCAATCAGTCAGTCACCTTTGAGTTATATATATTTAGAAATGGAACTTATACTATAGAGTGTAAAGTTTAAAACGCTGTAAGGTCAAAATAGTGTTAAGCTCATATACATAGATTCTGGGTGTCCCTAGGATTCCCTGCCCGATATTTACCCCATGCTAGGACGCGGCCCTTCTCTAGAATGCAGTCCACCGCGCTGGCTAAGTGCAAGTTAGATGACACAAAATCATGATCTCGAATTTTGTGATTCTTGATTCCTCATGATGTTGTGGTCAAAACAATAGTTGGAAAACATTTAGAAATCAACATTAACACAACACAACAAAAAAATTAAAAAAATGTTATGAACAAGATGGTCAATCTATTTAATAAGGCCATTGAATAAAAACCAATCCGCACATATTGGTATTCATGACGATGAGAATTTAAATGTCGTATCACAGCAAATACACAAAAGCACAAAATTAAAGCTTAAGGCAAACAACACTCCCCAGCAGACTTAAGCTAACCAATATTCAGAAATAACGAACAAATAAAACAAAAGCTAGACTTTCCACTTTTAGCGTATCAGAAATACTATTCCATTCTTTATGAAACAAAATGCCATGACATATCCGGAGCAAACGAAAATAGTTTGAAGCCATTTACAACCATTAGTCGCAACGTTATTTCCGTATTTGCAATGAAAAATTCACCGTTTACTTTTCCAGCTATTTGTTTTTGTAATTTAGATCGAAAAGTAGGTTACTAGTTGTACCGCATGCCTTTAATTGAGTGAACAAAAAATCGATTACTTTCTTTGTTTAAATTATTCCTCGAGAAAATAATAAAATAAATAATACATTTTCGTATCACACTTCTCACTTCAAACTAATATCATAAAAGCGAAAGTTTGTATGTGTGTATGTTTGTTACTCCTTCACTCAAAAACGGCTGAACAGATTTGGATGAAATTCAGTACCAAGATAGCTTATACACTGGATTAACATATAGGCTACATTTTATCCCGGAAAAGTGAAATTTTCCCGTGGGATGAGCAAATGATTAAAATACTTTTTATTCATGGGTGAAACCACGGGGCGTAACTAGTGGGTGATAAAGAGCACGGATCTTATTATTCTTTTGTTGGTTAGACTTATGCCCGTACTAAAGTTTGACAGTTCCTAAGTTATTTCCCTAGCTTCCAGTTTCTCGTACGTTTGTCAAATTTGTTTCAAGTCAACATACCAACCGATGATCAACAGGCAACCAATGAGCGTTCAGTATTTAGTCTGCCAAGATGACACGAATTCAACGAACCTATACAAGAACATGGGGGAAAGCGCCGTATTCTACACGACATTTATTGTTTTTTTTTTTATGTTTTGGCTACACACTTTTGTGTATTTAGCCAGTGTCAAGTAATTGATAATTTATCAAGTTAATGATATTTCACGCAAATATGTGTCAAGTCACAGTCGAAGTCATCAGGTCAAATGAAGTCATAGTCTAGTCTAGTCAAGTCATACTTCTAGTAAAGTGGTGGCCACTTTACTAGAAGCTTCTGTGGAGTTTTGGAAACAACACGAAAAAAGCGTTTCACCATCATTAAAACATTTTCCCACACTTATGCCTGTAATCCAGCACTTAACGAGTAAAATGCCACCAATTTTATGCCACTATCACTGAAAATAAAACAATTTTTGTAAATAATACAATGCGATAACGTGATATTTTTAGTTTTTCCGCCAAAACTTTCATTCATTGTTTATAGGGTTTGAAGTTAGTTAGGTAGTCTTGCATCTGATGTTAAGCGTCATAGCGGCCCATAGCAGATGCAGTGTCAATCGGAACTCTAAAATATAAAGTTTCAAGTGACACTGCACTACGCACATCATCCTAAGACGTCAGCTTAGTCTAGTAATAACATGACTTGACTGTGACATTAGTGACACATTGACATTACTCATTCAAATGTTTTGCTCTGCCAGGTTGAAAAGAATTCGAAAATGGCGGTTGTGAATTTTGAATTTTTTTCCATTAACCGTGTATTTTTGAATTTTGATGTGTAATAAGGGTGGATTATTATTCCTTAAGTGTTCGTGAACGTGCACTAATGTTGGCAAATAGTTCCAAGTTTTAAAACCATGCCTTTTCGTTTTCTCTTCAAAGCTTTTCCTAGAGCCTTCAGTAAAATATCCACCATTTTACTGTGGCATTTTGACTCACAAAATAAGACTTTGACATGACATAACCGTACAAATTTCCTCACTTGACATTGGCAGAATTATCGCTAAAAAGCGATAGCAGGCCATTAAACGAAGAGAAGAAGAAGATTTTGGAAGAAATCTAAATGAACCAAGTTTATAAGTACCTATCACATATTTATTTTTATATTGCTATCGATTGTAAAGTCACTTAGTGTATGATGTAAAAGCGTGGGCAAGTTGATATTTTATTTATTCTCTTTTAATGGCGGACTCGAGTTGAGCCTCATGTCAGAGTAGTGTAGGAAACGTTTGCATTATTAAAGCTAGTACGTTAGCTCATTTACACAGTTGAAAACGAAAATGATTTGTCCAAATTGTACACGTAAATTCAGGTAGGTAATGGATGCACAAAATACAATAAAAAACGGCAATTTTAAGACTTAAGGTTGGAACAGACTAACGTGGCATATGGTGGTCACCGCAGGCAGCGGGTAAAGAAAATGTACCACCAACCTACCACGCGATCACGCCGCTATGTTTTTTACTCTATTTCAATAATGTATGATTTTACATTTTATTACTATCAGCGGCATCTATATATTAATAATTCCACCACAAAATCAATTTATACCGTAATAAAAGCACGATCCAGTAGTTTCAGGAAGTAATACTTAACAGTTAATTTTATTATTTTCAGCACGAACGGTGCTGAGTAGTTGGTGTTTAGTAAATTGAGTAAGTTACCAAATGTTTATTTCTAGATGTTACTGCATTGCAGGTGCTAGAACTGTACTTTTGGTAAGTTGAGAATCTGGCGAGATGAGAATCTGACTAGTTGAAAATCTGCCGAGATGAGAATCTGGCTAGTTGAGAATCTGGCGAGATGAGAATCTGACTAGTTGAAAATCTGCCGAGATGAGAATCTGGCGAGATGAGAATCTTTCTGGTTGAGAATCTGGCAAGTTGAAAATCTGGCGAGATGAAAATCTGGCTAGTTGAGAATCTGGTAAACTGCTCATGAGCCAACTGTCTCTCTGTTTGCTCGTTTTTTGTTTTTTAAGACTAAAATTCAGTCTTAAAAATATAACTAACTGACACTTCATGGATATTTTTATCATGGTAATTTAAAACACTTTTGTGGACAGACTATATTCAGTACCCCTTTTTGAGACTATTTTGTAAGATTACAAAACTCAAGGTATCACTTTTTGAAAATATGTTTGATAAGTACCAAACTTTTAACATTAATTAACTTATTATCCGTGAAAATAGTAAATTTTAAAATGTGTCTTTGTTGATTTTGGTAGTGTAAGCAATCTGTGTACAAAATTCCTTTAACCGTTTAGTGTGGAAGTCAAATAACGTATTTCCCTTTTAGGTATATACATATAAGGTATCTCTTATTCCCGAATGCTCCATAAGCTGAACCGTTGGAAGCATAAATTCGATTTATTTATATATCGAGCACGGTCTTTGTCAAATTAACCCTGTGCCCTAGGGTACAAGACGTGACCTGAAATCCAGAGATATGAGAAATTGAGACAAAACGATAGACAAATCCGTAGCAACAATCTTTATTCATTACATTCGTAATGTGAAACGTTCCTTTAGGAATTTCTGTTTGTTAAATAAAATAAAAAAATATTTTGATGTGTATATCGATTATAATTAAAACTACACATGCACAAAGCTACGACTTAGCTAGCCAAGCCTTCTCTCACAAGGAAAGAGGCTATAAAGCACCTCGCTAGCCAGTTTGTTGGATGATACATGAACTTGAATTTTGTGATCCTTGAACATCTCGAATTTCTGTTGACGTTGATGACGTTTTCTCTCCCCGTTGCAAAAGCGAGTGAAAAATCCATACATAACTTGAAAAATTATTGGTGCATGCTCTGATCCGACGCACCCTGATAAGAATACCACTCTGCAAAGTATTCTAATCAGAGTGCGTCGGATTAAAAGTAGGGCTACCGCTTATAAAGTATTACTTAATGGATCAAAAGATCCATGAAGACATGATCCATGATTATGAAGATATAATGTGATATCTAAGGATATAAAATCTCTATACCTACTAAATATAAAAGTGCAATGTTTTCTGTATATATATATATATAGTCGTTCACCTGATGTTAATCGCCACGGTCGCCCATAACAAAACAGTGTCACTCAGAACTCGACACGTTAGCAGTTCTCGACAGTCTCGCGGGACACTGCACTGCGCAAATCATCCTGAGACATCAGCATAGTCTGGTAATAGGATTACTGGACTATGAGATCAGATCATAAAATCTAAGTTGCCCAGTATTTTTTTCATATTTCACAATCATTTAAATGAAACTTTGCTCACAGATTTTGGATATTAGACCGATCTAGAGAGAAATAATAATTTTTCAGTACATTTAAAACGTAAGTTCTCACATGACTCATGAAAATGAATAGAAATTTCCAGAAAATGATGAAAGCCTGCGAGTAGCATACATGGATTAATCAAAGTCGTAATTGGATAATTACATCTACTTACGTCTCAAGGGTAAAGGTAATTACTTATTAATAGTACCTACTGTTAGTAGTATAGAATGATTTACGCATTATACATATTAAATGTAAAAGAATTGCTATAGTTAGTAAAGTTACATAGAATATTTATCGTCAGAAACGAATATTAAATAACGTAGACTTAAAGACTAATTTTATATAGCGTAGACTTACATTTATGGACGTTTTGTAGAATCGCCGTTTGGTAGCGTTTTTGTCGACTGTCGACTTACGGAGGGAACTTATTCAGCCATTTTTAAAAAGAGACGGTTGGTAGACGGCTTGTCGATAGCAGAAGATTTTAATGTAGGTAGGTACTGAGAATGGTGCTAGCCATTGTCTGGATATTCCAGCCTGGATATGTGACAGCCTCTGTGGTGTGGTGGTTGAGCAGGTCAGCTCATAACCCGGAGGCAGCGGGTTGTATTCCCGCGGCGGGACAAGTATTTGTACACAGAAAAAAAGCGCAAATACTTGTTCTGAGTCTGGGTGTTGTGAGACCATAGTTCTTGTAGTTCCTGGGTCCCTAGACAAAGGGAATCTTAGTTAGGATCCATGAATCTATGTATGTGATCGTTGGGCATTATTATTATTATTATTATTCCCCTCGCTGGCTCTTATTGCATTCGCGGGGAGAGATTTGGTGGTCCTATCCGCACACCGGGACTACACGGAAAATGGAAGGAACAATTGACAAAGGAAAATAGAGCTAGCTTATATTCCTTACTTAAGTATAATATCTTTACAATAGAAATTATGATAACCTTCCCTTATTGACTATAAACAACTACAAGAATAAAGATGAACTCTTTCCATATAATAGGTCTTTACCTATGAAATTGCCGTATTGCAGTACAGACTTTTTCAAACGAAAAAAAGTTTTGATTGGCTAAGAATTCTAAATTCAAATTAATTTTGTTTTAAAAATATGACATTCTATTTACAATATAAGTCTTTTGTTTATTGATTAGCGTTGTATTTTCATTACATTTCAACATTTTTCCTCATAATGGATACTTTGAAATTTCGTGTAATTATGGAATATTTTGGGTCAGGGTAGCAGGAATAAAATCCGTAACACTGTTTTAGTATCTTCACGTTTTATTATTACTTATTTATATTTTACAACAAATTCGCACTTATTATTTATTTCACTCGCTTCCATGTTAACGCTCAACTCAGACTGCCAGCCCGCGCGCCCGCATCGTCTGATCACGCCACGAGGCTCATATTGGAGGGGATCGTGCTGTGATTGGCCGATGCTTCGGATTGGCCAACGTTCCTGATTGGCCTTTGTAAATCTAGTCAACTTAGCACTAACGAAAACGGAAGTTATAATAACTCCATAATCTATATCAGACAAAATAAATCAAAATTACTAATAATGTATTGTTACAATCCGAAAAACGATTTTATATGTATATGTTGATATAATCAAAAAAGTAATTATAGCTATAAAACCTAACAGCTCGGCCATCCTACTCTGAGCATATCCCATCGCTCCTTAAATACATAATTACGATGTTGTAATTGAAATCACTTATACAAACTCATTTAACTCTACATTGACTTTTGACATTTCAACACAACGTATATATCGTAATTACTAAACTTAATTATGAGAGGTAAGACCTCATTGTAATGAATTAATACAATAGTTCGGTATATTAATTTCTAAGTATTATTTGACTTTACGCTATCAATAAGTAATGCATAAAATCATTAATCAATTCAAAATTTTTGAGCGAAGACACAGGTAGATTTAATTTATTTTAAATCATAAATCTTTTTCAGTATCATTGTCAGATGATTCAGATTCAAAATTTCTATTGAAGTTCATCCAAGGTTGAATTTTATCTAGAGCAACAACCGCTTCATATCTACGACCATGTTTCCGAGTCAGGGGTGTGTCCTCGATCAAAAATCTGTCATTATCGAGCATTTTTACTATACAATAAGGTCCTTGATATTTTACTACTAGTTTCTGTGATTTACCATCGTGAGCTACTTGCCGCTCTACTCGTACTAGATCACCCTCCTTGTATTGTGTTGCCGCTTTTCTGTGTTTATTGTAACTATTAGCGTCTCTTACCTGTTGTTGTCTTATTTTCTCTCCAGCCTCCTGTCTCAGATCGTCCAATGCCTCTAGCGGAATTCTGTTTTGTGTATCGTTAAGGATTTCACTCAACTTACCTTCGGTTCTACCGATAATGTTAAAGCCAAACAGTAGTTCCGAGGGGCTTTTTTGAGTAGTTTTGTGCTTTGTGCTGTTGATACCAACCTGTATGTCTGTAATATGGTCATCCCAGGATTTCTCGTCTCCGTTATGGTTAGATGTAGACAACGCGTCTAAAATAGTCCTGTTGAACCTTTCAACTTGGCCGTTGGCCCTTGGTGTAGCAACAGCGTTTTGAATATGTTTTATGCCATACGTTTTAACAAAACTCTGAAAGGTTTTGCTTGTGAAGCTCGTGCCTTTGTCTGTGATTAAACGTTGGTACCCCGATGTAACTTATATATTGTTTTATAATTTGTATTGAAGTAGTAGATTTTATGTTCCTGACCGCGTTTATGCTAATATATTTAGTGAAGCCATCCACAATCACTAACAGATAGCAATTACCTTTCTTGCTTTTAATGAATGGTCCTAAATGGTCTGCATGTATTGTGTGAAAAGGTGCGCATACCTTTTCAATGGGGTGTAACTCTCCTTCGCGTTTTCCACCTGGAGCTTTGTGATGTGCGCACTCTAGACATGAGGTAACATATTTTTTTACAAACCTGCGCATCTTTGCGAACCAATAATGTTCCTTGATGCGTTGAAGGGTTTTCTCAAAACCCCAGTGCCCCACGTCATCGTGATTCATTTTAAGAATCTGCCATCTTACACCTCGAGGAACGAGCCATTTCATCCCTTCCCCTTCAATGCGATAAACTTTACCGTCTTTGAGTTTGTAGTTTTTATGCACATCCATGATTTCCTTAACCGATGAGTCAGAGAGAATTTCTTTGATTTTACTTACCTCTGCATCAGCGGACTGCACCGTCGATATCCAGTCCTGGTCAGTTGCGTCTATTGGTAAAACATCTAAAATATGTTGTTCACTTACGTCACTGCCTACTGGGTTCCTACTGAGTGCGTCTGCATGGCTCATCCGAGAACCGGGTCGGTAATCTATTGTGCAGTCATATTCTTGCAGTTGGACCCACCACCGAGATACGCGGGGTATCAAGTCTCTCTTGACTAATGTTGACCTAAGTGCATTACAATCCGTCAGAATTTTGAACGGTACTCCCACTAAATATACTCTGAACCGACTCAAGGAAGCGATAACTGCTAGGGTCTCTAACTCGTAGGAATGTAACTTACGACTGAAATAAGATACTGGTTGCAGCACCCCGTTTGAATTTCGTTGAAGCAGTATACCTGCCAACCCTTCCTTGCAGGCATCTGTATGCAATTCTACTTCAGCTTTAGGGTCATACAGTGCAAGAATAGGTAGACTTGTAAGCAACTCTTTTACCTTTTCAAACGCTTGTTCTTGCTCCTTGTTCCAGTACCAGGCCACATTTTTCTTTAACAGGTCGGTTAGAGGAGCTGTGATCATGGCGTACCCTTTAACAAAACGTCTGAAAAATCCAGACAGACCAAGAAATTGGCGTACCTCATGTTGGTTGGTAGGTCGTGGAAACTTGGATACCGCTTCGCTTTTTCTACTGCCTGGTCTTATACCTGCAGCACTCACGTCGAATCCTAGAAAATCTACAGTGTCGAGAAAGAAATGACACTTACTCAACTTTAAAGTTAATCCTCCTTCTTTCAGCAGCTGTAGTACTTCTCCTAACCTTTGCAAACCTTCATTAAAGTCTTTCGAAGGAATCAGGATATCATCCATGTAGACAATGGCATACTTAACTTTCGCTGCCATTAGTATTTTGTTTATTGCCCTTTGAAACACTGATGGCGCATTAACCAGACCAAAAGGCATGCGATTGAACTCGAACTGCCCGTCGGGTGTCACGAACGCGGTTTTGGGCCGTGACTCTTCCAATATCGGGATCTGGTAATAGCCTGAGGCTAAGTCTAAAGATGTAAATAAAGTGTTACCTGACAGTAGATCCAGCTGATCCTCTACCCGAGGCATTGGGTAATGATCCTTTTTGGTCTTCCTGTTAAGGGCTCTATAATCAACACACAACCGCTTGTCACCTGTTTTCTTCTGGACCACGATGATTGGGCTTGCATAAGGTGATGATGACTCTCTAATAATGTTATTGTCCAGCATTTCTTGAATCATATTCCTTACCGTCAGTTTTTCAGCATGTGACATACGGTATGGGCGATATACAATTGGTTCACCATCAATTAATTCTATGGTCATTTCTGTAACTGTTGTAAATCCTAAATCATGCATTCCACTATAAAAGCAGTCACTATACCTTGCGAGTAAATCTTTCAGTTCATGCCGCTGGTTCTCTTTCAATTTCGGGTTGTAATTTACAGATGTATCCATTATAGCGTCGTCAAAGGTAACGCTAAATGTGTTTCTGATGTTTTCTGCCGAAACCTGATTTCGTTCCAAAGATCGTGTCGTAAGTGTACCTGCGGTAATGTAGATTGGATTCGATGAGATATTGTAGATTAGGATCGCGCCACGACTATTCTTGATCTCGTACTGACCGGGAAACAAATAATATTCTTTACCTTCAGGGCCACGTAACGTC
Organism: Ennomos fuscantarius; assembly: GCA_905220475.3. Classification (NCBI taxonomy): domain Eukaryota; kingdom Metazoa; phylum Arthropoda; class Insecta; order Lepidoptera; family Geometridae; genus Ennomos; species Ennomos fuscantarius. The sequence goes on along the minus strand of HG992037.1, from coordinate 4,908,542 downwards.
CCGTTTACGTGAACTTCACCATCAGATATCTGCAAGTCGGTAGAAACCTGTACTGCCCGTATTGTGTTGCAAGGAACCTCAGAGTCGTAAGTGGCCGTTAAGTTAATTTTGTTTGGGGTCATTCTCTTAAACGTTATCGCGTCGGGTGTTTTAATTATCAAAATGTCTGGTTTCTCTGTAAAAGAATGACCTAATAACACCGGATGCACAAGAACATAATCTTCGACAACATATAAGTCTACTTTTCTTTTATACCTTGAACATCTACAGTGCCAACAACTACCCCTACCGGGCTGACAAGGCTAGCCCCAATACCCCTGAGTGTCGGTAAATTTGGACGAGAGATCATGTGCAGCCCTAGAGCCTTAACATTACTAATCCTGATGAGAGAGCATTGACTCCCTAGATCCACATGGCATGTAATAGCAGACCCATTTAATTTTATCTCCATTATGTACTTGTTAATTCCGGTGTCCTCAGTCATTACTTCAGCTACCTGTTTGTGGTTTTGTTCATTACCTAATGTTGAACTCTTAACTCCATCGTTACCTGATTTTTTTGTGTTTTTATAGCAGTTTGAAGCAAGATGGCCTATTCTATCGCATACCGTGCATTTGTTAAGAGGTTTATCACATTTTGGGATTTTGTGACCTATCTCATTGCAGTTATGGCACTTTACAGAAGACATTGATTTTTCACATTTGTAGCTAGGGTGACCAAGTTCATTACAGTTATAGCATCTAATCGTAGGATTGATGGTGTTACCTGATTTGGATGTATCTACTCTGTTCATGTTGATTCCAAACCGCCCTCTTCGTGTCGTGTCCTGGTAGTCTCTGCTCTGCCCTGTCTTAACAGTCTTTAAATATTTAAGTACCTGTTCTGGCTCTCGAAACTGGGCAGCCTGTGCACCGACCTTTACTGCTCTGTCTTCTATGCCATAGAGCAGGCAGTCTACTGCCTGTCTCCCGGTGATATTACATTTATTTAACAAGTTGACCTTTGTATAATAATAAAGCTCTAATGACTCACCATATTCGACTTTCTTAGCTAACATTTCGGTTAAGAGTTCAGCATAGTCCTCTCTGCACGGAAAGGACTCCAACAATTTCTTTTTCCACTCTGACCATGTATGCAGCATCGAAGTTAGACCCTGATACCAAGTTTTTGCAACACCACACAATTTCGGCAATGAATAGTGAATTATTTCTCTCTCTTCCCAACCATAAAGTTCGGCACATTCTTCTACTTTGGTGAGCCATGTCAAAATAGTTTGATCTTTTGATAAAGGGTCGAACTCCGGTACCACGTTGGTGTTAAATGTAATTTTAGGCTTATCCAAATTCTTAACCTTACCTAGAATAGACAGAAATTTATCCACTAATTTAATATCCTGTTCACCTTCCTTGTATGTAGACAACCTTACTCTTTTCGGAGATCGAGAACCACTTCTTGAATTCGATGGTGAGCAGCCTCTCTTCCATCTGCCATCAAAGCCACGTTCTCTCCATAACGGTTGTTCTTCGTCAGTGTCAAACGGTGTGGAGTAGCGCTGCTTCTTCATCTTTGATCGTGACCAACGTCTTCCTTTAATGCAGCCTTGATTTAGGTCAGAACTAGTATGTGCACGCTCTTGCCTAGAGTACCGTGCATTCCCATTGGCACCACTTTGTGCACGCTCTTGCCTAGAGTACCGTGCATTCCCATTGGCACCACTTTGTGCACGCTCTTGCCTAGAGTACCGTGCATTCCCATTGGCACCACTTTGTGCACGCTCTTGCCTATAGTACCGTGTATTCCTGTCAGAACAAGTTTGTGCACGCTCTTGCCTGGAGTACCGTGCATTTCCTTTTAAACCAGTTTGAGCACGCTCCGGCCTAGAGTACCGTGCCTTCCCCTTTGAACTAATTTGTGCACGCTCTTGCCTGGAGTACCGTGCACTATCATCTGAACTAGTTTGTGCACGCTCTTGCCTAGAGTACCGTACACTCTCGTCTGAACTAGTTTGTGCACGCTCTTGCCTAGAGTACCGTACACTCTCGTCTGAACTAGTTTGTGCACGCTCTTGCCTAGAGTACCGTACACTCACGTCTGAATCTGATTCGTGACCCCTTTGACCTATTTCCTTGGGTCTTCTTTCGTACCTCAACCTCAACTCACCACCTCGGGTTTCCTTTTTCAAATCTTCATCTAGGGCTTCCTTCCTTTCCAGCCCTCCACCTGGGGTATGCTCGTCATTGTCGCTCATCGTTTATGCCTTTGCCTTATCTGAAACTTTCAGAAACCATCGTTACTACACGTCGTAATCGTCGCACAACTTAGTAAAACATTGCACTAGACAACTTTAATTGACCGCCGTGGTAAGGCGTCAATTGACCACTACATAACATTTACAGCAACATAAAATTCTAGGTTAAAGGAATTTTAAATAAATAAATACATACTAAATAAATAAATACTTAAAACATTCAATTGTGTCATTTTAAGCAGTAAATCTTATTATGTTGAATTTCTACGAAATCAAGCTTAAATTCGTAATACTCCCGTTTCTTTACCTACTAGCAAACAAAAATTAGTGCAACATGATGGGGAGGGCACTATACGCTGAAGCAAGGGCTAAGAGCCAAAACGCATTAGTAACTCAATGCTATGTCTTTTTACTCTAGCCATATAAGTTCGTTATTGAAATATTGTACTTTTTCTTGTAACAGGCTATTATGATTATTGTAATAAAACGAACAAAACAAAAAATAAAATAGGAAAAAAAAAGTGTGACTGGATGGGTGGGCGCTATACGGACGGACACGGCAGCTTAGTGGCAGCAGTAACCGAGTGCTATGTGTCTTCTTACACCAACCATATTAGTTTAATATTAAAATATTGTACACTTCTAATAGACAACTATAATTATTATTATTTTACATATTTTTCATAATAGATAAAGCGTTACTTACGTTTTCTTTTTGTCGAGCAGTGGGCGTGACAAGAAAATAACACAATTTTCTCGTTTATCCCACTTCTGACCTTTTGGGTCAGGGTAGCAGGAATAAAATCCGTAACACTGTTTTAGTATCTTCACGTTTTATTATAACTTATTTATATTTTACAACAAATTCGCACTTATTATTTATTTCACTCGCTTCCATGTTAACGCTCAACTCAGACTGCCAGCCCGCGCGCCCGCATCGTCTGATCACGCCACGAGGCCCATATTGGAGGGGATCGTGCTGTGATTGGCCGATGCTTCGGATTGGCCAACGTTCCTGATTGGCCTTTGTAAATCTAGTCAACTTAGCACTAACGAAAACGGAAGTTATAATAACTCCATAATCTATATCAGACAAAATAAATCAAAATTACTAATAATGTATTGTTACAATCCGAAAAACGATTTTATATGTATATGTTGATATAATCAAAAAGTAATTATAGCTATAAAACCTAACAAATATGAGTTCCGTCGTGGCACCAACGCGGCACAAACGACACGTAACATCAACGACGTTTACGGAGAGAACTGTACAAACGAACGTACAACCCGTTATTGGTTTGCTCGGTTCCGTTCTGAGAATTTTGACTTGAAAAATGAACCTCGTGGTCGTCCGGAAACTTTGGTCAAGAATGATGAATTAAAGGTGATTGTGGAAGATGATGAATCTCAATCTACAGCTGAGCTGACAGCAGCTTTTGATGTTAGCATCAAAACAATATTGGTCCATTTGCGACAGATTGGCAAGATAAAAAAGCTTGATAGATGGGTGCCCCACGAACTTAACGATCGCCAGCGCAACGTACGCGTCGAGACTTGCCTTGCGCTGCTTAACAGGCACAGAAATGAAGGAATTTTGAACCGAATTGTTACGTGCAACGAAAAATGGGTTCTTTTTGACAATCGAAAGCGCTCAGCAAGTTGGTTAGATCCTGGTTCGGTACCAAAGCAATGTGCAAAACGAAAAATGACCCCTAGAAAGGTGATGGTAACAGTTTGGTGGTCTAGTGCTGGTGTGATTCATCATAGCTTTTTACAAAACGGCGAGAGCATTACTGCAGATGTGTGCATTGAAGAACTGACCACAATGATGGCGAAACTCGCACGTCTGCAACCAGCTTTGGTCAATCGGTCGTCTCCACTGCTACTTCACGACAACGCGCGACCCCATACTGCACAACAGACCGTCTCTAAGCTGCATGAGTTGGGTTTGGAAGCTCTCCCTCATCCGCCATACTCACCAGATCTTGCGCCTACCGACTATTACTTTTTCCAAAATGTGGACAACTTTTTAGCGGGAAAAAAATTCAATTCCCGAGAGGCAGTACAAAACGCCTTTGAAGAGTTTGTTGTCTCCCGTCCTGCTGATTTTTTCAAGAAGGGCATCCATAAACTGCCACATCGTTGGCAAAGATGCATTGATTGCAGGGGTGATTACTTTGAATAAAAGAAATAAATAAGTTCGAAAAAAAAAATACTTTAACTTTTTTCAAACAAAACGGCAATTTCATAGGTAAAGACCTAAATTTATTAATACCCTCATACAATGTAGGCTGTAAACAAAAGTGATTAAGATTAATATCGCTTAGCACAATTAACTCTCACATTCTGTGCAGGTGAGCCGTGGAAATTTATGCTTGCAATATTTTAATGTTTATTGAGTTTACTTTCGCATGCGATGTCACTTCTCTACGTTAAATTATTTTTAATTTGCTGTCACATTATTCTGAAGTATTGTTACTTCCGTTAAATTGGTTAGTATTAGATTGACTAGATCGTGATACTACTACATTGCGTAGCGACTACATCGTAGGTTTACTTCATCGTATACGATGATTTCTATAGAAAGACGAAATAGCAAAATGACTACATTTTAATATGACTAGTGCTTACAATTACCATATCACTGAAACCCTTACATTCATGTAAAGGCTTCTTTGTGTAATACACTTAAAGCAGAAAGTGTTGGTAGATAACAATAATACTAATAATAATAATAACACCCAATGATCACATACATGTATGTGATCATTGGGTATGTATAGATCCTGGACTCTATCTAGGATTGCCTGTATCTAGGGATCCAGGAACTAAAAGTACCATAGTCCCTAGATACCCAGACTCAGAACAGTATATGCACTTTTTTCTAGTTCTGTCACGGGATTCGAACTCGGCGCCTCCGGGTTATGAATCAACCACCACACCACAGAGGCTAAAAGAAAACCTGAGTCACAAAAAGTCTACTGTATAGTTATGGTCAGATTAGATTATAAAACACAACATATGCATGTGGGCAGAAAGGGTTTGTGGGTAGGTTGCAACCTATATAACTATAGGCCTGCAGCATGTCCGCACCGCGCCGTGTCTGAAACAAGAATGATCCGTAGCACACCAATCGATCTCTTTATATAGCCAGACAGGTAGGGACGCCATGACAGTTGCCGGTGCTGCCACTGTAATAAATTTAATGCCACCACAGGGCAAATTACGGTGCTCGATCGCTGTGCATAGAGTTTATAACTGGACGTAGCCGCCGTCACGGCCATACTGACGTGCGTACGTCCTCGTACGCTTAGCTTCACTTTGTACCTGGTGAGGACATAAGTATCAGTGTAATTGCTCGTTCATCCTGGCAATTAAATTGTGTTAAACTTGAAGTCAAAGTTAAAATATTACTTTTCAATTTGATTAGTCAAAAGCATTTAACCTGCCAGTCATTGTCAGGGTTAACCCTTCAGGACCATTAGTATACCTTCATTTATAAAAAAATGGACCGAATAATGCTAACCGGATAGATATCCCTTTAACACCCAAAAATCATCATTACTACTTTTTTTATGGACCAATTCGTGCTAGACCGGATAGAAATCCCTTTAGCAACCTTCATTTTTTATGGACCTATTAGTGCTAGACCGGATAGATATCCCTTTAGCAATCTACATTTTTTTTATGGACCATTAGTGCTAGTCCGGATAGATTATCCCTTTAGCATTCAGACACATTTTTCTTGTCATCATTTTTACATTCTCTTTTTGTCTCGAAAAAAACGAATCGTTACTTTTTTTCCATTTTTTTTTTCACTGGTTTGGGTTAACCCTGCAACTAAATTTGATATTAGTGTCACCCGCCGTCACGCCATCATTCACATCACGTCTCGTCACGTTTCGCGTTGCTTGAAGAGTGATGTAGAAATGGGCAATCCCACTTCTGATATTGACAGAAACGGGTTCTGGGTAGGTTGGTTGCAACCTATATAACTATAGGCCTGCAGCATGTCCGCACCGCGCCGTGTCTGAAACAAGAATGATCCGTAGCACACCAATCGATCTCTTTATATAGCCAGACAGGTAGGGACGCCATGACAGTTGCCGGTGCTGCCACTGTAATAAATTTAATGCCACCACAGGGCAAATTACGGTGCTCGATCGCTGTGCATAGAGTTTATAACTGGACGTAGCCGCCGTCATGCATAATGCAGTTTTCCATAATATTTGTGAGTGGGATAGTATATTTGTTGTGTAAATAATGTTTTATTAGTTGTAACTTTTTATTTGTAGAGTGCTTGTACATATTAATGTTTTCCATAATATTGTATTTTTGATCGTCATTTATCAAACAAATAATGCTGAACATTCTGAAATACCAAGAATTTAAAAAGCTGGTTTATGCTACGTAGGTAAATTAAACGTAATATTTTATACCTGGTCCTCATCACACATAACCTGGAGACAAAGAAGTAGGGTAGTACGTGGGCAGAATTGTATCGTAGAATAATTAGTTTCTTCTTTCCAATTCGGGTTAAAAGTTATATTTTGTGCTGAGGCAGACAGATCTACCCATTTTTTATCATAAAAGTACAGCCAATTTTAGTCTGAATGTTCAGTCAAATCCGGTGTAAAGGACAGGAAGATGAGAAAATAACGTTTTATATACATTTTAAACCATTTCCATAGTGGTTCTAATTGTGTAGTCTTATAATGGTACTGATGGCGAAGTTAAATGCGTTTTATTTATATCAAAAGCAAAATATCAAAAATTGTCCTCGTAGTTCCTCGGTCTTTAGATAATATAGTAAATTCTATTTAGGGTCCAGGATGTACGTATGTAATCGTTGGGTTTTTGACGTAAAATTTCTTTACGCACCGGTAGCAAGCTGGTCAATGCGAGGCGAAGGGAAGTAGAAGTTGGTTTATGTAGATCTCCATTGTTATCATAACAAAGTAAAAATTTTGTATTATTATGTTGGTATGTATGGTAAAATTACAATTTACAATTGAAGGGTTGAGAATAAAAAGGATTTAACTGACAAATTGACAGTTTCGAGAAAATTTACTTTAAACGTCAACGGCGTCATTTTAATGTAGAGTGCTTATAAGGTAATAGAAAAGGTTTATGTAAGTTTCAGTTGCTTGAAAATGTTTTAATTCTATTTAAAATTACTAAATATAGTACTAATTCATACAATTACTGTAAAAATATAATATAATAAAATAAATATAGTAATGTTTTTATGCTAAGCAAACTGTATTCCTGTGATAGATAAACCATTTTTAGACTCAAAATCTCGAGATTTAAGCCTCATTTCGGTATTTTGAGAATGTATCATTGAAGATAATTTCACGCTGAATCCAACAATACCCATAAGTCATTTTGTCAAAAAAATCAGTTAAATCCTTTTTATTCTCACCCCTTCAATTGTCATGTAGTCGACATTAACATTAAACAAAGCAAAAATAAAGTTATACGGGCCGATAGATGGAGCTAAACAAAAGAAGTTTTACTTCAGTCGTGTGGTCTAAAACACATTTAATGTTTTTTTTATTACTGCCATTATTATGTTGCATGTTTTTTCATTACAACGTTATAGTCAATTAGATTAGTTGCTCAGGTTATCTTCAAAGCTATACTTCGATATCAAAGGTCAACACAGGTCCCGATATCAATATACTAAAATTCTATAATAAATTTTCTGCAGCATATCAAACCTTATATCAAGGTGATAAGGTTAAGGCATTTCAGTTTTCTGCTCGATGACAAGACCCTTGTCAAATAATGTTACTTTTCTGGATAGTTTTTCAAGCCAATAGTTTACTGACTCGGACAGTTTGTTGGAGAAATAAAGGTCTCTTTCCGTAAGGGAAATATTTTTAACAGAAAAACTTTTGTTGAAATTGAGTTACCCACTTACCACTATCTACTTGGGACTGATAGTTATTGTGTTTTCGTTCATGGTTTTGTGTGAATATGTATAAAATTTTAAGAAGTCTAACTACAGAGAACCGCGCTTTAACTTCCACACTTTGGCAATAAGATTTCTGTTCTATCTATTTTTTGCATACAATATATTTAAAGGCTGTAAAGTAAGTATTCTACTTTTCTTCCTATTGCTAATATAATAATAATAATAATAGCGCCCAACTATCACATGCATAGATCCTGGACCCTAACTAGGATTCCCTGTGTCTAGGGACCCAGAAACTGCGAGGACCAAAGTCCCACAGAGTAGAGTAGAGATAGATATATATGCTATATCTAGTAGGGTAGAGATCTGTATAAATAGATACTTTAAGTCCTAGATTGTTACAAAACTTTTTATCTGAAACACCATTCCTACTCTGGCGCAGCTATAAATAGAAAACTATTAAAACACCACATTACAGGCACTATTTACAAGCACAAACATAAAAATTTGTGTCACAATTTTGGTCTTATCGCTTATTGCTTAAAACCATCTCTTTCAGGCAAGCCAAAGTATAGCTATATTATAGTTATTCATCGTTACCGGTGACGCAATATCAGACGTTAATATTAGGAAAATAAGGTATTTTGGTCTCTAGTGAGTTATAAAATACATAATAACATTGTTGGATTTTAGTAATGCTTTTAATACTGTTAACTTTGATATTCTCCTTGCATTACTTAGATCTATTAACATATCTCCATCAGTAATCGATTGGTTTCATAGTTATCTATACGGTCGTCGGCAGCGGATTCGCCTGGAAGACTCTTTTTCTACCTGGTGCAACACGACAGCCGGCGTACCGCAGGGCGGCGTCCTCTCACCTCTTCTCTTTGCCATGTTCATTAATTCGATATCTTGTAATCTCACTTCATCCTACCACCTATATGTAGACGATCTTCAAATTTATCATCAATTCCCTCTAAATGAAATTGACAAAGCTATTGAAATAACTAATCGTGACCTGTGTAGAATAGTCGAGTGGAGTCAATCTTTCGGACTAAAAGTGAATCCAGTCAAAACACAGGTCATTATCCTAGGTAGCTCAAGAATGATCAATAAAGTGGATTGGCTGACACTTCCACGGATTGTTTTTGATGGAGTGATCATACCATATAGCGTCACTGTTAAGAATCTTGTAGTTATTATGGACCGCTGTATGAGCTGGGGACCTCAGTTGGAATCCATAAGCTGCAAAATGTTTGCTTCCGCAGCGTCTCTGAGGAGGCTCCGTAATTTTTTACCCACTGCCACCAAGGTTGCGCTTGCACAATCTCTCTTGCTCCCCATTTTAGATTATGCTGACGTATGCTACCTCGACCTTACAGAAGACCAGCTGAGTAAGCTTGAGCGTTTACAAAATTTCTCAATTAGGTTCATATTTGGCTTGCGCAAATATGACCACGTTTCTCATTTTCGTGCAAAGCTCAAGTGGCTGCCCATACGTCTGCGCCGGAATGCCCATATCCTTTCTCTTTTATACAATGTTTTGTTTACTCCATCCACTCCGCGCTATCTTAAGGAACGTTTTAACTTCATGCACAGTTCGCACACCTTGTCTCTCAGGTCGTCGGAAAATCTGACTCTCAAGATGCTTTTACATCGTAGCAGTTTCTATGATCAGTCTTTTAGCATTCAGGCTGTCCGCCTCTGGAATGCACTACCTGTGACTATACGGAAGGCCCCTTCATTGTACATCTTTAAGGATCAAGTGAAGGAGTTTTACTTGTCTGGATAACTGCACTGTTTTTTTTTTTATTGTTATTGCTTACTGCTAATACATTTTAATAACTCTGTTTATTATTGCTGCGTTATATATAATAGGTCTTTACCTATGAAATTGCCGTTTTGCAGTACAGACTTTTTCAAACAAAAAAAAGTTTTGATTGGCTATGAATTCTAAATTCGAATTAATTTTGTTTTAAAAATATGACATTCTATTTACAATATAAGTCTTTTGTTTATTGATTAGCGTTGTATTTTTATTACATTTCAACATTTTTCCTCATAATGGATACTTTGAAATTTCGTGTAATTATGGAATATGAGTTCCATCGTGGCACCAACGCGGCACAAACGACACGTAACATCAACGACGTTTACGGAGAGAACTGTACAAACGAACGTACAACCCGTTATTGGTTTGCTCGGTTCCGTTCTGAGAATTTTGACTTGAAAAATGAACCTCGTGGTCGTCCGGAAACTTTGGTCAACAATGATGAATTAAAGGCGATTGTGGAAGCTGATGAATCTCAATCTACAGCTGAGCTGGCAGCAGCTATTGATGTTAGCATCAAAACAATATTGGTCCATTTGCGACAGATTGGCAAGATAAAAAAGCTTGATAGATGGGTGCCCCACGAACTTAACGATCGCCAGCGCAACGTACGCGTCGAGACTTGCCTTGCGCTGCTTAACAGGCACAGAAATGAAGGAATTATGAACAGAATTGTTACGTGCGACGAAAAATGGATTCTTTTTGACAATCGAAAGCGCTCAGCAAGTTGGTTAGATCCTGGTTCGGTACCAAAGCAATGTGCAAAACGAAAAATGACCCCTAGAAAGGTGATGGTCACAGTTTGGTGGTCTAGTGCTGGTGTGATTCATCATAGCTTTTTACAAAACGGCGAGAGCATTACTGCAGATGTGTACATTGAAGAACTGACCACAATGATGGCGAAACTCGCACGTCTGCAACCAGCTTTGGTCAATCGGTCGTCTCCACTGCTACTTCACGACAACGCGCGACCCCATACTGCACAACAGACCGTCTCTAAGCTGCATGAGTTGGGTTTGGAAGCTCTCCCTCATCCGCCATACTCAACAGATCTTGCGCCTACTGACTATTACTTTTTCCAAAATTTGGACAACTTTTTAGCGGGAAAAAAATTCAATTCCCCAGAGGCAGTACAAAACGCCTTTGAAGAGTTTGTTGTCTCCGGTCCTGCTGATTTTTTCAAGAAGGGCATCCATAAACTGCCACAGCGTTGGCAAAGATGCATTGATTGCAGGGGTGATTACTTTGAATAAAAGAAATAAATAAGTTCGAAAAAAAAATACTTTAACTTTTTTCAAACAAAACGGCAATTTCATAGGTAAAGACCTAATATAATAGGTCTTTACCTATGAAATTGCCGTATTGCAGTACAGACTTTTTCAAACAAAAAAAAGTTTTGATTGGCTATGAATTCTAAATTCAAATTAATTTTGTTTTAAAAATATGACATTTTATTTACAATATAAGTCTTTTGTTTATTGATTAGCGTTGTATTTTCATTACATTTCAACATTTTTCCTCATAATGGATACTTCGAAATTTCGTGTAATTATGGAATATGAGTTCCGTCGTGGCACCAACGCGGCACAAACGACACGTAACATCAACGACGTTTACGGAGAGAACTGTACAAACGAACGTACAACCCGTTATTGGTTTGCTCAGTTCCGTTCTGGAAATTTTGACTTGAAAAATGAACCTCGAGGTCGTCCGGAAACTTTGGTCAACAATGATGAATTAAAGGCGATCGTGGAAGCTGATGAATCTCAATCTACAGCTGAGCTGGCGGCAGCTTTTGATGTTAGCACCAAAACAATATTGGTCCATTTGCGACAGATTGGCAAGATAAAAAAGCTTGATAGATGGGTGCCCCACGAACTTAACGATCGCCAGCGCAACGTACGCGTCGAGACTTGCCTTGCGCTGCTTAACAGGCACAGAAATGAAGGAATTTTGAACCGAATTGTTACGTGCGACGAAAAATGGATTCTTTTTGACAATCGAAAGCGCTCAGCAAGTTGGTTAGATCCTGGTTCGGTATCAAAGCAACGTGCAAAACGAAAAATGACCCCTAGAAAGGTGATGGTCACAGTTTGGTGGTCTAGTGCTGGTGTGATTCATCATAGCTTTTTACAAAACGGCGAGAGCATTACTGCAAATGTGTACATTGAAGAACTGACCACAATGATGGTGAAACTCGCACGTCTGCAACCAGATTTGGTCAATCGGTCGTCTCCACTGCTACTTCACGACAACTCGCGACCCCATACTGCACAACAGACCGTCTCTAAGCTGCATGAGTTGGGTTTGGAAGCTCTCCCTCATCCGCCATACTCACCAGATCTTGCGCCTACCGACTATTACTTTTTCCAAAATTTGGACAACTTTTTAGCGGGAAAAAAATTCAATTCCCGAGAAGCAGTACAAAACGCCTTTGAAGAGTTTGTTGTCTCCCGTCCTGCTGATTTTTTCAAAAAGGGCATCCATAAACTGCCACGGCGTTGGCAAAGATGCATTGATTGCAGGGGTGATTACTTGGAATAAAAGAAATAAATAAGTTCGAAAAAAAAATACTTTAACTTTTTTCAAACAAAACGGCAATTTCATAGGTAAAGACCTAATATATATGTATCTATATTTATCTATATCTCTTCTATATTTTAAGAAGTTAAGTATTATAATTATAATTATGTCCTTTATATGAACGAAATAGTTATGTGCACCCCGTCCTTTACCACTTCGTCAAATTCTCTCCATCCAAAGGTTGCCTGGAAGAGATCGCTTTTAGCGATAAGGTCGCCCATTGTTACACTTTATATAATTGATTGTTTTCTTTTCTTTGTATTTTTTATTATTTGGTGTGTACAATAAAGAGTTCATCTATCTATCTATCTAATAACATTATAAAATAAAAATTTATACATTTTCAAGGCAGATTTCAGGCAAATCCAGCGAATATTTTCACATAATGCCGTCGTAAAGGTAGGATTCACTAGATTTTCAGACTCATACGTACCCATTGGAGTACCCCATATATGTATAAAATAGGTACTCATTTTGTTGCATCAAGTGTTCGAATTTAAAACCACACTTTTACTTTTTTTTTTGAACGGTTAATGCTGTTCATCTCTTCTGACCTGAATTTTATTCATTTTCCTTAATATGACATGGTTATAACAATGATTGTGAAATGACAAAACTAATATTTCTTATTTACAAAAATGGCACGCAATCTTACTGCAAATCTTACTATATATTTCCTACTGCAAAAGAAATCACACGAAATTTCAGCGGTTGTACAGAATTTGTATACCGATTGCGGTTGCAAACATACATTTATGTTGGAAAAATTGAAATAACGGTAACAATAATGTAAAACAGTTACAAAGCTCCACCATTCACCATTTTTTATGTTATGGAATGATGAGACGAACTAGTCGCTAGTGTTAAGCGACACGGCTCATATACCCTTATATATCATATCAGTTGCAGTGTCACTTGGAACTCCATGCAATTTAAAGTTTCGCGTGACACTGCACTGCACTTATCATCCTGAGACATCAGCACATTCTAGTAATAAGATTACCTACTAGACTGTGAGGTTAGGTCATAAAGTCTCAAATGCTCTGTAATTTCACTAGGTACAGAGCTGGCCCGATAGCTCAGTTGGTAGTAAGCGTGCCTTCTGAACTGTGGGTTGTGGGTTCGATTCCCACCCAGGACAAACATTTGTGTGATGAACATAGGTGTCTATTCTGTGTCTGGGTGTTATATTGTATTCTATTTATGTATTTACAAAACAAAAAGTATCTAAGTATTGTATCAGTTATCTGGTTCCCATAATACAAGCTTTGCTTAGTTTGGGGCTAGATGGCGCTATGTAAAATGTAAAAAAAAAACAAAAGAGCTGTTTCAACCAGAACATAGTAATGCTGGCGCACTACTGTTTGGTGGCAGAACAACTAGCAAAGCGGTGGTACCTACCTAAACGAACTTTGCAGAAAAGTCCTACCTATTTAACAAATTCACTAACCACCAACTTTTAATGTCATATGTCACATGTCATACATGACATGTAAAAATGAATAAAGACATGGATACAAAGTTGCACAATTGGAAGTCGCAGCGCAAGCACAACTGGACGGTCAAAAACGATGGAGCTGTTGGACAAAGGAGGCAAGTAGCCGCTGAAAGTAGCGCTCTATGGGTAAGGACTATTTATTTATTTACTGTTTGCGCCTCGCGGCATCACCCGTGGATAAAAAGTATTTTAATTATTTTCTCATCCCACCAGAAAATTTCACTTTTCCGGGATAAAATGTAGCCTTATGTTAATCCAGTGTATAAGCTATCCTGGTACCGAATTTCATCCAAATCCATTCTTAAACGCTCACTGAGGTTCATTAAATAGGATTGTAATAATAGGTCTTTACCTATGAAATTGCCGTATTGCAGTACAGACTTTTTCAAACAAAAAAAAGTTTTGATTGGCTATGAATTCTAAATTCAAATTAATTTTGTTTTAAAAATATGACATTCTATTTACAATATAAGTCTTTAGTTTATTGATTAGCGTTGTATTTTCATTACATTTCAACATTTTTCCTCATAATGGATTCTTTGAAATTTCGTGTAATTATGGAATATGAGTTCCGTCGTGGCACCAACGCGGCACAAACGACACGTAACATCAACGACGTTTACGGAGAGAACTGTACAAACGAACGTACAACCCGTTATTGGTTTGCTCGGTTCCGTTCTGGGAATTTTGACTTGAAAAATGAACCTCGTGGTCGTCCGGAAACTTTGGTCAACAATTATGAATTAAAGGCGATTGTGGAAGCTGATGAATCTCAATCTACAGCTGAGCTGGCAGCAGCTTTTGATGTTAGCATCAAAACAATAATGGTCCATTTGCGACAGATTGGCAAGATAAAAAAAGCTTGATAGATGGGTGCCCCACGAACTTAACGATCGCCAGCGCAACGTACGCGTCGGGACTTGCCTTGCGCTGCTTAACAGGCACAGAAATAAAGGAATTTTGAACCGAATTGTTACGTGCGACGAAAAATGGATTCTTTTTGACAATCGAAAGCGCTCAGCAAGTTGGTTAGATCCTGGTTCGGTACCAAAGCAATGTGCAAAACGAAAAATGACCCCTAGAAAGGTGATGGTCACAGTTTGGTGGTCTAGTGCTGGTGTGATTCATCATAGCTTTTTACAAAACGGCGAGAGCATTACTGCAGATGTGTACATTGAAGAACTGACCACAATGATGGCGAAACTCGCACGTCTGCAACCAGCTTTGGTCAATCGGTCGTCTCCACTGCTACTTCACGACAACGCGCGACCCCATACTGCACAACAGACCGTCTCTAAGCTGCATGAGTTGGGTTTGGAAGCTCTCCCTCATCCGCCATACTCACCAGATCTTGCGCCTACCGACTATTACTTTTTCCAAAATTTGGACAACTTTTTAGCGGGAAAAAAATTCAATTCCCGAGAGGCAGTACAAAACGCCTTTGAAGAGTTTGTTGTCTCCCGTCCTGCTGATTTTTTCAAGAAGGGCATCCATAAACTGCCACAGCGTTGGCAAAGATGCATTGATTGCAGGGGTGATTACTTTGAATAAAATAAATAAATAAGTTCGAAAAAAAAAATACTTTAACTTTTTTCAAACAAAACGGCAATTTCATAGGTAAAGACCTAATATTTATTCTTAGGTAGAACTAAAAATCATTAAAAAATGAAAATTAAAAAATTTGTCGTTCGCTTTATCAAGCTCTGCCACTAAGCATATACTAAGCTAGTTCATCTCTGCAGCCCTCAAAAGCGTAACCTTGGAATGTAGTAAGTTTTTATACTGATTATTTTCTACTTTGCACTGTATCGTGACCCCGGATAAGAATGCTTTCAATATTTACATACAGCTGGCAACACTTCATATGCTAATTTTGGGATATGAGTACAGTTATACCAAGTTGATATTTTAAATTTTGTGCAGCAACTTTTATCATTGCAATGTATAGGTTGGTATTAAATTTTTATTAGAATTTTTGCGACCTTATTTTTATACCGCCAATTTTACAATATATAATTAAGTACACAATACTCAAAAATAATCAAGTTTACTTTGTCCTTATAACAAAATAATTATAATAAAGAATTTACATGAACGCATCTAGAAATTATTATGTGCTCCTTCTAATACCAACATAATTAGGTTTATTAATTAAGATTTTTTTTATGTTATCATTCAAAACTGAATAAAGTATGATAATGATAAATAAAAAACTTGTATAATTAATCTATGCCACTGACATTAGTCTTTATATGAGCCTACTCTATGCTTAATGTAACGTACTCTCTAGACCCTTTACGAGCGATCTCTCGTTACGTGATGTCAATTAACCCAACCAGTAGGTTGTCACATGAAATCACACGAAACTACTGTTTCATTTAGGTTCACACTCCGTTTAGTTCTCCATGTTAATAACGCCCAACGATCACATACATAGATTCTGGACCCTAACTAGGATTACCTGGCTAAGGACCCAGGATAGTTCCTAGAACCATGGTCCCACAATACCCAGATACAGAACGAGTATTTGCTCTTTTTTTTAAATACCTGATGTCCTGCCGCAGGAATCAAACCCATCACCTCCAGGTTATGAGCCGACTTGCTCAACCACCCCACCACAATGGCTGTTAAGTATTGTTAAATATTATGTTTAAGCGCAAGGAATGTTAAATGTGGTATTAAATTCTTATTAAATAAAAACAATTTAATTTCAATTTCATCAATTTTTAAACCTTACCAATGTTAAGCGAAATCAATGAAATATGAAAAACCTTAATTGCAAAAGTCTCTCGATAACTTAATTTATTGATGTTCTAAGAAAATTTAATTGGGTCAGGGTTCGCTTCGAGAAAGTGTGCAACGTGTTTCATAGTGAGTAGGTATAAATGAGAAGTATCGGCTTTCATAATAAAAATTTCTATAAAAATAAATACTGTGTTAAAAACGATTTCATACGGTACTAACTTCTGCCCGCGGCTTCACCCGCGTGGCCTATAGGAAACAAGGAAGATTTTTTCATAGATAATTCAACCATCCATTTCACCCTCATTTCATTTCATTTTTTTAAGGTGGAATTTCAAAAAACCCCTTCTTAGGTAACCCCTTCTTTACTTACATTCTACAAAGAACACACTCTTCAAATTTCAAATCTCTACGAGCAGCAGTTTACGCTGTAAGTTGATATATAACAAGTTAGGACAGTCAGTTAAGGCTTTTAATTTTATGTGTATAGATTTCAAAACACGGTGCTTCAATGTGGAATGTTTACTCAATGAGCATTGTTTTGATAGTCGTTTTGGTAAAGGACTCAACATTTTGAAAGTTTTCCGCTGATCGGTTGGATGAAGAGTTGAATTCAGAAGGTAGAGTACTTCTTGACGCTTCACGTATTGTTAGGAGGTTCCTCTCTCTGCAACCCTAACCACGCATTTTTTTTTCATTAACTTAATCTTGATTTAAATCACTTAACATAATCCAGGTTCAACAGCTTACCCAAAATTACTGGTATTGATACCAATAAATTTGAGAAATTTTTGATTTTTGTGATATGTTATCATGGTAACGATAAACGATCTATCTATCTATCATTAAAAATATTCGATTATATTTTTAATTCCTACAACCAATCCTTAAATCCTTCAAATCTACCACATATAACCTAGTTTCGAATATGAGTTTTCTAATAGACATTGCAACACATACATAGGTTTATGTCATTGCAGTATAACTTTGATATCAACGCAAGACTTCATGCAATTTAACACAGATGTATATATACCTAGATGGAACTACCCATGCTTACATCAGTAAACTGGCCAAAGTTTCAATCTTTAGAAATTCAACGTTTGCCCCCATATTATTTATTAAAATAACTATTTTTAACTACACAATTTGTAAGTACATCTTACATACATCAGCGTATTACCGTTTGACAACTAAAATTAATTATAAATAATTGCAAAAGAACCTATATAGTGTCATAAGTGCAGTGTTACATAATATAGAAACGGGCTAAATTACGGACTTTTTAATACTAAATGCACCTCACGGGAGCTTTCTTTCCGGAATAATAACTTCTAATTGGTTCGATAATTTAGACAAGTATATTCACGTGTTTGTGCGGCTGTTACAATGCCCGGCTGAATTTTTTTAGATACAGTTTAACACACAAATAGATAAAAGAGATAATACACCAATTAAGACTTATTATTCCGAAAAAGTAGAGTAGTGTAAAGAAAGTAGTGTTAGTAGTGAAAAAATACTTTTTAAAAAATAAAAATATAACTGAGGACAACGCAATGGGATCGAAGTATATTTCAACGAATACCATTCATCCTTATTTCCTGATCATTAGTAACGACTGGTTTTACTCAATGGTACGGTGCTTCCATTTCCCCGCATCTTTGTCCTGCGTTTTCCATTCAATACTTGTCATGGATTCTATCCGGCATTACTACACGATGTTGTGTAGGAATCTGTGTCGATATTGCGTAGGCATCTTGGAATATTGGCTTCGTGCAGCAACCGTTTGATGTCTGCGTTTGTGCTTTCATTTATTAAGCTGCAATGTTCATAGTAATGTACCATGTTAATTTACTTACTCATATTTACTGCTTTAATTTGTATATTATTGTAAAAGTTAATACATTTGGGATTAAAACAATTATAATTATGTTATTTTATATACCCAGATATTATCAATATAGAATATTGGTTCCAATGGTTCTATAACTAGAGATGGAATTGCAATTATTAGTTGTACTAAACCTAAGTTTATTACATTTTACCCGTATTAAACTAATCTTAACAGTCTGCTTTTGCAGTTTAGTGATTTTGACACCCGGGGTAACCATTTTTCCTAACAGGATGTAAGGAAAGACACGCGAGAAGGAAGAAAAGATATCATTTTGTTAAAGCTATCAAAAACAATAATGCTTATTTTTAATCTTAATAAAGTAATTGGGCCGGCTACCTAAACATATTGCTACACCAAACGTTTGGTGGAGGCATCAGGTAACCAAAGTGCTGGCTTTTATTTTGCACATAAAATAGCATTGCCATTCAACGTAATGCTGCCAGCATTTTGGGCACTTTACCCTCCACCAACTGGACTTTAAATTTTTAGTTTTTATTTTATTCATTCTGGAATATAACCGTTAATACCTAATAAACTAAACTACACCTAAAAAGGTAAAGTTTAGTATTTTTAGTATCGTTTAGTTTAGTATTAACGGTTATATATTAAAACGTGCCCGCAGCTTCGCCCACGGCGTGGACTATAGGAAAATAATTCAACCACCCATTTAACCCTCTTAAGGCTAGAATTTTGAAAAATCTTTTCTTATCGGATGCTTACGTCATAACATCTACTTGCATGCCAAATTTCAGTCCAATCTGGTTGGTCCAGTGGTTTGGGCTGTGCGTTGATAGATCACTATGTCAGTCAGTCAGTCTGTCACCTTTTTTTTCAACGGTTATATATTAAAATATAAGGAAAGTATGAAACTAATAGGTATTAACGTCAAACTTCTAAGTCATATCCTGAGCTATAAAGCTATCTATTATTCTCAGCTTGTCACGTTTGCTTTGCATGAATTCGAGAGCGAGTGAATTATTCATTCCTTGACAGACAGTATGCTCTCAGATCGTACCCTATATTTTATGGGATGGTTTTACCTATTGAAATGATATATTGAAGTGAACTCGAGTTGTATTTAATAGAGTAACGAGTCTTTGAATATTACTTGAATATTTTTGTGACATAAAGCTGTTTCCATATCACTTCCAACTTTTCATATCTTATATGACATCATCGTTGTATGGTTGATATTCTAAAGACGCTTTGTTTAAATTCCTACAAATACTACATCCTACATATATATATATATATATATTAAAGAAAGAAGAAAGAATTTATTTTTATAAAAAAATTACCGAATACAATCTATAAACATAATTTATATAAATAATAATATAATTGCAAAATAGCGGGTGTTATGCGTCCGCCTCTATGTAATAAAAGTTAGGCTAAAAAAGTTCAAACTTCAGTGTTATCAGTTCTGAAAAAGTCAAAAAATAAACAGAAAAATTTAATTTAAAAAAAAATGTTCCTAAATCCTATGTTCTCATGTGACTGGTGGCAGCAGAAATCTAAGTATTGAAATTTGTCATCGGTACGTACCGTTGAACTCTGTCAATATCTTCCACGTTACATTACAGGTCACTTTATTAATATTGTTAGGTCTAGGATCATAATATCTTTAAGTCTGTAAAAAAATGTTATTAAAAATGTTTTTTTTTTTTTTATGCAGAAGGCTTAATAATGATTTTAAGCATTATATTTTACGTCACGAAGTAATTTCTATTGAACTCCTTTAAACAGACATTGACCGGATACGTTTATTGCGTTAAAAACAGTTTATTTCTTCCAAAATTCTGGCGGTAAATAATTAATCAGATACCGTTTGTCGACTTTCAAGGTTAACTAATTAGTGAAACTGTGACTCGGTCGTTATTTACTCTATTTATGTATTGATCGAGAGATAGAACGTAGAAACTTTTATTTTATACTAGAAAATGCCCTGCGGTTTCCCATCGTATTCTCTTTGGAAACCACGACTTTTCAAAATAAAATGTACCCTATGTTAATCTCAATAGTGCCTGTAATATATATGCATAAATTCAGCCAACTCAGATTCATGAACCGATAAAGTTTTAATTTTATGCATTAAAAGAGATAAGGATTGTGTAAGATCACGTGTCTATACCTGACTACCCTGACTGACCCGAACTCTGTTGGTATAGTACCCGTGCCTTCTCAGCAGGTTGCGGGTCCGATTCCCAAGACAAACATTAGTGTGTTACTATTGTGAAAGATGAACATTATGTTGATGAAATGGCTTGAAATTGCTTTAAAATAAAATAAACTTTTATAGTGTCTGGTCTGAAAAGGGTTCATTAGTAAATGAAGTTCAGAATAAAGAGAATTAAAAACTCTAACTGCTTCTAATAAGACTCAACAATTTAATTAAACATATCTAACTAAAACCCTTTATTTTATTCAAATCTGTGTACTTTATTTAGCTAAAGCAAGCTATGATAAGATCTTCAAAGCCCAGACTCGAATTTAAAGTCTTTTTAAAATAAATGAATATCATGGATAGAATATTTTATTTTTAATACTTTTTGTTTTTTGTTCAAGTTTTTTGTTTTAGTATGATAAAGCGTTGAACATTTTTTCCAAGGAGTACGGTTAAAATGGCTTTAAGGTATGGTTATAAGGAAGGGAAATATGGTATGGATATAAATAAAGAAACCTCAATAAATGTTTTAAGCAAAAACATAAAAAGAAAGGAAAAAAAAGAGAAGAAGACAGGAGAAATAGGAGGAGGAGAGCAGCTTGCCCAACATTGAGATGATAATGATGTTTCTGGATTGGATGGCAGCGCGATTCATTAAGTAATAATTTTTGTTAATTTTTTTTCCATACATATTTCTTTACAAATTGCTTTAAAATAAAATAAACTTTTATAGTGTCTGGTCTGAAAAGGGTTCATTAGTAAATGAAGTTCAGAATAAAGAGAATTAAAAACTCTAACTGCTTCTAATAAGACTCAACAATTTAATTAAACATATCTAACTAAAACCCTTTATTTTATTCAAATCTGTGTACTTTATTTAGCTAAAGCAAGCTATGATAAGATCTTCAAAGCCCAGACTCGAATTTAAAGTCTTTTTAAAATAAATGAATATCATGGATAGAATATTTTATTTTTAATACTTTTTGTTTTTTGTTCAAGTTTTTTGTTTTAGTATGATAAAGCGTTGAACATTTTTTCCAAGGAGTACGGTTAAAATGGCTTTAAGGTATGGTTATAAGGAAGGGAAATATGGTATGGATATAAATAAAGAAACCTCAATAAATGTTTTAAGCAAAAACATAAAAAGAAAGGAAAAAAAAGAGAAGAAGACAGGAGAGATAGGAGGAGGAGAGCAGCTTGCCCAACATTGAGATGATAATGATGTTTCTGGATTGGATGGCAGCGCGATTCATTAAGTAATAATTTTTGTTAATTTTTTTTCCATACATATTTCTTTATAAAACAAAATTTTTGTGTTTATGTATGTTTTAATTTTAATGTAACGGGAAAAGTGCCTATGTACTTTAAACTAACTTGGTAGGTACATACTGCATTTATTTAGAAACCGCGATATTTATTAATATTATTTAAAAAAAAAAAAAACAGATTAATGAAAACACATTGTTTTTATTTATTACTCGCTATGCCCTGCTGCTACACCCGCATGAACAATGCTAACACTATCAATTTTCCAGGATAGAAAGTGTATCTTATTGTGTTACTTTAGGATCCAGAATCGAAAGTATCACAGCCCGTTCAGCCATTTCTGCACTTAGAGGTAACCAAAATAAAATCTAAAATTGCAAAGAGAAAAATATTCTACCGTAGTCCTAAGCTCATAACTGGACAAGATAATTTTATCACTCTCACAAATCTATAAATATAAAATTCAAAGTCCTGACTGACTGACTGAATGACTGACTTATATATCAAGGCACATCCTAAACAACTGGTCCTAGAGACTTTAAATTTAGAGGGTGTATTTTTTGTAAAGTGTGGGTTTCCACTAAGATAGGGTTTTTCGAAATTCCACCCCTAAGAGCGTGAAATGGGTGGTTGAATTATCTATGAAAATTGTTCTTTTTCCTCTTCTTCTTCTGCGGGCAGAAGCTAATATTTTATAAAACAAAACTGGCACCACAAGGGTTATATAAATCAAAACCAATCCAATATTGGTTCTGTCACTCTATGCCCGAAATCTCGAAAAATACTTCAGTAGAGCCCACAATAAATATTTTATGATTCTATTTCACGGTTCGTACACACTTTTCACCGACAGGCGGCCTTACACCTGGTGCCCTTTAATGTGCGTAGAACACGTATGTATGTGTCAGATTTTAAGAACCACAACTGCTTTACTACCATTTTTGTACAAGAGAAGTCAGAAACATAGTTCTGTAATTTTATCGCTATGTGTTACGGCTGCGGGTAGTTATCAGTTTAGTTAGCTCAAACACACACACACACACACACACACACACACACACACACACTCGCATGCACACACAATGCTGCTGCTCGTACCCTAAACTGGTACAGTTATACTTTAAAAATTCTCGATCCAATATAGTGTGCTTTAGGTTTGAGATACATTCTATGTTAGTTAGCTCATTTAGACTACCTAAATTTAAATTTTAAATGAAAGAGATCATAATCTGATGAAACTCATGGCCTTATATGAAATCTATATGAGATAATGAGAGTATAAGAGAAATCTAATAGATATAGAAATTCCAAGACCTCTATAATATAACTAAGACGTGTTATGCAACATACTCTTCAGTTAGATCCAGTTCCTTGCTTAGCTTCATTCATTCTACAGAACGCTAAAGTTCATTTCTAAAAGCTACGAACTGCTTCCATTTATTTGAGTGTTTAAAATGATACAAAGTTTTCCGAGTAGTAGATATTGTTTTTCGTGTCTCTTTGTTCTTGAGTAACGAGATGAATCAATACTTTTCTACGTAAATATGTTAGCTAGATAATAATAATAATAATATCGCCCAACAATCACATACATAGATCCTGGACCCTAAGAATCCCTGTGTCTAGGAACCTAGTAACTTCGAGAATATAGTCCCACAACACCCTGACTCAGAACAAATATTTGCTCTTTTTTTTCTGCACAAATACTTGTCCTGCCGCAGGAATCGAACCCACCACCTTAAAATTACCACGTTAAAATTCGGGTTTTCAACGTTGTTAGCGTTTATTAATATATTTATATTAATGATATATATATTTATTTGAATTTTGTCGATATCCGTCATTCATAACCCGATTTGGTTTTTTTTTTTTTTTTTTTTTTTTCAAAATTTAAGTTGATGTGTATTTTTACGTCCAAATCTATTCACTAGTATGGTTTTTTTCCAAGTACTGCTCAGTATGGCGAATATATTTCTATTGAACCCCTTTTTAAAATTATACTATAGGTGTATACCTAGTTACTTTAAAATATAATATATTTATGAACTCAAAGAAAACAAAGATAATTTTGATAAACTTTTAGTAAGCTTGTGAAATTTGACGACAGCTATATAATAATCTTCATATGGAAATTGTAAAACACCTATATTACTCTCATAATAGTACTCAATTTAGAACTTTAGATTCTATTTTCTTGAAAATGATATCCAAAGAGTATTCTCAAAGACCATCTCTTCTAAGTGTCGGTCAGTTTTATCTTACCCAGACTGTATTATACACTTGGGTATAAAAGATGATTGCATTGTCCGAAACGCGCTGTCAAAAATAATAAATCCGTGAGAGCCAATGTCTTGGTGCTGTAAGAAAATATTATTTTTTCTTCGAATAAAGTGTAAATTGAAATTTTTACACATAGATGATTTACAGTTTACATTATTGAAACCAAGATGAATTCCTTACATAAAAAAATAAAATACATCGAGAAAATGGATGTAATGCGCGTGTAAAATTAACCAGCGTAATTCGGGGCTATAACATCTCTAAAAGTAATAGTGAATTTATAATGTCCTAATATTATAAACGCGAAAGTATGGATGTTTGTTACTCTTACACAAAAAAACTACTGAATGGATTTTAATGAAACTAAGAACGCAAATAGTTTTTACGCTGGACTAATACATAGAATACTTTTATCTGCGGGAGAAATTGCGGGGCGCAATTTAGAAAAGCAAAGAATTAAATAAATGTAAACGTAATTTCCAACCGAAATATTTCACATTGCCTTTCACACTATCGGTTACACAAATACCCATTTCCACAGTTCGTTACACGAGACGTATTCCCTTGACGTTTAGATCCTGGCGAAGACAAATTGAATCTGGGTTGTAGACAAATCAAACACCTGTGATAACGTTTGACAGGACTCGTATTGGGAAAATTATATCAACATATCAAAATAGTTATGTTGTTTTATGGTAGTGTTATTATTAGTTGTTATATCATTGTTGTATTTAGTTTGAAAATAAATTTGTTATGTTCTATGTTAAAAGGCTAAATGGTCAACATTGAATTTTCCGGAAGGCACCACAATTCGAAAACTATTACGAAGCTATCCTCTATAGTGCTCATACAAAAATATAACAACTTTATGTTCAGTATTTCTCAAGTTATTGTTATAAAAACAAGGTAAGGTTAAATGATGTTCGACGTGTGAAAGCTAACTGGTACTAATGAAAGCCGTAAAAAAAATTTGGAAACAAAGGCTGGCTTTTATCTTAAATCTTCATTTAGCTACACTTTACACAGCATAAAAGAAAGAAAATCCAAAGCATTAAATAAAAAATAATAAAGCAAATATAATAATAATAAAATCAATAATAAGCTCACTTTCAATTACATCTACAAATACACAATCAATTTAAATCATATAAAGATCAAAACTTTGAAATTGTCAAGAGATATAAATCAACATACCATACATCAAGGCAATATAGTCCTTATAATTTTGGATTCGGATGTATGTATAAATTTAAATAATTTGTAGGCACACATGAATTAAATATGTATGGTCAAATTCAGCTTCTAAATCCTTAAAAGCTTCCCAGATAATGACACAATCATAAACGAAACAGATGCTCACAAAAGCAGGATTTCCGTGAATGTGTTTTTAACGTCCCGTTTTATACAGTTCCAAGCGGGTGGAAAAGGTGGCAGAGTCGTCCCGTACCCCCTTGACACAGAAACAAATGTTCGTTGACAGCTTTGTTCTTTAAAGGGAGAATTACGAAGTTGCGTGACAAAATATCGCATACCAATTTGTTGATGGCGATAAAAGAAGACCTCGCGGTCAAAGCGCAGGGACAAAATATAATATTAGCGTATATTTACTGCTTTGTGCACGCAGCCTATGTTAGTAACAGCCAAGTAAATAAATATATAATCATCATCATCATCATCATCAGCCTGTGCTAGTCCACTGCTGGACATAGGCCTATCCCAAGTACGCCATTGAGCCCGGTCTTCAGCTCTTCTCATCCAATGACTGTGCGCCACTCGGCGCCACTCGGCGCAAGTCGTCGCTCCACCAGTCGGCGGGCGTCCTACACTAAGTTTGCCAAGTCGCGGTCTCCACTCAAGGACACGCTTTCCTCAACGGTTGTCGGTTCTGCGGCAAATATGGCCAGCCCACTGCCACTTCAGTTTGCTAATTCGATAGGCTATGTCGGTGACATTAGTTCTCTGACGGATCACATCATTTCTGATTCGATCCTTCAGAGAAACTCCAAGCATAGCCCTCTCCATAGCTCTCTGAGTGACTTTAAGTCGGTGGACTAGCCGCACTGTGAGTGTCCATGACTCGGCTCCGTATGTCATAACCAGTAGGACGCACTGGCAAATATATAATAATAAATATATTCTACTACTCACGTCAGTTTCTATAATATTATATAATAAACTACCTGACCCGCCTTGTAAATACATACATAGAATACAACATAACACCCAGACACAGAACAAACACCTATGTTTATCACACAAATGTTTGTCCCGGGTGAGAATCGAAGCCATAACCCACAGTTCAGAAGGCACGAATACTACCAACTGAGCTATCGGACAAGTGCGGTGAAATGACAGTTCACCGCGGGCAGCTGCCACAGATCGCTGCCACACCGGTTGGCTCCAAATTTATACCTAGTTGAAAAATAGTTTGTCCATTATTCCTTGAATAAGACAATGTCAAGTTGGTACTTTTCAGAATTAAATTATCCTTAAGCACATAAATAGTGATACTATTTAGATTTACTCAAAACTTTTTGAAAATTTAAAAACTCAATATTACTTTACTAATAATTAGGTTTAATAACTGTTCTTCTGATTTTCTATCTATTTAACCTCCAGCTCAAACAAAAATCCGCGTATCTGCCTGTTGCAATTTAGCTCCCAAATGAATAAATGAATTAATTTTTAATAGCATGATGACTTAATCGAGAGTGCTCTTATCTATTAGAAAACTTTTTGTGTGAAGTTTTTTGATTTTTATATAATAGGTCTTTACCTATGAAATTGCCGTATTGCAGTACAGACTTTTTCAAACAAAAAAAAGTTTTGATTGGCTATGAATTCTAAATTCAAATTAATTTTGTTTTAAAAATATGACATTCTATTTACAATATAAGTGTTTTGTTTATTGATTAGCGTTGTATTTTCATTACATTTCAACATTTTTCCTCATAATGGATACTTTGAAATTTCGTGGAATTATGGAATATGAGTTCCGTCGTGGCACCAACGCGGCACAAACGACACGTAACATCAACGACGTTTACGGAGAGAACTGTACAAACGAACGTACAGCCCGTTATTGGTTTGCTCGGTTCCGTTCTGGGAATTTTGACTTGATAAATGAACCTCGTGGTCGTCCGGAAACTTTGGTCAACAATGATGAATTAAAGCCGATTGTGGAAGCTGATGAATCTCAATCTACAGCTGAGCTGGCAGCAGCTTTTGATGTTAGCATCAAAACAATATTGGTCCATTTGCGACAGATTGGCAAGATAAAAAAGCTTGATAGATGGGTGCCCCACGAACTTAACGATCGCCAGCGCAACGTATGCGTCGAGACTTGCCTTGCGCTGCTTAACAGGCACAGATATGAAGGAATTTTGAACCGAATTGTTACGTGCGACGAAAAATGGATTCTTTTTGACAATCGAAAGCGCTCAGCAAGTTGGTTAGATCCTGGTTCGGTACCAAAGCAATGTGCAAAACGAAAAATGACCCCTAGAAAGGTGATGGTCACAGTTTGGTGGTCTAGTGCTGGTGTGGTTCATCATAGCTTTTTACAAAACGGCGAGAGCATTACTGCAGATGTGTACATTGAAGAACTGACCACAATGATGGCGAAACTCGCACGTCTGCAACCAGCTTTGGTCAATCGGTCGTCTCCACTGCTACTTCACGACAACGCGCGACCCCATACTGCACAACAGACCGTCTCTAAGCTGCATGAGTTGGGTTTGGAAGCTCTCCCTCATCCGCCATACTCACCAGATCTTGCGCCTACCGACTATTACTTTTTCCGAAATTTGGACAACTTTTTAGCGGGAAAAAAAATCAATTCCCGAGAGGCAGTACAAAACGCCTTTGAAGAGTTTGTTGTCTCCCGTCCTGCTGATTTTTTCAAGAAGGGCATCCATAAACTGCCACAGCGTTGGCAAAAATGCATTGATTGCAGGGGTGATTACTTTGAATAAAAGAAATAAATAAGTTCGAAAAAAAAATACTTTAACTTTTTTCAAACAAAACGGCAATTTCATAGGTAAAGACCAATATTTAAAAAAATCATTTGTTTATTTAGCTTCGTCTCACTTTATCGTCTTTATTTACAAACAGACAAACATATTTGATTAAGAAATAATATCAATTAGCAATACCTAAAGACAAATAAATGCTGTTATAATTTATCATCAAAGTTGTTAAGCCTCCAACAAACGTCAGCAGATATCTTTTCATTGGACATCTCATAAATATGTCTCTGGTAGCTTTAGATGGTCAGGAACTTTATGTTAACCATAAACAAACCTGTTGCTCCATTTTGACCACTTAATAAATCTAAGACCCTTTTCCCTTCATCTTGGCAGCCCATGAATAAATCGCGCTCAGCGACATGATTCTCAGTATTATGGCTGTGTAAATGTATTTACCAAAGACCTCAGGAGTACTTTTTTAGTCACATTTTTGACAGTATCATAGAGCAAGAAAAAAATAGTCTCGAGGCCCAATAAAGCTTTGGCTTCTCTTTTAGGCTATTTGACTACTATTAAATATGAACACGTAATTATTTTTTTAATATTAGTGAATGATGTGACGAGCTAGTAGTTCGCCTGATGTTAAGCGACGCGGCCGCTTAACATCAGGCAAACGATTAGCTTGTCACATCATTCGGTTTGTTACTATACTTTTTTTAGTGATCCACTGTTCTCTTTTAGTTGGAAAACAATACCTGATATATGAAAATGTATCACAATGTTAAAAACGAGCGACATTTTGTCGAACGACATGGCAATAGCAACTTTGAGTGAATGTAGCCCTTCACAACTGTCCCTTTGGCAAATATCCAAAAGAAATGTAGGTTTAAAAGATACTCTTAAATATTAGCATTAGCTGTTTTCATTTCATAAAGAATTTAATAGATTGAAATGATCATGTTGGGTTATTTTTTGTATATTTTTATAAAAATAGTTTGTTTAAATAATCGTCACTTTGGTTTATTCAGATGATGTGTTTATAAACTTTTATAATATACTAGCTGCGTCTCGCGGTTTCATACGCATGGTGATGAAAAACGGTGATGGTGATGATGAAAAATAGTTTACGTCCTATTCTTAAATCTATTGAATATACACACAAAATTTCATAAGAGTCGGTCAAGCCGTTTCGGAGAAGTTTTAATACAAACATGGTGACATGAAAATTGTATTTATTAAAAGATAGAAGAAGATTAACTGCAATACTTGATCTAATAAATTATTGAGTAATATTGCTTCTCACAGTTTCAACCAATTTTTACACGTTTTTCAATGGGAACTTGATTTTCCGAGATAAAATATATCCTATGTTCTAAACGGTAATAATTCGTAATTTCACATTCATATTGGTCTGACAAAGACGTAAACATCACACTAATCACATCACACTCATATTATAAAGGCGAAAGTTTGTATGTGTGTATATGTGTATGTTTGTTACTCCTCCACGCGCAAACGGCTGAATGGATTTGAATGAAATTTGGTACCAAGATACCTTATACACTGGATAAACATATAGGCTATATTTTATCTCGTGAAATTTTCCCGTGGAATGAGCAAATAATTAAAATACTTTTCGTCCGCGGGTGAAACTGCAGGGCGCAACTAGTTAAAATATAAATGCATATTAGAAATATTTGTAAATATTTAAGAATTACCATCCATACTGTGTTGTGTACTGTGAGAACAAAATGATCATAATAGTATAACACTCAGAACTAGAACAAAGAAAACTAGAACAATGTTCATCTCACGAATGTTTTTCCTGGGTGGTTAACCGAACCCATTACCTACAGTTCAGAAGGCAGGGCTACTACCAACTTAGCTATCAGGCCAGCTATCCAGGCCATGTAAAAACAAACTCAAATTAATAATAATAATAATAACGCCCAACGATCACATATATAGATCCTGGACCCTAACTAGGATACTCTGTGTCTAGGGACCCAGGAACTACGAGGACCATGGTCCCACAACACCCGGACACAGATCAAGTATTTGGGCTTTTTTTGTGGCACAAATATTTGTCCTGCCGCGGGAATCGAACCCGCCGCCTACGGGCTATGAGCCAACCTGCTCAACCACCACACCACAGAGGCTGTCAGTTCAAATAGGCTACTTTCCAGATTATATAATAAAAGTTTGTGCAGGCTATTTTAGTGATTCTATAACTAAAAATTAATATTTAATAATATAAAAACAATTTCAAAATTGAAGTTTCTTTTTCTTCTCCTAGCGTAAGCAATTCGGTACAAAACACAGCATCTGTTTACTGAAACAACTTAACTTTAAAACTAAAACTTAAAAAGTTAAACGGCATATTTCCACTGTGTTGTACTCCCAAAATCCAAACAAGAACCGTAGATGTAACACATTTTTCATTTAAGCCAACCATAAGCCACATGTTACACTAATATTACATTCCACATTCCTGTTTCATTTGTCTTTGATAGTTAATTTAGGTTTCGTACGATTATGGCCTCAGGGTTACTAAACTTAGCTAGGTAATATAGAAATAACTGCTTAAAAATTTAATTTGACTGGAATTGGTTAAATAGGATTTCAATCAGTATTGAAGGTATTGTCGTACAGTGAGTGAAATATTGTAGCATTGGTTACCGATGGGGATGAAAGTTTCTTAAGTGGTGACCACAAACTAGAAGACGCAGCGTAGTCCCCCCTATTGGTAGACCTATCCTTAAGATATATAAAATGGATACACAATATGCAGGAATAAAATAAATCTTATGTTCTATTATAACAATGGAGGATCTTATCGCTGGCAGGGATATTTTCCAGGCAAATTTTGAATGGTAAAAAGTTTTAGTGGAAAAATAATATACGGTGGTGTAAAACCATTTAAGTAAAAAAACTTTTACTAGGTGGTAGGAATTTTCTGCAAAGTTCGTCTAGGTAGAAACCACCGCTTTACCAGTTATTCTGCCGCCAAACAGTAGTATGCATGCACTACTGTGTTCCGGTTTGAAGGGCAATGTAGCTAGGGAAATTACTGGGCAAATGAGACTTTATGATCTGATCTCTCAGTCGAGTAATCTTATTACCAGACTGTGCTGATGTCTCAGGATGATGTGCGCAGTGCAGCAGTCATGCGAAACTTTACATTTGTTTGAGTTCCAAGTGACACTGTTCTGTTATGGGCAGCCGTGTCACTTAACATCAGGTGACTGACTAGCTCGTCACATCATTCAACAACATAAAAAAAATATACATAAAAAAAACTATATAATGTTAAATACTTATTGCCCATTATTTGGTAATTAAATATAATGTTATGGAACGTATATATATATGTTTTTAAATTCAAATAAGGTTATAAGAGACCTCCCCTATAAACTGACCACAATGTAAATGAATAAATACAAATATAATAAATGTGCATGGACATATCACACAGCGCCATCTAACCCGAAACTAAGCAAAACTTTTATTATGGGAGCCAGATAACCGATACAATATTTAATACTTTTTGTGTGTGTAAATACATATATAGAATACAATATAACACCCAGATAGAGAGCAAACATCGATGTTCATCACACAAATGTTTGTTCTGGAAATCGAACCCATAACCTAGAAGTCAGAAGGCAAGGTGCTACTACGGACTGAGCTATAATAGGTCAGTAAATATACAAGAATTTTCAATCAAGCTTCCAGTCTAGCCTAGTAGATACTTAACTGTAGTTCCTAGCTTTAACAAGGTGACCCCCCCTCCCTCGGGTTTCTTAGATTTACTACCGTCTTCTACTTTGCTAGACGCTTAATTCAGTTCCACCAAGAGCTAACCTTGTTCATGCACTGAATTATATAAAGATGGAACAGTTTTGATAGTGAGTGTAGCTCAGATTAGTAGAGTTAAATTACGTGTATATTTTGCAGTGTTGGGACTGATTTATACTGTAATAATCAAACGCTGCCTTCAAACCAGCCCAGTGTTTATTGTTCAGTGAGAACCATTACAGTTTATTAGTTATAGTATTAATGATATTTCATTGGTATTAAAGACCTTTCTAAACATATGGTCAAAGCAACACGTGATCAAAAGGATGGCCTCGAAAAGATTGAGCATTGCCATTCAACGTGGCAATGCTGCCAGCATATTTGACACGTTGCCTACTGATAGGGGTTTGTTAGATTAGTCTTTCAATAAATTATACATCTGATTAAATATATATGTAAAAGTGCTCTTAGTATGGTTTATAAGTAGTGAAAAGTCATCAAAAGGAATCATGATTCCAATTTCATTACTAATCTATTATCGATTTAAATCAATGTCTTTTAAAAGTAGGTTTTAAATCATCTCAGCTCGTGAACGGGTGCTGCTTGCGGAGGCTGGTTTGCTCGTGGTGTATGCACAATTAGAAATAAGTATTTATGTTTTTGTTATTGGCTGTATTGTCCTTTCTGTATTGTGTTATTTCTGTCTATATGTTCATGTTAATAATAAGCTAAATTTATGAATATAAAAATAATTTAACAAAAAGCACGGACCCAGGTGTCTGTGGAAATGCAGATAAAAAAAACACATCTCAAGATCTTAAAACGATTTATTAGGGCTGTTTGAAAATAAAGTATTTCAACATTCTAGGTTCGGTTAAATCTTTGACATTTGAAAAATGTTTTGCTTTAAAGAAAATGACACTAGCGCTAGTGAAGATAGATAATGTTTTTGTATACGACTAGGTAATTATTTATTACGATAAAATCTACATTTTATCCAAAAATTTTTTAAATACCATATTTTGAATCAATGACCATACTGTTGATTGAATTTTTTGTAAATACAACTGATTTAACAACTCCTTTAATAATTAAAGGTGTTTACGTAAATTGAGTAATAGTATAAAAAAGTAATCGCTAATAAATAACAAAATTCGGTGATGAAAAATCAGGTGATACACTCTTTTATTTTATTTTCTAGTTACTACAATCAACGAGCTGGCTCCTGTTTCTGCTAATAACTTTGTTTTACTTAGATCGTCTGTGTTATTCGTAAAGTTTTTATTGTAGTTACGTCTACGCCGTAGAAAGCTTCTACGAGCATTCGTAGTACGCTACGTTGTTTGCCTACGAAATAGTCTACGCCACGCACCGCAGAGTGTAGATAAAAACCAACCCCATGTTCTTGCGTATACATTGTCAGATAAAATATTGATAAAATACATGGCTATTCTTAAACCAGGTACTCGTGCACGTGTGTAGTATTTTGGGACATTGGTAGCTAGGAAGACAAGACATAATGCGGGTAGTTGTTAACAAAGCCCGTCCTACGTGCACGATGCTGATCCTCTCTACTCCAGTCCTTTCGTTATCACGGCCGATGGAACTTGATCAATACGATAAAGCTAGTCAAAATTATGTTTCCATAAATTTCTGCATACGCACTCACGCACACGAAAGTTTAATTGGGGGTTTTAACTTTTATAATCTGAGTTCAAGTCGCAAAAGTGTTATAAAAAAGATAATTATTAAATAAAATAAAAAATAAATATCTGTGGTCATTTTATACAGCGCCATCTAGCTCCAATTTAAGCAAAACTTGTACTATGGGAACCGGATAACTGATACAGTACTTAGATTCTTTTTGTTTGTAAATACATACATAGAATACAATATAACACCCGGACACAGAAAAACACCTATGTTCATCACACAAATGTTTGTCCTGGGTAGGAATCGAACCCACAACCCACAGTTCAGAAGGCAGGATCACTACCAACTCAGCTTTTGTGCCCGTCTAAAGTAGTAGTCTATTGAATTGGAAGGTAAACTCCTGAAATGCAATAAAATGTATTACCCATATATAGCACAGCAATACAACAAAAGCAAAAGTAAAATTCTTTTTTTTATATTAGTTACCTATTCGTTTTAGCTAACTTAAGGTTTATTAGTGACTCTTTAAAAACTTTTTTCATGTTCTTTCGTTACGCCTCATGTATTCTATACCCTTGAGTTCTATGCACCCGAGTCTAACAAAGTATGTATTAATTAAAAAAAGCTAGTAATAAATCTGGTTTTTTATTGCGTTACTTATATAGTTT
Organism: Ennomos fuscantarius; assembly: GCA_905220475.3. NCBI lineage: Eukaryota > Metazoa > Arthropoda > Insecta > Lepidoptera > Geometridae > Ennomos > Ennomos fuscantarius. The sequence continues at coordinate 4,874,023 of HG992037.1, read as the reverse complement.
ATTAGCCATGACTTTGCAATTAAGCACTTTATTGCGGGAGTGTGTCTTCATAAATTGTGTATGATTATTTGTACGGCTAATTGAGTTAAGCTATGATTAAATATTTCATTGGTTTTGGCCTAGACTGAAATACCGATAAAATATACACGGGTTAGAGGATTATGACGGTTTATAACCCAGTATCTTCCTTTTCTGGTCATATGGGTAAGTTACTAACCCTCTAGTGCCAGGATTCTTAATATAAATATGTGTGGACATTTCACACAACGTCATCTAGCCTCAAACTAAGCAAAGCTTATACTATGGGAATCAGATAACTGATACAATACATATATACTTTTTGTTTGTAAATACATACATAAGAAGAAATGTTTTGCTATCTTTTCTTGCATAACAGCGAAATCTGAAAAACAAATGTAAACCAAAAATCTACAAGAAAATTGTAAGATACTTTGTATCTTTTTGTCGGTGAGAGCACTCTGAGGTGCTAACGAGGTACCTCACAAATGAAATACCACTCTCTCTACCGACTGAGGAAGCTTTAATTATGCTTAAAAATGAAGAGCAACACTGCTTTTGCAAGCAGGATTGTGGCAAAATATTTTGGGTAAAATTTACGGGATTTTTTTAAAGATTATGGTGCTGAGGGTTTTCTTGCCAACGCATAGCTATGCAAATCTAGTGGGCTTTGAAAAAACTCGTGAGCATTTCTAAATTACAGAAGCACAAACTCTTATGATTGACAATAACTGCTGATCATAATCATCAACTGTTTGTTAATCGACTTCAAAAAGGGAGGATGTGAATTCAACTGCACTTTTTAAATGTTTGTTACCTGAGAACTTTTGATTGAGTGAACCAATTTAATTAATTCTTTTTTTATTTGAAAGCTAGTCCTTTTCGTGTGATCTAGTTTTAACAATGGCATCCATGGAAAAACCATATACCATTTTACGATTTGCAATTGTTATGTTACGTTTGTTATGTTATGTTTGTTTGTCTAATGGTGTTTTAATAAAGAGATTATCTATCTATCTACTATTTTTACTTGTTACTACTAACTGGTTCAGTTTACTCTTTACAAAAGCATAATATATAATGCTTTAATGGCAGGTATGCTGTCGCCGACTAACTCAAGATGAATTCCAAGGTTACATGCTGGGCGCTCACGTAACTCGACTGTAACCAATACAAATAAATTTGTATGAGTTTGACAGTTTAAATACGCAGTTTATGTGCATAGTTAGTATGGAAATTTCTGCACATTATTTGAATGTGGAGTCAGAATGAAATATCTTCGCTCATGACTCTTCTCATCTAGATCTTTTAAGCTTGAAATTACCAAATCAACACAAAGATATTGATATTTGACTAGATTAATCTGCCGAAGGGAATAGAACATTTCTTCTCGTTGAAGAAAACCTTACTGCGTTCACTCCATCACCACATATGATCAATATCGCCTTGTAGCAGAGCACAGTAATCCCAATTCTGAATATTTAAGAAAAATATCAAAAACGATATTTTCCAGACAAGCTAAGGAAAGAATAACGTAGTATTAACACCAAATATGCTACAATTTTAGTGCCTACAATTTTTATTAAGCGTTGGCTAAAATTCAATACGCATCCATATTAATCACATCCACTTCCACAATAAATCTCATAAATTTCATAGTGAATCTACATGATTGTATATCTCTCTAACTGATTGTTACTTACTGACGACTAGGCTGAACCGAAGTTGATTGTATAAGTTCAAAACTGGAGAAAATCGTTTTAAATGAAATGCATGTTAATTTGAATACACAAATTAATAAGCATTGGTTCTAGATGGGTAACTAAACGTTAAATCACGGGCAAAATGTCCCAAAGTTCTGAGCAAATCCCATCGCCTTTGTAAATATTTGACGGAAGATTAAGCGTCACATAAATCATTTTCTGAAACGTTTTGAGAGCCTTCGTGATACTAGTGGATAGATTTATGTGATTTTTGACACAAATATAACATAAAATCAAATTAAAACGAAAATCTTATTGAAAAATAATTCATCACATATATATAGAAAAAGTTAAAGTAAAATGAGTCAAAAGGAACATCTAAAGCCAATACCGCAAACTTATCTATTATTACTGCAGTACTGGTTTTCAATTTTAAAACATATATCTTCATTCTAGGTGGTACGACTTTACTGCAAAGTTCGTCTTGGTAGGCACCAATGCTTTGCCCCAAGCAGTGCAGTGCAAGCACTACTATGTTTCGGTTTGAAGGGCATTGTAGCTAGTCAAATTTCTGGTCAAATGAGACTTTATGATCTGATCTCACAGTCTAGTCATAGGATTACTAGTCTGTGCTGACTGTCTGTCTCAGGATGAAAGAAATAACAAAAATATGAGTTCATATAACAAGTTTCGTCATGTTTTCATTTTGTTAACTGCAAAACATTATTATTTATTGAACACATAAAATTGAAAATAAAAAATGTAGCTTCATTATAGCGTTCACTTAACCACATTTGTTAATTAAAATATTCACACAACGAGCTTTTAAACCGCGAGTTTTATAATTAGTCGCTGCTACTGAAACTGCAAATATTTAATTTTAAACCAAGCTTTTGACTAGTGATGTGGCATATTGTCCGGCAAGTTTAAGTGATTCCATAACATGTTTAGTCAGGAGTTGATCTGTGGAAGAGCCACTAATAAACTGTTTGTTTGTTTAGTGTTATTTTGTTAAATTTTGTTATTCATTTACGTCACATTAGCCAGGTGGACATAAAACTTGATAACAACCGATAAAAATAAATTTGTATGGATTTGACAGTGTAAATGCGTAGTTTATGTACATAACTATAGAAATTTTCAAATTAGAAATTATATTTCTCCTGGTGCATTGCATTAAAAGTTCCGTGATCCCCCCAAGTGAACGAGGTTAATCTCTCTTCTGAGGTTAATATAATACTATTAATAATAATTGAAATCATCACCATCATCATCGACATCATCACTGCCGAACATATTTTACTAGTTGCGCCCCGCGGTTTCACCCGTGGATAAAAAGTATTTTAACTATTTGCTTATCCTACGGGAACGTTTCACTTTTCCGGGATAAAATGTAGCCTATGTGTTAATCTAATGTATAAGCAAGCTATCTTGGTACCGAATGTCATCCAAATATATTCAGCCGTTTGAGCGTGAAGGAGTAACAAACATACGCATCTAAACACAAATACACACATACAAACTTTCGCCTTTATAATATTAGTGTGATAAGGTCCCCCAATAGAGCGTCAGTTTGAATGGCTGCTTCCCTTTTACATCTGACGACTGCCCTCGGTTTTGACCAATTTTTTGAGAATTTGGTTTGCAATGCAACAGCTGAAATTTCATTCCCAATTTGATAGTTTCTAAAGTAACTATGCATATAAACTGCGTATTTGACTATTAAATCTATAAAACTATTTATCTTTATAAGTTGAAATCAAGTTACGTGATTGCCTAACTGGTCTTCGGTTGATCTTAGAGTGGGCTGGCTTACATTGCATTTTCCAGTTGAAGATCCCGAAACCCGTTTTTCCCAATTAGTTATCGGTTCCATGAGCCACGAGGCCTGCCTGTTGCCATTTTAACTTGTATACTATGAGCAATGTCGGTGAATTTAGTGATTAAGCTAAGTCACGCAACGACATGGTTTTTTGGTTTTCTTGCCCTATGAAATCTTTTGTGAGATCCAGGATATGTGAGATAGGTATATTAAATTAAAACTCAATATACCCTACGATATAGTAGATTATTGTAGTGTTTAAATCGAGAATGAACAGTTTGAATGAACATTTTCCAAGCAAGTATGTTACATCCCTAAACCGTATTGTTACTTAACGTTGAGGTGAAGTAGTGGTCAAACGCAAGCCTATCAAAATTTTCCCAAATTTTGTCATTAATCGTATAATCTCTAGTAACAGCAATCAATATTCAATGAGATGCCAATAAAGGCTTATGCCGGCGGCTTAAAATACATTTCGGCAAAAGAGAACGGCTTACAATTCGCTTCCAACCGCAATTAAGTATTTAACGGTTAATTTATCCAGATGAATTAATTAATTTCTTTGACAAGAATAAAATTGTCTCTCAAGGTTTGTAAACCTTTAAAGACAATTTTATTATAAGAAGTTGTAGAATAAATAATTGAAATACAACAGAAAATCAATTTAGAAATTGTTTTATCTTTTATTTAATACGGTTTGTGGGATTGCCAACAAAAACATTAATAGATAAACGACAACTTGCGGTATCATGCAGCATATTATTTAAAGAAAAAACCCTAAATATAATAATCACATACCAAATTCTAAGCATACCTAATTATAAGTGTACTTGTTGGAAAATAAATAAAACTAGTATTTGCGCTTTTTTTTCATGCACAAATACTGGTCCTGTCGCGGGACTCAAACCCGCTGTCTCCGGGTTATGAGCTGACCTGCTCACCCACCACACCACATAGGCTGTCAAATATACAATTATTGTACCCTGCTACACCTCGCTCAGTCCATACTTTAGGCACGAAGTTGCAAGTACATGGAACTAGCGCTGCCTACAGGCCAGACCCTTACGCGTCAAAAGAACAGAACTTGAAAATTAAGGGCTGGTGGGCTTGTTCCCTGATTACCTCAGAGAAGAGAGATAGAAGTAGTGCTATTCACAAAATACGAGCTATGTGTGCTGCCATCTATTATTTTTGGGCTGAAACTTGTTTGCTTTACCTAGGAGCTAGAGCAAGTTTACCTACTTGTGCTTACATGCTCCACAATGACTTGTCTTTTGAACACCACATAGTGTAAGGCTAGCTTAAACAAACTATGTAATGAATCAGCATATATTTGTGACGTAAGTAATATTTCTTTTTGAACTCATTAGCCATTGGAACGTCACAGCAAGGGATATATTAATAAAAACTATTCACCCAGCAATCATATGCGAGTTTTCAAGGCAAGAGTGAACCGCTATATTCTAGGCAAGCATGTTCCCTCATCCATCGCCGACCAAAAGCAAGCCTACAATAGGTAAAAATAAAAATTGAGAGCTCCATTCTCACTTTTTGGCAAGATTTTTAACTCGGCGTAAAGTACGAAATGGCTTAGGTAATACTTAAACAAGTGAAACAAATTTTATCAATTTATTTTTCTTTTTCGTGACCACAAATATTTTTTTATTTACAAGATAAATAACAAAAATCTTTTGAAATTAACATAGAATAATTGTACAGACAGTATTTATAATTTTAGTATTATAAAGGATTTTATTGGTCAAGTCATAACCACTACTAGTTGCCACGGTCAGGAAGGCAGCTTCTATCAAAAATTGCTTTTAAATTGAGGAGGTAACCTAATAAATGAGTGAATGTAATGGATATTTTGATAAAAATAAATAATTTTGATGTTCGTAAACGTTACTCAATAAATTTATATCGACAGCTTAATCTCCCATTTTCCATATCGTGGCTGATGTTTATTCGTTTATTAGCCAATGGTACAGTATGTTTTTATTTTTTGTTTTGGCTCCACACTTTTCGCTATTTAGCCAGTGTCAAGTAATTAATGATTACTCAAGTTAATGGTATTTCACGCAGATATGTGTCAAGTCACAGTCCAAATCATCAAGTCAAGTCATAGTCTAGTCTAAGTCATACTCCTAGTAAAGTGATGGCAACTTTACTAGAAGCTTCTATGAAGTTTTGGAAATAACACGAAAATAAACATTTCACCATCATTATACCACTTTCTCACACTCATGCCTGTAATACAATAATACTTAACAAATAAAACGCCTCAAATTTTATGCACTGACACTGCAAATGACACAAGTTTTTGAATATAATACAATGCGGTGACGCGATCTTTCTCGTTTTCTTGTCAAAACTCTTCGTATATATTTTAACTGCGTTGTAATTCTTTACTAATGAATTTGGTTAATGTGAGTAAAAAAAAATTGCAAAGCTGAATTGGATTAGTCACTATATAAAAAAAGTTTGATAAAGATATCTCTCGATTCGAATATTTATAAATACTGTTTGCAAATTTTACAATTAAATATTTATGTTATATCAACAAATTGGACAATTGGCAATTAATAAGAACTTCACAGATTATTTCTTTGCCCGGTCATGAAATCGAGTTAACAAATTAAACCATCACTAATAAAAATATTAAGTATTATTTTATTGGTGAATAATAATGGTTGTAGTGTTTTTATCAATCTAATCAATAAATAATAAATATGTGTGGACATTTTACACAGCGCCATCTAGCCCCAAACTAAGCAAAGCTTGTACTATGGGAACCACATAACTGATACAATACTTTTCTACTTTTTGTTTGTAAATACATACATAGGATACAATATAACACTCAGACACAGAACAAACACTGATGTTTATTACACAAATATTTGTCCTGGGTGGGACTAAGTGGGTCGAACCCACAACCTGCAGTTCAGAAGGCAGGGATACTAACAACTGAGCTAACGGGCCAGTACTCTATATTCACCAATATTACATATCAATAGCATGTAAACAAGCGGTAACTGAAACCATCAGGCGGACCGTCACCTTGTTTACTGCCATGTTATTTAAAAAAAAAAACATAAATTAATAAAATCTCTTTAAAACAGTATTATGCTTACAATTAACCACATTTATATCTTCGTTATACAGACACATAATAATGATTACAGCAATAACACAAACATTATTTTCGTTATACAAACACACAATATATTTTGCACATTTCACAACAGCTATTTTAGGTTCTGGGTAGTTGAAGATGCCTGATGCTTTTAATACTACGTTTTTATAAAGAACGTATTTGAATTTTATCATTTATAAAAATAAGTATAGGGTGATAACCCGTAACAGATAAACCAGAGGTCAGGTTATTTGTTCCATATATGTTACCGCGAAAAATGTTTTTAAAAGTAGGTATAATTAATCAAAAAACTATCATTACAGCTATAGAAACGATGAATAATAATAAAATGCCCCCACTGTCAAATCATTACGATATGTTTTCCATGGTCAAATCACAAAGGGATTACCTACAAGAAGATAAAATCAAAATTAAGATTGCTAGGATAAAAAAAAAGTTCGATATATAAATGAATATTATAAATATGCGCGTTTATAGAAGCGTTGAAGTCAACACAACGATGAAACTTGAGCAAAGTAGATTTTCAAACATCATAAAGTAAATTAATATTTTGACAACCGTACCAAGTAAAAAGTATTTAACAACAAACATCTTCATTCAATACGTACAACATTATAAAAATACTTTCACATCAGATAACTTGTAAAACATCGAAAATACATTGAGACAAACTATTCATTCCTTAATACTATTATAAAAGTGCATCATAGTATAAAGTCCATTCAGACAGGTGCGTAAGACAAACAATTATACATACAACAAATCTTAGATAGTGAAAGCTTATAAAAATGCATAAAAACATCCATAGTTAAATAATACTCTAATGCGTCACCAACTTCATTCAATAATCCTAACATTGTACATACAAAAACTTTATTTTACTAGTACAATAACTTCCTCTTTACATTTCACATCTTAGATATATAAAAATAACACATTAGTAATGTCAATTGTAAAAACCTTTGGATGACTATTAGTTAAATCGAAACGTCCAAATTTCAAACAGAGGTCCAGCCCCTGAAGTCATAAGAAGTTGCCGAAGCGCCATACGATTCACATTTTGTCGATCAACTTTCATTGCTAACTAAACTATGCTAGCTTTACTAGAATACGGAGATAGCGCGTATTAGCCTCGAGTACCCCACCGCGTTACAGCGGCCGCGCTTAGAGGAGGTACTCTCATTGGTCTGGTTTATCAAATGAAGTATTCGGTGTGCTTTCTACTTTCTTTAACACTATTTTGAACGCAAATGTGTGTTTTGGGGACACAGACGCTGGTCGGGGTGTAGTGGGTGACCGCGGCTGTGGTTCTGGTGGCATCTCCGAACGTGTTCGCGAGCGACGAGGTAGCTGCACGGACGCTTGCGGCCGTAAGGCTGGAGCCGATGAAGGCTCCTTCAGCACTGCAGGTGATATACGGTGTGGTGATAAATGTCCAGGGGATGGATCCGGTGACCTCGGAGGCAGCATCAATGGTGGAAGATTTGCACACGGTGATCCTCGAGAACCTCTCCTCTCTTTTAATCCCAGCGGTGGCGGAGGCGACATTGGCCGCTCCTCGTCATTCACCGCGACTACCACCACCGGGTCAGTCCTCACTAACGGCGGCTTCGGCTCATATGAATCCAACGCAACTGACCTTCTAAAGAAATTCCACCCACTCTCAATTTCAGCCAATGCACGCTTCACGAATGGAAAATTTTCCGATATTTCTGAGGTTGATTTACGCACTGGAAACTCAGTATCACTATCACGTTTTCTAGGCCTACACCGCTCAAACGTGGAATCTCCGGACGCTGCCACTGTCTCGGAGACTTGCCTAGTTAAAGCGGCGTGCTTAACAGAGTCTGATTTAGACCGAGGTTCTCTAGTCTTGGGAGTGGGAGAACGTCGATTGCCAAACTTTTTGCTCGCGGCTCTTTTAATAGAAGAGAAGAGTCCAAGTTTTTCTGGCGGTTTGTCTGGGAATGGGACGACGGGAGCTGAGGAAGGTCCGGGGACGGGTTCAGGTGGAGGACGGGAAGGGGGGTTCCCCTCGCGTTAGTTGTGTCTACTGTCCGATGACGGGACATCGCTCGAGCCGGTGGAGGAGAGGGTGGTGTTGGAGCCGTAGGGGTCGAGCGATGATTGCACGGACATGGAGCGGCCGGCGCGCCGCACCCTCGCAGGAGACAGCTTGCCAGGGTCTACGCTGGCCGGGTCTGCCTGCAACAACAGCGTATTCAGCACTCCACACAGTAAGCTTTTCTCTACTCATATTACACTAGCATGCCGGTCACAAAGGAGAACGTAAAAATCTAATTGTAATTAGTTTAAGTGATCAGGGCATCTTGTAGATCGAATCGGATTAGACCGTGAATTTAAACTAATTCAAATGCAGTTTAGAACGTATAACTTGGTTTTTTATTATTATTTATCTCAAATATATTGCTAAGTGGTAGGACATTTCTGCTAAGTTCGTTTAGGTAGTTACCATCACTTTGCCAGTAATTCTGCCAAAAATTATTATCTAATTCTGTTCAGCTGTTGCGGAGTAAAAACCACATATACAGATGTACAATATGTATCTTTTATTTAATGTAGAGTTATTTCTATTCTATATCTTACTGGCTTCTGCCCGCGGCTTCGCCCACGTAGCCTATAGGAAACGAATGACATATGTTTCTTCTGACACAAACATTATAAACGCTCTCACTTTCGATATATTATACAAACTGACAATATCCCAAACAGCGCAATAATATGGAACTCTGGGATGAGAGTAGCATGGCTTTAACATTACTTAAAGTGTGTGTGAAGAGATCTAATTAGGAGACAACCAGAAAGTGAATGCAGTATTCCCAAACAAGGCAATGTGGTCGAATGGTTTTACTTCGTAAAACTGAAAGAGTATTGATAATAGTCAAATAAATTAGGTACGTTATAGAAGGATAAGTGCGAACTTAGGAGAATTTTTCATAGATAACTCCAACTACCCGTTTCACGCTCTTACGGGTGGAATTTAGAAAAACCCTTTCTTAGTGAATACCTACACTTTGCAAAGAACACACCCTCCAAATTCCAAGTCTCTAAAACCTGCAGTTTAGGTTGTGCATTGATATATAATATGTACAAATCAATCTTAGTAAGCCAAAGGAAATTGCCCGCACCTGGTAAGCCAGCGCATTCATGATGATGGAGTACGGCACCAGGCCCAAAGGATGAACTTCCCTCATCAGCACGTTAGCAGGAATCTTGTGGAACTGAATGTATTCGAGGAAGTTCCCAATGACGTCCTTCAGGTTAATGTTCTGGTTCGTGTCGCAGTACTTCTTGCCCCACATTAGAGCAGCCTGAAATAATATAATACTTTATCATCATTCAAATCTGTATTGGCCATTACTGGGCAAATGAGACTTTATTACCTGATCTGATCTGAAATCTTATTACTAGACTGTTCTGATATCTCTGAATGACGAGCTCAGTGTAATGAATAGAATAAAAATACAGTTACTTAATACTTGCCTAAAATTTAAGTACAAAACAGGTTATGTTATTATTATAGCCGTTCTTGAGTTATAATTGTGTAACTAACACGATTTTCTTTTATATATAAAGATTAAGATTATAATCACACGAACCGCTACTATAAATACGAAACTTTATGATATATAATTTCGACTGCTGCTGTAATAAAACAGGTTGCATTAACGCTTAAAATTAGGCAAACGACAAGCTCATCAAGTCATTCTTATACAAAAACTGGAGCTGGAGGCGCAACTCTAGTTATAGAAGTAGAATCAAACCTGGAATTTAGTGAACTCGTCAGCTCGGAGCTCGTCTCTCGCCAGAATCAGCCTTACGACGTGCTGCGGTAGAAGCGTGAAAGAACCAAGGTTTAGGACATCGTTGCCGTGTTCATCAACAAACTCCAGGACCTGAAAACAGTTACAGTTTTGCTTTAATTAAACTATTTTCCACTTATAAGACTACTGTTACTTGCAATGCTAATTTTTTTTGACAAGAGTGTGTATTCTTCTTAGATTGCACAAAGGTTTCTACTTCAAAGTGTAATATATAATGTCCCAGGCGAAAAGAGAGAAGATGGGATGGCTAAAAATATTACTTCTATACCGATAAAAAGTATAACGCAATCAAAAAATTCAAAAAATGTAATGTACAGATTTACATTCATTCATTCATTCATACTGTAAATTTGTACATTGAATATTTTTGATAAACGTCCAAAATGGTGTTTTGTGGTGGAAGTCTGTGTTTAGCAGAAGAATCCTCTCGGTTGATGATGTCGTAAGCCAAGTAACAGTTTTATAGAAAGTATGGAGTTACCTTCTGCACAAGACTCTTAGTGCACTTGTATTGTATATATCTTTCTGCCGACGCCAGCAAAGCGCAGACAGTATCAACTGTAATGCAGCACTGGACAAACCCAGCGCATGCGCGTCGAAGCTCGTCAAGTCCGTAGTAATCAGCGGCGTTCATCACCCCTGAAATATACATTCATTATTAGTAGGGGTTAGAGATAGCAAAACAGGGATAATATAAAGAAGCCTTTTGATACAGATAAACAACCATTTACTTAAGACAAGGCCATGATGACCGTTATAGTAATAATAATAATAATAATATGTGCGGACATCTCACACAACGCCATCTAGCCCCAAACTAAGCAAAGCTCGTATTATGTGAACCAGATAACTGATACAATACTCAAATACTTTTTGTTTGTAAATATATACATATAATACGATATAACACCCAGACACAGAACAAACACCCATGTTCATCACACAAATTACCATTTGGGGCGATAGTGGTCAAACGCAAGACTATCAAACAATAAAAAAAAAATAAAAAAAAAAATGTTTGTCCTGGGTGGGAATCGAACCCACAACCCACAGTTCAGAAGGCAGGACTACTACCAACTGAGCTATCGGGCCAGTCGTATGTGGTGAAGGTTTCCCCAGAACGTCAAAGAAGTGCTTACGTAGTAATTAACATATTTAGTAAGCCTATGAAAGTCTTTCCTAGTAGTTGTTCATAAGTCTTTGTAGACAATGGTTAATGCATTGCCCTGTTCTTTCAGGATTGCAAAAATTTGAAATAGGGACCTATGAAATTTTTTATCAAATCAGAAAAAGTGAAGCTTGGACATTCCTGTTTATTATAGTAGTAAAAAAAAAACTCAAAAATAGACAGTTTTTTTTATACCAAGCTTAGTATTGCAGCTCTAGGAATTCACCAGGTCCTAACGCTATGAACACTACTGGACGTAAAGATTCTTTAATCGAGGATGGTGTTTCGATTTTATAGTGTATAAAATGTACCTAAAAGGTACAAAAATCAACTCAACCCATTAGGATCATATCCTATTATATCATACCATCAAGTGTGATAGTGGTTAAAACGCAAGCTTATCAAACAATAAAAAAAAAAATTGGTGTGTAGGACTACAAATAGTATGACTGCCACAAAATCAAAGGTAAGCCTAAAATTATTTGTTTATTTTTATAGCTACTCGTTAAGTATCTACCAAATGATGACCTTTACGCAGTTAATAAAGCAGATAAAGTGGGTATCCAAAACAAATATTATCAGATAGCTAAAGCCGTGATTGATTTCATATATATCAAGGATTAAGGAAACATCACCGCAAATAATGTTAATAAAAAACTTTATCATCGAAAAACGGGAAATAATCTATACATATAAAATTCAAAACCCTGACTGACTGACTAACTTATATACCTAAGCTGGTCCTAGAGACTTAAAATTTGGAAGGTGTGTTCTTTGTAAGGTTTAGGTGAAATAGGTGGTTAAATTATCTATAAAAAAATCTTTGTTTCCTATATCCACGCGGGCGAAGCCGCGAGCAGAAGCTAGTAAATAATAATATGAACAATGGCGGTATCTATCGGCAGTAAAAAAGTAGGTCTGTATCAAGCTAAATGAGGAAAGAAAACAAGAGCTCTCTCACCAAATATCTTTGACACTGAGCGATTGGAAAAAAACTGGAAAGAAACGACAACTCCAGACGACAACAAACAAAAAATCTTACCTTGATATTTATATAACTGAAATGAAATATCGTTTGCTAGTAAGCGCATCACATACAAAAGTCTAAACCGATGTATTACTTTTTTTAATAATAAAGACTCCACCTACATTCTATACTGGCGAATTATATTTAAATATATAAAAAAAACAATAGATTACTTTTAAAAAATCCAATGAAAACGACAAGTTTTGTTGATTCCTATTACTATTCTCAATGAAGTCCCGCAAACCAATAAAATTTCCTGTGTCAATATAATTTCGCCGTATTGACACAATTCCTAAGCCATTAAATGTATTTCGCTATTTATGGAACTTGTTGGCGTTTAATTACAGCTGTTGTGGTGTGGTGGTTGAGCAGGTCGGCTCATAGCCCGGAGGCGGAAGGTTCGATTCCCGCGGCAGTACAAGTATTTGTGAACAGAAAAAAAGGCGCGATTACTTGTTCTGAGTATGTGTTGTGGGACCATTTTAGATATACACACACACAGAGAATCATAGTTAGGGTCCAGGATGTATGTGATTGTTGGGAATTATTGTCACACATTTTTTTTAAATCGATTTATACATTTACGAGCCGACCTGCTGAACCACTACACCATAGAGGCTGTCAAATAATATATTTATTTAATTATTAGCAAATCAAGCAACTATAGATTTCAACTCTGCAGCCCATTGAAGTTTTGACCAGCTTTTAGCTCAACCTGTCAAAATATATAATACACTAATAATTGAAAGCTTTATCATTTAGGTAGGTATGCTAACAGACACAAATGCATCATCCTTTAATAGAACCTCAACGAAATTTGAACGTAAATCCGGGTACTGTTTAAGTTGCTAAGTAAATTTGGGACTTTGAAAGCTTTAACAAAGTTACCGTGTATGTTTAGGTGACATACGTAATGATAATGCAAATACAGTTTAGAAAAAGTATAAAATGTACTACACAATTATACAATAATGAAGCCTAAATCTACTGTAATTGAAGTCATAATTCCATGATACTTCTATTACAATCTTTTATCGTGGTGAGTGCATTCGTTCCTACAGAAGTTTCCGAGTTTGACGATTGCATTGGCCTATTTATACCTTGGTTCTAACTTGTTATTGTTTCGTAATCTCGGTACATTTGGTCAAATTAACGACGGAACCAATCTTTTTTATATTTGTTAATGATGTGACGAGCTAGTCGTTCACCTGATTTAAAGCGACACGGCCGCCTGTTAACGAACAGTGTCACTAGGAACTCCAAAATATAAAGTTTCACGTGACACTGCCCTGCGCACATCATCCTGAGACATCAGCAGTCTGGTAATAAGATTACTCGACTGTGCGGTCAGATCATAAACTCTCAATTACCCAGTAATTTCTCTACCTGCAGTGCTCTTCAAACCGCAACACTCAAAATTACTGCATAAAGTTTATTTTCAGTTAACGAAAATATGACCATGTCTCACACTTTCGCGCTAAACTTAAGTGGCTGCCAATACGTCTTCGCGGAAATACACATATTCTTTCTCTTTTATACAATAAACTGTTTAATCCCGTAACTCCTTTCTATTATATCTATATAAGAACGGTTTAAGTTCTAGCAAAACTCACATCAGCGTAACCTTAGATCAACAGAAAATCTTTCACTTGCAATGCCTATTCACTTCTTCTTTTTATCACAAATATTTTTCTGTGCAGGCCGTACGCCTTTTGGACGCGCTCTCAATTTCAGCTAGACGGGTTCAGTCATTGACTGTATTTAAAACCAAAGTTAACAGTTTTTACCTTTCGCAGTTGTAATAAAATTAGTAGTTTCATCCATTTCAATTCATTTCGTTAGTATGTATGTATGTATTACTATTATGTATGTATTTATTTATACTTATACATTATCCAGTATATATGAATTAGGTATATTTAATTTATTGTTTATTTATTATACGTATTTATAATGTTTATTTATTATTATTTTTATTAATTTTTACTTATCTCAATTTTACCTAATTTGTTTACACCACCGACCTCTATCTCTCCAATAATTCGTTCCAGCCAAAGGTTGTTTGGAAGAGATTGCTTTTAGCGATAAGTCCACCCATTGTACTATAGCTTTAAGTTTTATCATCTGTAACTGTTTTTTTTTCTGGTGTGCAATAAAGAATTTTTGTATTGTATTGTATTGTATTGTATGTCCACTGCTGAATATATTTCATATAGGCCTCCCTCATAAAATGATTTAGGCACTTATCGTAGGGGGAAAGGGTTCCTTATGGAACCCTTTCCCCCGCCGAAGTACCGAAGTGCCGAAGAAGTAAGATAGTAATTATTACTAGACGTTTGGTAGGCGTCTTGTAACAGAAGGTTTAACATACCGAGGAGAATGCCACTGCCCATTCCCTGGATCTTCCCTTAGTCGTCACTTACGGGATCCACAGGAAGAGATGGGATGGTACTTATCTCAAACCGTTACTAAACAATTTTTTTCATATATTTCATTTGTAAAAGTCCTACATCCTTATAACAAAGGTAACCTTTGTACTATATAGAAGGTAAAAAACGATTATAGCACGTTTGAGTCGGCAGCTTTCAGAGGAACATTAATACAATTGCTCCCAGAATCCAAAGCATTCACAAAGGCTTCAAGTATTTCCAAAGAACTCTTTGACTGCGTCCATTCAACCGAATAAAATACTGTGGCTAATTCTTTGGTACTTATCCCTTTGTAGCTATTGTTTTTGGGGAATTGACAATCATTAATTTTTTTGCCTTAAATTTTTTTCTTTATAGATACCTGACGGATTTACCTATTTAAATTGATAAAAAATCCTATGTAGGTCTCGGAAGCGAAGATTGTGTAAAATTTCATTGAAGTCGAATTAGTTTGACATGAAAGCCGCACACTTAATATGTAGAGATAAGATTAACTTTGTATTATTCCCGAAAACTATAACTTTGGAATTTTCAAATCGAGAGTGAACAGATATCTTCTAGCATGTTTCATCCTAGACCACATCGTCACTTTTTTATGTTAGTGAATGATGTGACAAGCTAGTCGTTCACGTGATGTTAAGCGATACGGCTGCCCATAACAGAACAGTGTCACTCCGAACTCCAAAATATAAAGTTACCACCAGGTTAGATAATGGTCAAACGCAAACCTATCAAACAAAATAATAGGTCTTTACCTATGAAATTGCCGTATTGCAATACAGACTTTTTCAAACTAAAAAAAGTTTTGATTGGCTATGAATTCTAAATTCAAATTAATTTTGTTTTAAAAATATGACATTCAATTTACAATATAAGTCTTTTGTTTATTGATTAGCGTTGTATTTTCATTACATTTCAACATTTTTCCTCATAATGGATACTTTGAAATTTCGTGTAATTATGGAATATGAGTTCCGTCGTGGCACAAACGCGGCACAAACGACACGTAACATCAACGACGTTTACGGAGAGAACTGTACAAACGAACGTACAACCCGTTATTGGTTTGCTCGGTTCCGTTATGGGAATTTTGACTTGAAAAATGAACCTCGTGGTCGTCCGGAAACTTTGGTCAACAATGATGAATTAAAGGCGATTGTGGAAGCTGATGAATCTCAATCTACAGCTGAGCTGGCAGCAGCTTTTAATGTTAGCATCAAAACAATATTGGTCCATTTGCGACAGATTGGCAAGATAAAAAAGCTTGATAGATGGATGCCCCACGAACTTAACGATCGCCAGCACAACGTACGCGTCGAGACTTGCCTTGCACTGCTTAACAGGCACAGAAATGAAGGAATTTTAAACCGAATTGTTACGTGCGACGAAAAATGGATTCTTTTTGACAATCAAAAGAGCTCAGCAAGTTGGTTAGATCTTGGTTCGGTACCAAAGCAATGTGCAAAACGAAAAATGACCCCTAGAAAGGTGATGGTCACAGTTTGGTGGTCTAGTGCTGGTGTGATTCATCATAGCTTTTTACAAAACGGCGAGAGCATTACTGCAGATGTGTACATTGAAGAACTGACCACAATGATGGCGAAACTCGCACGTCTGCAACCAGCTTTGGTCAATCGGTCTTCTCCACTGCTACTTCACGACAACGCGCGACCCCATACTGCACAACAGACCGTCTCTAAGCTGCATGAGTTGGGTTTGGAAGCTCTCCCTCATCCGCCATACTTACCAGATCTTGCGCCTACCGACTATTACTTTTTCCAAAATTTGGACAACTTTTTAGCGGGAAAAAAATTCAATTCCCGAGAGGCAGTACAAAACGCCTTTGAAGAGTTTGTTGTCTCCCGTCCTGCTGATTTTTTCAAGAAGGGCATCCATAAACTGCCACAGCGTTGGCAAAGATGCATTGATTGCAGGGGTGATTACTTTGAATAAAAGAAATAAATAAGTTCGAAAAAAAATACTTTAACTTTTTTCAAACAAAACGGCAATTTCATAGGTAAAGACCTAATATAAAACATTTGTTTCGTAATACTAACTCGATATTATTTACTTTATGTCATTATTTCGGGCGGACTATCCATAAAAATCGTATTATGAAAAGCGGATTTATATTTCTCTGTGCCAGATGAAAGCCAAGATATGGCATTATCTCGTGAAACAGATAATGCCATTGAATCTTAGTATTCACTTTACGGACCAAATCACCGGAAAATTAATATATATTTAACATTACTAGTTGCGCCCCGTGGTTTCACCCACGGATAAGTTTTTTAAGTATTTGCTCATTCCACGGGAGCGTTTCACTTATCCGGGATAAAATGTAGCCTATCCTAATCCAGTGAATAAGCCATCTTGGTACCGAATTTTATCCAAATCCATTCAGTTTCTTGAGCGTGAAGGAGTAACAAACATACACACATACTGTATACATACATACACATTTACTTGGCTAGCATGCTACACCTTCGATCACATCGTCACTTCCCATCAGGTGAGAGCGTGGTCAAATGCTAGACAAGTTTGAAGTAAAAAAAAAAATAAAAAAACATACAAACTTTCACCTTTATAATATTAGTGTGATATTATTTTTTGAGTTACTAAAGAGACGCCCACCCAGGACAAACATTTGTGTGATAAACATAGCTGTTTGTTCTGAATCTGGATGTTACATGTTATGTATTTACAAACAAAAAGCATCTAAGTTTGTTATCAGCTATCTGGGTCCCATAGTACAAGCTTTACTTAGTTTGGGGCTAGATGGCTCTGTGTAAAATGTACACACATCTATACATATAAAATTAAATGTCCTGACTGACTGACTGATATATCAACGCACAGCCTGAACTGGTGGTCCTAAAGACTTGAAATTTGGAGGGTGAGTTTTTTGTAAAGTGTAGGTATTTACTAAGAAAGTGTTTTTCAAATTTCTACCCCTAGAGGGTGAAATTGGTGGTTGATTTTTTTTCCTATAGGCCACGTGGGCGAAGCTGCGGGCACAAGCTAGTATTTAATATTATTATTTTATTCTTATCCCCCTTGCAGCAAATGAAAGCACGGTGAAATCCTGACTTATTTTCATCATCATCATCATCAGCCTATATCAATCCACTGCTGGACACAGACCTCTCCCGAGGCACGCCACTGAGCTTGGTCTTCGACTCTACCCTTCCAGTTACTGCCAGCTACCTTGCGTATTTCATCGCTCCATCTTTCCACAAGGCATCCTAACACTACGTCTGCCGATTTGCGGTCTTCACTCCAGACCACATCTACCTCAACAGTTCTTCGGCAGAGATGACCAGCCCACTGCCACTTCAGCTTGCTAATTTGCTGAGCTATGTAACTTTAGTTCTCTGGCGAATGACTTCGTTTCAGATTCGATCCCGCAGAGATACACTGAACATAGATAGTTCTCTCCATAGCTCGCTGAGTGACCTTAAATTAGTGAACCAGTACCACCGTGAGTGTCCACGTTTCTGCTCTGTAGGTCATCACTGGTAGGGCACACTAGTTAAAGACTTTCGTCTTAAGAAATTGCGGTATGAGCAACGCAAAGACGCGGCGAAGTTTTCCAAATGCTGCCCAACCCAGCTGACCTATTTTAATATAATTATAAATTTTTTATATAATTATATAATTTATAATATAATCATATAATTTATATATAATTTATAAGTAATTTAAAATAACATAATCAATCTGAACTCACCAAGTAAAGTCCGCGGTTGCAAGGTGACACATCCAGTGTGAATGTATTCAATCAGCTGACGGAACACGTCAGGTTCGAACTCTTCGATAATCAGGGTCTGATGCTGCTGTGAAGAAGGCTGTATAAAAATAAAATGTTTTAGAATTTTTAAAATTAAAAGTTGTGACACGCGACATACTTTTTGAAGTAGTATCTTTATTGTCCAACCATCGGCATTTGAATGGCCAACCCAAAGATTGGTTTAAGTGA
Organism: Ennomos fuscantarius; assembly: GCA_905220475.3. NCBI lineage: Eukaryota > Metazoa > Arthropoda > Insecta > Lepidoptera > Geometridae > Ennomos > Ennomos fuscantarius. The sequence goes on along the minus strand of HG992037.1, from coordinate 4,854,875 downwards.
TTGCTGTCATTGGCACGACCGCATATTTTAAGGCGGGTTTATGGCTATTGATTTATTTGGAAAAACAGTAAAGACTTAGGTATAGATATAATCAGTTTGCAGGCACGATTTAAATGGAACAGTTTTGATAATCCCAATAAAGGCTTGAAACAATTCATTTAGTGCCTAAATACAAAATCTTTTAAAATTTAGAAAATATCACTAATCATATTAATCCCAGTAGTTTTATACAATTTGAAAACATCAGACGAATGGGATTTTTTCGCATTTTGTCCCATAAACTTGCAATGTCATTCTATTCAACTTAGCTCACCAGCTTACACAAAGATTAAATCTAAAAAAACCTTTAATAGCTTGATAGGCTCTTAAAAGTCTTTATATTGGCAGAAAAGCAATTTATGGCGAACGCCATGTCTCCAATTTAGCATAATTGAGTAAGTTTGGCAAACTCCCGATAATATTCGCGTTTATTGTGCTATTTAAAAGAGAAAAAAGATCTAATTTTTATAGCTTGATAACAATCCTGAGAGATTCATAAAAATGTGGAAAAAAACAGTTGTAACAGTAACAATGTTGAAGTGACAACGGATTAATTGACAAGCTTCGAATTTTAATTACTTCAAGTAATGCTTGATTAAAAATCGCTGAAAACTGAATATCAGTTGTATATTTTGACAAAAGTAGATATAGATATAAAATTATTTTAATTTTGATAACAGTAAAAGAAATTAAGCATGCAACAAGGATGTATCTATTTACAAAGCTAATAGATTTTAAAAAAGGAATAGGACAAATTATAATACTCATTAATAATACACTATTACCCACCTTTCTAAACAATTTAGTAACATTATTTACAGTTTTTAACATGCAAAACAAATCCACATAAAAGTTAAAAATTTAGAAAAATTGAAACGTGTTACGTATCATTATCTACATAATTAAATGTTAATATAGTACTGTCGAAAATGAATTTGTACAATGCAAATATCGAAAGTGAATAGATTCCCTAAAATTTTGTTTTTACCTCTTGTATTGGTGCCAATTGCTGCGCGAAAGTCGACCTCTGCATTGAACACAGTAAAACAATTTAAAAACAATGGAAAAAATATCCGTTGGGTTCCTTTCTTTGAAGTTTATTCATGCAGAAATACGAATTCTCTCATTTGTCTGTACAAAGCGTTTGTGAATCGCAAACAGGGAGCTCACGTATGGAATTTCAAGCAAAACAACTAGATTATATATTTAAGTTTTAAGCTAGCTTAATTTATGTTTCTGAGAGAAGATCGAGCCAAACTACGACATACCAATTTTGTATCAGCAATGTTTAGCACACGAGTAGGCATTATAACTATATAATCATAACTAAATTCTAAAATGTAACCTTTTAGTTTTAATAATTTAAGATTACTTTTTTTAGTTATAACTATGTTTTACGGTTTTAAAATAATAATGATGGTATTCGTAAATCACCTTTTTTATGAGTGGGCTATGGCTGTTGGTCTCTATCGACCTTTACAGCATCACCGGGTGGGGGCGTAAATCACCATGTTACATGATTAATGTAGAAGGAAAAAATATTTGTAAATTGATCAATTATAATTAAAGGGGTGAGAATAAAAAGGATTTAACTGATTTTTTTGACAAAATGACTTATGGGTATCGTTGGATTCAGCGTGAAATTATCTTCAATAATACATTCTCAAAATACCGAAATGAGGCTTAAATCTCGAGCTTTGAGGCTAAAAATGGTTTATCTGTCACAGGAATACAGTTTGCTTAGCATAAAAACATTACTATATTTTTATTTTTTAATATTATATTTTTACAGTAATTATATATTTATTATACTATATTTAGTAATTTTAAATAGAATTAAAACATTTTCAAGCAACTGAAACTTACATAAAGCTTTTCTATTACCTTATAAGCACTCTACATTAAAATGACGCCGTTGACGTTTAAAGTCAATTTTCTCGAAACTGTCAATGTGTTAAATCCTTTTTATTCTCAACCCTTCAATTGCATAACACCCTTACTTTTGTAAATATTGTTTTCTTATATAGACTTAAAAGTAAAGCACGAAGTCTTCATTTTTGCAACCATTCCACAATAAAAGTTCCTTGTAAGAAATTCAAATTGGATGCGAAAATATTCTCACAATGTATGCGACTCTTTATAAAGAGGGATGGTCCAATGAAAGTGGTGGAAATTCCAAAGGATATTGGAACGCCTAGGTTTGCTGTGACGGCGCAAGACTTAATAAACTCTCAAAGGGAAGTCGGAAAGTGGAACGTCCCTAACTAAATCATCGATAGCGCAAAGTGTAGGTACCGGGGCTGTCGATATTATATATAATATTAAATGTACGCATCAAGTAGATTATTCGTGAAGGTCATAACTATCTTTGAATCTGTTATTTGTATAAGTTTAATGAAGCAGCAAAGTTACATTTCTTATAGCAAAGTTTTTGTTTATTGCAACGTGTTTAAGGCAATTTCTTCAGCCGTAAGGCCGTCTAACATGTCAGGGTTATTTTTGGTATCAGGGTCTCAATACATGGTTAACATCTAACATTCCTTGCAATCTCAATACAATAGACAGTTATGTAGGTACTTTACCTGTTGAGCGGCGTTTTGTAGATTGAGAAGAGGTTCTGAAGATCTTTTAAGGAAGAGCCTGAGCTTGTTCTCACGCGGTGCAGGCTCCTTCTTCCTTTGAGGGCTAGGAGCTTGGTAGAGCATCTTTTGGAATACTCTGCCAAAAAAAAACATCATTTTCGTGTATAAAAAAAATGTGCTACACAATTAATACAAGTATTGGCGTTGTGGGATAATGCATTGTGCTACCTCATCTCATCCTATGCATGGTTGGCGTAAAATTGACCAAGGAAATATTGAGGGACCGGGCAGCGGCACTCCTCTCGGTCTGCATAATAATCTAATGCCATTACTAAAACAACTGTCAAACGTGGTGAATGTTATAGTCTATATAAGACTACTATACTAAGACGTATATATAGTCTATATATACGTCTTCATTACAATGTTTATATTAAACAATAGACGTCTCCCAATTGATGTTGTGTGATGTGACACAAACATAACAAAAACGTTGCTTATACGTAATGTAACTTCAACATTCGTTCAGGTAGGTAGGTGTTTGTTCTGTGTCTGGGTGTTATATTGTATTCTATGTACTCGTATGTATTACAAACAAAATTTATCTAAGTATTGTATTAGTTATCTGGGTTCCCGTAGCTTGCTTAGTTTGGGGCTAGATAGCGTTGTGTGAAATGTCCATACATGGGGGACGAGTTGGCTGGACTGCAGTCGCGTCTCGTCCGCCGTACCGGGGGCAAGAACCCCTTCTTTCCCCCGGTACGGCGGACGAGGGCTCACGGGGGGGTTTTAGTGGGCTCGAGTCACACATACCCCCTGCCACCACCTCCGTGGTGACAGGGAAGAGCGAGGGCATTTCCCCCACTTAAAAAAAAAACGAGATGTCCACAAATATTATTATTTATTATAGGTTTATTCTGTTCCCAAAAATAACATACAAAGTTCCAATTTGTAAACACTTTAAGCCTGTTAAATTTTTTAAAGTACCTATTTTGATTTGAATAAATTTCCAAAAAAAAAGCTGTCTTATTATAAATTCTTTCCATTCTAACTCTAAAATACTAATCAAGGTTTCTTGACAAATTCATAGGGCTATTAAAAATTTAAATAAATGATACCCTAAATGGTCTCATAAGGAGCTGGCGCGGAGACACCATATAGGAATAAATCGTTTATATCTTGTATGGTACACAGTCAAAACGGTAACAATTTATGTCCACTACGACATGGGTCCAGCTACAAAGGAATTCTGAACTTTATCATTATGTCCGTGTCTATGCCAGCAATGTTAGGTATTTTTCGGTTCTGCTTTTATGAAATTGTTTTCATTGTGGAAATGTCTAGAGTGTATTTATTTTATGAACGTAACATCTTTATTATTTGTTATGTTTCTCTTTGTAAAAGGTTACTTATTTAATGGTTATATGGCTGCCCTTGGGAATAGAAAAAATAACCCACTAGTAACCAAATAAAGAGTTAAGTGCTAACGCTCGTGAAAGGCGCCGCGGCTTGCGTTAGTAACTGGCTCCCAGAAGAAGGACATCGAATATGTCCGAAACCTGGTCGGAATAATTTCATCTTTTTTAATTTAGCCGTCATTTATCTTACAAAATGTGTCCTACTCACGGTAGTTTTCAAGAGTTTTTTTTAACAATCCTCAAAACATTACGAGCCGTTTCTATATAAAATTTAGATTGGCCTATCTCAGTTTCATTTAAAAAAATAAGCAAAATTTCAAATTTAGTACGCAAGATCTGTAATTAATCCATTAATTTATTTATTTATGTTATTTTATACCATATTACACTCTATACTTAAGATGTAGAATAAGATGTTTGTGTGTCCGTCTAAATCTGAATACATGGCAGTCATAAAGTTCTAAGGTTATAAAATAACACGCACGCAATTTTGTTCTTTTTGTTAAGACTATCTATATAACTTACTATACATATATATTTTTCTATACATATGCATAACTCCGACTAACGATGTATATATATATTAGTAGCTAACACACAAATGTATGTCGTTGGTCCTTATAATATTATTATGTGCGAACAAAGAGATTTGGCTCCACATTTATCATGCGAATAGCCAAAGAGTGGAACGCTTTACCGGCATCTGTATTTCCCGAAAACTACAACCTTGGAGTCTTCAAATCGAGAGTGAACAGGTATCTTCTAGGCAAGCGTGTTACATCCTAGACCGCATCGTCACTTACCATCAGGTGCGATAGTGGTCAAGCGCGAGCCTATCAAACAATAAAAAAAAAACATGTGAGATCATTATCTATATAATATATAATATACTACTACTATAAAAACAAATCCTCACCTGCTCCTAGCAGCTAGCACCGCTTTAACAGCACACACCGGCTCCCTCGTGTCTCCAACGAGGAAAGTGACGTCACAAAGTTCAGGCATCGAGGCCAAGAACTTCATGTCCTCGGCCAGGCCTGACTTGTTCTCGAATGTACTGAGGTCGGGCTCCGCCTCCATCGCCGCAAGCGCCCCGCTTCGCATTGACGACTGAGAAAAAAATAGCTTGTTACCGGTACTAGTATAGTATTTTATTATCTGTAGCACTGAACGCTGTACGAAGCCGACTATCTCCTTGTGAGTGAAAGAGACGCTCTATCAAGCCTTGACAGATTTTATTTTTCCTTTTACATTAAAATTATTCTGTTTGTATATAACTCTAAAATAAAATTAAGAGCAGTGTAATGCTTAAGTGATTAAACTATTTAGGAGAATTGGATTTTTTTAAATAAATCTATTGTTTTTAATGGGCTAATACTCTTGGTCTGTACAGACCTTTAAAACGTCACAGGGTGGGAGGGCAGGTGCTTAAAGCGCCCAGCCGTCAAAATTGGGAGGCTACTAGCTTAAGGGCACCCCTGGGGCGCAAGCCTCGGCTTGGGATAAGACGATCGAGACGACTACGTCCACTGGAAGAATAAAACCCATGGAAAGTTAGGATAATTCTGTGCCCTTTAGTACAACAAATGGATTGTGAAGGAGGAAGAGCGGATAACTTTTATGAATGAAATCTCATTTTTAGCACTGATCGAAGAATGAGTTCAGTAATACGCGCCTCAGTTTTCTGAGCTTATTCAACACCTAGAAAATAAAAAAACGTGCCTATATTTCTAACCATTAAATAACCGATATTATCATTCAATTCACTATGATAATGGTTATCTATGTATAACAGAAATATATTTATTTACCTCAGATTTCAGGTTGATTGAGTATCCATCGTTAAATATAGCACCAATCACTATAGCTATTGACTTTAACTGATTGCGTAGCGGCTATTGACGCATTGATAACTTAGGAACTTAATAACATAAAAATAAGCTGGAGTAATTAAGTGGTAGGAATTTTCTGCGAATTTCGTCTAGGTAGGGCCAGTTATTATGCTGCCAAGCATATTAGTGCAAGCACTACCATGTTCCAGTTTGAAGGAACTTATGATTTCATCTCACAATATAGTAATAAGATTACTAGTATGTGCTGATGTCACGAAACTTACTTTTGAGTTCCGAGTGACACTGCAATTGATATGAGCAGCCGTGTCGCTTAACATCCAGCGAATGACTAGCTCGTAATTCATTCCATAACATTAAAAAATGTGGCTGTTAAAACTCCGCACGCATTTTTTTTTAACTATGGTAGATTTACATTTGATCCCAACTCGCCTGATGATAGTGACGATGTGGATGACGACAATGAAGCACGTAAATCTAGAAGGTGCGTATTCATTTGACCTTGAACACACCCGTAATTCATTTGTCATCAATAGTATAACAAAAGTAATAATAACATAATCTTGTATCATTTTAAATAATAAAAACGATGAAAACTGTGGTGTGGTAGTTGAGCAGGTCGGCTCAAAACCCGAAAGCGGTGGGTTCGACTCCCGCGGCAGTACAAGTATTTACGCACAGAAAACAAGAACAAAAACTTGTTCTGAGTCTGGGTGTTGTGGGTACTCGTAGTTCCTGGGAATCCTAGTTAGACTCCAGGATCTATGTATGTGATCGTTGGGCGTTATTATTATTAATTTAAAACATTAATTAATCACAACCATATTAAAACAATGTCCATAATATAAGATTAATCAGAACTACGTAAATTTTTGTTTATTTCATTTGAAGATTAAAATTAATTTTCATTCGTCGGATCATCAAAAGAGTCTAAAAATAATAATCACAGGATCCTATTTCTACAGAAGTCAATTTATTTGCACAAAAGAATCGCTCTGATAGAGATCAAGGCGCCTTAATGAAAAAAGTGCCTATCTCAAATATCGGTAATTAACGAATACTTAGTGAGAAAATCAATCTCCAATGAGAGAGATCAAAGGCTGAATTAGTTTCAGTAAGAGTATTTGTTGGGATTTGCTGAGAAAGGCCAGGGTTGTCCTTAATTTATGCTGCTGTCAGTTACAATAATACATTGTTTTTTTATGATTCACAAATTGATTTAGACTTTAGATTGTCATTTACATTTTTCTTTTTCGTAAAAAAAAATAAATAAACATTAGTAAACGTCATATTATAAATCACACACTCAATTCAAAAGCACGCACTTTTAAGAATAATGTTAATATTTTAAATAACTCTTAGACAACGGATTCGCTTGCAAAGTCATAAATTATGCTCGAGTTCCGTTTATGAGAGCAACCAGATAGGGTTGTCGTTACGCACACGACACCAAGGACGGTCATATTGTGGAACTGATATAAAATAAAGGTAACCTTCAATATACATGATTGAAATGCATGCTGATAAAAATGATTGAGTTTCTGAACAATTTTCAGTATATATATTTTTTTTAATCTTTTTGCATATATTGTTGCCTTATAATTAACACTAAATTAAAGATTTAATTTACATATAAACATAATCCTAAACTATATTTAATTATTCGAAAAAGAGTAATATTATAGCTAAAAAGGGGTCATAAATAAAACACAGAATTTAGATCACCTTCCGCGGGAAGCGTACCCAAAAAGCTGGATTATATAATAGTATATATTAGTATGCTATTAAGTTCCTTATTTTAAAAAAATACCAACTTAAAAATGATTGTCCTGAGTGGGAATCGAACCCATAACCCACAACGCATAATGCAGAGCTCAGCTAAGCTACGAAACAAGCAATTCCTATAAAAAATGAGACAAAAGGGATAAAATTAAATTTCAGGATTCACATAGTTTCTATACTTTATAGATTGGTTAGTTGATTTCGGTAATACTGCTAATATAATTCATAAATCTTCAGAAACATGCATTGATTTTATTTTACTAGGTGGTAGGACTTTGTTGCAAAGTTCGTCTAGGTAGGTACCACCGCTTTGCCAGTTATTCTGCCGCCAAGCAGTAGTGTGCAAGCACTACTGTGTTCCGGTTTGAAGGGCACTGTAGCTAGTGAAATTACTGGGCAATTGAGACTTTATGATCTGATCTCACAGTCAAGTAATCTTATTACCAGACTGTGCTGATGTCTCAGGATGATGTGCGCAGTGCAGTGTCGCTTGAAACTCTATGTTTTAGGGTTCCGAGTGACACTGTTCTGTTATGGGCGGTCGTGGCGCTTATCATCAGGTGAACGACTAGCTCGTCACATCATTCAATAACATTTAAAAAAAAAAAAAAAAAATGATTTTTCTCATTATTTTTTTTTTCCACAGTCCAATTTCAAAAACCTTCATCAATTTCTTAAGACAAAGTCTCTAAACAAGTTACTTATTTATGAAACTGAATTGAAATGTTTTCTCCGACTCCGTGAGTTTATTGGTCCTCAAATTGTTACGTCTGACAGATATTGCCTACTGGTTTATTGCTGAAGCCAGAGTGATATAGGAAAAAATGTTTTTACGATCCATTACACTTCCATCACCCGCTTAATGGCGGTGGAGAAATTCGAGACTTTTCCATTACATGAATACGAATGTAGGGTTTACTTAGGTACTAACATATACTTAGATCGTGGGAAAAGTAAAAAAAGCGTGAAGAAAGGAAAGGAAAAGGAAAAGGAAAAGGAAAAGGAAAAGGAAAAGGAAAAGGAAAAGTAAAAGGAAAAGGAAAAGGAAAAGGAAAAGGAAAAGGAAAAGGACAAGGAAAAGGAAAAGGAAAAGGACAAGGAAAAGGAAAAGGAAAAGGAAAAGGAAAATGAAAAGGAAAAGGAAAAGGAAAAGGAAAAGGAAAAGGAAAAGGGAAAGGAAAAGAAAAGGAAAAGGAAAAGGAAAAGGAAAAGTAATATTACTTTTCTCACCTTTTCCTTTTCGTTTCCTTTAAAATAAAACAAGGTAAGGAAAGAAAAAGGAAAAACAAAAACAAGCGTACCTCTAATAGCTGTATAAAAAAACACTAATAAAATAGTAACTTATCAACACACAACATGTCAAAAATTCCTTTTGGAAGCTATGATGCCACAGACAAATACAGAATACACAATATGTTAAGCTGATAACACCCATCTTGTTACGTGGGGGGTTAAAAAATGAATATACTTTTCATTTTTCTTACTCTGATAGTTAACATTATGTACTTAACTAGAAATTAAAACAAGAAAAACTGGATGTTTTTAAAAAACAAAAAGAAAGATAAAAGTCTAATTTGAATTTATTTCTACTCGAAATATCGTTTAGATTAAACAATCATTGAAATTTTTAATATTGTTGACCAAGTTCATATTTTTCGGTCTGTTTCTCTAGATCTATTGAATTAGATAATTTTATGGGACAGTTTTTATTGTAAAATCAAAATGGTTCACTCCCATTTTCTTTTAAATGTGAGTTATTTGAATTGGTTGAAACGTCATCTCTCTTCATTTACTGTGATCATAAGCTCAAAATTTATAATAAAAAATGTAATAATATTAAACATGTTATTTTCAGTGATATTATCTTTCTAGTAAATAAATAAATTAATTTGTTGAGTGCATAGTTTCATTCAATAATCTATTTTTAGGCACTGCTTCAACGTTCCAGTGTTTAAATATTTTTCCGAGCAGCTTCCCAATAACCAAAATTTTTAGATTCTAAAACTCTTTTTTAAATGTACTGCTAAAAGTTTTAAAATTTTAAAGCCCACGAAATATGTCCAAGTTATAAAAAAAATACATATATTGAGTTATAAAATATCTAAATTCTAAATACTCACTTCATCCAAACTATAATGCCTCGTTATAGTAATATCCATCTTGAAAACTAATAGAAAATCTAAAATTTTTAAACTTTTATACTAACTAAAGCCGGAAGGTATGTTTGGCACACGTCCGTTGCCGCTAAAGACCCGACGAGAACTGTCAAGGATTGGAAATGAAGTGAAAATGCGTGACAGGAAATCGCTGAAATTGTATTGTGACCGTAGAAAGCAAACCTTTTACGATTACTTGGATTATATGGACATGACGCTAAGTAGTGTTGGTTAATTGGTTGTGTTGTCAATAGTGTTGTGTGATGTCTTGAATAAATGTATTTTGTTGACTGGCTCGATAGCTCAGTTAGTAGTAGCCCTACTTACTGAACTGTGGGTTGTGGGTTCGATTCCCACCCAGGACAAACGTTTATGTGATGAACATCGATGTTTGTTCTGTGTCTGTGTATTTATGTATTATTATGTATATATTTATGTATTATTATGTATTTATGTATTATTATATGTATGTTCTTTAAAAAAGTATATAAAAATTGTATCAGTTATCTGGTTGCAATAGAACAAGCTTTGCTTAGTTAGGGCGCTTTTGGGGTTAGATGGCGCTGTGTGTAATGTCCACAAATATTTATTTTTTATTTATTATCATTATTTTCTTTCTTTTTTTCTTTCAGAACGTAAAATAAGTAAATTGTGATATCATTGTTTAATCAATAGACTGACAGGGAGAAATCCATAAAACGTTCCATGCAGAATGTCAGTACTAGCCGTATCCCGCTTATTTAGAATTAGAACTATTACTACAAATAAATTTTCAGTCAGCTGTATCACAACTAATGAAAGTAGTAATTTAAATGAAATTTACATAATGATAGCTAGCCAGATCCAACCCTCTTATAACATAAAAAGAAAAAAAAACATCGGTATTGTTGCATTTTACGTCTTTTTACATGAGCAGTCTTTTTACATTTCCGGTTTTCATGTAAAAAGGCAACACGGTGGTAATTAATATTTCCTCATGAATGGTAGGACGCAGCCACTGACCTGTGCTGACGTACTCAATAATTAATATTGATTTTGCAGGTGCGGTCAGAAGTTTGAATGACGGTACGCAACTTTAGAAAAATATAGTTTTATTGGCAATTTTTATAATATGATACCAATCAAAAGTTTAATTAAAAACCTTGAAAAGAAACTGCTACAGCTTCGCATTATAGCTTAATTGACATGACTATTTTAGTAATTATTTTTATTTATATTTTTTGTAATTTAATCGCTGCATAGACAAAGTTGTAATATATAGTACACTGAGTCTGTAAAAAGTGAACGAAAAACGAAAATGAATGAATTTATAAATCAAAATTGGGGTTAAATATAAAATAATGCGAGGCATCTATCAAACAAATGACCAGAAAGATCCTTATCATTTAGAACTGTCTAATATACTTGAATTTTGTTTATGAGCTGAATTTATTTACTGACATTCTGTCTACGATGAACCAGATGCTACGCCCACGTAGTCTGGAGTAACGCCCACGCCTCTTCGTCGTACATCTATACATTCGCCGTCTTTCAACTATAAGCTAACACAAAACCTACCTGTTGATGAGCCTTCTTTATACTTCAATCAATTATCCTTCAAATTATCACTCTGATACACACAGGATTGTTGAATTGTCCACTTTGCAGCTCAATGAATCTGCTAGCAAACTACAATATCGTCAAAATAAACGTGGCTACCACTACCAAACAAAGCCACTACTAGAACTAAAAACAACTACTAAGAATTAAAAATTAACTATCGTGCACTAATTCATATGTTCCAAACTTATTATTGAAGGTTGACAGATTTTGTTTCATGTAAAATACGGTATACACAACAGAGTGGGGATCTGCCAAAACGCATGCGTAAGACCGAGAGCGCATGTGCGAGGTTGCTATCAATATGACACCGTCGCGATTCGCAACTGAAGGTCGCCGCTCAATGGACGAAAGTAAAATTCATGAATGAAGCAGCTAGAATTAAATATTTAGCTGTCTTAAATTAAATATTTAATAATTTTGCCATTCACATACAAGAACTACAAAAAAAAAAAAAAAAAAAACTACTAATTAAAACTAAAAATTACTCTCCTATCTGTCACCATTTAATACTAAATCTACTAGTAATTTTTTTAGGTCAAAAAATTATATTTGAATTTTTGCAAAAAGTTATCTATAAATACAAAATACAAAGTCCTGGCCGACTGACTGACTGACTTATATATCAACGCACAGCCTGAGCTGCTGGCCCTAGAGACTTGAAATTTGGATATTATATATAAAGTGTAGGTATCCACTAAGAAAGGGTTTTTCGAAATTCCACCCCTAAGAGAGTGAAATGGGTGGTTGAATTCTCTATAAAAAATCTCTATCGTTTCCTATAGACCACGCTAGCGAAGCCGCGGACAGAAGCTAGTTAACATTAAAATAAAAAGAAAGTAGTAGCTTTTGACCACATTATTAAGTTTTTTTTTTATCATTTCAAAAGACAAAATCATTAAAATCTATTAGTTATTTAATGTCTGGTTTTTCCCTGCGAGATCAAAAAGTACTAAAGTGACCGATTAAGCGCTTAGAATTTGCAAGTTAAAATGGCAAAGTGAAAGGTCATAGAACTGACTACCGACGGAGAAAAAGTTTCTTGAGTGGCGACCACGAACCGGAAAACACAACTTAGGCTAGCTGCCCACTAAGTAGACCAACGATCTGGTCCAACCTGGGAGGAGTCAGTGCTCTGTGGTTTAGGTTTCAGCGCGTGTGTCATCAAGGTTTTTTTTTTTCTGTTTGGCTCTACACTTTTGTGTATCAGTCAAGTAATTGACAATTTTTCAAGTTTTTTTTTTTTTTATGATAAAATGGGCGTGCGTTTGACAACAACTCACCTGATGGTAAGTGACGAAGTTGTCTAAGGTGGAGCACGCTTGCCCATTAGATGCCCATTCAGGTTATACTTCTAGGTTATACCTTGAAGGAAACACTGTTTTTGGGAGAGCATTCCATTCCTTGGCCGTTCGGACTATAAATGAGTCAGCAAAACGCTTAGTGCGGACTTGGGGTACACTAACAACGTAAGGGTGTGACGAATCACCAAGTTTTGTAGTTCTATGATGGAAAGGAGATGAAGGAATGAGTTGATGAAGGGCATGCGCACACTCTCCAAAATGTAGCCTATAGAAAACTGACAGAACGGCGACCTTGCGTCTGTGTTCAAGGCTTTGAATTTTCTCTTTAATTAGTGACTCATCGTTGATAAGCCTCTTAGCACGCCGCTCAATTGTGTCCAAAGTCGCAAGCTGGTATCGGGCCGAGCCATCCCACAGATGGCTACAGTACTCCATGCAGGCCCTGACCTGAGCTTGGTAACGGACAAGCAGCTGATTCGAAGAAAAAAACTGCTTAACCTTAGATAACACACCAAGCTTCTTTGCAGCTATCTTGGCTTTGGACTCAATAAAGCGACCGAAGTTTAGGGTAGATGAGATTTGGACACCAAGGAGCTCAAGATGATCGCTAAAAAGTACTGTAAAACCCTCAAAAAGCGGAGTGGTAGAAAGAGGTGTCTTTTTAGCAGAGAACACACAGGCCTGGGTTTTGGAAGCATTGAACTTAACCAAATTAGCAGCACCCCAATGGGATACTGCCTCAAGGATTAAGTTCATTCTTTTTAACATCTCCTCCCTAGTTAATTAATGATATTTCACGCACATACGCGTCAAGTCACAGTCCAAGTCATCAAGTCAAGTCATAATCTAGTCTAGTCTAGTCAAGTCATACTCCTAGTAAAGTGGTGGCAACTTTAGCAGAAGCTTATATGAAGTTTTGGAAACAACACGAAAAAAAACGTTTCACCATCATTATACCACTTTCCCACACTCTTGCATGTAATCCAGCACTTAACGAATAAAATGCCACCAAATTTATGCACTAACACTGAAAATAACACAAGTTTTTGAAAATAATATTAGGTCTTTACCTATGAAATTGCCGTTTTGTTTGAAAAAAGTTAAAGTATTTTTTTTTTCGAACTTATTTATTTCTTTTATTCAAAGTAATCACCCCTGCAATCAATGCATCTTTGCCAACGCTGTGGCAGTTTATGGATGCCCTTCTTGAAAAAATCAGCAGGACGGGAGACAACAAACTCTTCAAAGGCGTTTTGTACTGCCTCTCGGGAATTGAATTTTTTTCCCGCTAAAAAGTTGTGCAAATTTTGGAAAAAGTAGTAGTCGGTAGGCGCAAGATCTGGTGAGTATGGCGGATGAGGGAGAGCTTCCAAACCCAACTCATGCAGCTTAGAGACGGTCTGTTGTGCAGTATGGGGTCGCGCGTTGTCGTGAAGTAGCAGTGGAGACGACCGATTGACCAAAGCTGGTTGCAGACGTGCGAGTTTCGCCATCATTGTGGTCAGTTCTTCAATGTACACATCTGCAGTAATGCTCTCGCCGTTTTGTAAAAAGCTATGATGAATCACACCAGCACTAGACCACCAAACTGTGACCATCACCTTTCTAGGGGTCATTTTTCGTTTTGCACATTGCTTTGGTACCGAACCAGGATCTAACCAACGTGCTGAGCGCTTTCGATTGTCAAAAAGAATCCATTTTTCGTCGCACGTAACAATTCGGTTCAAAATTCCTTCATTTCTGTGCCTGTTAAGCAGCGCAAGGCAAGTCTCGACGCGTACGTTGCGCTGGCGATCGTTAAGTTCGTGGGGCACCCATCTATCAAGCTTTTTTATCTTGGCAATCTGTCGCAAATGGACCAATATTGTTTTGATGCTAACATCAAAAGCTGCTGCCAGCTCAGCTGTAGATTGAGATTCATCAGCTTGCACAATCGCCTTTAATTCATCATTGTTGACCAAAGTTTCCGGACGACCACGAGGTTCATTTTTCAAGTCAAAATTCCCAGAACGGAACCGAGCAAACCAATAACGGGTTGTACGTTCGTTTGTACAGTTCTCTCCATAAACGTCGTTGATGTTACGTGTCGTTTGTGCCGCGTTGGTGCCACGACGGAACTCATATTCCATAATTACACGAAATTTCAAAGTATCCATTATGAGGAAAAATGTTGAAATGTAATGAAAATACAACGCTAATCAATAAACAAAAGACTTATATTGTAAATAGAATGTCATATTTTTAAAACAAAATTAATTTGAATTTAGAATTCATAGCCAATCAAAACTTTTTTTGTTTGAAAAAGTCTGTACTGCAATACGGCAATTTCATAGGTAAAGACCTATTATAACGCGGTGACGCGATCTTTTTCGTTTTCCCGCCATAACTCCTGTCGTTGATTCAGTTGTTGATGATGAATAGTTTTGAATCACGAATAATGTAAAATAATATTATTATTATATATTAGTATGAAAAATATTATAATATGTGTGCTCGCATATTATACCTCCCGTTTAATTGAAATAAGAGACATCTAGCATACGTTTTTGTAACATTTTATTTAGTTTACTGCTCAGTACCTGTAAAGTAACTAATCTTATTGGCTTGTTAAGCATTGAGGAAAATGAGAACCTTATCGGTTTGCCCTTTTTTCATTTAGTTTCAGTTTGTGGGCTAGCAATAATCAGGATGTACAAGTTTCATACGAATTGCATAGATGGCGCTATACAATATAAAGATGTAATGCGAAGTTTTCTGATAATATTATTAAATACTTCATTTACAGACTTTAACCAACTTTAATTTAGACAACGTTTACCGGTTAGTTATGTCACAGCTTAAAAAATAAATTACTCATTGGGTCTTTTCTGTACCAAATGTCAACAGCAATTTAACTCGAATAATATATGTTAGTACATAACATAATATTCATTTATGTATATTTACAATTTTTAAGTATTATTAAGATAAATACGCGGCACAAAATCAGAGTTGATAATCTGTTTCTTTATCATAATAAAGAAACTGATTATCATCTTTGATTTGATATTAGTATTGTATATATTTTATATATCTTTACGTATTTCATCCAGAAAAAAGGTACTAAGGCGATTAACCCTTACAATTTTATAGCTACACTAGCATCTGCCCGCGACTTCGCTCGCGTGGCCTATAGAAAACGAAGAAGAATTTTTTCATAGATAATTATTTTTTTCATCGGTGGAGTTTCGAAAAACACTCTTAGTGGATACACTTACTTACTTACACTTTACAACGAACACACTTTTCAAATTTCAAATCTCCAGGACCAGCGGTCTAGGCTGTGCGTTGACATATAAGTCAGTCAGGACTTTGAATTTTATATGCATAGATATGATTAAATTGATGGTATCATTTACCCAAACTCTAATACTGAATTTCGAATTATTCAATTGCAATTTATTCGTACTATATTTATAAATGAATATCGCTTTCTTTGCACACAAAAGAGATACTCTCACAACATTCCTTGCCTGACACGGAACGTATACATACATCAATGTCATCCGTCTCTTGCTCCATTACACTACTAATCGTATGAGATTCCACCCTGATGCTTCTAATTAATAGCCTTACGTACGTCCCTTCAAGATTGTCTCGGATGGCAGCGAGAATTTAATTCAGGTGAAGTGAGCGTTAATTAAAACCGAGGTTCAGTGGCACGTCCGTATTGCCCAAACCGGCTGGCTGCACCCTACTTGTTTTAATTTGGCAGGTTATTCCGAGTTTCAGATACCTCATTTGAACTGAACTTTTGAACTTGTTACTATTTTTAATAAATCATGCATGAGTCAATCGTTTATGGCTTTGTCCTGGGTGATGATAATGTAGCTACATCTACTATGCCACTTAGTCTCGGTCTGAGAACAGTAACATCCCATCTCTTCCCGCGAGTGGCGTAAAAGCCAGCTAAGGGAGTATCCAATGAATGGGTAGCAGCATTCTTCTTCGTACATATAAACCTCTTGCGATCACCATGCCGCCCGCCAAACGTGGTGATTATGGCAAACCCCTCTTATGATAAGCGTCCAAAGTGGCGTTTTATGTGGGTGGCCTATATTCAGCAGTGAACGTAGAGACTTGATATTTGGATACTGTTTTCTTGCTGTTAAATAATACTGTTAAATAATATTTTATAAACAAGCAGGCTAACTCTAAGGGTCACTTTTAAATTCTCTACTGTTTTGTTGCATAGACAGTAAACCTATTATTGTTATTTTTTTAACTTTTTTTATGCTAAAATGTGCATGCGTTTGACAACAACTCACCTGATGGTAAGTGACGAAGTTGTCTAAGGTAGAGCACGCTTGCCCATGAGATGCCCATTCACTTTTGACTTAAAAAGACCCAGAAATACCCAAGAGGAAACACTATTGCTGGAATAAAATTCCATTCCTCGACCGTTTGGACTATGAATGACCCAGCAAAATGCTAAGTGCGGACTTGAAGTACAGTAACGACGTAAGGATGTGAAGAATCACCAAGCCTTGAAGTTCTGTGATGGAAAGGGGATGAGGGAATGAACTTATGAAGGACATGCGAACACTCTAATATGTAACTGATAGAAGAGCGACAGACCGCCGACCTTGGGTATGTATTCAAGGCTTTGAATTTTCTCTTTAACTGGTCTCTCCTCGTTGATAAGCCTCTTGGCACGCTGCTCAGCTTATCCAAAGCCGCAAGCTAATATCTGGCTGAGCCATCCTACAGGTTGGTCTTTTTAATCTTTGTAGTGGTTTTTGCTTTTTTGCAAGTCGGCTTATAACTCGAAGGCAGTGGATTCGATTCCCGCAGCAGGGCAAGTATTTGTGCTCAAAAAAGCGCAAATAGTTGTTTTTAGTCTGGGAATTGTATGTGGATAATGTAGTCCTTGTAGTTCTTGGGCTTCTAGATACAGTGAACCCTAGCTAGGGTCTGGGACCTATGTATGTGATCATTGGGCGTTACTTATTTATTTATTGTAGAAACAGTAAGCTATGTCAAAGTTTATTGCTGCATAAAAGATTTCAAATATTTAAGTTTTAAGATTGATTATCGTCATGGCAATAAAAAATGGTAACATTATCGCAAAATCCATAAACATTTTTTATATGTTTGCCAATTTTTTATTCATTTCATCGTATATAAAAGCTTACGAAAGTTCCAGGAATGATAAATCTAATAAAACAGTGCTCTACTTCATAAGATAAGCATTCCTCTCACAAAAATGTCAGTCATCGAGGCAATTAACCGTGAAATGGGGTCACATCAGCCCGCCCCAAGTTATTGAAGTTCGCAAAGGATGGGCTTTATCGATAGTGAAGTTACTTTGTATAACTAATATGGTGATCAGTGATGCAAATTATGCAAAGGACCTAATTTTACAGTACATTCATCTGATCAATAAATATTGCAAATTTATTTTAAAAATTTATGACGAAGCGATGATTGAGCGGAAACACAAATTCAAGAATATTACCAACAGTTATTATACACACAATAGTTACAAGAACAACAACAACAGTTACAGCAGTTGTTAGTTCTGGCCATTTCATCTGACAAATCTCACAAAGAAGAATTATTATTTGGGCAATATTTGATTACTCGAACCCCTTAAAGAAAGAATGAGCTAATTATGTATTATCCCATGATAACGCAACAGTTGGCATTGGGTACGTGATAACAAAACTGATAGTTTTATTATTTTGTGGGCTGTGGGTTCGATTCCTACCCAGGACAAACATTTGTGTCATGAACATCGATTCTTGTTCTATGTCTGGGTGTTATAGTGTATTCTATGTATGTATTTACAAACAAAAAGAATCTGAATATTGTATCAGTTATCTGGTTCCCATGGTACAAGCTTTGATTAATTTAGGGCTAGATGGTGCAAGTGAAATGTTCACACGTTTTTTTTATATTGTAAATTGGTTTCGTACGAAACCGTCGAAACGAACGAAAAAGTCGTCGATAGCAACTGGTTTCTTAAAAGAATGAAAGTTCTGGTTTTGTAGGCGGCCAAAACGGCTCTGCCGCTTTACTTGCAATTATACATATGTAGACAGAACGGGTTGTGGGTAGGTTGCAACCTATATAACTATAGGCCTTCAGCATGTCCACACCGTGCCGTGTATGGAACAAGAATGATCCGTAGTACACCAAGCGGTCCCTTTTTATAGCCAGATGGTTTGGGGAGCAATGATAGTTTCCGATGTTGCCACTGTAATAAATTTAAATGCCACCATAGGGTAAATTACGGTACTGTCCGCTGAGCATAGAGTTTACAACTGGACGTTGCCGCCGTCACGGCCATACTGACGTGCGTACGTCCTCGTACGCTTAGCTTCACTTTGTATCTGGTGAGGGACATAAGTATCAGTGTTATTGCTCGTTCATCCTGACAATTAAATGAGTTAAACAAGTCAAAGTCAAAAGATCAGTTTTCAGTTTGATTACTCAAAAGCATTTCAGCCAAGCAAGCCTTCCAGTCATCGTCAGGGTTAACCCTTCAGGACCATTAGTATCCCTTCATTTATAAAAAATGGACCGGATGGTGCTAGACCGGATAGATATCCCTTTAGCAACCAAAAATCATCAAACTAATGCCTTATCCCTTCATTTATAAAAAATGGACCGGATAGTGCTAGACCGGATAGATATCCCTTTAGCAACCAAAAATCAGCATTCCAACATTACCTTATCACTTCATTTATAAAAAATGGACCGGATAGTGCTAGACCGGATAGATATCCTTTATCAAACAATAATCATTATTCCAACTCATATCAATTAGTGCTAGACCGGATAGATTATCCCTTTAGCATTCAGACACATTTTTTTGTCATCAGTTTTACATTCTCTTTTCTTTCTTTCTTTTTTCTCTTTTTTTCACTTTTTTTTTACTTTTTCTCTTTTTCTTACCCTTTTTTTCTTTTTTTTCTCTCACGAATCATTACTTTTTTTATCATAACTTTTATTCTCTTTTTTTTTTTACTGGTCCGGGTTAACCCTGCAACTAAATTTGATATTAGTATCACCCGCCGTCACGTCATCATTCACGTCACGTCACGTTTCGCGTTGCTTGAAAAGTGATGTAGAAATGGGCAATCCCACTTCTGATGTAGACCGAACGGGTTGTAGGTAGGTTGCAACCTATATAACTATAGGCCTTCAGCATATCCACACCGCGCCGTGTATGGAACAAGAATGATCCGTAGTACACCGAGCGGTCCCTTTTTATAGCCAGATGGTTGGGGGAGCAATGATAGTTGCCGATGTTGCCACTGTAATAAATTTAAATACCACCATAGGATAAATTACGGTACTGTCCGCTGAGCATAGAGTTTACAACTGGACGTTGCCGCCGTCACATACATAATTACATAATGTCATTATTGTATTATTAAACAAACAAACAGATTGTATCACTTTCATAATAGTCTGTTAGTGCTTCACGCCTGACACAAATAAGCAGGACCGTCTTAGTTTCTTAAAATAAAATATCAGAGTATTTTACATGCCCATTGCTAAAATACTAATAATACTATTACTTAATAAGGCGGTACTTCACATCTGAACAGCTTCTTAATCTCTATCAAGCACAGGTCCGATCGTGTATGGAGTACTGTTGCCACCTGTGAAACGGATAGGCCCAGTACCAGCTTGAGGCTCTGGACTCGATTGAACAGCGTGCCAAAAGGCTCATTGATGACGACACTTTGGTTGTTGAAAGGCTCCAGAGCCTTGCACATCGACGTAAAGTGGCAAGTCTGTCGGTCTTTAACAGATTACACCACGGTGAATGCGCTCAAGAACTGCATGATTTCATTCTCCCATCATCATTCCACTACCGGACTACTAGACGCTCGGCTAAGCGCCATCCCTTCGTGGTCGAAATACCACCCATTCGTACCAAGCGATTTGACTCAACGTTCTTAATTAGAACGGCTAAGGAATGGAATGCCCTGCCAGCGTCTGTGTTTCCGGCGAAATATGACCCGGGCGTGTTCAAGAGAAGAGTGAATAGGTATTTACTTGGCTAGCATGCTACACCTTCGATTGCATCGTCCCATCAGGTAAGAGCGCGGTCAAATGCTAGACAAGTTTGAAGTAAAAAAAAAAAAAAAGTAGGTAATTACAACATGATTTTCCTTTCTCCATTTAAATGTAGATGCTAATACATTCAATGCTAGCTTGGCTTACATGGCAAACTTTTCCTGTGTCGTGTACCTATTTTATTCTAAACAGCACCAGTAAAAGTTTTATTTCAGCTATACAATTTGTGTTTCACTTGAACAAAGCAAGCAAAAATCTCTTGCTAAAAGGGTACCTCTAAAAAAAACTCGTAAAACTGGAAAAATGACTTAGAGGCTTTCAAATCAGCAGCCTTCGTATCTTTAGGATCAGGAGTGTGAAGCGAGGCTGCTACAGGCATGAAAATATCGATACTATGAAAAAAAAACTTATATTTTATCTATAACGATATAAATTAAGAAAAAAATATTTAAATAAATATAGTATAGTATTTTACATTTTTAAAACTTATCTTTATTTTTAATATATAATTCATTGTTTAATAGTCATTTTAAGTTACATAGTAAATATATTTTATAATAAAAAGTCACGATAAAAGAAAAAAAAACATATATCATATTTTAAATGCTCTATACATATATTAATAAAATAAACATACTGTACCAAAATTAATTTGTATAAAATGTTAAGCGTACCATACCGTTATATCGTGGATCTGAAACACAAAATTATTCGTTTTATTTAATAATACAATAAAAAAAATCTCTCAGCGCCAACTTGCTCCAAACCAAGCAAAGCTAGTACGGGAACCAGATATTTGATACAATACTAAAATACTTTTTTTTTGTAAATACATACATATAATACAATATAACACTCAGACACAGAAGCAAACACCGATGTTCCTCACACGAATGTTTGTGGTGGGAATCGAACCCACAACCTACAGCTCAGAAGGCAGGGTAACCACCAACTGAGCCATAGCGAGCCAGTCAAAAAAATAATCGCGCAGATATATGATTACTTTAAAGTTGTGTAGATATTCCATCCCTAACTCCGCACCGTATTTCAAAATTCAGACTTTAGCGATGCTGCATAAAAAATACAACGGAAAACGTTCTTTGTTTGGATTGGCTGATGAGATGTTTGCCTTGTAAACGAGACCCGTATTTATCATACAGCATACAGCTGCCGTTGTCCAAGGCTTTTCCAAAAAATTGTAAAGAGTTTTATTTAGAACTGCATTTATAAACTAAAAGAGGTCACTGTGATCTTCAATAAAAAATACTATCACGATTTGATACTTTTTGTATGTGTGTTTTCTTCCACTCTGCACGCCGTAACAGCTGAATGAATTCGAATGAAATTTGAAATAAAGATAGCCTACACACTGGCTTAAAATATACAACCTTTATCCGCGAGTAAAAATATATTGTACAGCAATCATTATAAAATTATGAACAAAAATATAAAAACATATGCCATCACTAACTATATTAATAATAATAATGATCATAACGCCCAACGGTCACATACATAGATCCTGGACCCTAATTAGGATTCCCTGTGTCTAGACCCAGGAAATAAGAGGACCATGGTTCCACAACACCCAGACGCAGAAAAAGTATTTGCGCTTTTTCATGTGCACAAATATTCATATTCATATTCATTTATTTGCATTCATGTACAATTTCTATATTATTTCAGGTCTTAACAACTAGTTTAGTATGTACATGAACCCTGTAAGGGCGCTTGCAACTGAGTGCGTTTAAAAATAATTTTAATAACATAATAGATATCATCAAAATTTAATTATATAGTATTTTCAAGCATTTCATTATTTAAATCAATCTCAATCACGATCCCAAAGAGATACAAGGAATCTTAGTTAGGGTCCAGCATCTATGTATGTGATCGTTAGGCGTTATTATTACTTTTGTTAGAATTTTCCACATAGTATCAGTCAGTTAATTCAATATTCTTTCATAAATATTTTCGTTGCTCTCTCGCAATTTCGGCATTTGTTTTTGATGGCTATTGTTTCCCGATATTCATGAAATTCTCTGATGTGGCTTTTTTGCTAAGGTCAATGATACCGATAGATCGTTTACTGATATCATCGGTATTTGATATTTGCGTGGAATTTTCCCGGAAAAGATAATGGAGATCATATTAATGGTTTGACTTTTGTGCTGGAAATTTCTGCGTACATATTTTGTTAAAGAATTGCTTGATGGTGAGGAGATTATTGGCTAAAGTACAAACATATATGTATCTTAGCCCGGCGAGGATGTGGTGGAAAATCGATGCATCGAGAATGTGGAGAGTCGTAATGATCTTTTATTTAATTTATAGTTTTAAATGTATTGTAAGTTATGTAAAAGTATGGTAAGTTAACTTGGTTTATACTAAAAACAACTCATGTTGTGTACAATTTTTAATGATTTAATATACAAGGTCGAATTTAATTCGTTCTTTTCCTTTAATGTATGTATTTAGCCCATTCTATAGAACGCTCCCAGCGTTCTATAGCATGGTCTGAGTACACACATTTAAGGAAAAGAGTGAATCAAATTCCACCGTGTATACGATAAGCTTTAAAAATAATAATTTTTGATATGACTATGTTACACATAAAAATCAACAAAAACAAATATTCTCATGAATAATTAAGAATTTTTAGGAAGTGTTTGTGATCAATCATCTGGTGTTACTAAAAAGGTAAAAAATCAGTCTTATAAGCTACAAATCATCTCTTGCCGCAGCAAATTGTTGACAAAACGGAAAAATGTGTTTTTGATAAAACGGTGCAGACGGCGGAAAACTGATTGGTGGCATTCAAAAGAGAGGGGATTTCAATTACTACAGCTACTAAAAAGTTCAACAGCATACGATTGCGGGATAAAAAACTACACAAAACAAAATGAACAGAGTTAAATTGACCCTATTACACCCTCGCCGGGTTAATGTAATCATAATCCGGCTCGATTACCAAAGCATCCTAGTCGAAAATGAAATTCCATTTACACGCAGATTTTCTATGGTACAGAATATGCAGTCATTTAGTTTTCAGCTCTCGCTGTGTAGTTTTCTTAAATAAACAAAATATCAGACAGGGTTAGCCTGGCAAACTGATACGCCCTACAATACAATTGAAGGGGTGAGAACAAAAAGGGTTTAAGTGATTTTTTTATTTTTTTTTTAGAAAATGACTTATGGGTATCTTTGGATTCAGCGTGAAATTATCTTCAATAATACATTCTCAAAATACCGAAATGAGGCGTAAATCTCGAGATTTTGAGTCTAAAAACGGTTTATCTGTCACAGGAATACAGCTAAGCGAGCTGTATATAAACATTATTATATTTATTTTATTATATTATATTTTTACAGTAATTGTATGAATTAGTACTATATTTAGTATTTAAAATAGAATTAAAACATTTTCAAGCAACTGAAACTTACATAAACTTTTTCTATTACCTTATAAGCACTCTGCATTAAAATGACGCCGTTGACGTTTAAAGTCAATTTTCTCGAAACAGTCAATTTGACAGTTAAACCCTTTTTATTCTCAACCCTTCAATTATGGTAGAAACGTTTTGAAGCTGCGAAGAGCCAATGTACACAAGATATTTGCAGTGGTATGTAACTAGTACATAATATAAAAAAAAATGTACGGGGCAGTCTTTAAGGACTGCCGATAGAAGTGGAAACGAAGTAACTTGTTACATGTAGTTCATGGGAAGCGAGAAAATGGCGCGAGTTTCACGCTTTTTGTCCACCCTAAAAGTACACATATACACACAGTATTCATATAGCTCATGGAAAGCGTTCGGTGACGATGAAGTGAGTTCTATGATGTTTACCCAAAAAGTGCTCAACGCGCCTAAAGAAGTTTTCACTTTAAAATTGTAAAAAAGTTGCCAGCATGTTAAAACTCAATTATCGCCGAAATCGTTGATGTTATTGACACATGAGCCGTTTTTACCCATATCATTATTATCAGATTTTAATCTTATTTTAGGATAAACAATGACAATGGTATGTTCCCTATTTCAGAACTATTTGTGACATGGGACCCGCTCTAGAACAATAGGTGTACGCGAGCGCGGCATAATCTGTGAAATTATTTCTGGCACCTCTCTCGTGGTTTGTTCGGTCGTTTAACCACTGGTTCTCAATTTGACCCTTGTATAAATGTTTCTGCTTCCCTAATCGGAGTCATCACCCACGCAATTGAAGCATCTTTGCTAACGTAGTGGCAGTTTATTGATGCGTACTTAAGCTATATTCTATATTATTAAAATTAAATGTTTTTAAAATTAGATTAGTTGCAAAACAAAAAATATTTCGATTTGAAATGGCCAGT
This sequence comes from Ennomos fuscantarius, assembly GCA_905220475.3. NCBI lineage: Eukaryota > Metazoa > Arthropoda > Insecta > Lepidoptera > Geometridae > Ennomos > Ennomos fuscantarius. The sequence continues at coordinate 4,829,721 of HG992037.1, read as the reverse complement.
ACTGCACAACGGCAAGCAACATCACAGGTTAAGATTTATATAAGTCACTCTCCACCTAATGAATAGTGACTATTCTATCTCTACCCAATTATTTTTTTCATAGACAGCAAAAAAAATTGTTATCTTCTACGACCATAACTTAGATATTTTTTTTATTGTTCTATAGGCTCGCGTTTGACCACTATCACACCTGATGGTAAGAGACGATGCGGTCTAGGATATAACACGCTTGCCAAGAAGATACCTGTTCACTCACGATTTAAAGACTCCGAGGTTGCAGTTTTTTGGAAATAGAATATTTATAATTATTGGTATGTCCAGCAGAAATAATCCAGAAGGATTATATCAGGCAAGCGGCTGGTCGTTCTGCAGAATGCTGTACTGACCCAGCCAATGGTGAGGGATTGGTTGTTCTTAATTCCATTACAACTATTATTTATTAATCTACAAGTCGCGCCCCGCAGTTTCACCCTTGGAAAAAGTATTATAATTATTTGCTCATCCCACGAGAAAATTTCACTTTATTGGGATAACATGTGCTATCACAGCCTCGGTGGTGGTTGAGCAGGTCAGCTCATAACCCGGAGGTGGCGGGTTCGATTCCCGCGGCAGGATAAGTATTTAAGCAAAGAAAAAAAAAGCGCAAATACTTGTTCTGCCTCTGGGTGTTGTGGGACCATGGTCCTCATAGTTCCTGGGTCCCTAGACACAGGGAATCCTAGTTAAGGTCCAGGATCTATGTATGTGGTCGTTGGGCGTTATTATATTATATTATATATTATATACAAATTTACATACAATAGATATTAATCCAGTGTATAAGCTATCTTGTTACCGAATTTCATCCAAATTCATTCAACCCTTTGAGCGTGAAGTAGTAACAAATATAAAGACATACACACAAACACACATACAAAATTTTTCCTTAATAATATTAGTATAACATTACATTATACATTATATACATTTTTTTCCTGTACAAGCTTTGAGAACCACTGACTTAAACTTATAGTTACTACGGTAGGTAAGTAATGAGCGCGGCACTACATGCACTGTCATGTTCGTGGCCCCTCCGACAATGTTCGAGAAATTAGTTCCCTTTTAGTTTATTCGTAGTTTGAGTGAATTCATAAATTATGCATGGTTTTAATAAATTATCCTTGTTTTGACACAATAGGATTATATTTTTGCTTTTGTTTTGGCTCCATACTTTAGTGTATTTAGCCAGTATCGAGTAATTGATAATCTCTCAGTTACATAATTATATTATATAATGGTCAAGTCAAGTCACAGTCCAAGTCGTCAAGTCAAGGTCTAGTTCTAGTCAAGTCTAGTTCTATTCCTAGTAAAGTGTAGTTTTGGAAACATCACGAAAAGAAACGTTTCACCATCATTATTCCACTTTATCACACTCATGCCTGTAATTGCTGGATTACAGGCATGACTTAATGAATAAAATGCCACCAATATTATGCACTAACACTGAAAATAACACAAGTTTTAGAAAATAATACAATTTGGTGACGCGATCTTTTTCGTTTTCCTGCCAAAACTCGCAATATGAAATTATCTGTCAGGATTAGCAGCTGTTTCAGTTATAGCAACACGCACTAGATGGCGTTAAAGAAATTTATCATCGATGACATGGAATTTCACGTCTATAACTATTCTATAAAAAAAAATTATAATAATAACACAATAACATAACTAACAATATGTAAGTAGTATTTTAAAAAAGAGCACGGACCCAGGAGTCTGTGGTAAAGCACAATAAAAAAAAAATCTATTCTATAATTTTTTTTTTGGCTATTAGATAAAATGGGCCAGCGATTACATAGCCTATTAACTAAATCTATAATAAAATATCATTTCAGGGATCAGGATGACAGCCTCTGTGGTATGGTGTTTATTCCCGAAGCCGTGGAAGGACGGCCGATTGTGCCTGTTGCGGAAGGAGGGTCGTCCTGCTGACTCCCCTTCCGCATACAGGCCCATCGTCTTGCTGGATGACACGGGTAAGCTGCTGGAGCGTGTGGTAGCTGCCCGTGTCATCCAGCACCTGGAGGGTACTGGGCCTGGGCTGTCGGAGGCCCAGTATGGGTTCAGAGCGGGGCGGTCTACTATAGACGCCCTGCTCTGGCTCAAGGAGTGGACGCAGGAAGCGGTCGGCGGGGGGGAAAAGGCGTTGGCTGTCTCGCTCGACATAGCCAACGCCTTCAACAGCCTCCCACATGGAACGATACAGGAGGCGCTGCGTTACCACGGAGTGCCCCTGTATCTGCGGAGGCTGTTGGCCGACTACCTCCAGGACCGCGAGGTCCTGGTGGAAGGGCGCGATGGTTTGAGGCACCGTCGCGTCTCCTGCGGGGTTCCACAGGGGTCGGTACTGGGACCGATCCTGTGGAACATTGGCTACGACTGGGTGCTACGTGGCACGCTGCCTGCAAACATGCGGGTTGCGTGCTACGCAGACGACACCCTGGTCGTAGTCAAGGGGAGGGACCTCAGGGAAACGGTGCGGCTGGCCACGGTGGGAACAACCCTCGTGGTCGACCGCATCCGCTCTCTGGGACTGGAGGTTGCCCTCTCCAAGACCGAGGCCCTGTTGTTCCACGGGCCTCGGGGGGGACCCCCTCCAGGAACGCGGGTGCTTCTGGATGGGGTCCCGGTCCCGGTTGGGACCCAGATGAAATATCTGGGTCTCATCCTGGACGGGAGGTGGACTTTTGGGGCCCACTTCACTCAACTGGCCCCAAAAGTTCTAGGAGCGGCCACCGCTCTAGGGAGGCTGCTGCCCAATGTGGGTGGCCCGAACGCCACGTGCCGCCGGCTGTACTCCGGAGTAATCCGGAGTATGGCTATGTACGGGGCACCGGTCTGGGTGGACGCCCTCGGTCGCAATAACAAGGCCCTGCTGCGTCGTCCGCAGCGGGTCATTGCGACGAGGGCGATCCGCGGATACCGGACGGTGTCCTGGACGGCGGCATGTGTGCTGGCCAGTGATCCCCCCTGGGAGCTCGAAGCGGAGACCCTCGCCGAAGTTTACCACTTCGTGGCGGCGAGGAGGTCCCGTGGAGAGCCCCCAGCGTGGGGGGAGGTCAAGCGCCTGCGAAAGCAGGCGCGGGCCGCCCTGTTGCGGCGGTGGACGGAGGACCTGGCTCCACCGGTCCCTGGACAGAGGACGGTGGAGGCCATCCGCCCGGTCCTCCGGGAGTGGGTGCGGCGGCCCTTTGGGTCGCTGACGTTCCGTTTGGTGCAGGTGCTTTCCGGACATGGATGTTTCGGAAAGTACCTGCATCAAATTGCGAGACGGGAGGCGACCCCAGCCTGCCACGAATGTGGGGCGCCAGAGGACACGGCGCCCCACACGCTGGAGGTGTGCGCTGCTTGGGACTCCGAGCGGCGCACACTTTCAGCGGTCGTTGGCCGGGACCTCTCGTTGCCGAGCGTGGTGAAAGCCATGCTCGGCAGCGAGAGTGCGTGGCAGGCCACGGTCTCCTTCTGCGAGAGGGTGATGACGCAGAAGGAGGCCGCGGAGCGGGTCAGGGAGGATAATACCAACTCTGACCCCCTCCGGCGCAGACGGGTGGGGAGACGGAGGAGGCGCTTCATTGAGCGCTTTCTCCATCCCCCGTAGTGGGGCCAGTGGCGGAGAGTCGGGGGACTCTCCGCTGCACTTACATGGCCCCACACGTCTGGTGGGCAACTGAGGTGAAAGGTTGCCCACCCACTGGCGCAGAGGCCCGGAAGGGCCTACCGCCGGGGCGAGATGGTTAATGCAGTGCGTCTCCATCTCGCCCCATCCCGGCGGCGGTCGGATCACGGGGAGGTTTTAGTGGGTTCGAGTCCCACATACCCCCTGCCACCACCCCCGTGGTGGCAGGGAAGTGCGAGGGCATTTCCCCTCCTCAAAAAAAAAAAAAAAAAAAAGGTCGGCTCATAAACTGGAGGCGAGAGGTTCTATTGCCGCGAGGACAAGTATTTATGCACCGAAAAAAAAGGGCAAATGCTTGTTCTCTCTGGATATTGTGGGGCCATAGTCTTCGTAATCCCTGGGTTCCTAGATACAGGGAATCGTAAATAGGCTCTAGGATCTATGTATGTGATTGTTGGGCGTTATTATTAATATTACCTTATAATATAACGAGCTTCTGCCCACAGCTTCGCTCGCGGCATGGCCTATGAGAAAATAATTCAACCACCCATTTCACCCTCTTAAGGGTAAAATTTCAAAAAATCCTTTCTTAGCGAATGCCTACGTCATAACAGCTACCTGCATGCAAAATTTCAGCCCGATCCGTCCAGTAGTTTAGGCTGTGCGTTGATAGATCACTATGTGAGTCAGTCAATCAGTCAGTCACCTTTGATTTATATATATTTAGATATATTTATTTAGATAACGTCCAACGATCAAATACATAGATAGATGGTAGATGAACTATTTATTGTACTTACCAAATTACAAAAATTACAAAAATGAAAACATTAATTAAAGTGCAACAATGGGTGATCTTATCGCTAAAAGCGATCACTTCCAGGTAAATTTTAAATATTTTCATTATACTAGTTTCTCTCCGTCATCGCCCGCGTGGCCTGTAGGAAACGAAGAAGAAATTTTTACATGGATAATTCAATCACCAATTTCATTCTCTGAAGAATTCAAAAAACCCTTTCTTAGTGGATACCTTCACTTTACAAAGAACACACACTCCAAATGTCAAGTCTCTAGAACCAGCGGCTTAGGCTGTGCGTTGATATAAAAGTCAGTCAGGACTTTGAATTTTATATGAATAGATGGGGCTTCAATTAAACAACTTTTGAAATGAGTACCAAAACCCAACCAAGAACATCTCCAGCCAATTCACAAAGTCTTCACCGCGTAATACAAACAGGCGTCAATAGACGTGACTGTCTGTAGTTGGAAGCGTTGTAATTAATCTCAGTTTGGACCGTAATCCCTCCAGCGGGTAGTGCGACGTTGGCGGCAGCGGGCGATTCGTCTAATGCGACCTAGATATTTATCACGAGGATTGGTGATCAGAACGTGTGTGTAATGCGAGATAGGTGTTGCTGTTACTTTTGTTATCCCTATCCCTGTTAATCCCTACTACTAGGTTTTTGCAAAGTTCCCTAGATAGGTACCACCGCTTTGATGGTTATTCTGCCGTTAAGCAGTAGTGCGCAAGCACTACTATGTTCCAGTTTCAAGGCCGCTAGTGAAATTACTAGACTAGACCAGAGTAACAGTATGACATGATCTACACTCACAGTCGTGCCGATGTCTCAAGATCATGTGCGCGGTGCAGTGTCGCGAAACTTTATATTTTAGAGTTCCCAGTGACACTGCTCTGTTATATGGGTGGCCGTCTTTTTTTTAGGGGGAGAAATGCCCCGCACCACCCCCGTGGTGGCAGGAGGTATGTGGGACTCAAACTCACTAAAACCTCCCTGTGAGTCCTCGTCCGCCGTACCGGGGCGATAAGGGGTCTCGACTGCAGTCCAGCCAACTCCCCTTGGACCCTTTCGGGCCTCCTCGAAATGCGACCGTCCCGCTTAATATCAGGTAAAAGACGTCACATCATTCAGTAATATTTAAAAAAACATACACAAAAACGTGATAAAACTTCTGTTTGATTGTGCGGCTAATTAAATGAAAATTCTCAGCACGTACACTCTCAAACTTTCTTTCGTTTCAAATAAACTGAATTTGCGATCCAAAGTGCACTATAACCGAGTTTACACAATGCACCTGTCGAGACCCATTAAACTAAGAATACACTTTTATACCGGTTTATTTAAAGCCCCACAGAGTGCCTCCGTGTTATACTAGGCAAGTAAAAGTAGGTACTAAAGGGATACTAGCTGACCCGCTCCGGTTTTGTGTATTAACCCCTGCCCTTCTTCACCACCCTACTCTATTTGCCTTTTCTCTACACTTATCCCAATCTTTTATTTCTCCCCTTTCTTTTTTTTTTACTTCAAACTTGTCTAGCATTTGACCGCGCTCTCACCTGATGGGAAGTGATGATGCAATCGAAGGTGTAGCATGCTAGCCAAGTAAATACCTATTCACTCTTCTCTTGAACACGCCCGGGTCATATTTCGCCGGAAACACAGACGATGGCAAGGAATTCCATTCCTTAGCCGTTCTAATTAAGAACGTTGAGTCAAATCGCTTGGTACGAATGGGTGGTATTTCGACCACGAAAGGATGATTGCATAGCCGAGCGTCTAGTAGTCCGGTAGTAGAATGGTGATGGGAGGATGAGATCATGCAGTTCTTGAGCGCATTCACCATTTTGTAAGTCATTCATTTATTGAATAACAACAATAATACCAATTTAATGATGACAAATAAATCATAATCTGATACAATTATTCCTATACGTAATTTACTAAGTTAAAAAATTAAATAACGAGCTAGTCGTTTGCCTGTTGTTAAACGACACGGCCGCCCAAATGCCCATATCAGTTGCGGTACACGGAACTCGTAAAGTATTGAGTTTCGCGCGACACTGCACTGTGCTCGTCATCCTGGAACGTCAGCACAGTCTAATAACAAGATTACTAGGTTGTGAGGTCATAAAGTCTCGTTTGCACAGTAATTTCATTAACTACAGTGCCCTTCCAAGCAGAACACAGTAGTGCTTGCGCATTGCTGCTTGGGGGCAGAATAACTGGCAAAGCGGTGGTACCTAGACGAACTTTGCAGAAAAGTCGTACCACCTAATAAAATTATTGCACTTTTAAGTTACTCGTGGTTTAGTTTTAATCAATTTTAATATATTTCTTATATATATAACTCAAAGGTGACTGACTGACATAGTGATCTATCAACGCACAGCCCAAACCACTGGACGGATCAGGCTGAAATTTGGCATGCAGGTACATGTTATGACGTACGCATCCGCTAAGAAAGAGTTTTTCGAAATTCCACCCTTAAGAAAATGGGTGGTTGAATTATTTTGTCATAGGCCACGCCACGGGCGATGCTGCGGGCAGAAGCTCGTGTTTCTATATAATTCGTATCACGAACTGAAAACTGAATACTAATTGGCTGTGCAAATACAGAAGCAATTAGAGTTTTTACAGTAATTAAGGCATCTTTTAAATACATATAACATTTATAGATGCATGAATATATTGTAGACATTTTTAATGTGAATAATGTTTATATTTTTAATAAAAACTTCTGAGTTTAAAAACCTGTTCTTTTATCACCCTTCATTGAAGTTTCATTAAGTTTTAGTAGAACAAAAAATTTAAGACCTAATTAACATTTCGACAATATTTACGAGTGTAAGCTACGGGTGCCAACATAAGCAGTATATGGAGAAAACGCTGACCATTAGGACGGTTTTGTTCTTAATTTGGAATTTAATTAAAAATAATTTCTCTATGCCACTGGAAAACTTTAACGTAGAAAGCTATATTGCTTGGAGGCGATGTTACTTTATTATTGAATTAAATTAAAAACCAGTCTTGTTATCCTTATTGGTTAGAATTTATCGGAGTCAGAACTTTTCTTAAATAGAATAAGAACAAAATCGGATCAATATCATAATTTCAGTACTTCACACTCCTGACTTTTATTTCACTTTTAATTATCTGAAAAGGTGACCAATTAGCTTGATTGTAACTAATTTAAACTGAAATTTGTATAAGATCAGGTAGTTTCAATGTGCATCAGATTCATGTACAATAGTAACAATAGATTTTTTTTATATTGAGGTATGATGCCTTGCATGATGTTAAGTGACACGGCTGCTCATATAAGTTGCAGCGTCACTCGGAACTTTAAAGTATAGAGTTTTGCGTGACACTGCACTGCGCACGTCATCCCGAGACATCAGTACAGTCTAGTAATAAAAATACTAGATTGTGAGATTAGGTACTAAAGGCTAGTAATTTTATTGGCTACAGTGCCCTTCAAACCGAATCAAAGTAATGCTTGCCCATTGCTGCTTGGCGGCAGAATAACTGGCGAAACGGTGGTACCTATCTGGACCAACTGTGCAGGAATGTCTTACCAGCTTTTTTTTTTAAATTAGCTTTGAAAGCATGCCTGTTACATTAATGTCAAAGTTACGTGATCAGCAAGCAGAATTTTATACAGCAGAACAGTTTTGTTATTTTTTTACAGCTCGCGCAGTAAAAGCAACATAAACTGGATTTGAAAAAGAATTGTGTTCCTTCTGTCACTAACAAAATTTAATCGGGTTGAGTGACGCAAGGTCGATATCAGTCATAACATGATTGTGTTCTTGGAAATCTTGTTCATAGACAAAGCAATTCACCGATGCATTTTGCATTGGTGAATTGTTTTGTCAATTCCAAAGTTTGAATATGTACTGTTTATTATTTTAACGGACAAAGAGCTGCTTCTTACTTACTTACTGATTTAGGTACAAAAACAAGTACCAACAGTGCTTTAACATAAAATAAAACGTAAATCAAATATTATCTAGGAAAGAGTTTCGTACTTCCATGTCACTGTAATTAATGTGCCGTGGTAACAAAGTATCCATTTAAAGTGTAACTGGTGGTTTTAATTTTGCTAAAAACGTGTTAGTGTCTTGGATTTTCGAGACAAGTGCTTAGTACAGCCATTTTTGTTACAGCTTATGGTTTTTATAGCCTATGTTTGTTTTTTTTTTATCTAATTTTTTTGTTTTGCAAGTATGTGTGTTTATTTCTAATTTATGTTGCAACCACTGTGTTAAATTATAACATTAATAGAGACAACATTAGGTATGATTATATATGTGTTAATGGGTACTTTCAGCACCAGAGAGAGAGAGAGAAAGAGTGAGAGAGAGAGAGAGAGAGAGAGAGAGAGAGAGCGATAGAGAGATTAGTGTGAGTCCATAGTCTATACTAAATAAATAAAAGACTACCTATGTATTAATATTTCGATGAAGTTTGGCGGAAGAGCGAAAAAGTTTGCGTCACCGCATTGTATTATTTTCCTAAACTTGTGTTATGAAAATTGGTGGCATTCTATTCGTTAAGTGCTGGATTACAGGCGTGAGTGTGGGAAAATAGTATAATGATGGTGAAACGTTTCTTTTCGTGTTGTTTCCAAAACTCCATAGAAGCTTCAAGTAAAGTTGCTACCACTTTACTAGGAGTATGACTTTGACTAGACTATGACTTGACTATGACTTGACTATGCCTTGACTATGGCTTGACTATGGCTTGACTATGGCTTGACTATGGCTTGACTATGGCTTGACTATGGCTTGACTATGGCTTGACTATGGCTTGACTATGGCTTGACTATGGCTTGACTATGGCTTGACTATGGCTTGACTATGGCTTGACTATGGGTTGACTATGGGTTGACTATGGCTTGACTATGGCTTGACTATGGCTTGACTATGGCTTGACTATGGCTTGACTGTTGCTTGACTGTGGCTTGACTGCGGCTTGACTGCGGCTTGACTGCGGCTTGACTGCGGCTTGACTGCGGCTTGACTGCGGCTTGACTGCGGCTTGACTGCGGCTTGACTGCGGCTTGACTGCGGCTTGACTGCGGCTTGACTGCGGCTTGACTGCGGCTTGACTGCGGCTTGACTGCGGCTTGACTGCGGCTTGACTGTGGCTTGACTGTGGCTTGACTGTGGCTTGACTGTGGCTTGACTGTGGCTTGACTGTGGCTTGACTGTGGCTTGACTGTGGCTTGACTGTGGCTTGACTGTGGCTTGACTGTGGCTTGAATGTGGCTTGACTGTGGCTTGACTGTGGCTTGACTGTGGCTTGACTGTGGCTTGACTGTGGCTTGACTGTGGCTTGAATATGACTTGACTATGTCTTGACTATGACTTGACTACGACTTGACTACGACTTGACTACGACTTGACTACGACTTGACTACGACTTGACTACGACTTCTCTATGACTTGACTATGACTTGACTACGACTTGACTACGACTTGACTACGACTTGACTACGACTTGACTACGACTTGACTACGACTTGACTACGACTTGACTACGACTTCTCTATGACTTGACTATGACTTAACTTGATGACTTGACACATATTTGCATGAAATATCATTAACTTGATAAATTATCAATTACTTGACACTGGCTAAATACACAAAAGTGTGGAACCAAAACAAAAAAAAATCTAAAAAATAATTAACCATGATTCAATATACATATTTATTCAAATAAAAATCGTTACATTTCAATTGAATACTGCATAATCTATTTACTTTTACACAAAAACTAATTTTAGGCGTTTGAATAAATTGCCAAATGAAATTATGGTGTAATTTTTACAAATATATATCACAATAAAGCTTAAAAGCTTTCTTATTTAAAACTCATTTTCAAATGTAATAGGTATTAGTAAAGATAATATAGCCCATCCTACATTTTCATTTCTATGCGAGGATCCACTTAGAATTCCAAGTGGTGTTCCCATTACCGTATCATACGCGTGACTGACATGCGGCGGATAACGACGTGACAAATGTTTTATGATGTAGTATTGCCATATACGACGGCAAAATTATACATAAAATTATTTAGATCATTTTGAACTGCTGCAGTTGGCTTCATAAATAACATCAGGCGGGTTGGCTGCCAAAAGTGATCAAATAATTAAACGAGTATATAGCTATATTTTAAATATAACCTCAATAAATTGTTTAGGTTTTTTAGGTTATTACTAAGTTTATTATTTGGGTTATTATTTAGGTAATTAGATGGGTTATTTTTAAGGTTATTCTTTAGGTTATTTTCAGGTTATTATTAAATAAATTATTATTTAGATTATGATTACTTATGCATTCTATGAAATCATGCACATATTAATAAATTCCATAAAATCAGCGCTATTGCGATGTTATTAAATATTCATAATTTTACGTATATTGTATTATTTAAAAATTATGTGTTTCCGTATTTTGGATAGGGTCCAAAATACAACATCAATGACAAAAAAATTAGCAAATTATCTAATTTTGATGAAAATCGGCGTAAGAAGAAGCAGGCACCTATTTAGCCGTCAGTACAGACGGCTACGAAATTGTTTTCGGTAGGTGGCGGTCATGATGCGAATACGAATAGACTTTTTAGCTGGTAACTCTGTTACAGTTAAGAATTGGCTTCGAATTTTACATTCGAAAAACGGTAATTAACTGCAGAATTTTACCCAAGCTTAGATAATAACTATTTGTATTTACAATATGTATTTTGTAAAATTAATAATGATTAAATTAACGTCAATTAAAAGTCGAAATTACTCCAACCAGATTTCCAGGTTTACATTTCCCAAAATTTACCATACTCACAATAGTTCAAACGAAACCCTTATATGTATTTTCTGAGGAGTTTCCATAAATACTCGTACTTAACTTCTCTTTGTTTTGCTTGTGAAAGAAATAACAAATATTAGGTTCCAAATTTAAACTCATTAACTGTCCATTACATAAACGAGCACTTATTCAAATTGAGTTTAACCCAAGCGCGCTAAAACAAAATGTCCAACGCGGACGGTGGATGGCAAATTGAGGATGTAACCAAGCTGATTACAGTGAAAGAGCGCGTTCAACCGCACCGCACCAATTTGGGTTTCGCCGATGCGCTATGAACGCATCAAATCGTCCCTTGTGGATTGTCAATAAATGTTTTATGTAGACTGAATAAATAAATGTTTTGAAATTTTAATACTATCATATATTCTGGGTTGTACTATCATATCTTCTGATAATGTTTTATGATTTATTCTGACGTGTAACACTAAAGTTGTGGTAAATATAAGTACATACATAAATATAACACAATATGAAAACAGGGTAATTAAATCAATAAAAGGCTTTACCCCTAATAATTAGCTGATTTACTGATAAATAATGTACAGCCATATTATATATTCTGTGGTACAGCCCGTACGCCGGTCTGAGACACGTGATGGGAAGGTGCTTTCTTTTAAAGAAAAGTGTTTTGGATACTGTACCCGTAATTCCCATCACTAATAGGCTATTTGACTACTATTAAAAATGAACAAGTAAATATTATTTTCATAAAGTAGGTTAAAAATTAATGTAATCATTGTAAAAATAAGTAACATCGGTAAATTAATCACGGAGTAGTACGCTTTTAAAGTTTCATCGCCTGTCCCTTTCTCGCAAAACAGAGATCGTGCTGAGCTTCCTCACAGCTACTATGAAGGCATGGCTTGTGACGTCACATGCAAAAAAAGATTGTATGTAGAGCTACCACAGCTTAGTAATGAGTTACTGTGAGGACTGGTAACTGACGTCACTGCGTGTTTGAGTTGTCTCTTTCTATTTCTGTATTTTAAAATGCCTGTAACTTAGTCATTTTTTGAGATATTCAAGTTTTGTTTTCACAGTTATCTATTTTTTGAGGTATATTATTTATGTATGTAATAAAAATATAGTAGTCAAATAGCCTATTATACAAAAGACCACAAAAAACAAAGGTGACAACACGGGTTGCCAATTATAAACAAAAAAAAATATAAGTAAGTAATGTCAAAGCAAAAAACATTTTCAAAGAGTTAGATTGTAAGGCAAGTAAGGCGCCAAACTTCAAAAGCGGCCAGAGTCAAATTAATCTCATAAAAACTTTTCTGACCCCGTGGTTTTCAAAGTAATGTCATTTTGCCTTTCTTATAACCTTGGGCTTAACGAACAATCTTGTACACCTTATAAGTATTTCAAGCTTCTGAGCTGGTTATTTTTCCATATTATTAAATATACTTCTAGGTCAGATCTTTAGCCTACTTTTACTCTCCTTACTTAACATTTTTTTCTAAACTCACTGTACCAAAAATGTTTAGCTCTACTGCCTCCTACGTCAAAAACTTTGAGTTCTATTTCTTTTCCAGGACAAAAGGTGTTTAAACACTATAAACTAATATTAATGTTTACGACACAAATGTGTGTGTTTACAACACCTACGTGTCATAATGTATTAATAAGTTTAAATTTATTTTTTCATTTTTCCCCACTAAAAATGATCATGACTACATTTTTAGTGGCCATTTCACACGGCGCCATCCAGCCTCAAACTAAGCAATTAAGCTTTTAATAAGGATACTGATAACTGACACAATACTTAGATACTTTTTGTTTTTTGTAAATACATACATAGAATACAATTTAACACCCAAACACAGAAAAATTTTCGATATTCATCACAAAAATGTTTATTCTAGGTAGGAATCGAACACATAACCTACAGCTCAGAAGGCAGGGTTACTACCAACTGAGCTATCAGCCATCTGATGATGATGAAACTTGCAACTACTTCACGATACAGACATTATATCTACAGAACAATTTATAGATTTATGTTCACACAAAATAACCACAAAATCACAAACATTCACAATTGCTAATTTATATTACCCCAAACTTGGTCCACAGACATGACAAACGACAAGATCTGCTTGATCCCTGGAACAGGAAATGGTATCATTTGTTAGAATAAATTGTTACACTGTTGGATAAAGCTACTATTGTTATTAATGTTTTCTTCTACTTGCCGGATAACGTCAAGCATTAGTTATGTCTAAGATGTCTCGAGTTTGTGAAACAATACAACGCGGTTGGGCAGAAATTATGGGCGCTGAGATACCTTTATGTAGCGGAAATTTTGGTTTTATGATGCTTTGGAAGTAATTTGTAAAATATATTAATACTAGTTGCGCCCCGCGGTTTCACCCGTGGATAAAAAGTATTTTAATAATTTGCTCATCCCACGGGAACATTTTATTTTTCCGGCATAAAATGTAGCCTACATGTTAATCCGATGTATAAGCTATATTGGTACCATCCAAATCCATTCAGCCGTTTGAGCGTGAAGGAGTAACAAACATACACACATACAAAATTTCGCCTTTATAATATTAGTGTGAAGTGTGATTGTTACAAAAACATAATATAAAACGCTATTTTTAGTACATTTCAAAGCTAAAACACCCCAAATACATTATAATTCAAAGTCAACGCCAAAGATTTAATGCAAACAGGCTATTTTTAGCACTTTTAGGATTCAAAATTATATTAGGTATTTAAAACCTATGTAAAATATTTAGTGCGAAATTGGCTTTTTTTTAACGGGCAAAATGCTTTTATTTGCCTTTATTCCTTATTTGTTTTTTTTTTTCTTTATTCCTTATTATTGGCTTATTGTCTTCACAAAATCATGATCACAGCCACGTAAGTTGTTTAGACACAGGAACATACTTCTACAATCCTATAAAATTGAAACTTGTTACTTAAGATTCGTAGATGACATAGATAGGTGTGGTATTTCTTTTTAAATAATCTCATACGTACTAGGTTGTAGGACTTTGTTGCAAAGCTCGTCTAGGTAGGTACTACCACTTTGCCAGTTATTCTGCCGCCAAGCGGTAGTGTGCAAGCACTACTGTGTTAGTGTGTGAGAATTAATGATCTGATCTCACAGTCGAGTAATCTTATTACCAGACTGTGCTGATGTCTCAGGATGATGTACGCAGTGCAGTGTCGCGCGTGTTTTTGAGCACCGAGTGACACTGTACTGTTATGGGCGGCCGTGGCGCTTAACATCAGGTGAACGACTAGCCCGTTACATCATTCACTAACATAAAAAAGCAATAATATTATTGACAGGTGTTTAGAGAGTAATCTTTCTCTTGTTTTAAAATCCGCAATTAGCAAACTTTGGCGTAAAGTTTTACCTACTGGCCAAATTTGTCACCCCGCCACCTAAGATTCCAAAAATTATTTAGCCAATCCTTCTGAATTATTTATTTAATCTAAGTTTGTGTCATTTTGTTAACTTTCACAATTTTCCTCTTGAATTTAAGATAGGTAGATATAATCGAGATGTCACGAGGCAAGTTAAATGGAAAAGTTGGTGGGGCTGTATTTTATGCATGCCCACAGGGCTTGTATTTGACCTTAATAAGCTCCGCCTATAGAAGTTTGTGGCATCGTAAAAAGTTGCTTACGTGGGCTCGTTGGAGTTAATGTAGGGAGACCAAAGTTCGGTGTGACTAAACTGCTGGTTAAGGGATGTGTGAATGAAGTTCTTGGAATTAACCGTCTATAAAACTAGTGCCTTTGATACATTAAATAGGTAGATACGGTGCTGACATTTAGTCCTGCCTTTGATCAACCAAGACACCTCGTTCTCAGTCACATCACAGTCATACTCAGAACGTCATGATGTCGTCATGCGCATTCGAAGGGCTTAAATAACTCTAGTACAAAAAAAAAATAACACTAACGTGATCACTTTCTACTCGTTAGTATATTGAAAAAAGTTAATTACTCTAAAAATCGATGTAATTTATTTCCAAGTTTTGTTTTCTCTTCTTCTCTTTGTTTAATTGCTTTCTGTCACTTTTTAGTGATAAGTCTGCAAATATGTCATGTCAAAGTCAAATGTAGGTGGATATTTTACTGAAAGTTGTAGAAAGCCCAGAGAAAGCACAGATTCCATGAATGAACCTTAATGGTTTTAAACAACCAATCGGAAGGCGCGTATTTTAACGGATTTTGAGATATCTAAAAGTAAGCGTAATTATATACTTTACACTTTTGGAAATTTTTATGTACACATGTCAACTGATTGTCTGGTCTGTAAACAAACCGCTGAACATACTGAGAAGTAAAAATACACAAACACAGAACCTCCTCCTTTTATTGAAGTATGTTGTAAAAATAGTAGGCAAGATTAAAATTCGATGGCAACATAAAGTTGCAAATAGATCTATTTTTACTCTCTAATTTCACCCAGTTTCTGATGTACGTAAAACCAAAACTCAAAAATTTCCATAATCAAGCTCTATAATCGACCTCTTAGCCAGCTTTGTTTCAACGTTTCTCTCAAAAAACGGTATAAGGAAAAAAGTCATAAATCTCGCCTGGCCCTTATTGAATGACCTCCAAAAATATAGATTATGGCCGCAGAGGCCGAGGTAAGCCTTCGATCAATCACGACTAGCGGTCGACTGGCTGAAAGATACCTAATTTAGTTTTCCCTAACCCTTCTTTTATATTGCAGGATTCTTATAATGTAATCCGCTTTTGGATATGTTTCTTTTGGCGAGATTGAAGAGATCGGTGAGCCCGGGGAGGACTTTGTCATATTAGAGAATTATCTGGGTAACCTTTTACATTTGAACTCCACCTTTCTCTTTTTAATGTATACTAATAAGCCAACGTTTGACCACAACTCTACTGGTATTGAGCGACGATGCATTTGAAGGAGTAGCACGTTGACCTATGAAACGTTCTCTCATCTATGAACTCCTTCCACTTCTTGTCCATAATGCTATTGCTTGAGATAGTTCAGTTGACTAGACCATCGTTAAATTGCACTAATACAATTGCCAGATGTAGCGTTTATGGTGAATCATGACTAGCCGTTCCTAACCGGTCACTTTTACAGATGGCTGCTCCAAAAAGTGGTATTTTCATCTGAGCAATGCCGTAACGTGTGCCAATGCTGTTGTTTTAATACAATAGTTGTTAAGTAAAATCAGAAGCCTTTGAGAGTCCTATAAATTCTGTTACGAGAAGAAGAAAAATTGACCAGACTTCGGTGAAATAAATATTTCCCTGGTACAATCATCTCATATAGCCAAGTAGTTATCCTCAATATGCCTTGATGTATACTTTTATACTTATTAAGAATAGGAAATGTGTATGTCAAAGGCTGATATTGCTAGTGATATAAATAGATTGCTGATAAAATCTATTTGGCGACAACCCGCTGAGTGAAAATAAATAGTTTCTTAGTTACATTGCGGAAAGTTTGAACTTAAACCAAAAAACAAAAAAAATATTTATCTAAATTTCTCAACAAAAATTTAAAAAAATATGACTGATTATGTGGTTTCATCGTATTAAAAAAATATTTTTAATTTAATTTTAACTTGCACCAGAACCAATGTCGTATTTTCTACCATGGTGGCGGAGTATATTTCATTTGTATCTTGTGTTCAGTACTATAGTTGAGGCAAGTGTAAGAAGAGTTTTGGCTGATGCTTGAAACCTTTTATAATATAGTAACAATCAGAGCTGCATAACTACAACTCTTACAGGGCTAAAACTCACAAGATACAGTCGAATAACTCGACCGGTGTTCGGGCAATATAGATGCCCATCCTCGAGGAGTACGCGCGGCGGCGGTGGCGGCCCGGCGCTGACTGCGGACTGACCATGGCTCGCGTCGCCCGCTGTGAGAGCGGCGCGGGGGACGCAGGCCGCGGCGACAGGTGCTCAGTTGTCAGAGCGATTGTAGTTGTAGTTATGAGTACCTACTACTCAAGTCAGTTTCTATAATTTTTTTTTATTTTTTTTATTATGGATGTACGCTTTGTTAATATTTATTATGGCTGGTCTGTGTTTTAAATTAGGTAGGTACTTTGTCTGTGATTTCCTGTGCACTTTTTTGTATATCGTAGTTACTCTCATATTAATTGTAATTTTAGTTCTTGAGCTTCCTAATAATATAAGAATAAAAAAATTGTTTCTTATCTACATATTCTTAATAATATTATAACGATACAAATTATATGGCTGTTAAGTTTAGGATACTTATATCAAATAATATATCAGAATTTTTTATAATACTCTTCAGTTAACAGTTTAAGTACTTGCAACCGTAATCTTGTCGAAAATATAATATGTAATTTCGCTCACGTACCGAGCCGGAACTGACCAGAATGATCCTGTGACAGTGAAAAACAACTTGGACTAACCCTGACGACATTTAACAAATTATTCAAAGTACTGACACATTTCTTTTTTCAGGCGTAATAAGATCAATCGGCTCCCACGCGTTCTATATTGAGTTTCGGGATGACTTTGAGACTCTAAAATGGAACAATTTACTTAACCGTTTTTATCTTGCATAATTTTTGATCTTGCGTCTTTGAAATTGAAAATTTACGTAACGTGGCTTTATCATGATATTCTGATTCACATGATTAATTCGAGAAAATATGAATAGATGCTTGTTCTTATTTGATTTGGGAGCGGCAAGAAAATATATTTCCCTGATCATTTACCAAGCCAAGCCAGCCGAGATTCTTTAAGTACCGGAGCATAATCTTGGGTCCGTGGTACAATTATTGTCCCAATGATTATGATTTGGTGGTGATGGGTATACCAATTTTATGCACTAACACTGAAAATAACACAAGTTTCGGAAAATAATACAAT
Organism: Ennomos fuscantarius; assembly: GCA_905220475.3. NCBI lineage: Eukaryota > Metazoa > Arthropoda > Insecta > Lepidoptera > Geometridae > Ennomos > Ennomos fuscantarius. Next base: position 4,811,518 of record HG992037.1, on the reverse strand, counting down.
GCAGTGACGCAATCTTTTTCGCTTTCCCGCCAAAACTCCACACACAATATAATACCATTTTACTGTGGCATTATGACTGACAAAATAAAACTTTGACATGACATAACTGTACGAAAATTCCTTACTTGACATTGGCACAATTATCACTAAAAAGCGGTAGAAAGCCATAAAACGAAAAGAAAAAGAACAATTTCTAAACTTGAAACTCAGCAATGTAATCTAACTAAGCCAAATGATGATAATATTAGAAGTTGATGAAAATAAGGAGGAAATATTGTTTGATTCTAGAGAACACTTTGGCTAGATTTATATTTATCAAATGTTTATACAAATCCAATAAATTATGTGGCGGCTATTCCTATTACGTTACGTCTTTCAATCCTTAAAATATTTGCCTATACAGTACTATAGGAACAAGAATTTGTTGTATTTAGATACACAAGCCCGATCGCCTTATTTGCGTTCAACCTTCTTATCAAGTATTCACAAAGAATTTCCGCGTAGGGACTCCGCGAAAAAAGGAAAATTTCGTATTCATTTCTCACATTGAACGCGTACCTCGTGAAAAGATATGCAGATGAAATCCGTCCACTGTACGAGTAGCCAAAAAATGACGATGCAGATAATACGTAAAATATTTGAAGGTTTGAATCTGAAAACATAGTGCGTATTTATAAACTTAAAACTTAGATCATATTTATAATTGTATCTACTTAAACCAAGAATGAAATTGTCGTTGTATAGTAATAGATACTTTGTATTGATATAACATAAGTCTATGTTAAGCAGTTGACGTCTTCAGGCTATTGATGATAGTAATTATATTTTTATAGCTTTTTTTTATAATCCTTGGGAATCATGTTGCCCGATGCAACACAATGACAAAACTTATAATTTTTTTTCTTTGCATATCATCATTTTTTTATATTAATGAATGATGTGACGAGCTAGTAGTTCATCTGATATTAAGCGCACACCCGCCCATAACAGAACAGTGTCACTCGGAACTCTAAAACATAGTTTCGCGCAACACTGCGCACATCATCCTGAGACATCAGCAAAGACCGGTAATAAGATTACTCGAATGGGAGATCAGATCATAAAGTTTCAATTGCCCAGTAATTTCACTAGCTACAGTGCCCAAACCGGAACACAGTAGTGCTTGCACACTACTGCTTGGCGGCAGAATAACTGGCAAAGCGGTGGTACCTACCTAGACGAACTTTGCAATAAAGTCCGACCACCTAGTGATGATCATTTGAGAAGATCCGTCAAAAGTTTTGTTCGTCGTCATCTCTCTCGTCAGATAAAGAAAGAAGATACTACACCATCCTTTTCTTGAACTTTACCAATATTCTTTTGGGATATGAAATTAATTTAAGGAAAGTCAAAAAACTTACAACTCAGTGAGTTCTCTCACGGGAAAAGTTCTGTTGCAGCGTGGAAACGTTCCAAGCTGTACTACAGATAACTTTTTTAAATGGTACCGCTGTGACATTTGAATAACTTTTTTAGTCGTTTACGTGAGAATTGCATCAAATTGTGTAGGTAAATCTAAATTTTGAGACAAACTTACCAAGTGACGTTCTATAAAATTATATTGAATTTTCCAATCGAAGGGATTCATAGGGTTTCGGGACTATTTAGTCTCACGGTGACTACATAATCGAGAGAATGGAACCATTATATATAATACAAGTGTATATGTATATTCGTTGTAATCAAGAATGTCATTTCGCGCTTAAATCATTCAATAAAGGCTTAATTTTGACTTTGAAAATATTACTCCTTAAAACATTTAAAATGATAACCATTTAGACCACCAATGCAGAGCACTAAAATTTTACAGCTCCTAATTTCACACTTATCTCTTTGACGTTCTACTGCAGCGCGTTTGGGTACGTCCTAGAGATAGGTGCGAACTTAAGACTTGTCAAACTTTAGTGCAGATGGGCACACGTTTTTGACGTATGATTCCATTTTTAATGCCACTTTAATAGCTACAATGACAAAAATTTTTTTTTTACATAAATTAATTCACAGTAGGTGCGAAAAATCACTTCCACAGGAACTTTTGTAAGAACAGTTTTGCTCAATAATAATAGGAATTTCTCAAGAAAAGAGAACAAAGTAGGTGTTATTCGTGAAAAATGCCGTACTTTTACAGAATAGATATTGTAAATCATAGTAACGAAGCTATTTGTTCTGTGAAGTTATTTTTGGTGAATCCTTTATTATTGTTCGGGAAAAAACTATAGCCAAAACTCACCACGCGCGTGATTCAATATCAGAACTCGAAGTAACAATCGACTTTGCTTCACAAATAACTATTTTCCTACAAAAACATTTTGCTTCCGGGAATTTCAAGGTATAAAATATAACATAACTAGCTGCGCCCCGCGGTTTCACTCGCGGTAAAAAATATCCTATGTGTTAAAGCAGCGTAAAAACTATCTCCATTCCAAATTTTACTCAAATAAGCCATTTCAGAGTGCAGAATTAACGTTTATTTTAATTATTTTCTCATCCCACGGGAACATTTCACTTTTCCGGACTAAAGCGTAGCCTATATGCTGATCCAGTGTATAAGCCATCTTGGTACCAAATTTCATCCTAAACGATTAATCCGTTTAAGTGTAAAGGAGTAACAAATATATGTAGGTGCTTATAAATTTTCACCTTTATAATATTAGGGTGATTTTATTATTTATAAACGAAAATAATAAGGTGCGAATTTGTAAGTTTAATTTCTCAATAAAAATAAATCATCCAACTGAACGTCAAAAAGTCTTAATAAACCAAAATAATAACAGCTGTTGCTGTTGAATTAAAAACGTGAAATGTATTTATTTTGCCATTTTATTTCAATTATTTATCAGAAATTTCATGTTATTTGTTATTTTTTACAAAAACTTTGTGCCAGTTGTTACATGATAAATTAATCTTGTCATAGCACCGATAGGTCGTAGCTGCGACCATTGACGTATAAATGTAGACTTGATTCAGTCCAGAAGTAATAGTATTAACAAGCTTTAAATTAACCTTTATTTTTGTTCTCTATTTAGGGTTATTATTAAGTTAGGTAATTATAGCAAACAGATGCTTTCATTTAAATAATATATCAGACAAGATAATAGTGACAGTAGCAGTAATAGCTACAAGCCATAAGATCACCTCCAATACTCGTACTAGTACCGAGAACTAGTGTTCACTCATAGATAAAAGTTAGGTCTACTAGCATATTATACTAGGTGGTAGGACTTTTCTGCAAAGTTCGTCTATGTAGGTACCACCGCTTTGCCAGTTATTCTGCCGCCAAGCAGCAGTGCGCAGGCACTGCTGTGTTTCGGTTTGAAGGGCACTGTAGCTAGTGAAATTACTGGGCAAATGAGACTTAACCTAATCTCACAGTCTAGTAATCTTATTGCTAGACTGTGCTGATGTCTCAGAATGACGTGCGCAGTGCAGTGTCACACGAAACTATACTATTGAGTTTCAAGTGTCACTGCAACTGATATGGGCAGTCGTGTAGCTTACATCAAGCGAGCGACTAGCATAATTTCATTTGTCATTGTCATAGTCATTTCGTAACATAAAAAAAAATGGTTAAGTATCCATTTACACTAAGAAGTGCATTAGGAGTTTTGGCGGGAAAACGAAAAGGATCGCGTCACCGCATTGTATTATTTTCCAAAACTTGTGTTATTTTCAGTGTTAGTGCATAAAATTGGTGGCATTTTATTCGTTAAGTGCTGGACTACAGGCCTGAGTGTGGGAAAGTGGTATAATGATGGTGAAACGTTTCTTTTCGTGTTGTTTACAAAACTCCATAGAAGCTTCTGGTAAAGTTGCCACCGCTTTACTAGGAGTGTGACTTGACTAGACTAGACTATGACTTGACTTGATGACTTGGACTGTGACTTGACTTGACACATATATATATTACTGAACTCGAGATATAATCAATTACTTGACACTGGCTAAATACACGAAAGTGTGGAGCCATACCAAAACAAAAAAAAGAACAGCATTAATGAGTTGAATAAATATATGATCCAATCCACTTCGAATCAATTAAATCATTTTGTATCCTTTCAAATTTAAATCGAAAAAGTTAGCAAGCACCCTTCGCTAATAAAGTAACAGGTTAAGTAAAAGTATCATTTGAAAAGAGGCTCAAGCACTTTCGAATTTCTTTAATTTATTTTTATAGTACAAACTAGCTGCGCCCCGTGGTTTCACTCGCGTGGTGATGAAAAAAGGTGATGATGATGATGATAAAAAATAGATAACAACCTATTCTCAAACCTACCAAGTGTAAATATAAAATTTCATAAAAATGGGTTTAGCCGTTTCGGAGAAGTATTGTAACAAACACAGTGACGCAAAATTTATATAGAGATCTTGTAGTCGACTTACGAGTAGAGTTTCTACCTATCACAACTAGTAGATTTAAATGGATTTATTTCCACTTATCCCTGCCAGTAGGGATTCTTTGGTAGGGATAGGTGCAGCAGGTGGATTAAATCTAATTGAATATTTAATATAGTAAATCTGAGTAATGTAAATAAATTGTAGGTAAGACCATCTAGGAAAGTATGAAGTAATGTTTCTACAAAACATAGTGTATTTTTTCCACTACTAACGGAGATTTTTCATCGTGGTAGTAATAGTGCTAACATAATCTGGTCTCTATGGTAACAGTTACGATACGGGTGACAAACGACGTGTAGTTGACTTATGATCGACGATAGGGAGCCGTGTTTTATGGAATAGTTTGTTTATTAAATTATTTTGCTACGTATTTTACAGGTACGTACGTACGAGTTTGCTGGAGTCCTTAGTTAGTGACGTACTAAGGTAAACTTGAAGTTCTACAAATATTAGAAGGCAGACTCATCGTCACACTATTTTGTTAACTAGTATAGGATTTTTTTCAGTAGTGTTGTACTGTGCAAACACTACTGTGTTCCGGCAAGCAGTAGCTTGGCGGCAGAATAACTGGCAAATCGGTGGTACCTATAGACGAAATTTGTAGAAAAGTTTTACTACCTAATAAATCATCAACTACCTAGTCAATCAGTCATTTCTATTACTCTTCACAGTTTCACTACTAAAGACAACTTGTATGCACTATATAAATATATATAACTCAAAGGTGACTGACTGACATAGTGATCTATCAACGCACAGGCAAACCACTGGACGGATCGGGCTGAAATTTGGCGTGCAGATGTTATGACGTAGGCATCCGCTAAGAAAGGATTTTTCGAAATTCCACCCTTAAGAGGGTAAATTGGGTGGTTGAATTATTTTCCCATAGGCCACGCCGCAGGCGAAGCTGCGTTACATAAATAATTTTATTTAACATTGACGTATTTGATAAATATAACTTATAATTTTTTTATTACTGACTTAATTACATTTTTCATGCCATGTTTAAGTCTCAGTTGTTTATTGTATTAATGATTGACATTTTCTTATATCTTATTGAATATTATTGCAATATTATTGCAAGCCTGACATGTAAATTGCTTTACCAATAAAAAAAAATTATATATGATTTCTAGCGGTACATACCTGCAACGTAAAATTAAAAAGAATTGAAATCTGTTCGGTGGTAACACTTCACTTAAGAACAATTGGACTGTTTTGGCTATTTTGTTATTTTATATATTTACAATACATAAAATGCTGAATTTGATTTATATTTTAATTGTTTTTTTTTTTGATAACAAAAGTTAAACGATGGCGAGTGTTAAAAAGTATTGAATACTAGTTGCGCCCCGTGGTTTCACCCGCGGATAAAAAGTATTTTAATTATTTGCTCATCCGACGGGAAAATTTCACTTTTCTGGAATAAAGTGTAGCCTATATGTTAATCAAGTGTATAAACTATCTTGGTGCCTAATTTTATCCAAATCCATTCAGCCGTTTGAGCGTGAAGGAGTAACAAACGTACATACACACATACAAACTTTCGCCTTGATAATATTAGTGTGATTTCAAATTTTTGTTTAGGTGTTATACCAATGTACAACAAATTGTACAACAATATATTTTCGTATGCCTTAGAATCACTTATTTTGACTTTTATAGTATTAACGAGTGAACAAGGGTTACAGTTGAGTGGTAAAGTTTCGTAAGTACCAAACTCCTATCTCGTATGAAAAAGAAATCTATTTCGGAAAAAGTTTGTTTTGCTCTCGAAATATTCAATCAAACTTTAGTTCTTACCTCAAGAAAAGTTTTAACGTAGATGCAAGAAGATGCTAATATTAAAATAGATTTGGCACTTTCATAAGATCTTCCGTTCGCATCCGTTGTCCCCATTTCAATTTATCGTGGTACATGGTATATGGATCATTATAGTCCTCCTGTTATTAGGTCCCTAGATACAAGAAATCTTAGTTAGGAATTAGGATCCAGGATCTATGCATGTGATCGTTAGGCGTTATTATTATTTTATAAAAATATTTTAAATGTAAAACTATAAATCTGCTCCAAAATTATATGATGCCACATCTAATATAATTCGTAGACTCTCAACTCAATGTTAAAGTTTTGGGATTCGCAGTCTTACATCGTCTTAGATCTACGCCTTTAATAAAGATTTTTTCAAACCAATTTTGGTATAGATAACCTTAAAATTAGTCATCGTTAAATAAGGCACTTGCGTTTTACTGCCCTATTAATGAGATTAAGGTCTTCTTTTGAAGAGTTTTGTGCTGAAATATGCACATAAACATACACACCATAAACCATAAAACACAACATAAAAAAACACACAACACCTAAGGCAATGAGACTGTGGAGCACGTAACTACTATTTATTATCTATATTGTAGTGCCACAAAGAGACAAAATAAAAAATGATGTGACGAGCTAGTTGTTCACCTGATGTTCAGCGACACGGGTGCCCATAACAGAACGGTGTCACTTGGAGCTCCAAAATATAAAGTTTCGCGTGACCCTGCACTGCGCACATCATTCTGAGACATCAGCACGGCCTGGTAATAAGATTACTAGGCTGTGAGATCAGGTCATAAAGTCTCAATTGCCCAGTAATTTGTTAAATTAGTAGCTAGTGAGCCTTCAAATCGGAACTCAGTAGTGCTTGCACACTACTGCTAGGCGGCACAAGAATTGGCAAAGTGCCTACCTTACCTAAGGTGGAGCTACCTAGACGAACTTTTCAGTAAAGTCCTACCACTTAAGTTTCAACATCACGATCAATTAATTAATTTAATTGTAAAATTTGATCTAGTGGACGAATGACAAATACTGGTGATTCTCCTTGTTAGCCTGTTGTATTTGGTATTTTTATACTTTAATGTTTTCATGAATATGGCTACTCTACGCTTGAACAAACTTTTGAAACCTCTTCACTTACATTGTTGTTTAGTCTTTGATAGGCTAACTTATTCTTAGCTCTGTGCACTTGTGCGGGTTAAAGTTGGAATGATATCTGATACTACAAACATAGTAAACTTACTTTATTACTCAGCTAGCTGGTTTGGCTCTTACTCCCATGTGGTTTTGAAACTAAGCGGACAAGTGCTAGTCGAAACTTTAAAGATCGCATGTACGGCCAGATCAATAGACAGCTGAAGTACCCTAACATTTTAAGTAAGGAACATTTATTATATTATAGAAACTGATATTGAGTAGTATTCATAACTACAACTAGTATACGGATAACACTCACGAAATACAGTCGAATAACTCGACCGCATCTATATTGCCTGAACACCGGTCGAGTTATTCGACTGTATCTCGTGAGTGTTAGCCGTGTACTAGTTGTAGTTAAGGAATACTTAAAAGTGTTGAATTACTTATGCCCGAATGTACTATAGTTTGACAGCTCCTAAGCTTATTTTTTTGTGACATACCCAAATGCATTGTAGTAAGTATTTCAGGGAAATTCAGGGATAAGTGCGAACTTAGAAGCTTTCAAACTTGAAAAGGATGGGCATTATATTTTTAAAGCCAGGTACCCTTAAACTTTAGATTGTTCTTCATTCTTCAATATACATCTTAGTTTTTTATTAATAAAAGATAAAAATAATGATTGTTTTTATTGCTCAACCATCTGACTTACGCATTTGTCCAATCACGTGCCAGTCAATGTTGCCAGAAAAACAATTTACCCAATATAATTTCTAAAAATAAGTAAGGACACTATTACGTGAACTGTCTCGAAACTAGTAAACACTTAACGTATTAGATTTAGGTAATAAACCGTAAAACGCGATAAACAACAGATTAACTAAAACGTATACTTAATTATAAATGTTCGAAGTTTTAAGCCCCCATCACCGATTAATCTAAGCTTAAGCTGCGGAGCTTCCATACACTTACTTTAAAATTAATTGCTTACACTAAGGAAGCTAGCTAGTCGTTAAGTTTGATTCACGGGGTTGTAAATATTAGGAGATTTTTAGATGAATTTCAAAGTGCATGTAAGTTTATGCAGTTTAATAATAAAACTACTTCCAACAGTGTAGTCTTAGGTGAAGCATCAAGCAAAAATACTACTAAGCAGCAAAAAAATGCATCATCATTTTAATTATTTATTTGCGTTTCACAATGTTGTTTACAGATGTTCGTTTTTTAAATACCAGATCATCAGTTAGCCCTCAAGCAGGCAAAATTAGAAGAGAGGAGGATAAATTATTATTTTCTTAGTCAATATGCAGCTAAAGATATTACAAAAAATACCCAATTCCTAAATAATTTCCTCTATAAAGTCCAACTTTATTTCTAAATTATTTCTTTGCATTAAAGTAAGTAGGTATATAAGTACCTAGGTATGTACCTAGGTACTTATATACCTACATACTGACTGTATGACTGTATGTACAGTCATGTCATTTATAATAATAATAATTTTAAATTGTCCGATGTAGCCGTTTTAATAGATGTATTTATTTTATACATTTTTCATTCGTTCGGACACAAACTTTCCAAAATGCACCTAAATTATTATTTAGGTGTTTTTTGTATACAAGTCTTAATATAAAGGATAAGTTAATAGGAGACAAATCTTACATTAAGCCAAGTTCAGGTTCAGAGTTTTAACTTAAACCGTTTATTCCCATTTCTGTACCAACACAGTAAATAATATTAGAAACACAGCATCTTTACCTATCCCATTTTTTCTGAACTACCACATTACTTACTTTGCTACGACCTATAAACCCGCTCATAAAAAACATGTCTCTTCCCCAAAGGAGAAACGTCATCGCAATCACATTAGAGCAACGTAATTTAATGTACCACGTCATGTTTTCACCAGCTGAATAATATTATTTACTAGTTGCTCCCCGCGGTTTCACCAGTGGATAAAAAGTATTTTAATTATTTGCTCATTCCACGGGAAAATTTCACTTTTCCGGGATAAAATGTAGCCTATATGTTAAACCAGTGTATAAGCTATCTTGGTACCAAATTTCATTCAAATCCATTAAGCCGTTTGAGCGTAAAAGAGTAACAAACACACATATAAACTTTCGCCATTATAATATTAGTGTGAAGTGTGAAGAGTATCCATATATTGATAACAGCTATTTCCTTAGGTAACAAGCTATTAGGTAAACAGCTATTATAAACGGCTATGTAATGTAGCGACATATATCTAAGTAAGCATTTTTGTAAAGTGACTGTCCGTGACCCCCTGCTGGCAGTCGTTTCCAGGTCCTACTAGAGACCGCATGTATTAATTAGATAAGTGAAAAAATAAACAGGAATATTCGGAATTCAGTTTTAGTTTCTCTCCCAGAAATAAATAAATTGCGCTGCTTGGAACGATTAGAATAAGAGGGTCCATCCCCGCGACAGTAAATGAAGGGTTGAGAATAAAAAGGGTTTAACTGTCAAATTGATAGTTTCGAGAAAATTGACTTTAAACTTCAACGACGTCATTTTAATGTAGAGTACTTACAAGGTAATAGAAAAGGTTTATGTAAGTTTCAGTTGCTTGAAAATACTGATTCATACAACTACTGTAAAAATATAATATAATATAATAAATATAATAATGTTTTTATGCTAAGCGAATTGTATTCCTGTGACAGATAACCGGTTTTTAAACTCAAAATCTCGAGATTTAAGCCTCATTTCGGTATTTTGAGAATGTATTATTGAAGATAATTTCACGCTGAATCCAACGATACCCATAAGTCATTTTGTGAAAAAAATCAGTTAAACCCTTTTTGTTCTCACCCCTGCAATTATGCATGCAGGTATCATAATACAATGGTGAAAGATATAGATTTAGATTTCTTTAATACATCAGCGTCCAAGCTGAAGCGATGTTTAAATAATTGTTTCTTTAATTCATAAAATCAGTCTTTATTTCAAATAATTAGATTTTGTTTGGTTCATCTCATATCTAGATATTGTCTGTTGACTGTGAAATTTATTTAAAAAAGTAGTTACCTAGTTGTGAAAACTTGTAATTAGCCATAAGTTAATTACATATATATCTATTGTAACATATCAGGATGAAAGTTTCCGAAAAAACAAAATAAAATAGTTCATAGCGAATCTCGACTAACGACTCATATAATCAATCGGTAAAAATGAGAACGTTTACACGGCCATTTACACCAAGGGTATATCATTCCCTAGTAACTATGCACATAAAATATTGAAACTGTCAAATCCATACAAATTTCATCCAAATCAGTTCATCTGTATTGACGAGTAAGTTTCACATTCTAACATTTCGACAATTTGTTAATGTTTCACTTCTACATATGTATTAGGGATATACACACATTCTCTCATTTACACTAACACAACCTCACGTCACAGACACACATTTACACACACCTCCATATCTACTACACTCAGTCACTCAATTTTATCACATCAACCTTCCACAGATATATTAAAGGAACGCAAGAGACTAGATCGTGCGAGACAGGTACGCCTAGTTCGGGATCTAGGGCTTCGTAAAATGTAATATTATACTTAAGTAAGTAAGGTATACGTAAACTTAATGTAATATATCATTCATAAATATGTATAAGTTAAAAAAAATCTGTTTCTATCTGTTGCAATCAAGTTTCGTGATAGCCTAGCTGAACGAAAGGCGTTAAGGTTCTAATGTTGCCTTAAGACATCAGTCGCTAAACCAAGTCAGACACCAGATTCAGTAACAAATCTAGATACACGCCATATGACGGGCTGTATCAATATATACCATGACCACAGCAATCGAAATAATAACGGCAGCCTCTGTGGTGTGGCAGTTGAGCAGGTCGGCTCATAACCCGGAGGCGGCGAGTTCAATTCCCGCGGCAGGCTTGTGGAAGCGGAAGTGGCAAGCTTGGTGGCGTTTTATTTGTGCACAGAAAAAAAGCGCAAATACTTGTTCTAAATCTGGGTGTTGTAGGACCATGGTCCTTGTAATTCCTGAGTCCCTAGACACAGGGAATCCTAGTTAGGGTCCATGATCTATGTATGTGGTCGTTGGGCGTTATTATTATTATTAACTTTCCTTTTACCGTATTATATTATGTGCTTCAATTTCAAAGTACCAATGAATATCAATCAGAAAAACTACGGAGAAAAACTTTTTTCCAACCCGTTTATATCCATCTTGTTCCTACTTTATGTTTATAGGACAGGCAACTCATAAAGAACTAGCTTCACCATATTTTACGTTGAACTTACGATTCTGGAGCCGAAAATACGATTTGTAGGGAAAGTAGAAAAATATTGCCTACTATGTTTTGTAGGTTTATTTAGCACGTTCCAAAATGGTTTTTATTTTATACAAACGACAGGTGCCAAGGACTACGATATTAATATCAACTACTTTAGCGTATTTCTTTTGAGCATGTTATTAATGCAGTCGGTAGGAAGGAAACAGCTGCCCGCCCGGTGACGCTGTAAAGATCGGTAGAGACCAACATAATTAGCCTGTTCCAAAAAAATGAAACAACTGCATCAATTCGAGTACAATCATTAACTTCGATTTTTTTTATGTTACGAAATGACATGACGAGCTCGTCGCTCACCTGATGTTAATCAACACGACTGCCCATATCAGTTACAGTAACACTTGAAACTCTAAATTATAGTTTCACGTGACACTGCATTGCGCACGCCATTCTGAGACATCATCACAGTCTAGCAATAAAATTACTAGACTGTGAGATTAGGTCATAAAGTCTCATTTGCCCAGTAATTTCACTAGCTACAGTGCCCTTCAAACCGGAACACAGCAGTGCTTGCAGACTACTGCTTGGCGGCAGAATAACTAATATGTAAATAATGAATTAAGATCTATCTTAGAACATCATGTTACTTTATTGAGCCGTTATAAAAATAGATTTCCGTTTCGACAAAACATGTGTATATTATAATAAAGCAGGAAAAAAACTCCAAAGTATATCTCATAATCAACAATAGCTTAAAAAATGGTCCAAAAATGATCAATGGTGAAAGAAAGGACAGTTTAAAAAAGCCTAAAGAACTATTGAAAGTGATTCCGAAAGCATCTAGGTCGCCGCGTCATTGGTTAACATAAGTATAAATCTAAAAATGCTGACTTTTTTTTTAATGTTAAGGTAGACGTGACGAGCTAGCCGTTCGCCTGATGTTAAACGACACGGCTGCCCATATCAGCTGCAGTGTCACTCGGAACTCTAAAGTATAGAGCTTCGCGTGACACTGCACTGCCCACGTCATCCAGAGACATCAGCACAATCTAGTAATAAGATTACTAAACTGTGAGATCAGATCATAAAGTCTCATTTGCCCTGTAATTTCACTAGCTACAGTGCCCTTCAAACCGGAACACAGCAGTGCTTGCGCACTACTGCTTGGCGGCAGAATAACTGGCAAAGCGGTGGTTACCTACCTAGACGAACTTTGCAGTAAAGTCCTACCACCTAGTAAAGACTAAGCGAAACATTGGAAAAGAGTACGTAATTGTAAAAATCTATTAACCAATGTATCTTTAAGACAGGAACTAAGTCACCAGGTGCCAATAAAACATAAACAGAAGCATCTTGAAAAATGCTTGTTCGATCATAAATTTTCTTTGCCCCCAACATATTTGTCAACCCTCATTCTCCACTCTTCACTAAACGCGTTTCTATACAAATATGAACTTTATCACGGTGTGTTAAAGTAATAGATGTTTTTAGGATGTAAATTAAAGGTTCCAGTTTGCAGGGCACGATGCGGGAGCAATTTTTCTTCATCCCTTCCTCCAATATGTTGCGGGATGGTGGCGCCATCTATCTTGTATGCGGGCCATTATGTAAATCAGTTTGTGAGACCAGACAAACAGACGAGTGGACGTATCTTCAGATTGAATGTGATCTAGGAAAGTTTCGTGTTTGAACTGAGACGGAAAGTTCAAGTTACTCTTACAACTCCTCGTGAGTGACAGAACTTATACGGGGTTCGTTGACCTTCAGTAATAGGGAACAAAAGTTGTCTATTCCCAACCGACTTTAAAAAAGAAGAAAGTTATCAAATCGACTGAATTTAATTTTTTTTTTTTTTACTTAAACTTGTCTAGCATTTGACCACGCTCTCACCTGATGGGAAGTGACGATGCGATCGAAGGTGTAGCATGCTAGCCAAGTAAAGTTATTTATTTTATGTTTGTTACCTCAGAGCTTTCGACTTCTTTTTTATTTAACAGGTGGTGATTCCCGTGTAGTCCCATTTAAATTTGATCAAGATCTGGCAAGTAATTTTTGAGTTATCCTTAATAATACGTCTTTCGATTTCAACTACATTGATGATATAGTTATCGTGAGTGCTAGCCGTGTAATAGTTGACTACAACTATTACACGGCTAGCACTCACGAGATACAGTCGAATAACTCGACCGAACGCGTACGCGCGGCGGCGGTGGCGGCTCGGCGCTGACTCGACTGTATCTCGTGAGTGTTAGCCGCGTAATAGTTGTAGTTATGAGTACTACTCACATCAGTTTGTATAATATGATACATTGATGATGTTTTCATTGGGATTGTAGTCGGAAAAACCTTTTTTTTTTTAAATCAAATTATCATTTGTGATGAATCAATATAACTTTTATTAACGGATAAAGTGCCTTTATTCTTTTAACTAACTAACTATTACAATAAAATAACAACTAATATTGAATACTAGCTACATTAAAAACTACTAAAGAGAGACTGGCCCGATAGCTCAGTTGGTAGTATCCCTGCCTTCTGAACTGCAGGTCGTGGGTTCGATTCCCACCCAGGACAAACATTTGTGTGATGAACATCGATGTTTGTTCTATGTCTGGGTGTTTGTATTGTATTCTATGTATGTATTTACAAACAAAAAAGTATCTAAGTATTGTATCCGTTATCTGGTTCCTATAGTACAAGCTTTGCTTAGTTTGGGACTAGATGACGCTGTGTGAAATGTCCACACATATTTATTTATTTATTTAATCCAGTGTATCAAAATATATACACCATACATAACAACAGGTCATTAGCTAACAATATTCCAAATTAAACCTTATACAACCTCGTTTATGTGTACAGGAAAGAAAATCCTAATGTATGCAAACAATCCTATTAGCCATTCATTTGTTTGTTCGCAAAAGTAAACGTCGGTTCTCACGGAAGTCAGTATTGAATGTTTATCTAGTAAACAAATTAGAAACAAAGCTTTGTTTGCAATGTTTCTCCGCGTATTCCGATTTCAACAAATTAAGTGCAGACTTGCATTAGTTTATTTCATACATCTGTTAAAATATTTTTGAAGTATAACTTCTTTACGCACGCTTGACTTAGGGAGTAAGCTGGCGAGGCGAACGGAAAGTTGTTGGTTTAACGTAGATTGTCCACATAACAAAGTGAAAAAAGTTGTGTTTTGGCTCCACACTTTTATGTATTTAGCCAGTGTCAAGTAATTGATGATTTATCAAGTTAATGATATTTCACGCAGATATGTATCAAGTCACAGTCCAAGTCATCAAGTCATAGTCTAGTTATACTCCTAGCAAAGTGGTGGCAATTTTACTAGATGCTTCTATGAAGTTTTGCTTCTTTGCGTATAAGTTATTATTATTAACAAATTAGATTTTTGCGGCATTTAATGTTATATCCTAACAAAATGCATGCAAACTAAGAAAAATCTAAATTCTTTCAAGCAGATCCGCTCATTCCCCCCCGTGAGTACTGTTCTTTGCTCCAATGTTTTCTGTTTAATGAAACAGATAGCAAGCTACCTCAAGGCGGCGATAACCGCAAAGTGGATGAACGGGAACGCACTCGTTTACGTGAACTACGGGCCACGCCGTAAATACCCAGCGGAAAAACTTTGTTTACATTCCATTTACGGCTTTTGATCAAATTGGATTTGTAAGATGCAGATGAGGCTCGAATTTCAGTATAGATACATTTTTGAAGTAAAACTTCTTCACACACTAGGTGAGTAAGCTGGTGAATGTCTAACGACGCGAACGGAAGTTGATTCACGTAGATCTCCAATGTCAGCATAGCAAAGTTAAAAATGACTGAAATAAAATTAAAACCTGCATTAGCAAAACTTAATCTAAGAAACCGATACCAGTAGGCAACGTGCCCAAAACGCTGGCGGCATTGCCCCGTTGAATGGCAATGCTTAGTCTTTGGGCTAAATAAAGACCATCATTTTGGTCACGTGTTGCCTCGATCAGTCGTTTCGAAAGATCTTTGTAAATTTTATGGGCACTTGGTCCCCATGGCCATGGTCCCAACGCGCGTCTCGACACCGAAAGGCGCGAATATGTAACCACTTTCTAAGGAATTATATTTGCGCCTTTTCAGGTTTTCTGTGGATTCGGCCGCCGCACCAGCTCTTAC
The DNA here is from genome assembly GCA_905220475.3 of Ennomos fuscantarius. Lineage (NCBI taxonomy): Eukaryota > Metazoa > Arthropoda > Insecta > Lepidoptera > Geometridae > Ennomos > Ennomos fuscantarius. The sequence goes on along the minus strand of HG992037.1, from coordinate 4,795,679 downwards.
CCTGTGTACCAGCAATATGTGACGGCGCAAGGGTGTCCACACAGGTTGCGTTCCAAACTAAAGGACAAAGTTAAAAACTAAAATTAAAATTACTTAATTTTTTTTGACTGGCCTGATAGCTCAGTTGGTAATATCCCTGCCTTCTGAACTGCAGGTCGTGGGTTCGATTCCCACCCAGGACAAACATTTGTGTGATGAACATCGATGTTTGTTCTGTGTCTGGGTGTTTATATTGTATTCTATGTATGTATTTACAAACAAAAAGTATCTAAGTATTGTATCAGTTATCTGGTTCCCATAGTACAAGCTTTGCTTAGTTTGGGGCTAGATGGCGCTGTGTGAAAGGTCCACACAAATTTATTTATTTATTTATATTTATTTTTATTATTATATTGGTATGTCAAGATGGCGACTTTAACATAAAGCAAAAACAAAGTTATGACCGCCGATAGATAGAGCTAAAGAAGTTTTACTTCAGTCGTCTGGTCTAAAGCACGCTCGTTTTTGTTCTGTAGTCTAGTTCTCTTCTCGTGTAGGCAAGTGGTTAAAATTATTTGTTATCAAAAAGTACCCAAAGCCTTCCAACTTGGCCCAAAGACAAGTCTTAACTGTTGTCGTAAAATAATAATAGTAATAATATAAATAATAGTAATAATAAGCGCTCCTGGCCCTCCAAAGCACAGAAGCGCTTAGTTTTAAATACTTGCGCTCGTCGGTAGCTTTAATAGGCAAAATACTTAGCAACATGCCTTTCTTAATTTTTAACCGCCTTACAAAAACAAGGAGGTACTATGTTCGTCTGAATGTTTTTTTTGTTAATCGATATTTTCGCCAATTGTGAACATATTTCAAAAATAAATTTTTTAGTTCGAAAGGGTATACTCCCGAGGTTGTCGCATTATCTATCTCAATTTTAAACTCACTGAAACATTCAAATTATATATAGCTAGCCGTAAATAAAAAGAGGTTAGCATTGCGATTCCTTTAGCAAATTTTTGTTATAATAATGTCGCTTATCATTTGTTATTTCTGCACCGTGGTTCAAAGGTACATATAATACATAGTATAATGTATGTGCTACGCTAAAAGTACACATACCAAATGTAACACTATTACAGGCGCTTACAGTCTTATTACAAAACGTGGACTAAATAGAGGTTTCAGCCTGGACCAACTAGTCCTAGTTTGTTACGGTACTAAGTAGTTAGACCTTGACTTTATTACAAAACGGCGACTAATCAAAGACCAGCTGATACCAGAGATAGTCCATGGCTTAAATATTAACCATAGACTAAATACGAAAAAAGTTTTTAGACCATTTTTGATCATTTTCATTTGGACCATATTTATTCACACGATCCTTTTTTCACGTTTCACATATTTAAAATTTTTGTTTTCGTCTATAATATACGTTCATTGGCCTTGAAAAGCTTATTGTTTGCATATTTTTTAATGAATAAATAATCAGATTCATAAAAGTCAGCTTTGCTACAATGATTTTCAACTAATAAAACTATTAAGTTTTAATAGTTACCTACGAGGCTTGCGAGAATCAGAACGTAAATATAGCATTGCTTAACGTGCGAAAGTTGATATTTCTGTTTATTTTTGTTATAACTAACTGTAACTATAATAAATATGAATATGTAAAAATGGAGAAAAAAAAAACTGAACCGAGTAGATATATTTTATCAAAGACCGAGACAACCTCAAAATCGTGTAACAAAGAAGGTTGATAACCCAACATTGGGCAACTTAGGCGCGTAAATAGTTTTTAATCGTAAAAGTTTCATTTTTCCACCACCGTGGCGCTAGTTTCTTTCTTGTAGCGAGTTAGTAGCATAGTTAAACTAGGGCCATCGGAGGACTAACTTTAGACCATGGACTATCCCCTTATCAGCGATAAACTCGTTTTTGAAATAAGGTTTTAAATAGTCTAGGTTTAGTACTAACTCCAGTCCACGCTTGATCTGCGTTTTGTAATAAGATGGTTAAAGTTTAACAAAAAAATTAAATACTATGATTTACTTTGTGTGTGAGTGTGCTCATCAGCTCTTAAATTAAAATTCAAATTCTCGTCTTGTACGTATATATACAGCCCTAAACTAAAATGAATATAATAATAACTGCAAATTATTGGACTAACTTAAAATATTGACCTCTTTTACATGTTATAGAAAAAAGTAAAATATTTTAAAAATGTTTTAAGCATTATTTATCACCCAAATATGCGGATAACATTCAAAGAAAAGCAAACACTCTTTTATGAAATATGCTTTCAACTAACCACAATAATGGGCTGACTGAATGTGGCTAAACCCTTTTTGTGGTCTGGTTTGAAAAGGGACCTCTTACTTTGTAGTGGTAAAAAGATTAGCAAGCGTTTCGAAATGGAAATAAAAAATGGGGGTCAGTAAATGAATTGCTATCAAATGTAATTTTCTCTGTTATACTAGGTGTAATTGAATTCATTTGAGTCCTTTGACCCTAGATAAGTACCTCGGACACCGGTCACGCATAGAGCAAAAGTGAAATCAAACGCACCGGTTTGGTATTCCTACTATGAAATATTATCAATAAATTGAATAACTTACATAATCAACTGCCACAGAACAAAATGAAATAAAAATAATTAAGTACTATTCTTAATTACAATACCATATAAGTTAAAAATTTTTTTTGTTATCATTCATGTCAGCTATGAAAGACGCCGTCAATCATAACAATTTAAAAAATCGCTTGTACTCATTAAAAACAATCAATAAATGATGATACATTCATAAATTTTATTATATAAATAAATTAAATCTTGTAAGATGAATAAAAAAAAACTCACGTAAATTTGAGTGTTACTTGCTGACGCTCGCGAGAGCCACCGCGGCTTGCGTTAGTAACTGGCTCCCAGAAGAAGTACATCGAATATGTCCGAAACCTGGTCGGAGTAATTTTGACTTTCAACTGACGTGAGTTTAGCCGTTATTTATCGTACAAAATGTGTCATACTCACGACAATTTTCAAACTAAAATTGAATCTTACTAATCTCAATAAAAAAATCTTTCATAAATTGATCCTCTCATCTTCTATCCTTTTCAGGTAAATCTTAGATTTAGGTAAGGTACGGGAGATCTACGGTAACCAATAACTTTCAATTTCCATTCACTTCACTAGCTTACTCCCCAAGTCAAGCGTCCGTAAAGAAGTTTTTCTTCAAAAACACCTAAAACTAAAAACAATGTTTTTTTTTTTTATGTTAAGGAATGACGTGACGAGCTAGCCGTTCGCCTGATGTTAAACGACACGGCTGCCCATATCAGCTGCAGTGTTACTCGGGACTCGAAAACATAGAGTTTCGTGTGACACTGCACTGCGCACGTCATCCTGAGACATCAGCACAATCTAGTAATAAGATTACTAAACTGTGAGATCAGATCATAAAGTCTCATTTGCCCAGTAATTTCACTAGCTACAGTGCCCTTCAGACCGGAACACAGCAGTGCTTGCGCACTACTGCTTGGCGGCAGAATAACTGGCAAAGCGGTGGTACCTACCTAGACGAAATTTGCAGTAAAGTCCTACCACCTAGTAAATGTGCCATGAAAACGTGTAAACAAAAAGCACGTGAAATATCGACTCGACAGTTATTTCTAACGAGGAGTTGCAATCAAAAAGGGCGCAGATGCTGAAACAAAGTAAAACGATTCCGCGATCCTATCGTAGAACCAATTCGTCGTCTTTTGTTCTCAGTTATTGCGTTGCCACAGAAGAAATAACAGATCGTCAGCGCTTTGTTCTTCTGACAGTCTCTATTAAAATACTATTTGATCTGTGTTGTAAAGCGAGTTCTGGCCGAGACCGTTTACTTTTGCTTGTTTAATAATTGATATACGCTTAAGGAATTCAGTTTCATCAAAATTACGTTGGTATTATGAACAACATATGATATATTTAATGCTAATTGCATTTAACTGCTTTTGACATAAGTAGGTATTGTCATTTGATTGTTAACCTTCACTGCTAGACAAAAGGACTTTTCTCATTTCAATTGCTTTCAGATCTTCGGCTAAAATATTGGAGAATTTAGTTTATAGGCTAAAACCTCCATTATTCTTTCAAATGTATCGATTTTGTAGAGGTAGCTATTTACCCGAGGTACTTACTATACTCTTGGTCCTTTCTTTGTCTTTTACCTCTATGTTTTAAAATGTTTTTTTTAATTTTACTTAATTGTGCATTAATATTGTAGACGTAGTCCTTGTAAAATAAAATACAGTTGTTAATTTGTTTTATTACTCTATTATATATGCACCATAAACTTTTAATAGCAAAAACACATTAATAAGCAAACGAAATTATCGTTTACCATTGATAAGATAAAAAAGAGGACATATTATAATGAGTCTCGCTTGCTTCCCACGTGAAAATCTGTACCTACATTATATATACATACATATATACATATTCATCTAAACTAATATTATAAACAGGAAATAGTTGATTGTTTGTTTGCATTGAATAGGCTCTGTAACTACTAAACCGATTTGAAAAATTTTTTCACCATTAGAATTCTACATCAATCCTAATGAACATAGGTGATAGAATGTTATCAAAAAGTGAGGGATCCGTATGAAAGCTTTGATCATGTAACCCAACGTGTGAAAAAAAAGCAATGAAATTATTATATCACTTACGCTGCGGAAATTATCAACAATAGAGCAAAGTGATGTACCTACTACAATTTTATAGAGGACATCAATATCTACAAAAATCCGCAATACCATAATTGAAGGGTTGAGAATAAAAAGGGTTTAACTGTCAAATTGATAGTTTCGAGAAAATTGACTTTAAGCTTCAACGGCGTCATTTTAATGTAGAGTGCTTATAAGGTAATAGAAAAGGTTTATGTAAGTTTCAGTTGCTTGAAAATGTATTATTTCTACTTTAAAATACTAAATATAGTACTAATTCATACAATTACTGTAAAAATATAATATAATAACATAAATATGATAATGTTTTTATGCTAAGCGAACTGTATTCCTGTGACAGATAAACCGTTTTTGGACTCAAAAACTCGAGATTTAAGCCTCATTTCGGTATTTTGAGAATATATTATTGTAGATAATTTCACGCTGAATCCAACGATACTCATAAGTCATTTTGTGAAAAAAATCAGTTAAGCCCTTTTTGTTCTCACCCCTTCAATTATGTCTTACTATTACAGCTATGTCACAATAAATAGATACTTTTTTATGTTAAAATATGCAATAGTAATGCCGGTTCAAACTAGACCACATTATTCGTACCTGGGTATTATCAAAATAAATCATAAGAGCTTGTTCGGTTTCGTAAAACTAGCGGTAATTTATGAAAATTTTCTATGAGCCATTTCTGACTGTACGCTTTGATACAATGCTGTAAGATTATTTTATAGTTTTCCTTGGATTTGATTGCGGTTAAGCACTGGTGAGTCCTGGTGTGCTTAATAATCCGTGTCTGTAAAAAAAGTTAATAATTAATGCTTTTAATTTTTAAGAGCTGAGCTGAGATACATCCTTTTATTATGATGTCTTGAGTAAGTGTTCTGTCAGTGTTATGTCTTCTTCTCTCTATTTTTACACGTATATGATAAAAATCTTATATTCTAGTTCACAATTTATTATTGTATAACTACAAAAGTTTTATCCCGTTCATCAAATGAATTTTATGTTACTGTTTATCACTGACTTCAAAAAAGGAGGTTCTCAATTCGTCTGTTTTTTTGTTACTTTCGTAACTTTCGACTGGGTGAACCGATTTTGATGGTGTTTTTTTATTTGCTTCCTGTTTGGTGCTATTTTGGTCCAATTCTGATAATGGCATCCACGAGAAAACCGTTTAAATCTAAAGTCCACATAGTGGGGGAGGAATGCGTAAAACTTACCAACTTAAAAAAAAACTCTACCTTTTCGTCGTAATGCCATATTTGAGAGGGAGCGTTTCTTCCACAATAATATAAAGTAACCGAATGAAAGAGGTAATCCAAACACCTATTATCACGACGGATTTCACCATTCTTTGTGTAAATCCAGAACTGAAAATATGATATGAAATTTGCAGTAAGGACTACTCATACACATTGACGTAGTTTTTCATTTAATGTTTTATAGACGTTTGACCACTATCTCTTGCTATCTTACTATCTTGATGGTAAGCGATGATACGTTCTAGGATGTAACATGCTTGCCTAGAAGATACCTGTTCTCTCTGGATTTGAAGACTCCATGGTTATAGTATAAAGTTGCCAGGACCGTCCTAATTACCTTGTACCTTGGCTAACCTGATAGCTCAGTCGGTAGCTTGGCCTTCTGAACTGTTAATTGTGGGTTTGATTTCGACCCAAAACAAACGTTTTTGTGATGAACATAGGCTTTTTTCCTGTATCTGGGTTTTATACATTGTATTATAAGTTTACAAAATTTTATATCTTAGAGTTCCGAGTGACACTGTTGCTCACACAGGGTTTGCTTTGCTCATCAATTGCTCATTCAATAACATTAACAACAACAAAAAATTGTATTTAAAAACAAAACGATCCACGTATTCTGTCAGTATCTGAAACCGACAGATTCAATATACAGACTAGCGGTTCCAGTTACATTATATTTAACACCCACCTTTAAACTGTATTATAAATAATTTACAAGGCAGCTTTAAATTTTGCGGTCGTCCTTCATTCGGAACCAAGGTGTAGCCCTCCTAATGGGAAAATAGATTCCTACTTCATAAACAGTAATGTTTTTACAATAAACTCTCTTATATTAGGTATGTTTTTTTTGCTACTGTAGAAAGAGGATAGTCCCTTACTTTTGGTTTAGTAATCAATTATTACACACAAGCTTCTGCCAGCGGTTCAAAAACCCCTTTCTTAGTGGATACCTACACTTTACACAGAACACACTCTCCAAATTTCTAGTCTCTAGGACCAGCGGCTAAGGCTGTGCGTTGATATATAAATCAGTCAGTCAGTCAGGACTTTGAATTTTATATGTATAGATCATCACTAAATTTGCGGACATATCTGTGTCATAACAACCGACACTTGGCCACCTTGGTAGACTATGGCCTAAACTCGCTTCCAGTGAGAGAAAGTCCATATTCCAAATTATATTAGGTCTTTACCTATGAAATTGCCGTTTTGTTTGAAAAAAGTTAAAGTATTTTTTTTTCGAACTTATTTATTTCTTTTATTCAAAGTAATCACCCCTGCAATCAATGCATCTTTGCCAACGCTGTGGCAGTTTATGGATGCCTTTCTTGAAAAAATCAGCAGTACGAGAGACAACAAACTCTTCAAAGACGTTTTGTACTGCCTCTCGGGAATTGAATTTTTTTCCCGCTAAAAAGTTGTCCAAATTTTGGAAAAAGTAATAGTCGGTAGGCGCAAGATCTGGTGAGTATGGCGGATGAGGGAGAGCTTCCAAACCCAACTCATGCAGCTTAGAGACGGTCTGTTGTGCAGTATGGGGTCGCGCGTTGTCGTGAAGTAGCAGTGGAGACGACCGATTGACCAGCTGGTTGCAGACGTGCGAGTTTCGCCATCATTGTGGTCAGTTCTTCAATGTACACATCTGCAGTAATGCTCTCGCCGTTTTGTAAAAAGCTATGATGAATCACACCAGCACTAGACCACCAAACTGTGACCATCACCTTTCTAGGGGTCATTTTTCGTTTTGCACATTGCTTTGGTACCGAACCAGGATCTAACCAACTTGCTGAGCGCTTTCGATTGTCAAAAAGAATCCATTTTTCGTCGCACGTAACAATTCAGTGCAAAATTCTTTCATTTCTGTGCCTGTTAAGCAGCGCAAGGCAAGTCTCGACGCGTACGTTGCGCTGGCGATCGTTAAGTTCGTGGGGCACCCATCTATCAAGCTTTTTTATCTTGCCAATCTGTCGCAAATGGACCAATATTGTTTTGATGCTAACATCAAAAGCTGCTGCCAGCTCAGCTGTAGATTGAGATTCATCAGCTTCCACAATCGCCTTTAATTCATCATTGTTGACCAAAGTTTCCGGACGACCACGAGGTTCATTTTTCAAGTCAAAATTCCCAGAACGGAACCGAGCAAACCAATAACGGGTTGTACGTTCGTTTGTACAGTTCTCTCCGTAAACGTCGTTGATGTTACGTGTCGTTTGTGCCGCGTTGGTGCCACGACGGAACTCATATTCCATAATTACACGAAATTTCAAAGAATCCATTATGAGGAAAAATGTTGAAATGTAATGAAAATACAAAGCTAATCAATAAACAAAAGACTTATATTGTAAATAGAATGTCATATTTTTAAACCAACATTAATTTAAATTTAGAATTCATAGCCAATCAAAACTATTTTTTGTTTGAAAAAGTCTGTACTGCAATACGGCAATTTCATAGGTAAAGACCTATTATATAATTATGAAAATTAGGTATACCTACCTGGTTTCCACCATAATGATGACATGGGAGCAAATTAACACTCTCTCTCAAACTCAAAAACTTTGTAGATGAGTCGAGGCACCAATCATCATAATTTAGGCTGGCAATCTATAATGTAAATAATTTCTTAAAAAATCATACTACGAAAATTCTCACGAGTTAAATTCATGGATAGACACGTTCTAAAATGACGTCTCAATGTAAAAACAAGTGACAGTCAGATTAAACAAACTGTATTCTATAGCTAAAGAGTTTTTTTTTTTTTAGTTTTGGCTCCACACTTTGGTGTATTTAGCCAGTGTCAAGTAATTGATAATTTATCAATTTAATGATATTTCGCGCAAATATGTGTAAAGTCACTGTCGAAGTCATCAAGTCAAGTCATAGTCAAGTAAATCTAGCCAAAGTCATACTCCTAGTAAAGTGGTGGCAACTTTACTTGAAGCTTCTATGGAGTTTTGGAAAGAACACGATAAGAAACGTTTCAGCATCATTATACCATTTTCCCACACTCACGCCTGTAATCCAGCACTTAACGAATAAAATGCCACCAATTTTATGCACTAAAACACTTTTTAAGCTTTCGCGACTTGAACTCATATTGTAAAGATAAAACGGGTCTTTTATATATTATGCACTAACACTGAAAATTACACAAGTTGTGCAAAATAACACAATGCGGTGACGCAATCTTTTTCGCTTTCCCTCCAAAAAACGAGCCAAAGAGTTGCATTTCTGAATAATGTAATTACTTTTTATAATATTGCTTATGTAAGTTGCCAGTTTCGGTGTTTCCGAAACACACACAGTTCGCCTTACGTACTTACTTGACCACTTGCTACGTAATCATCAGGGATAATCATTTGTGGATACACATTATCCAAATACCACTTGAAGGGTTTGCAGTTCAGTTTGTCTCGCAGTTCTTTCCTCTTCGTGACGTCACCAAAATTACCTTTATGGTTTCCGATCCGCTCAAAAAAGTATTTGGCATACTCATCTAGCCACACCTGGAAATTTTTATTTAGGTATTTAATAACCAAATAAACGATAACCATAATATGAGTAATAAAAGCACAGATAAACTGATATATTTCTGTCCATCTAAAGGTCGTGTGGATGAGATCGCTCTTAGCAGTAAGATCACAATCTACCTATTTATGACATTTTTATACTATTATTTTTATATCTTGGTATCAATAAATAGTGTTCGTAATTTTTGTATTGTATTGACCAATGAATTTAGGTTATAATTACAATGATCATCCATAGTATTGGTTAAGGAGTTGCAAATAGGGTCTAAAATATGATAAAAATATTAACCTCAGCCAACCTAACGTTGTTTCTTTTACTAGATCCTTTGATACCTTTATACGGAAAGCGTTTCCTAAACACATGTCCAACGTGAGAGCATGGAATAATTTCCATAGAACCACCGCACATCCATACTTTGAAAGACAACTCTAGATTCTCTGCACCCCAAATATCAAATCCTTCATCATAATAACCCAGTTCTTTGAAGAACTTTTTGTTAATAGCGAACAATCCACCAGATATTGTCGGAGTTTTTATTGGAGCTGCATCATTGTCTCTTTTCCCGTATTCCTCGTTGGGTATTGGTATCCAGCTAAACTTTAGGTCCCAGGTGAAACCTCCGATACAAAGATCGTGAAGGTCTTGAGGAATATACTCAAATGTTGAACCGTGAATCTGGTCAACCACTGGACTGACCACTTTCGTAGGATCTTCGGAGATTATTTCTAGTAGAGGTTCCAGCCAACCTACAGAAAAAATTCTAAATGTATTTTTAGTTTTCTCAATACAAGTATATTCTAGTGTGATTTCTTTGGTGGATGATAATGATGGTGACTGTACGATTAAACAAGATTTATCTTAAAGATTTTTTATTTTTATTTTAACAGTCTACGGCTGTTGAACCTAACGATGACAGTGATGAACTAAGATCAGTTGTATATTTATTATTTAACAAAATAAAGACAAATACTCAAATCAATGATGAACGGCGTGCCAAAAGGCTCATTGACGACGACACTTTGGTTGGTGAAAGGCTCCAGAGCCTTGCACATCGACGTAAGGTGGCAAGTCTGTCGGTTTTTTACAGATTACACCACGGTGAATGCGCTCAAGAACTGCATGATCTAATTCTCCCATCACCATTCCACTACCGGACTACTAGACGCTCGGCTAAGCACCATCCTTTTGTGGTCGAAATACCACCCATTCGTACCAAGCGATTTGACTCAACGTTCTTAATTAGAACGGCTAAGGAATGGAATGCCCTGCCAGCGTCTGTGTTTCCGGCGAAATATGACCCGGGCGTGTTCAAGAGAAAAGTGAATAGGTATTTACTTGGCTAGCATGCTACACCTTCGATCGCATCGTCAATTCCCATCAGGTGAGAGCGTGGTCAAATGCTAGACAAGTGAAGTAAAAAAAAAAAAAAAAAAATCAATCAAATAGATAGATAGATAAACCAAGAGCTGTTCAAGAGCTGTGGTTTTTGTTAAAAAAATTAAATAAATAAATAAAAATAAATAACAAAGAAATAATAAGAACTGTTTGATCTCATTCTCCCATCACCATTCCACTACCGGACTACAAGATGCTCGGATAAGCGCCATCCCTTCGTGGTCGAAATACCACCCATTCGTACCAAGCGATTTAATTCCACATTCATAATTAGAACGGCTAAGGAATGGAATGCCCTGCCAGCGTCTGTGTTTCCGGCGAAATATGACCCGGGTGTGTTCAAGAGAAGAATGAATAGGTATTTACTTGGCTAGTATGCTACACTTTTAATCGTAAAGAAAACCTATTGAGTATTAAACAAATTTAGGAAATATAATATCTTTACAGTCGTGAAAATTATCAGTTATCCGTTGATACACCGATAAACTCACCGTTTAAGCATTCACAATGACTATCGAGGAATACCACAATTGGAGCTTTAGCATGTTTAGTCCCTAGCATTCTTGCTCGGATGAGGCCTTCCCGTTTCTTTATCCTAATCAATTTCACTTTTGGTATAGTCGCAACGTAAGATTTTAACTGACTTTTTAGGTGTTCTGAAAAAATATGGGCATCGTGTTTATATGGTTTACGAGAAATGATGTGGATTTAATATATTTATTTTCTAAGGACTTTATAACAATGGTCAAATGCAAACTTATCAAAAGCAAAGAACCCATATAAGCTAAATATGACTTGGATCTAACAATCACAATTTATGATGCATTTAGAACGACTACATCACTGTCTTCATGCAAAAAGGAGATTTGGTTTAAGTTTCATAAAAGAAAAGCCTTTGTTCATTTCTGTTTTAATAAAATATTAAATTTCTTACTCATCGTAGAAGCATCATCGACCAAAATAACTTCTCTCAACAGATTTGACGGTGAATTATTTAGTACTGAATGTAAAGTTCTCAAAAGCGTCGACATAGCTTCATTGTGAAAACAAATGACCACAGTTGCTTTGGGCAGCTTGCTTGAAGTGTTTTTGTTCTTGCACCTGAATAAAATTAATGTTTCTTTGGTACTCTGATGTTTAAGAAAATATGATTATCGTTAAAATTTCCACAAAACGAAAAATTCATGAGGGGAAATTTGTAAAAAAAAAATCTCGTCTCGATCTCGTTTAAAATTTGTATAATTGATTGGCCTGATAGCTCAGTTGGTAGTATCTCTGCCTTCTGAACTGTAGGTTTGTGGGGTTCGATTCCCACCCAGGACAAACATTTGTGTGATGAACATAGCTGTTTGTTCTGTGTCTGGGTGTTATATTTTATTCTATGTATGTATTTACAAAGAAAAAAGTATGTAAGTATTGTATTAGTTATCTGGTTTCCATAGTACAAGCTTTGCTTAGTTTGGGACTAGAGGGCGCTGTGTGAAATCAACATAAATATTAATAATTTTTTAAATTATTGTACCAATCAGATTTGATCGAACCGGTCATGGCAGTTTGAAATGAAATTAATGTGTGATTAAGTATATTGAGAGTGGATGGTGTCAAAAACGAGTAAAATTATATTTTAAATATAAACGAATGACGTGACGAGCTAGTCGTTTGCCTGATGGTAAGCGTCACAGTTGCCCATAACGGATTGTAGTGTGGCTCGGAACTCTAATTATAAAGTTTCGCGTGACACTACACTGCGCACGTTATCCTGAGACATTTAATCTCGTATAAGTAAGATATCTACGTAAATTGAGTATAATTTTACCAAGCATCTCTAGTATCAGGAATCGTTCGGTTTAAAGGAATAAGATCACTGACAAAGCTGTTGAAAGCGTGTTCATCCCATCCCTTCCGTATTTGCTCTCTTATATACGCTCTCAAGTTGCTTTTTAAAACCACTGGTTTTCCATCAACACCTAGAATTGAACACAATTTACAACGAAACCATACAATTAACGACCAAGCTAAGCCGCACATATTGCTGCGCGACCAATTAAAATATTTTGATGATCGTTAAAATTATGTTTTCCGTAGCTAGATTCTCTTGATACAGTGAATTTTCGTTAACAATGTTTGTTAAGATTTTATCAACACTATCTCATCAGTCATCAGTAATATACATAATTAAACATCAAAATATTAAAGATAAATGATTATAGTTCAATAAAGACATTTGTCCTGAGTTACTGCACAATAACTGGTAGTATTGATAAAATCTTGACAGTTATTTTTTATGAATTGAGAATTGAGTGACTGAGAGGAAAAGTGACTGTGACTAAGTCACTGAGTGACTGAACGGCTTACTGACGTGTTGACTTATTGACTTAGTGAATTAGTGACTGAGTGTCTGAGTGACTTATAAGTGAATTAGTAACTGAGTGCTTGAGTGCATAGTCACTCAGTAGTGACTATGTGACTGAGCGACTTAGTAAATTTACGACTGAGAGTCTGAGTGATACATTAACTGAGTGAATGATTCGCCAATCGATAAACAACGTACTAAGACCTAGATGCTTGATATTTGGAGTGTGTCTCCTTTTTATAGTGAAGGGATATAATAAGAAAGTGTTCTTAAAAAGTTCAAACCTTATGAAGATCTAGTTCTTCAACTAATTGTAATAAAAACTGTAGTTTCATTGTATAAAGAAACGCAGGTGAAACAGTGGATTGCCTTCACTTTTTTTTTTAAATATTATCATGGTTTTTACCTGGTGGGTAGTCGTTGCCTTTTATAAGAGAGATTTTCTCCTTAAGCGTCATTTCCTTGTTCACATTTGAAATAATTCTCCAAACTGTAACAACGAAAATTAGAGGTATCGAAAATAAAAGATCACTTTAATACAAAACGATACGAAAATAAATAGTGTTTAGTGTGTGTGTTAGTTAGTGTATGTAGTTTTGCTCAAACTAATAATCAAAATATTTGACTGGTAGGTACCACGCAGAAACACACAAAATTACTCAGACCCGACCCGACCTGACCCGTCGATCCCTTTGACTCTAGCCTTAAAATAAGGCAAACTAAATAAAACTATTTAAAAACTGTATCAATTTAAGCTAACAGATTCTTCAATTTACACATACTGTTAAATATACTTAACTAAACTAACGTAATAGGTACTAAACTAAACCAGACCTAAAAAACTAAACTATAATTAAAAACTTAAAATAGATAAAACTAAAGAAACTTATAATAACCCGTTGGTGAAGAGAATAGTACCCATAATGCTGGCAGCACTACTACGTTAAATGCTGCTTCTTATAAGTTCAGCTATCAAACCTTTAATTTGTTATAAAATGTCTCGGTAATTGAGATAAATATATAAAACTCTTTATTGAAACACCACATCAATTTACAAACTTAAGAATTAAGTGTCACAATGGGCGGTCTTATCGCTTAAAGCGATCTCTTCCAGACAACCCAAAAATGTAGAGGGGAAAAAAAAAACAATAAAACAAGGACGGTGGTTTTTAGTTACAGGAAAAGCTATACAAACTATACTGATAACTTACTACACTAGATTATACTGATATAATTTATTTTACCTTTAAAACCAGAATTCATCATGTGCACTTCTCTAACACTGAATTCGTCGTCCCTATAAAGTTTCTTAAACCGTTCACCGACTTCAATTGTTATCATTTTGTTAGTAAATTTAAATTTTCTTATTATAAATAGAATAGATAAGATCCACAGAAGGATCAATATGAGTAAAATCTTGAGAACTTTTTTTAGCATAACTGCTGAAGACAACGCGATCGATAGAATTGAATGAGAAATACTGAGTGTTGAGTGAGTTATCGTATAATGCTGTTAGTTCAAATGGTTACTGAGTATACAGGCTGTTCATTGTAATCGATTACAATTACCTACTCCATTGTCATTTTTTTTACACAAAATTCAGTCTTCTTGAAAAGATGCTTAAGATATGGGTGGGATCACTAAATGCGTAGTACCTACAACATATTTTTATATTGTAATCTATTATATTAACACAAAAGATGGAAGATAAAATAACAAACGAGAGAAACTAATGCAAACCAGAGAATAGTTTCTCATTAATAAAAAGAGGCTAAGAATAAGGTAAGAAATTAATATAATTACAGGTCAAAATATACCTTAACAACTATTCAACAGCCTCTGTGGTGTGGTGGTTGAACAGGTCGGATCATAACCCGGAGGTGGTGGGTTCGATTCCCGCGGTAGAACAAGTATTTTGTTTACAGAAAAAAAGCGCAAATATTTGATCTTTTTGTTGTGGTCTTCGTAGTTCCTGAGTCCTTAGACACAAGGAATCCTACTTAGGGTCCAGGATCTATGTATGTGATCGTGGGGCGTTATTATTATTTTTATTATTATTGTTATACAAAAATTTTCCTTAAAAATTAATTGACAGAAATTCCTTTAAAATCTATAAAATATCCTCATATTAGAGCGTAACCAAAGATTCCCCATAACACCGAGCTTCGATCCCTGAATACTTTATAAAAGAACTCTTCGATACGTACCAAAGCTTAAAATATTTTACGAAAAAAAATACCAAAGAAAAAGTTTCCATGAAAACATCTCTAACACCTTAAGTACACAAACAAAAGAGTGTGTCAATAAATTCAATTACTTCGAATTTCTCTTCCCTTATTCCCACGAATAAGAAAACATTAGAACAGACGTCAAAATATTTACCCTCCAGTGTAACACAATGAATAGTCATCAAATGCTGATTTCAGAAGTTTAGTGCTTTATAGACTGAAGTCTTATTTATATGATCCGACACGATATCGTTTTGTGGTAACTTTTTAAAATGCTTCCTCGATAATATGGCATCTGTTCATCTCTACCAAGACGTGCTTTTCAGCTGCCGTGAGAAGTGAATCAATGAATCAATCAATAGTGTAAATGTATTCTTCACCTTATACAACCAACTATGCATTTATAATTTTATTATTATATTAGGTCTTTACCTATGAAATTGCCGTTTTGTTTGAAAAAAGTTAAAGTATTTTTTTTTCGAACTTATTTATTTCTTTTATTCAAAGTAATCACCCCTGCAATCAATGCATCTTTGCCAACGCTGTGGCAGTTTATGGATGCCCTTCTTGAAAAAATCAGCAGGACGGGAGACAACAAACTCTTCAAAGGCGTTTTTACTGCCTCTCGGGAATTAAATTTTTTTCCCGCTAAAAAGTTGTCCAAATTTTAGAAAAAGTAATATTCGGTAGGCGCAAGATCTGGTGAGTATGGCGGATGAGGGAGAGCTTCCAAACCCAACTCATGCAGCTTAGAGACGGTCTGTTGTGCAGTATGGGGTCGCGCGTTGTCGTGAAGTAGCAGTGGAGACGACCGATCGACCAAAGCTGGTTGCAGACGTGCGAGTTTCGCCATCATTGTGGTCAGTTCTTCAATGTACACATCTGCAGTAATGCTCTCGCCGTTTTGTAAAAAGCTATAATGAATCACACCAGCACTAGACCACCAAACTGTGACCATCACCTTTCTAGGGGTCGTTTTTCGTTTTGCACATTGCTTTGGTACCGAACCAGGATCTAACCAACTTGCTGAGCGCTTTCGATTGTCAAAAAGAATCCATTTATCGTCGCACGTAACAATTCGGTTCAAAATTCCTTCATTTCTGTGCCTGTTAAGCAGCGCAAGGCAAGTCTCGACGCGTACGTTGCGCTGGCGATCGTTAAGTTCGTGGGGCACCCATCTATCAAGCTTTTTTATCTTGCCAATCTGTCGCAAATGGACCAATATTGTTTTGATGCTAACATCAAAAGCTGCTGCCAGCTCAGCTGTAGATTGAGATTCATCAGCTTCCACAATCGCCTTTAATTCATCATTGTTGACCAAAGTTTCCGGACGACCACGAGGTTCATTTTTCAAGTCAAAATTCCCAGAACGGAACCGAGCAAACCAATAACGGGTTGTACGTTCGTTTGTACAGTTCTCTCCGTAAACGTCGTTGATGTTACGTGTCGTTTGTGCCGCGTTGGTGCCACGACGGAACTCATATTCCATAATTACACGAAATTTCAAAGTATCCATTATGAGGAAAAATGTTGAAATGTAATGAAAATACAACGCTAATCAATAAACAAAAGACTTATATTGTAAATAGAATGTCATATTTTTAAAACAAAATTAATTTGAATTTAGAATTCATAGCCAATCAAAACTTTTTTTTGTTTGAAAAAGTCTGTACTGCAATACGGCAATTTCATAGGTAAAGACCTATTAGTATATTAAATATATATTATATTATAGCATCATCAAATACAAAGAACACGAATCTCAATACAAACTGTGATAATAAAATCAGAATCATTCATAATATCGAATGGTGTAAATATGTTTCATTTGTTCTGTGTTCGAAGGTAAATGCTAAACATCAATATGGAATATTAGTATGGATTGTGTATTTAGTGTTTGTTTAAGGATCTGAACGCATTTAATACGACGTTAATAAGTTATTCGACTGTATTTCGTGAGTGTTAGCCGTGTAATAGTTGTAATTATGAGTACTACTCACGTCAGTTTCTATAATATTACGTAAAATAGTGTTTCAGAAAAAAGATTGAAATTTATCTACTATTATAGGGAAACGCAAACGATAGAGTTGACATGAGTCATCATTAAATTTATTTTCTCTTTTACTCCTATTACAATTTACTTATAAATATTATTATTTTATCATTGATTTTTTGTCACTGATCTGCAATAGATGCTGCGGGCGCTGTAGCTAGTGAAATTTATTAATAGATCTTTAGAATAAAATTTCACTAGCTACAGCCCCCTTCAAACCTGAACACAGTTGTGCTTGCACACTACTGCTTGGCGGCAGAATAACTGGCAAAGCGGTGGTACCTACCTAGACGAAATGTGCAGAAAAGTCCTACCACCTTGTTGGACAAATACTGTTTTTATATTATATACTGTTATATTATTTTTTTAATTTCTTTGTACAGGCATTTAACTACTAAAGAGCAAGCAAAACTCATTTAAATGAAGCTTTTAAACTTAAATAAATAAAAAATAAAACATTTAATCTAATTTATTTATAAAAGATCTTTATTTAACTTTAGCTAATTAAGCAAACTTAGTACCTATTATTGTAATGAGTTTGAGGTAGTATATTCAAAGAAAATTCTGAAAAAGAAACTTGTCCCAACTTAATTGTGTGACCCTACGGAAAGGATACCCTTTTTAAACCTTCATTAGACCAATTACTATAATTACTTAGTGCAGTTGGAAACTGAAAACGCCATGCAAAAATATGCCATGACGTAAAGAATTAAGAAGTTACGTACTAAGAAAGGCAAGTTTTGAAACTGTGTTTTTAACTTTGTCCGGTACTCCAAGAGTCAAGAAAAAGGAATGTTTTTTTAGATTTACTTTAAAAGGGCATCGTTAGAGTAAATTGAGGTAAAGGTGGGCAAATACTAAACGTAACGAGATACAAGGAGGAATCTTTATGAGGAAAATTGTACAAATTGATTGAATTAAATGGGCGAAGTTCTGAGATAACAAACAATTTCAGTGGCCACTTTTATTTCTTGTAATAAAAGTTCAGGCGGAATAATTTTTGCCTACAACCGATTTAATTTTCAGTAAACATTCTAAGCTGACATTCACTTGTTTTTCTGTAATCTGTGGAGGACAAGCATGGAAATATAAGCTAAAATAGCATCTCAATTAAACATAAAAATTAGAATAAATAATTATAATCAATAAAGTACGATGTAATAAGAAAAAATTTATCTTTAAAACGGGCTAATGTTTTTGATCTACCGAACTTAACACCGTCATTAGGCGGGAGAGAGTTAATTATTTAAAAAATACGTAAAGGCATTTGATTAGTCGAAAGTGGTTTCTAAATACATAAATATCACATGAAATTATAATAAAAGCTTGTTAAATTCAAAGCTCTTATTCCCAAAACGCCTATCAAATATTCAAATTATAAAAGTTATCCTAAATTAATGGACCGGACTGAATTACAAAAACTTTCCACGATTTACCACCAAAGTTTCAGTTAATAGAATCACGAGTGAATTTGGTAGCGTTTCAAAAAAGTTTTTTTTTTTCCCACGGAAACCGTACTAATGATCTCCCATTGTGGGGTTCCGTAAGTTTTTATTTTACACTCTTTAATTGAAAAGAGCCAGTTCTAGGTGCAGTTAAATTAACTGAGACCGAGGGAATTTTCTCACTTGGCACCGTTTCTGGGAAAGCTACGGGCTTTTTATTACTTATTTTTGTGCTAATAAAACACCTTGGTAAAAAATACTGTATATTATTAGTATGTAGTTATTGTTTTGAACAGTAATTTACAGTCATGCTATTTTGAGTTTTTTTGTAAAAAAAAGACCTAGTTATTTGTTTTTGACATTTTATTTTAATATAATAAATAAACAAATTTTGATCTACTCTCAGAATAACTGTTTTACTCTTGAAGAAGCCGATAGTTTCACCCACGTTTCTTGATATGATCGCTGAAATTTCGAAAAACCTTTTGTTAGTTACACCCCTGCACCATCAAAAGAAGATATTATACCAAGTTACGCCAATTTTATTGAATGTGCTATTTTATTTTTCTACAGGTCTTTAAAACAGCAGTTTGTGGTGCGGCGCCATCAAAATAAGGAGGCAACTAGCTGAAAGGCAAAAAAACTACGACCACTAGAAGTACACCCTAAAGAAAATCACGACCATTCTAAGAAACTTACGGCAGTTACGTTGCCTCGCCAGCGAGATCGATATCTGATCATATATATCAGTATCAATAAGATACCAGTTCTAAAAACGGCATTGAGACATAAGGGCTAGACTGGTGCAATCTAGCACAACTGAAACTACGGCTGCGATAAGATCGTCAAAGTCTCGGCCGCGACGACGGGGAGTCAAAAATCTCTACGTTCAGTGGTTTGGGCTACAGGGTTACGTTTTATATCACAGTCAGTCACTTGACAAGCTGTTTGCTTATATTAATATAGAGGTAGATAATTATTTAGTAATCAAAATTATGATTCTAATTAACCATGAACTTTGATTTCAATAATATCATTTCACAATTCATATTCTGAGACGAGCTTTACATTAATTTTAAGGACTTATTTTTCTTACTTTTTATTCACATAAACAAATACGTATGAACAGTAAACACCGACTTGGCAAAATTGAAAATGCATATCAGTTTTGAAATAAATAACTGCAGTAACTTTGAAATTTAAATTTAATTTAGCATTCATTGTCTGCAACAAAAGTTGAGCTATACATATAGTCTACTTCCATTGAGCTTGATATCATTTGCCAGAGGCTTGCAACCTTCTCTTAACTTTAATAAAGTAGTCATAGAAACCTCTCCGACGAGAATCCCTTTCCAAGATTCAGGAAAGAAAATACCAATACAAAGAGAATACAAACGCTACGCCTAGCAACCTCCTCCGTTTAACATAATTCTCTGAATCAGCAAGTTGCATTCATTAATCTTAAAGACTATTATGGTCCGCATTTTCAAACTCCATCACTTACATTTAACTGAATCGCGAACGCATTTAGCTCTAAATAAAGAAGCCACTTGCCATTTGCAGTTTGCGAGATAACGGCTCGGTCATTACTCATACAAAACAGTGGCTGTCTCACGCTTGACTTGTTTGCCGAGTTGCGTACAGTGTGAGACACCCAAGTTTGATGTTTTATCGTATATGGAATTTATGGTTCTATCTATTACTCAACTCTGAATACTTGAAATTTGCTATGGGTCTATAGAGAAATAAACTATTTATTACTACTACTACTATTTATTATAATAAAGGAAATGAGTATGTGAAAAGAGAAGTTTCTGTTGCAGTCTCACGTTTCCTGCGCTTAGGATATAGTGGTGGAAGAGGGAAAATATTTTCTTGCTTTTCTTAGAATTGTTTTTTCAATGACACATGTCGTATCATGATCTTTGTATTATTTTATTATTATTTTTTTTATTACTTTTTATAAGTAAAGACCTGGGTATAAACATGAACTGAGTAAAATAGCTATTTAGGCCCTCAACAAAACGTTCACATTACAAGCAGATTACTATTATACTACTACTATTACTACTGATAGTATTACTATTATAGACTAAATTTTAATGTTGGATGACGCGGTATAGGCAACGCGGCATATATCGTATAACTCGGGTTTGTTTTAACCATTAGACAATTTAAATATTATCAATAATTTTGTATGCCACTTATAATACAAAATCTAATGAAGAAAAGTTAAGTTTCAGTGCAGCAAACTATTGCAGTTGAAATCTGATTCGTAAACTTCTAACAGCTTAATGAACATAATAGATTCATTTTAGAAACAAAAGTGCTAACTACAATCTAAATTACTTTTAAATGTTACAACTCGCTGAGATTTTGGACCCTGAAGTTAGATCAAATTGTTTTGTTCCATTAGATATTCAGAGATGGAAGTTACGTTCCGCTGGGAATATTTTGACACCGAATCCCTCAAACTTTGTGTTATGTTTTTGAATTGTATTACTTTTTGTTGTAACATTTGTTTTTGTAGGATTTATCTACGAGTTAGAATTTTCACTTTATTTATTGTATTCCAATTATACCTTGGTCATACAACAATAGAATTTTCAAGATATGTGTGCAATTTGCACGCGCTTTTACACCGGTGAGAAAAATATGCAAGCTCTAGAATAAAAAAAAAATTTAAAACGTATCCATCCATCATTCCACACTTAGCCAGGGTAGTGGATTATGACCTTTCCATGAAAAGGAAAGCCTGTGTCTCAGTATTGGACAAATTTTAATGATGATTACAATTGAAAACAAGACAAGTACATATATGTCAATACAATTTATTGACATAACTATTCTATTGCTGACCAAGGATCAACTATGGTTTGTGATTCCCGGGGAAGGTTGCTATCTCCACGCAACAGCTTGAGACAGACGTCGTAATGAAAAACGATTCGATTATTTAACATTTTTTTCTGAGGCAATTACGAGTAGGTTTTCAGAACCAATTTTTTTCTTGATTAATAATATAAAAAATTAAGCATATCAACTACTGCTCCAGTTTCACCAATTATTAAATTATAAATTACAATAGATAACATAAAATATAAATAAAACAATAAAAAAATGCATATAAAGGCTCCTAGATTAGTAGACAGTATTTTAGGAGTCAGAGATTCAATGGGAGAAACCATGGTTTCTCCAATTGAAGAAAAGTGACGAAATTTTGAAAACGATTCTTGTCAATTATTAACTCTAAAAATAAAAATAAAATTGGACATACGCCTTTGTTTAAAGACGATAACGTATGAGTGTAAGCAAAGTTAGTAATTCAAGAAGTTTGCTATCGTTTACTTGGTAAAATTTTCTTTGTTACTATAAACGGGTTTGTTTATTTAGCACAATCACTTTAGGTGTTATCTGTACATGACGTAGAAGTAAATGGGACCGTCTCCATTGAAACTGCGGGATGATTATGCTCACGAGCCGTCATTAAGCGCGCTCCTTGTTAATTGAAATCCGTCAAACTCAGCACTATGAATGAACGTTGTGTGTTGGATACAAGCTGCTTCATAATTAGAATTAAATTATGGATACTTTACTTTTAAAATAACGATTTAAAGGCACTTGATTTATTAATAGAATCAAGTGAAAATCTCAAAGGTATGTCTAAAGTTTTGCGTCTCGCGATTGACTCAAAAGTTTTAGTTCACTTTAATAACAAATTAGTCGCTCTACTGAGCATAATTATTCAGTATATTGCTAATTCAGATTCGAACTCTATTTGAATTAATTATAATTTTTTAAAGAATAATAAATTGACTGTAATTTATTACAAAGTATAATACTTTCGTTTCTATTCTATGAATATTGGAAAAGTAGTATGGTTTTCCATAGCTTTCATTTTTTCGTTTTATTATAGATAATGTCTTCGATAAAGTGCTTTCAAAAGCATATACACGTTTTAATTTATGCTTGCTTTACAAACGACTTACAACTTACAACTACAAACAATGCTAGATCTTACCACAAACGACTCCACCATTCACGGCACTTGAGGAACTTCCACACTCGTGTTTACCGCTAGTTAGTGCTATAGCCACTGGTTTGGCTTGAGCTTATTTTCAAATTTTAGTTAGTCACGTCTTTCAAATATTATCTTTATGCTTTTAACATAAGTCTTGATTTATAAATCTATGAAACATACTTTTATTGAAATAGTACACTTTAAAAAATGTGTGTCATCCATCTTCCTGCAGTTTGGCTAGCGTGATGTTATACACGTGATTCTAATCATATAAAAAAATAGTACTACCAAAAGTAGATTATGGCTTAGACTCTCTCTTTATCTCTATCTCCCCGTGAGATAAAGCCCGCAACAGTGAGAACTTATTACTTGGCTACTTTTTTTTTTAAGTTTTGGCTCCACACTTTTGTGTATTTAGCCAGTGTCAAGTAATTGATAATTTATCAAGTTATCGATATTTCACGCAAATATGTGTCAAGTCACAGTCAAAGTCATCAAATTAAGTCATAGTCTAGTCTAGTCAAGTCATACTCCTAGTAAAGTGGTGGTAACGTTACCAGAAACTTCTATGGAGTTTTGGAAACAACACGAAAAGAGACGTTTCACCATAATTATACCACTTTCTCACGCTCACGCCTGTAATCCGGCACTTAATGAATACAATGCAACCAATTTTATGCACAAACACTGAAAATAACACAAGTTTTGGAAAATAATACGATGCGGTGACGCAATCTTTTTCGCTTTCTCGCCAAAACTCACTTGGCTACTTACTTGGCTAGTATGCTATACCTTAGATAGCATCGTCACTTTCCATCAGGTGAGAGCGCGGTCAAATGATAGACAAGTTTGAAGATGAAATAAAAATTGGCTTTATTATGACAACGACAACGACGTCTCTGAAAATATCTCTACATCCTATAGATAAGCTAAACCTTGTCCCATCAACTCTCATAACCTACCAGTTTTAAAACTATTAATATAATTAGTTGACCCTTTTTGAAAGGTCCAATAAAACTCTCTCTGTTAGTAACTGTAGTTTATTTTGAGACACCGCACCTTTACTACAAGTACTTAGGTTGGATCTTAGACAGATAGACAGACAGGCCACAACAACATGATCAAACTTAGATCATGTTGGAGAATGTCATGAATGAAAATGAAAATCATGAATTGGAGTTTTTGGCGGGAAAACGAAAAAGATCGCGTCACCGCATTGTATTATTTTCCAAAACTTGTGTTACTTTCAGTGTTAGTGCATAAAATTGGTGGCATTTTATTCGTTAAGTGCTGGATTACAGGCATGAGTGTGAGAAAGTGGTATAATGATGGTGACACTCTCTTTTCGTGTTGTTTCCAAAACTCCATAGAAGCTTCTGGTAAAGTTGCCACCACTTTACTAGGAGTATGACTTGACTAGACTAGACTATGACTTGACTTGATGACTTGGACTCCGACTTGACTTGACACATGATATCATATTAATTAACTTGAGGAACTATCAATTACTTGACACTGGCTAAATACACAAAAGCGTGGAGCCAAACCAAAAACAAAAAGAAAGTTTGACGTTTTACACAATGACATTGACAACTGTTAACTGACTTAGTGAATGCGTTCATTGAAGTTCAATACATGTACGACATACAACTAGACTACTTTATATAAGAGCTATCTACGATTATCAGACAAAATACTCGGCGTGAATCAGCCGCACTATTGTTCGTGACAATAGCACTGAAATAAGTTCCAGGAAGGACATTTTCCTTCAGGAAATTACACAGAACGAACTGCCCTTAGGTACGCGCAAACATTTATAGTAATTGCGACAATTCTTGTGTGAAGATGGAGTATTGACGAAAGGATTTGTGCTCCGGGTAAAGATTGGAGCAAAATGTAAATATTCCTTTGAATGTACGTAATATATATAATACTATATACTTGAGAAGGTTTTGCAAATTGGTTTTTGAAAATCTAGGTTTTCCTGCCTAGCAAGAACATGCTTGTTAGAGAGGAAAATCATCATAATAAAATAAATATTTGTGGACATTTCACACAGCGCCATCTAGCCCCAAACTAAGCAAAGCTTGAACTATAGGATTAGATACCTGATAAAATATTTAAACAAAGATAATTTTAGTTCGTAAATACATACATAGAATACAATATAACACTCTGACACAGAACAAGTATCGATGTTTATCACACAAATGTTTGTCCTGGGTAGGAAACGAACCTACAACCCAATAACATAGTAGTATGCCGTTAGCGAAATAGCTAAATGTATCTAAAAAATATATACGGTAAAGGTAAAATTCTAACCATGGTCACAGTTTTTGATGAGATTATAAACCTTATGCTATATTCTTAGCAACATCAGTCGAGCCCAAATAAATATTATGAATGCCTAATCTATCCTTTAGGGTTCGTAAATTTTCAAATGCCCCTAATCCGGGGCACC
Organism: Ennomos fuscantarius; assembly: GCA_905220475.3. Taxonomy (NCBI): domain Eukaryota; kingdom Metazoa; phylum Arthropoda; class Insecta; order Lepidoptera; family Geometridae; genus Ennomos; species Ennomos fuscantarius. The sequence goes on along the minus strand of HG992037.1, from coordinate 4,770,229 downwards.
ACCACCAAATGACCACCGTGAACGCGCTTAATATTCACTATTGTAATACCATCCGGGGATTGGATCGTACGAGTATGCTGAGAGAAATATTGGATATTTCTTTTGTAATATTTGTTGGCTTGCATTTTGGTATCTACATTTATCGCCGTTAGGATTAACGTAAGGTTTCCTTTTTAATAAATTTTCATCATTTTTCACAATGTAGACGAAATCAGGCTCAATCAAACCAATTGTCAACTGAACGTTGTTCAACGATTGATCGTTACTTCTGAAACGCACCTATACACTCCGGATTATAATAATAACAATAACACCCAACGATCACATACAAAGATCCTGGACCCTAACTAGGCCTAGACCCAAGACCCATGGGGACCATGATCCCACAAAACCCAGACTCAGAACAATTATTTGCGATTTTTTTTTCTGTATACAAATACTTGTCCTGCCGCGGGAATCAAACCCGCCGCCTCCGATTTATAAGCGGACCTGCGCAAACACCACAACACAGAGGCTGTCTGATTAACCACATTCCAGCGTTATATCTTCGGATCATGTGGGAATCACAGTTAGAAATAATAAAGCAATTATGGATATTTCTACATATATTAGACTTGCATTAAGAAAACGAATGATATTTTTCAAAAGATCCACCCTTCCAGTGGACGTAGTATTCTCTCTCCTCTTATCCCAGCATCGGCCCAAGCCAAGGTTCGCACCCCAGGGGTGCCCTTGAGCTAATTGCCTCCCATTTTTTATGACCTTGCGCCTTAAATGCCTGCCCTCCCGCCCGGTGACGCTGTCAAGGTCGGTAGAGACCAACAGCTTTAGCCAGATAAAAAAAAAAAGAAAATGAGTATCTAAGTATAATTTCCGATTTAATTCAAATGATAACAAAAGTTTACAAGAAAATTCAACGTTATAAATCTATTAAAATTTAATGAAATTATTAGATTAAGTTTCCTTTTTATTGTTTTTTGTTTTAAAATAACAATGATTTTGGGAACTCTAATATGAAAAATGGGCATTAATCTTTTGCTTTTTAACATCGATTAGTTAACAAAAGTTAAAATTAAATCAATCAAACTATGATAAAACCCCGAATCATCGCGATTAAGGCATAATTAAAGTTCGGTGTTACTTGGCAGAGTTCCAAACGCACCTAATCCTGGGTGACCGCCGCGAGCGCGTTTAATATTCGGCGTCACACTTGGGATCATCCTTGGATTACACGGTAATATATGCCCAGAAATTGAGGAGGCATTCCTATTTTCCCGTATATTTAATATTAAGAAAGTGAAATGGTTTTTTATATATTTATTTGTTGGTATAACTTTGACGCTTTTGCTGGCTGATCTGATTTTGTGAGTCTTACTTTTCAACCGACTTCAAAAGGTCTTCTATATTCATTCGTATTTTAAAAAAAAAAACATCTTTTGTTTGTCAAAGTACATACTTTCAAATTAGTCCCATAAAAATCATCAAAAGAGGTTCAGTAATTTGGGTTTTCAAATCCAAATAAATAGAAATACATGTATGTAAAATATGTTTTCAGTATCAAATTAAGGCGTTTAATGTCAGTTTTACTCCCTTTTTTTCAAAAAGATATTATATTCGTAGCAGGTTTGGTAGTTGATATATCAAATATCTTTATTTTAATGAAATCTTTGTTTAGTTATCTTTTCGTTTTCATAGCTAAGCATAATTTTCAAGCAAACAGCTTAAGGCCCTGTCATAGCATGTTTTTTGACGGGGACTCTATAGCGCTCTGTTAAAGTTGAAAATCGCAGATCATAACTTATATCAAACTGGATGTGCTCATAAAATGTGTTAACTTTGCGGGGTTTTTAGTGGATTACCTAAAATATATTGATATCAAATAAATATTTTAACTGCCTATTTCTTCAGGAAATCAGTCTGGATATTCAATTTGTAAAAACTGTGTTGTAATTGCTGAAAATGTGCAGAAATACGTTCACAAAGTATTTTTTGGGATCATTCGAATGAAATTATATTTCAGAAAAGTTTTAAGTTTTGTTCAGTTATTACTGTTTTTCGTTATATTTGCAATATGCATTTTTTTCGTATGATTATTTTGACACGTGACGTCATATTAGTGACGTCAAAATAGTGCTTTTGTTGATATTGGGCTTGTAAGCCTAATATACGCGGTGTACTTCGCCTTAATCATAATAACATGCGAGTAGAGCTGCCAAGACACTCTCCTAAATGTATGCATAGCTTAATATCCATATCGAGAGCTCTATTACCACCTCAGTGATGAGAACTTTGGCTCAATCGGATATTGCTTCTGAAACTAACAATCAGTCTCCACTAAAACTACCTACGTATATACTACAGTTTGTTGTGCTATTCTCACTAATGTATAGATGTATGGATGCTTTCAGGCAAAAACTTAATGGATTTAATGAAACTTGGAATCCAGATAGCTTTTATGCTGGATTAATATACAGGATAATTTTTATCCGCAGATAAAACTATATTACTCACTATCTGTACTCTCTACTAGCAGTATTACTTCTACCATACATTGGAGTTTTACGCATAAAGTCATATATGTCAGTCAAGTCAGAGTTACCGTGACGTTACGCTAAGGCCACGTCATAGCATGTTTTATTTTGACACTCTATGGTGCTCTGTTCAAAGTTAAAAATCGAAGATCATTATTAGACGTCAAACTGGATCTGAGCATAAAAATGTGGTAATTTTTCGGGTTTTTGTGGATTACGGGAAATGTACATATCTAATAAATATTTTGACTAGTTATTTCTTTAGAACATAAATCTGGCTATTTAATTTATAGTTTTTTTGTTATCGCTGATTATTTGGAGAACTACGTTCATAAAGTATTTTTTGGGGTCATTAGAACGATTTTATTTTAGAGAAACTAAATTACTTAATGAAATAGAATAGATCGGTAATTCCTGTTTTTGTATTATTTTTTATTTACAAATTTTTTCATGGCACATTAGTGACGTCAAAGTTGTTTTTGACGTCAAAGACGCTAAGTGCTTTTTTTATTTCGGGCTTACACCGCGCTTTAAATCATTAACTAAAATTTTCTGCATCCTTGACCCAAAGCGTGCTATGAGCTGTTAAGACATGTTCGATGACCTTGTTTTCGGAGTCAGTTACTAAATCAAGCAAATAAATCATACAATCGACCTCAAACGAATTCATGACATTGATTTCCTGATAATAATAAAATTAATTAACTAAAAGAGATACCGTCTTAAGCTTAGGTAACTCTTATTTCAAAGTGGCGGATAATATAAAAAGGCGATCGGTTCTAAGATTGCTCTGGTCCAAGCCACTTTTCTCCCCATCCGTTAAACCGTTTACTCTGTATCGAGTGAAAATAGATAAGAAAAGAAAACATCGTGGAACACTTCGATATTTTTTCTGTTTACATTGTTTATGCCGTCGATTCTCTATGTCAGGTCGCATTATCCCTTGTCAGTTAACAAAATGGATTTTTGGCTGTCATGCGTTACTGAAACGTACGATAGAACTACTTGTTACTTATTTATAAGAAAAACATGACATGCTTTTAATATCAAATCAATATTGTTTTATCGTAACAGTGAATTTTGTTTTACTCGTTTTTTTTTTTCTCCGCAGATAAGTCCTGCTAACATATGATTGATTTGATATTGATTTTGAAATTTTTTATAGACATAATAATAACATATATTTTATTTTGTAAGACTTGGCGTTAGTGTCTAAGTTACAAATTTACTATAAGAATGTATGTTTTAACAGCCTCTGTAGTGTGGTGGTTGAGCAGGTCGGCTCATAGCCCAGAGGTGGCGGGTTCGAAAAGCGCAAATACTTGTTCTGAGTCTGGGTGTTGTGGGACCGGTCCTCGTAGTTCCTGGGACAGACACAGGGAATCCTAGTTAGGGTCCAGGATCTATGTATGTGATCGTTGGGCGTTATTATTATTATTAAATAGTTTTGTAGGCTGAAGGTGCCTCTTAAAACGAATAGTACATACGTAATAAAGTTTATAAATGTCCAGTTCTATTTAAATCATAAATTTTAGGGTAGATGGAAAAATAAGGTAATAAACACTTTTTTTGTCTAGAATTTGACCACGTTCTCACCTGATGGGAAGAGACGATGCTATCGAAGGTGTAGCATGCTAGCCAAGTAAATACCTATTCATTTTTCTCTTGAACACGCCCGGGTCAAATTTCGCCAGAAACACAGACGCTGGCAGGGCATTCCATTCTTAATTAGAACGGCTAAGAAAAAAAGATACGAATTCACTGCGCATTGCTTTGCTACTTCGTGCGTTCTTGGCATGATTATAAACATATGATTAAACAAGTGATGCACTTAGGACTGCTTTTGGACCACTAACCTTATCTCACATGGAGTGCAGGCTGTCCACTATGCACGCTGGCCATGTGCAAATGGTTATGGTTTCCAATTTTGTTGTTCTTGAAGCTAATTCTCTTACGACGTTTATCTTCAGCGTTGTAAGAGCTAGTAAATATTCCGCATAAGACTTAAAAAGTAATTGGTGCAGAGCTGAACAAGATTTGAAGCCCGTGCGACTTTCAAACTGGTACACCTTACCAGTTTGAAAGTCGCACGGGCTACCACTTCGTCACACTTACTCTCCAAAGCTAATAATCTGCAGCAAATGAAGTCAGTTTATATTTAAGACTTAACAGGGAACAAACAAGTATGACATCTGTTATAACAGTTACAGAATTTAAATTTCGCACTGCCCCGCGGTCCAAAACCAATTATATTGTTCAAAACAATGGAACCCTTTTGCTAAGTGTCGCTTCTGTTGACAAGTTACTTTGTTACTCTATGTGTAATGGCTTTCTAGTACAAGACTACGCAGCATTTAATGATTATGTTAAATTAATAAAGATAACAAAGAGCAAAATGGCATAGTTTGAACAGCGTTGTAAGATAGCAAGCCATAAGCATCAACGATATTTAGCACTTTGCAATGGCTTTGTGGTCCTGGCGGTGTGTGAATAGGACCTTTTTATCTCTTCTGGGTGCTGTTAGAGGTGACTGAAGGATATCTAAAGAATGGGCTGTAGCATTGTGCTTGATACATTCAAATCTTCTGCGATCGCCAAGTCGCTTGCCATGCATGAAGATTATAGCAAAGTGAGCGTCCAAAGCGTCGTTTTGTGAGGGAAAAAGACGCCCACTGATGCAGTGTAGGCTGGACCCATACTAGGTGGGCCAACGATCTGGTAAAACCACGCCAATGGACGCAAGAGGCGAAGCAGACACTCAAAGTGGCACACATTGAGGGAGGCCTTTGTTAAGCTGTTGTTGATGAATAGTGTCTCGTGGGTGCCGTTAGATCTGGCTAAATGAATACCTATTGAATGGGCAGAAGAATATGGTTCAGTTTGCATTAATCTACTTCGATCACTGAGACACTTGCCGAGCGTGGTGATTAAGGAAATACCTCCGCCCCTTAATATTGAGTGGCCTATGTTCAGCATTGGACGCAAAACGGCTGATGATGATGCTATAAGGTCAAATATTACAATTAATATTTTTCATTATTATTTTTAAGCCAAATTACACTCTATCTTTGAACCGACTAAAACAGAAAACATATTCCGGAAGAATTTAATACGATATACGTCTTAGAGCATCCCTTGGTAATTACGTCGTTCTAGATGAAATTTATGAAGTGGAATTTCTGCTTACCAGGTCTGCGCTTCTACCGTGAAACGATTTAGAAAATTTGCTCGCACAAAAGCATACTTATTTTTATGTTTTTAAGAATACTATAAACTGGTGCAGCTTGTGGCGCGAGCTATGTCAGCCGCTGCAGGCTAAGGCGTCTACGTACGATTCAATCCGTCACTCAATTTGTCGCCTCAATCTGGCAGAGAACCACAATTTTTTTTTTCATAGATTGCCTGGATATGTTTAAGTATCTAATGCATTATTTGATCCAAATTCTGATATGTCTATATCCTATATATAAACGTACTTCACGCGTAGGAAAGAGAGCTATTTATAATTTGATACAAACTACCATCACAATATAAAATAGTAATACATACAGAAGGCACACTCTCCAAATCATTTAAGTAAATAGCAACTCTATACTACACACAATAAAGTGGAATTCAGGTCGCAAATCGCTATTGACATATCTTTATAGTCACCTAGAAATTGCATCTCTTTCTATCGTATTACTCTTATCTTTTCTTACGACATAAGAAGCTAAAGTTAGTTACCTATCTGCAGCAATGCACCATGCTGTGTATCAAATAGTTATATCAGAGAGCACTCTGAAGTTTGCATAAAAAATAAAATAAAAAATTACATTAAATAATTGAGTGCACTTTAATGCGTGCGAAATAGATTAAATTATCATGTGATACAAAAAGAGGCGAAGAAAAGTTTTAATTTTGCGGTGCTGTTTGAGTTAAAATTGCATGGTTTGATTCCCGGGCCAAAATACATAATTTAAAATTAGTTATTAAGCGCAATGGACATAATGACTAAATAAAATGGCAATTGTATCCATTTTAGGAAGACTCGTCCTTTCAGAGTACACCTCTATCTACCTGATGTACGGAAGACAAAGCCGGTGGTCCGATGTCGGCAAATTGGATTCCACGATTGCACGCTGCTTCGGAAAACCTCGATGTTATTATAAAATTTTCATGGCAAAGTTTACCTTTTGTGGCTTCAAGTCTTTTGAGAAGAATCTGAGAAGCGCGAAGATTAGAAATCTTGTCCTAAAATTGTTTATGATCCTTTACAAAATGTTTGATAAATGAGTTTTAATCTTAAAGTGCTTATACAGTAGGTCTTTTTCATTATGCGGACAGACAATGGAACTTGCTTCGAGCATATTTGTTTAGTAACTAGTTGTAGAGTTGTACATGAATATTTTAATATTTTTGGTCCTAAAATTCAAAAGTTAGCATCACAATTTTTATAGATGGTGTAATATTACTGCTATGTAAATAATTGTAATATTGTAATTCATAAAATGTATTTATACATTTTTCTCCTTTGCGTATAATTAAGGAAATAAAGATTAGATAAAGATAAATTTATTTGTTCAAACATGTGTATGCATACTATGAGCATGCAAGTTATTGTTAAATTATTTGATCGACATGTTTTGCCTGACATACAGTTAATGCTTATTATCATAATAATTAATAATTATAATTATCATGATATAGCTTCTGTGGTGTGGTGGTTGAGCAGGTCGGCTCATAACCTGGAGGCGGCGGGCTCGATTCACGCGGCAGGACAAGTATTTGTGCATAGAAAAAAAAGCATAAATACTTGTTCTGAGTCTGGGTATTGTGGGACCATGGTCCTTGTAGTTCCTGGGTCCCTAGACACAGGGAATCCTAGTTAGGGTCCAGGATCTATTTATGTGATTATGTGTGTAATAACGTTGAGCGTTATTATTATTATTATAACTAATTTCAAGTTTTGTGACAGAAGTTAATACATAAATTTTAAAATAATTGCAAGTTTAAAACAAAAATAAACATAAAATAAAATCACGTTAATAAACCGATTTTGTCCGTCAAATAGTCATTTTATTGATAATAACACTTGTATGATAATAGATTTCTTACCTTTTTTCAAAATAATTTAATGTTCAGCTCATATATTGTTCAAACTTATTTATTACAACAGGTGCCATACAAAATACACCTTTATGTGCAAGCGTAGTCTTACCAGTATGCAGACGAAGTCCACTGTTGTCTATTCCTGACAACAGTGGTGTCGATTCTGTGTCGCATTCTCTAAAACAAAAGTAAACTCAAAGTATGGCGGTATTCTTCTGATAAAGGGGAAATGAAAAAGACGGAAATATGTTAATTTGTTTTAGTTTTAGAGAATGCGACACCAGTATCTATTTTAAAATATGCGTGTATATTGTAATAATTACGAACGGGTATTGGATAAGTAGTTGAATATATAATTTCTACTCGCGTTAAGCTATCCCTGTCTAATTTTAATAGTTTATGGTGCCCGCGGTTTGACCGCCCAGCCACACAGGGTCGCTTTTACCGCACAAAAGATGTGTTTGCTCGGATAAAGAGCTTTTGCATTTTTAACCGTTTAGAGATGACACTTCTATCCGGGTTACGGAACAGTCAGCTTGGTTTTGGAATCGTTTTGATGGAGGAATAACTTAAGCATATTTTGGCTTACTTTCTTATTAAATGATATGTAGGTACCTTATACAGTAAAATATATTAAAACGTTTTTTAACACATCGCCGCGATGGCGTTTAACCCATACCTAGTTCACTTTTGAAAATGGGTTTTTCAAATAATATTTGGGAAATTTCCTTTAGGTATTTATTCAATTAACTAATCACACTAATATTATAAAAGCGAAAGTTTGTATGTGTGATTGTGTGTTAATCCTTCATGCTCAAACGGTTGAATGGATTTAGATGAAATTCAGTACCAAGATAGCTTATACACTGGATTACCATGTTATGCCATAAAAGTGAAATTTTCCCGTGGGATGAGCAAATAATTGAAATACTTTTTATCCGCGGATGAAACCGGGGGGCGCAACTAGTTAATTAATAAGTTGTTATATTATCCTACTATTTTTTATTATATAAGCTATCTTGTTACCAAATTTCATCCAAATCCATTCAGCCGTTTGAGCGTGAAGGAGTAACAAACATACACACTTACACACATACAAACTTTCGACTTTATAATATTAGTGTTATTTGAGAATTATTTTGACGTAAACAAATTATATTTAAAAAAAATTGCACATTAATTTTGATACCAAATCATTTTATAATTTTAAGTTCTATAAGCTAAATTTGTTTGGATGCTATATAAAGCAAGTCTATTTCTTTTTATTAATGTTGATAGCAGTCACATTTTTATCGATTTCTGCATCTCGTCGATTCCATAAGTGCCTTATTTTGTCTCATCTCTAGATCACCGCCACTTCCAACGGTCTTTCACGTGAAGTAGCACCTTTATCCTTTCAGATATTTTTTTAAAACTTTCTATTGGATTCTAATGAATTTGCTAGAGCTCTTTTGAAATTTAAATGATTGAACCAGGATGTTCAATTTTTAAATTTCTTTACCCTTATTTTACTGGAAGTTTTTACGAGTTTTGGGATGGGAAGATTTTACATTGTACTTTAAATAATAATAACGCCCAACGATCACATAGATCCTGGACCCTCACTAGGATGTGTATTTGGAAACCCAGGAACTACGAGGACCATGATTCTACTACTTCCAGATACAGAACAAGTATTTGCACTTTTTTTCTGTGCACAAATCATTGTCCTGTTGCGGGAACCAAACCCACCGTCTCCGGGCTATGAGCCAACCTACTCAACACTTACGCCACAGAGGCTGTCACTTATATTGGTGACTTTAATTCTACTGCGGATTCATTAATTTTATACTGAGACGAGCTTCTGCCAGCAGTTTCTCCCGCCGCGTGGCCTATGGGAAAATAATTCAACCACCCTTTTCACCCTCTTGCGGGTCGGATTTCAAAAAATCCTTTCTTAGCGGATACCTACGTCATAACATCTACCTGCATGCCAAATTTCAGCTCGATCCGTATAGTGGTTTGGGCTGTGCGTTGATAGATCACTATGTCAGTCAGTCTGTCAGTCACCTTTGAGTTATATATATTTAGATGGTATTCATAATAATTATAGCTGATCAGCACATTAATCATACCTCCATATGAACACAATAATAATGTTTAACTCGCTCGCCAGCAACCCGTTGATTGGATAACTCAATTAGGCAGTGTTGATTACGCTTCTCATAATTAGGCAATGGAAATGATGAATTGTTGTTGTATCATTAGTATGAAATTAATGGTGGTGCTTGAAAATTATGAAATGTATTTACTGTTTGTATAGGGGTGGTTTATATTATATCGCTTGTTTTTTTTTTAAATTATTTAATGCTGTTGGTCTCTATTGACCTTTACAGCGTCACTTCGCTTAAGACGCCTAGCCGTCAAAAGCGGGAGGCAACTAGCTCAAGGGCACCCCTGGGGTGCGAGCCTCGGCTTATGGGCCGTTTCCGGGATAAGAGGATCGAGAAGACTACGTCCACTGGAAGAGAGGTCACTATTGAAAGTCGCGACCGTTCTAGCTAACCTACAGGGGGTACGTCGACCTCGCCGGCGGGGTCGGTGTCTGATTGTGTTACGTACCTGAGCCAGAAGGGCTAGACTGGTCCGGTGATCCTAGCGCAGCCGATACTACGGCTGCTATAGGATCATCCGGGTCGCTCAAGACATGTCTCGGGCGGCGACGACGGACGAACGACGTGAATTGTTACTTCAAAAAACATCATGGATGATGAAGGCGGATGCCTACCCTTATCCCATGGGGTCGGTGCAGCATGTTTTATTCTTCCACTTATTTCTGTCAGGCGTCATATCGATATGCACTCCCTTTATTTATTTATTTATTTATTTATTTTATTCTTGGAAGACCAACAGCTGTTGTACTTACAATAGACATACGTTTACAAAAAAAGAAGCCAATTAAAGGTCCTCACGGATAGACAAGAGTATAATTTAAATGAAGTGAACACCTAAGAGCACTACCTACATACGCACTGCATGGAATTACTTACTAAGTTATAGAATAGCTATGCACAATAATAAATTATAAGTAAATAAATAATTAAGGTAGCAGCTAGCCTAGTAACTAAAAATATTACAGTTAATTATATAAAAAGTTTATAATTATAGCACACATATCATTCTTCACACAGTCCAACTGTGTTTTCATTTATTTTAGAAACAAAAACTTAAGTACAAAGAGACCCTTCTTGAAGAAGTGCCTCACGAAGAGCTGAAAATTGCAATATATCGTCGACAGGAAACTCCTGTACGTAGCAAGAAACTCTTCTACTGTAACTAGCGAGCAAATCTGCCGGGGCTGGACTAAGGTCTATAAGGAAATACTTGTAGACGATGCAACGAGGATGTGGTTACGAAGAAGTGGAAAGTGAAGGGCAATGAAAGAAAATAATAAATTAATATTTCTAGGCGCCCATACGTCAGATGAACCTACCGCGAACTGTTGTTGTTTTAAAAGTGACGTACGCATGCCAAGTTTTATCACACTAATATTATAAAGGCGAAAGTTTGTATGTGTGTATGTTTGTTACTTTTTGACGCTCAAATGGCTGAATGGATTTGGATGAAATTCGGTACAAAGATAGCTTATACACTGAATTAGCATATAGGTTATATTTTATCCTAGAAAAGTGAAATTTTCCTGTGGGATGAGCAAATATTTAAAATACTTTTTATCCGCGGGTGAAACCGCGAGGCGCAACTAGCTGAAGCATAAACTAGCCACAATGTCCTATAGGCAATCTAAAAACACTACTATGACCCCCGTACCAAATGCGATCCTGCTTTTAGCCACATCCTGCGAAGTGTATGCCAAATGAGCCTCGATTTTATTCTAAACAAAGCCGCTGGATTTGTTGAGGCGTTATTTCAGAGCTTCTCGTCTCGAGCTTTCTGAAATGTTAGAAGCAGCACTCATTTTAATGGAATCTGTCTAAATAAAATATCGCTACTAATCCTGGTCATGCCAACTTCCATCACTTACGTATTTTGGGCACAAAGGTCCGTATTAGAGAACGATGCTCAGTCATCGATCGGTGCTCAAGCAGAGATTTCATTCATAAAGTGATCAATTAGTGAATTTAATCTCTGCTTGAGCACAGATCGATGATTGAGTATCGTTCTGTAATACGGACCTAAAAGAACAAAAACTTAAACTACACTGGGTTATAGGACTTATCTGCAAAGTTCGTCTAGGTAGGTACCACCGCTTTGCCAGTTATTCTGCCGCTAAGCAGTAGTGTGCAAGCACTACTGTGTTCCAGTTTAAAGAGCACTGTAGGTAGTGAAATTACTAGGCAATTGAGACTTTATGATCTAATCTCACAGTCGAGTTATCATATTACCACACTGTGCTGTCTCAGGATGATGTGCGTAGTGCAGTGTCATGTGAAACTTTATATTTTGGAGTTTGGAGTGGCACTGTTCTGTTATGAGTAGCCGTGTCGCTTATCATTAAATGAACGACTAGCTCGTCGCATCACTCGCTAACACCAAAATAAAAGGTGAAATAACTGTATTGAAAAATCAAAATCATAAAAGTAACCGATCTTCCTACATTCAGAACAGTTTTCAATTTAACTGCCATCAAAGTTCTCTTTATTAAATCTCCCAATTTTACGTTTAATAGCTTCCAATAACTTTCCAATAAATTATATTCACCACTTTATTAAGAACCATCGACCCTTTGACCCCATAAAGCTACCTCCATACATCATAAAGGTCCAGCCTTTCTCGCGTCGTGAGAAATCGACGGGCCAACACCGAATTAGGGTCGGAGCTTTTAATTGACTGAATGGCTGCCAACACATTCTTAAGCGTTAAATTATATTTGTGAAAATTTAAAGCAAAGATTCTTTTTCCCAGCTGCAATTACACATTTTTTGGCTATTTCGATTGTTGGTGATCTTTAGGGGATTTACTTAAAAAAATGTAGCCTAGATGTTTTGTATAAAGATGGTCTACTGTTTGTTCAATGTAGTGCTACCGTCCGGCATCATCCTTTAGTGCTAGGGTTGCCACTTTCAATTTGTAAATTGTAATTAATTTCGACCTTTTGTATAAAGGTCTAAAATCGAACTTCTAAACAAGGAAGGTAGCTAAGCGTAATGTAGATTTGGTAGAAACTTTTGTTTTTGAACAACCCTTATTAAAATTTTATTTACAAAAGGTTCGTTTCAGGGGATAGAAAATAAAGTAAACAAATTATTAACATCTATTGCTAAACTGATATGAAAGGGATTATAGCTTTTTGAACAATGTTTATGTTTGAGGATGGTTTATACATTTTTAACATAAAAAGCTTTCAAAGCCAATGTTTAGGGTATTATTTTATAACTTTTTATTTATATTCTATTAAGCCAAGCTTATAACGTGTATTGAATCGAGAATACAGGTTTTTTATTTATTCAATAAATATTTATGGACAATTTACACAGCGCCATCTAGCCCCAAACTAAAAAGCTTGTACGAGTACAATGGGAACCAGATAACTGATACAATACTTATATACTTTGTTTGTAAATATATACATATATATAATACAATATATATGTATATATAAACGTCAGAAACAGACACAGAAACGTCGATGTTCATAACAGAAATATTTGCCTTAGGTAGAATCGAACATACAGCCTACAGCTCAGAAGGCAGGGTTACCAACTGAGTTATTGGGCCAGTCAAAATAAGAGGCAGTTCACGACTTTGTCCGAATTTTACCCGAATATATTATCTTAGTACACTCCTACGTCATAAAAGGTAGACACCTTTCTTATATCAAATTGTCATTGTCAAGTTGTTTTTTTTTTTTGTGTTTTGGCTCCACACTTTTGTGTATTTAGCCAGTGTCAAGTAATTGATAATTTAGCAAGTTAATGATATTTCACGTAAATAATGTGTCAGGTCACAGTCGAAGTCATCAAGTCAAGTCAGAGTCAAGTCATAGTCTAGTCTAGTCAAGTCATACTCCTAATAAAGTGGTGGCAACTTTACCAGAAGCTTCTATGGAGTTTTGGAAACAACACGAAAAAAAACGTTTCACCATCATTATACCACTTTCCCACACTCATGCTTGTAATCCAGCACTTAACGAATAAAATGCCACCAATTTTATGCACTAATACTGAAAATAACACAAGTTTTGGAAAATAATATAATGCGGTAACGTGATCTTTTTCGTTTTCCCGCAAAAACCTTGTCAAGTTGTTGTGTTCTTATATCATCTAGCAGTTTCCGCTGCAAGTCAAATGTCGGTCAGACAGTGAGTCACTCAATGAGGCAGTCCATTTAAACAAATATTAACAATAACGCCCAACTATATCATACATAAATAATAAATATAAATATAATTTAAACAAATAAATATAACTAAGTTCGTTGAATACTCTCCATCCAAAGGTTGCCTTGAAGAGATTGCTTTTAGCGATAAGGTTGCCGCATTGTTACTATTTGCATAAATAATTGTTTTCTTTTGTATTTTTTTATTATTTAGTGTGTGCACTAATGAGTTCATCTATCTATGTTCAAATCATAAAAACTTAAGAAATACTACAGACAATACTGTTAGGTTATGCAAGGACGGTAATAATCTACACATTAAGTTTCATTAAAATATGTTCAGTTATTTTAGCGGTGAGTGGTAGCGAACATAAGTACATCCACACGTACCTACAAGCTTTTGCACTTTTAATATGAGTATGATAGGATTGATGGTTAAGTTTTAATAAGTCTAATGAAAATTATTCCTTTAAAAAAAATTTAACTGACTTCAATCCAATGAGAACATCATCAATGCAGTCGAAAGGATAGAATAACTCACAAACGACTTCTCAGAACTTAATCAAATTTAAATGGGATCACATGGGAAGCACCAGCTTTCAAATACAAAAGGATCATCAAAATCACCAGTCTAAAGTTCTGAGGTAACAATCATAAAATAAAAAAATAATACAGTTGAATTGAGAGCCTCCTCCTTTTTTTAAGTCGGTTAAAAATAATATAATCTGAAACTCTAGTAATCCTTTTTTTAGGTATTTTTTTTTAAACGTTTACTAATGTTAATGTAACGTTACTTTACTGATCGTCTTTACGACCGCGGCAATAAGCTTGTGATACCACAGTAAAGTCGTAATACGGCCTTAAGTGAATCCACAAAGAATTTCAGTGTGTCTAAAAAGCGTGAAAGTATCTTCTTGGTATACAATCTCCCACTTAGCCTCGGCCTGCCGTATTTCAAATGAGCTATTTCCTACGGCCATTCTAGTCCACCTTTTTAAAACGTCGAGGCGGTCGGTTTTGGTATCTTAGCGTGAATTTATGGCAAGTGTTGGATACTTGAAATAGTATACGTTGGTGGGTTGATTTTGACAGTCTCTGTGGTGTGATGGTTGAGCAAGTCAGCTCATAACCCGGAGGCGGCAGGTTCAATTCCAGCGGTAAGATAAGTATTTGTGCACAGAAAAAAAAGGCACAAATACTTGTTTTGAGTCTGGGTGTTGTGGGACCATGGTCTTCGTAGTTCCTAGGTCTCTAGACGTAGGGAATCCTAGATAGAGTTTAGGAGTTTATTATTATTCTTATTACTACATGGGCTACACACATCTTAGGCTATTAATATGCCTTTGAGCTAAAATTTGGTATTAAATATATCGTGCATAAACCTAAACTTTATTTGACAGCCCTTAAACAATTGCGGTTCATTTCAACCTTTATGAATGGGACAGCAACATTTTTAGAACAGTCATACTAAATTTAGTTTGAGATATTGCACAAAATCGATTGGAAGTCAGCTAAAAACGAAGGACTTTGTTGGAGCTACAGATCACGAATATGATGAAATAAAAGACATAGGTATAACTTGAACGTATATAAACCGAACTTAAATGTAAAACGATGTCTATAAATTTAAAAATTAAAGTCCTGACTGATGGTTTAGGCACAGCCTAAACCACTGATCCTAGAGACTTGAAATATGGAAGGTCTTTGTAAAGGTGTCCACTAAGAAAGGGTTTGTCGAAATTGTTCCCCTAAGAGGGTGAAATGGGTGGTTGAATTATTTTCCTATAGGTCACGCGGGCGAAACTGTGGGCAGAAGCTCGTACAGAAATAAAAAGAGAAAATTGGCACGGAAAACAAAGCCGCCTGCTCGCTTTCACTTTTAAAAACCGAATTTAATGCTAATAACTCAAAAAGGGAATCTATAAAATAAAAAACCTTAAAGCCTTTATGAGCGATGTAAGGTCACGATGTAAAGCTCGGTAGAGACCTACAGCATTAGTCCGTTCAAAAAAAAGATTTAAATAACTTGAGGAAAGTTATAACACTTTTTAAGCTTTCGCGACTTGATGGAGTCAGTATATGGAGGTATTTGGGAACAACTTCTCTCAAATTGTAAAAATAAAACGGGTCTATTCGCCAACAAAAATTATCAAAACATAATTTTGACTAACCTCGACGTTACGACCAAACATTGAGTCCCCTCGTAACCACGGCCAATGTGACTTGGTCGAAACGTCGAGGTTAGTCAAAATTATGTTTTGATAATTTTTGTGCCTCATATTATATATATATATAACCTCCATATTCTGACTCCATATATGTAGAACTTTAATATAACTTCTAAAATATTTCCTCTATTACAGTGGGCGTATCGGAAATGATTTTAAAAATAAGTATAGCGAATTTCGAAATCTGTAAGATCGTCACTACAATCCTGTGACTCGACATCTACATAAAAGGACATCTATCGTTAAGTCCGATGATAAATTGCAGTGTCATGGTGCCATTTACCTTTTCAAACTGCCGAGGAATTTTAAACTCTATCTCAAATAGTTAAAGTAGCAAAGCTTTATTTTGAAGGGGTATCGACATTATTGCAGTATGGATGCACAATTGTAACATTGGCTCGACACACACACGTTGACTAGAGCCAGTGTAGTGCGTGTACTTGAAGGTGACGCGTAAGTACTCTAGGTACTATATAATATGTATAGTAATAATGTATCTCCATAATAATATATATATATATATAATATATAATATAAACTCGCATATACGCATATATATATTTGACAGTCTCTGTGGTGTGATGGTTGAGCAGGTCAGCTCATAACCTGGAGGCGGTGGGTTTGATTCCCGCGGCAGAATAAGTATCTGTGCACAGAAAAACAAAAGCGGAAATACTTGTTCCGAGTCTGGGTGTTGTGGGACCATGGTCCTCGTAGTTCCTGGGTTCCTAGACAAGGGGAATCCTACAGTTAGAATCCAAGAGCTATGCATTTGATCGTTGGGCGTTATTATTATTATTATATATGTGGCTACGCTACACTTACTATGATCTAATTGATTAATAGTATTGTTGATGCACCAGCCACCAGTTGCGTCACGTTGTGGGAACAACTTCCCCAAGTTATTTAGACAGCACAGAACCTATTTACTTATATCGCTCCTTCTCGCTCACATGTATCACCTTCTCTTTCTTTGCGTCCGTCACACTCGCACTCTGCTCACTCGCTCTTGCACTGTTCCTATTTTGTAATGCTCCTTAAACTAGCGCTAGTTGCAGACTCACATTTTGTACTTTAGTAATAATTATGCCAAAATAAAGTTAAACCCGTCGTCGCCGCCCGAGACACGTCTTGAGCGACCCGGATGATCCTATAGCAGCCGTAGTATCGGCTGCGCTAGGATCACCGGACCAGTCTAGCCCTTCTGGCTCAGGTACCGCTTTCGGCACCGGTATAGGATACCAGCGTAACACAATCAGACACCGACCCCG
This sequence comes from Ennomos fuscantarius, assembly GCA_905220475.3. Lineage (NCBI taxonomy): Eukaryota > Metazoa > Arthropoda > Insecta > Lepidoptera > Geometridae > Ennomos > Ennomos fuscantarius. The sequence continues at coordinate 4,752,793 of HG992037.1, read as the reverse complement.
CCGGCGAGGTCGACGTACCCCCCGTAGGTTAGCTAGAACGGTCGCGACTTTCAATAGGGTCCACTCTTCCAGTGGACGTAGTCTTCTCGATCCTCTTATCCCGGCAACGGCCCAAGCCGAGGCTCGCACCCCAGGGGTGCCCTTGAGCTAGTTGCCTCCCACTTTTGACGGCTGGGCGCCCTAAGCGCCCGCCCTCCCGCCCGGTGACGCTGTAAAGGTCGATAGAGACCAACAGCATTAGCTCGTTCAAAAAAAAAAAAAAATAAAAAAAAAAAATAAAGTTAAAATCGCGAATCCAAAACCGAAAGGGACTCTCGCAGTCTTCTTAGACGTGGCGAAAGCCTTCGACAAAGTCTGGCACGACGGCTTGATTTTCAAGCTGTACCACATCGGCGTGCCAGATCGTCTTGTGCACATCATACAAGACTTCCTTAGGGATCGAAGCTTTCGCTACCGCATCGAGGGGGAGCGATCGTCTCCCCATCCTATCAGAGCCGGAGTGCCCCAGGGCTACGCGCTTTCCCCCTTGCTTTTCTCGCTGTACACCAGCGATATCCCGGGGTCATTTCATCCCAGTGTGCAGCTCGCACTCTTTGCGGATGACACCGCTATCTACTGCTCCGGATGGCAGAGAGTTCACATGCGTGGTCGCCTCCAACGAGCCCTCACCGAGATCGGTGCTTGGTTCAGGAAATGGCGGATCACGGTTAACCCAGATAAAAGTGCAGCGATGTACTTTTCTGACTACAAGCGTGGTCCGCCAGCGAAACCACTGTCCTTGTTCGACAAGCCCATTCCCTGGGCTTCGTCTACCAAATACCTGGGGGTTACCCTTGACACCAAACTCAACTTCAAGGACCATATTAAGCGAGTGCGCGATAGGGCTGCCTTTGTCTTAGGCCGCCTCCACCCTCTCATCTGCAAGCGTAGTAAGCTGTCCCTTAGAAATAAGGTGACGCTTTACAAAACTTGCGTTCGCCCCATTATGACCTACGCATCTGTCGCGTTTGCTCATACTCCCTCAGTACATCTGGATCGACTTCAGGTGATCCAGAACCGCTTTGCCCGCAAGGTGGTCGGGGCTCGCTGGTACCAGCGAAACTCCGACCTCCACTGCGATCTCGAACTCCCATCCATCCGTCAATTTATGAAGGATGCATCCCGCCGCTATTTTGATGCGGCACCTCATCACCCCAACCCTCTCGTAGTCAGAGCTTCAAACTACTGTACAGACACGACAGACTCGCCACCCCGTCGTCGCCGCCCGAGACACGTCTTGAGCGACCCGGATGATCCTATAGCAGCCGTAGTATCGGCTGCGCTAGGATCACCGGACCAGTCTAGCCCTTCTGGCTCAGGTACCGCTTTCGGCACCGGTATAGGATACCAGCGTAACACAATCAGACACCGACCCCACCGGCGAAGTCGACGTACCCCCCGTAGGTTAGCTAGAACGGTCGCGACTTTCAATAGGGTCCACTCTTCCAGTGGACGTAGTCTTCTCAATCCTCTTATCCCGGCAACGGCCCAAGCCGAGGCTCGCACCCCAGGGGTGCCCTTGAGCTAGTTGCCTCCCACTTTTGACGGCTGGGCGCCCTAAGCGCCCGCCCTCCCGCCCGGTGACGCTGTAAAGGTCGATAGAGACCAACAGCATTAGCTCGTTCAAAAAAAAATAAAAATAAAATAAAGTTAAAATATCCAGACCTCCAGTATATTCTGAGTTTTATTATACAACTTTGAAGATTGGCACCTCCATATATTCCTTAGTGTTAAAACGTCATATTTGCGCTGTGCCCGATCTATGCTCGCGCGCGTAGGTAGACAAACATCCTTAGGTGAGTAGAGTTATCTATACTAATATTATAAAGATTTGTATGTGAGTATGTTTGTAATGAATTGGCTCTAAAAGTACTGGACTGACTTTAAAAATTCTTTCACCATTTGAATACTACATCACGGATTAATATAGGCTATTTTAATTGCAAAAATAATGTTTATCTCATAATGTTTTAAATATAAATGCCTGCCCTTGCGAAGCCGGGACGGGCTGCTAGTATTATATATTATAAGACTAAGCGGTTAGATTAGCATTACCTATTTAAAATAGCCTTTATAATATGCAATAAATTATTCGACTTTGTTGAGCTGTAAAAACAGTGATGGCTATCACGTGACAACCCTAGCACTGTGGCACGATGGAAGAATATCAAAGGCGAGTTTTGGCGGGAAAACGAAAAAGATCGCGTCACCGCATTGTATTATTTTCCAAAACTTGTGTTATTTTCAGTGTTAGTGCATAAAATTGGTGGCATTTTATTCATTAAGTGCTGAATTACAGGCATGAGTGTGGGAAAGTGGTATAATGATGGTGAAACGTTTCTTTTCGTGTTGTTTCCAAAACTCCATAGAAGCTTTTGGTAAAGTTGCCACCACTTTACTAGGAGTATGACTTGACTTGACTAGACTATGACTTAACTTGATGACTTGGACTGTGACTTGACTTGACACATTATATAATATTAATTAACTTGAGAAATTATCAATTCCTTGACACTGGCTAAATACACAAAAGTGTGGAGCCAAAACAAAACAAAAAAATAGGAATATCAAAACGCAACGTTCCTTACTGTTAATATATACGCATGGTAGTTCTCTTGCTTCTATAGAGCTTTGTTACACGGAATATGTTCAGAATCTCTACACTTGATTCGGTGCCCTGAGGCAGCTCAAATTGCAAGTTTCAAAGATTTCTAGGGTTTTTGCGTTTATTGTCTTTTATTTGAAGGAACAGTAAGTATCGTTATCAGGAATACAAAATAGGTGCTAGATAAGCTAAGTTTATGATAACTGCCTATTGTTTGTTGAACAGACTCTTTGTTCCAAAATTATTCGGATATTTTCATTTTGATCATAATAATAACATCTGTTTTTAATAGGTTTTGAATGGTAGCGGCAATACTAATAGGAATATTAATATTTTAATAGTACCTAATAAAAACCTCACTAGCTCGGTACTATGGACGTTATTCTTAGCCCATTATATTCATAATAATTACCTGCCAACTATTATATAATAAATATCTGAGAAAACTTGCTAAAACTGACAAAAATTTTATCTTTTTTTTTAAATATTATTGAATGATGTGACGAGCTAGTCGTTTACCTGATGTTTAGCGCCACGGTCGCCCATAACAGAACAGTGTCACTCGGAAGCCTAAAACATAGAGTTACAAGCGACACTGCACTGCGCACATCATCCTGAGACATCAGCACAGTCTGGTAATAAGATTGCTCGACTGTGAGATCAGATCATAAAGTCTCAATTGCCATTCAAACCGGAACACAGTAGTGCTTGTACACTAGTGCTTGGCGGCAGAATAACTGGCAAAACGGTGGTACCTACCTAGACGAACTTTGCAACAAAGGCCTACCACCTAGCTTTGATGATAATTTTATTTTAGCGATATAGGTCAAGTGTGTTTATTTTTATTTTTATTTTATAGCTTTTAAAGGATTGGCGGGATGTTAATATTCGATTTTTTTTATTAAAAACCCCAAAGTTTTGGAAAATAGGTTTTCATTTAAATAAATAAAAAATTTGGACACTTCATACAGCGCCATCTAGTCCCAAACTAAAGAAAGCTTGTATTATGGGAACCAGATACCTGATACAATACTTATATACTGTTTTTAAATGCGTACATAGAATACAATATAACACCCAGATACAGAACAAACACGTAAAATCATCACATAAATGTTTGTCCTGGAATTAAACCCATAACCTACAACCAACCACCAACTGTCCATCTATCCTATGATTTTAAATTTCACTACAATGTCCCATTTAAAAAATAAAACGGTTCCTATTTAGTGATAGAAAAAATCCTTGAATTAGATTATCTAATTTATTATTATTATTTCATTATTTTGTCAAATATAAACTTGAATAATCGTAGGGTTTGACCGTTCAAACATTTTGAACGGGCAGCTAAAGCAAACGTTTGCACAGCCAGTACTTGTTGAAACAGGCTGTAGGTACTCTTTCTCATGCAAATGGGGGCTTAATACCCCGGAACACTACCGTATCCGGCGTAACATGAGCCGTGCACTTTTCTCTAACAGCCGGAAATCCTGCGAAAGATACATCGCTTCAGGGGCCTATCAATAATGGCGCCTGATGCATCCGGTGTTAAGCTGATTCTCTGGGCGCTAAGCCGTGATTACACTTTGTTTGGAGCAGGTAATAGACATTGTTAAGAGGATCCTCTTATAATGCTCACTTTTTCAGAATATTTCGTTGAAGTTAGGACTTTTTAATGTTAAAATATACTAAAATTTGTCTGTAACTCGCCTGATGTTAAGCGACGAAGCAGTCAAAGGTGTAGTACGGTGTTCTATGAGAGGCTTATTCACTCTTGCCTCAAAGAGAACCAAATTATAGAAAATAATAGAATATAAAATCTCTTCATTGTCATTAAAATATAACTAAACATTAGAGTGCTATAATAGGTAGCACAATTATACTAGTCACGAAACAAGGAAGCTAGGAGTAAGTTCCATTCCCTAGCAGTTCACATGATGAAATTTAAAATGTTGATGAAAACTCAACGAATTTCAACTACCGAACTAGTTTTGACTAGGACTACCGCCACATCCATATATTGTGGCAGTTTAAAACAGTTTCTTTTTGGATCTCACAAGTCAAGTCTTCTAGGTGCATCTGGTCAAAACTGCAGGGAGCCTGGATGCTGAAGACAAGCAGCCTTCAGGCTGAAGAAGAAGAAGGGTACGTCCACCTCGCCAGCGGGCTCAGTGTCTGATTACGAAGAATCTCAGCGTTTTTTGACTGTGTGAGATGGCTTTTGCCTTCATCAGAACCTGCTGATAGGAGTTTTGGTGGGAAAACGAAAAAAATCGCGTCACCGCATTGTATTATTTTCCAAAACTTGTGCTATTTTAAGTATTAGTGCATAAAATTGGTGGCATTTTATTCGTTAAGTGCTGGATTACAGCCATGAGTGTGGGAAAGTGGTATAATGAAGGTGAAACGTTTCTTTTCGTGGTGTTTCCAAAACTCCATAGAAGCTTCTGGTAAAGTTGCCACCACTTTACTAGGAGTGTGACTAAACTAGACTATGACTTGACTTGATGACTCGGACTGTGACTTGGCTTGACACTCATATATATTAATTAACTTGAAAAATTATCAATTACTGACACTGGCTAAATACACAAAAGTGTGGAGCCTAACCAAAAACAACAAAAAACCTGCTGATTAGTTTTGGAGTCCTTGTAGCTGAGTCCAGAGACCAAGTGGAATGCCGATATATTCAAGTACCTATGGTATCTGTGCACCTCAACATCGTCAACATATAGAACCAACAGCCTGACTATAACCTGATTAAACTTACGCTGAGTATTTAAATGAAATGAAACTTTATTCCTGACAATATCGCATTGGTAACATTAATACTAAGACAATCGAAACTTATATACACAATCACATACAATAATATGCGATACTGCGCAATGTCAGGAATAGGTCTTGGCTCAGCATACAATTGAGGCTGCAAACAACAACTTCGGTTACTGATTTTCAGCCGGCACCCATTACATGACATCACGGACGCAACACACCTTAGAGGATTACAAAAAACAAAGTTAGGAACATTAAATAAAACTAAACCAAATCCAAAACAATACAAACATATACAAAGAAGAACTTAAAAGAAATCGCTTAATGTGATAAGGTCGTCCTTTGTTCTACCATTTTTTGGAAGTTTTTTAAAGGTGCGTTGTTATGTATTAGTTGGTGTTTAATAAAGTATTATTGTATTGTATTGTAAAGAAGAACATTAAAACTTCTTTCTGGTAGCCCAGAGCGGCTGACATGTAGCTGTCAATGCCAAAATTTTGACAGATGACAGCCACTGCTCACCATATTTTTTTTTGTTTTTGGTTTGGCTCCACACTTAAGTGTATTTAGCCAGTGTCAAGTAATTGACAATTTTTCAAGTTTATTAATATATATCAGTGTCAGGTCAAGTCACAATCCGAGTCATCAAGTCAAGTCATAGTCTAGTCCTAGCTTCTATGGAGTTTTGGAAAGACCGCGAAAAGAAACGTTACACCATCATTATACCACTTTCCAACACTCATGGCTGTAATCCAGCACTTAACGAATAAAATGCCACCATTTTTATGTACTATCACTGAAAATAACACAAATTTTGGAAAATAATACAATGTGGTGACGCGACCTTTTTCGTTTTCCCGCCAAACACTCGCTCACAATATTTACATGTGTATGCTACTGCCAATACTGAAGTAAAACTTCTTTACGCACGCTTGACTTGGGCAGTGAGTTAGTGAATGCGTAACAAGGCGAATGGAAGTGGAAAGTTATTGGTTAATAAAGTTAAAAATTTGTATTATTATTTTGATATGTCCGGTAAAATGACAATTTGAAATTGTCAAGATTATTTAAGCAAGATTAAGCGACATTAACATTAAACATAGCAAAAACAAAATTGGATTTTGGCGGGAAAATGAAAAAGAAAAAAAAAATTTCTAAAACTTGTGTTATTTTCAGTGTTAGTGCATAAAATTGGTGGCATTTTATCCGTTAAGTGCTGAATTACAGGCATGAGTGTGGGAAAGTGGTATAATAATGGTGAAACGTTTCTTTTCGTGTTGTTTTCATAACTCCATAGAAGCTTTTGGTAAAGTTGCCACCACTTTACTAGGAGTATGACTTGACTTGACTAGACTATGACTTAACTTGATGACTAAGACTGTGACTTGACTTGACACATTACATAGTATTTATTAACTTGAGAAATTATCAATTACTTGACACTGGCTAAATACAAAAAGTGTGGAGCCAAGACAAAAACAAAAAAAAATTACAAAATTATACAATGGCCGATAGATGGAGCTAAACTAAAGAAGTTTTACTTGAGTCGTGTGCTCTAAAACACACTCGTTTTTTTGAGTGATTGTAACTTTTCCCTAATATAAGTGATACCTTGCGTGATATATATTATATCTAACATTGTGTATCACCCATTATACTCTCCGGCTACTTATCGATGGCTATATGAAAGGGTACCGCCATCGCCACTAAAGTGCTTACGGTCATACAGATATGAATATAAGTATAATCTACAATCAACAACAAAAGTAAAAGATGAAACTACTTCTAGAATAGTAATATGCCTAAAATGTATTTTGTGAATCGAGTGATATTGCCCGCACATAGCTTATGAAATTGTCGTTTTTATGTAATAAGTTACCGTAATATTTACTATATTTTTTGTTTCTATTAATCAACGTAATCACCCATTCAATCGATGCATCTTTGCCAATGCAGTTTATTGATGCCCTTCTTAAAGAAATCAGCTGAACGAGAGGCAACAAAGGCATTTTGTACTGCCTCTCAGATATTAAATTTTTTACCACCAAAAAGTTCCAAATTCTGGAAAATTAGAAACCTGAAGCACAAGGTCAGCAGACGGAGAGCTACCAACTCCAGTTCTTGTAACCATGAACCCGACTACTGTGCAGTATGAGATCGCGCGTTGTAATACAAGAGAAGTGGAGACGAGTGATTGACCAAGCCAATACAAATAGAGTCATTTGATACCTAATTGAAATAAAGAAAAGTTATACAGTAGATACCTTTATTTTAATAGATAAATAAAACGTAGGCGTGTGCCATATATGGTGGCAGCGTTGCTACGTTGAATGATAATGCTCACTTTTTGAGGCTAGCATTTTGGTCTCGTGTTGAGAATTGGAGGTTATAAAATTACGATTATTAGATTATTAAATTTTATATTGTTGTTATTTTCTTACGAGGGTAATTAACTCACTCAATCACTCACTGCTTTTAAGGCTCAAATAAAGCACTTCTATCTCTCTAGTTTGACTTCAAAATAAACCTTCATTGTTTCCTTAGTATTTGTATATTATGTATTATTTGTGTATGTTTATGTATAGTAAGTATTGTATTTTAAGAAGTATATTATTTTATATTTTTCGTAGTATGCATGCACACAGTAACTTTTTAGCACCACCGTCCTTGCTCGTTGATCTATCTCTGTCCATCCAAAGATTGTCTGGAAGAGATCGCTTTTTAGCGATAAGACCGCCCATTGTTACCTACTCATTAGTTATTTCCTGTTTTTGTATTTGTTACCTTGGTGTCAATAAAGAGTTTATCTATCTATCTAACTCACTTTAGTCAATATTTCAATAAATACTCTTTCCTCGTGACTGTACACAAATTGTACTCTCATACTCTCGTCTATACCATACTGAGTGGAAGTGCCTCTGAACATTTTATGGGCTTAGTGCTGTTTATTGTATATTATAATCAGTCGTGTCGGTAGGTGTAAAAGTTTTGGAACAAAGGTTTCTCCATAATTTGACACAACAATGTAAAGTTTGCCAATGGACACTGAAATACCAACGAAGACACTCTTTTTTACAATTGAAGGGGTGAGAATAAAAAGGGTTTATCTGATTTTTTCCTCAAAATTACTTATGGGTATCGTTGGATTCAGCGTGAAATTATCTACAATAATACATTCTCAAAATACCGAAATGAGGCTTGAATCTCGAGATTTTCAGTCTAAAAACGGTTTATCTGTCACAGGAATACAGTTCACTTAGCATAAAAACATTATTATATTTATTTAATTATATTATATTTTTACAGTAATTGTATGAATTAGTACCGTATTTAGTATTTTAAAATAGAATTAAAACATTTTCAAGCAACTGAAACTTACATAAACCCTTTCTATTACCTTATAAGCACTCTACATGAAAATGACGCCGTTGACGTTTAAAGTCAATTTTCTCGAAGCTGTCAATTTGACAGTTAAACCCTTTTTATTCTCAACCCTTCAATTATTATAAGAAAATAATTTATTTTTTCGTAGTAATTAATTTTGGACTTATCCGTTTTATACGTTACCGTTTTATACCTTATACGTTTCCTCAGAATATAGTGAAAAGTTTTTTTTAATGACTTTTAGACCTATTTGATATTTCTGCATTCTTACAGCCTTATTAATAAACGGGTATTAGTCTCGGATTAGTTACTTTAGCTTTTGTCCTTTTTTTTGCTACTGGAATATTTAGCTGGATCGAAAGAGACAAAAGATGGTGTAACTAGTCTAAAGCTAGTTCGTGTTTATTAATAAGGCTGTTAGGATTTATAGAAATTTAAATTGAGAGAATACTCATAATAGCCATGATTTTCTTAAACGGCACAAAGTAATCAGAAACTAATTTTTATAGAAAAACCTCATAGTTTCTTTTTTTACAAAAATCGTATCGTACAGTGTAAAACCGCGGAATCGAATAGCACAATCTACGCCGCGACTGCACTCGTTATTGTTTCAGCGTTTGCCATTGTGCTGGAGCGTTTAAGAAGTACTTTTGAGCACTTTTGGAGCAAATGGGGCACACGTTCAATTGAAACTATCGCTTGGGTAGAGTCAAATACATGAACATTTAAAAGTACCTTGTTAAATGTACGTAAGAAGTTTAATATTTTGTTCAAATATTGTTTGGACTAGAAGTTATACAGTTATGTCAGTAAAGATATTTTTTGTTTTTATTTAAGAATTTCTAGGTAAACTGCCGAATATGAAAGCAAAGTAAACTGAAGACTTGGTAAAGAATAAAAACTCAATTACTTGCCTAAGTTAATGTTCAACTCAAACTTCTGGTAACTACAAAAATCCATGCGAAAGTCTTGTTTAAACAACTCTGAACTTCATAATTGAAAGGTTGCTTATCCGACCGGAGAATATAAAAGGTAAAACTTAACAAGATGAAATTTGAAGAGGCCTCAAAGGATGGGTAATCTTATAAGACACAAAGTAAGCCATATTCTTTGCATGGATAATTCTTTTGTTCGGTAATGGGTGGATTTAATCTTGAACATATTTTAGATATAAAATCGGGAGTGCGATTTTATTGAAGTAATAAAGAACCTGCGAGACGACGTAGCTTGAAGATTATTATTATCATCATCATCATAATTTTCATCATCATCATCATAATCATCATTGGCTAGAAGACGTCCACCGCTGAACATAGGCCATTGTTTCTTGTAAATCACTATATTTTTTGTAATCTTTTTATATTTGGCATGGACAATAAAGATCTATCTATCTAACATAGCCATCCTCCATAGAGAGCTATTTTAAACTATTTGCCTCTTCCATCCTCGCGGTTTTGACCAGGTCATTTAAATTAATATTAAATGGGCAGCTTTTGAGAAGCTTTGACCTATCTTTTCGTCCTAAACACCTCTGAGCCTAAAAACAATGGTTATTAACCAGTATGCTTTGCCAGTGATGATTAAAAACGTTGTCTCTTCATAAGTAAGCTGAAACTCGTCAAATAAGATCCGAAACAAAGAGGTTCGCTGAAGAATAAAAGCCACTATGTATGCCCATAACCCTTAGGATAAGCATGTTAAAATGTCAATGAGTAGGCTGCGTCGCTCGCAGAACTGACAATCGATGGAGAAGAAAGGTTCTTTAGTGGCGACCACTAACTGGTAGACGCAGCATAGGCAAGACCCTCCACTAGGCGGCCCAACGAACTAATTAAAACTATGAGGAGCCGGTGGACGCAATAGGTTAGCAGCTGCTTAATATGGTGCTCTATGGGTTAGGCTTATGTTCAGCATAAGTGGACATCTTTAGGCTCATGATTATTATGACTAACTTAAAGCTAAAGAATTACCCTAAGCTTTTGTCGATACGCAGAATAGCTTTGAACACAAAACATTAAACATAGCGGAAATGGTCCAGACATTTTGTTTTACCTATAATTTCCCAAACTCAATCAAACTCGGTGCGACCCCGTTTTTAATTTCCTGCAAAACGGAAACTGCAAAATCTTGTTTGTGAATCCAATGCACCCAAATTTCCTTTTAATAAGAGAAATGCGGAAATCGCAAAAATGCAAAATCATATTCGAATTTTCTGTTTTTGTTCTCTTTTTTGATCAAAAGATAAAATTCAACGTAGCTAAATGGACGTCAAGCGGGTAATGCTTTAGTTTAATACTAAATGTTAATTTGAATCCTAGTTCCTCCGTCAGTTACAAGCCGATTAATTTTTTTATATTTTTTAAGAAAGCACATATGTACCTACAAATTGTTCTCATAGAAATTTTATCAAAATTGATTCATTAGTTTGGTTTGGCAAAAAATGTTTAATGATAGTAAAATCCAAGTAATTCTCAATATGAAATTAAGGCAATTGAAGACGGCTACAATTTTAAAAGATTTATTCTTCCATTGCATCAAAGATCGGTCTGCAACGTCCGTTGCTATGAACGGATTTCTATCAATTAATTTGAATGAAAGAGCTATTGCATTCTTTCCCAAGAGCTTCGTCGTATCGAGTTCTTTGTTCGGGTCGTATTTTAATTAGAAGTTGGATTCGTTTGATTTTATGAGTAATTGAGTTTTTTTTTTACTTAAGTCGTAATATCTGTTTTCAAAAGCTGATTGATTTATTTTAAATTTTGAGGTCGATTATATTATAACCAATACAAAAAAATCCTATACAACTAACTATAAAATGTAAGACATGCCACCTGAAAAAAAGCTAAGTTATGGTCCGTTAAGTAATCTTAACTACAACTATTACACGGCTAATATTCACGAAATACAGTCGCATAACTCGACCGACCCATCCTCAAACGGCGGTGGCGGCTCGGCGCTGAATAATAGTTGTAATTATGAGTACTACTCACGCCAGTGTGTATAATACAAGTACTATGTTAAGAAATCTACACTAAAAACTATGCCAAATGCGCAGAGAACCTGAACAGGCGCAAATATAATACCCTAGACAGTGGTCACATATTTGCGCCTTTCGGTGTCGAGACATTGGGGCCGTGGGGACCAAGTTCTCACAAAATTTACAAAGATCTTTCGAAACGAATTATAAACTGCCAAGCAATTTTTTTTTTTTTTCATTTTGATTCACAATGATTTGATTACTATCCAATAAACTACTTTGATATGATTATTGAAAAACCGTAATAATCTAATAATAATTTTTTTGTGGAAAGTGTATAAAGTTTGTATTTTGGTTTCTGAATTCGGAAAAATCTAGCAGTAATCATCTGTTTGATAAAAAATAAACAGAAATATAGTTATGAACATAATATAAAAAAACATTAACGTAAGTTCACAACATTGATAGAGTTAGTAGCTTTAATCTAGGTAGATGTAATGAAAAAAGTAACATTAATAATTATATTCTATATAAAACGAGATCATGCCAAAATAATAAAGAAAATATAAGAGAGAGTTTTTTTGGACTATTATATCGTGACATTTTCCCACATGCAGTACCTGCTCGACGGTAAGTTCGAATACTACCAGAGTTGGAAAGTCCGAAGTTGTGCGAAATCAGTCCAAGATTGTTTCCCGCAAACTTTGAAAATGTTCTAACTCTATCGACTTCTTCGAAATTTTAAACGTCCTGGTTTAAGTTTAAAAGAAGCATTGTTTGCTTATTTGACTTGGAGACAAGGAAAGATTGGACGTTAAGTTTTGGAATAAATACTTTTTGAACATTAGCTTTGAAACAAGACACATTTTCGCAGAGCAGCGTAGCGGTCCGCGTAGCACAGCAAGATGTGTAGCGTGAATGTATATCAGCTACAGACCTAAAGCATTTTTACATGGTAGTAGATATTACTATCACTTTGTCAAAATTTTCCTACGATATGTCTTGTTTCTATTGAAAATGGGTGCCTTACAATAAGGTCATTTTAATATTGGTCATGAATTTAATAATAGATTTTTAGAAAAGAGAAATTTTTGTAAATGAAACTATTTATGTGATGCTAAGTATACCAAACACACAACAAAAATAACACCACACAAAAACCCCGACACCACCACACCACACTACATACTGCCACATAGATGATCTAAAAACGGTTATTATTTCAAAATATTATTTGTTTTTATTATTAAAAACACTGCAAATTACCATTGTAGAGGCCATCATAATGGCCATCATTTTAAAACAATACTTAGACTACGAAAGAAAACAAACACCAAGTTTCAAAGAACTTTACCTTTTGTATTTATAAATTTTACGTTAGGTACTTCCGTCTTGCAGTTAAAGTTTCGTAACAGAATATTCTTCTTTGTAAGTTATCAGGTTGGCTACGAGGTGCGAGTGTTTCTAATACGTGTTACTTTTAATTATTAATTTTGAAAAAGTATAATAATAATAATAAAAATTCTTCTTCTCCTTCTTAATCACCATATTTCTATGTCTTCAGCCAAAGCTTTGACTTCTCTATACGACATGACGTTTATCTTTTCTTTTATTTGATCTGCATATTCTCTTCTAGGTATTCCTCTTCCTCTCTACTATTCTACCTTTCTTCCTATGATGAAGATATTATTTATAGTATTGTATGCTTACTACTATAGACTATAAGCTCTTTATGAGTATGCTCGACTAATGGTTACATTGTTTCTTATTTTGGTAATTCATAAAAAAGTGATTCATATATGTAGGAGGAAGGGGTTATGCGTAGGTTGCAACTTATATAACTATAGGCCTTCAGCATGCGCACCGCGCCATGTCCCGAGCATGAAAGATCCGTAGTACACCGAGCGCTCCTTTCATATAGCCAGATGGTTGGGGAAACGATGACAGTTGCCAGTGTTGCCACTGTAATAAATTTAAATGCTGCCATAGGGTAAATTGCGGTACTGCCCGCTGCGCATAGGGTTTGTAACTGGACGTTGCCGCCGTCATATATAAATTTGTGCATGTTGTGTTGTTAATTAACTACATTTTCCTGTACTCTATTATACACATATTTCCTGTACACTAGTATTTTAGTTTACTTTGGTTTCTTATTTTAAAAGCTATATTGTTAGATCAGTTTTTTATCAGATGATTTGACGTCTGCTTCAGAGAAATCCCATCTTCAACAAAAGTAAAATAACAACAGAAACTTTCAATTGGTCAACACACAAAACAATTCCAACATAAACACAATCATGGCACGAATGACATGCTCGTACAGAAAAAACATGGCAGCAAAAATATAAGTGAAAATATTCGATATCGGAATACGAATGAATGAAAAATAAAAACATAGAGCTGGTTGCAGAAGGGTTTGTTGCATTATTTTATTTTTTATTGAGTTTTATGAATGAAAAAAAAATATTACGATTGTACCTTCACAAAGATATTGCCCTTCTAGAGCACACAAATGGTACCCTTACACATAATTAAGTGCAGTGATTTTCATGGCCAATGAAGGCTCAATGTGTGAAATGACTGGGCAAATGAGACTTTATGATCTGATCTCACAGTTTAGTCATCTTATTACTAGATTGTGCTAATGTCTCTGGATGACGTGCGCAGTGCAGTGTCACGCGAAGCTCTATACTTTAGAGTTCCGAGTGATACTGCAGCTGATATGGGCAGCCGTGTCGTTTAACATCAGGCAAACGGCTAGCTTGTCACGTCATTCCTTAACATAAAAAAATGTAATAATTATGCAAATATGACTATTTGATTTTATTTTTATTTTACCTCTATAAACAGCCAACAAAACTAAGACACCAATTAGTTTAACTTAAGATTTAAAAACATTTAACTCATAAAAAGCGTCATCGCAGACTTTTATTTCTACCCCCACACAAACCGCAGGATATATTTAATGCGTAAATTGCAGGCTTGCGTTATGTATCCCTATTATCTATATACCTATTAAGTTTTATCTATATAACATGGACAGACAAACAAACTGTCGACCGACCGGGTAGTCAGCAGTTATACCATCGCCTATCGGTTACCTGTTATTCGTTTTTTGTAGAATTAACTGTCGATGTACACTATACAAATTAAATATACAATGAAACTATATACTATTATAGAAGCTAATTTGTAAAGTTCAACAACAAGTTTACAGTTGGGCAAATTACAATTGGTCAGTTAAATTAATTGAAATTACTGAGCAAATGAGACTTGTGATCTCTGGTGTGATCACGGAACTTTGATTTGCCTAATTTGAAAATTTATATAAAAGTAACTATGCACATAAACTGCATATTGAAACTGTAAAATCTATACAATTATCTATTTTTATTTGTTGCAATCAAGTTATGTTATCGCCTATCTGATCTCACAGACGTGTAATCTTACCAGACTGTTGGTGTCTCAGGATGATGTGAGCTGTGAAGTGTCACGTGAAACTTTATATTTTAGAGTTCACAGATCTATTATGGGCGGCCATGTCGCTTAACATCAGTTACATAGGCTTCTCACATAATTCATTAACATAAAAAAATGGAACAGCTCCGAACTAGGTGGAATGGAATGGAAGGAAGGAAATGGAATGGAATGCCTTGCCAGCGCCTGTGTTTCCGGCGAAATATGACCCGGGCGTGTTCAAGAGAAGAGTGAATAGGTATTTACTTGGCTAGCATGCTACAACTTCGATCGCATCGTCACTTCCCATCAGGTGAGAGCGCGATCAAATGCTAGACAAGTTTGAAGTAAAAAAAAAAAAAACTTAAGTCTTGTCTAAGCAGATTAGTGTTTACACTGTGTCGTACTGAAACAACACCGCTGACGTCACAGAACTTGGTCATACATCGACTTACTTCCACGAGAGAGGCTCCATTCAGTGAAAACGAACGCGCAGCCATCCGTGGTCTGATACTCGGGAATCGTTTGTATTTTGTATCTTGTCACTTCCTGTTTTGTTGAGCGTTGCGCCTTTCACTTAGGTAACTCAACCGATTTAAAAAAGAAGAGGTTCTCAATTCGGACGTTTTTACCTCAGAACTCAATCAGATTTATTCAACTTCGTGTATATTTAACAGTAAATAAACTATCAATAAGGAAAGTACTTTTTTGAGGTATATTAAACCAGGGTTTTAACATCAAACTTTACATCAATAAATATTAAATTTACTTCCCTACTCCCGGACCTTTTCGTTAGGGTAGAGTATAAGATATCCCTAACATCTTATGTAATGTCCAAAATGTTGATGAGGATATCCCTTGAGATCCCTTGCTTTTCTCAAATTGGTTATCAGGATATGTAACCAAGGTAGTTAAACTTTACCAGAAAAAAAATTACCAATAGTCCTTAAGGGACAGTAATATTCATTGACAAGTCTGCCAATGTCAAATTAGGAATTTTTGTATGGCTATGTTATGTCGAAGTTTTATTTTGTCAAACTCAAAATGCCACAGTAAAATAGTGGATATTTTACTGAAAGCGCTAGGAAACCTCGAAGGGAAACTAAAAAGGCATGGTTTTAAAACATGGAACCATTTGCCAACACTCGCGCATGTTTATGAAAACTCAACGGTTAGTCCAACCTTATCACACATTAAAATTAAAAAATACACGGGTTATGGAAAATCAATAAATTTACTCTCGCCATTTTCTGGTTCTTTTCAATGACCTCAATAGTACTTTCAGAGTTGCACAAAATGTATCCGCAATAATTAACCAAATAAAATACTCAGATAGAGACAGCACATTGACATTTAATTACCACTAAAAGAAACATTAATATGTACAGGCACTCTATAAATAAAAAGTTACCACTAATAAAACATTATTTACAAAATAAATATGCTATCCGACTCACCACCACGCGGTAAGGTTCCCAGAATACTGGCAGCATTACCTCACTGAATTAGAAGACTTAGCTTCTGAGCGAAGTACGTGCCAGCTCTGGGATCCCCCGAGGCAAGAACCAATCGAGTCGAAACTTGTCTAATAATTGTTTTTGTGTCGGACGACCACGGGCCTAATGTTTCTACGGCCAGCGCCACAAACTCGTGATTTGCGCTGACCTGTGCATATTTGCGCCGTTTTTTCATTTGCGCTTGTTCAGCCGCGGCCCCGACGCTTTGAGCGGTGCTGGAGACGTGAGAAGGTGCCAGGGTATCCACACACGTGGCGTCCTAGACAAGTGTGCGTCTAAGACACCGCGGGACTAAGGTGACACCATCCGGTCTCTTGCCGTCGTCTCTCAGCAACCCACTCGGCTCCAGCTTAGAGGGCACGGATGCTGTGGAGAGTGCCCGCCTGACTAAATTATTGATCGCCCAATGACGAAATATCCGGTCGGCACTCTTCACACATGAGAGCCCATGTCATCCATGTCCGTGTCGACAGCACATAGTACTTTTCTACATATGGAAAGATAATAGTGGCTAGAATACTGGCAGCATTACCACGATGAATAATATAGTATGTGTTAGTAAAGTTTTTTTAAACATGTATTTAAATTAAAATAATTTATGTTCTCGGTCTACTTTTAATATCTGCCTATGTACGTCACTTGAATAAAAAACTTTACAGCATATACAGAATTGTTTTACTATCTATCTTTTATTCTCTACTCCATTTGGATGTTATATATTTTCACTTCCACACTCTGCTACGACAGACGTAACTCTAGTATTGGTTATGGGCCCAGAACAGAAGGCGAAACAAGTATTATAGTGAGTGTCGTTGCTGAAAAATAATTTTGTTAAAAAGATGTATTGATGTATGATGTACTGAAGGAAATATACCTTCTTTTCTTTTCTTTTCTTATCTTTTGGCATTCTCACATTACTGCGCATTACACATTACAAAATATATAATTATTGTACAACGTAGTGGTATGTTGTCACAGTTATCCCAATGCGCGAGCTATCTAGGTACCTTCTATACTCATTTTTATTTAGAGAATAACACACTCATTTTTATGTAACCTCCAACAAAGACTTTACTGATCCTTATAAAACAAGTCTAGAAAAGCGTAGTATCTTTCAAAGTGCTAAAGGCTGAAGTAAAATCAAAACTACACAGAGCAATGTGCATAGCAAACTACACGAGTCAACGCCAGGGAATTGTAAGGAAAGATTCAAATCGACAGACGTGTACGGTATCTAGTACTCACGGGAAATTAATGCGTCAGCAACACATTCAGATAAAGGCTTTGGATAAAAAAACGAGTGTGCCATGTAACCTCCATTAGTGTATACAGTAAATTACCTAACACTTACAAGTATTTACCTCTAATTACTATTAAGAGAAAATTGACTCAATGGCTCTTAGATAAATGTTTTTACGATTTAAATGAATATATGAATTATAAAAATGATAATTTATGACCAGTAATTAATAAAATTCAAGGAATTTATAACATTGCACACCGCTGTCGTTGTAGAATTTACGAGTTATTAATTGTAATACTAACTATTTATGTACTACATTCTGCAATAAATAATATTCTATTATATTCTAATAGTAAAAATAAAATACTACCAATAAAAGGAAACTCACGCACAAACTCGTTTTATTTCCTTTACTATATCTCCGACGAAATCTATCAAAAGCTGGCTCATATCACTACTGAATATAAAAAAGTTTTGTATGTTTGTTTATGCGGCTTTTACGCTTAAATGGCTTATCCGATTTGGATGAAACTATGCCCACATAGTGATTATAGAACCAGGATCAATATTATATACTTTTTTTTCATAAAAAATTGAGAGTTCCCGCGGGAAAACGGGTAAGTTACAGGCGGAAACGCGAGGCGCTTCTAGTTCGTAATAAAATCATGCTAATATTTCCCATGGCAACAACTGCCTACAATACACGACTGTGCAGATTCGGGAAAACTTTTCTTATTGTGAAAACATCGACAATAGCTGCTACATCTCATGCCCTTGTAAGGGCGGCTTTTATGGTTCGCATATTTTTTATTATCGGTCTGTCAAGTTGAGTTATGTAGGTGGTAAATAGGCAGATCAAAGGGTCAGCTGGTGAACATTGAAGGAATTCAGAATTCTTGTTAATGGATTCTGGAGGAGTTTTGACATGCGTTTGTTGGAATTATATAACATAGTTTGATAGGTCAAAGTAGTAACGTAGGTGGCAGAAGAGAAACTAAGACGCATTGGACCAAATATTTTAATATAAATATTAACATATTTGCTCCAATTTCCATAATAGTTGACCGCATTATCACTTAACACCATGCGGGAGGCGGTCAAACGTCGGTTTACTTAATAAATATAAAAAAGTACCTATTCTTCTGTGATAATTGTATCGTTGGTTAACAAATAAAACTAAACATACAAATCTAAAATAATGCTTTATTTTACAAATACTATCTCACCGTTATCTATCCATACCTATGTACATACTATAACTATAACATCGATATACTATTACTATATACATCGAGAGACATATTTACAGAAATTTCAACATATATATTAAAATTAGAATTAGGCACATTAAACTTCCTATATCAAAACTAGACTTTAAAATCTAAAATAGATCTCTACCTATACAATTTATAATATAATTTGCGGTAGACAACATTTATTTAAAATGTCTTGTTACTGACGAATTGATATTTCATAGTTTATTATAAATTTGTTCAGCGCTGTAAGTTTATATGTACAGCGCTGAAATTTATTGTTTTGACATGAAACATAAGCAGTCAAACAATAAAACCGAAAATATGCATCTGGTCAAAATCTTAAAACGGTTATTGTAACTCGTCTGTTTTTGCTAAAACAAACCAAAATAATATCAATGTATTAAAATATAAAATTATCATAATTTAATTAAAATATTTATTATTTACGTCGTATTTAATTTTACCTCGTCTGCCAGCTAAAAAATTATAAACTAATTGAACGTACTTTTTTACATTTAGAATGCTGTAATTCGGGTTAGTCGTCATTATCACGGGGTTCAACAAGTGAATTTTCTAAGTACTATTTATATTTATTATAACTATATAGGTTTGTTGTTAATGTATAAAATATTTGGTGTGGCAATTGAAGGGGTTTTTCAGAAAATGACTTATGGGTATCTTTGGATTCAGCGTGAAATTATCTTCAATAATACATTCTCAAAATACCGAAATGAGGGCTTAAATCTCGAGATTTTGAGTCTAAAACGGTATATCTGTCACAGGAATACAGTTCGCTTAGCATAAAACATTATTATATTTATTTTATCATATTATATTTTTACAGTAATTGTATGAATTAGTACTATATAATAGAATTAAAACATTTTCAAGCAACTAAAACTTACATAAACCTTTTCTATTACCTTATAAGCAATCTACATTAAAATGACGCCGACGTTTAAGTAAATTTTCTCGAAACTGTCAATTTGACAGTTAAACCCTTTTTATTCTCAACCCTTCAATTGTAATTGATTATATCGTTTTTATCACAATAAATACATAAACAAAAATAAGACTTCGTAGGCCTCTGGCTACTCCATCAGCTCTGGTGATAACCGGTCTTGGTTAAAGTTCTCCATGCTCCATTTTTGCCTCGGCTCGGATTCCTTGCACGCTTCCATGATAATCTTTTCTTTGTTTCGTGATGCCGCCATGCACTTATTGCTTAATTTGTGTCTGAAGAGTTTGGTCTGTGAATGTAATTAGAGGCTCAAACGGGTTGTACCATCACATACAGCTAATCATAAATCATCATAAACTACAGTAAAATCTTCATTTAAAACCTAATGCACCGGAAATATGGTACACTATGTATTAAATGGTCATATTTCAATGGTCAATGGTCGATTCTGTGTCGCATTCTCTAAATCTAAAGTAAACTTAAAGTATGGCGGTACTCTTCTGATAAAGGGGAAATGAAAAAGACGGAGATATATTAATTTCGTTTAGCTTTAGAGTATGCGACACAGAATCGACAGCATTGGTGTCGATTTTTTGTCGCATACTCTAAGTCTGTTTATTTTTATAGTCTCAAACTATTTGATATTTATGATGGAATTATAAAAATGTAATTAAAATTATTATTATTCGTATACTGTACTTAAAAGCTAATATAATGTTGCACTGAGCACATGAATTTTTCCTTATGTCAAGTGACAATATAATTTAACCACCACGGGGGTGGTGGCAGGGGGTATGTGGGACTCGAACCCACTAAAACCCCCCGTGAGCCCTCGTCCGCCGTACCGGGGCGAGAAGGGGTCGCGACTGCAGTCCAGCCAACTCGCCCCCAGCGAAAATAGACAACTTACGCTAGGATCATACAGCCACAGCTGGTTCCCCTTGGCGCCGTGACACGAGTACAGTACTACGTCATGGCCCGAGTAGTCTAGGCATGTCTCGTCACGTCGGATCTCACCGTTCTTTGAATACATCCAGTACTGTAATTATGAAAATATAATATTAGAATGTGTGTGAAATCTTAACACAAACATTCATGCATTACTTCAAAAATAATCAAATATGTAAAAACAAAATAATTATGATTGATTGGCACACATAGAATATATACACTTAAATATACATTAAGTTGATATCAATAATTAATTCTTATGATATAAAACCCTCACCCAAATAAATTTAAGGTCAAAAAGCGATCAATAATATAATATATAAAATATACACACTAGTAGCTATGAACGCGCTTATGCATAAGTAAATTGACTTACTCAGTATCTTACGGCAGTACCAAATTGGAAGAATCGTTTCGTGTTCATTAAATGTTGCAATAAAAGTTAATAAAACGCACTCTGAATATCCAACCCACGTTATAGGAAATCGTTACGTTTTAATACGTTATAAGAAAATTAAATTATTGTTAATTTTTTTAATTTACAGTGAGTTATGATATGAATGCATTTAGTTAAAGTTGCTAAGGACGATAAAATAATCACAACTCAGCAGAAAACTATCAATGTTTCAAACTATCAATTCAAGAGATAAGATAAGACAGAGACTTAGGATGCTTGAGAGTAAGCGTATCAAATCAAATATACTTTTCCTGCTAATATTAACAATGCAAAGTGTGTGTATGTGAGAGAAAGGGTGCGTGACGGTGTGGCTGTGTATGAGATGGTGTGTACATACTTTCGGCATTGGAGTGACATAATATAGTGTTTATCCCAGGAGTTCGTGTGATTTCTTTGAGCTTATGATAGTTTCCCCCCAAGAGATTAATAAAACTTATCACTCCTGCATCGAAAGAGTACCTGACTTCCACCCATTCCGTGACATTTATGAAGCATTTAACTAGGTGGTAGGACTTTGCTGCAAAGTTCGTCTAGGTAGGTATCACCGCTTTGCCAGTTATTCTGCCGCCAAGCAAAAGTGTGCAAGCACTACTGTGTTCCGGTTTGAAGGGCACTGTAGCTAGTGAAATTACTGGGCAAATGAGACTTTATAATCAGATCTCACAGTCGAGTAATCTTGGCTACCAGACTGTGCTGATGTCTCAGGATGATGTGCGCAGTGCAGTGTCACACGAAGCTTTGTATTTTAGAGTTCCGAGTGACACTGTTCTGTTATGGGGGGCCGTGTCGCTTAACATCAGGTGAATGACTGGATCGTCACATCATTCACTAACATAAAAAAAGCATTAGTTGAACAGCGGGTGCATTCCCCTCTTCAATGTCATCAGCGGTTCCGTCTAGACAGTACTTGCTGCCAAATGCTTTTCCAAGCCTAGTAGTGATATGTTTAACATTAAGGTTTGTGAGGTGATTAAGTGCCCAAGATGGGCCCTAACAAACACTGTGAAACCAACACGTGCGTATTCAAATTAGTGCAATATTGAATCCAATTTGAAACATATCCTGCAAAATGGTACTGCCACAATTCGTCAAGCTGCAAACGACCTGATTTCCTCCCTGCCGGTGGCACGAGTACAGTCCTACTGGTTTGAGATCCGAGTCCCACGTCACTGAGTCCAAGCATATTTTATCGAAGGCAACATTGCGGATCTGCACAGGTAACAATTTTGTATAACACGATCGTTAAACTACTTTGCACTCATTAAAATACAGAAGTTTAACAGTTATTAACATTAAAAAACAAATTATCCTGAATTTCCCTTTTAGGTGAAAAATAAGGTAAAGTCCTAAAATAACATTAAGTTTTTGTGATAACTTACCTCTCCATAAGCTACGGATTCTCCGGGAATGAATAGTTCTGGATAAATATTTTTTAGATACCATTCAAAAGATTTGCACTGAAGTTTCTTTCTCAGCGCTTTCCGACTGCTAATGTCACCGTAATCACCTTTATCGTTACCCACTCGTTGGTAGTAGTATTTTGCATAGTCGTCCAGCCATACCTAAAATAGTTTTTTACCGTTGCTAAAACGAGATTACGCAAAGCAATTAAAAAAATACTAAGGACAGGATTTTCACCTCAGCTAATCGGACAGAGTTTTTCTTCAGAACATCGACTCCTGTTCGCCACTTGTATGGTGATTTTTTTCTAAATATATGCCCAACGTGTGAGCATGGAACTATTTCCAACGTGCCACCACACATCCAAGTCTTAAAAGACAGTTCAAGATTTTCTCCACCCCAAATGTCAAAACCACTGTCATAAGTTCCGAGTCTTTCAAAGAATTTTTTATCAATTGCAAAGAGACCACCAGCCATAGTCGGGGAATAGACAGGCTCAGCTGTATGCGAATGTCGGGCACGTTCCCTTGAGGGCACTGGATACCAATTAAACTGGAGGTTCCAATCGAAGCCCCCAACATTAACCGATGTGGAATCTCCATAACGGTACTCAAGAGTGTCGTCGTCAATGGTATCAATGGCAGGACAAACTACCGTTGTTTCGTTACGGGCGATTCTATCTAGCAAAGGCTCCAACCATCCTGAAAGAGAAAAAAATCTCATTTCAATACTGATGAACCAAACTTTTTTAGAAAATTGCCTTGAAATTTTTATTACCTTCGGTGCACTCGCAATGACTGTCAAGATAAGTCAGTACTGGAGCTGTGACGTATCGTGCCCCAAGAAGCCTAGCCCTGATGAGACCTTCACGACGAGTCGCTCTCACGATTCTTACTTTTGGCAGCGAGGACATATAATCATCTAGTTGCTGCATCAAATGCGCTGAAAACCAAAAAAGATTAAAATTGTTAGACATGATACTCGTCTTTTCTTACCATACCTATATTAAAAACTTACGCATGTCAGAGAAATCATCAACAAGGATAATTTCCTTTATCAAATGAGCTGGTGACCTGTCTAAGACAGAATGAACTGTTCTTAGTAACACGGACCACGCTTCATTATGGAAACATATCACTACAGATGTCTGCGGGAGATCTTCCAAGTATCTCCCTGGAACTTTGCACCTGCAAAACATAAAAAAAAATAGCCGCATTACAGTGAGAGCCATATCTTTTCTCTTTCTCTTCTAAAACTAACGTTGCAACGGTAAAAGAACATCAGTAAAAAAGGGTGATGCGATGTGTACCGATGGGATTTAATTTATTTATTTATACTTTAGCACAAAATAATGTACAAGGAGAACTTAATGCTATGAAGCATTATCTACCAGTCAACCTGGATGTGCAAGAAAAGAAATGGTAGCGGTGCAGTAAAAATTGATATTAGAATAAAAAACGTCTATGTATATAATAATAAAAATATATACATATATATAAGGTAAAGGCACCTATGTTGGACGCCGACCAGCCATGGACACTTTTTGAATTTACCTTCAAAATTAAGCAAATGAGTAGTATTTTTTTTTTCAAATGTTAACACCTACTAGTTGTGCCAATATTTTAGCTGTGATATCAACTGCTTTTGACAGCAGACACCCATTTTGATTGCGGCCTTAACGGTTGTTAGTAACGCGGTGTCATTTGGTGTCGGGAATCGTACTTTATTACAAGGATCGCGATGCGAGTAGGTACACTTAACATCTTATTTTGTGTCAGGTGTATAGTCGTTGTTGAAATTCATTTTATTTAGTGATTTATCAATAATAATACATTACTTTTATAATATAACCCAAAATGTCATTTTCATTTTAACCCTAAAATTACCGGTGTCCATAACTAGATATTATTTAAGCACGTACATCCAATCATGGACAGAGTGTCCATAAAGTGAACTTCCTTATTTTTATTATTTTTCGTGTATCATACATCTGTTCTCGTATACCTTCATGTTTCTCTAGAAATCTGCAATAAATTATTAGTCTATCCAATAATGGACATTCAGTCCATGACTGGGTGTCTAAAATAGGTTCAACGTATTTTTAATTTTTTTTAAAAATTGACGTTGAAATTGCTCCAAGAAAAGACAGACACAAATGACGAACAAATGGCCAAGTCTATCGAAGAAGTAAGAAAAGGAGAGAAAATATCTGTTGCCGCCACAAGATACGGAGTCCCAAAGATAACTTTACATAAAAAATCCACCGGGAGAAGTCGTATTGATTGTAATCTAGGTCCAGCTACTCTACTAACATTTGAGGAAAAAAGGATATTCTTGTGATGCCTTTATGGCATATTATTATATATATTACGCCTATTACGCATATTATATATATATATTATGCCTTATATATATTACGTATAATATACTTAATTACATAAAAATAATATAATATACCTACTTACATAAGTATCTATAATGAATAAAATTACTTACATATATAAAACTTACTATACTTATATAACGTCGAGATTGAAGAGTTCATATTATGATAGCTGTGAGAATCAACAACGGTTATTATTAATAATGATTAGTTGGAGCTTTATTCGGCATAATAATTTTTAACATAATAGTTGCGAACTTGCTTTTTAAACACATCTTTAGACGTAATCATTTTTAATTCCTTAGGCAAGGAATTCCATACCCTGACAGCTACAACAGAAAAAGATTTGTCACGGAAGGCGGTATGGTGAATGGGAGGAGCCAGGAGAAGGTTAGACGTCGATCTTAGCTCTCGCACATGAGTGTCACCAAGATATTTAAATGATTCCTTTAAGTACACGGGAGTGTTTGGATCATTTAGAATGGAGTACAGTAGACAAAGAATCCTGACACTTCTACGTTCTCGAATTGGCAGCCATCTGAGTTTCGCCCGAAAATCCGAGACATGGTCGAACTTTCGAAAACCAAATATAAACCTGATGCACGAATTCAGCAAACGATCCAGCTTGTTAAGGTGATCAGCGGTAAGATCAACAAAACACACATCAGCATAATCTATAATCGGGACCAGAAGAGAGTTAACGAGAGAGGTTTTAGTTTGAATGGGAAGAAAGTTCTTGAACCGAATGATAGAATGAAATTAATCTATTTACTTTATAATCCATCAAGTAGCATGCCATTAGTATTTCCTTACCAGTCTTCTCTGGGGTCTGGGAGCTTTCTCCGGATCGATATGAGATCGCTGACGTATTGGTTGAACGCGTTCTTTTCCCAGCCTTCAGTGACTGCTTGTTTAGTGTCATCGCTTATGTTCTTGGGGAGTACAACCGGTTTGCCAAGCTCACCGGGTGCGTTGTCCGAACCGGGGGCGGCTAACACGCCCAAGCCTAATGAAGCATAGAGATTAATGTAAAACTGTGTAATGGTATTTTACGTGTCACGTAAAAATGATATGATAATCTTTACCTTACACTTTTTTAACACGCTTGAGCTGAAAGCCTTTCTTTTTCCTTCTTTCTTTCTTTCTTTTCTCTTCTTGCTCTACATATTTTATTTGATTCGTGCTTACTTAGACTCACCAGTATTTATCATTAACGGACAAAGTAATAAAATCGTTACTCTAATGAAATAAAAATCATTCCAGGAACTGAACTTATCAATAGAAAATATTAAGCATAATTGTAAGTTTTTATTATTAGGAAAAACTTGGGATTTTTAATATAATATAGCATTATAAGCAGTTAGTTAAATATGAATCATTCATGGGAAACTGTATTCGCTTTTATAACAAATTGCCTGACGGTATCGAATAATTGTTAATGCGTAAATTTAAATTATTCGTCAAGTAAAACCTAATGAAAATAGCCACAATAAATTATTACGTATCATACAAAAAAGCTTGGCTAGAAGCTCAATTTTATGAAATCTTAGGTATTTTGCTTATTGCTTTTTGCTATATAATTTCAGTATCTACTTGTAATGTTTATTAAGATCATCTTCTTCTTCTCTTCGTTTAATGGCCTGCTATCGCTTTTTAGCGATAATTCTGCCAATGTCAAGTAAGGAATTTTGTACGGTTGTCATGTCAAAGTGTCATTTTGTCAGTCAAAATGTCACAGTAAAATGGTGGATATTTTACTAACGGCTCTAGGAAGCCTTGAAGAGAAAACGAAAAGGCATGGTTTTAAAACTTGGTACCATTTGCCAATACTCGTGCACGTTCACGAACACTTAACGGATAATAATCCACCCTTATTACACATTAAAATTCAAAAATACACGGGTTAAGAAAAATAATTCATAATTCTAAATAACTTATCCAACAATAAGGAAGGAAACATTTCAAAAAAAAGACAGTGTAATGTTGTTGGAAAGTAACAAGTTTCGGCTTCAAAATCAAAACAGGTGTTGGCAAACTTCGATTGTATGTTTCATACTTTATTTGAAGCTTGTACCTGCTTGGACAATTTATAAGGAACAAAAAGGCTTGTTAATAAATTCAGACGCGGAAGACGGTGAGACCGAATGAGTAATTCAATTAATAGATGTTCTTTTTAAAGTCATTGATAAAATCGCATAAAAAAATAACAGCTTGAGATCATTACTTGAATTCCCGAATTATTATATTGATTACTATAAGTATGATATATACCAAATTATTTTTTTTATTACTTAATTAATTCTAACGTTATAACTTTCATGGTTCTGATTACAAAGATTTATGCTTATTAAGTTATCACTCGTGTTAACACCTAAACCACAAGGACATGCGTTGACTGTACTTTTACAATTTAGTGTACTTACCACCGGAGAGCTGATTTGATCCGTATGTACGTTTCGTCGATGTTGGCTTTGCCATTTTTAATGGTTTCGCTTCTGGGTCCTCGTATTCCATTGGCGGGGCTCCGATAGAATTTCTTGAAGTGCCATTAGTTGTTAGCAATGCCACCATAAACCAAACTGCGGTCAATATCAGAACCGCTTTCAAAATTAGCGTCCGTCTTCTCAGGAAAAACATAGTCACCTTCTTCTTTCTGGCTTACTTATATCAGATGAACTTTTAAATCATTCAATACTGTCTAATTATTAAAAATAACTAAATCATCATCTATAGTTTGTAGAATTTGAGCAATAACGTTAGCACTATCTATAAACACAAAAAGGTGACTAGCATGAAATTTAGATATGTTTTTGAGTTTCTCTACCAAGTTGTATGATATGCCTTTTCAATATGGCGACGATTATGGTGGTTTCAATTTCTGTTTACATGACTTTGGCCATATTTTTTGGCTGTAACGTCATGCATCAGACGTCGAAAATTTCTTTCTGGCATTCTGTTTTATTTCCAACAATTTAGTAAATAACAATCACTGCCCATATTTTATGTGATGAGTTCCTGCAATAAATATGAAAGTGAATGATCAGATATAATGGAAAAAATATATAAAACAACAAGAATTATTCGTTTAAAACCATAAGTTTACTGTTATTAAAAATTAACCATTATTTTTCATAGAAAGTCCAACGTCTCCGGCTACGGTGGCCAGCAGAAAGATTTTTGGGTTATTCCTAGGTCTGTCGGTTCAGGTTGTGTTAAGTTTTAGTAGTTTTTGTATACACGAGAATTTAATCTGGCTTACTGTTGAACCGAAGTTAACCAAGAGAGATAATGGGAATTCGAATGCTGTTGTATTAGAACATATGGAAGGAGTACTTTGGTAGGGTCAATTGTAATCTGTAAAAAATAATTTTGTTTTATGGATTTGGTATAGGATGTAGTATTCGTCAATTGAGATGTACTACAGTAGGAAATTTTCCATCCCGTTGCTCAGGCATTTCCAGGTGCAATTTATTGTCGTTGGTAAACATGACTTAGTAATGGATTCAGCGAAATAAGATATTTAGGCTAAGTCGTACTCATTGTGCGTAGGCGAGGTACGCGATAAGCATCACTGCAATAATCCTTGGCGCTTTTTGAGGAGATATTTTGATAATTTATTTTTAGAATAGTACTATAATTTTTTTTTCACTGGTCAGTTCACTTTATGCGCACTGGTGTAAGCACTACGCGATACAATTCACTTAAACGCCGGTCGTGCCGGGATATCGTAATATTTCCATGGCTTTTCACTGGTTTTCGCGGATTTTCACCGTTTTCCGCAATATGTCACTGTTTTCTGCGACTTTTCTGCGACGGACCGAGGGACACTTAAAGATCCCCTTGAGCTTGAGCTCCCACTAAATGTTTTATATGGATTTCGAGTTGAGCGTTTTTAAAAAACACTTTTATAAGAGAACTACAATTAATTTGGATTTAGTATAAAAATTATTGATTTAGAAGTTGTGTGGCTCGTAAGAGAGTTGGGACGAGACTGATTATGCATACTGATTGTCTGATGGCTGGAAAATGCAGGTTGGCACTTTTCAGTTGTTGGCTTATAAAACAGGGTTATAACAGTACGAATGCGAACTGTATGTCGCAAAGTATTTAAGTACTAGTTGCAGGCACTAAACTGAGAATCAGCAACGACCCGTATTTTAGTCGCAAGTACTGAGCTGTTAACTTATTCCGCAACAAAATGAACGCATTTACATCTACAGTCCACTTTCTTCGTTTATAGAAGATCGATTCGCGGGAAAACTGGTAAACCTTGAAGAGCGTCTGGTCTTTAATTATATCTTTAGGACATAGAATGGTAAGTTCGATATTTCTATCACACCACTGAATCAGAGTTCCCCCAATTTTTAGACCTGCTGATCTCTAAAGGCCTGCTTTATATCCATTTCTTTTTTTACTTCTGTTTCTATTCGTTTTAAATAAAATTAGAACAATCAACAACCAGATAAAATTTATAATTTTTAAAAGTTGATTTGTTTTATTCAGTCTAGCTCGATTCACGGAATCAATGAAAATGTATAATATAAGCACAAAATGCTTTGCTATTGATGGTTATAAATAATCCAAAAAACATTTTACAGGGCAGCATTTGCAGTGAGCCGAGCTTGACGTTTACCAAAGTCGCAAAGGTGCGTGCTGTCAGCAACTGTGACCTGGGCCGGATCCGGCGACGCTCCGCCCACAACTCACGTTCCTTGCAGGTACCAATATTGCGATATTATGATGTGGTTGATAATGAGGTTTTATGATCCTTCTTTAATCTGTTTTAAGTAGTTTGTCATTATTGACTATGTCAAACCCGTAATTCGGAGTTTTGGTGGGAAAACGAAAAAGATCACGTTACCGCATTATATTATTTTCCAAAACTTGTGTTATTTTCAGTGTTAATGCATACAATTGGTGGTATTTTATTCGTTAAGTGCTGGATTACAAGCATGAGTGTGGGAAAGTGGTATAATGATGGTGAAACGTTTTTTTTTTCGTGTTGTTTCCAAAACTCCATAGAAGCTTCTGGTAAAGTTGCCACCACTTTACTAGGAGTATGACTTGACTCTGACTTGACTTGATGACTTCGACTGTGACTTGACATATAATTTACGTGAAATATTATTAACTCGCTAAATTATCAATTACTTGACACTGGCTAAATACACAAAAGTGTGGAGCCAAAAAAAAAACCCGTTATTCTGTCAACGTGTTATAAAAAGAATATCAATCGTTCAATCTCTGCATATATGAAAAACTAGCTGACACGGTGAACTTTGTTCCGCCTAACAGTCAATGAATGTGCATGACTGGGTTTTTTATTGATTGACTTATTTTTATTTTATCTTATGGCTTTAGATATCATAAAAAAAATAACGCTCACCGATCACATACACAGATCCTGGACTCAAACAAGGATTAACTGTGTTTAGGGAACCAGGAACTACGAGGACCATGATCCCACAACACCTAGACTCAGAACAAGTATTTCGCTTTTTTTTCTGTGCACAAATACTTGCCCTATTTTTTAGTTTTTTTATGATAGCGTTTTTATTTTATCTTATTTTTATTTATAAAATAAAATTGAAGTCAATCAATGAAAAACCCAGTCGTGCACATAAGCAAATCAGCGCCAAATAACTTTTTACCCCTTTTTAACCAAGTTAGGGGATGAAATTCAATGAAATACGAAACACGTAAGTCAATTAAAATAAGCCAATAAGTCTGTTAAAAAGGGTTTATGCAAAATTTTAAGTAGATTAGACCAAGGAATCACGTTGTCCCATACAAACTTTGCCCCCGTTTTTTACCCCTTTAGGGGTAGAATTTCGAAAAATCCTTATTTGATGTCTACGACATACAAAAACACACCTTCCAAGTTTCGGGTCTCTACGATCAGCGGCTTAGGGTGCGCGTTGATCCGTCAGTCAGTCATTCAGGATATAGCATTTTATATGTATGGGTATAGTTTTTGACCTTAACAATTATTATTGCCACATACTTAACACAGTTATTTTAACGACGGAAACCTGACAGTGGTTTTAATATTTATGATTATTACGTGTATTATTGATAATAATGTACTTCGGCTTTAATACTTTAACACGAAGCACGATTTTTCCATATTTTTTATCGTTTCCTTCTATTTTACAGATTAATAGATCAAGTACCTAAGTGTTCACATTTAATTCATAAGTCAAGTTTATCAGGCATGCATAATTATATGAACGTGGCAGATAGATTTATTAGATGTTATTATAAAATTTAATTTACCTATGCAATATGCACGGCTAATACTTAATTTTTTAGTTATATTTTAGAATAATTTACATATTATTATTTGTAAGTTTTATTTATTTGTGTGATCTATTTAGAGTTTGTCTATACTGCTATGATAGTTAGAAAAGCTAAGAAATAAAATGACGTGACTAATACCTAACTCCGAATTCATGCACAATCCTGTATAAAAACAAGATAAAAAAAATTCGTGAAAAACGAGATGGTACAATCAAATAATAAGGATAACCGATCATTGATCGTGACATTTGAAATGTATAACAGAATTTATCGACATAAAAAAATTACTTTACAGAAACATAAAAAATAAGTAATTGAAACCTAATATGATGCTCTTAAATCCCAAGATCTATGAAATTGATTAATAAAGAAGCACATCTGTCTTGACCGAAAAATAAGGTTTCTTATTTTTAAACATTAACACAATTTCAAATATTAACTTCTGATCTCAAGCCTCACGGAGACTAAAGTAAAGAATTTCCTGTTTTTTTAGATATTTATTGATCATAGATAGGCTAATATTTGACCCTGTTTTCTCCTGATGATAAGTGACGACGCGGTCAACGACGGAGTATGCTTGCCTAGAAGATCTACCGGTTCACTCTAGACTTAAAAACTCATTTAAGTATTTCCAGGATCATTAATAGTACAGACTTTAGGTGTACAATCATAAAAATCATTAAAAATAACAAAGCCATCAAAATGACATTCCCTATTTATTAATATGAGTGACTAACTGTGCCCCATGGTTTCAACCGTGTGGTGAAAATTTTCCATGCTTTTTTAAGTATTTCTTTCATAAGAACCTTCTCCTGAAAGCAATAAATGCAATAAAAAAAAATTAGCGAAAAGGTTGTATCCGGTCACCTGTGATGCGATGACCAAGGGAAATATAGATTCATTTTTAGATATTAAGATAAATATATATTTCTTTTATTAATCTGCATTTCCACAGACACCTGGGTCCGTGCTTTTTGTTAGATAATTTTTTATATTTATGAATTAAGCCTATTATTAACATGAACTTATATATAATACAGGAAGGATAATACAGCCAATAACAAAAAGATACATAAACATAAGCATTTAAGTTCTTATTTCTAATTTATAATTGTGCGTACACCACCGAGCAAACCAGCTTCCGCATAATTATATTGTATATTTCTAAATACTTAACCATAATAGCTTTAAAAATAATTTAAATGTAAAGATAAGTAAAAAGATGTTTTAAGAATGTATAAATTTATGTTTATCTAGCTATTCTTAGTCCCTTTTCAGACTGAAGGTAATCGTTAATAGAGCAGACGTGAGATGTAGGGTTGCCTGCGCACAATGATTAAAATTTTCCCAAAACCTGTTTTAATTACCTTGTATTCACAATCTACAACTTTGTTTTACCAATTTTTATTTTTATCAAATCATTAACTGAGTCGATTTTTTTTGTTCAAGCTTAGTACCCCTTTTTGGACACATTTTTAAATATCAATATACTACATTTATACAGGTAGTACCAGAGCTGAGGTGTCCTACGGTTTCTGCCGCTATTTACCCCCGATTATCAGCGAGAACTTTAAATTATACAAGATTAAAATTAAAGTGCTCATGTTGATCGCAATAGCAATTTGTATGAAAAATGTAATCTAAATCGGTGCGAACGTTTTTGTGTTAAAGTTACACTTTATAAACAGTTAAAGAGTAGGAAAAGTTTTACGCAGTCAACATTAATTATTTGCGAAAAGTTAGGCACGTTTTGTATAGTCTCTACTTACGCTAATCAACTACCTAAAAACGTAAACGAATTAACTTGTGAGTAATTAATACCATATTAAGTGTAATTTTGTTGAAGCGTGTTATTTTTGAATATTTAAAAATTCATTAAGATCAGATCTTAATGCACATGGTCACAATAGTCCTGAACAAAAATATAAATGGTAGCAGCCCTAAATTAATAAGCATCCTCAGAGTTTTTGACTCGACTTTTTGAAGTAAATAAGGATTTAAGAGTAATTCCGCTGATTCCTTGGAAAATCTTAAAATCTTGGGAACGGGTAAATCTCAGCTAGCTTTTTCTTTCCAAAGCTTACGAGTTTCAAATCTGTGTTTGGTTTTTCTTACGTTGAGCCTGAAATCGAACGCAGAAACAATACTATTTTTGTTACCACTATAAGTAGTACATACAATTTTTTCCCAAAGTCTAAGTCAAAAAATTATAGTGTGCACTTTGAATTCATAAAATTAATAGGTGTTTTAGTCGGAAAAATATAAACGCCCAACGATCACATATATAGATCCTGGACCGTTACTAGGATTCCCTGTGTCTAGGGACCCAGGAACTACGAGGACCATGGTCCCACAACACCCTTACTCAGTACAATTTTTTAGTTAACTTTTTTCTGTGCACAAATAATTATCCTGCCGCGGGAATCGAACCCGCCACCTCCGGGTTATGAGCCGACCTGCTCAACCACCACACCACAGAAGCTGTATAAAATAATTGTATTAAGTGGTTCTACGCAGATTTCCCCTCACGACTAAACTTTTTCATTATGAATGAGTCAAACTATATTTTACCAAAACTTGCCATCATCATCAACTTGTCATCGATGACTGTTTATTACCTATCTTAGCTATAAATATTTTTAACCCTTGATTTGAGAGGTGTGTTATAAGTTTAACGTGTGTATGTCAAACATCTACCAAACTACTTAAAACTTAAAATAATAAAATACGTTATGTACAACTATAAACTAAGTGTTATCAAAAAGACCTCTAGTGGGAGAGAAAGTGCCCAAAACACTGGCATTGCCACGTAAAATGGCAATGCTGATTTTTTGATAAGAGTAATCTCTCAGGTCACTAGTTGTTTGCGCTGGTTCAAATAATAAAATTAGTAATTTTAGAAAATGCTAAGAAACCAAGATGTGACAAAATGTAAGGCAAGGAGGGAAAAAATAGGTTACTCACGCGTGGTCCGAGATCAGCTGTATTCGGGGGCGCCCCGCACAAACTTCTGAGAAATTCCACTACACACAGCACTATCAAGAAGATGCTAATATAGCCAATGCATCTACACAAAAATTTTGCTGTCGCTGTAAATTTCAAGTCAGCTTGCTTCCACGGTCACACATTTTTTTATTAAGCGATATTTTTAGTCTTTACATGCCTCGTCTTTGTGTCTAAATCCATCCAAGCGAATATTTGCTACATCCTGCCCGATGCCGCATGGCTTGTAACTTTAGATTGACAACAAAACGAAAAAGTACTAATGGGTGAGCAGAGAAAAAGTTGAACGCCTGAGGGAATTGTGCGGCTAACTCGGATACTGAGCTGGTGTTTCATTTCGTGCTGCTGTATTTTTTTGTGTAGTGTTTTCGTTGCTGTTTTGTGTTTCAGTGTTACCATGTTAATACGAATGAGTACACTTTTCTCAAAGGATTTAACGTTTCAGTGGTGTCTCATAATGAAATAATTACTTAATGAGTATTAAAACAACGTGAAAATACATCACATGACTTCATGATGTTTTCTTCCACATTTGAAAAGAAAATATCATGACTCCATGATGTTTTCTTCCACATTTGAGGTTTTAAATGTTTCTTATTATATATTATCTATTTGCATTTGGCAAGCGTGATTGATTATGTCCTATTTCTCTCTGTAAATTCGGGCTGGTGAAATCCGCGGGGAACCGATTGATGCATGACACAAGCAGTCGCTCAAAGTAGCATGAGGGTTCAGCACTGGACGTTTTCAGCCTGATGATGAACATCAAATTTAAATAAAATTATTATTTCAATATTTGTGGACATTCCGCACAGCGCCATCTAGCCACAAATTAAGAAAAGTTTGTATTATTGGAACCAGTTAACTGATACAATACATAGACAGTTTTTGTATGTAAATACATACATAGACTAAAGTATAACAACCAGACATAGAAAAACACCGATGTTCATCACGTAAACGTTTGCCCTGGACGGGAATCGAACCGATAACTCATCAGATTAGTTCAGAAGGTAGGGTTACTACTAACTGATCAACGGGTCAGTTAAAAATAATAGGATTATATCTGTAATCTAATTATGTATTAAACTACCGACCTATATCTTTTTTATTAAAATATCTGCTGTTTTGCTATTGAAGAAAATTACAAAATACAAAACAAGACCCGTAAACACTTTTCATATCGCGAAGTTAAATTTATTATTCAAAGCAATTTCTTTGTCACGGCCTGTGGATGGCGAAAAGTCAAAGCAGTAAAAGATATTATAAAAATGGAACAAACCAGCGAACGTTCTGCAGTACGGTTCAATTATTTAAGATAGAAAATATGCCTTTTTATAAATCAAATAAAATAATCAATATTTAAAATCATATCAACCCTTGCCTACTTCTTTTAATTACTACAAATATTATACTAAGTCAATCTGATATCGAAAAAACAGCAATGTAGGTAGTAGCACCCCGTCCTTCACCACTACTTTAAATTATCTCCATCCAAAGGTTGGCTGGAAGAGATCGCTTTTAGCGATAAGGTCGCCCATTAATACACTTCTTATAAATAATTGTTTTCTTTTTGTATTTTTTATTATTTGGTGTATATGACGGCGGCTACGTCCAGTTATAAACTCTATGCACAGCGATCGAGCACCGTAATTTACCCTGTAGTGGCATTAAATTTATTACAGTGGCAGCACCGGCAACTGTCATGGCGCCCCTACCTGTCTGGCTATATAAAGGGATCGATTGGTGCGCTACGGATCATTCTTGTTCCAGATACGGCGCGGTGTGGACATGCTGAAGGCCTATAATTATATAGGTTGCAACCTACCTACGCAGAACCCGTTTCTGCCGATATATACAATAAAGAGTTTATCTATCTCTCTTATTCTGGGTCTGCTTAAGAAAGGTTCGCGGCAATATTTTTACAGGCGCAACAAATGTTACCATTAGCGCTTTTTTTTAAATCAGATTTATTACTTTTTATTTATAGATCGGTTACATGTCGGTGCCATCTTATACGTGACAGGTATTTATATAATATAGGTAACATCTTTAATAAAAAACGAGCTTCTGTCCGCAGCTTCACCCGCGGCGTGACCTATGGGAAAATAAATCAACCACCCATTTCACCCACCTAAGGGTGGGATTTCAAAAAATTCTGTCTTAGCGGATGCCTACGTCATAACATCTACCTGCACGCCAAATTTCAGCCCGATCCGTCCAGTGGTTTGGGCTGTGCGTTGATGGATCACTATGTCAGTCAGTCATCCAGTCAGTCACCTTTGAGTTATAATATATATTTAGATAGAAAGCCACCTGAAGTGACTTACAGATTTGAACGACTCATTTGCCGCTTCTGAAGTTGGTTCAGCCAAACTGTTATTGAACACCTCTACATACTACACAAGGGACTGCCTTTTGCGCTGAAAGCGGACACAATGTACCAGCAAACATTAGCGCTTAAGCGAGCGTGGTCAAATGCTAGACAAGTTTGAAGTAAAAAAAAAAAAAAAGGTATTTTCTGTGGCCAGTAACCCATAAACTACGAGTGTACTGTATGTTTTCCGAACAAACTAAGCTTAGATTTAATTTAATTTTGTATATGCTAATTCAAGTAAACCAATTCTAAAGAAAAAAATAACATTACACAAAACTGGATTGTACACGCTGAGTTTCCAAAGTGTTTATTCAGATAATATAAAAAAGAAGGACTGGCAACTTGAGAGATATAATGAGAATTTATCGCATTTTCCCGGAAAAAAATATTAACCTTACCCTGGTTTTGCGGGACGACGATTTCGAGCATTGACGGCACCTTATCGCGCCCTGTGGGATTCGCGAGCCTTATCTCGAGCCAGTCAAGCTACGAACCTCT
Organism: Ennomos fuscantarius; assembly: GCA_905220475.3. Taxonomy (NCBI): domain Eukaryota; kingdom Metazoa; phylum Arthropoda; class Insecta; order Lepidoptera; family Geometridae; genus Ennomos; species Ennomos fuscantarius. The sequence continues at coordinate 4,715,210 of HG992037.1, read as the reverse complement.
TCGGGAAACAATACTTGTCACTGGGAGCTACGAAGTTAGGAATCATTAGGGCTGATGGACTGGCAAAAAGATCTCCGCTTTCTTTTGTTTCGAGGGGTCTTTTAGTTTGGTACTTACTCATGATGGGAACGCGTTAGGCCTCTTTCTCGTCTAATGGAAATGATGTTACTTAATGAAGATAAGTACGATTTCCAAATGTTCTAGAGCTCTAGCTTCACTGGTCTACTAAGCTTCAAGTTTCATTAGATAATTAAAGGTTAAAATAAATAAATAAAATAAATAAATGTGTGGACATATAGCACAGCGCCATCTAGTCCCAAACTAAGCAAAGCTTGTATTATGGAAAAACCAGGTAACTTATTTAGACTTAGTTACTTTTGGTTAGTAAATACATACAAAGAATACAATATAACACACAGACCTAGAACATACATCGATGTTGATCACACAAATTTTTGTAATGGGCGGGAATCGAACCCACTACCGGTCTGTGACAACTGTGCTATAGGGTCAGTCAAAAGTTATAATATATACAGGTGCACGGCCAATAAGAGCCTTCTGCCGCCATGACGATGGACGATGGATGAAGACGCCATTTGCATGTGTGTAAAGAAAATTAATTGAAATCCCATATACTATTTATTTATTTTTACTTTACTACCACGTTCTGACCTGATGAAGTGACGATGCGATCGAAGGTGTAGCATGCTAGCCAAGTAATACAAGTAATTATCATCATCATTATCATCATCATCAGCCTGTGTTAGTCCACTGCTGGACATAGGCCTCTCCCAAGGTACGCCATTGAGCCCGGTCTTCGGCTTTTCTAACCTAATGACTGCCAGCCACTCGGCGCAAGTCGTCGCTCCACCTAGTCGGCGGGCGTCCTACACTACGGCCCGTATTACAGAACGATGCTCAGTCATCGATTGGTGCTCAAGCAGAGATTTCATTCATAAAGTGATCAATTAGTGAATGAAATCTCTGCTTGAGCACCGATCGATAACTGAGCATCGTTCTGTAATATGGACCTACGTTTGCCAAGTCGTGGTCACCCACTCAAGGACACAAATACAATAATAATACAAGTAATTATGCAAATGTGATATTATGCTAGTATGCTAAAGGGGTGATATTATGTTATAGTGACTTTATGATATTACGCGCGTGTGGCATTATCAAAAATAAACATTTTGAAAGATCATGACATTGTGCTAACGTTATATTTTGAGATACACCAAGCGCTATGTATACCACGATTGATTCGTTACATTTCAGTTCTTTTAATAGAAATACGAAATTATACTATAAAATTACATAAAAGGTATTAATTTATACACCTACCGCCTACATTTTAAAGCGATTTCAGAAGATCCAGTCATTCAACAGAAAAAACATAGCATCACGCGTATTTTCTGAAACCCCACTTACATGAATCTGTTTAGAACTGAAGGCAAGATTTGTTTAGAGTGAATCGTATATTCTCAAAATACCAAGAACTGGGAATCTGTAATAGATAAACCGAGTCTCGGTTACTTACTCCTGTAGAATCCAAGAGCTAACGTAAGCTATCTTAAGCCGACTGGATGTTTCGGAGCTCCGTGTCACAAACATAACGTGCGTTCCAGTTTACGCGAACATGTTTGGGAGCATAAACCACCGCATAACAGTACCTAAACTTTTTAAAACTACATTTTTAGCATAGGTAATTATGTCTGTTATTTTAGTCTTACTTGATCCCTGGATTTTAGGTGTATTGACTATCAAGCAACAGTGTATGTAGTAGTGTTTTTTATGTATATAAATGCTGTGAGAATCTAGTCTTTTGCCTGATGTTAAGCGACACGGACGCCCATAACAGATGCAGTATCATTTAGAAACTAAGATATAAAGTTTCCAGGGACACTGCACTGCACACATCATCCTGAAATATCAGCACATAAAGATCAGATCATATATTCCCATTGGCTTATTAATTTTACTAGCTACAGTGCCCATCAAATCAAAAGATAGTATAGTGCTTGCACACTACTGCTTGGCGGCAGAATAACTGGCAAACCGGTAACTGTAACTGGAAAAAAAAATCTGCCACCTAGTGTTATTAAGACACATAAGCACAGCTAACTAAATATAAATAAATCACAATTTACAATCATTTCACGAATTTTCTCGGTGATGTTCTTTACAGTTAAGTTACATCACCAAAAAGTTTAGTTGGCTCTTCCAAGTCATTAAATCAATAACATAATTTAATGTAGTAAAAGAGGTAGCTTCTCGAAAGTAGTCCGCTTAAATTAGGTGCAACGCACACAATTTTCCATGGCGAAGACGACACGTAACAAGCCAACTAGATTTGACCATACTATTTGAGGTGTTTCATTTATAATAACGATAATAATAATAATATGTGTGGACATCTCACACATCGCCATCTAGCTCCAAACTAAGCAAAGCATGTACTATAGAAACCACATAACTGATACAATACTTAGATACTTTTTATTTGTAAATACATACATAGCATAAAATATAACACCCAGACAAGGAACAAACACTTATGTTCATCACACAAATGTTTGTACTGGGTGGGAATCGAACCCACAACCCACTGTTCAGAAGGCAGGGTTACTACAAACTGACCTATATGGCCAGTCAGTTTATAAGTTATAAAATACGATATATCAATAAACAAAAGACTTATATTGTAAATAGAATGTCATATTTTTAAAACAAAATTAATTTGAATTTAGAATTCATAGCCAATCAAAACTTTTTTTTGTTTGAAAAAGTCTGTACTGCAATACGGCAATTTCATAGGTAAAGACCTATTATTATTTTAGTAGGTACTATTAATTTTTTCATTGTCGTTTAGTAACTGTGGCATAGCACCATTCTGCATAAACCTTCCTACTCAATGATAAGATGGATGTATACATGTTTCAGTGCCTTTGTTCCACTTTTATAGCATGAGAGAGGGACCACGAAACTCGTTTCGAGCAAACTACCAAAGTGGTCGCGTAAATTTTTTATAACGTCTGAACAACTGGGATTAGTAAATTGACGGAACAATAGTGGGCGGGGAGAAAAGTTGTTGATACATCTTCTATTTATTGCCGCAAGGTTTGCCTTGTTTTCTTTTAGGATTTTTATTGCCAAATTTATTTTAAATTCTAATACCCATTTGTACTAAAGTTAGACAGCTACTAAGTTCGCATCGTGTTCACGCACACAGCTACGTGACAGCGTGGTGTGGTGGTTGAGCAGGTTGGCTCATAAACCGGGAGTGGCGGGTTCGATTCCCGCGCACAGAATAAAAAGTGCAAATACTTGTTCTGAGTCTGGGTGTTGTGAGACCACGGTCCTCATAGTTCCTGGGTCCATAGATACAGGGAATCCTAGTTAGGGTTCAGGATCTATGTATGTGATCGTTGGGCGTTATTATTATTATAATTGTTCCTCCGTAACAAACCCAAATGCATGGCAGTAGTTAAGTCCTAGAAGGATAAGTGCGAGTTTAAAAGCTGTTAAACTTTAGTATCTTTAGTTGGGTATGACTCTTATTTTAATGAAGCAAAAGTTTAATTTGATTTTATAGACTACGATGTGTGTCAAAGTGAATTTAGATAAAAATACTCGAATGACTACTACAAGCTGGAAAACGAAGCTTACGCTGGCTATTTATCGGTAGATTGAATTTGAAACAAGAACGAACTAAATTCCACCGTGTACATATATAATATATACAAGGTGGAATTTAATTCGTTCTTTTCTTTTAATGTATATATTCAGTCCATGCTATAGAACGCTCCCATATAACTAAATAAAAAAAGCACTTATGAAATCTATGTATTATCTAATTACTGCAAATTTTAATTCTAAAGAAAAGCCTTGCGAAATTGAACAAAGCAGGTGTTTTATTGCCTACAAAACATTTACAAAGCACTTAGCCGGTGTCCACGCTGTGTGTCTTATTTACGCATTATTAAATAGACATTTCGACCGTCATTTTGGGGGTTTATGTTTGCTCGCGTCCGTAGGCTTTAACCCTAGTTTCCCTACACGTGACCCCTGGGTGGTGCCAAAAGAGCAACCAAATAACTGGTGGAAGGCCTTAGCCGCCGGCTTAGTTACCACCCATTAGACAAAACCACGATGCCAAGCGACTCGTCGTGTTCCATCGTGATGTCTAATGAAGCCGTTCTGACGAGTAGATGTGGACAGTTGTGTTGGGTATGCAGACCGGTATTGGTGATGGAGATGCTTTCGCGTCGGAGACCTTGCTTCGGAGGGTAGCGGGATCCGAAGCACGGTGCTCTCTGCTGGCCGACCGCAAGTTGTAGGGGGCCCAAGTAGTAGTCTAGCCAACTACAAAAGGCTGCCCCACCGCTTGTGTAAAATCCTGAGGTTGTCCACAGGGCCAGTTGGCGACTGGAAGTGAGGAACTTGTGGGCAATTTCAGGGGGGTTCGGGCGTCCCCGCAGTCTCCGCGCAAGTTCTCCATTGGCGTAGGAGCTTCTCTATTACTGAGGGTTAGCATCCCAATATCTCGTCCACTTCCTACTTATCTACCTAACTCACCCAATTATGAAAAAGTCAAATAAATTGAGCAAGTTTAAACGGCAGATGCACGTCCTCACTCTTAAAGTGCACCTCACAAATATTCGTGGGCTGCACTCAAATCTGCAAGCGGTCCATCATCATCTGGAGACCAACAAACCGCACTTGCTCTTCTTGACTGAGACGCAAATAGGATGTCCATCAGACACGGCATATCTGGACTATCCAGGATTCATCTTGGAAAACCGCTTCCTTCCACGCGCTGGTATCTGCGTTTACGTCCGTGATGACATTTGCTGTTTGCGTCTCCGAAACCTTGAACATCCCCACTTTTCGGTGATTTGGGTGCTTGTGGACACCGGCATTGAGAAAATTCTCTATGCCGGTGTGTACAGATCACATAGCGGTGACCGGGAGACAACTCTTCTAATGGAGTATCTCAGTGAAACGGCAGATGTGGCTCAGCAACGCTATCCTTCGGCTCAGCTTGTTGTTCTGGGGGACTTTAATGCTCACCACCAGGAGTGGTTAGTCCCACACCGGATCACGGACCACGCTGGGAGAGAGACGCGTAAGCTCGCTTTGGCGCTCAATTTAACGCAGATTGTTAAAGAGCCAACGCGAGTGCCTGATATTGATAGCCACACTGCTAACTGCCTCGACCTTCTGCTCACGACTGAACCAGACCGATACTCTGTGGCGGTATCCTCACCCATTGGTAGTTCCGATCACTGTCTGGTCAAGTCCGTTTCAGTATACTCCCCGCCTGACCCAAGCCCTAAGAGCAATCGGCGTGTCTGGAGATACAACTTAGCAGACTGGGACGAGATGCGACATTTCTTCGCTTCATATCCTTGGCGGCAAACGTGTTTTTCTTCTAGAGATCCGACGGTCTGCGCGAATGCGGTTACTGAGGTAGTATGTCGGGCTATGGAATATTTTATTCCATTTTCCGATAAACCCGTGACCAGCAAAGCCAGCCCATGGTTTGGAGCCGAATGTGCACGTGCTGAAGCGCAGAAGCATGCGGCATATCTGGCATGGGCTGACGCTCGAAAACGCAAGGCCTCGGACACTCGAGCTAAGAAGAAAGCCTTTAACGTTGCCGCCAAGGCCTGTAAGAAGGAATTAAGGAAGGCTCGTTTCAATCATATTGGTCGAATAGGGACTAAACTTGCTTCCTACCCAGCGGGTAGTAAGGCTTTTTGGTCCCTAGCCAAATCGGTTGAAGCGAACTTCTGTCGATCCTCACTGCCTCCATTATTGAAACCAGATGGATCGCTGGCTCACACTGCAAAAGAAAAAGCAAACTTGTTTGCCACTCTCTTTGCAGAAGCTTCGCGTTTAGATACTGCTAATGAGGTACCTCCCTGCCTTCCACAATGCGGTGTTTTCATGCCGGAAATACGCATACGTCAGAAGGAAGTACTAAAAACATTACGCAGTCTAGACGTGAACAAAGCCAGTGGTCCCGATGGTATACCTGCAATTGTACTTAAGACCTGTGCACCCGAGTTGTCTCCCATTCTAACACGCCTATTTCGCCTCTCTCTAGACACCGGAATAGTCCCTATGAGTTGGAAGCTAGCCAACGTACAACCTGTACCTAAGAAGGGCAGTCGTGCTGATCCTGCCAACTATCGACCCATCTCAATTACCTCCATTCTCTGTAAGAGTATGGAGCGTATAATTAACAACAAGCTCTTGGCATACCTTGAAGACAATGATCTCCTCAGTGACCGGCAATACGGATTTCGCCGAAACCGGTCCACTGGGGATCTTCTCGCGTATGCCACTCACATATTGAGCGAAGCCTTAGAGATGCATGGAGAGGCACTTGCTGTATCTCTAGACGTCTCTAAGGCATTTGATCGGGTCTGGCACGACGGTCTTCTGAATAAGCTTCCATCTTACGGACTACCTGCTGGTTTGTGCACTTGGATATCAGACTTTTTGAGGGAACGATCGCTTAGAGTAGTTCTTGATGGCTGCTCTTCCGATCAATTAGCTATTAATGCTGGTGTACCTCAGGGGTCAGTTCTTTCAGCAACACTATTCTTACTCCACATCAATGATCTGCTAAAGCCCGGTACCTTTGGGTATGCAGATGATAGTACTGTTGTTGAAAGATACACATCCAGTGCCCGAGCCAGTGGTGACGACGTCCGGATTGAGAGAGAGGCTATGGTTGAGCGCATGAACCTGGCTTTGAAAGCCGTGTCCGATTGGGGCGATGCTAACTTGGTTAGGTTCAATGCTGCAAAAACACAGGCGTGTTTATTCACTGCTAAAAAGAGCCCACTCCATCTGGCTCCTTCATTCCGTGGTGTATCTGTAAGTTTAGGAAACCATCTTGAGCTTTTGGGTGTTGATCTTACGTCAAACCTAAACTTTGGATCCTACATCGAGTCCAAAGCCAAAGTAGCTTCAAAAAAACTCGGCATATTGTCCAAGGTAAGGCGGTACTTCACACCTGGACAGCTTCTAAATCTGTATCAAGCACAAGTCCGATCGTGTATGGAGTACTGCTGCCACCTGTGGGACGGGTCTGCCAAGTACCAGCTTGAGGCTCTGGACTCGATCGAACGGCGTGCCAAAAGGCTCATTGACGACGACACTTTGGTTGGTGAAAGGCTCCAGAGCCTTGCACATCGACGTAAGGTGGCAAGTCTGTCGGTTTTTTACAGATTACACCACGGTGAATGCGCTCAAGAACTGCATGATCTAATTCTCCCATCACCATTCCACTACCGGACTACTAGACGCTCGGCTAAGCGCCATCCTTTTGTGGTCGAAATACCACCCATTCGTACCAAGCGATTTGACTCAACGTTCTTAATTAGAACGGCTAAGGAATGGAATGCCCTGCCAGCGTCTGTGTTTCCGGCGAAATATGACCCGGGCGTGTTCAAGAGAAGAGTGAATAGGTATTTACTTGGCTAGCATGCTACACCTTCGATCGCATCGTCACTTCCCATCAGGTGAGAGCGTGGTCAAATGCTAGACAAGTTTGAAGTAAAAAAAAAAAAAAAAAAAAAAAAGTCATGCAGTTATTTTAAAAGGCACTAAACACGAAAACAAAACCAATTTTTATTTTTTAATTGGACGTTGTACGAATATTCTATAGCATGGTCTAAATACGTACATTTAAGGAAAAGAGCGAATTCAATTCCACCGTGTATATATAATCATATTTAGCGATATGAAGTTTTTGCTCCAAATTGTAAATGATTATATTAGGTAGGTACCAGCACCAGCAATATCGACAACTCCTCAAAATTCATTTCACGGTCCGTGATGTGTCTTTATTTGAAACATTCGAGTGTCCAAATAAAAAAAAAGGTGTCTGGTCGTAATAAAGTTTACGATTTTCCCCTTTTCAGGTACAAATAAGGGTAAATTTTATGTTTTCATTTTATATCAGATTGCACCTTTATCACATGGGAAATGAAGTACTGTTATTTTTTTCTTAAGCGTGCTTTTGTAATAAAATGGTAAGGTTTTAAGCTCTGTGTAAATTTTGTATCATCTATTTTAAAATCTTTGATAATTTCTGAAATATGTAGATAAAAATTAGGGAAATCGGGCTTCAGATATCATAAGCAATGTTATTTTAGTCTTAGCTACGTGGTGATACTGAATAAAAAGCTATTTGACTTTAAAAACTTCTTGTTTTATTTCTAACAAGCTGCGCCCCGTGATTTCAACCGCGGCCTGTGTGATTAAAAGTAGTGTGTTAATCCACTATATAAGCGCAATTAATTTGAAACTTCATCCAAATGCGTCCAGCCACTTAAGCGTGAAAGAAGTATAGAAACATAAATTCATAAAAAAATTCGCGTTTATAATATTAGTAGGATGGATAGCGCTTAGTTTCACAGATACATAGCCAACTTGCCGTCTATATGACTCGATTAATTTGGTTTTTATACATATTTTTAATCTACTTTAGCTATTAATATAAATTGACTGAAATTACTGATACCTATATATTTTTTTACTCAATTGTGCTGCACAAACTCCCTGAATAAAATATATATACCTAGGTAAGCCACCATCAACTTCGAAACCTCAAAGGTGCTTTTGTAGAAGTTCGGATCTGTAAAAAGTAAAAATCCCAGTCAGGCAAAGAAAGCTCTGCAAAGGTTGAGAGCGAAATTCGAAAGCCGCCGGTTGGAGCTCGTATTAGCTGGGCATTAAGGTTTTATCGGTCAAAGTCCGTAATTTACTTAGTCGATTCTTACGCTGAGAGATACATTTTTAACAAAAAAGACAATTCTTTTAAATATGAATTTAAAACTCAAGCAAAGAACTACAAATTAAAACATCAGCTTATTATTGTGGTAGTTAAATGAGAGCAAGCCTATTTTATCTAAAAAAAACGAATCAAATATATCTTTGAACATTCAAAGTTAAAAACATTTTTAACAAATTAATAATTTCAAAGGTAACGTAAAAGAAACAATAATAAATAGCAAATAATAATAATAATATGTGTGGACATCTCACACAACGCCATCTAGCCCCAAACTAAGCAAAGCTTATATTATGCGAACCAGATAACTGATGCAATTACTTAGATACTTCTTGTTTGTAAATATATACATAGCATACAATCACCCAGACACAGAACAAACACCTATGTTCATCACACAAATGTTTGTCCTGGGTGGGAATCGAACCCACAGTTCAGAAGGCAGGGTTACTACCAACTGAGCTATCGGGCCGGTCATAATCTATCGGTGTCAGCGATAAGTTCCATATTCAGGATTTTCCATATTATTGGGGTATATAGTGATGTCAATTAGCTACCCATACAGTGTCATCGAAACTAAGCGTGTACCTATGCAACATTTAATCTTGAATGGTTGATTATAGCTGATTTAAAATGCAGTTGCAATTTGACCCTCAAATATATACAAACATTTAAATTAAATAAATAAGCTTAAAGCTTGTCATATGCATATGACGGCGGCTACGTCCAGTTATAAACTTTATGCACAGCGATCGAGCACCGTAATTTACCCTGTGGTGGCATTAAATTTATTACAGTGGCAGCACCGGCAACTGTCATGGCGCCCCTACCTTCTGGCTATATAAAAGGATCGCTCGGAGTACTGCTTAATCATTCTTGTTCCAGACACGGCGCGGTGTGGACATGCTTAAGGCCTATAGTTATATAGGTTGCAATCTACGCTCAACCCATTCCTGCCCACATCAGAAGTGGGATTGCCCATTTACACATCACTCTTCAAGTAACGCCGAAAATATGGGAACGTGACGGCGGGTGACACTAATATCAAATTTAGTTGCAGGGTTAACCAGACCAGTGAAAAAAAAAAATTAAAAAAGTTATGGAAAAAGTAATGATTCGTTATTTCAAGAAAAAAAAGAGAAAGAAAAAAAAATTAAAAATGATGACAAGAAAAATGTGTCCGAATGCTAAAGGGATAATCTATCCGGTCTAGCACTAATGGTCCATAAAAAAAATATATGCTGTTAAAGGGATGTCTATCCGGTCTAGCACTAATTGGTCCATTAAAAAAATGTAGGAATGATGATTTTTGGTTGCTAAAGGGATATCTATCCGGTTAGCACTGTACGGTCCATTTTTTTATAAATGAAGGGATACTGTTGGTCTTGAAGCGTTAATCCTGACGATGACTGGCAGGTTAAAATGCTTTTGACTAATCAAATTGAAACCTGATCCTTTGACTCCAAGTTTAACTCAATTTAATTGTCAGGATGAACGAGCAATAGCACTGATACTTATGTCCCTCACCAGGTACAAAGTGAAGCTAAGCGTACGAGGACGTACGCACGTCAGTATGGCCGTGACGGCGGCTACGTCCAGTTATAAACTCTATGCACAGCGATCGAGCACCGTAATTTACCCTGTGGTGGCATTAAATTTATTACAGTGGCAGCACCGGCAACTGTCATGGCGCCCCTACCTGTCTGGCTATATAAAAGGATCGCTCGGTGTACTGCGGAATCATTCTTGTTCCAGACACGGCGCGGTGTGGACATGCTTAAGGCCTATAGTTATATAGGTTGCAACCTACCCACAACCCGTTTCTGTTTACACATAAATAAATAGCTTGAGAAAATCGCTAATTTTTTTTTATGTTAAGGAATGACGTGACTAGTTAGCCGTTCGCCTGATGTTAAACGACACGGCTGCCCATACCAGCTGCAGGTCACTCGGAACTCTAAAGTAAAGAGGTTCGCGTGACACTGCACTGCGCACGTCATCCAGAGACATCAGCACAATCTAGTAATAAGATTACTAAACTGTGAGATCAGATCATAAAGTCTCATTTGCCCAGTAATTTCACTAGCTACAGTGCCCTTCAAACCGGAACACAGCAGTGCTTGTGCACAACTGCTTGGCGGCAGAATAACTGGCAAAGCGGTGGTACCTACCTAGACGAACTTTGTAGTAAAGTCCTACCTAGTGAGTTTTTTTAGTTTTTTTAGCTTTATTTTTATATTTATTTGCTTTCATAGCCACATTACGGTAATTCACCTTTATTTCTATTTCTATACGACGTTCCTTACAGACTATTTCCATTACTGAGACGCATAATTTGGCTGTATCTTCACATATGTAATGTCCCTACCGCCAGCGGTGTCCCATTTGTGCCAACTCGCATTGACTACACGGTCCCACGTCGTCAGGGCCTTGCAACAAACAAAATTGATTAGCGGAATCTGCTTATCCCGCGCAGACCTTCATAAATTATGGGTTGATGTCTCTCAGGTGGCGAGATCGAAATATTCAAGTCTTTATTGATACAGACACACGTCGTGTATCTTCTACAAACCCTACCAAGTGTTTTACGGTTGTATTTAAATTATTACTGTACAATTTACCTACCTATCTTAGGTCCGTATTACAGAACTACGCTCAGTCATCGATCGGTACTTAAGCACAGATTTCATTCATAAAGTGATCAATTAGTGAATGAAATCTCTGCCTGAGCGCCGATCGATGACTGAGCATTGTTCTGTAATACGGACCTTAGACTAAAAAACGGTTAAGAGTTTCTTTAAAAAATCTACTAGTACTAGGTTAAGCTGACAAGATTTTTTGTATGTATGTGTATGTGTTTAAAAACAATACATAATTGTTAGCAACTATATATTGTTTTTACGCAAAAAAACGAGCAAAACTAGCACATTTTCATGCGCCTACACACTTTTACAAATTATGATCTGCGATTTTCAACTTTAAACGGAGCTTGTAGAGATCCAATCAAAAAGTACTAATAAAGAAGTACTTCATACAATCATGAAGTATTTTCCAAGCGAGCGACACCGCTGTGCATTACTAGTAATATTATCACTAAAAAGACGATAACGGTAAGGAATATAGCGTAAACATGTCATTTTTTTATCCGCTTTAGATTTGAGACCTAAATGGTTGGATCAACCTTTTTTTCTCTTTGACATTGGAGTGTTTCGCACTGGCGCTATCATCATCACAATCATAAATCCCATAGTATCTTTCCCTTGAAATAATATTAACACGTATGTTGAACATGAAATTTACACCAAAGTTGAACAAACAAAATTGACTACCGGAAATCTGTTTACCCAGTTTGGACCGTCATAAATTATCAACTAACGCCTCTCAAGAGACGCGTGCAATGTTGTAATACTCGTATTTCAGTTTAATTGTAGGCTGTTTTGGTTTCGGAAAGGAAGAGAGAGTTGGAGGCATATTTCAGAACAACAGTTGAAAGGTTATCTATTTATTTATAAATAGATAACCTTTCAATTGTTGTGGTTTTTGGTGGTAGGATATTTCTGCAAGTTTTTTTACCATAGCTGTGCCAGGTACGCCTCCAAGCAATAGTGTGCAAGCACTATTGCTGTATATTGTCAGGATGAACGAGCAATAGCACTGATACTGAAATAAATATATATAAATATCCTTTTTAAATATATATAGCAATATATATATTGCTATATATATTGCTTATATTGTGTTGTTGATGGTTAGGCCATCACATGCAAGCTGTTGTTGTAATCACAACATAATTTATGCTTACTATTAAAACTTCCTTCATTTTATGTCAAAGGAACAACACTAGTATACATAAACTTATGGTCTATCACACACATTCTTCAGCTGCCCGGTGACGCTGTACTGTCCGGTGGCGCTGTAAAGGTCAGTAGAGACAAAGGCCTTTAGCCCGTTCAAAAAAAAAAAAACACATTCTTCATCTGTGGCTTATTTTCTGCATGTTATTAATGATAAAAAATGTGAATTATTGAATTAAGAAACAGAGAAAATACCTAACAAAAAATTATCTTTAAAGTTCCTGTCATTAGAATTACAAGACATTAAGTGGTGTTTCATTTAATCTGCAAGACATTAAAATTATATTTGTATATTTTTTGTCATTAGGATTATAATTTTATAATTCTTGTCATTAGAATTATAATTGTATAATTCTGATGTCTTGCAGGTTAAAAATGAAATAAAGGTCTTATTGAACTGCTGATGTTCCTACGCATCATCATCAAGCTGAAAACGTCCTCAACTGAACATAGGCCTCTTCCATAGAGTCCCACTTCAAACGGCTGATCGCCTCATATATCCAACGGCTCACAAGACTATATTTTGCTCGGTCGATATTTTGGGCGGTCCTATCGCTCTGAGCGATAAGACTGCCCATTATTACGCTTTGGTTAAGTTTGTTCACTTTTTTTTAAATTATTTAAGATGTGGTGTTTTAATAAAGAGTTTATCTATCTATCTTTCTATCTATTTTTGAAATATCTGTAACTGTCTGAGACTATATGGTCGACATTGTTACTATAATAATATTTTATTAGTAACAAATCTTAACTGAACCAACACCCAAAATAAACAAAGCGATTCCCAACAAAAAAATACAATATCGAATAAGGAAGCCCCCGATAAGTTTTCCAAAAAGATATGCACACCGTATACACTTATACCTCAGAGCTTATGACTGACTCCGCTTTTTCGACTTGAGATGCAAACTTGCGATTTTGAAGACGTGGCGGCAATGGCGATCATGTTACAAAGAAACTTGTAGAAGAGCGGAATAAGTAACATTGTGCGGAATGATAGAAATATTCCTTTTCCCCTTAAATTTGTTTTGGGTTGGAACTGTGGGGCTGTTGTTACGATGGCTGTTTGGTTTCCAATTACTTTATTACTATAATTGAAAATATTTTTGGTTTATTTATTTATTTATTTATCGACTGGCTCGATAGCTCAGTTGTTTGTAAGCCTACTTTCTGAGCTTAAGTTTGTGGGTTCGATTCCCACCAGGACAAACATATGTGTGATGAACATCGATGTTTGTTCTGTGTCTGGGTATGATATGTATATATTTACAAACAAAATTTAAGCATTCTTTCAGTTATCAGGTTCCCATAGCAGAAGCTTGATGAGGACCATGATCCCACAACACCCAGACTCGGAACAAGTATTTGGTTTTTTTTTTTTTTCACAAGTACTTGTCCTGCTGCGAGAAGTAAACCCGCTGCCTCCAGGTTATGAGCCGATCTGCTCATCCACCACACCACAGAGACTATCAAACATATACTTAAAATACAATAGCCAGATTTAGAACAAACATCGATGTTCATCACACAAATTTTTGTCCTGGGTGGAACCGAACCCACAACCTACAGCTCAGAAGGCAGGGTTACTGCCAACTGAACTATTGGATAATATGGTGTTAATAACAGAAAAAAAGGCATCAGAGGTGTGAAAAAGGCTCATGGAGAAGGAAAAAACGTTAAGCCTCACCTCTATATCTATTCTGCTATCCATCTTTTTTTACTACTCTCATCGAAGAAAGTATAAGTACAGCGTTCAGATATTTTAGCCTTTTTGCGGTCAAACATAAGCCAAAAAACTTTCGATGTAAAAGAAAAAATATCACCCCTAGAGATTACCCGGCACCTGGGCTGATATTAAAGGACAAAGGGGTCGCGTATCGGGTTTCTTTCTAGCGTCTGTCTGTAGTATAGAGAAATTCAGTTTAATCCAAGCAGTTAGCAATCATCAGCACGTCTCGACAGTTTGAATAAATGTCGAAGGTACGACACTTTGTTTTTAGTGTAAGCAATTTTGACCAAGATATTGCTCAACTTTGAAGGAATCGAAATGCTGTTTCCATTGAGTAAAAAATCTTTGTGCAGTACATGATTACTCGTAATTTCCTATAGAAAGATTTAAGTAGTTTTAATTTAAATACAAGAGCACTACATTAACATTAACTAAAAATTAATAATGAATTTATTTATTTTACTATTACGTTTACCTTAGGGGCCGCGAGCTCATCGCGTTTTCAAAAGTTTATCAAAGCGCCTGGTCAACGCTACGCGTGACCAAAATTCTGGCACTTATTTGGCACAACGAATAAGCATTGCAATTCAACGGGGCAATGCTGCTAGAATGTTGGGAACGCTACCAACTGGTAGTGGGCTGGAGCATTTGGACTGCCTATAGGTCATCGCGGCCATCAAAATGTTTTTTTTTTGTAGTAGTGTTTAGTATTAGTTATTATATCATTAACTTATTAAATGTATAATCTTTTACTACTATAATTTTGAATATTATTAAGCTTTTTAGCTAGTGTGCATAAAATATATGGTTTTCTGTAAGTATTACTGTTTCTTTTTTTTTACATAAAGTAACGTTTTTATTATTGCCTAAATGTTAAATATTGGTCTTTACCTATGAAATTGCCGTTTTGTTTGAAAAAAGTTAAAGTATTTTTTTTTTCGAACTTATTTATTTCTTTTATTCAAAGTAATCACCCCTGCAATCAATGCATCTTTGCCAACGCTGTAGCAGTTTATGGATGCCCTTCTTGAAAAAATCAGCAGGAAGGGAGACAACAAACTCTTCAAAGGCGTTTTGTACTGCCTCTCGGGAATTGAATTTTTTTTCCGCTTAAATGTTGTCCAAATTTTGGAAAAAGTAATAGTCGGTAGGCGCAAGATCTGGTGAGTATGGCGGATGAGGGAGAGCTTCCAAACCCAACTCATGCAGCTTAGAGACGGTCTGTTGTGCAGTATGGGGTCGCGCGTTGTCGTGAAGTAGCAGTGGAGACGACCGATTGACCAAAGCTGGTTGCAGACGTGCGAGTTTCGCCATCATTGTGGTCAGTTCTTCAACGTACACATCTGCAGTAATGCTCTCGCCGTTTTGTAAAAAGCTATGATGAATCACACCAGCACTAGACCACCAAACTGTGACCATCACCTTTCTATGGGTCATTTTTCGTTTTGCACATTGCTTTGGTACCGAACCAGGATCTAACCAACTTGCTGAGCGCTTTCGATTGTCAAAAAGAATCCATTTTTCGTCGCACGTTACAATTCGGTTCAAAATTCCTTCATTTCTGTGCCTGTTAAGCAGCGCAAGGCAAGTCTCGACGCGTACGTTGCGCTGGCGATCGTTAAGTTCGTGGGGCACCCATCTATCAAGCTTTTTTATCTTGCCAATCTGTCGCAAATGGACCAATATTGTTTTGATGCTAACATCAAAAGCTGCTGCCAGCTCAGCTGTAGATTGAGATTCATCAGCTTCCACAATCGCCTTTAATTCATCATTGTTGACCAAAGTTTCCGGACGACCACGAGGTTCATTTTTCAAGTCAAAATTCCCAGAACCGAACCGAGCAAACCAATAACGGGTTGTACGTTCGTTTGTACAGTTCTCTCCGTAAACGTCGTTGATGTTACGTGTCGTTTGTGCCGCGTTGGTGCCACGACGGAACTCATATTCCATAATTACACGAAATTTCAAAGTATCCATTATGAGGAAAAATGTTGAAATGTAATGAAAATACAACGCTAATCAATAAACAAAAGACTTATATTGTAAATAGAATGTCATATTTTTAAAACAAAATTAATTTGAATTTAGAATTCATAGCCAATCAAAACTTTTTTTGTTTGAAAAAGTCTGTACTGCAAAACGGCAATTTCATAGGTAAAGACCTATTATATCAGTTAATATTAAAACACTACACTCTACCAATTAATATGTAACTGGTAATGTAATGTAGCTTGGTAATGTAACATGGTAATGTAGCATGGTGATGTAACATGTTCATGTAATATTTCAATATAACATGGTGATGTAATACGGCAGTTTAACATGGAAATATAACATATAGTACTATAATACGCTAGTTTAACTTGGTATTGTAATGTATCATAGTAATGTAGCATGGTAATATAGCATGGTAAAGTAAAATGGCAGTGTAACATGGCATTATGTTAATATATCATAGTAATGTAACATAGTGATGTAACATGGTAATGTCTCATGTCACAATATAAATACGAAGGTTTTATAATTTAAAGTTGTATGTGGCTAGTAACGTAGGGGTAAAACTTGACTCTCATTAATTTTCTCTGCAAAAATATATTGCTAACAAAACACACGAACAATGCAAACTCTTTTATAAAACACGAAGAAATCATAATACCAAAAATCCGACCACTCTATTCCAAAGACCAAAAGTCAACTCCATTAATTCACTAAGAAATCTTTAAAAAATCCTAAAAGCCGAAAGGATTCAGCCACGAGCACGGGCACTGTTCATATATTATTCAGTCAGCGTCTAAGAGCGTAAATGAAAAAGTTTTTGTATTCAATGACTATTGGAACACCGAAATACCGGGAGGTGCCCTCAAGTTTTCGAATCGAACCCGAATTAGAGTTGGTCGAAGTTGAGTCGTTGTTATTCGTACCTTGTCTGTCAATTCAATATTGTTGTGAAATTGGGATTCATTGTTAGGAAACAATGTTTAATAGGTCTTAGTGCCACCGGAAGATGTGGTTCTGAATAACTTTTTGTTTTTTTTTTGTTATGAAATGAAGTGACGAGGTTACCGTTCGCATGATGTTAAGCTATACGGCTGCCCATATCAGTTGCAGTCACTCGGAACTCTAAAGTAAAGAGTTTCGCGTGACACTTCACTGCGCACTTCATCCTAAGACATCAGCAAAATCTAGTAATAAGATTACTAGACTGCGAGATCAGGTCATAAAGTTTCATTTGCCCAGTAATTTCACTAGCTACAGTGCCCTTCATACAGGAACAGAGCAGTGCTTGCGCACTACTGCTTGGCGGCAGAATAATTGGCAAAGGAGTGGTACCTACCTAAATGAACTATGCAGAAAATCCTACCATCTAGTAAAGTAGCAGTTTAGTCGTCATAAGCTTTAGCATGTGGACCTATCTCTACTTAAGCAGAAGTGAAGTAAATTATTATAATAACGCCCAAACTCGATACAAAGTCCATAAGACCCACTTTTAAGCTAAGCGCTAATAATAAGTAATATTTCAGGACTAATTAGATAGGAGATAAATCTTTTTGTAATTAGTTCAAAAACTTTAAGCATTATAGATAGATGTAGAAGCTTCTATAAAAAAACTTCTTTTACTATGATTTGATTTTAAATGTAAATTACATTTACATACATAGATCCTGGACCCGAATTAGGATTCTTTAAACCAGGAACACCCTCCGAGGCAGACACCCTCCGAGGCAGAAAAAGTATTTGAGCTTTTTTTTTTCTATGCATGTCCAATCTTATCTTTGTCCTGCTGCGGAAATCAAACCCGTCGCCTGTGGATTATGAGCCAACCTGCTTAACCACCACAATAAGGCTGTTAAAGCATTCATGGCTTTTTGTTTCTAGACATGCTATTTATTACATGTTAACTAAATAAAATACTATAAATAAAAAAGATCTTACAAATTACTAATAAAGAGCGTTTTAAAAGTGTAGGAAATACTTTTTTGCGACAGTGCCCTATAAGCTTCACTCTGGTATTTTCAGGGGATTTAATTTTAAAATACTTTCGATCCACGGAGGAGACCATGAAAATTCGTTTGCCTCTTGTCTCTTGCCATTCCTCCTTGATTGCCATGCCTGACATTCAGATGAACAAACGAAAAATACTTACCTACCATACCTTATTTATTTTGTACCAATAAATAATAAAAATAAAAAATATTTGTGGACGTTTCATACAACGCCATCTAGCCCCAAACTAAGAAAAGCTCGTACTATGGGAACCAAATAACTGATACGATAGATAGGTTTTGAAATAAAACTGATAAGCAGAAATTGAATCAATAAAATTGAGAAGCAGAAGAGTAAAACACTATTGAAAATTTTAATAAATTTCCAGTACCTAACAAAGTTGTCTAACGAAGCCAAATGGTGAACTTCTTGAAAATCTTAAAAAGTCATAAGTAAAAATAAGTCTCAAAAAGTCCGCCTGAAGCCAGACGCGGCTATTGACCCGAGAGTCCATAAACGGAAGATCCGATGTCGTTCCCTGCAATTTCCGATTTCACTCTTTCACTGCCAATGATCTGGACGGGTCTCGGAGTTGAAAAACTTTTCAATCGGACTGTGACTTTATTTGGAGACGAACGGAACTTTGATAGCTTAATTGTGAATATATTGCTGCTGGTGAAAAAAAAATTTCTAAGTATTCTATTAATTATTTGGTTTCCATAGCTTTACTTAGGTCCGTATTACAGAAGGATTACATAAAGTGATCAATTAGTGAATGAAATCTCTGATTGAGCGCCGATCGATGACTTAGCATCGTTATGTAATACGGACCTTAGTTTGGGGCTAGATAGAGCACCGTGTGAAATATCCACAACTATTTATTTGTTTATTAATAGAGTTAACGCATGCATGTCAGGATAAGGGTCCGGTACAATAATACTGCATCGAGCATATTGAAGCGAGCATTCTTAACTTCTTCGCGATATTGCCATTGTATTAAACACAGGTGCCTTCATTTTGGAGCGAACTGCGTCAATAGATCAGTTCTCTAAGCCGTCTCTGATAGTGTCCAGGTGTCCCTCTATCGATGCTAGTTTTATGAACCATCAGTATTATCGACCCTGGATATTTTTATTTGTATTTGTTTTATTTGGTTACTAGGTGGTTTTTCGGAACATACAACAAAAATCGGCAACTGAAATTAAATTTTTAAGAAGGCTCAAATACGGCATTACCCTGCACCAAAGACCTAACAAGTTATATATGGTAGTACTATAGTACAAAAGGTACATAATAGTACTTTTACTCGTTAAAGTAGATATTGATTATCCAGCTAAGCGAATTTTTCAACCTTTTCGTTTACCAAACCGACGTAACCAATCAAAACATAAGGTGAAATATGACCAACTCATGTGATAACATATTAAAATAAGCATGCTGTTTTTTATACAAAAAAATTTTTTACACGTCGATCCTCCATAAGTATGTTAACAGTATTTTTGTAGTAGCAGTCGTGTTAGTTGATATCACACACGAAATCAAAATAAACCAGTTTATAATAATTTCTCAAAAATATTTTAAGCGTTCGTTCCATAAAATGCCTGTATTTTTTTTTTCAAAGTATCACACAATGCCTCAGGCTATGGATGAAGGCGCTTCAAAATAATTATCCATGCATTATCCATACAAAGCCTAATTAGCAAATTACTACAACAAGTAATCACTTTCAGGCTAAGAATTACCTACTTCAAAGTTTTAAGACCGTGCAGAAAATTATACCAGATAAAAACGTAGGTACCTAGATTCCCTTTTCTTCATATAATATACATGTATTTTCTAAAGCGTAAATATTATAACGAGCAGTGAAAATTTACTTACCAAACATAGACTGTGTCTGTTACCTGACATTTAATTCTTAGAATTACTCAAAGCTGAAATACACAATCAATTAAATAGACAAGAGGGAAATAGCTTTAATTTTCTTGAAAGCGTTATTTAGAAACACATGTTTTCAGGCTGTAAAGGGACGGGATGTTAAAAATTACTTTTGTTGGAGTAAAAACACCAATTAAAACGAATGTAACTATAATTACTGACGTGGAATGTAATGAAACCTTGTACGGTAGCCATTTTAGGTCTATACTTTATTACTTTATTTAATTTACAAAGGTTGTTATCGTAATTTTTAATAATATTTTTTGTGTTGAGCACTGCGCACTGTGACTGCACTGTTGAGCATATCAGCTTAATCACACCATCGGTTGGCTATAGGGGCTTAATCACACCATCGGTTGGCTATAGGGGCTTAATCACACCATCGGTTGGCTATAGGGGCTTAATCACACCATCGGTTGGCTATAGGGGCTTAATCACACCATCGGTTGGCTATAGGGGCTTAATCACACCATCGGTTGGCTATAGGGGCTTAGTTCTTTAAGACGTCCATTGACAACGACAGACGCTTTGGTTAGAGAATTACCAAATATCTTAGATCTGCTCACCTATAATAGCGGTAAACTGTTACATTTCATTTTGATGAAAGTAGCAATTAATGCATAGGATTAATTGCTACTTATTTTGATCCAGGCGTTAACACTCTTATAATTTTACAAATTATGGAACCTAAGTAGGTACTTTGTACTTACATACTGTATTTATGGAACGCAGAATAGAAAAATAGATAATTGTACGAATAGAGCAATTTGTTTTGTAATAATTTGAAGTCAATCGACTATTTACTTTTCTAATTTATTGTAGGTAGGTATTTCATGTAGGTATTTATTTATACTTAGATTTAAATAACTACAAAAATACAATGAAAATATAAACTTTGAGTCCCGCCGGAATGGGCCAAAGCTATGCATGGTTAGGGCTGCAGAGGAGAGTGAGGAAACTCCTGACAATACGTACCGTGTTTAGTAGTAAGTAATGCCATCGGCATCCGAACCATAGTCCAACAGGGCCTCCCGAGATGTTAGTCCAGGCTCTTTGCCATAAGACCATTAGTTGAAACGACTGTCGGGACAATCTCGTTGAGTCAACATTCCACATGGCGATTACCTCGTGAGTCAAGATACTTAGTGCGTTTGTCCTTCTCAGCCTTTACGTAGATTTTGTCATGTGGAATGATGATGTCAATGAGCAATGCGCGGCGTTGGGACTGCTCTACCAGCACACATCAGGCGAACCTATTGGCTACAATGGTAATTAGCTTTTTATTAGGTTCCATAATTGTAATAGTAATAATAATATAATATGTGTGGACATTTCACACAACGCCATCTAGCCCCAAACTAAGCAAAGCTTGTACTATGGGAACCAGATAACTGATACAATACTTACATACTTTTTGTTTGTAAATACATACATAGAATACAATATAAACACCCAGACACAGAACAAACACCTATGTTCATCACACAAATGTTTGCCCTGGGTGGGAATCGAACCCACAACCCACAGTTCAGAAGGCAGGGTTACTACCAACTAAGCTATCGGGCCAGTCAATAAATAATGACGATTAACTAGCTATAATACCTACATATTTACATCGATTTTCAAATAAGCCCCGCACTCGTAATCCAACTAAAAGTATTATTTCACAGAACATGACTGTTATCCTAATGACGGATTAATTACAATATTTCTAATTACGTACCACGTATCGTCCGGAGCATGACATTAAAACTTTTGTAACGATAAATTACACTTTTATATCGTAGGACTTGGTTGTTTATTCGTTTTACTTGCCTGAGACAGTATAATACAACGTTATTGTCAGGGTAATAAGGTAAATTTTATAATTGTAGATCCTTATACAAATTATGTAGGTAAGTAGACCTAGAATAAATAGTTATACTTGGTCAATTGGTATTGATGAGTAGGTATATGTATTGATCTACGGTAGCAATCAATCTCGAGATAAAACCGGATATTTCAATACCAATAGGCGTTGATAAATTAAAGGTTTAAAATATTTTTCTCTGTACCTACTCCGACATAACTGTGTTTGTGTTAGTAATTAAGGGTCCAACAGTTTGTCCAGGCCTTCAGTAGGGGCGGTGGTCCAAGCATTAGTAGGACCATCCTCATAATTATTCAGAAGATACAGAAGTTATTGAGAAACCCCGTATAGAGAAGTTATCGATCTCCTAGTATAAACCAAATAGTACCTAAGTATAAGCTTAGTTCTATATCAGATTTAAGGTACCTAATCATTTGTTTCTTGCCTACCCTTCTACGAAATCGAAAAGAGAATCGCCCTCGACTTAAAATAATCGGTAGCAACCTAAAAATAACCCATTAGACTCGTTACGTCCGATCAAGAGGACTTTATTTTCCCGAATCTTTTTACATGTCTTCTTTTTAAATGAATCTGCCATATCCAGAATCTGTACTAAACAGAATCTGCCACTCAATTCCACTTCTATCAACTAAACTCACCAACTGACACGAATCAACTAATTTTCTTTCTAAAGGATGTAACCACCTGTTTCCGGAAAATCAGTCTAATCTATCCGTATTTTTACTACCATTTACTTTTTTAGCCATTTACCATTTAATTTTTATTTATTTTAAGTTCTTAGGTATTGTTTAGATTTTTAGGTCGTTTAGTTTTGTGTTAACTATTATAAAATAGTGATCGCATGTCCAAATATATCCTTCAAACACCACTCCTTTTTTTTTCATTAAACAATTTTTTCATGAACCAGCTTTGGAGACGCATACACTAAGCAGTCACGATTATAAATATTGAAATATTTTCTAACGCATTTTCACTTAACACCAGGCGGGAGGCAGTCAAACGTAAGCTTTCATAATAAATTTAAAAATACCTACACTTCTGTGATAATTGTATCAATGGTTAACAAATAAAACAAAACATACAAATCCAACATAATGCTTTATTTTACAAACACTATCTCACCGCTATCTATCCATACCTATGTATAATACATCGAGAAACATCGCATTTATTTACAGAAATTTCAACATTTATATTAAAATTAGAATAAGGCACGTTTAACTTCCTATATCAAAACTAGACGTTACAATCTAAAATAAATCTCTACCTATACAATTTACGATAAAATTTATTTAAAATGCCTACTTACTGACGAATTGATATTTCATAAATTACATCGACTAAAATTAGGCATATACAGTTAAAATTATTTCCAGTTTTGTAATAGACGCAAGAAAATATATTTTGACATGAAAACTCAATAGAGAAATCAATGACGTTTGAGAAGACTTTGAATAATACAATTTAATCTCTAGTACAACGAGGTAGTAACTAAGAGTTATGCTGATTGGTTATTTATAATGATGTTACTCTTAATGAGTCGTGTTTTTAATAAATGTATGATGTATGAATATCATTTAAAGGGGAAAAAAATAAAAGTAGGGTTAAAAGACCTAAAAATATGTTAAAATTGCCGAATATTTTTCAACCTCTATCAAGATAACATTTATCAATCAGAGTAAAGAATTGGGAAAAGTTATATAGAAGATCACAAAAAGGAATGTATTAGTGAATGTAGACAATCAAATAAGTATTTTTTTCTTGGAATGTTAATGATTTTTTTATGAAAATATTAAGACTCTTCAAGACTAGTACACCGCCTTGCAGATAGATCATCAATGGACAGCAGAAATGCTAAACTAAAAAAAATGATTTATTTGAAAGTAAATTTTGAAAAAAAGCTCACACTTATGACACTAATGCTCGCCTATACTAAAGTCTATTAAAATACAACTAAGCAACAGTTTCCCGCGGGTTCTCGTATACGTTTGTTAAATTCGTAACATCTTGGCAGATCAAATACTGAACGCTCATTGGTTTCGATTATCGATAGTCTCAACCAATGACCGTACAGTATTTGGTATGTTGACTTGAGTATGACAAACGTACGAGAAACCAGGGGCTAGGGATATCCCTATCAAGTTAGCAATTATGTAATTGCTAAATCAAATTAGCAATTATATAATTGCTAAATCAAGTTAGCAATTATATAATTGTTAAATCAAGTTAGCAATTACATAATTGCTAAATCAAGTTAGCTGAGCTGTCAAACTTAAGCACAGACGGGCATAACCAATAGGGTGCAAACACAAATATGAAAGGAACGGCTGCTAGAAAAATTACTGGACACAGTATGAGACTTGTGGTGTGATTTGCTCAGGATGATATGCGCAGAGCAGAGTAGTGTCTCACAAGCCTTTATAATTTTAAAATAGCTAAGCAACCGTGACGCTTAACATGAAGCAAATGGCTAGTTTGTGACGTAGTCAATTTAAAAAAAATGATTACCATGAATTAAAAAAAAAAACATAATCAAAACATAATAAATTCGTCTACTGACTTAGAAAGTCACATTTTTGAATAAAATATTCTAAATAAATAAAAACCACAAAATTAATAATAACTGTACCTAATTACAATATACATATATTTACTAAAATACCCTATTTTTTATGTCAAAACGACTGACAAGTAACAGTTTAAATAAATCACATTAAAGATAATTTGAAGCTACGTTTACACGATCAAAATACTTTCAGATGTGTGATTTATTCATCTTCGACCACAGTGAAATACGTATAAATTCGAATATGCGCAAAATTTGAAGGATCTGGTGAAAGTTGAAACTGTAAGCTAAATGGCAATGGGACGGCCATATTTTCAGAACCGACAACCGATGGGGAAGTATTGTTCTCGTTGTGGTGTGGTGAAGTGGTGATCGCAAACTACAAGATGCAGCGTATAATGATGAACCGCGGGGAAACGTTGGATGCAAAAAGCTTACCTCTTGCATCCAACGGCAGCCGCTCAAAGTGAGGCCTCTTATGGTTGAGGTTGATATTTTCTGGCTGATGATGATGATGATAAACTAAGAATATCGATGATCATTGAAATATACGGTAAATTATTTTTATCAATACAAATAATATACGATTTTTTTCCGTTGAAACTCAGGCAACTGAGACTTTGTCAACGCAGCTTGAATACATAAAATAAAGTAATTATATCCTTTTTGTTTATCCCTGATATAAGAAAATACAACTGAAGCATTTCAAGTCTAAGATAACTAGTAATTTTACCAAACGTATAAACGACAAGTAATCAGGCAGTACAGTACAGTTAAATCTATTATTTTATACTAAATATGTAAAAGATATGTACAAGATGATATCGAATACACGCTAGATGATATTATACTAACCAGTACAGTAATACTTGACACAGAATATGGTTAAACATATTTTTTACATCAAAATACTTAATAATCAGACATCTAGGTGGTTTATGCCGTGCATAAACGTACTGTGTGCTGAACAAATTTATTGTTTTGACATGAAACACATAAAACATAATCAGTCAAAAAAATAAAACCGAAAATATACATCATGACAAAATTTTACAACGTTAATTGTAACACGTCTATTTTTGCTAAAAAAAATCAAAATAAAATCAATATATTAAAATATACATTCAACATAATTTGACTAAAATATTCATTATTTACGTCTATAAGGAATCTAACCACGTCCGCCGTCTATAAAATTATAAACTAATTAAACGTAATTTTTTACGTTTAGAATGCTCAAATTCGGGTCAGTCGTCATTATCTTAGGCCAAATAGTGACGGGGTTCAACAAGTGAATTTTTTAAGAACTATCATAATATTAAGCCAACGAAATTGGCCTTTTCGCTATGAACAGCCTTATTAATTGCAGTATGGTATCACTACACGATCAAAGTTACGTAAAAAACCTATTAATAAAATCATGTTTAGGTGTCGATTTTTTATATATCTAATTTATAATGTATAAAAAAAAACAACAATTTCAATTATTCTGAATTCAATGTGCCACTTAATTAATGTGTATGTTTAGATTTCTCGATTCACTTTGATCATGTGGTAGTACCAGATTCACTACGAAGCGTTGCGTTCGACAACAAGTGAATTAGGATAACACTAAGTCACAGTCACAATGTCTCTTTTTGAGTCTCTTTCGTCTTATATGAATAAGACTTCGTTGTAGGCCTCTGGCTACTCCATCAGCTCTGGTGATAACCGGTCTTGGTTAAAGTTCTCCATGCTCCATTTTTGCCTCGGCTCGGATTCCTTGCACGCCTCCATGATAATCTTTTCTTTGTTTCGTGATATCGCCATGCACTTCTCGCTTGAGCCGTGTTTGATGAGTTTGGTCTGTGAATGTAATTAGAGGATTAAGCTTGGATTGTATCGTCTACAATTAATTATAAACTACAGTCAAATCTGCATTTAAAACTTAATGAAGCGGAAACTTGTTATACTATGTAACCTTTGTTAACATAACGTCATAATTTAATGGTAACTTCAACTATGCAAGATTGGCCGTTTAGAGTGAAACTATTATTAAAAAGCAGTAGATTACAGAACAAAAAAGGGATGATGATGCTAATTGCAACATAGTTATAATGCTAATTTAACTTTACACTTAAGGTTACAGTTAATTTAATTATAGCAGTAACATTAAATTTAAAATATATTATAAAAATTCATGGAATGTCAAATTGTCATATTTCACAACAATGTACCCCAAACCTATTATATCATTTGCATAATTATTATTTGTTTATTTTTGTAGTCACACATTATTTGATTTTTATGACCGATAAAAAAAAATATTTCGAGTCATGTACCTACTATAACTTTAGATTAATGAAATGATTGAGCACATTACCTTCCCTTTTTTTTTTGAGGGCGGGAAACGCACTTCCCTGCCTCCACCCCCGTGGTGGCAGGGGGAATGTGGGACTCGAACCCACTAAAACCCCCCCGTGAGCCCTCGTCCGCCGTACCGGGGCGAGAAGGGGCGAGACTGTAGTCCAGCCAACTCGCCCCCGCCGACATTAACTTCCCCTTATGTTAAGTGACATTATTCTTTTCGCGTAGGCAAGTTTCTAGAGTCAAAATTTTTAGGTCACCCTAGACTTTTTCAGCACTAGCGCAATTAGCGCTCAGGAGAAAATACCACTTTGTATCGGTCACTCATCAAAGTACTGATGGCAGCGAACGTTGCTTAACTTTACCGATTGGTTAGGAACAGCTAGTCATGCGTCGCTATGAGCGCTGACAAAGTGACAATGATATGTCCCAAAGGTCACGTCATGCTTTACATAGATTGGGAACTGGTTCTCCAGCGCTTAACGGTGTGTGTTGACGGCGTGTTTGTAAGTGTATAGCGACAGATATTAGCTTGATTTTGTATATCATTCATTGCGCTTTGACACCGGAGTGTTAAAGGACTGGAACTAGTAGTTAGTATTATGCAAATAGGTAACTTACGCTAGGATCATACAGCCACAGCTGGTTGCCCTTGGCGCCGTGGCACATGTACAGTACTACGTCATGGCCCGAGTAGTCTAGGCATGTCTCGTCACGTCGGATCTCACCGTTCTTTGAATACATCCAGTACTGTAATTATCAAAATATAATATTATAATGTGTATAAAATCTTTATGACAAACATGCAATAATGGCCATTAAGTCAAAAATATTCAAATATATATATAAAAAAAACTAAATAAATATGATAAATGTGATTGATTGATTGATTAATAAAATAAAGACACTTAAATATTTATAAATATTTCAAATTAAGTTGATATCAATAATTCATTTTTATAATCTAAATCCCGCACCCAAATTAAAGATCTACAAGCGATCAATAATAAAATATAAAATATACACATTAGTAGCTATGCACGCGCTTATGCATAAGTTAATTAACTTACTAAGTATCTTACGGCAGTACCAAATTGGAAGAATCGTTTCGTGTTCATTAAATCTCGTAATAAAAGTCAATAAAACGCACTCTGAATGTACGACTTACCTTATGAGAAATCTAAAATGAAATGGTTATTAAGTTTTTAATTTACAATGATATATGATATGAATGCATTTAGTTAGAGATGCTAAATACGATAAAATAATCACAACTCACCAGAAAACTATCAATGTTATTCGAGAGACAAGACAAAGATAAATTCATAACAAAATATGAAATCACAGGAGAGTAAGCCAATCAAATCAAATATCCTATTCCTGCTAATATTAACAATGCAAAAGTAGGAGTATGAAGAGAAAGAGTGTGTGACGGTGTGTGTATGTATGGAAAGGTGTCGGAACTATCGGCACTGGCACTTCAAACATCTGATAAACACTATCCTACATGTCACTACATAAAGGATAGTGCTTATCCAGGGATTGTTTTTGATTTCTGTGAACTTACGATGATGATAATTTTTCACAGGGTAGAGTTAGTTTCTCATAAAACCTAGTAGTGACGCAGGAGACAATTTTTACATGATAATCACATAATCAAATATTAATTCGAACATTATTAAATATTTTATATATAATTTAATTTCATCATTCTCTTGTCTGCTACAATAACCGTGTTGACGTTAATTAAATACTGAACCACAACACTAAACTTACCATGAAGATGAGCACCAACACCATTAATCTACAGTTCTAGATGAGTGAAGCTAAGCAAGGGGTTAGAAATTTATAACTAGGCTGCCTTAACAGACCTGGTTTCCATATTCCCCGTGACAAGGCCAAACGTTGACTGCTTTCTTAAGATCTTCGGGACCGGCTGCAGAGTCGAGACATATTCCCGTGTGGCGGTTCGCGATCTGATGCCATTGATAAATTTAAAGGCGTGCCAAAAAGCAAGCGTGCTCGCCTGATCCAACGCTTGATTTCAATTAATATAACAATTATACACCTTAAATTTTAATATTGAAATTTTTGAGCGATTTCATTTTAACTGATAATATTAAAACTTTTAAAATATTAATGTTTCGAGGTAAATATTTAACAGAAATCAAGCAATGATATCAGGGTGTGATGATGAAAAATGAAACACAAAAATTGTATGCTACATAACACAATATTGGCAAACAAGTTCTTCAAAACATAGGTGGAAATCCATAGTTTCCCCCCAAGAGTTTAACAAAACCCATCACTCCTGCATCGAGAAGTACCTGACTTCCACCCATTCCATGGCACTTGTGAAGCATTAGTTGTACAGTGGGTGCATTCTCCTCTTCAATGTCATCAGCGGTCCCGTCTAGACAGTACTTGCTGCCAAATGCTTTATTCCGAACCTATTAGTGTTATGTTTAATATTAAGGTTTGTGACGTGATTCAGTGCTTAAGATGTGCCCTAAAAAACACTGTGAAACCAACACGTGCATATTCAAATGAGTGCAACATTGAAGTTAAATTTTGAACATATCCTGCAAAATGGTACTGCCGCAATTCGTCAAATTGCAAACGACAGAAGACCTGATTTCCTCCCTGC
The DNA here is from genome assembly GCA_905220475.3 of Ennomos fuscantarius. NCBI lineage: Eukaryota > Metazoa > Arthropoda > Insecta > Lepidoptera > Geometridae > Ennomos > Ennomos fuscantarius. The sequence continues at coordinate 4,685,467 of HG992037.1, read as the reverse complement.
CGGTGACACGGGTACAGTCCTACTGGTTTGTGATGGTCCGACTTCCGCGTCGGTGAGTCCAAACATATCTTTTCGAAGGCGACATTGCGGATCTGCACAGGTAACAATTTTGAATAACACGTTCGTTAAACTAATTTGCACTCATTAAAACACAGAAGTTTAACGGTTAACTTTACAAAACAAATTATCCCGAATTTCCATTTTAGGTGAAAAATAGGGTAAAGTCCTAAAATAACATTAAGTTTGTTGTGAAAAGCTTACCTCTCCATGAGCTACGGATTCTCCGGGAATGAATAGTTCTGGATAAATATTTTTCAGATACCATTCAAAGGATTTGCACTGCAGTTTCTCTCTGAGCGCTGTCCGGCTGCTAATGTCACCGTAATCACCTTTATCGTTACCCACTCGTTGATAGTAGTATTTTGCATAGTCGTCCAGCCATACCTAAAATAACACAACATTGTTTTTTACCTTTGCTAAAACGAGATTTCGCAAAGCAATTTCAAAAAACTAAAAACAGGATTTTCACCTCAGCTAATCGGACAGAGTTTTTCTTCAGAACATTGACTCCTGTTCGCCACTTGTATGGTGATCGTTTTCTAAATATATGACCAACGTGTGAGCATGGAACTATTTCCAACGTTCCACCACACATCCAAGTCTTAAAAGACAGTTCAAGATTTTCTCCACCCCAAATGTCAAAACCACTGTCATATGTTCCGAGTCTTTCAAAAAATTCTTTATCAATTGCAAAGAGACCACCAGCCATAGTTGGAGAATAGACAGGCTCAGCTGTATGCGAATGTCGGGCACGTTCCCTTGAGGGCACTGGATGCCAATTAAACTGGAGGTTCCAATCGAAGCCCCCAACATTAACCGATGTGGAATCTCTGTAATGGTACTCAAGAGTGTTGTCGTCAATGACATCAATGACAGGACAAACTACCGTTGTTTTATTACGGGCGATTCTATCTAGCAAAGGCTCCAACCATCCTGAAAGAGAAAAAAATCTTATTTCAATACTGATGAATCAAACTTTTTTAGAAAATTGCCTTGAACTTTTCATTACCTTCGGTGCACTCGCAATGACTGTCAAGATAAGTCAGTACTGGAGCTGTGACGTATCGTGCCCCAAGAAGCCTAGCCCTGATGAGACCTTCACGACGAGTCGCTCTCACGATTCTTACTTTTGGCAGCGAGGACATATAATCATCTAGTTGCTGCATCAAATGCGCTGAAAAATCAATAATAATTAAAATTCTTAAATCTAATATGCGTTTTTTTTCACCAAACGTATATTAAATACTTACGCATGTCAGAGAAATCATCAACAAGGATAATTTCCTTTATCAAATGAGCTGGTGACCTGTCCAAGACAGAATGAACTGTTCTTAGTAACACGGACCACGCTTCGTTATGGAAGCATATCACTACAGATGTCTGCGGGAGATCTTCCAAGTATCTCCCTGGAACTTTGCACCTGCAAAACATAAAATAAATTAGCCGCATTACAGTGAAAAACTATGGTTTTTCTCTGTCTCATCTAAAATTAACGTTGCAACGGTAAAAGAACATCAGTAAAAAATGGTGATACGATGTGTACCAATGGGATATAACCTATTCACTTTATAATCCATAAAGTAGCATGCCATTAGTATTTCCTTACCAGTCGTCTCTGGGGTCCGGGAGCTTTCTCCGGATCGATATGAGGTCGCTGACGTATTGGTTGAACGCGTTCTTCTTCCAGCCCTCAGTGACTGCCTGTTTAGTGTCATCGCTTATGTTCTTGGGGAGTACAACCGGTTTGCCAAGCTCACCGGGTGCATTGTCCGAACCGGGGGCGGCTAACACGCCCAGACCTGATGACGCACAGAGATTAACGTGAAGCTGTGCATGCGGTATTTTTACATGAAACGTAAAATATGATGTGATTTTTTTTCTACACGCTTGGGCTTTTTGGCTTGGCTTCCTTTTCTTTCTTTCTGTTTTTCTTTTTTCTTCTTTTGTATATCTATTATTTAGATACCTACTCAGACTCACCCGTATTTGCCATTAACGAACAAAGTATAAAATCATTAATATTAGGTCTTTACCTATGAAATTGCCGTTTTGTTTGAAAAAAGTTAAAGTATTTTTTTTTCGAACTTATTTATTTCTTTTATTCAAAGTAATCACCCCTGCAATCAATGCATCTTTGCCAACGCTATGGAAGTTTATGGATGCCCTTCTTGAAAAAATCAGCAGGACAGGAGACAACAAACTCTTCAAAGGCGTTTTGTACTGCCTCTCGGGAATTGAATTTTTTTCCCGCTAAAAAGTTGTCCAAATTTTGGAAAAAGTAATAGTCGGTAGGCGCAAGATCTGGTGAGTATGGCGGATGAAGGAGAGTTTCCAAACCCAACTAATGCAGCTTAGAGACGGTCTGTTGTGCAGTATGGGGTCGCGCGTTGTCGTAAAGTAGCAGTGGAGACGACCGATTGACCAAAGCTGGTTGCAGACGTGCGAGTTTCGCCATCATTGTGGTCAGTTCTTCAATGTACACATCTGCAGTAATGCTCTCGCCGTTTTGTAAAAAGCTATGGTGAATCACACAAGCACTAGACCACCAAACTGTGACCATCACCTTTCTAGGGGTCATTTTTCGTTTTGTACATTGCTTTGGTACCGAACCAGGATCTAAACAACTTGCTGAGCGCTTTCGATTGTCAAAAAGAATCCATTTTTCGTCGCACGTAACAATTCGGTTCAAAATTCCTTCATTTCTGTGCCTGTTAAGCAGCGCAAGGCAAGTCTCGACGCGTACGTTGCGCTGGCGATCGTTAAGTTCGTCCACCCGTCTATCAAGTTTTTTATCTTGCCAATCTGTCGCAAATGGACCAATATTGTTTTGATGCTAACATCAAAAGCTGCTGCCAGCTCAGCTGTAGATTGAGATTCATCAGCTTCCACAATCGCCTTTAATTCATCATTGTTGACCAAAGTTTCCGGACGACCACGAGGTTCATTTTTCAAGTCAAAATTCCCAGAACGGAACCGAGCAAACCAATAACGGGTTGTACGTTCGTTTGTACAGTTCTCTCCGTAAACGTCGTTGATGTTACGTGTCGTTTGTGCCGCGTTGGTGCCACGACGGAACTCATATTCCATAATTACACGAAATTTCAAAGTATCCATTATGAGGAAAAATGTTGAAATGTAATGAAAATACAACGCTAATCAATAAACAAAAGACTTATATTGTAAATAGAATGTCATATTTTTAAAACGAAATTAATTTGAATTTAGAATTCATAGCCAATCAAAACTTTTTTTTGTTTGAAAAAGTCTGTACTGCAATACGGCAATTTCATAGGTAAAGACCTATTATTAATTATAAAGAAAGAAAAATCAGTCCAGTAACTGAACTTATCAACGGAAAATATTAAGCATAAATGTAATCTTAGATTGTTAGACAAAAATTTGGTCATTTAGTGTAATATAGCATTATAAGCAGTTAGTTTAATATGAAATTAGTATTTTGATTTTGGTTTTTGATTTTGGTTTGAGCAATATCGACTCCAAGTATTTATTTTGCCTCCGCTATTCCAGCGATTATAATCGCTCGTCAGAATGCAAATGTTGAGTTATCGAAACTAGTTTTTCAAGTTAAGAGAGGTAATTGAACGAGTAAACAGTGTTAGTACGCTTCAGTGTGGGAAATAATGTGCTTTGGTGTAGTTATTTTGCGTAAAATTCAAATGAGCGTAGAATATAAGATACGGTATCTTTAGCGGGTTAAAAAAATGATAAAGATAATTATTTGGATGAGTTTTAATAGCTATTACATTGGAAGGTAAGCTGATAAATACCATTTCTGATAATTTAATAAAGAAAGAACACTTATTGTAGTTAGTTCTAAAAAAATATGTATAAGAAATGACAGTAAGTTGCCTTAACAATTACAATTAACCGTAAGCATAAGTGAAAAACGGTGTTTATAAACAATCAATAATGTGCAATAATGCTATCTAGATAATATTACACTTACACACAAACATAGATACAATATAATACAAACATTTATTAGTAATTATAAATACAACAACTATAATTTCACAACAAAGCATAGTAAAGCGAAAAAGAAAATTATAAAACAGAAGTAAGCATTACCTTCTCGTCCAGCTATTCGACCCAACCAGTCCATTTGCGTACGCGTACGTGCAGCTGCGACGAAGAAACGGATATTGTCATGCACTATGTCAGATAGTAAAGCTACTTCAGTATTCTTAAATCTGTGATAAAGCTATATACCATCGAGGCATAAAAGCATGCAAGCAACATATAAATTTAGACAAAATCAGAAATGAGTTAAAGCAAACATTGCCCGCAAATTTTCATCTCAACAAACAAATTTTCATGCACCAAAAAATGAGCGTGATGTGCAAATTTTGTTTAATTACTTGTAGTTTTAGAGAGACAAATGAATGCTTGAGCCCTTTTTTAAAACGGTGAAATAAAAGTCATAACGCTTGATTGCTTGTTCAAGAGAAGTAACTGTAAGACAGTCGTATCCGAAGCCGTCTAAACTCAACTTAGCGAACAATAAAGAAGGACATATTTCAAAACAAAGACGGTGTAATGCTGGTGGAAAATAACAAGTTTCGGCTTCAAAATCAAAACAGGTGTTGGCAAACTCTGGTTGTACATTTCATACTTTATTTCAAGCTTGTTCTTGCTTGGACAATTTCGTATAACTTTTGGTGAATTCCATATAATTTTGAAGGATATATAAGTATGGATGTATAAGACTTGTCAATAAATTCAGACGCCGAAGATGGCGAGACTGAGTGAGCAGTTTTAATTTATAGATGTACTTCTAAAGTCACAGATTAAATCGCGTAAAAAAAATTAACAGTCTGAGCTGAAGAGTTCCCGGACTATTACATATATTCATTACTATAACTATGTATAATATTTACCAAATTTAAATTCTTTATCCTTAAATTAATTCTGACGTTATAACTTTTATGGTTCTGATGAGAAATATTTGTGTGTGTTTACTTATTAGCGTATTAAAACCTAAACCACAAAGACATGCGTTGAATGTACTTTTACAGTAGATCATAATTACCATCGGAGAGATTTATTCCGTATGAGTCGCTTTTTCGTTTCGTCGATGTTGGCTTTGCCATTTTTAATGGTTTCGCTTCTGGGTCCTCGTATTCCATTGGCGGGGCTCCGATAGAATTTCTTGAAGTGCCATTAGTTGTTAGCAATGCCACCATAAACCAAACTGCGGTCAATATCAGGACCGCTTTTAAAATTAGCGTCCGTCTTCTCAGGAAAAACATGGTGACCTTCATCTTTCTGGCTTAATTATATCAGATGAACTTTTAAATCATTCAATACTGTCTAATTATTAAAAATAACTAAATCATCATCTATAGTTTGTAGAATTTGAGCAATAACGTTAACACTATCTATAATCACAAAAAGGTGACTAGCATGAAATTCAGATATGTTTTTGAGTTTGTCCACCAAGTTGCAGGATATGCCTTTTCGATATGAAAAGTTTATGATGGTTTGAATTAATTTTTACATGACTTTGGTCATATTTTTTGGCTATAACGTCGTGTGCATCAGCCAAAACATCGAAAATTTCTTTCTGGCATTGTTTCATTTCCAACAATTTCGTAAGTGACGATCACTGCCCATGATTCATGTGATGAGTTCCTGCAATAAAAATGAAAGTGAATGTATCAGACACAGTGGAAAAAAATTAATAAAACTAAATTAAAGTTATTGGCTTAAACTCAAATGTTTTCTGTTTTTTAAAGTAAAAATTATTTTTCATAGAATGTCCAACGCCTCTGGTTACGGTGGCTAGCAGGAAGATAGGTAATTGCGTCCTCGGAACACGGAAATAACCTTTTTGGGTTATCCCTGGGCTTCTCATTTTAGTTCGTGTAATTATGTTAACTTTTGCTACTTTAAATTTTGCGGTGCGAGATAATTTAAATTGCTTACAGACAAACTATCAAAGTTTATTCTTTCCTGCATCTTTGCATTGCCTTCATTACAAATTCACATAGTCCCGAAATATTTTTGATTTTAAAAATATTTTTTGTTTGAAACAGTAAAATATCTACCTATATTATTACTATGCTAGCAACATACTGTTAAAAACCATAAAATTGTGTTTGATCTCTTTTAGTTTTTGCATAATTCTTGAACTTTTAATTCTAATTTTGGTTGTTTAGTTTAGGTCTTTACGTATGAAATTTCTGTTTTTTTTTAAGTAAATAACTTACGGTATTATTTTTCTATATTTAAAATCTATATTGATCCAAGTAATCACCCATGCAATCGATGCATCTTTGCCAACGCAGAGCTTAAAGATCGACATAAGTAGATACATCATATTTTATACAAATAACATAAATAAAATACGCACAGTTTAAGAAACTCGGTTTTAGGTTTTTATTTTAAATAGCTATTACTGTGGTCATACATCACGACTAATAAATAAACAGGCACAGGTGCAGTTAAACTAAATAATATATAAAACAAAGCCCTTTCGACAGTGGCATGGCAACATAGTTTATCCAGTAAGTGAAGTAATATTATTTTAGTTCAAAAAATAACGTGCTAATTTACCTTTTAGAAAAAAGCTTTTAAAGTAAAAAACATGACATACACGCACCATATATAATTATTATAATGAAAATAAAAATGATAAAACAACACTACCTGTCCAGTATTTAACCCTGCTATTCATTATATTTATATAAATATATGTCTTTATAATAGTTACAAGTAAAATATAAGTCATTTATTTATTATTGTGAATATATTATAATAACAAACTATTTGTAAAATTGCTTACAATGATTTTGATATATTTTGTATTAATTTAGTTAAATGTTTCAGACTTTTTTGTACATATTGCGCATCGCTGACTACTCTTTATTCTTGTGATGTTATCCAAAGTTTGCGTAAAAGAGGTCACTTTTGGTGATAAGGCCACCTATTGTGCCACCTATTATTTATAGTACTCTAATGTTTAGTTTTATTTTAGGTTTTTACAAACTATAAAGAGTTTTTCTACGTTATATAAGGATTAAACAGCAAAATCATTTGAAAAACTTTTAATATTATTTACACTACATGATCTTTATGTATACATAAAAATGAACCTCTATTTCTCTTGGTCATCGCATCACGCGTGAATGTATGGAACTTTTTATTAATTGTTATTTGTTGTGTTTATTATTGACAAGAGAAGGTTCTTATAAAAGAAAAAATTAGGAAAGTTTAGAAATATTTTACCACACGGTTAAAGCCGCGGGGCGCAACTAGTTATTTAACAAAATTAACTATAGAATTTAACTTTAGGTAGGTAGTTTAGGAGAAAATGTCTAAGGCCATTAAAGACAGTAAAAGGTATTAGAAAAAAAAAACTGTCACACTTTCTACTGTAATGTGCACTGTGCAATGGCGGAGGGTCGGGCTTCCGCCCCGCGCGCCTGATGAATTGTTCTACTCGGTACATTATCGGGGCTGGATGCCGGGCCATTTTTCAACGGAGCACATTGCTCGTAGGCCGATATACCGACATTTCCGAACGGAATTAGGAACTTGCTTTGAACAAATTATGGGATGACAACGACACGATACGATAAATGGGGTTCATCTGTATTATTTGAAATAAATGTATTAAGAGATAAGCTGAGGGAAAAGGGTCGAACAAATGGAAAAGAGAGAGAAGATAAATTAAAAAAAAAAAAGTAAATTTCTATGTGTAATAATTGTAAAAATTTTTGCATGCCATTCCGGCAGAACATGGAGAAACAAACTATTATTGTTATCATCTATATAGTACCCATCATCATGCAAATAAAGAATTGAATTGAATTGAATTGAATTGAATTGAATCGAAAAGTGTGAAGAAAGTCGGACATTGAAGTCATGAACAACGAAATTCTTTGTATTATTCAAATAAAACTCGCACAACTATAAAATGTGAAAATTATATAACATAAATAGTAATAATGATGTACGATTCTACATAATGATTACTATTCATATAATTTTCATTAGTTAGATAATACTATTTATTTCAACTAGTAAAAAAATCCTATTTATCTATCTCTCACTAATGGGAGGTCCTTAGCGAAAGCTTGATGTTATCCTAAAGGATTTTCGGATTTACGTAATGTCGTTCGCAGAATGTCGTAAGGAATTATTTTATTCCAAGAGGTTAGGAAAATTTTAATAAAATTTCAATACGTAGTTCCGTGGGGAATGTAAATGAGGAAGAACTAAAGTATGATAGTGCCGCAACGAAGGCATGACCTGAATATATTAGGTCTTTACCTATGAAATTGCCGTTTTGTTTGAAAAAAGTTAAAGTATCTTTTTTTCGAACTTATTTATTTCTTTTATTCAAAGTAATCACCCCTGCAATCAATGCATCTTTGCCAACGCTGTGGCAGTTTATGGATGCCCTTCTTGAAAAAATCAGCAGGACGGGAGACAACACACTTTTCAAAGGCGTTTTGTACTGCCTCTCGGGAATTGAATTTTTTTCCCGCTAAGAAGTTGTCCAAATTTTGGAAAAAGTAATAGTCGGTGGGCGCAAGATCTGGTGAGTATGGCGGATGAGGGAGAGCTTCCAAACCCAACTCATGCAGCTTAGAGACGGTCTGTTGTGCAGTATGGGGTCGCGCGTTGTCGTGAAGTAGCAGTGGAGACGACCGATTGACCAAAGCTGGTTGCAGACGTGCGAGTTTCACCATCATTGTGGTCAGTTCTTCAATGTACACATCTGCAGTAATGCTCTCGCCGTTTTGTAAAAAGCTATGATGAATCACACCAGCACTAGACCACCAAACTGTGACCATCACCTTTCTAGGGGTCATTTTTCGTTTTGCACATTGCTTTGGTACCGAACCAGGATCTAACCAACTTGCTGAGCGCTTTCGATTGTCAAAAAGAATCCACTTTTCGTCGCACGTAACAATTCGGTTCAAAATTCCTTCATTTCTGTGCCTGTTAAGCAGCGCAAGGCAAGTCTCGACGCGTACGTTGCGCTGGCGATCGTTAAGTTCGTGGGGCACCCATCTATCAAGCTTTTTTATCTTGCCAATCTGTCGCAAATGGACCAATATTGTTTTGATGCTAACATCAAAAGCTGCTGCCAGCTCAGCTGTAGATTGAGATTCATCAGCTTCCACGATCGCCTTTAATTCATCATTGTTGACCAAAGTTTCCGGACGACCACGAGGTTCATTTTTCAAGTCAAAATTCCCAGAACGGAACCGAGCAAACCAATAACGGGTTGTACGTTCGTTTGTACAGTTCTCTCCGTAAACGTCGTTGATGTTACGTGTCGTTTGTGCCGCGTTGGTGCCACGACGGAACTCATATTCCATAATTACACGAAATTTCAAAGTATCCATTATGAGGAAAAATGTTGAAATGTAATGAAAATACAACGCTAATCAATAAACAAAAGACTTATATTGTAAATAGAATGTCATATTTTTAAAACAAAATTAATTTGAATTTAGAATTCATAGCGAATCAAAACTTTTTTTTATTTGAAAAAGTCTGTACTGCAATACGGCAATTTCATAGGTAAAGACCTATTATTTCTACGCACTGGTAACTCATTTTACTGCTTTTTACCGGGAATACAAATAGAATTTGAAATAGGAATTTAATATATTACATAAAGTGCGCTATAATAGCCTAAGCAAGGCAAAATTAGCAGTTAAATACGGAAAAAACGATGGGCAGCGTTCGTTTTGAGAATGTGTAAACAAAAGTTGCATTTTTTTTTTACTTTTTTCGTTCATCGTTCGGATAGCTCAACAGCTGAAAATGCCATCATGAACTGCCTCTTTTAGCCCACCCGCAGAAATAAGTTAAGAGTGATTGTTTTATGACATTTAAGATTTGAAGCTTTAAATTTGGTAAACATTAGTTTATATTCGCGTGGTTTAAGTACTGATTTTTATGGTAAAGATTCTAAACACCTATGATAAAAATACGGTACGAAGAATTGAGAGGACAGTGTAAGTTTACGCGAAGTGTACAATGCCGCTCTGACTACCCAATAAATATATACTATCACACATCATGTCCAGTTCTGAAACATGGTATTAATAAGAGATATTGCATATTAACAATTAAAATACGACAGAAAAATATCTTCACGGGAAATATACGAGAACAACAGCAAAAATCAAACGAATTTTACGTACCATTTAAGTGCTACTGTTAAATTGCTGTTGTTTTTTGACATTTGACATAACACACCGCATTTGGTTATTTTGCGTTCATTTTGTTTAGTTCGTTAGTGAGCAAAAGTGACATAATTGATGAAATTCTTAAACCGAACCCCTTACAAAAACATTCATTTTGCAAATGCCGTTAAACGGTACCAACCCCCAACCGAACGCACATATATCTAGAGGTATGTACAAAGGTATGTATACTTCATTATATTATTATTTGTTGTCTGTGTAGTGTATGTATATAATATATATTATGTACAAACATTTTAGGTACGTTATATTATTTACCTTTAATAGTAGGCTTCTGTATTCTTTACGTAAACTGCGGGTTGCTTGTTATCTGTAACATAAAAAAAATTCAATGAGTAAAATAATAGTTTTAATTTAGTTTTTCTATGTCGATGCTAAGTCACGACGTCACGTTTTTTACCTGATATTTCGGGATGAGTGCAGTGTCATGCTGTATAATTGTATATTATATTAAGACTTTAGATGGCATTGCTACTGTAGGCAGTCGTGACGCTTAACATCAGCCGAAAATCTAGCTCGTCATGGTATTTGTTAACATAAAAATGCATGCAATAATATTTTTCAATACTGACGAAATCTTTAATAGCACCGAGAAAAACTTTTTTATGAATAGACAATTGGTAATCATAATAAATACGTAATCTAAAGAAACACAGCTGCTATAATTATTTTGACAGAAGTTTATTTCTAATGCATACAAATCAAACCCAATTAACCTTTAAACACTGACATCGATAAAAAAAACATGGTAGAATAAAATCGATAAAATATGATTAAAGGTTTTAATTAGCGCAAACAATAATAAAATGCAAAATATTAATCAACGCGTTCATAATATCCGTTGTAATAAATTTTAATAAACGCCTTTAGGGGAGATCCAGAGATCATATTACTATCCTTATGGTTGGAATATAAATGCTTTCTCTGATATCATTTTGATTTAGAATATTGTTAAGATTTATGTTGTAGTTAAATAAGATATTATTTTATCATGAACATGAAGAGTAACTACTAGGTTACGTCCGGACAAATCAGATACTGATAGTATTATGTGCCGTGACAACTCAACGTATGTTAACAACAATTAACTTCAAGTGAGGGTAGTTTTGCAAAACCAACTCGTTCTTATTGTCATGGGTACCCGCATGTCCGGTCTGCTCGCGACCACGGCCAATGCAACTTGTTCGAAACGTCGAGGTAAACAAATATTTTTAAGCGCATTTAAGTACTGTGTAAACAAAATCAATGTGTTAAATAGCGAGAAGTTAAGAAATATTATTAACTGTGATAAATGTGACAACAACAAACTGACAACTAACTGAGTTGAGCGATGTTTTTATACTTCTAGATACAAGTCAACAAGCGGAGTTTTGGCGGGAAAGCGAAAAAGATTGCGTTACCGCACTGTATTATTTCCTAAACTTATGTTATTTTCAGTGTTAGTGCATAAATTTGGTGGCATTCTATTCGTTAAGTGCTGGATTACAGGCGTGAGTGTAGGAAAATGGTATAATGATGGTGAAACGTTTCTTTTCGTGTTGTTTCCAAAACTCCATAGAAGCTTCAAGTAAAGTTGCCACCACTTTACTAGGAGTATGACTTTGACTAGACTATGACTTGACTGACTTGACTTGATGACTTCGACTGTGACTTGATACATATTTGCGTGAAATATCATTAACTTGATAAATTATCAATTACTTGACACTGGCTAAATAATACATGGAGGTGTGGAGCCAAAAATTAAAAAAAAAAAATGACTATAATGCGAGTTTGAGTAAAAAGTAAAAACTGACAACTGACCGAGTTGAGCGATGTTTTTATACTTCTAGTATATGTAGTCAACAAGCATAAGAACCTCTTGATGGGAAGAGGTCATCGTATCCTATGAATATCTGTAACAGTGGTCGTGCCACTGATTCGTTGCTTATTCTGTGATACTCTTCTGACCTTTCATTTAAAATACTGCAAGTTGTAGGTCTGGGGAAAGAACGGTGGAAACTTATTCCTCATCTTACAAGTGTTTTTTGAAGTGATAACTTCTTTAGGTGCGTTGAGCACTTTTTGGGTTAAAAATCATGGAACTCGCGTCGTCGTCACCGCACGCTTTCCATGAGCTATATGTATAAATATGATTTTTTTTGGGTGAGCAAATAGCGTGAGCTATATTATGTCGCAAGTTACTTACTTTTCACTTCTATTGGGACGATTGGGACTTTCTATTGGCAGTCTGCTGTCCCAAAGACTGTCCCGCACATTTTATTCTTCTAAACACGTATTTAAACTTAATTTTACAGCCGACTATTATTTTCCAACATCATCCGATAATAATAATTGTGTTCCTTTATTGCAATGTTCACCACCTACCACCCCTCATCCCTTTCCTCGTAACTTTAATTCCTAACTGTACTATTCATTAACTACATAAAAGCGTAATTAAAAGCTAAACATGCCAAGGACGTAAAATTTGTAACCTAGAGGTGTACTAATTGAGAAATATTTTTACTACGCGTTGGTAATAAACTAAATTAACATCCTGCAGCTTTCTGCGCTTAACGCCAAAGGATATGAAGAGTTGTTGCCTCATATTTGTCTTTCCCTTCGTATTGTAATATACCGCCACCAGCTTTGCGGCCCCGAACTTACTTATGCCACTACTATCGTAATACTATAATTGGGAGTAATTTTTTGTAAGTGTGACGTAAATCTGTCCTTTCCCTACAAAGTTGGTAGTACTTACTGTACGCGGAAATACAGACGCTGAGTCTAGTATACCTTTTTGTCTAACATTTATGTGCCCTTATATTTCTTAAATTGAAGCACTATCATGTGAAATAAATAAAGTATAAATTAAAGTTCATAGCATAATTATAATATTTAGTAGTGTGCATCTTAATTAATTTAGTGCAATATGATAAATCTCACCAGGAAGAGAGAGAAAAAGAAATATTCCCTTCTGACCCTTTCAAAGAAATCCTTTGTAAAGGGACAGACGGAAACATAAAAAAGTATATTTTTTTCTCGCTATAATGATGCTATGGTAGCTTAAATGTAATGTGTAATAAATTAAATTAAAAAAAAAACTAATAAGGAAACCTTTTCAAATTACTATCAAATAAAACAGCAGTAAGAGTGAAGCTTGCAAGCGATGGCAAAATAATCTAAATAGTTAGTAGCGGTAACGCTTGCACCATTATTGTGACGTCGCTCGCTACTATTTAATTAAAATTACTCCTTGCAACAGAACTGAGACGTTGAATGCTGCATTTCTACAATGCTTTTCAAATCTGTCTGCGTCAATTTTGAACGAGACCGTAATTAAAACATTTTACACTAGTTTTTTTTTTTATCTTCCAACAGTTTTTTTCTATGCTGGGAATGTAATATTTTGTTTTAACCGTGGAAGAAATGTTTGTAACCAACTAATGCAGCTCTGTGGTGTGGTAGTTGAGCAGGTCGGCTCATAGCCCGGAGGCGGCGGGTTCGATTCCCGCGGCAAGTATTTGTGCACAGAAAAAAAGCGCAAATACTTGTTCTGAGTCTGGGTGTTGTGGAACCATAGTCCTCGTAGTCCACAGGGACACGTCCTGCGGACTCAGGAGCTACGTCCCTGTGGACTACGAGGACCATGGTTCCACAACACCCAGACTCGGAACAAGTATTTGCGCTTTTTTTGACGTCCCTGCGTCCCAAACGACACAGGGAATCCTAGTTAGGGTCCCGGATCTATGCATGTGATCGTTAGGCGTCATTATTATTATTATTATAATCATGTCATCTCACCATAAACCTAAACACAAATATTTAGATTTCAAACCTGCTAATTGTTAATAATCCTAGCATTTTTATTTTAACTTAATAATTATCATTTGATTTATGTTTAAATATCTACTGATTATACACAGGATTCAAACTATCTGCATACAAATTGAAAAGGTAACAACACGATAGAGTTCTTTTCGAATTAATGGAAAGTTAACAATTAACAACGATGATTATTTATCTACATCTTGAAAGCTTGCAAAATCAGCCAAGTCTTATTCCATAATAAAATATTTTATCGTGATTTTGATTCTTATTTAGGAAGACACTGATAGAGTCACATAACCAGTTCTGGTTATAATCCTTCTTTGGTATGTTACTTAAGTTCTTATAACGTTGAATGGACCATGTTAGTACGAATGCGAACTGCAATTTGCGGAGTATCCACTAGTTGCCGGCACGAAACTGAGAATCAGCAACGACCCGTATTTCAGTCGCAAGTGCTGAGTTGTTAACTTGTTCCGCAACAAATTGGACGCATTTAACTATAAATTGCACGTTCTTCGTTTATAGAAGACCAATTCGCGGGAAAACTGGTAAACCAACCAAGCAACCCGGTCCATCTGGCCTTTAATAATATCTTTAGGACAAATAATGGTAAGCATGTATTTCTATCGCACGTGTAGCAAGTGTAGGCTATGCTTCCTTTACTTCTTACAATTTGAGTTCCCCCGATTGATAGCCATTCAACTTTTCTAAAGCCCTGCTTTTTATTAGTTTCTTTTTTTATTTCTATTTTTCCTGTATATTTTTTAAATATAGAAGAAAAATCGGCAAACCGCGTACATGTATAATTTTTTTAATTCACTCTTAATATGTAAGCATAGCGGAATCAACGAAAACTCATAATATAAACTCATAATGCTTTCATTATTATATGCCATTCATCGTTTTAAATAATCCGAAAAATACATTTTCAGGGAAGCATTTGCAGTGCGCCGAGTTTGACGTAATTACCAAAGCCGCAGAGATGCGTGCGCGCAGCAGCCGTGACCTGGGCTGGATCCGGCGACGCTCCGCCCACGGCTCACGATCCTTGCAGGTACCAATATTGCGATATTATTGCGGGTTGACAATGAGGTTTTTATGACCTTGACAAACTTTATTGCCACATACCAAACATAATTATTATAACGACGGAATCTTGACAGCGGTTTAAATATTAAAATGTTTATTGTATTACGTGTGCATAATAGTATATCATAATAATAATAAATATATATACACTTATGGCTTCGGCTTTAATACTTTAATACGTTGCCTAATTATTCCAAATTTTTTGTTCGTTTCTTTTTATTTTACAAATTAATAGATCAAATACCTAAGTACCTATCCACATTAAATTCGTAACTTTACAAGGCAGGCATGCATAATTATGTGTATATGCTAGATAGATGTATTAGATTTTATTATCAAATTTAATTTACCTATGCAGTATGCACGGCTAATACTTTATTTTTATATTCTATTTTAGAATAATTTACATATTGTTATTTATATCCATAATGGCTTTTTATTTATGTTTATGATCTATTTAGAGCATTCTGTATAAAAACAAGATAGCAATGAGCCGGAAAAAAACATATTCAAAAGAAAAAAGATGATGTGAAAAACGAGACGGCAGAATCAAATTACAATAACACACAAAAAGGACCGAGGACAGTAACCGATTTGAAATCAAGAACAGCATTTCTCGATAAAATACAATTTGATTTGTTAATAATAATAAGGAAAATAAAATAGAATAGAGGAAATGTCTCTTATTGAATGACGTACTAGCTAACTTAAGCCATTTGCTTTTCCTCCTCGAACATACTATAATATTCTTGCTTTCTTATATCGTATATAACAGCTTCCATCTTATGTTAAACGTTGGTTTCTCACAGCCTTTTCTGGTTTCTCTTAATAAACGAGTATTAGTCTCGGGTTAGTTACTTCATCTTTTGTCCTTTTTTGCTACTGGAATATTTAGCTGGATCGAAAGAAACAAAAGATGGTGCAACTAATCTAAAGCTAGTTCGTGTTTATTAATAAGGCTGTAAAATTTTTGTTTCTTACCATTCGGCAACTCGATTTTTCAAATATTATATATGACATTAACAAAATTAGGCATATTCTTTGACATGTACAGTTTACGAGCGCATTTATCTGGCTTTGATGCATTTTAGTAAACCAGTGGAACGTCGACTCGGTGCACAATAATAGATTTATGAATGAAAACCCGACACACATCTCGGTTCAAACGTAACTGTTTACTTACTTTTCTTGCTGTAATTACTTTATTAGCAATATTCTTTTCTTGCAAAATAAATTAATGCTTTGTTCATTTATTGAATCACTAAAAGTAAAAGCGGCAAAAGCTGTTTCCGCCATAATCCGAATCAATTCCAAAAAGCAATCATTACCGTCATCACCAGCGGCCGCAATCGCCTGAAACGCCATTAACGGACACTTCCCCGAAAGAGATCATTCACGATAATAAACCAATTACTTTATCCCCTAAAAATATTGAAATTGACGTCAGATGCAAAAAAGGCGCGATGGTCGATGCGAATCGGAACGGTAGATTTTAAGAGCAAGAAGTTCTAGTTTGGGTTTATTGTTGTTTCCTAAATTTTAAAAAATTGTTTATTTTTAGGCCTTTAACTGTATTTTTTTTGTATATACAAAACCAACTAATGAACTACTACAACCTACTTATCTACCTAATTCTTACAATTTATTATAATATTTTAACCTACAACATAAATAATTGCATATCCTCTCACCGTATCAGAAATTAGCCTGTGTAATAAGTGTGTAACAGGTACCTAATACAATTGATACTAACAAGGGGAAACAAACGTAATTCTTAACGAATTGTTTTGTGAATTCACAGAAAAGCGTAGGGTATGATAATTTAAAAGAAATTACTACCGAATTACAAAACTAAATTTCTTGTATTCCGTCTAAAGTGCATAGAATTAAATAAATATTTTCAGCATTATTAGAAAAATAATCGTCTTTGCTATGAGCTAGAGAAATCTACCAAACAACCGCGCTATTTTCTCCCCACGAAGATAAAATGGACCAATTTGGAAATCTCTCTGGGGGGATAGGGCTCGTGTTTCTTTTTTCATTGAATCGATAAAACCCACTGACGGACAGCGATTGCATTTAATTTCCTAATTCTGACAGACCAAACTTTTGTACTGCTTTAGTGTGTGCCTGGAAATTTTAGAGAGCAATTTTTGAGGTTCGATGAGTTCTTTAGTGGAGACCACGTTTAGACAAACGTAGTGAGACGCCCTTTTTTTGACTGGCTATTGCTGTTGATCTCTACAGACCTTTATAGCGTCACCGGCGGGAGGGCAGGCGCTTAAGGCGCGCAGCCGTCCAAAGTGGGAGACAGCTAGCTCAAGGGCACCCTGGGGTGCGAGCCTCAGCCTGCGCTGTTGTCAGGATAAGAGGATGGAGAAGGCTACGTCCACTAGAAGAGTGGACCCTATTGAAAGTCACGACCGTTCTAGCTAACCTACGGGGGGTACGCCGAACTCGCCGGCGGGGTCGGTGTCTGATTGTGTTACTCTGGTATCCTATACCGGTGCCGAAAGCGGTACCAGAGCCAGAAGGGCTAGAATGGTCCGGTGATCCTAGCGGGGCCGAATAGTATCGGCGACCCAGATGATCCTATCGGTAGTCGGCTGCTATACAAGACGTGTATCGGACGGCGACGCCGGGGCGGGTGGGACACCCTGCGGCCAGGTAAAGCAACGACTTGCGGAAAGCGGCCAGTATTGGCTGAACACAAAGAGCTGAAGACCAACCTCAGTTCAGCTCAGTGGCCTACGTCCAGCAGTGGACATGGATAGGCTGATGATGAATGATGAAAATTTACGTTTTATTTAACTAAGGATTATTTGTTATTACTATTATGATTTCAGCCTGTTTAAATATTATTTTACAGTAACATAAATGAAATAGGTGAATAAAACCAAAGATGATTCTCATAAACCTCAGACCAAGGAAACCTTATTATTATTGACTAATAAAAGAGCACACATGTCTTGACCGAAAAATAATATTATGTCCCATTATTTTTTTTAGGATGATAAGGTTTCTTGTTTTTAAACATTATGACTACAATTTAAACAAACATTAACTTCCAATCCCAAGCCACAAGGCGGCTAAAGTAAATGTTGTTTTCTTAAGGTATTTATTTATCTATATATATAGGCTAACATTTGACCACGGTTTCACCTGATGGTAAATGACGACGCGGTCGACGATGGAGCATGCTTGCCTAGAAGATCTACCGGTTCACTTTAGCCTTAAAAACTAATTATTAAATATTTCATTAATATCAGCCTTATAATAGTTATACAACTAGGTACAAACTTTAGGTGTACAATCATAAACTCCATCAACAATAAAACAAAAACGAAGCCATTTCTCAAACTGACATTTCCTATTCATTAATAAATAATTATTATCTTTTTTACATACAAAACTATTAGCTTCAACAATAATTTAAATATGAAGATAAGTATAAAAATGTTTCAAAAATGATTCGAATTTATAATTTTTTGCTTACCTGGCTATTCTTAGTCTCTTTTGAGACTGAAGGTAAGTTAATGGCTAAAGGTCTCTAAGGCTAGACCTAAGGTGTACGGTTGCCTGCACATAATAATTATAAAAAGCCCAAAACCCGTTGTAAAATCCTTGCATTCATAATTTACCACATTTCCATCAAACATTGTTATTTGTATCAAATCACTAACAGAATCGTTATTTTTTTATTTATTCAAGCTTAGATTTTCTTTTTTGGACTCATTTATGTAAATCCCCATTATACTACATTTATATAGGTAGTACCAGAGCAGAGGTACCCTACGGTTTCAGCCGCTATTTACCCCCGATTTTAAGGAAGAACTTAAAAATTTCCAAGATTAAAATTAAGGCGCTCATATTCACCGCGGTAGCAATTTGTATGAAAAATGTAATCTCAATCAGTAGCAAAAGCTACACTTTGTTAACCATAAAATAGTAGGAAAAGTTTTACGCAGTCAACGTTAATTTTATACCGTTTTGTATAGTCTCTACCTACGCTAATCAACCATTTGAACAACGTAAATGAGTCGTAAAAAGTTTACATGTAAGTAATTAATACCATATTATATTGTTTCTTTTTTAATCACAAAAATTTAATTGCAATACAACAGAAGAAATTTTCATGCTAACTATGCACATAAGCTACGTATTGAAACTTAATCCAAACACATTTGTATTTCTTTCTGTTGCAATCGAGTTACGTGATCGCCTAGCAGATCTAAAAGCACATGGTCAAACCAGTCCCGAGAAAAAAAAAAAAGAAAACAGAAACGTTGGCAGCCCTAAATTAATAAGCGCCCTCAGAGATTTTGACTCGACTTTTCGAAGTAAATAAGGATTGAAGAGTAATTCCGCTGATTCCTTGGAGAATCCTAAAATCTTGGGAACGGGTAAATCTCAGCTAGCTTTTTCCTTTACAAAGCTTACGAGTTTCAAATCTGTGTTTGGTTTTTTTACACTGAGCCTGAAATCGAATGTAGAACAATACAATTTTTGTTACCACTACATACACATTTCGCCAAAGTCAAAGTAAATTTACTGCCAATACGCTAAGCAGGGTGCTATAAAAATGAAATAAATTTTAATAAGAGTTATATTTTTTACTACGGCGTAAGCAATTCGGCAAAGCAAAGAAATGGAAACTCAGACCCGGAGCTGCGAATTCTTGAACTTGAAAGGCATACAAGATGAAGTAAGAACTTTTCAACCAAGCGTTGACTCTAATTCTGTTCCATTCTGCTCCGATATACACGAATATTTTACTAGAATTTTTCATTCAGCGACATAAGCAGTTAGAAACCCTTTTTCGAAATTGATACCTAACTCGACATTATCAGCAAAAATCCTTTTGAGAGTTGAAAGTTCAGTCGATATCACAGAATAGCTTAACACACGCGAAGCTATCTCAGCACGTGATTCCAAGTCCAATCGCATAGAACTGAAAATTGCTCCCAACAGAATGTCCACTCCTAGCAAGTTCAGTGACTCCGTCCTCCTGTCGCAGACTCTTAATGACGTTTGCAAGTTTTCAAACTCGTACATAACATTCCCTGATATTATTAAGGTAGATTTTACGTTACGAGTATATGCTTATGTTACATTTCTATGAAATTGAAGGTAACATTATTTTCCGGGTTAACGCAAAATGTACCCTCGGGCACTCGAGGTGACATAATATACATGAACAGAGTTTGATCAAAAGCTTACAACTTCCGGTAATTGGGATCTCGTTTGTCCCATTGACAACCGGAAAATAGACCCTTATCATTAC
The DNA here is from genome assembly GCA_905220475.3 of Ennomos fuscantarius. Classification (NCBI taxonomy): domain Eukaryota; kingdom Metazoa; phylum Arthropoda; class Insecta; order Lepidoptera; family Geometridae; genus Ennomos; species Ennomos fuscantarius. The sequence goes on along the minus strand of HG992037.1, from coordinate 4,664,974 downwards.
TCGAGTACCTAAATTGTAGTCCTAAAATTACAAAGTTATTGAAGCGGCTGATCTCTGGAAAACCAGTTAAAAGAATTCAATATTGGTATATGATCGGGCAACTTGCCAACGAATGGCTAAAGTTGGTTTTATTTAATATGAAGTGAGAAGGAAGCAGACTACACAGCTCGCAGAACCAACAACCCATAGGAAGAAAAGTTCTCGAGTGGCAACCAGGGACCGGAAGACGCAGCGAAGACCGGCCCCCCATGATATGGATCAAACAGGCACTCAAAAACTCGGTGGTCAAAAACTCAAGAAGCAGGAGACAAGCAGCTGCTTAAAGTGGTGCTCTATGGGGGCCTATGTTAAGCAGTGAACGTCAAGACGTTCTCTTATCATTATCAGCCTCAAGAGGCTGATGATGATGAGAGAAAAATAAGCAGACGTTGGGACGCCAGCTTATTTTTCTCTGATGATAAGTGGTTAGCGCCGCTTGTGGAGATCACAGAGGGCACTGTTGATGCGTTGCCTGGCGTTAGAGAGGATCTTTTAGCATTTTCCTTGAAGCTTGCCATACTGTATTTATATTATAATTATTTGATGTAGGTTCACATACTGTAGTTATGAGGAAAGATCATTCCTAATTTTGTACTACTTAATTTTTGATTTAAGCATTGCGTAAACTTAGGATATCAGCAGAAAATGTTTCATTTCTTTCTCTCTCTTGTAAGTCAAGTGGTAGAACTTAATGAGCGCTACCCAGATAAAATATATTTCAACAATCAGTGGAATTTCCGTCTTCCAAATCTCCAGGTTAGATGTTCGCTAGCGATCTATCGTTATACTGCTTTTATGATATTGTTTAACAATAAAAATTTAATATAATGCTTGCAGCCTCTGTACTGTGGTGGTTGAGCCCACCCACTGGCGCAGAGGCCCGGAAGGGCCTATTGCTAGTGCGGGATGGTCAATGCAATCGCGATACCATCTCGCCCCATCCCGATGGCGGGCGGATCACGGGGAAGTGCGAGGGCATTTCCCCCCTAAAAAAATAAAAAAGGTCTGCATAGCCCGGAGATGGTGGGTTTGATTTCCTCGACAAGACAACGCGCACGGGAAAAAAACCGCAAATACTTGTTTTGTATCTGGTGTAGGACTATGATTCTCATAGTTTCTTAGTCCCTAGACACAGGGAATTCTAATTAGTGTCTTGGATCTATGCATGTTATCGTTGGGCATTGTTATTATTATTTACTTGACACTAGAGGCTCCCCGCGTCTTCACCCGCAATTTACCCGTTTTCCCATAGAACTCACAATTTTCTGGCATACCCGACTCATGTTTGTCTCGGTATCAAAACTTTATCTTAATCGCCCCAGCCATTTTGGCGTTAAAGGAACATAGATGGAACGTTTCACTTTTATAAATTAGTAGGAAAGCAGGGATTTTTTGGTATTTACGTAATTTTATCTAGCTTAAAATGTTGCCACAAAACGGCAAATGCCCCAAATTGTTGAAAACAAATACAAAATCTACTCTCCCGACTGACGTCAGGGTATTTTTTGCTCTATTAGCACGTAGTCCATTTTACGGGATATTGCCTTGAAGCGGGAAAAAAATTACCGTTTTGTTTTAAAAAGCTTGTTTAGCTCACGTCCTTTAGGGGCAACTGGCACTGAAAAATGCTTTTGTGTTAACGCTTTTAAATTGCTGTTTGTGGTTACAACTTGTGATTAGCTCAACCAGCGAATAAATTAATGCTTTATACATTAATGACTCAATAAAAGTAATTAATCAAGTGCTAATTCCATCAGTAACAGAGACGCTATTTAGGTACTAGAGGTCAATTATTCTGGTAGTTTTACTTCGATATCGTCAACTGCCACCAGTTCCCACTGCTGGAATACGGGCCTTCTCTGACATGGAGAGAGTAGGACCCACTAATATTCTCCTATATAAATCGTTTCACTTTTTCAACAGAACACTGATTATTATCGGATTTGACCTGCATTGTTCTTAAGCAATGATTGGGAGCATTAATAATACCTAAATATAAGACTAAGCAGATGGCGTGCCTATACTCGTATATTTATTAGACGTTGCCCCTGAGCGCAGATCGAGATGGGCGAAATAAATGATTTTGCAATATGGTATTACTTTTATTGGCCGGACTTGTATCTCCTTATATTACTTTTTATTTTAGTCTAAGCCAGAATCTTGTTAAACGAAGACTGCACTATCTTTACTATTCATTTATTAGCACTTAAGTTGCATTTTTCATAGTTTTAATCTTGTTCTCCAAAGTTAGATTGAATTTTAAAACGTGAATAACTTTTAAATTTTAGCACCTAGCGTAGTTTTATTAAATTAACTGTAAATTTAGTATTCATTATTTTGATTAATAAAAGTACACTTTTATTAGGCAATTTCTAAGGTAGGTACCTAAAGTGAATTACTAATGTTTTTCAGAGAAAACTTATAGAATGGCATTTTGTACCAAATAGTGCAGGCAAAAATATGAGAAAGGCCGTAGATTGGCCTTTCTCCCAGTGGCGTTCATTAGGAAAAGCCTACGTTTAGTAGTGGACTGATCATTCGGTCATCATCATCATCATCAGATGATGATGATGATGATGACCGAATAATGTTTATCTATCTATCCATAATATTAATAAAATGCTTCTTACTAAGTGGATGACTAACTGATCGACTGACAAACAACGAAGGGTCCAAGCCGCTGCCTCTAGAGACTTGGTATTTGGGAGCTGTCTTATTTTTAAAAGTTTTTGATAGTTCAACTCCTGAGGGGAAAATTTGGGGTGTCAAAAATTGTAACACGAGCGAAACCACGAGCTCTTCTAGAGTAGAGTAGGTATTTACAATATAAGTCTTTTGTTTATTGATTAGCGTTGTATTTTCATTACATTTCAACATTTTTCCTCATAATGGATACTTTGAAATTTCGTGTAATTATGGAATATGAGTTCCGTCGTGGCACCAACGCGGCACAAACGACACGTAACATCAACGACGTTTACGGAGAGAACTGTACAAACGAACGTACAACCCGTTATTGGTTTGCTCGGTTCCGTTCTGGGAATTTTGACTTGAAAAATGAACCTCGTGGTCGTCCGGAAACTTTGGTCAACAATGATGAATTAAAGGCGATTGTGGAAGCTGATGAATCTCAATCTACAGCTGAGCTGGCAGCAGCTATTGATGTTAGCATCAAAACAATATTGGTCCATTTGCGACAGATTGGCAAGATAAAAAAGCTTGATAGATGGGTGCCCCACGAACTTAACGATCGCCAGCGCAACGTACGCGTCGAGACTTGCCTTGCGCTGCTTAACAGGCACAGAAATGAAGGAATTTTGAACCGAATTGTTACGTGCGACGAAAAATGGATTCTTTTTGACAATCGAAAGCGCTCAACAAGTTGGTTAGATCCTGGTTCGGTACCAAAGCAATGGGCAAAACGAAAAATGACCCCTAGAAAGGTGATGGTCACAGTTTGGTGGTCTAGTGCTGGTGTGATTCATCATAGCTTTTTACAAAACGGCGAGAGCATTACTGCAGATGTGTACATTGAAGAACTGACCACAATGATGGCGAAACTCGCACGTCTGCAACCAGCTTTGGTCAATCGGTCGTCTCCACTGCTACCTCACGACAACGCGCGACCCCATACTGCACAACAGACCGTCTCTAAGCTGCATGAGTTGGGCTTGGAAGCTCTCCCTCATCCGCCATACTCACCAGATCTTGCGCCTACCGACTATTACTTTTTGCAAAATTTAGACTACTTTTTAGCGGGAAAAAAATTCAATTCCCGAGAGGCAGTACAAAACGCCTTTGAAGAGTTTGTTGTCTCCCGTCCTGCTGATTTTTTCAAGAAGGGCATCCATAAACTGCCACAGCGTTGGCAAAGATGCATTGATTGCAGGGGTGATTACTTTGAATAAAAGAAATAAATAAGTTCGAAAAAAAAATACTTTAACTTTTTTCAAACAAAACGGCAATTTCATAGGTAAAGACCAATACATTTTAATACTTTCAATATCCGAGATAAAGAGTTTGTTATAAAAGCTATTATTATTGAAGTTAAGGATATAATAAAAATAGCAAACAATGACACCGCAACAACACAAAATAAAGGTAATATAATTCAAAAATAAACAATACGTGAGAAAAATTGTTTAATAATTGCCGCGAGCGTGTGCCGGAAAATTATTGCGACGCAAAGTGTTACCAATAGCCTGGTACCGAGTAAATATGCGAAGCGATTCCGTGATCCTATCACTTTCTTTAGGTTGGTTGAGGCAGAAACTAAGGCACCACCAACTCACCCACAAAAATCTTCTCGATAAGTGAGTTATTTACTTTTAAAATTTAAATGGTTATATAACCCAGTGTGTAACTTTGTTGGTACTACTTTAGAAGTGACTGATGTGGACTATTTTAGAAGTGATCGATTCACCTAATTGGCATTAATTATGAAACAGATTTAAATTTATCTACATACACAAACACACACTACATACAAAGTCAAACAGGTACGGAGTATGATGATACTTACCTAAGTGAACACACAAAAATTTCAAAATTTTTAATTTTTGTGTGATGTAGAAAATACTGGCTAATTTCTCAAATATTCCTAGCTAATGTAAAACAAAAAAGAATATTAAAAATATGTAAAAGTTGGCCTCGAAACAATCATTGTATATTGTAAAAGATCTGCCCACAATCAATCATTTCATAAAACATTAGGACAAAAAGACACCAAACATGCATTGACAAGTGTACCGTTACACATTGAGACGTTTTATAAGTGTGTCGGTTGTTTTGACTGCAGTACGAGGTCAGTGTAAAATGTTGCATTGTCGTCGCATATCTATAGTCTAAATTGTGTGCATTGTTTGAAAGAATAGATACATAGAAAGCGAGTCAAAATTTCATTGTTAGATTAACACTGAAGAAGCTTCTAACCATTTAAAAATTCGACACATCTTGCTTTATTTTACATATGTACCCACTTCAGCAAATGACTTTAACCTTAATTTTTAAGGAGCTTTAAATCAGTGTTGATGCCAACCACACTCCTTACAAGTTAAGGCACAATTTATAAAAGTAAAATAACTACTCTTTTATCACATTCAAGTAACTGAAGAATGCTGTGACCAAGAATCACTTCTATAGGTATACTATTAATTGTAACTGACAGTAATTTAAATGTACGTAAAATCTAAGGAGCAGCCATAGAGGTGTTATAACTCTCTCTTTCTATTTAATAGCAATCTTAATTTCATTATTCCTACACAATACCTTAATACAAAGCCTTCAATAACTAACCAGTAAGAACATCGACACACATTACCAATACTAGCATTATCTCACAGCATGGAAATAACAATGGTTCAAATATTAATCAATCAATCAATCAATCAATCAATCAAATGTTTATTTGCTAGAACACAATTTACAAGAGATGTTTACATAAGTTACTTAAAATAATTAGACATTTTGTGTTCAACCTGCATGCAAGTGTGCAAATATTAAATAATATTTTTGTTACAGTACATTTGGAATTCCTTAATACTATAAAATGCGTGTTGTAACAACCAGTCATATAAAGTTTTATTAAATAGTTTTCCCTTTAAAATTTTAATATCATTAGGTATACAATTATATATTGATATGCACATATTATAAACGTTTCTCTTATATATATCTTTACGACAAGGAGGTTGATGCAGTAGGTTCGTAAATTTAAATCTTTTTTGTCGAGTAATAATTTCACTGCGCTTATGAAATAAAGTTGGATTGGCTTTAACAAAGGAACAAATCTCTTTGATGTAGATGCATGGCAAAGGAAGAATGTTACATTTTTTGAATAATGGCTTACAGCTATCCAAAAACCAGGCCTTGTTTATGACACGAATACATCGTTTTTGAATTTTAAAAACTCTTTCAATATCAACTGAGTTTCCCCACATTATAAGTCCATAGCTAAGAACAGACGACACGTAGCCATGGTAAGCCGTTAATGCGGCTTCCATAGATACGGTTTGTCTCAGTTTCTTTAGGGCAAAAACGTACCGATCAAGTCTCTGACATACGAAGTCAATATGAATTTTCCAATTTAAATTTTTGTCAATATTTATTCCTAAAAATTGAATTGTGTCAACTACACTAACTTTTTCATTATTAAAATAAATGTCAAGAGATAATGGATTTGAATTGTATGATTGAAATTGTATTATTTTAGTTTTATTTATATTTATGGATAAATAATTTTTTTCCATCCAATGGATAACGTCTATTAAAGCTTTGTTCACCATTTTCTGACATTTTTCCCTCTTGTCACATTTTACAACTAGTGTGGTGTCGTCAGCAAAAAGTATACATTTGTGTTCAGTAGCTTCCGGAAGATCATTTATATACACCAAAAAGAGTATATTGTTTCTTTTAATTTGCTATGGACTTTTTGTTTCAAATCGGAGAATAAGAAATTATTCTAGTATGGGTCGATGAATAAAATTCAAATAGTCACCATTATCTGCGATTGAATTCAGGTCTATTTTTTCTTTTCTTGTTTAAGCAGCCCTTGTCGATACTTTTGATTCGATCCTGAGTCACTTGATTATATTGACGTGATGGTTGAGCTCGCCTTTAGTTCTGTATCTGTAGATCTATACTCAAGAGATCCAACGGTTTTATCACTGCAATGATGCATATGCCTACGTTTTCAACCATTTTCACTTTTACTTTCCTCAATATGCATTCATAAAATTTGTTCATTCTAATGTTAGTACATTCACAATATTACAAATCAATATGACTGTATTCTATTAATTTAGGTCGGTTTCATGTCAAATGTGTTGCTAAACTTCGTACGTTTATAAGCTCTCCAAAATTATTTAATAACATCTACATAAATTCGCACTTACTTCATCCCTTTGTTCTAACATAATACAAGTTTGCGCATTGCCCAAAGTAAGCGATATCCTAGGGTTGTCTGGGTCGTGCCGTATTACAGGGACTATCTCAAGGGTGGCATAAACTACTCACACGCATGTTATCCCCGCCGCAAAAATAGCGTGTTTGCATAACGTAGAATGTAGATGGTCTATCCACAGGTCAAGACTAAGAAAGCAGAGGATCAAGTTTTGCCGGATATTACTGAATGAAATGTTCGAAAAGATGGCGGATTACTAATGAAAACTTATCCGTCCGTGAGATCGGTGACACACACATCACGCCATACCATCAAATCCAGAAGTCATCCTCGCGACTGAACATAGGCTAAGCAAAGTATAATACTTAATGATCCATAATAAATAAACCTCCCAATTTTTTACATTTTATGGTTACTGTAGCATATTATTGTAAAGTTCTCTAGTTCCTACTTCAATGTCATCATCATAATACTACGTAAAAGAACAACGACATTTTAATTTACTACAAAATGGAAAATATAAATTCATTTATCCGGCCAAAAATGTATTGAGCGGCAAACCTAACTCTTTGAACCCATCGTGGCACACAAGAGTCACGTATTAAGACCGCGTGTTTAATGCATTCAGTATGAAGCTGCCTGTTACTGGCGGTGACATCGACTTAAATTACTTTTCTCGGTTCTTTTTTTTCCACAAAGAATGACGAACAAAAACTTTGAACGAGGTACGAGGAGGTCTTATTTTCGTGTAGCGACTTCTTCAGGAAATATGGGTGTGGTTTGTCGCTAGCAATTTACCGTTTTGACAAATACCTTTAACAATGGTAAAGCATATAATCACATTTGGTTTGCGTAAAGACCTACTTAGTACAGGCATTATATTGTATCTGTAAATGTTTACTTCTCTACGGTAAATGTGGTACGTATATATGTCTGTTTTGAGCTACTTTAGTTATAAATTATGAATCACAAAAATTCTATTGAATTAACAACATTTCGATAAAGTTACAAGTCAATATATCTCTGTGTGGTCTTATTTATTTTCATGAGGCAGTAAATATGTTGAATTAAAATAAACAAAGTTCTTCATTACAGCCATGTCACCCATTCGCACACAAAATATACTCGCAATTTCGACCTCAGCCAATTGCTTTTGTGCCTACGTTTATAGAGCCCTCGGTTCGGTTCAGTACGACTCGTCAGCGGGAGAATTTAATTTTAATTTAATTCTCCGTAACGAGCCAATATTTCTACTGCAGGCTGTGGTCATTACAATACGTGAGCACACTAACGCAAGTTTTATTAATTGTTACAATGTGTTTTTAACAGAAAGCAGCGATGGTTTCGCAAAATGTTTTACAATTTATAAGCCCATATTCATATTTATCGGGTGCAATTATTTATTATAAGTTTAACGTAAAGCTTCCTTCCTTTGTAGCTTTTACTTTTTAGTAACATAATACTGGGCTCAGAAAATAATTTGTTATTTTTAATAATGATTAATTAGGTGATTGCCTGCTTTTCAACTAAAAAAAAAAACTCAAACAATTCAGTACAAATAGGTAAATATTAGTTATGATTTACAATATTTATAATTGACTAGCTGCGCCCCGCGTTTTCACCTACGTGATGAAAAAAAATTGTTCTTTCATAAGAAGGTTTTTATGACAATAATAAAAACGACAAAAAAGAATTAGCGAAAATGTTCCATCCGCTTACGTGTGATAAGATAACCAAGGGAAATAGAAATTTATTTATATATATATATATAAATTACCATTGACTTTAAGGTTCAAATTGCCAAACGTAGCCAAAGCAAAATTGATCCTCCTTGTTTACTTTCTCTATAAATTCTGAATCATCACAAAACAAAGTGAGAAGGACCGGATGACCCGGCAAGTGAACGAACGCCCTTGGCATTAATATCGCATGTGTGAAACCAAAAATACATACACGATGTGCAATGTTGTAGTGTGGGATAATGATACCCCACAGAACGGATAAAATTATATATGCAGTAAGGAACGTTACATACGTGTCCAGATAATCCATACCGAACCTAGGTTTTATACTAGGTGGTAGGACTTTTCATCAAAGTTCGTCTAGGTAGATACCACCACTTGCCAGTTATTCTGCCGCCAAGAAGTTTTGTGCAAAAACTACTGTGATCCGGTTTGAAGGGCATTGTAGCTTTTACTGGGCAAATGAGACTCAGGATGACGTATGCAGTGTCACGTAAAACTAGACCACATTACAAAAGTAGTACCTATTACATTAGTCAGTTTTTATCTTCTCGATGTACGTTCTAAAAATGTCATTAGGTTCAAATATGTGAAGATTACTAAATGTCACGTTTTCAAAACGTCACACTCCTAAATAGCTACTGTGTATTTTTAAATCTACAATCTAAAATCAATTAAGATTTGAAAAAAAAATATGACCAATGATCTTGTTCGTAGTTTCCTTACTGGCTCCTTCTGTTTGATGCTAATATTCCTGCAGCTACTCGTTTAAGGTTTTATAATGGTACATGGTAGCTTAAACGTTGTTTAAAAATAACTTAATGATCGTAACACGACCGTGTGCAAAGTTAATATCGCTAAATATGGTTACATGGTTTAGACCTTCTGAATGAAAATTTATCAGCCTATATATATAGGCGTCTTACCACTGCTAGGATGATATCTCATACCCAGGTCTGAGGACTTGTGCACAGATGAAGACTACGTACCTAATCCACAGCGTCATACTGAAACTGGTGTGTGTTTGTGTAGTGTTGTTTTTGTTGCAAATATGGTTGCTATATGCAATAATGTAAGCCCTGTCCAACATTTCCCCAACCTCAATGTATTTAAACAAAGTATTCACATTAAAAACACACCTGTTCCCGTATTAACGCTAAAAATAAATTCGACTCGATCAGAGCACCCTACAGCCAATGACATGTAGCGATTCGAACGTTTAATGAGACCGCAACCAAACCACAACGAATTGCCGCCGACGGTACAGGGCCGACGCTGCCTGGCAGCAGCTTAATTGAGCTGTACCACAGTGTAGTTACACTGCATACAAACATGGGACTGGAACCGCCTTGATTCACTTCGTGACAGGTACGCAGCAGCTACGCGAGCGCATGGAATCTCATCGAGGTGACCCATTAGGTGTATCCTAGCATAGCAGTGCAAAGTTATCTTTATGCCGATATAGATATAAGCTCCTATAACAGGAGATTCACGCTGAAATATTAGCGACCGTTCACGTACCTACGTAACGCTTTTAAAACCATTGTATTTTTTTTGTTGTACTTTGATCGCGTTTTGAAACCTAGTCTGAACCAGGAAGGAACAGCAAAGAAAGTATATGTTATTTATTTAGCCCGAGTAGCATTGGGAAATAATAAAGCATAATTCTTATTATTGTTATTGTATGATTAATACAATAACAATAATTATAATAATTACAATAATGATTACCGCTTTGCCAGTTATTCTGCAGCCAAGCAGTAGTGTGCAAGCACTACTGTGTTCCGGTTTGAAGGGCACTGTAGCTAGTGAAATTGCTGGGCACTTGAGACTTTATGATCTGATCTCACAGTCGAGTAATCTTATTGCCAGGCTTTGCTGATGTCTCAGGATGATGTGCGCAGTGCAGTGTCGCTTGTAACTCGTATGTTTAAGGGTTCCGAGTGACACTGTTTTGTTATGGGCGGCCGTGGCGCTTAACATCAGGTGAACGACTAGCTCGTCACATCATTACTATTCTATAGCAACAGCTAAAGCCTGAATATTTTTACTATTTTATAGCAACGGGAAAAGCTAAAGTTTCCGAGTCGACTTTATAAGCGCCTTCATTACAATCTTCCTAAGCAAAACTCCAGTCTGGAGTACTCAATAATCCTAAATTCACCCTTTTACTCTACATTTCAAGGATGAAATATAAAGAGGTGGAGTAACAGAGCTGGGAGCTGCGTGAACAAAATTTACGATGTACAAACAAAATTTATTTTGCAGTCTTTAATACTTTACTTCGCAGTCTTAAAGATTTAACAAGAACCATTTAAAATGTCGATGGCAATGCGACAATGATTTCTTTTAGTAGTCATGATTTTATTCGTACATTTTATACGATATACGGACGTGATTTATAAAGCACATAGAAACAATGTATTTATAACACAATACGAATATTGCCATGACAAAGATGGCTAACGAATATGCAAGCACCCAAGTTGTGCATGCTGCAAACTAAAATAAGCAAAACCAACAAGAGGATTAGTACGAAAACGCCACCGTGCTGGACAAGTGACATGAAAAAGCTGCTAGTTGGACTCTGGCCGAATGGCAGCATGGCGTTGACGAATGGGACAATGGTTTGGTTCTAGATGTGATTCTTGTTTACAGTGGAGTTGACCTGTTTATACGGCACATTCATGTTTCTAGTGTAATAAGAGTCCTAGGATAATAACTATTTCTTGAATAAAGACTTGTGATGTATAGCAGTATCGCCTGTTTAGCATAATTAACAGATTAATATTATATGTTAAAGAAAATTTGACACACGAGCGTACCCAACCATGTATTTTGTATTAGACATAATTACACTTGACATTGGTATTAGACATAAGCACAGTCTAGGATTAAGATTAATAGACTGTAAGATAAAAAAAAAAGTAATTTTCCTAGTTATTTCACTAGCTACAATGCCCTTCAAACCGGAACAAAGCAGTGGCAAGCATTACCAGGCAGAATAACTGGGAAAATAGTGATACTTACCCAGACAAACTTTGAAAAGTCCTACCACCTAGTTAATTAATGTCCTAAATTTAAATTTAAACTGGTCGTAACAAACGCGATCATTCACATTTTTTACATGTGTAATTGAAACTCAGGATCAGGTTTATTTTCTGTGTAAAGCCGAATTGCTTGCAAGGCTTAATAAAAGAAACATGAAAATGCTGCTAGTCATATGAGAACAAATAGCAAATAGAGGCGACGAGTAATGCGCAAAAGCTGCAAGCCAGCTATGTGTTTTGTTATTTTACGTTCCATAAATTACAGCATGAAACGAAGCAAGAAAAAAGTCGTAAAGTCTTGTTTGGAGACAAACAGGACACCTAATACGCGGCAAAAAATACGAACGAAAATGTGTGTCAATTTATCACAACCATTTGCCGTTTATGTAAAAAAATTTGTCTGCCAATTTGATGATTATCTCAACTCTTTTCTTGTTCAAGATAACTTATACAATATCCTGCAGGTACTTACAGTATTAAAGAATTTAAAAATATTTTGTACTTAAGCTGTAAGTCGTGACCCAAAACGATCGTGACGCATCCATCCGTTGTATATGATGCTCATCATCCAAGGTCACAAGATGTCTGCGGCCACAACCGAGGTCATAGCCACGGATATTACTTCACCTACCCATTACCAGGTGAACAAAAAAATAAAAAATATGCGGTTACTTTAAACACAACATAAACGCAGTATACCAACTGTAGGCAGATTACGCCAAAAGCAAAAGTAAGCGATAGTTAAGTTTACAAAAGTATTATATATTTTTCTGGACTAGTTTACCGTTCTGTCATTTAATTGTAAAAGAAGATCAAAACAAGAACAGAGAAAAACTATTTAAGATATTTGTTGGTAAGTTGTTTAATTATTTTTTTTGTTTTGTATCATAAATTAGACATACAGTGAAATATTTTTCAGATAGTCGTGATGCACGGTACTGACTATAGCAATATTTTACGTTGCCGGTTAGTTCCTCTCGGATTACGCAGAGTTATTTTAATTATACTGAATTGGTCGAAGCTGTATGCGGAAATTTGAGTTTTACCTCAAAGAAATGTGATCGTGGCCTTAAATTTGTCTTTTGTTAGCAAAAAGTATTTTTTGGGTATTCAAAAAATGACTACCTATAGTTTTACCCAACTCTATTTTTAGATAATCTAATAATACTACTGATTTAAGAGAGCACAAATCAGAATAATTTACGACTCACAAAGAACTTTCTCAGCACTAATAGCTAACGATAATTCTGCATTTAAATAAGCTTACATTAGATCATGATTCAAAAGCATCGAATGAAACAATAGTGTACCCGCTCGAGCTGGAACATAAACCTGAATGCAAAGAGAAACTACACGAGAATATAATAGCAAAGATAGAACCTTAACAGATATCGTTAACACACACACAACTAGTACAATAAAGAAAGAGATCCACAGTGTCTCAGCAGTAATAACCTAGCATTATTCCCCTAGAGTAATACCTGCTACACAGCTATTTGTGGCCACGATATATCAAACGGTTGACGCGTTTGTATCAGGATAAATACCCGTAGTTGCCTGGACGCAAGTGCGAACAACACACGGGGGGATAATATTTGGAATCGACGAACACCATTTACCGAAGCTTTGTGAATAAAAACAAGCAATAAATCCAACGCTTACGTATCAGCCGACGTTTCCGCGCATGTATCTCACGATATTCATTGCGTTCGTGATTACACAAACACACATCGTGTTTCGGATTCATAAATTCAAATTGGAGATCAGTATACAGATCACATTTAAAATTATCATCAGTTACCGTTTTCATATTGGTTTCTGTGTAATAAATTAGGATGGAACGAATTTTGTTTACCTACATAATATTGATTTTATTTCGTTGGTTGTTTTTGCATGCACAATGATTCTTTTCGGTACTTGGTTTTAAATTTTCCTGATCACCCTTATTTACAAAAATAATATTATCATAATGATTACTATTTATTAACATCTTTACCTAGAAAAGGCGTCATATCAAGTATCTTTTAGGAAGATGCCAGCTCTTGCGCTTAATTAATATTCATTAGCCACTTCATTTTCTTCCGCTGGTTATGTGTTATCTACTCCTAACTTCCGTAGTTTTTGTTTTATTTTTCCGTAGTTATTAAGGTTTAACATTTTGAAAATATTTTTTTGACTTTACTTCACTTTTTTGTGTCATAGGTCATTTCATTTATTTTCTTGCTCGCAATAAAAATATGGAGCATAGCTGTAAAGTACCCGAGCAAAACTTTTTTAATGTAAAAGTCTAAGAGTCAACCGCGAGCAACACATAAAAATGCATTTTCTTTGTTGCGAACTTTTACAGCGAGTTTTCTACAATCAGTTCAGTGGAACAATTTCGCCTCAAACGGTCCCGGACGGGACACCGTTGCCGTAACTAGTGGTTGCTGTGAGCTTGCAATGAGATGCGATTAGTTTATAATGCTGACGCGCAGTAGCGGTGCTTTAAACATCGTGCCACTTTTATTAAACCACCGTAACAAGGTTTCAGTTCAGATTAGATTAAAATGACAGCCTTTTTAAAATTGGATGAACTAATATGATATTGTAGTAGCACAATCTTTGTTTGCGCTCTCTTATACAATTGCAATGAAAGCGTATATGTGGCTGTCGACCGCATTATGTTATTAGAAGTAGAATCATCAGAATCGATGTACGAATTTAAATTTATACTGTTATTTTTTTTACTGGCTTGACAAAACATACGCTTCTAAATTGATCTTGAAATATGATGTTTTTTTAAGCATCTATTTAAAAAGGGTAGAGTCATATTCAAATGTTACAAGCGTTACATTTGATAAAGCAAACGAGATAAGTACAGACATCCTGGCTATTGGTCGTTGACCCCAAATTCGAGCAACTTGATTTACTGATTTTAAAATGCTATTGACTTTAATGCACTAGAGTTAAATTGAGTACCCCTTTGTATCACTTGGTAAGTCGTAAGAGCTTCTGAGCACAAACTACGGTAAAACATATGTATAATATTAATTTACGTCACAGAGGCTCCATTTGGTATACGAAAAGGAACCCTTTTATATAACACCATTAGCCCTGTGTAAGGTTTTGTGTCGATATTATTAATGCTGACTCTATTGTTTGTTAACCTTTAACTCCCAATTTCCATTTTAATGACAAATGTTTCATTCGACAATTTGTTTTTATTGTCCACAACATAAATTGGTTCGTAATCGACAATCTACTGTACATTATTGGGTGGTTCCATTAAATTTATTGACTAACTCTGTCAAAGGTTCACTATTAGGTTTACTATCTGTAATAATGTTCAGTAATGGTAGCGAGAGCTTAGAAATGGACCCTTCAGTTTCAAATCGATATCAAACCTATTCAGGTCAATTGATTGAATTCGTGACCGATAGGATGTCCTCACAATAGCAGAATTAATGACAAAAAGAAATGATGTCAAACGAGGCGCATTACAGAAAATGTTAAATGATATTTTCCTCGGCGCTTTTCACTCGCCTCCCATTAGCACCAAGGGAGATAATTTTCTGTTCCTCCGTATCTTTTGTGTTTATTTAAAAACTCACCTTTATTGAATCAGCCAAAATCTGCGAACAAAAAAACACAATGGGCTTATTGACCTGTGCATCACACGACAGATTACGAGAAGCTATAAATAACTTGTTCGTTGCAGAATAACAGAAATGTCGTCGTTTGTTTTTGCAATTTACATACAAGCCAAGTCAATTATAAATCGGGAAGAGTTAGCCCGAAATTTGTGTGGAGCATTCAAACGATAAGACCCTTGACATACACAACTCGTTTCAGGTACCTAGCTTCGTTCCGAGATCGCGTCTCGAGAGTCCTCGTGGTACCTCGTTATAGCGGCCGCCCATTAGACCAGCGCTGGGATGCCAGGGACCGACGCGATTTTAGTTTCCGACCCAACGCGTCCTGAAGCACTTATACCCACCTATATCCACCCTTTAATAAGGGACTCGGCGCCTAATTGACTTAACATTGGATTAATAACGGTTTAGGCCTGAAATATGCTTACCAATGAATATTTGGTTGGCTTAACTTGTGCGAAATGAAATCTCAAGTAGGGTAAGAGTAAATAATAGCTAAAATTTAATTGATAATGAATTCTAATTAATAGATATAAAATTAAAATGTATATTAAGTATTAATTGGTAGAGGCATATGTTTACCACTGTAAGTCTTCAGGCTGATGATGATTGAAAAAAGATTTAATGAAGTTTGGCAGGCTGGACTAATCCACCACTGATCCAAGATGACCGGTTGGAACAGAAACAATTAAGTTGGAATAATTATAAATCTTCGTTTTTAATTAAATCAGCTTTCAGCCCACATCTAATTCCGCTATCGCCTACAAAGTATCCCCAATTTTAAGCACAGTGAAAAAAATGGCGCTTAGTCTTTAATTCATCTCACCGACTTATTGAATGGTGCAGGGAAACTTCCACTAGTGAAGACACGTCCGCGGAACTGTAATAAATGGTTTTGAAGCTTCACCTAGAATCTGAAGTTGAAGTGTTCTTTAAATTGTTCCATACTGTTAGTTAAGGCTGGACTGGTAATCTATTATTTTAGAGGAAGCCCATGAATTTACCCGCGTTCCTTTTTACTGTCTTTAGTTGCCTTCGTCTTAGGGGTTCGATTTATCTTAACTTTTCTTAGTTCCCCCGTAAACCACTAAAGAAAGATATCTTCCAAATATTGAGCCTCTACGTCCAACGGTTCAGCCTGACCGTTTGTTTGTCAGCCAATCAGGCAGTTAATTCACTTAAGATATATTTAGAAGGGTTAATATTATATAAATAAATTAGATAGCGTTTGAAAACATTTGCTAAATAAAAAATAGGTCATGATAAAGATAAGTATAATTTTTTTTTGTAGTAGTTGGTATTATTGTAGTCGTTTAAAAGATACATACACTTTGTCTGTTGTATAAATAAATGGATCGACTCATCAATCAAGAGAGATTAACGAATTATTTGGTTATATGAAAAGGGTTAACAAACTGAATTAGTCAAAACTAAAATAATCACTTAATTTCAGTAAGGCGGCTCAGTAAACCAACTGTTTTACGAGTTAGAAACACCTCAAAATTATTAAAGTTTGCGTATACCTCCCTGATGTCCCGTTTTGTATTCATCAATTAAAACTTTCCATCGACTCAAATGATCCAAGTAAAAGCTCTACAGATGAGAAAAGTATTGTACAATTTATAGAAAAAAGGTGTTTTAGCATTTTGATTGGCCTGATAGCTCAGTTGGTAGTAGCCCTGCCTGCTGCCTAGGATGTGGGTTCGATTCCCTTTTAAAAGACTACATTGAAACATCGCGAGAGTACTTCTGGAGAAGATATTTCCAAATCTTGCATGCGCGTGGTATGAGTAACTACATACAATATCAAAAACTGAGAGTCATTGTGTATAAGGGTCCTGAAATTCAACATTGAGAACGTTATCAATAAAGCCGAAATGGCAACGTAGTCTTAAATAAATACCACAAACACAAACTAATTTGTGGAAGTTCAGTATTTCCACAAATTAGTTTGTGTTAACACAACTCTATTAATTTCCTACTTGCTATTGAAAACAAACTGATTTCGCTGACGAATAATTAATTACTAATAATGCGAAGTAACCGAAGTAACCGTGATATTATTACCTGAACGCAAATACAGAATATCTGTTGATTAAACCATCATAATAGTATGATGTGTGACTGCATTACACATTACTGTGCGATCGATTTCATTTTCTAATTAGCATTTGCGAATATGGATAGTAATTATACTTATTTTGTTTTGAATGTTATGAGATTTTGACCCATTTGCAAATTTAGAACTAAAACTAATCCGCGGATGCCACACACATATTTGCATAATAATTGGATATACTATTTAATGTGCACCACTGTGGTACAATTAACAGTGGATATCTCAATAATCGACAAATAGATCGTTATTTACGACAACCTCTGTGGTGTGGTGGTTGAGCAGATCGGCTATATATATAGCCCAGATGCGGCGGGTTCGATTCCCGCAGCACAAATACTTGTGTATTTGTGAACAGTAAAAAGCGCAAATACTTGTTCCGAGTCTGGGTATGGCGGGACAATAGTTCTTGTAGTTCCTGGGTCCCTAGTCACAGGGAATTTTGGTTGGGGTCCAGAATCTATGTATGAGATTGTTGGGCGTTATAAGTATTTAATATTATTATTATTTGACATCACAATCAGAACAAGTATTGGTTATATGCATTTATGAGGTTTTAACATAAATATTGAGTATTTTTCAATATTGTTATAATATTTTATTAATTTTATTATTATGTATTATAAAAAAAACTACCTGACAGATAAATTTAGAAAAATACCTTGGATTGATTGTATACATAGCTCCTCTCCACGGTTTCACCCGCAGATAAAAAGTAGCTTTTACGTTAATCCAGTACATAAGATACATATATAGATACACACATACAAACTTTCACCATTATAATATTAGTGTGAAGTATGATTGTATAGTCTACAGTACTTGCCTACTTGTTAATTTATAAAACACAAGAATTCGTTATAAAGATGCAAACAAGTAGCACCTGTATAAGAAATAAAAACCGACTATTAAAGCAGAAAAAGCTCCAACATTTTTCAAGAATTTCATTACGCTAAAAAAGGAATAAAACAAACGTTTTGTCTCCAACAGTTTTAATAAAAAAGTGATTTATGTTAAAATATCTTGGTGCTACGTGTCGGCATATTATATGAATCGCACACGATTTCATTCCACGAAACCTTTATTTAATATGATTACGATGAGTCGTGGTTGTGACACCCTCACAGTACTTTTAGCATTTGTATTTATTTCACATTTTTAATATTTTTCAGTTTAGTCAAGATATTGTTTAGCATTATAAATTGTTATCAGCAATTTAAAAAAATTTTTTGTTGCAAAATATATTATTAGTAAATTCTTCTAATACAACTTCGTTATAGTACTTAATTTTATATTAATAAATAATAATATCCACCACTAAATAGACAAGGCATTTTATTATGTAGACGACAGCTATGTGATTTGTAGGGTTTAATTTAACTACAAAGAATATGGAGTGTGTATCCTAAAAATGTACCTTTTTAAATAGTACGATCGCTTTATCTCGATTGAAAAGCAAAAGTGAACCAATGAATAGCCGCTATACGGCACAAAATCAGTATAAAACCATTCTATATGTAAAGCAAATAAATTCAATCAACGCAAAATCGGTAAAATCCATTGTTTTATTTGCAAATAACTTTAGAAACCGAATAAAGTAGCCAAATCCCGAGCGTATCAAAAACTCATTCCTCTTTCCTGTCTTCCTTCAACGAACTGTAAGATTCAGTTCAGAATTTTTTCCTTAGAATTTCATAACGGATAGTAAGAGATTTCAGCGGCCGCCTCAAAGTTCATATTGAATGGCAGCGGGGGAAATAAATCAAGAGGCGACCGAGTAAGCACTTCCGTCACAGTTTCAAACAGTATTACAAGTTCTGAAACATGGCCGAGTAACAGCTAGTGCTTATTACAGCTTAGGGGCTTATTACACCTTAACCAGTTGGGCGCGCATCCCAATTTGGCCAATAACCCTTGAGAGCCAGTTTCCAATCCAAGCATAGTGTGGCGTCACCTAAGACATGTTGTCAATTATAGTAAAAAGTGTCAAAAACACCATTCCGACAAAAAAAGTTATGAATATGTATTTCCAGGAACTGTTCGGTCACTAAGGTACGTATTACAGGACGATGTTCAGTCATCGATCGGTACTCAAGCAGAGATTTCATCAATTAGTGAATGAAATCTTTGCTTGAGCAGCGAGCGATGACTGAGCATCGTTTTGTAATATGGACCTAAGATAGTCAGTGTTATTTCAGTGCTTACTTATCTATCATATATGTTAGTGGAGAAAACTCTGATTAAGTCTTATCAACAAAACTTAACCTTAGCTTTAAAAAATAACGCCTGAGATAGAGTACTGTCTAATTTTACACTGCGTTTACGGCTTTGTGAACCTGCGTTTTTAGCCCGGTATTTTCAAATTTTCTTATCAGAAAGACCACCGTTCTAGTGCAGTCATTCTATTAAAGTAATTATATAAAATAGCTGAATCTTTTTCGTTATCATTTAATTCAATATCATTTAATAAATTATACAATATAAATTATAAAGTATAAATTATAAAATATACAATATAAATTGAACATTGATTTTTTTTGTTGGTATGACGAGTAATCGTGGGACATAATGGATTGTAGTGTAGTGTAACGCAATTACAATTGGGCTTATTGTTGACCCGTCTTAATACAAAACGGCTCTATTTTTTTAAACAGATAGCTGAAATTTAATTGTACAATCCGACTGCAATATATACATATTAAACTATATAGCATTCCATAATGAGATAACGTGACATTATTCAAAACAAAAGCTCCATAAAGAAAAAAAAAATGCGTTTCTGCTGAATTATGTATGAGTCCCTTGTATTCATTTCCGGATTATTTACTCAACATAGTAATTCCCGTTTATAATTTACGTTCCGTCACGCTACGTTCCAAAATCTAAGTAATCAGTAATCACAATTTTCCTTGCACGTGTAATTTTCATCGACACAATTCGGTTCATCGGTATTCACAATTATAGACTTAATGACTTTTAATGAATACCTAATCGAAATTGGACAGTACTCGTAAATGTGGCTTAGGAAAGCGAGTGTGGCTCAGCAGTAGCCCATGCGACTCTCAAACCAACGCATAATACTGTTTAGAATCCCGCAAGGCCCCACACTACCATGACTTTTATGTACGAAATTTGCACCCGCTCTAAAAACGGTGAAGAAAAGTCTCATGATTAACCCGCACTTAGCCAGCGTAGTACTTATAAGAATAGCTTATAGGCTGATCATATGAGCAATCGAAATATATTTTGATAACCCCATATCATTATAGCACTTAGAAAAAAATAAGTCAGTTTATTGTAATATCTAGAAACAAAGGCATTCTTATTAGATCTAGACTACAATTAATGGTTTTGAGGTCGAACAAAACCATGTGTTATTTTCTTAGCATCTGGCTATTCTTACAAAGAAATAACCTAACAGATACGCGGTAAAACCATCCGTCACACTACACAGAAGTTCCTTCGCGTTACATAGAAACTCTAAATTGGATCGTGTTTGGATGTAGCCGTTTTTTTCTTCGATTTAGCGAACTTACACAAAGATAGATTTGGGCTACAGAGAAACAGATGGTACAAAGTTCATTACATTCGCATCAGATTTTCGAGCCAAAGGATCCTTTTTAGAAAACGAAACGAAATCCTCATTCGAGAAACCCTTTGATGCTACATGTTTATTCGTGTAAGATCGGAATTGCATCGTGCCGAATATTTGATATCCGATCTGTACCTACACTCGCCTCGTTCGGCCACGTTTTTTACATAATTTATACGTTTGTATATACGTATCTCCTGGCGATTGCTCGGTTCTAGATATCCGCAAGTAAATGTAACAGTATGTTAACTGTTGCGATTTGAAGCAACCATAATTATTGCTACCGAGAAACTTGCGTGCCACGATATATATACCAAAAATTCATAGTTCGCTCCAGTAAGAAATATAATAAATCTGATAATAAAACATGAACATTTTAAAACGTATTACAAATCTTTTTATAAAATGAATTTCGAGGATTGAACAGCAATTATGAGCTCTTTCTGTTATTTATATAGAAAATTGATCGTATTTGATTTATATTAAGGACTCGTCTTCATTTGAGACGTGTTGGGTGTACCGTTTCCTTTCATATTCCATCGTTATTCAGCAATCCGACGATCCACTGGTTAAGAAATAACATTTCAAACACCATCACATAAATAAAATTTCTGGTGGTATAACCTTAGACTACTTCTAGAAGAATTCTTAGGTTAAAATGTGAATCATTATTTTTTTACGTACCTACCTATATAACGTATACCAAAAATTACTAGTGATTTTCTAGCACAAACCTTGTTCTCTGTATCTACTAGAAGAGGTTTAGCTTCACGCCAGCTGTCGCTTCCGTACGGCAACACTCGATATCGTCCCGCAAGGATTCCACAGAGATTTATTGGACAAACTGATAGTGTTCTATTAAAAATTCGATTCCGTTTCAGCTCAGCGATTTTCGTTTACACCCTTACTACTACCGGTGCGCTGGCTTCACGTCGCGGTAATACCAAATTGAAACTGGGAATGTATTGAATATGCACCGGGCATTTTTCTAACAGGCGTGACATTTTGCGAAATTGCCCTGGGAAAGGAATAATGCAATTTCGTAGTGCCATTGCGCCCCTTAAAATGTAAATTTTGAGAATAGATTTGGCCAGCTGCGAGGCTGTTCGTTCCGGTGGTTAGCCCACTCTTCTTTTTAGATTCGAATCCTTTAAATTGATGGCCCTATCAGAAAATGTATTCTTGTTCGGTTTTAAAATTGAAGTGAATCTTGGATAAATTACTTTGTATTGTAACTCTGTACAAAAGTTTCAAACTAATTTTTAGTACGAAGCCAATTTATTTTATAATTTAAACTTGTAATGATTAGATGAACGAACTGATCATTTTGTCTAGCTTTATCCATCAAGTATTTACGTCTATAAAAAGTCGCTCTACATTTTACTTTGTCAAATAAACTTTACATTCAGCTAGTCTAACACATTGGGCTCTAATTATAATTAATTTATGAGAGCAGATAAAATGGAATTTTAAAATGGAATTGTTTGGGAGCTACCGTTTCATACAATGTAGGTTTATTTTCCCAATAAATACATTTATTTTCCTTCATCATTTAACTGAATCTAACAAAAATTTTATCCAATCAGAATAAATGTTATCGGTAGCACAATTTAATTAATATTTTCTCCATTTTAACCTTTTAAATTATCACAACCTAATAAATTTCCAGCCTCGCATAGGTATATTACCCTTAACATCAACAAACAAATCGTCCCCGCAAGTCGGTATCGATTCGTCGCTCGACTCCATTATTGCGGTCGACACTCAGCCAATAAAAGTTTCCGTATATCACGAACTACATATACATACGTAAACGATGCCTAAGCCACACGACATGGAAGTTTCAGTCTGATGTCTGATACCAATAATCCCGCGGTGCCGGTTATAAAACTTGTTTTCCATCCAAAGCCACAAGAAAGAGTGGTATACCTGCCACCGGTGCCCCAGTTTCCCTAGTTGAGCTTCTGTCACCAGTGTACCGTATATTCTTAACAGTATAACATGTAAATGTTTTTCAATATAACGTGATAATACTATGCAGGTTTATTTACTATTTATAACTAAGCAGCTTCATTTAAACTTCAATCTATTGAGCATCCGGTTTGACACAAAATAATTCAACTGTGAGATAGCCGGCATTGACTTCTCAACCCCTCATTTTTAAAATGATTACATCAAAAACTAAGAAATAATATCTGCTTTAAAATTGACTTTAGGGCAATTGTGTAAAATGTGGGTGGAAAGCACAAGAAGTTCCTATTTTCGCAATTTTTCTACTGAATATAAATAAATCAGTCTTTTACAAGTAATCCTACAAACAGTATCAAAATCAGTCGTGACATTCAGGGTTATCAGTAAATACATGTCAGTATTGTATGAATCTGAGTTACTGTATTTACTGTGTTACGCAGCGTCACGACATGTGGTTGAATCGGTACGTTTCTAACGCAAACACCCTTGAACTTTGCATCATGGGTCATGATTGTTATTAGGCAAAGATTTAAATATCTCACGTTACCTCGTCTGTAAAAATTTGAAAGCAAACTCAAGTCTTTGAGTTTGTTTTCTCATCTTAGTTTGAAGAGAAGCTTGATTAAATCCAAATTAAAAGGAAGAAGAGAGAAGACGGGATTTCACACAAGTTTGACTTTGCATTTGAACTCGTTCCTGAGGATGACTTGTGTACAGGCAAAATACGTTGCAAGCCCAATTTTCGTAATAAATATTAAGTTCAAGTTTCGATTTAGTCTTAATTTACCAAATGGTATTCATATAAATTACAAACGTCAAGTTTTGAAATCACACTATCACACTTCACACTCATATTATAAAGGCGAAAGTTTGTATGTGTGTATGTTTGTTACTCCTTCACGCTCAAACGGCTGTATGGATTTGGATGAAATTTGGTACCAAGATAGCTTATACACTGGATTAACATATAGGCTACATTTTATCCCGGAAAAATTAAATTTTCCCGTGGGATGAGCAAATAATTAAAATACTTTTTATCTGCGGGTGAAACCGCAGGGCGCAACTAGTAATAAAATAAATGTATCAGACAACTGATGCCTCGGCCCCAGTTTAAGAAAGTATCTTAAAAAACAAGAAATAAATCCAAACATGGTGATTAAAACGAGATTAGAATGTGATTATATAAAGTTAAGATTACCAGAGTTGCCCCTCTGATATTCGTCATAAATCCATTAAAGTCATAATTTATATTGGAAACATGTCGTATTCTTGCCTACCTTTATAATAATATAGGCACAGGATTCTTAACCAACCGGGAAGAGATCTCTATAGTGGGAATAAGAGATGTTTAATGCAGGCTGTAACTGTCTGAACTTCAAACGTACCTAACCCTTATAACGCCCAAACACCCATAACATCTTTGACAACGTAAATCCAGCAACACTATCACGCCATACATACATATGTGAACCCTCAAATAAAAATAAACGAGTATGGTAACTGCAGTTTTGTGTCTTGCCACCGCCGCGCCAACTGAGACATACGTGGTGATTGAGCAAAGTCACCCCATTTTGTTAGGCCAGGAGCCCAATACTTAAACAAACATAGTAGGTTTTAGCTGTTTTAGATGCTCTATTGTCTACATAAATCCATTATAATAATTTGATATCCTTTATAAAATGTATTTTTACATAAGAGTTATGTATATCCATTCGTCTTAAGCCCAATACGTTCTCACTGGTGAGACACGAACCTTCTCTCACAGGAAAAGAGTTAGGCCACCACGCTGGCCGTATGCGGGTTGGTCGATGACACAAATGTTCTTGAATTTGTCATTCCTGAACATGCCGATTTCCTAACGATGTTTTCCTTCACCGTTATAAGAGCGAGTGCAAAATTCGCACATAGTTTGAAAATTCATTTTTGCAGGGCCGAGCGGGATTTGAACCTGGGTGCTTCGGTGTGAAACTTACACGGGCTACTATGCCGAGATGAGACACGTTCACCATCGTATATCCATTAGCTATCAAAATATATAGCCATATAAACATCATTTTACTTTATATATAACAGTTACAAATTTATGTACATGCGGTAAATCACGACGAAATCAGATTGAAAACTATAATGAGTGTTATTAATTATGGTAAACTCACATAAGCTCACATATGGCTAAATTTTCTTATATTTCCAGTCGAATTATAATTCGCGTACGACGCCCACTGCTGTTATTATATTGTAGTAACTGGCTTCCAAAAGAAGGACATATAAAATAATATGTTCGTAAATTGGTCGGAGCGATTTCAACTATAAAGACACTAGTTAGTAATATGCTGAGTTTTATCGTGTTATTTACCATAACGTCTCCCTTTTAATTTATTTTACTGCTAGTGCTGTGACTAAGCAATTTTGATTTGTTTTAATTAAATTTATAAGTAATGAAATAATTTTACGCTAAGTTCATCAACCATCAAGCAGAAATTAAATAAGATTAGATTTATCTCTACCGGCTCCCCAACTAAGGCCCAAAATGGACTAATACCGTAATTTTGAACGAGCGACCCTTGACGGCCGTACAGTAAATTGTCATTTGCTCCCCTTTCAGCCGTTTAATGTACCGAGTATCAATTAAAAACCCATTCGCGTAACACATAGGTATATTAGCTTCAATTACTGCCATCGTATGTGTACGCAACAATAATGATTAGGAGTGGATGATTATATCAATTATTGATATTATCATTGAGATAGATTGTATTCTCAGTATTTTTTGGTAGTAGATTTAGTATGTTAGTGTTACCAAATCTAAACAATAAAATGTAATATTTTTTAATAAACATAAAACAATAAAAAGGGAACTTAATCAAACAAACCACTACCAGTAGGCAACGTGCCCATTATGCTGGCAGCATTGCCACGTTGAATGGCAATGCTCAATCTTTGGCCGAAGTAGAGGCCAGCGTTTTGGTCATTTTTTTTATAATACTGTCATATTTTTTTATCTTTTCATCGGTTTTTTTTGTGAATGTAAACGTCGCCGTCTTGGGGAAAGCGACATGTTCAAGTATCACAAAATATAAGTCATCCACCACCGCATCATCCCCACTGTCAGCGTGGTGGGTTAAGGCCTACGCTCTCTTCAGGTGAAAGAAGGCCCACGTCCGCGTCCCAGTAGTTAAAAAGTATTGGATTTATAAAGACGACGAATCTTTTATAAACAGTAAATAGAGGTAAAAATATTCACTTAGATCATTGGGTTCGGTTTGGGAATTTTGCCACATTTATAAATGAAAAAAGAAACCACTTTAGAGATCGAGGTCAAATGAATCAATCACTCAGTCATAATCGCACAGAAAATGTATTCTCATTTCCATTGATCCTAGTACGTATTGGTAAATAACAAAACAAAGCCCATCTAAGTCCTCGCGACCTAGTGGTTCACTCGTGAGAGCCGACGGCAAAGACGGTTCACAAGACGCTGGCTCTCTCTTTCTATTTTTATACGAAGGAACGTGATGCGAATATTTCGATCATCGATTGCAAGTGCAGTGTTAACCTAGACAGTTGTTAAGCTTGCATGGATTTGAAGATTTTATTGTCTCAAGGGAATCACTTTATACAGTGTACCAAGCTTATGCATTTTATTTAGATACTAGGAGGTATAACTGGTGTGTTTCAAAGATTGCCGGTCGAACATGGACCTGATTGGCATAAGACCGAGGTGAATGACATATACAAAGAGATATCTATACCCAGTAATGGGATGACAAACGTTGTGGATGATGATGATGATGACTATGGGACACTATAGGGCTTTGTAACTATCTATCTATTCTAGTAACACAGTTACAGATTATAGGTACTTATAATATATTCATATATCCATCCAATAACCTACAGCATTAAATTCGCCTATATAACTTCTATTGTTGATGTTTATGCAAAAAAAATGTTCTATCTATCTATCTAATAACAGCCAACCATTATGAAAATCAAATGTCTATCTTTGATGGAGGCTTATTTACACGTTCTGTCGACATTAAATTAAATCATTACTTAAATTTATCTTGTATGTAACTGACGCGGCGGTGACAATTGCAATTTATCCGTCTTCCACTTAAAGTATCGGTTATTAAAAACTTAAAGTATTTGTTTTATATAAATCTCGGTCATGTAAAGTGTGCACAAGTTTAAACAAACGAAAAAAAAAACATGAAAGAATGCATTCTTAAATGAAACAGCTAACAACAATGTATAAGTATTAAAAACCAAATTAGCTCTATATGGAATATCGTGCGCTACTACACCAAGTCTAAAGCGAAAGCTGTTTAAACATTAATCACTGTCTTACATTAGCAAGAGGGTAACATCATAGATTACTATCTCTGAAAAGCATTGACTCCGAGTGCGGTAGGCTCATTACATGGTCTAGGCATTATAGCCGACGTAAATGAGAACATGAAATAAGTGGTTACAAGAAATGCGAATAGACTTTACTATTAAAGTAAAATGATGTTAGTACCCATTTAACCCAGTAGAATTTATAAACATTATCTGCTTATTATGCACAACAAAAAGATAAAACTGAACACTTAAAAGAATAGAATAAGGTTAGCTAAAATGTATATAAAACATAGTAGAACTCGTTACTTTCACAATCGAACGCGAATATAAAACACTAAAATGTCTTTTTGAGTTGTTCAAATCTCTCTCATAAACGAACTTGCAACAATGTTTACAGCACTAAAACTACTCAAAGGTGGAGACAGTAAAGAAGTCATCAAAGATGCAATAAATTCTTGTGCAACTTCTCTACAACACAATAAACAAGACGATAATATAAAGGAAAATAATCCCGCCGAGCCATAAATCATTCGCCTACTATATCTCACTCCACGACAAACACAGATTCGGGCATATTTCGTTGCTGTCTTAGCAACACACACACACACACACGAAAAAAAACGGGAATACACGAACGGCTTCCAGCCAACGCTCGAAGTTAGCATACATGAGATAGAAGTTGTAAATCAGAAGTCAGATTATCAAACTTAAATTGGGCTTCTTGTGACAGAATGTGTAATATAAAGTTATTTAGGAAATGAAATCGACTTCGCAAAGTTGGAGGAAGCTGTGGGGCATACAAATAGCAGCGCACAGAAGGAACATTTTTACGTCCACGTTCAGTAAAGTGAATTTCATTAGAGGAAAATACTGCACAAACTTGTGACTGTATAAGATTTTGCTGTGGGAACAAATGGCTTTAAGAATTAACTCGACGCCGAGACGAAGTTTAATGAGCGGGAAGATACTTAGTTAAGCATACGGAAAACATTTCAATTAATATTTGTCATTAATATTAGGTCTACAGCAAAAACGTTGATAACATTAAGAAAGATAGAATTGTAATAAATAGTATTCAAAGATTTACCTCCAAATAACGAAGTAACCACGAACACTTCCAATCTGAAACAAAAAAAAAAGAAAATCAAAATAAGACATCGAGCAAAGGCATTAATAACATACTGCTAAATATGTTAACATAGCGTAAGCAAGGCCTTCTCTTCCATTTCTCGGACAAGATTGCGGGAAACCAATAACACCCACTAATGAAAGTGGACAAAAACTTGGTTTTGCGAACCTTCTCTTATTACTATTGTTATTGTGAACATACTATACGGTCCACAAACAGTATTATCACAGCGCTGCCAGTTCTACGCATTCACATTTTAAATGAAGAAGCAATAAGATTACTCAAGGACTTCTTACTCGATGGATGCTCAGATAAAATTTCATTGAAATGTTATTTGACGAGGTATATTAGAATATATTCAGACCATTAATTTGCCAGTACGTTCATGAAAAATAAGGATTATTTGTCAAAACATCAATAATAAACAAAATCTCTGAGTCAGATATAGCCGTCAGAAGGCCGATTCTTTCAGCATACGAGGTTATAAATGCTCTTAAGCCATTAACATGGAGCTGTTTCTGACCGGCTCAAGCCACATCCGCGTCGACAAATTAATGTGGGTCGACCTTTGTGCCCGCATTAGGAGAGTAATGCTGCTAGAATAGTTTCCTTTGTCAATGATGTAAGGAGGGTAATGTTTAATTAGGCCTTTGGATGCAGTATATTTGCGATATTTTCTTTCCTTTTTTTCCTGTGATATAAAACTACTAAGTACTTTAATATGGAAAATTCTCAGTACTACTTTTTGGTTTCAAACTTGGTGTCCCATTATTCTAAAGTTAGGGTAGTAACACAAAAAAAAAAGTCACCTCTGAGTACAGAGGCTACTTGTATTATATATGCTAACAGCTCTTGACAAAATAACTTATATTATGAATTATGTTTTTCATTATTTTTTATAAAGTGTCCTTTAATAATTATCTTCAGTCTGAAAGTATTATTACTGCATAACAGTTCTAATTACATACGGTATGCAAATCAATTGAAATCATCATTATGGTGTGTATGCAAAATGGTCATATAAAAGATGCCATCATGTAAGTCACGGTCCATTACATGAGCGTAGAATTGATAACACCGTATCACCATTATGATAAAAACCATAATAAAACACGGCTTTGGTTGCAGTTCATGCATTTCTAATGCATACAATTTTACAAATGTGTATTTTGAATTGCAATTACAGTTTAAAGAAAGCATACATTATAATAGAACATGTATGCTTGACAATTTGTTTTGTTTGAATTACAATAATACCACCAGTATAGATGTTAATGCAGCAGCTGTATGAACTGTGCGTTTGATTTCGCATCGCATTTAATAAGTCAAATTTCGATCAAAAGTACATGAACGGTTTCATTCGAAGCGATTTATTTCCTTGCCTGTAAAGCATCAGAAAAAGTATCAGATATCTAAAAAATTTAAGCACTTTTAAATTAGTTTATATCTAATGCTAATGATCTTAAATATCTTGTACTTGCCACGTTAACTGTTTCAAATTGAACCTAAAAATTAATATAAATACTTTAACTTTTAACAACAAATTGTACTGTTGTCAAACTAAACTAATACCTAAATGTAATCAAAAGTTAACCGAAGTTTATCCACAATCCAGTATAACAGAAGCCACAGTATTAGATCAACGTAATGTCTCTGGTGAATAAACTTTACCGTATTGTTTGTGTTACATTACTCACGTTATTTGGGGTGATTTCGCATGAGTTCTATCTCTGGTTAATGGTTATATGACAAGAAAACAAATCTTACTTTTTACATATTTTCCTTTTTTCCCTCACATAGCAAGCAATTAATAATAATGTGTATGAGATAAGTAACATGAAGTTACTAAGGCTTGATACATCTACAAAAAAAAGTAGCAGTAATTTATGAAAGAATCGCTATGCCCACCACAGAATATTTAATATTACTTTCTACATAGAAATAGGTCTTGTCGTGCTACGCAATCTTTCTATCACTTTTTCTGCTGCACAAGTAGAGTCATATTTAGTTTCACAATAGCTTTCGCAGTCTTTGAAAGTAGTCTCTTTTGATTTTTTCACATGGCACCATAATATATCGAACACATATTACAAAAGCTTACATAAGTCCATGAATCCTTTTAGGGATTTATGAACTAACACTTTGTGTAGAGTAAGAGCGAGAAACCTTCTCTGAATTTACAACTATCACTTCACTATTTGTCCTATGTACCTACAACGTATCAATACAGCTAAAAATCATTAGCCAACATTTTCTCTTTCGAAGTATATTACACTTGCTTTAAACTACAAGGTATTATTTTATGATAAGAAAAAGCTGATCTTTTACTAATCTAACAAAGAAAGCTAAAATCCAATATTTCAAAGGATTTAAAGATAAAATGCCGGCAGCTATTGTAATAGCAAACGTTGGGGTATTTCTTAGAGTTTGAAAAATACTTTAACTTTAGGCACACTTTATGAAATAAATTGTAATAGTGATCGGGTACAGAACTTGAAATTTTACAAACAAAAGAAAATATCAATCTACAAAATAAAAAATTATAATAAAAAGAATATAATCTGCAGAATTCATATAGCTAATAATTGATACTAACTGTAACTGTGTTTAAAATTAAGAACAGTGAATCAATTTGATTGTAAGATAAATCTTGGAACATCTTTATTTCACAATTATTTTGTAGCAGTTTTTTATTGAACGGCCTTCTACTTTTTACTTCGCTTTAATATACTAATCTATCGAATAAAATATAATCCAGACAAAACTGCACTATATTCTTACAGAAAAACAGGAGAGTTAAAATTCCATCGCTGGCTATAGCCCGTGGAGTTTGTAAGAACGCCGTATAAAGTGTGCGGTGGATGTTAATCTCTTCCGTACGATCGCCCCTTTCAGGGTAAATGGTCCGAGAAGTACGGTGTGAATTGCGATTACGAAGGATACTCACGTTCCAACGCCAGCATCCCGTGTAACGTCTTCATTTTAAGTTTCACCTTCATTGGTTTCATCTGGTTCAGCTTTATTTTATTTATTGCATCATAAAATCTATAATATCCATCTGACAATCGTACGTTGTATGCAGTAGCACTATGATTTACTTGTTTTTTTTTTGTTGTGATCGAATGACGCGAGGATTAACCCTGACATAATTTAAATAAAATGACTTATGGGTATGGTTGGATTCAGCGTGAAATTATCTACAATAATACATTCTCAAAATACCGAACTGAAGCTTAAATCTAAATAAATGAAGTCTAAAAACGGTTTATCTGTCACAGGAATACATTTTGCTTAGCATGAAAATATTATTATATTTATTTTATTATATTACATTTTTACAGTATTTGTATGAATTAGTACTATATTTAGTATTTAAAA
This sequence comes from Ennomos fuscantarius, assembly GCA_905220475.3. Taxonomy (NCBI): domain Eukaryota; kingdom Metazoa; phylum Arthropoda; class Insecta; order Lepidoptera; family Geometridae; genus Ennomos; species Ennomos fuscantarius. The sequence goes on along the minus strand of HG992037.1, from coordinate 4,633,077 downwards.
TAGAATTAAAACATTTTCAAGAACGACGCCGTTGAAGTTTAAAGTAAATTTTCTCGAAACTATCAATTTGACAGTTAAACCCTTTTTATTCTCAACCCTTCAATTATGTCTTACGCAATTTTAGGAGTATTTAATCAATCTAGGTGGTGTATTGTATCAATATGAGTAATGTAGTTATATGAAAAAGGAAGGAAAATAATATAGCCAGCGTTGATGAACTTCATGTGTTCAGTATCAAAAGAAAACAAGACGTTGCCGAGCGTGGCAGTAAGAAATGCAATATTATTAAAGTCGAGAGGAAAGAAGCCCGGCTCTGACCGTTGGTTATGGCAAGTGACAAATTAAATTAATTTACAACGGACAACTAAGTTAGCAAATAATAAGAGAAAACGATACTAAAGTATAAAATTGATTTTGAGTAAAAGAAACTATTAATACTTGATGTATCCTTTTATATTATGTATAGCAAATGAACAGAGATTCATGATGAATTAATCAATCGCTAAATTGGAATTTAAAATACTATCTCCAAGCGCAGCAGTTTCAATTAACTCTACTAAAATGTCTTTTACACAGAGTAATTTGTTCATCATTTCCAAATTTTTGAGTACTGATTTATATCAAAAAGTTGTATAATTATAGGTCTGTCAAAGAACAATGCCGCTATAAAGACTTGTGAAAATTTAGAACATCTTAGATTAAAAAATTATTCCACAATTTCACACGCATGCTTATTACTTCTTTTTGGCTCAACATACGGCCGGACTAATAGCGTTTTTCCCACATTTTAAGCTCAAAGACCAAACCAAACCAAAGACTTCTGACAGCTGACAGCAGCCAGACAGCCTCTGTGGTGTGGTGGTTGAGCAGGTCGGCTTATAGCCCTGAGGCGGCGGGTACTCAATTCCCACAGCAGAACAAGTATTTGTGCACAGAAAAAAGGGCAAACACATACTTGTTCTGAGCCTGGGTTTTGTGGGACCATGGACCTCGTAGTTTCAGGGTCCCTAGACACAGGGAATACTATGTACGGTCTAGGATTTATGTTTGTGATCGTTGGGGGTTATTATTATTAAACCAACTCTAAGTCTAAATTAGCCTTGCATACTAGCAATAAATCTGATTTCAAAAGCATCATATCGTTTGTTCATATTGTTCATGCTGTTGAGTACGTAGGTATTATAGTTGGTATGGTACATAGAAGATATGACCTGGATACTTTTACATAAAAATTACATTATAATTGGGTAACAAATGGCTATCAATCTAAAAAAAAAATATTAGAAATAATCATCCCTTTCAAATTTAGTGAATAAACCTTGTTTACAGAATTAATAATAGTAAAAGCCATGTTCCACAAAAAACCCCAACACGACGCGGAACCATCAGTAAAACGTCGACCAGCTGAAAAATATGTCTCTCCGCGAACATTTACATTTCTATGTGCGTCAAAAGCGCTCGTATTTATCGCCTGCGAAATAACTGTTAGCTGCCGCTTGTGAAACCTTTTTCGGCCATTGTTTTTGACACTCATTGTCTGCAGACTTTGTTAGATGCTTGCTTTGGTTATTGTTTTAGGTAACTACAAGCTGTCGTATTGTTTTTACGCTAAACGTACGCGAAAAAAACGGAAAACGCACGTGCATATTTTTCACGCACGCTTCGTAAACTCTTACTACAAAAATGTTACTTGCTTCATTAAACCTAATTATACAAACAAGTTTGGACAAAGCCGTTGAGGTTACAAAGCCCAACCAGTACGTAGGTAGGACATTTAATAGCGGTAAAATAAGCAGTGGTGTTGTCACAGAAGAACGTTTCAATACACAATTTGCACAAGCTCGGGATGTTTTGTTGCAATTTAAGTGCCTACAAGCAATTACCGTCTGTTGTGAAACGAGCAAGCAGCTAAGAATTTTCACAATGTTTACAAAGACGCAAGTTCGAAAACTCTGGACATTATAACAAGGGCATGTTAATGCTAACTTATGATATTTTTAGATGTATTCGAATGGACGGTACTAATATCAAAGTTGTTTCTGCTGTGTTATACTTCTTGCGAATCATTTCATTATTTGTAAACTATCAATTATTTATTTATGTACTTAAACAGTTTATTTAAAAATCTATTTAAATTCGATTAATACTACATTAAAATTAATTAGTATTAAAGCTTAAGAAATCAATTTTGTTTATTAGGTATACAATGTACTCAGTAATTAACGTTATAACCTCGTACAATTACAATTCTAATTCAGTACTAAATACGGTCAAATACTCCATCAGAATTATAAGAGGCATTAAGGACCTACTATCTAACTAAAATCAGCCGCAAACCCACTGAAGTACTTTGACCAAAAGCCCTGAAGATCTCATCAAATTGATTGCTACAGATTCCGAATTTAAATGGCATTTCATCCTGAGAGAAACGTTTGGGGTTGACCCACCTCAAAATTTCTGATAAGTCAATTGATTGACATAATTTCCTTTAAGACGCAACCAACGAAGCTTAATCAAAGAACGATATGGATATGAAATACTCTATATTTTGGGATCCGTTTGTTAAGGTTTAATGTTATGGAAATTATTAGAATAAGCATATGTATAAAATTTCCTGTGTACTTAACATATCAACCATTTATTTGATATATATGTCATTTTTCTTTGATTAATCGTTTTGACATCAATGTCCCTATGATGAAAGTAGTCAACTGGCTTAGTCGAGATAGATTTTTATACCATAGAAAATATTATATTATATATTTTAATGCACATTTTTTATTTAAGATTATTATGTGATGTATTTTGATAGCGAAATTATAATAATAAATATTAGTTACACAACATTAGCCTTAGTTTTACTGCTAGTTACATAATAAATAATCGCGATATAAAATAAATATCCTTAAAAATGTTTAGGTACTTTAAGTTTATTCAAATTGTCTAAATAAATAAATAACGCCCAACGATCACACACATACTCGTAGATCCTGGACCCAACTAGGATTCCCTGTATCTAGGCACTCAGGAACTACGAGGACCATGGTCTCACAACACCCAGACTCAGAACAAGTACCTACATTTTTTCTGTGTACAAATACTTACAAATACGCGGGAATTGAAGCTGCCGCCTCCAGATTACGAGCCGACCAGCTCAACCACAACACCACAGAGGCTGTCAAATAATGCAAAAACAATTTAATAACCAATAACCATTACATAAAGCATTTAATGATTACATAAAGCGGATAACCAGCAAAAACATTCAAAAAATTCTCAACAATTCAATCCCTTTATCCGAAAAAGGAATCGCTCATGAAAAATAGAAACCCAATTAGCAACCGCTCGCTACACGTGGTAGTTGATTCCGGTCATGATTCACCATAGAGGCGCACACAGAAAAAAAAATCAACCTACCCGACCGAACTTCATTGGCAAACAATTGAACCATGCAGCCAGACCGGCGCGCCAACGATACTGGCTCGAAAAAAAACCTAGTAAAATAAGGCCAGTAAAATAGTCGACAATATACGCATGGAAATACGACGCGAACTTTCAGCACGGCTGAAATAAAGTTCGACTCGTGCCGGTGTGATATCGACGAGCAATATCGGTAGAATTTTGTTTACAACGTTGCCAACGATAAGAAAGTTTTTACAAAAATAAAAACTGAAAATTCACGAATTTTAAATAAAATCAACATTAATAAGTACCTGGTAAATTTTTCATTAATATCGAACCTAATTTCAATCAAAATACGATCAGCCTTAACAGAGCTTCGTAATCTAATTTATAATTAATTAATTATCATCAGATTAATTGATTATCATTAAGTATATTTGTAGTATTTGTTAGTGGTATACGTACGTTTATACAGAACATATGGCTACATTTTAACTGTGTAATTTTTTTTTTCATAACTTATATCCATAACGAGCTTCTGCCCGCAGCTTCGCCCGCGGCGTGGCCTATGGGAAAATAATTCAACCACCCATTTCACCCTCTTAAAGGTGGAATTTCGGAAAATCCTTTCTTAGCGGATGCCTACGTCATAACATCTACCTGCATTGCAAATTTCAGCCCGATCCGTCCAGTGGTTTGGGCTGTGAGTTGATAGATCACTATATTAGTCAGTCAAACAGTCAGTCACCTTTGAGTTATATATATTGGTATTTACCTATGAAATTGCCGTTTTGTTTGAAAAAAGTTAAAGTATTTTTTTTTCGAACTTATTTATTTCTTTTATTCAAAGTAATCACCCCTGCAATCAATGCATCTTTGCCAACGCTGTGGCAGTTTATGGATGCCCTTCTTGAAAAAATCAGCAGGACGGGAGACAACAAACTCTTCAAAGGCGTTTTGTACTGCCTCTCGGGAATTGAATTTTTTTCCCGCTAAAAAGTTGTCCAAATAATATTCGGTAGGCGCAAGATCTGGTGAGTATGGCGGATGAGGGAGAGCTTCCAAACCCAACTCATGCAGCTTAGAGACGGTCTGTTGTGCAGTATGGGGTCGCGCGTTGTCGTGAAGTAGCAGTGGAGACGACCGATTGACCAAAGCTGGTTGCAGACGTGCGAGTTTCGCCATCATTGTGGTCAGTTCTTCAATGTACACATCTGCAGTAATGCTCTCGCCGTTTTGTAAAAAGCTATGATGAATCACACCAGCACTAGACCACCAAACTGTGACCATCACCTTTCTAGGGGTCATTTTTCGTTTTGCACATTGCTTTGGTACCGAACCAGGATCTAACCAACTTGCTGAGCGCTTTCGATTGTCAAAAAGAATCCATTTTTCGTCGCACGTAACAATTCGGTTCAAAATTCCTTCATTTCTGTGCCTGTTAAGCAGCGCAAGGCAAGTCTCGACGCGTACGTTGCGCTCGCGATCGTTAAGTTCGTGGGGCACCCATCTATCAAGCTTTTTTATCTTGCCAATCTGTCGCAAATGGACCAATATTGTTTTGATGCTAACATCAAAAGCTGCTGCCAGCTCAGCTGTAGATTGAGATTCATCAGCTTCCACAATCGCCTTTAATTCATCATTGTTGACCAAACTTTCCGGACGACCACGAGGTTCATTTTTCAAGTCAAAATTCCCAGAACGGAACCGAGCAAACCAATAACGGGTTGTACGTTCGTTTGTACAGTTCTCTCCGTAAACGTCGTTGATGTTACGTGTCGTTTGTGCCGCGTTGGTGCCACGACGGAACTCATATTCCATAATTACACGAAATTTCAAAGTATCCATTATGAGGAAAAATGTTGAAATGTAATGAAAATACAACGCTAATCAATAAACAAAAGACTTATATTGTAAATAGAATGTCATATTTTTAAAACAAAATTAATTTGAATTTAGAATTCATAGCCAATCAAAACTTTTTTTTGTTTGAAAAAGTCTGTACTGCAATACGGCAATTTCATAGGTAAAGACCTATTATTTAGATAGAAAGATAGAATACTCGATATTTTACTACTCACTGTCTCCAAATGTACAACACACGCGAGGTAAGCGTCGCTGCGTTTTATAGCCAAGCCATGTATCAAAGTTTCAGAGGTACGGTGAATATCTACCAAGAGTCACCCCTGTGTAAGCAATAAAAAAAAAACAGTATGGTGAGCGTGGATCTAAGCTTTATCATGCAGAAGTAAACCTTTACACTATCAAATGTATAGCTTTTGTTTTGGGTTTGCTATGCCATACATATGACAGATTAATTTTGCATGTTTAAATCTCATACCTAGTAGTAAATTTTATGTGGTAACGTATGAATGAAACAGTCTCAAATTGATATTCTATATATGCAACTGGATCAATAGCTGTTACTGTTCCAAAAATATAAAACAATATATTATGTACCAGAAGAATCAAAAATTAAATTATAATATAAATTAGAGACGCTACTTATTTTTTGGTTGTGTAACCAGCATACTCTTAATTAATAAGCTCATAGCCGTTACTTCAACTGACATCAAGGTTTGTATAATTACATTTAAGCCGAGTCAATCCTTCAGTACCCTTACTGTTACACTCGCAGCCACCGAGCAAGAGCTGCGGATCCAGCACAATACGCGGGAGTTTGCGGCGAAAATGCCAAAACTTTGTTTAAAATTAGTTTGTTTATACCTTACATGGGCGACTTGTTACTCTCTCTACGATGTATTGTGCTGGGTTTAGTCGAGTTTTGAAGCTAGTAATCTGGTTTAGAATGGCGTTATACAGGTGATTACGGTTTGGTTATAGCGAGGTTTGCAAAATGGCAGAGCAGGCGTCTTTTTTTTAAATCATTTGCGGTATAGCGACGTTCCCTCCCGGTAAAATTACTTATTTATTATAATCTATAACATGCCTTAATGATACACAAATATAGAGGCGTCTTGCGATTTCAATTGAAATTTACCCGTGTCTACTATGGAACATTTTATCTCATTGCAGATCTTACTTAATTTTTTTTCATCAACAATTTGTGTCTCATTCTCTATCTCAGTCACCATTCACCAGAATACATAAAATAACTAAGCATTAAAAGCTCCAGCTAAAGTTACAACGGTAGATATTTCAAGCTTAAACTTTAAGTAACATGCCAAAAGCACTGATGCTAAAATCCCTTGCTTCAAGCAAATGTAGCAATGTTGCCATAATTCGCTTCATTTCATCCATTTCATCAGAATTTCCAAAGCCCCCTGCGAGGTAATCTTCACAAAACTTAATTTTAGCGAAGCGCTTATTATCTTTTGCGACTATTGTTTTAGCAGTAGATACTAGTTCTGTGAACAGTAGAACTCACGAGTACAATTTCTTTTCGCTCATTTAGTTAGATCAAATATTATCAAAGTTGGCCGCTAAGTGGAGTTATTTATATCTAGTTGTCCCGACTCAGACCTTTCGACCAATATCTTGACAACGTCTTGACTAAATTTGTTCATATTATATCTGACACACTTGTTCAGAATTGGGTACCAAATATTATCAGAATCTGTCGGTTAATGGCATCTCCTTTTTGGTGAAATATTCCTCCAATCAAAAATCACCGATGACAAAAATATATATAAATATATTTGTATACAAAGTTTCGTTACGGTTAGTGGAAAAATACGACCCGTACGTCCGTGTATATCCGGATAGATGAAATCAAATTTCGCGAGTTGACGCAGAGACATAGAACATTTTGATCTATAGGTCAATAAAGCTTGACGCTCGAATACAAGCAACTTCAAGGCAAATATCAGTTTAATTATAACTGTGTTAAATAATCATTGTACCTGTTTTATATAAATAATAACTATAAAGGTAACTTGACGAACAAGTTAAGTAAAATTAATAATGAGATAAAGACGACAAAAAGAAACAAAACTGAATTTGATACCTTTTAGTGCGTATTAAAATAAATGTAGAACGTTTTAATTAACTTAATAAAACTGAATACAGTCCATTGAGAATTTATTATCAAACATAACTAATGCAGACCGCAAAATAAGCAGTAATCGTTAAAGTTTTAAGACTCTTTTTACAATATCTTCGTCTATTCTCCGACAACCGCAACGCTACCAGTGCGGTACAATGGCATTGCTAGATTACAGACAGTACCTAATCTTAAAGCGTATAAAGCTAAGGAGGATTCCAGGAAACAGCTCAAGTTTGATAGTGTCTAAGTTTATTAAATTTTATAACTTCGCATGATATCATTCCAACATTACTTACACGAAAGTTTTAATTTATTTTCAACGTGAGTACATAAAGTAGCTCATACCTATATTGTCACTTACAACACCGCAGTCTGAAAACTCATTAGTGGGCTCAAATTCGTGGAGAGAGTTATACTGGAACAACGACCTGCACCCCTACCGCGTAACTGTACTGGGAATCGGCTTCGCCTGCCATCCTGCACGCGCCAATTAACAAGTCCACGAGTGCGAGCAAGAGAGAACACGATTACCATCTCCACCAGACTTACGCGGTAAGGCCGCTGGTCAAAACCACAAGCCAAGGGTAGTCGTTGGATGCAAGAGGCAAGCAGCTGTTTTTTTTTCCATGGAGGAGGCTTATTGTTCAGCAGTGGATGATGATGATGGTGATGATGAAGAACATTTTAATAAGACTACATTTTTTCAAGTGATTGAATTTGCACTGTTGCAGCAAAAATGACACACTTCGATGGCTGATTAAGTCACTATCGCCTAAGATATCTGAGCACAAATCATTTTGTAGGAACCTTCAATACTGGCTTACACTACAACAACAGTACACTTCACTACAGTAACAAGTTGGCCAGTTTTACGATTACGAGTGCACTAAAACCAACACACGTTTTACTGTTTCATCGACAAATGAAAATGCTCTATTCTCAAGGGGGCAGGAACGAAATTTGCATATCATTCATCACGTACAGCTGTAAAAAGGAGTAGGGTTCAAGTCGGCAGTAAATTTCTAGCCGCACTGAAAGTATAAACAGCTTGTAGATATAAAAATGTTGCTGTTATAAAAAAAATGTTATACCTTTCGAGGCGATGGTAAAAACGAGATGGCATCTTAATTTGCTGTTGGTTCTTAATTGAGTTTGCAAGGCTTATGGAGAATGAAAAAATGGCACTTTTTAAATAATTACAAAGCTGAGTAAAGTATATTAACTTATTTAAGCTTATTGGTGTCGATTTATTGAAATATTTCTTAAGGTAAAATCATTTTGAAGCGCTAACTGTTGCCTTGGCAGTCCCTTACGATTGTCATATTATTTTTCACACTAATATTATAAAAGTGAAAGTGTGTATGTGTGTGTATGTGTGTTTGTGTATATGTTTGTTACTCTTTCACGCTCAAACGGCTGAATGGATTTGGATAAAATTCGGTACCAAGATAGCTTATACACTGGATTAACATATAGGCTACATTTTATCCCGGAAAAGTGAAATTTTCCCGTGGGATGAGCAAATAATCAAATTACTTTTTATCGGCGGGTGAAACCGCGGGGCGCAACTAGTTTGAATATAAAAACTTCTCTTATTCAAGATCAAAACCTAAATATTTTAGTTTCATTGCAAATCTCGTAGCACGTATTGTCTTTCTAAGTGTACGTTACTAAGGTTAGTCTCTTCTCAACTAGTAAATTTCGTTTTACCCATCGTCTAATTCATTCCGTAGTACGTAATTAAGCACACCTAGTGGTAGTAATATACATAACATATACCTATACTACGCTTTGGTATCACGCCTACGTATTGACCAATTTTTTACATTTGGAATCTCAATCTAATTTGTAAGTATTTAAGATATAATATTACTTGCAGCAAAAGAAAATTAGAGCTTCGTTGCAGCCAAGTTATGCCAACAAAAGCGACCGCCCCGTTTCGTACAACCACAACTGAGTGCAAAACATTCAGAGTTAAGGTTTACTGGACTGTCATGTGGTTAAGGTGAGAACGCCAAGTGCCAAGTCTTGCTGTTCATTTTAGTTTCCTTTACATTACATTTTGGGATATAAAATATAGGTAATACATATCCGCTGCTGACGCTGTAAAGGTTAGTAGAGATAATGTTACAGCGTCGCCCGTTAATGAAAAGGGAAAGCAGATGTTTTTCTGCCTGATAAAAAACATCGATAATTTTTTAGGGCAAACTTTAATGGAGAATCTTTCGTCTATTTTTAATGTAGCTCGTCGTTCCGCCATTTAATATAAAACTTATATAGCGAGACTTATGCGCGTCTGTACTAAAATTGGACAGCTCCTATATTCGCAATACGTACGTTCAAGCTAATGCTCAAGCTCAAGTTAATGCTCATGATCCACATGCAATAATCCACACATATTAAAAAACGTTTGTATGAAATACCTACATTTCGTGACGTATCGTTTTGAAACTTAACACATACAAACAAGTATAAAAATAGAAAAATGGTACATTTTAGTTTTTTGAAATATAATACTTAAGGGGGTAAAAAAATGTTAAGTTTGTATGGAAATTTCAAATAAAATTACCGTATCATACTGAAATTCGGAATCTGTAAAGAACATAGATATAGATACAGGTCGCGGCGTTTTTGAATAACACCTCTAAAGGTTTTTTTTTTTTTGTATATAAAAGGCTTTGTGGCTGACTGACAGATAGCGCACAGCCCAAACCGCTAGACGTATAGACTTGAAATTTGGAGTGTGGCTACCTTTATGACGTAGGCGCATGCTAAAAAAGGTTTTTTTTAATTGTACCCCTAAGTGGGTGAAAAAGGTGAAAAATGTTTGTATGAAAAACCTACACTTCATGACGTATCGTTTTAAAACTTAACACATACAAACAAGTATAATCGTACTTTTTAGTTTTTTTGAAAATCAATAGGTACTTCAGGGGGTTAAAAAGTTGTTAAAGTTTGTATGGAAATTTCAAATAAAATTACCATATCATACTGAAATTTGGAATCTGTAAAGAACATACGAAATAAATTGATACGGGTGGCGGCGTTTTTTTAATTACATCCTCTGAAGGGTTTTTGGGCAAGGTTTAATTTAAGAGGTGAAAATGGGAAGGAAGATATGTGAACACAATTATTTTCAAAGTCACGTTTGGAAGCCCGGTTATTATTAAATTTATATGTTGTTTGTTTCAAAATAAAATAAATATTACTTACTAAAATATTATTTATTAACGGGGTATTTACCATGTAATTTATTTGTTTCAAGTTGCCGTTATTTGGTAGTTGAGTTTGTTGTTGTTGTTATTGACCATGGAAGTTTAAAAAGTTATAAAATAAATATATTAAAATTATTAAAATAAGGATTCTTTAGCAAATTCATTTATTTTTCTTAATAACAAATACATATCGATTATTAAGTTACATTATTCAAGACTATGGTACCTTTATATTATTGATTAAAAAATTAAATAAAAAGTGATTCCAGCCATTCATTAATTTAAGAGGGTTAAGTTAATTTTGGCAGGCTGATGATGATGAAGTTAATTTTATCCCGAAAAATTAATGGTTTATGAGGGATAGCCGATAGGATAGGCGAAGCCGCGGGTAGAAGCTAGTACAATATAACACCCAGACACAGAACAAACATCGATGTTCATCACACAAATGTTTGCCCTGGGTGGGAATCGAACCCACAACCCACAGTTCAGAAGGCAGGGTTACTACCAACTGAGCTATCGGGTTATTTTATATGCAATATATGGGTATTATTATCAATTATTAGTCTGGTCAAATCTTATTTCAAGTATAATTTAAACTTTTTCTAACTATAAAGTTATTTTTAGTTACCTCTTTGATAGCTTTGAATTAATAAATATATAATTAACAAGGCATTTAAAAGTATGTAACAATGTGAAATTTTAGATGTTTAATAAATAAAGTTTAGACATGAAACATAAAACCATTGCTGGAAAATGTTAATAACAATTTCGTACGGATAAAATGATTTAGGTAACTGTTTTATAAAATTGGTAATAAAATCGATCGCTATCTGATTATTCTTATGTACAGGATTACTTATAGAAATGTACATTACCAAACCTATTTTAAATGTTTAGGCATTTCGCATAAATTTGATTTTCCAATACCGCGATTGCCAAAAACTGACGAATGTTATCGTTGAAATATATTTTTATATACATTAAGTATTATTAACCGATTTCCTTTTTTGTCAAACCAACTATTCCAGCTCTTGTTGTTTTAGACGCAGTACCTATCAAATAGCAGCACCTACCGCGTAACTGTTCTGGGAATCGGCTTGCCTGCCATCCTGCACGCGCCAATTAACAAGTCCACGAGTGCGAGCGAGAGAGAACACCATTACGATCTCCATTAGACTTACGCGGTAAGGCCCCCGTTTTATAATAGTCATATTCATCCTAACTAGACAAACCCAGATTCCAAAGACCCTCATTCTATGTACTAATCTTATTATTGTATTTATACTTCAGTATTTTCTTCTATACTTACAAACAAGGTTTTGTTACCAAAAACTTGGCCCGCTCTGAACACCGCTTTTATTACGTTGAAAATCCTTAGGGTCGGCAACTATTTTTAGTTTCTCCGTTGTATTGGATACTTCGAATTGTTGCCATTGGTCCTCTCCAAACCTAGGATCAAAGAGGACCCCTTTCATTTAGAAAATCGACATTGCGCACAAAGATATTACTTGCGACCTTTGTACTTTCTTCGATAATGGATTATGTGATTGAAACATGATAAGTATCTAATATTATTTATAATAATAGGTTTTATATTTCTTTTCGATACGTCAACAAGTCGGCAAAGTAATAGATTCTTGGATTAATCGTTGTACCTAACTTGTCAGCGTTTGTTTATCCCGATAAGAATGAGTCATAAGCAAAAAAACATTTATTCGGTTCAACTTAACAGTGTCTATCATTATCAATATATATTATACGAGCTTCGCCCGCGGCGCGGCCTATGGGAAAATAATTGAACCACACATTTCACCATGTTAAGGGTGGAATTTCGAAAAATCCTTTCTTAGCGGATGCCTACGTCATAACATCTATCTGTATGCCAAATTTCAGCCCGATCCGTCCAGTGGTTTGGGCTGTGCGTTGATAGATCTGTGTCACTGTGTCAGTCAGTCAATCAGTAAGTCACCTTCGAGTTATATATATTTAGAGATAAAATATAGTTTTTTTTTTTTAAATACTTGACAAATCAAAATTAATTTAAAAATAAAACATATATTTAAATATAATCATCTACATAATTTGCACGTTACGACAGTTAAATCATGTGTGAGTAGGATAAAAATACAAAACGAATATAGCATTAACTATTTAATTTTTCAATAAAGATTATTACATTTCCTGAATGTAAAGTATTATGAGAAGGTAGATAAAATATTCCACCTCCTTTCTATTTCCGAGACAAAATGTTAAACGTAGGATTACAAAATTAAAGTCAGTCGTTTACTTAGCTTTAAATCATCGCGGCGGAACGTTCAAAACCTTCCCGTCTTGGCATATTTGCTTCCGCAGAAACGTTCCCTAAATCTTGTTTAGTTACAGCTTCGGTTTAATTATGGCCTGATTAGAGCTGCCGGGGGAACGTTTGAAATGGTTGCTAATTACTGAATATCTTCCAATTTGGTAGGTGACATGAAGATAATCTAACTACTAGTTAACGCTGTCGTTATTATTCATAATCAAGATAATATAAAACGTGTATGACGGCGGCTACGTCCAGTTATAAACTCTATGCGCAGCGGGCAGTACCGTAATTTACCCTGTGGCAGCATTTAAATTTATTACAGTGGCAACACCGGCAACTCTCGTCGCTGCCCCACCCATCTGGCTATATAAAGAGATCGCTCGGTGTACTACGATCATTCTTGTTCCAGACACGGTGCGGTGTGGACATGCTGAAGGCCTATAGTTATATAGGTTGCAACCTACGCAGAACCCGTTCTACCGACATGTACTTCAACATATGAGATTGCATTTATAATTGAATATTTATTATGATACAAAGGTGTTTGTTCTGTGTCTAGGTGTCATATTATATTCTATGTGTGTATTTACAAAAAAAAAGTATCTAAGTATTGTATCAGTTATCTGGTTCCCATAATACAAGCTTTACTTAATTTGGGGCTAGATGGCGTTGGAGATGTCCACACATATTATTATTATTATTAAAAGCGTGTGTTCATTTATTTATTTGGTATTTTAGGTAATCAAGGTTTCCCTAAATCTATAACACTATACACTACAAACACTAAATTTATAGAAATTGAAATGAAGATACGTTCGTCTCATACGTTTAACACCGGTACTTTTTTCCGCGGGTGAAACCGCGGGGAGCAGGTAGTTAGTATTTAAAGCATATTTAATCCTCAACTCGGATAAAAACGATGTAAAAAATAAACAAAAAATTGCCTGACAAAGACAAAGCAAACGCATTTCACATGGGCAAAGCGAACGGCATGGCAGAGGAAAGTGCAAATAAATGGTAGAGCAAACAATACGTGACGTCACGAGAGCCCATATTGGCCCACCTTTCCCTGCGGAGTTACATATTCGAAGCACTCGGTGTATTCTATTTTCACAACGCTATTTCAATGGACTGAATAAACATAAAATGCAATGCTTTTCCAAGTTTACTAGAATTTGCGGGAGTCAATGGTTTCGTTATTTTATTTGCGACATTGTTTGTACTACAATTTTCACATACTGTAGTAAACTGCGATTCCATAGTAATAAATGTATTATACTATGCAGGTATCCTAAATTCTCGATTTACATTTTTTAGATAATTTGCGTAAGTCTGGCCCCCACTCGGTGTACCAGCGACTTAAGGGGTGGTCACGGACTTTGATTGCAACGCAACGGAATACCATTCATTCCTAATTCGAACACTTCCATAGTAACTATGTAATAAGCCATGTAATAAGCTGTTATAAGTATATATTAGGTCTTTACCTATGAAATTGCCGTTTGTTTGAAAAAAGTTAAAGTATTTTTTTTTCGAACTTATTTATTTCTTTTATTCAAAGTAATCACCCCTGCAATCAATGCATCTTTGCCAACGCTGTGGCAGTTTATGGATGCCCTTCTTGAAAAAATCAGCACGACGGGAGACAACAAACTCTTCAAAGGTGTTTTGTACTGCCTCTCGGGAATTGAATTTTTTTCCCGCTAAAAAGTTGTCCAAATTTTGAAAAAAGTAATAGTCGGTAGGCGCAAGATCTGGTGAGTATGGCGGATGAGGGAGAGCTTCCAAACCCAACTCGTGCAGCTTAGAGACGGTCTGTTGTGCAGTATGGGGTCGCGCGTTGTCGTGAAGTAGCAGTGGAGATGACCGATTGACCAAAGCTGGTTGCAGACGTGCGAGTTTCGCCATCATTGTGGTCAGTTCTTCAATGTACACATCTGCAGTAATGCTTTCGCCGTTTCGTAAAAAGCTATGATGAATCACACCAGCACTAGACCACCAAACTGTGACCATCACCTTTCTAGGGGTCATTTTTCGTATTGCACATTGCTTTGGTACCGAACCAGGATCTAAACAACTTGCTGAGCGCTTTCGATTGTCAAAAAGAATCCATTTTTCGTCGCACGTAACAATTCGGTTCAAAATTCCTTCATTTCTGTGCCTGTTAAGCAGCGCAAGGCAAGTCTCGACGCGTACGTTGCGCTGGCGATCGTTAAGTTCGTGGGGCACCCATCTATCAAGCTTTTTTATCTTGCCAATCTGTCGCAAATGGACCAATATTGTTTTGATGCTAACATCAAAAGTTGCTGCCAGCTCAGCTGTAGATTGAGATTCATCAGCTTCCACAATCGCCTTTAATTCATCATTGTCGACCAAAGTTTCCGGACGACCACGAGGTTCATCTTTCAAGTCACAATTTCCAGAACGGAACCGAGCAAACCAATAACGGGTTGTACGTTCGTTTGTACAGTTCTCTCTGTAAACGTCGTTGATGTTACGTGTCGTTTGTGCCGCGTTGGTGCCACGACGGAACTCATATTCCATAATTACACGAAATTTCAAAGTATCCATTATAAGGAAAAATGTTGAAATGTAATGAAAATACAACGCTAATCAATAAACAAAAGACTTATATTGTAAATAGAATGCCATATTTTTAAAACAAAATTAATTTGAATTTAGAATTCATAGCCAATTCAAACTTTTTTTTGTTTGAAAAAGTCTGTACTGCAATACGGCAATTTCATAGGTAAAGACCTATTATATATTAGGTCTTTACCTATGAAATTGCCGTTTTGTTTGAAAAAAGTAAAAGTATTTTTTTTTCGAACTTATTTATTTCTTTTATTCAAAGTAATCATCCCTGCAATCAATGCATCTTTGCCAACGCTGTGGCAGTTTATGGATGCCCTTCTTGAAAAAATCAGCAGGACGGGAGACAACAAACTCTTCAAAGGCGTTTTGTACTGCCTCTCGGGAATTGAATTTTTTTCCCGCTAAAAAGTTGTCCAAATTTTGGAAAAAGTAATAATCGGTAGGCGCAAGATCTGGTGAGTATGGCGGATGAGGGAGAGCTTCCATACCCAACTCATGCAGCTTAGAGACGGTCTGTTGTGCAGTATGGGGTCGCGCGTTGTCGTGAAGTAGCAGTGGAGACGACTGATTGACCAAAGCTGGTTGCAGACGTGCGAGTTTCGCCATCATTGTGGTCAGTTCTTCAATGTACACATCTGCAGTAACGCTCTCGCCGTTTTGTAAAAAGCTATGATGAATCATACCAGCACTAGACCACCAAACTGTGACCATCACCTTTCTAGGGGTCATTTTTCGTTTTGCACATTGCTTTGGTACCGAACCAGGATCTAACCAACTTGCTGAGCGCTTTCGATTGTCAAAAAGAATCCATTTTTGTCGCACGTAACAATTCGGTTCAAAATTCCTTCATTTCTGTGCCTGTTAAGCAGCGCAAGGCAAGTCTCGACGCGTACGTTACGCTGGCGATCGTTAAGTTCGTGGAGCACCCATCTATCAAGCTTTTTTATCTTGCCAATCTGTCGCAAATGGACCAATATTGTTTTGATGCTAACATCAAAAGCTGCTGCCAGCTCAGCTGTAGATTGAGATTCATCAGCTTCCACAATCGCCTTTAATTCATCATTGTTGACCAAAGTTTCCGGACGACCACGAGGTTCATTTTTCAAGTCAAAATTCGCAGAACGGAACTGAGCAAACCAATAACGGGTTGTATGTTCGTTTGTACAGTTCTCTTCGTAAACGTCGTTGATGTTACGTGTCGTTTGTGCCGCGTTGGTGCCACGACGGAACTCATATTCCATAATTACACGAAATTTCAAAGTATCCATTATGAGGAAAAATGTTGAAATGTAATGAAAATACAACGCTAATCAATAAACAAAAGACTTATATTGAAAATAGAATGTCATATTTTTAAAACAAAATTAATTTGAATTTAGAATTCATAGCCAATCAAAACTTTTTTTTGTTTGAAAAAGTCTGTACTGCAATACGGCAATTTCATAGGTAAAGACCTATTATATAGAGTGTATATATTATATATCAATGATTTAGGTATATGTATTTTATTATTATTTATTCTTATGTATTATATTATTTGAGTATAGGTTAGTATATAGTATTTATTTGCACCGCCGTCCTTGCTCATAGTGTCTCATATCTCTGTCCATCTAAAGGTTGTCTGGAAGAAATCGCTCTTAGCGATAAGACCGCCCATTGTACCTATATTATTATGTGATTCTACTTTCTACATGTTTATTTTTGGTGTCAAGCTTTTTGTATTGTATTGTAAGCCGCGTCTTGAACCTGTGAAGTCCATGCAAATATGTGTTTCTCTCGGTTTCAATGAAGTTACGTGTACTAGCTGATCAAAACAGCGTGCAGTCGATGGATGCAAAAGTTAAGCAGTCGCTAAAAGTGGCGCTCTATGAGGGAGGCGTATTAACAGCATGCTACACCTTGGCTTCACTTGGCTAGCATGCTACACCTTCGATCGCATCGTCACTCCCCATCAGGTGAGAGCGTGGTCAAATGCTAGACAAGTTTGAAGTAAAAAAAAAACCAGCAGTGGACGTCCTCAGAATGATAGTACACTAATCTACTAACTAGTCTTACAATTTCTCAGAAGATACTAAAATTACAATTCCGAAAATCATATTCAATTATCCGCTTTAAGCGTCCATACAGATGTAATATGCATGATATTACGATGTTCTGTCCCGAAATATATTTTTTCCTTCTCTGGATATAAAAATTTACGAGTAGCCATCGAAACGGTCATTTCCCTATCGGAATATGTTACACAAAATCGGCAATATCTAAACATGAAGGTGCAAGTTGAAAAAAATGGTCGCACCTGATCAGCATATAAAGGTTACGTATTTAGGCTAGTGATGTAGCCAGAATATTCAATATCACAATCAGGGTAGGTATATCCTGTGAACATAGGAGTTGCTCAAATTTGTCTATAAAGAATCTTCATTGCCATTTTGCCATGTGTTTCCAATATATATTTTTTTTTCAAGAGCTCATAAAAAGTTAAATTCATAATTAAATACCTAATCGTCATCTTCTTAATACTTTCCCGCTACTGGTACACAGGCATTTTCTCACAGGGAGAAAGTTACTACCTAATAGATAACATTCCTAATACATCATTTAACATAAAAAAGTCGCCATCTTAACAATTGTAAATTGACATTTTACCGGACATACCAACATAATACTTCATATTTTTAATTTTGTTATGTAGACTATGGAGATCTACGTTAACCAACAACTTTCAAATTCCGTTCGCCTCGCCAGCTTACTCCCCAAGTCAAACGTGCGTAAAGAAGTTTTACTTCAAAAATAATATATAACGAAAATGCGGAAAATAAAAAATGTGTACTTAAGAGTCAGGAAAAGATTAAACGAAGAAGCAGTGACAGTCCAGTTTTCTTTTAAAGTCCCAGAATTATGAATTTGCCTCCTCAAAAATATTTTTGATACAAAATTTAAAAAGGTTTGTTTACGTCAATCGAAAGTAAAACCCCAAAATGGCTCATACTATATACGGGCGTAACAGATAATAGCCCTCACGGTATACATATGGTGTTGTTAGTAAAGCCTTTTTCGTATAGTATTTAAATTCAAATAATTTATGTTCTATGTCCTTTTGATACCTGCCTTTTGTATGTCACTTGAACATAAAACTTTACAGCATATACCAGGTTGTTTTATATTTTATCTTTTATTCTCTAATATTACATATTATATTATTCTCGCCACTTCCACATTCTCTCACGAGAAACGTAACCCTAATAATGGTTATGGGCCCAGAACGGAAGGCGAAAAATATAATATTGTAGTGAGTGTCATTGCTGAAAAATAATTTTCTATATAAAGATTGTGCTGAAGGAAACATTGAGAGCTGAGGTAATTTTATTGAATAGTTAAAATGGCTACAACAAGAATGATTGAAGTTTTAACCAGAGAAAATTACGAGAGCTGGCGAGTACAAGCAGAGGCTTTACTGATCAAGAATGATGCGTTTGGGTATGTGGATGGTAGTAAACAAAAACCAATGGAGGAAAGAGCAGCGCAGGCGTGGATTGTTGGAGATTCCAAGGCAAGAGCTGACTTAATCCTGAGTATGTCTCCTGGTGAGTTACGGCATGTAAGAGGGTGCAAAACGTCCAGAGAGGTATGGTTAAAGCTAGAATCCATATATGCATCAAAAGGACCAGCGAAAAAGGCTAATTTGTTGAAAAGGTTGACGATGATGAAATTCATCGAGCCTGGCGACTTTTATGAAGATATTTCAACATTTTTTGATACAAAGGATAAACTGAGTGCAATGGATGTGGAGATTCATGATGACCTATTTTCGATAATGTTGCTCTATAGTCTTCCTACAGAGTTTGACAATTTCCGATGTGCAATAGAGTCTCGAGACGGAATTCCGAATCCTGAAACTCTAAAGATCAAAATCGTTGAAGAATACTGTTCGAGGCACAACTCTGAAGAAAAAGCAATGATCGCAAAAGAGAATTTAAAAAAAAAGAAGTTTAATAAACAACGGGAAACATTCAAGTTTAAATGTTTCAAATGCCATAAAATTGGACATAAAGCATCAAAATGCACGGAAAACAAAGAAAAAGATTCTGCAAAGTACGTTGTTGATAGTGATACATGTAAAACATCTTTTGATACCAGTTTTGATTCTTTTAATTATGTTACAGATCAATGTAATGGTGTGTACAACGGGAACGGAAACTGGATCTTAGATAGCGAGTGTACATCACATCTATGTAAGGACGTAAACAAGTTTGTGGAGGGTTTGTTACCGTCATGGAGTCAATTAAATTTAGCTTCCAACTTGACCACAAAAGTTGAAGGTGAAGGTATGGTCACGCTGTCTGCATGTAAAGGTGAATCCAAAACAAATGTTCAATTGCCAGACACATTGTACGTTCCCGATCTGCGATGTAACCTAATTTCAGTGGCAAGGATTACAGATAAAGGTTATACTGTAATGTTTACTAAGGATGAGGCCATAGTGAAAAATTGCCATGGGGAAATTGTCGTAGTTGCGGATCGTAAGAGTAATTTATATTACGTTAGGGAACAGAATGAATCTGCATCAGTAGTATCAGAGGATAATGTGTGGTTGTGGCATGAACGAATGGGACACTTGAATGCAAGGGATTTATTGAGAGTTTTGACCAAAGCTGGTATAAAAACTCAGAGGATAAATGAGCGTGAGCTGTATGATTGTGACGTGTGTGCGAGAGCGACGACTTTAAGAAAGAACTATCCAAAGAGTTTGAACTAAAAGACTTTGGACAGGCCGAATATATTCTAGGTATTGACATTGTCAGAGACAAAGGTGTCATTACGTTGTCACAAACGAAATATATTTGGAAATTATTACAAGATTTTGGAATGGAAAAATGTAAAGAATCTGTTGCAATTCCATTGTGTCCGAATGAAAAATTAATATACTCTAAAAGTGAAATTAATGTGCCTGTTGTGAATAATACACATGGATACAGGGAGCTCATAGGAAGCTTGATGTACTTGGCAACAGGAAGTCGACCAAATATAATGAATTGTGTGGTAAAGTTAGCACAATTCAATGAAAATCCGAATGAAATGAGTTGGAATTTCGCAAAGCGTGTGTTGCGATATTTGAAGAGAACACAGAATTACGGTCTTTCGTTTAAAAAGACTGATGAGTCAATGGTAGGATACTCAGATTCGGACTGGGGAAGTTGTGAACTAGATCGACGTTCATATTCCGGGTATGCTTTCATTTTAGGTGGTGCGTGCGTTTCGTGGAAATCACAGAAACAAAGGTGTGTTTCTACTTCGTCTTGTGAGTCAGAATACGTGAGCCTATCACAATGTATGAAAGAAGCGGTTTATCTGAATAGTCTGCTTACTGAAATTGGGTTACTCAGGTATGCTAGAATTACTTTATATGCAGACAATCAGGGTGCTATTGCGCTAGCTAAGGATCCAGTTCTCCATTCTCGTTGTAAGCACATAGATATAAGATACCATTTTATTAGAGATGTGTTAAAGAATAATAAGGACATTTCTTTACATTTCTACAAATGATATGACGGCTGATATATTAACGAAAGCCTTGCCTAGATGTAAACATTATAAATGCATGATAGGATTAGGGCTTCACGATAATATATGTATAACTTAAGGGGGTATGTTGACTAGGCCTTGAGAGCATAAATTAAGGGGGCGTGTTAGTAAAGCCTTTTTCGTATAGTATTTAAATTCAAATAATTTATGTTCTATGTCCTTTTGATACCTGCCTTTTGTATGTCACTTGAACATAAAACTTTAAAGGCTTTACTAACAGGTGTACCGTTTGCTAATATTATTTACCGTTTAGTGACACGTAGGCGAGTAGTTTAAAAGGGAATATAACTGTCTCGAACGACCCAATATATCACACCAATCTGTCTCATATCGATAAACAAACAACACTATTATGCTAAACAGTATAACGGTGAAAGCATTCATGTCCAGACGTTTCAATCGCCTTGAACTACAGCGTAAGCTGTGGGCCTTCTTCCTTTGAGATAAAGTATGTTTTGCACCTGTTTTTGGAAGATTTAGAGATGGATCCGCGGAGAGATGACACTCGTTTCATGGGGTATCGCAATCTGACTGGATTCCTGAATCGACAGCTACGCGTCACAGTTTTGTTTGATGCCTACGCTACCAATCTTATAATACAGTACAACATCTTATTCATTTTACTTCCAATAGTTTTCCGTTATTAATCCAACTAGCACTGCATGGCATTAAAAATATTATGAAACATCTATAAAATCAGTATGACAACTTCCTATAACCGCATATATTCATAGAACACGGCTATATAAATAATTATATTAGTCACATCATTTGAAAATATAAGTATAATTACAACATGTAGTTTCCCTACGAGAAGGTAGCATCGTTACACGTTGTAATTATACTTATATCTTCAAATGATGTGACTAATATAATATCCATCGAATTTCACTTAAACTGTAAGTTCGTTTGACTGTATATTAATGCATTCATAATAGTGACTATTATGAAGATTCTCTACTATCTTCAGTCTGTATTGAGCTCTATTTGATGCCCGTCACTTTACTGTCGCAATATGTCTGTGATAAACCAGACAGTTTATATTGCGGACTATCAAACTATCTGCCCGCTATATGAATTTAGAAACAACTGGTTCCGAATAGTGGTGTTTTATGATAGATACTATATCTTAAATGTTGTGAGCTGCCCATCTAGGTCTCTACTTTGTAGATAAAATTACTTGGAAAGTATTAGAGCAGCAAATTAATTTATAATGCTGAGTCGGAGCCTATTCTTGACCTCATACAATATCTGTTATTTATTTTTTGACTGGCCCGATAGCTCAGTTTGTTCGATTCCCACACAGGACAAACGTTTGTGTAACGAACATCGATGTTTGTTCTGCGTTTTGATATTATTTTGTATTCTATGTATGTGTATTTACAAACAAAAAGTATTTAAGTAATTGTATCAATTATCTGTTTCCCATAATACAAGTTTTGCTTAGTTTGAGGCTATATGGAGCTGTGTGAAATGACCATAATTTTTTACATCATATTTTTGTATGATGTTGTGTTTTTGGAAAACATGTATTTGCTTAATTCCTTTCAATTTATTGCGTAATACGTATGAGGACACAAATTAGTGAAGAGACCTATATAACCGTGCTACTAGCGTAACTGGCAACACTAACTGCGCCGGAGGTCAACAGTATATCGGCCGGGACTGCCGGTGCACTTCCGTAACTAAATTCCCGGTGCCGGGAAATTCGGCGGAGGATTTCGAAACGCATTATTGTGTTAAACGCGTTGAGCTATGGCGTTCAACATACGATGTATCTGACTGCTAACCACTGATATTAGTTTTGTCATAGTTCTAGGAAGAATTTCTTGCTAATCAGTGTAATTTAGGGGCACTAATTGAGAACTTAGTATGTTGTGCGCTGAAAATGATCCATTATTTCTATTCCGATAATTTAAAACGGAATGAAATTTAATTCTTATTTGTTACTTTTAAAGTGTTATTTTGTACACTTGAAAAGTAATAAATTTTTAAGCTGCGTTATGGGTTTAAAAATATTTTGACACTGAAGATGTATTTCTGCTATAAGCGTTATCATCAGAAAAAAAAACAACACCAATTTCGACTTTCAAATGAAAATACAGCCGCAAGGTTCTTTATTACAATAGCACCCGGAATTCTCAACCCTTTCCATTGGCACACCCCTATTTACAGCCCCTTACCTACGTTCCACAGCGCATTTGCATTTCCGCTCACGTCACTCTCATCGACGATTGTTTTTTTCTGCTTCGACAAAATGTCAGTGTTATTGAATCGTTTAAATGTAACTCAGTTTTTAAATTATGATATCGATTTCAGTTAATTAAAATCACTTTAATAAAACGGTGTTATTTTACAGCCAAGCAGCCAGCGAAGCGTCTCCACATGTTATGCGCGATGTTGCCAGTGCTATGGTCAGAATTTCTGGGTTACCCAAAAACTCATGCATAGTTAACAACTTTAGTTAACATAATTACGCACCTATTGTCAACCTTTATTACAAATGAATAATGAATGAGCACCGAAAAGTCTACGTATAAGTGTACGATGTAATGCCTTTTTCTAAGGCTATCTCGTCCGAAACAAAAAAAAAATGCGTTGCGCTGCTCCTACACCATTTTCATTATTTATTCCTATAAAAGGTCGTAATAATCCGTACTCTTTTCTATTCATTCATATCAAGAGTTTTTCAATTGTTCACTTATTTTTGGCAACCAAACCTTTCGTACACTATTCTACAAAAGCGATTGCAACTACTTGTTAATATTGTACGAACTATACGAGCATGGGACAGGTGCGTGACTCGCACGCGACGCAACGTATTTTATTCATGGACCCCGAAATTGAACCCCCTGTTTGAACCTTTGGACTGTCTCGTATTATCTAGGTCTGTAATAATGCATGTTATTTCGGAGAAACAGGGGCAGTAGTATTGTTGTTATGGTGGACGTGTAAAATTTCAAGTACAGTCAAACCTGGGTAAGTGAGAACTGGATAAGCGAGAAAACTATCTCTCTGAGTGTAGATACTATTACTACTTTAAGTTATATTAAATTAATATATTTCTGACTGTTATTCACGAATAGTGTATCGATTTCTTGGCCAGGTTACGAGAATTGGATATCATCAAACTCGTGAGAATATTAATACTAAAATATTTTAACTTTTTATTTTGGCTTTGTTCTATCTTTCTTGCATTGTATTCTACATCTCTTTATTCGTATACATTTGTTGATTGAACCAATAAATCTCTTATTTTATATCATTCTAGTGTTCTAGAAGTAGTTCTAGTAGTCTAGTAAGGTCTGTCTACTAATGCATGCTCTTATCTAATTTTCAAAAGTGTATAAAAACTAATAAAGCAGTAAAATAGTCAATCTGGCTTAGGTAACTTATATATAGAAAATACTAACTATAAAAATATTTCTAAGATTATATGTGTAGGAGGTCACAATCAATTTGCACAACCGAAACCGAAAACAATATATAGTTTGCGGCTTTGGTTATTTCAAATATTTTTTCATTCTTACATAAATCTATCGATCTTTTTAATAAAAATCCAATAACGGTTCTAATAAGAAAAAAAAAACTATGTTAAATGTTACGAAAATTTTAACTAATGTTCATTTTTTACATTACGGTTTCACGTTTACAATAAACATTAGCAACGATAAGGCACCTGCGTCAGCACTTTGCCCCCAAAGGGAAACTCATTTAGTATCTTATTTGACACTTGAGAGTTTCAAAACATTACGTACAGTCATGTCAGAGTTACAATTACAAAGTCGCAAGATCTAAAATACTACTCAAAGTTTATTAACCTCCTGTTATTCAAATTAAGAGAGTGAGGATTCTGGTATATTGAAAAAGTTTTAGTAGAAAATAATCTTGTTAAAGATCTTCGACTAAATAATAGTTATAATAGTTATTTTCATAAAATTGTACGCTTTTGTAATATTTTCCATCGTTTAGGTGGATACTTGTTATGGTGTTGTTGTTAAGTTTACCGAACTGGTATTTTCACTCCTATCACTATTTATAGTAGAAACAAATATAGAAATAAGCGATGCATCAAACGTTGAAAAACCCGTTGAAACAAGAAATAGACATAAACACAAAAAAATAAACACATAGTAGAGAGTTCGACAGTAACTCTATCCGTGTTTCTCTCTGTACCTAACTTATTGCAATAAAAGAGCTGGCCCGATCCTAAACTTTATAATGATCTTAGTTAAATCCTAAAAAAATCACATACTTTTATCATAATATTAAGAAATCCTCAGCAAACAACAAATTATTAAAATCTAAACTAGAATTTTTGAAAGGAAATTATTCTTACAGCCTCATACAAAAAAAATAGTATGCCATGGTACATAAAAAGCGTACCTAAACTGAGACATTCATGCATAATGTAGCCATTTGTCAACAACTATACAACACAAAGACTTTTTTCCAGTAAATGGTAAATTATGTACAAGACATGAACATTAAACACACTCGAGCAATATTGAACGTCACCAACACACTAAAAGTTTATTTATTTTCAAACAACTCGGATAAATACCACTATTGTATTTTCTCAAATAAGCGTTTTCTTGAACGAAACATTAAAAATTAATCTGAAATTATTGTGCTATTATTATCAAATACTACTATTGCCTAATACTCGCGGCTTTGCATAATTGTTAGTTGTTGACAAAAATATACTTCTTTATCACATCACTTCGAAAATAGGTAGTTTATTCTTCATATACACTAAAATAGCTTTTGATTCCCTTACCCGCTGTATGTAAAATCACAGATGATATAATACTAAAACCGCACTGGAAACAAATAAAAAAAAAGTAAGGAAAACGCGTCAATTAATCTTTGTTTACTAAAATTCCGATTATACTTAATTTTAGGAAAAAATAGTGTTTGCCTAAAATAATGCCAATGATAGTATCCTTTTAGCTCCAGAGAACAAAGAGGTGCTAAAATGTGCTCGGACGTTAAAAATGTCATACTATATTTTGTATCACACTTTATTTTCTCATTGAAGGGTGAAAAAAAGTCATTCGTGAGCAACACTATTTCAAGCTCGAGTGAAAACTTTGAATCTCTCGCTATGCTCGGGAAGCCTATGGTAAACAATCTACTATTTTTTTGCCCAACATTATCCCCTAAACTTCAAAACCAGTTCCGTTATTTTATCGTAACAAAGATAATTTAGAGTGCCGTGTGCCACTGCAACTGTGATGGGCGGGTGCGAACGACTATCTCGTCAAAACATTCGTTCACATTAAAAAGATTACAGATACGACAGACGGAGTCATTTTCAACCTTATGAAATATAGAAATAAACTATTATATATAAAAAATTAGATGTATACTAGGTTACCACAGTTCAGAATTATTCCAGATTTTGTAAAAGATATGTACTAGGAGGGCACAAATGATACCACCGCTTAGTTTTGCAACCGGTTTATTACTGCCGCTCCCGCACGGCCACGCGACCCGCAGCCCTAAGCCTTTACCCTTTTAGGGCCTTTGACCCTAAGTGTTGGGATAGACAAAACTATAAGTAATTGTGCTATAATTATAATTTTTTTTAATATTTCTGTGACTTATTATTTTAAATCGTCATTTCTTACTTCCTCCGTACAGGTATACCTATTCAGAACGGACCTCACTTGACCCAGTAAATGCTTGTACAATACACCAAACACTGCACATGGCGTTTCCATTAGTGCCACAATATAGAAGAGCCCTCCACTTCTCGAAAGACGGCATTAGCGAGATCATCCACTAAGTTAAGCTCTCTCTAAGTCAAACATAACAGCCCGTGCGGAAGTGTATGTGACTATTACTGCATTTTGTAGCAGGGATAATAATGTATGTACACACACATTTTCTGCACTTAAGACAAATAGTAACCGCAGTTTTGTTCTCTTTGCAATCATTTAAAATTAAACGCCTTTTACATTGTTTAGTTGTTACGAATTTGTATATCAAAATTTCATAGCAATCGTAAAGACATCAATTTTAGACCAGGGTACACTTGACCTACTCAGCACTTGGACAATACGTTAAGTTTATAATTATGGCGTTTCCAATATGAAACCCTCACATAATGTGCGACCTCGAGAGGTGGAATTAGCCTGGTTGTCTGCAGGCTCGTTTGCTTCAAGTCAGTGGTTTAATTCAAGGTTTTTCTACTATTTAGTTATCAGTGAGTGTCGACAATGACGCTGAATTGCTTTGTGTGCGATGAAACCAGTATTATCGGTAGGGTTTTAAATGTCGAATTGAGTTATTTTAAGTACCCTTTTCTTTAAAGATAATTACTTATTTTAATGAGCACGTATTTACTTAGGTAAATATTCATGGTAAATATGACTTTGTTCAAGGCGTAAATTTAGTTTGATCTTTGAAACTATTTATTTTATTAAACTTATTATTTAAACTGTCAGTGTCATACTGACGTAATTCTATTTCTACATAATTTACAAAAACATATCGGTGAGTGTGTATCATATCGTTATTAATTATCGAGTACGTATTTTTGGGGTCAGTTGGGAAAATTCAAAACTCCAGCTTTATATTAGGTCTTTACCTATGAAATTGCCGTTTTGTTTGAAAAAAGTTAAAGTATTTTTTTTTTCGAACTTATTTATTTCTTTTATTCAAAGTAATCACCCCTGCAATCAATGCATCTTTGCCAACGCTGTGGCAGTTTATGGATGCCCTTCTTGAAAAAATCAGCAGAACGGGAGACAACAAACTCTTCAAAGGCGTTTTGTACTGCCTCTCGGGAATTGAATTTTTTTTACCGCTAAAAAGTTGTCCAAACTTTGGAAAAAGTAATAGTCGGTAGGCGCAAGATCTGGTGAGTATGGCGGATGAAGGAGAGCTTCCAAACCCAACTCATGCAGCTTAGAGACGGTCTGTTGTGCAGTATGGGGTCGCGCGTTGTCGTGAAGTAGCAGTGGAGACGACCGATTGACCAAAGCTGGTTGCAGACGTGCGAGTTTCGCCATCATTGTGGTCAGTTCTTCAATGTACACATCTGCAGTAATGCTCTCGCTGTTTTGTAAAAAGCTATGATGAATCACACCAGCACTAGACCACCAAACTGTGACCATCACCTTTCTAGGGGTAATTTTTCGTTTTGCACATTGCTTTGGTACCGAACCAGGATCTAACCAACTTGCTGAGCGCTTTCGATTGTCAAAAAGAATCCATTTTTCGTCGCACGTAACAATTCGGTTCAAAATTCCTTCATTTCTGTGACTGTTAAGCAGCGCAAGGCAAGTCTCGACGCGTACGTTGCGCTGGCGATCGTTAAGTTCGTGGGGCACCTATATCTATCAAGCTTTTTTATCTTGCCAATCTGTCGCAAATGGACCAATATTGTTTTGATGCTAACATCAAAAGCTGCTGCCAGCTCAGCTGTAGATTGAGATTCATCAGCTTCCACAATCGCCTTTAATTCATCATTGTTGACCAAAGTTTCCGGACGACCACGAGGTTCATTTTTCAAGTCAAAATTCCCAGAACGAAACCGAGAAAACCAATAACGGGTTGTACGTTCGTTTGTACAGTTCTCTCCGTAAACGTCGTTGATGTTACGTGTCGTTTGTGCCGCGTTGGTGCCACGACGGAACTCATATTCCATAATTACACGAAATTTTAAAGTATCCATTATGAGGAAAAATGTTGAAATGTAATGAAAATACAACGCTAATCAATAAACAAAAGACTTATATTGTAAATAGAATGTCATATTTTTAAAACAAAATTAATTTGAATTTAGAATTCATAGCCAATCAAAACTTTTTTTTGTTTGAAAAAGTCTGTACTGCAATACGGCAATTTCATAGGTAAAGACCTATTATCACAATTTTGTATATTCTCTGTATTATTAATCCAATCGCAATTTACACACATTCCACATTCTTATACCTCAAAGCCAATCGTAAACTACAACCGTTCCGATCGCAAGCTACAGCGAGACTGCCTCGCATTTAATACTGTGCTTGCCATCTTGGTTTTGCCAACGCAATACCAAGATGGCGCCACTAGTGACTTCCGTAAAATAATCGTTCCTTAACTAATCATAAAATGGAACAAAGTAATACGTAAATTCTGATGACAATAAAATATAATTTATAAGTTAGGTATACATTATTAATATTACCTAACAGCTCGGCCATCCTATTCAAAGCAAGTCCTCTTGCTTTATCATACGAAAAAAAGAGAGAAAAAAAATACATTTCAAACTGTTGACTTTCATACATGATTGAATTACATAATAATATTTACATTAATTATATTAGCCTATAGTCGTTTCCTAGCAGTAGTTTATTACATATTGCTACAGAGTTTATGGAGGAATACAAATAATTAGGAAGTTAATATGTAGGAGTTTATAAGGGGATATCTCCGTTTACAAAAAAAATATATATACAATCGTTTAGTTCATCATTATTTTACTTAATTTTACACATTTAACGATGGCCATGTTGTTAAAAATAACAATAATTGGCTACTAATCATTTTCATCCGTACCGTCACATGCAGAATCGTCACTATCAAAATTTCTGTTAAATATCAGCCATGGTTGGATTTTATCAATAGCTACAACAGCTTCGTATCGGCTGTTTTTGCGTGTAAGGGGAGTGTCTTCTATTACCAGTCGATCATGTGGGAGCACTTTTATCACACGATAAGGTCCTTGATATTTGTTGACCAATTTCTGTGATTTACCATCATGTGGTACTTGTCGCTCAACACGCACTAAATCACCCTCTTTATAAACTGTACTAGGTTTCCTACGTCTGTTGAATCGTTCCGCGTCTTTTGATTGTTGAAGAGTTATTTTATTACTAGCTTCTTCACGTATATGTTCAATCTCTTCAATAGGCGTGCGATTGAGAGTGTCGTTGATAACAGAACTCATAATCCCTTCAGCCCTGGCAGTTATATTGAATCCAAACAAAAGCTCAGATGGACTTTTATTCGTTGTTTTATGTTTTGTAGTGTTAATTCCTACTTGAATATCACCAATACAATCGTCCCAGGACTTATCATCATTCCCATGACCTGAAGCCGATAGAGCGTCTAATATGGTCCTGTTAAAACGTTCAACTTGACCGTTTGCCCTGGGCGTAGCGACAGAATTTACAATATGTTTTATGCCAAAGGATGATATGAACGCCTTAAATGTCGTACTCGTGAAACTAGACCCTTTGTCAGTAATCAAACGTGCAGGTACACCAAAATAGCTAATATGTTCGCGCATGACTTTAACAGTAGTGATAGACTTGGTATTCCTAACCGGTGTTATGTTGATATATTTGGTGAATCCATCGATTATCACCAATATATAACAGTTACCCTTCTTACTCTTAACAAAAGGCCCCAGGTGGTCAGCATGGACCGTATGAAAAGGTATGCTAACTTTTTCTATCGGGTGGAGTTCACCTTCGCGCCTACCCCCGGGAGTTTTATGATGCGCGCATTCGAGGCATGATGATACGTATTTTTTTACAAACTTCCTCATCTTACTAAACCAATAATGTTCTCGGATACGTTGCAATGTCTTCTCAAAGCCATGATGACCAACTTCATCATGGTTCATCTTAAGGATTTGCCAGCGAACGGTCTTTGGCACTAGCCATTTGATGCTGTCACCTACAACTCGATATACACGACCATTTGTTACTTTATAGTTAGCTATAACGTCAGCCGTTTTAGTAGACAATGGATCCTCGATAATATTTTTAATGGATTTTACTTCTTCATCTGCAGATTGAACCGTAGTGATCCAATCTTCTTGCACATTGCGTACAAGCAACACGTCTAGAATATGGGTTTCTACCATGGGATCGTCAACGGGGTTACGACTTAGCGCGTCTACATGTGACATTCGTATTCCTGGCCTATATTCTATACTACAGTCAAATTCTTGGATTTGAACCCACCATCGAGCAACGCGGGGCAGTAAGTCACGTTTAGTCAATGTGGTTCGGAGTGCATTGCAGTCTGTGAAGATTTTAAAAGGGACACCTGATAGATAAACTCTAAAGCGATTCAGAGATGCAATGACTGCGAGAGTTTCTAACTCAAAAGAATGGAATTTCTGTTCATCCGTTGTTGTCTTGCGACTAAAGTAGGACACGGGTTGTAAAATACCGTTCGAATTTCTTTGGAGCAATATTCCTGCCAGCCCTTCTTTGCTTGCATCGGTGTGGAGATGGGTTTCTGCTTTTGGGTCATAAAGAGCAAGGATTGGGCGTTCTATGAGTAAAGCTTTAATTTTACAAAATGCTTGATTTTGACTTTCACCCCATACCCAAATGGACTCTTTTTTTAGTAGATTTGTTAGTGGCGCAGCTATGATAGAGTAATCTCTAATGAATCTCCTAAAAAACCCAGATAGACCGAGGAATTGACGCAGTTCGTGTTGGTTAGTTGGGGTTGGGAATTTCGAAACTGCTTCCGTCTTTCGACTACCCGGCTTAATACCTTCTGCACTAACTTCAAATCCTAAGAAGTCAATCTTTTCTAAAAAGAAGTTACATTTACTTAGTTTTAGTGTCAGCCCACCCTTCTGTAACAGTTGTAAGACTTCTTCTAATCTTTCCATCCCTTCTGTAAAGGTCTTTGCTGGTATTAAAATATCGTCCATGTAGACAATAGCATATTTGATCTTAGCATCCATTAAGATTTTGTTAATAGTCCTCTGAAACACGGACGGTGCATTTACGAGACCAAACGGCATCCGATTATATTCAAACTGACCGTCTGGTGTAACAAAAGCAGTTTTGTTGCGGCTTGGTTCCGAAATAGGTATCTGGTAGTAGCCAGAAGCCAAATCTAGGGAAGTGAAGAGGGTGTTACCTGCTAGCATGTCAAGTTGATCTTCTACGCGTGGCAAGGGAAAATGGTCCTTTTTTGTCTTTCTATTAAGGGCGCGGTAGTCTACACACAAACGCTTCTCACCGGTCTTCTTTTGTACCAGAACTATAGGGCTAGCATAAGGAGATGAAGACTCCCGGACTATATTGCTATCCAACATTTCTTGAACCATCTCTCTTACTAATGAGCGATCAGAATGCGACATTCTGTATGGTCTAAAAACTACCGGATCCGTATTTTCTAGTTCGATTACCATTTCGTAACTTTCGGTGTAGCCTAGGTCCTTAAGACAAGTCGAGAAACATGTGTTATACTTAGATAATAACCTTTGGAGCTCAAGACACTTCGCGTCACCGAGGCTTTTGTTGAAGTTAAGTTCGTGGTCAACCTCATTTTCGTGAAAAGTAACGCTGCATGATTGTAAGACTTTATTAGAGATACTATCGTTACTATGCATTACATCGGGTTTTATCTCAGCGCGAGTCAATAGGGTGTTCTTTTTTATACGTATTACATTAAGAGACGCATTATAAACTAAAAGAGCTCCACGACCCTTCTTCAGTTCATATTCCCCGGGACATAAATAATACTCTGCACCTTCCGCTCCCCTGAGTGATCCGTTAACAGTTAATATGCAAGAAGTGCATGTATTAGTGATAATTGGGACTACGTGCATTACTTTACTCGGTATATCGAAATCAGAATCGGCATGCAAATGAATCTTTCCCTTAGGAATTCTTTGAAATATTATTTCGTCGGGAGTCTTGGTGATCAAAATGTCAGGTTTCTCAGTAAACGAATGACCTAGTAAAATTGGATGAGTAAGCACATAATCTTCAACAACGAATAGATCTATTCTATTTCTTCTTTCTATTTTATTACTTCTTTCAGCCCTTGTACTTCTACTGTAGCTGTTACTACACCTAGCGGTCGGACAATACTAGCACCAATACCCCTAAACGTCGGTAAATCATCTCGTTGTAAAATTTGAAGTTCAAGAGCTTTCGCAAGACTAACTTTAACCAGGGAGCATTGACTGCCAAGATCAATATGGCACTGAACTGGAGAATTATTCAAACGAATTTCGTTTATGTACTTATTATTAGTATTGTCGACTAATAGTTCTGCCACCTGTTTCTCACTGGGGTCTTTCTTTGGTGGGACCTTATCATCGAAAGCCTTACGTCGATAGCAGTCCTTCGACTGATGACCTACTCTATCGCAATTTGTGCATTTTATGGTTGGCTTAGGGCATTTAAAGCTCGGATGACCCACCTCTTTGCAATTAAAACACCTGATATTGTTATTCATTGACCCTACCTTCGATACCCCTGGGCGATTACTAGGAAGGTATGGTCCCTGATCTAATTTATTGCGTCTCCCCGTATCATAAGAATCCCTGACTGGACCTACTTTAACTGTCCTGAAATATCTGAGAACTTGTTCTGGTTCATTAAACTGCGCAGCTTGAGCCCCAACCTTAACGGCCCTATCATCGACCCCATAAAGTATACAATCAACTGCCTGTTTACCGAAAATTTTGCAACGATTTAAAAGATTGATTTTCGTATAATAATAGTGCTCCAACGATTCCCCATATTTAACCTTCTTCGAAAGCATCTCAGTAAGGAGTTCGGCATAATCCTCGCGACAAGGAAATGACTCTATCAACTTTTTCTTCCATTCCCCCCAGGTGTGCAGAAGAGAAGGCAAGCCTTGATACCATGTTTTGGCAACACCGCTAAGCTTTGGCAAAGTATAATGAATGATCTCCTTCTCTTCCCATCCATAAATTTCTGCACATTCCTCTACTTTCGTTAACCAACTTAAAATGGTTTGTTCTTTAGACATGGGATCAAATTCCGGTATGACGTTAACGTTAAAGGTGAGTTTAGGTTTATCCGAACTCCTTACTTGAGTTAGTATATTAAGGACCTTATCCAAAATATTAGAATCATCTAACTTACTTCTAGATCTCTTCCTTTTCGGCCGTCTACGTTGTTCCTCAAATTCTTCCGATGAACTACGGCGTCGTTTTCTCCCACGCGTCATTCTTGCATATCTTCTGTCCTTTTCATATTCATCACCTGAGCTACTAGAGCTGTCAGTTAAGTATTGCCTCCTGCTGTTCCTCGATATTCCCTGTTGCGACGCACTTCTACACAGGCTCCTTCCCTTTTCCCTTGAAGTAGAAGGACGTTCATTGTAACCATGATCACTCGGCCGCGTTCCTTGGGCCTTCCCGCAATCATGGTTACCCGACCTAGTAGCTATACCATCATGATCACTCGGCCACGATCCTTGGGCCTTCCCGCAATCATGGTTACCCGATCTAGTAGCTATACGATCATGATCACTCGGCCACGATCCTTGTGCCTTCCCGCAATCATGATCGCCAGACCTAGTCATCACACAGTCATGATCACTTGGCCGCGTTCCTTGGGCCTTCCCGCAATCATGACCACTTTGCTCAATATGGTTAGTAGTCCCTTGATCATGGTCACTTGACCCAGTTCCTTGGGCCATCTCGCCACCTTGACCGTCAGAGCCACGTGTCCTAATCTCATCCATTTTGTTATTTGTTGTCTGAAAGTTGTTATGGACGTGGTGCGGAAAAATTATATGGTTTTTCTTCCGTCGATCCCACTTCTGACCTTTTGGGGTCAGTTGGGAAAATTCAAAACTCCAGCTTTATATCACAATTTTGTATATTCTCTGTATTATTAATCCAATCGCAATTTACACACATTCCACATTCTTATACCTCAAAGCCAATCGTAAACTACAACCGTTCCGATCGCAAGCTACAGCGAGACTGCCTCGCATTTAATACTGTGCTTGCCATCTTGGTTTTGCCAACGCAATACCAAGATGGCGCCACTAGTGACTTCCGTAAAATAATCGTTCCTTAACTAATCATAAAATGGAACAAAGTAATACGTAAATTCTGATGACAATAAAATATAATTTATAAGTTAGGTATACATTATTAATATTACCTAACAGTATTAAGGAATTGTTTGATAACGATTGATATAGTACAATAGGTTATCTACTTAATTTCAAAATATTAAATTCCTTATGATGGTTATATTAATTCAATTTTGATTGTAAAGATTAAAATACATTTTTTCTCATCGTTAGAGAAGTAAAGACACCGACATAATAATTTGTGGATTAACGAGTGACGGTGAGAACTTAAGCTACCTGTTCATATTGAGTATTTAACATATTGGCGAACGTACGCCTCACTAGCACAAGCTTTTTTTTAAATAATTGTGTTTTCGAACTCATATATTGACAACCTCTTGACCAATTTACTCATATTTGAAATCATACTTGCTTAGAATTTACTACAAAATGTTTATGCCCATTTCTGGGAAATATTATCAAAACTAGCTGTTAAATGGCGCCCCTGAAAAATTCCCCCTCTGGGGGAAATACCCATCCAATCAAAGTTAAGTTACGCTGCCTACTGATAGTGGGCTGGAGCAATTGGACTGTCCATAGGTTACCGCGGCCAGTATAGGCCAAATGGTTTTTTTTTTTGTAGTAGGTAGTGTTTAATATTAATTATTATATCATTGTAGTTTTTATTTAAAAATAAAGACTATTTACCGATTTAAAAAAATCTAAGTTGAAATATATACGAATACCAACATATACAATCGTTTCGTTCGCTCGGTCACCTGTGGTGTGACAAGGTAGACATGTCTATAATATTTAAAAAATATTCTTGATTGTATCAATAATAATAATAATAATAAAATAAAATAACGCCCAACGATCACATACATTTTTTTTTGAGGGGGGGAAATGCCCGCGCACTTTCCAGCCACCACGGGGGTGGTGGCAGGGGGTATGTGGGACTCAAACCCACTAAAGCCCCCCGTGAGCCCTCGTCCGCCGTACCGGGGCGAGAAGGGGTCGCGACTGCAGTCCAGCCAACTCACCCCCGATCACATACATACATCAATACAATATACGTTATTAAATGATCAATTATAATTAATTATGGACATCTATAAACCGAATGCATACAACGAAATAAATAATTAATTGCATTCATAAAGCTTGATGAGTTGTGCAGGCATCAAGAGTTTACACAAGATCCGTATAGGCACTTATTCGTAATGGAACGAACGCGACACGCACTCTTGAAACATTATTTGCTATTTGCAAAAACTGAACTATTGTGACATGAATAAGGAAAAGCGATTATTCAGTCCTAAGCAGACATAATCGTCTAAAACTTCGAGAGTATTGTTTACAAGAATAACCGGTATAGATGAACTTTAATTTTTGTCTTGTTTTGTGTTTTGTGTCCATGTTCATCTTAATACCAATCTGTTGGGAGCCTGGAGAGAAGAGTGGTATGCACTTTAAAAATTTTTTAATGATTCTTTGAAGACGCGTGATTTCTATAAATCCAGGCAACCACCTTTATCTCGTCTAAAAAAATATTTGAATTCATTTAATAATTGATTAATCAATTAATTTGTATGTCATCGTGAATTGTACTAGTGTACACGAAACATGATAAAGACCACAAAACCAACTATAGCAGTAAAAACTAGCAGCTCAGAAGTGGGACATGCAGAATGCAGTTACTTAACCATTACAATATCGAGGCGTGGGATTCGACTCGCGTGAATCATTCTTAATTGCGCCTTGTCTCTATGTGTCATCTTCAATGGAGTAATACTTTCCAATTTTTGTAGGCGAGTTTTGACGTTCCTGAGTACTGATAGAGAGATTAAATAATACCATAATCGGATGATTCAATTGTTAACCTTTCGTTTACTTTTGGTGCTATTGTCTTCTTTGCTAAGAACGCTAAATTAGATTGCTTTCGATGCCCTGAAAATGACAATATAATAATAATAATAAAGCCTCTTTATTTCCTATACCCTAATTATTACATATATTTCAACTTATAACTATTAGAGATATGAGAAAAAAAAAAAATAAAAAAAAATAAAATAAAATAAAAAAATGACAATATAAGATAACTTATTTATTTGTTATACCAACCGTTATTTTGAAATACTTTATCAAAGTTGCTTTATTTATTTTTATATTAGACTTGATTGGAAAATAATTATATAAGTGTTATTAATAAGCCCAGATTGCAGTTTTTTTTAATTAAAATGTTTTCTTGTTGTAACACATCGCCTCCCATACATTCTTTCCACACAAAGGGCTTTAAAAACAGACATTAATGGTGTGCATTTTAATGATTGTACTATTTTTCCCGGATGACAATTTGACCATAAAGATTTTTTTCCTGTTGGACAAAATATCATTTAGACTACCCAGTTTGACCTCCCCCCTATGGAAGAGACCTATGGGAAACAAGTCTTCTCTCAAAGAGAAATACTGTTAACACGTTGGCCAAATGCGGGTTGGTCTATGACACAAATTTTCTTGAATTTGTTATTCTTAAACATTTTGGTTTTCCATTATAAGAGCAACTGTGAATTTCGCAAGTTAGGACTTCAAAAGTCATTGGTGCAGAGCCAAGGGCGATTCGAACCAATTTGTATCGGTATGGAAGTCGTACGGGTTACCGATGAGCCACAATCGGTTCAATATAATAGCTTGCTCTGATATATTGTGAGCTTTCAATAATATGTTATTTTATTCACAACGTCGAAAAGCGATGATGAGGCTGACAGACATAAAGACACGTCGTTTAACGAGGAGGCGTCGGACTTACAAAACGTTTTTTGACTTTACTTATGTAAAGAGATTAATAAAGTAAAATAAATGTATCACTCATTGTATGTCGTCACGCTTTTACAAAACCGAAAGTGCGTCACTTTCATTCTTATAATCAGCTAGCCCTGATTATGATTAAACAAATTTAATAAACATTTACCAACCACTTACTTTCCTATTAAAACTAAAAACGCGTAAATGCGACGATGCAAAACGTAACTTGTTTTATACGCATATAATATGGTGCGGTTAGTAGCATAAACATTAAAAAGAGCATAATTAGATACTATACCCGTATGCAAAAGTAGTAAAAGTGACAAATTTGTGTCGCTATATAATCATCATGAGTGGTTTGTCGAGACATTAAACTAGGAAATAGGTGCATTAACTCCACTCTAACGAAGAAGAGTACATTTACTATGCAAATAAAATGTACGACAAAATGTTAAAATACTTGACTAATGAAGATAAAATACTGGTTTTGTAAATAAAATACACGTTGTTATACTCTGGCCGTACTTATTTAAACAAAAACAGTTCTTTGAATATTGATATTGATGGCTTTGTCCAATTGAATTATCGTTTCAATTATATTTTTTATAAGAGTATGTGTATTCTTTTTATGGTAAGTACTTAAGTACCTTTTTATTTTGTAATTCAATCTTGCAAAAAGTTCGCCCAACATAATTATAATATTATTCAACTCACAAAAAGTACAAATAGTAATAGTATTATCATAGCATAATATAATGATTCCCAAAAAACTATGCGTATAATCGAACCTTCCATTAATGACTTGCCATCAATGTCCCTACAAGTCCGTCTTGCCATTTACGGTTGGCATAAAAGTCAATATTTTACGACGTCGACGTCTGTAACTATGGCTGTATGTAGCTTTAGATATCCGTAGTTTGAGGTTTATCGGCCGTTACTGCAGTGATAAATCTTCTGATATTAATTTCGGTAATAACATCTATGTGGTGAACCTTTTTGCATTGTGATTCAATACCATTTCAATAAAGTTGAAATTACTTTGGAATCCTGAAAGCACCGTGTAATGTTCACAGACACACACAACCAGCAGATGTATTCAATATGACAATGGAATAAGC
The DNA here is from genome assembly GCA_905220475.3 of Ennomos fuscantarius. Lineage (NCBI taxonomy): Eukaryota > Metazoa > Arthropoda > Insecta > Lepidoptera > Geometridae > Ennomos > Ennomos fuscantarius. The sequence goes on along the minus strand of HG992037.1, from coordinate 4,594,233 downwards.
AGCTAAATTGCAGAGCTTAGTTCAAACAACATAAATAAAGCCTCGAAATCCACCACCCTAAAGATTCCATTCAGCGCGCGCCATAACGACGCAATTATTCGAATTGTGCACATTACAGCACTCAATGCCGCGAGCACATAACTTCAGCAGTCAATTGCCACATATTGGTAATGCTAAATTGCGTTTTCCTTACCAAATGGCATTATAATGCTGTGTGCTGTACAGCTGATGGGGAAGTGAGAGGCAATGAAAAAGCTTCACACGAGCTTCTGGTTAGTAAGAGTGTAATTTCCATCACCTATAATTTCAAAAATGTATTTTGTTACTTGTTTTGATAACCTGCGTATGTCTATAATAGATGTCTGTAATTTTTTTTGACATCTATAAAATGTTCTTTCCATGCATAAATAATAATGAAATGTTATGACAAAAAAAATATCAACAGTCTTCTAAGCCAGCTTTTGTACAGCTTTACTAACAATAACTATTTCACTAGTAATAATAGTCAGCTTAATCGTTTAGCGGAGAAATAACTATGCCGTTTACGTCTTTAGTTACAAGCTTTATCATTGGTGCAACGTTGTAGCGAGACGTCGTGGTCGATAACCAAAAGTCTAGGTGATCAATTCAGACCTGTTGTCTTGACATATTAAGTGGCATGTAACAACAGTGTATTTTGATAATGGAGATTTCGAATGACAATTACACTAAACTGTTTATAAACTACAACACAAGTTACAGTTAACTGATTTATGGATAAAATTAACAAGAATATACTTACTAACAAAAAAACCCTATAGCTAAAAAATTATACCAATCTTAACAAATTAATAAAATGAGGTATTACATATGTTTTGTATTTATGTTATTTTTATACAAATTTAGAGTTCCACTCTGAAGTTCGATAAATAAATTAAAACATACAAGAAACAATAGATACTTAATATAAATTAAGAGAAATTACATTATATTCACATTAATTACGGCCCCATTCAAGACAAGAATCAGCTCTTTCGAGCTTCAAATAAAAGGAAGATGTCAATATATCCAATAACGTTATCCATAAAAGTATATATAAAAAACAAAGGGCTAATCCCCCAGTCTACACGCAGTCCGATGTGTAGGACAACTAGACGGTAATTGTCCCAACAGCAAGGGCCGAAGGTCGACAGTCGACATCGGTCGGGGAAAGGCAGGTACGGTAGTTTTAGAGTTGGCGGCACACCCCTACTTATGAGAGAAAGGGATTGGACAATTATCTTTCTTTGTGAAAGGAAAATAGGCAATAATGTGATACGACAGAAGATGTTTTTATTATTTACATGAAAATATGTAAAGTAAGTAAAATAATGTATTCATAAGAATTTTGATACATTTTATTATGTTGATGATAGTAATAATCATTATCATAATAATTTCTCTTAAAAGTCTAATTTCTCAACGAAAATTGATGTGACGAAAAAGTTGTGGCGAAATGAAAAATGTGGCAAAAACCAAATATATTTAGCAGTATGATCAGAAATACTCACTGTACCTATAGTAGGATAGGGTGTAGGTAGGCGAATGATGATGATGGTAATGTTTTCTTATCAGAAGATTATTTTATTAGTTTTTCTGTTATCGAGTAATTTTAGTTCAATATAAGATCTCATTGTGTCTGCAACACAATTCAGGGCAATAAGAGGGCCTGGTGACCGCATGCCTCATGCCAATTTCATCCCAGTCAAGAGAAGGTCACGAGAAATTGTTACCCTACTATTTCCCTTTAATAAACTAGAAACTCGTAACCTAACCATTTTATTGCCTATAACTTCATGGGCACCGAAAATTTGTCACAAGATTATCTTTCCGTAAAATTAACGACCAAGAACTCGACGAATCGTAAATCTTTAATCGTTTAACTTCGTTACAGATTTTGGAATCTCGTAACATCTATCAATGACTCGTCAAAAAGCTTTTAGAGATTACAAAAAGATTTGAATGAATAACAAAGTTTTTAAGGTAACATCAACAGTCGTCTTTTTGTCGTGGGCCTATCAACAAGTTAATTTTGGTGAAAAATGTTTCGTAAGCTTTGTTGTCAATCTTTAAACCGGACTAACTAACTCAACTGTTCAAAAACTATCGTGATAAGTCAATGCTGTCTCGTTATTCACTTTTAAAATAACAACTAGTATTAAGTTTTAAAAATTAAAGTTATAAAAATTATAAAACAGAAATCTGGTAATGCTCAAATAAAACCCAGTGTCGTCTCCAACCAAAACCAATTTATTTTACGTAACCCTCAAAAGTCACCAAAATTTGGTATATTTATCGTTACTAGTTCAAATTATACTCATTTGTGTATGCGGTACATTATTATTTCTATTATTAGTGCGGATCTAAAGGTAATACAATTTTAATTAGTGAAGATCTGGGTCACCTCCTAAGCAAATTGGATAGATTTGGTATCTGCTAAATTGGTGGCGGGAATCAGAACAATATTGTCAATTATTTCGCTTCTAATTCTGGGATGCTCCAATTAAATGGGAACTCAGAGAGCGTTTCAGTGTTACCAACTCGAAAATTTGATTGTGAACGTGTAAATTGTGAGATGAGAAATTATTTTGCAATAGATTTATTATCGAATCAATTTCGAAGTTGCTGTTATGGCCGGGTCGGGTTAGTAGGAGAAAACTTTAAATCAAATAAATGAGCACAAATTATTTGAATTCAGCTATAATTTTTTATACTTAAGATAGATAAAAAAAAGATGGTATTCAAAATTTTGCGAGATTCTATCTGTGGTTTAATTTATGATACTAAACTAAGTAGGTATATACACGGTGGAATTTAATTCACTCTTTTCCTTAAATGTATGTACTCAGACCATGCTATAGAATATTCGTATAAGGTTCAATTAAAAGAAAAGGTTTTGTTTTAGTATTTAGTGCCTCCTAAAATAACTGCATGTCAGCCGAAATGTCTATTTAACGCTACAGGCTGCACGGGCACCGGCTGAGTGCTTTGTAACCGTCTTATTACAAAACGCAGACCAAGCGTGGACTAAAGTTAGTACTAGGTCTAAACTTAGACTATTTGAAAACCTTATTACAAAAACGAGTTTTTCGCTGATAAGAGGATCGTCCATGGTCTAAAGTTAGTCCTCCGATGACCCTAGTTTAACTATGGTACTAACTCGCTAAAGGAAAGAAACTAGTGCCACGTTGGAGGAAAAATTAAACTTTTCAGATTAAAAACTATTTATCCGCCTAACGCCAATGTTAGGTTATCAACCTTCTTTGTTACACGATTTTGAGATTGTCTTGTCTTTGATAAAATTTATCTATTCGGTTCAGTTTTTATATTTTGTTGCTCCATTTTTACGATATTTACTATAGTTACAGTTAGTTAACAACAATAAACAGAAATATCCATTTTCGCGCGTTAAGCAATGCCATATTTACGTTCTGATTCTCGCAAGCCTCGTTGGTAACTATTAAAACTTAATAGTTTTATTAGTTGAAAATCATTGTAGCAAAGCTGACTTTTATGATTATTTATTCATTAAAAAATATACAAACAATAAGCTTTCCAAGGCCAATGCACGTATATTATAGACGAAAACAAAAAATCTGAATATATGAAACGTGAAAAAAAGGATCGTGTGAATAAATGTGGTCCAAATGAACGAACTTTTTTCGTAATTAGTCTATGGTCAATATTTAAGCCATGGACTATCTCTGGTATCAGCTGGTCTTCGATTAGTCGGCGTTTTGTAATAAAGTCAAGGTCTAACTACTTAGTACCGTAACAAACTAGGACTAGTTGGTCCAGGCTTAAATGTCTACTTAGTCCACGTTTTGTAATAAGACTGTATATGTTTCGAAGGCAATAAAACACCTGCTTTGTTCGATGTCGCAAGCCTTTTCTTTAGAATTTAAATTTGCAGTATTTGATAATACCTAGATTTAAGTTTTATTTCATAAATACTTTTTTTATTTAGTTATATGGGAGCGTTCTATAACATGGACTGAATACATACATTGAAAGAAAAGAACGAATTAAATTCCACCGTGTATATAAATGCTAGTAACTTCTTTGCCAACGGAGTAATGGAGGAATACTTATTTCTTTAATGTTTTGTTTCCCGCCTTTGAGTTCCAAAGATAAAACAAGAAAAAACATTGAACAGCGAAGCCGCTGTTATGCAGTGTTTATTTGAAAAGGAACTAGACATAAGAATGTGCTCTACACATCTTACAACTTGCTACATAATTTGTCAACTTAATCAGTCAAAAGTCAAATCGCATCGTGTGGAGGCATTTTGCGGCGCGATTGAACACGATTCAGCAGATCGCGTGGAAGATTGGATGGGAATTTCGATTATGTGGAGCCACCTAGGTGGTCACCTTTTATTGAAAAGTTACCGCGTAACCAAATTAGTCAAGCTAATCATCTCCTTTCCATTATAAGACTAAAAAGCTCAGATCATCGTATTTTATACAATTTACTCGAGCTTACCGTGAATGTCATTCCAATTTGAACGTTTTGCTGAGTCCTTCATCTGACCGGCTAAGGAATGAAGTGCATTTCGTGCATCATAGTTTCCTTTTCAGTATAATCCTGGTATCTTCAAGTCTTATATGCAAACGTGTTCTACCTTAAATCGCAATGAACGCATCATCGTTTAAGCTACGAGGTATACGTGTTTACAGTTCTGCATCCAATAGCCATCAGAGCCATCCATAAGACCAAACATTTATTATAATATTCATTTTATTGGTATGTATACCACAAATCGGTAAGGCATTTCATTCACTAACAGAATATTCGTAAAACTGCATATACATACATATATGTAGTTAAATAGATATTCAATATCTGAAGAAGATATTCTTTGATATGTTTTAAGCATCTATCAAATGAAAACCTTGTATATGTAAGCTTATTAAGTCCCATTCAGGTCAAAGTTTACATAATAAGATACGTAGAAGCTGTAGGCACAGATATTAATGATACCAATCGGAATTGAATTCTATAAGCAATTTTTGCATTGGAAATGAAAGAAATTGCCCCTCAATACAAGGTTTCGCTTACCTGTATAATTCGCTTTGGAAATATTCCAAGTTTTGTATACTTCCGAAGGTTTTCAAATCTGTGTCAATGTTCGTGAAATATTTAAGAGGCTTGATAAAAATTTCTACTTAATGTTGTCTTCGTGTTTAGCTCCTTTTATGTCGATGCTTACCTGTGAACAAAAGAATAAATTATAGAAACATACAATTATTGATGTAATTTTAAATCTTTTTCTAGATCACATCAAAATTGAATTATGAAGTGTTTAAGAACAAACGATAAGCTTATGTGAAGGCAATTAAGTAGACAATCTGACTGATGATAGCAAGCGGTTATGACGTCGCTCATGGACACCTGTGACACTACAGGCGTTAAGAGATGTGTTTATTTTGCCGACCCGGAAGTATTTTGGTATTACACGGAAAATCCGATGTAGGTCAACAAACACAAGGTATAAAATTTGAAAAGAAACTAAAATTAGACATATGATTTAAATCGTTTATTTCCATTTATTGTAGTCTACAATTGCTGGCTATAAATGGCTGGATACTTCCAATTGTTTTATAACATTTTATTTAAATTAATAAGCGCTTGTTATGCAGTAGCTGACCTCATGCAAACTTTTAGACTTACATAATAGTACTAATAGACTTAATACACTTTATTGCGTGTGTGAAGATGTATTTTTTAATTTTATTATGTACATTAGTCCAGTAGATCGTGATCAATCATTGAAGTTGATTGCTAAGTAGAATATATTGATGAACAAGGCCAATACATGACTTACTCGAACTTGAAGTAACTAAATGAAGTGTTAATATTTGTGGTCGAATTAAAACTATACATGAACTATATAAAATTTTGTAATAATCACGTTTGAAATAGGCACAACCAGAAGAAAAAGGCGTTATTAATAGTGATGTTAATTTCGGGTCCATAATGTGCCTTTTCTGAGGATTCAAATTTGAGCTGTGGATTCAATCATAAATGTGAATCAGAGCGTAGGTGATACGATAAATACACAGCTATCAAATGTTGATACCCACGATATCAGAAACGATTAGGGCCTTGCTATGTGAGCACTAAACAATACGACAGCAAAACACGTAGGTAACTAACAGAAAAAAGCTTTTAAACCATTGCGTAACAGACCAGCAGCTAATAAAGAACAAAAACAGCGTGAGATACTTGATCACGACTCATCGTTTGACTCGATTGATTCCGACAATCACGTTCACTTTCCGAACTTGAATAGGAAGTTGTCGAACAGTAACAACGATGCGTTTAGGATACAAAAAAGGCATAAAACAAATGGCCCATTTAACAGTGTAAACCGGTTGCCATAAACTTCTGAACGTCGAAAAGCTTTTGATGTTTGGGATCTCTTTAACGGCAAAGTTTGGTAGTTTTATTGGTAGGTAATTTTTTAAGCTATTACGATTATGTGTTAAAAGCATTTTGTCGTAAATTCAGTAAAAATGGTTTGATTTTCCTAATTTTTTTCAAATATTAATCGGTCAATAAATTGTATCAAAGATATGATATTAGATTAGGATGTAATTAGTGTATGATTAATAAAATCTATGAACAAGAGGCTGCCATACACATAATAAATAAAACAAAACAAATGATAAAATAAAAATATAAATCTGTTATTAGTAGAGAATAATTACATATGTCATTATTAAATTGGGATTACTCTAATTACATAAATCTATGAAAAGGGGGCAGAATAAAGCCAAACAAATAAAACAAAACATGATGACTTCTCTCACGACTACGACAAAAACAACGTACTATCTAAGAAAATCAGATAGACGAGATCGATTAATGGATTGGCATACCAACTTTATTACCAACGGCTAACAAATAAATAAAGGAAGGTAATGAAAATATGCTGGTCCAACTCGATATTTCGTAACAACATAGAATACAAAAACGATATTTTAACGGGCTAATGACGTTGGTCTCAACCGACCCTTACAGTGTCACCGGGCGGGAGGGCAGGTGCTTAAGGCGCCTAGCCATCAAAAGTGGGATGCAACTAGCTCAAGGGTACCCTTGGGGTGTGAACTTCAGTTTGGGCCGTTGCCGGGCTGAGAGGATCGAGAAGAGTGGATCCTATGGAAAGTAATACAAAATCGATGATACGAACTTAAACCATAACAAAAAACAATATCTCCAATCTGAAGTAGTAAAGTAAAATTCTACGATTAGTGCGAAAAATCGTTTTAAAAAGCAAACACTAGTAGGTATCTGTTCAGCAACCCGTACCCGGGACCCGGTTTATCTGTCTATTCACGCCCACTAGCTCCGATAATGTAGACGGCTGAATTACAATCGGTCGGAACATAGTGCCGGTTTGTGGAAATATAAAAATAGAATTGTTTCAATGAATAACAAATAATGGTGGCCGATATTGGAATATAAACTTTATAGCGGTAGAGAATAATTGGTCTAAATCTGTTAGTTCAAGTTAGTTGAAAATCCAATATGTAAAAGCATGCAAATGAGCTACTATTGTTAAGCATCGGCTGGCCCTTCTGATATTAAGATATACTAATAATTCAGAATAAACATCCTCTTAACTTCTCAAACTTTGTGGTGCGGGGGTTGAGCAAGTCAGCTCATAACCCGAAGGCAGCGGGTTCGATTCCCACGGCAGGACAAGTATTTGTGCACAGAAAAAAAAAGTGCAAATACTTGTGCTGTGTCTGGGTGTTGTGAAACTACGATCCTATTAATTCCTGGGTTCCTATACACAGGGTATCCTAGTTAGGATCTATGTATGTGATCGTTAGGCGTTATTATTAAATAAAATGTTAAACAATTACATATGTTTCTTATTACAATAAAAGTAATAAATTTAACTTATGTTTATAGCGTGTATAATCACTGTAACACCATCACCTTTTACACGTACCAAAAGTCGAAGACGACCTATTTCCATTCCAACTCCCCAATACCGATCAATATTGACAAAGGTCAGCTCTAATCTGCCTGTCTGATGAAGCAATTATTAATTTGTAACTTTGTCTCTTAATTCTATAGTACAGGATATTGGACAATTTCTTTGACTAAACTTTGAACTGTTGAAAAAATTAAAGCAAATTGACACCTACACAATTAGATGCCGTATGGTATTTAAAGAAGGCGTGGGGCTCATACGAATTTGAATGAATGAAAAAAAACTCAAACCCATGAATCCTGGTCCAGATTCCGCTTAGCCCCACACCATAGGTTTTTTAGCTAAGTGCTATGCTGCAAATATTCAGATAATTTAATTCAATAATCATTATTACTTGTGTCTATGAATGCCCATTGTATGAATATTGAATCGGCCATGTCAAATTATAGCGCTATGAGCTTATTCTATTTCAGGCACCACAGATAATGGATCGAATGTGGATAGAGAATCTTCAATTAATTAAAAGACAGAGTCTAAGATCACACAATGATTCGGTCAGATATAAAGATTGCTTATGGTGTAGTAAATTTAGCCAGCAATTAAGCATATAAGAAACCTTTGGGCAGCTTAGAAATTATTACACTAAGCAAACTGCTTGCTTGTACAAGTGTCTAAGGGCTTAAAGTACTCGTACCTAACATTTTGTGAAACTTATAGAAATGCAAAAGTCTCAATGGCTGTACAAGTAATGTCATAGACACAGTGACTTCCAGTTAAAATTAAAAAGTCAAACAATGTATCTATTTTACGAACAGTTTCACTCAAAATATTTTACACCCTTATTAATAAACACTGCATAACAGTGGATGGCATGTTTAATCTGAGTTTTCTCTTTATCTATTTCAAGCTTGATAGAGAGAAAATAAACACAATATAACCATTCTTCCGCTTCAATTTTTATTAGGGAAAAGGTGAGCGATAATATGAGTTCGATGTTTAAGCTATTTTGAATTGAGCTAAGATACTGCTTCGAATAGTAAATTGTATCAGATTACTGTTGCGTCTCAGTCCGAGAGAGATCAATCAAGGCGTGAATCAATGCTAAGGTCCTTAGTGCTTGTCTACTCAGTGTCCTATTCTATTTAAACCAATACAGGTGGACCTAAAACTAGTTTGTTTTTAGTTTTAGATACACCTGTATAGAGAGAGATTGATTATACAAATTTCTAGATATAATAATTGTATATGTAGAAGATCAGGGCAGTGAATAATCGATCTACTTTATTTGTATATTTTTTTTACTTAGATATTGGCAAATAAATTACTTACTATTATGAGTACTTCTATTTATAAAATGAAATTTATTTATTATAAATATCAACCCATGTGACTTGTCATCAAAACATTACCAGTAGACTTTCTGAATCATAAATTGTATCGTCAAACATTTTCGATTTAAATTTGCATTTATTTATGGGTTGAAATAAAAATAATTAAATTTATATTGCTTAAGTAAAAAACACGTCCACTTTAGATCCACTAGCTCCATACAGGTCTTACAGGTCGCATTAACAACTTATCAAGTAAAAAAATCTAAATGAAGGCATAAATCGGACACGCTAAACAATAAATTGAAAAACAATCCAAAATAAAGCATGCGTGCGTGCCAAGCGTATAATTTTATGCTTGAAATCACAAGTCACATTTAGTTACATGATTGAAAAATTGCTAATCTGGCCTGATATGTATGTATAATAATAATAATAATAATAATAATACGTGTGGACATCTCACACAGCGCCATCTAGCCCCAAACTAAGCAAAGCTTGTGCTATGGGAACCAGATAACTGATACAATACTTAGATACTTTTTTGTTTGTAAATACATACATAGAATACAATATGACACCCAGAATACAATACAATATAATAGAATACAATTCCTCATTTGGAAAATGTTGATTGAACAGATTGGATTCTCTTTGTCAATAGATAAAATCAAATAGACAAATCCTATGATATAACAATTATAATGTTATTGAGATTAGGTCTTATTTAAATATCGAAGAACTAAAAAGATGATTTTTTTTCCAGATACATTTTGGTTCGTATTCTGCCCAACATAAAAGTTACAACAACCTCATAATCGGATCTCTATGCTCGTTTTTATAGACAATTATACCTTCCCTCACATGGATGTGATCAACATACAAATTTTCACATCCGTTAGTATTTTACTCTTCGGCGTGTACAGTTTCAACTGTCCAAAATTCGACATAGTATTAAAACTGTCATTTGTAAAAAAACTCGGCATTTTGTCCAAGGTAAGGCGGTACTTCACATCTGGACAGCTTCTTAATCTCTATCAAGCACAGGTCCTTATCATGTATGGAGTACTGCTGCCACCTGTGGGACGGGTCTGCCAAGTACCAGCTTGAGGCTCTGGACTCGATTGAAAGGCGTGCCAAAAGGCTCATTGATGACACTTTGGTTGGTGAAAGGCTCCAGAGCCTAGCGCACCGGCGTAAGGTGGCAAGTCTGTCGGTCTTTTACAGATTACACCACGGCGAATGCGCACAAGAACTGCATGATCTCATTCTCCCATCACCATTCCACTACCGGACTACTAGACGCTCGGCTAAGCGCCATCCTTTCGTGGTTGAAATACCACCCATTCGTACCAAGCGATTTGATTCCACGTTCTTAATTAGAACGGCTAAGGAATGGAATGCCTTGCCAGCGTCTGTGTTTCCGGCGAAATATGACCCGGGCGTGTTCAAGAGAAGAGTGAATAGGTATTTACTTGGCTAGCATGCTACACCTTCGATCACATCGTCACTTCCCATCAGGTGAGAGCGTGGTCAAATGCTAGACAAGTTTAAAGTAAAAAAAAATAAATAAATAATAGTAAACAAAAAAAAAAACAATTTTAACGAAATAGACAAATAAGGAATGAAACAACAGAATAAATATTTTATTGAAAAAGAAAACGAAAGCAATTTTTACATGGAACAAGAATTAATAAAAGACGATATTAATATCGTGACACCGAATGTACACGGTTATTAAAGGTCAGGAACGAGGTCGTCGAGAATCGAGATTATCGTTTGGTTGAAATAAATATTACACTTACAAGAGCATAGACCTTTTCTGTTATTAACTTGGTTTATGTTGGATTTCTAGAAGTAAAATACGAAATTAAAAACCAAGTGGTATAGTTGAGAGCTTTCGAAGAGAATGATAAACTGAAATGTTTTATGGAGGCAGGTGCTGGCGCATCTGCCTTCCTTCACCTTCATCGATTCATTCTTTTCTCATACCTTTTTTCTTCTTTCATATTTCTTCTCTATTATAGGAAATGGAATGTTGTTTCATCCTCGTTGCCAAAGATTTTTACATGACGTGATCTATAAGCTACGTTATAGATCACGTCACGAATCAAAGCATTTCAATCTACATAGCTCTGCTGCTGGAGCTAAGCTCGACGTGATGTGCGGCCCAGATACAAACAAACAGGATTACAGTTTTGGCTTCAGTATTATAATAGAGAAGTCACAAAAACAAAATTTCAAAATGTCTTCAATGTACAGAATTGGATTTGTTACACGTTTATTATAATTTAATATAAATTGCCATACACCAGTATATATGCAACATTATTCAGTCTGTAACATCTTTATTTTTACGACGTATATGAATAAGTAAGAAAACACCCAACTGGCCAATCAAGAAATCTTGATTGCTCGTTTTCCTTATTACTAGGAGCTTGCTTAGAAAAGATTCTATGTAGGGGACAAACTAAAAGGGTATAAAGTTGAAGGTTATATGAAAAAATCCCCATCTCTTTCCGTGGGTGCCAGAAAAGCCGGCTAAGGGAATATCCAGGGAATAGGCAGCAGCTTCTTCTCGGTATACAATCCACTGCAGTCAGCAAGCCTGTCGTTGTGATGATGACAAACCCCCATTAATGGGAGGCCTATGGCCAACAGTGGAAGAGAAAAGGCTAATAATGTGATGTGAAACCATGGGGCGTAGCTAGTAGATATTATCAGAAGTTTTGTAATGAAAAAACTGTCTAGAAATATTTTACTTACACGTCAAACATTAGCAGTGTTTGACGTAACCATCAAACGTAAGCTGAAGTAAATCAGGTAGGCATTACTTTGCTATTTTTACTTTGTCAAAGACACGAAAAAGGAAAAGATAAAAAGGTCACCATACAAATTTCACAACGACGTCTTACCTTCGTCGTATATACCATTAAAAGCTACAAGATGTAAAAGACGACAAAGTCGACATTCTATCAAGACGTTTATCTATTACAGAGATCAGAACACGTTGCTATAATAACACCCATCACGAGGCATACTCAACACCCAATTCCAATTGTATCATTGAGAAATCGAGATGCGCTTTGCAATTCTAATATCTAGCACAAATCTTCATAATGATAACGTGCTGGTCATATACCACAGATTGAATGCCAGTCACTACATTGTGTCGTGTGAAGAGCCTTAATTACATTGATAGGTATCGAGCAACTTGCACAAGTAATGTGCCAATCTATGAATATATTAATAGTGTATATGGTTCCAGTTCGTGTAGCGATATAATTTTATGCGACTATAAACATTTCATTTCTGATTATAGTGATCATGAAATTGTATTAGATAACGCTTATCCAAATGATGCAAATGAAAACGGCGGTAGTATCGATAAACCGTTATAAAAATTCAATATTGGCGGCAGATTTGATATTCGTGTAACAAGGTAAACCGCTGACAAAACAAATTTACATAAATCCGGGGGAATCCGTAAAAATGACACGCGACAGTCGAGCCCATAAGCTGTTGACACAGTAAAAGCAGTGGGGCATATTTCTGTTTTCTTTCAATATAAATATTAGCATAATTACCATTGTTATAATTACTATATGAACATACGAACTTATTTTTTGTACTTGCTAAAAACGAGTATAAGTAATTTTTCAATAACCCTTAAAAATTCTGACAAGGGTTTGACCACATGCCTGCATGTGAAGGAGAAGTATTCTATTACCTAACTGGTTCCTGCTTCAGTCTGAAGTCCAAGCTTCGAGATGGTTCTGTGTAAAATATTCCACATAACATTTACATCGATTTAATTGTATACTACATTGTATTTTCACCCGCGAGGTTACAAATAGCCATGTACTAACTTGTTTATAAAGCCTCGTTGTCGTCTCCTCGATTTAGTATAAAATATTAATTTAATTGTATTTACTCTTTACATAATGACGCAAATGACAGGAAATTAGTATATAATTTATAGTTTAAAACGATAACACTGTCGAAAGGATGCGTTTGATAAAAACTTCATAGCAGCGTTATCAACGGTATTAAATATATATATTACGTTAAGGTATAGCGTGACGAGCTAACCGTTCACCTGATGTTAAGCGACACGGCTGCCCATATCAGTTGCAGTGTCACTCGGAAATCCATACTATACAGTTTCGCGTGACACTGCACTGCGCACGTCTTCCAGAGACATCAGCACAATCTAGTAATAAGATTACTAGACTGTGAGATCAGCTTATAAAGTCTCATTTACCCAGTAATTTCAACTAGCTACATCGCCCTTCAAATCGGAACACAGTAGTGCTTGCACACTACTGCTTGGCGGCAGAATAACTGGCAAAGCGGTGGTACCTACCTAGACGAACTTTGCAGAAAAGTCTTACTACCTAGTATAATAATTGAAAGAGCATAGATCATTTTTATTTCTCGTAAAAGTAATTAAATCCTTCTTATGAATCATAATATTCGTTTAACTCCAACAATTAAAAAAATGTAATTGCTTTGTTCATGTTGGCATCCACACCAAGAAAAGCATTAAACATTAATATGTTAACCTTTTTCAATATCCTGGGGCTTTAAATTTTCTGTAGCTCTAATCTGTGATATGTCATCTTCGGATCGAGAGAGATGGCCCACTGGCTTCTCTATCGTTGGTATATCATTAGCCACCGTACCCGATCGCTCACTTGTGCGGCCTCCGTAACTGACGGGACGAGGGAAAAATCCGAATTATCAATCTTCCCTCTCCACCCCATTCTACTTACGATCAATTCTAAATTGAAAATCCCCGGAGATGTGAAATCACTCAAAGCCTTTGTGTTCGAACGTGGATAAAAATGTTGGATGTAAAAACTGAATGCTTTCTTTGCCTATTGAATTTTGATATTAGAACTGTCAAAGGACAATCGAGAAAGCCTATCGATATAAGCCATTTATTTCAAAAATTGGTCCCATTTTTGTCATGGAACGATTCAATTTTTTTTATAATTTTATATTGCTTTTAAAAGATGCCATACCAGTGATATTTTTTATTATCCTCTGTTTCCTCAAAGTTCTTTAAAATTACCGTCTAATTAAGTTTTTTTTAAATTAACCTGTACCGTCTAAAGCCCATACTTATAAACAATAGACGCTTTAAAATATCCAGGCATTTTCTTTCTGACGTGAAATATCACGAAAAAAAACCGTGATAAATAATTATGAGCATTAATTAAATTTAACTAGCCCTTTTAAGTAAGGCCCTAAAAGCAAACGTTGTATGTATAGCATCACTTAACGTCAAACAAGTAAGCTATATCTTTCTAATGAACTCTAGAAAAAATAACAGCCATAGATCATGTTGAAATAACTAAATGTCAAAGCAGCAAGCACTCCAGCACATACAAACGAAATTTAATGAGATGATAATTTATTTAACAAATTCATTTCGCCGTTCTTCCACTCAGCGAAGTGTCTTCAAAGAGAGTAAAAGTTTCTCCATTTTTGGACACTACATAAATTTCTCCGAAAATTGCGAACATTATGAGATGTACAAAACTCAACGGCAACGTACCGTGAATTGCATTCGCAGATTTAATGTACCGTTTTATTAAGCGATGGTGGATTATTATGAGCAATTTGATATAAATTAAAATTTGTTCGAATAACACCTTTATTAAAGCGTTAGTTTTGTAATTGTTTTACAAGAATTAGGTAATGCCAATTTAGAAAGTAACATACAGATGTAAGATTCAACGTAATGTGAGTAACCTTTAACCGCGTTGCTTGCGTCAGTTGGATCGTTCGTTTATGTTGTCGCAAATATGATTTTAGACGTAAATAAATATTGCATCTCACGTACTGAAATCTAACTGCTTACAAAGAAAAGGCATATAGTATTTGAAGTTATTTCAGTAACTAATAAACTTCTTACACGAATTTTGAATGCACTCAACTTTTCACATATCACATGCAAATTTAGGAAACTTTAACAGAAATAAAATTAAGTGACTATAGAAGCTTAAGTGTATTTTAATGTTACTTCAACTAATTTGTAAATTTTCTTCGGACGACCCGTGCCGCTTTATCTAGACGTGGTCTCCCTGGAGCCTTGTATATATTTTCTAGTTCCTCATGCCTTATATCCGGTCCCATGCCACCACTTTGAGGAACATTACAGTGTGATTTGATATTAATGGCACCGTTGAATCAATACAAGAATCAATGCAAGTATGCTCACCATCGGGTCTTACTTCATTTGAATTATGAATTGTCATCAATGTGGCCTAATACGCAAGGCAGAAGAAAGAGGATATACTTTAATTTACGAAATATAAATGATAAATCAGCCACAGTACCATGATCAAAGGCTGATTCTTTTATTCCAACAAAGTCTTTTTATCCCTATGAATCTAGATTGTGTTCAGGATTTTATTTCATACCGTAATGAAAAACAGCTGGGAGCCACGAAAAACGTAATCTTGACTCAAACATTTACTGAAATAGGTCACTCAACAAAACAGGCATTAAGTACACACTCGTATTATTTGATGCGTGTATCTTTTTCATTTACCGAGATCCGAGGCATAAAATTGCTATTAGAAGCATGATCAATATTATTCATGTACGAGCTTCTGCCCGCAGCTTCGCCTGCGGCATGGCCTATGGGAAAATAATTCAACCACCCATTTCACCCTCTTAAGGGTAGAATTTCGAAAAATCCTTTCTTAGCGTATGCCTACGTCATAACATCTACCTGCATGCTAAATTTCAGGCCGATCCGTCCAGTGGTTTGGGCTGTGCGTTGATAGATCACTATGTCAGTCAGTCAGTCAGTCACCTTTGAGTTATATATATTTAGATTATATGTGACTTTATTTAAATTATCAGACATGGAACCCCGATGTCAATCGTCAATAAGTTTCCTCCACGACACACCACGTCATTTCTACTTAGTAAGAAAGAATACTTCATACATATTTTATCCATATAATGTACAATTGTACGTTTGTAAATTATTTCATATCCACTTTTTGTTTCTTTGCTTCTTCTACGTGTATCCCGGGGACATAATTACGAAAATCTAGAAAATGTCGCGCTATTTTGTACATTATTATCGTGGTGCTCATAAACATGTTTCTCTGTTGTTTTTGCTTTTCAGATTATGAAATGTATTACGGCGATGCCTATTAGATAATAGAGCTAGTCATATTTTTTATGAACCAGCATGAATAAATAAACAAGCAGCCTGGAAAACGAGTATTGCCACGTTGTCCATGGATACCTGCAGAATTAAAGTAATCGCTGATCTCACAGAAACCCTTTTTGTTCCTTTTCATTACAACTTATTTTTATTATTTAATGAAGCATTTTGTATCGTCTTGGACAAACATACTCCAGATCTAAAATACTGTATTGTAATATATAGTTACTAGTTGACTCGCCCTGGCTTCGCACGGGTAAAACGTGGTCGAACGGGATAAAAAGTTCTATGTCCATCTCCTGGTTCTAAGCTACCTTCCCATCAATTTTCAGCCAAATCATTTCAGCCGTTCTTGAGTTATACATAGTGTAACTAACACGACTTTCTTTCATATACACGGTGGAATTGAATTCGCTCTTTTTCTCAAATGTATGTACATAGACCATGCTATAGAATATTCGCACAAAGTCTAATTTAAAAAAAATGGTTTTATTTTAGTATTTAGTGCCTCCTAAAACAACTGTATGATAGCCGAAATGTCTATTTAACGCTACACACAGCGCGGACACCGGATGTTTGTTTTGTAAATGTTTCGTAGGCAATAAAATATCTACTTTGTTCAATGTCAAAAGGCTTTTCTTTAGATTATAAATTTGCAGTAATTTTAATAATACCTAAATTTAAGTTTTATTTCATAAGTACTTTTTTTATTTATTTATATGGGAGTATTCATAGCATGGACTCAATACATACATTAAAGGAAAAGAACGAATTAAATTCCACCTTGTATATAAATTTACGCTTTACGAACGCATTTTGAGTGGCAAAATAATTCTAAGATCTTATCTTATAAGTTATCGAGATAGTGAGGGAATCGCTCGGGGAGACAAACGGCTAAATGCAATACACGATATGTTAAAAAAATAGGCATCTCTTTTTTTTTAAACTTCCTATATATGGTATCAAAGCAGTCTTTTGATTGACCGCTTCATGGCAGTTTATGATAATCTACATCTTTGATTTTCACTATAATATTTGCGTATACTATCTGGAAAATTTTCAGTGATGAAGGTCTCATGATGTGGTGAAACCGACTGTCAGTGGCGACTTTCTAAACGGTTCATAGCGCTAAAGATTGTTGAGTGTGGTCGCGATCCTTTACAAAGACGACGAGAGATAAAATTACAAACACACACAGTAACAGTGAAGTCATTTACTTCTATTTCAGCATATGCAATTTTAACTGCAGACAATAACAATTTGATACAAGCTTTATAAACTAATCGACATCATAAACGAAGCAACTCCAAGTAAGTATGGCCTAGCTCATTAAAATAGTGTCGCAACCAACAAAACAATTGTATTAGAGGCATAGGTCGTCACATTTATGGTTCATGATGATCGCATAGCATCTGGCATACCTGTGAGGCAACCAGTTGACCTTTTCCTTCCCCCACTTATATACCCCCGTTGTAACCGTCACCGCAAATTTCGCAGGGTTGTCAATTGGCAGTTTTATATATTTTTAAATGTGATTATTTTTTCTTAGTGAGGGTTAAGACTCTAGATGGGCCGACGATCTGTTCGGAGCTGCGGGGAGCCGATGGATAAGGGAGGCAAGCAGCCGCTGAAAAGTGGCGCTCTACGGACTAGGTCTATATTCAGCAGTGGACGTCTACAGGCTGTTGATGATGAAGGCAAGTTTTATCGGTTTGTTACCGGTAAAAACCGGTTTAAGCGATTACTTCGTTCGGAGTGAAACCGTTAAAAGAACGTTATGAAAACCTTTATTAACCGGTTTATTCCGCGAAAGATTTGTATGCTCACGTCGCATCGCCGCCGCCGCCGTCGACTTGATGGTAGGTGAAATATGTGTGTTTGTTACGTACGTCTCATCTATGCAGCAAAACACTGCTGACCGCTGTGTGCGTGAATGGAGGGGTGACAAAAACCGTTCTAAACCGGTTTATTGAACAAAACCTTTATTACGAACTTTTTAAACCAAAACTCGTTTAATAGCGGTTCCGGTAGAACGAAACCGAAAAGAAAAAATCCCTATGAACTTGGCGTTAATCAGTTCGAAAATTAACCCGGTTCCCAAGCCCTGGATGAAGGACTAAACATAATTTTATGTATGAAATATGCCACTTACATTTGACAACTAATAGCAGACACCACACAATATGTTACCTTTAACAATGTAACAATTTGATGATCATGATCTGACTTATACCTTTCAACGTATTTTAAAATTCATTATACGCTTTTAAAAATACTAAGGTATAAATCATTTAAAATAATCAGCACATTATGACATGTAGACGGACTCTTTATTATTTTAGATTTTGACAACCCTACCCAAGCTTGGACGAGGTCGCATCACAGATTTTCTGATGGTAATGCCTCTCACTACAGTGGCAATAGATAGTAGGTACAATAAATAAATGCTACTGTGAAGTTATTATTTTTTGATTTGATAGCGTATTTGATTGTGAAGACCGTCAATATCAATTATTAATTCATCAAGCATGAAGCAATCATACGAGTACCTTAAACATATTTGCTAGTTTGGTCGATGAGAATTTATATTCTCATCCTTTAAAACTCTCACTCTTATTTGTCTTAGTGTTAATAAAATCATCAACAGAGTCAAACTTAAGACAAGCTGGAATCTTTATTATTGGTATCATCTTTGTATGTAATGTACTCATGTTCAAGCAAATAAATAATTCAATTGAATTGGATTTTCAACATCAGTTTTTCGAGAATTAGAAACTGCAAATAGCTTCGAGTATAGTGTACGCATTATTGAGGAAAAAAAACATACAATTTTAGTTAATCCAGTCAATGCGGCCCCTAATAATGCACCCCATTCCACATATTGGTCCCCATTTTTTTACATTTTAAACTGTTTAGAAATCAATACCTGTAAACAGGAATATTATTGCAAAATAATCGGAAATAATTTAATTGCTGAATAGAACAACAATCACCGCTTTCCGTGATTTTCATTATCATATCCATTTAACTATAAGTGCTTAAACTAGTTAACTATAAAAGCATATAAACAACAACAACACTTTGAACCTCCCGTTTCAGGGTGGACCATCCACAAAAGTAAGTAGCCTATATTATTGACATAAAAATTACTTTTGCTTTTGCTATTGACTTTTGTTATTGTTCTAATCACGAAATGGACCAGCCACCTGCCATCAATAATTCACATTACTTGTGAACTTGCGGAACACACTTGTCTATAGTGATATACGAGCCGACCGTCCGGTCTCCGATCGTGTGCTCTATAGGATTACTTGCCGCCGCGTTCGGTTCCACGCTACTCTGATTTATGTCTCGAACACAAGTACTAGCAATCTCAACTATACTCCTCGGTAATAAATCAAGCATCGATCATGGGAAGGCGAACGAATAGCTTGTCACGTCATTCATTAATATTTTAAAATATGTGAGCACATTTCCTTGAGCAGACGTGAGTGTGATTCTCTCTCACTGCTATCTGAAAGTGTTTTGAAAACGTAGAGTTTCTTTTTCAATAGTTAATGTGCTCTTGAAAAAAAAAGAATACGACGAAAACCAGAAATTATTGTGTTCCCACTTCCACCATCATGTGTAACCTAATTACATGTAAGGTTGTGACAAACATCAGCTCTTTTCAGATCTTTTTTTTATTGTAACGCGTTATATATGTTTTAAATCCTCCGGCTTATAATGTACAACACGCAAAATGTACAACAAAAAATATATATTTATGCTTTTGCTATATATATTTTTTATACATTTTGCTAATTTGTACTTTCTGCGTTTATTGGATTTTCCGTTTGTACATTTAGCGTTTGTACTTCTGCTAGTTTGTACATTTGAAAATTGTTTTTGCACGTGTGAAATAGTTGACTGAAAAATACTTCAACCATCTTTTTTAAGATAGTCGTAGTTTGAAACAAGAACTTCTATCTACGTACTAAAAACTATCTCGCTAAGACTCCTCAAGAGTAAAACGATGGAATTTGAAGAATGTAAAACAGGCAGTAGTCAATTATTTTATATAAAACAAATAGTAATAATCACAAACACTTCGGGCCCAGTCAAATGTGTTGTATAATATACTTGTCAGAGTAAGGTGTACTCGATGACCTTTACCTGCAATAGATGACAAAGAGCCGTGTACTTAAAAGTCACAGTCAAGAATGTTTAGATAGGAATGTGCGTTTGTTTAAATCATATTCACATCCGGGTGAGTTTATTGTGAAACGTTCCCGGTTACATTATATTAGTAAAATGTGTTTACTAGTACTGTGGGTAAAATAATTACACAAATATCTTTATATCATTCTTCATTCATTTTCATCTATTATATCCAAATTCATCTTCAATTTTTAAGGCTTTCTAGCAATTGATACTTGGTTTAATAAGCATCAGTGACCACTGTCATTAACACTTGTACTTGTTATTTTAACATGATTAAGTAGTATAACAATTATATCTAACTAGCTATGGCACATGACTTCGCCTGCGTATTAATAGCCCCTTATTCCAATGTTTCCTTCCATAAAAAACCTAATTCATGCTATTATTACGAACATTGCTTTTTATTGCATGTGACCACTGTCTCTCCTTATTTTAAGCAATGACGTGGTCATGTTTATAATAGATTAAATAGTTGATAGGTCATGCTTGCGTGTAAGTTTGTTCTCTCTTGACTTGAAAACTCCCAGGTTGTAGTTAAATGGACACTAGGACGCCAAACAAAACAAGCCGTTCCATATATTAGCTGTCCGCACTATAAAGCTAGCAGAGAAACGCTTCGTGCAGGTTGAAGGAATTTCAACCATAACAAAACATAAAATAGCCAAATCGATGTTGTTGCTTACCAACTAACAGCATTTAATTTTTTTTTACATGGGCCAATAAAAGTCGTCTAAACTATCATAATTAATTATTATGCTATTTTTTAATAATCTTTGTTGTTTGTATTGGCTTACAAACTCTCGTCTTGCATGAGTATGGACTAACTGTGTACAAAATATATGTTTATTAATATCAAATGAAAACTATTGAGAAATTACCAAAAAAAACCTAAAGGAAGTCGACATCCCGATATAAACATTATTGCCGTGTCTATTTTAAAAACCTAGAATATACAGCTAACAGGCAGTCAATGAACGCAGACCAAAACGTGCTAAAATCGAACGTATCGGCATCAATCTATAAATACCAGGCTATTCTTGCCTAAAACAAGTTTACCCAAACGAGTGAAGTGACCGTTGCGAGTAATGATTGCCGATACGTTTTTTTGTTATAAAACATGGAGACACTTTAGATATCCAGGTTTCAATCCCGAAATTACCTACACCTAAAAGCATAGTCGATTTATGCGGACTATTTTTAATTTTTTTTATATATCTAGTTTAAATTTTCACAATGTTAGTTAGGCTACGATGATCGTCATGCTTTGATAGCGATTAGTAATAATTTGTAGGTATAATAAAGCGACTAAATTACAAAACGAACCAAATTTACCATAAACCCTAAAAACCAGACTCACAGATGAAAATAATTTGTTGTATATCACAATCAGTTCCTCACATGAAAGCCAAAAACATAATCAAGAAGTATTAAAGTCATCGTTACTACATGTCATCGCCCAAGACTTCTGTTTAGAAAGTCACTTATAAGCGCAAAAAGTCCAGAGCGCGCATCTCAAACACATCAAGTCATGAACTGCATTACACAAGTGGTTGCGCAAAGCCTCTCTCTTGCCGGCAAAAGGAAATAAAATGTAGATTGTAGAAGAGCTAATTCGGGTGCTATGGATTTTGAATATCATTACAAGGAAAAGCACACTAATTAAACAGGTTTGTATTGTAGATGGTTAATTGCTAATTGATCTTTCTGAAGTATTTGTGCCTGGGTGCTATGTTGTGGTTGATACAATAAGAATTCATGATTAAATTTAAACTTGATCTAAAGGTTTCTTGATTTATCTATTTTTATTTATTTCCTGATCAGTAATACTGGTATTATAGAGTCAAATAAAAAGTGCAAGACGCAAAAATTTTATATGAAATACTTTACGTTTAATCAAAAGAAATTAACAAAGGCTCATTTAGCTATCCAGCAAATCGCTACAATAGGGTTGATTACTCAATTAGAAAGGTATTTCACGAAATTACAATCGTATTACCGTCTACTTATTTTGATTTTAAATATCTTCAAAAAGCTACCACTACCAAGGTGGCCATTTTGTGTCGTCATTCGTAAATAAACAGGAAGCTTTTTCAACTGTTCAAGGAAATCAATTGAGATCAAAAAGTAGATGCTTAATGTTGATTTAAAAAAAAAAAGAAATATAAAAAATAATAAGTAATGTAATGTCTCACGAAATGGATTTAGTTTGTTTACGTCTTTGTTATTTGTTTTTGATTTTAAACGCGGGTCCGGTAACGCCATTCGTTTTTTCTCTTATCTAACGTTGCTTAGAACAGCCAGTATGTTGACTTTGACAGTAAAATCACATCGACACTGACGGTAAAGTGCCAAGCGCTATTCATAAGCGTTTACGAGTCGCGTGATATGAAGATGAAAATTGAAGTTTAATTAATTTAGTTTGGAGTTTTGGCGTGAAATCGAAAAAGATCGCATCATCGAATTGAATTGTTTTCCAAAACTTGTGTTATTTTCAGTGTTAGTGCATAAAATTGGTGGCATGTTATTCATTAAGTACTGGATTACAGGCATGAGTGTGGGAAAATGGTAAAATGATGATGAAACGTTTCTTTTCGTGTTGTTTCCAAAACTCCATAGAAGCTTCAAGTAAAGTTGCTACCACTTTACTAGGAGTATGACTTTGACTTGACTATGACTTGACTTGATGACTTCGACTGTGACTTGACACATATTTACGTGAAATATCATTAACATGATAAATTAAAAATTACTTGACACTGCCTAAATACACAAAAGTGTAGAGCAAAAACAAACAAAAATAATTAGTTAAAAATATGACCGAGTCCTATAATGTTGGCTGCTGTTTAGAAGCTAGAAAAAATATAGAGAAAAATAAAAATACAAAAAAAAACACGAGATAAAAATACAGGAGCTTAACTTTATTCAATGATAGATATTACTGGCAATAAGTTTATATGAGGTCGTATATGTTGATTGTTTTATACGAATGCGATATTTTATGTTTCGTTCAACAGGATAAAATTGAAAAGGGATAGAAGATTTATAGGTTCAGCTGGGCTGTACACGGGCTGAACAATAAACCCAGGAAACCTAACATCTTGGTTATATCATCAAATAAATAACTACCCTTTAAAGCAAGCGCCAAATAAAATTAGCTTTCGTATTAAAAAAAACTGCCTATAAATCAGAAAGACGTGAGTTTTGTGAACAATATTAATTAATTTATGATTAATTCAATAGAACACAACATTCACACAATTCTGACTGCAAATCATACTCATGAATCACACAATATTTCACTTACAGTCCATAAACGATACTCACAAAATTGACCAAAATGAATGGTAATAATTATGTTATGTTAAACTATGCTATAAGTAGATATTTCGATAGATAATGAAGTTGAATCATCAAAAACATAAATATCGATATCGATCTCATTAACGATTCTTTTCCAATATCAACAAACCTAAGCGTATATAATTCCAAAACAAACGTTTAACAAAGTGAATACTAAACGAGTATAACAAACACAAGCGGAATCAAACATAGACGGTGCGTCAAATGAAATTTTGACTCGCACACAAACACGCCTACCGTTTCTACTCGTTAATTAAATTTTCCTGCATACATACGTGTGGCGGGCGCAAATCTAATTTGAAAGGTTTTATTACCTTCGCACTCTCGTTTTCTAAGCGAGGACCGCAACGGTAAAGTTTTGATAACATTTAAAAAACCAGTATTAGAAAATATTCGGTACTATATCAGACTATTATTGATTAGATTCTTCTGTTTACTCGATCATTGAACATACTAATATAAACGCTGGAAATTCTGATAATTCATACGGTTACAGTGTGTACCTTAAAAATGACTAACTTTGAATATCAAACTATTTAACAACATTAACACTAACAAAACTAACATCATATAAAAAACGAGTGTTCCTAAGACCACGGGACTGAAGTAAAACTTTAGTTTAGCTCCATCTATCGGTCGGTATTTCTTTGTTTTTGCTTTGTTTAATGTTAATATCGCCATCTTGACAATTGTAAATTGTCATTTTACCGGACACACCGACATAATAATAGTTTTGTCCTATTTCAGTTGCAGAACTCAGAATTGAATATGTTACATATTTTAACCGAGCAAAATCTCCATCGCTTGTTCTCCGTTCTACCTACGCGACATTGGCGAAATTGTGGTAACCCACAGAAGCCACGAAATTAAGAAGTTGAAAGTTGACATAATAATACAAATTTTTAAATTGGTTATGTTGACAATGGAGATCTACGTGGACCAACTTCAACTCCTGTTTGCCTCGCATTCACCAGCTTACTCCCCAAGTTATGCGTGCGTAAAGAAGTTTTACTTCATAAAACTGTCAAGTACTCTAACTTACGAGAATGGGCGACCTATCGTTGCTTGTGAAAACTCCATTTGATACCCACTTTCTTTATTTCATTCATCTATACGCAATGAAAGGTCAAGACTAGTAAAATTTAACTCAATATCTTTCTTCTTCTAACTATTATAGTTGCCTGTTGTTTTTTTTCTTACATCATTTTTTCCACAATATTAAAGGTACTACAAGCCAGGACATCTTTTTGAAGAAGAAGTAATACCACTGTGCTCTACTCCACCATGTATTTATTACTTCTTCTGGTTCTATAATTGCAAACTGAATGTATTTTGTTATTTCCATGACATTTTTTTCATCATTCAAGCTGTCATCCTTTTGTCTGTGACCTCTGTCGTCAGATATAGAATGCCATGTAATTGCATATTCAAATTTAATTGCAAATTGCGGTTTGCCTACTTCAACGCCAAATGGTTGGGCAATTATGGAGGCTCGTACCAAAGCCGTCTTGGTTGCGTATGGATGAATAATGAATGAATTATTTGACACTAATTTCAATTTTATTGCTTTGTGTTTAGGGTTATTGGCAATTTTTATTGAAACAGAAGTTTTGTAATTCAAAATAACACGCATACTTTCATATTACAAAAATTGAAGACTCTTTATTTGTATTGTAGATTTTTTTATTAGTGATGTTGAAGGTGGTGTTCAGCCTTATTATATCCATTTTTTGAACTCGAACAAATCACTTAAATGTTAAGTTAATGTTAAATAACAGTCAAATAAACTTTATAATTTTTTACAAAAATTTTAAACATAGCAGTAATAAACTAATTAATTACTTGATAATTAGCAAAAAAGCAATGTTAGATTAATTTATAATAGTTTTCCTTTTTTTATTACACTCAAACAAAAACTTGCCAATCCAAACTTTATAAACTCTCACGCTCACATGTTTGTCATACGTCGGAACGGAACATTTGATTGAACAAAAACCACGGGTAAACCATATTATAATATTTCCATTTCCTTCGTGACCTTTGTTAATTTATGTTATGTTAATTTTGACTTCAATTGTTTCACCCGCTTCGTGAATTTGAAAACGTAATTAATTATCAATCTGAAATATTGAATTCGGGTTTGTGCGTGTACCTAAAATCTATTCTCTGTACATAGTGTCTGTCTGTACTAAAGTCTATTATAATACAACTTGGCCAAGCAACATTTTCCCCTGGGTTCGCGTCTACGTTAGTTGAACGTGTCAACGTGGCAGAAAAAATACTGAATGCTGATTGGCTGCCTGTTGATCATCGGCTATGTCAACCAATGAGCGTACAGTATTTGACATGTTGAGTTGACACGAGTTTGATAAACGTACGAGAAACGAAGGGATATAAGTGCCGACGGGCATAAATGTCTGTATCAGAGTACATTCGTACGTCAGGCTTTGTTTTCTATTTGATTTTGAATGCGATCGTGGAAAGATAATTAGAAAACAACAAGGGGGAAGCGGAACGAGGATGAAGGGTTGTTTGTCTTGACGTTTCAAAACAACCGTGCTTCGATTCGGAATTGAACTGGAATGAATTTGAAATTCTTATTTTATGCATGGTGCTACTAATAGTACAATAAAAATCCCATATCTAACAGGTTGGTCCAGTACCACAGTTTACTGGGATACAAAGTACGTTATAAAATAAATTTTACTGCACGATCTTAAAGTATTAATTGTATAAATTTCCTTTAAATCCGTTAAATTTTGACAAACATACATATAAAGTCGACGGTGGAACATAAATAGGTGTAATAGATAATAATAATAATAATCATCATACATTATTTGTGCTTTTTTCTGTGCACAAATATTGTCTTGCCACGGGAATCGAACCCGCCGTCTCCGGGCTACGAGCCGACCTGCTTAACCACCATACCACAGACGCAATCATAGTTATGTTTTTATACGTTCCCAAAATAGAATGGGAACTAATAGTCAAATACGAAATAGGAAACTAATTATAATCTTCTTTAGAGCTTATAATATCAAATTACTATAGGTAACTTACTGGCGCGAAGAAACCTCTCAAAGTGCCAAGCTACGCATATTTTGCGTCTGAATAATAAAATATCTCAGCTTGTATAATTTGTCCTGCGTAAAACGGTTTACTTTAGCAAGAAGGTAAGAATTATTAGATTGTGATACATTGGTTACCAAGGGCAGCTTCATGCTTGGAAGATCTCTTTAGGTCACGGTATGTATTACGTGTTATTTCTACAGAAACCGTTATAAGTAATCAAAATCTTTCTTTTTGTGTTAGTACTTAGGTCGAACTTTTTTAATTCTCAAACGACTTCAAAAGAGGAGGATTCGGTTGTATGTTTTTCACCTAAGAACTCATATTATTAACGAGATATTAACTGATTCGAAAAATTAGTTTTCCTTATTTATTTATATCAGTATACATTCAAATTATTCCCATATAATTAGTGATTAAACGAACTTACCCTATGTGAAGTTCTATCATAATTATACGAAGGCTTCGTCCGAGAGATTAGCATAAAGATGTAATAGGTAAAAACTGTAGTACCGCCCAATGACCGCCATTCTTGCACTGTACTTGAGATTTCTTTCTTTTTTTTTTTTTTTTTTTGTCGTGTGTAGATACTCTACCTCGTTGCCCTTTGTGCTATAGACTCGTCATTTAGTTCAGAGCTTTTGTTAATATTTCACGATGAGGGGCAGGGATATTAAAATGATAAGTACTATTATAATAGGTCTTTACCTATGAAATTGCCGTATTGCAGTACAGACATTTTCAAACAAAAAAAAATTTTGATTGGCTATGAATTCTAAATTCAATTTAATTTTGTTTTAAAAATATGACATTCTATTTACAATATAAGTCTTTTGTTTATTGATTAGCGTTGTATTTTCATTACATTTCAACATTTTTCCTCATAATGGATACTTTGAAATTTCGTGTAATTATGGAATATGAGTTCCGTCGTGGCACCAACGCGGCACAAATGACACGTAACATCAACGACGTTTACGGAGAAAACTGTACAAACGAACGTACAACCCGTTATTGGTTTGCTCGGTTCCGTTCTGGGAATTTTGACTTGAAAAATGAACCTCGTGGTCGTCTGGAAACTTTGGTCAACAATGATGAATTAAAGGCGATTGTGGAAGCTGATGAATCTCAATCTACAGCTGAGCTGGCAGCAGCTTTTGATGTTAGCATCAAAACAATATTGGTTCATTTGCGACAGATTGGCAAGATAAAAAAGCTTGATAGATGGGTGCCCCACGAACTTAACGATCGCCAGCGCAACGTACGCGTCGAGACTTGCCTTGCGCTGCTTAACAGGCACAGAAATGAAGGAATTTTGAACCGAATTGTTACGTGCGACGAAAAATGGATTCTTTTTGACAATCGAAAGCGCTCAGCAAGTTGGTTAGATCCTGGTTCGGTACCAAAGCAATGTGCAAAACGAAAAATGACCCCTAGAAAGGTGATGGTCACAGTTTGGTGGTCTAGTGCTGGTGTGATTCATCATAGCTTTTTACAAAACGGCGAGAGCATTACTGCAGATGTGTACATTGAAGAACTGACCACAATGATGGCGAAACTCGCACGTCTGCAACCAGCTTTGGTCAATCGGTCGTCTCCACTGCTACTTCACGACAACGCGCGACCCCATACTGCACAACAGACCGTCTCTAAGCTGCATGAGTTGGGTTTGGAAGCTCTCCCTCATCCGCCATACTCACCAGATCTTGCGCCTACCGACTATTACTTTTTCCAAAATTTGGACAACTTTTTAGCGGGAAAAAAATTCAATTCCCGAGAGGCAGTACAAAACGCCTTTGAAGAGTTTGTTGTCTCCCGTCCTGCTGATTTTTTCAAGAAGGGCATCCATAAACTGCCACAGCGTTAGCAAAGATGCATTGATTGCAGGGGTGATTACTTTGAATAAAAGAAATAAATAAGTTCGAAAAAAAATACTTCAACTTTTTTTAAACAAAACGGCAATTTCATAGGTAAAGACCTAATATAACATAGAGATGGGTGGGTTGCTAATCTCTCGGACGAAGCCTTCGTATAATTATGATAGAACTTCACATAGGGTAAGTTCGTTTAATCACTAATTATACTTTGGCTTCGTCCTTCGAGATTAGCATAAAGATGTAATAGGTAAAAACTGTAGACTTTTAGAGTTTATCGTGAAATATTGATGCACATAAGTAGTGCAAGTAATAAAGATATAAAGTATGTGCCCTGTTTAATTCAGCCTAAGAGAGCAGTAAAATGATTTAGTATCTTTGGAAAATACAGAATTTATTATATAAATTAGTAATTAATAGACAATAATACTATTATCTAGGTTTCGATACTGTTATTAATAATTGCGCGAGCAAATGATTCATCATCACAAGAGTATTGAGGGGACTGTTATAAAATTAGAAGCGTGTATTTGATGTAAGACTTCAACGCGCAGCCAGCCAGTCTTTCTAATAGCATCTAGGCTTACGCTGAAGCGATGGTCACATGAAGTAGCGGCATGCTGAGTACTGTGTGAACCGAATACTGTCACCGCTTAGAGAATCGTGGAGTGTTACCGGCATCGCCTAGTGTGCAGCGAATCCAACAACTTATCGTCTGGCTAAAGACACCACGATGTGATTTTTTCAGAAATTTTTGATGTGGGATTAACTGATTAAATTAAGATAATTAATTAAAAAATAAATTTAGGTTGTGGGCAACCAACCCTATAAGTTTTTATTAGTTCCGTAATTTTTATGGAAGCTCGTGATGCACAGTAAACGATATATTATCAATCTTTATTTTGAACAATGTCTACACCCTGTGTGTAGTAACTAAAATAATAAGGTAGGTAACCAGTTTTCTTGTTTTTTCGAGTGATAAGCTTTCGTGAGAATAAAAAGATTTAGTTTTTTTTTTTTTTTTTATATATATAATTTTATTATTTATATATCATAGTTAAAAACAACAGAAGCGTCCCAAGTGATATCATATTTAAGAGGGGAATATGCCCTTGAAAATGTATTTTATGGTGAAGGGTTTTAAGGTGACATGGTAATTAACGATAAGGCGGAACGATAAGTCCATACTGGGCGCTATTGATAAAGAAGCCATCATAGTTCCTATAAGGGAACAATTTATTTTATAAACGCTGTCTGAAAAATACAGCGGCCACTGGCACGTGTGTCTTTTCCAAGTGCCAAAACAAAATAAATAATAGGTCTTTACCTATGAAATTGCCGTATAGCAGTACAGACTTTTTCAAACAAAAAAAAGTTTTGAATGGCTATGAATTCTAAATTCAAATAATTTTGTTTTAAAAATATGACATTCAATTTACAATATAACTCTTTTGTTTATTGATTAGCGTTGTATTTTCATTACATTTCAACATTTTTCCTCATAATGGATACTTTGAAATTTCGTGTAATTATGGAATATGAGTTCCGTCGTGGCACCAACGCGGCACAAACGACACGTAACATCAACGACGTTTACGGAGAGAACTGTACAAACGAACGTACAACCCGTTATTGGTTTGCTCGGTTCCGTTCTGGGAATTTTGACTTGAAAAATGAACCTCGTGGTCGTCCGGAAACTTTGGTCAACAATGATGAATTAAAGGCGATTGTGGAAGCTGATGAATTTCAATCTACAGATGAGCTGGCAGCAGCTGTTGATGTTAGCATCAAAACAATATTGGTCCATTTGCGACAGATTGGCAAGATAAAAAAGCTTGATAGATGGGTGCCCCACGAACTTAACGATCGCCA
The DNA here is from genome assembly GCA_905220475.3 of Ennomos fuscantarius. Lineage (NCBI taxonomy): Eukaryota > Metazoa > Arthropoda > Insecta > Lepidoptera > Geometridae > Ennomos > Ennomos fuscantarius. Next base: position 4,563,366 of record HG992037.1, on the reverse strand, counting down.
GCGCAACGTACGCGTCGAGACTTGCCTTGCGCTGCTTAACAGGCACAGAAATGAAGGAATTTTGAACCGAATTGTTACGTGGGACGAATAATGGATTCTTTTTGACAATCGAAAGCGCTCAGCAAGTTGGTTAGATCCTGGTTCGGTACCAAAGCAATGTGCAAAACGAAAAATGACCCCTAGAAAGGCGATGGTCACAGTTTGGTGGTCTAGTGCTGGTGTGATTCATCATAGCTTTTTACAAAACGGCGAGAGCATTACTGCAGATGTGTACATTGAAGAACTGACTACAATGATGGCGAAACTCGCACGTCTGCAACCAGCTTTGGTCAATCGGTCGTCTCCACTGCTACTTCACGACAACGCGCGATCCCATACTGCAAAACAGACCGTCTCTTAGCTGCATGAGTTGGGTTTGGAAGCTCTCCCTCATCCGCCATACTCACCAGATCTTGCGCCTACCGACTATTACTTTTTCCAAAATTTGGACAACTTTTTAGAGGGAAAAAAATTCAATTCCCGAGAGGCAGTACAAAACGCTTTTGAAGAGTTTGTTGTCTCCCGTCCTGCTGATTTTTTCAAGAAGGGCATCCATAAACTGCCGCAACGTTGGCAAAGATGCATTGATTGCAGGGGTGATTACTTTGAATAAAAGAAATAAATAAGTTCGAAAAAAAAAATACTGTAACTTTTTTCAAACAAAACGGCAATTTCATAGGTAAAGACCTAATATAATTTTCACATTTAACTAGATATAAATTTGTTTATAAACTTTGGCCCTTAAAATAGTGGGCAATGCGTCAAAATAGGAATGCAATTAGATTTAACACAGGAAATGTACCTACAAGTACTTATTACGTAGATTTATTTGTATATGGTGGATATTCATCCAACCGTTAATTTTGATTTTCTAGAAACGCACTTGTGACGGTCTTTTTCCTATCCCTTACTCCTTTCCGCATGCACGCCCGCATATAGCCGTCCTGCTCGGATGGCCAATTATTGCCGAGCTACTCCGAAGAGCGCTCGGCTCACCCCGCCAAATCACCAGTCGTTGTGCAAAAATGGACGCCGCGATCTACAACGTGCGCGTGTGGCCTAATTAATTCAAATTTGGTGAACTATCTTTATATTTGTAATACTTTTCCGCTATTTATTGAACTATGAACGTGTGAACTCAAATTATTGTGATTACTGTGAAAATACGTAAGACGTTTCGTGTGTGAGCATATACTCGCAACGAGGTGCCAGGTCTTGTCTTTGAGACCTAGGCACGGAGACAAGGAGTCCCAAGGACAGCTGATTCTGGAATCACCAGGTACGTGCATGCTTCCATTCCTTAGAACTGCTGTTTTGTACTCCTGTGATATATCCTCTAGCAGCAGTCTGGTCTCCTTATAATTAGAAGGTCGTTACAAGTGCTATTAGATTTTGTGTAGGAATATCTACTGTCTAGGCATATGTACAAGCTTTTAATTCGCACAAATACAGTCCACTTAAACCCATAAAAATCAACCCTGTTTTGCTACCGTTGGGAAACCTCCCCGTAAGATTTTACACCCCCTTTTTGGTGAAGAGAAAGAGAACTGAACCATCTCATAATATTTCCCACCAGTATACTGTGTGTAAGGTTAATCAAACTTAAGAAAAACACAGTTACACAGTATTGTTATCAGATAAATTATATGAAAAATATAAACTTAATATCCGAGTAAATCACTGAACTAATTTAATATTGAAGTTGAAAATATTTTTTCGGATTTTTTGTGTATTGTTCTTATATCAATAATATGTATATTATTGAATGCAGATCAAAATAAAGACCAGTATGTCCCGATACGTTTCTATTTATTATTCCTGGCCGTAGACAGGCAGCCCACACTCAGCACCCCATAGTTGAGATGTTAGTATTCATAAAAAATCTAAGTCTATTAGATAATCCTGTTTTGTGTACTTTTTAACGAAACATCTCGTAAGTATCTCATAATATGCCTCAACAAGATAAAGGCAGAAAATAGGAGGCCGCTCTGGGACTTTGTTAAATTGACCAATAATAAGTCAAAGAACATAATTAACTTAGTGTAATTTTGGAGTAGCAAGTAGGTATGAACTATATAACCCTAAATGTTACATGCATGCATGTACATGATTAGGCGAATCATAGTTCATTAAAGTCTACTTATTTATTAAAAAAGTAGTTTACCGGTGTCGCAAGCCGTTGACGCGGGCGTCAGCGCCGGTAGTGTGGCGCAGTCGTGGAGGAGCGCGCTGGACGTTGATTCTGCGTTTGCTTGGTAAAGTTGGCACGTGTGTTCCTCGTTGTCGTCGGAGATGTCAAGCTTGTCGGCCTCGTGGCCAGTTGCTTGCGAAATGGACAGGAATCCTTCCAGTTTTTTGAAGAGCTGGCAAATTTTTTTTTTTTTTACTCAAATTTGGTTTTTGTGTTGGTGCAGGTTTCAGTGCTGCACCGGACTTGCTAATGGCTTTAGCTGTTTTTAACTACATTTTGAGCAAACAGACGATTATCCATTTTTTCATCTTGTAGTGACTCCTTCATGTCTTTTTTTTTTTTTTTTACTGAAAATGCTATGACGTTTTTTTTTTAGGAACTGAGTTGCTATGCTGGCAATCACATAGCGCACGCCCGGTATCCATGAGAATACGAAGCAAATCTGGTTGTTTTTCTTTGGATGAGAGAACATGTGTGATGGCTTCCGCAAGGCTTCAGATTGCGGATGACATCAGCATCTATTTTGACACTGTAATTTTGTGCAGTTTAATGATATTTTTTTGATAATGAGGCTTTCATTTCTGGGTTTAATCCATGCGTTGTTAGGTATGAGGTACTTGTCTGTAAATTAACTACGGTCCTCTTTTGAAAAACCTTTGAAAGCCACGTGCTCGAATCGTAGAGCAACATATTTACCATATTTGATAGTCTTTGTGGGATCGACACTGAGAATGTTTAATAGTTCAGAATCTAGTTCTGACGTAGTATCCTCCAACATCGGGATCGCATCCTCAACAGTATTTGAGACAATGGCTTCCCGTGACACAGTCACGGGCGTCACGAGAACCGGTGCAAGTTAGTTGTTGGTTTGTGATAGTGTGAAAATACGGTAAATTCAATAACAAATCGTATTTAATCAGTGTTTTTAATATATTTTATTGTTTATTGTGAGAGGGTAGTCCGACGAACTACTCACAACACAAGACGTAAAAAAGTGACCTAGTGTCCGTTACGAGTACTATCTATTCTTAAATGTCATCAATATGTCAATCTGCATAATAAATAAGTTAGATTTGATAGTGAAGAGGTAGCTCCAAAAACTACCCGCAACACTATATTGTACTTTGGCCATAAAGTGAATTTGCATGCTTATTTATACAAGTAAGCATTGATAGCGAAGAGGTAGCCTCTAAAGCTACCCACAACACTATATGAGTGGCACGAGACAGCCCCAGAAGCTGCCCACAATACCAAGTGCAAAATCACAAATAGAGGGATCCAGTTGTAAGATTACCTACTTATACAAGTGAACATTGATAGTGAAGAAGTAGCCTCTAAAGCTACCCACAACACCATATAAGTGGCACGAGACAGCCCCAGAAGCTGCCCACAATACCAAGAGCAAAATTACAAATAGAGGGATCCAGTTGTAAGATTACTTACTTATACAAGTGACCATTGATAGCGAAGAGGTAGCCTCTAAAGCTACCCACAACACTATATAAGTGGCACGAGACAGCCCCAGAAGCTGCCCACTAATGCAAAATGACAATTTGAAGGATCTGGTTGTAAGATTACTAACCGTTTTATCTGGACCATTGCATTATCGAGCCATCAGAAGAAGACGAAGTGTTTGATAGCATTCTTCAACACGGCATACACGTGTTCTTTTGCGTCCACGTTGCAGTTCCATTTCAATTTTCTTCAGCTTAACGAAGTACTTCGTAATTTTCTTCACTATTCTGATTATTCTGAATTGTTTCTGAATATTTCACAATATTACAGGGCACTCACTATAGGTAACAGTAGATCGGGTATAAACGCGTGCGGAATGGCCGAGCACTGAAAAGCGAATGGCGAGTCTATAGCAAAGGGCAACGAGGTGGAGTATCTACCCACGACAAAAAAAAAAAAAAAGAAAAATCTCAAGTACAGTGCAAGAATGGCGGTCATTGGGCGGTACTACAGTTTTTACCTATTACATCTTTATGCTAATCTCGAAGGACGAAGCCAAAGTATAATTTTTTATCAAAATACTAATATACGGTTTCAGTACCTAGTTTGCGTTTTTAAATCAAAATATAATCATGTAGAGTCCCAGTATTTTTACATGACATAGATGCTTGAGGACGTTTTAAGCCCTTATTTTCTATTCCCAATATAAACCGTCATGGCCACTAAAAAAAAAAAAAAAAAAAAAAAAAAACAAAGTAAATATCTCGTTAATAAACGTCATATTGGATATTATTGATGGTATTAGTAAATAATATTGATAGCAAGTGGAATCTGAAGAAGGTTTACAATTAAACTTTTATGTTAGTTTAAAAAACCACCAAAACTTGCAATGGTAAAGTAGTTAATATTAGATAAACTGCATTCGTCTCAATGCATTTGGCTGGAGCTGAATTCGGTGAAATCATAGACTGGTATGTTACTGTTATTTTCGATCTAACACATTTAAATTCACGCACGTATTATATTTACTTCACACATACATTTTTTGATTTTTTCGATACTGTTTTAATTTTTATAGACAGGAATTAATACATCTTACATTTAATATATAGTTTAATTCATCAAGCATAATTCAAAGTAGCTAGCATAAATTCAAAGTGGCAACACTTCACCTTGGACTAAAATGCTCGACATCCATAAAATTCACCCCTTTCGTGTCATGTTAATAATAAAAACACGTTCCAATTCAGGAAAAACTCTTTCATGACAATCGTAAAAGGTAAAAGATGTTGTTACTGCTAAACTGTGTGCTTTTAGCTTTGAAATAAGGGCTGTTTCTTTTTCAGTGGCGATATCAAGCGTTATAACTTTGCTAGAGCTTATTGGAAGTTTAGAAGTGTGACCGACGCTAGAATAAATTCACAGAGTATTGGTGGAGTAGATTGAAGGCTTCACTTACTCGCGAATATCTCCATATCACGCTTAGTGAGATTTAACATTCAGAACTAAACTAGCAATAGTCAGATCTTAAGGTTAAAAAATTTCATTAACACTAAAAAAAGAAATTTAACATTTATCCTGTAATTGAATGATCGGCCTTAAGCGACTGACTTTACTGGCTTCACAGCACAGTTGGTAGTTATATCTTCTGCCTGGACAGACCTTTTGAACTGTTTCCACTGTGTGATAATCATCGATGTTTGTTCTGTATTTTGGTGGTATATTTGTATTATAAAAATGTATTAATATACAAAAAGTAGTAGCTAAACATTTATTATTATTAGATATCTGGTTCCTTTACTACAAGCTTTGCTTAGTTTAGGGCTGATGGAGTTGGGTGAAATGTATATGAAGTATTCTATATGTATTTTGGTGGTGTAAACTATTTGGGCACAAAATTCCAGCCAAATAATTTTAGCCATTGCAGCGAGAAAGTCATACCAACAAACAAACAGTTAATGACTCTAAATTCAAAATCTATGGTTGCAATTCTCCAGTAAAGTGAATTCAGAACAAGATTGTTCGGGAGCCAACGTTCAGTTACATAACCTCAAACGACTGGCAGGAACTTCGATCTTTGATCAACGATCTTTGCACGTTTGGTAGCAGTGCAGTGTAATCAAAGATTTACACTCAGTGACGTACATTTTAGAAATTAAATGCATTTTGGTAATATGCTATACTATAATGGTCAATGAAGAATGTTTCAATAAACAACTTGATAACGGCGCGACAGACATATAATAATAGTATTAGTGATGCATCAAGAATATACTAATTTAATTGTAATGTTTTTGTGATTTTCTAAATGCATCGGTGGTGCGTTAGTGGTGGTCGGTGGTTTTGGTAGGTACATTGCAGCTCAATGTATGTTTTCAAATTTCAATATTAATTTATTATATAACATCAACACCAGGCGTTCTTTATTTATGGCGTGGAATAAATTTCAGTATCGCTGAAACAACCGCGGCGCGTAGCGATACCTACATTATTTATTATATTTTAATCTTTCATCGTTATCACATTATTCATTTTTTATTGGTATCAAAAATGTCGTGAAGCATCAGACAAATTGAAACAATCGGCATGTATACTTTTAAATTTGTCAATATTTTATCAACGCAATGCGTCTGTTACCAGTTCGGTCATTTTTCTTTGCGTGTTGATGTCAGAGGCACATGCATTTTTTTTTTCAAATGGTACTGCGATTTTGAACGCGCTTTAAGTAGCATAATCTCAAAGAAATCGCATGTAATGTACCCTTAAAAAAGGGGGGGGGGGGGGGGCGGCGGCTTCAATCTTAGCTTAGTGTCATACTGAGAAATACTTGGATTAACGATAAATACCATTCATGCATATATTTCTCTTGTTATTTAGATTTTCAAACTGTACTGAACGAAGTTTTATGAAATTGCAATTGAACTTAATCAGAAGGAATACGCTTTAGTAAAAAAAAAAAGATTTTTTCACATCGGTTTATAAGTGACGGAGTTTTGAGGTAACAAACATTAAAAGAAAAACAACCAAATTGAGAATCCTTATTTTTTTAAAGTCATTTAAAAATAATTTAAAAAAAAATACAAATTTATTTGCATTATGAATTAGTATGAGTGTTTGAAACGAACACCTTTAAATCCATGGCAAGTAAGGTGAATTTAATGAGGAATTTTATAAAGGGCATCCGGCTTCATAATCTAAGAATGATGATTTAAAGATTATCATACATAACCGTCAAAATTTTTCCTGTAATCGAAATATTTACTCTTTTAAGGGGTTCTAAAATATTCTGTTTGTTATAAAAAAATCACTGTTTATTTCACCAGGTTTTGTTTTATTGACTGAATAACGTTTATCCAATTTAAAAAAAACTGTAAGGATGTCTCAGCGTGATCCTCGGTCAACATGGAAACACACATAATGTATTGTGCCGTTAAATAGCTGCTAATTAACATAATAGAATTCTTATCTTATCTTATCTTATCTTACCACTGGAGTGATCACAGATCTTTCGATTGCAATTCAAAAGGAGTGATTTCATTCCTAACTTGACAATTTCTATAGTAACTATGCACGTAAACTATGTATTGAAACTGTCAAATTCAACAAATATTTGTTTCTATTCGTTGCAATCAAGATCGACGATTGCATAGCTGGTCATCGATAAATGCACTTGCATTATATTACTAAAAAAATCACTTAACAATTTACATCAGTAACACTATGTCGAATCGCTCATTACTTGGCATGGTAAAGATTTACATACACAAATTAATATCTTATTCAGTACCAGTACAAGCCCACCCTCAAACGCCACAAAATCTTATTAATTGAAGCAAGTAATTACAAAATTGTAATCACACGCTCAAACATTGTAACAGAATGCCGCAACACGAAGATGATTGGATAAATAGAGTTACGGGAACAATGAGAGTGTCGACTTACTTTGAGGTTTGTTTACACGGGTAACGCGATACGGGTGTGCGATACGCTTACTGCTTACCTGGAAAATGTAATTAGTTAAGTATGAATTAATCTTTCTTGTAAAGATTAAAAGTAACTGTACCTATTGCTATATTGGACCCATTGATCTACACTTCTACAGACCGACACCACAGATCAATAATTATGTCGACACAGCTTCCTCTGTGTTCCTCTTTCTTTTCCGTAGTGTGCCTGATTGAACCAGATGAACCAGTAGGAAAGAGAACTTATTTTTTTATAGGCTCCCTATATTTGACATTAAACGTTTACCTCTTTTCTAACAAACATTGCGGAACAGAAGTGTGAAGACAAGAGACAATAATTGAGAAGTGTGTTACGTTTTGTTTTGTTTCCTTTTAACAAGTTTTAAAATGGCAAAGATCAAACAAGAAAAAACACCGAGTACCTATTCCACTATTGCACAACTTCCTAACCCTCTTACTAGGGTTTGTAGTTTATATTGTAAAATAACTTAAATTAAATATTTATTTACTAAGAAATACTTAATTTAAGTTAGTAAAATTAAATATGTATTTACTAATAAATATTTAATTTAAGTTATTTTACTTCAGATTTTGACTTTAAAAGCCACTAAAAATTCCACCTTTCCCAAAAAATGCATTGATATATAATATACACACAAAAATAAAACTAGCGAACTAAAAATGAGGATAAAAAGCACTCAAAACGAAGGTAGAATAGGAATTGGGTCATCCGAGTCCTTTGTTAGTTCAAATTTTAACGAATGCAACATTAATAAATTTTATATAAAAATAACTACATAGTAATTATAATTTTATGAAACGAGTTGAATATTTAATTTAGAAGTTTTTCGTTCGTGATGCTAACCGTTTTAGATTTTCAGATATAATCGTAATGAGCGTGACTGTAATAATTACAACGCAATTAGTTAAGTTTTTTTTGTAAGATAAATAACGGCTAAAACTCGCGTCAATTAAAAGTCGAAATTACTCCGACCAGGTTTCGGACATATTCGATGTCCTTCTTCTGGGAGCCAGTTACTAACGCAAGCCGCGGCGGCTTTCGCGAGCGTCAGCACGTAACTAAAGTTACGTGCTGCTGTTAAGTAAAGTTTTTTTTTTACTTTCAATAAGTTTGCGTTTGACTACTATGATGGTAAGTGATGATGAGGTCGAAGGTAGAGTATCCAGAAATAACCTATTTACTTACTCTTGATTTAAGGATACTCAAGTGGAAAACCGACGACGGGAGAATTTCGTGAGACTTATTGTACCTAATAAACATTACGATTTAAAATGAAAATGCATTCTTTAACATAAGAAAATATGTAGAATTTTTCATAGAAGTTATCGATGATACTTATTCTGTTAAGATTGAATTTGAACTTGAATTTCAAAAAAAATTAAAATACGGACCACGTTAAAATAAATTCGATGGCGGAAATATAATCTAGTATCACAAAGCAGATAATAATTTAACTCTCTACACCTTTCATTACAATCGATGACTTCACATAAAGCTCTATGCACACTAACGGTAAACCGCATGAGTCGCCAGATCGGGTCGATGATCGTGGAGTATCCCGCGCCAACTGCCAAAGGTCGAAGGTTGCCGCGAAAGTGCCGGGGGCTTTCGCAAGACCGCTCGCAAAGTTATTGTGTCCCCGGCTTAATGTCATGGAAAGTGTCAGAGGATAAATGCAGAAAACATTCCTGGTAATCTTTTTTGAATCTTTTTCCAGCGTAGTACTAAAGTGTTATTTGACTTCTTAGATGACTGTCGATACGCTTTTACAAACCAAACAATAGGACACAAATAATTAACTGTATTAACACGTGGTGCTTGTTTGCACCTAAAAAAGATATGACGAATGTACATATTTTATTATATGACTCAAAAATTCATAGACCACAACCACATATCATTTTTTTAAATGTGAAACAAAAAAATTGTAGGGGCTGTAGCAAAAACTGAACTTTGTCGTAAGGTAGGTTTTGATTTTCCTATATTGTATGATTCAAATGAGCGTTCACTGCGTTTATATATTAGGTCTTTACCTATGAAATTGCCGTTTTGTTTGAAAAAAGTTGAAGTATTTTTTTTTCGAACTTATTTATTTCTTTTATTCAAAGTAATCACCCCTGCAATCAATGCATCTTTGCTAACGCTGTGGCAGTTTATGGATGCCCTTCTTGAAAAAATCAGCAGGACGGGAGACAACAAACTCTTCAAAGGCGTTTTGTACTGCCTCTCGGGAATTGAATTTTTTTCCCGCTAGAAAGTTGTCCAAATTTTGGAAAAAGTAATAGTCGGTAGGCGCAAGATCTGGTGAGTATGGCGGATGAGGGAGAGCTTCCAAACCCAACTCATGCAGCTTAGAGACGGTCTGTTGTGCAGTATGGGGTCGCGCTTTGTCGTGAAGTAGCAGTGGAGACGACCGATTGACCAAAGCTGGTTGCAGACGTGCGAGTTTCGCCATCATTGTGGTCAGTTCTTCAATGTACACATCTGCAGTAATGCTCTCGCCGTTTTGTAAAAAGCTATGATGAATCACACCAGCACTAGACCACCAAACTGTGACCATCACCTTTCTAGGGGTCATTTTTCGTTTTGCACATTGCTTTGGTACCGAACCAGGATCTAACCAACTTGCTGAGCGCTTTCGATTGTCAAAAAGAATCCATTTTTCGTCGCACGTAACAATTCGGTTCAAAATTCCTTCATTTCTGTGCCTGTTAAGCAGCGCAAGGCAAGTCTCGACGCGTACGTTGCGCTGGCGATCGTTAAGTTCGTGGGGCACCCATCTATCAAGCTTTTTTATCTTGCCAATCTGTCGCAAATGGACCAATATTGTTTTGATGCTAACATCAAAAGCTGCTGCCAGCTCAGCTGTAGATTGAGATTCATCAGCTTCCACAATCGCCTTTAATTCATCATTGTTGACCAAAGTTTCCGGACGACCACGAGGTTCATTTTTCAAGTCAAAATTTCCAGAACGGAACCGAGCAAACCAATAACGGGTTGTACGTTCGTTTGTACAGTTTTCTCCGTAAACGTCGTTGATGTTACGTGTCGTTTGTGCCGCGTTGGTGCCACGACGGAACTCATATTCCATAATTACACGAAATTTCAAAGTATCCATTATGAGGAAAAATGTTGAAATGTAATGAAAATACAACGCTAATCAATAAACAAAAGACTTATATTGTAAATAGAATGTCATATTTTTAAAACAAAATTAAATTGAATTTAGAATTCATAGCCAATCAAAACTTTTTTTTGTTTGAAAAAGTCTGTACTGCAATACGGCAATTTCATAGGTAAAGACCTATTATAAATATAATATAAATATAAATATGTGTGGACATTTCACACAGCGCCATCTAACCCCAAACTAAGCAAAGCTTGTACTATGGGATCCAGATAACTGATACAATACTTAAATACTTTTTGTTTGTAAACACATACATAGAATACAATATAAACACCCAGACACAGAACAAACATCGATGCTCATCACACAAAATATGTTTGTCCTGGGTGGGAATCGAACCCACAACCTGCAGTTCAGAAGGCAGGGACACTACCAACTGAGCTATCGGGCCAGTCAGATATGAGTATAATTATGAGTCAATCACGGAGCATGCTCTAGCAACTCTTAAACTGGTTTAACATACGTATAACGTACAGCCTTTCGCATCTAACCGGGAAGCAGCCGGGGTAACCTTTCCGCATTCGGTCGCTGATGTCAGTGCACGATCATCTCGCTCGATTCATGCTTTAGAATTCGTTATTACCGATACCGTAATGAATGTTGATTGAACTACCTTAGTGAAGATGTTGAATTGAAGTTATAGTATCGTAATCTATAAAGAAGGAATTTTAGGCAAAATGTTAATATAAACTACTAAAATAGTTATTAAAATTGGTATTCTCCACATAAAATAAGAAAATAAAGGTTGTATTATGAAGTGACCCAAGGTAAAGTAAGCTAACAATGTTCATGAATAAGATTAAACTAAAACGGCATGTTGTATCGTTGTTATGTTGTACTACACGGTGAAATCTAGACTAAGAGAAAAGCCAAAAGCAGATACTTGGTATCCCAAGGTTAAACTTAAATTGAATGTTGGCCTTGTCTAAGACTTGTCTGTGAAGTTAAGTCAAAGTAAATCTCATCAAGGCACTAGTGGTTTTAAGCTTCACAAAAGTTTTAAACACTTTGTGAAGTAAAATCTAAACTAAAAGGAATTCCTTTCGGCTCAAGACATCACATCAATCATTGTCAATCGTCAACTAACGGTGTAGGCATTCAGATACCTAACGCGGCTTTGCTACTTAAAAATAGAAATAGTTTCATCGACATCAGATAAAATTAGATCAGTTAATGTTTGAAAATGAAGGGTTCTAAACGATGCAATTTATTTTCATAATATCGTTGAATAAAGCTTTGATATGTACGTAGTATAAGATTGTATTAAGTAAGTATTAGAAAGCTGGGAAAGACTGTACACGATTCGAAGGGCAAGTGCATAAGGTCATGGGACAAGTTGCTGGGCCAGTATAGCAGATATACTTTATAGCACGCGTTTTCCTTTTGCAGTGTTTATGTGATTTATTTTTCTAAACCTAGCGTATTCAGTATTTCCGTTTCCTAACAGTATCAAAGAGAAATAAATATCTGAATATTAATAGTTAGATGTTATTACTCAATATTTTAAATCTCACAATACATATGTTTGTTTTTTTTTAATCCCAAAAGTAAATAATTTTGGATAATTAACTTTACAGTTACTAAATACATCTAAATAATTTACTCTATAAAATAGTTGAACAACATAATTGTGAGGCAATCATTCAAATGACACAGTTCTCATGTGTAGAGTAGACAAGTTGAGAGTTTTAAAACACAATGCTGAATGAATCCGTCTGGTTGTTCAAATTCCCTGGACTTATCAAAAACAGACAATAAGGCGTCAATTTTTCAGGAATCAGCAATCACCATCACAATCATTATAAGCAACAATGGAATTATTACGCAACACAATAATTTTACCGAACAAAAGGTCGAATGTAATAAGTGCACGAACCACAATGAATGCATTCATCATATATTTAACTTCAATGAAAACATCCCGGCGTACACCGTTGCGAATACTCAATTGGCTGACGTTGGGAAACTAGATGATATAAACAGGTAGTTTGATGTTTATATTATTGTTGTTTATATTATTGATGCATTCCCATCACGTTGCATAGGAACAAAAGTAGCTACATGACTAGAAGGTTACATTAATATGACAAATAAAACAAAGAATACTAATTCAATCAGCATCTTGAAATACACAGGAATCAATAGCGTTTATATGCTGTCCATTTAGATAAACTTAATACGTGATCAATTTATGACCATTGCAAAATCTAATGTAACTTTACAATGATAGTATCCTTCGTAACGTAATAATCATAAAAGTAAGATACAATGGATTGAATAATTAAAACTTGCAAATTTTATATAACTTGATAAAGTCAACTTGCTTTTGAAAGAGAAATAAAGTTCACTTCACCGCAACGCCAATTAAATAAATCTATTCGTGAAGAAACAAGTTATGATAAATGGACCGTTGGCGTAAAAAATGTCGGTAGATAGGTAGACCTAGCGGAACAACAATTTCGTTTAGAAGTCAAAACAAGTCAATGACCGGGGATACTAATCCAATCAAGTTAAGTTGTAGGAGTAATGGCTTTATGTTTTCACAAACAACAACATTATGTTTACTATGAAGACCAAATCATGCGTTTAAATATTTTACGATATCAGTTAGACAAAAAATTTTACTTTGACGACTTTTCAGTAAAATTCACTTGGAAAACTTAGTTTCGTTTTTTTTTAAAGAAATTGAATCTAAATGTTTAAATGCAACGAAAAGACATCTAATTTAGTAATCAGATATGTAAGTTATAATAACAACGTGTGTGGGCTTATAAGATATAATAATTACTAACAGTTCCCGTAGTAGATTCATGGCTATATAACGGTACACATGTTTAACAAGTTCCCTAATGTGGTTGTACGTTGAAAGAAACATGGTCAATTCATTAGGCGAGTATTGAAGATGGCATTGAATAGCTAACAGCCGCATCAACTACACCTTCTACTGAAGGATAAATTATCACACTATTTCAAATAGTCAGTTCCGGTAAAAATGCTTCAATAGCTTTCAAAGATAATATTTTAACCAAGCATAATTTGGCAAGTAAATATTGATGGGCACTATAAAAAATGTATTATTGCATTCTAAAGGTATTGAAGAAGTAGTAGTATACTCTATGGGCTATAATATAAACACAATATCTTATCAACAGCGTACGAATGATGCTTAACAGATGTAAACAGGATTGGCGACCTTAGTATTTGGCCTCCAAATATTTGATGTAGCAAAGCTATAATTGGTACTGGTACGTGTTTGCTCAGCAAAAGGTGTTTCCTTCTGTGACTGAACTGAAGCTTTTGATACGGTAATTTCATCGTTTCAGTTTGTTTTATTTGCGTATGAAAATACGTAGGTACGAGAAACAAAGTAAATATCTAAACAATACAGCTCTAATTGTTGCCATTCTATGGTTACGTACTGTTTGTGGATAATACTTATAAAATGTTATTAATAAATGGTAGTTAAAATGTCTTTATTTACAGTTTTTAATTGTTGATGCCTGCTGCTGGTCTCGGTTTGATCTTTTCTAGAGAGAGATTTCAGTTTTCACGTGCTGATTTAAGCGCAATTTTTTTTCTTCGCTTTACCACGGATGATACATACATAACATATGCACGTGTATGACGTTACTTTAGCAATTATCTAGTGACAATATACGAGTAGCTAAATTATAAATTGGTGCAAGGCCGAGAGGGATATTTTGACTGGCCTAGACTAGCTCACTTGGTAATTTCTCTGCCTTCTGAATTGTAGGTTATGGGTTCGATTCCCAGCCAAGACAAACATTTTTATGTAGAATCAATATTTACTCTGAGTCTGGGTATTTTATTGTATTGTACGTATGTATTTAAAAAAACAAATCATAAATGTAATATATGAACTCGGTATCAGTAGACGTGTTTCCATTCGGCCCTCGCGTATTAAATAAATAGTAATAGCATAGTATAATCTTATGTCTAAAAAAAACCCTCATACAAATCTTATATCGCGTAGGTATGGTCTACCTATTAAAGTTTCTATTAGCATAGACTGTAGACACTTTAATTTTCGATAAATCAGCCTCCAACGGTGCAATTTCACATAAACGCGTTATCTGATTACATTAACGTTCCTGCTTTGCTTCGAAGATGTCATAATAAAATATACTAATTTGACATTCATAGGGACGTCTGCCGCAGTTCCGGCGAGGAACAACTCAAGTAACTCAAGGCTGTCGTTTGGAACCAATACTTAATTTCATGGATAAAGATCTAATCGCTGTAATAAAATAATTGTATTTCGTGAACGAAAGAAAGCATAGAACATAAACATACAACTTTGTAATGCAACTATTATAATAGTTCAAAAAAAATCTATTTTAGGTAACGTATTGTAATTAAAATCAAGGATTCTATAATTATATTCGAAATATACGTTTACAGAAAACGTGTAAATAAGAATTGATACAAAAGATCTGACCTCCTATAGATGAATAAAAATAGCTAAATGCTAAATAGCTTTGGAAAAATCCACAACATTGTTAATGCTGATAGAAAAAATACAGTTCGCAAAAATACTAAATCATCAACTAAAATCATAATCTGAAACGCACACAACGATTCATTGAATACGGCACAAAAAATCTCATCCTCATGACAAGCATTTACTTTATCAACGCTTAAAGGACTGTTTATATGTATAATGCAGTGTTCAATGAATGTGAAATCTTTATTAATGAGACCGTTGGTCCAGCGGTCATTGTCAGCGGCCTTGGCCGTCGCTTTAGGGCCAATTTGTTAAGAATTCAATATAGGTAGCTAAGTTAGGTACGCAGGTGATTATGTAATACGGTTTACGATGGCGAAGCGGCATTCAATACCTGATCGTTAGCATCGGTTACGTTCAGACACTTTGGGAAATGTTATTAGTTGAGAATCATCAGTTTTACCATTTAGGACCAGATATGTTTTCTTAGATTAAAATTTGTTGTGACTTTAAATTTTCTTTATGTATGCAGTGTCGGTGGGTACAATGGTCCTCGTAGTTGTACTTCCTAGTTTTGTAGATACGAAGAATTTTAGTAACGATATAGGGATATATAATAATTCAAAAATCTACAATATTTTATAATCCTAGAGCTTATAATTTGAAATAATTTGGCTGCCAGCATATTGGGCACGTTGCTTACTGGTAGTGGATTATTAGATTAAGTTTACTTTATTGTTTTCTGTTTTCAATCAGAGTATATTTATATTTGAAAAACATTAAATTTTAATAGGGTCACACTTATACTTTGTCTCTAGACGGATAAAAATACCAAAAGTTTTCAGAAACTTACTCATAAGAGTTGCTTGTTATTACTTAGTTAACATTCTATTCTAAAATAACCAATTGTAATGCGCGACGGAGCATTGAAAAGAGTGCAGCTAGTTAATGTAAATCAACTCTTGTTATAAAATTAAATTAAATTATTTAGAATTGTTGTTTTTTATCTTGGCTATCCATTTTTTTTTAGTATTGAAATAATGAAAGTGTCTCTAAGTATTAGTTATGTTCTAAACTGGTGTAGGGATAGGCATAAAAAATTAATAATATCAATGGAATCTTTCAAAAAATTTTTACGTAAATTAATATTCAAGGAGTAATAAATTTGAACGTTATATATATTAAATCCGATTATGAAATTCACGAAATAATTGGAGCTTAATCAAATATGACTTAACTGAAACAAAACATAATGAAATTGAAAGTGCAGAGAAATTGTAAAATGGGAAACCCTAAAACAACAGAAACCATGTAAATGAAAGGGAATTGAGAGAACCATGAAAAGGGTTAGTAATTAATTCTAAATCAAGATCTGAGGTACAAAATTAATATTGCCTGTAATCCAATACTCTTTGTGAGAATTGAAAAACATTTAGAATATGACAAGCAACACGGTAGACGTTTTCTAGGAAATAAGCCTACGGAAATTATGAGGTCAAAGTTATATTTCCAAAGAATTGCCTGTAATAATAAATCCTTCATGTGATTTATTTTCGTGATTGTAGTTAACTACTTGAAGGTTTTTCATGTAACGAAAAATCTAGTATTTTACTAATAACATTGTTAAAATGTATATTATATAAGCTTAAACAGTAAAGACTATCTTTACCGATGATATGAGGGCATAGGATTTTTAACGCTTTTAGATGCCAATTTTGTTAACAAATTGTTTGCGCTACCAATGTCAGCATATATGGTAATTCTAGAGTAAAGATCACTATGGAAAAACTGACAAAGTACTATGGAAACTGCATGGTACCCAATGACGTTTTATTAGTAATGAACACTGAAAATGTTTGCATTTTCGATTTTAGTAAAATCATGAATTTAAGTAAATGAAAAAGAATTGAGGTCAGATAACTCCTTACCCAAATATGCGAGGTCACCAAATTTCTATTCGTAGCACACGACACGAGAATACAATTCAAGAACAATACAATATGGATGGTCAAGCGCACTAACGGTACGACCTGCTCGTCGGTCAAAGCAGAAAACTTAGAAACTACTACCCTAACTGTGGATAAGACTCTACATACACGAGGCCATAACGGTATTCATCTTTTTGTTATTCGTATTATACACACTCGTACAAAGCCGATGTATCGCTTTACGAAGTTAGAAGTGTTGGAACCAAATAATCATTATAAATCCATTTCATTTTAAAACGATCCTCAGATGGCCATCTACATAATTTATTCTCAGAACGAATACCATTATAAGATAACAAAAGGAAGATAGTAGTTCTAACGGAAATAAGGATTAGCATTTACGACATCGTGTGATAAGCGTCTAAATTATTATTTAACTTGCGTTTCGCGATGCAATCTCGACTTCAGGGACATTGTGACATAACAAGATAAAATATTGAATTATGCGACAACATGCCTTACTAATAATAATTTAATATTCTTATGAACATGTAAAGAAACTAGTGTCATCTAATTGTCACTGAATAAATCTTACTTATAATAAATGAACCTTTCTATAAAAAGATAAAAAAATAATCAATAATATTGTTATCGAATTGAATCAGTAGGTACTCAATATTTAAAATGAGTGGATAAATCTCAACCAATCACAATCAGAAGCGTGGAACATGGAACGAACACTCCAATTCCATTTATCAATTGTAGGTGTTGGACAGACACAATAAGATGTTCCTAATACGTATAGACATTGTG
This sequence comes from Ennomos fuscantarius, assembly GCA_905220475.3. Classification (NCBI taxonomy): domain Eukaryota; kingdom Metazoa; phylum Arthropoda; class Insecta; order Lepidoptera; family Geometridae; genus Ennomos; species Ennomos fuscantarius. Next base: position 4,545,298 of record HG992037.1, on the reverse strand, counting down.
TCTCGAAGAATGACCCACGTTTCGAAGCGTGCTGTCAAATAGAAGGTGATAAAGGATATGAATGAACGAATAAACGAGCCATCAACTACAATCTATGAGGACATTGTGGTAAATGAGGTCGCATTACTGTTGAGATGATATAATTGATTAGGGATATAAACCCAAATGTGTGTGCGTTTGTCCAGATTATTGGACGTTTTTGATTTGGTATAAAGAAAATGGAATAGGACATTAATATTTTTTATACAATTTGTTACAGTTTTACGGCAAAATTGAAACTTTAATGATAAGTGTTACTTATTAATTGGTAAAAAAAATTATAGTATTTCTGCTGGTTTTTTGACTCAATACTGAAACCAGGCGTAGTGGTTCACCGCCCTAGTTTACCGCTCATGCATTAAATATTCCTGTATGCGCTGCAAATTACGAGTAGCATGGCAAACGGTTCACAAATGCATTCGCCAATAATAAATTTAGTACCTTACCATTGAAAATATTTTATTGTTAAGGTGTCTGTAAAATGTTTTGATTGCGATGGTTAACCATTTGAACAAGCAACTAGTCAAATCAGTATAAAATGAAGTTTTTTTTTTTTTCATAGAAAAGAAAATTATATCAATGTTTTATTAAAGTAAAGTTTTTTACTTTACTTTAATAGAACATTATAGAACACTGGTTATGAATAAATATCAAGGATAACTTATAAACCTGGCAATTAAAAATAAGTTTTATTTATTTTCTACATAGATTTTAGTTCATCTCTAGTGTTCTATTAATCATGCATAAATTATCATTTTTTCTGTAATCTTCGAATACATATCATATTGTAACTTACTAGGTATTATAAATCAATTTACTATTTAAATATATTTAATTCATAGTTTCGATATGTACATGAGTCACGTGTGCGGTTTCTTTCTTCTAGACTTATAATACATAGAATCTGCCATCCTTCTTTCCCAAATTCTTTATCCAATTAGTTTAAAGGTGAAATCAAACGTATTATTTTCACGGGTAAAATTTATCGATCAAGTGATATTTTGCAGTGAATTGTACGATATGAGTCATTATTTCTAAACGCGATCTTTAACAACACGTAAGGGAACAATGGTGATAGCTCGAAGAGACAATTCAAAACAATGAATTTAATGACGACATGGTTCCTTCCAGAAGCGAAAGGAGACGCGACATGACCTTTAAACTTCCGTGTGAACCGATCACGAAAATATTTGAAAGCGCGCTCGATAGACGAAAGTTTCGACGATCACTTTTAACAAAATTTAATCAGTTGGATCTATTGGTTTGAAATCGCTGGGTTTAACAATGATGATTTCTAAGCCCAAATATTATTTCTAAACTTTCAAAAATGGTGTCGAGTTGTGTGTAGGACAAAAAAAAGTTAATTAGTAGTTTTTTCGTATCATTTAGGAGTTGTATGTTTACACTTTCGTGTATAATACGTTTGGAAACGGTTATCAGTAATGCAAAGAGTTTAGCTGTAACTGGTTATCACCGTGAAGGCAAACACTTGCAACATTATGATGGTTGTGTAAAATTTAGCTATTTGCATAAATCTGTTGAAGTTAGGCCAACTTTCACTTATGGACAAAAATTGTGGAATAGTTTTGTGGTGAATCAGATTTTGGTAACCTTTATTCATTTTATTGTGACCTAAGTCGGTTTAGTGGTTGCTTTGTGTGCACGCATTTGCCCCCTTAATAATAAAGTGGAATAACTACTTACTCAGTGTTTTCTCTTATTTTATCATTGCTTATTTTAAACTTGATAGAGAGAAACAAAACACAGAATAATTATTCCTCCTACACAACGTATTAGGAATTTAAAATAGAATTTATTTAGCTATAAATCACACCAGATAATAAAAGCTACCTACATCTTATTCTCCTTGAATTTTTATAATTTATATTTTAAAATTCATCATTTGGCGTAAAAGTAAATCTACAAAATTCTTGTAAATAACAAAAATGTTTGGTTCCTTCAAGTTTCCTCTTACACTATCCATTACTAGTAGCGTTCCACCTTCTAAGCTTGATCCCGGACCTTAATCGTTCAATTCTAACTTATCAACACTGCCTATAGGACAGTAATGGGCTTTTAGGGTCAATATTTCAACAAAGTCGAGGGACTGCGGTCGTATCCCAACGTGAAGTAAACGCGCTCAGTAATTGGTACCGAAATCCCGTCACACCGACTGCCGGGTAACATTGGGCCCGAAGAGCGTTTGTTACCAAGTTATATTGTCAAGTTCTGCTAAGTACAGTTTGGTATTAGTGCGCACGTCTTATAACGGACCATTGAATCTCATTTGAATGTCTAAGCCGCGCTTAATTATGGATATTTCTAACTTAGTTTGGGTGAGTAATATTCTAAAGACGTATTTTACATAAACGTGATTATTATTAATTTTGGAGTCGGTTCGTTCCCGTCTGAACAATAATTTGATGAAATCTAGTTTAACTTCAAATTGTCTATGATGCTCACTTTAATCAGACTTTAAAACGAGTAAGTTATAAATGAGCCGTCTGGCTGTTAACGAGAAGGAAAACCGGTTACGCTACAAATGATATAACAATTAAGATATTAAATAATAGTACAAAAACATTCAAACCTATATTGCGGTATGTTGCACAACAGTTCCCAGACTGGTCCAACTGAATACGTTAGGAATTAAGTAACACATCTTCACTCACGCAATGCATTTGGTATTAGTGTCGTTTGTACCTGTAACAAAAAAATTCCGTTTAAACAAAAGGGGTTAAATCCACTTCAATCGCCTAATTTCATACATGAGAAATACTTAGATGGTATTACCATGGAACTATTTTTCCAGAATTGATTTAAAAACCAAACTACTAAAACCGATTTTAATGAAATTTCCATGGGACAAATTTGAAAGTATGTCCTCACAAATAAGAAGAATTTTTCAATTCGGTTCATAAATAACTAAATATGAATAAATGAGTTGAAAATAACAGTAGGTGTTTAAAAAAATAAAAGTTGACAAGATAGTTATTTCAAAAATCTTAAACGTTTTGGATTTTCGATAGGGACGTGAAATCGAATTCTTACACCATTAAAATAAAAGCGATACATATCCGATACAATAATTATTTATACGACAAAAACGAGCATATTTGCAAAACACCGCCTTGTCATATGGCTTGACAATCAATTTACTTCCCACAAACATTCACGAAGTAGGGCCTATTGTTCTAGACAATATAAAATTTTGGAGCACCAACAATCAGTTTAGTGAATGGTTGGGAATATGGGTTATAATAATAAGAATATTTGTTGGTTTGTTCCTTGCGTTATTATATCAAATTGAAATTTTTTACAATATCTAGGTAAGTCCTGTTTTTTTACTTTGCAACTTGACGATGTTACAAAACTAATTGAAATAAACCATTGCAATGTCACCAACGGTACAAATAAAAAAAACATTTATCATTGAATTTTCAAAGAATAATAAAACAAATATGAAACCCTACTGATGATAAACGGCTGCCCTATTGAATACCTCCATTAAAACTTCAATAAGTGAATGGCGTGCAGTGCAATTTGTAAATTAAGTTTACCAACCAGTCTACAATGCAATGTTTGTCATATAAAGATAATCGTCTATGACTCAAAATTACAAAACATTTCCAACATTGTAATTGTTCACAAATACGATGCGTTGTAAATTCTGTAACTTTAACGAAAAACATTTTATTTGACATTATTTTATATGCTGAGAACAACTTAAATCAAGTAGGTATTATAAATACGTAATCTCATTTCAGCTTGTAAAAGTGCTTCAAATAGACTATTTTTAATTTAAAAAAAAAAATAACTGTCATGAAACTGTAACAAAAAGAAGCGTCACTTCAGACTCTTCTATTAAATTCCTATTGATTCTTCTTTACGGTATAATCGAAACTTCTTTTCTGCTGGATTACATTTACACAAGTAATAGATAAATAAATCTCCTTTTATTTCAAACTCATATTTATGAGTCCCAAATTATAAAAATATTTTGCGATAAATTACTTCTCTATTATACACGTACGTGACTTTAACCTCAATGAAACTTTTATTAACGTTTGCTATCCGATACATAAAAAAAATTATAGGACATCAAATTTACAATAATAGTAAAAGGAAGAACCATTCATAAACATCGCTACTTATATTATACTTAATAGACGTTACGTGCCATAATATTGAGTGTGTCACTCACTATTGTTTTCATGTTACGTTAAACATAGTGACGTCGTAACTTTTTGACACAACTATTGAACTTTGTGTATAATAATAATATTATCGAACGTACTTTTATGCAAAGCGCTGACTTATATCGGTGCTATTGCCAGTCTGTACTAAAACTTGAAGCTCCAAGTTCGCACTTATATTCTTAGGCCCCGACTTTTCGTACGCTTTTCAAACTATGCAATATGCCAAATACTGTAAGCTCATTGGTTGAGACAGCCAGTACAGAGTACTCTGATTCACATGTTTTACCATTTTTCTTGGAGAACTCCTAAATCCAAGAGGGAGTTGTTACCTTTTAAAAAAAATGGTGGTTTTCCAGTTTCTGTTTAGTACCGTCATCAGATTAAATAATTAAATATGTTAGACCCTTTCACACAACGCCATCTAGTCCTTAACTAAGCTTGTACTATGGAAACCAGATAACTGATAGGTACATTACTTAGATCTATACTTTTTGTTTGTAGACAAATACATAGAACAAATGTATGTGTAAATAAATATAACACCCAGACACGGTACAAAGATCGATGTCAGTACACAAATGTTTGTCCTGGGTGGGAATCGAACTGATCGATACCTATGACCTCAACTCAATGATGTACAATCCGTGGAATATAAATGGATTCGTCAATTTTTAAATAACAGACATGAACACTGATATGCAAACTTCTTCTTTTTTTTAAATCTGTAAAAAACTACAATTACAAACCTTTTCGGTTTGTAAAATCGCTTTTTATAATCATTGTATATGTATTTAGTAAATTCATCAGCAATAAAAGCTTAGTAAATAAGAATGTATCATAATTTTCTGATGAAGAAGACTTCGGGCAACTTAAATTCTTACAACACGGCCATACACTTTGTTATAATAAAAATCAACATAAATTATGCAATAGATGTGAGTCCCAGACTAAAATACATTGTAAGTCTTGTCAGCTATGAGTATAACCATTAAAGTAAATCGAGTGATGGTATTGGTATCATTTCTTATCTAAATACATAGTATGATTATATTACACACAGCAATGGCCGGGTAATCACGATAAATAGTCACAGTTACGGTTAAACTTAATGGCATAACGATCATGGCAAATTGATTATCCAGGGCATTTACGATTTGATTTATGTAATCGATTAATTAATCGCTAAGTTAAGCAGTGTTATTGTGAAACTATTGTTTATTACTGGCAGTAGACCTATACGATAAAATACCACACCATCAGCCTTTATGCGTCCAGTGCTATGAACTATATTTTAATACTTTGTTTTAGGTCTGTATACAGAACGACGTTTCATCGCTGTTCAGATCTAAAGTTTTGATCTCATTTATGAACATTATAAGAAAGGAATCTCTTAAGGCACGGTACAATCCCAAAATCAACAAAAACACTTTTTTGACACGACATGGCTAAATAATCATATGAAATAAAAGCTATGCTTAAAAAGAAAATAGAACGAAAGACAGGAGTGACCATACAAAACTTAACTAAGCACTTTAGGTTCTCCAAATTATCATCAACCATTTTTTTTATAAATCAAATAGCCAGTTTAATTATCTAATAAAGTAATGACCAGATAAAATATTTTTTTGCAACCCATATTTCACGTAGTCCACGAAAAACCTGCAAAATTAACACATTTTCGTGCGCAGACTCATCATCATCAAATTATGATCTGTGATTGTCAACATTAAACAGAGCGCTGTAGAGACCCCGTCAAACAAAAACGTGATATGACGCGGCCTTAATGCTCTAGACTAAAATTTAGCTGTTATAAAAGTTTCTGCTTCTATCGCTGAAACCTGAAGTGTAAGTAGTAAAAAATTTGATGATATTTTCGTACATCGAATTAAACTCATACAGAAACCGTGGTTATAGTAGTTCAGTGTGATAAGACCTGTATTATTGTTGTTGCCCGCGTATTGTTTGGACGATAACGTATCGGTGCAAGCGTGGTTTCGGTTTACCGGTTTAGAAATGGGAAACAATTGGATTAGGTTTTACGAAATACAAGATTTATAGTAAAGCCATAAAAAGTATGATAATGTTAGTTAGCACTTACATGAATGAATGGTTTACTTTTATTATTTATTTATACTTTAGCACAAAATAATGTAAGAGGACTTAATGCTTGAAGCATTATTTACCAGTCAACCTGGATGGGCAAGAAAAAACTTATTTATTCTGTCCTTAATCTCTGCCGTGCCATACTTTAAATATTATATTGATTTATATTTACATATCAATGCTGCATTACTCTTTAAATTCAAAAGGGCTCGACGGATTTGTTCTTTTATTTACGAAGCAGGAGTAGTCTTAAATATAATCCATATCGGTACTAAGATCAATAAATGCTAAAAGAAACATTATCCACAAAATACCTTTGGCACACGATATTTTGTATTCAATTTCTTATTTTAAATTCACGTCTGTTTTTTTTGGTTTGGTATAGTTTTTACCGGGTTTTCCCTAATCCTGCGCAAAATATGTTGTACTAATTTAGGCTTACCATTATAACAAATGTTTTCATATCATTTTACTATACCTAACAACAGTCAATTACAGTCGTGGCAATATAGGTAATCTGTTTATTCTATTTGTTTACACTAGATATTCTTGTTTAATTTAATGAACATCCGCGAGGTCATTTGTGTGTTTGTGTGTGTGACTTACAAGCTGTATCCACCAGATTTGGTTAAAATTTCGCACAGAGATTGGTAACAGATACATTTATGATATAAACGAAAAATTTGAATTACCTACCAACAGAATCCCGTACGATATTCAAATTTTTTTATTTAAAATTTTAATTAATCTTTTGATTACACTGGGTAGGCGCAATACTGCTATCACGTCACTATCACGCTAATAATATAAAGATTTCTTTCACTATTGCGATCACCATTAGATATTTTCATACCGGAAATTTCAATTTGTTATACCTCTAATTTTTTTTTTTTTTTATTTCAAACTTGTCTAGCATTTGACCACGCTCTCACCTGATGGGAAGTTACGATGTGATCGAAGGTGTAGCATGCTAGCCAAGTAATATAATAATAGGCCTCTATTCATTAAGGATTGCTTTTAGGATTGTTTAACTGATCCAATTTCTTTTCCATGCCCACAAATGCCCGCCCACAAGCGTCATATTTCAAAGAATCCTCGTATCTTCCAAATTAATAATGGACGATGTGTGTTATGATTCCTCAATTGTCCCGCGTAACAACAATGATGTCATGCGAAACAATGACCGCGGTCTGAGCGCTAAACAGATGTTGTCTCATCATTTAAAATCTGGGTAAAATCTGGGTAAAAATCGTTTTCGGCATTAATTATCTTGTAAATGTAGGAGTATGAGTACGTTTGAACAATGTGTAGTAATCACGAAAATATCTTAGAATAACAACTTCAAATTACACGGCTAACACTCACGAAATACAGTCGAATAACTCGACCGATCCACTACCGGACTACTAGACGCTCGGCTATGCGCCATCCTTTCGTGGTCGAAATACCACCCATTCGTACCAAGCGATTTGACTCAACGTTCTTAATTAGAACGGCTAAGGAATGGAATGCCCTGCCAGTGTCTGTGTTTCCGGCGAAATATGACCCGGGCGTGTTCAAGAGAAGAGTGAATAGGTATTTACTTGGCTAGCATGCTACACCTTCGATCGCATCGTCACTTCCCATCAGGTGAGAGCGCGATCAAATGCTAGACAAGTTTGAAGTAAAAAAAAAATTAAAAAAATGTTCGGGCAATACAGATGCCCATCCTCAAGGTGTAGAAAGTAAGAAGAGTAGAATATCTGGTAATATACTTGGTTTGTCTGGAAGAGATCGCTTTAAGCGATAAGACCGCCCATTGTCTCTCTCTTAATTTTTAAGTTTGTGCTTGTAAATTGTTCCTGTAATGTGGTGTTTCAATAAAGAGTTTCTATCTAATATCTTAGAATCTTTATTGTAAAGATTAATATAATAATAAAACGTCCTCTACTGCCACTTTGAGCGCTTATTATAGGGGGGTTTGTAATAATCACCACCCTTGGCAGCTTGGTGATCGCAGATGATTTTAATGTACCAAAGAGAATTTTACTGCCCATTTTCTGCATATTCCCTTAGCCAGCTCTTACGGCACCCGGGAAGTGATGGAATGGTCCTATTCTCATACTGCCGAGTCTACACTGTCCCTGATTACTAAGTACTCGGCTATTTGGTAGGTAATCGTACTCGGATTTTTAAGTGATCGGACGGCCTCACCTCTGGTATTACTTAATTAAAACCAAAGTGGTTTACAATTACATGATAAATTATTTTCATACAAATGTACCCTTTATTATCAGATTTATCTAAATACATATCTCAAAGTTGGTTATGATTTACTTCTGCAACCTGCTATCAAATCCCAATTCAAATCTAATTTAGGAAGTGCCCGCTACAAACATAAATCACGCTTCCATCTTCTATTATCTGACGCAGTTTTGAGCAAACAGCATAATCATTACCTTTCACACGGTAATGCTAAGTATAACTTGTAAGTAATCTGTGGTCAATGTGCTCATTATCTTGGCTCGGAAATTATATCCGCTATGGAGTGTCTAGCATTTAGAGTCATACTCAGATACGTACCGATTCTTCGAAATCTACTCTACCCACAAAGGCTTTCCTCTAAGGCCATGCCTCTTTATTACACGATGAAATAGCGGTGAGGTAGATTTCGATACGGAACCTGCGTACAATATGTTACTAATAACAAAATAAAATATATATACCAAAAAGCTAAACGGAAAAAACAAATAGAAATGTACGCTGTCAAGTCTATTCAGTTAAAATTAATGATTAAATTAATGATAAACATTACTACTGCCTTTTAATGAAAGTTACTATTTACAATCGTCACCTATTAAATAATAATAGCATTACGCCGCATGAGTACCGCTTAACTGGAGGTATTGGGTGACAACTACCACCAATGCATTTCGCATCGTGGAACTAAGATATTCATAGAGCTACCGATGAGCAGAAGCTAAAGCTTTGTAAACGATGCGAAAATTAACCTTAAACGAAAAGACACTATCGAGCATAACCAAACGCAAACTATTTCGCGATCACATTACGATCCTTGGGCGGATAGTAATTTTAACTAGTTCTACTAACGCGTTGTGACCTCAGAATTTACTCCCCGTAGGTTAGCTAGAACGGTCGTCGGACTTTCAATAAGGTCCACTCTTCCAGTGGTCGTAGTCTTCTCGATCCTCTTATCCCGGCAACGGCCCAAGCCGAGGCTCGCACCGCAGGGGTGCCCTTGAGCTAGTTTCCTGCCACTTTTGACGGCTGGGCGCCTTAAGCGTACGCCCTCCCGCCCGGTGACGCTGTAAAGGTCGATAGAGACCAACAGCATTAGCTTGTTAAAAAAAAAGACCTCAGAGTTAATAGACTTACCGATTGGTATTACATAGTTTAATTTTACATTTACATTAAACTTTCCAGATAATAAACATACGTTCGAAAATCATTAAACTTGTCTAGCTAGTGGCATTAGTCAACAACTTTACGTGATTAAGTGGACACTTGACTGGAGGTCTTAGTTGACACTTTCTACTAATAAACCCAACCCTCAGAGCCGATACAGTTACCTACTGATCAGCACTAAGAAAGAAATACATAAGAAATACATGATTGATAATCGCATACTTATTTAGTCGTAATAGTCAATAACAGCAAACAAAAAAGGTGGGGGAAGATGGAAAAAAGTGTGGTTGTGTGTTAAAATGATACCTATGTGTCATTGACATTGACATTGACTTTGCTATGTGTGGTAAGGGAGTAAATGTTTAGATGACGACTGATGACTGAAACTAAAGAAGTTTTACTTCAATCGTGTGGTCTAAAGCGTTATAAATATGATAAAAATTTCTCATACAGAAATAAATAGGTACAAATTTACATAGAAAAGCCGCCAATAATTTTAAGAAATAATCACACGACTAGACCTGTCTATTTAGTGACAATTATTGTCAACAACCTTACGCGGTTAAGTGGCCACACTTGACCGGAGGCGTTGCTTGGGTGACTCCGTCCATAATTATTAGCGCCATTACGTCTCGCTACCAAGATGCAAACCGATATGGTTATCGATCGATACATTTTTATATTGGACTGATAATGGAGATTACTGGGGTCGAAGGATATTCTACAATTTATGTGTAGAGATATACAGCAATGGACATGAATTCAATCAAAATAAAGCTACTATTTTGATTGAACTATATAAAATAAAATAAAACGATGTGTGCTTTAAAACATAAAACTGAAGTAAAACTGTTTAGTTTAGCTCCGGTATAACTTAGTTTTTGCTTTGTTTAATGTACATTTAGCCATCTTGACAATTGTAAATTGTCATTTTACCGGACATACCAACATAGTAATACAAATTGTTAACTTTGGTATGTTGACAATGGAGATCTACGTGAAGCAACTCGAATTTCCGTTCGCCTCGCATTCACCAGCTTACATCCCAAGTCAAGCGTGCGTAAAAAAGTTTTACTTCAAAAATGTAATATCATAGGTAATATTCACTTCAATTGTTAATAGAATGAGCTAAATGTGATTTTAAGCGACAAAATCAAATAAATTGAACAATTAGTACATAACACAACATAGAACGGTGTCATTGCGCTAAGGACGGTGCTTGGTAACGGTCAGAAACCAGTTCGTGCTCTTGGCAAAGTGCTCATTTCTCGAGAGCATTGCCTTGATATCTCGAGCTTTTAATAGTTGCGACGCGCATCTTATAGCCTGCAAAAGAAATAAGGTGTTCAAAATACGAGAACTACCTAGTATGGATCTTGAGACTTGAATCCAGGATTGTCCAAAAATTTTAATACGTATATTATTATTATTTCTAATGAGAAACGATGAAAAGAGAACCTAAAGATTCCCTAAAATGTTTTAAGCATTCATAAATGCATAATGCTTAAGTAAAGCATGTCCCGGCTTTAGAGGCGGATGGATGCGGGTTCAAATCCGATTCGTGATTTTTAAAAATCCTTTACAGATTAATCCATTGATTACGTTAAGCAGCCTCACCTGATATTAAGCGACACAGCCGCCCATAATAGAATAGTATCACTCGGAGCATAAAAACATAAGGTTTCGCATGACACTGCACTGGGCACATCATCCCGAGACATCAGCACAGCCTGGTAATAAGATTACTCGACTGTGAGATCAGATCATAGTCTCATTTTCCCAGTAATTTCACTAGCTATAATGCCTTTTAAACCGGAACACAGTAGTACTTGCACACTACTGCTTGGCGGCAGAATAACTGCAGAAAACCTAGTGTATCATTTAAACTGTTGTGTTGTTATCATCCTCATCTGATGATGCCTACACTAATCCACTGCAAGACATAGGCCTCTCCCAAGGCACGCCACTGAGCCCTGTCTTCGGCTCTACTCTTCCAGTTACTACCAGCTACGTTGCGTATATCATCGCTCCGTCTCGGCGCAGGTCTTCCTACACTACGTCTGCCGATTCGCGGTCTCCACTCCAGAACACGTCTACCCCAACGGTTATTGGTTCTTCGGCAGATATGAACTTTGTCGTTGTGTTGTTAGTGTTCATTTAAACTGGAGTTATCAAAAATAGTTTATGCACATTTTTCTAGTAAAATAAACACGTTGGTAATTAAGACGATGTACTAATAAATTATGGCTTTACGATCAACCTTCTAACACACGTTCTACGTTTGATGGAGTAATTCTCACGCTTTTCTTCCATGCTGTATAATTACATCTGTCCTATTAATGTTCTTATGGAAGCTAATTAGGTAGTAATATAAAATATTACAATAGAAACTTATTGCTAGATCTAGAGAACTACAGTTTTGATTACATCTACATCTACAATCTTCATAATTTTGCTATCCTTACTAAAGAAATTATTTTGGAAATGCATGGCACATACCAATATTTTGAGTGGGTTATTTTATAAGATTACCTGAATATAACGAAAAACAATAAGGAAGAAGTTCGTAACGATCAAAATTTTAAAAAATACACTAACAGCCTTATTAATAAACACGAACTAGCTTTAGACTAGTTACACCATCTTTTGTCTCTTTCGATCCAGCTAAATATTCCAGTAGCAAAAGAGGACAAAAGCTGAAGTAACTAACCCGAGACTAATACCCGTTTATTAATAAATGTTTTCTCCATTTTTCTAAAATTAAATAAGAAGACAGGAAATCTTACAAGATAAACGTATTTTATTTGCGCTTTATTCCACAGTTTACCTAAAACTTTACATTATTATTCATAAAATTGGAACCAATTTAATGCAGACAGTTTTATAGTGCATGAAAACCTTATCGATATAGGTTTATGGTTGGTACCTACAATTCGTTTAGAATATTAGGTTTATATAAAAACTGCTACATGCAATTTATGATTTCGTCAGTTGCCATCAATTTTGTTTCACATTGATTAACAATTTAAAATCTTTGAATTATGTAAATCAATTCATATGGCACAGAATTTCTGTATAGGTAGTTTACATTAATTTGCATACCCGTATGTTTTTAACTTTCACCATCATATCACATCACACTAGGTTCCCGTATTATGAAACCTACGATAAACTCAATACAGATAATTTGATTCAATGATTTTTTGCACTACTTGTGTAGCTTTTATATATGACGTCAAAATGTAACATTATCAGTGCAGTGCCGATTCTCGCGCATTTTTTATATTTTTTATGTCAAGAATGCGTCACGGCTACCCTATGACCGTTGCAGTGTCACTCGAAACTCTAAAGTATTGAGTTTCGCGAGACGCGGCACTGCGAACGTCATCACAATCCAGTAATCTTAGTAAAAAGATTACTATACTGTGATATTAGGTCATAAAGTCTTATTTACGCAGTAATTTCACCTAGCAGGTCTTGCGCCTATTAAGAAATAGCTTGGCGGCAAAATAACTGGCAAAACGGTATAGTACCTACCTAGACGAACTTTCCAGAAAAGTCCTACCACCTGGTAAAGTTTGTTTTGAAGATGATGTATAAATACCTGTGTACGCTATTGATATTATCAAGTAATAGAACCACGCCATAAAAGTATACTTATCGGGTAAAAATATGTGAAGGTTTCCCTGTTGGGTAACTAATAACTGACGACAACAATATCTACCTTTACTATAATCCTTTACCTCTGCCTCTATTTCAATTTAACTTTATTAATCCATTTAAAAAAGTAAAAAATTAAAGCTAGAGAAAATAACAATTGATTACAATCTGTATAAGGTAGATTGCATTCTTCTGCTACAAAACATGTTATTTTCTGGAATAAACTGGACGAGAAATTGTATTTCTCGCTATAAATTCGAATGAACATTCTCGTAAATGAACGTTTTTCATTCGAATAATTGACCAACAGGCATTTGGGAAATGACCGAATCAATTTAAGTTGTAATAAGTTGAATGTATTGTTTCCTTTCTGAACCTTTAGTGTTATTGTTGTAGAGATCTTTCTGTGAAGAATTTTTACTCAGTGCAATATTAAATTAGGAAAAATAGTAAATACATAGATAAACTCTTTATTGACTACAATATGACGAAATACAAAACAGGAAAGCTTATAGTAGGCTACAATGGGCGGTCTTATAGCTAAAAAACGATCTCTTCCGGACAACCCTTGAAGGACAGAGATAGGTCCATGAGCATGGACGGTGGTGCTAGGTATAAAATAAAAGTTACTATATATACATACTAAGCTACACAATTGTAGACTACTTAATATATACAATACATACTATTACCATACATAATACAAATACACATATACATACATTCTAATGTAGTAACTAGTAACCAATCAAAATGTAGTGTAACTTTACTAAAGTCATACTATACTTATTCAGCCAAAGGCAACCGAGCATTGGTAGGTAATAGGTATACTCTATTTAACAGTAAGAAAATTTATTTGATATTACTATTATTACAAAAACCTGGGTTAACTAGGCGGTTTAAAATCCATTTACATGATCAGGTTTCTCTACATCTGAACTCATTATTATTTCACGATCTCAGGTCCGTATTACAGAACAATGCTCAGTCATCGATCGGTGCTCAAGCAGAGATTTCATTCATAATCAATTAGTGAATGAAATCTCTGCTTGAGCACCGACCGATGACTGAGCATTGTTCTGTAATACGGATCTTAAAGTTTAAAACATGTGTGACTTTGACTGGCCCAATAGCTCAGTTGGTAGTAGCCCCGCCTTCTGAACTGTGGGTTGTGGGTTCGATTCCCACTCAGGACAAACATATGTGTGATGTACATAGGTGTTTTTTCTGTGTCTGGGTGTCATATTGTATTCTATGTATGTTTAATGTTTCTTAGGTGTTGTTTTATGTTTCTTTACAAACAAAAAAGTATCTAAATATTGTATCAGTTATCTGGTTCTCATAGCACAAGCTTTGCTTAGTTTGGGGCTAGATGGCGTTGTGTGAGATGTTCACACATATTATATATTATATTATACTTATAAGCGGTAAGACTGCCATTGTTGCAATTATCATATGCACATATTGTTTGGAAATAATAATTAGCAAAACACAATAATATAATAGGTAATTATTACATAACATCTGTATCGAATTTGGTATCCAATCGATGTGAATATTAGACAAAGCACAAAACAACAACCTGTGTTTAAAGTATCGAAGAACACCGCAATATTAGTGAAACTAAAACCGCAGCAACGAGAAAAGTTAGAAACAGATAGATAGTTTCTACAGAACCTGTCTATATTCAAGTTTCCGAGTGACCGCAAACGCATAACACGGTAGTGTTGATTGGAATCTCGTCACATGCTTTCCGTGTGTCCATTGGGAAAGACAACAATAGTATTACTTTTCGAAGCTTTGTGGTCTATTCTTTTTATTATTTGGTACACAAAAACCAGTCTTCTACAAAATATAGAAACTATTTACACATAAATACTTATTTATTTTATTTATTTATACTTTAGCAGAAAATGTTTGTACATTTACTTTTTTTTATATAATTCGTAATAGTCAGCAATACGCACAATAATTTGTGGATCAGCTTAAAACATTTAACCTTTTGCTATAAAAATATTGTTTATGTAAATTATCTTTGCTCTATTGCTAGAGCACCTTTAAATTTACTGTAAACTGATATTTGCTATTCAATATTTCCCCTTCGTCATTATCGGATTTCCATAATTGCAAACTGGCTAATGACTAGTTAAAGATTCAACGTTCCTTCATTTAAATACCCACCTTATCTCTTGTGTCTTTGGGTGCAAATTTGGGATATAGGACTAAATTGCCTCCAGTAGGTTATACCTATAGATTCCCATGGAGCTGATTCTCGTTCCGCATCGGGGAACGGAAGCCGAGTTAGGTGTAATTACTCATCTCAACCGACGTCTCGTCGCGAGAAAAGTCGTTGCGTCACTTGTTTGATTTCAGTCAATTTTGCGTTACTTTGATACGTTCGATAAAGCTACAGCTACAGGTAAAATTCAAGTATCAGAATTATTGACCGTCAAAGCCAATTTTGTTCCGGCTATTACTTTTTCCGTTTTGCGTGTGCCCAGAGTTTCACAAATAGTCATTGATTCTCATCCAAACAAAGCAAATTATATGGCTGTTAAAGTTTGAACATACGTCTTGTCCGCGCCTCCTCCTTACTTTACTGGCACACGGGCAAGTCTTTATATAAATTAAACACCTCGACGTCTGGCGTGGAATTTATGACTATTGTTTAAAGCAGTTCCACAGCTGGATCTCGGGGCTGCTGAAATTGCGGCAGCACTTCAATAGGGAGGGGAAAACTCGTTACCTAAACCGCGACGCGACGTCACACGAGTGTGGAAGCAACCGTGCATAATTTTGATTGGCTCTAAAACAAAGCGTTTTAGTATTAAGCCGCATATTGTGCCCCGTACAGCTTGGTGCTTAGCAATATGGGACTTAGCTTGGTTTACTCCAGGGAACTATTAAAGCTTAGTCTATAGCCGAGCAATTGATCGAGTCAGAGCGGTTGTAATTTTAAAATTACATTCTTGTTACGAGAGGTTAAGATATTATTTTTGGTATTTAAGTAACATATAAATAAATAAAAAATATGAACATTGCATTGAAATTTTATCATACTAATGTATTTGAATGAATAAAGTCTCCGGAGCTTGATATTAAAATATTAAAAGCAAATTGCAAGAAAATATTTAATAATGTATGTCAGATCCATATGAGACACCGGAAAGCTGTCCATTTAGCTCTAATAGAGGCCGTTGACCATATTCTTTGCATATTGATCTCCCAAAAACTGGCATTCATAACTAGTAAAACAAGAATTATAAAGTAGACAAAATTTGGTTGTTAGAAATACCAGCAACCAAATTTTGTCATGTTGATCGCAGAACTCTGCAATGTAAAAAGAGAAATTTCATTCCTAATTTGAACATTTCCATCATAACTATGCACATAAAGCTGTCAAATCCATACAAATTTGTGTTTCAATTGGTAATCAAGTTCCATGATCGCTTAACAGGTCAAAGCTTAAGGTATATATATAGGTAACTGAACATTTAAAATACCAGGGGGGTGATCACGAAACTTTGATGGCAATGCAACAGGAGAAATTTTGATACTAACTATGCACATAAACTGCGTATTCCAATGTATGTCAAATCCACACAAAGATGTATTTCTGTTAGTTGCAATCGAGTTACGTGATCGCCCAGCCGTTCTTAACCATTTGTTGAATGTCATAGAAGTTCTTGCTCGAAACGACAAAACGTATTATGAAGCAATAACTTGTAATTTAAGCCTGTCACTAATTAGTATGTACCTAAATTAATTAAATTAAAACACAATCAATTACTGGATTCGAAACTAACGGTTGTAAACTCACCTAAACGTAATATTTAACAATCGTATCTAGACTCAAAAACGCCCACTTAATTGCTTAATATAAACTTATCATCGAGTTACTTTACTATAATTATAATCGTAAACCCCGTAATTCTATGAATAGAATTTACTAGCACGTTAATAAATTACTCCTTCCAGTTATTTTATCAACATGAAAGGAAGCAATTATCGTGTCTCTACATTTAAAAAAAACCTAATAAACATTTAGATTTTAATTTAAACAAGTTGCACCCCACGGTTTCACCCGCAGATAAAAGTATCCTGTATGTGTTAATCCAGCGTCAAAGCTATCTGTATACCAAATTTCATCAAAATTGGTTCAGTAGTTACGGAGATTAATGATAAAGACCTAATGGTCATTCGGTCATTCGGTCGGTATCACAATTAAAGGGGTGAGAACAAAAAGGGTTTAACTGATTTTTTTTCACAACATGACTTATGGGTATCGTTGGATTCAGCGTGAAATTATCTACAATAATACATTCTCAAAATACTGAAATGAAGCTTAAGTCTCGAGATTTTGAGTCTAAAACGGTTTATCTGTCACAGAAATACAGTTCGCTTAGCATAAAAACATTATTATATTTATTTTATTATATTATATTTTTACAGTAATTCTATGAATTAGTACTATATTTAGTATTTTAAAATAGAATTAAAATATTTTCAAGCAACTGAAACTTACATAAACCTTTTCTATTTTCTTATTAGCACTCTACATTAAAATGACGCCGTTGAAGTTTAAAGTCAATTTTCTCGAAACTATCAATTTGTCAGTTAAACCCTTTTTATTCTCAACCCTTCAATTGGTATGTGTATATGTGAATACATACACTTTGTATACACAATACAAAAACTTTTGCATTTATAAGATTAGTAGAATATATGTATTAAAATTAGAACAATGTTATTGTATTCTGATATTTTCATGTACAATTTTCCAATAATTTGAAATTTCATGTCAGCGACATAAAACTTGGGTTTTCGAGATTTTCTCTGAAACTAATAATGGAGGATAGAGTTTTACTACCTCCTACTCAGCGATACTCGTAAATTAGCAGCTTATCCGTAAATTACTTCCGTAATTTTACGGCGTCCGGAGTTGGAAGGAAAACTCATTGACATGAATCTGAACGTCTTTGGTCTCGAAGCTCACCTTACTAATTAGCCTCGGGATATTTCGGTGGTATCAGCCATTTCGTCAAACTATTCGTCCTCTAATTTTCACCATTAACTTGGGATGATTTTCTATGAAGCTGGCAATGTTTACTAGGTCGCAGGACTTTTCTGCAAAGTTCGTCTAGGTAGGTACCACCACTTTGCCAGTTATTCTAGCGCCAAGCAGTAGTGTACAAGCAAGCACTACTGTTTTCCGGTTTGAAGGGCACTGTGTTTAGTGAAATTATAGGGCAAACTAGACTTAATTATGAATAAATCTCACAGACTAGTAACCTTATTACTCGACTGTGTGATGTCTCAGGATGACGTGCGCAATGCAGTGTCACGCGAATCTATACTTTAGAGTTCCGAGCGACATTGCAACTGATATGGGTAGCCGTGTCGCTTAACATCAGGCGAAGGACGATATAAAAAGTGTGACCATTTATGTGGGAACTGCGTACCATAGTCGAGACACATAATAAATGTACCAAACCGCAATAAATATTATAATGATTAATATTTATATGGCATTTTAAAATCCATCGCGGATTAAATCAATACCTACCAATCTGTTGATTACGCGAAACAGGTGGATACTGCTATAAAAATCATATACCTACCACTTCGGCCTTCAGGCGTTACTTTTATTATTGTTAACCTTTTAATAATTCCAAAGTTTAACCGACAGATTTTACAAAAATACCTTTTCTTCTTGAAAGACCCAAGCAGGATATTTCACGTGAAACATCGTTTTATATTCTTTGTTCTTTATGAGTCTACCGTTGCCTGGGAAATCGTTACCTTTGCCTTCTCAAGTAAAAGTGATTCGATTACTTAGTAGCAATGCTTTTTCGTATTCAAATTTTTACAGTTCAATGGCGTACTTTTTATGATATTTTCTTGTTTCAATTGAAATATGAAACAAGAATAAAAATATTCTAAAAACTCTTAACATATCTTTACATACATGAGCCTATGAACACACTCTGTCTCCAGTCCAGGCATACTTAATTTTTTTTACTTTCTTGTTGGTTGTCTTTTATTACTATCTAATTTTGGGCCTAGCATGAACATTGTTAAAAAGCCGCTTAAAAATGTAATATCTATATGTATGTATATAAAAATATCGTGTCACAGTGTTTGTTACCATAGTCCTCCGAAATGCCTGAACCGAATTTGATGAAATTTTATATCCACACTCGGTAGGTCTGAGAATAGGTTGTTTACTATTTTTCATCATCATCATCACCGTTTTTCATCACCACGCGGGTGTAACCGCGGGGCGCAGCTTGTAGATAAAAAAAGGAATTGCAATATTAATTATTACACATTAAGTACAATTACAATACAACTTAAAACAAAAAACTACCAAGATAGAAGTAAGTACTAGCTAGCATATAAATTAATGTAGAAGCTATAAAAGCAAGACATCTAAGGCCAGTTTCCTTGAGTTGTATTCATAATAACCATAGCCTCGGAAGTATTTAAACCATTGTCCTGACACCAAATTGTAGTGAGTGTGTGTGCGAGTTGAATAGCAATGTTTACTTAGAAATTAAAGATGACAATGTATCGGTTAACGTTATAATTTATCAAGTGACACGTTTCCTTAAGATAAGTTATAAAATTTTAATAGTGGCCTACTTTGCGGTCAAATAAAATGTTAGAAAGCACATATAAAAGAATGTATAACAGAATTGATAGATGGATAACTAATAAAAGATCCCAAAGGATCATTACTGCATGGCAATTTATGAGAAAAGCCTATGTTCAGCAGTGGACTTATTCCGGCGGGTTCGATTCCCGCGACAGGACAAGTAGGTATTTGTGATAAAGAAGCGCAAATACTTGTTCTAAGCCTGAGTGTTGTGGGACCATGGTCCTCACAGTTCCTGGGTCCCTAGACACATGGAATCCTAGTTAGGTTCCAGGATCTAGTATTTGATTACATACAACGATTGTTGGGCGTTATTATTCTTATTATTTACTAGTAGCGCTCCGCGGTTTCACCCGCGGATAAAAAGTATTTTAATTATTTGCTCATCCCACGGGAAAAAAATATTTTTCCGGGATAAAATTTAGTCTATATGTTAATCCAGTGTATAAGCTATCTTGGTACCAAATTTCATCCAAATCCATTCAGCCGTTTAAGCGTGAATGAGTAACAAACATACACACAAACACACATACAAACTTTCGCCTTTATAATAGTAGTGTGATTAGTGTGATTATACCTAGGAACTATATTCTAAAAACCTATTATCTATTCATTCGTTGCAGTACTATGGGTAAGCATAATCATTTATTTTTAGCCTCAATTTGGAGTGGTTGCATCCGTCACTTATAAACCTATGCCTGCAGCATCAGGAGCGCTGTATACCTACTGACGAAAAAGAGTCGAGGTATATTTCGCTCTTTTCATCATTCTGATTTACACTTTATTCAGTCAGTTGTAAGTAGGTTGGTCTTTCCACAAAATTACCCTAGTACCTACCTAGTACGTAATTAAGTGGAAAGACCGCTAACGAGGAAAACGACGTAGTTAGGTATGTTATACCTACCAACTAAAATATACTAAAATTATAATATTTTATTAATATACATATTTTTATGTTAAGGAATGAAATGACGAGCTTGTTGTTTGCCTGATTTAAGCGAAACGGCTGCCCACATCAGTTGCAGTGTCACTCGGGAACTCTTAAGCCTTATTAATAAACAGGTATTAGTCTCGGATTAGTTACTTCAGCTTTTGTCCTTTTTTTGCTACTGGAATATTTAGCTGGATCGAAAGAGACAAAAGATGGTGTAACTAGTCTAAAACTAGTTCGTGTTTATTAATAAGGCTGTTAAGGTATAGATAGAGTTTCACGTGTCACTGAACTGCGCACGTCATTCTGAGATATCAGCACATTCTAGTAATAAGATTACTAGATTACTACTGTGAGATTAGGTCATAACGTCTCATTTGCCCAACAGTAGTGCGTATGTATATGTTAACTATTCACCAACTACATTTTGTTTATACTGAAACACTTACGATACCTACTTACTTAATAATACATTACTTACGATGATAATCTGATAAAAATGCTATTTATCTGATACATGTAAGTACTTGAAATGTAATCAAAGCTGATAAACATATTTCTATGAAAATGAAAACTACGCTGGTAGGTACCTACCTAATCGATATTGGAGATCATAATCACAGTAAAAATTAGCAGGTAGGTATATATTACTTACTACCCATGCGTTATCCTACTAATATTTTATATTTTTATTGTATATTTTAGCTTATAATAGTCGATAGTCTTCTAAAAATTAATAAAAAATAAATATTATAAATGTGAAATTTTTTGTGTGTGTGCATGTTTGTTACCAATAATCTTTGTAACTACTGAATTAGTTTTGATGAAATTTGGAATGCAGATAGCGTATACGCTGCATCAACACATATGATGCTTTTCACTCGCGAGTGAACCGCGGCGCATATTTAGTGTTAGTTAAAATTAATAAATGGTGATCATATAAAAACTCAAGTTGCTAACAAAAGTGTTGATGTTAAAACAAATGACCACCGTTTAAAGGAAGAATTCGATGGATCTTTGGATACTCAATAAACCTTGACTGCACAAACTGACTGCTTTTTTCTACGCACCGGTTTAACAACATAAAAAAAAACATTTACAAAAGCAAGCAAGCGTCTAAGCGTCAACGAACTTTAATACACCACATTAAAAAAAACTTCACTTGAACAGACCTTTAATGCTAATAAATACTGGACATGCGACATTCCGAATGCATCCAATCTCATTATTATTCGCAAAGCATAAAGTACCGACCTTGGAGTTTATGCGATGAATTTCCCCCGTTGCTAGGAGAAGGGGTGATATTAATCCGGCAAAAATCCACAGTATCAAAAAATTCAGAGACACTTATCACTGACAATCCACAGGTAAATCGAAAGCTCGCGAGTCAGGATATATCGCGGCGGAGGTGTACGTCCGTCTGTAGCAGCGCGCGGAGTAAGACTGAGGGAGAAACGAGGAGGTCTGAGTACCGACGAACGAAGGTCGGAGGCGATTGGAGGACGGCGTAAAACGGGATGCGGCATAGATGCGCGCATCGCCCGACTTCCGCTCGCGGAGATAAATAAAAAACGCGGAGGAAAACTTGAGAGCCACTTGATTTTTGGCTGGCTGTTGCCTTATCTGTAATCTCGAGTAGGTAGTTACAGTGATTGCAGTTCGTGGCTGCCGTTTCTGATTGTGCTAGTTTATATTCAGTTATATTCAGTAAGCATTAGGAACTGAATTTAATAATATTATTAATTTTATAAATCATTTTTCGTGAAATATTTTGTTACTTTCAATAGTTTGTATTTTCTTATCTCAGCTCTAGTGCATAAATTACACCATAATACATTATTATTGCCTAAGTAAGTCAAACATTGCCTATATCTTCTACTATTTCAGAAATACGTAATAAATAAATAAATATTAGTGGACATTTCACACAGCGCCATCCAGTCCCAAACTAAGCAAAGCTTGTAGTATAGGAACCAAGTCATTGATAGAATACTTATATACTTTTTCATTAAAAGTCAAAATACTTATTGCGAATAGGCTATTTTAGCACTTTTAAAAGTCAAATAAATTAAATATATACATAGAATACAACACCCAGACAACAGAACAAACATCGATGTTCATCACACAGAGGTTTATCGTGGGTGTGAATTGAACCTGCAGTTCAGAAGACAGGGTTACTAACAACTAACTGACTGACCATTCATGTTTACCCTGTAATCTTGAAATTCAAATAGTTTGTTGACAACTTACATCATACGAATCAAAGCCACTTCTCAGAGTATTTAAATTAGCGTGAGCTATTTTCAACTGACTTCAAAAACGAGGAAGTTATGAATTCGCCTGTTTTTTATATTTGGTACTTTCGATTGGGTGAACCGATTTTGTTGATTCTTTTTATATTTGATATCTGGTGCTTCCCGTGTGGTCTCATTTCAATTTGGTCCAGTTATGACAATGGTATCCAGGTGAAAACCATATACTTACTTAAGTTCAGTTTGCATCAAGTGAGTGCGCGACAAATAGACAAATAACTCAATATCACGCCAACCGATTTCGATGATTCTTTTTTTGTTGGAAAGGATGTAGTTAAATGGTAGTTTGATTAGTTTGGTTAGTTAAAGTCGGTTTTTTACGCTTTGCATTTGTTATTATAATTATAATCTTATCAACAACAAAGTTGAGCTAGCCAGATATATAAAATTATCATTTATCACCTCATGCAAATATGTGTCCATAGTATAGTGTGACCTTATCAACATTAATGAATGTGTACCGATTGTATGCGATTGGAAAACTGGCTAATAAAATAAACTAAACCATGGAATAGAAAACAGTAATAGCTAAATTTATCTTTTTTTTTAGTTACAATAGCGTAATTAAATCAATCAAATTCATCAATGATCTCAACATGAAAAAAAAAAATTGTAGACATTACACAGAACGCCATCTAGCCCCAAACTAAGCAAAGCGTATATTATCGGAACAAAATAACTGATACAATACTTAGATACTTTGTAAATAAATAGATAGAATACCAAGAATGAAAAAGGCAATTGAATTTTCTTTATATTTAGAATGAAATTAGCTACCGGAAGGTTCACTAAAATATTATAAATATCGTCACCTTTAATGTAACTCGCTAAGTATATCATATATTTTTTGTGAAAATGCTTCGGTAATCATTTTATTTTCGTATTTTGACATTATTAGTAAAATGAAAACTTTTGACCTACACATGCACATGAAGATATTGACTCTCCTGTTCCGGGAACGAGTGGAGTACGGAGGATTAACTACAAGCGGCCACGGCGGTTGTACAACAGCAGTGATGATAGTGACGATGAAGATACTACTTATCTATCTTCACCAAAACGTGCGTGTACTGCAGGCAATGCAGGTATATCGGACGAAAGGTTTGACAACTTGTTATCATGAAATTAATGATAATAATAAAGATAAATGACAATAGCATTGTCGTACAGACAGTGTAATTTTATAAAATCTGTTTGCGCAGCCGTAAGATCTACATAATAAATAATTACTTCCATCAAATCGATACTTTTAATGATTGTCGATGACGCACACCCACTAGTAATGTAACCATCATTATAATATTTATAATCATATGTACCTAAACTACGCATATTAGGTTTAATTAAAAGAAAAAACCCATTCGTGATATAAATGTTTCCCTTACAATAAAATTAATCTGTTGATTACGCTAAGCAGGCAATACCTGCTATTACTCATAAATGTTATACCAATACTGTTAAATAGCAAAATAATAATTGAAGGTGTGAGAACAAAAATGGTTTAACTAATTTTTTCCACAAAATGACTTATTGGTATCGGTGCATTCAGTGTTAAATTATCTACAATAATACATTCTCAAAATACCGAAATGAGGCTTAAATCTCGAGATTATCAGTCTAAAAACGGTTTAATCGACACAGGAATACAGTTCGCTTATCAAAAAAACATTATTGTATTGTATTTTTACAGTAACTGTACGAATTAGTACTATATTTTCTATTCTATAATAGAATTAATACATTTTCAAGCAACTGAAACTTACATAAACCTTTTCTATTACTTAATACGCACTCTACACTAAAGTGAAGCTGTTGAAGTTTAAAGTCAATTTTCTCGAAACTATCAATTAGACAGTTAAATCCTTTTTATTCTCAACCCTTCAATTAATACTGTACTTTATAACAACCAATCTACCGAAGACGTTTTTGATAAAATACATATTTGTTGTTAAACTAAATTGGACCAAAATTTTCATCATATTCATCGATGGAAATAGTAGTCCTGTGGAAAGACGATGCGCTGCCTAACAATTGATTTGCAATTTGACAGCTGCACATTTGGTGGGCGTCCAACATATCTTGAAATATTTATCCTGTGAATTACTAGTCAGTTGTTGGTATCTCTACCACTTTCAACTAGGTAGTAGAACTATTCTGCAAGAATTCGCCTCGCTTTGCAAGATATTCTGCTGCCAAGCAGCCGTATGCAGACACTATTTCTGGTTAAGAGGACATTGTAGATAATGATATTATTGGGCAAATGAGAGCTGTTGTCTCAGGATGCTATTAAAGACTTTATAATTTAGAGTACTGAGTGGCACATTTCAACTTTTATGCAGCTGTGATACGTCATTCATTTACATTAAAAACATGAATTTGAATGTCAGTGTTACCAACTGATTTGTCACTGTCAGTATTGGACCCGTTATGTCCAGTTGCCGTTTAATCTAGCCTGTGCGTTACGTCTACATTGACTTTTCTGTTAGTTTGCGGCCTAGTCTTTACCTATCTCTTATTACATTTATTTCCCCTTACGTTTATTTGTTCCAATGTTCTGCTAAACCAAACGGTCACCTAACATTTTAACAGATATATTAGGAGTGTTCTATAGCATGTGGGCTGAGTAGGTACATACATTTAAAGAAAAGGACGAATAAAATTCCACTGTGTATATAATACTAAATGCTCAGGAAACATATATTTCTATACTTTAGAAATATTTGTTTTTTTTTTTTTTTTCATAAGCATCATCACATTCTTATCAATACCTACACAAATTCTATTTTGTATGGCTCCGAATAAAAACGTGTGCACAATGAAAGTTCTACTCAATGCTATTAGGTTCGTGTTCCAAAACTATTTTCTAACGTTCATTAATTACTTGAGTTTTAACCCTTTGAATTAAAGTTCATTATTGATGTAACGTTGGTAAGCCACGGTTAGTGCATTGTACTTGTTATCAGTACTTCCCTTATCAGGGAACGGTCGGAATCTCACTATTGCGTTTTGTGATGTTACGAATGGGTTTGAATCTTTGTTCTGCTCGTAAAGATTAATTGATAGATAATTGTGTAGCATTAGAAGTTAGTGCTGGATTTAAATTTCCATTCGGATAATTTTAAAATAAAATGATGATTTTGTATAAAATTAAAATTGTTTTACGTTTAGGTTTGCACTTACACATAAAATATATACCTAAGCTATTTTTATTTATTAACGCTACCATTCGTAAGCAAGAAACATGCAAATTTTAAAGTTCCATATTACTCTAAAATAAGAGGTTAAGAAGCCACACTCAAATTTTTATACCTTAAATTCTAATTTCAAACACGTACTTTGTACGTTTTGGGGGTTTATGTTTGCTCGCGTCCGTAGGCTTTAACCCTAGTTTCCCTACACGTGACCCCTGGGTGGTGCCAAAAGAGCAACCAAATAACTGGTGGAAGGCCTTAGCCGCCGGCTTAGTTACCACCCATTAGACAAAACCACGATGCCAAGCGACTCGTCGTGTTCCATCGTGATGTCTAATGAAGCCGTTCTGACAAGTAGATGTGGACAGTTGTGTTGGGTATGCAGACCGGTATTGGTGATGGAGATGCTTTCGCGTCGGAGACCTTGCTTCGGAGGGTAGCGGGATCCGAAGCACGGTGCTCTCTGCTGGCCGACCGCAAGTTGTAGGGGGCCCAAGTAGTAGTCTAGCCAACTACGAAAGGCTGCTCCACCGCTTGTGTAAAATCCTGAGGTTGTCCACAGGGCCAGTTGGCGACTGGAAGTGAGGAACTTGTGGGCAATTTCAGGGGGGTTCGGGCGTCCCCGCAGTCTCCGCGCAAGTTCTCCATTGGCGTAGGAGCTTCTCTATTACTGAGGGTTAGCATCCCAATATCTCGTCCACTTCCTACTTGTCTACCTAACTCACCCAACTATGAAAAAGTCAAATAAATTGAGCAAGTTTAAACGGCAGATGCACGTCCTGACTCTTAAAGTGCACCTCACAAATATTCGTGGGCTGCACTCAAATCTGCAAGCGGTCCATCATCATCTGGAGACCAACAAACCGCACTTGCTCTTCTTGACTGAGACGCAAATAGGATGTCCATCAGACACGGCATATCTGGACTATCCAGGATTCATCTTGGAAAACCGCTTCCTTCCACGCGCTGGTATCTGCGTTTACGTCCGTGATGACATTTGCTGTTTGCGTCTCCGAAACCTTGAACATCCCCACTTTTCGGTGATTTGGGTGCTTGTGGACACCGGCATTGAGAAAATTCTCTATGCTGGTGTGTACAGATCACATAGCGGTGACCGGGAGACAACTCTTCTAATGGAGTATCTCAGTGAAACGGCAGATGTGGCTCAGCAACGCTATCCTTCGGCTCAGCTTGTTGTTCTGGGGGACTTTAATGCTCACCACCAGGAGTGGTTAGTCCCACACCGGATCACGGACCACGCTGGGAGAGAGACGCGTAAGCTCGCTTTGGCGCTCAATTTAACGCAGATTGTTAAAGAGCCAACGCGAGTGCCTGATATTGATAGCCACACTGCTA
Source organism: Ennomos fuscantarius (assembly GCA_905220475.3). Lineage (NCBI taxonomy): Eukaryota > Metazoa > Arthropoda > Insecta > Lepidoptera > Geometridae > Ennomos > Ennomos fuscantarius. The sequence goes on along the minus strand of HG992037.1, from coordinate 4,517,441 downwards.
ACTGCCTCGACCTTCTGCTCACGACTGAACCAGACCGATACTCTGTGGCGGTATCCTCACCCATTGGTAGTTCCGATCACTGTCTGGTCAAGTCCGTTTCAGTATACTCCCCGCCTGACCCAAGCCCTAAGAGCAATCGGCGTGTCTGGAGATGCAACTTAGCAGACTGGGACGAGATGCGACATTTCTTTGCTTCATATCCTTGGCGGCAAACGTGTTTTTCTTCTGGAGATCCGACGGTCTGCGCGAATGCGGTTACTGAGGTAGTATGTCGGGCTATGGAATATTTTATTCCATTTTCCGATAAGCCCGTGACCAGCAAAGCCAGCCCATGGTTTGGAGCCGAATGTGCACGTGCTGAAGCGCAGAAGCATGCGGCATATCTGGCATGGGCTGACGCTCGAAAACGCAAGGCCTCGGACACTCGAGCTAAGAAGAAAGCCTTTAACGTTGCCGCCAAGGCCTGTAAGAAGGAATTAAGGAAGGCTCGTTTCAATCATATTGGTCGAATAGGGACTAAACTTGCTTCCTACCCAGCGGGTAGTAAGGCTTTTTGGTCCCTAGCCAAATCGGTTGAAGCGAACTTCTGTCGATCCTCACTGCCTCCATTATTGAAACCAGACGGATCGCTGGCTCACACTGCAAAAGAAAAAGCAAACTTGTTTGCCACTCTCTTTGCAGAAGCTTCGCGTTTAGATACTGCTAATGAGGTACCTCCCTGCCTTCCACAATGCGGTGTTTTCATGCCGGAAATACGCATACGTCAGAAGGAAGTACTAAAAACATTACGCAGTCTAGACGTGAACAAAGCCAGTGGTCCCGATGGTATACCTGCAATTGTACTTAAGAACTGTGCACCTGAGTTGTCTCCCATTCTAACACGCCTATTTCGCCTCTCTCTGGACACCGGAATAGTCCCTATGAGTTGGAAGCTAGCCAACGTACAACCTGTACCTAAGAAGGGCAGTCGTGCTGATCCTGCCAACTATCGACCCATCTCAATTACCTCCATTCTCTGTAAGAGTATGGAGCGTATAATTAGCAACAAGCTCTTGGCATACCTTGAAGACAATGATCTCCTCAGTGACCGGCAATACGGATTTCGCCGAAACTGGTCCACTGGGGATCTTCTCGCGTATGCCACTCACATATTGAGCGAAGCCTTAGAGATGCATGGAGAGGCACTTGCTGTATCTCTAGACGTCTCTAAGGCATTTGATCGGGTCTGGCACGACGGTCTTCTGAATAAGCTTCCATCTTACGGACTACCTGTTGGTTTGTGCACTTGGATATCAGACTTTTTGAGGGAACGATCGCTTAGAGTAGTTCTTGATGGCTGCTCTTCCGATCAATTAGCTATTAATGCTGGTGTACCTCAGGGGTCAGTTCTTTCAGCAACACTATTCTTACTCCACATCAATGATTTGCTAAAGCCCGGTACCTTTGGGTATGCAGATGATAGTACTGTTGTTGAAAGATACACATCCAGTGCCCGAGCCAGTGGTGACGACGTCCGGATTGAGAGAGAGGCTATGGTTGAGCGCATGAACCTGGCTTTGAAAGCCGTGTCCGATTGGGGCGATGCTAACTTGGTTAGGTTCAATGCTGCAAAAACACAGGCGTGTTTATTCACTGCTAAAAAGAGCCCACTCCATCTGGCTCCTTCATTCCGTGGTGTATCTGTAAGTTTAGGAAACCATCTTGAGCTTTTGGGTGTTGATCTCACGTCAAACCTAAACTTTGGATCCTACATCGAGTCCAAAGCCAAAGTAGCTTCAAAAAAACTCGGCATATTGTCCAAGGTAAGGCGGTACTTCACACCTGGACAGCTTCTAAATCTGTATCAAGCACAAGTCCGATCGTGTATGGAGTACTGCTGCCACCTGTGGGACGGGTCTGCCAAGTACCAGCTTGAGGCTCTGGACTCGATTGAACGGCGTGCCAAAAGGCTCATTGACGACGACACTTTGGTTGGTGAAAGGCTCCAGAGCCTTGCACATCGACGTAAGGTGGCAAGTCTGTCGGTTTTTTACAGATTACACCACGGTGAATGCGCTCAAGAACTGCATGATCTAATTCTCCCATCACCATTCCACTACCGGACTACTAGACGCTCGGCTAAGCGCCATCCTTTTGTGGTCGAAATACCACCCATTCGTACCAAGCGATTTGACTCAACGTTCTTAATTAGAACGGCTAAGGAATGGAATGCCCTGCCAGCGTCTGTGTTTCCGGCGAAATATGACCCGGGCGTGTTCATAAGAAGAGTGAATAGGTATTTACTTGGCTAGCATGCTACACCTTCGATCGCATCGTCACTTCCCATCAGGTGAGAGCGTGGTCAAATGCTAGACAAGTATGAAGTAAAAAAAAAAAAAAAAAAAAAAGCGTACTGTGTATTGCCTTATTATATCGAATACGATAATATCCATAAAGTTACCTACCGGACGAGTTTATCATTGCGGTATTTTTCACGTGAGTTGTATAAAACTCTTAAATTAACTTTTATTTTATTGTATATATCAAAATAAATAAAAATTAAAACAAAACATTGTTTTTTGTGTTTTTCTTACTCATGATCCCTTTGCTTTCTTCTAATGAATTTTACAATTACTTGTGCTTTGCATTACACACACTTTGCATTATATACATTTACGTCAAACTTAAAGATTGAAAATCAATGACCAGTTCCAAATATAAGATTCTATGACACGCAAAATCTGTAGGAACAAATTGTAATAAACATAAAAAATACTAAAAATACAACTGAATTGAGAACATCCTCTTTTTTGACGTTACTTAAAAATATATTTAAAATCTTGTCTAAAGTTGTCAACCTCAAAAATTTGTTCAACACACAAAAAAAGATTGACGTTTTAACCATTCGTTTTGTCAGGAACATGTTTAAAACAAACATGTTTTATTTTATAGCCATATGTATACAAATCTATTAAAATATATAGAAGTGCTCGTATTAGTGTGGGTCTCCAGTCAAATTACCAAGTAACTGTGGCATTCTAAGAATGACCATGCAATCTCACCAACAAATCCACACAATATGCACCGCCTGGCCGCAGCGCTTAGATAATGCTATCAGTAGTAAACTGGTTCATTACCAACACGTTCAGTAAATACTTTGCAATGAGTACATTTACATTTAACACATATTTAAGGCATCCATTACACTCTTATTCACCGTAAACCAATTACATCTCAAAACTCAAAAACTCAGAACTCAAACAATTCATAGCAAATAGGCTAATTTTAGCCCTTATAATTATAATTTTGACACATCGCATTACTAATGGTTGATCAACGGCACGGATAGCGATCCTCTAGGGAACTGGGCTAAGGGGTTTCAGTGGTATGAGTTTTTATGCTTCTAGTTGAGTCCCTAGTACAGGAATTGAAGCATATGCTATATCTTTGTCAGTCCCCTGGCGGACTGGGCTAGGGGATTCAAGTGGAAATAGCGATATGATATGGTTATTCTGAATGACATGAGAATAATTCAAGGGGTGAGAATAAAAAGGGATTAACTGATTTTTTTCACAAAATGACTTATGGGTATCGTTGGATTCAATGAAATTATCTACAATAGTACATTCTCAAAATACCGAAATAAGGCATAAATCTCGAGATTTTGAGTCTAAAAACGGTTTATCTGTCACTGGAATACAGTTCACTTGGCATACAAACATTATTATATTTATTTTATTTTTTACAGTAATTGTATGAATTAGTACTATATTTAGTATTTTAAAAGAGAATTAAAACATTTTCAAGCAACTGAAACTTCATACACCTTTTCTATTACCTTATAAGCACTCTACATTAAAATGAAGCCGTTGACGTTTAAAGTCAATTTTCTCGAAACAGTCAATTTGACAGTTAAAACCTTTTTATTCTCAACCCTTCAATTGTATAATCAGTAGACTAGTAAATGATATTGGTTGATGAATGCATTAGACAGTATGTTATCTATTCTAACAGTGACAGCCGTGCGTGCGTTCATAAAAACAATTGAAATTAAAATTCATTGCGGTAAAATTTACAGCAATATCCATCGTGACCCCTAATGATTTTTCTAATACAAGTACTTACCAAATCATGAGATATATTTAGGTTTTTAGTAGGTAGATAGTTTACCATTATAACGTATTTCTGTAACACTTTTTATCAACCGACGAAGAAAGAAAGAAAGAAAAATTACGACGCATACTATTTTATGGCTGTGAATAGATTTTACAACATTAGTTAGCAAATCGATAAAACTTTGAAACCAAAGTTACGGGTTCGCGGTTGCCTTCTTCCTTTCATACTTTGGCATAAATATTTGTTAGGGTTGTCGAGATATTAGCGATATAAGACCTCAAAAGTGGGGTGGTACAATATAGGAAACTTTGTATTTAGGAAAATTATTAGTTCTGTGAGAAAACTGTTAGTTGCGGTTATAACCACGGAGTATCGCTATTTTAAGTAAGTATAGTATTGAGTAAAATATAAATATCTTTAGTTGTACAATGGTGTCGCATTCTCTAAAACTAAAGTAAACTTAAAGTATGGCGGTACTCTTCTAATAAAGGGGAAATGAAAGAGGCGGAATTATGTCAATTTCGTTTAGCTTTAGAGTATGCGACACAGAATCGACACCATTGTCTTTAACGTGCCGCTTAACAAAATTTCTAAAGTGATCTTTTTTGTGTTTTTTGGGCTAAAATGATTTTAACCCAAAAAACAAAAACACAAACTCTAGTGCTAAGATCGGCTAGGTCAGCTGGTCAAGCTACGTTACGAAATCAAGCCACCAAGCGTTTCATTAGCATGTTGGAATGCAAACAGGTCGTTTGCTAGGTCTCTTTAGATTGCATCGCCTGACCGCATCGTTCGAATACGCTATCACCCAGTAACAAGTTCATTACCATCTTGCCTCTATCTATAAATACAACTTGACCGATTTATATACGATTTATTGGAGATTCACGTAATTACTATGGACTTGCTTTGGTCAACCAGTCAAATAAAAGCGGGTCATCATTAAAATTTTTGAGTTCATTCAGTTAATCAATGATTATAGGTACTCAATATAATTTAAAAAATTAAATTATAGGACGTAGTTATAGATTTATTTACATATTAAGGAGAAATTAGCAACGGTTTTTACGCTTTACAGTAAAATGGTCAAAAATCTTCGGTAAAATATTCAAAAGTTCTAATAAATATAGTACGCTGGGATACAAATTATTTTACATTATGATAATACTTAGGAATATTTGACGGTTCAAGATGAGTTTCTGAGAACGGAGCATTCTAAGAATGTTAGTACCTATACTTAATTGTTTAATAGTAAAATCAGTTTATAATAATATGTCGGTAATTTTCTATACAGAGCGATAGCAGTAGATTATAATTAATATCCTGTGGCAGCAGGTATATTTTACTTACTCTGTCCATCCAAAGATCATCTGGAAGAGATCGCTTTTTAGCGATAAGACCGCCCATTGTACCTATTCATTAGTTATTTGCTGTTTTTGTATTTGTTGCCTTGGTGTCAATAAAGAGTTTATATATCTATCAATGTATCTACTTTTATTTTGCTTAGGCATTTTCTATATTATTAACGGCGAAAGAGGCCTGGACCTCATAGTAGCTGAGCCTGAGCTTACTGTGGAGACTCAGGTTTTTCTAACCTAATGTAACGTTATTACTTATATACGCCTTTATCCAAATAAATGTATTTTACATTTTAATTTTTACGTGACAAAATTATTCTATCACAAAATTGCAACCTCCGTACGTACAAATATTTACGACCACTTTTTTTTCAATACAGAACCGTTAAAAAATCTTTATCACCATTCAAATTCACGCAAGTTTATATCGCTCGGAAAATAGCGTAAGTTTTTTAACCGTAAATAAAAGAGGATATTGCATGCGAGTGTGAATCGCCAAACAAAAAAATGTCACAGTGATGTCGTAATTTAAAACAGACATCCCTTTTATTGCTTTGTATTGAATTTAAGAAAATGTATTTTACGACAAACCTGTACCTAGCATAGTTTTATTGTCCTAGACCCTAAACCAACAAATGGATAAGTATATTGTTTGCATTCGATACCACAATTTTTTTCTAAAATGTGTTATGATAGGTTATTTTATTTTGCACTAAAGGTGCCCCGCGATTTCTCTCGAAGCTTAGCCATTTTTCTATAACATAAAATAATAGTAGTAGACAGGTGTATAAACTTGTTATTTCCTGGGATAAAAAAGGCTGGCACCTAAATACATTACTACGTTTACGATGGTGGTGTATCACCTATAAAATTGATCCAACAGCTTTGGATTGAAAGTCATTCAAACTAACAAATAAACAACGTTTCATATTTACATATTAGTAGGGAAGGGAAGGAGGGAATTTATGCAGTGTTATCATAAACGCAATAAAAATAGGGAAAATGAGATACATCCTCACATAGCTTAGCTCTGTCTCGCTCTTTTCATCGTTCAAAGAGTGTAATCTGAGTGACAAGAAACTTGCCATATAGGTACTTCTTCTTCTTACATCTATGAGCTAAAACGGCAATACAATACATACAATAATCCTTTGCAACCGCCCCAATATAGATGATCTCATCAATTTATCTGTGTGTGTAATTGATATTAACTTTGTCACACAAAGACATGTAGGTCGTTATAATACAGACGGTCACGAATGTAACATAGCTCTAGTTGAAATGGTAGTGGGCAGGCCACATCGGAAGCTGAACCCGACAACCGACAACCGGTGAGGAAAAAAGTTTCTCGAGTGGCAACCACAAACCGAAAGACGTAGCGTAGGCTGGCCCCTTACTAGGTGAACTTACTGGCCAAAATTGATTGATAATTTGACAGCCTCTGTGGTGTGGTGGTTGAGCAGGTCAGCTCATAACCCGGAGGCAGCAGGTTCGATTCCCGCGGCAGGACATGTATTTGTACACAGAAAAAAAACCGCAAATACTTGTTTTGAGTCTGGGTGTTGTGGGACCATGGCCCTCGAAGTTCCTGGGTCCAGACACAGGGAATCCTAGTTAGGGTACAGGATCTATGTATGTGATCGATGGGCGTTAAAAAAAAAACGTTGGTAGGCGTTCGATGCAGGAGGCAAGTAGCCGCTCAAAGTAGTGCTTTATGAGGGATGCCTACGTTCAGCAGTGGACGTCTTCAAGCTGATGATGATGAATAAATTATGATTATTTGGTTAGAATAGTATAGATATACTAATATTTTGTCATAACATGATGTAGACACAAGGTAAACATTATTCAGATAAGATAGCGATACCATGTTTAAACATTTACCTAGTTGCCACTAATAAGAATAGCTCTTTTACAAACAATCAAATCACATTTGATCCGTTGATATAATAGATATGTATCTACTGGAGATGTATCTTTCTTTGTCTTAAATAATACAATTGTTGTTATAGGTACAAATACATACGCATATATGTATAATGTTCAACATAAAATCGTTCAGTCATTTATGAGGCGTGGTAATCAATTTATTATGACATATTATAGACATATCAAAATAAAGAAAATCAACAAGTTGTTATGATTTCATCAAACGAAGCAATTCCTTGAAATCTCATCAACCGCCGCGCCTCGTACGAAAAGGCATCTGCAAAAATAATGCCAGCGCCAATTTTACGAACACAAAAAAAAAACAATCTGATATCAATCCAATAAAGAGCAGGAAGGAAGCTGCCGCTGAGTAAGCAATAACAGGAGCGAAAGAAACAGAAACGAAGAAAACGAGTAGAGTGGAACGAGTAAAAAGGACAAAGAAACAATAGCACCCGAGCTTTCAAAGAGCGTTGTAAACAATAAAACTTTTTGAAGAAGTTCGCACTTGTTCTAAAGGGGTTGCTATCGAAAAGCTATGAATAACACAAATAAATTATTCAGAAAGCAATCGTGTTATATTCGAACTGGTAATGAAATTTTATTGAGGTGTCTGTGAAAAAAGTAGAGTAACATTCGAGCAATTCGCACGCTTTTGTTTTGGTGAAGCACCCATCAAAAACTCGGCATAGACCTTTTCGAGCCCTAAGTTGATTAAATTTGTTCCCTCGGTTACTCCAATTATATGTCTATTGTTCTTGATTTCGTTATATTTGATATCCAGGTATATTTTTTATTAAAGTTTTATTTTGATATCTAGGTACAAATGAACGAATATGAACTGCAAGCATTAGTCACAAAAAAAAATTCTTTTAAATTAATATTAATTAGTAATTCGTATTTTGGTAATATATTTTTGTCAAATATAGAAGTGATATTGTTTTTAAATATTATACTTTTCTTAAATGTTTTGTAATCATGACAGTTGAATTAGGCAATCCTCGCTTTTCATCTTTTTGGAATATTATAATTATATTGATAGATTTATACATACATATTTTTATTGATAGTCATCAATATTTTACAATATAATTAATATAATTTGTTCAATGAGTTTTAGTCTTGGTCTGTTCTCCCTGAGTATCCAGTCGTAACTTACCTTATCACAACTGGAGACTCAGGGATGCTACCTACTACATAGGGTTACTATAGTATGCGACCGTTGTTGCATCAGATAAACTGGAAAGAATTCGACCCAATTCCTAAAATGCCATCTAAATTTTCCACCAAACTACACCAAGGGTTCGTCCATTATTGTTTCCTGCAGGTTATCGAGAGCGACCCTCTAAATCAACGGCTCAATTGTCTCATTGGCACCGTAGTCATTTACTGGGTACCTTCGTCTCTTTCGAAAGGCTGGGACGCAGTTTACGTTTATAGACAGTTGCCCAGCTGAGCCACTTTCAAATGATGGCATAACAAATGAGCAAGTTAACTCATCTGTTAATAGGTACTATAACTACTTTAATAAGCAAGCAATATCAATATCTTTGCAACCTATTGTAAAAGTCATACAACAGTATGACGATTGACCAATAAAAAAAGATCAGTCATCGATCATTATTTAAGCTGAGCCATAATGTCATGACTATAATCATTAGCTGGAAAACTCTACTGGTGAATTTAGGCCTCTCATAGAGCAGCATTTTAAGCAGCTGCTTACCTTGCATATAACAGCTACCCGCGTTTGGATCTTGTCATCGGTCAACATACTGCAATTCAATGAAGCCTATTAAAATTACGTTTAGACATTTGTAGTATTCTAGTGTGATTAACCAGAAACAGAGTCAATGCCTCAATCTTGTCAGTTTTTTAGTATTCCGTACCCACAGTGTACAAACGGGACCGTATTACTAAGATAAGCCCGGTGTCTATCTGTTTGTCATCTCTTGAATTATGGTAGATGACCTGTAAAATTTTGATAGAGTTTGCGATATATAACGGTGGATTAATAAATAATAAAAAAAGGAATAGTGACGGATAAAAAACTTTTCTTTAAAGATTTAATATTTTATTTTTTTCCTTTTCTTAAAAACCTAAATACATTCAATCTTGTGTTAGTTTTATGTTATGTTTTTCACGCATGAATACTATGACGTTTAACAACAATACTAAAAGCAGCCAAGTGTGACTTTCGATAAAGGTTTTCAACCACTATTCAAATTAGGGAGCTATTTTATTTGTTCTTACTTCTTATCACCGATGTAAGTAAGTCTGTACGGAACCGGTGTGCGAGTGCGACTCGCTCTTGGCTGACTTGGCCGGCTTGATTCTGCTCCAAGTGTATATACAGGTATTTCTATGAAAAACATTAATATAGGTACTTAAGTCCTAGAAACATTATTGAATATAATATAAATAAGTTATTTATTAAGATTATCAACTGTCTATTCCTAAACCGTGTCATTTGCAGAGGTGTGTCACTTTGCGAGGGCTACGATCTTCGTCACTGACCTTCGAACAAAGGGATATTAGGAACGATAATGTACGATTAGGGAATAGGCATTTTCGGGCGTTTTTTATGGAGGTAGCCACGTGTAATTTTAGTAAAATCTGAATAGAAATTGTGTCATAACTTTCCTTTGTTTTAGTTTAATGCCGGCTGCTATTTATTATATCCGATCAGTTGAGTATTTAACATACTACCAAAATTGCACGAAGATTATAATTTTTTACACGGGCATACTTTGTAGGTATAAACATCCCAAAGATGGCTACAGTTACACACATTACAGTATTACAGTAAAGAAGAAAAGAAAGAAAGAAAGAAAAAATGGCAACCTCATATGAAGAAATGGAACTCAGAAGCAGTTGACCTACTTACGAGTATACTATCACAATAATATGCCATTAATTTTATTATTAATTCAACATATTTTTTTCTGTGATATAAGTACCTATAAGTATGCATAATTATAATTTAGTATAATATGGCATGGACCAGCACGATACTCAGAATTATCAATAAAGATCCTAAAGAAGCATATTGTGCCTAATTTTTTCACATTTACTTCTTATAGTTCCAAATATAGCATATTTTATTCTTTGCCATTTGTAGTTTTCTCTAATAACCATTTCTTTTAACTGCAACCAATTCAGTAAATTCAAAAAATTTTGTATCCTGTTATTTCAAACAATTTCAACTGTGGGGCTGGGAGCTGGGAGCCATTGGATATAATTAGGTAGGGGCTAGTAGCGGTTTAAAGATGACATCTTTCTGCTGATGATGATAATGATAATTTGATCAACAGTTTTCAAACCTTTTTAGGTGGTTTCCTGTCAGGTATTAACTAATTTAATGAGTTCTGGGAGAATAATCGAGTTGTTTAAAAAATATTTTTTCCCTGATTCATTAACTGAATGTCTTATTTAAAGATAATATTTATAAAAATTATAGTAGATTTATTATCAAAAATATAGTGCAAAAGCCAAAATAAAAATCTGTAAAATTTTAATTATGGTTTTCTTGGGAATTGGGGCTTATATCGGAACAAGCATAGAAGAGACCGTCATAATACGAAAACAAATCCTCTTAAAAGGCTCTGATTAATTATTTCGTGCGTAACCCTAACATTTGGTAGGTACGTATTGAGTTTTGTTTTCATATTATAATAAAGAGTCTTGATCTTTTGAATTGATGACGCGCCGTCAAATTGAATCAATTACTGCATTTCGTTGAGCACTCTCATTGTAGAAACGAAATGGTAACATCATTCGTTTTTATTACTGAATTGATTAAAATAAAGTGCTGTTGATCTTAATTATCATCATTGCGATAGATTGATATATTATTTGTTTTATCACTGTGCAAATGGTAGCTGAAAGAAGAAGGCAGCGGAATCATATTTGGAAATGTAATGATTCTTCCCAAAGATTAGTTGCTTTTTTTGCATTATTGAATGAAGTGACGAGCTAGTCGTTCACCTGATGTAAAGCGTCACGGTCGCCCATAACAGAACAGTGTCACTCGCAACTACAAAATATAAATTTTCCCGTGACACTGCACTGCGCACATCATCCTGAGGCATCAGCTCAGTCTGGTACTAAGATTACTCGACTGTGAGATCAGATCCTAAAGTCTCATTTCCCCAATAATTTTTGTTTGCTAATACCACAAAATAAATAATAATACTACCTACTAATGCCCCACTTTACAACGTTTATTTAATAGCGTAGTTTATAGTACCCACTCGGTGGTGCAGCAAAGATCAGTATAGAAAAAGGGAACATAAAGCATAAGACCGTACAAAAAAAGCGTAGCTATACTACTCGAACCGAACTTTGGTTATTTAATTATTTCAATCACGATTGTTATCTAAAGCATTAAGGCTTAATATGCCCTGACATTATCCATTACGAATCAGTCTTTCAGTCAATCAGTAATTCAGTCCATCGAATTGAATAATCAGCGAAATTGTTATAGTGTATTGAATCAATTGAAATGAATCAATTACGATACCGAAGAAAAGTGCGTACCTATACTGGTCTAATACAAATATAATGAAAGACTTTTCGTTGGGCTAAACTGGGTTTTAAAATGTTTTGTAATATAAAAATGTGTGTAATAGACCGAAGCAGGTTATCATGGGTACAAACATTGGAAATATTGTCCTAATTTTTCAAATTTCAAAAAATTCTGGTAAATCTTATTTTCTTTCGGCATTTTTTTTCTACTCGGGTTCATAGCTAACAATAAATTTGAATTGAATGTCTATATAATCAGACCGTGGCTTCGTGTACTTTACATACATTTTCTTTTTTTTTCTGTCTTGATGGTGACTTTGTAATTTGATTGTAATTGATCTTTCTACTTACAAATTCAACTTGGATTCAAGATAGGCAATGAATAAGTTTACTATGAAGTTGTTTACTTTAATGATCTTTTTTTTTTTGGAACGGGCTAATGCTAGGGTCTTTACCGACCTTTACAGCATCTGATGTTGTGAATGTCCTGACGCATCAGGACTATGTACATAATTATAGGGTAATATATATATATACACCGTATGTTTATATATAATGTAGGATTTAATATTTTAAAAAATCAAAATGATCCACTATAGCACAGTTTTAGGTATAATTATATATCAGGTACGTATATAGAGCTCCACGATAAATTACGATGCCACACGACATCATAATAAAATATTTTCGTCATAAAAGTGCGTTGTTACGCACTTTAGCGCAAATCTAGGATTAAACGGCTCAGTTTAATGCCAGACATTTTTCACGTACACGTCGCGTCGGCCTTGAGCGTTGACATTAGGCCACGGGTTTTATTGTACGACTATAGCCTGCTGCTAGTATTACCTTCATTTTATATAATTACTAGCTGCGCCTCGCGGTTTCACCCGCGTGGTAAAAAAAAAATCCGTACGACTTTTAACCTTCTCCTGACAATAATAAACAACAAAATAAGAGCTAGCGTAAATATTCCATCCGTTTACGCGTGATGCGATGACCAAGGGAAATAGAGATTCCTTTTTATATATTATTTATCTATATTCATATACGAGTGACTCTGTGAGCTATAGACTCCATGCATAGCTTATATTTGAATATTTATTACATTTTAACCCTAATGCGTTTTTGCCCAAACTACTCGTAAAATAGAGACGCACTGCTCGCGGTTCGCGCTCGCTCAACTTATCTGTCAGGTCAGTCAGACAGTCAGAGTGACTGACTGACTGACTCACCTCATACACAGCTCCAATCGCTGGACGCAGACACTTAACATTTTAAGGGCGTTTTCCTTTTATATCGTACAGATGAACTAGGAAAGGGTTTTTGAATATTTAACCCGCAAATGAGTTAAATGGGGGTGTTAAATATTGTAAAAAAAAAGTCAGTACTTCTGGGTACACGTCTCCAAGCATTTCCTTCTGATTACAGAAGTATGCTCACTGTTCTTTGTGTTATTGCTTCTTCCCGGAAAGATCTCAGATTTTGTAGAATTTTCGAAAACCTACACGACATAGAAACTGTTGTTGGCGTAAATGTATGCCTACCTAATATTATGTATTTTTTCCAAAAGTCACGGAGTTTTATGTATAGTACTACAATACATAAATGTTTCATGACATTGTGCTACTTTCAGTTCACATAGACCATGTAACATTCGTCAATATTTTCAGGTAAAAATACTTAACAAGCAGGCTAACCTAGCCTTTTTATTACACAGGCGTATTTTTTCCATTTTGTATCTAGATTGGATCTAAGTAAATATGTACCTACACGTGCATTTTTATTTGTTTTTGTTTGATAGGTTTGCTTTTACCACTATTTCACCTGATGGTAATGTGACGATATGGTCTAGGATGTAACACGCTTGCCTAGAAGATAGCTGTACTAACGTTCTGTAACTAATTTTAGTTCTTAATACAAATGTATTGATATTATATGACATTTATTGTAACGTATATTAATACAAATGAATCGAAATATCTAATAAGCCAAGACATTATATACTTTTTACCGTAACATTAAATTGCATTTAGTTATAATTACTTTAATATGGGAATCGCTAAGTAACATGTCATGTATGTGAAAAATGGCTTAGATACAAAATTCAATATTTGATATCCTAAAAACTATGAAATCAAAAGATAAATAGATAGATATATTTACTAGGTGGTAGGACTTTACTGCAAAGTTCGTCTAGGTAGGTACCACCGCTTTGCCAGTTATTCTGCCGCCAAGCAGTAGTGCGCAAGCACTGCTGTGTTCCGGTTTGAAGGGCACTGTAGCTAGTGAAATTACTGGGCAAATGAGAATTTATGATCTGATCTCACAGTTTAGTAATCTTATTACTAGATTGTGCTAATGTCTCAGGATGATGTGCGCAATGCAGTGTCACGCGAAACTCTATACTTTAGAGTTCCGAGTGACACTGCAGCTGATATGGGCAGCCGTGTCGTTTAACATCAGGCGAACGGCTAGCTCGTCATGTCATTCCTTAACATAAAAAAAAATATATTAGAGAAAGATAGATCAAATTCTGTTGTAGTTAAGGTGCAATGACAACTTGCGGAAGGCATCTCGTAGATGGATATTGGAGACAGAGCTCAGCACCAGTATGGATGTAGGAAACGGAAAAGTAGATTCTGAATCTGAACGTTTTCGATCAATTTTAAATCACTATGCAGTAGTGTGCAATTAAAAAGCATTTATCTAGGAGTGAACGAAAATGACTCAAGAAGACTGATGATAATAATAATAATAACGCCCAACGATCACACACATAGATCCTGAACCCTAACTAGGATTCCCTGTGTCTAGGGACCCAAGAACTACGAGGACCATGGGCCCACAACACCCAGACTCAGAACAAGTATTTGTTTTTTTCTTTCTGTGCAAAAATACCATCATACAAATGATCATGACTCAAGGATTGCGAGCTGCCATTATAAAATTGAGGTGATTCAAAACATTTATACTAAATAGTATAAATTACAGCACGATTACTTGTACTAATTAAAACACAAACTATAAACTTCATGAAATTATTACGTATAAATAATTAATTAAGACAAACTGAACGGACCCAAGTATGAAGTTAATAAATGGAAACACACAATGTTTACGAGTCCGTTCGTTACAACTTGGGCCACGGCTAGGACCTCATTTGCATTAGTCTAGCTACTAGAACCTAGTTGCTGGATTGCCAGTCCCAAACTGAATAGTTTAGACTTATTGAATTAGACGAGTTGAAGCGAACTCACTTTGAGTGACTTCGCTGTAGTCATTTAATATTTTAAATCTGTGGAGTTTTTTTTGTGACTGTAATGTACTTTATATTTATACTCGATATTTGAGTAATGGTAAAGTATTGTTGTACAAGCAAAATCCAAAATTACATTACGTTAAATGTGGTTCATTAAAGAACTTTTGTAAAGAACACAATTGTTAAAGAATTTAAAGCACGCAGAAGAGTTCGAAGTAATCAATGCATATTTACAAACAAATCGTTTTGATATAAATATCTGGAAAGATCGCTAAGACCAGTTTAGCTGTTTGAACGATGCTTTGCTTTAGGCAGGATAACTTACAAAGTTGACGCGATCACTTACTTCTTAAAAGCATGTCGTAAATAAACTTACACAATTATATTGGAAATAATTGATTGGTCAAAAAAAGTGTATAATCATTACAAAGTAAGCAACGCATTATTGAGTTTCAGTTCTATTGTTATAGATTTCCATATAGGCTATGGTGACCTCTTCTCTTCTCACCAGGAAGACGGTAATAAACTTTGTCGTAAAAAAAAAATAACGAGTGTGCTTTAAACCACGCGACTGAAGTAAAAATTCTTTAGTTTAGCTCCATATATCGGCTTATATCGGGTATAACTTTATTTTTGCTTCGTTTAATATAAATGTAATTAATGCTATCATTATAATACTAATTTTTAACTTTGTTATGTTGACTATGTAGATCTACGTTAACCAACAACTTTCAACTTCCGTTCGCCTCGCCAGCTTACTTCCCAAGTCAAGCGTGCGTAAAGAAGTTTTACTTTATAAAACTTCAAAATGTTCCCCTGTAAAGTTCGCATATTGGCGGTTCAGCACTATTGCTTTTCCGTCGGAGATATATGATGCTTGCTTGATATTAGCATAAAGAATTAACTTGAAAGACCTGAACGTCAATATCCACATAATTAATCAAAGAACTCAGAAAGATTATGCACCTATTATTAGAAAATAAACGAATGAAATCTATATTTGGAATTGTAGTTATTATACTTTGTTATAAACTAATTATGTAATGTACCAAAAGCTAAGTTTTAAGCTTTTCGTAGCATTTCATCGCTGTCCTGTTTAAAAATTATAAGTATTATATTAAATTACTTTACAGGTGAAATTACAGTAATGGGGAAAGTAAAAAGGGATTTAAGAACGAAACTACTTAATAGTGTATTTTCATTATTTATTAATACGTTACATATAATAATTAGATAGAAAAATAAAACTGGATATTAAAGTGTAATTACCGTGACCACGTTTTTAGCTTTCCATTTCTTCTAATTAACTTAATGATAGACCATACTTAGTTATGGTATAATATTATTATATTATTAAGTCTAAACAATAGTAGTCTTAGATATGACTTTTTTAATTTATTTATTAAAATAAACTGTTTGTAGACGACGCGCCTCTTTCGAATAATATTTGTTTTTAATTTATGTTTAAATTGTGACTGTACAATTGTCAATGATTTGATTTTGCTCGGAAAAATTAGAATATATACATTAACTCGCGTTAAATATTGGTCTTTACCTATGAAATTGCCGTTTTGTTTGAAAAAAGTTAAAGTATTTTTTTCGAACTTATTTATTTCTTTTATTCAAAGTAATCACCCCTGCAATCAATGCATCTTTGCCAACGCTGTGGCAGTTTATGGATGCCCTTCTTGAAAAAATCAGCAGGACGGGAGACAACAAACTCTTCAAAGGCGTTTTGTATTGCCACTCGGGAATTGAATTTTTTCCCGCTAAAAAGTTATCCAAATTTTGGAAAAATTAATAGTCAGTAGGCGCAAGATCTGGTGAGTATGGCGGATGAGGGAGAGCTTCCAAACCCAACTAATGCAGCTTAGAGACAGTCTGTTGTGCAGTATGAGGTCGCGCGTTGTCGTGAAGTAGCAGTGGAGACGACCGATTGACCAAAGCTGGTTGCAGACGTGTGAGTTTCGCCATCATTGTGGTCAGTTCTTCAATGTACACATCTGCAGTAATGCTCTCGCCGTTTTGTAAAAAGCTATGATGAATCACACCAGCACTAGACCACCAAACTGTGACCATCACCTTTCTAGGGGTCATTTTTCGTTTTGCACATTGCTTTGGTGCCGAACCAGGATCTAACCAACTTGCTGAGCGCTTTCGATTGTCAAAAAGAATCCATTTTTCGTCGCACGTAACAATTCGGTTCAAAATTCCTTCATTTCTGTGCCTGTTAAGCAGCGCAAGGCAAGTCTCGACGCGTACGTTGCGCTGGCGATCGTTAAGTTCGTGGGGCACCCATCTATCAAGCTTTTTTATCTTGCCAATCTGTCGCAAATGGACCAATATTGTTTTGATGTTACATCAAAAGCTGCTGCCAGCTCAGCTGTAGATTGAGATTCATCAGCTTCCACAATCGCCTTTAATTCATGATTGTTGACCAAAGTTTCCGGACGACCACGAGGTTCATTTTACAAGTCAAAATTCCCAGAACGGAACCGAGCAAACCAATAACGGGTTGTACGTTCGTTTGTACAGTTCTCTCCGTAAACGTCGTTGATGTTACGTGTCGTTTGTGCCGCGTTGGTGCCATGACGGAACTCATATTCCATAATTACACGAAATTTCAAAGTATCCACTATGAGGAAAAATGTTGAAATGTAATGAAAATACAACGCTAATCAATAAACAAAAGACTTATATTGTAAATAGAATGTCATATTTTTAAAACAAAATTAATTTGAATTTAGAATTCATAGCCAATCAAAACTTTTTTTTGTTTGAAAAAGTCTGTACTGCAATACGGCAATTTCATAGGTAAAGACCTATTAATTTGGTTTATTTCTCATACTTATAAGATTCCCTGAGCCATAAATCCGACGTCGCTTATACTGGTCTTCTTAAGGTTTAGATGTTGTAGGTATCAGGATCTCTGTTACGTTTTTGTTTTATTCTTATTAATATTACAAACGCGAAAGTGTGTGTATGTGTATTTTTGTTACTCTTTCACCCAAAAATTACTGTATGGATTTTAATAAAACTTGGAATGCTTTTACGCTGGATTAACACATAGGGTTATTTTATCCGCAGGTGAAACCATGAGCCGGAACTAATGATGGACAACTTTGACGAACATAAAGGCTCCACAATTACATGTAAACATACTATATTTACTATATCTCAGACATGGAAGAAGAATGGCTTATTTTCAGCAATAATATTGCTTATTTTTTAAGTCAAAGTTAAAAAATATATTGCAAACAGGTTTTTTTAGCACTTTTAGCACTTTTAAGGTCTACTACAATGTATGAGATATGAGATAATAAACATTCTTTCTAAACCGAATCGGGAATCTCCTCTCCAGAATCGGTTGAAAATAGTTAAGTCATCATGCCATAATTTTTTTGACTGTACAATGAATGTGATATTCTATCTTGATTATTCTGGATGCATTATTTAACTTCAAAATTAATTATGAAGAAGTAACGTAATAGGAATCATAACCGCAAAAAGTTGTAACTTTTATTTACAGCCGCATCTTATATTCACGACAAGTTACAAAAACCCTTACAATATTATCGACGACAACCGGAATGAATTTTTACAATATTTCTTTACTTCCACCCACTCGTGTACTCGAACTCGCTCTACTTGGGAGCCGCAGATTCTCCCACGTGAATGAATGTCCAACAATTCCGCAGTCAGACCGACAAGCGCCGTGGGCATCAAGAGGACCGACCAACTTACAGAACCTTTCGGGTACAACTCTGCCTACATAAACAAGTATGAAAATCATAGGGGAAACTCCATTCCGCTTAGAATAGAGAATGTAATCGATAATTGATTTATACATCATATATGTAGACTTACGAATTACGAAAAATTTAGGTTAAAGAAAGTTAAACACCAGGCAAACGATCAGACAGTCACGTCATTCATTAAATAAATAATATTAATTCAGCATCCCGGATAATGGCGCAAAACGAATGTTAAGAGATAGAGCACTAGATAGAGAACTAACCTAGAACTAAACTTTGTGGCTTTCCATTTTCTATGATTTTTATAGTTTAACAGTTACGGATATTTGCTAGTCATTTTCAGGCTGTATTGATGTGTCAGGATGACGTGCGCAGTGCAGTGTCACGCGAAACTTTATATTTTAGAGTTTTGAGTGACACTGTTGTGGGCAGCCGTCTCGCTTAACATCAGGCGTACGACTAACTCAATAATTTACATAAAAAAATATAATGACTATAATTATCTAGTCTGTCTATTACGATCACAACCATAGGTAATTATTTCGGACAACAGAAATGTCAAAAGTTACTATGAAGAATTAGCTCATTAGTTAATTGTATAATTACATTTCATGTGGCCCTTGCGTTCGAAAATCTCATCTACTCGTGTACACAACATTTTCAATAGCTACCGCAAGTTTATAACGATATTTATTTCCTTCACAACTCGGGCATTGGAAAGCTTTACTTGCGGGAGAAGCTTTCCACGTGAATAGCGGTACGGCTTCAGCACAGTCTGACCAACTCCGAACTATAACTGAACACTACTTGGGCGTTATATTCTGTTCACAAATATAAATAATTCCCTTTGAAAAAATTTGGATTAAACTGACTTAATTATCTAACTGTTGACTTAATTTTTTTCCAAAGATAGTCCCGCAACTTCAAGTCCTACTGAAAAACCATTGTTGATTACTTAACAAGGCCTTATTGAAACAAAAAATAAAAATATCCAAAATTTTAGACTTAAATAAATAATATAAGCAATCAACCCCCACCAACCAACTAACCATTATTACAATGTTTAATACACTGAAAACAGTATTATTTGTAGTATAAACAACACACAAACATTATCTTAAGAACTATATAACAAACAAAGGATTTGATATTTTAATCACAGTTACAAAAAATATTTTTTCCATTACATTTTTTTCTCATTTTATAAAAATAAATAGAAGATTTAATGGTACACCAAACAGTAAGTTACTATCGTACTTTGAGCTTCATCTCAGTGACGTTTACTTTGCAAGTTTCCGGTTAAAAACGAATCCATAAGGTTAGAATACCGCCTTTCCGCTACGGCATCCGCAATATCTATATCTATTGCAAACTTTCAGCTTCAATCCGATAGACTAAAATTTGTTCAGGAACTTCTGCATTGAGGTCGGCATGTCAGAGTTACGAATAACTGAATCGGAAAGTTACGTACCTAAGTATTCACTTGAAATGCCCGCGTGGACTTAAGTTTTTCGACTTACTTCGAAAAGGGGAGGAGAAGGAGGTTCTGAATTTGGTTGTTTTCTTTTTCTTTTATGTCTGTTATCTATATCTCCGTCGTTTAAAAAACCAATTTTAAAAAAATATTTTAGTTTTAAAGGTTCTTTCTTTTTATCTCCAAATGGTCCTATAGATATTTTATTAAAATCGGTTCAGTAGTTAAGTTTCTAAATAAAAGTGAAACTGAAAAAGTATTACACATTTATCATCTAGGCTTTGTATATGTATGAATGTTGTGACGAGATAGTCGTTAATTTGATGATAAGCGACACGGCCGCTCATAATGGAACAGTTGTAGTGAAGCCTACAGTTAAAATAAAACATTATTATTTACATAGATTATATACATTTATTTACACAAGCCCCTATTTATATTATGCCCTGAATTTTAAATTAAAGTCTTAAAATATATATATAATGTAACGTAACCGAGTTGGAGATGAAGAAGCGAAGACTGGAAGTTGACTTGACTTGAAGTTGAAGATGATGAAGCAAAGTATGGCCCCGAAGCACACCCTGGAGTCGATGTAGCCGCAGGGAGACGTCCAGAGGCGTAGCGAATGACCGCTGCTTGTGCCGAGCTTAGCAACACGGCGGGCAGCCGTCACAGAAAGCCACCTGCTAATGAAAAGGTCTTATCAACTGTTCACGCCAAATCCACTGCAGGCCGCCGTCACCGGCGGAGATTGCCACCGCTTAAGGCCTGGTTTAAACAGGGGTGGTCCGCAACCGTCACGAATAGATAGGCGAAGCGGAGAGGAACTTAGGACGGAAAACTGCCTATCCGTGGCCACACAGAGTGCCACTTGCACGGCAGCACCAAGTACATTTCAGTTACACTGTTCAGATTAAAGAATATAGTTATGTTCAGAATATAATTTAGTGGTGAAGTCCAGAGGAAGACTGCCCTCGCGTGGCTATTTTTAGTTTTATATCGCCTCACGCCGTCACCAAAACAACAGACAAAATCCTTGAGAATCGAGAGAACTAAATTTTGAAATCCTGTCACAATTTGATATCAGCTAGCATTAAAATAGGTCGATGAGCAAAGACTAATACAAAATCCTAAACAACCTAACCTTAAAATATCGTAAATTCATGAAAACTTATGGTGAGAATCTCTTTCAGGGAATTAGAAAAGTCAATAGATGACATCTGTCTAAAAAGTAAACAAACATTAAAATCGTTATTTTAGTGCATCTAATGAAAGAATCACTACAAAAATGCAATGAAAAGCCATAATAAAATCAGCTTCAATACCAGTGTAAATTTGGTGAAGATCTGTGAGGTAATATGAAAAAGTTATTTCTTCCTGAAACACCCGTAATTTAGGGAAAAACTTAGGGAAACGACACGTAAGATGTTCCTGTGATCTATATCTACCGATCCACTGCCAAAATAACCCATACCAAAGGCTTTAAGTACAATTTTAGAGTACAACATTTTATTCATAATAACCAAGAAAACAAAAAGGTATTATTAAAGTGTTTTGGAACATTTCAGGAGCCTGCAAGGAACGTTCAGATTAAGCATTACAGAAGAAATAAAATGAAAAACCAAAAGCCGTAAAATATCATAAAAAACTGAAACTATTCATTAAGAAAAGTGTGCTACTAAGTACTATGGCGTAGGGGTAACCCTACACAGTATCAGTCTGAAGTCTAAAATATAAAGTTTCGCGTGACACTACGCACATCATCCCGAGACATCAGCATAGTCTGGTAATAAGATTACTCGACTGTGAGATCAGATCATGAAATATCATTTGCCCAGTAGTAGGTAGTAGGTAGGTAGGTATTCTCTTAGCATGAAATAATAGGATAGAAGTCAGTTTAACCTCCTTTTTTAAAAAGATATTATTACATATTTATTTAAATACTTTTATAAATGAAAATAACAAGTATTCGTGATGTTTATAAAAAACAATGAATAATTTCAAACAGATACGAAACTAAATCATCATAAATTTTAATACCATTTACAAAAAAAAAACATGGCATCATAAACTTAACTGCACGTAAACATCAAAAATTTACAAGTTTACAGCATTCGAAAAAATATTAAACACGACTTTTTATGCTTTAAGGGGCGGCCTTATCGCTTCGTTATCTAATGCTCGTTAAGGTAAGTATTTTACGAGTCTTAAACAAGGACTAGGGGACTGTGTTTTTTAACATTCAACCGAGTTCTGCCGTAAAAGTGTAAGATACGGGTTGTTATCACAAAAAAACCAGGGAAAGTGTATAAGGGTAAGCCTTAACGTGCCTCGGCTTACCAGATTCCAGTTTTACGACACCATACGTCAGTTTGTTTTTAGCCTTTTATACGCCTGATATTATGACGTTAGCAATAAATTGATATGTATTTTTATACATATCAATTTATTGCTTACTTTTATTAGGTGCTCGATATTAATTTTATTTTATTTGTTGTATTTAATATTTCTTGTATTAAATAAATGTGTTTGATAAAATAATAATGTTAAAAATAAATATCTCACTGTGCTGAACAGCGAAATTATGAGAATGAGCTTAAATCGTTTACTTAAGTCGTTGATCGTAAACTGAATTTATAATTTTTGCACCAATAAATAAATATTCTATTCTATTCTAATATTCAATTTCCATTTTTCTATTTGCAGTTTAAATTAAATTGTTCTTTTAAATTTTCATTTCAGACCACACATTCAGTTGTCCTAAATAATTTTATTATTAACTTTTTCTATTTGATTCCTCTAATTAACAATGTTAATGTTAATGTTTATGTAGTTAAAAATGACTTGTCCAGTGTAACAACATATTGTAAGGCTATGAATATTTCTATTTAAGTCCAATGTGAGTTAATGATAATTTTGTTTTTTATTATGACTCACCCCGGCTAAGCAAGAAGTTTTAATTCATTTAATGTGTTTTTATGCTATAGGTACTTAGTGAACAGGCATACGACCCTCGTGGTGGGAAGAGGTCACCGTAATCTAAGGACACAAGGATCTGTAACACTAGACGTGCCACTAATACCGTTGCTTACCATGTTACTAGGTTTTTCATAATCCATGAGCAACAAAATAATGTTGGATTAAGTTAGGTTACCTAATTTTTTTAAATAATTAAGTCCGTCTGGTCTAAACTTTTACCGCTCTTAAGTTCGAACTTATTCCTTAAGGGGGAACTTAGAAGCTATTAAGCTCTAGTACAGACGGGCATTCGTTTCTTATCATCTCAACACATAACTATATAATTATCCTCAATACTAATTATAATAATATTTGGTCCAAATATTGTTACCTATTTTATATGTTTAGCGGAGTCATACTAGAAAAACTTTTTTATGATTACGTATGTCATTATTGTATTATTGTCACTGCGAACAGCGACAAAACCGCAAGGGGCCGTTGGAAGCCGATATTTTTGTTTAGCAGGATTTTTTGGACGTCTTCCAGCTTATACCGATGATAATTGAAGGGTTGAAAATAAAAAGGATTTAACTGATTTTTTTGACCAAATGACTTATGGGTATCGTTGGATTCAGCGTGAAATTATCTTCAATAATACATTCTCAAAATACCGAAATGAGGCTTAAATCTCGAGATTTTGAGTCTAAAAATGGTTATCTGTCACAGGAATACAGTACGCTTAGCATAAAGACATTACTTTATTTCTTTTATTATATTATATTTTTACAGTAATTGTATGAATTAGTACTATATTTGGTAATTTTAAATAGAAATAAAACATTTTCAAGCAACTGAAACTTACATAAACCTTTTCTATTACCTTATAAGCACTCTACATAAAAATGACGCCGTTGACGTTTAAAGTCAATTTTCTCGAAACTGTCAATTTGTCAGTTAAATCCTTTTTATTCTCAAGCCTTCAATTACAAGTTGAACTCTTGCAACGGGTATCTAGGCATAGACGAACGTGACAGAAAAAAATATAGCAAAATTTTTTTTTTTTTTAATGTTTAGGAATGACTTGACGAGCTAGCCGTTCGCCCGATGTTAAATGACACGGCTGCCCATATCAGCTGCAGTGTCACTTGGAACTCTAAAGTAAAGAGTTTCGCGTGACACTGCACTGCGCACGTCAACCTGAGACATCAGCACAATCTAGTAATAAGGTTACTAAACTGTGAGATCAGATCATAAAGTCTCATTTGCCCAGTAATTTCACTAGCTACAGTGCCCTTCAAACCGGAACACAACAGTGCTTGCACACTACTGCTTGGCGGCAGAATAACTGGCAAAGCGGTGGTACCTACCTAGATGAACTTTGCAGTAAAGTCCTACCACCTAGTAATTCATCAATTCTTCAATTCTTCTCAACTATTCATTTTAAATTCTTCGTTTTAATTATTAGTAAATATTTAATATTCCATCCATTCCCCTCCCTCTGCCTAATAAACAAAGTCATCACTCCAGTTACTAAGTGATAAAACATTTTCATAAACTTGCAAAACACAAATCCGTTAGCAACTTAATCTGTTGAGAAGAGAGAGAAAAAAAAGCGCTAGCCAAGCTTAATAAATGAGGCGGCCGGCTATTCCCGTAACATAATGGAATCTTTTTAGATACTTTAAGGCAGCACTTTAGCGTAATGAAGGACCATAATTCATTTTGACGCGAGCGCTAACTATAGAGCAAGTGATGTACGCCGCGCCCTCTGTTGGCTAATTAGATCAGTGACGCAGACTCGTGGGCGATAATTAGGTGCATTAATGTCTCAATAAACTGAGGTGAGAGGGCTTACACTGTAGTTTTATTATTATTATTAGACCTCTCTCCCTAATGTATAATTATTTATTATTTGATAGCCTCTGAGATGTGGTGGTTGAGCAGGTCGGCACATAATCCGGAGGTGGTGGATTTGATTCCCGTGGCAGGAGAAGTAAATTTGTGCACAGAAAAAAAAGTGTAAATATTTGTTCTGAGTCTAGGTGTTGTGGGACCATGGCCCTCGCAGTTTCTGGGTCCCTAAACACAGGGAATCCTAGTTAGGGTCCAGGATCTATGTATGTGATCGTTAGGCGTTATTATTATTTGAAGATAATTATCTACCGTAGGTATGAAATTGCAAAGTTGACGTAAACGTTGTGCCATGCTACATTCTCACTCGGAACAGAAATAAACAAATGAACAAAATGTGACACTAAGATCCGTATTACAGAACGATGCTCAGTCATCGATCGGTGCTCAAGCAGAGATTTCATTCATAAAGTGATCAATTAGTGAATGAAATCTCTGCTTGAGCAGAGATCGATGACTGAGCATCGTTCTGTAATACGGACCTAAGCTTGGCACGATGAAGTGAAACGTTATTATTTGAATGAAAAGTTAGGTATTATAGATAAATATATACCTTAGGTACCTACTACCATATCGAAAGAGAAAATACTATTATGACACTACATAATAATGTTATTACGCTGTAGTTCCACGAGCTTTTCTTAAAGACAAATCTATTTGATTTTAATAAATAAATATTTTACCACACCGTCACCTTTGATGATTACCAAAAAATTAATTGCTTTTCGAATTACTTACAGTCATTACAGCATCAATTAGATTGCTTGCGCCCTTAGAAACTTTAACAAAAATAGACTACTTTTTAAGACGGGTAGATATTTGCCATAATTATTACGTTTGGGGGGTGGTTGGTGATCACAGATTTTAATATATGCCGAAGAGAATATCCATTCCCTAGATATCCTCTTAGCAGGGGAATACTTGACCACATGGCCTCAAAAATCGGGACCAAGACACTAAGTAAATATATGAAAAGAAAAAAATCCTAAATCGTTACAAGGCTAAAAATAAAAATTTCCCAGACTTAACAAAACCTGTTTAAAACTTTTCCAGGAAAAAAAACTACGCCAACCAAAAATGCTATAGAGGAAAAGTGTCCCCAATTTACCGTGATTTAAAGCTAGAGCCATCCCGCGAGGGTGTTTCGTTTCGGGGACCGTAATGAAATTACCTTTTCCGTTTTCAAGTCCGGCGTAATTAAAAGAAAATACTCAAAAGCAGGCCGGTACAACTGTGGATTTCTTATTCATCTTTGACGACAGGTAATACATTATTAATATTTTATTTACAACCAGAGGCGGCGGCTTTAGGGATAAAAATACCTTTTTTTTATTTGGCTCGTCACTATAGTGTATTTAGCCAGTGTCAAGTAATTGATAATTTCTCAAGTTAATTAATATTATATATATTTGTGTAAAGTCATGTCACAGTCCAATTCATCAAGCAGCTTCTATGTAGTTTTAGAAACAACACGAAAAGAAACGTTTTACCGTCATTATACCACTTTCTTACACTTATGCCTGTAATCCAGCACTTAACTTATATGCATCTATTTTTTCGAAATGGTAAATTGAATACTATTTGTTACTATTTTGTTTTGTATAGTTGTAGAATGAGCTACCATCTGAGGTATTTCCGCTGAGCTACAACATGGGGCACTTCGAACGTCGGGTAAATAGAGTCTTGAAAGGTAGGCAACGCACTGGCAGCGCCCCCGGTGTTGCAGGTGTCTATAGGCGACGGTAACTGCTTACCATCAGGCGGGCCGTATGCTTGATTGTCTATGTAATAAAAAAAAATTAAAAAAAATTTAATACTATTAGTACTATTGAGTGTGCTTAAAGTGCTGTACTGTGCTACTATCTAAGTAGCCACTTATTTTACCTTATACCTATTCAAACATGAAGTATCTATAATATCTATTATATTATCTACTGCCAACGTGTATAAGATAAACAGCAGATGACATAAGGGTCGTTATCAGTTATCACGGTTACAACATTACGATATTGCCCTAACATCTTGATATTTGAATTCCATGATCACTAAGTAGACATTGATTCCAAAATACAACTGTCTATTAAGTGAATGTTGCCGTCGTTCCCACATTAGACAGCAAAATGGCAGTGCTTAATTGTTAATTAGGTTATTTTCAACCGATGCAGTGGCGCGAGTCGGGAATAGATTGCGTGGTCTAGGGCCACCGAAAGCTCACGCAAATAGGTACATAAAATATAACGGGTAGATAAAACGGAGCTCTATCTCAAAATAATTAAATATTGAATAATAATCTTCCAGCACCATACGGTTTCGTAATTTCCTTAAAAGCCAATATGAATTGAAGTTGTCACAGAAAATATGCATACAAAGCTAAATTTAGATATTTTGTTTAATGTGATAACCCTAACTGCTTTTGAATGCTCAATAATTTTAAATTAATTTTAATTCAAAAATTTATGAGATAATTCTGTACAAACTAAATACCTCACAGCAAAGCGGAAATACTTGTTCCGAGTCTGGGTGTTGTGGGACCATGGTCCTCGTAGTTCCTGGGTCCCTATAGACACAGGAAATCCTAGTTAGGGTCCAGGATCTATATATGTGTTCGTTGGGCGTTATTATTATTATTATTGATAGCAGCTGTGGAAGGTGTCACATTTGGTTCTACAATAATTCAGGTTTTTTTAAAATTATGTTAATGAGAATTCACAAAAATATCTAATTTTTTTTCTCCCCAATATTATTTAAACCCTAACGAATACGGTACGGACTTACAACCAAATTAACAGTTGCCGATATTTCAATATCGGCGGCTTACAGCCGGCTCAGTCCGTCAGTATCGCAGCATCGAGCGGACAGTCGGCTGAGCCTCGCAGCTTGTAATCCCGTCTGCAGGATGGAAATGAAGTATAAAAATGGCACCTTTATAAGAATAAAATTTGTTCTTATACGTTACGTTCACTACTAATTTATATTTTTATAAAATAATAATAGTAACATCCCGCAACGATCACTCGTGGATCCTGAACCTTAATAACTATGCCCGGTATCTAGAGACTCAGAAACTACGAGAACCGACCCGATAGTTCAGTTTGTAAGTAGCTTTGTTTTCTGAACTGTAGGTTGTGGGTAAGTCCCCACCCAGGATAAATTTGTGAGATGAACTTCGATTTTTTTAAATGTCTGGGTAGGTATTATATTTCAAATTCAAATTGAAATTTACTTATTGTTTCAACATACATTACACATAAAATAAGTTACAATCCTGCCCTTTGCTTTAGCTTTTTTATACACTATGTTGAATAATTTGAATTCTATGTAAGTATTATAAAAAAACACCGAAGTATTGTATCAGTTATCTGGTTCCTATAGTACACGCTTTGCTTAGTTTATGACTAGATGACGCTGTGTAAAATATCCACAAATATTAATATTATTATGGTGCAGTGTAAGCCCAGATACCTCCTTTTATATCTGTACCTTTCATCTCTACTCTACCGCACGCATTTCTACAATTTTACAGATTCATTGTATGCCGTCTGCTCTCCGCTATCCGTCTTTCACTGTCTGCTTTCCGATATCCGCCTTCCGCAGTCTGTTGTCCACTGTCCACTATCCGCTTTCCACTATCCGCTGTCCCTGGTCCGCTATCCACTATCCGCTGTCCGTGGTCCAGTGTCTGTTGTCTATGCATTTGTTGTCTGTCTATTTATTTTCCTTTCTTTTCTACGACTACTATACAGATCATCCTATTCTGGAAAGTTTGGTATGGAGATATTATAAAGCTAGTAATGAATAACTATTAAATACTAGTTGCGCCCCACGGTTTCACCCGCGGATAAAAAGTATTTTAATTATTTACTCATCCCACGGAAAAATTTCACTTTCCCAGGATAAAATGTAGCCTATATGTTAAATCAGTGTATAAGCAATATAAGCGCCCCTCGGTTTCACCCGCGGATAATAAGTATTTTAATTATTTGCTCATCCCACGAGACAAATTCACTTTTCTGGGATAAAATGTAGCCTATATGTGAAACCAGTGTATAAACTATCTTGGCACTGAATTTCATCCCAATCCATTTAGCCGTTTGAGCGTAAAGGAGTAACAAATATACACACATATACACATACATATATACATATACACAAACTTTTGCCTTTATAATATTAGTGTGAAGTGTGATAACAAAATTTAACGAATTTAAAAAATTTAGAAGTATCTGAAATTCTAATTATAATGTATAATGTTTATTTTCGTGCCTTATCCTTACCCAAAATATAACTGACAACTAAAGCGTAAGCGTAAATAACTAATGCTTCTGCACATTTTAAACATTTAATCGCCTTTCTCCACCGAACTTAATTTCAATTTAAATTCATATTGGCACTTTCGGGCGTAGCGATATCGAAATGACGCGACGAACGTACAAAAAAATATACGAGCATTTTGCCGATTCGGTGATCGAGTGATGTTGATTACAATACAATTTCAGAACTTGAAGTTTCAATTCCAGAGAAAAAGATTTGGATAAGGTTTAATTTTTTGAAAGGATTATTGAGTTTTTCTTAAGAGTGCGCGGTTATTAGTAGTTTAGTAGTTTGGTTAGTAGGTTATAGTAGAAAGAAACAAAACAGACACTGTTTTTTTTAGCATTATGAAGTACTGTGAATTTGCCATGAAACTTTAAAGTGGCGCTGCAGTTATGCTAACAGTAATTTGATTGTACCAGCCAGATTGTTATGATCTGTTCCAGCAAAATAAACAATAGTTTTGATATCAGCTAAATTAGGAAACTGTATTTTTCCCGACTGTACTTTTCTATAATTCCATATAAACGGAAGATGATTTATCTTTCGAAAGTAGTTTTATTTTCCCAATAGTCTTGTGAAAAATTGTTGCCGATGTCAAGAACAGACTACAAAAATGGTATTTATAAAACTTACAAAGGTGGTTCAGTACCCGAAAACCGCAAAAATTCTAGCGTTTTCTAAATTATTACAACATTCCAAAAGCGCTCTTAATCCTGTGGTTTGCGAAAGCAAATTGTAAAATTAATACCACAGCGCAAACAAAACTTATTATAAATGCATCAGGATTGTTTGTGTAGAGACGACCACTTAAATTCGCGGCGAGTTGGTAACACGGCGCTATGATTGCGTTAAAGCTCTTAAAAACTTTATCCATTTCGTTTGTTGACAGTTGACACTACCGTCAACTGTTGGTCGTATTTTTCATTATAACAGTGCATAAGTTTACGCGTATGTATAGAATCAAAACAAATCAAATAATATATTATAGATATAAAAGGTTTACGTGTGTTTTAAGACTCCAATGGTGTCTAATCTGTTGGCACAAACTAGACTAAACTTAACTAAAATTAGGTTTAGTCGTGTCAAACGACGTTCGCTAATCTGTTGTCGCATTTTTAAACTTAATTTTAGTTGGATTCTCTAAATTTAATTTTAGTTACTCAACTTAGTTTAAGTGGTATTTTGCTAATCTGTTGTACCAAATTTACGTCAAACTACGCCTAATATTAGAAACGTCAAACTAAAATTAGTTGGCTTCTAAATTGGTGTACACTTAAATTATTTACGAAATATAACAATCATTTAGGGCTTGTGCCAGTACCAGAAATTATCAGGATGGATGAATATGTGGTTTCAGCTCTTATGGATTCATCAGAAAGGTAACATTTATAAAACCTACCTACACTTAAAGAAATCATTTAAACCATATTAACTACAAGTTTCTTTCAGAAATTACCAAGAAAGGATAAGGCTGGAAGGTTTAAGGGATAATTCAAATCTTTTTGAATTAGCCGAGGAGAAATTTAAAAAACAGTTTCGCCTTCCCAAAACTTGTCTGATATATTTAATTGACACTTTAAATGATCCACAGTTAGATGAAAAGTTCCTTCCATAAAACACATAAAAGTTTGTATGTGTTTGTATACCTACTTGTTACTCATATTTCAAATTTCGTGATATTATTATCCCTTATATGTCCCTTTACAGACTTTAGCCTCACTACAATTTTTTTTTACAGGCTGCTGAAATTGTCTTGGCCAACCAAGACAATTTTTTAGGTCTAAGTAAACCAGCAGTAGTTAGCAGATACCTGGAACTTGTCACTAATGCCATATTAGAAAACTTAACTTCAATACATGTAAAATTTCCTACAACGCACACTGAAAAAGAATCAGCAAAGGCAGAGTAAGCGTTTAATTTCTGTTTACAGTTATTTGTCATAAGTACCTATCTATGTTCAGGGCCCACAAAAACCAATAATTAGTAGGTAGCAATATAAAGTGTTATTTGTTTCAGATTTCTGGCCTTATATAACATGCCCAACACTCTAGGTGCTATAGATGTCACACACATTGCAATAGTGAAACCACCACTTGGTCATCGTACTGCACCTGGAAACCTTTTTTACAATAGAAAAGGGTTTTACAGCATTAATTGCCATATTGTGAGAATTTATTTATATTTGTACCTACTACATCACCCATTATACTAAATAAGAATTTTTCTTTTATGTTATATAGGTACTTATTTAAGTAGCTACCTAGCTACTTTATAAAACAATACTTAATCACTTATGCATCCTCTTAGGTGTGCAGTGCAAACGCAAAATCGTGGCATTAAACCCTAATTTCCCTGGGTCCACACATGATGCAGCCATCTGGAGGGCATCACAAGTCCAAGAATTTCTACGAAATGAGTTTGTGCATGGAGAAAGAAACCAGTGACTTTTGGGTAACTTTGTATTTATTACTCACTTGTTTTTTTTTTAATCATAAGGCATACATAGATTTACTTTAAACTTTATTTAACTACAGATAACAAGGGGTACCTTCTGCAACCAGGGCTCCTGACTCCTGTTATGGCACCACCCTCTACAAATGAAACCACCCGCGAGTGCCATTGCAGGGCAAGAAATATTGTTGAGATGTGCATTGGCCGATAAAAACCAAATTTAGATGCTTTCATAGACATCGCTGCCTGCATTATGAACCAACAAAGCCAGCTAAAATTATATTATGCTGTTGCACTATATTTAATATTTTTATTGATGCTGGTAAGTGAATATGAGCAGATTGTTATTAAAATACATTTATAATCAATGTGGGGTTCAAAAGTTATTACACTAAAATTAATATTTATTTTTGCAGATTTGGATGAACTCGATTGAGAGCAAGATTCATCCCCCGATGGAATGGAGGATGAATATCATGAAATTGATTTCCTTGAGGAGGGAAGAGAGATATACCAATTTGTCATAAATAACTATTTTACATAAAATAAACCATTCAAATAATACACAAGGTTTTATTTCTTAATATTTTAATAATAAATTATCATCATTAGGTATAACACTTCAACAATAAAAATAATCAACAATTAACAAAATACAAATATTTTTTTAAGGGACTCTAAACAACTACAACTTAGCGAGGTACAAATGAGAGCAGTTAGTGCATGCCCTCAATGAAAATGGAAGTAGTAGATGGTAAAACCATGATAAGTCAAATTTACTGTGTGGTGTTATCATCTTGTTGGAAGAGTACAGGTAGGCTCACTGAACGAATAGCAGCTGCTAATATTTCAGCAGCCTGCACTATGCTCTCCCTTAATAGCCTACCATTTTCATTGAGGGCTTGCACTAAATTGTTATTCACTGGAGACCGGGGAGGCCTTTGCACTCTACATCGAACACAGCGGGTGCACATGGGTCTCCAAGCTTCCGCTCCCATGTCTGCTTGAGGTTCAGCCTCCACAGAGGGTGGCATGTCTGGTAGGTGTGGCTCTGGCAAAGGTTGACTCACAGAGGCAGGCTGGATTCCCTGTAAAAAGAAAGTGTAAGTATAAATTATGCAACTACACAATTTTAAGTTTGGTGCCTGCCACACAGACTTAGAAATCTGGTTTAGGTAAGTACATTAAAATGTAAAACTGTGAATGAATACCTAATAAGTATATAATCATGCCTAAATGTGGTACAATTGTATACCTATTAACATAGCATCATAAATTGTTAATATACCCATATTATAAAAAGTCTCATCCCCGCAGTCATAAAACTTTGAATAAAATTTGTTGGTAACAACACAGGAGGAACACCAGAATAGTAGTGTGCAGGAGAAAAGACCTATATCAAACAGTGGGTTGACACAAGCCAAGATAATTAAAAATGTACCTATAACTGCGGTTAACACTTTTAGAGCCCACTATGTGGCTTAATAAGCCTTTATTCAATATTAAATCAGCATTCATGCAGTTTGTCTTTAAAAATAATGTAGATAACTAGGTAATTAATCAAATTATTACCATTTCCATCTGGCAGAATCCTTCAACAGAGGCAGACCCTTCTATGTCTAGAATTTTCACTTCCATATCAGTCAGGTCTGCCTCTGCCGGTCCTCCGCCTGTGGCGCGTATAGATGTTCGCACCTTGCGAGCCTTAGCCTTCACCTTTCCCACCCACAAATTCCATACCTGTAAATGATGAAGTTATTATTAAAAGAAAATTCACATACATGTACATTTTAAAAAAATTGGTGTCTTGCATAAACTTACATGCTGCCACTGCTGTGCAGTCCTGCTGTAGCCAAGTTGGTTTAAGCTGTTGCTTAAAGCCGCCTAAAACTCAACGACCCATGTCATGTGGCAGCCTGATTTCCTAGAAAAGTAGACTTCCTGTAATTAAAGGTATGTGCAGTTATTATTTATGAATGACTTTACTGTTTATATGTAAAGTTTACATAATGAAATCATTGTTCAAGATAGCTTTAAAGATTTATGCGTAGGTATGAAAAAAAATAACTAGTATCATTCTTACCTCTCACCATTTCTAAATTATTATGTAGCCACTCGACTAGCAGCTCCTGCTAGCGTTTGTTCATTCGCTTTCTATTTTCCATAATGGAAAATATAATATAATAGCATTCTGTGTGGAATTTTCACTAATTTCACATTTTATTTTAAAACGTAGTGGTTATATGCTCTTTGAATTTCACAATAAATATTTTTGTCACTTGATTTTTCCACAGATAACAACAAAAATGCGCTCACGCCACAGATAGTAATAGCGTACAGTTCATGCTTTTCAACCAAAAAATTAACAAAATATGTTCTGAAGTTATTTATTTTAATTGTTTAATATTTTCACATACTTTTAATAAATTAAAACAGGGCTGTTTATAATATATTTGTCATTCACCAATGATTCCGTTCGTTCTTCACCCAGATAGAAACAACACTATCAATTCAATTTAGTAACTGTCAAAATCGAACTTAGTCCTGTCAATACGATTTTTAAATTTAATTCGACGTGACAACAGATTAGCTTTTATGAATCTCTAAATTAAAATTAGAGATTTTTTAGTTTGGTTTAGTTTAGAGAGTGGTACAACAGATTCGACACCATTGACTCCTGAACTAGTTTAACACTGTATTTTAGGCGCCATGGCTTCTCCCTTTTAAATATGACTTCTTATAGATTATGTCGTATATGTCATATTATTATGTTATATTTGTCAGTAGGTAGATATTTAGATAGAGAATACCAATAGACTTAAAAAAGGTGATTCTTCCCCAACTACCTATAAGATAAAAGTGAGAAATCTGATATTAAAGCGAAACAACAATTAACCAACTATTGTAAGATCGGCTTTTACTATTTTTAGCTATGTATGATCCCTGATTGTACTTATTCCACCAGCTGTGAGATAATATTCTTAGGTACTTAAACTAAAACTCTATGTGACTATTTTATGCTATGAAATGACATGATGAGCTAATCGTTCGCCTGATGTTAAGCGACACGGCTGCCCCAGTGCCCATATTAGTTACAGTGTCACTCAGAACTTTCGCGTGACACTGCACTGCGCAAGTAATCTTGAGACATCATTATAAAATCTCATTTGCTAAGCGGTTTTTGCAAGTAGGCTATTTTGTAGGCTATTTTTTGCCTTTTTGGGCCTATATACCTTCGCGAGATAATGCGTTAGTTTCAGCACTGTCACACATTACACCAGATCCTAACATCGATACTACGAAATTTTCTTAATTCTCTACACGAAACTATATTATGCTTTGGAATACAGCATTGACCAGGATTTCTTCAATTTTCGTTCGTAAATCAATATCTTAATATGTCATTGCGATGTTCTATCATTGAATATTCATTGATATATATATAGTGGAACAGTGTTTCTGCTGTTAAAGTGAAGATTGAGGTGGCGGTTGGAAAAAAAAAAACAAATCACAGTGATATAAATTGAAGGGGTGAGAACAAAAAGGGTTAAACTGTTTTTTTTCACAAAAGACTTAGGGGTATCGTTGGATTCAGCGTGAAATTATCTGCAATAATACATTTAAAATATCGAAATGAGGCTTAAATCTCGAGATTTTGAGTCAAAAAACGGTTTATCTGTCACAGGAATATAGTCCGCTTAGCATAAAAACATTATTATAATTATTTTATTATATTATATTTTTACAGTAATTGTTTGAATTATTACTATATTTAGTATTTTAAAATAGAATTAATACATTTTCAAGCAACTGAAACTTACATAAACCTTTTCTATTACCTCATAAGCACTCTACATCAAAATGACGCCATTGAAGTTTAAACTCAATTTTCCCGAAACTATCAATTTGACAGTTAAACCCTTTTTATTCTCAGCCCTTCAATTATTAGACTGACGGCGCGGCGACGTGCGTCTCTTGTAGTTAGCGCAGGCGTTAACAAACCAACTACGGTAGCTGGCTGCCAGATTTGGACTGTCTATAGGTCAGCGCGGTCAATAAACAGTCCAACTAGCATTGACTGGCTTGGTAGCTCAGTTGGTAGTATCCCTGCCTTTTTAACTGTGGGTTGTGGGTTCGATTCCCATTCAGGATGTTTGTTTGTGTGATGAACATCGATGTTTGTTCTGTGTCTGGGTATCATATTGTATTCTATGTATGTATTTACAAAAAAAGTATACAAGTATTCTATTAGATATCTGCCCATAATACAAACTTTGCTTATCTTGGGACTAGATGGCGCTGTGTGAAATGTCCACGCATATTATTATTATTATAGCATTTACATATTGGTTGGTTTTATACTAAAACTATCCACATTTGACACAAAATTTAACAGCCAGCGGGCGGTACGATGCGCAGGCAATATTTTAGGCATGGGTACCCTTCATGTATCAGATTCCAAGACAATATTGTATGGGGTATGGAATAGTTAATATCCCCTTTGCCACCCTAAATGGAACTAAAGTGCTGAAACACAATTGAGTTAGATGGGTGCTTGACATATTGTGAGAATCAGTTTATGAGGTACTACGATGAAAATTTACGATCTCTTACCGATAGGATGACTATATAATTTAGCTCGCATATGGAGAGTCTCTGAAGGGGTTGAAGAAAAGTTTGAAGAATGGTCACCAATGCCTATGATTATCCATGCATACTACAGATTTTATGCATAAAATAAACAAATAAATCGCATTTCTCTACCAATTCTCGTGAAACTTGCCAGCAGGTTTAATAATTATTATGTTTTTATTTTGTTAGTTGAATTTGTTCAAAATGGTGGAGCCACAAAAGTCTTAGAAACGTAAAAAAATATTTTTAAGCTATACAAAGCCTCTGTAGTGTGGTAGTTGAGCAGGTCGGCTCATAACCCGGAGGCGGAGGGTTTGATTCCCGCAGCAAGACAAGTATTTGTGCACAGGAAAAAAAGCGCAAGTACTTGTTCTGAGTCTGGGTGTTGTAGGACCATCCTAGTTAGGGTCCAGGATCGATCGTTATGATCGATATGTGATCGTTGGGCGTTATTATTATTATTATTAAGGATAGCCTTGGGCGGTCAACACCTTGCAGAGCCACCAGCTATAATAAATATATTGTTAATTTTAACTCTGTCTATGTTTATGTCAACACAACAATCTAAATCAATCAATGTGGCCCATAAACCGAAACACAAAATGAACATTATCCGCACACGAGTGGCGTATTTTGTGCAAATCGGCAGTGGCACGGCGTATCGTGAATACCCGATATTATTTATTCAGCCAAAGGACGGACGTATCATTACGGCAGACTGAATCGCTGAATGTATATTAGCCTTAATAATTCATACGGTGGATTGAGTAATGGCTCGCCGTTGTTTCAGTTCAATTGTGTGGAGATGGGTTTTGGTTTTGGGCGTGATCTTAGACTTATGTACCTATCAATGCCGTTTATCCTCGTGGCACGCGGCTTATAAAAGTAAACTTAATAGTGCAAATAGCTGATGAATGAAATACCTTGCCGTCGTCCTTGTTTTTAGTTTACTATAACTTGAGAGTCTTCAAGTCAAGAGAGAAAACGTAAAAATATACCTATATCTTCTAAGCACGGCACCGGTGGTGCATACCGGAGGCCACGTCATCACTAACAGGTGAGGAACGGTCAATGTTATTTCTATAACTGACACGATAGCTCAGTTAGTAGTAAACCTACCTTCTCAACTGTAGGTTTTTTTTTTATGTTATTGAATGATGTGACGAGCTAGTCGTTCACCTGATGTTAAGTGACACGGCCGCCCATAACAGAACAGTGTCACTCGGAACTCCAACATGTAAAGTTTCGTGTGACTGATGCACTGCGCACATGATCCTGAGACATCAGCACAATCTGGTAAGATTACTCGACAAATGAGACTTTATGATCTCACAGATCATAAAGTCTCATTTGCACAGTAATTTCACTAGCTACATTGCCCTTCAAACCGGAACACAGTAGTGCTTGCACCCTACTGCTTGGCGGCAGAATAACAGGCAAAGCGGTGGTACCTACCTAGACGAACTTTGCAAAAAAGTCCTACCTCCTAGTGAAAAAAGTCCTACCACCTAGTAAAAAGGTTATGGTTTCGGTTCCCACCCAGAACAAACATTTGTGTGATAAACATATATAGGTGTTTGTTCTGTGTCTGGGTGTTATATTGTATTTTATGTACCTGCAAGAAAGTATCTTAGTATTCTATCAGTTAACTGGTTCCCATAGTACAAGCTTTGCTTGGTTTGAGGTTAGATGGCGCTGGCTGAAATGTCCAGAAATTTCTATTTATTTATAAATCCACAGCCTCGTTGTGTCCAAGTCATCGTTGTGTCCAAGTCTAATATCGTTCTTGTCTCATTGTGCTCAAGTTGTATTTGGTCCAAATTTCATTGCGTCGTGGTCTTACTCGGGTTATCATAAAGCCTCTAATAGAATTTACTTTTACCTGAAAATTCATAGCCCTACATAAAATTGTAAGAACTTTTGGTAATTTGTATAAAAAAATGCAATCAGCTAACTCTGCGACTAGATACGTTTGGTGAGTCGTGTTTCTAATACGAATACTAGAGTAGCTTCTTTTGATTTTTCCCTTAAAGATCCCAACCCGGTAGTACAAAAACTCCATCAAAAACACATCCAATAAACCATCCCCCACCCGATAATAATATAATAACAAACGTACCAAAAAGGTCAGCAATTTACGCAAATTGCCCCCCATAACACGTATAAACTTTATTATACCGTTTCACTTATTCATCAGGTATGCAAATGAAAAGCAAATAAAGAGAGAAACGACCATCCCCGTATAACGTACGCATATGTAATGCTATATCGGGGAAACGATCAGATGTTTCGGTACCACAGTGGAATGAAACACACAGTATATGACATCTGATTTAAAGTTAAATTAAAAATTAATCATCCTAACTGCATTTGTTTCGCCCCCACTCGCGAATGATAATTGTTCGGATTCCACCCACATGAAGGTATATGCCAGTTATTTTGCCGCCAAGCAGTAGTGTGCAAGCACTTCCGGTTCGAAGGGCACTGTAGCTAGTGAAATTACTGGGCAAATGAGACTTTATGATCTGATCTCACAGTCGAGTAATCTTATTACTAGGCTGTGGTGATGTCTCAGGATGATGTGCGCAGTGCATTGTCACGCAAAACTTTATATTTTGGAGTTACGAATGACACTGTTCTGTTATGGGCGGCCGTGTCGCTTAACATCAGGCGAACGACTTGCTCGTCACATCATTCACTAACATAAAAAAAAGGTTGTATTCAACTCACGAAAAATTTATGAGCTGGACGTCCTAGTGCATACTGCATCAGTTTAAAGAATAAAATTAAGAAAAATTGCCAAAAAAATTTGGAACTTAATTTTGTTAATGTTTAGTTTACATAACACGTCGCATGTGAAAACAAAATGAAAATTAATATACCTACGTTTTAGTCATACTAACAGTTTAGTCAGAAGTGATGATATTAATTTTACTGTGAGCAATCTATAGCATATTGTATATATTAAACTATGAAATAGCTAAACGTAAAAAACGTAAACAATTATTTGGGTTGAATGTTGTGACTGCTTCATAGCGTCTAAACTCACAATAACTATAA
Source organism: Ennomos fuscantarius (assembly GCA_905220475.3). Classification (NCBI taxonomy): domain Eukaryota; kingdom Metazoa; phylum Arthropoda; class Insecta; order Lepidoptera; family Geometridae; genus Ennomos; species Ennomos fuscantarius. The sequence continues at coordinate 4,477,721 of HG992037.1, read as the reverse complement.
CTTATTGAGTGTTAGTTAACTCCATCACTTATGAGTTTGGTGACTGACGGATGTTGATGCATTGAAACACTGTTTTACACGGTTAATTTGACTGATGTTAGCTACTATTAGTTACAATCAACGCTATACGAAAATCAGAACTGATGGTGAGCGATGGCGACTGTTGAAGGCATCAGTCAAGGCTCTATATGGTAAAAGTAATATAAATACTTTATTATGAAGCCAAATCAAGTAAATTATAAGCTACAAATGAAAATTAATTACACCTGCTGAAGTAGATACTGCGATATACCAAAATGCTCCAAAAATTAAACTGAAAACTTTACAACAAACAAAATAGAAACAACATAAAAACGCCAAAAATTTTAAGATTATGAACGTAATTTTTAAACGCATGGTTTCTTGGATTTGTAAAATGAGACAAAGGCATGAGTTATGTATGACTGTTATCTATCAATGTACATTGTTTTTATGGCATAGTGTGGCAAATTTGAGTGTGGGATATATGATGTGAAAAGAAAACCAATCTTGTTAGTTCATGCTGAAATTTTTGATCATTCAAAATAGATATGTGTGTGTAAAAAATCAAATTGAATATCTTTCCCGAGGTTTTGATTCTGTTTTACATTGTGGCTATGCTATTTTGCGAGATGTGGTATAAAATAGGACTGGATGTAGAGGTATATCCTATTTGGAATAATAGGACACCGGATAATGTTCAAACTGGCTAATGGTTATGAGTTACGGTTATTATAATGGCAAACTATTTTATAGATTTGCGTGTTTGTGACTAAGGAATCTATTATATGCTTATTTTACTTTATTATCAGGCGAACGGCTAGCTCGTCACGTCATTCATTAACATAAAAAAAAAAAAAATATTAGGATGACTGAGGGATGACTGATAGAATTAATAGCGGTTACTTTGACTGATGCACTCACCATCAGTTATAAACAACGCTATACAATCCTAACTGATGATGATTAATGGACGCATTAGACGACAGATTATCCATCAGTCATACTGTGACTATGAGTAATAAAAACTGACTGCTACTGTTTTAAAAATTTTTCAAAATTTCAACTTCTAAATTTCTTAAATTAATAAGTAAAGTATATTGATAATGATTTTGTACGGTCTACACAATCTAGTATTTGTAGCTCTTTTTATGCTATCTACTTATACCTATACTACCTTTTTGATCCATTGCTAGTAGTTTATTGTAAAATAAGCTCTATTCTAAACTCTGGCAGAATAATTGAACTAAATACCATTATCTCATAAATATTCCCGAGCGTTAATGGTGTCTCCATGTTACACGGATAGATTAACCCTAAATAGAGAATAGATTAAGGTCCGTATTACAGAACGTGAAATCTCTGCTTGAGCACCGATCGAAGACTGAGCATCGTTCTGTAATACGGACCTAAGACTTTAGTGATATCATCGTAGCAACTATCAACTAATCTGTTGTTCCTATTTACATAAAATTACCAACCCATTGCACGGATTACAAATCAATAGAGCGCGTGGAACAGTGTATGCATCCTGGGTAATGTTGTTTGGGCAGAGATTATACGCTCTGTGTATGATATTAGCCTAGCCTAGACCTAACTACCGAATCATAACAAAACATATAAACATAAAATAATAAAGGTTTATGATTTTTATATTGATGGATGCGGATTCAAATCCCGTTCGGGATTCAAATTTTTCCTTACAAGTTATAAATAATAATAATAATACTGATTACTGATGGTTGTTTCGGCAAACGGCCTTATAGCGAAGAGCTTCGACCAACACCTCGAGACGCTCTCGTTAGACGGTTGGATCAAGGGTCAGATTCAGAAGGCACTAACCACCGGTAGCTTGGGCCTTGCCTCGCTGCTGGCGGCACACTAGGATTAGGTTTTTTATTGTATTTTTGTAATGTTAACTTTTACAAAAATATTGTAAAAAAACTTAAATTTAAGATTGTAAATAAATAAATGAATAATACTGATAGAATATGATTCACAAGAATCAGCTTTACCAATAGATGATGTAAATTAACCCCGTAAATTAGTTATACAATGTGAATGATAAATTTGAAAATAATATCACTTGTTGCGGTAGCTTAAGTAAAGCATATCCCGAATTTAGGGACCTATGGATGTGGGTTCAAAACCTGTTCGTGATAAAAATTTTCCTTTACAGATTAAAATAATAAAACGTGTCAATAATGCAATCATTTATCATGTCATATAATTCAGATTTGGAGGCAGTTGGAAAAGGTTTTTTTATAGTAATAAATAATATAATATTTGGAAAATGTTTGTATGAACAAGATTTAATTATGGGGGTAGTTTTGACAATATCTGTTATTGTGTCGTAAAACACGTTGTGAAATTTCCCTGAGTTTTTATACGGCACGGTCGGATGCCAGGGTAACCGGACGGGACCAAACCTCCCCTGGCTACGTCTACATTGTGAGCTGAATTCATAATACGTAATTAATGAGAGCTTGCCTACACGTTTATCCTGCATGCAAAAACATCTCAGGAGGAGGTCGCACGAATATTTACCACGGCAAGGAATTTTAGACGTAAACATGTTTTTGGGGTTGAAAGAACATTTTTTCTATGCTCCTGATGGGGTGTTTAGCGTTCGCGTAGGATTTTATGGTTTACTTGAGGTAATGTAATATTGGAATGATAGAATTTATACTGTACTAGCTGCTGCACACGGCTTTGTATACAATACGTGGACTAATTATCTGATTATATTTTTTCCTATTTAGTACACAATACATTATTGTACTTGTAAATTGTTCCTGTAATGTGGTGTATCAATAAAGAGTTTTATCTATCTATCTACATTACACTGCCAGGAGGCTAACAACTCTATCTTTATAATTGTATCTCTACATAGAATTTCATTCAGTTCAGCCAATAGTGAAAAGTCAAAACTTAAATAAATACAAAGAGACAATAGACAAAATAAAGAATTTGGAGATATATGAATTACAGAATACGTGTATTTAATTGTATAAAAGAAGTTATAAGAAGAAATTATTTTTCTCAAAACATAAGCAACTGTGCGTATACAAAGATTAAAAAACATTTTGTGTCTGAGATTTTCTGTGATTTTAGTGGTGTGAATTTATTTAATCCATTTTTTAGTGTTGAATGTCATGATTATGTAAGTTTCCATCCACAATTCGGAAAATTTTAATTTTAACTGCAGTTTAGAAGTTACCACAATTTTGCCAATGTCACAAATAAATTCACTCGCTCGTTAACTAATCACCTGTTGTGAAAACAATGGAATGACAGGATGCCAAGTTGAATACGTCAATTATTTTATGCATAATGTCTGACCGTTAGTCGATCATCCCAACTCCAAAAAGTTTTTAACGTGAATGAGTAAAACCTCAAATCAATAAAACTCGGCACAAAATGTTGTAATTCTAAATGAGTTTTGGCGGGAATGCAAAAAAGATTGCGTCACCGCATTGTATTACTTTCCAAAACTTGTGTTATTTTCAGTGTTAGTGCATAAAATTGGTGGCATTCTATTCGTTAAGTGCTGGATTACAGGCGTGAGTGTGGGAAAATGGTATAATGATGGTGAAAAGTTTATTTTCGTGTTGTTTCCAAAACTCCATAGAAGCTTCAAGTAAAGTTGCCACCACTTTACTAGGAGTATGACTTTGACTAGACTATGACTTGACTTGATGACTTCAACTGTGACTTGACACATATTTGCGTGAAATATCATTAACTTGATAAATTATTAATTACTTGACACTGGCTAAATACATAAAAGTGTGGAGCCAAAACATAAAAAAAAAAAATTAAATGTATGTAAGCAAACAAAGATATAAAATAAATGAATAATAATTAAATAAATAAACTACATCTTTCCGATAATAAAAGCTTGGACCGAAAACATTTTAAGGCAGTGATTATTTTAAATTTAGTACCTCCTACTTTAACTACATATGTACCTATATATGTACTGTCGTCGAAAGTCTATAACTAAGCAATATATATAGCGATAGCTTAAAACCTCAACATATTATTATCCACAGCACTAGATACAGTTTAATTAAGCAGGCCCCTCTACATCGAGGCGTTACCGCAGCAAAATACCGACGGCCTAATCGGTTACCAAACATTTAAACCGCACATAGTTGAAGCGTTTTGATACAAATTACTGCTTAAAGTTGGAAAATAAGCGAAGCAGATTGAACTAGGATGTATTGCCCGTTTTAAATGAATTGGCTTAACAATTCAAGAGATGAAATCTTATCCCCAGACCCCAGTAAAAAAGACGAAATGTTAAGGTAATTTTATAGTCAGTATGGAATCCGTCGTAAATGTGAGTCACAATTTCGCCGTTTTAAGACAATTTAAGTCTGTTTTAATACATACTAGCTCCATCATTTGAAACTAGATGGAGTTACCATGCAAGTTAGCACACGCAAGTGTTTAAATTATCGCAAACGCGTAGTGATTAATTTTTGTAGTCTTGATGTCGATTCTACACTTTTCATAGAGTCAAACATCCCATAGAGGTTACTCTTCCAGTGGAGTTAGTTTTCTCAATCCTCTATATCCCGGCAACGGTCCAAACCGAGGGTGGCACTCCATTAGTGCTCTTGAGCTAGTTGCCTCCCACTTTTAACTGCTGGGCGCCTTAAGCGCCTGCCCTCCCGCCCATTGACGCTGTAAAGGTCGGCAGAGACCATCAGCATTAGACCGTCCAAAAAAAACGTCAAATGCGAAAATAAAATTCCTGTCAACTGCCACTGCAACCTCCTCCTAAAGTAAGGTCTACAAAACGTCTTTTTGGAATGTCACAATAATAATAATAAAAGAATAACTTCGTTCATTAGTCGTCATTTTTACGTTCTCATAAGCATAACGTAACATAACGGCTACAGTATGTCTTTTTGGAACGTCACAAAGACGGCATATGAAGACGTCATGAATAGTCGTCATATTCACGTCCTGAAATGACCACGTTGGTTCAGCACAGTGGTCGGTCACAAACTTGTTTAAAAATGTATGCACTCAATACTTTTTTTAATGAACAGGTTTTTTTTTAATCAATGAACAGCCTAATAAAAATAATAGGTCTTTACCTATGAAATTGCCGTATTGCAGTACAGACTTTTTCAAACAAAAAAAAGTTTTGATTGGCTATAAATTCTAAATTCAAATTAATTTTGTTTTAAAAATATGACATTCTATTTACAATATAAGTCTTTTGTTTATTGATTAGCGTTGTATTTTCATTAAATTTCAACATTTTTCCTCATAATGGATACTTTGAAATTTCGTGTAATTATGGAATATGAGTTCCGTCGTGGCACCAACGCGGCACAAACGACACGTAACATCAACGACGTTTACGGAGAGAACTGTACAAATGAATGTACAACCCGTTATTGGTTTGCTCGGTTCCGTTCTGGGAATTTTGACTTGAAAAATGAACCTCGTGGTCGTCCGGAAACTTTGGTCAACAATGATGAATTAAAGGCGATTGTGGAAGCTGATGAATCTCAATCTACAGCTGAGCTGGCAGCAGCTTTTGATGTTAGCATCAAAACAATATTGGTCCATTTGCGACAGATTGGCAAGATAAAAAAGCTTGATAGATGGGTGCCCCACGAACTTAACGATCGCCAGCGCAACGTACGCGTCGAGACTTGCCTTGCGCTGCTTAACAGGCACAGAAATGAAGGAATTTTGAACCGAATTGTTATGTGCGACGAAAAATGGATTCTTTTTGACAATCGAAAGCGCTCAGCAAGTTGGTTAGATCCTGGTTGGGTACCAAAGCAATGTGCAAAACGAAAAATGACCCCTAGAAAGGTGATGGTCACAGTTTGGTGGTCTAGTGCTGGTGTGATTTTTACAAAACGGCGAGAGCATTACTGCAGATGTGTACATTGAAGAACTGACCACAATGATGGCGAAACTCGCACGTCTGCAACCAGCTTTGGTCAATCGGTCGTCTCCACTGCTACTTCACGACAACGCGCGACCCCATACTGCACAACAGACCGTCTCTAAGCTGAATGAGTTGGGTTTGGAAGCTCTCCCTCATCTGCCATACTCACCAGATCTTGCGCCTACCGACTATTACTTTTTCCAAAATTTGGACAACTTTTTAGCGGGAAAAAAATTCAATTCCCGAGAGGCAGTACAAAACGCCTTTGAAGAGTTTGTTGTCTCCCGTCCTGCTGATTTTTTCAAGAAGGGCATCCATAAACTGCCACAGCGTTGGCAAAGATGCATTGATTGCAGTGGTGATTACTTTGAATAAAAGAAATAAATAAGTTCGAAAAAAAATACTTTAACTTTTTTCAAACAAAACGGCAATTTCATAGGTAAAGACCTAATAAAAGTTTGACCACAATCTTACCTGATGGGATGTGACTATGTGGTTGATATTTTGATAAAATAAACATAGTTAAATAAACTGGTAAGAGCTCCAAAGAATACAATCAAGTACAGCATTTTCTTTTTTTGACAGCCTCTGTGGTGCGGTGGTGGAGCAGGTTGGCTCATATCCCCGGAGGTGGTGGGTTCGATTCCCGCAACAGGACAATTCATTGTTCATGAAAATAAGCGCAAATTCTTGTTATGATTCAGAGTGTTGTAGGTTCTCGTAGTTTCTGGCTCACTAGATAAAGGGAATCCTAGTTAGGGTCCAGGATGTATGTATGTGATCGTTGGGCGTTATTATTTTATTATTATTATTATTACACAGGAAATGACATCAAATCCAACTATTCGTTTCTACGTGATGAATTTTTATATAAACAAACTGTCTAGACAGACAGGCAAAAAAATCAACACTAGAAACAATATTTCTGTGTTCGAAAGGGACTCAAAAAAAGGACTCCTTTAAGTTTGATTGCAATATTTTTTTGGGGGTAGGCCTCATCGACTACCATTGTTTTCTTCAAAAACAAATATAGCTTTAATTAACGAGTGTTAAAAAAATTAGTATAGGACAGCCTCATTATTTCTTACCGTTTGATAAATCTACAGTTTACACCATAAGGTTCAGTTTTGAAGAACAAGCAGTTACGACCCTTTGCCTGTTAAGGATAGTATTCCATTGAGCATGAATTAAGAGAACGTGCTGTTCACATACCTTGCCAGCTTGAGTGGCGCAGTCCCCTCACTTCTTGACCGCTTTTGGTAACCTGGTTCTCGTCCACAAAAATATTACACAATACAAATAAACACAAGAAAACTTGAAACTTGCAGTTTAAAGTTTTAAATTATTTACTACGGAACTACGCAATCCGTAAACACAAGAAACTAACCTAAAAACAATGTTCACTGATCTGCGGGATATTTAACTAAAACACAATAAAAAAGAAGGAAATTATTGAAAAATGTTAAACAATAAGATCGAGATAAACATAATTTTTTCGAGTAAATACATGAAAACAATCGCTCCCGTTGCGTTTGTTGTCAGAACTGTCATTTGTTCGACGCCATGGTAATCGCGCATGCGTACTGGAGATTTCCTTAAAGCGCATGGATCTGTCTAGTAGGCTTCGGGAAACAGACCTTTATGGTGTTGCTCAGGGAAGGTTTTGTTTGCGTTTTACTTTAAGTACATTTTGCGAAGCCATTGCTCAACACTTGGCACCACTGCCACTGCTTATTAATTAAAAATGCATGTATTATTCCTTAGTAACTGTCTCTGCTAATATATTATTATGTTAATCATGATTTTGATTCGAAAATGCAAGGTTAGTATTTTTTTATTTATGGACATTTCACACAGAGACATCTAACTCCAAAGTAAGCAATGCCTGTATTATGGGCACCAGATAGAATACTTTTTTGTTTGTATATAATAACATAGAATACAATATAAAATTTAGACACAGAACAAATATCGATGTTCATCACACAAATGTTTGTCATGGGCCCACAACCTTCAGTTCAGAAGGCTTTATTTATAAATCTTTTCGTAAACTTTTATCAGATGGATTACTCAAAATTGTATACGTAGGTGCTATCATTTATAATTCGGTTATATCTACTTGAATGGAAGATTATGCAAAATTCAGATAAACTTTCCGCAGAAGTAGAATCAAAGTTGTAGTTAAATAATACTTACCTATGATGTACAGTAGCAGAGTTTTAGAATACGTTTTACAATACAAGTCAGTGTTACTTACTAGCTACTTACACGAAAAACACACATATCAACAACCGAAAGAAGTCCAGTGCTGAATAGGTCTCCCCCATAGAATGCCACTTATGAACGCTTATCATTACCATCACGCTTTGCAGGCGGCGCGGTAATTGCAGAAGATTTTAATGTACCGTCGAGAATTCTACTGTGCATTCTCTGGATTCCCACAGCCGTCTCTTACGGCACCAACGGGAAAAGATGGGATGGTACTATTCTCCCACCGCCGGGACCTAAGCTTACTAACTTAGACCATTATAAAGTAGGCTACAATTCCTTTCATCCAAAAAAATCTCTGATTTTTTATTCTAACTCTGCTGGTTATTTATCCACAATACTGTTATTATCCACAATACTGTAGCCGAATTTTACGTTGTTTCATGATTATGAAATTGTTTAACCCGTAAAAAGATTCTTCAACTGGTACGTTTTATATGACTAGCCGATAAAATAATAATAAGCGCAACGATCACATACATAGATCCTAGACCCTAACTAGGATTTCCTGTGTCTAGGGATACTACTACGAGGACTATGATCCCACAACACCCAGACTCAGAACATGTAATTGCGTTTTTTTTTTGTGCACCAATACTTGTCCTGCTGCGGGAATCGAACCCGCCGCCTCCGGGTTATGAGCCGACCTGCTCAACCATCACTACACAGAGGCTGTCGAAAAGCATCCATGTGTGTCCCCGCAGAGCCTAATATATCTCTGTACTAAAGTTCATCAATACCAGTTCAACAGTTTAGTCGTTAAAATATACAAATAAACTGAGAAAAAGTTACTTTTGAATTTATAATACTTATTTATAACTATAATTGCAACTAAGCAACGGAACAGGGGTCTTCAGTGAGAAAATGAAGACATAATAGGTAATACAATTTATTTCATAGTTTTTATATCTCTTACCGCATAATAATATAGAGTGACTTATGGAAAAACTTTTTTTAATAATTAAGGACCTCACTGAACAACTGGGTGAAATGTCCAAAGTTTAATTAAATAGGTAAAAAACGCCGTTGTGTTGATGGACCCTCAAGATAAAATCACTTTGAATTAAGGAATTTCCGATAAAATTAAGACTTCCAAGTATAAAATTCTGGTGCAAACAATTTTTTAAAGCATAATGATTCACGGTAAGTAACTTAAAATTAGGTATAATTTAATTTTCTTTGCATTTTCGGGATATAGCTATAAATAGTCGGTACAGAAATGTTTGGTAGAGCTTTAAAATAAAAAGCTAGTAAAATACAAATTAGGAATTTTCCAACAATTTGTTTTGTCAAATCAAAAGAAAGTCTTCTTAAAATTACCTTTCTTGTCACAATTTTAATTGTGCCCGTTTCCAACTTCTTCCACAGAATTAACTTGTAAACCAAGCTCAGGTAAAATACATTTTCGTTATTCAAATAAGGTAAAATGAAGAAAAATGTCCCGGCACGAAATATTTCTATGCCGGAATTGTCCTCGTTTGAAGATTCGAGCATACCTGAGCAACTAGTATGATTCATAGATTCTTCACGACTGGCCCGATAGCTCAGTTGGTAGTGACCCTGCCTTCTGAACTGTGGGTTGTGGGTTCGATACCCACCCAGGACAAACATTTGTGTGACGAACATCGATGTTTGTCCCGTATCTGGGTGTTATATTGTATTCTATGTATGTATTTACAAACAAAAAGTATTTAAGTATTATATCAGTTATCTGGTTCCCATAGTACAAGCTTTGCTTAGTTTGGGGCTAGATGGCGCTGTGTGAGATGTCCATAGATATTTATTTATTTATAGATTTATTCACCTAATAACATCGCGTTGCACTGGCACGTCAATTTACAACAAAATATATAAAATCAACAAAAATTAAAATCAACTTACTAATGAACAAATATAAAAATGAGTAAAATCATGAAACGTGACTTAAAAGTGAAATTACACTATTGAAGTTCTTGGTCACCAACTATAAATGAAGATTCTGCCAGAGGTAATCTCATATATTCGTTCAAGGAATAAAAAGGGTGAACTTGGAAGAAATTTTTAATTTTATTTTTAAAATTATTATATGGCAAGTCGCTTATACTGAGTGGAAATTTCTTGAACATGCATATTTTGTTATAAGCCCCTTGCTTTTACTTTTTCGTACTTTGGCCAGTCTGTTTAGAGGCTTTTTTAGTGCCTCTTGGCTTTGGGTATTATATGCTTTCTTAATTTTTAGTGTTGTTTTATCCTTATAAATTTCTAGTAAACAACTATATATATTATAAAGGGATATAACAGTCATAATTTTGTTTTGTTTAAAGTGTTGCTTAACTGATGTGCGTTTCTTTAGACCTAGCATTATCCTTACTGCTCTTTTATAACTGCGAAGGAGTAATAGCGACACCTAACCAGCCTTTGATAAATAATCTACATAAAAAAAAATGTTAAAAATCCGTTCTCAGTAATATGGCTACATAAGTACCTACTTTATGTATTCTGTTATATGTGCGTGCTATCAGTTACAGGCATCACATAACGTATTATAATATTTTGTAGCATATTATTTCATGAACCTGAACTAAAATCCTATTCGTAGATATTATTGTCTTATTTTACTATTATTTTAATATAATGCATAACCCAAAAAGCTAGCACATACCCCAGTTGGGGTACGCTCCCCGCCAAAGGTGATTATTTTTTTTTGTTTTTGGTTTGGCTCCACACTTTTGTGTATTTAGCCAGTGTCGAGTATTTGATAATTTCTCTAGTTAATTAATATATAATTATATGAGAGTCAAGTCAAGTCACAGTCAAAGTCATCAAGTCAAGTCATAGTCTAGTCTAGTCAAGTCATATTTCTAGTAAAGTGGTACCAACTTTACCAAAAGCTTCTATGGAGTTTTGGAAACAACACGAAAAGAAACGTTTCACCATCATTATACCACTTTCCCACACTCATGCATGTTATCCAGCATTTAACAAATAAAATGCCACCAAATGTATGCACTAACACTGAAAATAACACAAATTTTAGAAAACAATACAATGCGGTGATGCAATCTTTTTCGTTTTCCCGCCAAAACTCCGCCAAAAGTGATTTAATTCTATGTTTTATTTATAACCTCTTTTCAGGTACAATTTTTTTCTTTACTATTTTATTTTAATTATTTGTCTTTCACAAAATTAAAATTAGTTGGAGATTTGACGGGAAAACGAAAAAGATCGCGTCACCGCATAATACTATTTTCCAAAACTTGTGTTGTTTTCAGTGTTAGTGCATAAAATTGGTGGCATTTTATTCGTTAAGTGCTGGATTTCAGGCATGAGTGTGGGAAAGTGGTGTAATGATGGTGAAACGTTTCTTGCCACCACTTTACTAGGAGTATGACTTGACTAGACTTGACTATGACTTGAATTGATGACTTGGACTGTGACTTGACTTGACACATACAACATACATATGTATTACGTATATGTTTATTTTGAAACATACAACATAATATTATTTAATAAACATAAAACAATAATATAACGTATATGTATACACATACATAAACTTGAAAAATTAATTACTTGACACTGGCTAAATACACAAAAGTGTGAAGCCAAAACCAAAAAAAAATTAAATAATTTGATCCAATTAATAATTTTCATTAAAATAATATTTAATGTACGTATCTTCTACAGTAAACGAAAGTAGATACTAAACATTAATTTATATAAACAGAATATATCAAATTGTTCATGAAAAAAAAACTACTGTAATATTTATCTCTTTGGTGTGTAACAGAAACTCATCATTTGTTTTAGGGTTGGGATCACAATATATAAAACTGTGTAAATCTAGTACTTAGTGTCATTTCCAGGGCTCTGCTTGGGGTGCAAGTCGACAGTCTAGTTTTGTTTTTTAGTACTCATCATTTTATGTTTTACGTGCACTCTCGAGTTTTTGTTCCGATCATAATGCCTTGAGTTGCTATGCAGTCGTGCTGGTCGTCTAGGTAAGTCCTATCTACTAAGCACCCTGTTTCATTAGAATCACTAAGCCCTTTACATTATTCCTGCTACGTTTTTTAAAAAAATTCGTTATAGTAGTGAGCTATAATTGAAAATATTCTAATGTGATTTAAAAAATTTAACTTTAAAATAGAGTTTACGTTGTTTGAATAGGTCCTATTTTCTAAAAATCAAGATTAATTCACAAAATAAGTTACTACATCGTACTTATTTTTATAATCACACTTTTTTATATTGTTGGGATTAGATCCGAAATTGATTAGAGCAGTTGAAAAGTTTTTCTGATAAGGTAAAGTGCCTGTATTCTTTAATTAAACTAACTCTCATTATTGCACTCATTATATTGATATAATGAGTGCAATAATGAGAGCTAGTTAAATATATGGTGGGAATAAGTGATTATTCCCACCAGATATTTAATTGTTAATCAATTGGTGTGCAAAACGTCAATGTTCAATTCAATTGTAATTATTGTTAACCTTTCTTTCTATCTAGTGTTATATGGTTTAAAAAATTCTGTAAAATGCATTCATAGCCCTAAGTCTTTCACAATTTGCAAGCCATAATTATCTGTTACAATGCACTTAGCTAAAAACTGTTTATATTCTCGCAGTAAACAGTTTAGTTTATCTTCTTAAATGTAAATGTCTCTAGCGTTACTCTGTACCTTACCGCGTATTGCATTTTGCACCCCTACTATAAAATTGCAGTATTTTAAATTTACCTTTGTCATCGCGTTAGCTCAATACGTTCCTGTTCCTACTGCTGGGAAACGCGGTTACGGAATTTCTCTCACAGGGAAAGTGTGTAAGCCATAATTTCTCACGCCGGCCAAGTGCAGTTCTGCTGATGTAACATGTTCTCAAATTTTTGATTCTTGAACATGCGGAACATTTCCTTTATCATTACACGCAACTTTACCAAATAGACCCTAATATATTACTTTGCCGGTTAAATGCTGACGTTTTGCACAATTGATTAACAATACGGTACGGACAACACGGACAAGTACGGACGGATAGTTCGTTCACTTACCAAAAGGAAATATTTATTTCTGGTATACATAATTCATCCGTTTGACAACGTAAGTATACTATATATTAGGTCTTTACCTATGAAATTGCCGTTTTGATTGAAAAAATTTAAAGTATTTTTTTTTCGAACTTATTTATTTCTTTTATTCAAAGTAATCACCCCTGCAATCAATGCATCTTTGCCAACGCTGTGGCAGTTTATGGATGCCCTTCTTGAAAAAATCAGCAGGACGGGAGACAACAAACTCTTCAAAGGCGTTTTGTACTGCCTCTCGGGAATTGAATTTTTTTCCCGCTAAAAAGTTGTCCAAATTTTGGAAAAAGTAATAGTCGGTAGGCGCAAGATCTGGTGAGTATGGCGGATGAGGGAGAGCTTCCAAACCCAACTCATGCAGCTTAGAGACGGTCTGTTGTGCAGTATGGGGTCGCGCGTTGTCGTGAAGTAGCAGTGGAGACGACCGATTGACCAAAGCTGGTTGAAGACGTGCGAGTTTCGCCATCATTGTGGTCAGTTCTTCAATGTACACATCTCGCCGTTTTGTAAAAAACTATGATGAATCACACCAGCACTAGACCACCAAACTGTGACCATCATCTTTCTAGGGGTCATTTTTCATTTTGCACATTGCTTTGGTACCGAACCAGGATCTAACCAACTTACTGAGCGCTTTCGATTGTCAAAAAGAATCCATTTTTCGTCGCACGTAACGATTCGGTTCAAAATTCCTTCATTTCTGTGCCTGTTAAGCAGCGCAAGGCAAGTCTCGACGCGTACGTTGCGCTGGCGATCGTTAAGTTCGTGGGGCACCCATCTATCAAGCTTTTTTATCTTGCCAATCTGTCGCAAATGGACCAATATTGTTTTGATGCTAACATCAAAAGCTGCTGCCAGCTCAGCTGTAGATTGAGATTCATCAGCTTCCACAATCGCCTTTAATTCATCATTGTTGACCAAAGTTTCCGGACGACCACGAGGTTCATTTTTCAAGTCAAAATTCCCAGAACGGAACCGAGCAAACCAATAACGGGTTGTACGTTCGTTTGTACAGTTCTCTCCGTAAACGTCGTTGATGTTACGTGTCGTTTGTGCCGCGTTGGTGCCACGACGGAACTCGTATTCCATAATTACACGAAATTTCAAAGTATCCATTATGAGGAAAAATGTTGAAATGTAATGAAAATACAACGCTAATCAATAAACAAAAGACTTATATTGTAAATAGAATGTCATATTTTTAAAACAAAATTAATTTGAATTTAGAATTTAGCCAATCAAAACGTTTTTTTGTTTGAAAAAGTCTGTACTGCAATACGGCAATTTCATAGGTAAAGACCTATTATTATATTCTTACAATAATATAATGGTTTTATAGACAAATGACTTTTATGCAAATACTTTGACCTCAATCTCCTTTTGATTTGGCTCTGTCGTAAAATCTAGATGCCAAAGCATAATATGCTACGACCAAAACAAGTAGATCTTGGAAAGTCCGTATTTATTTTACAAGACTGAGACGGCGCCTAGTGTCGACGCAAGTAGCGTCCCACACTAAAGGCTGCCCCACCTTGCAGGGAATGAGAGTTATTCCATCAGGTCTTTTATCATCGTCACGCATGTGTTAACAATATAGGATTATTTACACATTACATACATTAAACGTAAAAGAGTTGCTATAGTTAAACAAGCTATTTACAATAATTATCGTCAAAAGAGTAGCATTGAATAGTGTAATTGACTTGTGGACGTTTGTTGACTTGCCACTAGGTGGCGTTGTTGTCGACTGTCATGGCCGAAACTTGTTCCGTCGCTTCTTTAAAAAGGGCAGAACGTTGTTCAGTACAGTTCAGTTGGTCTTCGGCAGCGGAGTAAATATCACGAAACTATTGCCGATATACTGTGAAACAGGAAACATATCTGGAGGTTGTTTATTAATTGTGCTGCAAATGTCTATGAAGTTCTAATACATGAGACCGTTCGGTTCGAGAATGGCTGCAACTTTGGCAATGGTAAAAACCCGGCGAGTGATTATCATTAAGGCTGGCGTGGCGGAAAATGTGACCAGCTCTCTTATTATGTCCGTATATTAAATTAGAAAAGATGTATCTATAAAATCATTCGATCGTTAGCGTCATTAATTTACATTTACTTCTTTAAGATTTTTGATGATACGTAACGTCGTTTTCCAATAGTATGGCCTTAACAGCAATAGTGTCACACGAGTTAGAGATCTTATCTGTGTTCGTTCCCAGGTGTATCCTGTAATAGAGGGGATACGAGACGGCGACTGTGAAATTACCCGATCGTGATGTATGCAGCCGCTGTTTAATGTTGAGGTAGGATGCCTAAGACGCGTCGTGACAATTATTGAGAGCGCTGTTTGTGACAAATATCACCATCGTCGGCACCATTGCATTCGCCTGTCAATACACCTTTAATCACCCTTTAATGTACCCTCCAATTTACTTGTGAGATTAAGAAGATTCCTTTAGCATACTATTATGAATACGAACCCTATTTGCGCCGCGTAATAACACAATTTCTTAGCACACGCCTTCAAAACTGAGGAAATGGATGAGGCGGATACGAATAAATTTTCATTTACATACGTTACCAGCTTCGGCAATGCACGGAAAAGCAACGTCCCATAATAAAATGAAATTACTTTTTTCGATCATAATATAATGTTGCCCTTACAAAAATAAAGATTAACTTGTTAAAAGATTTAGTGACATTTGGTAGATATAAAAATATGGGTAACGTGACCATTTCTACAGTACCAAAAATTTGATTGATATGACGCTATAATACATATTAACAATAATTTACACGCCGCCGCCGTGAGGTGACCGGCAGAACAGAATAGTCCCTACCTCTCTCATACCGAGGTGTCGTAAAAGGCGACTAAGGTAAATATGACGATAAACATTTTACACCCGTCAACCGATAGATGGCGGGATAACCATCTCAAACTACGTAACTAATTAAATTAAACTGACCGGTGATGGGCAGCAGTGTCATCGGTGCAAATAGTTACGTTCTGCGATCGCCAACCCGCATGCCCAGCGTGGCGATTATGGGCAAAACCCTCCTAATGGCAAGTCTCAATATACCACGGCCCCTAGTTCCCGGCCGCCCTGCTATTCCTGACCACGGCGGCGGTCATGGTAACGGCAAGGCAGGGGGTGCTAAGAATCCCCGGGCTACGGTAGGCCGCCAAAACCAACTGACCTTGGCAACGTATAACGGACGCACGTTACGATTCAATGAACACCTTGTGCAGCTAGAGGAAGAGCTGAACAACATAAGATGGCACATTCTGGGGTTATGTGAAGTCCGAAGAGAGGGGGAGGACACCATAACTCTTGAATCGGGCCATCTTATGTATTTCAGAGAAGGAGACCAGCTATCCCAGGGTGGCGTCGGGTTTCTGGTTAATAAAGCTCTTAGTAACAACGTTGTTGAAATCTCCAGTGTGTCGACAAGGGTCGCGTACCTTGTAATCAGATTAACCGAGAGGTACAGCCTCAAGGTTATTCAGGTATAAGCACCGACTTCGGCACACTCGGACGATGAGGTAGAGGATATGTACGAGGACATATCAAGAGCCTTGCACAGCACCTCTAAGGCTCACTTCAACGTTGTTATGGGGGACTTTAACGCTAAAGTAGGAGTACAGACTTGCAGCGAATCGACAATAGGACAACACGGCTTTGGTAGTAGAAACCATAGGGGCCAAATGCTTGTCAATTTCCTAGAGAAGGAGGGACTCTTTTTGATGAACTCCTTCTACAGGAAACAGCCGCAAAGGAAGTGGACGTGGCAGAGCCCTGATGGTATGACAAAAAATGAGATCGACTTCATCATAGCGGACAAACGGCGTATATTCAGAGATGTTTCAGTGATCACTAGGTTCAATACCGGAAGTGATCACAGGCTTGTAAGAGGCACTCTGAATATCGACTTCAAGCTGGAACGAGCCCGCTTGATGAAGTCCACGCTCCGACCGAACATACTCCAAGCCGTGGTAGGGTCTGAAACATTCCAGCTAAAACTGGAAAATCGATTCGCTGCCTTGGAAACTACAGATGACGTGGATCAGAAACTCGACCAAGTGGTGGATGTCCTAAGGGAAGAAGGTGCGAAGTTTTGTGCAAAGAAGCGTACAGGCAGAAAGTCGAAACTTTCGATGGAGACTCTGCAACTTATGGAGGAGCGACGTGAAAACCCCTCGTCTACTTCGTCACAACACCAACAGGCACTCAACAAGTCTATTAAAAAGCTGGTACGACGTGACCTCCGATCCTCCAATACGCTCGAAATTGAAAGAGCTATAGAGCAGAATCGGGAGTCAAAAGTGTTCGTCCAGCAACTTGGGAGAAGCCATCTGACGAAGCTGACTACATCAACGGGTGAAGTCGTCTCCACAAAGACAGAGATCCTTTCGGAAGTTGAAAATTTTTATGGCCAGCTCTACGCATCACATGCTTGCCGACCTGATCCCAATACAGAGGACTGCAGAGCCACCCTAACACGCCACTTTACCGAAGAGCTGCCTGAAGTCAGCCAGGACGAGATCGTGATGGCCCTTAAGCAGCTTAAGAACGGAAAAGCCTCAGGTGAGGATGGAGTTACGACTGAGCTCTTAAGAGCTGGAGGTACTCCAGTACTTAGAGAGCTTCAGGGGCTTTTTAATTCTGTCCTCTTTACTGGGAGAACTCCGAAGGCATGGAACAGAAGCGTGGTCATTTTGTTCTTCAAAAAGGGTGACAAAACCCTTCTGAAGAATTATCGACCAATTTCGCTTCTGAGCCATGTCTATAAGCTGTTCTCAAGAGTGATCACGAATCGTCTAGCGCGAAGGCTCGACGAGTTTCAACCTCCGGAACAGGCCGGGTTTCGTAGCGGATACAGTACCATAGACCACATTCACACAGTGCGGCAGATTGTACAGAAGATTGAGGAGTACAATCGACCCCTGTGCTTAGCTTTTGTGGACTATGAGAAGGCCTTTGACTCTATCGAAACCTGGTCTGTTCTGGACTCCTTACAGCGATGCCAAGTTGACTGGCGATACATCGAAGTGATGAGATGCCTATATGATGCCGCAACGATGACCGTCCAATTGCAAAACCAGCCGTCTAAGCATATCCACTTGCGTCGCGGAGTGAGGCAAGGGGATGTGATATCCCTGAAATTGTTCACAAACGCTTTGGAGGATATGTTTAAGACGCTGGACTGGAAGGGTTGTGGCATCAATATAAATGGCGAGTACATCTCTCACTTGCAATTTGCAGACGACATCGTCATAATGGCTGAATCGCTGGAAGATCTGCAACGGATGCTGGACGGCCTAGCTGATTCTTCTTTACGCATCGGTCTACGGATGAACTTGGATAAAACCAAGGTCATGTTCAACGAGCACGTTGTTCCGGGACCGATTGCTATAAATGGAGTAGCTCTTGAGATTGTTAAAAAGTACGTTTACCTAGGGCAGACGCTCCAACTAGGGAAAAACAATTTCGAGAGTGAAGCCAGCAGAAGAATACAGCTAGGCTGGGCAGCATTTGGGAAACTTCGTCATGTCTTTTCATCGTCCATACCGCAATGTCTCAAGACGAAAGTCTTCAACCAGTGCGTCCTACCAGTCATGACCTACGGAGCCGAAACGTGGACACTCACGGTAGGACTGGTCCACAAATTTAAGGTCGCTCAGCGAGCTATGGAGCGAGCTATGCTCGGTGCTTCTCTGCGGGATCGGATCCGAAACGAAGTCATTCGCCAGAGAACTAAAGTTATCGACATAGCTCAGCGAATTAGCAAGCTGAAGTGGCAGTGGGCTGGTCATATCTGCCGAAGAACCGATAACCGTTGGGGTAGACGTGTTCTAGAGTGGAGACCGCGAACCGGCAGACGTAGTGTAGGACGCCCTGCGGCAAGATGGAGCGATGATATACGCAAGGTAGCTGGCAGTAACTGGAAGAGTAGAGCCGAAGACCGGGCTCAGTGGCGTGCTTTGGGAGAGGCCTATGTCCAGCAGTGGACTATTGTAGACTGATGATGATGATGATGATGAATAATTTATATAATGCACCGACTCCTTTTTATTTTGTCGTTCAATGCTAATAATTGGACCAATCTTTTTTTTTTACCTATCATAGTTTAATTAGCTTAAATATTCGCACGTAACTAGTTTCCTACAAAAATGATTTAATACTTACTCATTGGCAATTTTGCTAGTTATGACATTTTGGCTACGGGGTGGTCGAAGCAATCTCGTTATACAGGGTATTCTGCAGAACGTGTGCCATAGGGTAAGTACTCATCCTTTCTTTTGCATTAAAGGTACATTAGGCGATATTTGGCTATTTGGGCGCTTGGCGCTTTTTCATACCTTTGCCCGCAGTTTCAGTTTTTTCTTTCGTTCACCGCCACGGTTCAAATACAAAACAATCAGTTACCCATTCAAGGTGCCACCAAAAGTTGTAAACATGATTCAATACGATTATCAGGGAAAACTAAGTCATTGATCATGATTATTTTTGAAGTAAAACTACTTTACGCACGCTTGTCTTGAAAAGTAAGCTGGCGAGACGAACGGAATTTGAAAGTTGTTCGTTCACGTAGATCTCCATTGTCAACATAACAAAGTTAAAAATTTACAATTATCAAGAGGGTCATTAAACAAAGCAAAAAAAAGTTATACTGGCTGGTAGATGGAGCTAAACTGAAGAAGTTTTACTTCAGTCGCGTGGTCTAAAGCACACTCGTTTTTTTAGACGTATCGCTTAATTTGTTATGCACTTGTATTTTTTACATGTTTCATACCATATGAATGGACTCGAAATAGAGTTCTTAAAGGCTTACAAGAACTACCTTTTTTGAGGGGGGAAATTCCCTCACAATTCCCTGCTAGTGGCAGGGTGTATGTGGGACTCAAACCCACTAAAACACCCCCGGTTCCCGTGAATCCCACCCGTGATCTGACCGCCGCCGGGATGGGGCGAGATGGAGACGCAATGCATTAACCATCTCGCGCCGGCTTACAAGAACTAACAACTCAATGTTAAAATATTCGAATTTTATTTTCATTTGTTGACAGTTTCATAGCTCATATTTGATTTACCCTGCAGTACTTATCTCACTTAAATATTAACTTTGGTCACACAAGCATGACAGACAAAAATAAAAATAACTATAATCCGGAACATCATGAAAAAAAATTACATCACCAAATAGCTTAAATTTCGGGAAATTCGGGAAAAATTACGTAGTAGGACTATAAAGAACGTAGTACTCTATATTTATTCTTCTGTTGGACTTGTTGTGCCAACAGCTCACTTAGGCCAGAAGAGCCCGTACTGGCAAGACCAATGTCCAGCTTTGGGTTAATACAGGCTGACGAATAATTATGATAACTGTAATATGGAAGCTGACGTGCGTAACTCAAAGGTCAATTACATTGAGCCGACTATGCTACGCGTGCTGTCATGTGACGTCACAACCGTATAGTCGGCATCGGCTGAGCAATGCGCCGACGCTGTGTCTTGTGTCATTTTTAATCATTGGATTTTTATATAAAGCACTCCGGTCCCGACTTTAGTACTGATGGAAGCCAACTAGATTTTAGGCATATTAGAGTTATTCTCCTTGATGTAATAGTTGAATTTCATATTTCACTATAGAACTCATCGTCAGTTTTTATTCTCCAGCTGTAGCCTACTTAACTTCTATGGAAACTTATTATATAGTTGCCTAAATATGTGGTCCGTGGTTTTATTAACCTAGTATATTCACCATCTGAACAAAACTCAATTCGGTGAATATTTAACTACGTACCTATGTACGTATGTACCATTCATTAACACCTACGCTCGATGAAATCCCATTATGTACGTATTTGGCACAAATGCCAAATTCGATAAGTCGGCCGCTTTGAGAGGGACTGGAAATGCAGTTAATGGAATTACGTGAGTCGCCGCCGGTTTTGCTTACTGGGTTTGAATGCATTCGGTGAAGTTGGGGTTAGTGCTAACATTTTTCTTTTGATATGCCTTAATATAAATCATAGAATAGTAAAATACTTTACAACTTAACATTTTTTTATGCATCATAATTTTTTTTATATCGGTTGTGTCATTTACCGTGCGAGCAATGTCTTACAACAAAAAGCTAAAATTCTAGACAATGTATTTACAATATATTTTCTAAATAATATATTCGGACGAGCTTCTGCCCGCAGCTTCGCCCACGGCGTGGCCTATGGGAAAATAATTCAACCACCCATTTCACCCTCTTAAGGGTGGAATTTCGAAAAATCCTTTCTTAGCGGATGCCTACGTCATAACATCTACCTGCATGCCAAATTTCAGCCCGATCCGTCTAGTGGTTTGGGCTGTTCGTTGATAGATCACTATGTCAGTCAGTCAGTCACCTTTGAATTATATATATTGTTACAAAATACTTCACTTCGGGAGCTGATGCAAGCGGCGTAGTATATATACGAGCGACGGAGAAGGCTCGGGCTCACTTTTCGGGCAGCGCTCAGAGGGGACGGACGTTCTATAAAATCACGCTATTAATTATTGTCGGTTCTTAGTAAATCTTAATAAATATTCTTAGCTTGATTGTAAACTTACTTTTTTTAAAACTAAAACCACTTAGGATTTCCAACATCAGAAGTGGGATCTAACTCAATTCTGACTTGGTTATTCTGATTTTAAATATTGCTTTGCTTTTGCTGTTGTGATTTTAAAGAATATCCGCTTAAATTTTTGGAGCTATATCTGAGACTAGTAAACGTAAAAGTCGTAAGCGAAATCGAACGTCTATTCCTGGTTTCGAAGCCCAGCTTCAAACTTTCATAAGCCGCTTAGGTGTTTTGGAAGATTCCAGGACACGCAGTGCAAGTGTTGTTGCGAGTACATCGCGCGCCATGTCGGCGCCAGGACCGGATGCGCCAGCCGCGTCGTGCGAGCTGTCTGCCCGCTGACTGCGCCGTCGAGCGCCGAGTCGTACCCTGCAAGTCTGGACTTGTCCGTGCCATGTTCAAGCACGCCTCCGCCCGGTAAGGTTATATGTGAAGTAACCGAAAACCTCATTAATGCTATGATGCCATGCCGGTAAGATCGAACCATGTGTTTATGTCGAATTTCGATCTGTCTTTGCATGATTTTGATTCCTTGTGTGGTCATATTGATCATGTGCGCAAATAAATAGATGGGACGACAGTGAGTGTTTAGCACGTATAGGTAATTGTCTGAAAGGTGACGCGAGGTCGTGGCTATACGATTGGGTTAGTAATGATCGTAGTTGGCCAAATTTCAAGTGTGAATTTAAGGCATTGTGCCCTATACGAGTAAATATCGCGAACATTTTATTTGATGTTATGAAAACTGATTCTGATAACTACCCCACGTATGCAGAATACGCTAGACGTTTGTTGTTGCGTAACGCATTGTTAACGATTTGAGTGATGAGT